>OX421964.1:74964087-79764087 GCA_949128115.1 Anaspis maculata | reverse complement strand
TTTTTCTTGAGAAGCCATACCGCTTTGAACTCCACTGAAATGTTAGCACTCGAATAATTGTCTAGCAGTTTATCTCGCCACCATACTTTCCCTCCAATGTTGACGGTAGGGGGTCGGGAAATTAAAAAGCGAGTATTTTCCGGCAGACAGACGAGCGAAAATCACCCATTATTATTGATCAAAGGAAAATACCCTGACGAATGTTCTTATTGAATCACCTGTTATACTCGGAACCTACCTACCTACCTCCCACTTTTTGCACCCCTTAATTTTCCAACCGATTACTCAGATGTTTTTACCCATCAGTGATTCAATGTCAGTACCCCGATGAAAAAACTTGACTGTTTTTTCAAGTACTTATACCTACCGGCACCCGCCTGAAAGGCAAATGGGAATGCTCGTTTGTGCTTCTCTGCATACAGGGTGTCGCGAAGTTAACAGAAGATAAGTTCATGGTCGTCTGGTGGAATGTTTCTAAAGTGCTAGAAGAATGTTTGAAAAAATTAGATTTTTAGTTTTTGGAAATATGTAGGTGAAAGGGTGAGATTTTGAGCCCCTTTATTTCCGTTATCTAAACGATTCTATTGAAGACTGGAGAGCTTTTTCAAGTTCTTACAATATTATGTATGTGCTTTTCCATCTTATTTACTTGATCTACAGGGTGAGTCATAAATCCTGTAAAATCCAGTTTGCTTCAAACCACCTGTCAAATTTCCATAAAAGTTTTAGATAACAAAAATAGAGCAGCTCAAAGTCCCACCCCCTTGACCTCCTCCCCTGTTTCCAAAAATTAAAAACGGAAATTATTTTTCCAGCTCCCTTGAAGCATTTCCCATCCCCGTAAACTGCTCTGGACCAGAAAAATCCTGAACCAATTTTGCGACACCCTGTTTACAACGTTTTTCACCCCGCAGCTTCAATCCTCCCAATTACTAAAGGTATTCCAAATTGGACAATGGGAAAGAGGGTTTTTTCATTGAACCTTTAATGTACCTACCTAAACGTGTACAAGGCCTTGGGGTAAAAAGTCTATGGCCTGCACGCTCTCTCCACTTTCCTCTCTGCCTGCCTACTTACTTTACTTACTTGCTACACCCACTCAGGTAATGAACAAATAACGAAGGTGATTTCAAATTTCAATTAAGGAATTGCTCCCTCGCATCAAACAAGATCCGCACAAAAAGAAAAAAGTGCGTCAACAAAATTAAATTTTGCAGAAAAAAACGGGAACACCTGCTCCCCTCTCCCACATCCTATTACTCACGTAAAGTTTTAATTGCGTACTTGTATGCTGTTGCTTCGGACTAAAGTATCGTTCTCAACTTCTCATCCAATTAAAGCAACATAAATGAACTTTAAACCTACAACAGCAACGTAACACAATAAAAAACGTAACACACTGCACTGCAGCAAATAATGCCTCGTAGTGGGGCATGGTGTATTGTTGGTTGCATAGTATCAGGGGTAAATCACTCATCTCTTTTAACTGGAAACATGTATTGAAGAATGAATATCACTCGAGACATCATGCCCGGATTGCAAAAGATCTGCCAAGCCTCTGGTGAATAGTGCCAATGACTTGAGCAAGTTTTGAGTAAAACATGTCGGTATAATATTTATTATGAACGAAGCCTCAGCAGTAGATCCAGATTTTGTTCACATATCGCTGGTCCGTTTTATGAGATTACTTTTGGAACAACGAATCCTTTCAAATTTCATTTCACTCGAATTCACACGCCAGCAAGTCAAGTGTTGGCACAAATCAAATACGCACTGGAAATGTAGGTAGTTAGGTAGCTGTCTCTGTGCCCAAGTGCCCAACGAACCGTCAAAATTAACGGCGAAGAAAATGAAAAGCGAGGCGCTTCTGAAAGAAAAACTGACGCGGAATGCGCGGTTTAATGCCAATGCCACGTTCTCGATATTGTACGTGCGCAACTGAGTCAAGAGCAATTTGTATCTTTATTTTTTTTTCTTCTCCAACACTTTTCTTCTCTGTCCCTACTTTATGGAGATTGATGATGATTTATTTAAAAATTGAAATGAATGCCGGTGATTTTCGTTTCGTTTCGCCCCACTTTTGGTATTACAGCCGTACCATAGCATGCCCAGCGGAACCGTGATTCGAGTGACCTGAGCCTGTAGCCTAAGTAGCCTATGACATTTGATAGTTGAGAAACATGTTTTTAACCTCTTGCAGCGAGTTAGACTTTTAAACGCTCCAATCTAAAAAATTCGATGTCTTGCTCCAAAGTAATGTCGTAACGGAAGCACCGACCCTTTGGCCTGCTGCAGCCAACAAGGCGCGTCAAGCCCTGGAGAACTAGCCATGGGTTTGCCCTCGCAGCAGAATTTTCGTGTGAATGATCAAGGAGTTATTAAAGTGAGCAAAATATGAAGATATAGTAGGTTAACTTCAACTATGACACTAGATAACTTTAATGCTTTAGCAATGTAAGCTTGCCGCTTTTCAACCTGGTGTGAAACTGGCTTCTCTGAAAGTAAAGCTATATTTCTTATCAAATTGATATTAAAATCGTGGAAAACTGACCTTGTCATATGTGAGAATGCGACTAGAGGGGCGCTATCACCGTCATTTAGACGCCAAAACCGCACGGGTTCGCCTTCCATCTAAGTCATCTTGACGGCGGCCATCAGAGGCCGACAAAAACTCGTTCCGCCAAGCTTAAAAACGAAAGCAAATTGCGAATTGAAGGTACTCACATGAATTTCGGTCCAATACGCAACTTTGAGCGGCTGGGTTTTTTTAAATTCGGTTTATTGAACTTTTTACACATAAATCCTGCCGCAGCTGCAGACCTGCTGGGATGTTCCTTGTTCTTGCCTATAGTTCTTCATGGCTTGGCGTGTCTTTTCGACTAGAAGAGGTGGAAGGATTGATGATTACATGGGTTGCATTTTTCTGGACGAAGGGCCGGTATATTTTCAGTTCGAATCATCGTAAAATTGAACTGGCTTTGAGAGGTTAAAAATATTTCTGTCAAATGTCAAAGCTACGTCGATTTATTTGTTCATTGGCGAAAATTGAAAACAGGTCGAAAAATTACTACATTTTCCAATAAAATGTAAAAAATCGTCAGACGTCACGTCCCGCAAAAATTTTTCGTCTATCTGCAGAGGAAATGCGTGTAAAAAATGTGTTCCAAAAGTGGTAAGAACGACTTCGTGTCTCTTCGTGAATTATTGTGCCGCATGAAGCCAGGGCAACCAATCGAAAAGTTTTGGGGATTTTCCATATTTCAGATTTGGAAACTTGGAAACAAAATCTCACAGCCGATCAGAATCACAGTAGAAGTGAACAGACTGTAGTAGAGTTCATTTGCTCGCGTTTTTTTTTCAAAATAGAAATTTGAGATTTGGCATGCAGGTTCCCGATCCATATATCTAGCTAATGACTCCCCTATCCAATTTTTTTTCAGAAATCTCGAAAAATTTAATTTTCAGATGCTATCAAGAAGCCGGATGTAGCATGGAGAATTCTAAATTTCTATTTTGAAAACTCACATGGAAAACCCATGAGTGAAATGAACTCTTTCTTCATATTTTGCCCGTTATTATGACCCCTTAATATTCTGAATTTCAACGAACCCAGTTGTTCAAAGTTGCGTATTAGTTTGAAATTTGACTTAAGACTCAAGAGTGAATGAAATCCAAAGGGGGAGCCATGCGGGAGGCCCTATCGCATTACCACGCATGACGCGGTCAGCTTTCCAAAAATTTGAGCTCCTATGCCGTGTACACCTCCTAGAAAAGCTCTTTGCAAGCGCTTTTCGAATTTTTAGTCAGTTTTGAAAATTCCTGCTCTAGAGTTGCGCCAAATTCAAAAGAACTTATTTCACTTAGCCTGGAATTGACCAGGGAGTATTTTAAATAAGTTTGATTGACACTCTAGTAGTGGAGGCATTACTCAAATTTTGTCTTAATTGAACCTTTGTCAATTCCACACAATTTTGTTGGAAAAATATGACGCGTTTCACTCTTTCGTCATATTTTTTCAACAAAATTGTGTGTAGTTGACAAAGGTTTAATAAAGACAAAATTTAGGGAGTATTTTAATCCGTCAGTGGTCGGTTTTAAATCTCAATTTTGAAAGAATCAAAGATCGGTGTGTGGGGAATTTGAATCTAAAACTGCAGTTAGAAAGAATGAATTCCGAATTTAATTTTGAAAAGCTGATTAGTGAGGTATCATAAGCCATACTTGTGCGAGACGAGCTTGACTCAAGACTCAAGAGTGAAATTCGAAGGGAGAGCCATTCGAGGGGCCCTAATCGCATTTTCACGCATCACGCGGCCAGTTTTCCAAAAATTCGAGTACCAATGCCGTGTGACACCTCCTAGAAAAGCTCTTTGCAAGCGCTTTCCGAATTTTTAGTCGGAAAGTAAAGATCGGTGTGTGGGGAATTTTAATCTAAAACTGCAGTTGGGAAGAATGAATTTAGAATTTAATTTTGAAAAGCTGATTAGTGAGGTTTCACAAGCCATACTTGTGGAGCTTTGAAAATTGGACCATGTAAGGGCTGCCTCGTTGAGGGTCATCTAGTCAATTTTAAATAAAGTATGTGGTGTGGCACCTCCTACAAAAGCTATTCGCAAGCACTTTTAAAATTTCCATCCAGTTTTTGAAAAACCATATCAACGCATTCGCAAAAGGCGACCGTTTGCGTTTACTTTCTCGCGCGGCATCAGACTAACCTCACATTTTCACAGTGTCATGTCATCACGGTTCCAATCACCATTTAATTTTCTAGGTAAAAATAAAGTAATGGGAATTCAAACTCACCCTTTTACACGAAACAAGATGACAAGATGAATGCAACTGGAAACTGTGTTGTGGCTTTTGACGGCGATAAAAGACAAAGACACTGGTGTATGTACACTTCAAAATGTTGTAGCGAAATACACGTACGTTTCCGTATAATCTGCAAACGTATTATTAAAAGAAAAATGTTGAAACAATCACTAGGAGGACGGTTTGTACGTCATTTCTAAATTGCTTAGTTTAGTAGTTATCCGTACTTTTCGTATCGTATTTCAATAATAATTAAATGGTGTGCCTATAGATAGTAAAAAGTTGACGCAAATATGTTTTTTTTTTATTATATACAAGGGATGTATCGCTTTTTCTCAATAACAGGACGTGTTCAGTACTTTTCAGTTCCTTTTTGAATATTGTACCTCAATGCGTTGTTTGTCTTGAAGACGAAGCTCATGAGCTTTGAAATAATCTATGTTGTATTTGAAAAAAATATATAAAAAAAGAAATGAAGTTGCCAAGCCACTGCAAAAAATCCATGACTACACTGAGCTTCGAACCCTCAGCCACACAATCTGGTCAAGGCACAAATTCTAATTGTGTATCAAAATTTATATCTAGCTGTGTATCTAGCTTATAAGGCTAAGCTAGAAAATTTCCAAGATATATCCTGAAGCCCAGCTAAATGACAAATTACGTAAAGTTGGAACAGTGGCGGTTGGCAGCAGTGACATGAACGTTACTTGCCTTAGGGGAATAACCGCTTCGTGGGGCTCAAAATTTCGCTCAAGAATACCTACCCATGTTACACAAATAAATGTTTTCAATATTTTAATCACACAATTCACACTGAGTGTGATTTATTTATGTGAAGTGAAGAAGATATCGAATATTTTTGAATCAGTGCTTCGTGAGCATGACCTTTTCATGCCACTAAATTTAAATTATTATTCCGAGCCTACACACATACACACTCATAAATTCCAGAAGTTCTAATCCCAGAAATACGTAATTTTAATTCGCTGTAATCTCACTCAGAGGAGGCCGTGGAGGAGGCGATGCCCCCGTGCAAATCCCAATCCAGGGGTGTACTCGGCGCGTGCGTCGAAAATGTCAAATTGAAACACAAAAGTGGGCTTCGGCCGGTCGGATGATAGTCGTTTGTTGTATTGGAACGCGCGCCACCGACGCACGCTAGATCGAACGTGGAGAAAGCACCGCGCGCGATCTCGTCGTTTTCAACGAGCGCGCCTACTGCGATACGCGTTGTGGTGGTTGGCAGTGGTGGTGGTCCTCAGACGGTGTGCCTGCTGCGATTTATTGATCTTTGAAAATTCGTTTGTTCAATTTCGAAGTGATTTTGGGTGAAAAAAATATGACTTGATTTTTTAACGACGGATTTTTGGCAACGAAAAATTATGTTGTTACCGACCAATGCTTCTGTCCCGGTGGCGGTGGGTTTCCAGCAAGAGCTGTACCACAGCGTGACGGAGAGGACAAAGTTTTTCGCATCAAAGTGCGGTGCAGTGATCAGGAACCGGAGTGCCAGTCCTGCCAATCGCGGCAACAGAAACGAGAAAAATAGTGGCGTAGGTCAGGATGCGCTGAGCAGGGGCCGGTTCAGGTTTTGCGTGTGCACCGGGCCCAGAAACAAGAACAAAAAGACCGCCAAGTGGTACGTCAAAGTAAGTATTTTGAAAAATCTTCGTTTTTTTTTGCAAGTAAATTCGAACCAGGCACCACCCGTAATCTCGGGTTGCATACAAATGAGCATCGTGTAGCTATACAAATGAGCCAAAGCACCCTGTATTCAAATGGAGATGAAAGGGAGGATGGAACTTCGCTCCCCTCTGTTTTCGTAAGTCAAGCTGATTCTGGGAACTGTTTTTGATAGACTAATCAGTAAAAATCATCAATTTCTTGGTGTGCACTGAACTTCTATTTGGGTTTTTTATCATGTACACCAGCATGCAAAGAAATTTAGTGAAAACTGAAATCTACTCAAAATGACAAAATGTCATGTAAAAATGAAAATCAAAAAAAAAAATGCGGATTATCCATGCATTTTTCTGTTTTACCCCATTCCTAGTTGCGAAACCAGGGAGCGACTGGGGTGCTGGGTGGGTAAGAAGTTTGAACCACACGCGAGAAAGAGTGATGGAACAGGCAAATAATTGCCTTCACAAAGAAAAGCTGTGATTTTAGAAATAAAATGAAGAATACAACAAAAAAAGGTAAGATTGAAAGAAAGGATTTTTTGTTGATTTTCCCAGTAACAGGACCAAGGAGCGAAAAGGGGTGCTGGGTGGGTAAGAAGGTGGATAAATCGCGCACGAAAAACGTTGTTAGGAAAGACAGATTAGCATAAATGAATAAGGGCAAAGAAGGTAAAAAGAAAGAAAAATCGAGGGGATAGAGAAAAACAGCGAAAAATGAAAATGTTACGTCATTGGAAAAGGCTTAGAAAATGATGATCGAACTTTCGCTTTTCAGGCTCATGAAAAAAACAACCAGGAACATGACGGGGTCCATGCACACACATTTTCGGGTGACTTGCAGCTTTTTGGGCTCATAGAAAAACCTAAAGACCTGACGAGGTCGATGTTCACGGCTTTTCGGGCGAATTGAACCAGTTTTCGACCTCCAAATTTTCACACAATGCTCCGTCACGTTCTTTTTTCTTATTCCTTTTTTTGTGCAAATTTGAAGATTTTCCACTAAAGAAGGAAAATTGTGGTGTGAGAGACGCACTTTACGCTAGTTTGTTGAAAGCTTTCTCTTTCTGTATCAATACTAATGCGTGAGTCTGTCGCCGTCTCACGCCATAGTTTTCCTTCTTTCGTGGAAGATTTTGAATATGTGCAAAAAAAATCGGGAAATGGACACTGTCGCAGCATTGTGTGAAAATTTGCAGGTCGAAATCGAGAACTAACTACTTACTGTTTTACAATTAATATCACCACGAACATTGCTTTTAATACATTCTTAGAACCAAGTGAAAGGACATTCGGCTGACTTCAACGGCTTAATTGAAGTTTTATTTGATTGTAAAAGCGATTTCCAGGAAATGCCAGTTAAATTCCGCGAGAATTTGGGTGGTTTTATCGGTGGTGTTGGTGGTGAGTCACGTGTAAAATCTGATTTATGACGGCGGGCGGTTCGGTGTGTTGGCTAGTTCAGTGTAGGTACCTATATGAGGATTGGGGAGGAAATTGGGAGGCGCTGGGAGGTGGCGCTTTGTGTGGAATTATGGCTATCATATTAAATCTACCTCCCCATCCCTATGCCCAAATCATAATGGGAAGTTTGGTGGGAGGATTTTCGACACAGGAAATTCCTAATTCCGGTTCCACATTAGTTTCAATGAGATATCTCTTCTGGAGACTTGGAGAGGATTTATCTGTTATTCCAGTTCGGTTATTCCAGTTTTAAAGGGGGATGAAACTCGGGATGACGGGCTTTGGCCACTGTTTTAAACCACACACAAACACACCTATAATGTAACTCTCAATATAAGGGTTGGTTCGAGATTTATAGGGTAGTTCCAAGGGTAATTTCTCAGGGAACTCCGTACAGTTTATACTTTTTATGAAGAGTAATAATCATTGGATCTGCAGGTGTAAAAGGCGTTTCTGTGAAAATGGAATTTTCAGATGGAGGAGAAACAGTTTTTTTGAGAACTTTTTTTAGAGATGGATTTTTTGAGGAAAACCCTGACATTGGACCCAGTCAAGTCAAATCGAAAACTCGTCGTTGAAGTTCATTTTCTTACAAAATTAAAATGTAGAAACAACACGGTTCCATCCCCACAATTGAAGAAATGACCTAACCTGAACTGACCCACACGTTTTCATAGGAATCTACCGGCAAACCTGGTCGCGATTTAAACGATTTGCACCTTGATTTCTATTGACAATTATCCGGTTTTGCTGTGCCAGCCAGGTTCACCAAACATTTCCCTATATCCACAATTGAAGGAAATGACTTGATCTGACCTGATCTGACCTGACCTGACCTGACCTGATCTGACCCGACCTGACCCACACGTCTTCACAGACAAGCCTAGTCTCGGTTTATGCGATTTTCAAATCTATTCCTATTGCACTATGATTCCCATTTTAATCCAGTAATCTACAAAATTAAATTAATGATATGATTGATACTTTTCCTCTCTAGTGCAGTAAGAATAGAAGAATATATAAAGCTTTTTCATTGTGGTAATTCTCGAACAAGAAGCAAGTGAAAAAATTCCAAAAAGGTGTGTCTTTAGACTGACTCTTCCTTCGGAGAAAAATCCAGTATCATACAAGGATCATTGGGCCTTTCCTTGGATAAAAATTGTTGAATTAGGAGTGTGTAGCATTTTCTTCGGACGGATCACTACTATCGATATTCAGCAGGCATGCGTTTCGACGTGTTTGGGTTTCGTCAGTGCCGCAGTATTCGAGGTGGAGGGCCGAGGCCGTTCCGACTCCGACCATTTAATTGAGACTCCTTAAGTTACGTCCGCACGGGCGATATACCGCTGGATCGATTTCCTGTCAAAAATGTCCAACTTTCAGCGAATGTTCGCTAAAAGTTGAATCCCCGCCAACTTTTAGCGATTGACCGCTGTTTTCAAAGTGTCAGCATTGACACAGCATGAAAATGTGACGTTAGGTTTTGCTAGGAAGGAGCCCGGTGCTTATCTCAAGACGAAATGGAAAAACTTGATCACCGATGGGTGTACCAGTCCAAGGGAGAAAGGAAAAATTGTGACTACTGGACGGTGGACACGTATCAGCTTGATTTCAGAGTTATGAATCCATCTGCAGTCTGCATGAGCTTGAGTTGCACCAGAGCAAGGTCGGAGGCAAGATTATCAAGAAAAAAAGAAAACGTGCACGGTTTTTAGTACCATCAAAATACATGTACCTAGGTTTCACGCTACAATTTTTCTTTTATATATTTGTGCCCGAGTTTGTGTCTTTCCCGCAATGGAAGTTTGAAGTTCCACAGTGGAGGCCTTTTCTAAACCTCTTCAATTAGTTGCAAGGCTGAGAGCGGAGTTCACTGTCCACACCGTGTCGTCACTCGTCATCGTCGTAGGTGTGACTGTGATTCTCATGGGCTCGGGCTGCTCATTTCTGTAGTTGATCATTTCAAAATGCTCACATAAATCATTGAAAGACACCCGTCGCCAGCATGTACCTATCTATTGCAAAAAATAGTTTCCTACTCAAAAGAAGACCACGTACTTATGAGAATTTGGCTTTTTTATTTATCACAATAACATTAGGTAGGTATTAACATCGTCTTTGATTTAAAGAACACCCGTTTTTTGAAGAATATTCAGACACTACATCATGCAATTCGCGTGACAAACGACTGACAACCGGATCTGACACTTTAAACAACAGATGTGACACTAATTATTCGCTGATTTTCGCCGCTCATGCGGACGATGATTTCAGCGGCAAAAAAAATAGCGGTATATCGCCAAAAACCAGCGGTATACCGCCCGTGCGGACCAAGCTTTATGTACACGGTCTGCAGGACATTCACAGTGAGGCCCGCGTGCGGCGCCATCTGTGAGCTGCACTCCGCAACGCTTATGCTGAAGGCACAAATGGCCGCGACAGCTTTCCAAAGATGCGGTGGAAGAGTGTACTTCCAGTCTCATGACTAGGATTTACCGACAAAAGGTGGATGTGCCTCTATGAAAGGCGAGGTTTTCACCGCAAAAGGTAGCGGAACAATGAAAAGAAAGGGATCCCAACCATCGAACCCACCGGGACCGGGCCGGAACTGTCAAGATGATCGTTTTATCGAGCGTTTTATATACCTAGTTCTGAAAACCAAAAATAACCAGAATGCCGCTGCTAAATTGATACGTTTATTATTCTCCCTTCGTCAGCGAATTACAAAAAACAGCTTTTGAAAACGGTAGCTTTCCATAATTGATGAAGCGGGGCACGAGGGTTTTCCTTTATCATCATCATCCCTCTTGCATTATTATTGGAGATTGAAAGCTTCTGGTATTAAAATTGCGGGGGTGGATGAACTGTATGTGTGTGTGTGAGCCTGTGTGTGTGTGTGTTGCAGGACGAGAAACGAAGAGGACTAACGAATATCGCAGGATAAAGCCGAGGGATGAAGAGAGAAAGCGAAGCGTGCCGCGACGCG
The DNA here is from genome assembly GCA_949128115.1 of Anaspis maculata. Lineage (NCBI taxonomy): Eukaryota > Metazoa > Arthropoda > Insecta > Coleoptera > Scraptiidae > Anaspis > Anaspis maculata. The sequence goes on along the minus strand of OX421964.1, from coordinate 79,753,146 downwards.
ATAAATTGTTTTTAGGAAGTTTTTCGCTGGCGCGCTGGTTTTGAGCCATCTCTGGAGGTTCGGGGGCGCGCCATCATCAAGGGCACTTTAATAGAAACCCAAAGTTTTTCTTCGGGTTCGGCGCGAGGGATGAAATCGAGGATGAAGTAATGAAATCTCATTTTTTTCCTCGCCCGCGCCGTCCGTCTCCAGCTTTTGGTGGCGCTTGTTGAAATTGGCTGGGAATCACCAGAGGAGAGGAGAATTGACCTGAAATACGGATGCGGCGTTCTGACGGTCTGCTTAGTGAAAATGCGACTGCTTCGACCAGTTTTTGCCGGCTTTCGGAAATTAATCGGGCTGCATTTTTCTTTGCCGACCACAAATACTGTGGCACTGCGCACAATGCGAAAATTTCACTTTCGCAGGCAAGCGTACGAAGCCGCTTTTAACTTGTTTCAATTCATAATTCATTCCAAATTATTGTTTCTAAATTGTCAAGTTTTGAAAAAGAGGATATTTTGAAAATGTTCGTTCTTAGTCTTCTCAAAACTGTCGGTGCTAAATGTGCCCACTAATGGCGTATCGCGTAGCTTGAAACGCCATTCACTTGATCCTACTTCTTAACCGAGCTTTCTACAGACGCGCATGCGTACGCATAGTTGTCAGGTTAGAACGACAACTGTCAAAAATCGTCGATTTCTCATGGCTCGGATCAATTTTTGCTCGATAACGAAGAGTCGACCCGATATAGCCGATATCAACAAACACAATCCAGGCCCTGACTCAGGCTAACTCAACTCATTCTTAGCAACTCTTTTCAAAAGGTGGGCTGAAAGCAAACGCTACTTTCAATCATACGACCCTATAAAATGAAGAACAAACAAATGAAAAGGAAAAAATAAAGTAGGTAAGTAGGTACCAAAAGCTACAAAATCTTCGTTTGTCTGATCTCTGGGTAAAGCGGCCATAAAATGCGGCTGATGTTTTAGAAACATGGTGTTTTACGGCTTTTGGCCGTAACGCACAGTGATTACATACGTATCGGTTTTGTTTTCTTTAGTCCATTTCATACTCGATTTTATAGAAACCTCGTAAGTTTATGAGTGTTTATATGTTTTCAATTGAAGTGCCATGTACTTTGACGCACGTGCTTTGACAAAATTAACAGCCTGTAAAGTCCAAGGTGTCTGGTAATTATGAACATCTAATTAATAATGGTGTAATAAGCCATCTTTGCGCGATAAACCCAGTTCTGTGTGAAATATGTAATTGAATCATTGAATAACTTGAAAGTCTAGATGGCTCTTGTCAGGTGGCAGTAGATTCATTTTTTTGACTGTCAAACTGTCACGTATCTGTCACTCTTATAATGACATTCCTCTCATGCGGTCATTTCTACGTCAGTGCAGGTGTCAAAAAAGTGACATTTCCTTACTTTGAATTACGTTCACGTTCAGACTTACGTTCATTCTCATTTCCATCGCCACCAGATAGATTTTGAACAACATGTAGCAAGTAGTAGGTGGCGTATTTACAAATACTGTATACTATACCTATAGATAGACCATTAGAGAGACACATCGGCATGTGTGAAAGTATTTTGATTTGACCGGAAACGCCTGCTCTGATGCATGCATGTATACTTGTGCTGTAATAAATATTTCCATCCTTCTTTCATCTTACTGTTGAAGCTCTGCATTTTGTTCAGCATATTAGCCTTTCTATATTTATACGAGTACATCTAAGATTCGAAACATCTTTTCTGGGAAATGGGCCCGCAGCAGCAGCAGCAGCCCACTATGCCTCGTGGTTTCGTTATGTTTATTGTTTACGGTGTGTTTGATGCGCGTGATTTATACGTACGCCATTGACTTGACCTGTCATAAATTTTGCGCCAGAGCCACGGCCAACTATTCGACCCTGCAAATGAAGCGTAACATCTGCCAACCCCCCCGGCCATCTCGTTAAAATTTGTAATTATTCATAAATAATGTAGGTACGGTAAGCGATGTCGTTAATCAAGAGCGCACGGTGCACAACTGCCAAACTGCCGTTTGGTACTTCTGTATGTGTATGTACAGGTGATCCACCGAGATTTCCCCCCTGTTAAAATTTTCCGCGTTGCAATAAATTGGTGGGAAAAGAAATTTTTCCCAACACTTTTTCCCGTAGAATTCAAATTTGAACACCTAATTTTTTTATATTTCATGGTATACAAGTGCTCCAAAAAACTTCCAAATTTTTTTGACACTCTTGTATCTAAATATTGGAAATGATGCGGCTTGTTCTTCTGAGTCCAGATATATAATTTTATATTTGACTAAGATTATAATATATAGGTGTTCATTTTCACACTTCCCACCCCAGATTTCTCCCCGACAAATTTTTTTCAAGGCAAACGCCGGAACAGGTCGGTTTTTATTTTGTGGGGGACATTTAGGAGTTTTAGGACACGTATTGCCAAAATTTTCATCGATAAAAATCGAACTGTTCCGGCATTTTTCTTGAAAAAAATTTGCCAGGGAGAAATCTGGGGTGACAAGTGTAAAAGTGAACACCCTGTGTATGATTTTGTTTTGATATCAAATTACATATCTGGACCCAGTTCTCTTGAGCTTTCTCTTAAAGCCGCATCATTTCCAATACTTGTATTTTGATTGGTGTCGAAAAAAAAATTGGAAGTTTTTTTGGAACAACCTGTATATTATGAGATACAAAAAAAAATTGGTGTCAAATTTGGATATTTCGGGAAAAGTGACTGGGAAAAATTTCTTTCTCCACCAATTTATTCCAACGGGAAAAATTCAAACAGGGGGGGGGGGTAATCTCGGTGGATTAAAGTAGGTTCACTTGTACCGTGATTCTAGTTGGCTGTGAGATTATGTTTCTAAGTTTCCAAATGTGAAATATAGAAAATCCCCAAAACTTTGCAGTTGGCTGCTCTGGCCGGACCAGTTTTGAAACACATTTTTTGCGTATTTCCTTTGCAGATAGCCGGCACATTTTTGCGGGGCGTGATGTCTGACGCTTTTTTCCATTTTATTGGTAAAGTGTAACAATTTTTCGACTTGTTTTTAATTTTCGCCAATGAACAAATAAATCAAGAGAGCCTTGACATTTGACAGTTGTGAAAAATATTCCTAACCTCTTGAAGCCGGTTCAACTTTAGATGCTTCAAATTAAAGATTGTACAATGCCCTTCGTCCAAAAAAGAGGCCCCATGCAATCATCAACCCTTTCGCCGCTTCCAGTCAAAAATACAAGTCAAACCCTGAAGAATTATGGGCGATACAAGGATCGCCGTGCAGTCTGTCATTGGCAAAAGAATTTACGTGTAAAAAGTAAATTAAACCAAATTCCAAAAAACCCAGCCGCTCAAAGTTGTGTATTGGACCGAAATTGATGTAAGTACCTTCAATTTGCAATTTGCTTTCGTTTTGGGGCTTCCCGGGACGAGTTTTTGTCGACCCTGAATGGGCCGCCGTCAAGATGACTTAATTTGCGGCCGCCCCGTGCTCTTTTGGTGTCTACATGACGGTAACACAGCTCTGCGTCCCCCTAGTCGCACGTCCACTTATGACCAGGTCAGTTTTCCAAGATTTTAATAACAATTTGATAAGAAATATAACTTTACTTCCAGAGAAGTCAGTTTCACACCAGTTGAAAAGGCGGCAAGCCTACAATGCTAAAGTAGAAAATTTGCCCCGCCAACTAGAGTCACAGTACAAGTGAACCTACTATACCCAGTACCTGTAGTCGCGAATGTGGAATTTCGGGCAGCTGTCACTTGTCAATTTGACAGATTAGAGAAAAAATTCCTTACGCCTACCATGGAATATACAATTATGCCGAAAAATATGCTCATAGCGTGATCAATCTGCAATGCATTAATATAAAAAAAATCTGGTGCGTCCTACAGTTCTACCGTATGATCAAAAACTTTTCTCCTCTAGGCAGGCTGTGGTCTGGTCATTGGCAGGCAAACGAGGCTGATTTTGGCCAGGTCACAGCCTGCCCAGAGGAGGAAAGTTTTTGATCATACGGTACATGCTTTTCATGCATTTTCGTCTTTCGTACAGAACTGTCAATTTTGAAGACGTCTATCTCGACGTCTATAATGTCATAGAAAGCTGGAGTGCTACGCAAATGTAGATCAGCCATTTTGATAGATTATTTCTTTCAACATTGACACAGAACTGGAAACGGAAAGAAACAGGTTTTCAAAATCTTACCAACTTGAATGCAAAAAAGTCACTATTGCGTTAACAGCTACATCTTCCAAAAACAAGGAAAGGGTAGTGAGACAAGGAATCAGAGTGAAAAATAAAATGAAAACCGGAGACAATAAAGACCGCGAACGCCTTGTAGCTTTGTGTCAAAGCGACTTTGTGCCTCGCGGGTTCCAATCTTGACCTACTCAACTCTATTTACACACAAACGCATACGTACGACATCCCTCTCCCGGGGGTAAAGGGCTTCCGACCCCCAACATGTACAGGAGTATAGAGGTATCTCCTTGGCCCATCTTTTAGAAACTCCTCCGGCAACAGCGCTTTGAAGTTGAAACTTGAAGAGATAATAAAATTTGTAATGTGAGCTCGCTGCACTAACGGAGCATATACACATAGCAGGTATACATGCCGGGAGGATCCGCTATTCCCGCATCTTCCTGCTCCTGCTATTCCAGTCAATAAAGCACCACCCGGAATAGACTTTGACGAGGATCGAGGCTTCACGGGAGAGGGATGTGCTAGTTACAGTGTTTAGGTAAATATAACAGATTGCAGGGTGGATCAAGTTTGCTTGGTTAGATTCGCTAGTTTTTGAAGTTTGACATTTGGCACCTCCCAGCCGTTGAAAAACGTTGTTACTCGACCAATTTTTTTAAACAGGTTATGTAAAAACACCTGAAAAACACCTTAAAAAGTTTCGAAACTGAAAATTAGCAACCCACAAGTCGCCGCCTCATTTGCTGTCAGATCAGAATTTCCCCAACACCGTTAGTTCAAAATGCGGCCGCTAGTGGCGCTGCGATCTTCAGTTGAAACGCCTTCTGTAAGAAACTTAAGTTTGACTATGACCTCTATGCTATGACCTAGGATTGGACTAGGAATCAAACGGCCTTCATCGAGTCGCCACCATAGACAAGGACAAAAGTAGAAGAAGGAAGAACCACTGCGCATCCATTTCAGCCGATATCGCATGGGGTCCGCCATTTTTAGGTCATAACGGTTTTTCCAAGGCGGCAATTCAAATGGGGGGAGTACGCGCGAGTCAAAACAGATGACAGTCATGGGACAATTTGTAGGGTATACTTTGTAAATGAAACAAATAACTCAAGAATTTCTGCTCACGGCCTTGACTAATCCTCATACTCATAGTCAATACTTCGCTCGATCTCCGACTTCGCATGTCTCAAGTCCTTGGGACAATCGGAGACCGACTGCGAGTATGGGCCATACACGTATGGGCATAAGGCCCACGATATGTGCTTAATTTGAGCTACAGAATAAAATTTCAAGAAAAATATTCAATGTTTTACTTGTGATAAAATAATACAAGTTTGAAAGTGTTCGTTGAACATCACACTGAATCAGCTCTTCGCTTTACGTTTTGGCTAGATTGTGCACCTAATCTTATTTTCAAATAGCATCTTACAGTTCTTTCAATTAAGATAGAATTGTTTGTTTCAAAATATCATTGTCCGAAACGAGGTTCTGAATCGGGTCCTGGGAGTCTGGAGAAAATTTTGTTCACATTACTTCGAAATGCCTCGAACAAATCAGCAGCACCGAGCCTTTCTTTTAAGACGTTTCCAAGTTATTCCTTCATCATTCCAATTGCCTCGAGCCACAATCGAAACCCATCACCCCGTGGAAAACTAAAAACAAAACTTAGTTACCGGAGTGAAATTTGATTATTTAAATTCAGGGTTACGTATGAAAGGAAAAGATATCTTCCCATCTCTGGGTTCATCAATCGCTTGATATTCTTGCAAATTTCGATAGGTATAACAAGACATCCTGTATTGATGCATTAGCTGAGTTCGATCAGGTTCGATCAAACTTATTACACGGACAAAAACGCCAAACGAACACTTCACACAGAGGCCTCGATATGTTTCACAGCTTCTAAGTGGAGATTGAACTGCGGACCCCATTCTCCATACTTCCATAGCGGCTTTCTTGCTTCACTTTCTTAACAAAAAGTCATCAAGTACAATGCACTCGACAATGCATTAATAATGCAACGCATCCCAGGAATATAAATAATATCCGGTCAAAAAGTAGAATTCGTGGAAACGAACATTGAATAACACTCAACATTGAATTCTATTGTTATGTTTTACACAAAACCAAATTTAGGCGCCGAGGAAAGTTCGATCACAACAAATCAATCTAACCTAAAACTTCGTAGCTGTCATCAAGTACACTGTCAGTACTGTCACCCACCTGTCATAATTAAAATTGCCGCCAGGAAAAACCGTTATGTAATCAAAATGGCCGGCCTACAAATTACACAGCCGCGCAGGTATCTTGCCTCTTCTACTTTTGTCCTTGTCTATGGTCGCCACTGAAACAAAAATACGAGACCTGCCGGGATCTTTCACAAAAATTACATATCAAATCCAGTATGTGATCAAATCTGACATTTAATCTACGGAACCCTAAACCTGACATTTTGCTAATTTGACATTTGCTTTCTCGGTAAAACAGCTCTCAATTTCCCAATAATACTCCTCCTCTGTCATCATGAAATATTAACAACACGTACTCGATGAAAATAAGCTTCGACGTTTCATATCCACGGCCAACCAATACTGCTGCCTGCGCTAACTACGTCTGCTTGCAGTAATTAATACCGATTAATCAGAGAATCCCACACACCTTACTACCTTAGTTAATTACAGCTAGCTTGGAACTAGGTACTTTAGCAGGTACCAGTTTGATTCATTACTGTTGTGTACCATTCTGTGATTATGCCTCATATTTCCATGTGTTGTTCTCACAACTAGCACGTTCATCATTTTTATTCATTCAAGAGCAAAGTTGATGTTCATAAATAAAGGATGAAAAAAAAACATGACTGTGTAATTTGGTCCAGTATTCATATTTCATACACTCAGTACTCAGCGTGCTCAGCTAATGAGCAACCTTGTTAAATTCCTGGAAATGCCGAATATATCACACATAAAACCAACAGGTATTAGGTAAACTACACACCTCACTGTAACTATTGTTAAGTGTGTTTGTTTTTCGAAAATTTCTGCTGATATTGTAGATTTTAACCTCAATTTTATTCTCTTATCGAGCACTTTTCCCAATCGTGTACTCGTATAGAACATACCGTGCCAAGGCAAATTGAATTATTATTTGTAAAAGATTCCACCGTTTGCTTTATTCGATAAATTTGCGTGTATTTGCAGTAACGTGTGATTTGTCAATATTTGTCATTTTACTTTTTTTAATGCTAAAATCAAAGAAGGAATCCGCAAGCTCTACACTTTGCTTGAGTTTCAGATAACAAGCAACATGCATCATGCAATAACAGCAAATATTGTGGTGAATTCCAGTGGAAAAAATCTGTTGTGGGCGACACAAAACTTTCCCGGCGGTATCCAGAGACGTCAGTAATGATTTTGATCTAAGCGTTCCTTCGGTAAAGAGAAACTTGATTGTGAAATTGAAGAAAAAATGGCGAAAGTCGGGCGACCATCCTGAAAAACTAACTTGACTCCTGAAACACATCGAAAGGCACTGCGGTTCAAGTAGTTTTAAGAGGCTGCAGAACCTCATCCGTCAGAATATTCACTTCCACAGGGAAAAGGTTTTATAGGTTTTCTCGACTGAAAGACAACAGGCAAATTGGAAAAAAAAATTGTTGGAAAATGTTCAAGAACCAGTTACAATTAATTGTTTGAAAAAATAATTGGTGAAAATCGGTTTACGGGTTATACCTGGGGCGGAGTTCCAATTATTTGCACTTCAGAGCCCCAAACGATATGTGAAATGAGCCTTCGAGTCCATCAGAAGGGTAGGTACCGAACCGCACCTGACGACTAGTGTTCTGAAAACTAAAAAAAAAAACGAGGTGTGGGTTCAACGGAGCTCCAAGAGACACAAGAAGACACAAGGGCGCTTGCTTTGGCCTCAAACGTCAAAAACAAATCCAAGAGGCACACAAGACACCTGGAAGCTAAAAAGCGACGCAAGTAGAGGCCCCATTGGAGCTTCAAACGACAAGAAGACACCATGGGGCCCTGGTACCAAATCACACAATTCACAAAAAAGTTGTACACAATAGAGTTCGCAAGAATACACCAAAGAGATTGAGCATACTGGAGTTCCGAAAGCCACAGAAAATACAAGTGGCTTATCGAAGCCCCAAAGGACACTTGAAGGCACAACAGATCGGAGCCTGCCGTTTTCTCAAACGGCACGAAAGAAAAAGAGGACTCATCTATATTTGCAACACTCACACGGCCGTCAGTTTGACATGGAATTCTACAAAATTAGCCAGCTTGTTGTAACAAAGCTCACAGGTTTGGTTGCCAAAGGTACGACATGGGCCAAAGACCAGGCGACGTGCGGTGGTACGATTCCCGCGCGGCAGACTTGACAATTTTCTTGAGAGAAAGAACCAACAAGCAAGAAAAGTCTCTGCGGAAAGAACTAATAAAAACTCAATTTCCGTTTCGGTTGTCACGAACGCTTGTGTCAAGGTCGCAACGAAAGGATGCAAGGCAATAAATAATGTACATATTATTACACGTTATTTACTCTTGTTGTAACTTGGATGGGTAATTACGTAAATAGAAAAAAAGGGGGACGTCATACATGTGTGGCGGAGTTTTAATGATGGTTGGCAGCGCAGCTCTTAAATGCACAAGTGTACGTAACAAAGACATTTTTACATGCCTTTGTTGGTAGCTTTTCGAGCATGACCAAGACGGAGTCGACGTTCTCATCGCTTTTTTTTCTAAATCGAATATTTTGGGGAAAGCCAACAATGGGCGAAGCCAACGACAGGCGAAGCATTTTTGTCCAAGAAAAATCCGGCAACAGTGTATTTTGATGTATGACCAATCGCTGGCTCCGCGGATTTCAAATTTCCAGAGCGCGCGCTCGCTTGATCCCTTTAATGAGTGGTGATAAAATGCGGAAGCACTTTGAAAAACTTTTCTCCTTTTTTCGCGGCAGCTTTTTACGATGTCGGCTGGCGCTTTTACCGCGTAATAGCCGGGGAATTAGTTTGGACGACGGGAAAATAATTAAAAAAATTAAAAGATATCACCCGGCTCGGCTCAAGTGCACTAATTTGCACGCGCTTTATCCTCATAATTGGTATCTTGTCTGCGGTTGAATCCAGCAATATTAATTCCCATTTCCTCGAAACGGAGGGAATCGTAACAATGAACGTCTAATTATTACAAATGCTATGTTTTCTTCTTCGTAATTTTTTAATTGATTAAATCTTGGAGTAAATGAAATAATATTGAATTTTCAATTTCATAACAAACTAGATATGAAAGCGCCACAATAAATATTTACATCCATCAGTGTTTACTACTCCTTTTTAATATTTATCTATAAAAGAAAACAGACCATGTTGTGTACCCATAAAGCTAACCGCGCTCTTTTTCAAAAAAATGATTTGCTCGCCGGTTTGTTTATTCACATGTTGCTGGTTGGCGTAAGATAAATTCAAATCAAACAGAAAAAGTCAACGCTCTAATAAATTAAAGTCGAAGCTCGAAGCTCGCGCAAGCACAAGCAAAAGCTTTTGGTTTTTGTGGGTACACTAAAGCGATGAGCACACAAAAAACCTTTTTATCAGACAGTAGAGCGCATCAAAAAAAGAAATGGATTGTCTAAATTTAGAAGCCTGGCCTATGCATTTTTCATCAGCAATCAGACAGGTATTTTTATAGTTCCACCGGGGAAAATTGTGCATGTAACAGCAGGCTATCGTATCGAAAGCCGGCGTACGTCCTGTTTGTAAATTCAATTGTTATGTTTGCAAACAATTTCGCGAGCTTCGCAAAAAATGCGGAACTCTGCAGGAGACACATATTATTTGTCAATTTGAGCGAATTCCTGCACTTCCAAATGCAGCTGCTTTTATAATTTCTAGAAGTGAAAAGATTAGGTACATCTGCTTGTTCGAGTTAGAATTGGTTCCCTACCGTGCTTCTGCTCTGATGAGCTTTCAGAAAAAGGCGAAGTGCGTCCAGTGTAGTCCAGTCCATTCTAGTCTAGTCCAGTCCAACCACCTAGCCCACCGACCCACCGTGCAACTTGATACATCTCAATAGGCGTTTCTAGAGAGAGGCGTTTCCTGTCAAACACGCCATCCAGCGGCCACTTCTGGCACCAGCTCAGTTAGGACAGCTCGCTAGACATATATCCCGTGTACAAGAAACCAAAATTTATAGACATTAGTAAATGCAAGGAATAAATATGCCGGAGCTGGGAAGGCTTTTTGAGCCTCCGGGCGGTTTTCCAATAAAAAATACTTTAATCAAGAGCTAAGCCGTAAACAAAAGAGCATCGACAGCAACGTCAATTGATATTTGTAAATAAACGAGATTGTTGAGGTCATGCAGGATCTTTCGTGATTTATTGTGGAGTAAAAAAAGCACGTAAAAATGCCCTGTCTCCAAATGAAAATGCCAAGGACAGTCTGGGGGTTCGCCCCTAGTCCAATTCCAGCAACACTAACGCCACTTGGCGAGCGACCGCCGGCCGATTGTTACGCAGTCGCGTATTTTTACTGAAAAAACCGCGATCGCAAGTGCAAAATTTCTTTTTGTGGTGTCTTCAGGTTGCTTGCGTTCTCAAAAACCCGCGTATTTTGCCCATTTTGCATTAAATTTTCTTTAGAAACTACTAAACTCCTACCTCGAAAGTCAAGTGAACGAAGTTCTTATCACGAGCCTGCGGTTACGTTTCGCTCTTGCCCGCTGGCAAGCTTTCGGCTGGCGAACCAACAAGATCCAAACTTATTTTTTTACTTTCACAATTGCACCAGGCAAGTTGAAGAAAACTGTAGAATTCACGCACCCATTAAAAAAAAAGAAAAGTCCTTTCCTCGTAAATTGTTATCAAATGCATCACGTTTGCCTTGTACGAGCGCACGGAATTTCAACGTGTGCGTAGAGCTATCACGTGTTGCGATGTAACACGACATTTAGAATTCACTTACTAATTATGACAGGTGCTGTCGTCGCAGTAGCCATGGTACATGAACATGGAGTTTGATTCCTAGTTGAAAAATTCCGAGCCAAAAAAAGTTATTTAATAAAACTGCCATTGTAATATGAATAATTATGAAACGTCTTCACGTAATAAGATCCAGTCACATCAGTTCTTAGTTATGACAGCTCGTTCTTATCGTAGCAAGATCTAGTGACGTTATGTCATTTGTTGCTGATGAACGGTTCTTTTCGCGGTTAAATTTTGTCATACTGATGTCAATTTTAGATGACAGTTCGCTTTTTTGTAGACAGATCTAGTGACATTTCTGCCAGTTCTAGATTCTGCGTCTGAAGATTTGGTGATTATAATGTTGAATCTAGTGACTACAGTTCGTTCTTGTCGTAGCAAGATCTAGTGACGTTGATGTCATTTCACATTTGTTGCTAAAAATAAATTCTTCCTTTCCTGATTTTGATTTTGAGAACTTTGTCCGATGACAGTCTTTTTTCTCATGTCAGTTCAAGTTGAAAAATTCACCTTTTTCTACTAACCTTCTGTAACAATAATGTCATTCTTCTAGGTGACAGTTCGTCTTTCCGAAGTAAGATCTAGTAACATTTATGGGCTGCTCTGGAAATAAAGGGTCTTTTTCCTGCTCTAAGATTTTGTAATAATAACAATAATGATAATAATGTTGACTCTATATGACAGTTTGCTAGGTATTTTGTGTTAAAATCCGGTGACAATTATGTCATTTTCAACTAACAACTCATTTTAATGTACTAAAATTGTTGAATATAAAACCGTTGTGTGACTAAAAAAAATAGTCATATTCATGTGAATTTAAGGTTCTAGAACCAAAAACACAGCATTTTTTCAACATTCAACGCCTTCATTTTTTCATTTGAATTTTCCATGTGAATTTTTTATTCGAATTTCCAGTCATACACACATCATTTGGAACACAATTATATATAATTTCGTAAAAATCCCAAGAGCGTGTTACTTTGCCAACGCCCGAAATAACTTTTAAGGTAATAACTTTATTTCCACGTCATCTCTGAAAATCCTCCATATTATTACATTTTCCACCCCCCAACTTGAGAGGAAATGACTTTACAGGCTTGAAAATTGTGTGCCTACCTGAAGCAAATTTACTCGCACCTACTACCTACACCATCTAAAAATATTGTGAAAATATAAATGATTTATATTTGTATCGAAGGAAATGACTTGGCGGGCTTCAAAATCGTGTGTATCAAATGGGTTTGTTAAGTACACCTACCCAAATATCCATCTCTAAAAAATAATACGAAAATTGACACTATTCATATTTATTGAAGATAGCATGCGAAGACTTGTTGTTAAGCACTGTGATGTACACAAAAAGTGAATCATATTTTTGTCAAATAATAATAAATAATAAGGAAAAGTGATAACGAGACGTTGATAACGAAAAAATCGACGTGATGAGTAATAGATCAAAACATCCAGTATTACGGACGATTACGAGTGCAACCAAGGAAAACTGCAATAATAATTAAAATAGTGTAATCGCGATGAAAATGCAATGACCGTGGGGGAAAACAGAAAAAAAGCATTCAACAACATGCAAGGCCGATGTAAATGCATCATGAAAGTGATTAATTGTCATCGGGCAAGAGTGAACTCTGCCATAAACGATAAATTATAAGAGGGTTCAATTCGTGTCTTAGCATATTTCTAATTGGTCAGTCGTCACTGTCGTAATGAAGAATAGGTGGGCCCGTGGGCTACGCCCCACGTTGCTTTCCAGTCTGGGGGTAACTCTTCACTTAGTTTTGTTGTTATTGGCTTGGTTTTTGCAACAATTGTTGTCACAGTGAGAAATCCAAACTGAAAGGTTAGGTGAGATTAAAAACAGTGATCCATTTCCGAAACAACCTGACGTCCGAAAGATAACTTCATGTGCCTACCTAGGACGTTATTGTGGATTGTGAAGAAGGGGTCAGGTCAGGTCAGGTCAGGTCAGATCAGGTCAGGTTAGGCCAAACACAAAAAACGTCCACAAGCAAACCAAATAAGTCATCAACTAACAGTGAGCAAGTATACTACTCAGCCTATAATGTTGTTTGACTATCGTGGCATCGATTAAAGCTATAAAAAGCTTACAAAAACCCTTTGGTTGAATGAATGAAGTCCGAAATTAAAGAATTTTCTCTAAATTTACTCTACTAAAAAAAAAAGGTGAAGGACTGAATGGTACCTACTCAAAGGATTTGTTACGTTGAATATTTTATAACGAATCAATCCTTGTCGAACACGTCCCGATCCGCGAGGGATATTAAAACTACATATCTTGAAAAGTCCATTCCATTCCAGAAAACGGTAAATAATTTTTTTCTTTCCATACTATTCGAATTAAGTATACAAATGTTGCGTTCTTGAAAGGAAAACCTAATTAGAACTTTCCGACTCTTATCGATTCCTGCATCAATATTTTATGATACACAGAGTAGATTAAAGATACACGCACAAATAATTCTGTTTTTTCTATTATTCTTGTTTGGCTTCACGATGAAAACGCATTAGCAACTCATCAACATCAAGCTTCACTGTGTGTGTGTGCAGTGGACATTATGTTGACGTATCCAGGAAAATCAAAATCGTGCATGATTGATGATGGTGTTGCTTCCCACAATGCAAATTCCAATAACATCCCTGTTCACTGACGTGTGTATGCCTTGAACTTTTAAAAATTTTGGTTGGTAGCAGCACGGGCGGTTCGGGAGTCCTGGGTTCGATTCCCGGTCCAGTAAGAGTGTTTGTCAGGCCATCTGTTTCGAAAACTAGTCATTGGCGCTCGCCGATCCCGAATGCCATTGCCACCTCAAGATATCGCTCCAGGATTGAGTTTATCGCTGGCGACATCTGCTGAGAGGGTGAGAAAATTATTTTATACGTCTTCCGTAGAAATGTCACGGCAACAAGAACGCACCTCTTAAAATTCATTTTTCGGAGAAAAAGTCCGTGTCCAGTATCCAGGATCAGTGCAAATTACACTTTTAATGATTAAACCGCGACCGTAAATCAAACATCTGCGCAAACTTTTTCATGATTATTTTTTTGTGTTGCGTTTACCTCAACTTTTACGAGTTTTCTTGTCGAATTGGGTCGCGTCCGATGTAGCGATGTAAATAATTACAACGACTGCTGAAAATTGTTTCCGCGTTTTTCGCAATTTCAAACGGTACTATTCCGTGTGTGTGCTTGTGTGAGTCACGTAACTCCAAATTGACATATAAATAGCTTTTTTAAGTAATGAGTAGTCGCCCGCTAATTGTTCCTAATTTACAGTCGATTCCTCAGCGAATACTTACAATACACTGTTATCGTAATGTTTTGTACAGGGTGTCGCGAGCATACTTGGTACCAGAGCAAGCACAAAATGCCATAGACATCTATCACTTTGACGTAAGCTGTCATTTTTGACATTATCTAGCCTTGAAGACATAATGCAGTACGATAGCACTGTGATAATAACACTAGTGAAAGTCATAAATATGATTGCTTTGTCTCTCTCTCTTTCTCTCTGGACAAAATTTACGGTCAAAACAAAGAGTTCACAAAAGAAAGACCGCGACCAAAATATCAACACATTGTAACGAAGTGAAGAATGCCGAGCTGATGAGCTGTGTGGCGTCCGCAACGTGTTCCTTTTCAATATTATTGTGCGTTAGAGAAGGACGTAGAAGATTTCACAGGAGTGTCCGTTTACGTGCAGAAATTCACGACAATTATGATTAAAAGCAATTACTTACACCCCACTTTGTGGCTTGTCTTCTGCCATTACTTCACGAGTTGATGATACATTTTTCTGCGAATCCCATATAGAGCAAAAGATGCAATTAAAGCCAATCACACGCACATAACTATACAAAGTATATAAATTCAAAGTTCAAGGGACCGTGAAAAACAGGGGAGCAGCAAGCAGCTATAGCAAAGGTCAAGTTCTTCCGGAAACGCAATTATCTCGGCCATCTTCTTGAGTTCGAAACGAAACGACCAAACGAGAACGAAAGTACCACCTTGTCTATCTCTATTACACAGCACGTGAAGAGATAAATAAAAGGTACAAAGAAAAAAACAGTTTAAATCTCTTCAGGACATGCGATCTGAAACGAGTTTTTTGCCCTTTTTGTAATTGGTATTTCTGTGTGTAGATGTTATACGTCAATATACATGGTGTCTTGAAATTGGGATTCCTGAGCAATTCAAGGACATGCTTCGAAATTCCCGATCCATTCTTCCAAAAATAAAAATTGATGCATTTTCTTCCGGTACATACATTTGGAGCATTTTCCCATCGACGATTTCCATTAATTGCTTTGTACCGAGCTCTGTACTCTTGAAGAGTCAATTTTGAGACACCCTGTATCTTCAAAAAGACCAGAAAACTTGATTGTGTAGATAGCCCCTACTTAACCTAAAAACAGCTTCTGTCATTGAATGGCTGTCATGTAACTGCGATGCTGCAGCCTGGTGACGAGAGGCAAAAGGAACATGTACACTGGTTTCACAAAACAGAACTCTTATCAATGGATTACTGTTAACAATAATGAACAGATGGCGCGCTCGCACTTTCCTGTACCATTTCTCTTGAACTTGATTCTCTGAACAATTTACACTCCAATTTGGTCACTTCTAATGTGGTTGTACAGCCCTCAGGTTTGTGATTTTTAGCGCATTTTCCATCTTGATGAAAATCGCTTTTGCAACCGCTTTGTCCGTCCGTCCGTCCGTTCCTCGAACTCCTCCCAAACTAGACGCCCTAGCTTCCTAATTTTTTCGCTGTTACATAGCTGCCACTCCCGAAGGAGGGCTAGGCTATATTGAATGTCTATATTGCGCCGCCAACATAGAGAAAACCGCCCCCGACAAACTTGAAATAACATGATATTGCAATTTCTCCCAGACCTACTGCTCTGGTGTTCTCATTTTATGAATAATACATAGTTGCCACTTATAAACGTAAGCCCAGAAACATTCCGCCTCCAATATGCGCCGCCGATATGAAAAAATTGCTAAAAACCGCCCCCAATCACTTTAAAATGAAAAACATAAACCCGAAGACATAACGATCGAATTCTTCCGATATATGAACAGCTTGCTGAAAATGGAGAAAGATAGGCTACTTTTGGTCAGTCGCCGCCCCCAGATTCCGCCCCCAAACGACAAATAGTGCAATTTTCACAATTTTACTGATTGAGATGTTCTCTCGAACATTTAGAAACTGCCAACTCAAATTGTGCAACATTTGCTTGGCCGAACGCTGCCGCTCCCACACGCCGCCCCCAAAGTAAGAGATAAATGAAAAACATGAACCCGAAGACATAACGATCTAATTCTTTCGCTATATAGATAGCTTACTGAAAATGGGAAAAGATAGGCCACTTTTGATTAACTGCCGCCTCCAGCTCCCGCCCCCCAAACAAAAAAAAAACAACTTTTACAATTTTCACTGATTGTCATAACCTTTCCTTTAACATTTAGAAACTTCCAACTCAAACTGTGCAACAGTTACTTTGCCGAATGCTGCCGCCCCCAAACGCTGCCCTTAAAGTAAAAGATAAATGAAAAACACAAACCCAAAGACATAACGATATAATTCTTCTGCTGTATAGATAGCTGACTAAAAATGGAAAAGTATAGGCTACTTTTGATATGGCGCCGCCTCCAGCTTCCGCCCCCAAAAGAAAAAAGTGCAACTTTCAACAATTTTCACTGATTTGGATGTTGATGTTACCCCAAACATAGACAAACTCCCAGCTCAAACTGTGCAAGAATTTCTTTGCCAAACTCTGCCGCTCCCACGCGCCGCCCCCAAAGTAAGAGATATGTAAGACATAAACCTGAAGATTACGATCTAATTCTTTCGCTATATGTATAGATGACTAAAAATGGGACGAAATAGGTCGCTTTTGATTAGTCGCTGCCTCCAGCTCCCGCCCCCAAACAAAAAAATGCAACTTTCATAATTTTCACTGATTTGTCATAATTCCTTACACATTTGGAAACTCCCAACTCAAACTGTGCAACAGTTACTTTCCCGAATGCTGCCGCCCCCACACGCTGCCCTCGAAGTAAGAGATGAATGAAAAACATAAACCCGAAGACATAACGATCTAATTCTTTCGCTATATGGATAGCCGACTAAAAATGGGAAAGAATAGGCTACTGTTGATTAGTGACTGCTCCCAGCTTCAGCCTCCAAACAAAAAAATATTGATGATTGAAAGAATTTTCATTCAAATCTGTTTCATTGACAAGTACCTCATTCTGATAACAAAACATCACAATGAGTTTCGACTGAAGAGAGTGGGCAAAGAATGATGTTTCTCCTTCAACCAAATTTCTTTACATTCATAATATGCCTCTTTAAGAAAATGCGCTACTGAGACTCACGCACGTGAAGGCATACTCACTTGTTTTTTCAATACATACAACGAAAAATTCGGCTTCAGCCGGAACTACGCCAGTCAAATCTGATCCAGAGAAAAAATGGTCAAGTTCATATCAGTGAAAAGAAGCTGGATATTGACGGTACAGTTATAAATCTACTGAATTTTTGTGGGGGTCCTACAAATTGAAAAATTTAGCAGTAAGCTTGAAGTTTCTAGATTTCTTGCAGATTAAAAAAAGCATGTTCTGTCACTTGATTTTCATCTACATTTAGCGATCTTCCCCGATTTTTTCTGTTCAACGGTTACGAAATAATTGGTGGTTTCCCTTTTGCACATTTTCAGGTTAAGTAAGGGAACCCTTAAGAAATCGAAGTATTTGGGTTTGATTAGGAAAAGTCAGCACTTTTTCAATGAGCTGTCAGATGCGACAACTATGTGTGGTGCCAGCTAAATTGTACTTATTTATTACTAATTTTTCATTGTAATTTAGAAAAAACAAACCGGTTACTTTTTCGAAATAATGTTCATCTCGGGCGGCCGCGAAATGCAACATTTGAACTGAAGCTAATCCTTTTGGTAAGCCAAATCGAGTCCAACATCAAAGATTATTACTGAATGTTATCAAATTCACCTGCGATTTTGAACTCAATTTGGCTTACTCAGGGCATTATTTCAACTCAAATGTCAAATTCCGTATAGGTGTCAGTATCGAATTGACAGCTGTCAGCGTGACAGGACTTAGACATGAGTGATAGCAGAATCAGTGACGTTGTTACAGATTTCAACACCGCCTTTCGAGTGTTTACATGATTGTACAGGGTGTTCACGCGAGACGGATCCCCGCCCATAAAAAACTTTCCCTTTGCGATAATTCAAAAAAGAAAAATCTTTCCTGGAACAGTTTTTTCCGTAGTTTCTGAATATGTCAAGTATAATTTTCAATTTCGTGCCGTATACAGGGTGTCGCTTTTTTTTTCATGTTTTCGAAACACCTGTATTTCATCCCACAATCGATGCACATTGTTAACCTGATTGCAAAAATGTATGACACTTTTAATTTTTTTTTCAAATTCGCAGTGGTATCCTCTGAAAACATTTTTTTTTTGAATGAGGATTTATTTCAGAAATCAGATATGTCCCGAATATTTTATTAGTCATTTCATGTCATTCCATGTCATTCGAAAGTGAAACAAAATATTCTTGATACATAGGATATTTGAATTCCAAAACAATCCATCATTCTCAAAAAAAATTGTTTTCAAGGCGTCATTGTGGATTTAAAAAAAAAATTCAGGAAATTTCTAGAAGTGTCATGTATTTTTTGTAATCAGGATGACAATACAGGGTGTTTCCAAAATGGTGTTACAAACTTCTAAGGGAGATTCCCCATCAAAAATGGACAAGGAAAATATATACCTTTGATGTCCTAAAATGCTCAGTTGAAAAGTTACAGGGTGTTCAAGTTGACTTTTTAAAACTGATTTTTTGACATAAGTTTTAAACCGTTTGACCGATTTTGTTCAAGTTCTCACCAAATTTAACTGAAATAAGTTTCTATCGAATAATAGTAACGTGTTGGAGAAAAAAGTTCAGGGGCGTAGATAATGGGGGCTGTCCTCATATTTCCCCCCCTATTTTTTACACCCCTAGCTATTTTCCCAAATTGTTCTTATTTTTTTATTCTACGTTCAATTTAGAGAAAAAAGTTACTCTTGCAAAATTTTGATTAGAGGCTTCGTTTTTGAGATATCTGAGTTTGAAACTTTGGAAAACATCTCGAAATCGCCACTTTCAATGAGCCCAATTTTTTTTCCCTGAAAAGCTCTCGTTTCTCAGAGGAAATAGTGGTTTATCAACTTAGAAAATTGAAGAGAACCTATTTCTGCTGAAAAATCATGAGTTTTTTTTATTCTAATTTTTTGGCCTTGGAAAGTGGCAATTTCGAGATGTTTTCCAAAGTTTCAAACTCAGATATCTCAAAAACGAAGCCTCTAATCAAAATTTTGCAAGAGTAACTTTTTTCTCTAAATTGAACGTAGAATAAAAAATTAAGAACGATTTGGGAAAATAGCTAGGGGTGTGAAAAATAGGGGGGGGAATATGAGGACAGCCCCCATTATCTACGCCCCTGAACTTTTTTCTCCAACACGTTACTATTATTCGATAGAGACTTATTTCAGTTAACTTTGGTGAGAACTTGAACAAAATCGGTTAAACGGTTCAAAACTTATGTCAAAAAATCAGTTTTAAAAAGTCAACTTGAACACCCTGTAACTTTCCAACTGAGCATTTTGGGACATCAAAGGTATATATTTTCCTTGTCCATTTTTGATGGGGAATCTCCCCTAGAAGTTTGTAACACCATTTTGGAAACACCCTGTATGCATCGATTGTGGTGATGGAATACAGAGTGTTTCGAAGAAATGCAAAAAACATTGCGACACCCTGTATGTGGCAAGAAATGAAAAATTTTCCTTGACATTTTCAGAAACTTCGAAAAAATTTGTTCCAGGAAAGCTTTTTCTTTTTTGAATTATCGTGAAGGAAAAGTTTTTATGGGGAGGTATCCGTCTCGCGTGAACAGTGAACACCCTGTACACATTGCCAAACAAAAAGGCCTCGGCTATTTTGCCCTTAGAGATTAATTGGCTTCATGTTTGCATTCATCAGTTTTGTATGTAACTATGTTAACCGTCGATATTTTATGTAACATCCACCCATGCACACTAGACGATGCATTGTTCGAATCTCGTCAAGTCATCTCCTGTCAGTCAGTACTGTATCCTGTGCGAGCACCTGGCACCTGCATTATGAAGAGACCGTGAATCACCATAACAATCATAACATTGTCACAGCGCAGCCTCCTAGTGATGACTGTTAAGAATAAAATTGTATTGATTTTGAATGAAACTGACGCGTTTTTCAATTCTTATCACATATGGTAAAATTGTTATTATTATGTAAATTACAGCACTCTTTTTGTAATCATATCTTAAACTTATACGCTTATACGCACAATAATAGTTGCTCTAATCGAAAAGTTGTTACGAAAATACTTGATACGGTTCGAAACGTATTGGATATTGTTTTTCTGGAAAACCTCATCAAATTAAGTAACGAAATAGGTGCCTAATAATGATCGATTTGTAGATAGCTTTTGTAGATACACAGCAACTATACAAGGAACGACATTGAACTTGTTCCACACAAACACACGGTCTCATCATATTATCGAAACGTGCCCCTGTCCACAAATAATAATTGACAAAGCCTTCTATCTAAATGCCGACATGCGATTAATTAGGAATGTTCGGATCGATTGTGTTGTCTCTATACTTGGGTTTTTTCAGTTGAATTTCGAATTGGGAAAATACTTACAAATGGTGGAAATCGGGTGGTTATTTAGAACAGCGGCTTCTTAAGGGTGCCAAAAAAACAGAGCATTTTGTCATGCAACAACCTCATTTTTCGATAGACCATTTCGGTCTATATCTAAAAAAGCTATAGCCCTCGCAAGGTAACAATCAAATCTAAGCGAATAATTTAGTCGGAAAATGTGGCTACTGTGTTTGCACCAAATCGCCAAGTGTTCGACACCCTTAAACTCTGCGCTGCCCTTAAGGTCATCGTCATCGGTTGATTGCTACAAGTGTTCACGCCTTCTTGCGTCATAGTTTAATTTTTCAATTCATCGTCGAGGCCAATATTTCAAAAGAAAAGATTACTCTTCTCATCGACATCGATTTTTTTCGAGAAAAAAGAAAAAACTCGATGTCGATGATAAGACCCAACCTTTCTTTTTAAATATTGACCTCGAGATAAATTTCTTTTGTAGATTAATGATGATGATGGCGCTATAGATCGGAATATTGATTTTTCTTTGAATTTTCTGAGAAATCTCAAAAAGCAATGTATTATGTATAATTGGTTGCCGCTCTTTTACTAGAGATCGTTACGGAAATTTGCGCTAGACCAGGGTGCTTGATTTACAAAAAGAAATTACAATTTTTAGAACAAAACTAAATATGCGGAAGGTTTACGAATGTTTTGTTTTGATCGGAGTTTGGTATTTTTGCAATAAGGTTAAGAGATTTTCCGTCAGTTCCACAAAAAAGATGATTAGTGATCAAGGCTG
Source organism: Anaspis maculata (assembly GCA_949128115.1). Lineage (NCBI taxonomy): Eukaryota > Metazoa > Arthropoda > Insecta > Coleoptera > Scraptiidae > Anaspis > Anaspis maculata. The sequence continues at coordinate 79,731,388 of OX421964.1, read as the reverse complement.
ATTGCAGATTAACTGAACTTTTTTTCTGCTAAATACTAGGCGATCAACAACAAAGAATACCTGAAATCTATACTAGACCCATCATCTTTCCATTATTGGGATAAATCAGCATTTCCATTGATCAGTCAGCTACAAATTAACAAACAAAAATCGCGAATCAAATAATCTCGTATTATCTTTTTTGTGGAACCCACGGTTAGTTTGTATTGAGCTAGTGTGTAGTGAAGATGTAGAGCAGAAGACTGGTACCTATAGAATAGAAATTGTCTTGCTAGAAGACGCTTTATTTGAAAGAGTGTTTCATGTCTGTACGTCCACATGTTCCAAGAGGGGTGGCAAAGACATAAAGACGCAATATAAAATGTAGTAAACTAAAAAAAATGTCTCGTTCTTATAACGACGTCCACCATACTCGCACTGTTACAGGCACATGTACTTATCTACGCAGAGTGTACTTATGTTTTTTATTTTTTTCCAGCAGCCCACATGGCGACTGTGGGGCGAGGAGAAAGCAGATGGTGCCCTCTATACCGTCTACCTCAAAAAGGTCCGTTATCATCGACCAACCAGGAGTCTCTCTTCGTCGCATTCGGTAATTTTTATTTTTATTTCAATTTTTCAATTATACTCATTCGTTGCCTCAAATAATTGTCGCACTTTCGTTTTAACAAGCGTTTTCAAGGGCGTCATTCACTATAGCGCATTTTAAAAATATATCGTTAAAACTGGGTAGTTGAACGTATCGAAGAAAAGAGATATACCGGGTGGGCCATAAATAACCGTGCTCGGAATTTTTCCTTCTAAAATTTTCATTCCGCCACCGATATTATCAAACTTTTCAGCATAGAATAGCCAATTGAATAGGCTATCATTTCCGTATTTCAAAATGGCCGACATATCAAAAATCAAGATGCCAGAGACAATTGAAAATAGGCCTTCTTTTGTTCTCGTTGCTTTTTATTGAAAGCTACCAGAAAGTCAAAACCAATAATGTATTATGAAGGAATAGACCTTTCTTGTCAATACAATGCCACAACCAATAAAATCGCGTCATCTGCTGAGGAGCTATTGCAAGTTGAAGCGAAGCCCACTTCCGGTTTTTTTCATTTCCGCAGAATTGACCCAAATTTAGGTGTCCTGCCCGCCGATCCGCCATATGCTTATTTCTCAACCGATTTTCTCAAAGGTATCAATGGCTAGGCAATTGGACAGGCTACCTTGTTCATATGCGAAAATGATCAACCTGTCAAAATCCAAGATGGCATCAGAAACAATTGAAAATAGAATTTCTTTTGTCCTCATTGCTTTTTAATAAAAATCAGCAGAAAGTCAAAGCCAATAATTATCATGAAGGAATAGACCATGAATAGACTTTCCTCGATAATTCAAGATTGCAACCAATCAAATCGAGTCATCTGCTGAGGAGCTACGGCCAGTTCAAGCGAAGCCTACTTTCCGTTTTTCTATTTCAACAAGGACGAATAAGGCCCATTTTCAATAGTTTCCGCCATGTTGAATTTTGACATGTTGGCCATTTTTTTTACATGACAATGGCAGCCTATCCATTTGGCTAGCCATTGATGTCAAATTTGAAAAAATCGGTTAGGAAATAAGGATATGGCGGGCAGGATTCCTAAATTTGGGTCATTTATGCGGAAATAAGAAACCAGTAGGTTGGCTTCGCTTCAACTCGCCGTAGCTCCTCAGCAGATGACCCGATTTGATTGGTTGTGTCTTGAATTGTCAAGGAAGGTCTATTTCTTGATAATAATTATTAGTTTTGACTTTCTGCTAATTTTTATTAAAAAGCAATGAGGACAAAATAAATTCTATTTTCAATTGCTTCCGCCATCTTGGATTTTGACATGGACGTCATTTTCTTATATCAAAAAGATAGCCTGTCCAATTAGCTAGCCATTGATACCAAATTTTAAATGGCGGATTGGCGGGCAGGATACCTGAATTTGGATCAATTATGCGGAAATGAAAAAACGGAAAGTAGGCTTTGCTTCAACTCGCAATAGCTTGTCAGCAGATGACCCGATTTTACTGATTGTGGTCTTGAATTGACAAGAAAGGTTTATTTCTTCATAATGCATTATGAAGGACATAATACATTATGTTTTGACTTTCTGGTAACTTTTAATAAAAAGCAACGAGAACAAAAGAAGGCCTATTTTCAATTGTTTCTGTCATCCTCGATTTTGATATGTCGGCCATTTTCAAATACGGAAACGATAGCCTATTCAATTGGCTAGCCAATGCTGAAAAATTCGATAAAATGGGTGGCGAAATAATAATTTCAGAAGAAAAAATTCCGAGCACGGTTTTTTATGGCCCACCCGGTATATCTCCCATGAAACGTCATTAGTCATTTGTGTTTTCGATTCTCTGAGTAGGCTGTGATGAAGGAACACACATTTTGAAATGTACGCATCTTTGAATTTGGCACCTCAGAAGGTTTGTTATAACAACTATCAGTATCAAAGTAGGCAAAAAAGTTCCATTTTAAAAATATTGTTACCACGACCTGCTCCAGCAAGAAAAATGCAAGTGAATTTCATTTATTTCGAAAACTTTGAAGTCCAGATTCAGGCCACCGCCAGTCAGAATGAAAGAAAACAGGAAAGTTGAAGAGCGATATCAAATAAAGGGCATTTTAGTCGACAGAAATGAGTAATAGCACTTCGTAGTTTGCAAAGTTCCAAAAAATCTGTGCTGACCTTCAATCCAGCTAATAGGCGCTTTTCCTTCTACGGTAACCTCACTTTGTCTCATCTCAGTTGAAGAAAGAAAAGGTGACAAATTGGTAAGGAACGAGTGAGACACCACCACCAACTGAGATGAGAATATTTGAGATTGATGGCAAAAGGAATTCCAAGCCAAATTTTATGCTATAATTAAAAAAAAGACAAGGCCATTGCGATTTTTCAAGGTAAACAATAAAAGTGCCAGATTTTTCAGTTTCACTCTCCTGGACCTTAGCAACATGGAAGGGAAAGTATTGTGATTGTGCGAAAAAATCGTGATTTTGACGGGTATATCCATTCCGACGCCATGCACCCAAGGCGATTACGAGCATTTCCAGAATGATTCTGTCCGTGGGTGATATTCATCCATGATAACTGCCGAACCGTTGACCCGATCGACTTGAAATTTAGTATGCAGACATAGTTTGATGCGCAGCGATGCAAAGGATGCATGCAAGTGGAAAATGCTATATTATCCTTTCCCTTTCGTATTCCCTTGAGGCTGGACGTAATGCTAATCGGAGCAAAAAGAGTCCTTGCACTAATGAAAGGATCCCCGTGTGTCATCCGGAATGTCTTCACGGACGTGTTCCATGTTTCCTTGTGTCCTCATGAAAAGTGGTTATTTCACGCATCATTCCTTCCGCCTTCATCTCACTGCCACATAAGTCTGCCCTGCCATGCCATGTGATATTGTAACGACGCTTTTCCTGTTGGCGCGTTCCTTTACTGCTGCAGCTGACATTTTCATAACGATAATAAGAAGGATAGAAAAAGACGACGAGAAGGATTCCTTTTAGTTAAAAAGCAGGGAATAAGGACGACCAGATTTAGAACACTCCACGAGATGATATTCCGCGGTGGTGCTGCTGCTGCTTCTGTTACACTCTTGATGAAACGCCTGAGATTAAACTCGATGGGGGCGGTGTTTTAGGGATATGGCAACACGCTGCTGACTGGCATCAAGTACACGGACGGGTTGTTCCCGAGTCTGGGTTAATGAAAAATTTTACGTCGATCTTAAATTAAATTCTTTCCCTCCATCTACACAGTTCCGAGTCTCAAAATCGATGCAATTTTTAAATCCTGTATGTTTGGTTGCATAACTTGCAGGCGGTAGTGCTATCTCGTTTCAATTAAAAATGCCCTTAATTTCTGATTTCCAACAGTTTTTTTTTACAATTCATGGCAAGGTGATACAGGGAGCTGTAGAAAGTGATTTTCAGTGCGAAATACTTGATTTTGGTCCGAAAATATCATACAACATGTCGCAAATGTGTGTGCATCTAAATACTTTCTCTTACGAACGAATTCAAGAATTTCTTTTAAATCAAGTTTATAATCAATATTATGGAAAAGTAGATGCACATGAATCAGCGACGGTTTTCATAAGACATGTAGAGTAATATAATAATTGGCGCTACGGATCCAAATATTGATTTTTCTTTTAATTTTTTGCGAAATCTCAAAAAGTATTGTACTACGTATGACCGGTTGCCGCTCTAGTACTGGTGTTACAAGTAAAATCTAAACATTTTAATCTTTTTTAGGATTCAGATGACGAAATCTCGCACTTGGAATGGGAGACGGTGAGAGTGCGCTTCGTGAAGGCGGGCACGCTGAAGAAGCTGGTGGAGGCCCTATCGACGGACGACGGCGAGCTGGAGACGACCTACATAAACGTATTTCTGGCCACTTATCGGAGCTTTTCCACTCCCAGAGAGGTGCTCAAGCTGTTGCTGCAGCGGTACGAGGAGCTCTCGGAATCGCCCCAAAACGGCAAAGTCGATCAGCACGAGCAGCACAGAAAGTACGAGCTGTTCCCTGTCACTGTTCTTCAATTTTTGTAGTACCTACCCATTTGTTTGTGATTGTTGTTATTGTTGCCGTTTTGATTTTGTTATTGTTGTTGTAAAGGCGAAACCACTGAACCGTAAGGTTATTCCTCAGAACTAAATTCGGGTTCGAGATGATCCGGCTCGAAGGACCAACAAATGTTGCGACGCGAAACTAAACTTTACAAAAAAGCAAAATGGACTGTATAATAACTAAACTAAACTTACCTTTATGGCCCGTCGTTGGTGTTCATACAGGGCGTTGATGTTAAGGGAGAGGAAGAGAAAGGATAATCAACGCACCTACCTCCACATTCTATGGCACCATAAATTTCTACTAAGCACATAAGTAGCTATGATTTGAACGACACCTTGGCACGACGACGAAAGTCATAAAGGTAAGTTTAGTTTAGTTATTATACAGTCCATTTTGCTTTTTTGTATAGTTTAGTTTCGCGTCGCAACAACATAAATACCACAAATACAACCTTTATACAATGCGCGATCCTCCATCGGTAGTTAAAATCGCGAATATTGAATGTAAAATCGAGTTAATTAGGATTTTCCGCCCTTGGGTGGCGTTTTTCGGCAGGTTTTCTACAACGCTTTTGCGCGTTTCATAAGGTTTTATGACCAAATATGATTTGCTATTGGGCGATTGCATCTAGAGGGCGATCACGTAGCTGTTATGCCCATAAATGTCAATAGTGTTAACGTCACATGTCAAGTGTCATTTGTGAACTGTCATCTATGCCATCCTCCCTGCAATTATATGAATATGTTTTCGATTTTGGGGAATGAATTTCTCCCGTCATTAATCGAATTCCTTGTTCAATTTCGGGTAGAATTTGTTCTTACAGATTACTGATTGAAATCTCAGTTCCGGAGAAATTCGACTTTTTCAAGTGCAAACTGATATCAGTCATATCTATCAAATTTTTACTTAGCCATGGAATTAATTCAACAAATTGTGTAGTTGTTTGGCATGTGTCATTTTTTACTGACTATACAATAGTCGGTGTTGTTATAGGAAATCCTCAACGTTATCTTAGTTTATTCTTTATTTTTAGTTTGTAAACTTTAGCACCCTTAGTCCGGACGTTAGGGGAAGGTACTCTGCATTTTGGGGTTAAAGCATGCCACTTGGCATAGTTGTTGTATGAACCATATTCTTCCGATTCAGAAGTGTAGACATCGGCGGCAGCCGTGCAGTCTCTCTCTACAGGGTGAATAAGAAAAAAGAAGGACAAAAAGTTGTAACTCATGAACCATCAGAGACAGAGACGTGTAAACCGGCACACACGGTCCTCCGTTTATGCTGATGGAGTTCAATCAAATCATTTTTTAACGTTATGAAGAGTTTCGGAAATATCTTGAGCACACTGTTTTTTGTCGTAAAAATTTATTTTTCGAATAAATTCGTAAATAATCAAAATATCGGAGTAAAACATGGTACCTAGGCATTCAGTGGTATACGGAATTGAAATTGATCGGTAGCCAGCACCTAAGCCCACTATTTCCTGAAAAAAGACATTCAACTTTTTCTTTTTCCCAGAAGCCATCTTTCTTTCACCATTGATAAGAATAGTGAAGAAATTGGATAGTAATTATAGAGAAGGAAAGGCACAATCATTCTACTGCAAAAAAGCGGTCTTAACATCAAGTATTGCCTCTTGGTCAAGAAATCATTGCCATTCGAGCTATTTCCAGTTTTACAAACTTTCAGGGCTCATGATGGCCAGTGTGGTTCTTGAAAAGATTATTTTCATTTTGCATTACATTGCCTCACATTTTGTCAAGTCAGTTACCAAAATTCATCGTTCTCAGTGATGAGGTTTCATCCTGCCAGTTGATCAAACTCAATGTGCGCCATTTTTGGGGGAATAATGCAAAAATGGAAAGTTTTTTGCGATCATCAAATGCTCCTTGAGGAAGATCTATTGCCGCAAGAGGCACGAAATTACATGCATGTGATTCAGCGAGATTCGGTGTTAACTATAGTGCTACGCGGAATAGGTGAGGTTTGTCCAAACGTCCTAGAAAGAAGGAGGAAGACGTTGCAGCTTAAATATAAGTGTGAGTATTATAGCTACATCTGGACAACACCAGAAAGTACCTTGCATTTTATGGTTAGAACTTGCCACTCCACAAAGTTGTTGATTGGGCCATACTCTTTTGATTTAGAAGTGTAGCCATTGGCGTCAATCGTGCAGACTCTGTATACTGGTTGAAGAAGAAAAAGAAACAACAGAAGAAGTAACTCATGAACCAAAAGAGATAGAGGCGTGTGAATTGGCACATATAGTCTCCCATTTATGGTGATGAAGCTTTATCAAACAATTCTGAAATATCTTGAAGCGTTCTTGAAATATCCTTAAAAACAAAAATAAAACCGAGAACTTGATTTTTCCATAAAAAAAGTTAATTTCCAGAGGAATGGAGTGAAACTTGTTTTTTTCTGCATCCAGTGATGTAAGAAATTAGGAATGATCCATAGCCAGTGTCCATGCCTTTTATTGCCAGAAATAAGACATTCAACTGCTCTCCTTGCGAAAGCTCGGCTTTGTGCGATGCTGCCAAGATTGTGCAAGAAGATCTATTCAGAAGTCGTGATAGACCCAAAGACAACGGTGGAAGCGAAATGCCTCCTTCAATTTTAGCTTCGGTGAAGATGATCATGAGTGGACCATGTCTTTCGTCATCTTCTGAATCTGAAGATAGAGTGAATGATCAAGTTGTTCTTACAATAGCGCAACTTCTGGCCTTTCATACCGTGAAGCATCGAAAAGGAGCAAGAAGGCGTCATGAACGCAGACAGGAAACTCCAGTGCCAACATACCTTGCTATGAAACTCTACGGAGAGACACGAAAAAAAGCTTATCGATCTCACGTACCGCTTAGGAATAAGCCTTTTGTATAAAAGACTGGATTCTACTTTCGTGGAAAAAGCTGATGCTGTGTACTCCTCTTATCATAGAGAAGGTGTCGTATGTCCACCTAGACTTCTTTATGACGTTTTCACAACAGCTGCAGTTGACAATGTTGACCACAACACCTCATCTACGACTGCTAGCAGCTTGTTTCATGTTACCTGGAACAGCTATATTCCACTCATGCATGATGGGATTGCTCAGTGGAAGTTTATAAAAGCAAGGACAATTCGATCATCAACATTGTCTTGGCGTAGAGGCAATATACTTGATGTTGAGACTACTCCTTTCATGGCGAAATGATTGTTCGTCACCGTCTCTGTAGTTACCATAGTAACTCACACTAGATTATTTCATAGAATGTGAACTTAAGGTGGCTGGCTGTCGCAAGAAGACAAGTTAAATGTCTTATTTCTGGTAATAAACGGCCTGGACACTGGCTAGGGATCATTCCCAATTTCTTACATCACTGAATGCAGAAAAAAACAAGTTTCACTCCATTCCTCTGGAAATTCTCTTATTTTTTGAAAAAATCAAGTTCTCGGTTTAATTTTTTGTTTTTGGAGATATTTCAAGGACGCTCCAAGATATTTCAGAATTGTTCAATAAAGCTTTATCACCATAAATGGTAGACTATATGTGCCAATTTACACGCCTCTATCTCTTTTGATTCATGAGTTACTTCTTCTGTTGTTTCTTTTTCTTCTTCAACCAGTATACAGAGTCTGCACGGTTGACGCCAATGGCTACACTTCTGAATCAAAAGAGTATGGCCCAATCAACAACTTTGTGGAGTGGCAAGCTCTAACCATAAATTGCAGGGTACTTTCTGGTGTTGTCCAGATGTAGCTATAATACTTACACTTATATTTAAGCTGCAACGTATTCCTCCTTCTTTCTAGGACGTTTTTGGACAAACCTAACCTATACCGCGTAGCACTATCATTAACACCGAATCTCTCTGAATCACGTGCATGTCATTTCGTGCCTCTTGCGGCAATAGATCTTCCTCAAGGAGCATTTGATGATCGCAAAAAACTTTTCATTTTTGTATTTTTCCCCCAAAAATGGCGCATATTGAGTTTGATCAACTGGCAGGGTGAAACCTCATCACTGAGAACGATGAATTTTGGTAACTGACTTGACAAAATGTGAGGCAATGTAATGCAAAATGAAAATAATCTTTTCAAGAACCACACTGGTCATCATGAGCCCTGAAAGTTTGTAAAACTAAAAATAGCTCGAATGGCAATGATTTCTTGACCAAGAGGCAATACTTGATGTTAAGACCGCTTTTTTGCAGTAGAATGATTGTGCCTTTCTTTCTCTATAATTACTATCCAATTTCTTCACTATTCCTATCAATGGTGAAAGAAAGATGGCTTCTGGGAAAAAGAAAAAGTTGAATGTCTTTTTTCAGGAAATAGTAGGCTTAGGTGCTGGCTACCGATCAATTTCAATTCCGTATACCACTGAATGCCTAGGTACCATGTTTCACTTCGATATTTTGATTATTTACGAATTTATTAAAAAAATAAATTTTTACGACAAAAAACAGTGTGCTCAAGATATTTCCGAAACTCTTCATAACGTTGGAAAATGATTTGATTGAACTCCATCAGCATAAACGGAGGACCGTGTGTGCCGGTTTACACGTCTCTGTCTCTGATGGTTCATGAGTTACAACTTTTTGTCCTTCTTTTTTCTTATTCACCCTGTAGAGAGAGACTGCACGGCTGCCGCCGATGTCTACACTTCTGAATCGGAAGAATATGGTTCATACAATAGCTATGCCAAGTGGCATTTCTTAACCCCAAAATGCAGGGTTCATCTATATTTTAGCGCCTAACGGCCGGACTACCTGTGTCTTTCTTAGGAAGCGAGATAAAGGCATATCCATGGTGTTTCATTGGTTATGCCCGATACCAAGAGCCATTTATGAGATGAAAAATTCAAATTGGGCATAAATTACTTACAATTAATGCACCACAAGAGAGCACTATCGGTTTTTCTTTTTTTTTCCGTTTCAGTTTTAACTTCAAATTGTAATTTGGTATTGAAATATCAACGTCATCTCTTTGTTTTTTTTTTCAAGATTGTGCCCATAAATCCAAAAATTGATGACGAGTAATTACAAAATTTTCATATCCAACCATACCTGGAAAGGTACTCACACTCCAACACCGCACAGTAAGAGCTACCATCCTTGATTCAGTTGGTCATGAATAATCGATGTCCGTGTGAAATGTTGCCAAGTATTTTGATTGATTCCACTTGACTTTGAGCGAGCCCGACTGGAGTAATCCCATTCCACTACAAAATTTGATGCAACATATTTTTTTTTATGTTACGAACGTGTACTTGACGCTGTATCAAACGTATGATTATCGTTTTTTTTTATTCCTGTTCAATTCACTGTATGGAAAATTATAGCAACACAGATGGTGCGGCTATATTATAATAGTATAGCTGAGTTCTGCCAAATTTGATTCTTTTATTTGGATAAATTGCTGTTTTCACTGGACATAACCAGTGAAGCATCCTGTAATATACAGGTGATCCAGGTTATAGTAACAATAATTCACCATTCGATGATTCATCGAAAACTAGGTCGACATGCATACTTTTTTTTCCAAAACGCTTCCTAAGGGTGCGTTTTTATTAAAAATAAAAACGTAAGTTTTACGTTTTCGTTAAATTTTTATTTTTCTCCAAAATGCTTCCTACGATACGGGAGATACAGCCCTTTAAAGTTCAGTTTTAAAAATCTTTTTTTGCAATAACTATTGGATCATCAAAGCGATTTTGACCAAATTTGCTACAAGTACTCATAAAATAGATCCCCATCACTTGATGCAAACAACAATTTTTATCAAAATTATCCATTGGCGTAGATATAGGGGGTTGTTTAACTTTTTCCGCCCCATTTTCTACGCCACTGGATGTTTTTGACAAAAGTTGTTTGCGTCAAGTGATGGGAGTCTATTTCATTAGTACTTGTGGATAATTTGGTCAAAATCGCTTCAATGACCTGAGAGTTATTACAAGAAAAAACAGATTTTAAAAACTGAACTTTGAAGGGCTGTGTCTCCCTTAGCAAGCGTTTTGGAAAAAATTAAATTAAGCATATCGATCTAGTTTTTGATGGACAATCGAATGGTGAATTATTTCTACTATAACCTGGGCCACTATGTATATTTTTTCTGAATCAGGGGAATTCATCTGTTACTAAAGTTTGTTCGGGTAAAATCAAACTGAATCAGCCTGTATAATTTTATATTGATTGTTACATTTTTGTCAGGACGTTGATCTCGGCCCTTCACGTCTGGTTGGATAGTTACCCGGAGGACTTCAAGGACCCTCCGAACCACGCCGCCCTCTCCCACCTCCTACACTTTTGCGAAGAGTTCCTGCCGGCCACGGAACTCCACGCCAAAGTTCAACACCGGCTGGACAGGTAAAAATCAATCTTTCTACACAACACTACCCTGTTTATATTTCAATAGGGTATTTCAAAGTAGCGTATTTTTAAGAAGAATGAAGTAGCAAATATTTGAATTTGAAAATTGAGACACACTGTATATTGACCACTTCACAGATTAAATTGTGTATGTTTTCAGGTACAGCAGAGAGGCACAAACCGATCCGCTGCTCGCCTCGCCGCCCAGTTTCGCTCTGAGAGCCACAGCCGCCGGATGGAGGCAGTACAAGCTTCCCGACGTACCCGTCAGGCATTTTGCCGAGCAACTCACGCGAATGGATGTTGTAAGTATTGCGTTTATATACCGGGTGCTCATTGAACAACTTCATTGAATATATCCTAACGTTAGTGTAGTATCACCTATCCATCATTACCGCGCGAGAAGCCAGTAGGTATAGAGCAGATTGAATTTGAACATTTGGTTGAGAATGCGTATATGCTAGCCGAGCTTTGACTGCGGCAGAGTCGAAATATTCTGCAACTGAGCTTGAATGTTTTGGGAATTGCATGCCGATAAAGATCCCAATGGGTGGTGTGAATAAAAATTTAGCAAAAGCTTCTACTTCGATTTTAGAGGAGTTGCTAAGCAAGCTTTCCCTAGCAACACCTCAAAAATCTAAGAAAAAGCTTTTGCTAACTTTTTATTCACACCACCCATTGTCAAGGCCTGGTCGTCTTATCTCCCATTTAATGCATCTTATATGCCGAACTTTGAGACGCTCATTGCTATCGACTGGGGGCGTATAGCAGCTCGCTTAGCTTTTAGTTCTTGAAGAGATTAACGGCGCACGTTAAACAAGACATTGGCAAATATTTTACAGATTTATTCAAAATAATAACGGATCAATCCAAAATCAACGATGTGCATTACACGATTAAATAATCAACTTAGGTACTTACATTACCTAACATAAACGTCGACAGCTTTATACCGCAAATAAACTAATTTGAGTCAGTACTAGCCACAGCCGCACATCAACTTGTCTGAATCAAAACGAGGCCCTTGTCTATCGATCAAACCCTTTTATCAACTATCAGCCGTAAGCATTTTCCGTGGTTCTTTTCCATTAGGGTCGATGTACGATGTAGTTCGCGCCTCGCACCGGAAGTGCACATGTGTTTCTGCAATTCTGTAGCTTTGTGAAAACTTTCCGTTTCAAAGTTCATTCGCGCTAGAAGGGACTGGACGAGGCTAGAATGTGCATCTATGATGAACTTACTGGTTGCGGCGTTAGGTCGGTTAAACCGAGACACCGGGTGTGCCGTTGTGCCATTTCCGACAATATAAATATCAGGCATTTTAAATAGCGTCTTTTTACAAGTGTGTGTTTTTGAGCAGGACCTGTTCAGAAAGCTGGTGCCGCACCAGTGCCTGGGCGCCGTGTGGTCGCGCCGCGACAAGAGCCGCTCGCACGAAGCCGCCACCGTCCTGGCCACCGTTAACCAGTTCAACGCCGTCTCGTTCCGCGTCATCTCCTCGATCCTGGTGGAACCGGGCCTGAGGCCGCACGATCGCGCCCAGATCATTTCCTGCTGGATAGACGTGGCCCAGGAGCTGCGCCTGATCAAGAACTTTTCCAGTCTGAAGGCCATCATCAGCGGCCTGCAGAGCAACCCGGTGTACCGGCTGCACCGCACGTGGCAGTCCGTGCCCAAAGAAAAAATCGAACTGTTCGACGAGCTGGCCAAGATCTTCAGCGAGGACAACAACCAGTGGACGCAGCGCGAGCTGCTGATGCGCGAGGGCACCGCCAAGTACGCCGACACGGTGGGCGAGAACGACCGGCAGCTGCAGAAGATCTTCCAGCGGCAGAACCACCACACCGCCAACATTTCTTTCGGTGAGTTACGCTTCTCATGAAGTACGTCCAGCTGAACTGTGATTTGAGTGACCTAAGAGGTTTTGTTTTCAAGTTTCCAAATCTGAACTATAGAAAATCCTCAGAGCTTCGCGGTTGGTCGCAATGGCGTTGTTCGGCAAGATAATTAATTTATGACGATACGTGATATGGTCCCGGCCACTTTGCATTTTTCACACATTTCCACTACAGATTGACAGATTTTGTTGCCTTTTGAGGCCCGCGCGAGACTAGTTTGTGTCGGCGCCTCGTAGCCATCGATGAATCCCAAATGCCGTGAAATTTGAAGGGGGCCCGTGCGATTTTGGTGTCTGAACGACGGTAGCACGTCTGCGTCTCGCGAGTCGCATTTCCACGCATGACGCTGTATTTTTTTTTAGATTCCAACATTTTGATATAAGTTTGACAGGCAACGTTTCATGTGGACAAGCCAGTTTCACACCAGGTAAGAAGACGGCAAGCCCAGAATGTTGAATTAGAAATTTTGCCCAAGTCACTCGAATCACCATTTAGCTGGACGTACCATAGCTGCTTTCTTTCGCTCAGGATCACGGATCATGATCCGGAAATCCGCTCACGGGGTTGGTTGGCTGTGTCACGTGCAACCAATCCAACCAATCCAGTCAGCGGATTTCCGAATCATGATCCGTGATCCTGACCGAAAGAAAGCAGCTCATATCGCATGCACCGAAAAAGGTTCAAGATTATAAAATTTATTTCGATTTCCAGGAACCATACCGTACTTGGGCACGTTCCTGACGGACCTGACCATGATCGACACGGCCATTCCGGACGCGATCTCTGACGGTCTGATCAACTTTGACAAGCGCCGGAAAGAATTCGAAGTCTTGGCCCAAATCAAGCTGCTGCAGGGCGCGGCGAACGCCTACCACTTCGGCGTCGATCCCGCTTTCGATCGCTGGTTCGACTCGATCCTGGTGCTAGACGACCGCGAATCTTACCAGCTGAGTTGCCAGATCGAGCCGTCGATTGGCAACAATTCCAAAGCCAACAACAAGAAGAAACCGACCAGCAACGGCCCCGGCGGCGGCGGACACCAGAAAAACGATTCGATCGCGTCGACTTCGTCCAGCAACAGCTCGCAGTTCTATTGTGACATCGACAGCATGCCCGGTTCGCCGCACAACAGCATCGATCGCAAGCTGAGTCCGTCGCAGATGTCGAATTCCAGCAGCAATTCGTCGCTGCCGTCGCTGGACGTTTCGCTCAACAGCTCGCATTCGGGCAGCGTCGGCAACAAGCTGCAGGTGCCCGGCGGCGGCGCCGCCAGCGTCATGGTCAACAGCACCGGGACGCTGAGTCCCAGTCATTCGCAGAAAAGCAGTCCGGATTTCTACATCATCAAGGTGACGTACGAAACGGACAGCGTCGAGACTGACGGCATCGTGCTGTACAAGAGCATCATGCTGAGCAACAACGAAAGGACGCCGCAAGTGATCCGGAACGCCATGTACAAGCTGGGGCTGGAGGGAAATCCGGACCGTTACACTCTGGCGCAGGTCCTGCCCGACAAAGGTAATTAACCTCAACTTCGTAGCTGCTCAGTCTTCTCACCACTTATAAGCATGACATACGGCCTCATCAATTTTATAATGGAAACCTTAAGGTATATAATGCAATAAAAACCCAGAACAGTTTCTGATAGGAAATTTATATCATCCTTAAGACCTATGGAACTCCTCGGTGCTTCGCACCTCGGCTGCTGGCCGTGCATATAGCTTATTCATTGTTCTAGCATAGGAAAACTGGCTGAGGTATTTTGGGTGGTATTTTAGTCAAAGTGTGAACAAACTGAAGACCAGCTAGAAATTTGCTTAAATCCCAAAGGAACTCGACTTTATAACATATCAAAAGTCCCCTAGAATCCATTGTGAGTTTCCCTATTTTCAGAGATTTTTCCACTCGAATTTTCCATTTGTCCGAGCATCACACACAGTCAGGGTCTTGTGTCATATATGTCAGCCAAGAACCAGATGGCAATCCACTCAGAATAGTGTCTGAAATGAGAATCCAGAGTAAAAAACGTGTATTATTCATACAAATAGTTCCTTGTTCTTCCATGTAATTATTACATAATGTTAATAATATAATCTATTCCAAGCTTAAAAAAACACAGCTTGCCATGAAAAATTCGAATTTTGTTGGAGTCCCTAATTTTTGATGTCAATGTCATCTTGATACAATAGAGGTTACGTTCAAATTTATGTCCGTATGACATGAAACCTTCACTTGAACTATGCTGTGCTGTCAAATTGACATTCTAGGGATGCGTCGTCGGCAGGTCGCAGGTTTGCTCACTGACCTCAGCCGCTTTCTTTCGGCCAGGATCACTGATCATGATCCTGGAACAGAGAGTGGATCAACATGCCTAGTTCTTACAGGGTGCGAGGATCTCAGGTCGCGGGATCACTTGCGACGAAATCACACCCCGCTGCTAGACCTGTGTCTTCCTGAGTCTTCTTTTTTTCAACTGTATATTCTTTCTATTGCAGCTTTTCAACACTTCTCACTATCGAAATAACTTGCTTAACTGCGTTTTCAAGACATCAACTCATCAGATTATCCAACTTGAAGAGCAAATATCAGGCCACTGTGTTTTTTTAAGCTTGGAATGGATAATAGTTACAAATCGTTTGAGAGGAATAAATCAACTGATAGCGTGGGAGCTAGCGAGGGATTTCTCATATCATTTCAACGAAGAAACGATGTGATTTTAAAATTCCCGCATACCTGCCGATGACCAAAATGGACCTTTTCCAGCTAGTAGCCGAAGCCTTTGGCCGCTATAGCTCTTTGAAGGAAAAATAAATTGTATCTGTCAGTTATGAGTGACAGTTTTGCCCCAACTCGGGAAAATATCTTGGTGGCTTGATGGGAAAAGGCGCCTGGTCCGACTGCATCCACTGGAACAGGCGCAAGGCGTTTGAAGAGCGGGCGCAGGTTCGAAAAATCCCCCCAATTTTTTTAATGAAAAAAATCATTTTAATTTTTTTTAAAAGCAATCTTAATTCAAAATACTGGTTCCAAATGGGATTCTCGATTTTTTCCCGATAATTTGGTGTGCAGGTTTAGAGGAATTTCAAAAATCAAATCGTTTCCTTGTTGAAATGATATGAGAAATCCGTTAGCTTCTGAACTGTAAGGGAAGGCAGCACGTTCCGCTTACATATTTGACAGTTTCGGCGTATTATTTCGAGATCCCGGTGTGCGATTGGTGAAAGCAGTTGGTAAATATAAATGGTTATGTAAACCGTGAATGGTATCCAAGTGCATTGCGCTCGAGAAAATAGTTCGACAGAATTAAATAAATGTCCAGGAATCCGAATGCTGTTCAGCGGCAGTATCCAAATCGTATCGGGAATATGTGAGGACCGCGAAGTTTTAAATGAAACACTTTGTAACACCCTGTATGTTAGTGTACCTGTTGATAATTGTCACTGTCATTATCATTTTGACATTTTGTTATAAGCCTGAAATAATGTTTTATCAATCTTATCATACGAACATCAAGGAATATAATATCGCAGTAAGGATCCAGAAGAATTTCGGATATAGACGCTGTCAATCGCCCTTAGAATTTCATATACCTCGGTGCTCGGCACCTCGGCTGCTGCTTATTCATACATGTCTTGTTTATTGTTCATAAAGCGACCAAAAACTTGCACCAATTTTGTACCATCGGAGGAATGCTCTTCGCGACGAACTGGCGAGGTGCGAAGCACCGAGGGATATAGAACGGCAAGGGCCATGGCACCACGATTCTTGTTATTCATGTATCAAGGTCCCTTCACTTTCCTTCTTGTATCGATTTTCCTAGAACGTCGTTCATGTCTCTCGCTGTGCTGCAAGTATACCTCGGTGCTTCGCACCTCGGCCACGGCAGAATCATAACTAGGCTGTTATACCTTGTTTGCGGTGAACTGGCGAGGTACGGAGCACCGAGGTATATAAAATTGTAAACAACGGGTCACTCAGTATTTTTTTTCAAAAACAGCCTTAATATTAGGACGACAACTCGCCCACAGCATTTTGGTTACTTTGGAATACGTCGCCTTCTTCAGCAAAAAAACACTGAATAACCTCAATTATAGGACGGGTAGCTAATCTACAATCCTTTGTCTATTTATGTACACTGTAATAGGTAGGTACACTCGGGAGCAAAAATAGCGCCCACTTGATTTTTGACTAAGACTACTATTTGGTTGGCTTGCTCTACCGTAGTAGGTAGTAGTAGCACTCGAGATTGATAAAGCAGTGCTGTCCTTGTTAACCATTACTATTGGCCTTCAATAAACCATGCGAACATTTAACAATGGTAAGTGCCGACAGAGACCGGACTCGCCATTTTGCACCGCTATTATTGGACTTGAAATTGTTGTGAGGCATTTCAATTTTTCAATAATCAAGCATACACGTTGCAACATAAACACAAAGTATTTGAATCTTGTTTTATTGTGGTGGCAGAAAGAACACAAAAGGCCTTCGGCCCAACACCTGGTTTGTTTGCTTAGTCCTCTACAAGGGTAGCCTTTCTTTGATCATCTCGAGTACATACCTACCTACTACGATAGAGCAGGCCAAGGATGTGGGCGCTATTTTTTGCTGCCAAGTGTACATGGCCTTTCGTTGAAGTCGAGGATGAATACTTAATAAACATGGAAGGGCGCCACTCATAGGTATATCAGATCCTGGGAGAAAAGTTATGTCAAACGCAAAAAAATTGTAAAATTCAGCGTGTCAAGCAAAGAAATGCGATTCGACTGCCATGGAAAGTGCAGGCGTCTCCTGGAGGCCAAAACGGCTGACTTTTTTGAAGTTTGGATTAATAGTCGAGATAAATTGAGTTTTTGAGCGACGGCGTCAGATTTTCTTTTTCAGATAGGGGCATCGAGACACGGCGTCACTTTTCTCTTAGCCGCTTTGACGTTTAAATACTTGTGAACTATCGATAGACAAGACTCGAAATTATTTGTTTACAAGCCCGTGGTTACTTTGTAGCAAATATGAATAAAATAAATAGAAATAACAGGTTGTTTTTTTTTCAGAAATGGTTCTGCCGTCCAACGCCAACGTGTACTACGCGGTCAACACGGCGTACAACCTTAATTTCATCCTGCGTCCCAAGAAAAACGACCCGGAGACCCAGGACTCGTCCCAAAAAAAAAAGAAATCTTAGTAGTGCAATCCGCTCGCGACGACAAAAAACGGAACAAATAACATCTGTGATACTTATGCAAAAAGCACAAAATACTCATATCTCCCTCTCTTCCCTCTTTTTTCGAAACATCACTTTTGTTGACGTATTATTATTATTATTAAGTGTTCCCCGCGTCCCGTGTCGGTGATTTTGCTGATGCGCGCTCTCTCTCAAAGCCCTAATGTGTGGTTGATTGATTGTTTTAATAATTTATTTATTAATTCCCCCTAATTGTGCTAATTTGAACTGCTTTACAGGTCGCAGAACTAAGCAAAACTCACTCATAAGAATTAAAATGTGACCAAGAGAGTACCAAAATTTAGATATGTATACAAGTTTTTTTGCTAATGTTGGTACTTAATGTAGACAATACTTTCCTCCTCGAACCAAGTATCTACTTTGTGGTAGAATTTTATTATTTCATTATTATTGTATTTTTTTAATAAAGCAATTAATTATTGTAATTCCTGTGAGTTTTTTTGATCAGATAATAAGTTGCGTTGAAAAAAAAACCGTCTGTATTTGTCACATAACAATAATAATTAATCTTACAGCCTAGTATCCTATAATTAAGTAATCTTAACTCTAGTCCCAAAATTTCAATCTCGATTTTCAGAGGATGCTGAATACACTGCTGGGCAAAAGTATTAGATAATATTACAGACTATCAAGCAAAATAGTAGTTTAAATTTCGTTGTTAGGGCTAATCAAATTATTCAGTGTCAACCTTCTCAGCAAGTCAACTAATGAAACGTCAAGCCCTAGCAGTTTTTCACAGCTTTTAGATTACTTTCAACCCAAGTGTTTTACCTATCTTTTAAATATCCACTATTGTCCAGCAGTGTATATTTAAAAGAGTTCTACAAAAACTAGGGCATAATCCGCCTTAGCTCTTCAATTTGATTGGAATGGTCCTCCAGTTCTTGATAAACTCGGCCAAAGTTCTGAAAGAAAAAAATTCTTCATTTAGCAGAGGAAAAAAGAAATTTATCTAGCAGTAAAAACAAACAATAAATGATGCGAAACTTACCACGTCAGATAGACTTGTTCCCAGATCCTCATCAGAAGATTCGTCTGTAATGAAAAGTTAATTGAAAAAAGTATTGAGCTTCAAAACTTGAATGAAAATACACTGAACTCGCTCAATAAAACCCAAGTGATTAATCAAACTCGCTTGAGCAACACTCTTGTATTGCTTATGACTTAATTGTTGCCCCTGAATCAAGAACAACGACTTGCATTCTTCCCGCCACTTTTGTCAAAGGCCAAGCCAAGTTCTTGCTATAAATTTTTAGAAACTTTTCAGGTGCCTAAAGCGAGTTCATTGTATGTAGCAAGTGTATAAGAAAGATACTAGAATAATAAGTAAAATTGATACCATCAGGAAAAGGATATAACTGGTGAGGACCGGGGAAAACTGGAGAACTACTACCAGAGCTTAAAGACTTTCTGTCTTCCTCTTTGTATTCTTTAACGAAAGGAAGCTCATGTTCTACGATATCAATTGATAAAGAAGAACACTTGGATTCTACAGGAGACAGGGATCCGCTTTCGTTCATTTCAGGAGGTGTTTCGTCAAAGGAGAGGTAATCATGGCCGCTTGCTTCTTCTGTGGAAAAAACGAATTTGTACAAAAAAATACTTCAGCCATGTTTGGCAGGATTACACTAAAAAAATATGATTTAATTTTCATGAAACACCTATTGTTAGAGCTGCTATAATATTTTCAACTTGACGATTCACTAATTACGTTATCTCGTTGAGAACTGACATTACTAAAATTTTTGTTTTTCGAATTTTCTCATTTATAAACTAATCTTAGATTTTTCTAACTAATCTTTAAATTTGATTATTTTTGTTCTATAATAATTACAATTGAAATTTGTAATTCAGCAAATTCCTAGTGAGTTTCAACAATAAGAGTTAAACCAGCCAAGCAGAAAAGCGAGGAAAAGAAACACAGAAGCGGAAAAGTAGTAAAGGTGATAGAAGTAGAACAAAGGAGGCTGTAAGAAAATAATGAAGAGTATTATGCATTCAGCTTTTATTTGCAACAAAGCAGGCGAGCCTAGTTTGACAGAATCCACTCTGTAAAAGCGCTGTCAGTGGAATGCCACAGTTTAGGTTATGCATTATTTTCTGGGGTTATCGCTTTACTTCAAAATCCAGAACAGTGTTGCAAGTTCATTTCTGATTGATTGAATGTCCGAATGACATGAACTATCAACCGCTTGTCATTCTTCAAGCGTAGTGGAGAAGTTCTTCCTCATTCTACATATGGAACAAACGAAGTTGTACAGGCGGTGCTATACAAAGTGAGAAGAGAAATCTAAAATTTGGCTGTATTTAACAAGGAGGAAGCTGTGTGTCATGAAAGCCGTGTTTCTTTCAGTCGATAGAGATCGATCTGGTACTGGCATCTACCAATAACAATAAAAGTGAAGACCTTTGAATTGAAACGAATGATGGCTCTGGCGTATTAATTTTTTTTAGGGTAGGTACTTTTAAAAACAAGGTACTTGAACTCGGAACATTTCGGACTCCGGAAATTTGTGGAGATAGGTAGGGACTGTCCATCACTTGAGCTCGCAACATGATCAAGCAATAAGCTTCTTAGTTTCTTTTCAGCCATCCTGTCTGAAACGGACTTTCATCAGCTAGGTCCTCGCTCCGTTTCCATCTTCATTGATTTTTTCATTTCACTACTAGCTTTACTGAGCACTGTAGGTAGCTGGCCAAAAAGTACTGAAGAAAGGAGTTTCACAAAATGTGTGTAGGCAGAATAACAGCTTTCACATCTGGTTGATCTTCAAAAAGATTGTCTCACGTTATTCCAATCTTCCTTCAACCACACCCAAAGATCAAAATCCATCTTACACCAACTCTGTAACTGCTTTGACATCAGAAACTGTCAGAAACATCAGGCTTTTTTTTATCAAACACAGTGAGCACCTACCCTGATGTGAGCACAAAAATTAAGCGGCAAGGGGAAAGACAACATTGCTTCATATCAGCTGGTATAGCTGACAGAGTATTAACACTGACACTGACTGGCAGCTGTAATAGCTGAAGTGTCTGGGTATTTTTAATTTTAAAAAACGTAAAAACAAAATTCCAAGGCTTGCTTTGTTGCAAATAAAAGCTGAATGCATAATACAGTGTGAATGACAAGAGTTGTCAAAAACATGAAGCGAAAAAGATCAGAACCAGAGTATAGAAAGCAAGAAAAAGAAAGACAGCCGAGTATATGAAGGGGAAAATATTAGAACCAGAGCATAAAGAACAAGAAAAAGAAAAAACAGCCGAATACACGAAAAAGACCAGAACCGGAGTATAGATAAAAAGAAAAAGACGCTGAAAAAAGCTAAGAAGCTCACAACCAGAGTATAGAGAACAAGAAAGAGAGAAACATGTACTGCCCAAATGAACACAAGAAGACTAAAAATGAACATCGACATCCTGAGATCTTGTCAGATTTTTTACAACGACCTGGTCCGTAACCAGAAACGTGCAGAGCTGGAATTCTTGAAGCGCAGAAAATGTACGCCGCAGCAGTAGCTATAGCCGCAGCTAGTTTGCTGTTAGTGCGAGAGAACATTCTCTATTCATTCTGTTTCGGATCTCAACCGGCAAAGTGTCAAAAATAGATATCAAAAGGATTTCTTCGATTCATTCAGAAAATAATTACGAATTTCCATGCCGTTCATATTGGTATATGTTCGTCAAATGAATAATTTCTTCCCGTTTTCTCGTGTTTCGACGACAAATGAAGAGCCGCATGTGTGGTGCCGGCACTGCCGGCTTCTGACCAAATCAAAAGGCGCCAGATTTTCCTATATCAACTGATGTCAACACAAACGAGAGAAACCCGGCCGGTAGCGCGGGGGACTCCGTCTTAGGAAGCAATTCCAGAGATAGTGGGTTCGAATCCGGCCTGGGCCAGGTGAAAATTTCCATGCGCTCTTTAGTACCTTGATGTACCACCGTGCAGTCACGTCAAGGGAAAAATTGTGAAACGAGAAAGACACCGAAAAAAGGGTGCTAATAACCTCGCTGTTGATGCGTCCATAAAATGGTCGGTGGTGTGGGAATCACCCGGCGTCGCTCTTAGCCTACTAAGACGGCGCTGAGGAAGTACTGCCAGTGACTACACGGATACCCGCCCACCGCTACAAAAAAAACCGAGAGCGCCAGCGACTTTTCTGTCACTCGCTCCAAGAAAGTCGCTGTGGTTGAGTTGGTTGAGTCTTCTTTCCAGTTGCAATTGATGTGTACACCGCAAATCCTGTGATTCTTTTTAGACTGCCACGAGTTCTTCCCACAACCCCTTTATCTATGAGCTTTATCCAGGGTACCCAGCACATCGCATAGGTCATACGTCCTCACCTTCTCAACCTTCTTAGAGTTGGTTACACTACTTATACACTACTCCACCTCTTATTACACAGATTCATTTTTGCATATTTCTTCAGTGTTTACACAAGAAAAAGAACAAACAAAAAACAAAAAATCTTACCATCTCCTTCTTCCGTCTTCACCAAAGAAGCGTCAGGTTTGGAAGCTTCTTCTTCAGGCTCTGTTTTTACCGAGACGTTGCCGTTGACTTGCCGACTATCTGCCTCTTCAGTTTCTCTCTTGACTTCAACTTGAGGCACGACGTTCTTGTTAACTTCATCTTCCAGCGAACCCGGTTCGAAGACTGAATCCGTCTGTTGAACAAAAATGAACAAATTTCAGACATGCTTGACCAAAGAATTATTGAACACTCAAAAAAATTGATGATGAAGGAAACAAACGCAAATGGCGTTTAGTCGTAGACTACCGAAAACTAAATGAGAATACTGTAGACGATCGGTACCATTTAACGAATATTTCCGACAAACTGGGCAGAAGTTATTACTTCTCTTGTCTTGACTTTGGTGGTGGTTTCCATCAGCTCGAAATCGAAAAGACGGCTTTTAGTATGAACAATGGACACTATCATTTCAAAAGAATGCGCTTCGGTCTGAAGAACGCGCCCTCAACTTTATGCGCCCTATGGACAACATTTTGAGAGGTACCCAAAACGAAACCTGCATTGTATACCTAGGTGACATGATAATTTTCAGTACTTCCCTTCAGGAACATATTGTCAGACTCTG
The DNA here is from genome assembly GCA_949128115.1 of Anaspis maculata. Taxonomy (NCBI): domain Eukaryota; kingdom Metazoa; phylum Arthropoda; class Insecta; order Coleoptera; family Scraptiidae; genus Anaspis; species Anaspis maculata. The sequence goes on along the minus strand of OX421964.1, from coordinate 79,708,174 downwards.
CGAAGTATTCGAAAGACTAAGGAGAAGCCATTTGAAAATCTAGCTAGACAGAGTTTCTTGTAAAAAGAGGTTCAATACCTGGGACATGTTGTCACCCCACAAAGGATTGGGCCCAATCCAGACAAAATTTTGGCCACAGAAAATTTCCCAATCCCAACAACCAAAAAACAGCTGAAATGGTTTTTAGAGTTAGTTGGATATTATCGCAAGTTCATGAATGGCTTTGCCAAAATTATTAAACCCCTCACCTCACGATTGAGAAAAGACAAGGAAATCGACGTCAAGCACGACGATTATTCCAGATGTTTTAACAGATGTTTTAACCTTTGTAAAAAAAATTTCAACGAACGAACCACTACTTCAATATCCAAATTTTGAACTCCAGTTCGTAATTAATTGTGATGTAAGTAACCACGCAATCGGTGCGGTTTTGTCACAAGGCCCTATGGGTTCAGACCTACCCATTTCATATGCATCAAGAACACTTAACGCCCACGAAATTAACTACTCCACTATAGAAAAAGAACTACTTGCTGTAGTTTACGGAACCAAAATGTTCAGGCATTACATCTGGTCGTAATTCAAGGTCATCAGTGACCACAAACCCATTCAGTGGTTGATGCCACTCGAGGAACTAAATTCCAAATTAGTGCGTTGGCGACTGAAGTTAGAAAAGTACGAACGCAAAGTGGTCTACAAGAGGGGAAATATGAATTCGAACGCAGATGCCCTCTCGCGAATTCCCAACCTAAATAACGGAAACAATTCGACAATGTACGACAGATGACCTAACAGGGCACAAGCACACGGCTCTGGAAGACGTTGCCAAGCACTTTCCACATGACTCACACACTGGCTGTCACTTCTGACAATTTGATTTTTGACCTGCCAACTCTGAATCGAAGCCTAACAAGTGAAATTGAAAAGGTTATTCAAAAACTTCTTACGGGGACCCTATTTCTAGAAAGGATGTACTGTGTTCACATGTGAAGTTGCTAGGCAACCAGGGCTGTGGTTGGCTACACCGCGATCGACCGGTGATCGCTCCCCTTTAGAAATAAAGGCCCGGGTTTCTTGATCATAAGTCTGCAAACTAGTATCCCCAACATGAGAGACATGAATTTCCTAACTGTGCGATCTAATTTACAGAATAAGCCACACTGTGCGTAAGGGCTCACCTACTTAGGATCCTACGGCTCGATACCAAGTTGGGGCTGAGACCGCCGTAAGTGCGGTTATCATAGCAACGGCGGATACCAACCAATCAGACCGATGTATTTGGCGAGTTACGCCGTCCCAAACTTTGCGCCTGCAACTTGGTATCGAGCCCCTAGTCTACGGTATTTCATCACTTATGGTAGTGGTCGTGGGTAAAAAGAATAATGCCAGCTCGAAGAACAAAACTCACGATTTCCGGAACGTCTTCTTCATCCCAAATGTCCCTCTCGGCCTTGACGATGCTCAAATCGACGTCGGAAGCCTCAGACGCCGTGGTGGTGGTGGTGTTCAACTCGCCCGCATCCGGAACGTGGTTGTTTAGATCTGCATCGGAACTGGATGGAATATTGTTTGTTGTGCTGGTATTAGTAGTAGTAGTAGTAGTAGTAGTAGAAGTATTAGTAGTAGTAGTAGCAGCAATTGTTGTTGTCGAATCGGAGTTCGTGAGCGAGTTGGCGGCATTGGTGGCGTCTTCACTGCCGGCAGCGTTATCGGTACTACCGGTACTCGGGGAATTTGTTGGTGTGGTAGCCTTGTCAGAGTTGGCGGCCGCGGGCGGTGCGTTGATTTTCACCTCGCCGGGCATGCCGACCGTACCGTGCAGCCGCCTGAAGCGCACTATCAGGCTTTTGGAGTACATTTGCGTGCTGTGCGTTTTTTTGAAGGCCTCGACGGAATCCGGGACGTTCTTGAAGGAGACGAAAGCGTACCGGGTGTACTTCATTTTTTTGGCGTAGCCTATGTCTATCCGTTTGCCTTTGGGGTACATCTTGACCACGTCCTCTTTGGTGATTTCCTGCGCCAAATTGCCGACGTACAGCGTGCAGGGATCTATGTCTTCCGGGCCGATGTTCTGGTCCTCTTCGCGGTCTTTCTTGTATTCAGCCGTCAAGTGTCCGTCGCCAAATTTGATGGTGTTCAGTTCGCTTATCACTTTTTCTGCATCGGCTGTTTCCTGTAATCCACCAAGAAAATCGTTTATCGACACTAATGGACACTTGTATCCACTGCTATTACTGTTTAATATTTCTAATAATTCGAGCTTGAGTTCAACATTCAAATTCAAAAAAGCTTGAATGCAGTTTCCGTTTCCGGTGACCGTGTCATAAAGGGGACCCCGATTGCAATAATTTGGAAAGTAGGACTAGACTACAAACAGTGACCAAGGTTAAAAGAAAACTTGCGGATTAACCACGAAGTTTTGATAATAATTCGGCTCGCTGTTCTCGGCGCCTAAACTTTCATACTCCGTCACGTAATCGTCTGCACATGTGAACATGAAACAAAAAAATGTAGGGTTGCTAAATTATCGATAGTTTTCGCTGTACAGGGTTACACAATCATCTGTTGCTGAAAGCCGATGGGAGGGGCTAAAATCCAGCTATGTGTCAAAATTTACCGTTAAGCGGAGCAAAAAGGTAATTTGCGGGGTCCGGTGCTGTTGCTTGATGTCCGCAACCCAACATACATGAAAATTTCATTTCATCTAGAGGCATGAAAGACGTGTTTTGAAACTCATCGGACAAATCATATCCACCCCTCACACGAATTTGTACACCTAAATCCAAAATAAACACGCTTTTGACAGCTTGAACCCGTTGGGATGGACGCCTATGGCGTTCCATGAGGCCGAGGCACGCCGTCAATCGGTTACGAAATTCGTGTCCGTATACGAATTTTGTTAGCACGCCACTTTCATGTTTAATAAATAGTGAATATCGCCCAATCCCTTGCGACTTCTGCCCCGTGCAGAGCATGCGTTCAAACGGTTACGAAGTTCGTTTTCGTATCCGAATTTTGCGAGCACGCCACTTTCGTATTAATTTCGTATTTCGTCAAAATCGACCAACCCCTTGCGTATCCCACCCACATCCGTGCCTATGCACAACCCGCAAGCTCCGTACAAATACGAAAACCTTGAGAAGTGTCGATCTTTCTTGTCTTTGTCTAGCATAATATATCTGCATCTTCCCTCTTCGTCGCTGAAATTTTAGCAATATGGCGGTCTTCATCCATGGGCACGACTTTTTACGATCGTTTCCGATTGCAAAGACGAATGACAATACGCAAGTTTATACAAAAGAAAATACGCAAGCTTCGTGAACGAAATTCGTAAACAGACGGTGTGCTCCCCGCATTGACTCCGTGAGGCCGTTCAGTAAACAAACGGTCGGCCAGTCACGTGATAGAGTCCCTGAAAAAATTACAATGAGAGCGCCACACAACGGATACAATGGTGACTTTTAGCCAAGTCAAGAACCATTCCTGTCAGGTCACCCGCACGACAACATCTCCGCAGTCACCACCAGGGGTCACCACCCAGTCCAGTGGCGGCGATATGCATCACGAAAATAAATAAATTATTTTTTGATTGCAAATGACACTACCGTGAATTGGAATTCATCGATCAAATCAAATTTTGGTTTAAGATGGAAGCTGTTGTAATAATAATAATAATAATAATAGCTTTATTGTTTCTTTGATACATACGTATCACAAACAAGAGGGTGAGTATAAAGAAAAAAAAAAAAAAAAAGAAATTCAGGCAACAAATAAAATAAACATTCGTAAAATAAAGTTATAAATGCAAATTCTTATGAGGTATATAATAAATTATTATTAATAATCATATTAATTATTATGAAATTATAAAGATAAAGCAAAATTTTTATTAGAATAACAGAACTAAATTCATCAGGAGCAGAACAAAACAATAAAAATAAATAGATAAAATTAATAACGATGGAAAAAAAAAACAAGGTAAACCTAAAAGATTATTCGTTAAGGATGAAAGAACGTAACTTCATGGCCTCTCGAAAGAATTTAAAAATTATATCAGAGTTTATGGGCGTAATGTTCTTGAACAAGTGATCGGTGCCCTCCCCATTACATTTTAACGCTGTGGACCTACGGAGGCTACTGTAAAGGGGGCACTCAAGAAGAATGTGGTGGATGTTTTCGTATTTATTTAAATTGCAGATCGTGCAAGTTTCCCAAGGGTCAACTTTATAAGTATTTTTATTTACATATATTACCAAAGATCTATCATTACTGGTTCTTAATTGTGCAATACATCTTTTGACAGTAAGGCTGATTTGAGAGTTCAGATATTCGTTTTTTGAATTTTCTACAAGAATGCTGTCGCTCATTACAAATTTATAATTAGGACAATGTAGGCTTAGCAATATTCTGTCCCAATCATTAGGTTTGTTCGCGTCGCATGAACCTTCTGCACTTTTCTGCCCTAAGTGCACTTTACCGTTCGCGTCGCAGAAAAAGTACAGTTCGGTGGTGTTCGCGTCGCCGAAAAAGTTCTCAGTGCCAGAAAAAAGTGCTGCACCTTCTACACCCAGTCGGAGGGTGGTGCCAAAAGTGCAGAACCCAGAAAGTTTGCCATTTATGACATTTGGATGATTTAGCGCCTGATTTGACGTTAGCTTCTGTCTGTACGATGGACTTGTGGAAAGTTTCTGAAGAAGGAGACCTCGTATATTTTGGCGATCAAAGAAGAAAGATCCACCAGGAAGTGGAGAGACTTGTTCTACATAATTTTTACTTGCCTTCTTCATGGTGTTGAAATATAAAATTGAAAATGTCCGTTTCTCTGTCATCGTCCTCGTCGGAAGAAGCTATGCGTGCTTTCCACCTAGCCCAAAGTTCGGTACACCTGCCATTTACGCATGTGCGGGTGCCAAACGGTGCTTTCCATCTTCGTGTTCCTACTCAGTTCTGCGCCGTTCATTGGATCACTTGAAATTTTGTGCCACACCATGGAACATGTGCCGTCTGGTGGTATTTGTACCGTCTAGGTGGAAAGCACCCTATGTTGTGTGTAATCAGTCCAAACATCATCATAAGAGCGTTTCGGTTCTGCTTGGCGATTGCTTTGCTCTTGGCACAGCTCTTGGCTTTGCTCGACATTTTACAAATGAATTCTGAAGCTATCACTCAGAATTCGGAAAGTGTCAACACTGTCAGCTATCAACTATCAAATCTGGCGCTACAAGATTTATTGCACTAAACCGTTCGCGTCGATTTGGTGTTTTAATCTGCACCAACTACACCTCGTACATGTACTTCAAGGTTCTTATGAACTTTTGGGTGCCAAAGGTTCATGCGACGCGAACAAACCTATTCATTCTCTGGGAAAGTGTCACATTTTGCATAATTTCATTTATGTCACTTTTGGTCAGTGGGTGTGGCATTTCAATGTCAAACGACTTAAGGATCTTCATAAGTTGTGTGTACCAGTTATATTTCATTTTGCTGTTTCCCAGTGAGTCCAATTCCTTGAGTCTGTTAAATGCAATCTTTGAGTAACTACTGTCCTTTAATTGTGAAAATTTGATAACTAGGTGGAGTGCCTGTTTAACAGCTGTGTTACTTACTTTCTCAAGGGAGAACTCCGATCTAATTACATAGCCCGGCGTAGATCGTTGAAGGTAGAAAAGCTGTTTGAAAGTTCTATTTTGTGCAATTTCAAGATCTTCTGAATATCGTAGTGCCCATATACCTGATCCATAGTTCAAAGTTGGCACCACTACTGAGCTATACAGTTTTAAAATGGAGTCCATGTTGTTCATTTTGGTTCTATTAATCAGATTGATCATGTTACATGAGGAAACTCTAGTTTTTTGTGCTCTGACTTTCAGTGCTTCAGTAAATAAACCGTTGAAATGAAAATTAATTCCAAGGTAGTTATAGGATTTAACAATTTCCAGCTGAGACCCCTTATAGTAAAAGCTAAGATCCGATTTAATGCGGTTACATTTCCTAAAAATTACAATTTTGGTTTTTTCGGCGTTAACCTCCAAATTCATTAAATCACAAAATATCTCTAGGATTTGTAAATTTTTCTGTAGTTGAATTGGCGAGTCCGCTAAAATTACCATATCGTCGGCGTATAAAAGTAATCTCAACATTGTTGTGCCATCCAAAGGTATCCCAGCCGATCCATGTTCAATAAAAAAATCCTCTATGTGACCAATAAAAAACGAGAACAATCCTGGACTCAACACGTCCCCCTGCAACACGCCTCTAGTGATTTTAATATTTGAAGAAAAACCCTGCCGGTTGTTGACTACCAGTTCAGCTTGATCATATAACGATTTAATCGTTCTTATCAATCTTCCACTCACCCCACAACTATACAACCTCTTCCACAACAGCATGTGATCCACAGAATCGAACGCCTTTTTTAGATCCACAAACACGGCGTAGACTTTTCGTCCCGGTAAGCGTATGCTATTGTGGATTGCGGCAGTCAGTATGAATATGTTATCGAGGCAATTTCTTTGTTTTCTAAAACCCGCTTGACACTCCGGAAAAATCTTAGCGCTTTCGGCGTATGTAATTAGTCTATTATTTAGAATACGTGTGAAAATTTTTGTAACATGGTTTATTAATGAAACACTGCGGTAGTTATCGGGATCCTTTGGATCGCCCTTTTTAAACAAATGGCACATTTCTATTATCGTCCATTTGGAGGGGAATCGTTCCTCGACCATAATTTTGTTAAATAAATTTTCCATATAAACGAGCCACTCATAGTTTAAGTGTTTATAAAACTCATTAGAAATTAAATCTATACCAACTGATTTCTTATTTTTGCTACCTTGTATGGCCTGAAAAATTTCTTGTTTAGTGATCATTTTATCGAGAAAAGGATGAGCAGCATCGTATACTATAAGTGAATCCGATAAACTTATATGATGGTCTTGTTTATAGAAGTTTTTATAAAACGATTCCCAAGTGGCGATTGGAATAATCGGTGTTACAGTTTTTCCTCTAAATTTCTTTACGGTATTCCAAAAGTTTATCGGACAATCAATGTTATGCAGCGCTCTGATTATTTTTTCTTGATAAGTTCTACGTTTATGAGTCAATATTTTTTTATACTCTAATTTTGCCATGAGATATCTGTCGCAAGAATCCTTACTAAAATTATTCTTTTTACAAGCTTTGAAAGACGCTCTCATCGACCTCTTGAGAGACCTACACTCGACATCGAACCAGGGTTTATTGTTTTTTCTACATTTACCGGAATTCTCTGTAACTTCGTGAGATATATTCAAAAATTTACACACATCATAAATGGCTTGGGACAGATTTTCAGAGATCTCATCCAAAGATTTGATGGAAAAATCAAGATTTTTTCTACATGAGTATGACAGTATTCTTGTGAATGAGTATTTCTTTTCCTCTCTCCAAGTAATTGCACTCCTTTTCAACTGTATCTCTTGAGGAAACTTGCAAATCCCGCCATCCAAACTTACCTCCATTACACATGGTAAATGGTCAGATAAAAGGGAGAAGGATTCGACCTTGAAATCGTTGACAATTCTCAAAATCTCCTGATTAACCCATACTAAATCAACCACACTTCTCCCCGCGTGTCCTATGAAAGTTGAGTTGCCAGGTCTGTCAGAAATCGCGCGCCCGTTCAAAGTAATAAATCCAAGATCCTCCATGGCCTCAGTTAGCAAAGTTCCCCTTAGATTAACGATCTTATCTCGTGAATTTCTCTCATTCCATAATTTACCAAAGTAAAGTTCTTCATCCTCCTCAAAACTATTCAAATCTCCGATCCTTGCATTAAAATCCCCACCGAAAACAATACAATCCCTTGGAAACCCAACCACAACATCTCTCACTATATCTTCCGTCATTTCTACACAATATTTCGGCTCCAAATTTGGGCGCAAATAGAATGACCCGACAACAATGTGTCTATTTTTTACATTGATTCGCAGTATAATCCAATGATTACAATTGCTAATAATTTCTATATTATTCACATCACACAATGTTTTCGATATCAAAACCAATATACCGCCGCTCGCCCTTCCCTTGGTCTTATCTTTAACAGCAAAAGAATGGAACTGATTATAATTATCAAAAAACTCTGGCGGCCTAAGTATGGTTGAGGTTAAAAAAGTTTCATTAAAACAAACAATATTACATCGACATAAGCACTGAATCTCGGTATCATCCAGAGCAAAAAGATTACCGCAACCGTGAACATTCCAAAAGCAAACTTGAATGGGCTCTTGTCCCTGGTCCGTTTCAGTTTTATCTTTATCACTTTTATTCACTTTTTTGACGTCGTACTATCCGCAGAGTTTTTCTTGAGCTGCAGTTTTTTCAGTTTGTCACTCCATATGTAGATTTCTTCTCCTGCATACACCCTTCTATGTCCAACTTTCGCTGCGACACCCTGATGTCTCATACGGTCGGCCTCGCTCACTATCAGTTTCTGTATTTCCCTCTCCTTCTTTGTAAGATCGCTATTTATCCATACAGCCGTCTGTTGTGATGTCTTCAGCTTATTCCTTGAAGCGAGAATCTTCTTTTTTTCTTCGAAGTTTTCCATTTCGACGACAATTATTTTCTTGCTGATTTCCAAAGCATTCACAATCTTCGGCGATGCAATGCCCAAATTTTTCTGAATGAAGTCCTCGATATCATTCTTGGTGTTGTTGCTTTTTAGATTAATTCCATAAAAAATCAAATTATTGCGTTTATCTCTTCTCTCACGTTCCTCCAACCTTTCCTCCAAGTCATCGATCGCCTCCCTAATCTCAGCTCTTTCCCGTTCCCACTGATGTTCCTTCTTCATTATTCCCTCCTTGACATTATTCAATTCTGTCCTGAAGAGCGCGTTCTCATCTCTTATACTTTTCATCTGTTCCTCCAACCGTTTGTTGCTTTCTAGTAGCGCTGACAATGTTGCTTCTAGCCGCTCCATTTCCTCGTCCTGGTTTTCCTCTTTTTGCGGTATTATTTCCGATTTGCTGCTTTTGTACACTCCCTGTTGATCTTCTTCAAAGCTAGTGTCTTGAATTCGTCTTTTGTTGGTGTCCTTGTTCATTTGTTTTGGGCCGTTTTTTCCTTCTTCGATTCGATAACTGCTTATCAAAACTGCGGGTCACAAAAACCTGTAGCCAACTCTGGTACTTACTTCACGGCAACCAAATTGCGGAGACTCGCGAAATCTAGCACAAGTGGACCACGAATTCACACGCTATCAGCGGAAGCTGTTGTACTTGAAACACAATGCAAGCGGTAAAAGAATGCTAATTGTAGAAAATAAAACCGAACGCCGCGACACCTTATTCTTCCATTTCCTGGGACGACGCTGGTCGCCCCGAGGTCAAACAACGTTACAACCGTTCGTTACATACACTGATGCCATGAATCGATTTCACTCCCATGTGTGGTTCTGCGTTAGTTGTGTGTTGTGATCTAGGCGAAATAATAGAAGTTTCACTTCAAAAAATTCGGTTGTGCCATGCCAAAACTTTCCCGACTAGTATCTAGGAACCTATGGCTCAATTGGACCCCTCCTGCGCTATTGAGAACCCCTATTGTTTCTTCAATGTAATTTGAAGCTCTGCTGAGCCAGCTTGCATTTTCCGTTACTTTAGAGCATAATAATCACCCTTGTGCCGTCATGTCATTCGGAGACCTTTCGGGTCCCCTTGTGCCCTCATGTGTATACTCTATACACTGATAGAAAGGACCACCAGATTCCTCCGCTTGAAAAGTAGTCCCGAGCGTTACCCGCGAAATTTAAAATTCCAGTTAGAAAGGGGTGCTTATTTCCGCTAATCACAGCTAAGTGCTATGGTAATTTCAAATGACACCAGTTTAATACCAATTTTAATAAATGAGAAAATAATGTTTTTGAATGTAGCTGATTTTATTACACAACACTCACAACAGCCGAGCCGACTAAAAAAGTTCAATGAAAATAACAAACATCATAGAGAAATGGAGGTTAGAAATCGTTTGTAAGTGTCAAACTCGCTGAATGTAATGCCATTGGCTTGGCGTAGGAATAATTTGCCCGGGTAAGACTACCAACCGAACAAAACTAATATTAGTTTCAAACGCGCCTATGTTGTTACATTCTTTGGTGCTTTTGTTTGCTATAGGTTACATCACTGAAATTCAAAAAAGTCCGTTCTATCGGTGTACAGACTATAGTTTGGTAGCCTATAATCAGCCCACTTATGTTTTCAGCTTCGGTTTTTATCGACTTTCAGAGTACCAGTAGGCCCCCGTTTTGTCTTTTTTTTTGTTAGACAAAACCCCTTGGACCCCCTTGTGTCACCAGGATTGGTTGAAGCCCTTAGTTTGGAGCCCTAATGAGCTCTCTTGTGTTTTTTCGTGGCTTTCAGAATCCCAGTAAGCCATCTTGTGGCTTATGCACTGCTAGAAGCACCTCATGACTTCATATGATAGGTGGGATGGGTGGCTTAATAGAGATGTGACACGGTAAAATGCAAGGGGGCTCAGTAAGGCCTCAAACGATATTGAAGACCCAAAGGCACAAAGGGGCCCAATGGATCGAGCTTTATATAACAAATTGAGGTAGAAAAGGCTTATTGGTACCTACTCTTGAAGCAGATAAAAACATAAGTGGGCTAATTAGGGCTTCGAATATCATATGAAGTCATGAAGTGCTTATAGCAATGAAATAAGGCAAAAGATGGCTTACTGGAATTCTGAAACCCACGAAAAAACATAAAAGGGCTCATTAGGACTCTAACAATACTGGTGACACAAGGGGGTCCAAGGGGTTCTAAACAGAAACAATAAGGGAGAGTCCAATTGAGCCTACATAGCAAAAGATGATAAAAGAGGGCTTATTGGAATTCTGGAAGCCATGAAGCACATAAGGGGGCTCATTAGGGCTCCAAATTATACTTGAAGACACAAGGGGGCCCCCCGATTTGGGGCCGAATATCACATAAAGGCAAAAAGGGTTTACTAGTGCTCTGAATACCTCGGAAAACTGCAAGAGGGCTCAACAGAACTTCAAACGGTATTGAAGACACAAGGGGGCAAAATATTTCATGTAACTGGCGACCCATGCTGGCGACCGACAGCAGTTTTCTCATTTTTAGGACGTAGTTAAATGTGTGTGATAGAAATTTCGCCGAATAAATGCAATTTGGATAGTTGACCGGATAGTAAATAAAGACCGGGGCGGTACCAGTGTACTATAAAATTGGCAGCCGACATTAGCTTTCCATTCTTTAGGACGCAATTGAGAAGTGTAACAGGAATTTGTCCAAAAATAATGCGATATCGGTGGGTGACCGGATAGTAAGTAAACTGAGACCGGGGCGGTAACAGTTTATTATCTGATCAACTCATCATGAGTCTATGTTCTCAATAAATTTGGAATTTTCTTTATAAATCTGACGGCCGACAACCGTTTTCCTTTATTTAGTACTTAACTGATCGCATCCGATGAGAATTTCTCGAAAAAAATGCAAATACAGCTTTTTTTACTGTTGCCTACGTTGAGCCCGTGGAAGCCAGAGAGAGATTTGTATTGGACTTGCATGACACAAAACCTGAAATATCTGGCACGTATTCTGTTTCTCTCTTTGACAGGCATAATAACCTGCAATGACCAGCTGTCACGTTGTCACGCTGTCGGTGCTGTCAACGTTGACAGTATGACAGTTGTGGAGGAAACGTCAATTGTCAAAAAAAGAACAGCGAGAATGAAGTGGTTACCGATGAGTAAGGAAAGTGGGCGATGTTCAAGTGCGAAAATGGAATAGTTGACGTGAATACATCGTTTTTTCCGTACTTTACATTGACTCAAAATTGCATAAGGAAAAGAATGATGGTACTGGTAGAATCATTACTGTAAAATGTGCAGCTTCGGGTACTCTTTATGACATATTCACCGCAGTTCCCCTTACTTACCGACAAAGTAACGAAACAAAACCTAGGCGTCGAAGGCTGCTGGAAATGCACGTTTTCTATGGCCGGGTTGAAAGCAGAAACAATATCCCTGTTCAGTTCTAAATCCGGAAACTTGATGATCAACGAGTGGTTCTTGAACCTCTTGTTGTACTCCTTTTCCACATTCAGCGCCGTGGTCGCCTCCTCCAGCGTCCAGTCTTTCTTGCTGGGCACGTTCTGCGACAGCGGCTTTTTCCTTTTTTTCGCATTCTTCGACATTTTGTCATCCACCGCCGATTCCTGCGGCCTGGGCCTCTTGTTGTACGAATTGTTCCTCCAGTCGCGCGGCTGCTGCAGCCCCTGCGACTGTCCCATGTACGGGGCGCTGGGGTACTGTCCTCCGCTTCGGCGTATCTGGCTTTGGCCTTGGTACTCCGGGTAGTTTCTGGTCGTGCTGTAGTAGCTCTGAGCCGGGACACGGGATGCAGGCGGAGAGACGGAATGCAAAGGCGGCGGGTGTGGGTAAGCCGGCGGCAGGCTCCTGGATTGCTGCTGCTGCTGCTGCTGATGGTGCTGCTGCTGCTGCAGCGCCCAAGAATCCCATGCCTGCTGGTTCTGTTCCTGTGACAACTATTTTAGAAATTTCCGATGGAAGGATTCGATCGACAAACCTGGTAATTCTGCGATCCTGTGGGATAGTAGCCGTAACCGTAGCCGTTTCCGCTCATTGCGGGCTGTTTACAGGCGAAATTATGATTAGTTGTGTTTTATTTATGTTTGTTTGACAGGAATGTCAGATGCGATGCCGATGACACATGTGATGACAGATGTCTGGGGAGTTCTGGGGGAGTTTCGGGGGATTCCTGGTGGATTCGCTGCTTTCACGTTGGCGCGCTGGCGGACGCCGGGAACAAGGCAGGGACGTGCTCGGTAAATTTTAGCGGGGGTCGGGGGTCAAAACTGGTCAAGATCCGTTTTATGCGGCAGAGGCAGAAGCCTCGTTTTTCCAACAAGTGAACAGTTTTAGTGATTTTTGGCCAGCGCTTGTGCAATGAAGACCAGGTAAGTGTTCATTTATCGCTAATATTGCCACAAAACAAGTTAAACTCTTTTTAGGCCAGGCGGTATGTCGGTAAAATCACTACAATCTGGAAAAAACTCCGACCAAAGCTTTTATGGTGTCAAACTCTTCGTGAGGTCAGTAGGTATCTACCACTGAGTTTCCGCCCAAAAATGAGTTGTGCTGATTCCTCCACATCTGCACGAAGGTAAAGGATGCCTTGAAAGTGCAAAAAGACCTGCTAAACCTTCGTACTTTTTCGTTATATTTGCCTCAATGCAAACGCACAACTCTTACGCAAACATTGGAAGCATCTGTCATCATCTCTGTGCCAGTCTTACTGTTGGAAAAAAGATTTCTTTGTGTGGGTCAGATAAATTACATTTAATCGTTTTTCTACACATGAAAACGTTGGAGCCACTTGTATTTTGTATGTTTTCTAATAACTCGTATCCATTGAACCCATTTATGGCGTTAAAATTTCAATAACAGCATTTTTGAAGATCCTGCCAGCTAAGAAGTGAATAATTTTTACCCGCCTGTTCAGCAGCAATTTATTCAATTTTACCAATCACCGTTTGCGAAAATTTTACAAGGAATGAAAAGCTCAAACTCTTCTCTAACTATATCGTGCCTGGCTTAATCGCGGCACGCACTTGAAAGTCTTAAAAACTTATTTCTTTTCGAGCGTTCCTATTTCACCTGCGTGCGGCCGTGCCTACTTGACATAGACCGGACTGATTACACGAGCTTAGAAATGTACTCTTTTCCACCTTTGAAACACGACCATTATTATTAAGACTCTGTACATAGATTTATGAAGAAATTATATATTATTTTATCAATAATGGTCGTGTTTTAAAGCTGGAAGAGAGTACATTTCCAAGCTTTTGTAATCAGTCCGGTCTATGTCAAGTAGGCACGGCCGCACGCGGATAAAATAGAACAGCTCGAAAAGAAATCAGTTTCCCACGCTTTCAAAAAGCGTGCTGCGGTTAAACCAGACATAATATCATTAGAAAAGAGTTCCAGCTTGTCATTCCTTATAAAATTTTCGAGAACGGTGTTTGGTAAAATTGAAAAAGCTGCTGCTGAACAGGCGGGTAAAAGTTATTCACTTATTAGCGGGCAACATCTTCAAAAATGCTGTTATTGAAATTTTAACACCATAAATGGGTTCAGTGGGTACGAGTTATTAGAAAACATTCAGAATACATGATGCTCCATCGTTTTCTTTGTACGGGAAAACAATTAAATGTGATTTATCTGACCCGCACAAAGAAATCTTTTTTTTTCAACAGTAAGACTGGCACAGAGATGATGACAAATGCTTCCAATGTTTGCGTAATAGTGTGTTTGCATTGAGACAAATAAAATAAAAAAGTACGGGGGTTTAACAGGTCTTTTTGCACCTTCAAGACATCTTTTACCTTTGGGCAGATGTGAAGGAATCAGCACAACTCGTTTTTGGGCGGAAACTCAGTGGTAGATACCTACTGACCTTAGGAAGAGTTTGACACCATAAAAGCTTTGGTCGGAATTTTTTCCATCCAGAATGACCTACCGCCTGGCCTATTTTGTTATGTTTACCAAAAAGCTCAACTAGTCCAGTCAAAATAGACAAAAAATAGCCCTAACCCAGACATTTGAAATAGCAAGCTGAAAATTGGTGGAAATGTCAAGGATGATGTCCTAACTGAAATCCCTAGAAGTCCCAAAAAATCCCACTTGGGGAAAATCCGCCACCTTGGAAAAACCGTGGCCATCTTGAATTTTTGGTTTTTCGACCATAGCGATTGAACCAAGCGTCCAATTTTCTTCGTTCTTGTTCTAAATTATTTGTGTTGGCCTCGGTTTTATCGTGAATTATCAATAATGACATAAGTGATTAGTTATGGAAATTCAATTCAACTTTCCCGAAATCGCAAATTACTTTGCGAGATTTCGAGAGATATATCCATTTTGAGGTCCTCCAAGACGATTAAGACCATTTCCAGAGTAAGTATGTCTGTATGTCTACTTGTGTGTCTGTGTGTAATCCTCCATGATGACTGCCGAATGCTTAATAGTCCAGTCAAATTAAGCAAAAATTGGGTCGAACTGGAAATGAATTCGAAAGTTGACAAAATTTGGTGGATCGATGCAGAATTCAACGTAGAATAACATACGGAAATTCCCGAAAATTCTGAGGCTTGGATTTTTCCGTAGGACCAATAAAAGAGCGCCATCCTTGATAGTTTTCGATTTTTTCTTATTAACTTGTAAACAATCACCTTTAGAACGCAAATACCCGTAAGCAAATGTAGCCCGTTAAATTTCCAAGACATCAGTACTAAACTCATTACTTTCTGGTCAATAGTCTTTGAGATAGAGCGTCTGGCAGACCGCAGTGAAAATCACTCGAAATTCATTTCCGGATTTCACGTAACAATTTGCATAGTGTCAGTTCACGGGTTGTAACGTGGACAGCAAATGTGCGAATTTCAATCTGTTTCACGTGTTTGGAAAGCCAATTTAATCTTCAGTATCACACTATTGTCTAGAAGTCGCCAACTTCAAAATGGTACTTTTCCTCGACCTTTGAAATCGATACTTGATGTCCCGAAGAATTCCCAAGCATCGATTTTTCTCATACCATGCCATTTGCCCAATTTTCTAAGTAGGCGGGCAAAACCATCTAGAGAATATTTTGGAAGAATTGAATACCAAAAAAATAACATGTTTCGGGATTTTTTCCTAGTGATGGTTCTTGAGTAATATGGATTTAAACACTAAAACAATCTATTTGGAAGAAAGATAGGTAGTCCGGACACGAACTGCTGAATACTGTACGGACCTTGCATTTGATTATACAAAATGCCACTTAGCAGACGTATTGAATATACTCATGTACCTACTTTCTACGTCTGCCAAGTGACATAGAATAAAATAGAATAGAATAGTCTGCCAAATGAAATCTTACACCTCAAATGCAGGGTCCGTACAGTATTCAGCAGTTTGTGTCCGGACCTCGTATCTTTTTTCCAAATAGGTCGTTTGAGTCTTTCAACTCATATAACTCTGGAACCATCACTGGGAAAAAGATTCTGGAACATGTTTTTTGGTATTCAGTTCTTCATATATTCTCTGGATGATTTTACTTTACTTGAAAAATTAGGCAAATGGCATGGTATGGATAAAATCAATTTCTGGGGATTCTTCTGAAAATCAACTATCGATTTCAGATGTCGAGGAAAGTACCACTTTGAAGTTGGCGACTTCTAGACAAAAGTGTGATACCGACTGTTGAATTGGCTTTCCAAAAATGTAAAACACATTGAAATCCGCACATCTGCTGTTCACGTTACAGTCCCTGAACTGACACTATGCAAATTGTTACGTAAAATTCGGAAATAAATTGTGAGTAATTTATACTGCGTTTTAGGAGACGCTGTATCTCAGAGACTATTGACCACATATTGGCTATATATCAAGAAAAAATCAATAGAATCAACTGAAATTTTGCAGGTATATTCCTCAACCAAGTGCTTTTGTAGCGCCCTATTCATTTATAAAATGAATACGGGGCCGTACCCAAAATTTTGTTTTTCAACTGTCTGTTGAAAAAGTCATCCTGTATAGATTTTTTTTTCAAAATCGGATGTCATACTCGGAAGATACATAGAAAATTCTACAAAATGCAATTCCTAGATTATTTGGCACTAATTCAGCTGATTTGAAAAAAAATTATGGCCAGAAATTTTTCAAGAATATTTTCAAAAATTCAAATTCAAATTAGTGAAACGCTATTCCAGATGGTCAAACAAAGTCATTATTTTAATTGTGGTGCTCTAACTAACCAAGGATAATTTCAAGAGAATTTTCTGGAAACATGAATTTGATAACTCAGATTCATACCCAAATTCATGTTTCCAGAAAATCTCTTGGAATTATCGTTAGTTTGGTAGAACATCAGAATTGAAATTGTGACTTTGTTTGACCATCTGGAATAGCGTGATTTGAGTGATTTGAAATCAAATGTTCAAAAATATTTATGAAAATTAGTGCTAAATTAGTGCTATACAATTCAGGAATCGCATTTTGTAGCATTTTGTAGTTCGGAATATGACATCATGAGAAAACAACAATATGAGAAAAATTTTATATACAGCATGATTCTTTCAACAGAAACTCGAAAACCAAATTTTTGGGTACAGTCCTGTATTTATGTTATAAATAAATAAGGCGCTACAAAGGTCCTTGGTTCTAGAATATATCTGCAAAATTTCAATCGATTCTATCGATCTGTTCCTGAGATATGGCCAACCAAACTTTTCAGTTTAACACATGTATCACCCTGTATATTGGAAACGGAAAACATCGAAGAAGACAAAGAAAAATTTCAGATGCAGATTTTGATTTGCCTTGGAAAAGTACATAATATACCCTCAAGCCATATCAGTTACTTCGTGGGACACTCTGTATATTTAATAGTACATAATATAATGATAAAAAATATGATGTCCATCATTTTAGTGCAAGCTCTATATGACAAAATAAGCGTAGCTTATTGAATTTGACGCAAAAATGAACAAAATCGGACACTTAGTTTGGCTGCTAATGCTGATATGCTCAAAACTAACAAAATCCAAGATGGCGGATTTTCCCCAAGTGGGATTTTTTGGGACTTTTGGGATTTCAGTCAGAACATCATCCTTGATATTTTCACCAATTTTCAGCTTGCTATTTCAAATGTCCGGGTCAATGTCGATTTTAACTGGACTAAACCTTCTAGAAAGGACCATCATCAGACATTATCTACCTACCACCACCCTACTACCAACTCGAAAAACTTCACATCATTAAGATATATGCCGATCACGTTTTAAATTCAGTAGAAATTAAAACGCGGTTGGCCATGTTCTCTAGAGTGTAACGGACGCTGACAGACCAAGTTACGTGAAAACGGGCTTTTTGTGGCGAAGTCCAGTGAGGTTAGGAAATTTTGACATGAAATGCCAATTCTGGCGTCTCCTTGCATCATATTCCGCTACAGTGTTGTCTTGGCTGTTATGACTGTTATCTTGTCAGAATGGCAGGTAAGTGACAGTGCCGAGCCGTTTACGCCCAACCTGAATTACAGCTGAAGAACTCCATACTGCAGATTGCGAGGTGAAAGGACACTGGAAGGACATATGGGACACTGAAGCTGCAGTCGAAAACAGAGCATACATACAATCTTGCAACAGCGCTGTACTCGATTGACAGTACGAATTTAAGGTCGTCTGGGGAAAAACTGATCCAACATTACAAATTTGAACATCCCCAAATATCGCAGAATTGCCAACTTGGCGTGCAAAAATTACCGTTCTAGTGCTGAATTTAAAAGCTGATCGGCATATAGGTATAGACAATACAAATAGAGAAGACCATATGTTATCACCACCGTCGTCACGGATATTGGGGCATCAAAAATCAGCCAACCTTTTTTTGAATGATGGACTCACCTGGTTCCTACGCAACCGTAAAAATCCGTGACGACATGTGTCTTTTCTATTTGTATTGTCTATAGTCCAGTCAAAATAGACAAAAAATAGCCCTAACCCGGACATTTGAAATAGCAAGCTGAAAATTGGTGAAAATGTCAAGGATGATGTCCTAACTGAAATCCCAAAAGTCCCAAAAAATCCCGATTGGGGAAAATCCGCCACCTTGGAAAAACCGTGGCCATCTTGAATTTTTGGTTTTTCGACCATAGCGATTGAACCAAGCGTCCGATTTTCTTCGTTCTTGTTCTAACTTATTTGTGTTGATCTCGGTTTTATCGTGAATTATCAATGATGACATAAGTAATTAGTTATGGAAATTCAATTTCACTTTCCCGAAATCGCAAATTACTTTGCGAGATTTCGACGGATATATCCATTTTGAGGTCCTCCAAGACGACTAAGACCATTTCCAGAGTAAGTATGTCTGTATGTCTGCTTATGTGTCTGTGTGTAATCCTCCATGATAACTGCCGAACGCTTAATAGTCCAGTCAAATTAAGCAAAAATTGGGTCAAACTGGAAATAAATTCGAAAGTTGACAAAATTTGGTGGATCGATGCAGAATTTAACGTAGAACAACATACGGAAATTCCCGAAAATTTTGAAGCTTGGTTTTTTCCGTAGGACCAATAAAAGAGCGCCATCCTTGATAGTTTTAGATTTTTTCTAAATAACTTGTAAACTATCACCTTTAGAACACAAACACCCGTGAAGCAGTGGGCGAAATGGAAATTTTCACGAACCGGAACGCTCTGACTCTCGATGCGAGCAAAGCGGGCAAGAATTGCAGGCGACAACTCCCCCCCCCCCCCTTCCGAGAAAGGGAGAAGTCCTTCCGAGAAGGGGAGAAGTTGCTGAGACATTCCCATTTCTGTTGCATTAAAAAGTTCAGGCAGTTTTTTTCTTCAGATAATTCCAATGCGTGCTCAAGATAGGTGCTAATGAGTAGACAATTAATATCCCATTTGTTATTTATATAAATTCAGTAATGTTAGGTACTCCTTGTGTTGATCGGGAAATATTGTAAGATGAAGTATTGGATTAAGCCTGGTTTCCTCCAACAAATGTTTTGCTGGACTTCCAGAAAAAAATCAGTTGCGGTCATTCCATCACTCTACGTTAAAGTTCACGAGCAGCTCAAAAAGTTACATTACTGAATTTTTTTCGTGAATGGATAGATATACCTACAATAATAATGTACGATTATAATTTCTTGGAATTTCTAATTTCTAGGGAATATTTTTGAAGAATTGAATACCAAAAAAATAACATGTAACGGGATCTTTTTCCTAGTGATGGTTCTTGAGTAATATAGATTGAAACTTTAAAACTATCTATTTGGAAGGAAGATAGGTAGTCCGGACACTAACTGCTGAATACTGTACGGACCTTGCATTTGATGATACAAAATGCCACTTAGCAGACGTATTATTCAATACGTGTACCTACTATGTACCTACTTTCTACGTCTGCCAAGTGACATAGAATAAAATAGAATAGAATAGTCTGCCAAATGACATCTTACATCTCAAATGCAAGGTCCGTACAGTATTCAGCAGTTAGTGTCCGGACCTCGTATCTTTTTTCCAAATAGGTCGTTTGAGTCTTTCAACTCATATAACTCTGGAATCATCACTGGGAAAAAGATTTGGAACATGTTGTTTTTTTGGTATTCAGTTCTTCATATATTCCCTGGATGATTTTACTCTACTTGAAAAATTAGGCAAATGGCATGCTATGAATAAAATCAATTTCTGGGGATTCTTCTGGAAATCAACTATCGATTTCAGATGTCGAGGAGAGTACCAATTTGAAGTTGGCAACTTCTGGACAAAAGTGTGAACCGAATGTTGAATTGGCTTTCCAAAAATGTGAAACACATTGAAATCCGCACATCTGCTGTTCACGTTACAGTTTCTGAACAGACACTATGCAAATTGTTACGTAAAATTCGGAAATAAATTGTGAGTAATTTATACAGCGTTTTAGCAGACGCTGTATCTCAGAGACTGTTGACCACATATTGGCTATATCTCAAGAAAAGATTAATAGAATCAAGTGAAATTTTGCAGGTATATTCCTTCACCAAGTGCTTTTGTAGCGCCCTATACACAATATTGCGCGGAAGTGGCGCTCCGACACGGATGTCATGCGAACTAAGAAAATGGTGACAAGTTGTCACCGCGCATGTTCAGGGCCGCTATTCTTGAATCGTGTGAGAAAAGTCCCTGGGAGTTTTATATAATCCGTACTACACTTCTATGGCGAAAGTTGCCTAAAAACCACGATTTTAGGCAACATTCGCTACATCAGTGTACTGCGAAATGTATTTTACTCTCAGGGACTTTTCTCACACGATTCAAGAATAGCGGCCCAGAACTCGACAATGACATTGATTTCAGTGTTTGACGTTGACGTTTTGTACAGTTCTATCAGTAACTTGTGAAGTCTTCCGATTCGGCGGTCGAAAAAGTGTTTGCCAATCAGAGAACCGACTGTCGCCACACCATGCTGTCGTCAATACAATACAGCACTGATTAAATGAAATATCCCCAGACAATTTCGCGGTAAATTTGAATGTTATGGTTGAAGTGTTCCATGTTTTTTTTATTTCGTAATTTGGGGCATTTGGGAATGATCCCTAACATATGTGCTTTCATTACATTTCATGAATAGGTTGCGAGGGTTACTCCGATTTTTCTATGTAACCACTTCTACTTGAAAACGACGCATAATCCATTGAGCTTAGTTTGAGAATCACCTGTTTTACAGCGTAACATATGGAAGACTCAGAACGAATCACCTTGTTTTTTAGCGCATGCGCTAAGCGGTCACGCAATATTGAGTATTCATTTATGAAATGAATACAGGGCCGTACCCAAAATTTTGTTTTTCGACTGTCTGTTGAAAAAGTCATCCTGTATAGATTTTTTTCAAAATCTGATGTCATATTCGGAAGATACATGGAAAATTCTACAAAATGCATTTCCTAGATTATTTGGCACTAATTTAGCTGATTTTAAAAAAATTATGGCCAGAAATTTTTTAGGAATATTTTCAAAAATTTCAATTTAAATCAGTGAAACGCTATTCCAGATGGTCAAACAAAGTCATTATTTTAATTGTGGTGCTCTAACTAACCAAGGATAATTTCAAGAGAATTTTCTGGAAACATGAATTTGATAACTCAGATTCATACCCAAATTCATGTTTCCAGAAAATCTCTTAGAATTATCCTTAGTTTGGTAGAACATCAAAATTGAAATTGTGACTTTGTTTGACCATCTGGAATAGCGTTATTTGAGTGATTTGAAATCAAATGTTCAAATATATTCATGAAAATTAGTGCTAAATTAGTGCCATACAATTCAGGAATCGCATTTTGTAGCATTTTTTATGTAGTTTCGGAATATGACATCATGAAAAAACAACAATATTAGAAAAATCTTATATACAGGATGATTCTTTCAACAGAAATTCGAAAACCAAATTTTTGGGTACGGTCCTGTATTTATGTTATGAAGAAATAAGGCGCTACAAAGGTCCTTGGTTCTAGAATATACCTGCAAAATTTCAATCGATTCTATTGATCTATTCCTGAGATATGGCCAACCAAACTTTTCAGTTTAACACATGAATTACCCTGTATATTGGAAACGGAAGACATCGAAGAAGACGGAGGAAAATTTCAGATGCAGATTTTGATTTGCTTTGTAAAAGTAGATAATATACCCTCAAGCCATATCGGTTACTTCGTGGGACAGCCTGTATATTTAATAGTATACAGGGTTATTCAAAAGTCCGGAATAAAATTCTTTTTTTTTCCATATTTATTTCGGAAAAAACGCTCGAACCGGTCGATTTCTAAAAACGGTAAGTCGTTTTTTCATGACACGTGTCATGTTCTACCGTCAACCCCCTAACCCCAAGCCACCCTTAGTATTTTTTTCAAAAAGCACTCTATGGCTTGTGGGGGCTCGTTGGAAAGCTTGTCAAAAACTCTATTCAGATCTACCATTGAAAATTAGATCGGACGTTTGACCATGAATTTTAAAAGAATTTTAAAATTGCTGTACTGGAGATTGCTGTTGATTAATTGGTAACCTGTATGGTCAAACATTCGATCTAATTTTCAATGGTAGATCTGAATAGAGTTTATGACAAGATTTCTAACGAGCCCCCACAAGCCATAGAGTGCCATTTGAAAAAAAATACTAAGGGTGGCTTGGGGTTAGGGGGTTGACGGTAGAGCATGACACGTGTCGTGAAAAAACGGCTTACCGTTTTTGAAAATCGACCGGTTTGAGCGTTTTTTCCGAAATAAATATGGAAAAAAATTATGAATTTTATTCCGGACTTTTGAATAACCCTGTATAATATAATGATAAAAAATATGATGTCCATCATTTTAGTGCAAGCTCTATTCTATATGATAAAATAAGCGTAGATAATTGAATTTGACGCAGAAATGAATAAAATCGGACACTTAGTTTGGCTGCTAATTCTGCTATGCTCAAAACTAACAAAATCCAAGATGGCGGATTTTCCCCAAGTGGGATTTTTTGGGACTTTTGGGATTTTAGTCAGAACATCATCCTTGATCTTTTCACCAATTTTCAGCTTGCTATTTCAAATGTCCGGGTCAATGTCGATTTTAACTGGACTACTATACCTATTTATCGTGGGATCAACAAAATTCCCGTTTGGTTTGGAGTATTGGCTTTGGAAATAATATTGGAATGACTTTCATTTATAGCTGAATAATTTTGTATAAAAAAAAGTAGGTTCACTTGTACTGTGTGTGACAGTGTGACTCTAGTTGGCTGGACAAATTTTCTACTTTAGCATTGTAGGCTTGCCGCCTTTTTACCTGGTGTGAAACTGACTTCTCTAGAAGTGAAGGTATATTTCTTATCAAATTATTGATATTAAAATTTTGGAAAACTGACCTTGTCATACGTGGAAATGCGACTAGAGGAGCGCAGAGCTGTATTACCGTCATTTAGACACCAGAACCCTACGGGGCCGCCTTCAATTTAAGTCATCTTGACGGCGGCCATTCAAGGCCGACAAAAACTCGTTCCGTCAAGTACTCAGATGATTTTCGGTCCAATACGCAACTTTGAGCAGCTGGGTTTTTGAAATTCGGTTTAATAAACTTTTTACACGTAAATCCTGTTGCAACAGCAGGCCTGCTGGATGTCCCTTGTCTTGCCAATAGTTCTTCATGATCTATTTATATCATTCTTCATATCTTTTCGACTGGAAGAGGGGAAAGGTTTGATGTTCCATGGGACCCCTTTTTTTGGACGAAGGACTAGTATTGTTTCAGTTTAAATCACGTAAAGTTAAACCGGCTTCGAGAGGTTAAAAATATTTTTGACACCTGTCAAATGTCAAAGCTGCTTTGATTTATTTGTTAATTGGCGAAAATTAGAAACAGGTCGAAAATTCACTGCATTTTCCAGTAGAATGGAAAAAAGCGCCAGACATCACGTCGCACAAAAACGTTCCGTCTATCTGCAGAGAAAATGCGTAAAAAATGTGTTCCAAAAGTGGTCCGAACGACTTCGTGTCTCTTCGTGAATTATTGTGCCAAATGAAGCCAGAGTAGCCAACCGCAAAGTTTTGGAGATTTTCTATATTTTAGATTTGGAAACTTGTAAACAAAATCTCACAGCCGACTAGAATCACGGTACAAGTGAATCAAACCAATATCAAAAGCCAACGCCAAACGCTAAAGTCGTTTCATGTACCTAGTTTCAAAAAAATAGAATGCGCAAGAATGAAGTTTGTTGAAAGTTTAAAAATGAAGTGTCAAGACTTCTTATGTTGCGTGCGCACTGGGTCCCAAATTTTCCGATGGGATAGGTGTTACACCTATCCCGTCGGCACATTTTGGACCCAGTGCGCACGCAATATAACAATATTCAAAATTGAGTATGGCAAGTCTGACGGGGATCGGCGCATATCCACTGTCAATGTCAACTGGTCTAGTTTAGTTTCACATTTGTCATTGCGCTGTTGCAATAATGCATTATGCAACACTTGGAAACCATAGTAAAAACGGGTAATAACTAAAATTAATAATAATTATGGTTATGGTATGCAGGATAAAATGTATGACACTCATCAGATAAAACTGTAAATTGGCCTCAAAAGTGGCTTCCCACAACCATGCACAAGCGAACCGCGCAACTTTCGTAAACAATCGACAGAAAACGAACTAAACATATGTGCAGTTTAGTCTACTCTATAAGTTGAACAACCTACTACCCAGTATAGCCAATCATGTCCGAACCTCAATCAAAATTTCCCCCATGCCACCGGCGCACGCAGCGGGTTCACGAGTTGATATCGCGGTGGGATAGGTGTATTGATTGAGATCATGCTCGTCAATCAGAATAAGTTATTGAGTTTTAAGGTCGAAGGACTTTTTGGACCCCAATCAGAGAGTCCCTTTAATAATAGATATAGTGAGCCAGTTCGCTCCGTAAAGTTGAACGTAGTATACAAAAATCGCATCAATTTTTCAAATTTTCCAGTGGCCTAGAAAATATGGAAAGTAAGAGAAAATATCAAGGCAACAAAAAAAAATTCAATTGGGGGGGGGGAGCCTGATCTTTTAGCTTCCTTTTGAGGGGGCGCCGATGCTTGTAGGTGCTCTAATTTCCAAGAAAATACAATTTGAATCGGGTGAGTCACAAGAATTCGAAAATTCATGACCGACAAAACAAAATATGTACTTCAGATGAAAAAAAATCCTCTTTCTCTGGGCTTTCCATTGATGTGTCGCATTGATGTGTATCCGTGACGTCACCGATCACACACTTGTTGATTTTAACACCAGCCGTTACTAGGACTTTTTCACTTAACATACCTGGATTCTCCATAGTAATGAATACTGACTGATGTGAAAATCAACAAGTGTGTGATCGGTGACGTCGTTATGAATTCCGATTATTGTGTTTGCTGGACTTTGAGGCAGAATTTCTGGCTTATTGGACCAGGTACAGACATCGGCGACACATCAATGGAAAGCCCAGAGGAAGGATTTTCTTCCATCATCATTCATCAAGTATTTTGTTTTGTCGGTCATGAATTTTCGAATTCTTGTGATTGGCCAGATTCAAATTGCATTTTCCTGGAAACTAGAGCACCTACAAGCATCGGCGCCCCCTTAAAACAAAGCTAGAAGATCAGGGTTCCCCCTTGATATTTTCTGAGAAAATCGCGCTGGATTGTTTTAGCTGGGACACCCTGTATACTTTTCGGAGTCTGTACCACTTTCTTTTTGATCCTCTATCGACCTGCAAATTTTGTCCACCAAAACCTGGACCATCACCACCGTGTATAGTACGTCCAGCAGAACTATGATACGAGTGACCTGGGCAAATTTTCCAGTTTGCACTGTAAGCTTGCCGCCTTCTTTCATGGTGTGAAACTGTCTTCTTCAAAAGTTAGGCGATGTTGTCTGTCATATTCAAACTACCATCATAATGTTGGAACATAAAAAATTGACTTTGTCATGCACGGAAACGCGACTCGGTTGCCGCAGGTATGTATTGATGTGGTTGTTGATATCGTCTCTACGTTGGGGCTGTAGAGATACCAAATCTCTACGGTCTCAATGAAATTTGAAGCATTCGGATCAAAATTGCCTCGGCGGCCCGGCGGCGTCGAGACAAAGGCAAATCGCAAATTTAAATTACTATCACATAAATTTTGGTTCAGTATGCTACTATGAGCGGCTGTTTTTTTTTATTTGAATTTAGACTCGATAAATCCAAAATGCAGGTGCGGCTGCAGATGTATGGGGGCGTCCGTTTGACCAGAATTACTGGACAGCTTTCAGCGGCTTTTTATTTGGCTGAAACAGGGCAGAAGGTCGATGTTTTTAATTCGCATACATTTCCTGGAACGACGGAATCAGGTTTTCAAAGTAACTTATTTTTCGTATGTCAAAGCTGTAATTTAACTGTCAAATGTCAAAGCATGCTTCGATTCCTTAGGTGTTAGACGAAAAATGGCCCGGCTGATATTTTGTGTGTCGTCGTGAATCATCGTGCCGAGTGAGACCAGAGCAACCAACTGCAGAGCTCTAGGGATTTTCTGTAGTTCAGGTTTGAAAACTTAGAAACAAAATCTCTTAGATCACTCGAGTCACTGTTGTGTTGGACGTGCGTACTGTAAATACTGTGTGTATAAAAATACAAAACTAAAGTTCTTGTTACAGACTTGTTTATTGAAATGTGAACGCTTTATGACTCGAGTCTCCATCAAACCGCCAACTTATAATAGCCTTATGGTAACGCATATTCCAAATTTAACGCACTAGGGGGTAGTTTTTCGTTGGTCCTTAAGGGGTTTCTGATTTGACTAGAAAAGTTGTTGACGGGAATTGGTTTTTGTTAGTTTTTTTCTTCAAGTAGAAACTTTTGATCGCTATTAAATTTTCAAAATTTCAAAATTTTTTGTTTTCTTGAAAATTTCAAAATTAGACAGCAACGCCTATACATCTTCATATAAAAACGTCGCATTTTCAATTTGAACTTCCTATTTCAAAAAAAGGTACCAAAAATGGTTTCTACCAATTCACTTTCTCATGTTCACGGGAAATCATTTTGATACCTTTTTTTTAAACAGAAAGTTCAATTTCGGTATGCGACTTTCTTAAATAAAGATGTATGGGCGTTGCTATCTGGTTTTAAAATTTTCAAAAACAAAATCAAAAATTTTCAAAATTCAATAGCATTGCTCGTACATTTCTCTTTGAAGGAATTTCTGCTTGAAGAAAAAATAAACAAAAACCGATTCCCGTCAACAACTTTTTTAGTCACATCAGAAACCCTTCAACGACAGCGCTTGTCAAACATTGCCAACTGCCGCTCATGACAACAAGGACCAATCCAAAAGCTCGCTCCAGCGCGCTAAATTCAAAATTCATGCCGACTTGGAGCCGTGCCGAGTTAAGACTTGTATGCGGAAACGGCATCAGTAAGGTACAATCATGAATGATTCCGGCACAATAATCACTCGATGTTGAGAATTTGATCGATGGTCGAGAACCAGGCGCCGCTCGGTTTGTAAAGCACCTTGTTCATGTGCGACATTTCTCTGGTGGGCGAGATGACGTGGAAATTCAAGTGGGGACGGACGGCGTCGTCGTCCTCCGACGGCATGTGGTAGTACCCGACGATGGAATCGTCCACGTCGGCCCCGTAGAGGCCCAGGACTAGCCTGCAGACGCACGCGATTTTCAAAATCAACTGCTTCTGCGAGTCGTTGAGGTCCTTGACGTCGATGGCGTGGCTCCTGGGAACGGCCAGGAAGTGGTACGTCGCCACCGGGCTTTCGCAGCTGGAAACAGGAACGAATCAGTTCGAATGTTCACCAACTTGTAATCTACTCGGCGCACTTCCGATGGAGGTTCCAGCCCGAGGCGAATATGTCGTTTCATTTCGTTTTTTTTTTTTGAGTGCGCATGTGCGGCGCCAACTTCATAGTTTCGTAGACTGATATCGAACATTAGCAGTCACTGGAAAATATTGTAGTGAGCCCAAAATTCCACAAATAATTTGGCTGAATGTTAGATAGCATTTTGGTATTCAAAGAAAATGTTTAAACTGGAATTAAGTTTGATGATAATTTTTGGAAGTATAGTAGGTTCACTTCTGCTGTGACTCTAGTTGGCTGGGCAAATTTTCTACTTTAGCATTGTAGGCTTGCTGCCTTTTTACCTGGTGTGAAACTGACTTCTCTAAGTAAAGTTATATTTCTCATCAAATTGATATTGAAATCTTGGTAATCTGACCTTGTCATACGTGGAAATGCGACTAGAGGGGCGCAGAGCTGTATTACCGTCATTTAGACACCAAAACCCTACGGGGCCGCCTTCAGTCTAAGTCATCTTGATGGCAGCCATTCAAGGCCGACAAAAACTCGTTCCGCCAAGCTCCAAAACGAAAGGAAATTGCAAACTGAAGGTACTCACATGATTTCGGTCCAATACGCAACTTTAAGTGGCTGGGTTTTTTGAAATTCGGTTTAATAAACTTTTTATACGTAAATCCTGCTGCAACTGCAGGCCTGCTGGGATGTTCCTTGTCTTGCCAATAGTTCTCCGTGGTTTGGCGTGTCTTTTCGACTGGAAGAGGTGAAAGGATTGATGATTCCATGGGACCTTCTTTTTTGGACGAAGGGCTAGTATAATTTTAGTTTGAATCGTTGTGAAGTTGAACCGGCTTCAAGAGGTTAGAAATATTTCTGACACCTCTCAAATGTCAAAGCTGCTTTGATTTATTTGTTCATTGGCAAAAATTGCAAATAGGCCAAAAAATTACTACATTCTCCATTAAAATTGGAAAAAGCGTTAGGCATCACGTCCCGCAAAAATGTTCCGTCTATCTGCAGAGGAAATGCGTAAAAAATGTGTTCCAAAAGTGGTCCGAACGACTCTTTCTCTTCGTGAATTATTGTGCCAAATTGTGCCAAATGAAGCCAGAGCAGCCAACCGCAAAGTTTTGGGGATTTTCTATAAGTATTTAAGAATAGAAACAAAAACTCACAGCCGACTAGAATCACAGTACAAGTGAACATACTATACAGAAACAACGAAAATGGCAACAGCGCTCGAACCAAGTGACCGGCGCCAGCTGTCACTTGTGACAATTATGACACTTCTCGTTTCTATCCAACTCCCATTTCATTCACTCATGTTTTGACAAAAGAACACAACTTGTCGGAAATGGTTTTACCGAGAAGAAAGTTCGAAGGAAGCTACGAAGAGATGCGTTCACCGTTTTTAAAAGTGACAGCCAGGAGCCAGTAGCTGGTCAGGGTGTTAGACAGAGCATACAGCGTTGCCATTCAAACTGACAGGTATACGAACGTTTTCAAAATTTGGCGCCTCTACACATGCGCACCTGTCAAAACGAAATCACATATTTTAAATTCAGCGCGCCAGGCAAAGGCGCGTCTCATTGGCCGCCATTGACAGCTGATGGTGTTTTTACTCATGGCTTAGAGCCAGTCTAGAATGCTTACAGAATGCAAACAACCCAAGATTCTGACCAATCAGACACTACCAAATCACAGCATGAACCCTCTCTATTGGTCAGCGTCTTGCGTAGCTTACGTTTTGCGACCATTGGAGACTGCGCATTACAGTTCGCTACTATTGCAACATTTGCAACCAGTTCACATCGTGAACCAGTCGTATGCTGTCTCTATTTCGCGCTAAATTTGAAATCCCTTGCCAAGCTAGAAAGTGGGCTTAGAACACAGTTCGGTAGAACGCTACTATCATGGTCACCTAATGGTCAAATCAAACTGTTTTGTTATCTAGATTGTTGTTTATTGTTCAATGGGACCATCATCTCCAGATATTCTGTTGTCTACCCCAAAGTTTAGTGTTGGTGCTTTTGTATATTAGGGAGCAATAAACTGAGTATGCTACACTGAAGCTAAGTTTATTGAACAAATACCTACACGAATGTTAGCCAAGAGCAACGCAGAACGTTCCGCGGCAGTACTGATCTTGATGAAGCTATGCTTCATGGGATAATTGGGATAATTTATTGTTGAGTGTGAGTTAAATACCTACTTGAAGAGTACAATTTGATCGTCTTCGTAAATGATTTCTCCGCATCGATCCTTAATTTTTCTGCAGAAGGGGCAGTGGGGGTCGATCCAGGGGCTGTCGCTTGTGATTTCAAACTGAATCATTGGTGGCTCTCTGCTCATTTTTGGATGCTTTTGGAGCGCTGCTTACTGAAAATTTTGACGAGTTGGATATCATATGAAGGATTTTTGAAATGTGTCAAAGATCGTTCCATCAGAAAGAAACGTCAACAGACAATCGCCGAAGACTAGCCGCTCTCTTTCGGTCAGGATCACGGATCATGATCCGGAAATCCGCTCACGGGGTTGGTTGGCTGTGTCACGTGCAACCAATCCAACCAATCCAACCAATCCAACCAATCCAGTTAGCGGATTTCCGAATCATGATCCGTGATCCTGACCGAAAGAAAGCAGCTTTTCTCGCTTTCTTTCGGCCAGGATCACGGATCATGATCCGGAAATCCGCTCACGGGGTTGGTTGGCTGTGTCACGTGCAACCAATCCAACCAATCCAGTCAGCGGTTTTCCGGATCATGATCCGTGATTCTGGCCGAAAGAAAGCAGCTATTTAATATGGGAGACTCATGCCCGCACTCATAGTCGTTGTCAAGTGCACCTTGTTCAAGTATCACTTGAAATTAAGCTGTAACTCAAGTACGATTTATGTTTCATGGACATATTTTTGGCTTTTCCCGTGAAATAGTATTCCTCGAGGAAAGCCAAAGTTATGTCTATGAAACGAATTTCGTTCTTGAGTTACAGCTTGGTTCAAGGTAATACTTAGACAAGGTGCACTTGACAACGACTTTGACCCGGGCATCAAAAACAATCGCCAAAGACAAAAAGCAACTTAGGATTAAAACTCTCATCTAGAGGATCTAGAGAGTCAGGGATAATCACCAAAGGCGCCTTAGTACTAAAACTCTATTTCTGGAGACCCAGTCACCGAAGGGGCTTTGGTAAATAACCCTTTTGCAAAATTCAGTATAAAAACTTCATTTTAGGAGGTAAAAAGACAATCTTCGACTCAATACCTACGTACAAAAACTCTATCTTTTGGGAGATGCAAAAACTATTTTGGGAGGCATTCTTTAAAAGCGATTAAATAATATAGAAACTGAAACGGCCCCCAGCTATTCCCTTATTCCACACCTGGATGTGTAGGCAATTCATCATACTCACATTCAATTCAACTTATTTGAATTAAATTATTTTTCCCGCTTTTGGAACCCATGGGCGAAGCTCATCTAGAGTCAGGTCACCATCTTGTTGTATTTCGCTTTTTCTTGTTCGATGATAGAGCTCTTGAGTTGAGTATTGAGATCGACATGATCAAGAGTTTGAACGCCTTTTCAACATAACATCATTCTATTGGCCTCTATGTACAAGTCAAAAGCGGTAGAATAATGGCTCGGTCGTATACCTAGTCCTACCTCCACATTGAAAGCTAAAATAGCTAAATTATTCAAGCTATTCCCTCGGCTGTTCCCGAAGAGATCAGTTTACCCGAATTATTTCAAAAGTCCCAACACCCCAACCGTCCGACGAAACTCTGATTCTACACCTTGACCAAAATTTAGTTTTGACGGGTTGTCGTGGTTCGAAGTTCTTTTTGTGGTTCAACCAGATTCACCATTTATGTTAGTGTTAGAGGTTAGAGGTTATGTTAGGATTAGGCCCGCGGCTTCTTGACACTGAAAAAAGGGAAGAGTGACTTTGATGACGCGTGAGATATTTTGTTTCTTTCTTTTTTTGTGTCCCCTTACAAAAAGATATTTGAGGGCTGGTGCATGTGGTGGCCCACCTTTCAATTGAGCCTCTTTACAAAGGCTGCCGCTCTTTTTGAGCTATATGGCTCTCTTTTGCCCGTT
This sequence comes from Anaspis maculata, assembly GCA_949128115.1. NCBI lineage: Eukaryota > Metazoa > Arthropoda > Insecta > Coleoptera > Scraptiidae > Anaspis > Anaspis maculata. Next base: position 79,676,168 of record OX421964.1, on the reverse strand, counting down.
TGGAGAGAGATTGCACATGGCTTGCCTTTGTGGGGGCCTCAAACCTATTTTCACCGTGAATCGCTCCCAACGCTTATAAGGATATCCCGCGGTCGCGAGTTACCATAACCGGAAATGTTGAAACGAATTTCACCCTTTCAAAAACTTTGAACCAATAGTGTGCGCGACAATTACATACTTGAGTCAATGTATATAACTTTTTGAGCACGCCCCGTGTACGCGCAAGATCGCTTGTGATTTACCGGCACGTGAGAAAACGCCGTATTCAGAATAAACAAAGCACTGATAACCAACTTCACAAGTATTTGCCGACGAGCTGACGCGGAAAGGCTTTGAAACAATTATTATCCTACCGTTAAATAACCGCCACCTAGACTATACCTGATCCGAGCCCTAATAACGATTCGTTTTACAAATTTCCTATCTTAATGGTCGCACCGTCGAGTACCGGATTAATATCATCAGCTTCAAATAAGACTTTTTTCATTCCACGAGCAAGATTATACAGTTTGGAAGCTTTAACCTGTTCAAATTCAGTAATTTAATAACCAAAAACATTTCATCAAAAACCTCGGAAAGTTCGATTTTCAAATTTGAAATCAATGCCACATTTTATCACCAATTACGTAACCTTGACAATGCCAGGGGCGACGCAAGGGACAGGAACCCCTTTTTTTAATACAATGGGGGGGGGGGGAGTCAAAAAATGCAATTTTTCTCTTTGTTTGGTTCTCTATCTAACCTAGAAAATCAATTGAAATCCTGCCTCACAAAAAAAAGGCGGAGTTCTAAAGTCAGTTCCTATTTTCTAAAGTCAGTGGCATTTTCTTGAAACCCAAAGCAAGTACCACCTGGTTAACCATCTCAACTCTTTAACACACTAATAACGTGACCTATTGACCTTGACAACACCAATGACGGTGAAAGGAGAAGGGACCGAACACTTGATTGTTAAAAATCGCATATTGCGTTCTAAGATACATGAGATTATTAATGCAAATGTTGAAAATGTTTGCCATTAACTTGTTGGCAAAACGCCAGCCTATTATGAAAACCTTCGTTGACGTTCCTAAGGATTTCTGGACTAATATTTCTTGTTTCTTGCCTGATTCTAGCTTCTAAATCGGCGAGATTGTCGGATTTTTGTACGTAAACCCTACCTATATCCTCCCCTACTCTACCTTTAATGGCCCCCGAGGTCACCCGATCTTAATCCGCTTGATTTTTTTTGTGGGAATTTCTGAAAGATAAGGTTTACGTACAAAAACCCGACAATCTCGCCGATTTGGAAGCTAGAAGAAAGAAATAAGAAACATCAGTCCAGAGATCCTTAGGAACATCAACGAAGGTTATTATAACAGGTTGCCAACAAGTTGATGGCGAACATTTTCAACTATGTATTTCTAATAATCTCATGTATCTAAGAACGCAATAAACGATTTCTGACAATCAAAAGTGCGTTTAGACCCTTCTCCTTTCGCCGCCATTGGTGTTGTCAAGGTCAATAGGTCACGTTACTAGTGTGTTAGAAGATGAGATGGCTTAACCGCTGGTCCTTGCTTCAGATGTCAAGAAAATGACACCCTTTTGATAGGAACCGTGATACTGACTTTCGAACGCCGCCATTTTTTTTTATGAGGCAGAGGATTTCATTTGTTTTTCCAAGTTAGATAGAGAATCAAACGAAGATAAAGATGACAATTTTTTTGACCTCTTATTTTGTATTTTCAAAATATTGGACTCCTGCCCCTTGCGCCGCCACTGGATTGTCAAGGTCACGTTATTTTATTGGCATCAAAATGTGGCACCGAAGTTTTTTATTGAACGTTCTTCGCTATTGAATTAGGTACTGAATTCAAACAGGTTAAAGTTTCCACGCTGTATACAGGGTGTTTGCAAGCTTGGGGTGGAAAATTGAGCAGCAGTTGGGGAAATGTTCCAAAAGTGCCAGAAAAATGTTGAAAAATTTATGATTTCTATTTTTTTTAAATATGGAGGATCAAAAAGTGGTCCTTCGACCCCTTCTATTTTCGTTATTTTGGAAGATTTCAGTAAACTTTTTTATCAGACCAAAAAGCTAATATTTTGAACCTTTGGATGTGTCTTGTAATTTTATTTAGTGTAAGTAGTTACAGGGTGAGTCATGAATCTAAACAATTTATTTTTCCTCGAAAATGCCCGTGAAAGATTCTAGAGGTCATAAAACTGATGTAGAGCACCAAATAACACAAATAGTTCCTATATGAAATTTTTTGCATGCATTTTTGAAGAAAACTAGATTTTCAGGATTCACGATTCACCCTGTATAGTAAATAAAATTACAAAACACATTCAAAGGTTCATGTAATGTATCATTATGAAAACAATATATTATTTGAATTTGAATTTGAAAGGTTCAAAAACATTGCTTTTTGGTCTGTTGAAAGGAGTTAAAGGAGAGAAAGGAGTACTAAAAACCTTCCAAAATAACGAAAATAGAGGGGATCGAAGGACCACCTTTTGACCCTCCATATTTTCAAAAATTGCAGCCCCAAATCCATTTTCAACATTTTTCAGATACTTTTGAAGCATTTTTGTAACTGCTGTTCAATTTTCTACCCCAAGTTTGCAAACACCCTGTATACATCATCTACAACCTCAGTCCAATCTCTAACAGAAATATCAGTTTTGGGGGAGCAGGAGAGCGAATGAGCTTATCCCGAACCGATTTATTATCAACAATTGCGACTCTATCGAAGGATATCTGTCCTCTCGTTTGAACAAGCGCGATTTTATTCCAATTTCAATATAAGGTTTTCAACAGTTCTTAAAATTTAGCATGTTTCGAATAACTGGGAGCTTCATATGAACGTAGAGGAAGTTCAGTAGTGAGTTTCTAGATCCAGCCCACCAGGTCCGGCTCTCCGTTTATCGGGATCATAAATTCACAATACGATCGTACAAAGAGCCCAAGGGCACGAATACCTTTTCTGTGAAAGATACCAACAAAGGGCGAGGCGAAAACTGTGACTTAGTGGTAAACAGACACCAGCCATGGAGGTAGAACCCTAACAAACATCTTCAACGCCAAAGCTCAATCGTGAGCACCAGTCTCAATTCACCAGGTCTGTCTCTCCGTTCGCCGAGCTCACAGCAGTCACTCAAAGGCCCTCTCCTGGGTCTTATATCTATATCAATTGTGGGCTTCAACTCAGCTTCTCGAGAAGGATCAAAACTCTGCATCCATGGGCTTCAACTCAACTGCCAGCAGAGGATCAAAGCTCAGCATCGATGGGTTTCTACTCGGCTCCCGGAAGAGGATCAAATGCTAAGCATCAATGACGAGACGCATCATCTCCTAGAAGTCCACCAGGTGACAGTAGTTTGGTCTTGGAACGGACAGCAACACGTGTGTTGGCAGGTTCCAGGTCGAACGGCCAAGAGCTCTGACGATGTGCATCCCTCCAGCACTAATCCATTCAGTATTCCGCTTTTCGCATCCAAAGCGACAGCGAACACCATGAAATTTGAGCCTTTTTTGCCATGATCACATAACGCGCGGATATTATTGTGCGGGCTCGAGATCAAAGATGCGAAGGCATTAAACCAGGATGAAGACAAAGAGGTAAAAATGGGAAGAACACATCGATGGAAGGAGCCGACGACGAGACTGAAGAATAATAATTATGAAAAAATTACACGAAAACATCGATGGGACGAGACGACAACGAGACTGAAGAAGAAAACGAAAGCGTGAAAATGAAAATTGGATAGACAAGGGGAGAAGAGTAAAAACTAACAAGAAGCTAAGAATCAAATCCAAGACGGAAAGAATATTACTGACTACTGAGTCAGGGCACGATGATGCAGAAATGAGTCAATTTAAGACATGCCTGCCCAAGACAATTTAGACTCCATGCCTGCGTTATCGTTCGCTATTTTAGAGGACTCAAATAGTCGCCGAAGACAACTCAGTATTCAAACTCTATATCGGAAGACTTCGATAATCGCCTTTAGTGCAAAAAAATATATTTTGGAAGACGCAACAATCGCCTCAGGCGACTTGAAAAAAATTTATGAGACTCAAACGCAATAATCGGGGAGGACTCAGTAAATAGCTCTGTTTGTGGAAAGTCAAAGACTATCACCGAAGACAGCTCAGTACAAATTGAGAAAAAATGACGCGAATTTAACTTTGTACACAGTCGGCACCTACCTCCAAGAATAATTCAATTACATATTGTAAAATCTTAGTAAGGTAGGTAGGTGGAAAACTGACCTACAGGCTACAGCTGTCAAAAACCTTCTTAATATTCCTATTCCGCTATTAGTTAACTGACACTAACAGGAGGTCTTCCTAGATGAATTTCACACCAAGTAATCAAAGAGTAAAACAATAAGTGTCGAGTTAATTTCACTTACTGATGGTGATAATGCGATATTAATGACTTCCTATATTCGAAATACAAAACAGCGATAATAAAATAATTTGTGGTAGGTATAAGTGAGTAGTTTCCTGAAAACCCCAAACAAATTTATTTTTTTCCAGTAATTTTCCCATAAATTTTTCGAAATCAAAACCCATTTCCTTGGAGGCAATGGTTCTGATCATTTGAAGAAAAAAACCTTCCGATATTTAGGTATAGTACCTACCTCATTACACAATCGTCCAGATAATTGGCTATTTTAAGAATACTGCTTTGACGAGATATTCACACGCAATTGCAAAGGTTAAAGCAACAATAAACAATGGCGCGCGAAAATCAGACGATATGGTCAAAATCTGCACACATCATACGATTATTGCCATGCAGATACAAATCAACAATCACTTTGATTTAAGTACCTACCAATAACCGCTAATAAAAACATTAATAGCCATAGGATTCGATCCGAGAAACCCCAGACGAGTCCAAGGTGCATTATCATTTCGGATTTTCTCCTCGAGGCTGGTCTTTGAGTGATTCCAAGTACTTGTAAAACCGCTTTTGAAGTGCGAAAATTGATAACGAAGTCAGTTACATTGATCAGTAGGTAATCAAAAGAACGCGACGGAAATTTTATATTTATTAATTTTTTTTTTTTTATTTATTTATTTAATTGTCTTATTTTACGAGGCGGCATTCAGCTATAAGCTGCTCTACCATGCAACCTCGGGGACAGCACAAAATATCCATGGATGAAGTAGGATTCGAACCCACACAGGGCAGCGCGAATGGTTTGGCTTGCCATTACCTGTACCACTCGGCTACCACCGCTCCTTTTAATTAACTGTTAATTTAATTTTAACAGATTAGAAACGTGACCTAATTTACGATAATTGCTGAGATTATCACTGGTTCAGAGCTAGCACCTGAAATTTTTATCGAAATGATTCAGAAACGTGATCGGTGGCGCTGACCAAAGGCTGAAGGTTGGCCTTCCAAAATGTTATTTTCTTCTTACAGTCCCATTGCTATCAGTGCTGAATGCTGAAAAACTGAAGAAAAAGGGTATCTGAAATTGGATTGTCTAGTCGAATAGCTATTTTTTGTTGCATAATAATTTCCAAAAAAAAACCAGTCCATCTCCCCACCTTGCGGTGTGTCTAATAGGAAGCCTCGCCAAAAAAAAAGGTCTTCGCAACAATAAATCATTTAGGTACATTGTTACAAAAAGTACACATAAAACACGTACACACATACATACAATAAGAAGTATCGTTATTGTTTTGTTTGTAGCTTGGAAACTGTTTGAAACTTGCTTGGCAAAAAATTAATAATGTAGTACAGGAAAAATAGTAAAAAAATCTGCAAAACCTCGGAAACAATATGGACGTCCTGAAAATTTGATATTCTGTTCAGAATTGAGTGCTCTACAACATATCCAAAATCGCCAAAAATCGCACCCGGGGCTTTTGAGTTATTGGAGGATGGGGGGGAAAAAATTGCAACTTAAAATGGAGGGGATGAAACCCGTCAATCCATTGGAAGCAGATACGTTATGATTCGACGCATCATATCCCGTTGATACCATTTTGACACAAAAAGTGTCAATCACTGTTGAAGGGGGGTCGTGGGGGGGCGAAGCTCTGCTAGGTGGTCCATTTTGTTTCTCTGGCCATGTAGAACCGATCACAACAAGTTTGGTATCTTTTCCCACTAAATCCAATCTCCTGAACTCGAATCCGATCTGTAAATTTGGATAAAAACAAGTTTGAACAAGTTAACTTGAAAAAACTTGTTTTTTCTTTGACAATTTTGACGAATTTCTTTTTTACTGTTAAAGGTGCTCATCTTCGAAAAATTTTCAGAAGTCATTAGATTGAAGTGTATTCTTCACGAAAATCATCCACTCAATGTATAATTTTGTTTCTCGAGTTCAAAAAATCGATTTGAACCTGAGCCGGCTCGGCGCGTCGTCTACTACTGACCAGAACACTACAGCATGCACCTTGTAATGAAAATAGCTCAAACTTTTGAAGAGATAACAACTTATCTTCGAAAATTTGATTATCTGTGCAGAATTGAATTCCCTATAACATTAACAAAACCGTCATGAATCGCACTGCAGGGTTTTGAGTTATTTGAGGGGAAAGGTAACAGTTCATAGAGCACGAATCTTGAGAAAATGTTATCCTTCTCCTCGAATAACTCAAAATCCTGCAGTGCGATTCATGGCGATTTTGTTCATGTTATAGATAATTCAATTCTGCACATATTATTAAAATTTCCAAAGATGAGTTGTTATCTCTTCAAAAGTTTGAGCTATTTTCATTTAAAGGTACATGCTGTAGTGTTCTGGTTAGTAGTAGACGACGCGCCGAGCCGGCTCAGGTTCAAATCGACTTTTTGAACTCTAGAAACAAAATTATACATTAAGTGGATGATTTTCGTGAAGAATACACTTCAATCTAATGACCCCTGAAAATTTTTGGAAGATGAATACCTCTAGCAGTGAAAAAAAAAATCTTCAAAATTGTCAAAGAAAAAACAAGTTTTTTCAAGTTAACTTGTTCAAACTAGTTTTCATCCAAATTTACACATCGGACTCGAGTTCAGGAGATTGAATTTAGTCGGAAAAGATACCAAACTTGTCGTGATCGGTTCTACATGGCCAGAAAAACAAAATGGACCACCTAGCAGAGCTTCGCCCCCCCACGACCCCCCTTCAACAGTAATCGACACTTTTTGTGCCAAAATGGTATCAACGGAATATGATGCGTCGAATCATAATGTATTTGCTTCCAATTGATTGACAGGTTTCATCCCCTCCATTTTGAGTTACAATTTTTTACCCCCCCTCCAATAACTCAAAACCCCCGGATGCGATTTTTGGCGATTTTGGATATGTTGTAGAGCATTCAATTCTGAACAGAATATCAAATTTTCAGGACGTCCATATTTATTCCGAGGTTGAAATCTATCTTTCTTGTACTAATGATGGTACCTACTCTAAAACTTCAATGAAGTGATATCAAAACATATTGGCCAAATCTGACCTGAGATAAAATAAGTAGTCATTAATGCAAAAAAAGGCAATGAAATGAAAAGAGAAACTATATGTGACACGTAAGAATATCTCTCATCTGCGATTTGCGGTAAAAATGGGAGATTATTCAACTAGTTTGAAAGTTTGAAAGGCACGAGCAGAGCAAATGTTTGGAATAGGACCTTTTCGATGTAGAAATTAGGGGTGAATAGTTTCATCTCCATCATACCTATTTTACGTTATACCATTGTACCGTTGAGGGCAGTCTTAGCCCCATAACTCGGCTAGCCTAAACGGGTGCCTTGTTTTTTTTTTTTTGTAAAAAGCAAATATCTGATTATTTCTGTGAAAGCTCAGCTTATACGAAAAATGCCTACCTCAGTAGTAATGTAGAGCATTTTACATATTAATAAACATGAGTGGCATGCCCGCACCACTTCTTTACAGTTGTTGGCTGCGTCAGAAAAGAATCATATCTGAAAAACTATAAGTCCTAGATCAAAATTTTTTCTTCTAAAAAATTCTGCAATACTTTGGCCCCAATCGCTTTGCTGGTTGTATATAGAAAACTATGAAAATAAAAATTTTCCTCGCTGATTGAAAATCATGCTGCATTCATAGCCGATGAAAATGTTCATAAACCTTATAAATAAATATTAAACCATTGTTTCTCAATCGCTGTCACACTGTAACAAAGGTCTGGATATGTACTTCAATTTAAAAAAAAATAAATCACGAAGCTTCTTTAGATCCAAAGATATGATGATGGAAAGGCTGGGATCCATGCGTTTTCTCTATTTTAAATGAGTTTCACGAGTTGTGCATTCTTTGTTGTTGTTAAAGATTGTTTATATTTAACCGATCATCTTTTAACGTCGTCGGTATCAACCTGCAATAGTTGAGATTCGATTAGCGAATGAATGAACTGGATATATTGAACCGTTCAAAAGATACGGAAAATTTAGGTGAATTTTGTTAAGAAACGAGGAACGAGAAAAAAAATAAAAATAATCACGAAAAAAAAAAAGCGGCCACAAATAGCCTCTGCCACTACGTCTGGCGAGGCTTAAAAATCATAAAAAATAGCTATTGAACCTCAAGGTTGGCGATTTACAGTGAAGGACAGACCATGACATACCATGAGTGAGGAAGAGATAGAGCCGGAATTTTTCTTTCAAGTTTTTGCTTTACTAATGTTTTAAATACAAAAAAAAAGAGAAAAACCTATTTATTCCCTACAGGTTAATCATAATCATAACTAAATAATGTCTTGGTTAGGGTATACATTATTAGGTCATGATAACCAAGGGAATTTATGAAATTAATAATTTCGTTCAGGGTTATGATTGTTACGTATTTCGCGTACGGGTTCGAATATAATTGAGACGATCGTTTTAAAACACACACTGTTTAATCCTGCGTACTACAATGAACACACGCCAACAATTATTTACTTAGGAATATCGCTGTGACTACTACTCGCTTCTAATCCGCTCGCTATACTCTATACACTGATAGAAAGGACCACCAGATTCCTCCGCTTGAAAAGTAGTCCCTGAGCGTTACCCGCGAAATTTAAAATTCCAGTTAGAAAGAGGTGCTTATTTCCGCTAATCATAGTTAAGTGCTATGGTAATTTCAAATGACACCAGTTTAATACCAATTTTAATGAATGAGAAAATAATTTTTTGAATGAAGCTGATTATTACACAACACTCACAACAGCCGATCCGACTAAAAATAACAAACATCATAGAGAAATGGAGGTTAGAAATCGTACGTAAGTGTCAAACTCGCTCAATGTAATGCCATTGGCTTGGCGTAGGAATAATCTGCCCGGGTAAGACTACCAACCGAACAAAACTAATATTAGTTCCAAACGCGCCTATGTTGTAACAGTCTTTGGTGCTTCTGTTTGCTATAGGTTACATCACTGAAATTCAAAAAAGTCCGTTCTATCGGTGAACAGACTATACCACTTCGCATTCCAATTCAATACTGCCCGCGAGCTGACGATTGATGCCTTATATAGGCCTCCGAATCGTGTTCCCGAACTTTCCATCATCTTCCAGCAAACTCGGCAGTGACCCGACATACGATTTTCTAGGCGACTCCCGCATAATCCCACACATTTCGCGTATAATTCTGCCGTGCTCTAGAGCCGGCGCCGCCGCCAAATGGACGGATGTGTCTTGATCAGGCGTTGGAGTCTCCATGTATTTAAATGCCATCACGTATATACTCTAGAAATGTCCAGAGCTCCGCGCATTTGCACACTGCGGCTGTGGAAGGGTCTGGAAATATCGCGTGTTTACCAGATTGCACGGAAATCGTCGCTCGTAGCATTATGAATCGATAATCTCTTTTAGTTCGTGCTAACTGCTAGATTTTACAAATTAATTTGAAAAACTGTAACCTTCTCAACGGATAAAAGGTCTCTTCTGTTTGGAATCTTGTCTCATACACAAATACAGGTGTTCAATTCATTTTGAGAATGGGTCTCTCAACTTTTCACTCGTAAATTCAAGTGCTTCTGCCTATCCGTGGAGCTTTATTTTTGCTGCTTGCTATGGCTCCATTATAGTAGAGGAAAATATGAAGCAAAATGTGCTTATTTGAGAAGTTCGTGTGCACGGAAAGGTAAAAAGCTGGGGTGCATTTTTTATGGTGTAGTATGGCTTGGGGATGAAGAATCCACTTGTCGTCAAAAAATCGTCCAGTGTGGGGGCGGTATGGGGGCGGTTTTGTGAAAAAACAGTTTTTTTAAAAAATGTTCTACAGTTTGTCAGCTTTTGGCTGATATCAGCTTGGAACAATTCCGTCAACTGTAAGTTGTCGTAAATAATTTATGAATAAAAAGGTGATCATTTACTTTGCCATTAGAATACACGTAAAACTTGACTGCCTCGTGCGCAAAGAACGTTGAATATCTCAGTAACGTGTTGAATGACATTTTTCATTCCACTCCCACTCGATTATCTCCGTAACCACTAGTTCAATCAAAAAAGTTCCTTCTGTAAACCATGTTACCTATTCCATTGCGATTCTTGCGGTTTTTTCAGATTTGATTTATCTTGAATAGTAACTGAGCTAGGGACGGAATTGTAATGTACTGCATGCAGCGGACAACTGCAGCGCTGAGGCCCTCGCGTACCCCTGCCATCCGCGCACCCCCGCGAAGGCCATGGTGTATTGAGGCGGGAAATCTGCAGACTTATTATTGTGGCTGATGATCGAAACATTGTAAAAGTGTAGTCGGTAAATTTGCAATATAAATAAGTATATACCCCTTGAATTACGACGTACGTCTTCACATATTATAATAGTCCAGTCAAAATAGGTTTTAACCGGAAATAAATTCGGAAGTTGACGAAATTTGGTGGATCGATGCAGAATTGAACGTGGAATAACATACTGAAATTCCCAAAAAGCTTGTTTTTTTTAGGGCCAATAAAAAAAGGCCATCCTTGAAAATTTTCTTTTTTTCTGAATGGCTTGTGAACTATTATCTCTTCAGAACACAGCACCAGCACCAGCAAAGCAAATGTAGCCCGTTAAATTCCCAAGAGATCGTACAAAACTCATCACTTTTTGGTCAATAGCCTCTGTGATATCGCGTCTACAAAAACGCAGTGAAAATTACTCAAAATATATTTCCGGATTTTATGTAAAAATATGCATGGTGTCAATTCAGGGGCTGTAACCTGGACAGCGAATGTGCGAATTTCAATGTGTTTTACATGCGGGAAAAGCTAATTCAACATTCGGTATCACACTTTTGTCTACATAGAAGTCAAGAAGTCGCCAACTTCAAAATGGTACTTTTCCTCGACCTGTGAAATCGATACTTGCTGTCTCGAAGAATCCCCAAAAATCGATATTTTTCATACCATACTATTTGCCTCATTTTTCACTTAGGTAGAGCAAAACCATCCAGGGAAAATATGAAGAATTGAATACAGAAAAAATAACATGTTTCGGAATATTTATCCTATAGTGATGGTTTCTGAGTTGTATGGGTTGAAAGACTAAAACGACCTATTCAGAAATAAAAAGGTAGTCCGGACACTAACTGCTGAATATTGTACTTGCATTTGATGATTGTTATTAAATTCTTCAGATGTCAATATAACATTTGTGATGTTGTCGTGGAAGAACGGACAAAAGAGCTTGATGGAAATGTATGAAATAATAGAGCTAATAATAATGGTACAAGGTGGGTGATAAATAATGAAAGCAGGATGGTTGACTAGATAGAGAAAAGGTTATTTGAATCAAAGGCGTTGTAAAAATGTTTAAAAGGGAAATCTATACAATCATTTAGGCAATTTTGGAAAGAATTATTAATCATAATCATCTAATCATCAAAATCATCTCAGAAAATCATAACTTCGTCCTTAGAACTAATTTTGAAATTTTACATGTTTGTAAAAAAGGACGGCTTTTAGATGGTATAGAGGTTCTTGAAATTGTAAAGCAACTAATAATTCTGTCCGAAATTGCCTAAAAGATTGTATAGATTTCTTTTTTAAACATTTTTACAACGCCTTTGATTTAAATAAGCTTCTTTCTTTCCATTCAACCATCCTTTCATTAATTCATCACCCACCTTGTACCATTTTTATTAGCTCTATTATTATTTCATACATTTCCATCAAGTTCTTTTTTCCGTTCTTCCATGACAACATCACAAATGTTATACCTACTGACATCTGAAGAATTTAAAAACAATTCACTTATCATTCACACAAACTTTATCTTCACCATTCATACAATGTCGGTGATTCGGTGTGTTATCGTTCACCTTTTATGTACCTACCTACTTGTTTTATGTATTCTATTTTAGACTCCACACTTTGATGAAGAAGGGCCAGAGACCTGCGAAACCGGTCAGAAATAAAAACAATCAATTTGAAGGAAGACTGCGTGCAGATCATTTTATTTATGAAAAAAATCAAGTATCGATTTCAAAGGTCGAGAAAAAGTACCATTTTGAAGTTGGTGACTTCTAAACAAAAGTGTGATACCGAATGTAGAAAAAACACATTGAAATTCGCACATTCGCTGTCCACGTTACAGCCCCTGAATTGACATCATGCATATTTTTACATAAAATCCGGAAATATATTTTGAGTAATTTTCACTGCGTTTTTGTAGATGCGATATCACAGAGGCTATTGACCAAAAAGTGATGAGTTTTGTACGATCTCTTGGGAATTTAACGGGCTACATTTGCTTCGCTGGTGCTGGTGCTGTGTTCTGAAGAGATAATAGTTCACAAGCCATTCAGAAAAAAAGAAAATTTTCAAGGATGGCCCTTTTTTATTGGTCCTAAAAAAAACAAGCTTTTTGGGGATTTCAGTATGTTATTCCACGTTCAATTCTGCATCGATCCACCAAATTTCGTCAACTTCCGAATTTATTTCCGGTTAAAACCTATTTTGACTGGACTATTTTAATATGTGAAGACGTACGTCGTAATTCAAGGGGTATATATTTATTCATATTGCAAATTTACCGATTACACTTTTACAATGTTTCGATCATCAGCCACAATAATAAGTCTGCAGATTTCCCGCCTCAATACACCATGGCCTTCGCGGGGGTGCGCGGATGGCAGGGGTACGCGAGGGCCTCAGCGCTGCAGTTGTCCGCTGCATGCAGTACATTACAATTCCGTCCCTAGCTCAGTTACTATTCAAGATAAATCAAATCTGAAAAAACCGCAAGAATCGCAATGGAATAGGTAACATGGTTTACAGAAGGAACTTTTTTGATTGAACTAGTGGTTACGGAGATAATCGAGTGGGAGTGGAATGAAAAATGTCATTCAACACGTTACTGAGATATTCAACGTTCTTTGCGCACGAGGCAGTCAAGTTTTACGTGTATTCTAATGGCAAAGTAAATGATCACCTTTTTATTCATAAATTATTTACGACAACTTACAGTTGACGGATTTGTTCCAAGCTAATATCAGCCAAAAGCTGACAAACTGTAGAACATTTTTGTAAAAAACTGTTTTTTCACAAAACCGCCCCCATACCGCCCCCACACTGGACGATTTTTTGACGACAAGTGGATTCTCCATCCCCAAGCCATACTACACCATAAAAAATGCACCCCAGCTTTTTACCTTTCCGTGCACACGAAAGTCACAATAGAGTCTCATTTTTCCTCTACTATTATGGCTCTCACTGAAACACTTATTGTTTTTACCTCCACTTAGAAAGACAGCCATTTAAAATATTTGAATATCTGATTGGAGCCACGTGCGTGTAGTTTTTGATTGCTTACATTTTCATACTCGATTCCGTGCGTTTAGGTCAAATTGCTAAATTATGTCCGCGTCATGTGTTTTCCTTTGGAAGAAAAAATAATAAATTGTTTATTGTTTCGCCGTTAAATTAGAATTTCAATTTTTCTACATAAAAGGTCGTTTTTTTTTTGCCCGTAGGTAGGTAATTTTAGATAAGAACAAATTAGCGAATAATCTTTTGATTTTTTTAATTGGAAAAAGACTGGTAGATATACTTGAACATAACTATCGAAATTTTTGAATTTAAAGAGCTTGTTATCGTACAACGGCCTTGTTACGTTTGCTTTTGCCTCGCAACAAACTTCGTTTTCGTTTGTAATGGACCATAAGTGCATTAACAAATGCACTGTTGCGTGTATTCGCATTCATTTTGAATGTCTATTTACTGTTGCATAATACGTAAATTAAAAAAAACCAGATAGTTCAAAGTTGCGATCAAAAATGATAAGTAATCAAAAAAAAATGCCACCCTGTATATCAGAGAATCAGGATACTGGGTCTAATCAGAGATTACGACATTGTACTATGTCTCCTTTACCAAGAAATTCGCGAAAAAATCGAAAACGCTTGCGCTTTCCAGTTTCCTTGCCGGTTATCAGTGGCATGTTCGGGGGGCACCGGGCCGTGCTGGATGCATCATATAAACATGGACCTAGTCGAGTTTGATTGCAGGTTTCGTGCAGTCGAAACAGCGTGAGTGCATGCCGCAAATTTTTTGACAGTGTCGAAGCGAACGTGTTCAACATGCAGGAATACAACCAAGTGACGCTGCCCAACTACAGCTACGTGTTCAACTTTGAATCGGACTTCATCCACCAGAAGACTCACACATGGATGCAGGACAACTGGACACTGGGCTTTTACTACTGCGGCATCTACATGGTCCTCATTTTCGGCGGACAGTACCTCATGCAGAACCGACCCAAGTTCCAGCTGCGCGGTCTGCTGACCCTGTGGAGCACCTTGCTGGCCGCATTCAGCATAATCGGGGCGTCACGCACCCTACCCGAGCTCTTGCACACGCTGACCAACCACGGTTTGTACAATTCCATATGCGTCCCTTCGTACATCGAGCTGGACAAGGTGGCCGGCTTCTGGAGCTGGATGTTCGTCTTGTCCAAGCTGCCCGAGCTGGGCGACACCCTGTTCATCGTGCTCAGAAAACAACCGCTGATCTTCTTGCACTGGTACCACCACATCACCGTCCTCCTGTACTCGTGGTTCAGCTACTCGGAGTACACTTCCAGCGCCAGATGGTTCATCGTCATGAACTATTGCGTGCATTCCGTCATGTACACGTACTACGCCCTGAGGGCCATGGGCTACAGCCCTCCCAGACAGATCGCGATGGTGATAACGACCCTGCAGCTCCTTCAGATGGTCGTCGGATGTGCGGTCAACGTCTGGGCCTACCAGCTCCTGCAGAGCCATTCAGAGTGCCATATTACGCCAGTTAATATCAAGCTGAGCATCGCCATGTACCTCAGCTACTTCGTGCTGTTCGCGAGGTTCTTCTACAAGACGTACCTGTCCGGCGAGAGGAGGACCAAGAGGAGCAAGGCCTCCAACGCGGATCATCCCCTACTGAAGTCCAAGGTGCAATAGGCCTGCTTTTTCTAGTATTAATAATAGGTAATGTGTATTATATGAAAAAAATTGGAGTGAGAAATTGGAATGATCCTTTTTGAACTTGATTTGTACATCTATAAGGAAGCTTTAACTTGTATAAAGAGCTGCAAGCTTTTTTTGTAGCTCAAACACCTGAGATATTTTAATAAATCAATTTTGTATACTGGGTGCTTTCACTGAAACTGCGGCTCCAAATGAACACGTTTGACGTGATTATGATCTATGGTTAATATTTCAAGGAACAGGTCAGACAGAATTCTACACCGTATATAAGTGATGAAGAAAAGCGAAAGAAAATTATGGCAAGATTGAGATCAACTTAATCATGTAAAATCAGCTGGAATTGGGGTTAATTATTGCTTTATCATTTTTTTTATCACCTCAACATTAGTAGCCTTAACACGGACGATTTTGGACCGCGGATGTGAAACGTAGGATAAACATGGACCTGGCCAAACGTGCGTAATGTTTGGCTGATATGCTCTGGAATCTGGCTGGGATCGCGTTCCAAATCCGTGGTAAAAAAACTTTTCGAATTAATGCAAATTGGTTTCAATCTCATTTATTGAAAATAGTTTGACAATTTCGCTGAAAAACTGAAATAGTTCGAGAGAAGTTAACGTAACTCTTCATTTGTGAGATACGATTATTCAATTGGCGTTTCAAATTTTAGGAGAAAGAAAACGGAGCGGTATCTCAAATGCCTACATTATAAAGCTGGTGTTATTTTAAAATCACTCATTTATCGTGTGAAAAATGCCACCAAAACCATTCCCAACGGTCAACGGAACAAAACATTTTTTCTATTTTGCGTTCATAAAAAAGTCATTACGATACGCAAATGACGTCATTCGCGTATCGTAAGAACATTGTAGTAAGAAGCTCCATTTCGATACGCATTTTTTTACCACCAAATGTTGGCAATATTAGCGGGCATGACATCGACATGACAGGTACTCACTGACAGAAGAAACAGCTTAGGTGACATCACTTCGCAGAAGGGGTTTATTTCAGAAAAATACGGCTTATTTCTGATGAAAAACTGTGCTCTCACCATCAAGAGCAATTGAGCAATTCCCAACAATTTTGCTAGCAGATGCACATATTTCACAATTTTTTATCGAAGAAAGCATGGAATAGTTACAAAATAGAAAAAATTGTATATAACACACGTTTTATAAGACCTATTGTCACACTCGTCAATTGAATCACTCGTCGCTTCGCTCCTCGTGCTTCAAAATGACGCGTGTGACAATACGATGTCTTATAAAACTTGTATTATAATATACCGAGTAATATACTATTTTATGTGGAAGTTGGTGTCAATCGGTTTTTATAGGGCATTTTCCTGGCCATACTGCACATGTGCGAGGTGCAAGTAATGGCGGGATATTGAAAACAACCGGACAAACTAATGCATTCACGCAGATTTGTCATAAACAAAATTTCTGAACAGATGAAATATTATAGCGTATTTCATCTCAAAAATAGACTGGCCTTGGAAATTTGCCGCGTTATATTACATTACAGGTGCATTAAAGTAGGATTCGAAGGCTTTTGTCTGGTTTTTTCGAAAAGCCCGCCTAAAATTTAGCGCATGTCCCTGGAATGATCGCTCAGGATAAACCCCTATATACGTAGGCCTGGCCTAGCCACCACACTGCACGTGCCGTCTGGTTGTCAATGAAAAGATGAAAACACACTCAAATGATCTCTACTTGGTTTTCGGAAGTCAGAAACACGGTTACACCTACAAAATAGGTTATTGTGCCTTCCCTCGGCAGTGCTGTCATCGGTCGGAAACGAAACGTCGTATGTCAAAACATGACCTTGATGATCCGTCTTTGCGCATGACGTCACGGCAGAAAAAGACAACAGAAAAATTGCAAACCCCATTCGCGTTCACTATGAAAAAAATAGCCCAGAAAAAAATTACATATCTCCATTTATTCAAAACTGAAAAAAGTCTAGTTAAGGTTTTAAAACTGCCTTTAGACAGCGCTCGTTGAGGTGCGAATAGCTCGAGGTGCATACTATTTCATAGAGGGGTAAACATGATGTTTACGAGGTGCGAAGCACCGAGGGATATAAATCGACAAGTTAGTGTCACCACAAGTAGCTGTTATACCCAAAACTGCAACACTAGCTACTTACTTATGTATTAGACCCATGGATGATTAGACCTTTTATCAAATATGGAGGTTATGGGCTTTGGGGTACAAGACCGAGGTACGAAGCACTGAGGAATACTGAAGCACTGAGGTGAAGGATATCTGATTTAAAAAAAATGTATGGTGCTTGGTAGAGCTTTTCTTCAGGTACAAGACGCTATGTCGATTCACGTCACCATTGACTTTGTCCATGATATACAGGATGCCAAAGAAGGAGTGCCAAAAGTGTTAATTTTTGAAGTCGTGGAACTTTTTTAGAAAAAATTCCGGATTTTTTTTCTCTTGAATTTTAGAAAGCGGATATCAATATCTCGAAACGGTTTTTGACTTTTGATCGTATTTTGTTTTTTCAAAGAGTTCTTGATTTTTTTGTGAAATTTAGATTTTTTGATGCAGAATTTGCCAGAGCAGTTGCTTTTTCTTGAAAATTCACAGAAACATACATAGTTGCTGGATGAATTATATCATGAGAAAATTGACCTCATGGACCTCGAGAAGAGGTCATCCTCTGGACCTCTTCAGGGGAGATGCCCAATGAAGCATGCTGCGACATCACTTCGACACTTATTGAACCCAGCATGGATAAAAATGCAAGACTTGTAACCATACGTTGCATCAAAATTACCATGGTTACCAAGTAGTCCCATCAAGGGTGATTTTGTTACTGCCCAAGTCACTGGAAATTTTCAGAAGTGATATCTCCTAGACGAGTAGAGATAGAGCCATAATTCTTTTTTTGATTTCAATCGGACACATTATTGGTCATTCAAGCACGATGTGCAAATTTTTCACGTTTATACTTTTTCAGTGGTGGGGGGAAATTTTGACGTTGGTCATGTCAGAATTTTTTTTTGTACTTGTCATCATTGAAATGTCAACATGAATGTAATCTACCACTTCCACATCAGTAGTGAAAACAAAAGACCAACGAAGGTTTTCTCAGGAAACCTGGACTTGGAGGAAGAAAAACACCGAACGCAAACTTGAAATTCATCAGCTGAAACTGACAGTATACATTCATGTTGACATTTCAATGATGACAAGTACAAGAAAAAAATCTGACATGACAAACGTCAAAATTACCCCCCACCACTGAAAAAGTATGAACGTGAAAAATTTGCACATCATGCTCGAATGATCAATAATGTGTCCGATTGAAATCAAAAAAAGGATTATGGCTCTATCTTTACTCGTCTAGGAGATATCACTTTTGAAAATTCTCAGTGACTTCGGCAGTAAGAAAATCACCCATGATGGGACTAATTGGTAACCATGGTGATTTTGATGCAACGTATGGTTGCAAGTCTTGCATTTTTATCCATGCTGGGTTCAATAAGTGTCAAAGTGATATCGCAGCATGCGTCATTGGGCATCTCCCCTGAACAGGTCCAGAGGATGACCTCTTCTGGAGGTCCATGAGATCAATTTTCTCATGGTATAATTCATTCAGCAACTGTGTACGTTTCTGTGAATTTTCAAGACAAAGCAACTGCTCTAGCAAATTCTGCATCAAAAAATCTAAATTTCACAAAAAAATCAAGAACTCTTTGAAAAAACAAAATACGATCAAAAGTCAAAAACCATTTCGAAATATTGATATCCGCTTTCTAAAACTCAAGAGAAAAAAATCCAGAATTTTTTCTAAAAAAGTTTCACGACTTCAAAAATTAACACTTTTGACACTCCTTCTTTAGCATCCTGTATATCATGGACAAAGTCAATGGTGCCGTAAGTCGACACAGCGTCTTGCAGCTAAAGAACAGTTCTACCAGCCACCATGAACTTTTTAGAAATCGGATATTTTTTGCCCAATATATCCATGCTTGAAATGGGAGCAAATTTTGCTCTATGCTTAACTTTTGACGAGCAGTTTAATAATACGCTCAATTAGTGTGACGTACAGGGTACAGGTAGTTGTTGTAGGTAAGGGTGCCGTTGCCATGGTAACCAATGGATACAAACCCGAAATAACAGTTGACCTTGACCACACTCCTACTTTTAAACTGCACCTGATCCTCCTTGCAGGGTGTTTCGCTGAGAAAAGGGTGATTCCCACCTGGAACGGCCTTTTTCACGTTTTCATATTTGGTAGCCCGCAAAACTGTTCATTATTCAAGATTTTTGACGCAAGTAATGTCAACGTCAACTGTCATTTCGGGTTTGTATCCATTGATTGCCATATGGCAACGGCACCCTGACCTACATCATCCTACGTCATCACTAATTGAACGTATAGCGGTGAGTCAGGATGCAACCAGTAATACACCTTTTCTTCATTGAGATAAAAATTATTTTTCATGGAGTGATAAACGAGAGTAACAGATGTGAGTGCGAGGTTGATTGTTGATTGCACAACAAGCGCCAACTGCGTGGAGCGTGAAGCCCATGCATGCTCACAATCTCACAAAATTTAACATTTTCTTGACATGTCAATAAGTATAGGTACATACCATCATACAATATTTTCGGCGATGATTTTTAAAGTCGCGAAGATACCATCGCGTGCAAAATAATCTGGTACAGCAAAAACACGAAGTATATTAGTTTAAATTGATTCTGGTCATAGGCAACTACTTTCAACATTCTCCCTTAATCTGGCTCTTTTAACACGATAAGCTAGAATTGAAATAACAAGAACAGCAGCCAATCTAATTGGTTCGCTCAACCACTTCTGACAGTTTCAGGTAGATATAGCTCCTGTAATCAATCATCTGGTAATTCTGGTAATATTGTACTTTTTACTTATACTGCATTTTCTAAATAAAACTTGACAGATTCTGATGAAACTTTCCGTGTTTTATACATATACCTACTTTAGTCTGGGGGCATGGGGTCAAAAAAGGCTTGGCCGTGTGCAACTTCGTGAAGATATATAGAGATATGTCCTAACCGATTCCTGGGCGATCAAGGATCATGAAAAATGATGATGGAATATTGACATCTGCTGCAGGCAAATATGGTGGAGGCGCCAAAATGGGCTTCATCTGGTAATAAGAAACTGGCTGTAGCTCGTTTGTTTTTCAACGGATTTCAACATCTGGAACGTGATTTTGTAGAAAAAAATTCTCTTCTCATTTCATACCTAAATTTACAAACGTCATTTCGGGAAACTGTCAAAATTGTCTTTATACGGGGCCGTGTGAATAAAAAGTAGCTTTTGCTTTCACTTCGATTTTCCTAGGAGTTGCTAAGCAAATTCTTCTTAGCAACTCCTAGCTGAAGCTAGTCAAAAGCAAAAGCTATGTATTATTCACACGGCACAAGATATGCTAAATTTCGGCCTTTTTTGAAGGTTATCTGATATTCCTGAAACTTGGCAGTATCATAGATCTTAAGTCGCTTTTTCCGAATTTCTACATTTTTATTTCGTATATTTGCTGTTTTGGCCGCCATATTGGAAAGATGGCGTCCAAAAAACAGTTTTTTGTAAATATCTTCATTGCATCAGTCAATGTGAGGTGGGAGCGTTTGTATGCGAATGGAAGCTTATTCAATTCTCTACAATGTGACACTACAATGGTGACACCTTACTTGTGTACGTGCTAGTTCCGATTCTTGGGTTATGGATTCTAGAACTTCCTGAAGCATCAACTTTTGTCATCCAATCAGCATGGCAAGTTGATCTTAGCCTCACGTGGCAGTCAAATTAACCATGAATAATGATAAGTTGTCAACCAGAGACCATTATTATCCAGAAAATCAATCATGGTAACGGTTGTTATGCAACTACAGGATGAACTCTAAGAGAAAATTGACTTTGAAAAAGGTATAGCTTGAGAACCGTAAGTCGCACATGAGTGATACAGATGTCAAATTCCAGAGAATTTAATAGACCTTCACTTTTGATATGAATCCTAAAACTGTGTAACAAATTTTCCGAAAATTTTCCAAATTTTTTTTTTTTGGGAGCCATCTTCTTAAAATTATGGCCAGAACAGCAGAGATACGAAGTGGAAAGTGGATATTCTGAATAATGACCCCAAATTTCATCATAATAATGAGTTTCGAATGTCATCTAATGACATCTTTCAAATGCTATATTACCTTTATTTCTTTCTAAAGTCAGTTTGCTTTCGCAGTTCACCCTGTAATTACACAATTATTAACATCACCATGATCGATTTTCTACATTTTTATAATCTATGGTTAATGGCCAAGAGCTATTTATGGTTAATTTGCTTACTACATGACGGTGGTATCAATTTAACATGCGGATTCAATGCCGAAAGTTGATGCTTCCGGAAGTTCTGAAAGCTCTAACTCAAGAACCGTAAATCACACACAAATGACTGATATGTCAAATTGTAGAAATTTGATTAGGGCTTTCCTCCGCATATTCACGTTTCAATCTTGAGTCACTTGGATTCAAGATATTGACAAAAACTGTTGTTTGGGCGCTATCTTTTCAATATGGCGGCCAAAACGGAAAAGGTACGAAGTGGAAAAGTAGAAATTCGGAAAGGGCACCTCAAGATCTATGATACTGCCAGGTTTCAAAAATATCGAATAACCTTCAAAAACCGGCGGAATTTAGCATATCTTATGAAGACAATTTTGACAGTTTCACGAAATGACGTTTGTGAATATGTATAGGTATGAAAAAAAAAGAATTTTTTTGTCTACAAAATGACGTTCTAGATGTCGAAATCCGTTGAAAAACAAACGAGCTACAGCCAGTTTCTTATTACCAGATGAAGCCCATTTTGGCGCCTCCACCATATTTGCCTGCAGTAGATGCCAATATTCCACCATAATTTTTCATGGTCCTTGATCCCCTAGGAATCGATTAAGATGCAACTCTATATATCTTCACGAAGCTGCACACGGCACGACCTATGGCCCATACTACTTGCTTGGGTATGATGCAGTATTGCATTTTACCTCGCATTTTACTTTCTGCCGTCTTGGTCCAATACAATCCATTTCTTTAAAAGCCGTATGAACAACGAAAATCATCTTCTTTTTCATTTTGTAGACTCCAGTGATTTTTTCAGCAGTCACTGCACCTATGCCGAAATAATAAAATCAATCGATTTTCCATTCCAAAGGTGAAAAAATTTACCCACTCAAAAAATCAAGTTTGTTTCCTGTACTTTGACAGACTGTGAAAACCATGCTTTTTTCCGAAAGAAGAAGTTTTTGACATGATGACTTGAAATTAGGTAAGTGGTAATTTTTTTTGGAATAAAACTTTTACTCACTGACATTTACATCCAATATTCATCTCCGCTACAAGCACCATGGAACAGCAGGAATTCAGAGCAAAAACAACGTAGAGAAAAATAAAAGACCCACAAGGAAAAGCAGAGATAAAAAGAAGAAAAAATGAATCACAAAACTAAAGTAACTTTGAGAGAACTAGCTCCAGGCCCATAAAAACGTCTCAGTCCGGCGCTGTAATACAGGGTGTTTCAATCACGTCCTCTCAGGAAATGATGAGAAACTTCAAAAGAAGTAGACTTTTTTGCAGAAAATATATGTCAGAAACGAATAATAACGGAGATAAAGGCGTTCAAAGTTTAACTTTAAAAATCGATTTTTTGTTATAACTTTGAAACTTTTCAACCGATTTTGTTCAAATTAGAACCAAATCTTACTGAAATACGTCGGTATCGAACAATAATAACGCGTTCCATAACAAAATTTCAGGAGCCTGGATAATGGGGGGTGTCTTCGCTTTTTTGCCCTTATTTTTCGCCCCTTTGAGTAATTTTGTTTTTCATATTTTTGTACTCAACGTTTAATTTGAAAGAAAAAGTTACTCTTGGAAAATTTTGATTAGAGGCTTGGTTCTCAAGATATTTGAGATTGGAACTTCGGAAAACATCTAGAAAACACCACTTTTTTCAAATGCCTAAAAATTAGAATCCAAGATAGCTAATGATTCCTTTATTGAAATAGGTTTTCTAGGGGTTTTAAGTTGATCAAGCAACAAACAAAAACAATATTTTTTTGAAAAACAATATCTTTTAAAAAAATTTCAACCCCTCCCCCTCATTCAGTTGTAGTTGCAGCGGTACGCTAGCGAAATGATCCTGATTCTGCAAATTGTGGTACTGCAATGAGATTTGGCATATGCAAACTACGTAAAACTTGAAGTGATTTGACCTGCAGCACTCAAAAATTTGTACATTGGGCGATGACTGGGGACCCCTCAAAATTTCAAGATATTAGAACTTCCACCATGCATGATTCAGTACCGCCCTATCTACCGTTTAGGACTTGAACAACTTTGTTATTGACCATCATAGCATTTTTTGTCATGTCAATTCCATCCTTCTTATAGAAAAAAAAGTTCTTTGCCTGATCAACAAATTGAATATTTTTTTTGGACCACAAATAGATTGTTGAGTAGTTTTTGTGTGATCATCGATAAATCTGCATCCCCTTGATTCATTATGATAACAAAACTTTTGCAGTGCTATTTTTTAGTAAAGAAGTATAGGTAGGTAACCTCAATACCTACACCATTATTTTCAACATTACCTTTTTCAGTGTTTTATCCCGATAAATATGATTATTGTTGAACTAATATATAACTTGAAGTTTTATTCAACGGTGATGAAGATGATGATGAAACGGCCTCAGGTTTCACCTGGAAGCCGTACATAATAATTTTCTCGCAAGGCCGTCAAATTTGGCAATTTTGATTTTCAAGCGGGAGTGGCCAAAATGTCAATACACGACACCACTTCGCCTGAGAGCACTGATTTGTTTCTCTTCAATTTGATGTATCATAATAATGTAATAAGTTAGTGATGTTGATGTCTTACCAATATTTCAATAGGAGCAGGAGGGGGGGGGGGGGTGAAAAAGTGAATAGCACTAATGATGTATTTCCCGTCTCGGTATGTAATATACTATTATTCACAACCACTATAGTAAAGGACTCATTACTGACTTTTAAAAAGTTGGAAAAAGACGCTTTGTTGGTGATTTTTTTCCGCCTTCGAAATAACTTTAGAGGGCGGAAAGTGCATGGCCTCCTTGATTGATTGACAATTGACAGATATATGACAGGTGTAGAGGGGCTCGAATCGAAGAGTCAAACGCAGTTTTGTGATGTTAAGGGTGCCAGTTATTATTTTGGTATGGTGTTTATGATATAATTGATGACTCTAATAGCGTAATTCACTATTTAAACTCCAAATCTTCATTCTAACCAGCTGAAGTGGTATAAAAGTGACATAAACAAGTTAGTGTACCGGATGGGCCGCTGTGTTGAAATGGTCCTGGGCTCCAGGGCCCCAGGAAAATGAGGATGAACATGAAGAAAATAATAATAAATGAATTAATGAAAAATAAATACAATGAAGCCAAACAAATTTCTATTTATTTGCTAGTTTAAAGTGTCGAAAATGGCTGTGAATACAATAGTATACATACTCTCGGCGGTAATTGCTTCATCCCTGCTTCAAGCATAGCTGTGAGCTTTAGCTCGCAGCTATCTTGCTCTCAGCAGTAATGAGGCACTTCCCGCCTCGGTATGTAATATACTAATTTCCACTGAACAATCCAGTGGCGGCTCGTGAGTTTTTTGCAAAGAGGGCTCAAACTATATTATTCTATCTGCACTTCTTGTAGAAAATGTTTTTCGAACTTCGAACCAGCAAAACATGAACAAAATGTTCCCTGATATAAACAATATTAGATCAGAAACTAGAGAATGAGGCTTTTATTCCTTTCCCGTTTCTGATCTAATTGTTCAAATCATGAAACATTTCGTCCATGTTTTGTTGGTTCGAAGTTCGAAAAACATTTTCTACAAAGAGTGCATTCTCAGTTCGCGAAATAACGAAACTCGAGACAAAAACTTTTTTGTCGTATCCGCATCACAACCATATGGAGTTTTAGAATTTACTGTTTTGTCAAAATTACGTGTGAGTTAATGCACCACGAATTCATTCTTGCGGGTTCGATTTGCTTCATATTCAGTAAATCAATGCTGTAATCGGACGTCCTTTGTTTTTTTGCATTTATTTCTTCTTGTAGGCTTGATGACCTGAATGTAACTTTTTTAGGTCAGCTATCTTCATGTTTGCAAACTGTTGACTAATCGAAGAGTACATAAATAATTATATCGATTATTTCAATCGGCTGGGGGCTCGAGAAACGGAGCCCATATCTGCAATATAGAGCGGGAGCCGCGTCTCGCGTTGCCATGGTTACGGCACATGTTTTGCGCGGGTGCACCCCGGCATCACCGCATCGGCGGTGGGCGCCGAATGCGGAGCCCAAGACGAACTTCTTCGACCGTGCGATCGCTTAGAATTATTTTGTTAAGATATTAATTGACCAATGACTGAACGTTTTTGCACTAAACCAAATCTTTGGAATAAGTATAATTAATAAAATGCATTCCATGTCTTCCTACCGATAAAAATCTCTTGCCGCCTTTAGCGTTGGGGGGGCGCCGCCCTTGAGCCCTCCCTCACCAGCCGCCACTGGAACAATCTCTCTCTTGATGCTATGCAAGATTACGTTGTCTGTACATCAAAAAGAACTGCGAGGGGTCGAGAATAATTAATTGGCCACCCGTGAATTTTAGGGGCGGTGGGGCTTGAAATTTTGAAAATTGTTTTTTCCCAATTTTTCGGAAAGTGAATTCAGTTATTTTCAATTTGATGTATCACAAAGTAGGTATACAGGGTGTCCGTTTTTCGAGGCTAAGCATGGGTATCTCGCTTATCTTTAGAGATACAGAGTCGGTTAAATTAGAAAAAAGTTGCGAATTTTCATGACGATCAATTATCTAAAAAGATATTTGACTTGTCAGTTTTAGTTTTTGAGATATCGAGAAATAACAGAAATCTGTAATTTTTGTTTTTATTTTTTATTTGAAAAACGGTTGAAGGTAGCCTTTTCTAATTAAGACATTGTGCAGGCACTTTTTCAAGGGGAATTCATTGTTGCCAAAATCTTCATTGTAGCTTTCAAAACAACCGAGATATGACATTCAACTTTTTTTCTCTTATGGGCGCCATATTTGGATTTTGACATTTTTTAATACAATTTTTTTTTTGTTACATTGATGTGTCACATGTCACTATTGAATTCATGCGTTTGAGCAACAAATTATTTTTTTATTTTTCAAAGAGTGCTTTGGAAACAAAATCAGCACCGACAATAAAAAGAAACGTAAATGTTAAACATTTATTCAACAGTGACTGTGGCACATCATTGTAACCAGAAAAGAATACCGTATTCAAAAATATCAAAATCCAATATGGCGCCCATTAGAGAAAAAAAGTTGAATGTCGTATCTCGGTTGCCTTGAAAGCTAGAATAAAGATTTTGGCAGCTTTGAATTTCTCTTGAAAAAGTGCCCCGACAATGTCTACATTAGAAAAGGCCACCTTCAACCGTTTTTTGAATAAAAAATGAAAACAAAAATTCAAATTCCTGTTTTTTCACTCAAAAACTAAAATCGATACGTCAAATTTCTTTTTGGATCATTGATCGTCATGAAAATGCGCAACTTTTTCCTAATTTAACCGACTTTGTATCTCTCAAGATAAGCGAGATACCCATGCTTAGCCTCGAAAAACGGACACCCTGTAGGCTGTCTGATTTCAACATGATTCTAGTGGGCTGTGTTTCTGGTTAGCTTCGGCCGATTGCGGCCTGAATCGCAGCTCACTATAATCATGTAGAAATCAAACAGAGCCTATGGTGTCATTTGAAATTTCAAAGTTGGGGTGGGTGGGGGCGAAAACGTTAAAGACAGAAACTCTCTAATGTATTGTTACAAAATTTGGGCTGGGTACTTTTATGATTGGGGACGGACGTTCAATTCAAACACACACTGTTTGTTACTGTCAATCACTAGGTAAATACACGTCAGTTATTATTCGCACTATCGCACTTGGGTATATCGCTTTGTTTCGCCATACACTCGCCGTTGCCGCTGTGAATTGAAACTTGGTGTTGGTCGGCTCGTCCGTGCTCATACACTCCGAGTGTTTTCTTGTGTCTTTTCGCGTGAAACATTCCACGTGTTCTCCGGCATACTCCAGTAGAACCCGCCAGTAGATTCGCCGCGGCTTCTAGAAACGTCCATCAGATTCGCGTAGGTACCTATAATACCGGCATGCTCGTTCTGGAAAGCCAGCACCTTCGCCAATTGTGCAGATGTTTTCTTACTCGCTCATTGATTGGGATGTAAGGTGACCAACTTCGAATGAATGAAAATCAGGACATTGAAAAAAAAAACAGAAAACAAAACACGCGAAATGAAAAGGGGGTCTAGGAGGGCAAAATGTCCCCTTTTCCAAAAACTTTTACCAACATGAAAAATACAACTATTGCTGAGAAATGTAAGAAGAGAACTCCCTTGGGCTGTGCCCAGGAGAAAATAAGAGTGAAAAAAACCGCCGTCGAAAAAGAGAACAAATGTTCTCTTTAAAACAGCCGTCCTGGCAACCTCAATAATAACACAAGAAATTCAAGTGTGATCATTAGAAATAAAATTCCATAATAGAAAAAACACAAAATTGAACCTTTTATTTCTTTGGTAGAGGTTGTAGAACCTATCTGCGAATATAATGTCAAAAGTGTAATAGGCACAAGAACGGAAGTATGTGGAAGGGAAGTGGTAGGGTGATGATGTGGAAGAGGGGTATATAACGCTAAATATTATTTTTACTAAACATTAATAGTCATAATATCAACGATAAATTTAAATTAAATAATAAACTGTAGAAAAAGATCGTCTAGATATGATAGGCATGCTAATTGCTGATGTGCTGGTGTGTCATATTCTTTATTTATAGCTCGATCCAATTCATTTGCAAGTGCCTACCAATGTTTCAAATTCTTTGCTTGAATATTTACTAATCGGAAGCCCGGTCAAGATGCAAAGAAAAATGGGCAACGCACTTTTTTCCATCAATCAATTTTCAAGGATACCTAGGCCAGATACTTGGCACTGTAGGTGTGGGTAGCGCAGGTCAGGAACCTCGGGGACCTGCCTATCCGAAATGCAATCATAGTTTCTCGTGTCTTGAATGTATAGGTACCTACAGTAATCCATCCTACCACGAACAACGAGCACACAATAATTCCCAATTGAAGTCCATCAAAATGTCTCATCAAGTTCTTTGAATTTCCCTAACGAGTACCGCGTACTTTTCGACCATTTCCAATTTCCAGTGGTTCCAACCGGAATTCCTCTAACCTCCGGCTGCCGGCTTTGCTGCGCTCTGGGGCCGTCATCATCATAGAATTCGAGCATCTGACACATCCATCCCCGAGCGCCCCTCCCATGCGCTTCCAGTTCCAAACCGTCGTCCGTTTTCAATGAATGAAAATCTTTAACGAACCCGAGCGCGACGCAACCATCACCGGCCCAGCGTGCCCAACAGAGACGGCCCAAGGGGGGAACGGCGGGACCGCACGCTTGCGCTTTCCCCGCGAAAACCCATCAGTGGCAAGTTGGGGGCCACCAGGGCGTGCTAGCGGCGGCATCACACACAGTCATATAGTCGGGTCCGGCTTCAGGGTACGTGCAGTCGAAATCGCCACGGCACCGCCAAACGACCGGCTTCGAGTTACCGACGACATCGAAAACGTTAACGACCAAGTGTCGAAGTTTCCGGGAGATACCACCCAGGCTAGTAATAGCCCGTCTTCTTTCCCAAGTGTTGTGAGCGCGTGTTCAACATGAAGGAGTACAACCAGGTCACGCTGCCCAACTACAGCTATGTGTTCAACTTCGAGTCGGACTTCTTGCACCAGCCGACTCGCACGTGGATGCAAGACAATTGGACGCTGGGGTTCTACTATTGCGGCATCTACATGATCCTCATTTTCGGAGGGCAACACCTGATGCAGAACCGGCCTAGGTTCGAGCTGCGCGGGCTCCTCACTCTGTGGAACACCCTGCTGGCGACGTTCAGCATAATCGGGGCCTCGCGGACCCTGCCCGAGTTCTTGCACACGCTCGCCAATCACGGTCTGTACAATTCCATTTGCGTTCCTTCGTACATCGAGCTGGACAAGGTGTCCGGCTTCTGGACGTGGATGTTCGTCCTGTCCAAGCTGCCCGAGCTGGGCGACACCATCTTCATCGTGCTCCGGAAGCAGCCGCTGATCTTCCTGCACTGGTACCACCACATCACCGTTCTCCTCTACTCGTGGTTCAGCTATTCCGAGTACACTTCCAGCGCCAGATGGTTCATCGTCATGAACTATTGCGTGCACTCCGTCATGTACACGTACTTCGCCCTGAGGGCCATGGGCTACAGCCCTCCGAGGCAGATCGCCATGGTGATAACGTCACTGCAGCTCCTCCAGATGATCGTCGGATGTGCGGTCAACGTCTGGGCCTACCAGCTCCTGCAGAGCCATTCAGAGTGCCACATTACTCCAGTTAATATCAAGCTGAGCATCGCCATGTACCTCAGCTACTTCGTGCTTTTCGCGAGGTTCTTCTACAAGACGTACATGTCCGGCGAGAGGAGGAGCAAGAGGAGCAAGGCCCCCAACGCGGATTATCCCCTGTTGAAGTCCAAGGTCCAATAGGCCCGTTGTTTTTAGTATTATAAGTAGGTAGTATGTATGATGAAGAAATGGGGGGGTGAGAAATTGGAACGACCCTTTTCGAACTTGATCTGTACACCTATTTGAAGAAACAAGCTTTAATCTGTACAAAAGAGCCGTGAGGTTTTTTTAGCTGCAACACCAAAGATATAAATAATTTATCAGTTTTGTATACAGGGTGCTTACTCTGAAAAAACCGCGGTTTCAAACTTTTGACGTGATCAATCAATGTTGCTAGAAAACAAGTCAAAATCTCACACTGTGGGATCAGAATTGGCAATCAAGAAAAACGAAAGAAAATTATTGGAAGATAAATAATCAAACTTATGTGAAATCAGCTGTAGGCTAAAGTTGATTTACCAACAAGACTTTTTTGTCAAACATTATCTTCACTTTCATTCCTAGAAATTAAATGTGAACTACCAACTTGTCATGTCGATAATTTGGCAATTTCGCAGAAAAACTGAAAGAGTTTACGCTGAGTTTACGTTAAGTTTACGTAACTATTCATTTATATAAGTATGACCATTAAATTGCACCAAATTTGATATAAATAACTGAGGAATATACCATTTTCTCTTTCAATCTGGTCAAGATACAAAATTTCAAGTTTTTTAATTAAATTTTAATCGAAGTTGTGGCCAAATTATCACTGAAATTGTATATGCTAACTTGTTAAAGGTGGAATAAGTCTGAACTTCATTATTCAAAAGTCAAATCAAAGTCATATTTAATTATTCAAATCAAAAACAGTTATTGTATAAAAACGACAAGGTAATATAGACATATTTCCTGCATTGACCAGACTTTTTTTTGAAAAATTGAAATAATCCACCCCTTCTGTGAAGAATTCTTACATTGTTGCATTGAAAACTTGTGAAAGAAAACCAGTACTGAAACTCAAAGACACGAAGACAGTCTGAAATACTGCGCTTCACATACTCCATGTGTTTTTGACAAAAAAAAATTGGCTCCATTTTTACTTACGGTAACGTTCACTGCGCGTTTGCTGAATTTCCTCGGCTTTCCCCAAAATTTCCTCAAAACATCTCAAAGTTTTTGCGCTGCTTCCTCTCTTTTTGCAAAATCGGTTTCATTTTAGCTGAAGTATGTAAGTTCAAATGGACTTGACAGGTTTCACATGTTCCATTCACTAACGAAATTCCCTCAAAATTGAGAAACTGCATTTTTCGACTGCTTTCTCAAAAATTTCTTCGACAATATCAAAATAATCGCCCCCTTCCCTTCGGCAAACTCGTAATTGTTTTGAATTAATGCAAAATTTTGTATAGAAGAGTTTTTGAAATGCGAAAATGATCTCAATGGACGCATTTCATAGGTTCCATGCCCTAATGAAACACACTCAAAATGAAGAAAATATCAATTTAAATTACAAGTAAACAGTCGAATAGTTGCGATAATTCTTGGTTTCACCGAGGGTTTTACTTACAAACTTTGCCCCGCTGTATGACCAAATCCAACTTCTTCCTTTTTTTTTCTAATTAAAAATTGCAATTTGTATAGAAAATCAAAATCTTCGAAAATATTAAAAGCTTGAATTTTCAAATATCTATCGATTTTTTGCATAATATATCATTCCAAATAAGCGGGTATTCTCAAGGACTTCTGAGTGTCCTTACAGAATAGAATTTTCGACACCCGTCACCAAAATCTGCAAGTTGCAAGCCTACCTACATCAGAATTTGCTGTTTCAGTCTCAGTTTCATGTACCGATTCCTCAAGAACCATCTATAATACATTGTTTTACATTTTCCCTTCTCTAATGAAAAGGCATCAAATCTTGAAAAAAATTGCAGAAATTTAAAGAGTAAAAAGTTGGACAAACCCGTGTCTGGTCACAAGTTCAACTTTGTCTAGATCGACTGTTAAAAAATATCTCTGTAAGAAAAATCAACTTTACATTCGTTTCAACATTGTAATTTTCATTAGGGAATGTAACTAATTACTGATCAAATTTGATGAAGCGTGTATCTACTGCTACTATCACCTTACCACCCTAAAATTTCCTGCGACTCATATTACTAATTTTATTCCAAAAATCATGTCAATCCTTGAAGAATGTTTTCGCATAATCAAAACAAGAAGAAAATTAAAAGAAAATGTGGGAAATATTTTTGGGCTTCCACTGAAAATTCACTGCCTTTGAGTGGCTGTTTTTGTTTGAGAAAATCTAATTTGTATTCACATATTCTTAGACTTGTTGGTGTTTCGTTAGAGAATGTAAACGTTGCTTTGGTGAAAATTGAAATATGCACACTAAAGCTTGGTGGAGCTCTGTATCAACGCATTCCCAGTCTATGCGAACTTCTCGAATATTGCTTGTCACATTATTTCATTATCTAATGAAACGCTCAGGTTTCCAGGAATTCTTGAGTCAGTCCTCACCTAATTAGCAGAGAAACTTTTCTCTCGGCTTTGAGCTTCATGAAAAACTGTAAACACTGTTCATTTGCCGCCGGTATTTTCGTATTTTCTTAGCAGATTTGGTGAACTACATGTTAAAAAAACATGATCCTTTTTTGTCAAGTACCTAAACAAACATGTTTTCGTCAAGAAAAAAAAATCGAGCCAATTTTTCCAATAATTGCACAAATAAACACCCGATAAATTTCCGTGCCGGTATTTTTCTTGTTTTCTTGTTTTCGAATCGTGAATCTCCAATCGAAATGCTGATTCCACAAAAGTTGCTAATTTACAAAGCAGCACAGCCTCCCAATTTCAAGAGATCCTAATCTCGATCTTGATTATTATCAACCAGAAGCCTCAAGAATCATGACAAAACTGAAACTGGATCAGTGACTGACTACATGCCGGTTGAAAATTTTCAAACTGGAAAGAAGCACCCTGTATTTTGCAACGCTGTGTCGCTACTATCCCAGACATTTCCTTTAGGATAACCTTTAAGAATTTCCATGACGGAATCTTGCTAATATGTAGTCGATTTGATTTTTTTTTCATTCAGCGCAATATCTATCAGTTATTCCAACGATAAGCACCTGGTCTTTCAGCTTTTTTAACTCCAATTATTTTACTCGAGTCATTTTTTTGTGATAATCATCAATTGTTCGTTATAATAGAAAACTAAAAACTGGCTACAAAGAAAATCGTCTCGAATAAACAAAAAATTCGGAATTTTGCTCAAGCCCGACCTTGCCAGAATCGGTCATTACTCATTATTATTGCCAAGGTTGCGCTTTTCATCGACTCGATTACGAAACGTAATTATAATTAATTTGAGATGTGAAGAAAAGGCAATCCAACACGAGACATCTTTGGTTATGTGCAATTATGAAGGTGGCGGTTTTTGACAGGGTCGTTCCAATTCGCCAGAAGAAAAAAAAAACCCGGAAACACGCCAGGGCGTTTCTTTAGCCGAGTTCCCGGATTTGTTTAGGGGATTGTTTTTTTAAAAGACAGGAAATTGGTGTTTTTTTAACGGTGATAGACTGTACATACCATTCAGGCATTTGGGCGCGTCTGTTGGCCACCCTGTAAATATTTTTTTTAGTTTCGTAAGTACTTATTGTTTATTTTTTTTTTGTGACTTTAATATTATTGTTATGCTGTGATAGTGTATATCTTCATTGCATTTAACTAGTGTGTGCATTTGACTAAAATAATGACGTCGGAACGGGGTCCTTTATTTATTATTTAATCTAAATAAACGAAACAAAAGTTCTGTGAACTGGTTCTTAACATCATAAGGTTTGTGATATGTAGCGGAGGGTTTAATAATGTGTTTTTTTGGGGGATGGAAAACGACTAGTCATTATTTAGTTCTTCTTTATATTACTTTTCTTATATAGGTACTATTCCGAAATTGTTATGTCTAAAATACAAATTTTTATAAATATTTGCCGTTTTTGAATTTTTAAATGTTTACATGCTTCGAGAGATTTCCATGCGCTGTTGCCAGCTTCACCGCGAATTTGATGTTTTGTTATCAAACGACTTTAGCTTATTTAGAAACATCAAATCGACGTGAAGCCGGCAGCAGTGCTTTCGAGGTTTCCATATAGGCTTGAGCTTATGATTGTTTTTACGAATACAAATGGAAATAATTTGCGTGTTTATCCTTTCGAAAAACAACACAATTACGTACGTAATTGCCACTTTGTATAAAATGTTCTTTTCAATAAAATATTTTTTACCAAAAAGCTCTTGTTTTATTTAAAAGAAATGCAAATTGACGTACGATTTACGCACATGATTTACGCGCTTGAAAATTTAAATTACCGTACGTAACAATTAAATTATCCATTAAGTCTCTCTTTATAATATTGTAAGTTATTGTTGATTTTCCATTGCACCGTGTAATTTGTTGGAATTAAGTGATATAATGCTCGGGATCAGTTCACTTCCAATCAAAGTATCATAAATAATTCATCGCCCCAAGTGTTACTGTTATCGTTGAATGTAACATTTTTAATTGGTGCTTTTAAACTCCGACTGTGACTATAAATAACACGAAAACTGTATTGGTATTGCATATTATATGAAATGGTTTCACTTCCTATTATTAGGCAAGTTAGTACCTATACGGTTCGGATAAATCAAGTAGGTGGAATGAATAAAATGAACCGAAATTTATAAATTATATGTACGTAATACAAATTAATCAATATCAAGTTGCAGGTATGAATGAATATGATAATTATTATTTCATACCTTTTGCCCGCCGGTCCTAAAGTAGGTCATGGATGCTGCATTTGCATTGACATTTAGATAACGTCACTGCTGGTTCCACTGTGACATCGTGTCGCCCTCTGGTTTCATTCAAATTTATTGAATTATTTGGAAAAATCAAGTGAACTTCAAGGTTACTGATCTATGTTGGTACGACTTGGATTTCGCAATCATAACTTGTTGATAATCAAGAAATAAAAACGTGCCTATACCTACATATTTTTTTATGAATAAAACGGTTTTTTATAGGTAGCAATTTAAAATACAACAACAATACACTTTTTCAATGAAAATTGTTACTCTCTAACAGGTTACTTCGTTTGGGCAGGTGCGCATGTGTAAAAGGGCCAGATTTTGAAAACTCGTACACCTGTCAGTGTGAATATGGAAACTTGGCAACGCTGCATGCTCTGTCTAGCCGCCTGACCAACTACTGGTTCCTGGCTGTCACTTTTACACACACCGTAAATGCATCTCTTCGTAGCTTCTTTGAACTTCCTTCTCGGTACAGCCATTTTCAACAAGTTGTTTCTTTCGTCAAAACATGAGAAAATGGAATGTAGGTCAGGTAGAAACGAGAAGTGTCATCATAATTATGGTCACAAGTGACAGTTGGCGCCGATGTCTTGTTGTTTTGAACGCTGTTGCCATTTTCGTTGTTCCTGAACTTAATTTCAATGAACCATTTCCTTTGAATAATAATATAAAAAATGGTATTTAACATTCAACCAAATTATTTGTGGAATTTTAGGTGCACTACAATATTTTTTAGTGTTAATTTTCAATGTCGGTGTACGAAATTATGACTTTCGTCGAAAATCAATGAATAAAATGAGAAACTACTTCTAGGAGGCCCTAAATATGTAATAAGGGAAGGGAAGGATTTCTGAAATCCCTGTATGTTATGAACATTTTGGAGATTCGAGTGGAGATTCAAAAATGTAAGAAAATTAATCACGAAAAGTCTTCGCCCGACGAAAAGTTATTGATTATAAGAAAATTAATGAGGGAGTGAGAAACCCCGTACCATCACTGTACAGGGTGGAAACATTTGGACGTTTTCATAATGAGCTCGGCAACCATGTAAAGACGGATGACACTCTCTTGATCTTTTTCTTTATGGCTGTCATTTTCGTCACAAAGACAGACTGCGGACTACCGGCAGTGCGAAAGAGACACAGATAGATTTTTCTGTCGTGATCCTCGGCTAAACCTCTCTACCGAAAACAAAAAACGAAAAAAAAATCACTTTTTTCAAAGACTTCATTTCGAAGTGGTTTTTTTCTGTCGTGATCCTTGGCTAAGCCTGCTTGCCAAAAAAAGTGGAATAAATAGGGGGCAGATAAATTAACTTTGGAAACAAAATGTAAAGCTTGAACAGTATTCGAAAAATACAATTTTTGCCGTAAATTTTCTTTTTTTTTCGGCAAAGGGGTTTAGCCGAAACTCATGAGTCTCTTTCACACTGCCGGTAGTCCACAGTCTGTCCTTGTGATAACAATGACAGCCTCAAGAGAAACTCACTCGTAAAAACAAAAACTGGCATTTTTTTATATAAATGAATAAATTGTTTGCTTCTTATTGGCTCGCACCGGCTATAGGGAGTTTTGCCTTTATTAGCTAATGCATATCATTCGGAAAAATTGAAAGTTGGACAATACAAAGAGCCAGACTTTTCCCGTGAATCGAACCCGGAGCTCCCGCGGCCTCAGGCAGCCACACAATCACCTGCGCCACGGGACCGTCTTGTTTTTTATTTCTGAGTTGTAGCAAAAGTTCGATTTTCCATTTTGTATTCCAAGAAATAACGATATGTTTGTTATTTTTCAAACCATAGTAAAGTTATACCAGGTGATCATTTAAAAATTACCCACCTGCAGTAACTCCGATTCCTAGTGGATATTTCTTCGAGCAAAAACAGGTCGATTTCTATATCGAAGGGGACATCTGAAACGTGCATTGGCGAATTTCTATTTTCAGCCCCCTCGCCCCCACTCACCTCAACTTTGAAATTTCGTATGACACCACCTACCTTGCGATACATCATATTGAAGGGAATTGAATTATGATTATGAATTTTTTTTGTTAAATTGTTACGTATTTCGCGTACGGGTTCGAATATAACTGAGACGATCGTTTTAAAACACACACTGTTTATCACTGCGTACTAGTATTACAATAAAATACACGCCAACAATTATTTACTTTTTACTTAGGAATATCGCTGTGATTACTACTCGCTTTTAATCCGCTCGCTAACACTTCGTATTCCAATTCATAACTGGTGCTGTGGGCGATTCATAGTGCTTATTATACAGGATGTCCCGGAATTAGTGTTACAATTGCAGGGAGATAGGAAATTGAAAAATAAGGGGACTTTTGTTAATAAACATACCCTCTCAAACGTATAATAACGGAGATACAGGCCTTCAAAGTTGTTTGTTGAAAACAGTTTTTTTTGCATAACTTTCGAACCGTTCAACCGATTTTAGTCAAATTTGAACTTAAGTTTACTGAAACAGGTCTCTATTGAACAATAATAACGCATTTCATCAAACATTTTCAGGGGCGAAGATAATAGGGGGTCTCCTCCCCCTTTCCCCCCTATTTTTTACCTCTCCAAACATTTCACAATAAAATCGCCATGATGTTCGCCAAAGTGTCTTCGACTCCTGTTTTCGACATGCTTCGCTATTCAAGGGGGTTGAAAATAGAGGGAAAAGGGGGATGTTACCCCCTATTATCTTCGCCCCTAAAAATCTCTGATGAAATTCGTTATTACTGTTCAATAAAGGCCTGTGTTATTAAACTTCAGTTTGAATTTGAATAAAATCGGCTGAACGGTTCAAAAAGTATGCAAAAAAACTGTTTTTAAAAAACAACTTTGAAGGCCTGTATCTCCGTTATTATACGTTTGGGAGGGTATGTTTATCAACAAAAGTCCCCTTATTTTTCAATTTTCTATCTATCCCTGCAATTGTAACACTAATTCCGGGACACCTGTATAATAAGATCCCGAATAATCACACACCTTTCGTGTGTTCTCGTGTGCTTCGGAATGTCTGCACCTCCGCCAAAATGAATAGATGTGTCTTAATCGAGCGTTGAAGTTTCCATGTATTTCAATTACGAAGCCATCACGTCTATGCTGGAAACGTCCAGAACTCTGCACTTGTATCTACACCGCGATCTAATGGATGGAAGAATCTAGAAAGATCGCGTGTTTACCAGAATGCACGGAATCGCCGCTCGGAACACTATTTTAAATAACGTCATACCTGCTGGACAAAAATGAAAAAATAAAAATAAAGAACTGTAAAATGTCAGTGTCTAATAAATTCATTTAATTTTGAAAAATGTTAGTCGTGATCCATATTGGACCAACATGTGTTGAAAAGAGGGCAAAAACGTCTATTTGACGACTAATCACAGCTATGATTTGTATTGAAAAAAAAAACACAACTTCAAGTTATAGACGAAAAATGATTGAAGATATGTCAAATCAGTCGGAATCCTCGTCGGAACCATTTTATTCTAGGTAAAAAAGTGCTCTATATTGTATAAATAATTTTTCTCTAGTTCCAG
This sequence comes from Anaspis maculata, assembly GCA_949128115.1. NCBI lineage: Eukaryota > Metazoa > Arthropoda > Insecta > Coleoptera > Scraptiidae > Anaspis > Anaspis maculata. Next base: position 79,637,768 of record OX421964.1, on the reverse strand, counting down.
GAATAACAAAGAAATCGTGATTTATCGGAAAATTGAAAAATTGAAATTTAGTTTGTAACTCAAAAACAAAAAATCGATAGCCGATTTTGGTTCTCACCATTGAGTTGCTCTTACAAAACAAGATCAAGAAGTGGCATCAGCTTTTCGATATCTCTGATGGTTGCCGAGTTCTCTCTCCTACGAAAACATCAAAATTTGGATGTAGTAGTCTGTACCCTTAAAAAACGGAATAGTGTATGGATTGATACGATGGCGAGCACATACATTCAAAATTTTTCAAATCTGTCAGTTTTTGAATTCAAATCACGACGTTGTTATTATTGTTACGAGTGGCGAGGTTCTTGTGTATTCGAGAGCACACGCGGTCCTTCTAGGCTGCTCGATCGCAGTGTTACGAGTTGCAAAGCTCTATTGCATTCGAGAACATGTGCGTAGGTTTTGCCCATTTGATTTACATGGGAATATCAACGATCGAGTAACACACATCAGCCCAATTGGCGGAGGTGCCGTTCCAGAATACTCTGGTTATGCACGTGAAAAGTGTTGTTTCGGGAATCAGAAGCAGAAAATCCCCCATTATCATTCTTGTTTCCTGACCGTGAAAATTACCATCCTATGTTAGGATAAATCAAAAGGTAATTTAAATTTTTTCCGAATTTATATTAATATCAAATAAAATAACAATTCCAAAAAGCTATTCAAGGGGGGAGTAGAAAATTTTTGCTACTAAGGTTTGTCACACCTCGTTGGAAAGGTTCTGCTTCGCTGAATATGAAAATGGTTATTGAGAAATTCCATCTCGAAAGATCTGTTTTAAAATTGCAGTGTCCTGGAATTCAGCTCACCTGGAACTTGAAGTTCTTTTTTTGGCGGACGGTGTACTGAATTTCAATTTTACAAAAATATACTTGAACAATTTTTCCGACTACCTACGCATCGAAGACACAGGAGCTCTTGGAAATTACCTCATATTGTTTACTTTTTAACGTTTCCAGATATTTGTGTAATATTCGCTAAATTAACATAATAGTGTGAGATACTGAGATAGTATTATTTGTTTTGCTAGAATTAAAAACTTGTACTGACGCGAGATAAAAGATAGCTAGGTAATGAACCTCGTAATGAACGACATGATTCTAGTTCGTTATCTCGTTCAAGTTTGAAAAAAAAGAACTAAAATTGCTATCATTATACCTACAGATTCTAAAGTAGTGGTTAAACGACGACATTTCCAAAGGTAGACGTGGAAAAGTGTGCCATGGAAAACTACATTATTTGGTGCACGCACTCATCGCGGCTCATTTTCTTCTTTGGCTTTTTGTCTCTACAACTGTTTACAAATAATTATTTCTATGCCCACCCGAAGGACCAATGGACATGGGACGTGAAAAATGAACAACAAGGACAAGGAATCTAAACGGAAAGTAACCGGCGTTTTCGTGGCATGCCGTTGGGACGGTGGAACGATCATTCCGGTGTGGGTTTATTTGTTGGATGTGGACACTACATTATTGTCGTTTACTGGTAAACACTTGTCCGTTTAATATTGAAATCATTATGGCTATGTACTTTCCGTAAGGTCCCTAATGTTTTGTGTGTCGCCGACGTTAATTGTTGAAAATAATGGAAATAGAAGAATGGAATAGGTGTAAGTTTAACGTTGATTGGTGCACATGGAACAAACAAGCGAATATGCCTCATGGGCATGAGGCTCAGTAGCGCACTTCCTTTTTGAAGGATTAAGGTGCGTTCAGTCAGCTTATTTAGCCGCAAGTTTTAATTTTAGTCGCAAGCGCAGCGACGCCCATTGGTTCTCATGAACCAGCCTCCTCGGAACAGCCAATAAGCGATGCAGCGCTTACGGCTAAAACTGAAACTGCGACTAAATAAGCTGACTGAACGCACCTTTAGTGAACGCAAGATGTTAGTCAGGGTTCTACCGTTATTTGGGCAGAAATTTCAATATGGCGACCAAAATAGCGTCAGAATCATGAAATTTGGCTTGAAAACCAAAATGATCTTACTATAGACAAGGGTAAGTTCCAAGTCTCATGAAAATCGTTCCACTAGTAAAAGATTTCAATATGGCGGCCAAGATGGCGGCAGAATGTTGGAATTTGGCTGTAGAATAAGAATGATCATACGAAACAAAGGTAAAGTCCCAAGATCCATGAAAATTGTTAGGTGATAAGAAATTTCAAGATGGCGGCAGAGCATCATTTGTCCAAAATCGGATGTATTTTGATGAAGTTCACATCGCCTGTGAATTTCACTCAAATCGGACCACTTTCAGAGAAATTAAAAATGGCGGACCAAAGATGGCGGTCAAGTCACAAAAATTATTGATCAAATTTATATGGTGGACACGTACGCATTTGATTAGCATTCGTATCACATCGATCTTCGTATCACATATCTCTTTTTGTTGAGGCATAATTCTCCTAGTTCTAATATTTTGAAACATGTTTAATATGGAGAATACAAGATGGCGGTGGGGCATCAATTGTCGATAATTGGATGTATCTAATTGAAGTTCACATCGCCTGCAAATTTCATTCGAATCAGACCACTTTCAGAGAAATTCAAAATGGCGGATCAAAGATGGCGGCCAAGTGACAAAAATAATTTGTCAACTTTATATGGTTAGCACGTACGCATTTCATTGGCGTTTGCATCACATCGATATCTCTTTTCGTTGAGGCATAATTCTCCTAGTTCTATCACTTTGAAACATGTTCAATATGGAGAATACAAGATGGCGGCGGGGCATCAGCTGTCGATAATTGGATGTACCTATCTAATTGAAGTTCACATCGCCTGCAAATTTCATTCGAATCAGACCACTTTCAGAGAAATTCAAAATGGCGGATCAAAGATGGCAGCCAAGTGACAAAAATCATTGGTCAATTTAATATGGTGAGCACGTACGCATTTTATTGACGTTTGCATCACATCGATATCTCTTTTCGTTGAGGCATAATTCTCCTAGTTCTATCACTTCGAAACATGTTCAATATGGAGAATACAAGATGGCGGCGGGGCATTAATTGTCGAAAATTGGATAGATCTTGATGTGGTTAACATTGTCTGCAAATTTCATTTCAATTGGATTACTTTTAGAGAAATTCAAAATGGCGGATCAAAGATGGCGGCAGAATAACAAAAAACCAAAAGTCAACTTGACATCCTGGACATATGTACTATTGATCAGCGTTTATACCACATTGATATCTTTCTTCCCTGAGGAGTTATCCCGGGTACGGACGGACGGACAAAGTGAAGCTAAAAGCGCCTTTTTCCCATTTTTTGGGAAAGTGCGCTAAAAAGTATGAAACACGCACCTGCTATAATAAACTGCGCGTAAATTGAAGTAAGTACATTTACCTGCCAAGAGAATTTCTCAAAATAGGGTAGTTTTAAATCCGCTGTTTAATGCTTGAACGTTATCCTATCCAGCTTTAGAACAGTTATTCACCATTTTAAAGGTTTCGCGGAATAAGGGTTACAGAATTCACGGGGAGATAGAAAGATTAGGGGGCTTTCCTTAATGAACATACTCTCGCAAACATAGATAATTGAGATACAGCACTTCAAAGTTTTTGAATACAGTTTTCCGATTTTATCCAAAATCAAACCAAAGTTTATTAAAACAGGTCTCAATGAACAATAATAACGCATCCCATCATTTCCATCAAACATTTTTAGGGGCGAAGATAATAGAGGCCACCCTTCCCCTTTTCCCCTCATTTTCCACCCTCCCAATAATAGCCATGATGTTCGCCAAAGTGTCTTTGACTCCTGTTTTCGACATGCTTCTCTCGTCTCCGGCATTTACCAAATCACGAATGTTCCGAACGTCGTGTAGTCGCAGGCCGAATTACTCTCAATAGTCTCAATTACACCGCTTTCTGACACCAAATGTTACGTATTTCGCGTACGGGTTCGATTATAATTGGGGCGATCGTTTTAAAACACACTGTTTATTACTGCGTACTACAATAAATACACGCTTACAATTATCTACTTGGAATTATCGCTGTGATTACTACTCGCTTTTAATCCGCTCGCTACCACTTCGCATTCCAGTTTATAACTGCCCGTGAGCTGACGGTTGATGCGTTATATGGGCCTCCGAATAGTGTTTCCGAACTTTCCATCATCTTCCAGCAAACTCGACAGTGAGCCGGCCTGTACGATTTTCTAGGCGAATCCCGAATAATCCCATACATTTCGCGTATAATTTTGGCGTGCTGTAGAGCCGGTGCCGCCGCCAAATGGACAGATGTGTCTTCATCAGGCGTTGGAGTCTCCATGTTTTTCAATGCCATCAAGTTTACTCTAGAAAAGTCCAGAGCTCCGTGCATTTGTACACTGTGGCCGCGGAAGAGTCTAGAAATATCGCGTGTTTCCGGATTGCACGGGCATCGCCGCTCGTAACATAGCTCTTCAGTCTAATGTCCGATCTTTAAAGATTTTTGTTATGATTAAACCATAAAAGATGAGAAATTTTGGACATTGCACTCTTTTTTTTGACACATGTTGAAGAAAAGTGTGGAAAGTCACTTTTCCGAAAAGAAAACGGTTCTTATACTGAAAAATGGTACATCTCCGATTTTCTCCATTCTTTTATACAGGGTGTTTCGGTGACTTTGCATAATACTTCGGGAGGTGATTCCTCCCAAGAAAATAGGTCGAAAAGTAGGAGTAACATTTTTCCCTAAAATGCTTCCTAAGGGAGTTACAGCCCCTCAAAGGTACGAAGTTGAACAAAGCTTTTAATTATTTACTGAAAAACCGTCCAAGGTAGGGGCTTCAAATTTGGTATATAAAAGTTTCTCAACAGTGCAAATGTACATGCAAAGTTCTAAACAAATCTAACCAGTGGCAGCGAAATTAGAGGGATTGGGACTATGTTGAAAATTATTCATGACACGTCCGTGTTTTTTCACTTTTACTTCAGAACGATACATCCTACGGAAAAAATGAAAGAGGAAAAAAAGTTTTGGATTGAACGAATCTATCGAAAACATCAAATTTTAAGCTCTCACCTTTGACAGTTCTTGAGCAAATAATTGAAAACTTTGTTGCATTTTGTACCTTAGGGAGCACTTGGGGAAAAAAGTTTACTCTTACTTTTCGACTTATTTTTTTTGGGAGGAATCACCTGAAATTTTATGCAAGGTCACTGAAAGAAACACCTGTATATTGTTCTCTGGACTTTTCTGAATCGGTAAGTAAAGGTCGCCAGAATGGACACTGCCCAAAAACCTACGGAATAAATTTTTTAAGCGAGCTGCGAAATCTGGTTCGTCCAGTAAATTGAGGCGATTTTTATGCTGAAGTTAGAATTAATTAGGGGCTCGATGAAAAAAAATGCCAATGTAGAAAATGAAAAACTGAATTAGAAAAACCAGTTTCATTTCCAATCCCGGGAAGCATCCATGGAAAAAAAATTGGGAAAAATTAAAAAGATGCGCCGTGATCTTTCTTCTGAAACAGTGAGAGAACGGTGACAGATGTGTGGAAACTGAGAGAACGGTGTGTGATGTGTGGACAAAGTTGTATGAAATTCAATAATCTACCGAAAAGTCCAGGGGGGCACATGTCTAACTTCTTCAGTTTAACCGGTAATCGCGCTCAAAGTTGCGCGCCGGTCCAGTGAAGTGGAAAAACCGTCCTCGTGACATTCCTCCTTGAATGCTGCGAGAATGGCTATAGATAACCGAAAACTGTGAGCGACAAAGTTTCAGAGAATTGAACGTTTCACTACAAAATCTTCGAGGCCAATTATTAGCTCTTCTGGTTTAGACGTAAGTTTTCCAATAGAATCATTTTATCAACAAGATTGTCGCGTAACTTCGAACGTGGTTCACGACTAAACTAGAAGAGCTAATAATTGGCCTCGAAAATTTTCTAGTGGAACATTCAATCCCCTACAACTTCGTCGCCCACAATTTTCGGATACTTCTGGCCATTCTCGCAGCATTCAAGGAGGAATGTCACGCGTAAAATTTTCCACTTCACTGGACCGCCGCGCAACTTTGACCGCGATTAACAGTTGAACTGACGAAGTTAGACATAAGCCTCCTTGAACCGCAGTGCTTTATTGTGATGTGTGTATGCAAGTTAGCCTTTCTGGATAGTCGCTCATCGACTTCGTCGATTTTTTCCCCAATTTCACAACCAATAAGTCTTCCCTTCCCGGAGGGACGCCTAAATCAAAATCATTAGTGACGTCCCTGGATACCGCCGGGAAAGTTTTGTGTCGCCCCACAACAGATTTTTCATCTAATAACTGGAAAAATGGATTGATAATTCTATTTTACGACCTATTTATTTCCAATCAGCGGATTTGGGCCAAGGCAGAACAATAATCAAAATAATTGAGCCGTGTAGGACGATTATTTTAAATCCTTTTTTTTGTAGCAGAGTCTAGAATAACCATGGGAAGGCGCCACCCATACGTCAAACAGATCCAGAGGAAAAAATAAGTCGGATGCGTACAATTTTGCCGGTAAATTCATTTAGGCAGTGTTTTTGTATGAAATTGAGCGCGTCAGGCGTCGAAATGCGATTCGAGTTCCGCGGGGAAGTGCACGTGTCGTCTGAAGACCAAAGCCGCACGGCCCTGGCGACATTTACAGCAATCGGAGGTTGTCGTGGCGGCATCTAGACCAAAGTTTATCCGCAAGAGACTTTAAATGGGCTGAAATTACAAATTAAAGGTACTAACTTGAATTCTAGGTACGCAGTTATGCAGATTTGGTGTGTTGACTTTTTTTTGAAATTTGGATCAATCGTAAAAATAGATCAGTTCATGCTTGCAACGCTTTTTTTCGTAGCGGCACCTTCTGAATGCCAGTTTAAGCTGGCTTTTCCTTGAAGATTTTTTCAATTGACGCTTTCCTCCAGAAAGCTCCAAGCTTTTCATCAAAATTTTTTGAAGAGTTGCATAGATTGAAAGGGCTCAGTTTCGAAAGCTTTTGCAAGCAATCCTTAAATTTAGAAGTGTTAAAAAACTCATCATCAAAGTAAGGGTGGGTGTAAGTAAGTAAGGTAAGATTTGAAATGATGTCACCCGTGTCAGAACACACTGTTCTGCAAAAAAAAACGTCTATCGAGTGTGTTGAAAGGGTAAAAATTCCGACGATTTGGTCAAGAGTCAACAACCCAACAAGATAGACTTCTCCCGCCACCTCTTGTTCAAAAAACGTCTCAACACTATGACGTCACGCATGATTTTGTTAAGGTGACCAAAATATTTGTCAAATAAGACGTTTTGCGTCATTTTTGGCTTAAAAAGCAGACAAGCGATTGGACCTTCCGGAGTAGACTTGTTGTAACGCTACAAGAAAGTACTTAAAAACAGCTTCCTCAATTTTGATTTTTTTTTATATTTTTGAAATTTTGATTTTTTTTTCGACATTTTTTTCAAGGGCCAAGCAAATACAAAATAATCAGCAGTAATATAACAACCGCTTACGTTTTTTCCTTTCAATTGAATCGTTTCAACCTGAAAATAACTGTCATTGAGGGAATGCCGATAAAAGTAGACCCAATATCGGACCATGATAATATTGGGTCTACTTCCCGAGTGATTGATAGTTATTTGACCTCCGGTTCCACCAAACTTTTATCAACGCGATAACTTTATCACTCTCATAGTAACTAAGCAACTAGCCATCCTATTGACTGGTGCGTAGCAACTATCAGCGGGATAGATTTAATCTGCTCGTAAAATTTTGGTGAAACGGGAGGTGAGAAATTTAAAACATTAACTAGAATTAAACACAAAGCGCGCATTGTATTTTGCTGATTATCTCATGAATGTCTACTGCGCTGAAACGGTTCAGTTGAACTACGAAGGGCAAGTGTCAGTCAGCTGGTTTTTATTGGTTATTGTGTTGAATAGTTGAAATAAAACAGCCGGCTCCTTTGGACAATATTCAGATTGTTGGATTATTGCTTATGTTTCTTTGGTTGTAATTCGGTTCTGTATTAGATAGTTAGGTACACGGCTATAAATGAATCGGCTGCCTTGGACACTGGTGGCAGTGGTAGCTCTCGTGGTCAATTTACATGGCTGACATTTCAGTAGAGCTAATATCACCATGTCATATGACAGATGGGTGACAGGTTGCGGTAGATCTAAGTGGTGAACAGGACCTGATCTAGGAAAGGCCCACACTGCTGAAATTTGGCTCAAATGAAGTAAAAACGTAGTTCAATTGACGAAAATCACTATTTCAAGCAGTAATGCTAGTTTTTAATTTCAATCAGCAAAACTGGAAACATTTCAGGCTAAAAGTGCCGAGGCAGTTCCAGGCCTAAAAAGACTGGCGCTGTAATATACTAGTGCGATTTCATCAGTAGAGTATTCTATGTTCAGTAGCAGGTCTGACTTTTAACGCGAAGAATCTAGACCTATTTCAGTCATCCTGATTGGTTGAAATTAACATGCATGTAATAATCGAAGAATTTTTTTTATAGTGTCAACCGATGGATATTGGATTTAATTTTTTCTCGAGAGCCGAAGACAAATGCTGTATAATAGACGTTATTGGGGATAGTTTGAAATTTCCGGCACCAAAAAAAATTACATCGTACCGGTTTATTTACGTTAATTTCCACACAATAGTAGCTAGGTTATTCATTAAATACAGAGGCATGTGCAATGAGCAGTTCACTAACTACACTTGTTGCAAAAATTTACATTCAGTTTTTTATTCTAAGAAAAAAGTCAATGACGTCCATTACACCTATGCACTTAATTAACATTTGTGCAAATAACAGGAATAAGTGGTTGTTGATATTTGCTAGAGGGGGGCAACGGAACATTTTGTGCGTGTCTTTGAGTTTCATCCAACCTTGAAATGGGAATATTACCACCGTGACCTTGACACTGCTCAGTAACTGGATGGAGGCAAGCATATTACAGGTAGATACAATCAATTGACGGCTCTCTTTATTAAGGTGAGCTATGGAAATTGACATTTTGTCTCCGAAATAATGCGTTTAGTAAGCCAGATCGGGTTCAACATCACAGGTAATCGTCAATTTGTGAACGTTTAATGATGAGCTGCGAGATTGAACTCGATGTGACTCATCAAACGCATTGTTTTCAACACAAATGTCGATTTCCATAGCATACTCTAATGAAAAAACCCGTAAAATTCATATTATAGGCACCTACCCACTGCGATCGACCAAATTTTCAATGATGTTGCTGTTTATACAGGGTGAATCAAAAGTGTCTGACCACCTTGAAGGTGCGTAATATGGAGGTGTAGTAGAGTGCTGGAAAGTTGTCGAAAAAATTCCATCTCTTTCAATTTTGAAGTTATGAAGGGACAAAAGTTAGTCCTTCGATCGCTCCTGTTTTCGTTGTTTCAAAAGATTTTAGTGAACTGTTTATGGAAAACAACGAGTACAAAAAATCAACCTCTGAATCTGTAATGAATTTCTGTTATGTATACAGGGTGAGTCATGAATCCTGGAAATTAATTTTTCTTAAAAGTGCCTGCAAACAGTCACAATGGTCTCATAATTTATGTAGAGCACAACAAAACACAATTCATTCTAATCGAGATTCCAATAGAATTCCTTTGCTTCTATTTTTTTAGGAAAACTGAATTTTTGTAGTTTATGACTCACCCTGTATAGAAAACAGAAATTTAATACAGCTCCAGAGGTTGATTTTTTATACTCATTGTTTTTCCATAAACAGTTCACTAAAATCTTTTGAAACATCGAACATAGAAGCGATCGAAGGAGCAACTTTTGTCCCTTCATAACTTTAAAATTAAGAGAGATAGAATTTTTTAACTATTTCCCAGCACTCTACTACTCATATTACACAGCTTCAAGGTGGCTGGACACTTTTGAATCACTCTGTATTCGGTAGGTATATTAATACGAATTTCGTATATCACACGGTGCCTTATTCTAATAAGATTGTCACAAAAATGTTGAAGTTTTGTCAAGTGCGTCAGCTCGCAAATTATATAAAATAGGAATTAAATCGCACGTATCCAATGACGCTTTTCGAAGACGTCGGTTCAGGTCCCGATCGCGCTGCGGTGAATCTCAACTCAGCTAATTATAATCAAATTGAATATTCAATTTCTGAGAAATGTTGTTTTTTTTTCCGAAAATTTCGCGAAAATTGGTCACTTTTTACCGTCTAGTTTTAACCTAGTAATCGATTTCCGATCAGAACTTGCGTGTCACACGCCGCCTGATTTTTGATAGGAAGCCAGACCAAACTTTCTCTCTTACAATGCACTTTCTTTATAAACATGCAGTAACTTTGTGCGCGATTTTCTATTGGGTCTAGGCTGTACACCTGTACGCGAACTTGAAAAAATATATTGTTTAGACACCCCTGACGGAAAAATTTGAAACAAAACAATCTCATTAGAAAAAATTAAATTGATGTTATAAATAGTTGAGCGTAGGCAGGTAGGCAGGTAGGAAAGATTGAGCGGCGATTTTTTCTTCGCACAGGAGGCTTAGGCTGGCGTTGTCTGGAATTTGCTTACGTCAATGGTGGTGTTGTCCGCGGAAGACTTGGAAATTCCAAATTGAGAAAAAAACTTCCCTAAATAAACAATGTTTGAGTTTGATGACAATCAACGTGTGTAGTTCATTGACTGGAAGGATTTTTGTTGTGAGAAATTTTGGAGAATGTATACGATGAGTAGAGGTAACTAAAAGTGCTTTGTTGACACACTTTTACGTAATGATGATACGTAAAATTGAAGTGTGTCATCGAAAGTGTTTTACTTCCAGGACCGGGCTTCCAAAAGCGAATTTCTTAGATCTTACGACGACTACATTTTTCTCTCTAAGTCGCCGGTTTTTTCTCCAAAATGGTATGGGCATAGTCAAAACGGCTGGTGGATTTACAGCCTGGCCAATTTAAAGAACGCATCCGTTTATACGTCTAGGTTTCTCTGACTGGTCGAACTGTTGTATAATATAGACTTTGGTAAGATGTATTCTTACATGATTTCTTCGTAGATTTTTAATTTGTCCACCGAAATTTTCTGTGGTATATTGCTCACAGGGTGCAACATCGAAGATTTTTCTCACATTGGACCCTCTGTATTTTAATATGGGAATCGAATCGATTCCATTTTTCATGCTTATAATTATATCTACTCGTTAAGTTGTATCCTTCATTCATCAGGTATGACGAAAACCTAAAATGTCATCGTTAAAAATCGAGAGTTCGGTTCGATTATGCTACGGTGCGCCTCGCGTGTTTGAACGTTCTCGCCTTTTGACAAAATTGTGGTGTTCGGCCCGCGAGTTTTTCCTTGTGTTTTTTGAATAACGTCCTGGATGATCCACTGAAGGGATAGATCGCCTTCCCATCATTCACGGTCTACCGGAAAAACGGCTGAGTCCAATTTATTTTTCAAAACTTGCATGAATTTGTTATAAGCAGGCACATTATTATCTTATCGCACCGACAACAAAAAGGCCGCTTCTTCCTATAGTGCTTTTTGCGCTATAGGAATGGACTGTTGTTGTTTATATACACGAAAACTATTTTCTATTCTTGTTGATTGAACAAATCTTCAATCAAAACTAAGGCCCTGGTCACAGGAGCCAAAAAACTCAAAATGTCACAACCCCAAAACAGAAATAACTCCCAACAAAACTCAAATTCACCAAACAAAAACCTATCGTATTCTAGCGTAGCTTCAATAAATACAATGTTTCCAAGCAAGGACTTGGCCATAGTCCTTGATGTCGTAGATAAACTAAAGTTAAGAGACTACGTAGTACCAATCAGCAAGCTTGTAGGTCCAAAACAAATCACATTTGCATCACGAATCTCAAGAAACCGCATCTGCATATTCTTGTCAACCAAACAGAATGTCGATGAAATCGTGAATAACCACGGGAAAATTGAGATTGAGGGCAAAATTGTGACAATTCGAAGACTTATTTCACCGGCTAAGAGAATCATTCTGTCCAATGTTTGCCCAAACATTCCCCACGAGCTCCTCGAGAACGCTTTGAGAGATGTTGGCTGCGAACCAATGTCAAACATGACATTTCTCAGAGCCAACATCGAAGATGACGAACTTTCCCACATTTTGAGTTTCAGACGCCAAATTTACATCAAGCCAAATGAAGATCTTGAGCTTCCCTCATTTGTGACCATCACACAAGACAACACCGACTATAGAATTTTCATTGGCACGGGTGAAATGCTCTGCTTTTTATGCAGAGTTTGGTGCCACAAAGCCGACCAATGTCCAAACTTGAATATGTCCCAAACAGAACCTGAATCTCCTCCACTGCAAAACCGAAACACAATCGAAACAATAGCTGACATACACTCAATAATAAATGCTGACGATCAACAGATTACAGAAACAAACCATTCTACGGTAACAATTGTAACTGAAAATTCAAAAACTCCTCTCTTCTCTACCGAAAAACCACCAAACAAAAGACCAGCATCATCTACCCTCAACAGCGGATCTACCGAAAGTTCTCCACAGGGATCCCCTCTACCAAATGACGACCATACTGGGGATTTTCAGTTTGCTAAACCGAATTCCAAAAACAACAGACACAAACTCAAATCAAAAAAAATCAAAAAATCTTCTTCCATAGAAAACGTTTCACTAACTTCCAAAGAAAACACAGAAACAATAAAACAAACGATACAGGAAAACCCAAGCAAATACATTCTCACCTCAGACCAATTCGAGTCCTTCATTGAACAATGCACCAATGGTAAAGATCCACTAAAAACAGGTCTTTCCTTCACTGACAACATAGTTGGTCTCATCGATATGATGAATGACATTTACCCCTGCCTAACAAACCGACATGCGAAAAGCAGATTCACAAGAATCTGCAATAAGTTGAGCCAGTCTGCTGACAATGTTGAAATATCAGACCTCTCTCAGTTTTCTATTGATCCCAGCGATTCTGAGCGATCCGAATACTGAAAACCACCACTCAACCTAACAACAAACAAAAATGGCGTCTGTGATCCAATGGAATTGCAATGGTTTTTACACCAGATTCACTCATATCCAACGCCTGATCAGTGATCACAACCCCTCAGTACTATGTTTACAAGAAACAAACTTCAAAGGCAACCACAGCCCTTCATTAAAAGGGTACAATACTCTCACAAAAAACCGAATCACTCAACAAATTGCCAGCGGTGGTGTCTCAATTTCAATCAAGAAAAATCTACATCATGAGGAAGTTGTTATCTCAACTAATTTGGAGGCAATTGCTGCCTCGGTTTGGTGTCCCAGCAAAATCAACATTTGCAACATATACTTACCTCCAAATACAAATCTCGACTCCAATGAACTGGCCAACCTAATCACCCAAATCCCCCCTCCATTCATCATAGTCGGCGATTTTAATGCCCACAACATTATGTGGGGATCACACTCCAATAGTCTCAGAGGAAGAGAAATTGAAAACCTATATCTCAGAAATCCGTCCTTATTTTTGCTAAACAACGGCCAACCTACTCACTTCAATTCATCATCCGGCAGCTTCTCTAGCATAGACCTTAGTTTCAGCGATCCACGCAGTGGCCCCGCCCTGTGCTGGACAGTTCTGCCAGAACTATATGACAGCGACCACTTTCCCATTGCAATTTCTTATCGAAAAAACAACCTCAGTGACCCCAATAAACCTTTTGAAAAATGGAAAGATAAAGGAGTTGATTGGCTGGCTTATCAAGAAATGGTTGACGAGAAATTGTTTACTTTCTCCCTCCAAGATGACATCAATGATAACGTTCAAAAATTCTCCAAGATCATAACCGAAGCAGCCGAACAATGCATCGGAAAAAAAACTGTTATCACAAATCACAACCCAGTGCCCTGGTGGAATCCTAAATGCAGTCTTGCCGTCAGGGAATCCAAAACTGCCTTCAACAGATTCAAAAAACACCCTGACGTCGAAAATCTGATCGCGTTCAAGAAACATAGAGCAAAAGCCAGGTTCGTACTGAAGGATGCCAAAAAGTCATCTTGGCAAAATTATGTCTCCACTCTCACTAGTTCCACTCCCCTGAGGGAAGCCTGGTCCAAAATTAACAGAATAAAGGGCCTAAATTGCAACCCCTCTTCCATAACAGCGCTAAAAGACGAAAGTAACAACCTAATCACTTCTAACGACGATATTGTGAATCTACTAGCAAATCAATTCTACAAGCACTCCAGCGACAACTTCTACTCGAATGAATTCCTGAAAATAAAGTCAGAAAAAGAGAAGATCCCACTCAATATGAACAACTTCGAAAACCCCGAACTCAATGTTCCACTGCGGAGATCCGAATTGGATGAAGCCCTCAAAAACTGCAAAAATTCAGTCCCAGGCCCCGACTCCATCCCCTTCACTTTCTTAAAAAACCTATCTGACGCTGCAGTCCAAACTCTCCTAGACATCTTCAATTTTATATGGCAGCGACAATGTTTCCCTGACTGCTGGAGAGAATCCACTGTAATTCCCATTCTCAAACCCAATAAACCCAAAATCGAACCATCGAGTTACAGACCGATATCTTTGACCTGCACTATGTGCAAATTACTCGAAAAAATTATCAACAACAGACTCAAATGGTTTCTTGAGGAAAACAATCTACTGTCCAACCGTCAGAGTGGTTTCAGAATAGGTCGATCAACCGTCGATAATATGGTCCTCCTGCAATCTGAAATCTCAGAAGCCTTTGCTACTAATAGGAATCTGGGAGCGGTGTTTTTTGACATTGAAAAAGCATATGACACAACATGGAGACACGGCATACTGTTGAAACTTTTGAAGTGGAAGATCAACGGTAACATGGTCGCTTTCATAAAAAACTTCCTCTCACACAGAACTTTCAGAGTGAAAAAAAATAATGTTCTATCTAAGCAATTCTTCCAGGAAAATGGCATCGCTCAGGGTTCAGTCGTCAGCGTCACTTTATTCCTTGTTGCTATAAATGAAGTCCTATCGAAAATCAAGCTGCCAGTTAGAGGTGCTCTGTACGCCGATGACCTCGTGATTTTTTGTAAAGGCACTAATGGACGAGAAATACAAACTCTGCTACAGGTAGCCATCAATGAGATCGAGGAGTGGGCTGTGCAATCGGGTTTCAGATTTTCTCCTCTGAAATCTAAGGTAATGATCTTTTCCAGAAAGTACAAAATAAGCCCCCTACCTCCCATTAAAATATACAACACGGAGATTGAACAGGTTCAAGAACTGCGATTTCTTGGTCTCATCTGGGACACCAAACTAACCTGGAAACCCTATGTTGAACAACTAAAAGCCGAATGCGCCCAAAGGTTGAACCTGTTGAAGACTATTTCTCACCATCACTGGGGTTCAGAGGAAGCTCTTCTTCTGACTGTTTACAGAGCCCTAATCAGGTCGAAACTTGATTATGGGTCGATTGTATACTCATCTGCGTCGAAATCAACCTTGAGGAAATTAAACTGCATAGCTAACGCTGCGATCAGAATGGCTACCGGTGCCTTTAGGACCAGCCCAATAGAATGTTTGCTCCAGCTTGCAAATGAACCCCCTCTTGATATCCGAAGAGAATCTCAAACGTTAACATACTCTGCCAGAGTAGCAGCCTCGAAAAATAATGCAGCGTACCACTCAGTCTTCTCCACAAAATACCACCACATTTTCCAGTCGAAACCAAGACTCACTCCCCCATGTCACTACAAGCTCAAATCCATTCTAAACTCTCTAAGCTTGATCCCAACAGAAGTTTGCTCACCACAATCAAATAAGGGTGCCCCATGGACCTTCTCTTTCCCAACTTACCACACCAGCCTATTCAGCTACCCCAAACACTCCACTGCCCCTGTCATCCTTCAAAACTTACACAAAGAAATCATAGCTTCGAATCAAGGTTCCTCAGTTCTATATACAGATGCATCTAAAGGCAACAACGGCGTCGGAGTTGCGATTGTGACCGCAGCCGACTCCTACAACTACCGTCTGCCCAAATCTACCAGCATTTTCTCAGCAGAACTGTACGGAATCCTTCGAGCTTCAAAAATAGTACATGCGAGCCCCCATTCCAAGTTTTTAATCTGCACCGACTCCTTAAGTTCAATCCAAAGCATGCAAATCATATACTCCACAAATCCATTAGTGCAACAAATACAACATACTCTTTCATCGGCAATAAAGCAAAAAAAAGAAGTAATTCTGAGCTGGTGTCCGTCACATGTCGGAATCCGGGGAAATGAAAAGGCTGACCAAGCTGCCAGTGAGGCGTTAAATTTACCGGAGCACACTAATTTCAAAATCACTGAGTTTGACTTGAAGAATCATTACAAAACAGCTATTCGTGAAAAATGTATCGGATCTATGTCCAGCTATAGACCACTCACAATCCAGATCAGTCCAGCCATCCTGAGGATCGTAACTAAAACCGTCCCAAACCGAAGGGAAGAAACAACACTGAATCGTGTATTAATCGGACACACGCTCATGACACATTCCTTCATTTTGTCAAAAGAAGAGCCCCCAGGATGTCCATACTGCAATGAGGTTCGAGTCACCATTCCACACCTTTTGTTCAACTGTCAGGGACTTTTGAGACAAAGACAACGGGCAGGGTTTTCAAATGAAGTTTCCCTTACTCGGATGGTTACTCAGAATGGCAATTTTGGTGTGCTGATGGATTTTCTGAAGGACTCTGGCATTTTTGACCTGATTTAAAAACAAGACCATCCTCTAATACCAATCTAATACTGCAGACTCCCCAAGCATCTTCAAGCCTCCCAACATTTCCACTCATACTTTTTTCTACCAAGTCTTAGCATTTTCTGGGAAATTAGAAATAAAAGTCCAGGACAACCGGAAAACATCTACCTACCGCCCAGTGTTGTTGGACGACTTTGGCGAATAGACCGGTAAAACCCTGATCAGGGAAGAAGCGCAAACAGCTAGCGCTCAAACCAGTTTTGTGCCGGGCCGTCCGACAACACTCCAAAGTTTCCAAACCTGAAAACCCGGAAATCAAGCAAAGACACTGAAACTCAAACCCAACCGTGGGTGCTAATAACCATGCAGTTGATGCACCCTAACAAAATCAAAATAAAAAAAAAAAAAAAAAAAAAAAAATCGTTAAAAATCGGTTGTGTCACCCCAAAACTTTCCTAACTAGTATCCAAGAACCTATGGAAATTTTTGTTCGAACCCTTCGGATGGAAAGTTGGAATCAGAGAAAAATATTGAAAATAATTTGCAGGAATTTTAAAATTTTGTCATGAAAATTTGAATTTTCTGGGATCAAATAATCTTTTTCCAAATCATCTAACTGTAAAAATCGTCAATGAAGGCTTCATTTTAATAATCTTCATCAGTCCGGTCTCGATAGCCCAGAACCTTGTCCTTGAACCAGTTACCTCTTCTGTAAGAAAAATGGTGGGGATCTGTTAACGGGATAAAAAGGTGGGGAAATTTGCAATTTTTTCAACAGTAATATCACAAGTGCTTAGATTTTCACGATAATTTTGGCCAGGCGATCGCGAGTGCTGGTTGTAGTGATAAATGCCCGACTCCGTAGGAGGAGGGCATTTATCAAGGGACAATCAGCCCGAGGGAAACGCTTGGCCAAAATTATCTGGGAAAATCTCAAGCACGAGTGATATTTTGATGATTATTACAAAAAAAGTCTGAAGTGAGAGCTGTCAGATTTTATTTAGGTACATCAATTTTATTCCGTTGTTATTGACAGTGAGATTTAGATAAGTGAATATTATTTATGTAGGTCTATTAATCAAGGGCGTTGTGTGTAATAATCAGAGAAAAAAACTCGAAAACCGTGGTTCCGATTTCGAAAATATTTCCTCTAAAAATTATTCCAATTTTTTCTTCAACTTTGATTCCCAGCATGTCTGCACCTGAAATGAATATTTCATGAGGCTCGCCGCATGTCGAAGTTTGCACTACAGTTTTTTCAAATTCACGGAATGTGCAATTTCATTTTGAGAAAAATACCGTCAAAAAACCGGAACCGTGTCGATTTTGAAAATGGGTTTGCACGACGGACGCCCAATCCAATTTACTTTCAATATCAGTCGGAATTTTTCAAAAAAAGTCGATCCCTGAGTAGTAATGAATTTTTGAGTGGAGTCTTGCATCAAAAGCAAGCCGTCCTGGGCAAAGCACGGGTGAGAGGCCCTTTCAGGTGGCAACGGCTAGGAGAAATTTTGTCAAGATTCATAACACCAGACTGGGAGATGGTGGGAAACTGCAACTGCAGACTTAATTTGACTCCTTTGTTGTGTTGCTCCCTGCCAAGTTTGGTCGCAATCCATCGGATAGAGCTTTCAAATGATATATTGCAAGTCGAGTTCCGTCAAATATAGCTTCTGACATTTGTTGATAGTGTCAATTCTGTTTGACAGATAACAGCTAAAGACTAATGAGCTCATTCCACAGACCAACAATGCAGGCATGCTAAATTCAAAGTTGATCGGGTCAACGGTTCGGCAGTTACCGTGGAAGATCACAGACACAAATACACACCCACGCACGCGCAGACAGACATCATTCTGGAAATGGTCCTAATCGTCTTAGGGGACCTCAAAGTGGATATATCCATCGAAATCTCAAAACTTTTCCACTGTAAGATTACAATGCTTTCCGTTTCATGTTGGTGTGGGCCGGGAAAGTGAAATGAGGGGCGAGTTTTCCTAGTTGCCTTCGAGCTGCTGCGAGAAATGCCACCCGATTGCGTGAAATTCCGTCGGGGCTGTGAGAATTTGGTGTTTGAACGACGGTGACACGTCTCTGCGGCCCCCGAGTCGCATTTCCACGCATGACCAGGTCAACTTCTCACAAGATTTCAACATTTTGATGCCGGTTTGACAGGCAGCATAACGTAACTTGTGGACACGCCGGTTTTACATCAGGTTGAAAGGTGGCAAGCCTACAACGCTAAACTAGAAAATTTGTTCAAGTCATTCAAATCACAAAGGTGCTCGGACGTACTATTTGTTTATAAAAATGTTATCCCAAATCCATTACGACGGGCGGTTATCGTCATCATACATTACCTGATGATAATCTTCGATGCTGAACTTGATTTGACTCGCCGAATGCGTAATTCCCATAAAAAATGTCAATTTCCATGGCCACCCGGGACGTCACTCAATTAAAAAAGCATTTTTCCATAACGTGTTATCAAATGAATTTGCGATGCAGGCAGTCTGTGATTTGGCCAAAAGAAGACTCAATATGTCTGGCCTGATCCGAGGGCCTGATCTAAACATTTATTTGATCACACGATAGATGTATTTTATACAGCGTGAGCAAAAATACTGCATATCAGAGCAGGCTGGACTTTTACCGCTGGGTTGAGCAATGAGCATCTGATGACGTGTAGGGCTGATCGATTTCATCAAAATGACAGATAACTGACATAAAAATTATGCTCACCTTGATTCCTGACTCCGAAGCCTACTAGCAAATCTCATTCAGTTCACGCCACTTATTCATAGCCAACGTTTTATCATTTTTTACTTCCAGGTTGTTTGCACATTGCATTTCAAGCTACCCATACCTACTTATCGCCCTATACAGGGTGTTTCAAAAATAAGTGCTATCCTTCCCATCCCAGATTCAGGTTTTCAAGATATGAAGATTGTGCTATTTTTTATTTTTTAAAAGTGCCCCTGAAAAAAGTTACAGGCCTTCAAAGTTCAATTTTTTAATTCGTTTTTCATTCATTACTTTCATACAGCTGAGCCTATTATGCTAAAATTTCAACCAGAGTGTGTCGAAATACGTCTCTATCGAACAATGATGGCGTATCGAACAAAAATTCCCAGTGGCGTAGATAGTAGGGGATAGCTCCCTTTCCCCCCCTCCACTCTCTACGCCCCTGAGGATTTTCCAAATCTGATTACATTTTTAGATGCCTTGTTCAATTTAAAAAAAAAAACTCCTGCAAAATTTTGATTTGAGGCTTCATTCTCGAGATATTTCGGTTTGAAACTTTGAAAATTATCTCGGAATCACCACTTTCCAGGCCCCAATTTTTTTTTTTAAATTGAAATTGAAATTTAAGAAAACTCATGATTTCTCAACTGAAAAAAGTTTTTAGATGTTTTAAGTTGATAAACCACCATTTTTGCTGTGAGACATGGAGTTTTTCAGGAAAAAACAATTTGGGCCATGGAAAGTGGCGGTTCCGCTCGTGATTCCGAGATGTTTTTAAAAGTTTCAAATCCAAATAACTCGAAAATGAAGCCTCTAATCAAAATTTTGCACGGGTAACTTTTTTTGCAAATTGACTAGGGAATCTAAAAATGTAATCAGTTTTGGAAAATCTTCAGGGGCGTAGAAAGTGAGGAGGAAAAAAGGGAGCTACCCCTTAGTATTTACGCCACTGGAGATTTTTGTTCAAATATGCCAGCATTGTTCAATAGAGACGTATTTCAGCACACTCTGGTAGAAATTTGGGCAAAATCGGCCGCCCAGCCGTATAAAAGTTATGAATGAAAAACGAATTGAAAAATTGAACTTTGAAGGCCTGTAACTTTTTTCAGGGGCACTTTTAAAAAATACAAAATAGCACAATCTCTATATTTTGAAAATCTGAATCTAAGGTGGGAAGGATGGCTTTTATTTTTGAAACAACCTGTATTTGCTATTCATCTATGATTTGCTGTCCATCAGGAGCCGTACTCGTAAGTACTTAGTGAAGACATCCCTCACATACGTTAAATTTACGTAACGTTGGCAACAGTGTTCCAGTTCTCTTGAGTTTTTTTTTTGTTTTTGCACATACTTCACTATCAATAAATAGGTACCTACTTACTCACCTCTTAATCCCATTACCATTAGCGCTAATAAATAGGTAGGTACCCTATGTATGTACATAGTGTAGAGTTTAGGTATAAGGTACCTATCCATATAAGGTATCTAGTCCATGACTCCAATATTGCATCATATGACGTTAGTTTCGGCCGTAGACTCAATAAGGGTTATTTTACACAATTTAAAAGATATTACCAAAAACACTAGCCAAAGGCGCGATGATTAAAAGAAGATTTATCTACGCTATTGACTCATATAGAGTGTTGCAAGTAGGTAGCTTTGTAGCAGGCGGGGGCGTAAAGGCTACTCTACACTTGACTCGCATTTAAAATACAATTATAGCCGAAGGTGCCATGAGCGCAACAGTAATTTGTAATTGTGAAGGCAGTAAAAGTGATGTTTTCTGCCGAATCCGAAATGTGGGAAATAAATATATGAGTGATTATTATCTTTACAGCTCTAATAACAATTAACGTCCGCGTAAGTAGGAAGTCCCAAATAGTGAATAGTTAGGTGAGGATAGGCTATAGTAGGTTCACTTGTACCGTGATTCTAGTAGGCTGGGCAAATTTCACAGTTTGGCATTGTAGACTTCACGTCCGACTGCCTAGTGTGCGCCTGAGCGTCTGGCTTCGAAAGATAGGTTATGTTGGTGTGATGGTGTGTTGACTGTTGCTGTCAAAAATGGAAAATTTACCGAAATCAACTTTGCAAACTGCAAATATGGAGTGGATGTTGTTCACCTTTCACAAGTTCCGCAAATTTCTTGTTCCAGTACGATGTCCTGAGCAGTGAAATCAAGTATTAACGCCGATGAATCCCATCCCCACAAAAATTAGGAGGGTTCAGCTTCCCATCGTTTCCAGCCTTCCAGAGTGTGGGTACTTCTTTTAAAAACCAGGAATAGTTCACAATGCTTCCATAATATGTGGTTTTTGAAAATAGATTCACGTCTTCTCCGCAAAGCTGAACGTTATGGGGTTCATGCCCAGCACCCATTCCGACCATTTTTTCTCCCAGAAGCGAGTTCTTGATGGCACTCTCGAGGACTTTAAAATGGGCACTGGACGTTATTGTTCAAGACACAAGCTGAGGCGCAAACACAGTTTTCACAGTAATGGGCATAATTTCACCACAATTTTCGTGAAACTCGTGATTTTCAGTCTATTTGACACTCGATCTGACAAACGGTAAAGTTGTTGATCTTGTCGTCAAGCTTAAACTTTCAAATATCAATGCAACCAACTGCCAAGTTCTAGGGAGTTTTCAAATATCAGATTTGAAAACTTAGAAACAAAATCTCACAGCCAACTAGAATCACGGTACAAGTGAACCTACTATAACAAGGATGGCAAGAGTTCGACGCCTGACGTGGTCCCTAAGGTAACAGTGGTCTCCATAGGGTTGCTAGATTATCGACAGCTTTGGCTGTACAAGGGTTACGCAATCATCCGTTGCTAAGGGCCGATGGGAGGGGCTAAAATTCAGCTATGTGTCAAAATTTATCATGAGCGGAGAGAAAAGGAAATTTGCGGGGTCCGGTGCTGTTGCTTGATGTCCGCAACCGAACATACATGAAAATTTCATTCATATAGCAGCATAAAAGACGTGTTTTGAAACTCATCGGGCAAGTCATATCCACCTCTCACACGAATTTGTACACCTAAATCCAAAATAAACACGCTCTTGACAGCTAGAGCCCGTTGAGACGGACGCCTATGGCCTTCCGTGATGCCGACAGCTGTCACTCCCTAACTCCGTGAGGCCATTTAGTAAACAAACGCTCAGCCAGAATGCGGTACCCTTACGCCGGCCGACCGGTCGCGTGATAATTAGGTTCCCTAGGTCTCCAGCCCATGTCGCGCCCTCTGCAATGCGCTTGCCAGAATACATTCCATTGACTTTTGACAGATCTGTGTTGTCAATAATGACACCCTGCATACACAGTTATTGTGACAGTCAAATTCTACCGACAAAATACTGTAAGAATCACCGTTAATTTTGAAGTTGACAGTTAAAACCGAAGGCACCTCGGATTATGCAATATGAAACTGATTTCTGCAATTTTTTTATTTCTTATTTCTGGGAATAACCTATAAATGTCACATATATTTTCTGTCAAAAGCTGCATCAAGTGAGATGAAATACAGAGTGTTCCATTACTTCCATTTAAAAAAAGAGATGTTTTTATTTTCAAAATTAGTACAATATGTATCTATTTATATGGGAACCACCCATAGTGGGGACATGTCATGTCAGGTCAGGTCAAGTGTGCGGGGAGGGAGGAATTTTCGTGCGAACACCCTGTACACATCCTTGTGTCGCCTGTAACAAGTGGCAATCATTAGGTGCTTTCCTTTAAGCACAAAACTCACTGACATGATCCAAGTTAGAGAGAGAAAGAGCGAGAAATCGCATGCGCGAAAGTGAGATACCACTAACAACTTATTAGGTCAGAATACTCAGTTCAGGTTGTAAAAGGAAAGCGCCTATTATTGATGTCAGTGTCTTTCTGGGCGCTTTCCAATAACTGCAATACAAACGGACAAATGGATACACTCTTAAGTAATGTGAAAGTGCACTTGAACTGAAAACGGTTTCGAACTGACGTTCGTGACATATGTGTATTGTCAAAATATTAGTCATAAGCTCAATCTTCATTCCTTAAGTCTTGCCTACTAAACTCAAGTTACCGTCACATATTTCAAGTCGTCGTGTTGTTTCACGTCGTCCACCACGTATATTAGTTAAAATCTCAGTTGAAATGTTGAAGTTGGATTATTAGGTACCTACTTCTGTAACGGACTCGGTAACGGGCTTGTCAATTCTTAATTTATCTTCAGAGATTTAACACAATCTTTTTGATAATAGAGAAAAACACGAAACTACATTTGCATGGCAGGCTAGCGTTAGGTTGATAAGTTAAGTTATACTTCCACACTGACAGTTGTTACCAGTGACGTCTGACGTTTGCCAGCCCACTTGTCAGATGTCAAAAAGAAACTGAAGCAGTATCCAAAGTGATTCTGATTCCTAAACGATTTGAATACTCTCATGAAAACAAGGTACTGTAGTGAAAACACTGGATGGACTCAGTCCGAGCTCAATATCCTCAGCGTAAAAGTGTTTGTATTTGTCACAAGAGTCCCTTATAGAATCACACGGGGCTTCTAAGGGGTCGTATACGAAATTCCCCGTTCGCTTATTATTCCATTCCCATACATAAAGTGTGCCATAAGGTGTGGTTATACATTCCCATGAAATCCCATAATGCTCATTGCAGAAAGCCGTATTTTTATGGTGGACGACAACCATTGAAATGCAATGAAACGCACAAACGATTCAAGTTCTATTGATAAATTATTACCAACCATGAGTTATGTTTGAATCGTATGAAATTTTCCTTATGCAATTCGTCTTATTCATAAATTTAATAATGGTAATTTGTTCAGATGAACAATGGCAATTTCAACGGATTTCCATAATAACTATCAGGGTTGGTAATTCAAGTGATGTTTTTATTGGGTAGGTAACCTAAAGTTGATAATTTGTTTCGTGTATGGCATAAATGTGTAAGAAGGTACTTGGTGGGTAGCATCGAGTAGAAATTACATGCCTACCTATGTAAATATTGTAACGAACTTGCGCTGGGTTCTTTGAAAATTGAGAGAAGAACGTTTTAAACTCTTTTGTTCATTACTACGTACGTCTAAATATACGTAGACGTATATTTAGTCTGATATAATATAGACGTCAATTATTATTTGCATTAGATAACGCTCTGATTAACTTCGCTGATCCACTCGCTCACGGCTCACTGTCGCTTTGAATTTAAATCTGGTTTCATTCGGCTCGTCTGTACTTATATACTCCGAGTGCTACTTTCGAGAACATTCCACAGGTTTTCCGACATAATCCAGTATAACCCGCCAATAGAATCGCCGCGGATTCACGAAACGTCCATCAGATTCGCGTAGGTATATACCGGCATGCTCTGAGAAGTCTGAATCTCCGCCATTTGTGCAGATGTGTCCTACTCGCTTATTGGAGTCTCCAGCGCAATCGAACATGCTGATCAATTAAAGGTTACGTTTACACAAGCAACTCGGGCGTCATTGCCGCATTAGCTATAATGACGACAAAAGAATAATCTGCAGTACAGCAACCAAAGTATTTTCGTGCAAACCAACCTTTAGCAATAGTAGTTACAAAATAAGTTTTATAAAGGCATGTTGCTAAATAATTCGTGATTAACTAGACTAAACGACAACTAGAGCCACATTACAAGTGAGTTTTATAAAGATATTCGTCGAATAATTCGTAACTTGTATCAACTAAAGCTATGTTTACACTAGTTGGTAGTAACTTGCGTGTCAATGCCGACGCAAATATTTACTAGGATAATTATACATAAGTAAAACAATAGAATGGTTCGTGCAAATAAAGCTTCAAAAGTGAAAATAAGTTTTGTAGAGACCTTTGCCGAATGAGTAACACAAAAGTAACTTGTGCGCGGCATTGCCACTCTTCGACACAAGGATATGTCCAAAAAAATTTCACTCGTCAACGCGACACAAAGATACGCACAACAATAAAATTTATACTTGCAAACCGAGCTTTAGTCATGGTACTTTTATAAATAATAAGATTTTATAAAGACACTTGAATGATCCGTCAACTAAAGCCCCGTTCACATTAGTTAGGTGCTTGCGCGTTATTGATAAAAGAAACACAAGGAGGTGTCAACAACAGTGCGCAATTAGTGCATGCAAACAGAGCTTTAGCAATGTTAGGAGTGAGCTTCACAATGCCATTTTTGCCATTTCACAAATAATTTATATAGTTTCAACTAAAGTTACGTTCACACTGTGTCTACCAATTTACACTAGTAACTTAGTCATTGTCACTGGCTGAAGGACACACCATATTTCCACCATACCCATACCACCATAGGCGACACAAGGATGTGTACAGGGTGTTCGCACGAAAATTCCTCCC
The DNA here is from genome assembly GCA_949128115.1 of Anaspis maculata. Lineage (NCBI taxonomy): Eukaryota > Metazoa > Arthropoda > Insecta > Coleoptera > Scraptiidae > Anaspis > Anaspis maculata. Next base: position 79,611,938 of record OX421964.1, on the reverse strand, counting down.
TCCCTGCACACTTGACCTGACCTGGTATGACATGTCCCTACTATAGGTGGTTTCCCTATAAATAGAAACATTATACTTATTTTAAAAATAAAAACATCTCTTTTTCCAAATGGAAGTAATGAAACACTCTCTATTTCATCTCACTCGATGCAGCTTTTGACAGAAAATATATATGACAGTTATAGGTTATTTCCAGAACTTAGAAGTCATAATAATTGCAGAAATCATCAGTTTCATATTGCGTAGTCCGAGGTGCCTTCGGTTTTAACTGTCAACTTCAAAATTAACGGTGATTCTTACAGTATTTTGTCGGTAGAATTTGACTGTCACAACAACTGTGTATGCAGGGTGTCATTATTGACAACACAGATCTGTCAAAAGTCAATGGAATGTATTCTCGCAAGCGCATTGCAGAGGGCGCGACATGGGCTGGAGACCATACTGTTACCTTAGGGACCACGTCAGGCGTCGAACTCTTGCCATCCTTGTTAGCCTATATCCTAACCCACCTATTCACTATTTGAGACTTCCTACTTAAGTGTACGTTAATTTAGATTATTACATATAACGCCCTCAATTATTATTAGAGCTATAAAGATAATAATCAACAGTAATATCACAAGTGCTTAGATTTTCACGATAATTTTGGTCAGGCGATCGCGAGTGCTGATTGTAGCGATAAATGCCCGACTCCGTAGGAGGAGGGCATTTATCGCGGGACAATCAGCCCGAGGGAAACGCCTGGCCAAAAATTATCTGGGAAAATTTCGAGCACGAGTGATATTTTGAAGATTATTACATAAAATAAGTCCGAAGTGACAGCTGTCAGATTTTGTTGTTTACATGAATTTTATTCCGTTGCTATTGACAGTGGGATTTAGATAAGTGAATATTATTCTTGTAGGTCTAATAATCAAGGGCGTTGTATGTAATAATCAACAGTAATATCACAAGTGCTTAGATTTTCACGATAATTTTGGTCGGGCGATCGCGAGTGCTGATTGTAGCGATAAATGCCCGACTCCGTAGGAGGAGGGCATTTATCCAGGGACAATCAGCCCGAGGGAAACGCCTGGCCAAAATTATCTGGGAAAATCTCGAGCACAAGTGATATTTCAGTGATTATTGCAAAAAAGAAGTCCGAAGTGACAGCTGTCAGATTTTGTTGTTTACATCAATTTTATTCCGTTGCCATTGACAATGGGATTTAGATAAGTGAATATTATCCTTGTAGGTCTAATAATCAAGGGTGTTGTATGTAATAATCAACAGTAATATCACAAGTGCTTAGATTTTCACGATAATTTTGGTCAGGCGATCGCGAGTGCTGATTGTAGCGATAAATGCCCGACTCCGTAGGAGGAGGGCATTTATCCAGGGACAATCAGCCCGAGGGAAACGCCTGGGCAAGATTATCTGGGAAAATCTCGAGCACGAGTGATATTTTGAAGATTATCACATAAAATAAGTCCGAAGTGACAGCTGTCAGATTTTGTTGTTTACATGAATTTTATTCCGTTGCTATTGACAGTGGGATTTAGATAAGTGAATATTATCCTTGTAGGTCTAATAATCAAGGGCGTTGTATGTAATAATCACTCATATATTTCCCACATTTCGGATTTGGCAGAAAACATCACTTTTACTGCCTTTACAATTACAAATTACTGTTGCGCTCCTGGCACCTTCGGCTATAATTGTATTTTAAATATAAGTCAAGTGTCGAGTAGCCTTTACGCCCCCGCCTGCCACAAAGCTACCTACTTGCAACACTCTATATGAGTCAATAGCGTAAATAAATCTTTTAATCATCGCCATTGGCTAATGTTTTTGGTTATATCTTTTAAATTGTGTGAAATAACCCTTATTGAGCCTACGGCCGAAACTAACGTCGTATGATGTAATATTGGAGTCATGCACTAGATAAGTACCTATAGCAACGGCGGATGCCAACCAATCAGACCGCTCTGGTACCTATTTGGCGAGTTACGCCTTCCCAAACTTTGGGCCTGCAACTTGGTGTCAAGTCCCAAGTGTGTATCCATTTGTCCATTTGTGTTGCAGTTATTGGAAAGCGCCCAAAAACACGAAGTTGCATTTGCATAACTCACAACAGGGGTTGTATTGAACACTGGGTAGACTCATTTCAAACTCAATACCCCATGAAAACGTAGTAATTGAGACTCAAACTCACCGATTTTTAGCGCATTTGTCTGTTTATAATTTTTGCAGTTGAACTCATTCCCGAATGGGTGGACAATTAGTAGGTATATTTGAATTAGAATTTTTGCTTGAAGAAAGTAGTTCTCAAACGGTTTTTTGCTATATAGTTAGCTCATCCCCACCTGTTCAACATGTTGAAAGCATACATCTCTGTGACCCGTAATACTTAGTATACAGGGTGAAAATTGAAAAATAAATCTTTAAACTTTTCTATTCCGGTGAAATAATTCTTGAAAAGAACAGCCTCTCATTATTCAGCAACCTTATGGTCTCCTACTGAACGTGTGAAAAACTCACCCCTCGATAGCTGCTGGTATTCTACGTACAGGGTGAAATCAATTTTTTTTCAATAAATTTCATCTTGATCAAATCAATCCGGACAAAGACCAATTCCGGCTCTGTTAGAAGTCTATATAATCTCTCATTCAAGATATGAAAATGTCACCTTCCTTAAACTGCTAAAACATGACATACAGGGTGGAACACCCTTTTTTTCTTTAATTTTTTTTTGTTGGGTCACATTAATTTTCTTTATTTAATTTTTATTTAATTGTCTTATTTTACGAGGCGACATTCAGCTATATAAGCTGCTCTACCATGCAACCTCGGGGACAGCACAAAATATCCATGGATGAAGTAGGATTCGAACCCACACAGGGCAGAGCGAATGGTTTGGCTTGCCATCACCTGTACCACTCGACCACCATCGCACCCGGATTCGGATGATAATCTTACCCACTTCAAAGGAGAGCCTAGAGTATTTGACAAAACATATCAAAAATTTACATTTCTGCAATCACTGCAACTACTGGCTACTGTAGCATCAAGCATTTTTGCGATTTCGGTTGTGCGAGGAGTTGCTAAGGACAATTTCCTTAGCAACTCCTTGCACAACAAAAGTTGAAGCAACATATAATTCATCTTGTATATCAAGTCAGAGTGATATTAGAAATGCAAATCTGTTATATGGCTTGCGGAAAACTCTGAGCTTTCCAGTAAACCAGATATAAGATTATTATCCTGATTAATTTTATCCAGAAAAAAAATTAAACAAATTAATAAAGTATGTTTCACCCTGTAGATTGTGTAAAGGGAGTTTGAGGACTGTGACATTTTTATATCTTGAATAAGAGATTATAGGATTGTAACAGAGCTGGAATAGGCTTTTTGTCTGGATTGATTTGATGAAGATAAAAAACATTGAAAAAAAATTGATTTCACCCTGTACGTAGGATACCAACGACTATGGAGGGGTACATTTTTCAAATGTTCAATAGGAGACTATAAGGTCGCTAAATGATGAGAGACTGTTTTTCTCGAAGATTGTTTCATCGAAATAAGAAATTTCAAAGATTTATTTTTCAATTTTCACCCTGTATACTAAGTATTACGCGTCGCAGGGATGTATGCTTTTAACATGTTGAACAGGTGGGAATGAGCTAACCATATAGCAAAAAATTATTTGAGAGCTACTTTCTTCAAGCAAGAGATAATTTTTTTACTATTTCAAGTACACTAAATGGGCATTTCTGTTTTTAAATTGTGACGCCATCTTGGCCCGCCATATTGCACTTCTGTATTATTAACCGACCGATTTCATTGGAATCTGGAACATACTCGTGTCTTCTATAGATATGCGTGTTTTCATTCTTGATTTTGGGGCCCGCCGCCATCTTGGTCCGCCATATTGACTTTCCCACAAGCAGTGATGTGAGTCGGGTATTTACCGGGTAGGTAGGTAAATATAAATCGGATATTTACCCGGTATTTTCCCGAGCGATATTTACCCACCCTACCCAGTTTGACAGAAAAGTTATTGACACTGTTGACAGCTCGGTTGACAGTGTTGACGGTTAATGGTCAAATGATTTCTTTTTCCGAGTTCCAAGGCCTCATAAACATAACCTCCAAAGCACTTATTATTATTTGGCTGCTGTAAGCAAAAGTCATTATTGTTTGTTGTTGTTTCTCCAATTGTTCGTCACAATCCACCTTTCCCATGAGAATTTCACGCATACCTGCGAACCCAGAACTAGCGGTCTGTAGTAGTCGTTTGTACTAGATGGAGTATGCGCTCACTGGTATGCGCGCTAGTGATTTCTGCCATGGGAAAGGTGGATTAATGAAAATAGATACCCTATTAGAGACCCGATTTTGGGTAAATACCCGGTATTTACCTTGGGTATTTACCCTTAAATATAAAAACCCGGGTATTTTACATCACTGCCCACAAGTCAACCGGTTTCAGGAAAACCTCTATCACTATTAGAAAGAAAATACGCTAGTGAGTCGCACGCCCGTGGAGGCATATTCACTCGTTTCTAATCGATTTCGAATGGTTTCAGGATTCATTTCGAGCAGTGAACCTGCTGTGTATCATATTCATAAGTTTGCATGTAGGTACACCAGTTTCCAGGTAAGTAACTACTCATTTCATACTTTGTCGTGTTTCGGTTGAGCGAGCGAACACAAACGGAGTGCAGTTGACAATAATTGAGCTGGGTACCTGTAATTTCAAAAATTAAACCGATTTGTAAATTCTGCGATGGAAAAAAAGCAAGAAAACTGCCCAAGTGCAAAATGACACGGCATAATTTGAATCAAAATTCAGGAAGAAGTCCATGCCGCACGTATAAACTCAACAGTATCAGTGAAAGTCGTATTTCTAATAAAGAAAAGAAGTATAACTTTATACTATATTAATAAAGCACGACGCGTATCATTAAATGCACAAAAGAACAATAAAAATACTCAAACGCAAGGGAAATAATTAAAAGGATTACATATTTCGATTCATTCAACAATTAGCTGAGCTAAAATCGTGCCCATGTGCCATGTGAACCATCTGCAAATGGAGGGAAATTTATTGTATAATAATATCGCTAAATACCTACTAACTATACCAAATTATTCTTGTTTTTGTTTTTTAAGCAGAGTTGAGCAAGTTTTTCTCATAATGGCGTGGAATAATAATCATCGGTTATAATAATTAGAAAAATTCTGGTTATTTTCAGTGATACATCTAGTCGAGTCTTTTAATGACATTAATTATTACAAGGATGTCAGGGTCTGTTGTATAGGAAATTCTATATATTATAGCAGTGGAAGGTACATAGACGGATACATGTGTTATGCGCGATACATATTACGTAAATGTTTTCCAACACTTCCCATTTTTTCAAAATATTTAGTTGTTTCAATTTAAATATTATTCGATTTTATTGACCGTGACACGTACCGTAAAATACATGGGAATCCTTCTGTTATCGCCGCCGGAGTGATGCCTATGGGAAAGAATGCTGAGAAGAGTATTAAATGCCGTAACCTCAGAACGTGGCTAAATGATAATAATAACAACAATACAACATAATCTTTTGTTGATGCACACTTATAATGCAGGTATATTAATATCGGGTAGAGCTGTAGCGAATGTTTTTGATAAAAACCGCTCCGGCACATTTTTCTGCATTAAGTAGGTATGTAGTACCTACTCATTAATTTTTATAGCTCCAACTTTTTTTTTCTGGTGTATTTTCAAGAGTACCGTCAAATGCAAATTTGATACGGTAATGTCAAAATCAAAAGCATTTCTACGACCGTTTTCTTTAGAAGTTTATCGTACTGGCTTAAAGGTATAGTACGTTCATCTGAAGTGTGATTTTTAGTCGGCTGGGCAAATTTTCATGTTACAGGCTTGCCGCTTATTTACCGGATGTGAAACTGGTCTGTTCAAAAGTAAAGTTTTGTTCCTTATATCAAAACTGACATAGGAATATTGAAATCTTGGAAAATTGACACCTTGTCATAAACTGACAGAAACTCATCCCTTGCGAGCCCCAAAACGAAATCAATTGGCAAATCGAAGGTACTAACATCAATTTCGGTCTAGTAGGTACGCAACTTTAAGCGGCTGCGGTTTCTGAAATTTGGATTGATAAATAATAAACTTTTAACACGTAAATTCTGCTGCCCGCATGACAGACAGCCTGATCCTTGTTTTGCCAATAATTCTTCAGGGTTTGACGTGGCTTTTTGGCTGGAATGGCAAAAAGGTTGATGATTTCATTGGGTGCTCTTTTTGGAGCGAAAGGTTTCACATTCTTTAGTTCGAAGCATCGAAAAATCGAAATCGCTTCAAGAGGTTGAAAATATTATTCTAAACTGTCAAATGTCACACGCTGCTTTAATTCATTTGCCCAATTTACCCATTGGCGAAAATTAAAAATCGGTCGTAAAATTACGCCATTTTCCAATAAAATGGATAAAAGCGTCAAATATTATGTTTCACTAGTGGCCCGGACGATATCGTATGTCCTCTTGAATTATTGTGCCGAATATCACCAGTGAAGTCAGCCGCAAAGCTTTGGGACTTCTACACTTGAGGTGAACGTACTATATGTATTGACTCCTGCCAAGCTCCTTTTGAACATAAAACATCAAGCATCAAGCCTAAAGGTTCGAACGAAAAATCTACTGACGTTTCAAGCTTGTTTACGTCATCAAATTTCTCATTTCAACATGGCCACCTTGGGAAAATATTCCACTTTTGTGCAATTTTCAAACCGCTGCATCTTTATTTTCCATTGTGAAGAGATTTTTAAAAACATCACTCTACAGGGTGTCCGTTTTTCGAGGCTAAGCATGGGTATCTCGCTTATCTTCAGAGATACAGAGTCGGTTAGATTAGAAAAAAGTTGCGAATTTTCATGACGATCAATGATCCAAAGAGATATTTGACTTGTCAGTTTTAGTTTTTGAGATATCGAGAAAAAACAGAAATTTGTAATCTTTGTTTTTATTTTTTATTTAAAAAACGGTTGAAGGTAGCGTTTTCTAATTAAGACATTGTGAAGGCACTTTTCCAAGGGGAATTCAATGTTGCCAAAATCTTCATTCTAGCTTTCAAAACAACCGAGATATGACATTCAACTTTGTTTTCTCTTATGGGCGCCATATTGGATTTTGACATTTTTAAATACAATTTTTTTTCTTCTGGTTACAACGATGTGTCACATGCCACTGTTGAATTCATGCTTTTAAGCAAAAAAAAATTTTTATTTTTCAAAGAGTGCTTTGGAAACAAAATCAGCACCGACAATAAAAAAAACGTAAATGTTGAACATTTATTCAACAGTGACATGTGGCACATCGTTGTAACCAGAAAAGAATACCGTATTCAAAAATATCAAAATCCAATATGGCGCCCATTAGAGAAAAAATTTTAATGTCGTATCTCGGTTGCTTTGAAAGCTAGAATCAAGATTTTTGCAGCTTTGGATTCCCCTTGAAAAAGTGCTCTGACAATGTCTAGATAAGAAAAGGCTACCTTCAACCGTTTTTAAATAAAAAATGAAAACAAAAATTCAAATTCCTCTTTTTTCACGATATCTCAAAAACTAAAATCGATACGTCAAATTTCTTTTTTGATCATTGATCGTCATGAAAATGCGCAACTTTTTCCTAATTTAACCGACTTTGTATCTCTCAAGATAAGCGAGATACCCATGCTTAGCCTCGAAAAACGGACACCCTGTATATTCATTGGAAAGATCTGTATAATCAAAGATTCATCCAATACCTCAGAATACATTACAATTCAAACGAAATGACATCTCGGGCGGCTGTGAAAATGGATATTTTCGCTAGAAATGAAGCGTTTTCTTAAATCGAGTTCATAATGAAAGCTCTCCATCAATTTCCATAGAAAAACTATACTGACTCTGAGAACACATTGTTTCAAACGCAAATGTCAAATTTCACAGCTGCCCTAGATGTCATTTCATTAGAATTGTACTTAAGAAATAAAACGGGGCTCGGTACAGGGTGTTCCATAGGTAGGGGAGACCGGGGCCAGTTGATCCAAGGAAAGGGTAGGCTCACACAAGGTCCTAATTGCAAAAAATTACCGCCAGAACTCCATCAAATTAGAAGTGGAGTGTGCTGCCATCTACTGGAATAGTGTGCAAAAGTTATAACATTGTGAGATTCGTCAGTTTAAAACCACTGACAATTTACATTTTTCGCGCCAGTTGAGTAAATTTTCAACCCCTCTGAAAGCATCACGTTTTTCGCATAAAAATCATATCCTGATGTATACTTTTCATTTTGCATAAAGCATGCCTATTCTTTCTTCTCCACTATTCTCCACAATTATTATTGTCAGCAGTTTTTCCAAAAGAAATATTCAAACTAGAATTTCACTCTAGGGTTAGTTGACACTTTTTGACGGGGTATGTTGACACTGTGTGTTTCAGTATGTATTTCGATTATACATATACCGGGTGATCATTTGAAAACTATCCACCTGCAATAACTCCCGATTCCTAGTGAATATTTTTCCGAGCAAAAACAGGTCGATTTTTATATCGAGGAGGACATCCAAAACATACATTAGCAAATTTCTATATTCACCCCCCTCGCCCCCACTCACCCCAACATTGAAATTTCAAATGACACTACCTACCTTGCGATACATCAAATTGAAGGAAATTGAACTTTTTTTTCCGAAAAAAATATTTTAAAATTTCTTAACCCCACCCCTTTTCCTCTAAAAATTCTCTGACTGTCCCATTTTATATTCTGGACCCCTCATTGTTTTCTCAATTTAGTCGGCGTCATCCTAGAAAGCATCGAAAAAGAAAATTTTCGGTGGAAAAAGTGCTACCCAAATTCCCCCCTTCGCTCTCCCCCACCTCAACTCCCAAATTTAACAAAACACCACCTACTTTGTGATACATCAAATTGAAGGAAATTGAATTCTCTTTCCGAAAATTTTTTTTTTGAAATTTCCTACCCCTCTCCTAATAAATTGGTCATTTAGAGTATGCTAGGGGGGAAATGGGGGGCTTTAAAAATTATGAAAAAATCTTGTTCATAAAGAGAATTCCATTTTCTTCAATTTGATGTATTACAAAGTGGGTATTGACATTTTAAATTTTTAAAATCAGGTGGGGGGAGCGAAGGGGTGAATTTGGGTGGCACTTTTTTACAGAAAATTTTCTCTTTCGATGCTGTGCAGAATGACGTTGAGTGTATTCAAGGGAAATGGAGGTCAAGAATATTAACTTGGACACTCAGAGAATTTTAGAAAGAACGGGGGGTGGGGTTGAAAAATTTCAAAATATTTTTTTTAGAAAGATAATTTAATTCTCTTTAATTTGATGTATCGCAAGGTAGGTGGTGTCATTTGAAATTCCAAAGTTGGGGTGAGTGGGGGCGAAGGGGCTTACGATATAAATTCTCCAATTTATGTTTAAGATGTCCCCCTCGATATAAAAATCGACCTGTTTTTGCTCAAAGATATTTGAACTAGGAATCGAGAGATATTGCAGGTGGATAGTTTTCAAATGATCACCCGGTATATGTATATAATGTGTGGTTATCCATATGATTGTTGATTTATTTATTATAATTGTTACGGATTTCGCTTTTGGGTTCTTTCATAATTGCGACGACGTTCAAACACACACTGTTCATCACTGCGTACTACTATACATTCACTTTAAGTATGATTCGCGCTTGGGAATATCGCCGATTACTACTCGCTGTTGTCGCTTTTGCATTTAATACTGGTTTGTCGGCCGATCCATCGCTGTTTATATACCTCCGAATATTATCCTGGAAGTTTCCACCGGTTCTTGGGCAAATTCCACATTGATCGTGGCAAATGACTTCGAGGCGACTCTCGAACAATTCTTCACCTTTCGCGTGCATTACCAACGTGTTCTCGAAGCGACGCCTCTGCCAAATGGGCTAATGTTATCATCCGCATGTTGATATCTTCCATATTATTTTGAACGGGGCAGATCCTACGCGTATGCTCTTGAAAGCACTAGAGCTTCGCAACGCGTAACGTGATTCATCAGTGTTTTCACATCGGTATTTTATCATGTTTTGATATTTCTAAGAATTGTTTATTGTTCGTATTAGTTCTTGTAGTTTTATGTAGTTTAGTAGAATATGAACTGAACAACTGAACTCAATGTATTTCAGCTGAAAAGTACATGTTCCATTTTGTTGATTTATTCTGATCCTATATTTTTCATGTGTCAACTGGCCCCGGTCTCCTCTACGTATTGTTTTGGATTGGTACCCGATTCTTCGAAGAGTTTCCGAGCTCAGCCCTGTATAAAAATATTTTTTTTGCCTTTGTAGTCACTCTCATAGTAATAACAATGTCGCTGTTTCGCGTAGGGGTAACCTATCTACAAGTTTTTGACGCTATTTTATCTGAATGAAATAAACAAGTCGTCAGTATGGCTTTGGTGGTTCAACCTTCACAAACAGGAGGAGATCTCGATCGACGCCACAGGCGCTCTGCACATTTTGAATATCCCGCCCGTTTCAGCACCCTCATGTGGCAGTCGCGAACATATGTGTAAGGAAAATTGTCAAAATTGAAGTTTATGAATTGTTGAAATTGACATTTGCAGGTGGTATGATTAATGAAATGGCATTGTTGTCATGGAAATAGATAACTTCCTGTGAGAAAAGTACAAAAAGACCGCAACTTTTGGCGCTGAAGCAAATCCGCAGAGTGCCTATAGGCTGTCTGATTTCTACATGATTCTAGTGGGCTGCGATTCAGGCCGCTGCGACCAGAAACACCAGCCCACTCCAATCATGTAGAAATCAGACAGCCTCTATTATACCTCTATCATAGCCTCTATTTAGATAACTTTCAAAATAACGCGACGCCCAACTTTCCACTGGCCACTTTTCGACACGCAAATGAGTGTCGTACTGGCGCTTGACTTTCTGACTGACACTGGCTTCATAAATAAACAAAATTGCAGAATTTGGGTCACGGAAAATATTTGGGTGGTCCTTCAACACCAAATGCATCCACGTAGGTCCTCAAGTGTACCAGTCTGGTGCGGTGTAACCTCTGAGAATATCATTGGTCCATATTTTTTCGAGGATGAGGGTATTGAGGGTGGCAATGCTGTGGCCGTTGATGGCGAAAGATACCGCACCATGATCAACAACTTTTCAAGACCAGAAGTTGAAGATTATCCAAACATCTGGTTTCAGCAAGATGGAGCCACACCTTATACTGCCGCAGCCACGATGCTAATTTTGCGGAATATTTTTGAAGAACGGACCATTCCGCGAAATTTGGAGTTCAAATGGCCGTCGCGTTCGCCAGATTTGACAGCGCCTGACTTTTTTGTGAGGGTATCTGAAAGGGAAAGTATACAAAAACAAGCCTGAAACTCTCCAGCCACTCAAAGAGAACATCCGACGCGGAATCAGAACATTACCGCCAGAAGTTTCACACAAAGTGATGGAAATTTTCTGAAAAGAGCACGAATTTGTGAAGCTGAAAGTGGCGGTCATTTAAAAGATGTTATCTTTCATACATAGTGTACATAGAAATTTCATGTTTCGTCTATGATTTGCATTAAAATTCATTCAAAAAAACCAAAAGGTGAAAAAGTTATAGCTATTTGGAAACGGTCCGTTACTTTTGTGCCACCCCATATTGATACAATCTTGCTGTCAGTTTCGTTACAAGAAAATTGAACCACAATACAGATTCGCGATGGAGTGGCACACAAAGAAGAGCTGAGTCCGCGATTCGCTCGTAATCCATTACCGATGAGCTCCTAGGGTGAGACTTGACCTCATTCATGGGTGAGTCTTGTCCTCCACACAGATGAGACTTGAACCTTTTCCCGGGTGAGTCCTATCCTACCGCTGGCGCTGGGATGAGTATTGACTTCTTTTCGGGTGAGTCCTGGTCTCCTTCCCCTGAACTGCACCGCAGCGCCGTGGAAGTTAGATGCTTGGAATCGATGAACGTTAGCCTCAGAGTGTGTAACTCGATGTCTGTAGCTTCGGAAAGCGGGATTCCTAGACCCAGTGGGTTGAGATCAGAACTTAGACGGAGCTCTTGCGCATTTATTCTGAGTTAGCCTACATTTGCTGGTGTCTCCTCTGCCATTGAGTCGTATTTCCTTACCATCCTTTGTTGTGCATCTTCCACAGAAAAAGTATTCAAGCCCTTGGACCCTTTGGGTTATTTGCGTTGTGTCTGCGGTAAACAGAGAGCCAGACCTGGTAGGTCAGTTCTAGAATCTTCTTCTTTGTCAAGTTTTAAGAACCGCGGAAAAGTTGATCATAATTGAAAGTAAATGAACTCGCACTTGCATATATCAGGGTTCAGACCCTTCCGTGGAGTCGCAGTTGTTAATAATCAGTTTAGGGGAACAAACCCCCTCCCCTTGAAACTAATAGCTTTGTTTCAGCGTGCGACTGCAGTTATTCCAATTTTCATGTTAGTTGCATTTTCGAGTACAAGAGAATTATTATCATTGACGAATGCCCTGAACGGAAATTTCATCTAGAGAGGAACGTCCGGTTTGATCTCGCGGAACTAATAATTTTGTTGCAGCAATTATCTGTCAGCTTCAGTTCGTCGGCGAGCATTTTTGTAGGTTTTTATCAATGATGGGTTCACTGAACACAAAACAGTATGGGCGAAGTCAAAAAGATCTTCATAGGGAAGTTTTGCACCTCATTGGGCTCAACATTTCCGGCTATAGACACTCGCGTTCGCGATAACGTTCCTAATAGTATATTACATACCGTCGAGAGTATGTATACTATTTTACTCACAACCATGTACACAGCTTGCAGGATTACAGGCGTTCAAAAGTTGAAATCTGAATATTAACTTTTTGTCATAACTTTCAGATAGGCCGATTAATTTTGCTGAAACGTGGTTCAGGAAATACTGATTAACACTCTTATTGTTTGGTTGGATGCATATTCTGAAATTTCCTTTCTAAAACTACCATTTCTTCACTTTCTCGGGAGGTCGGCAATGGGTCACTTCCCGACCTCCTACTAGGTATGTAATGAATCAATTACCATAGTGGTTGTGAGTAGAAGTGAATTTTGAAGATATCGTAGAAGTTGAGCGCGTCTCTTAATGGAGGCAACTCTCTAACCAACTTTATTCTAATTGTTACTATTATTTGATTGTTTACTTTGACTTTGACACACATTTTACACTTATTACTGCTTCGAAGATTGCCCCTTACCCCGAACTGTAAGGCTGAAACGCGTCACAATAAACATATTTGATTTACGTGGATCGACATATTTATTATACAACTTGAACTTTGAAGGGCTGTATCTTCGTCATTAGGCCGAACTTTGCAAAATGGTACCAAGGTTTTCGTCAAATTTTTTTTCGAGATTTTGACGGATACTTATATTTGTTTTGAGGTCCCCTATGACTATTAAGACCATTTCTAGAATAATCTCTGTCTGTGTGTATGTATGTATGTTTGTAACCTTTCACGATAACAGCCGCAAAGTCTATCCGATCAACTTGAAATTTGGTACACAGACATGGTTTTGCCGTCGAATGAGCCCATTAGTTTTTGGTTGTCATCTGTCAAATGGAAGTGTCACTGTTTAAAAATGACAGAAACTATGTCTCACGGAACTTGACTTGCGATATACCGTTTGAAAGCCCATTAAAAAACCGTATTCAGAACAGTTAAAAGTTTTCCCCTATTTGTCATTTGTCAAATCATAAAAAATGTCAAAGTTCAAAACTTTACCATTTCATTATCCAAAATCTATCCGATGGATTGGGACCAAATTTGACAGGAAGCAACAAAACAAAAGAGTCAAACTAAGTCTGCAGTTGTAATCTCTCAGTTGCAGTCGAGCGGTATGAATTTTCAAAATTTCTCTTAGCCGTTGCCACACAAGAGGGCCTCTCGCCCGAATTTTGACCAGAACGACTCGACTTTGATGCAGGACTTCACTCAAAAATTCATTACTGCTCGGCGATCGACTTTTTTCGAAAAAGTCAAACTGATATCAAAAGTATATTAAATTGGGCGTCGTGAAGACCCATTTTCAAAATCGGCACGGTTCCAGTTTTTTGACGGTAATTTTTCCAAAATGAAATTTGTATATGTATTCCGTAAATTTGAAAAAACTGCAATGCCAACTTTGACATGCGGTGAGCCCATATACTCACCGGTGAGCCCCACGAAATATCCATTTTAGGTGCAGACATGCTGGGAATGAAAGTTGTAGAAAAGATTAAATTAAATTTTGGAAACAATATTTTCGAAATTGGACTCATAGTCATCAAATTTCTCATTCGATCATGGGCCCTATACCTTAGGCAACATTTTCGCTTTTGTACAATTTTCAAACCGCTGGAATCCTAATTTTTTATTGTAAAGAGTTTTTAGAAACATCACTCTGTTTTAATTGGAAAGATCTGTATAGTTCATCTGATACCTCCGATACATTACAATAATTCAAATGGAATGATATCTCGGGCGGCTGTGAAATTTGTTTTTTCGCTAGAAATAAAGCATAAGTTCAATCGAGTTCACAATGGAAGCTTTCATCAATTTGTGAACGTTTCATAATATCCTACATACAGGATGGCCCAACAAAAACGAAACAAATTTTCGGGCACTTGACCTCATTGGTTTGTATTCTGTAACAATGTTCACTAGACGGACATAAGCCCCGTCATGGCTTCGGCAACTTCGAGCCAGCCTCCTAGAAGGGGCTGTAACCCTCCAAAACACTGAAATTAGCTTTATCTTGAAAAATTTGCATCGAATCGAAAAAAAATTTACATCGCTATAAAGACAATTGAACCAGCTTTGAAATGGTGTATCAACCCCAATTGTCATTTAAAATTTTCGAAGGGGCTGCCACCCTGACTACAGAAGTGAAACTACACGGTTAAATTAATAGCAGTTGAACGTCCCCCTTGAGCAAAGTTGACCTGGCCGGGCTTATTTCGAAAAAATGAGGGCGAATGCCCGAAAATCTGTCTGTTTCGTTTTCAATGGGCCACCCCCTGTATAAAAGTTGAACAGACTTCGAAAACAAATTGTTTTCAACGCGAATGTCAAATTTCAGACCGCCCGCGATGTCATTTCATTTGAATTGAGGAGTTGGGTGCAAAAAAGGCATTTCTGTCAAAAACATCCTTTGAAAAAATAGCGGTCCAATCGTACCAAATGATGTTTTAAGAGAAGTGCCCTTTTTTTCACCCAACTCCTCAGGTGCAAGAAGAGCATTCGCTTAAAACATCATCTGGCATGGTTTCTTCAAAACCACAATTTTTTCAAATTATGTTTCAAGAGAAGTGCCCTTTTTGCACTCAACTCCTCAATTGTACTTTAGAAAGAAAACAGGGCTCGGTAGAGGGACATATTATTGTTACGAGCGGCGATTCCCGTGCATTTTGTAACACACTTGATCTTTCTAGACTCTTCCCATCAGAACGCAGCGTACAATCGGCCCAATTAGAGGCCGCACGCATACTTCAATTTTGAAGGAGTTTCTAAGCAAAATCTCCTTAGCAACTCCTCCAAGATTGAAGTATGACGTGCAGCCTCTAATTGTGCCGACTGTACAAGTCGAAGCTCTGGACATTTCCAGAATATACGCGATGGCTTAGCGAGTTCGCAATATCTTCCTTAGAGTCAAGAGCAATTCAAGGTGAAAAATAGGTTTCAGTCTCCAACAAAGTCAAAACCACATCCAATCTTTTTCTGAAACGGACAAAACAGACCGTAGCTTAAAATGAGCAAATGCAAATAGTCCAGATATAAGAGACGCAGCCTTTGAAAAAATTTAACGCTCTAGACATTTGTCATAATCAGCAAAATATAACTTTGTGTTTAATTCGAGTTGAATCGTTTTAACCCGAAAACAACTGTCATTTTTACGAGAGAAAAGTACACAAGATATTATCTGACTAAACTCCAGAGACGAAATCGAGGTCCACTTTTTCAGTGGAATCATAAACCTCGGAAGAGAGAGAAGAGAAGACTCAAAATACGGGGTGTTTCAGCGATGATAACAAACATTCAACCGTGGGTGGATCTCATCAAATATGACGAAAACCTATATGTACCATTTTGCATAGTTCGGCCTAATGACGAAAATACAGCCTTTCAAAGTTCACTATTCTCGTATTTCAAAAACTTGTGACGAAATTAACCTCAATTCAGTATAGACTGGTTTGTCGAATCTACCAAACTGCCAAATTTTGAAAGAATCCAGCTAATGGCGTAAAAGCTACGCGGGTCAATAATTTAGAAGCATCCGAAGAAAAGTTGACTCAAGGTGACCCGTCCCTAACTTTTACGCCAGTGCAGTGGTTGGATTCTTTCAAAATTTGGCAAGTTGATAGATAATTTTGATAAATGCCAAATTTAAGCTAATGTCGTCAAAACGTTCGTGAGTTACAAATTTTTCAAATCCGAAAAAAGTGAATTTTGAAGATGTCGTAAAAGTTGAGCGCGTCTTTTAATGGAGGCAACTGTTACGGGTTGCCGGGTTGAGTAGAATAGCTCTAAGCTAGACTCCTCCTATGATTTTGTTCTAATTATGTTTTTTTTCCGCAATAAAAGACCATTTATTATTATTATTATTATTATTATAACTTTTTAACAAACTTCATTCTGATTGTTATTATTATTCAATTGTTTAATTTGACTTTGACACTTTCACATACATTTTACACTTATTATTGCTTCAAAGATTGCCCTTTACCCCGAACTGTAAGGCCGAAACGCGTCACAATAAACCTATTAAATTTACGTGGATAGACATATTTATGAAACAACTAACTTTGAAGGGCTGTATCTTCGTCACTAGGCCGAACTTTGCAAAATGGTACCAAAGTTTTCGTCATATTTTGACGAGATCTACTCACAGTTAATTTTACTTCCCCGACCCACCACCCAACGAGGAGGGGAGGTATTGTGAACGCGCTAAAAAAAATTTAGAGAATTTGACGGATATACCTGTTTTGAGGTCCCCTATCACGATTATTCGTGGGTTCCACAAAAAAGATAATACGAGATTAGTTGATTCGCGCTTTTGTTTAACGATTTGTAGCTGACTGATCAATGGAAATGCTGGTTTATCCCTCAATGATGAAAATATGATGGGTCTAGTACAGATTTCAGGCATTCTTTGTGGTTAATCGTCTAGCGTTCAGCAGAAAAAAGTTCAGTTAATCTGCAATCAGCCTTGATCGCTGATTATCTTTTTTGTGGAACTGACGGTAACACCATTTTCAGAATGATCTCTGTCCATGAATTTTCAAAATTTCTCCTAGCCGTTGCCACCCAAGAGGGCCTCTCGCCCGAATTTTGACCAGAACGACTCGCCTTTGATGCAGGACTCCACTCAAAAATTCATTACTGCTCGGCGATCGACTTTTTTTGAAAAAGTCAAACTAATATCGAAAGTATATTAACTTGGGCGTTGTGTAGACTCATTTTCAAAATCGGCACGGTTCCGGTTTTTTAACGGTAATTTTTTCAAAATGAAATTGGTATATTCCGTGAGTTTGAAAAAACTGCAATGCCAACTTTGACATGCTGTGACCATGGGTCAGCCCCACGAAATATTCATTTCAGGTGCAGACATGCTGGGAATGAAAGTTGTAGAAAAGAATTAATCAATTTTTGAAAAGAAAATTTCCGAAATTGGACTCCCGGTTTCCGAGTTTTGATCTCTAGAAAAACCGCAAATTTTCCAACTTTTTGTTCCGTGAACAGATTGTCACCATTTTCTGTTTAAACAAGGAGTTACTGGCCCTTGAATATTCTCCAATAATTTTCTTCTCAATTTCCCGGGAATTTCCCTGTTGAAAATATAAAACAAGCCTGGGTTATCGAAACCGGATTTGAATGATGTAGCTCAAAGTGAAGCCGTAATTGACGATCTTCATAATAAGATGATTTGGAAAAAGATTCAAGGTTTTCCCGGAGAATTCAAATTTTCAAAATTTTCAATTTCTTGCAAATCACTTTCAATCTTTCTGTGGTGCCAGTTTCAGATCGTTCACCTCTATCCATGTACTAATGCGTCTGACTGCCTCACTCGCTTTTCTTTCTACATAATTTGGTCCCTAATGAAAACCTGCAAATTTCTAACTTTTTAGCTTGTGAACAGATTTATACTGCCGTTCTTTGAACAAAGGATGATTGATTTTTAAACATTTCCAGGTTATTTCTCTTGAAATTCTTCCAAGTTTTCTGGAGTTTTCCGCTTCAAAATCCACCGACCTAGCTTATCGAGACCAGACTCAAATGATGGAGCTCTAAATGAATCCCTTATCAAAGAAAATATCTCAATTCTTCAATCTTTTTCTCTAACTTCCTACCCGAAGGGACATCATTTCATAGTAAAATTTCCATCCATTCCTTGCTATTCGTCGGGGAAGTTTTGGGATGACACAACCGATTTTTTTCAGTATCATCGCTGAAACACCCTGTATTTTATCAAAGAAAACAACTAAATTTGATCTCTACCTTCAAAAGGCTTATCTCCGTCATTACCTACCTGTGTAAAAGTTATCGATGATACCAGTAAAACAATCCAGGTACATACCTAGATAGCACCAGTTCTACAAGAGATGATTTGAATAACAGCGCACTGCGTAAAAGGATTATTAAAACAAAGTCATTGTTCATTAAACATTCATCAGTACCGCGTTTTCCTTATCATACTTACTGCAAATTATTATAATCTACAACCGCATTTATAAGTAGGTACGGTACCAGTAAGTGTAACAATTATGTTCATGTTCAATGCGTGTACTTAGACTCGCGTAATTGAAAAAAGAAGAGCCCCTTTGACTTCATTATCCTTCACGTTTATTGCTGTTATGTAAAATACAAAAAAAAATGAACGTTTTTGACGCACGGCAGCAAACAAGAAAATTGTTCGGTTTCCAATTTTCGAGCTAGCAATCGTTAGAAGCATTCACTTAACTATTATTTTCTACAATTTGCATTTCTTTTGCGTTCATACACCGTATCGTTGTCCGTCCAAATGAAAGTAAAAGTTTTGCATTTTTCGGTACGCACAGTGCCACAGTATAATTTGTAGGAGGCGAGCTTGTGGAAGGTGGAAACGTATGGGCTTAGATTGAATTACTTCAAGGACGGAGTTGAATTGGTAAAATAAGCGTTGCTGAATCAATCTCTGTGAGTTTAGTCCTTGACAGATATTCACCATTCAGCTCTTTCGAAATCTACAAGGATGTACTTTGGTTTGAGCTCATTGGCATTCCCAAAATCCAAAAATATTTTTTTCAAATTTCGAAATTTTCGATGTTTTTTTTTTAATATGGAAATGCCAATGGGCTCAAACCAAATCACATCCTTGTAGCTTTCGAAGGAGACCTGAATGGTAAATTTCTGTCAAGGAATAAGCCCACAGCGTTTGATCCCACAAGGCCTTATTTTACCAATTAAACTCCATCCTTAAGAGTCCTCTGTACGCTTATAGTGGCTCCAACTAAAATGCCTCTAAATCGAAGCCGGTGATTTTCTTTGAACTGGCATTTGGAAATTCCACTTCATATCTCTATATTAACATGTCAACGGAAAAAAATCCGAGAAAACCCGATCACAGCCGAAGATAGTCAAATCTTACGCGCGCCACCCTAGGGCTTTCATTTGACTTGGAACAAAAATCTTTTTTTTCAGGGTGGGCTCTCAACAGTTTTCTGCACAATCGTACCGGGTGGTTTTTTAGTAAAAAAATTTCGGCTGAAAATATGAAGCTCCAAATTTTTGAGCATTTTTTTGATAATTTTCACAGCCAAATAACTTTGGCTCCAGATATTTTATAAAAAAACCACCCGGTACGTTGATGCAGAATATTATAGAGAGTCCTCCTTGGAAAAAGGAATTTTCTTTCAAGTCAAATAAAGGCCCTAGGATGGCGCCCGTGTAATTTCACTATCTTCGGCTGTGATCGGTTTTTCTCGGATTTTTTTCCTCTCACATGTTTTTATGGAGATATGAAGTGTAATCACCAAATACCAGTTGAAAAAAAATTACCGCCTTCGATTTAGAGGCCTTTTAGTCGGAGCTGCTTCGAGCGTACAGAGGACTCTTAAGGGCAGAGTCTTATTGGTGGAATACGGCGTTGCGGCATCAATCCGCCTGAGTATATTCCTTGACAGAAATCTATCATCCAGGTCTTTTTGGAAAGCTACAAGGATGTACTTTGGTTTGAGCCTATAGACATTTTCAAAATCCAAACACTATTTTTTCAAAACTTGAATTTTTTGGATTTTGAAAATATCTATAGGCTCAAACCAAAGTACATCCTTGTAGCTTTCGAAAAAGACCTGGATGATAGATTTCTGTCAAGGAATAAACTCAGACGGATTGATTCCGCAACGCTCATTTTACCAATTTGACTCCGGATACTATAATAACTGAACGCTCGTTACATGGTCCACCGTCCACCCTTCCTCATGTCCTTAGATATTACGGTGCCATTAAACAAATCGATTCCTGTTTTCTATTCTTTAATGAAACGTTACATCATATATTATCGGTATCGCATTGCTAATTTGGTCAAGACTACCTCAAATGGAAGGGTGAGAGAAGAATGCTGAAAACCCTCGTGAAAACCATAACGAACGGATCCTGCGAATCCAATAAAGCTCACCAAAAATTTCAATTAATTTGCAGAAATCTACGTCCACATTCCGATTTTTATTTAGAATTTTATTGCTCATGAACAAACCAATGTTTGAATCTTAATGTGATACTTGCGTATTTCGCTACAGTCACCTCCACTAAATATACAACAAATTATACATACCTGGCGACAGAAAGGTGATACATACAATAACTCCATGTAGTACCTAACAGCCAAAATGTGCTTGTTGTCATTTCCCCCAAAACATCTTCGCCTTTCTTGTCGTCCAACCTTCGAACTAACCTGAAATTTTTTCGAAGGAAAAAATCGGCATAAATTAAAAATTTCCAAAGCTTTTCGATATAGAACAACACGGTGGTCATGTCATACTCGATGTGATACGGTATTCTCAAGGGCTACCGCGTCTGTGGAAACCGGGACCTCGCTGGTGGAATATTGGAAACACGCCGGGCAGATTTTCGAGTTACCTGCATGTTTTTGTTTTGCCTCAGGTGGTTCAACTGGTGGCGTTGCAAAACGTGTGTCGGTGTTAAGATAATATTATTTCTTTTCATTAATAGCAAGCATACACATCACGTAAGTTTTTGTTTCGATTTTAGGAGCATTAAAGATTCTTGACCGTGACATTGAAATTTCTCTTTGGCCAAAAAAACTATTGAATTATAACCTTCACGTACGTAGTGTTTAGTATTGTAATTTTTTGCCAATTATCGTTACCGTAAGGTAGGTAATAATGGCTCAGACAATTGTTTATTAATTGAATTTTTTATGCCTTCATTACATGCTGTAAACTTGATTGCCCACCGCTATTTGCTCTTCTGCGTAGTAGTCGATGAGCCAGGAGCCAAAAATCACGATTTTGGTTTCCACCCTGGGGACTTGACGTGTCATACCTTTTTGGATTCCTCACAACACCAATATGGAAATAAGCCATGAAACCTTTTTGTATCAAGTAGCTTAAGACCGTTATCTTGGAAAAACTGCGCCAAATATGTAGTTCTTGTGGTTTGTATTTTTTTTCGCATCAACGGCACCTCCAATGGGGCCTTGCAATTGAAAAACTCAACGTGAGGTCGCCACTACTGTAGGGGGCGCCTACTTCGATGAAGCGGCCGTAACGACGGGAAAAACAGGGGAGTTTGAGTAGTTTGACCAGTAACTGACAGTGACTGGAGACGTCAAGCAAGAAACAGAGGTTATCCAAATTTCAAATCAAGACATAAAATGACGGACGTCGGTCGCTGAAGCGTCAACGCCGTCAAAATTGTCGAATTTGCCCCCCAACGGGTGTGGCGCCCTCGGTGTGTGAAAGTGGCAGTGCAAGGCCCCATTGGAAAAATGAAAAAGGGTAAATTAGACAACAAAATTTTCCATAAATATCGTTTAGCACCGTTTTTGACAGGTCTCGTTACTCCAAATATGACAGTTCATAGTTTAGCTACGGCAAATTTCTTTATTTAACATTTTCGAGTACACCCGATGATATTTATACAAATCGAACTTTACGTCCTTGTCTTTCTAGCGTACTTTACTAGAAATGCTGCTCTTAGCGGCATTTTGATGTCCATCTGTCCATCGGTCTAACTGTTTGTCTTATAAATTAATTGCTCCTGAACGAGAAGACCTAGCGAAAATCGACTTCTTGTGTGTAACACGTATTCACCGGAGAATGGAATTAGGAAAAAAAATTCTCAAACCATCGCCTTATTCTTTATCCGCAATGTCAAATTTTCTCACCCCCACCCACCCCAACTTTGAAATGACACCACCTATTTTGCGATACATCAAATTAAACAGAGTCAAATCTCTTTCTGAAAAAATGTTTATAACGTTTTTAACCCCACACCCCTTCTTCCTAAAATTCTCCGAATGTCCAATTTAATATTCTCGACCGTTCAATTCTCTTCAATGCAGTCAACGTCATCCTCTACAGCATCGAAAGGGAAAATTTTCTATGAAAAAGGTGCCACCCAAATTCACCCCTTCGCTCCCCCCACCTCACCTTAAAAATCTGAAATGACAATATCTACTTTGTGATACAACAAATTGAAGGAAATTGAATTCTCTTCCTGAACAAAATTTTCCCGGAATTTTTAAAACCCCCGTTTCTTTTCTAAAATACTCCAAATGTCCAATTTAAAGGGGGATAAGTTGAAAATTGAAGAAAAAAAAATCAGAAATAGAATTCAATTCCCTTCAATTTTATGTATCACAGAGTAGGTGGTTGATTTTTTTTTAATTTTGAAGTTAAGGTGGTGGAAACTAATGCAATGGGGTGAATTTGGGCAGCACTTTTTTCACCAAAAATTCTTTTCTTCGATGCTATCTAGGATGATGCTGACTAAACTGAAGGGAATTGAGGTGACCAGAACATTGAACGGGCATTCAGAGAATTTTTAGGGGGAAGGGGGTGGGGTTGAAATTTTTTCAAATATTTTTTTCATGGAGAGAATTCAATTCTCTTCAATTTGATGTATCGCAAAGTAGGTGGCGTCATTTGAAATTTTAAAGTTGAGGTCAGTGGGGGCGAGGGGGCTGAAGATAGAAACTTGCCAATGTATGTTTTGTATGTCCCTCTCGATATAAAAATCGACCTGTTTTTGCTCAAAGAAATATTGACTAGGAATCGGGAGTTATTGCAGGTGGACAGTTTTCGAATGATCACCCTGTATATAATTTGCTCAGAGCTTTCCAGTTGAAAATTCCCATTCAGCCGCTATGAATTTTTATTTAACAATTTTTACAATTGTACAATTTAGATAAAGTTTGGAGGTTTTCCTGGAATAGCAAAATTTACCTGAACAGTTTTTTTTTTCATAGGGATGAATCCTAGATACTAGTCGGGAAAGTATTATGGTACCGCAACAGATTTTTTTCTCGATGGTTATCCTCTTATTATCTTGTCCACACCAAAAAACCGTGCAAAAAGCTTAATTAGGATAATAAAATATTCGTCGGTGATATATGTAGATAAATGCAATATTTATTATCAACTGCAAGCCTATGTTGTTGTATTTATGAAATCTTATCGAATATTTTGCTTCGGCAAGTAGCCTTTTACATAACCATAATAATTAGTCGTACAGTTTCCATCGTATGTTCAAGCTGGACCTCTTGAAATCGCCTCATCATCGCAAGAAAAGATCACGCCACGCTCTTTTCTCCTCCAGAGGCCGTTCCACTTTTTACGGTTCAAATTTCTTGGCGATTCTCGAAACCAACCAGACACATTGACATGTCAGGTAGGTAAGCGAAAAAATTTAGATACCGGAGGAACAACCGGTTCGGGTATAGAAAATTTCACTCGGTTCCAGAGATAATTTGAATTCGGAATTATGATAATCGTTATTGAAGGAAAAAACTGCGAATATTTCCATTTTCAGGTTTGTATTTTAAATGGTTTTTGGTGTCGGTGTTTTTTAACGCGCAATGAATTTATTATTAGCTACTTACGGCAAAAGGCATTACAAATTTGTTAACATGATTATAAAACTGCATTTTTCACGCATCTTTACTAGGTAGGTAGTGAAAACGATCGATAAGCTACCCTGTTGAAATTACCATTAGAAAATATATTCAAACCTGTTGAACCCTTCTAGGTTTGTGTTTTACCTATGAGGTATTCACTCTGATGTGACAAATTCACTTATCTATTCAAATAAATAATTTCTTACAAGACAGAGGGTGGCTCAAAAGTATCACAATCCGAGTTCAGAGCGGTATAATATGGAATCCACTCAAGATCACGAGGAAAATATTTAAAAAAATACATTTATTTTCAAAGATATTGGGGTTCAAAAGTTGGGACCTCGTCCCTCATTATTTCTGTTACTCATACTGATTTTGGGGAACTTATAATGACAGACTAATCAGTAGAGACCGGATCTTTAGGTTCGAACCTATTTTCTAATTCTATAGGCTTATCTCTAAATCGAGAAATTCTCGAATAGGCCAGTCAATAGGGAATTTGGATTGGCAAAACGTATACTCTGGCTGAATTCTTGTATATAGGGAATCCCCCACGGAGCCCCGAACCGCGAAAATCCACCAAAATTTCCTTGAGCTTTCCGAGATAAGGGTGTTTTTCTATATCTCGGTTGCTATTGGTTGGATTTCGATTTTCTTTTTTTTTTAAATGTTCGAAAAAATATTTGGAACAAGTTTTGTCCAGAACTCTTCAATAACTTGTCGAGAAAAAGTGCCAGAAGCCGAAAACCGTCGCTTTTTAGGGGCTTTTAGTTATGGAAAAAATTCCCAACAAAAGTTGTAGCTCCTGTAAGTCCCTACAAGTTTCAACCGAAAAATTTTTTGTGTCGCGAAAATTACCCACCCCGAGAGGGCGCTAAAGTCAACCTCGTTTGGAAAATATTTTCAGGTGTAGGGGGCATCGATTCCAACTCCATCATTTGGGGATCTAAAGGCCAAATTCTCATTTATGTTCGTACTAACTTTACTAATAATTGATGAATAACAAAACCTTTGTATACAGGGTGACTTTTTTGGAAAGGACCCACCCCCGATATTTCGCTGCACAAATTTTTCCTGGGAAAAAAACCGGAACAGGTCGATTTTTGTTTCGAGAGGGATATCTAAGACACGTGATAACTAATTTTTATCTTCAACCCTTTGCCCCCACCCCACTTCATTTTAAAATTTCAAATAGCATCACCTACCTTGTGATACATCAAATTGAAGGTAATAAAACTCCCTTTCTGTCAAACATATTTTAAATTTTCTCGAATCACCTCTCCAACCCCTTTTAAAATTCTCTCATTGTTAATGCAGGAAAGTTTCTCCCTCATTACCTAACTCCCCCGTTTCTTGAATATCAGATTTTCCAAAAAATCCGGTCTTTACTAATCAGTAAAAATCATCAACTAGTGGATGTGCACTGAATTTCTGTTTAAGAATCTTTTCGTTTCCATAAAAAAATTGTTGCGTTTCAACGGAAAATGAATTTTCCAAATTTATGAATCACCCTGTGTATTTAAGAGAAGTTCAGTGCACTTCCAATGGTTGATAACTTTCGTTGATTGATCTGTCACAAACAGTTCCCCAAAATCACTTGGAATAAGGAAAATAGAGTGCAGCGGAGTCCCACCCTTTGACCTCCTCATATCTTCGAAAATTAATGTCAATAATTTTTTTACATATATTTTTTGAAGTAAAACTTCTATTCTCGCGCCTAGATCACAACACACCACTAACGCAGAACCACACATGGGAGTGAAATTGCTTCATAGCATCAGTGGTTGTAACGAACGCATGTAGCGATGTGCTGTAACGTTGTCTTGTCTGACCTTGGGGTGACCAGCGTCGTCCCAGGAAATGAAAGAATAAGCTGTTGCAGCGTTCGCCGCGTTCGGTTCTATTTTCTACTAATCGCCGACACTGGATTGCTCTTCGTGTTGTCGTACTGTTGGCCCGACAAGAATGGCTCTCGACTTGACTTGAATAGATTCGAGCGGATGTGATTTATTATAGGGATAGGGAGGTATATTCAGGGCCGGGCCCAGCAGGCGTGCAGTGCGTTCCGGCGCGCAAGCGAGTACGGCAGGCGGCAAGTCATAGGGGCGGTAATATAATAATTAAGTTGAATTTCGAAGGATTCTTTTCATTCCCGCATTTGGTGGGGCTCTCCACTGCCGAGCGCAGCGAGAAAAAAAGTAAAAGAAGTCTGATCGTGAAAAAATCATGTCGAAAGTATTCTGCCCCTTGAGTGACTAATAATAATAATATTAAGATTGATAATAAGAAAAACAAGATGATACAAACCGTGAGGGAGCGGAGCGGGAGTACGAAAAGAACACTTCTTCGAACGTTGTTTTCTGATTGATTCATATGTATAGAAGTTTCACTTCTTCCGAGGGTGACTATGATCACGCACTCACGTTTTTTTTCTACTCAAACCTTTCTCAAAAGTCTTCGACTTTTACTTCTTGAAACATCAAGCACATCTTTGATTTTCTGGTAAGACGTTACAACTATCGTCGGGATGACACCCTTGGCGACGAAAGCACCCTCTTTGTTCAACTTTTATATTTCTATGACTGCATGTAACCGGCGTTTTTGCGTCCATTTCTTATCGTCAAAA
Organism: Anaspis maculata; assembly: GCA_949128115.1. Lineage (NCBI taxonomy): Eukaryota > Metazoa > Arthropoda > Insecta > Coleoptera > Scraptiidae > Anaspis > Anaspis maculata. Next base: position 79,585,141 of record OX421964.1, on the reverse strand, counting down.
ATATTATCTAAGTGTCGCGATAAACATATTGGCGGCCAAAAATTGACTATAGACTTTCGCTGATTCATGGAAATCGAAATTAATTCCAGTTAAAACCAGGCCTCGTTGAGAAATGCGAAAGTGGCATGTATTGTCGCGACATGACCTTGTCCACTACTTCCTTATTGTTGAAAAGCTTAGCGCCTTTGGCGTAATCTTTAATCAATGCCCAATTGAATCACTTGTTTTGAAAAACAAAACAAAAAAAACTGATCAGTCATTTTTCTTAGGTAGACGACGATTCGAGGTCAAGGCTGTATTATGTCTAGTCATGTGTGGTACGTCGGCTTTTTGAGTTTTTCGCACCTATTGCTCTCAATATCAAAATTTCTGTTCACGAGCGCTCTCGACTATTTTTTCTGCGTTTTTAGTAGGTATTGCACTGAACGTGAAATCATGAAAACCGCAGTTATACACTTGATTTTATGTTGAATTCTTGAGTAAATCTGGTTAAACTTTTAGAATCGACATCTTGCCTGCACTAACCCTCCAAAAAGGGAGTGCGCTACTGAGTCTCACGCCTGTGAGGGCATTGAAGCGTACAGGTCATGCATCGATATGTCACTTCATTCCCGAACCAAAGGTACCACTAATAATAATAAGCTCATCTTTCCACCAAAGCAATGTCCCTAGATAATCATCTATTCCCAAGTCTCGCTAAAATTTTCCGATGGGTTGAGACAGACAATGCCTTGGAAAATTCAAATGCGTTTCACTTATTTCTTTTTTTCACACTAATAAAAATTGCTTTACCAACAAGGCGTATGCTAAAGTTAACTAGAAAAGATAGTCTGGCTGATCTCTGGCGATGGAAAATATGTCTGGCACGTCAAAAACTATTTTTTTTGGGATTAATCGGAATCTAATTTAATCGGAAAATTTTAGCGAGACTTGGGAATTGATGATCACTGTCACTAACTGAACAATTCTATCTATATTTGGTCTAAGAAAATAAGTACCAAGAATGTTCACTGCCTCCCGGACTAAAACTTCGATAACTTCGATTTTCACGCTATGTTGCGGTGAACGAGTTTCATGAAAATGGCTCACGACTGTTCTGGATTCTGAATTCCATTTTGGGGAGTCGGTGGAACACAGTTTCACCTGGCACGTAGACCTCATTATTGGGCCCATTGTACCCCTCTCCCAAACCGGCCGGACTCACCGAGCCGCAATGTGGTGCCTAGATGTTTGATGGTCGGTCCATCCAAGCACTGGGGCCGACAAGCTCACGGTTGACCTTGACTCCGTCTTTCACCCCCGGACCGCAGGTGCGGATGTCCCATACATTCTCGCTCCCTGCGCCGGTGTTCCTGGCTTCGTCTGCCTCCCGACCACGCTGCCGGTTATCCTCCACACATTGCCGTACCGCCGGCTGGAGTCATGTATACTCGGGGGGTTTGCCTAAGACCACCCAAGGAGGAGTTCCAGACCGGCTTCGAATCAGATGAAAGACACCTAGTCACCCATCCAACTCTTGGCAGCGGCCAACGTTGCTGCAGTCGAGTTATCACCCGACTGGAGCGGCCTACTACACGCTACGCCCTCCTCGCTAATAGTGTTTTTACAAAGATTGAAACATCTGGAATAATCTCCGTGCTTGACGTCGATTTCCTTGTCTTTTCTCAATCCTGAGGTGAGAGGTTAATTAATTTTGGCAAAGCCCTTCATGAACTTGCGATAATATCCAACTAACCCTAAAAACCATTTTAGTTGTTTTTTGGTTGTTGGGATTGAGAAATTTTCTGTTGCCAAAATTTTGTCTGGATTGGACCCAATCTCTTGTGGGGTGACAACATGTCCTAGGTATTGAACCTCTTTTTCCAAGAAACTTTGTCTGGCTAGATTTTTAAATGGGCTCACGACTGTTCATAGGTAGGTTTTTCTACGTAAAAATTCTAACCTGTTTTTATTCGACAACCTGAATAAACATCCAAATGTCATTTAAATATTATATCATTCAGATACAATTTTACAGTTACAGGAGTACAGTAGATACAATGTCAATGTCATTTAGATATTCATTTATAGCAGTTTAGCCACACGGCGCGCTTCTGCGTAAACAATGCTTTTTCCTTATCGTTTCATGAAAAAATACATAACGCGCAAAGTAACACATAACTAAATATACCTATAAGTTTTACAGTTTATGTAACTAGCTTGACATCTGTCAAAGTAGTGTTGAAATTTACAAGAAATTCGAGTTTTATCTCAACTCAAGCAACGATTACGAAAAACGTTGTTTGACAAGGCCCTATCGGCCTCTTTTGCAACATTCGGCTACGCCTCATGATGACAAACGGCCTTCGGGTCTGAAAACGCGCGTATCCAAAGCTACTATTATCTACTTCGCCCTAATAATTGCACGGAAATTCGCAATTCTATAGCTTCCCAAAAAAAAAATGACAACTGACACTTCGCGACTGACATGCGCCTACTTCCTAGTAGCAATAAATTGTTTCTATTTGTCGAAAAGCGGTTTGACAATCAATATGCCTTTTTTTCGACGCCGTTTTTCAGTATCTAAAACTGTACATTGTTGAACTGAAAACCGTATTCAACTTTTAATTAAAAAAATTGTCAAAATACCCAAGTGTTCTGCGATACCTATTATTTATGGCGCGCCGTTTACTAGAAAAAGTAGTAGGTAATTAGAATTGGAAATAGATGATGATGACACAAATTGAGGATTGCGTTTTTTTTTAATTTGTATTCAAATATTCAGGTCGTCGGTTGGTACCTAAAATGACTAAATAATAATGATGGATTTTTTGCGTATGAAAATCGCATAGACTCATGCTGGATTTCAGAAAAAGTAGGTAGGTAATTAAGACAATCAATGATTAAGTAGGAACAGGATTTCTTTACTAGCCATTTCAGCTCATAGATTAGGTATATCTTATTATTCAAAAGTGCAAATTTCAAAGGGCGCTCTCCAAGTAGTACCTTCTTGAGTAGGTAGTAAAAAGATGTTCCAAAAATGTTTCCTGTATTTCCTTTTCTTCCCTCTCTCCAAAATTATTAAAAAAATTAAAACAATCTTTGTCTTCGCGATTTAAATTATTTTTTCCTGCCACAAGATGGCTGCCAAAAGCGACATGCGTTGACAATGATTGGTTGTCATTTATGACACTTTAATGTCATTGGCAGCTCGGCTATCACTATAGACTAGGACCAAATTTCATAAATCGCTCTCCAAACGATGCAAGAAGCATTTCATGTAACAGTTGGGCAACAAGACTTTTTAGGGTATTTGGACCTCGCTGAATACGAAAATCATTGTTGCCATCTCGAAATTGGACCGTTGGGCCCCCAGGGCCCAATTTTCGACTTTTCCGGACATTTAGATAACCTCTGTTCTTTAACTTGAACAGGTCATATCTCGAAGACCCTAATAGGTATTCTGCAGAAATTCTTTCACCGTTGCCTCACCCGATGATCACTGAAAGCTCCCCTATGCGACTTTTGTTCTTTATTCCCGACCATCATCTTTGCAGATCATCAAGATCAAAAGAGGTGTTAAAGCAACACAAAAACTTTGACCTATGGTGAGCTATGTGAATAGTTCAAAATAAGTCCACACTTGTGTGAAACTATAAGCTTCGAAGAAGTTTTTGGCAAAATAGCATTGCAATAAGCGCTTTGGTTCAGGAGTAATGATTTTTTGAAAATAGGCAGTGCGCGCTGCAATAATTGTAGCCCATAGTCCGGTCATTAGTCGTTCCAACCTTGTTAATTTTGGTGACGTAATGCCACTTGGTAAAATTATTCTATTGAACATTGTCTTCATTTTGAGATGTGTTGCCATGATGACGGTCGATACAAACGCCGTATACAGGGTGATCAAAAATGCAAAAATTCAAACTCATAAATCAAAGGAGTTGGAGTCATGAAAACCATCAAGTAGATTAGCAATTTAATGCCTATTGGGATAAAGTAAACCGCGTCTGAATATCTCCAGCCGTTTCTGAAATATCCTGAAAGTAGTGGTCGGTTTCATGGAAATTCATTTTTTTTTATAACTCAATGATTTTTCGATATTCGGATGAAATTTGATATTCACATGAAGAGCGTCGTCAAAAATGCAATGTTGTATGTTGCCATCGTCTCCGCCGACTACTATGTTCAAAAATAAGTCAAACAATTGTTATTTTCGAGATTATTTTTTTATGACCACCATTTTGAATTCGCCAGTTAAATAAGTGGAAAATCGATTGGTCGCAGTAAAATTGGTCATATCCAGTAATTTAAAGGCAAAAATAACTATTCCCAGCAAGTCACTTTTTTCTAATTGGCTGCAAGGTGATGTTGTAGGCATCATTTTTTACGAGTTTTACGGAAGGCCATTTTTTCCACGATTTTTTCACGAGTATGCATAATAGTCCAGGAATTATAGAAAAAAATAGCGAACAAAAATGAAACCCGCAGCCGGATTTTTATACAGAAGCTCACTTTAGCATGTAGTTCAACATAGTAGGTACAAGTCCTTAAGAATCCGGTGTGAGCTTCGGCCGTTGATGTAGCCTCACAAATATGTTGAGCCGTTTCTGAAATATCTCCAGAAGACTGAAGTCGTTACGAAAAAAAATAGTTTTCCGTACCTATATCAGTAATTCTTCAGATATTGAATCGAAACTTCGTGTTTTGAATCGAAACAATGTTTAAAATGAAATAAAAGTGAAAAATCTCTAGGTTAACTACTTAAAAAAAAAACAGTCAACTTTTTTCTGATGAGTAAACGGGATTTTTTTTTTCTGTAACAACTTCAGTCTTTTGAAGATATTTCAAGAACGGCTCAAGATATTCATTTCAAGTTTACGACGACTTCATGACCATGAAATCAGAATTATTTATGGCTATTTACATGTCTTCACCTATTTTGGTTCTTGAGGTACAAATGTTCAACTTTTTATTTTTATTTCACCCTGTATATGCCGCCGGCATAGTTCGTATTGATGGCTTCAAGTTTCAATCAAAAGAGAGTGGATCAAAACAACATTTCTACGAAGTGGCACTGGACTATTTTGATTTTCTTGTGTTTTGACAAAGAAGGAGAGGACTGACGATGAAATGTGTGAGGATCTTTCTTGTGGACAATAAAATTTACAACAATTTCTTCCCGGCAACTTTTTTGCCAAGTGCTATTGTTCACGAGATATACGCGAAAAACTGATCCCCAAGTTCTTCTCGAGGCCACAACGGCCGAAGCTCACACCGGATTCTTGAGGACTTTTACTATGTTAAACTACATGCGTCACTGAGCTTATACCGGGTGATCATTTGAAAACTATCCACCTGCAATATCTACCGATTCCTAGTGCAAATGTCTTTGAGCAAAAACAGGTCGATTTTTATATCGAGGGGGACATTTAAAATATACATTGGAGAATTTATATCTTGAGCCCCCTCGCCCTCACTCACCCCAACTTTGAAATTTCAAATGACACCACCTACCTTGCGATACATCATATTAAAGAGAATTAAATTCTCTCTCTAGAAAAAATATTTTGAAATTTTTCAACCCTGCCCCCCATTTTTCCAAAAATTCTCTGTGTGTCCAAGTTTATATTCTTGACCCCCATTTCCCTTCAATACAGTCAACGTCATCCTGCACAGCATCAAAAGAGAAAATTTTCTATGAAAAAAAGTGCCACCTAAATTCACTCCTTCGCTCCCCCCACCTGACCTTAAGAATCTTAAATGTCAATACCCACTTTGTAATACATCAAATTGAAGGAAATTGAATTCTTTTCCTGAAAAATTTTTTTCACAATTTTTAAAGCCTCCCATTCCCCTCCTAGAATACTCCAAATGACCAATTTATTGGGGGAGGGGTAGAAAATCTCAAAAAAATTCTTTTCAGAAAAAGAATTCAATTCCCTCCAATTTGATGTATCACAAAGTAGGTGGTGTTTTGTTAAATTTGGGAGTTGATGAGGGGGAGAGCAAAGGGGTGAATTTGGGTAGCACTTTCCCACCAAAAATTTTCTTCTTCGATGCTATTTAGGATGACTAAATTCAGAAATAAATGAGGGGTCCAGAATATAAAATGGGACAGTCGGAGAATTTTTAGGGAAAAGGGGGTGGGGTTAAAAAATTTGAAAATATTTTTTCCAGAAAGAAAATCAATTTTTCTTCAATTTGATGTATCGCAAGGTAGGTAGTGTCATTTGAAATTTCAAAGTTGGGGTGAGTGGGGGCGAGGGGAGTGAATATAGAAATTTGCCAATGTATGTTTTAGATGTCCCCCTCGATATAAAAATCGACCTGTTTTTGTTCGAAAAAATATCCACTAAATCGGGAGTTATTGCAGGTGGATAGTTTTCAAATGATCACCCGGTATACAAAAATCCGGCTGGGTTTCATTTTTGTTTGCTATTTGCGATTTAAATAGCTATAAAATTCCTGGACTACAAGTAAATAAAGGCAAAAACTCCTGTCGCCAATGTGGACTGATAAGGAGAAAAACATAATTTTATATTATTATTATAATAACCTAATGAGCTTCCATTTTCGCATCAGTTGTCAGTACGCTTACATGATCAAGTGTAGGTATACGTTGGAACTCAAAAAATCAGAAGTACCTGCCACGATTTTTTATTTGACGTGTTTCATGCCCATCCCATGAGTCATGACAACAAAGTGGAGAGGTTTTGCAGAGGTTGGTAGATAGGTAGTTGCGGGTAGTTGTTATTGTTGAGCACATTTTCCCTTAAATTAAACTTTGAGTTTGAGTTAAAGTCTGTTCACAGTCTACTTTTTCACCCTTCTTGATTCAGTTAGATGGAACCTATGATTTCAAGTGGGATCCGAACGGCTGGGTATTCCAAGCTTCGTCCATCAGTTTTAATTTTTTCAGAATTTTGATACACGGCACCCGCAATATAGCAGTGGGAAGTGTCGTATTTTATGAACACTTATATTTTTTCAATCATTCGTGGAAGCAACAATATGAAAAAAAAATTAATGGTCGAGGCGCCATCTTAGATTCTAAGTTATCGATATTTCATCATTTTGACCAATTTTGTAATCGACAACATCACAATTATTGGGTTTCCACGAACTTTTGACTACGTCGCATCTCGTACAAGTATACTTGTATGAGTATGATTGTATTTACCGAGGTATTTACCGAAAAAAAAAAAGATTTCGCCGCTCAAGATTTATTCATTTAGTTCTTTTGATAACGAAGATCATGCCATGCAGCTAGCAATCTCAAATGGTTATTCAAAGAGATATTCACATAGAATGATCAAAATGAAAGTTCTAGGGCATGGGTTTCTTCTTCGATGGTACAACTGTTGTTTGTGAACTTTCGGTCAGTTCGTCGGTCGGTAGCCCAAAAATGCCGTGTTTAAATAGCCTCAAGAAGTCTTATTTGATTCTTTAGTATCGTTTTTAACAAAATTTCATATTCTGATCTTAACCAAAACACCAATTAGCAATAGTGCAAGCGGTACACACCTAAAAACACATCGATACTGCATTTTGGAGTGCAGTAACGAGATTTGATATGGGCATACTTTATACCAAGACAAGCGATTTGACCCGCAGCACTCGATATTTTGTCCCTTAGGGGGCCAATGGGGGCCCTCCAAATTTTCAAGATGCAAGAAGTTTCACATGACGATCATTGAGTATCGTCATGTATGTCATAAGTGAAGCTTACGGGTCTATTGAAAATATTTTCATCAATTGTCGTTGTGTCCGATTCATTCTTCACACTTGAAAAAAAAATTCTTTGGCAGAGGTCAAAAAAACTGTTTTTATTTTTTCTTCTATGCAAGGAGACGATAAATTCATATGTTCTGTTGCGTTCCCAACTAAATCGCATTCCCTAAACCTAATTATAAAGAAATTTTTCTTGTAATGGTATTTTTCAAAGAAGTGGTGACCTCTTCAGTACCTCTTTTCCAGGAGCATTTCTTTCTATGTCCCCACTGGATCTCACTCGTAATTTTTGCAGGAATGGAGACCTCGAACTCTTTTCCTGGTGGTTGCGGAGCAACATGACTCTAAAACGCCCAAGGGAGCCCAAAAAAAAAACTTTTCTGCTGGGCCGTCCAACTTACGATATTTTGATTTTATAGTAGGAGAGACGCGGACCAGTATTCAATCCAGGCTGCAGGCACAGGCGATTTGGTTTCAACAGAAAATATTCTTCCATGCCGTGTTTTATTGCAGTACAACAAAACGCAGAGTCGTTAGGTGTAAGTAGGTATATTTCCCGGTAGAGCTTATTCGCCTAGACTAGATCTTATTTATTTGCGCGTCTCCCCTACTACAAAATCAACATGCCAAAAATTTGACGGCCCAGCAGAAAAAAAAAGTTTTAGGGCTTTCTTGTATGTTTTGAAGCCATGTTGCATGGAAATTACTAAGAAAAGAGTTCAAGCTTCTCATATCAGCGAAAATCGACAGTCTTATCCACTAGGAACATTGAAAAAAATGCTGTTGAAAATAGTGTACTGAAGAGGTCACCTCTTCTTGGGAAAATGACATTGCGAAAAAATTGTCTTCATATTTGGGCTTACGGAACGCGATTTAGTTGGGAACGCAACAAAACATATGAATTTATCGTTTCCTTGCATAGAAGAAAAAATAAAAACAGTTTTTTTGACCTCTGCGAAAGATTTTTTTTTTCAAATGTGAAGAATGAATCGGACACGACGACATTTGATGAAAACATTTTCAATAGACCCGTAAGCTTCACTTATGACATACATGACGATACTCAATGATCATTTTGTGAACGTTCTTGCATCTTGAAAATTTGGAGGGCCCCCATTGGCCCCCTAAGGGACGAAATATCGAGTGCTGCGGGTCAAATCGCTTGTCTTGGTATAAAGTACGCCCATGTAAAATCTCGTTACTGCACTCCAAAATGCGGTATGCTTTTGCGTACCGCTCCCACTACAATAAAAACAAGTTTATGCTGGTCTTAAACAAAAGTCCCGAATTTTTAGCGCATTTTCCATCTCGATGAAAATCGCTATTGCAACCGCTTTGTCCGTCCGTCCGTCCGTCCGTCCGTTCCTCGAACTCCTCCCAAACTAGACGACCTAGCTTTCTAATTTTTTCACTGTTACATAGCTGCCACTCCCAAAGGAGGGCTAGGCTATATTGGATGTCTATATTGCGCCGCCAACATAGAGAAAACCGCCCCCGATAAACTTGAAATAACATAATATTGCACTTTCTACCAGACCTGATGCTCTGGTGTTCTCATTTTTGGAATAATACATAGTTATATACATAATACATAGCCACTTATAAACGTAAGCCAAGAAACATTCCGTCTTCAATATGCGCCGCCGACATAAAAAAACTGCTAAAAACCGCCCCCAATCACTTTAAAATTAAAAACATAAACCCGAAGACATAGCGATCTGATTCTTTCGGTATATAAATAGCTGACTAAAAATGGGAAAGGATAGGCTACTTTTCGTTAGTCGCCGCCCCCAGATTCCGCCCCAAACGATAAAAAGTGCAACTTTCATAAATGTTACTGATTGAGATGTTCCCTTGAACATTTAGGAACTGCCAACTCAAATTGTGCAACATTTGCTCAGCTGAACGCTGCCGCTCCCACACGCCGCCCCCAAAGTAAGAGATAAATGAAAAACATGAACCCGAAGACATAGCGATCTAAGTTTTTCGCTACATAAATAGCTGACTAAAAATGGAAAAGGATAGGCTACTCTTGATATGGCGCCGCCTCCAGCTTCCGCCCCCAAAAGAAAAAAGTGCAACTTTCAACAATTTTCACTGATTCAGCTGATAATGTTACCTCGAACATTTAGAAACTCTTGTTTTAAGCTTTTTTTGCCTTTTTCAACCTGAGTTAACTTTTTTTCTGAAAAGACTTGTAATGTTAATTTTTGTTTAGTTTATCAGCATGATGCACAATAAAATCATGCACTGAATTTATCTCTAGTTCTGAGAAAGTATGAAAATTAGTTTATCACAAATGGTGTTTTACGCCGGTTTTCTACTAGAAAATTCAAACATACCTACTCACAGTAAAAATTATGTCGTGATCAAGTGAAAGTCGCATGCCCTTTGAATTTCAAACTAGCAGAAAGACTGATCTTTTCTGTATAATCCAGAATGAAGTAAAGTCAAAATGCAGCTATAATGTAGGCGCTTCTTTATTGAATTGAATTGTATTTCAACTTTTCCTTAACAATTTCCTTAGCAACTCCTCGCACAACAAATGTGGAAGCAACATGTAATTCATCCTGTACATCAAGTCAGAGTGATATTAGATATGCAAATTTTTCATATGGCTTGCGGAAAAGTCTGAGCTTTCCAGTGAACCAGATAAGATTATCTTCTCCAATCACAATAAGGCCGTAGGTTAAATTGAAATATTGACAGAATTGATGAGTATTCCCATTTATGTGCTCGCCACCGTAGTTATATTTAGAATGTCACATTTAATTGAGGTGAAATCAAACCATTTAAAAAATTAAATAAGAATAATGTCAAAAATCGATTTCCAAACATAAAAATTTGATTATCAAACCAATATATCATCGCTACAATCAGCTGACATCTAGAACACTGAGCAACTGTTTCAGCCTTAATTGTCGAAAATTCTCTTCTCCCTCTTGGGCTTGACTCATCCACCCCTGCTTAATAGGTGCATAGGTACCTGACAGTTGTGTCTACATTCGGGTGTGCGGCATTCGATTTTATTTTTGAATTGTTAACGTCCGTTGAAGAATATACCATATACCTCCCTATTCCTATAATAAAATACATCCGCTCGAATCTATTCAAGCCCAACACCAAGAAGGGCAGTCCAGTGTCGGCGATACGCATTACGAAAATAAATTTATCATTTCCGATTGCAAATGACACTACCGTGAATTAGCATTCATCGATCAAATCAAATTTTTGTTTATGGTGGAAGCTGTTGTACTTGAAACACAATGTAAGCGGTAAAAGAATACTAACTGTAAAAAATAAAACCGAACGCGGCGAACGCCGCAACAGCTTATTCTTCCATTTCCTGGGACGACGCTAGTCGCCCCAATGTCAGACAACGTTACAGGTGTTCGTTACAGCCACTGATGACATGAACCAATCTCACTCCCATGTTTGATTCTGCGTTAGTTGTGTGTTGTGATCTAGGCGCGAGAATAGAAGTTTCACTTCAAAAAAAATGTCGGTACGAAGAGGAGATGAAGTTTGGCGATATTTCGTGAACAAAACTGTACCGGGGAATCAAATACGATAAAATGATTCAAAACAAATGATTTAAATAAAAAATTCTATTGATTTAAATCACTATTTAAATCTATCGCAAGTCAAGTTCCGTGAGATATCGAGGGCTTCGCGGCACTACCTCGTAACTGAAAAATGGAACTTTTTACAGGAGAGGAAAAACAACTGATTTGAAATCCGGGAATAGTACAGAAAATTACGATATTTTGCAATGTTATCAAAGAACGGTTACTGTTTACAGTTACATTGCAAAATATCGTGATTTTCGTGAATCAGTTTTTTTGCTCTCCTGTAAAAAGTTCCATTTTTCAGTTACGAGCTACTGCCGCGAAGCCCTCGATATAGCGTCTGTCATTTTTTGATAGTGACACTTCCGTTTGACAGGTGACAGCCAAAAACTAATGGGCTCATATTCGACGGTGAAACAATGTCTGTGTACCAAATTTCAAGTTGATCGAATAGACGTTGCGGCTGTTATCGTGGAAGGTTACAGACAAACATACACACATACATACAGACAGAGATCATGCTGGAAATGGTCCAATTCGTCATAGGGGAGCTCAAAACGGCTGAATCCGTCGAAATCCCGAAAAAACAATTGCGCGTTCACAATACTTCCCCTCCTCCCCACTCAGCATATCATCTCATGTTTCATAAATGAGATGATCTCGATCATGTCACAAAATAACATCACAATGAACGTTACTTCCACATCTATGAGATGTTCATCCGCGATGTTATACGATGTAATGTCTGAGAGATGTTTCGAAATGAACTTAAATTGAACATCACACATGAGACATCTACCGGACGTAACATTGTTACTTCTTTCAACTGATCGAAGTGTAACATCTCACTGACGTCAATGAGAAGTAGTCACTGAGAGATTTTTCAAATTTCGCGGGCTGTCATCGTCAAGCTTCGTGTGTCGGAAAATATTTAATTGATAGTTTTGCCCCCTATTCCATGTGTGTGATGCCAGAACGGCCTTTATGTCTTCATGTGTCGTTTGGAACCATTTTTGTGTCTTCTTGTGCTTGTGGCTTTCGGAACTAGTGTGTCCCGTTTGTGTCTCCTTGTGTTCTTCGAAAGCCTACTGGGCCTTCTTGCATTTTGTTGTGGCTTTCGCACATCTCTTGAACTCTTGTGTCTGCTCTTGTGTTATTCGGAGCCCCAAAATGGGCCCATTTTGTCTTATTGTGCTTTCGAATATTTTGATGACTCCCGTTGATGTCTTATTGTAACGTTCGGGGCCCCAACGGAGCCCCTTGTGTCTTGCTGTAACGTTTCGAGCCCCAGCGAGGCTCTTTGGATTCGGTGTATCGTTTGGAGTACTAATGAAATATCCCTGAACATCAAGTTCGCTGTTGAAATATACTGTATTAGACAAGTTGGTAGCTTAGAAGAATCGGCAGCAGTGTCTCTAGCTATCACCTGTGGGGATCCAGGTTCGAATCCTCCGGAGTACGCCAATAGAAGAACAACTTTTCTTAGGGAAAAACGTGCGGTATAGATTGTAAAAATTAGTAAAAATAGGTGCGGAACCTCCTATGACATAAAACTATGTTGAAAAGTGGTGAAGAATTAATTTTTATTTGAAAATACACATCCAAAATGCGACGTTATATGTACGTCAAAAAGTGATACCTACGAGATGTGGAATAGCCGAGGGAATAGCGATGTAGATAGTATGTCACATTTGGACATCTTTGAGATATCTCATTCATGTTCTAATTACCCGGACACAAGAGGTAACAGAGATGTCCACTTAACATCGCAGAGACTTTTTTTGTTAACATCTCAGTTGTGACTTGAACATCTGAGTGATGTCACAGAGATGTTTTCTTGCTGAGTGGGTCGTTGGGTGGTGGGCCGGGGAAGTAAAATTGGAGATCACTAAAATTTCGTGAGGCGGTTCGATAGTGAAGCGATAAAGATGTAGGAAGAGAGCAAATAATGGATAAATAGGGTAGTGACCACCATCGAAAAATATTAAAAAAAAATCATACTAATCGAATGTAGAGCCTTAATAACAAGACTACGTTTCGTGAAAATTCGAAAAAAAAGAAGTTCCATGTGTCTCAAAATCTGCCTTGAAAGTGGCTACTTTTGCGAACGATTTCAAATCTACCGAGCTGTAAGGCGGGCTGTGACGATTCAATCTTTTGACAGTAGTGGGAATGACCCCACCTCCGTTGCCTATGTGTCAGTGTTGACGTTGACGTTTGCCAGCATAACATAACCATTGAAGTCTGATGTATTTAGTTTTGAAATATTCATAAATCATGAAAGATTTTACCATGGGTATATTTTGGAAAGTCGCCTGTTCATAATCGGGGTCCATATTTTCAAGTAAAACAACTAAACAACACGAATCACCGCACAGACACACGAAGCGTTAACAATCAGCTGTTATGCGCGTTGACGGGTTGACGCTAGTGCTTTTTGTAGTAAGCTCTGTAGTGTTGTCAAGCCTGCTTCTCCGCCTATGAAAGATTGTGACGTCATCGCGCCAAATTTTAAATGATCGAAAACTTTCATAATTTCATTTACCAAGCAAACTTACGAAAAAAAATCTGTTGACTATATAGCGTCACTTAAGGCTAAAGGGGACGATAAAATAATGTGTTTCTGAGACGCGAGATGGCGCGGAAACTAATAACATTCTCAAAATTCACTCAATAGACCGATTTTGAAAATTCAAACGTAATCATTTTAAGAATATATAACTATTTGATGCTGTAGTAAAAAATTTCAATTTTTGTATTTTTCGGAAAAAAAATTTCGATTTTCTCAAATTTTCGAAAAAAAATTAGAAAATCTAAGGTAGTCATTTTATTTTGTGGTGAATATTATATATTGACCTTTTTTCAAAATTCAAATATCATGAATAGTATTGACCGAAATCAATGTTGAATATTTCCCTTTGAAGTTCGCCGCCTGCAAGCCCCAGCGGTTGCCGTCCGGTATCATCATAAAATATTTTTAGTCCGCAAAAAATAAGACCTCTGTCGTAATTGCAGAGTTAATGCCTGGACTGTATCTCCAGTCCCGTAGAAAATCCCAACAGTGTAACAAGCAACTGGGCAATACCTAATCGGTTACTTTTCTAATTTCAATTATTAATGGCTTCGTCACTCGATATCAATGGAATATACTCCAGAAATAAATAAATGAGATAAGTGAAAAATTACTATAAAGAAATAAAAGTGCAGTAGGAGGCTTTATTTTGTTTTATGCACAAAATGTATACAGGGTGTCCCAGAAAAAGTGTTACAAAACTCACAGGGAGATAGAAAATTGAAAAATAAGGGGACTTTCCTTGATTAACATACCCCCGCAAACGCATAATAACGGTGATACAGACCTTCGGAATGGTTTTTTAAAAACAGTTTTTCTTGCATAACTTTTGAATAGTTCAACCGGTTTTACTCAACTTTGAACGAAAGTTCACCAAAACAGGTCTCTATTGAGCTAAAGTAACGCATTTCATAAAACATTTTTAGGGGCGAAGATAATAGCCCCTATTCCCCCTATAATAGCCCTCCCACTTTTCCCTCTATTTTCGACTTCCCCAAATATTTTTGGCAATTGTTTTAATTTTTGAATTCTACGTTCAATTCAAACAAAAAAGTTGATCTTGCAAAATTTTGATTAGAGACTTTGTTTTCGAGATATCTGGGATTGAAACATTGGAAAACATCTCGAAATCGCAACTTTCCTGGGCCTAAAAATTAAAATCCAAAAAAACTCATGATTCGTCAGCTGGAATAAGTTTTCTGGGTGTTTTGAGTTGATAAACCACCATTTTCGCTGAGAAACATGGAATTCTTAAAAAAAAAACAATTTGGGCCCTAGAAAGTGGCAATTTCGAGATGTTTTCCAATGTTTCAAACCCAAATATCTTGAAAATGAAGCATCAAATCAAAATTTTGCATGAGTAACTTTTTTCGTAAATTGAACGCAGAATTCAAAAATTTGAACCGTTGTCAAAAATATTCAGCGGGGGTTGAAAATAGGGAGGAAAGGGGGCGGATGCCCCCTGTTATCTTCGCCCCTGAAAATGTCTGATGAAATTCGTTATCATTGTTCAATAAACACTTGTCTTAGTAAACCTTGGCTTGAATTTGAATGAAATCGGATGAACGGTTCAAAAGTTATGCAAAAAAAAACTGTTTTTTAAAAAAACAACTTTGAAGGCCTGTATCTCCGTTAATATGCGTTTGCAAGAGTATGTTTATTGACAAAAGTCCCCTTATTTTCCAGTTTTCCATCTCCCTGTGAGTTTTATAACACTAATTCCGGGACACCTGTATAACGGAGATGGAAAACTCTATCCGTCAAGTTGGCCTGTGAATCAAAAAGTAACAGTTACAGAGATGTATACTTTTCAAATGTTATAGAAAACTGCAGCCCACAAAATGACAAAAACTATTTTTTGTTGAAATCAAATTCTTGAAACATTCAAAAATTGAAAAAAAAATCACCCATACACCAACGGTGCACCCTGGTGCAAGTACAAGCAGCTTATCTCAGCAGTCTGTCGCCCATTGGGAGCAGCCAATTTCAATCTTTGATTTTATACAGAGTGGTCGATCCTAGCGTAATTATCCCATAGCGGCCTTACCGTTCAAGATAGAAAAAAAGATGAAATAGTGCTATTCTGTAAAAAATAACATTCCATGAACGCTCTGTTATGTAAAAATTTGTGTCGGCAATGGGGTACTTGTACAACTTTTTTTCATTGGCTCCATGGATAGTATGGTAAAAAATAATGTATCTGTATTTTTTCTTCTTCCTAAATTCCCAAAACTGTGGCCGTGATGCGTGTTTTGAAAATATATTTGTGACGTCACAAATATACAAAAAACTAAACAAACAGCATTGTTGGATTGAAAACTCAAAAAACTGTTAGAGTGGCATAACCATATTTGAAACATACAGGCATGAAAATCCTACTGAAGTTTCTCAACTTTTACCAACCATTTAAAAAAAAAATCAAAAACTTTTTTTTGCTAACCAATGGATATTTTTTCCGGAAATTTTCAGGAATTACCCCAGGAATTACTCTTTATCACTTTCATTGGCAAGTACCCCATTGGCTGTTGCCTGGGTAATAACAACCTAACAGAGCCTTTATGGAACGTAGATTTTCAGAGAATCGCACCATAAAAAAAATGTATGGTTTGATTAGAACTGACTTTAACGGAATTAAGTTGAACTATGAGGCCTGTCTGTGGATCCGACCCATGGATATCTTGCGGAATCGCCAGACGGGCTTCTTCCTTATCAGAATGGTACTATCATCAGGGTGAAATGTCCTAAGTCGGCAAAACAAAAGACCATACAGGAAGCTATACAGACCAATCAACAATTTTTGTTTAGAGAGAAATTCTCAGCTAAAACGGACACACAATCACTATTTTCAAGTACAAGGTCATAATTATTATTGGACTGACAAAATAAAAACAAAATTGATTGACTTCTATATCAAAATTTTACTGCCTGAGATCATCGATCTGCGAGCTTGTAGGAGCATGCCCATTTGGGAAACTTGAAATGCCATGGCTTTTTTCCCATCAACGGTTCTTACTGGCCACTTTTCGACACTCAAACGCGTATCGTACTACGATACGTAATACGAATTTTATACGGAACGAGTGCATTCTAATGGAACGATTTCAACAAAAATCAAATAAGCTGAGGTCATCCACGAAGATAACCACACAGACAGCCAGGCACACAAACAAACAGACAGATATTCACACAGGAGTCAAACGGACGGACAGACAGACAGACATACTTTAGACGGAGTAGGAGTAGTAGTAGTAGTAGTAGTAGGAGTAGTAGTAGTAGTAGTAGTAGTAGTAGTAGTAGTAGTAGTAGTAGTAGTAGTAGTAGTAGTAGTAGTAGTAGTAGGAGTAGTAGTAGTAGTAGTAGTTCTTCGCAGTTTTGTTATTCACTTCCAGTGTATACATATAGTTTTAAATACATTTGTGCAGCCTCTTGTTTTGAAATTGCGAAATGATTTTACAATGTTGGTCCCTTTGTAATTGGATGTAAATATCGAGTATCAGTAGGTTGTAAATCTAGATAGTGTGATCACGTGAGATAAATAATCAGCTTGAAAAAAAATTACAATTTCAAAAATCGTAGCAACGAAATAAATTGGCGTAGTACCACGATGTCACAAATCTTTACTACTGCTATTTACATCGCCTATTTCTCAGAAAACATCATAACACCATGTGTGCAGAGAGTTATCACTACCTATATCGTAAATGACTCATCGCGGAGAACAGCTGCAGCGAGCGGCAAATAACAAAGAGAGATTTTCAAAATGTGTTTCGGAGGGCACCATTTGTGGTGGAGAAATTCTAAAAACAGATTAATGTTTGATATTTTTAGTACTTCAAAATGACTACCTGCGATTTTCAAAAAAATCAAAATTAATTTGTGGAATTGAAAAAAAAAATTGAAAAAAATTTTTGAAATTTTTTTTTGACTAGTGCATCAAATAAATTCGAAATTTGAGTATAACCCTTTTTCCAGATCTGAAATCGGACTGATAGTTCTCCCAAAACCATTTTATTACTTTTGATGTATTTTCTCTCTGTCGCACACTTGGTACTCAATTTCAGTCCCCTTTAGCCTTAACAAGAAGTGAACTTTTGAAAAAAAAAAAAAAAAAAAAAAAAAAAAAACGGTCACTACTCTATGCTCACTTTCGATGAGATGGAAAGAAATAGGGATGCCGATCTTCGAATCGATCTAGATCGAATCGTAAAAGATCGATCCACAATTAAATCGGACTTCAAAAGATCGATCTTCAAAAAAATCGATTCTTTTCCTTCGACTATATCATATATCAAGGGAAAGTTATGTTTGATAATTAGTGATTGCAGAAAACACTATTGCAATAGACCGGAGAAGTGATGACGTCACAACATGGCAACATGGCCGGCGGTTGACATTTTCTGGAGGCCAACGTCACATGAACGTGACGTTTCTATGTTTGGTTGTGTTTGGCATGACATTTTCTGGAGGTTCACAACAAAAGACACAAAAGTCAGTGCAAAATGGCAGTGAGCATTGCTGAAATTGCCAGCCTAAGAGACAGCCAGCGTCATACAGGCGGACTTGGTTGCAAAAAGGCCAGACATAGCCCAACTCATTGACAGAGAGCTGCGCAAAGCTGCACTCAGAACCACCAGTGCCTACAGAACGGTTCCGCATGATGCAGGGATGCAGCACGAGCGCTCTCAGGTATCCCACCCTTCGCCCTGATGCTTGCGATTAGAGGAAACAAGCCTAGGAGTGCCCACCAACAAACCAGATAGCAGGAACAAGGCCAGAGAGCAGTTCGTCGAGCAGTGGCAACGGCAGTGGAACGCCTTGGTTCAATGTTGGATGAAAGAAATACTGGGGAGCTTCAAAAGCCTCAGCGCCAGGACAACGCGGAACACGCTCGTTTTCATTGTAACGGTCCATCAAGGCAGCGAGAAGACCTCGAACAAAAACTGGGCAGGAGAATCGCCGTCGACAATCTCGTTCATGAATCCTCAGAGGCAAAGAGCAATGGATCGCAGCTTATAGTGTAAACCTAGTACGGTCCTGACCTTCCGGCGGTGAAGAGGATGCGCGTACAGCGGGGCGAGACGGGGGACTTGGAGCAGGCCAGCGAAGGAGAAGTACGCAGGTTGAAAAAGCTCCG
The DNA here is from genome assembly GCA_949128115.1 of Anaspis maculata. NCBI lineage: Eukaryota > Metazoa > Arthropoda > Insecta > Coleoptera > Scraptiidae > Anaspis > Anaspis maculata. Next base: position 79,566,156 of record OX421964.1, on the reverse strand, counting down.
GCTCTAATGTTCATAAAAGTGCACCTAATAAACGTTTCTCGCGCCACCTGAGGTTTTTATTAACAATAGTTAGCAGTTTTTAGTTTATAGCAATATAGTTTGATTTCCTCCACCTGATATAGTCCAAAATATGGATCTTTTTTTGTTATATCCATTTCCGTTATTTACCTTCGCAAAAATTTGACAAACACAAACAGAGAAACGTCAAGTGCATGCCACGTGCCGTGCATCCCACGGTCATGTCACGTTTGACGTTGGCCTCCAGAAAATGTCAACCGCCGGCCATGTTGCCGTGTTGTGACGTCACACTTCTTCGGTCTATAGAAAAGAGTTTTGTGAAATTAGAAAAACGAGCGGGGAACCGAGGAAGTGTCTAAACATACTATCATTGCAGAATTCACCACAAAATTAACTTAATAACATGAATCGAACCCGGTTGGATTGTTTTGAAATTCGAGATCGAGAGGAGCCGATCAGGCGGCACCCTGGTATTGCACTAGAAAAATTACATTGTTATGTTTATTCCTGCATTTATAGGTAGTAAATGTATGTATTTTACATCCAACAGGTGCTCACTACTTAGTCCTTTACCTATTTATAGGCATAAATTGATATATTTTTTCATGACCGCGAGTTACGATCTGTTTGCTTGAAGCAAAATAATGAATAGGTAGTTAATTCAATTTGAATTTTCTTTGTCACAAGATCGATTCTCAGAAGATCGATTTTCATAAAAAAAAATCGATTTTTGAGAAAATCGGTCACTAAAAGATCGATCCAAAAAAATCGATTTTTGCATATAAAAGATCGATCTTCTAAAAAATCGATTCAAGATCGGCATCCCTAGAAAGAAATGCCTACAGCAAGCGCGCGCATACTGCACCGTCGTCAGCCGCCTCTCCGCTTTTTTTTCTCAAAAGGCCGAAACAAAAGACGAAATTCTGTTGGCCCCTCTGTGTTTTCTTACGGCAAGAACGTATGCAACATTGAGGACCCATTTCCGTTTCAATTTTACCAGTTTGCCATGCTGCTGATGCACGAAATTCAAGGTTATGTTTAATAAATGTCACCTTCACTTCACTTCTGGCTGGGGTGATTCTGTAATTTCGTCATAAGATTATGTTGCTACAACATTATGTTGGCTACATACGAGGCTACATAGCTCTGTTGTGCTGACTATAACATAATGTTGTCGTCTGGCTGCTGCATCTTTGCTTCAAGTGTCCATATATCACATTCGGCGGTGATGATGCAAGTCCTCTGCGGTATGATATGAACACTCACAACACTCTGAATTGAAAAATGGAAGGATTGCTCTACCCTGGGTATATGTGGTTGCCTCGTAATGGTAACTGCAGATTACCTAGCAAAATGCTAATATGTGCCGCTCCTAAAAAGTACAAAAATATTGCCAATATTTTCTATTACGAGCTTCAACTTTGACTACTGTTTGACTCCTACTCAAATGATATTGATGCGACTATATATTGATGCGAACATTTGGAACAGTAGATGTGTGTTGAAAATTTGTTTTCGAGTCGGGCTTGTTAGGACGATTAGAGCATGAAATTACCTTGCAAGGTCCATCTGCAGTGTGGGATTGAAGAACAAATTGCTTTTCTTAGCAAATCTCTTTCTGATTTGGCATAACCTTAAAAACATATGTCAAAACACAACACACAGACAGGGCACGGTGCAACGTGCGCATACGCATCTTTCTATGACGTCAGAGGAAATAGAAAAATGTAAATAGGAAAGGTGAATCCACCTTTCCCATATGAGAAATTACTCATGCGCATACCTGTGAGCGCAGATTCCCGCTAATACAAACAGCTCTACAGATCGCTAGTTCCACGCTCACAGGTGTGCGTGAAACTGTCCTGGGAAAGGTGGATTGGGGGGTGTTGAATCGGTATCTGAGATACGAGCGAGGATACGAGTGACATGCCTATAAGGAGCGGTTCCAAAGACACTTCCTTTAAAAATCGAAATTTCGAGATTTAAGTCGAAATTGTTTTTTCTTTTGTAACTTGTGACTTCATTTTTGATGGGGATGAATCATCCCATTTATTCCCATTCATCCCTCAAAATTCGTAACAGCCATAGTAGGTATAACATCCTGTATTAAGAAATGTTCCACTGCAAAGCTGGAATCGAAGTCTGCTGCTTGTATGTGGTGCCATTTAACCGGTATCAAAAAGTTAGGGTTGAATATTGAAATGGTCGATCAATGCCAACTAGAATGAAAAGTGAAATTAGAAAACAACCTAAATACGACCCTGTCTCGTGGGCGGGCGACTCAAGGTCACTCCTGTCACCTCACTTGCGCCATCATCTGTCAGTCAGTACTGTCACTTTTGACAGCTGTTGCGTTTAGCTTTAGCAATAAAATTTCGGGATAGAATAGGTGTTCTGGCACGGCAAAACAATGTATCAAGTAATATTCACGGCAATTTCGCGGAATATTCGCTACAGCGAGGAACAGCTCGAAAACATCAAGGACCGCTATCAGCGCGACATTAATTCGAGAAGGTGCTACGGACGGATCCACTGCATGGAGGACCTGTTGAAGGTCCTGGAAAAACGCGATTGCCTGAGTCCCGACAACGTCCAGGTCTTCATCGACATCGCCACAAGCTTCAATCAGGTCCAACTACTGAACTTGATACAGAACTACAACTATCGACAAGACCTGGTGCCTCCTCCCGTCAGACCCGAAGAAGTCACTGCTGCTGCCACAGCTCCTCTGCCAGCGCTGGCGCCTATCGCACCACGGCCATATTATGGTACGATACTAAATTGAAAGCTAGCATTTACACTTCTTGAATTTTCCGTTTTTCTGAACTTTTTTCAAGTTGAAATGTTTTTTCTTTCAGTGATCCCTGCAGTGCCGCAAGATGTGAAGCAGAGGGTCTACAAAGAAATTGTAGATCGACTCGGTAAAAACTGGCAGGACTTTGCAAGGGCTTTGGACGTGCAGGAAGGCCACATTGACACACTTAGCGAAAAGCTTCGGCTGCAGGAGAGAATCTATGAAATCTTGAGGTTTCACGAAGAAAACTGTGATAAACGGGTCTGGAAAACTAATTTGCTCGAGGGCCTGAACAAAGCACGTAGAAATGACATCAGAAAAAGGGTGGAGCACATTTTTGATACACATCATTAGCACTCAAGTTCAAGTACTTTTTTAAAATAAGAGTTTTATTTTGTTGTTGTGATTTGACTTTTTTTATTATATTTTAAGTGAAAAAATAGGCCAAAGTCTCCACTTTGTAAATATCTTGTATCTTTATATTTAGTTGTAAGTCTTGAAAATACTGTCGGTGTTCAAGAGAAAATGTCCCTTAGAAAACCTACTTGAAAGCCACTAACTACATAGAGCAAAGCTTGAAACAATCATTATCTATAGGAGATCAAAACAATCATTGTGGAAATATCATAATTATGGAAAACAATCATATTTGAACACCTTGCCTTTGATTATTAGGTATAGCCTAAAGATGTAGTCTTACGATACCTAATCATTTTACCTACCTCGCTATACATAATAATGTTGAAATCATTTTTTTTTTATAATGTGACTAATATAGTTTATATTTTGTTTTTTTACCCTTGTATTTTATTTGCACCAAAAGCATACCTTCCCTTGCAAGGCGAATGTAGCCGGATTCTGTCTACACAATTTCTGGTCTTATTCAAGGAAGCATTTATTAGTCAGTCGTCACCACAAAATCAAACATAAACTAACCGAACTCCTGACAGAAAGAAGCTTTGACTGTTACGAAGAAGTCCACGCAGTTGATACGGACGGGTCCAATCGATATAACGACATAGTAGCATTTGATCGGCGATCGAAAAGAGCGATAATTGTTGACCCCACCCACGGTTAGATTTGAAACGAACAATCCGGAACAAGACATTCAAGTCGACGACGAAAAAAGGAAGATATATGAAAAATGTAAGGACTCACTCAATTTAAAATTCAGTCCCAAATATGGAAAAAGAAATTTTGAAGTATTTGGACTTTGGTTTGGCTCTCGAGGGACTATTTCGGCAAAAGTTTTGGCATTTTTTATTGAATTCAAAATTGATAAGAAAAAACTTATGGAAATTTCAGAACTTACCTATATTGAGTGACTCTATTCGAATTATACACAACCACATTTATAAATAATTTTTACATACTTTATACTTTTTACTCTCAATTTTTATATTCAGTATTATCTTTTATAGACAGATTAGTATGCTGTGTTCTAGAGCAACTTGCTTAAAAGCAAGCAGCACCACTCTATTTTTCAATAAAGTTGTTTCTCTCTCTCTTGAGAGAGGGTCATTTATTTTGCTTGCTGGCGCTTGAAATTTTCTCTTCTGAATGGAACGAAATGCCAGACAAGAAAGATTTCAACTCAAATGGGTAGCTCATGGCCTTGGTACACGAACCAAGAAAAATCTTGACGAAATAAGGGTAAAAAATTACAATAACATTTTAGTGTGGGGCGGCGTCGCTGATTAATTGCTGAATTTCACAATTGGATTTCAAAAATTAACGACATGTGGACAGCCGGTTGGGTGAGTCTGGCATATGTTTCAGTTTCCTGTTCCTGTGCATATAGGTATATCTTGTTATTGTTATGTGATGTTATGTTGACGATGTTCTATCTACCTAAAATGTATTCTGCTCCAATGCTTCAAACTACTGTACTATAGTATACAGGGTGTCGCAAAATATTTTTTTGTTTATGCGACACCCTGTATATTTTAATTTGGAAACGATGCAGTTTTTGATCCTAAATACAAATACATATATCACATAGTGTGCATGGATGGGGCTATATCTGGAGGCAAAGTGTGAATTATTCTGCAGGTAAGTTATATTGTTAGTTTAGAGAAGATATATCAGTCAGTCTGAAAGTGGATATCTGAAAAAATTCAACACCCTACCCTAATAATTGAGTTTACTATGAGTTTCTTGAACTTTTACTCACATCCGGAAAAAATCTCTTCGGAACCCTTCCTTTTCATCCAAATTTTGAACTACTACCTATAAAGTGATTTCAAATCAATCATTGACAATTTGTCTCTGATAATAACTTTACACCATGATATACCGTCCGTTTTTTATTTTAGGCTCCAGCCCGTAGCACCTTTATTATGGATTTCACACCCAATATACTTATTATATATTTTTGAAATCACAAAAACAAGATCTTTCGACTGATGATATGTCAAATTATTTTTAACAGATGTCATTTTTTGACAATTGACAGAATAGTACTTGTATTACATCATTTTTAAGCCCATAAAATTCTGAGGAGAACTGTGTTTTAATTTTTGAAATCGGGTGTCTTTCATAGCTTCTGGGGGCTTTCAATAGGAAAAAATGTTGAATTTCAGAAATACATAATAAGTAAGCAGGTAAAGCAGGTACCTATTTTTGATGTTAACTATAATGATGATAATGATAATGTAATCACAATGAAACAAAAAATGTCCTAAAGAAGTTGCTCGAAATGACCGCCTCCTGGTTCTTTGAACAAAAGATTCGAGGATCAGTGAATTGGAACTACCGGCCCAACGCGATAACATCCGAGCTTGCCCTCCCTCGATATGACCCCCCTCGATTTTTTTATGAACTTACCCAAAAGATAACGTGTTTATAGAGTTTCCCAATAATTTGGACGATTTAAAAATCAGATCATCACCATTTAGTTAATATCAAAAACACCTATTACTTATTGAGTGGTTATTTCTGGAATTGACATTTTTTCCTATTGAAAGACCCCTAGAAGCTGTAAAAGACACCCTATTTCAAAAATTAAAACAGTTCTCCTCAGAATTTTATGGGCTTCAAAATGATGTTTCACAAGTACTATTCTGTCATTTGTCAAAAAATTATATCTGTCAAAAATAATTTGACATACTTATATGTATATCATCACTCCAAAGATCTTGTTTTTCTGATTTCAAAAATATATAATATATTGGGTGTGAAACCCATAATAAAGGTGCTACGGGCTGGGGCCTAAAATAAAAAACGGACAGTATGTATAGGTGTACAGGGTGTCCGTTTTTCGAGGCTAAGCATGGGTATCTCGCTTATCTTTAGAGATACAGAGTCGGTTAAATTAGAAAAAAGTTGCGAATTTTCATTACGATCAATGATCCAAAAAGCAATGTAACCAGAAAAGATATTCAAAAATATCAAAATCCAATATGGCGCCCATTAGAGAAAAAAGTTGAATGTCGTATCTCGGTTGCCTTGAAAGCTAGAATAAAGATTTTGGCAGCTTTGAATTCCCCTTGAAAAAGTGCCCCGACAATGTCTAGATTAGAAAAGGCCACCTTCAACCGTTTTTTGAATAAAAAATGAAAAAAAAATTCAAATTCCTGTTTTTTCACGATATCTCAAAAACTGAAATCGATACGTCAAATTTCTTTTTGGATCATTGATCTTCATGAAAATGCGCAACTTTTTCCTAATTTAACCGACTTTGTATCTCTCAAGATAATCGAGATACCCATGCTTAGCCTCGAAAAACGGACACCCTGTATAGTATTCAGGATAAAAATCTGCATCGATTCTAAACTGCTTGACAATTGAACTGCAACACCTAAAAATTAGGTGCGTTTTCAAATTGAGATAGCTCGAAAAATATTTGATGGATTTCAGAAATTCAGGCATGTGAGGAAAGGTCATTCCTTTGACTATCGAGTGCTGGTATTGATGATGAGTTTGATTGCACAATTTGTCATATACAGGGTGCCAACGGAGAGCGTGCAGATATGGGCAATCTTGCACCTTGTGCAACTTTCGAAAAAAAAATCCGAGATTTTTTCTATCGCCTGCTTTTGAAAGGTTGGATCATTATGCCGAAACGGTTTTGGAATTTGGACCCTAACTTTTTTTTTCAAAAAAATTGTGCTCAATTTTTTGAAATATGCACTTTCTGATTAAGAAAAAGAAATAGAGTAATTATTTGTTTTCAAACGGCGTCCATATTGAATTTGCTTACGAAGATTTTTATTTGAGCCTCCACATCCCCTAGAAACTACCCCTTTTGGGACACCGTCTCACAACAAGATATGCAAAGCTTCATTTAAAAGGCATAAGGTAATTACTCGTCAATAATTGGATTGAAATAAAGATACTGCGATGACCCCACACGTACAGCTTCCTAAAAACCACCCCTTGACTTCAAGGGACAGGGTTGGTATGATAAGACATGCAATATGTACATGAAAATTCCAAAAAACGTCTTTTTCAACTGTTCCACTAAAGAAGTGATGCTACACGATGACCCTCTGCGTAGGTCATCCCAACAGTAGCTACCCCTCGGAAAAAGAACTCCCCTTTAAAAAACCAGTACATACTTCCGCAAAACCTCATTTGTTGGAATTTTTTCAAAATCTGTCGCAATAGTTTGCCGCTACGAAAATTTCATTCACATATCTACCCGAAACTACCCCTTCCACTATCCCTCCAATATCGCATAGCCTTAACCTTGATGCGTGTAAGGTCATCGCGAAATCATTTTGATTTTATTCGATCGCACCTTCTCTGAGCTTCCAAATGAGGTATTGCATACCTTTTACTAAAGGGGCGATTTCTGGGGGTAGTTTCAGGAGAGGTTTCGTACTATTATCGTAGAAAACACCATCATTTCAATGAAACGGTTAGTAGGCAAAAGTTCTTTCAACTCGTAAATAACGCATCAAGGTAGAGGCTATGCGATATTGGAGGGGTAGTTGAAGGGGTAGTTTCGGGTAGATATGTGAATGAAATCATCGTAGCGGCAAACTATTGCGACAGATTTTTAAAAAATCCTAACAAATGAGGTAGGTATTGCGGAAGTACTGGTTTTTTAAAGGGTAGTTCTTTTTTCGAGAGGTTAGCTACTGTTGGGATGACCTACGTAAAGGGTCATCGTGTAGCATCACTTTTTCAGTGGAACAGTTGAAAAAGACGTTTTTTGGAATTTTCATCTATTGCATGTCTTATCATACCAACCCTGTCCCTTGAAGTCAAGGGGTGGTTTTTAGGGAGCTGTACGTGTGAGGTCATCCTAGTATACTTATTTCAATCCAATTATTGATAAGTACTTTTCATAGGCCTTTCAAATGAAGCATTGCATATCTTGTTGTGAGACGGTGTCCCAAAAAGGGTAGTTTCTAGGGGATGTGGAGGCTCAAATGAAAATCTTCGTAAGTAAATTCAATATGGACGCCGTTTGAAAACAAACAATGTCTCTATTTCTTTTTCTTAATCAGAAAGTGCATATTTCAGAAAATTGAGCGCAATTTTTTGAAAAAAAAAAGTTAGGGTCAAAATTCCAAAACCGTTTCGGCATAATGATTCAACCTTTCAAAAGCACGCGATAGAAAAAATCTCGGACTTTTTTTTCGAAAGTTGCACAAGGTGCAAGATTGCCCATATCTGCACGCTCTCCGTTGGCACCCTGTATATGACAAATTTGGCAATCAAACTTATCATCAATACCAGCACTCGATCGTCAAAGAAATGATCTTTCCTCACATGCCTGAATTTCTGGAATCCGTCAGATATTTTTTGAGCTATCTCAATTTGAAAACGCACCTTATTTTTAGGTGTTGCAGTTCAATTGTCAAGCAGTTTAAATTAAAATTTACAGGGTGTCGCATAAACAAATTTTTTTTGCAACACCCTGTATATTACAGGTTGTAAAGAAGACTTTGAAGTTTCCGATTTTGAAATCTACGGAAAAGATTGTTCAAGATGAGCCTTCAGTAGGGGGGGGGGGGGTAGGATTTTTGCGTGATCACTGATCACTGATCACCCTGTACCCAGTGTGATAACTTCAAACTATTTTTGATAAATATATAAGTATTTGTATTCAGAATAAAAAACTGCATTGATTCCAAATCGTAAAATACAGGGTGTCACATAAGCAAAAAAAATGTTTCACGTCACCCTGTATATTATAGGTTCCAAGAAACTGTTGTTTACAATTTCGAAATCTACGGAAAAAATTGTTCAGGATAAGTTTTTTTATTTCCAAATTATTTTAAAGGGGAAAACTCCAGCAGGGGGCTGAATTCTCGCGTGATCACCTAGCTTACAGGATTACCTACAGGCATTCAAAAGTTGAAATTTGGAAATCAACTTTTTGTCATAACTTCTAAATCGGCTGATCAATCTTGCTGAAACCTGGTTCAGGTAAAACTGATTTACCCACTCATTGTTCGATTGGATGCATTATTCTGAATTGTTTTTTCTGAAGCTACAATTTGTCCATTTTCCCGCAGAGTAGGTGATGGGTAATGAGTCATTTCCCGCCCTCTTACATGGTATGTAATGAATCAGTTACCATAGGCGTTATGAGTAAAATTAGTTTTAATCGCGAATATAAGCAATATGTAGGTAGCTATCGTAGGTACCTACGTATAAACAATAAAAAGATGGACTGGAACAGAAGAAATAATATCAACTTCACTGGGCGATAACTGTGCTTTTTGCCATGATTTTTATGAAGCACTGACATTCTTTTTATCTTATTTTGGTACCTAACCTGCTTTTACTGAAAACTAGGTGTGTACCTATAATTTCTCGTGCAGGCTTGTGTGTGCGAATCCAGGACCTCTTTCTTTTCAAGTGAATTAGGATACCTGTTATAATGCTTGATAATGGCCACGAGTATGGTTGGCAACCATATGTTGAGGAAGTCTCGGTGAGTACCTACCTACCGACCTGCAATAAGACTAAACTTTTTTTAATGGTGCAATTCTGTAAAAAAGATACCTACATCGTTGTAAGTGCTACATCGCTGCAAAATGACAAAAGTCATAATGTTTTACTCACAACCACTATGGTAATTGATTCATTACGTACCTAGTAGGAGGTCGGGAAGTGACCCATTGCCGACCTCCCGAGAAAGTGAAGAAATGGTAGCTTTATGAGGGAAATTTCAAAATATGCATCCAACCAAACAATAAGTGTGTTAATCAGTATTTCCTGAACCACGTTTCAGCAAAATTAATCGGCCTATCTGGAAGTTATGACAAAAAGTTAATTTTCAGATTTCAACTTTTGAACGCCTGTAATCCTGCAAGCTGAGTACATGGTTGTGAGTAAAATAGTATACATACTCTCGACGGTAAATACATCATTCCAGCTTCGAAATCAATTTCTTGTTTCACCCTGTATGTTGTGTTTTTGCAATTTGAGGAATCTGACATTTTTGTATCTTGAATGAGAGACTAATAGCTTGTAACAGAGCTGGGAATGGTTTTTGTCTTGATTTATTAGATAAAGATAAAAAATATTGGAAAAAATCGATCGCAACCTGTACGTAGAATACCATGCAGCGGCTATGGAGTGAGAAATTTTTCACATGTTCAACAGGAGACTATAAAGTTGCTAAATAATGAAAGCCTGTTTTTCTCGAAGATTATTTCAACGGAATAAACATTTTTAAATATTCATTTTTCAATCTTCACCCTGTATACTAAATAAATAGTACACGTCACAGGGATGTCTGCTTATACCATGTTAAAGAGGTGGGGAAGAGCTAACCATATAGCAAGAAAACCGTTTGGGAACTACTTTCTTCAAGCAAGAGATGATTTTTTGACTATTTCAAGTAGATATACACTACAGGCTCGGATGACTAGGCAATTTTTTTTCTCAGGTTGCATCCCTGTCTGCTGCCGGTACATTTCATGATCCATCAAATTATTGTGAGGCACTATTGTTGGGAACAAAATTTGGTTCAATTCCGTTCCGTACTTCAAGAGTTATGAAAGGTTAAAATTTAAAGTTTGACAGCTTGTGATTTTTTGACAGACGCAACATTGGAGGTTCTCATTGGCCATTTTGTATGCATTTTTTGAGGGCTTTAAAATGATGTATCACAAGTTGTATTCGGTGAGATAGACCTGTCATTTTTTTGTAGTGACATTTCCAAGTGACGGATCAGGATGACAATTGGATTTTGTCGTTCATAACCTGTCACTTATGAATCTACTAGATTTGGTCGGGATTGGTTCAACGGCTTGGGAATAAATCTGGGCACAAAATTCAACAGACCGACCACCAGACTGACCGTTAGACCTGCAGACCGACCGATATATGAATATTTTTTGGAAGCCTCTATATGTATATTCGAATGCGAAAGAGTGCAGATCTGTTGAAAGCTCAATAATTTTTTTTCAATTGGTCAAATGGAATGATGAAAGTGAATAAAGTCGCCTTACTCATTTGACATTTCTCAGAAACCATGGATCCTAAGAAAAATATTTTTGGCAGCATTGGATGGAGAATTTCAAGCTCTAATCACTTCAAAAACTTTCATGCCAATAAGTTGAATATTTACAGAGTTATTTAAGAAAAACTGACAAAATTTTTCAAAATGGGGGAAAACGCTCCGGGTCTCAGAATTTTTTTTTATCACTAATAGAAAGAGAGTTGTTTTCTGGACATATATGCAAAAATCCAGCTTTATGGGAGAGATTCCGACCTTGAATGCTAGGATGACTGGGCTATTTATGCAACAGCAATCTACCCGACCCAAGTATGTGCCCGACCCACACTCATGCCGCCTCTGTGCATGTGCATTATTGCAAAATTCCGAGAAGGCCATGCCCGCATGAAATTCGAACAAGACGCCAACTTCAACCGGCACGAGCACCAAAATCCCCAGCCAGAAACGTCAAACGCCCACCGCCAAATAACAATTTCCACCGGTTTTCCACCGTTCCCGTGAAAACCAACCCCGACTACGGCCGTGCGGTAGCCACAAAAACGACGATAGGCCTCACCTGCACCGTTTTCACCTGTAACATCCGCGCGTTTCGAAGATCACCGGGCGCCCGGCATCGTGGCAACGCTGCACTTGCCTGGTTGAATTTCGCTTTGCGTAGTTGGCATCGGCCGCTGGAGAGTGGCGAAAAGTTGCGTTTTGTCTGTGTCCCGGAAAAATCGCGAAAATGTCTACGAATTCCGTCGAAAACGAGGTAATTTCCGCGGCCAGCGTGCAGACCGCGAACCCGCCCGACCTGTCCCGCCAGTTCCGCCATGCCCTCGACCCGCAGAATCCCGTGAAATCCTTCCGAATCCGGCACGCCGCCTCGGTTAGCCCACACTGCCATATTGACCTGGTCCCGTTGCGGTACCGAAAGACCGATTTTGCTCAATGCCGTGCCGTTTGTTTTGCAGAACAACATCGAGAACGTCGGCAGCAAGGGCGACAACGAGGCCGACCTCACCGTCGACTATTCCATCAAGCACCCGCTGCAGAACGTCTGGACCTTGTGGTTCTACGAGAACGACAGGGCGCAGTCCTGGGAGAAGAACCAGAAGGAGATCGCGTCCTTCCAGACCGTCGAGGACTTCTGGAGGTAATTGGGGGGGCGCGACGCCGCCTCCGGCCACGTGCTTTTCACGTGTTTTCTTGTCCCGGAATGTGCATAACCCTACTGTACTTCGTACCTCGAATCAACTCGATTATGAGTACATTATGATTACAGTCACCATTGAAGAGTTTCCAGGATAATCCTGACAAGCTTGGTTATTTTGTAATGGCGACAGTATTCGACTTCTTGCGGTCAGTTTCGAATGCCACATTTTGCCTTTATTTGATAAGTGCTTGAAAAGAGGCCATTGTTGGGTTTGTCTGTTGTCTGTAATTAATTACTTATTATGGAAACAATTTATAAATATTGATTGTTGTAGGGGTAAACAGTTTCTTATCTTGGAAGTCATGACATGCTTTGATGAGGCATACTTTTACTATTAGTACCTAGTATTTGTATTTCAGTATAACTTTACCCTCAGGATAAAGACCTAAATACCATAGATGCTTTTGATCCAGTTATTGTTGCTATGGCATTTATTTTCTAGGTATCCTCGTGCTGGATTTATGCAGCACAAATTAGAACTAAACTCTAGTTCAACTAAGAATCCAGCCATTTGATTAGTAAATTTTAGGTGCTTTCCCTTTACAACCTGGACTAAGCATTCTGACCTAAGTTGTTAGTGGTATCTCACTTTCGCGCATGTGATTTCTCGCTCTTTCTCTCTCTAACTTAGTCAGATCAGTGAGTTTTGTGGTAAAAGGAAAGCGCCTTTTGACTTGCTGTTCTGAATCAACCAATCTGATGCCAAGATTCTTATGCTGGAAATATGCAGCAAAAATCAAACTAAACTCTAATTCCAACTAAGAATATTGGCACCAGATTGGTTGATTCGGAACAGCAAGTCAAAATTTACCAATCAGATGGCTGGATTCTTAGTTGGAGTTGGAGTTTAGTTTAAATTTGTGCTGCATAAATTCATCATTATCCCCAAAAATATTGGAGCCAGTAGTAACTGGGGTGAAATTTATTTTTTTGTATGATTCCTACATACAGCGTGATTCAGTTTGAATCTTGAACTTTCAAAAACACTCTTCTGTTGGCCTGGCTAAAAAAACGTTCAACATGTGCCTCCTACTCGCGAACTCGCATACACCTTGGGCCTCAGAAAGATTGATTAAGCCAATCAGTGATTACAAGATTTATTTTTTGGTCAATCACAGCTGATTGACCCATGAAAATTAAGCATGAGAATTAAGCAGATTCTTAGTAGAGGCTGTTCCCGATTTAATATGTGAAATGTCAGAAGCAGATGGAGAATAAAAAATAAGTCAAGTTTCTAAAGAAAATTTGTTTCAAAAATGGGGTCGAGTACACTCAAGAGCTACATCTTAAAACACTTTTTACAACCACGAAACGAACTCTATTGCCTTCTACTCACGATGATAAGTCCCCACCGAGGGGGAAATTACGATCACACTTTTGTTTCTTTGCAGTTGAATTGTTTACGTCGTACTACTCTTCTTTGTGTTGCCCATCTTAGGCCCACACGCAACATTGTTCTGTTGGTAAGTCATGACTGTCATGAGTCACTATTGCGTACCTGCTCTAGTTTTCCACTGATGTAATGTAGGCAACCAACAATACAACAACATCCAGAAACTTCAACTGCTCTTTTAACGCGTTGTTCTTTTTTTTTGCGAAAATTTCTGGATAATCCGCAAATTTTATTTTAGATTATCATTCCACACGCCATTCTGAGTGATTTGCCTATTTTTTCGTTTGGATTTGCGTGTGACCGTTACTTGTACTGGACCCCAGAAATGCATTACAACGAAGATACAGGTCGTCAAAGTTGAACTTGGAAAATCGATTTTTGCAATAATTTTTCTCTCCAAATTTGGCACACGTTTTATGGTACAGCCAGGTACAGCCCTATGATTCACAATTAAGGTGCGTTCAGTCAGCTTATTTAGCCGTAAGTTTTAATCTTAGTCGCAAGCGCAGCGACGCCCATTGGCTTTTATGAACCAGCCTCCTCAGAACAGCCAATAAGCGATGGAGCGCTTCCGACTAAAACTAAAACTTGCGACTAAATAAGCTGACTGAACGCACCTTGAATTTCCCAACTCGATCCAGTGGCGTAATGAAAAGGGGCTACCCCTTTTTTTCTGTTGAAATACACCATAAACAACAAAATGAGAGCGCTTTACATTCATTTTGGTGAAATCCTGTGATCGTCGGCCGAAAAAACCTTTCCGAACTAAAAACGGAATTTTCTTCAAGTTTAAAATTTTCAAGGGCTTTGATTTTGCTTTTGAGTTGTTTTTCGAACAATCAAACTCAAATATTTAGCAAACGAAGTATGTACTTGAAATATTAGGGTAACTTTTTGATCTCCTAAACTGAATGAAAAGTTAAAAAATACGTTCAATTTTGAGGAATTTCCAGTGGCGCAGAACTGGGGGTACAACAAGGGAGCAGCCTTCCTTTTACTGCGCCATTGGATCGAATTGCAGGAATTTATTATCAGTAGATTATTGACCTGTATCAGGAGAACATGAGTGTACCAAATTTAAAGAAAATCGGTTCAGCAGTTTGAGAATTATTGAAAAAAAAAACTCGATTTTCCACCTTGAAGGCCTGTATCTCCGTTATTATGCATTTCTGAAATATATTTTCTTCAGAAAGCCTACTGATTTTTAATGCATTTTCCAATTTTGAAAAATCGATATCACCGCACTTAGCCGTCCGTCTGCCTGTCCTGTCACGTATCCCCTTCTAAACGAAGAATCGTAGAACCGACATTTTTCTTTTATAATCACTACTACGTACCCGTGAGCATTGCATAGGCTTGAAAAAATCACTAAAATCTTGGGCATCTTGGCCCCCATATCATATCGAACTTCAACAATTAACCGATTTTGATGAAATTGGAAACATTAGGTTTGATCTACCAACAGGCTTCAAACTAGTCAGAGCCAATAGGAATCGAGAAAATCAGTTTGCTAACTGATTTGGGCGCTTCCCATTGGCTCTAACTAGTTTGAGATTTTTGGTGGAACAAACCTATAGTCATGTCTCATATAATGATTTATGATTTTAAGGTCGGTTCCACTCCACGATTGTCCGCCATCTTGGCCCGCCAAATTGAACTTTGTCATAAGTGAGCCTGTTGTGATGAATCGTGCGGCATACTTTGATCTCGTCTAACGATTTATGATTGTAAGGTCGATTTCATGACTCCTGTTATATTGAACTTTTTCATAAGTGAACTGATCATAATGAAACTTGGAACGTATCGTCTCCTGTTTGACAAAACGACGTATGTCTGTATATCGTAGTTTCGAGAGAATGGAGGTTGAAGTTTTCAGCTGTTTTTATTCTCATGTGCCTAAAGCTTTCATTTATAATGCGATCGAGGTAATTTTTTCACAGAACGTGGAGAAAACCTTTGCTTCAACCTAAAGCAAGTCAAATTCATGACATACGGCGTTTTGTCGGATATAATGTTGTTATTTATGACTTACGTCATTTGATTAATGCTCGTTGTATTGCCCAATTTTCAAAATACGCAATTTTCGACTCAGCGACGGCGCCAGGGGGTGGCCAGGATGGGCACGTGCCTCCCCGAAAATCATAGGTGCCCACCCGATTTCTCAGAAAATGTCTCGGAAAATATTATGAAAAAACCTGTGATGGAACGCGCTTTTTAAAAAAAAAAAGGACAATCACAGCCAAGGGTCAAAAAGGGTGACACAACATAAACCACACCACCTATAAACTGCATATAACTAAGAAGACACTAATGAAAACAACCTAAAATAAGAATGTATCCCGTTGTTTTTTTTTTAAATCAACTTTTTTGCGCTTGACTGTTTTTTTTTATATAAAAAAAGTTGTTTGAAGGATGGGAGGGGGAGGCTAAACATATAACTAGATGAGTGCCCACCTCCCTGAATAGTGTGCCTTTTTGTGCCCACCCGTCAAGAAATGCTGGCGCCGCCGCTCTTTCGACTGCATAGATTTGAAGCTCTTATCAAGAGGAATCCATTGATATCAAAAACTTTAATTCGACATGCGTCGTATTGTCAAACAAGGGACGGTATGGTCATTGCCCATTAAAAACGTGTACTGACTTTTGACACGGAGTGTACTGATTTGATTAATGTTGGCTACCTTGTCACTGTGACACCAAGTCAAATTCTAAAAATTAGTAGATACTCCGTGTAAAAATCTGTACGCGTTTTTAATGGGCAACCACTGCACGTTTCTCCCGTACAACGATTTATGATTTGAAAGTTCTAGTACTTGACTGCTCGTCACTCGAATTCGTTCAAACTTGTAATGGACAGGGAGCTGTTGCCTCAAAACTTACGTCATAAGGTACATGATTTTAACCCTGTAGGTCCAATGTGCGTTGATAAGGTTGTTAAAAATTACTCTGTCTTTCATGTCAGACCGGGGGCTTCAGGCTGGTATGAGCTTCTCAGTTTTCGAAAAAATTGGCCAAAAATTTACGTCGTTAAGTACATGAATAAAACCAAAGGGATTTTGCGTGGGAACAGCCCCTTAATCGAAAATATGGTCGTAAGACAAAATTTTTGGGGGCTTTCGGTCCATAAGACAAGTTTGAAATTTTCAAAAAAAAAGGACCAAAATTTATCAATTTTTTCACAGGCGTTTTGTTGACTAAGGGCTAAATTTCAAGTTCAAGTTGCAACCCGCGCAGCGTGGCGCAAGTAGT
Organism: Anaspis maculata; assembly: GCA_949128115.1. Lineage (NCBI taxonomy): Eukaryota > Metazoa > Arthropoda > Insecta > Coleoptera > Scraptiidae > Anaspis > Anaspis maculata. Next base: position 79,549,082 of record OX421964.1, on the reverse strand, counting down.
CACGTGATCCAATAATGGCATGCTCATTGGCACAGAGGGATCACGTGACTACTTGCGCCACGCTGCGCGGGTTGCAACTTGGACTTGAAATTTAGCCCTAAGGGCTCAATACCAAGTGGCCGGCGCAAAGTTTGGGACGGTGTAACTCGCCAAATACAGCGGTCTGATTGGTTGGTATCCGCCGTTGCTATGGTAACCGCACTTACGGCGGTCTCAGCCCCAATTTGGTATCGAGCCATAACCTACTAAGTGTGATATATATTTGTAATCAGGATGGAAGATGGAAATGATTTCCATGTTGAAATACAGGGTGCACGGTTTGAGAAATTTTTTTCGATGTTGCACTCTGTAAGCGATGTACCATTGAAAATTCTTGTGGATAGATTCGAAACCTACGTAAAAAATCATGTAAGAATCGGTTTCTTATTCCTAAATTTATGTCAAAGGAGAAGTCTCCAGGAGGAGGTAAATTTTGGCCCTTTTTGAAAATTTCAAACTTGTCTTATGGACCGAGAACCCCCAAAAATTTTGTCTTACGACCCGATTTTCATTCAGATTATGTTCCCACACAAAAACCCGTTGGTTTCATTCATGTACTTTGTGACGCAAATTTTGGCCATTTTTCGAAAATTGACAAGCCTATACCAGCCTAAAGCCCTCCGTGTGAAATGTTAGACAAAGACATTTTTAACAACCTCATCAACGCACATGAGACCTACAGGGTTAAAAATCGTGTACCTTATGACGTAAGTTTTGAGGCACCAGCTCCTTGTCCATAACTTTTCAATAAGTAAGCCAATCTGAAAATTTCCTCCGGTGTTGAAAAGGTATCTCATATCTGTCAATTGATATGCGTAATAGCGGTAATTTGTCATTGTTGTTGATTATAAGGGTGATTTGTAATCGCTTGTTTTTACTTTTTTGCCATGAAGTTTGTTCAACTACTGGACAGGGGATAAATCAATCACTCAGTATATGTATATCATTTTTACGTCAGCGTTTAGCCTCGTACCTCATCAATGCATAATATTTTGAATTTCGGCTCTACGTCATTGTTTTTGCCAGGTATGATTTTCTCAAGGATCGACACAAAAATTCGACAATTTCAAAAAGACTTTATTTTTGATCCTGAGGCAATAAGAACCACACAGCATCAACATTTCGATAATGAGTAAGCCCGTATCTTGCCCTTACGACTTGGCATCTTCGTGGCATACTTGATATGACATCATTCATGATTTCAACTGGAATGGCCATCCACTCTTCATGCAGAGCTTCTCGTAACTTCTCAAGCCCATGTGGTTAATCTGAGCGACTCAACATTTTCATCTGCACTCTGCATCAAAGCAGAACATCCCAAACGTGCTCAATGGGATTGAGATCTGGGGAGTTGACTCGCCCCCATTCGTCTGATAGTTTCTGTTTCGAAAATTCATTGACGATATTCACCCGATTCCCAACTTCCCTTTCGGAATTTCGAGGATTTCCGGCGACTTCCGGGAATTCCGGTGACTTCCGAAAGATTTCCGGGAATTCCAGTGACTTCCGAAAGATTTCCGGGAATTCCGGTGATTTCCAAAAGACTTCCAGGAATTCCTGGAACTCCGTGATTTCCGAATTTTTTTGGGGAATTCCGGTGATGTGATTTCCGAAAGAATTCTGGGAATTCCGGTGATTTCCGAAAGATTTCCGGGAATTCCGGTAAGGACCCCGCACGATTCTTATGAGAAATGGGTCTCGGTCAAGTTCCCTAATTTTTTTATATGTTGTAGCCCAATTTGACACGAGCCAAAAACCATCGTCCGTTACCCAAAAAAATGGACAGTTTTTTTTCTATAAGGGGCTGAAGATGGGTTATTTCAAGGTAAAAAAATATGTTCCAACGTAAGTGAGAACATTTCAACGTCCTTTTCAACACATATGGCTCATGACAATTTTCTTTTTCTTTTGTGAAAAAATCAACCCCCTCCCTCACCCCCAACCCCTACTTGTGAGTATCAAATTCGAAATTACGTTTGAAAATCATGCAGATGGTTCTTTTTTGTCGAATTACTAATTTTGGCGAATTTTTTTTTTACAACCCCCGAATAGGGGGTGGGGTTGAAAAAAAAACCATCGGTCAATTCGGCTGAATTTCTGATATTGTGCTTTACCAGTTACGCTAAAGGAGATTACCAAGGGAAAACTCATTCGTATGACCAGTTTCCACCCCACAGAGGGTTGAAGTTGACTATAATGACTCATAAAACATTCTTCCATGTCATAAACCAAATGAATGAAAATAGTGGACTTTATATCATCTTGTTTTGTAAAAATGCCTATCCTTCAAAAATAATTTCAACCCCGTCTCTCATCCCCTATCCTTGTTTCTGAACATCATATTCGAAATAAATCTTGAAAATGAAGGAGAAGGTCTACGGTCGGATTCTTTGCATCTGATTGTGAATCCCCTCTCAAAATTCACTTTCACTATTATGCTTATGTTAGCACCCTTACAGCAGGGTGGGACATACATTTGATTAAATGATTTTTTGCCTGGATTATTATTAAAAATATTGGTGTTCCTATCAAGTCTCAACTTTACAGCAGGTTAATTATGTTTACCTGTACCTACATAGTTCCTAACTTTTTTCTTTTGTACGGATACACCTCTACTTATAGTTTAGATAGAAGAATTTTATGTCATTTGGAGCGGAAGCTGCTCAATCAAAGCGAAATATTATGTCACACTCTTATTCTAGCTACTGCGACTATTTGAAGGATGAAATAAAAATTGATATAATTTCCAAGATTTGTTTCGAATATGATGTTCAGAAATAGGGATAGGGGATGAAGGACGGGATTGAAAGTATTTTTGGAGAATAGACATTTTTACGAAACAAGATGATATGGAAGTCCACTATTTCCATTCATTTGGTTTATGACATGGAAGAATGTTTTATGCGTCATTATAGTCAACTTCAACCCTCTGTGGGGTGGAAACTGGTCATACGAATGAGTTTTTCCTTGGTAATCTTGTTTAGCGTAACTGGTAAAGCACAATATCAGAAATTCAGTCGAATTGACCGATGGTTTTTTTTTCAACCCCACCCCCTATATGGGGGTTGGAAAAAAAATTTGTGCCAAAATTGATAATTCGACAAAATAGAACCATCTGCATGACTTTCAAACGTAATTTCGAATTTGATACTCACAAGTAGGGGTTGGGGGTGAGGGAGGAGGTTGATTTTTTCACCAAAGAAAAAGGGAACTGTCATGAGCTATATGTGTCAGAAAGGACGTTGAAATGTTCTCACTTACGTTGGAACATATTCTTTTACCTTGAAATAACCCATCTTCAACCCCTTATAGAAAAAAAACTGTCCATTTTTTTGGGTAACGGACGATGGTTTTTGGCTCGTGTCAAATTGGGCTACAACATATAAGAAAATCAGGGAATTTGACCGAGACCCATTTTCCATAAGAATCGTGCGGGGTCCTTTCCGAAAGAGTTTTGGGAATTCCGATGACTTCCGAAAGACTTCCGGGTATTCTGGTGCTATGATTTCCGAAAGAGTTCCGGGAATTTCGGTGATTTCCGAGGGAATTCCGGTGATTTCCGAACTGCTTCCGGGAATTTTGGTGATTTCCGGTGACTTCCGAAAGACTTCCGGGATTTCCGGTGATTTCCGAAAGAATTCCGGAAATTCCGAAGTGAAATGTACACTGACCGGGGGTTCCACAAAACAGATAATACGAGATTAGTTGATTTGCGATTTTTGTTTGTCAATTTGTAGCTGACTGATCAATGAAAATGAATGTCTGTCTCTCAATAAGGGAAAGATGATGGGTCTAGTACAGATTTCAGGCATTTTTTGTCAGTAATCACCTAGCATTCAGCAGAAAAAAGTTCAGTTAATCTGCAATCAGCCTTGATCGCTGATCATCTTTTTTGTGGAACTGACGGTGAATTCCGGGGAAATTAACCTCTCGATAATTAATTTGAGAACGCTTGTCAAAACTTCATTTGTTTCCAAAGGAACCTTTGATTATTCATCGAAAAATGGCGCAATGCGAAAAAATTTGTTCATATTATCTAAAACAATGACGTAGAACTGAAATTCGAAACCCTCTTGGTCACTTGTATTATGTATGTTATGTTACTGACATCACTATACCGTCCGTTTTTTTTTCTAGGCCCCAGCTTATAGCGCCTTTATTATGGGTTCAACACCCAACATATTATATATTTTTGAAATCAGAGAAACAAAATCTTTCGATTGATGGTATGTCAAATTATTTTTGACAGATGTCATTTTTTGACAATTGACGGAATAGTACTTGTGACACACCATTTTTAAGCCCATAAAACTCTTAGGAGAACTGTGTTTTCATTTCTAGAATAGGATGTCTTTTACAGCTTCTGGAAGTCTTTGAATAGGAAAAATTGTTAAAATTCAGAAATACCTACTCAATAATTAATAGGTATTTTTAATATCAGCTGATGATGATATTTCGATTTTAGATCGTCCAAATCAGCGGGAGACTCTATAAGCACCTCATCTTTCAGATAGGCTCATGAAAAAAAATCGAGGGGGTCATACCTGGCCACCTCGGATACTATCGCGTTGGGCTGGCAGTTCCAATTCACCGGTCGTTGAATCTCCCATTCAAGGAACAAGGAGACGGTCATTTCAAATAACTTCTTCAGGACATTTTTTGTTTCATTGTGATTATTTATTGATTATTATCATAAGTGATTATTAAAAATACCTGTTTTGCCTACTTACGTACTTATTGAGTATTTCTGAATTTCAACAATTTTTCCTATTTGAAGACCTCTGGAAGCTGTGAAAGACATCCTATTCCAAAAATGAAGACACAGTTTTCCTCAGAATTTATTGGGCTTTAAAATGATGTATCACAAGTACTATTCTGTCAATTGTCAAAAAATGACATATGTCAAAAGTAATTTGACATACCATCAATCGAAAGATTTTGTTCTTCTGATTCCAAAAATATATGATATGTTGGGTGTGGAACCCATAACAAAGGCGCTACGCGCTGGGGCCTAGAAAAAAAAACGGACGGTATTTACGACAGACTGTCTGTGACTATCATAGACCAGAACTACAAAATCATCAAAACTTGCTGTTTGCAGCATTGCGTATAAACTCCTTCTTGAACCGATTCATGCATTTACATGACAATAACTATAATCCGGTCCAAGCTTGAACCGTTCTTCTTGGTCCACTTCCAAAAGTGATCCAGCTACATCGGTTTTACAGAGGAGGAGGTTTTACACAAGAACATATGTCCATTTTCTTAGTGTAGCTGTTAATCGCGTTCAGTGTTGCGTGCCAGTTCGGTAAAATGAAGAAACTTCTCCCGTGACATTCCTCCTTAATTGCTGTGAGAGCCAGAAGAGATTTTGGAAAATTGCGAATGACAAGGTTGTAGAGAATTCAATATTCCACAAAAAAAAATCATTAGGGCAATTATTAGCTCTTCTGATTCAGCCGTAAACCACGTTCAAAGTTGCGCGGCAATACACTTGATAAAGTTTTTCGCTCAGAAAACTTAGAAGATCCCAAACTCGATGAAAAGATACGACAATGTAGAGAATGAAAAATTGAATAAGTAAGACCAAAGTTGCATTTCACAACGTCTAGACTCTAGAGAATCATGAGAAAACCGAAAAATGGAGATCTTTGCCGTATTCTTGATGAACGCTGGAATAAACGTAAACATTTTTGAAAACCTTTTTTTAAGAAACTTGTAGAGGATTTCATAAAGTTATTGATATATGAAGAATTCTTCTATCACAAAAATGACTATCAATTTCGTTTTGTTAATTTTTAGCCTCTACAATCACATCAAACCAGCAAGCGAGCTGAGGCAAGGCAACGACTATTCCCTCTTCAAGAAGGGCATCCGGCCCATGTGGGAAGACGACGCCAACAAACGCGGTGGCCGATGGCTTATTAACCTCGAGAAGAAACAAAGAAACAACGAGCTGGACCGGTACTGGCTAGATATTGTACGTATTAAACTTGGACACTTGTGCACACCTATTTTTTACTCACCAACTCTTTAGCTCAAACTGATTTATAATTTTTCGTTACAGATTTTGTGTTTGATCGGTGAGGCCTTTGAGCATTCCGACGAGATTTGCGGCGCCGTAGTCAATATTAGGGGAAAGGGCGATAAGATCGGTACGTTTTTTTTTCCCCTTAATTTTTTATTTTTCCCTCGAAGCACGAGATTGAAAGTTTTGAAATGTTATGCGAAATGTTTTGCGCAGGTATTTGGACTTCCGACGCGACTAAGTCCACTGCCGTGGTCGAAATCGGCAAGAAGCTCAAGGACAGGCTGCACATACCGCAAAGGACGGTGCTGGGCTATCAGGTGCACAAGGACACCATGGACAAGGCCGGTTCGGTCACCAAGAACTCGTACACCGTTTAGTTAGATTAATTAATTATTTATCATAGTAAAACACTACTGTTGATTCATTTTATATTATTTTCGTTTATTCGTTACGCATCGTTTTACATCCGTTTGTTGATGACTGAATATAATGATGAATTGATTTCTCTTGCTGATATTTATTTCTATTCTTTCTTTTTTGTTTTGTTTCTGACATTGTGTATGGCGATTTTTTTTTTTTTGATTCTCATGTACTCGTAGGACGGGTTCTTTCTTTGTGGTGCAAGCGCCGATCTTTCTAGTGGGTAGTATTTTTTCGTCGTTGATTTGTTTTGAATATAATTTTGTACATAATATAAAAAGCTAAGAGTAATGATAGTAACACAAATAATAACTAATGCTATGTTATTTAGTGCTATGATAATAAGGATTTTTTTAACTATCAACTTTCAACTGAAATTTGTAATAAAAGCGTTGTAAAGCAATGACAATTTGTTTGAGAGATTTTTGTAGCTTTTGCTGGCATTGATTGTCCTCTTGTAATGCGTAGTGCGGGAATTCAGGTTATTGCGATTTTACCTGACTTTTTATACTGTCTGATCCATACAGGGTGGCCCAACGAAAACAGAACAGAGGGGTTTTCAGGCATTTCACATAATTTTTTTGAAAAAAGCTCGAACAGGTCGATTTTTATATTGAGGGAGACATCTGAAACATTCGTTGGCGGATTTCTATCTTTAGCCCCCTCACCCCCACCCGCCCCAACTTCGAAGTTTCAAATGACACCACACACTTTGCGATACATCAAAATGAAGAGAATTAAATTATCTTTCTGAAGAAATATTTCTATAATTTTCAACCCCACCCCCTTTCTTCATAAAATTGTCAGAGTTTCCAATGTAATATTTTTGATCTCTTAATTCTCTTCAGTACAGTCAACGTCATCCTGCACAGCATCGAGGGAGAAAATTTTCTGTGTAAAAAGTGCCGCCCAAATTCACCCCTTCACTCCCCCACCTCAACTTCAAAATCTAAAATGACACTACCCTCTTTGTAATACATCAAATCGAAGGGAATTGAATTCGCTTCCTGAATAAAATATTTAAAGAATTTTCAAAAAGCCCCCTTTCCCCCTAAATTACTCCGAATGTTCAATTTATCAGGAGAGGGGTTGAAAATTTCAAAAAAATTGTTTTCAGAAAGAGAAATCAATTTTCTTTCATTCGATGTATCACAAAGTAGGTGGTGTCTGTTAAGTTTCAACATTGGGGTGGGGGAGAGGAAAGGGGTGAATTTAGGTAACACTTTTCTCCACCGAAAATGTTCACCTCAGATGCTATTTAGGATGACGTTGATTAAATTGAAGAGAATTGAGGGGTCGAGAATATAAAATGGGACAGTTAGAGAAATTTAGGAATATGGGGGGTGGGGTTGGAAATTTTGAAAATATTTTTTTTAGAAAAAGAATTTGATTCTCGTAGATGGTGTCATTTGAAATTCCAAACTTGAGGTGGGTAGGGGTGAGGGGGCTGAAGATAGAAATCTGCCAATGTATGTTTCAGATGTCCCCCTCGATATAAAAATCGACCTGTCTGAGCTTTTTTCGAAAAAATTATGTGAAATGCCCGAAAACCCCTCTGTTCTGTTTTCGTTGGGTCACCCTGTATAATACAGACTGTACCAAATCGGCTGAGAAACAAATCAGGGTAGAAATAGCCTAAAGATTGAGCATTGAGTAAACACGCTTGCCAAACGTTACATGTCTGGCGCATCTTAATTTGCAAGGAAACTTGACGCAGGTGCTTCTTAGAGAATGTTATCCCATGACGCTTTTCGTAATGGTGACTTCGGGGTGCTGTGCGATATTTGCTGTTGAACCGGCTCAAAAAAAGGATTTAGATAGAAAGGGTCCAAAAATTGACCACTGGGTAAACGCAACCGTTAGATATCCTTGCAAAACGAACTTGATGTGAGTGCCAGGAATGGAATGCTCAGGGAATTTTGGTATTTTCAGTCGACCTGTGATGAATACTCCAGATTGTATCAAACTGAAGTGAAAAAGCCAATTTGGATAGAAGTGGTCCGAAAATTAAACCCTGGGTGAATGCACATCAACCGTTGAAAGATGGCGCACATTTGATTTTTGAACGGGAACTGTGTCTAAGCGCAGATATTAAGCCTCCCGTATAAATTCAGCTCTGCGCTGTGCCAGGAAAACGCCTAACGAAATGGAACCCTTTCCGTGACGCTTTTCATGATGACAACAGTGAGAAGCTTTGGTATTTGCAGAGGTACCTACCTATTTGCTGTCTCAACTGGAACAGAGACTCCGGATTGTATCAAAGCCGTAGAAAACGGTTTGAATAGAAACGGTCCGAAGATTGAACACTGGGTAAGCGCTCATCAAACGTTAAGATCGCTAAGATGTTATTTTAGAAAAAGAACTTGGTCCGAGTGCTGCAACGGATCCCTCTTACACATTCAGCTCTAGTCATGTCAAGAGTCAGCCACGAAGCGTTAGCAAAAACATAAACGGAACCGTAAGATGTCTTGAGGTTCTTTGTATCAGGACTATCAAGAGATCAAGAATTTGTGCACAACTTGGTGTGGGTCTTCAAAATAAAACAAAGGAACGGTTTGTAATAAAAACTTAATAAATCGCTACTAATTTACATTACAACGAAATAACAACGAATGACTTATTGGGTTTGAGGTTAGGTACCATTCATACAAGAAGTATTATAATACCAATTATTATTACATGGATGTGCGCGTAAAGTAGTTTTAGTAGTCCTTCAGCGACTATACAAAATGCCTAGGTAACTCTCCCTGATGCACCGTCTTCAGACGAAGTCGGCGTTCCTCCAGGACTTGGCGGTGCACACCCCCGGCCCCCTCCACCAGTCGTTGACGTCGTCGTAGTGCTTGTGCCCTCCGGGGGCGTGCAGCAGCGCGCACAGCCTGCACCAGAAGTACGTGTTGATGAACTCGCCGGTGCCTTTCCACTTAAAGTACGAGTTGTAGAGGGCGTTGTCTTTGTCGAGGCGGTGGAGGTACGCGGCCAGCTCGGCCGGACCGGCGAACTCGTCCACGTGGATGTAGGACCCCTCGGGGGCCGAGCGCTGGTAGTCTTCGGGCTGGGCGCCCATCACTATCGGAAGCACGTTCTGTCCGAGGCCGTTCACGTAGAACTTTTCGGTGATGTAGTCGCGGCAGTTGGAGTTCTCGAAGGCCAGGTAGAACTTGTACTCGCGGTCGAGGATCTCGAAGCACTTCTTGTCGGATCTGGAACACGAAAAGGATTATCATTGTATTTATGTTATTTTGTGCGTGCTTGGTAAGGCAAAAGATGAAAGGGCCGTGTACAAGACTGTACCGTTGCCGGCTGTTTTGTGCGGAAGTAATATGGGTATAGAGCTATAAATGCCCAGCAGAAGCAGAAAGGCACTGCTATTGTTAACTGCACACGTAAATTTTCCATTGAATTTCCGCAGACTTCTATGCAGACACAATTTTCTAATCTCATACTTACGCTCAACTTTTCCGACCTCCGATCAAGTTCGAGCAATTTAGTGAAGAAGTCGAGGAAAAAGTCTGAATCGGCATGAAGGAAGGTCTAAATATTGTGCTCATGGGATACTCGGAGACGGTTTGCCTGAGAACAAACCTAACCCTGCCGTTCTCGTATCTGGGGCCGGCGTTTGAGGAGTCGGCTGATGGAAACCTGAGACCATTGCTAGTATCCGAGCCGAGCCCCGGATCCACGTTCGGTGCGGACCCCCGCTGCTAGCGACGAAATCAGCGGACATAGTGCAGAGGTCTGGTTTCTACCCAAAACAGGGTGGAGCTATACTGTCGTGGTAATTCAAAGGGGCGTATATGCAATTTTCTCAAAAATTGAGACAGAGGCATATTTCTTGGCACCAGTGTACGTTGAGATAACAAAGCGTATCTAACTGTAAAGTCAGAAATCCATTTCACAAGAAAGGCGTATTTGCAAGTTAACCACTTGTGTTAGATTAGGTAGAGATATTTAGGTAGATAATCAATTTCACGGCTTTCTGCATTAGAGCAAACTATGGAAAAAATTGGTTGCGTTGGTACCATGGAGGTGTTGGTACGAATGGCACGTTGACGACTTGTTGGCAGCTAGCTGTCTTCATGTGCAATTTTCAATGTGACATTGTCACCGTCTCGGGGGGTCATGTACGCGAAAGTGAAAATTTTCGAGAATATGCGAGAAATGGTTGGTTTCCTTTGATTGAATTGCAATGTGAACGATAGAGGACATTGTCTTCACTGGTTGGTGAGTCTTCGCCAAGGCTATTTAGTTTTTGCGGGCCACTAAGAAAAGTATGCCGAGAGTCCGTGATGCCGTGAAGAAATGGAATCTAAAAAGGAAGACCCCACTGCCCAAGAGGAAACTTATTCTTCAGTTGGACAATATGGATAGTAGGACAATAATTTATGGAGGTGAACTGTACGGAGACGAGACAATTTGGGCGTGAGTAGGTAGTAGGGTGGGCCGAAAAAATAAAAATTTGCCAAACCGAAAAATAATAGTGCGGAAAACTTGTATTTGAGCTTTATAAGTATTCCTATGAAAATTTGAAAAAAATTAATTTAGGTCTTGGCGTGCCACAAAGCACTTGAAATTGAAAAATAATTGAAATTCTTTAAAAAAATTAAAAAAAAAATCCAAGTATTTTTTCCAATTTTTTTTTGCCGAAGGTTTGTATTGGGTCTTTGACATTGTGTGTACAATTTTTTGTTTCAATTAGTCAAGATTTTTGGTTCTACAGGACATTATTAGAAAGTTTTAATAGTTGAAAAAAATCCATTCATTTCAGAAAATGTCATGTAAAAATCAGAAACTTGACTAAATTCACTTCATCAAATTCTACACAGCTCTTATACTGCCGTGCTAAGCCTAAAGCGCGTATCTACATTTTCATAAATTTGATACACTGCATTTTTATGCTCATATTCTAGGGGCTATGATGTTCGCGATCATGTGGTTATGATTATAAATGGATAGCGCAATAATTAGAGTTCTCAAATAACTGTTTTATTCATATTATACTATAACATAACGGCATGAAAACTTGGCCTAAAACTGCAGTGTATCAAATTTACCAAAATGTAGATACGCGCTTTAGGCTTAACACGGCAGTATAGCGTTTCTCACTTAATTAAACTAACACCGGGCGAGTTTGCTCTCAAAACCAGAGGCGAGCAAGGCGCAATTTGAAAAGTGCAGTGTTGGTGCAAAATTCGTGAAAAACCAATGACTTAGTGAAAAACAAATTCCCATTTTTGACATTCCCAGTGAGATCACTGAATCTGTCATTCTATTTGACATCTCTAATTCTAACCTATGTGATTTTTAAACATTCTGCACATTCTATGAGCCTCACCTTTTTTTTAGCTTGATGGCCTTTTTTATGCCTTACTTGGGATCGACATCTTTCCTCTAGAAGGTTCCTTGTTGTTGATCAACAACCTAACCTATGCAGCTTAATGAAGTTTCTGTCATAATTCTGGTACACTCGCAACGACACACGACACCGTCGAAAAAAGTCGTTGTCGAGTTCGTTGCACACTGTGCAAAAAAACTTAACTCAACTCTCAAGTGAAACCCAACACACTTCCTAGGTGCGACTTGAAATTGCCAAGTGAAACGCGAAATGTGCGCATTATTGTTGGTCCAGTGCAGCCAAGTAAAAACCGCTATTAGTTCACTTTGGTAATTTTGTCAAAGCAAAGAAGTGCAAAAAAGCAAAGGCGAAAGCGATAAGTTGGTGAAGCCATGTTTCGACAACAATTACCTTATCGCTTTCGCCTTAGCTTTTTTTTACATCTCTTTACTTTGATAAAATACCAAGGTAATAAAAAGGTAATAAGAGCTGCACTAAGTACTTACCTAACATTTTCAATGCACGGATTCAGGCAAGTTTCTGATTTTTACATGACATTTTCTAAAATGAAGGATTTTTTTTTCAACTATTAAAACTTTTTAATGTCCTGTAGAACCAAGAACCTCATCTAATTGAAATAAAAAACTGTTCACACAATGTCAAAGACCCAATACAAGCCTTCAGCAAAAAAAACTGAAAAAATCGAAAAAAAATTGTTTTGTTTTTTTCCTATTTCAAGTGCTTTGTGGCACCCCAAGACCTAAATTAATTTTTTTCAAATTTTCATAGGAATACTTATAAAGCTCGAATACAAGTTTTCCGCATTATTATTTTTCGATTTGGCAAATTTCGATTTTTTCGGCCCACCCTAGTAGGTAGGTACACTGTGTTGTCTGCCAGCATGTGTTTCTTCATACCTTGCTCGCTGTTGCAGTAGGTATAATAGGTAGAGCTAGAGCTAGAGTAGGTACTGTGAGAAACCCCCTTTCCCTATAATTAAATTAATTAGCTGTGATACGTCTAGTGACCTCATGTCATGTTTTGTTGTGCTGTAGATTTTTATTACCTTTACCTAAGTCATTTAAATTAATGTACCACCTACCTCAACTTCACGTCGTGCTAATACCTCAATCTAACTGTAGTAACCTCACGTTCTTTGAAAGAGGATGATTTGAATAAATATCGAGAAATAAATAAAGTCATTTAACCACACCTCACCTTTATTACAAATTAATCAATCATCACCACTTTGATTAAATTCATCTTAATTATGAATTAAGATGAAGATGATTTCCAGACGTGCTGACATCAGCTAGCGTTAGGAATTAGTTAATTAAGTTTACATTCGGTTTCCGAAAGAAAGTGCACCCTAATTACGTGTGAAGGCCCTACGACGAATCAGTTCAGCCCTTTCAATTTAATTCCGTTTCGCATTCTTCTTAATATTCAGAACTATTGTTGAACCCGTTCCCTAACGCACCTGAGTTTCAATTCCCTGCTCAAGTAATTCAAAACCTCGTCGAGATTTAAATTTTAACCCCTTCTTCTACCTAGGCCATCTTCCATATATGAATAAAAATCTCGATTATTTGATTGCACTTAAAGAGAGATTGTTGTTCACTGAGTTTTTTCATGGTATTTCGAATTTAGAGCCATTGTCTTAATTTTCGATCAAATAATTTACATAAAATTGAGTGTTTACATTCCATGGGTTTTATATCCGGCTGGTGCTGTAGTTTGAACTTACAGCCTCATCCAGCAGTTTTATTTCACGCTAAGTTGAATAACTTCACACACATCTACAATCAGTAGTACAATTGTCGCTGTGAGTCTCTAATTAATTAGCCTGCAAAATTGATGTTCTGTTCCTTTCTATCTTGAAGTATTTTCGAAACGAGACTGAATTTTCTTGGCATTGCTCAAGGGGTTCTCTCTTTGGGAAACTCAACCTCATGCTCATAGACTCTTTATTGTACGAATGGCTTAAATACTTTATTCTATGGGGAAAATAACGCGTGAGATGTTCGCCCAGATTTGATTTGCATAAATAATGCTAGTGCTTGTCTAAAGCTAATAGAGTCTACAAACTCATGCTTTGTAAGAAGGGAAATCTCTTCGAAAGGGTTACTGAGGCTTTCACCATTTTCCTGGTGGTTTGAAGGTAGCTGAAAAACAATTTACTTAAAACCTCACCGCAACTTCAATGCATTAAATCAGGTTGACGCTACCCATGGCTATTCGAAATATCAAGACCAAAACCTACTATCATTTTATAAATAAAACAATCACCTTAAACCCCATTTAACAATAAGCATTTGATTACAATAGAAATCAGACTTGCTTTAAATGTTTTCCTTTCTCATCACTAATGCACTACAATTAACTACAGTGTTTCAGCACTTTTCTCAATTTATTCTTCTTGAAAAATACGAGTTTTTCTTCTACTGCACATCTGCCGTTCTTGACTGCTACCACGCGAATCCTCTACCCACGTCGCTACTTTCGGACCCTTCTTATTTCCCACCCTTCGTCTCAAGTGTGTAAAAACCTGACACCCAAACCCATGCGCCAGCATGCGCTTCCTGACTCTACCATCATCCCGTGTGCCATTTCGTCACTTCCCAATATCGCCCGTAATTCTAATTTATTTCTAAATATTTAATTCCTTTCTATTTTATGATTTTAAGGCGTCCCACCACAGTACCTACCAGTGATGTGCATCAGAAGATGTAGCCTTTTGGTCGGTGGGCCTTTTTATCTGAGTAGTATCCTGCCGATCCTCGACATCATTCATTAGTAGCCGCCAAAAACCTAATAACCTTGGCGGAGACCCACCAACAAGTGGTGAACAAACAGTAAAAACAATGTCCCTCAAGGTTCACACTGCAAAGCACTCCAAAGAAACAAACGATTCCTGGCGTAGGCTCAAAAATTTTCACTTACGCGTACATGATACCTCAACACGGTGACAAGGTGTCACATTAAAAATTGCACGTGTCGACAACTGGCTGGCACCTCCTTCTCATCGTATCATTCGTACCAACACAACACAATTTTTCCATAGCTTGCTCTAATGCAGAAAGCCATGAAATTGAATACACAGATAAGTCGATTTTCTCATTGAATTTTTTCATCAGATACCGTTTTGAATTAACACGGCAGTACATCAGGTGATAACCCTGTAACCCTCGTCCTTCGGTGAGTGCACTGTTGGGTGCTGCTTTATTGCTTGGGCGGTATTCCAGCCGAGTCTCAAGGGATATGTTGAGGTCCTGAAATCTGCTAGTTCAGCACTGCGGGGGTGCTTTGAAATTCAAAGCTGGTGGCGACATCTGTTATCTCCCTGGACACTTGCCGGAAGAGTATTGAGGTGTCGCAACATATTTTTTCAGCTTGAAAATTGAATGAAAAATTTACGTGTGAAGCTGGCGACAGCTAGCAGAACTTGGGGTGGGTGCAGGAGGCATGGTGGATGAAATCGTGAAAGAAACAGAGATGTAAGAATAGTGCGTTTAAAGAACGCAAAATGATGCTGAAGCAAAAAAGAATCAAAAAGAAAGCCGTAAGGAAAGCCGTAAGCAGTTTGCATGCTTTTTTTTTCAATTTTTTTCAGTTGGCTACCATGTAAAAAAAAACTGAGTCAAGGTAAATAAATGCCTGTTCAGGATGTTTATACAGGGTGGTCTAGCTTAAACGTCATTGAATTGAAGGATCGATAGAGAATCAAAAATGGAGGGGACTTTCTTCAGAAAATATATTCGAGAAATGCCTAATAACGGAGATATAGCCCTTCAACTATGGAAATGAATAATCGTTTTCTCCGCTTAACTTTTGAACCGTTCAACCGATTTGATTCCAATTCGAATCAAAGGTTTACTGAAATTATCAGTATTATTACTGAAGTTTGCAAAAGCGATGGATATTGCTATGTCAGGTTTAAGTAAAACACGTTTTTTATACCTAGATGATTTATGCGTCTTTCTAAGACTTAATCCAGCAAAATGTGAGTTTTTGCAGAAAGAAATGTTGTACTTGGGACATGTCATATCGGAAAAAGGCATCAGTTCGGATCCCGAAAAAATTGACGTTATGAAAAATTACCTTGTGCCCAAAAACGCGTTTGAAACGTTTTTAGAATAGAATAGAATAAAATAGAATGGATTTATTTCCCAACAGGCAATGCCCAATTACAGGAAAACTTTATACAACAAAAAATGGAATAGAATGAGAAATTATATAAAACAAAAAATTAAACACAATCATGCGAATACACAAAAAGAAAAGGTCAAAAGAATATTAATAACATGAGCAAGTTGACTTCGTGGAGTCAGTCAGCCCAGGACGGAAGACATAATGGACTTAATGGTGCTGAAAGCTGAAATTAATACCACAAACATTAGAGATTTTGTTAAACGTATGGCACATAATAGAAATAGGGGAATTGAAAAGGACGTTGGTTCTGGAACTGAGATTATAGAACGTGGTGCGCTGTCTGGAATTTATACGTGGTATGAAAAAATTAATTTTGGATAGAAGATAGGGACAATCCAAATTATTATTTAATAAGGTGTGGAGAAGTTTAACAGCTAGCATGGTACGTCTAGTTTCCAAGGAGTGAAGGTTAAACCTGGATAATAATGAAGAGTACTCGATGCCACGAACAGGATATACACCATCCATGAGGAAACTCAAGTGCTTGAGAAAGCGACGCTGTACCAACTCCACACCATGAATGTGAACACCGCAGTAGGGATACCAAATAATAGAGGCATACTCCAGTCGGGACCTGATCAAAGCATGATAAAGAGTTAAGAGAGTGTTACTATTAGTAAATTCTCGGCAGTTTCGGTACAACATACCATACATCTTATATGACTGACTGATAACTTTTGCTCTATGATCTGTAAAATCAAGCTTTGGAGTAAAAGTAACGCCAAGATCCACAACTGATTCGCAGTGTTGCAAAATAGTACCACTGATGCTGTAGGGATAGGAAATTGTGGATTGGATTTTAGAGAAGGACATGACAGTACATTTCTGGATATTGAGAAAAAGACGATTAGGTGTGCACCACCGCTCAACAGCCCGAACATTGTGCTGCAACACTAAGCAGTCATCCACCGAGTTGACCTTGAGAAACAGCTTCAAGTCATCGGCAAAAAGAAGCTTCTCGCAAGAAATGTTATTGACAATGTCATTAATGAAAAGCAGGAAAAGAAGGGGCCCAAGATTTGAGCCCTGAGGAGCACCGGAAGAAGGTCTGAAAACTTTTGAGGTATAGGTAATTGCGGTATTCAACGTATTGCTCTCTATCGAGCAAGTAGGACTCAAACAATGACAGCAGTGCCGGTGAGAAACCCAACCTGTCAAGTTTATCAAGGAGAACATAGTGATCGTTTTGTCGCTTTTGCAAACTATTTTCGGCGTGGAATGTCAAAATGCTTTTGAGACGTTAAAATCGGCTATCTGAATTAACCCGACACCAGACGTAGTAAGTCTTTGCGTCACAAGGTCTAAAAATTGAAATCTAAAAAAAAATAATAATTTCTCAGCTGAAATAGGTTTTCTAGAACTTCTAAGTTGATAAACCCACCTTTTTTTCTTGAGAAACGAGAAGTTTTCGGGGGAAAAACAATTTGGGCTCTGGAAAGTGGCGATTCCGGGATGTTTTCCAAAGTTTCAAACTCAAATATCTCCTAAACGAAGCCTCTAATCAAAATTTTGCAAGAGTAGAATTCAAAAATATGAACAGTTTCTAAAAATAACTAGACAATGAAAAATAGGGAGGAAAAGAGGGACACCCCCTAATATCTACGCTCCTGAATTTTTTTCATGAAACACGTTATGATTGTTCGACAGAAGATAATTTCAGTAAACCTTTGGTTTAAAATTGAGTCAAATCGGTTGAACGGTTCAAAAGTTATGCGGAAAAAACGATTATTTATTTCCAACTTTGAAGGGCTATATCTCCGTTATTAGGCATTTCTCAAATATGTTTTCTGCAGAAAGTCCCCTACATTTTTGATTCTCTATCGATCATCGAATTCAATGACGTTTTGACGTTTAAGCTGGACCACCCCTGTATGATATTGGAAACTAAATTTTACAGTGAATGTTACACCCTCTGGTGTTAAATACTGATTGGTCGCGGTGGCACAATAAGCGCTGTTACCAGCTCAAACCAATGAGACGCCGCGCCGAATTTGAAATGCCAGCCGGAAAGCGTGCAGAGGCGTTTCGATGGGAACGCACGCACATGCATCCAACTATAGATAAATACTTGCAAGGAAGCCACAAATTTTCACGTCAATTTTTATATTCAGGTGGATTACCCCGGTTCTGAATACCTTGGGCACTTCAGAGGGCCACAGGTTCCGTAGATGTCCACCTGGATGTACTTGGACAGTTCCCTGGCGTAGGCCAACCTGCCGTTCCTCGCTCCGCAGTTCGATACGAACCAAGCCACTTTCTTAGTCTTGTTGGCGCTGTAGTCCCGCGGTTGGACCTTCTGCCGCACCTGAAAATCAATAACAAAACTTCAATATGTAATACTTAAAAAAAAATGTAAGACAATATAGAGAATAGAGATATATAAATAGAAGAAGTATTGATACTCAAAAGTTAGGAACATCCCAGTATACTGCAGCAGTAAAAGCTATGGATCAATATAAAAGTGGTATAAGACTGCAGCAGCAGGAAAAGTTTTATTGTGAAATTGCGAAATTGCAGATTCAATGTAAACACAACGTACTGATTCACAGTCTGTTTGAACAGGAATTAAGGCACAGTTGTACAGCAGCGCTTTCTCGCAAAATTTGTTTAGCTCAGCTTATGGAGTTTTGTTTTGAGAAAAGCAGCGACAGTGGATTTCGGTGGGAGAGAACGATGCCTGTAAATTTTATCTTATGCCATTACCATTGCTGGCTAGCGGCCGCCCTGCTCAAAGTTTTAAATTAGCCGCTAAGCTCCTCGGGCCTTGCGAAACGGCGGCGCTGCGAAAGCGGCAATTTCCCGAATTATATGGAGAGTAATGTTCGTGGAATGAGGTAGGAGGGTTTGGTGGTAATTAACAAGCAGAAAAGCAGAGTGTCCAGATCATTTATCTTTGCCTCCGGGACTATCAGAACTGGGTAACGTCGAGAACAATATAATGCCAGTCTTGATTAATTTCCACCCCTCCAGTTTAGGGCTGGTTTTCTCCGAATTCTCCACAGTCACCAGAGAGGAAACCGGAAGCTCGAAGCTCGAGTAACAAAACGTTTTCTTGAATTCAGTTTATAGAACCCAGATCTTTTTCTTTCATTAATAATTGGGTGCTAAACAACAACTTTCCTAGAAACTTATTAGGTGTCCATGCGGGCACGTAGGTATACCTACCTACTACTAGCAGAAATATAAGAAAATTTTAATTTGAAAAGAGCTTTCTTACTACAATAATTTCTACGTTATGATCTCCTTGGTTATGATTGTGGAGCGGCTGGTACACGAAGCAGTTATTCCTGCAATTCGCAAGCGGAAGGAATTTACGGAGGTGTTTTCGTGCCAAAGCTCATTTTTCATTAAAATGGGAGAGCTTTAAAAGCGCGCTTGTTTTCGCGACGTAATTCCAAGCCCCCTTGAGTTTTCACAGCTTTCCCGGGCAGCTGCTGGCATAATCAAAGAGTTGCGATGTGTGGTGTGCATTTTACTTTGAAAATGATTCTATGTTCTATTAGGCCTGCAGCTTAACCTACATTTGTCAACTTAACCGGCAAGTTTATTCTAACTTCTTCTGACCAATTTTATCCGAAAGTACATCATGTGAGAACATTCCAGCCAAAAGTTCTCCAAAATTCTCTTGGCGGAACATCCTCAAAAGGCCTCTTGAAGACGACCAGAAATCAAATTTATCGTGCGCCGCGGCCTTTTTTTTGTTTTCCGTGTAAACTATGATAGGTAGGAAAAAGTTTTGAGGCACGAAGTTGTACAGGATAAAATTATCTACAAAAATGTCTGTGGTAGCATAGGGCTTTCTTCTTCAGTTTAGCCGTCAGAGCGTCTCGAAGTTGAACGACATGAATTGCTATTTTGCTTTCGTGCGGGTTTTGACACAGTTACACCATATGAAGCTGACACGGTGCCCGTTATAATTATAATATATTTTTTTGCTGTGGTCATTGATAAGGTCAAAAAAAAGCTTTCTAGAAAAATGGCCACTTGAAGAGTCCTGCAGGAACGCGGGGTGGCGGCCTCAAAAATGGACACCTTTGATCTCTTGGAATCGTTTGTATATCGGCTTGTGGTGGTTCGATCAGAATAATTCTTTTTTTACTCGGAAGCACTCTCCAAGCTGAAATTTTTTCACCCTATTGTTTTTCTTCGTACATAATGATGGTGTCGTAATAAACAGCGCTCCAATTGAAATGGCCCACCCAAAAATTTCAGTCGCATTCAAAGTGGCATAGCTCTGGAATGAGTGAACTATTTTGAATAATTTTTTGTTTTCTAATTAGCTCTTGTATCAAACTACAACATGTCGTGGGTCATTTTTCATACAGTTGCTTCGTATTAATTATTCAGGGCGCTCAATCAGGTACTCCAAAAATAGAAAATTTTCAACAGCTCTCATTTCACAAAAAATGGTCTTTGTATTTTCCAAGTGTTTCAGGGGAGAGTTTGTTTCATTACTTCGGGGCGGTTTTCAAAATTTTGGGTCTATCTCCCCCAATTACAGGGCGATCTCAAAAATGTAGCCTTTTGGTTTTGCAGTAATAACTTTCTTCGTTGTTGACCGATTTTGGAAAATGAGGGCTCTTGTTGAAGCTGAAGGTTCAGGTCAGAAGAATGAAGGATCGAAATTGACTTTGGAAAGAAATTCTGGGAAAAGGATTGAATCAAAAGTGACTCAAATTACTAACTTCCTAGAGATCCGGTTAAGGGAAGGTATTATACAAAAATCAACTTGTTTTCAAACAAACCATTCTTTCCAAACATTTTAAAGTATTTCCCATTTGTATGGAGCAAAAATTGTCGGTAAGGAACCCAAATCACGAATGGATGTTTCTAAAGAAAAATAGCGGACGTTTTTCACCTAAAAATGAACGTAACCTAGGTTACGGAGATCAGAACTGGTGCTTATCCCTTTAATTGTGGAGGAAACATCCGCCAATAAGAACGTAACCTAGGTTATGTGCATTTTCAGTCGAGGTAGGTCCATTTTATTATCTTCTGAAAAGTGAATTTGAAGATTGGGTCCCGCACAGACAATTTTTATCTCAGAGAATCGAAAAAAAAAAACTCCAAAATGTTCGGAAAGAATAGTCTGTTTGATGGCAAGTTGATTTTTGTTCACTTCTTTCCCTGAACCTGATTTCTAGGGTGCTTCATATTTAGGTCACTTTTGATTCAATCCTTTTTCCAGAATTTTCATCCAAAGTCAATTCCGTTCCTCAATCCCTCTGACCTGAGCCTTTAGCATCAACAAGAACGCTCATTTCCCAAAATCGGTCAACAACGAATAAACTTATTACTGCAAAATCAAAAGGTTAGATTTTTGAGATCACCCTGTAACTGGGGGAGATAGACCCAAAATTTCAAAAACTGCCTCGAAGTATGGGATCAAAATCTCCCCTGAAACACTTGGAGAAACTAAAAACCATTTTTTGTGAAATGGGAGCTGTTTAAGTTTTTCAATTTTTGGAGTACCTGATTGGGCGCCCTGTATAATTACTAGAAAGCACCTGTATAAAAAATTACCAATGACATTTTGAAGCCTTATACTTGAGCTAATCAGAAAACAAAAAATTATTCTAAATAGTTCACTCATTAAAGAGCTATGCCACTTTGAATGTGACTGAAATTTTTGGGTGGTCCACTTCAATTGGTGCGCAGTTTAACACGCTACCATTATTGTGCAGGAAGGAAACAGTACGGTGAAAAAACTTCAGCTTGAAGAACGCTTTCGAGTAAAAAAAGAATTATTGTGATCGAACAACCACAAGCCGATATACAAACGATTCCAAGAGATCGAAAGCGTCCATCTTTGGGACCGCCACCTCGCGTTCCTGCACGAATTTTCAAGTAGCCTTTTTTCTGGAAAACTTTGTTGGGACCTTGTCTATGACCACAGCAAAAAAGCATATCACAATTATAACGGCCACCGTGTCAGCTTCATATGGTGTAACTCTGTGTCAAAACCCGCACGAAAGCAAAATAGCAATTCATATCGTTCAACTTTGAGACGCTCTGACGGCTAAACTAAAGAAGGAAGCCCTATGCTACTCGAGACATTTTTGTAGATAATTTTATCCCCTAAAACTTCGTGCCTGAAAACTTTCTCCTACCTATCATAGTTTACCCGGAAAACAGAAAAAAAGGCCGTGGCGCACGATAAATTTGATTTCTGGTCGTCCTCAAGAGGCCTTTTGAGGATGTTCCGGATGAAAGAGAATTTTGGAGAACTTTTGGCTGGAATGTTCTCACATGATGTACTTTCGGATAAAATTGGCCAGAAAAAGTTAGAATGAACTTGCCGGTTTTTCGGTTTCTAAGCTACTTTTACGGTCTGAGCTGCAGGCCTATATGTGGTGAGCAGATAGGTAAACTTGGGTGATTTTTTATTGTATCAAGTTGGCTAGAATCGATTGGAAAGAAGTGCCTATAGGACAGGGTTTTTCAGTATTCAAGCTGGCAATACTGCTGTGTCGTCTTCAGCGAATCCCTAGCTACAGGATAAATTGACTTTTCCATTTTTAGCCGACGAGAAACTCGCCAGCATTTCAGGGTCATTTTCAGCGCACTTTCCCAAAAAATTGGAAAAAGGCGCTTTTAGCTTCACTTTGTCCGTCCGTCCGTCCGTCCGTCCGTCTGTACCCGGGATAACTCCTCGGGGAAGAAAGATATCGATGTGGTGTAAACGCTGATCACTAGTACATATGTCCAGGATGTTAAGTTGACTTTTAGTTTTTTGTTATTCTGCCGCCATCTTTGATCCGCCATTTTGAATTTCTCTAAAAGTGATCCGATTGCAATGAAATTTGCAGGCAATGTGAACCACATCAAGATTTATCCAATTTTCGACAAATGATGTCCCGCCGTCATCTTGTATTCTCCATATTGAACATGTTTCGAAGTGATAGAACTAGGAGAATTATGCCTCAACGAAAAGAGATATCGATGTAGTGCAAACGCCAATCGAATGCTTACATGACCACCATATAAAGTTGACCAAAGATTTTTGTCACTTGGCCGCCATCTTTGATCCGCCATTTTAAATGTCTCTGAAAGTGGTCTGGTCGAGTGAAATTCGCAGGCGATGTGAACTTCAATTAGATACATCCAATTTTCGACAATTGATGCCCCGCCGCCATCTTGTATTCTCCATATTGAACATGTTTTAAAGTGATAGAACTAGGAGAATTATGCTTTAACGAAAAGAGATATCGAGTTGATGCAAACGCCAATGAAATGCGTACGTGTCCACCATGTAAAGTTGACCAATGATTTTTGTCATTTGGCTGCCATCTTGATCCGCCATTTTGAATTTCTCTGAAAGTTGTCTGATTCGAGTGAAATTCGCAGTCGATGTGAATTTCAATTAGATACATCCAATTTTTGACAATTGATGCCCCGCCGCCATCTTGTATTCTCCATATTGAACTTGTTTCAAAGTGATAGAAATAGGAGAATTACGCCTCAACGAAAAGAGATATCGATGTGGTGCAAACGCTAATCAAATGCGTACGTGACCACCATATAAAGTTGACCAATGATGTCACTTGGCCGCCATCTTTGATCCGACATTGTGGTCCGATTTGAGTGATATTCACAGCCGATGTGAACTTCCTTAAAATACATCCGATTTTGGACAAATGATGCTCTGCCGCCATCTTGGCCACCATATTGAAATTTCTTATCACTTAACGATTTTCATGAAGCTTGGGACTCACCTTTGTTTCGTATGATCATTCTTATTCTCCAGCCAAATGCCAACATTAAACCGCCATCTTGGCCGCCATATTGAAATATCTTATTAGTGGAACGATTTTCATGAAACTTGGAGCTCACCCTTGTCTATAGTACGATCATTTTGATTTTTAAGCCAAATTTCATGAATCTGACGTAATTTTGGCCGCCATATCGAAATTTCTGTCCAAATAACGGTAGAACCCTAATTAACATCTTGCGTTCACTAATCCTTGAAAAAGGAAGTGCGCTACTGAGCCTCATGCCCATGAGGCATATTCGCTTGTTTTTACGTTTATGACGTTTCGTTCTGACAACGTGTGGAATTTTGACGGACAAGTAGAGCAACAGCTATTTTAAAACCGCTCATTTATTTTTCGGAGAAAGTCAGTGTAGCCACCGAAACCATTCTCAACGGACAAAGCATTTTGTATGTGGAAGTTATCATTATCATTAATGATTCAGTGACCAACAGACCAACAGGTTCTGTAATAGGCCAACATCAAAATCACGTATTCAAGATCTTCGAGGGAATATATAGGTACGTTACACCACACCGCATGTAACGTGCCCTTGGCAGTGCCGCCAACTCCTTAGGTTGAGAAATAGCTGAACGGCTGTCAAAAAGTCGCTAAAAATGGCTAGAATACATAAAGGAAAAAAATGCGCCGCAGCCAAAATTTTTACGAAATCTAGCTATTTTCTAGCTATTTTCATTAGGTTTTTCCACTTTTTTATTTATCAAGTTCATATATTAAAAAAAAATCTAGATTTCATTTGGTATGGAGATTTAGTAATTCAAAAATACCAAATAGCTCTGCTTATCACACAACCGCTGCCCGTCCGCCGTGGATAAAATATTGGAATGTAGAATTGGTTATTATTGGCTCCCACCATTTTCAGGGCAATAAGGTCGAAATTACAACGGATTACCCTCGGGATTACCATTACAAACTCAACCTTAATGAATGTGAGCAATGCACTTTTGCCAACCATTCACACATTTCACAATATTTAGTATTGCCAACGTTTTCACCGAGGTTTTCACAAAAACTTAAGTTTCAATTTTTCTCAAAAAAATTGCTATAAATGGCTAGATTTATTTTTTATAAAACTACAAATTTGGCTCAAATTTTGTAGCCAAATGAGTGTAAAAGTTGCTAGATCTAGCCATAAAATAGCTATTATGGCAACACTGCCCTTAGCCGCCATTGTGACAGGCTGTCATCTGGCTGTCACTGAATAGATAAAAATACAGGTAGTTGAATCTGAGGTTGAACCATCTCTGCTTGGTTTTCCACCGCACAGAAAAAAGTGAAGTGAAATCAGAAATACGGTAGCACCAACAAAATAGGTTATTGATGGCCCTTTTTTGGGTAGTGTCGTCATCATGACCTTGACGATACGCCGTTACGCATGACGTCACAGCAGTAAGAGACAACGAAAAATTGAAAACCCTAAGTATTACGCTTCCGCGATTCGACACCTAGATGGTATAAATACCACCAGACGGTACATGTTCCATAAGCTGGTACACCTAGATGGAAAGCACCTCAAATTTTAACGCATGCGGAATCAATCTTATCAATTTAAAATTAATTTAAACGCATCAGAAATTAAACATGAACGGAACAGGGAGACAGACAGACAGATGACAGCTGGGGTGCTGGGACCACATACTTAAATAGCTATACCGCTCATGAACCTATTGCGCATTCTGCTGCGCCGCGTAATAAAAGGAGTTAGAGAATGACGCCATCTTGATGGTTAATTTCCAGTGTATCTCAAAATACCGAGCTATATAGCTACCACAAAATATCCTAAGGCCCGTGAAACTGATCAAACCTTCTGCAATTTTACAATAGCGATCCAGTTTTCTCAAGTACCATCACGTAAGTGTATTTAGTTTTCTTGAAATTACGAAATACTCACATCGAGTTGGATGGTTGGGAGTCACTGTACTCTGAGTAAACGAAACGTCAAGTGAGAGCTTTTTGACAGTGTAAATAAACATCACGTAGTTGACCGAACTTTTGGATGCTGGAATGATCGCACACCTTTTCTTCACCTGTTGATTCTCACTTGATGTTATTAGTGTTGATTCCACGTACTTTGAGGGAGAAATAAAATAATGTCGTGCTTAGTCAAGTGGCCAACTAGCGAAGTGGTGCCAGTCCACACCACCCAAAGTCCCTAAATAACCATCAAGATGGCGGCGCCCATAATTACAGGTGTCGGACGTCTCTCTTGCGCGGTATAGCTATTTAAGTATGTGGCTGGGACTGCTGGGTGACAGCTGACAACACGTCATTTTTCGCATCCGTTTCCTGTGTGCTTTTCGACGGCACAATATTATAGATGACCCACTGGAAGGCACAAAACCGGGTAAGAACACGTAGATGGAAAACACCGTTTGGCACCCGCACATGCGTAAATGCCAGGTGTACCAAACTTGCAGCTAGGTGGAAAGCATCCATCGATAACTGATTGGCATTATTATGCCACTTTGATGTCATTGGCAGTTGAGTTGTCACGATTTATCAAAATCTGCTTTCAACAGTCATCTTGTAGCGGGAAAAAATAAACTGAAATGCGAATAGTGAGATCGAGATCAAATACGAACTTTCCAAGGTGGCGTGCAGCTGTCTTTTTTTTGTTAGCACATACGTCTCCGATTAGCACTTCTGGACCAGTTGCACGCCAACTTGAGGGCGTTCGTATTTGATCACCTTTTCGAAACGAGGCTTCAGTTGAGTTGGCTAGAGCTACGTCGCTTGAGTATGATGTTGTCGGGACTTGCATAACGGCGCACCCGGTATGTCTCTGTTCAACCGACTCAACGGCGCACCCGGTAAGTTCATCATAGATGCACAATGCACATAGATGCACCATTCTAGCTCTGCCCAACTCTTTATATCGCAAATGAACTTGAAACGGAAAATTCCCATAAAAACTGCAGAATTGCAGAAACACATGCGCACTTCCGGCGCGAAGCGCGAACTACACCCTACATTGACCCTAAAAAATATTATCACAGACATTGCTGACGGCTGACAGTCGATAAAAAAGCTTTGATCTGTAGACCAGGTCCTCTTTTTTTGTTTCAGACAAATTTGATGTGCCGCGAGATGTTCCGTTGCTTACAATAGGAGTTCTTTGGTTTCAATTCTGGCGTAGCTTTCTTCAAGGTGTCGGTTATCATTCTGAAAAGATGAACAGAGCTTTTACTTGAATTAGCTCAGACACACGTCGCTTGGTATAACAAGACTAAAGCGTGGGTCACACTATGACGAACTTCTTAGCTTCAAATCCCATATCGCTTTCAATAAGATGATGATTTCAAAGCAAAAACGGGGCTTTACTTTAGTCAGCTTACAGCTTCATCGCTCAAGAACTAAAGAGCTGTTTACAATACGAATTTCTTCAATTTAAGCCCTGGTGCAGCTTTCGGCAAGGTGCCAATAACCATTCTAAAAGGATAAACGGGGCTTTACTTGAGTTAGCTCAGACCTACGTTGCTCGAGTATGACACGTTTACTAAAGCGTTGGTCACACTTGCTTCTCAACTTCAAATCCTGTGTCGCTTTCAATAAAATGATAATTCCAAAGCGAAAACGGGGCTTTACTTGAGTTAGCTCACAGCTACATCGCTCAAGGGCGAGCTCAAGGGCTAAAGCGCTTTTCACAATAAGAATTTATTTAATTTAAACCCTGGTGCAGCTTTTGGCAAGATGCCAATGACAATTCTAAAAGAATAAACGGGGCTTTACTTGAGTTAGATAAGACCTATGTTGCTTGAGTACGACACTACTGAAGCGTTGTTCACATTATAACTTCTGAAAATCAAATCCTATGTCGCTTTCAATAAGATGATGATTTCAAAGCTAAAACGAGGCTTTACTTGAGTTAGCTCACAGCTACATCGCTCAAGGACTAAAGCGCTTTTACAATAGGAATTTTGGTTATTGAAATTCTGGTGTAGCTTCCGGCAAGGTGCCAATAACAATTCTACGAGAATAAACGGGGCTTCACTTGAGTTAGCTCAGACCTGCATTGCTTGAGTATGACACGCACGACACGACTAAAGCGTTTTTCCAATATAACTTCTCAACTTCAAATCTATGTCGCTTCCAAACGACAATAATTTTAAAGCGAAAACGGGGCTTTAGGTACTTGAGTTAGCTCAAAGCTACATCGCTCAAATACTAAAACGCATCTTGCAATAAGTATTTCTCCAGTTAAAATCCTGGAGCAGCTTTCGGCAAGATGCCAATTACCATTTTAAAAGGTTAAACGGGGCTTTATTTGAGTTAGCTAAGACACACGTTGCTTGAGTATGACACGACTGAAACGTTATTCACACTATAACTTCTCAACTTCAAATCCCCTGTCGCTTTCGATAAGATGATTATTTAAAGCTAAAACGAAGCTTCACTTGAGTTAGCTCACAACTACATCGCTCAAGGACTAAAGCGCTTTTTTACAATAGGAATTTCTTTAATTTGAATCTTGGTGCAGCTTCTGGCAAAGTACCAATAACCATTCTAAGTGGATGAACGGGTCTTTACGTGAGTTAGCTCAGACCCACGTTGCTTGGTATGACAGGAAGAAAGCGTTGTTCACATTATGTATAACTTCTCAACTTCAAATCCTATGTCGCTTACAATAAAATGATAATTTCAAAGCGAAAACGGGACTTTACTTGAGTCAGCTAACAGCTACATCGCCCATCAAGGACTAAAGTGCTTTTTGCAATAAGAATTTCTTCACTTCAAATCCTGGTGTAGCTTTCGGAAAGGTACCAATAACCACTCTAGAAGGATAAACGGGGTTTTACTTGAGTTAGCTCAGACCTACGTAGCTCAAGTACCTATGACATGACTAAAGCGCTGTTCACACTAATAATTTCTTTGGTCTAAATCCTGTGTCGCTTTCGTAAAAACTTCGCAAAAAAAGTCTGAAATCTTAAACGGGGCTTTAGTTAAGGTAACTTTGAGCTATAGTAGGTTCACTTGTACTGTGACTCTAGTTGGCTGGGCAAATTTTCTACTTTAGCATCGTAGGCTTGCCGCCTTTTCACCTGGTGTAAAACTGACTTCTCTGGAAGTGAAGTTATATTTCTTATCAAATTGATATTAAAATCTTTGAAAACTGACCTGGTCATATGTGGAAGTGCGACTAAGGGGACGCAGAGCTGTGTTACTGTCATGTAGACACCAAAAGAGCACGGAGCGGCCGCAAATCTAAGTCATCTTAAAGGCGGCCCATTCAGGGTCGACAAAAACTCGTCCCGGAAAGCCCCAAAACGAAAGCAAATTGCAAATTGAAAGTACTAACATCAATTTCGGTCCAATACGCAACTTTGAGCGTCTGGGTTTTTTGAAATTCGGTTTAATTTACTTTTTACAAGTAAATTCTTTTGCCAATGACAGACTGCACGGCGATCCTTGTATCGCCCATAATTCTTCAGGGTTTGGCTTGTATTTTTGACTGGAAGAGGCGAAAGGGTTGATGATTGCATGGGGCCCTTTTTTGACGAAGGGCATTGTATACTCTTTAGTTTGAAGCATCGAAAGTTGAACCGGCTTCGAGAGGTTAAGAATATTTTTCACAACTGTCAAATGTCAAGGCTCTCTTGATTTATTTGTTCATTGGCGAAAATTAAAAACAGGTCGAAAAATTGTTACATTTTCCAATAGAATGGAAACAAGCGTCAGACATCACGTCCCGCAAAAATGTTCCGGCTATCTGCAAAGGAAATACGCAAAAAATGTGTTCCAAAACTGGTCCGGCCAGAGCAGCCAACTGCAAAGTTTTGGGGATTTTCTATATTTCACATTTGGAAACTTACCGTCGGTTCCACAAAACAGATAATTCGAGATTAGTTGATTTGCGATTTTTGTTTGTCAATTTGTAGCTGACTGATCAATGGAAATGCTGGTTTATCCCTCAATAATTAGTGGACGTGGTACAACCGAAATAGGGAATATAAGTTGCAAATGATGATAAAGGCAGACCACTTTGCAGGGTTACAACTGAGACCTGAATGAACGATTTGACCCGCAGTGCTTTTATTTTCGTCCCTTAGGATTTGAATAGCGTCCCTTTTTCAAAATGGTGGATATTATCTAGGGGCAGAAGGTATCGAATAGCCTGGTAATGTCCAGCTTAGTAGAAATATAGGGGGCTGTGTCTCAATCGGTTTCTGGGACATCAAACACTTATTAAAAAAATGGTGGAATATTGACATCTACTGCAGGCAAATTTGGTGGAGGCGCCAAAAGGAATTTAGTACTGTCATAAGAAAATTGCTGTAACATTTTTATTTTTCAACGGATTTTAACACAAGACATTTCATTTTGTGAAAAAGTGAATTCTTCATGTTACCTCAAACCTTTCATTGAAAAAAGACGTTGAGGAATGTTGAAAAAAAAATAAAAAATTATTTGAAAAAAAAAGATTTTCTACATTTTTTTTTATTTTTATGAAATTTGCCCTATTTGTAGACTTTGATGTGCCCTTTCTAAATTTGCACTTTTCCGATTTATATCTTTGCAGTACGCGCCGCCATGTTGAAAAAATGATGTCTGAAAAGAAGTTTTTGACAATATCTGAATTTTGGTCCATGTGACATTGAAATGTTTATAAATATATGAAATCACATTCAATCCTCCACAGTTTGACATCTGAACCAGCTCTGTGCGACCCAGGGTTCTTGAGCTAGACCTTCTGGAAGTATCAATTTTTGGTTCCAAAAGAAATAAAAATCACCTCTTGGGGCTGTGCCAGGTCCACCAATGTCCATGATTTGAGATAAATGACGACGCGTTATTGATGGGTGACTTGATTAAGACATGGTGGTGATCCAGTGGTAAAATTCGGTAGGCACGGTCACTATTTAACACCGAAAATTGATACTTCCGGAAGCTCTAGCTCAAGAACCCCGAGTCGCACAGAAATTGTTCAGGTGTCAAATCGTGGAGAATTGAATGTTCTCTCATACGTATATAAACATTTCAATCTCGCATGGACTAATATTTAGATATTGTTAAAAACTCCTCTTCAGATTTCATTTTTTCAACATGACGGTGCGCACTGCAAAGATATAAATCGGAAAAGTGCAAATTTAGAAAGGGCACAACAAAATCTACAAATATGGCAATTTTCATAAAAATAAAAAAATAAAAAACAACTTTTTTTTCCAAATTATTTTTCATTTTTTTCTTCAACATTCCTCAATGTCTTTTTTTATGGAAGGTATAAGATAACAAGAAGAATTTACTTTTTCACAAGATGAGATACCTTGTGTTAAAATCGGTTGAAAAATAAAAATGTTACAGCAATTCTCTTATGACCGTACAAAATTCATTTTGGCGCTTTTTTTAAAAAGTGTTTGAAGTCCCAGAAATCGATCGAGACATAGCTCCATATATTTAAACAAAGCTGAACATCACCAGGCTATTCGATACCTTCTGCCCCTAGATAAAATCCGTCATTTTGAAAAAGGAGCGCCATTCAAATCATAAGGGACGAAAATGAAAGCACTGCGGGTCAAATCGTTTATTTAAGTCTTAGTTACGATCCTGCCAAGTGGTTTGCCTTTATCATCATTTGCAACTTGCTTTTTCCTACCACGTCCACTAAATGGAAAGATGATGGGTCTAGTACAGATTTCATGCATTTTTTGTGAGTAATCACTTAGCATTCAGCAGAAAAAAGTTCAGTTAATCTGCAATCAGCCGTGATCGCTGATCATCTTTTTTGTGGAACTGACGGTTTGAAACAAAATCTCACAGCCGACTAGAATCACGGTACAAGTGAACCTACTTTACGTCGTCGAGTGTGATACGACTAAAGCGCTGTTTGCACTAAGAATAGGCTAGTGGACATGGGTTTTTTTAATTTCTTTTTTATGAAAGATCCTCCCAAAATTGTTGCATTAGCAAGATGATTTTGTTTAAAAAAGTTTTTTCACATATAAAAAAAACATGAGAAAGATTTGTCTATTTGAATGGCGCGGCAAGTGCGTGACGTCACATTTTGAAAAGCCAATAGAAACTCTAGTTTGCGATTCAATGACTGAAGAACACCTTCTCGTCTTGAACTGATTTTTACCCAAAAAACGTAATGAAATGCTGGAGTGCTATGGTTTGACCTCGCATTTTGGTCGATTCTTCCTTGAAATTCACTTATTTTTGCTTGTGCAGGCTTTGGATTGATGTCACAACAGTGTTATTAGTGCCATATGAGTGGCAGTACTGCGAGTGTCGCATGCCATATGTCAAGCCCACGTCAAATAATCTAGTTTTTTTTAATACAATTTCGCTTCATAATACATAATAACTCGATGCAATTGCATAAAAAATAAGTTCCTTGTGATAAAGTTGTGCTTGCACGTGAAAACTCACCACTACGTAATAGATTCAGAACGAATGCTTCCGTCGAATGTCAAATGCGTTCCCCTCTCCTTCCTCCCTCTCACCTCCTAGCCCACTTTCAAGCTGTGACGTAGCATATTATTCCCGATTTGAATAAGTCCACTTTCAAATTGATTCTTTACCGAAATGAAATCATATTTCGAAAAACTTTTCCAACTACAAATTTGTCATTCAGATATTCATCAGGTTTATGATACTTTTATACTGAAATGCGATTGATATCCAGTAGCCTATTCCTTCAATTTAAATCATAATTTGGATGGATCTCATTGAGTTGGTTGAATCCTAGTATTGTTTAGTCTACGCCATACGTTCTGAAAATACCAGAGCCTCCTCTGATTCATTCTCTTAGGCACGCTATGCCTCCTGCTGTCATGCGATCAACAAACCTTCCGTTTGAAGTAGGCTTTGCTGTTGAAATTATCAGTCATCCAGCCGAAATCCCGTCCCTCCGATTGATGGGAATTTTGTTTCCAGCGCCAGCTCCGAATGGAAATCCATCTGATCGCGAGCTGTAATAGAATTTCAGCAAGTTCCGCGTTGGCTCTGTTGGAACACGGTTGTCGACATTCATTTGTCATGCTTTCCAAGTTTTAATATCACCTCTTCTCGTATCCAAGTGACAGTTTCAGAACTCCCAGCACATCTCACTCATTGCACGGAACTTCAGGGAAAATAAAACCCAACGAAGCAGAGCAGAGGATAATAACAATCATCTTTTCGGGAGCACAATTCGAAAAAGTTTTCCACTAAGAATGTTACATAAACTTCGGTTCATTGTTGGATACAGAAATAGAACAGAACCTCTTTACTGCTTACGTAAGCAATAATAGGCAAGAATCGATCCAAAGTGGCGTGTGGAAATAGCTCCAAAAAGTCAATTAATATGTAGCTATTTTTTTTTCCGATCACGATTGTTACTAGGTGTATTACGTATACTTAAACGAATCCTACTAGTATAAGTTGAAGCGTGTAGAACCTAATCACAAATTCATCATTACTACACTACAGAACAGAATATTTACTCTAGTCTTGCACGCAACACGAATTCGTTATGAGCTTTTCATTCACAACAAGCCTCGAGCTTTGGAATGCGACGCTTTTTTATGATGATCCTTCGGATAAACAAAAAGACAGTCACTGTTACCTATAGGGTAAAAGTGCCGATTACAAAACTGGAACGCGTGTTTTCAAGGGATGCCCCAACATCTCCTTTTCTACTTCTCCAAAAAATGACTGCGCTTTCCCAGATTGCAACTCCTAAGAAATCAGGTGGCTCGTTAAGGCTAATTAATATGGTCTATTATAGCTTCGAGACAAAAAGTTGCACGAGAATAGAAGAACGATGATCCAGAAAACTTGCTGTAGACAGATATGATTTCAATGTACCAAAGTGAAATACCGATTATTTTACCTGTTGTTCTTCTTACAACTTGAGCAAAGTGAATCTCCTTGCCCGCGTCAAGTTAACACAAGCAGGAATCTGGCGCAGGACTGCAAACAATCGGCATTTCTCCGACAGAAATTATGGACCACGTCTGCACCATGACCTCTGGGACCTCTGGGGGACTTGCCCTGCTTAAACCCAATTATTTATGCAGCCGCGCAAACAGCAAATATCGATGTTGACTGACGCTCGTTGACTGTTCCCCGACGATCATGTGGCAACCCGGTACTGTTTTCGGCGCGCTTATTTACTTGATTTGAACCGCTGGACTGTGACAAGCTGAATACCCATTTCTTTTCTTGATGCCGAAGATTTTGTGAATATTTTTTCAACTGGACAGTAGTTGATTTTATTCGCTCATACATTGACCTACGCCAATTGAATCGTATTTTGTGATTTTTTACAAGAACCCGTTCTGAAGCCGGTCCAATCTAGGCGACCCTCCCCTATGCACGGATGAAATCATCAGTTATTTAAACAACCAATGCTCACCTGTGGATCGTAGTAGGTCCACCTCTCGTAAGGCGCCACCAGATCGCTGTCCCTCCTGTACGTGGCCGTCCAGTTGATGACGTCGGCGAACTTGATGCTCTGCGTATGGTAGGGACATTCCAGGAAGTACATGATCCACACCTGCTTTCTCGGCCTGGACGTCCCGGGGTGTATGAAATGATCCTTGTAGAGAATCGCGTCGGCGTCGGCCGCCCTGCCCCTGTCCGCCGTCAGGCTACACCTACGCGCAGACAAATCATTAATCATACGAAACCATAGGTGTAATTAATTAATTCTAGCAAAAAAAAGGACGTAAATACCTGCTCACGGGACATTCATGGAAGCTGCCAGGGCCGGAGCTTTGTCCCCACGCCCCCAGGCCATTGTAAGCGAGTATGAGCTTTTCCTGAGTATCATAACCTAGAAAGACAATTAATTTAAGTTAGTTCACTTAGTACCGAAAAATTGGGACAGGTGCAGATGAATAAGCAATAGCAAAATTGTAGCCGTTTACCTTGACTCTTTTCTAATCCAATACATTCTACAGTTTTTCGATATCGCTTCTAGTTTTCGAGATATTCAAGATGGACCCTAAGCACCGTGAAGAAGGGCTAAGTTAGCACTGCAGTGCTAAGCGCTTCTCATGGCACAAAAACAGTCGAGTTTGGAGTCGTTTCGTACTAAATCGAGTATTCTAAAACCAAATCTGGCTTTATTTCGGCGGCTAGTACATTAATTCAACAGTTTCACCGCCAGGAACGCAGTACTATGTGCCGTTTTTTATGGCTAAAACGAAAGATTCGCACAGCCGAAATAGCTCAGTTGGGAGAGCGTTAGACTGAAGATCTAAAGGTCCCTGGTTCGATCCCTGGTTTCGGCAATGTTTTTTTGTCGTGAAAGATTTTTTCCTTATCTTATCGACTCCTCGGGTCCTCCAGTTATCACAATGCTCAAAAATAAAAATTAATTGCTCCGAGTTGTATTATAAATATTTTAATAATACACATCACAATGGACGTTGCTAGAAAGTTTGGTTTCGATGAATAAGCTCCAACAACTTCGCTTCATGTGTACCGATAACGTTTTCCATGCTCTATTGAAACGAATAGCTTATTAGCAATGCTTTTTTGTTGTTTTCAAATTTGTGTTACAATCCGGATGTTTTTGATAATTTTGATTTCACGAATAGTCACAGCAGGAAGCAATGCTGGTACCTATACCTTCGAGACTTTTTGGTTTTGTGCCAAAAGTATGTTCTGTTGTGCCAAAACTGGTTTCCGTAAGCTCGAAATGGGTATGAATTTACGGAATTAGGCAACCAGTTTTTCAAAGTTGTAAGTACCTACCTGCTCTGTCATAAAAATGGATTTCTGGTCCTTCAAAATCGCCCTGATGACATCAAAACTACCGACAATTGCTGTCTGTGGAGTCTGGAGTATCAAAACTGATTTCCACGATTTTACGAGAGATTTTACATTCAGTTACCTCTCTGGATCAGAATCGCCTTCTGATATGTCAAAATAATTGTCAGTCTATTTTTTCACCACTCATCGCAGATGGGAGTAATGGTGAACGGTTTTTTTTAACAATTTTTTTGCACTTTTTAGGTTCGAAAACGAGAAGATTAATTTAATGATTTTTTTAAATTTAGGTGTCGGTCTGTCCGTACGAAAACGCATTTAATGGAGCCCTCATTGTGGCCTCAAAATAAAATTGGCGACGAGATCTGTCAATTGAAAATGTCACAACAATGAAATGACAGACAGCTTATGTCATCAAATGTCACTTGTTACACATCGTTGAAAAGCTGCTGATGAGCTCTTTTCAAAAATCTAATATTAAAATCTTCTACTTTCATTCTGTTGCAAATTACGAGGTGTGAAAATCTGAATTGGGTCTCTACAACAGACTCGTGGACCCTGAAAACGTAACAATGGACAAAAGCCTTACAGAGGAACAAGCAAGTCAATTGACAAACTTGATTGGCAAATACAGGAACGTATTCGCGACTTATGCAGAGGAGATGAGACGGACAGATATAACCAAAACATACATAGACGTACAAGGGGCCTCACCCATCCGTAGTCGTGCATACAGAGTGTCACAAAAAGAGAGACAAATCATTGAGGAATAAATAGAAGACCTTCTTATAAATAAAGTGATTTGGACAAGGCGCTCACCTTGGGCGAGTCCTATTATCCTAGTCGCGAAAAAAGACAACGCAAGACGTTTTTGCGTATATTTTTGAAAAGTCGATTCAGTTACAAAGGAAAGCGGTTATACACTGCTCTTGATCAAGAACGTTTTGACATATCTACACGGGAGCAAATACTTCTCGAGCTTTGACCTTTTTAGTGGGTATTGGCAGATGGCCATGGAAGAACAGTAAGGAGTCTACAGCATTTATTTCGCTTTCTGGAGGCCTTCGTGAGTGGGAGGTTTTACCATTCGGTCTAACTAACGCTCCAGCTACGTTCCAAAATCTCACAAACAGGGTTTTTGCTCATCTTGAACTGGAAAAGGTGTTTATAGACACAGGGTGTTTCAATGGAAACGAGCCACCCTGAATAAATCTTTGCCAGATGAAATTTAAAAAAATTCCCGAGTACCCGTCGATTTTAGTTTCGAGGGGGACATTCAAAGCATTTATTCCCAAATTCCTATCACCAACCCCCTTACCGTCACCCACCTCAACTTCAAAATTTCGAATAACACTACCTACTTTGCGATACATTGAACTGGAGAAAATCTAAATCTCTTTCTGAAAAAATATTTCTAG
The DNA here is from genome assembly GCA_949128115.1 of Anaspis maculata. Lineage (NCBI taxonomy): Eukaryota > Metazoa > Arthropoda > Insecta > Coleoptera > Scraptiidae > Anaspis > Anaspis maculata. The sequence continues at coordinate 79,512,158 of OX421964.1, read as the reverse complement.
ATTTTTCAACCTCACCCCCCTTTTTCTTAAAATTCCCTGAATGTCCAGTTTGATATTCGTGAACTCTCAATTTTCTCCAACGTCATCCTCCATAGCATCGAGGGAGAAAATTCCCACTGGAAAAAGTGCCACCCAAATTCACCCCTTCCCCTTCGCTCCCCCCACCCTAACTCCAAAATCTAAAATAACACCACCGACTTTGTGATATATCAAATTGAAAAGAATTGAAGTCTTTTTCCGAAATTTATATTTTCAAAATTTTCAAAAACCCCCTTCACCTCCCTAAATATTCTACTACCCTAAATATTCCGAATGTCCAATTCAATGGGGGAGGGGTTAAAAATTCAAAAAAGATTGCTTTCAGAGAGGAAATTGAATTCCCTTCAATTCCATATTTCACAAGGTAGTAACTTCTCGGTTATTTCACAAGACCTTCACGACTCTTGAGTCTTGAAGAAGGATACTAAATTTGAATGGGGTCCAAAACAGGAACAGGCTTTCGAAACCTTGAAAGAAAAATTGACGCAAGCACCAGTATTAAATCACTTCAACCCTAATGAAGACACAATTTTCCAAAATGACTTTCAAAAGAAATAAATAAATGATCAAGCTTTTCTGTGGTTTTTTGAACGTTTCCCGTTCCTCCTGTGAAATGTATCATTTTGGAGTCATGAGGTTTGATAATTAGGGTGACGATATTAGTAAATATTCATGGACTGTAGAAGCGTACAGTGCCTATCAGATACAGCTTGACAACAACGGTTAATGCATATGAAACGATGACTTGCCTAGTGCGCAAGCGCAGAACAGGTTCACTACGTCATCAGTCTTCCATTTAAACTCACCCGTTCCCGCCCAAATTTTCAACTTTTTTTGGGAGAAGTAGGGACTTTGAGGAGGGAATATTTCTATGCCTGTGGTGATCTCAGCTTGTACTTTGTTCTGAACAAATGGAAAAAAGTAGTATGAGACCCCATTTCTTTGATATTCAAATCCTGCAGCCCCTTTTGAGACACAGGTCATAGTGTTTTTTTATGACTGTAGAAAGATGAAAGGTTCAAATTATACTAAAAACTAGAACTTATCTACGTTTCTAGATACTTGTCGGGAAAGTAATGTGGTGCAACAACAGATTTTCAGACACTCAAAGCTGCATTATTTATAGACAATAAACAATAATTTGTACAATTAACATAATTACTATGCACTAAACATGAGTATTGCTGCATTTTGTGTTTTCTGGCCATTTATGCGTGTCCCTGTGCTTTTTCATTTCGCCAATCACAAAGCTCTTTTCGCATCTCGGCTCTTCGCAAGGAAAAAGCACCATCTCGGCCAAAGTCTCGTACGCCTTCATTCTAACTTTATCGCCTTCAGTTTTCGCGAAACAAGAGCCGCATTCAAATCCACTTTTGGTCGCCATCACCGGTTTCACGCTCAAATACCTATGGCACTTGGCGCACTTCAAAACATCCGTATCCTCGACTCGAACCTTGACCATTTCGTCTTCTTGCTTCACTTTTCCCACAAAATCCACTTCGAATTCGTACTCTTCCTCGTTGTTCTCCTCCAATTTAAACTTGACCCAGTTCTCCAGCTTGATCATCTTCCAGTATTCTTTTTGCCAAGAAGACGTTAAAATTTTGGCGTTGTTATTGCTTCCGTTCCTGAACTTCCCCGGCTTGATTTGAAACTTGAACGCTCGATTGGTTCCAGCACTGTTGAGACATAACTTGAGCTCTTGTTTGGTCTTGATCACAGTGAGAAAAAACGTGATTTTTTCGTCTGAAGAGAAAAAGACGCGATGGCTGAATCCATCGGAGCCCTTATTCGGGACGGTGAAGACGTGCGAGTGCCACTTCTTCAAGCACATTTCTGCTCGATGGACGGTCCGGTAGTGCTCGGGGATGTGGTCGGGACCAAAGAGGCGATGAGTGCAGCATTTTACCGGGCACCAGAACGCGGAGAACTGGCAGGCTCGTTCGTGTTCGGCGACTTTCTGGAAGCCCTGGTGGGATGCGCAGCCGTACGCTCGGTGCTTGCAGGGGAACAGAAGGTGTCTGGCCAGTTCTTCGTACGGTAGATCGCGCACGGCCGTTTTGTACTTGAGCACTTGCGGGTGCGACCTGTTCACGCCGGTTCGATCCTGTCCTGTGAGGCAACACCGCCCGCATTTGTACTCCCCCGTGTCTTTCAGGACGACCACGGGGGCGACGCTCAGGTGGCCGTGGCAATCCGTGCATTTCAGGCGTCTCCCCAATTGATCGGAGGGGAATTTTGGCTGCGCCATTTTGCTGAAAGTTCAATCGAGTTTAGTTCCCTCCGGATTTCTTCACTACAGACACACCCTGTATGTGTGATGGTGAAAAATCTAAGAACGCCTGAAAAAGGGTCTTTAGATTACAGCTCTCTTTTTGTTTATATGTAGGTATACTGTTGGATCGAAATAATTGAGAGTGACTCATTCACATCCACAGTGGGTGTGAGTGAGTAAGTGAACACTTGGAGCGTGGATAACTGAGAGTGACTCATACTTTCCATCCTAGTTCCACGTTGTTCGCCGCAACGCCGCTACCAAGTGTTCACTTACTCACTCACACCCACTGTGGATGTGAATTATTCCCTCTCAATTATTTCGATCCAATAGTATAGGTATATCACAAAATATTTATATATTGTTGAAAAAAAATCGTTTCAATTTTCTTGGCACCCTGTATTTTGCTAGTGAAATAGGGCTGTCAAGTGGTTACGGTTAACCACGGTCAAAACTCCAAAATAATCGGTCCAGTGGTGGAACCACGAACACTCGACAGTTGTCGATCTCGACAATTTCCCCTTTTCTAATGGGTGAAGGGTGCAGAAGGGAAAGGGGAAATTAGAATGAAGGGTGTAGAGGGGGAAGGGGAAATTGTCGAGCTCAACAACTGTCAACAAACGACTTATTGACCTGTTAAAACCGGTTTGATTTTTTCTCTCGATTAGAATTGGACCTCCAAATGCCAAAAAGTCGAGCAAAAAGTTCATGTCTTTCACAATTCTTGAGATAAATCGTTTCTTTGTCTTTCAACATCTCATCGGCAGTGGCTAATGGATCAGATTGCAAGGCCAAGAACACGAAGAAGAAGAAAACGGTTTGAACTTAGCCGGTTATTCTTGTTATTTTGTTTCCTGGCAGTCTTATAGAAATGATGTAGTTTTTTCTCTTGTTAATTGAATCCGAATTTGTCGAATCCGAATCTATACAGGACACAGGTGTCCCAGAAATACATAATAAAAAAGCAGTAGACCCTTCATCTCATTCATGACTCCCTGGAGTTTTTTTGTCCGAAGTTCGACTTTTTTTACGACTCCTCACCCCCTCAGTCCTCCCCAACTTTGAAACCAATGGTGGGACTTCAGTGAACTTTGACTTACAATGGTAGACAATCGTTCAAAACAAACAAATGTTTGGCAGATCACAGCCAAATACCTCAAACCATTCGCATTCATAAATTACTCATGAAAAACCGACAATAAATTCAATTTTTGATGTGACATAGAATGAGTGATTTAGGATTTAGGGGTCTCTTTCGATCATTTCTGGGACACTCTGTACCTATATTAATCGGGGAAAAATGCATTTTTTTTGACTTCATCCCTGCTGGAGATTTCGCCCTTTACTCAAATTTGGAAACAAGAAAGCTTTTTTGCAAGGATTCTTCCATATAATTCAAATTTGAAAACTTTTTTATCTTGAAATTATACCGAATACCGAATTATACCGAGTGATTTAGTTTTAATCAACGATACTCAACCCAAAACGTGATTTCTCATTATTGCGTCCAACATTTCCAAGCAATATCTCGGCTCCTACACCTCGGATTGAGCTCAGATTTTTGCTATATGATACCTCAAGTACTCGAAATGAGAAAACAACAAAGCCGCCATCTTGGTTTGCCATATTGAATTTTACTTCCCCGACCCACCACCCAACGAGGAGGGAAAGACCATGGTGACCATGGTCACGCACCCACGTTTTTTTCGAACAAATTTGGATGTGGCCCACTTTGCTACCAGGCCCAAGTTCAATAGATTTTTTTTAAAATTCAACCTTTCGCAAAATTTTGATTCATTCCTATTGCAAACTTCATATTTTTGATTGCTGAATCCGAGGATATATAGCTAGGTTACTCACTTCTGAAACACCTGTACGTTTGGTACTCCGGTAGTACACGTACCTACTCGTACTCGTATGAAAGTAAACTGCTGGACAACGAAGTTGTCGGTATCGGAAAAATGGTCCAACTTTGGAGGTCAATATCTCTCGATTGCCGATTGCGATTTTCATTTTGTTTGTTGCGTTAACTAGCCTTATCTTTCCGTAACCCATCCTATAATAGTGGATGTTGAGAAACTTCATGTAATTTTTCTACAGGGTGATACGTAAAATGGTGCAAAATTGCAACGATTTCATTGTACCCCCATTTTTCAAAAAAATATTATTTCAATATTCTAATACAAAAATCATGAAGTGTGGGGTCCCATCTCGAAACAGTTTTGGAATTTCCCGGATTGGAAGTCTAACATTAAAGATATAAATTCTTATGTTGAATGTTGCAGATTTACGAAACTCAGGCCCAGCACAAGCACAAAAAGTATAACGTCCAGGGGGGCTTAACTTCACTCAGACACTGAAGTTTCACATCGTTACCATGTTTAGGGGCTTAAATCTGCAAATAAAACATGTTTCACATCTAAAATTATGATGAAATTCTAACGAAATCCAACGTACGAAAAACAGGCAGGGACATGCACTTAAAAAAGTGCCCCCTGCTTGGCCCCACACTAAATATTCGGGTTGTGGTGAAAGTTAAATTGTCCTGGACTGTTGTACGAACCATCTTGCTAACTGTCAACATCCATTCATCAGAAGTGACTTAATTTCGCATGCGAACAAGGCAAATCTGTAACATTCAAAATAAAAATTTATATCTTTGACGTTAGACTTCCAATCCGGGTTATTCCAAAACCGTTTTGAGGTTAGACACCACACTTCATGATTTTTGTATTAGAATACATACAAATTTTTTTTTAGACAAATGGGGGTACGATGAAATCGGTACAATTTTGCAGCATTTTACGGATCACCCTGTAGAAATTTCACATGAAGTTTCTCAACATTCACTTTCACAGGATAGGTCACGGAAGCATTAGGTTAATCAACACAATAAACAAAACGGAAATCGCATTCGGCAATCGGAAGTTGTTGGTCTTCAAAGTCGAACCATTTTTCCGATACCGACAACTTCGTTGTCCAGCAGTTTATTTGGCAGTTTTAGGGGTGCCTTCCTAATCCTAGCTCTACCTATAACTAATTACCTGAATTATACCTTTATAGGTAGGTATTATATCATAACTTTATCAATGTAAAAAAAGTATGGGAAATTACGACGGAAATTATCATCTTTTATGTTAGGGAACACACTACGGCAAATATAAATAATAAAGTACATAATAGAGTAGCTACTTACTTGAACTGTGTAGAAACGAAAAACAACTGATGAAAATAACGTACAAAATCGATTGTTTGGGAACCACTCATGGAGTCATCATGACACGGCTCAAGCGCACAGAAAATTGCGTAACATTTCGCATATTCCACGAAGATGGCAAACCGTGAACCGATGAAAAACACTTCACTAGTCTGTGTATCTGTCCGGCATTCTGAGAATATTTCCAAGATAGATCAGCGATAGGTAATAATCACAATCGAAATTTTTCTGTCTGCCTACGTCAGTTTTAGAGAATATTGTGAAAAATTGGACATTCATCTCAGTTTGGATAGAAAGGAAAATCGAAAGAATTGAAGAAAGCATGAGCACCGAAGGTCAGTAGTAGGTACCTAATAATATTTATGAATTTACAAAATGAGATCGAAATTTGAGCAAGCCAGCAATACTGACCTATCTAGCTAATTTAAAAGTGCGTCGATGAACCGATAAAGATATAAATTGGGATATAAATAAATATTAAGTATCTTATAGCCAGTTCCACCAGCTAATTTAATCATTGTTAACTGATTGAGATATTTTCCCTGGTGAATATTGGCTTAGTGATCACAGAAAACACAAGTTTCACGAAAGATTATGAAAAAATGTTTAGACCACAACAGCTTGTATGCATTTTCCGTGGTCATTCAACCAGCACTGACCTAGAATCCATCAGAGAAAATGTCTCAATTAGCTAACAATAATTAAATTCGCTGGTGGAACTGGATGTTAATGAAATAAATAAATAATAAGTTCTTGAATGAAATCGGGATGAGTCATTTATTATTTCCAATGATAATGCTAAAATTATAACACCTACTAAAATAGTTGCTTTCTTTGTTGCCATTTTTATAAAACTGACTCCGAGAACATCGAACAGATAGGGTAGACAATTGAAACAATGGGATAATAAAAACAACTGCCATTGGACTAGTAGTCCAGGAATTTTAGCTGTTAAAATCGCAAATAGCGAACAAAAATGAAAGCGAGCCGGATTTTTGTATATGAGCTCAGTTAAGCATGTAGTTTAACATAGTAAAAGTCCTCAAGAATCCGGTGTGAGCTTCGGCCGTTGTGGCCTCGAGAAGAACTTGAGGATCAGTTTTTTGCGCATATCTCGTGAACGATGGCACTTAGGAAGAAAGTGCTCGGGAAAACATTGTTGAAAATTTTATTGTCTATAAGAAAGGTCCTTACACATTTCATCGTCAGTCCACTCCTTCTTTGTCAAAACACAAGAAAATTAAAATAATCCAGATGCTCGATGCTGAAGACTGTATGGCCCTTGAGTTTTATGATGGCGGAGTGCCACCTCGTAGAGTTGGTTGGTCCACTATTTCTTGATTGAAACTTGAAGCCATCAATACGAACTATGCCGGCGGCATATACAGGGTGAAATAAAAATTAAAAGTTGAACATTTGTACCTCAAGAACCAAAATAGGTGAAGACATGTCAATCGCCATAAATAATTCTGATTTCATGGTCATGAAGTCATCGTAAACTTGAATCAGATATATTGAGCCGTTCTTGAAATATCTTCAAAAAACTGAAGCTATTACCGACAAAAATAATGTTTTCGTCTACTCATCAGAAAAAAAGTTGACTGTGTTTTTCCTAAAAGTAGTTGGCCTAGAGAGTGTTTTTCACTATTATTTAATTTTAAATGTTATTTATCATTGTTTCGATTCGAAACACCAAGTCTCGATTCAATATCTGAAGAATTACTGATATACGGAAAACTAGTTTTTTTTCGTAACGACTTCAGTCTTCTGAAGATATGTCAGAAACGGCTCAACATATTTGATCCAAATTCACGACGACTTCATGACCATGAAATAAGAAATCTTTTTGTCGATTTATATGTCTTCACCTATTTTGGTTCTTGAGGTACATTTGTTCAACTTTTTATTTTTAATCCAACCTGTATATGCCGTCGGCATAGTTGGTATTGATGGCAAATAGTCTCAGTCAAAACAAAATAGATCGAACAACACCTCCACCAAGTGGCACCCCGCCATCATAAAACTCAAGGTCCATACAGTCTTCAGCATCGAGCATCTGGATTATTTCAATTTTCTTGTGTTTTGACGAAGAAGGAGTGGACTGACGATGGAATGTGTAAGGACCTTTCTTATAGACAATAAAATTTTCAACAATTTTTCTCAAACACTTTCTTCCTAAGTGCCATTGTTCACGAGATATACGCGAAAAACTGATCCTCAAGTTCTTCTCGAGGCCACAACGGCCGAAGCTCACACCGGATTCTTGAGGACTTTTACTATGTTAAACTACATGCCTAACTGAGCTTATATACAAGAATCCGGCTCGCTTTCATTTTTGTTCGCTATTTTTTCTAAAATTCCTGGACTATAGCTTCTATATCAAAATATTCGGAGTGTTGGCTCAAAATGACAGTTTTTCAATGCGGGGTGTAGGGTGAATCATCAGTGGTTGATTGTTGATTGTACCTTTTGTTATGACTTATTCACACACTCGGTGTTATTCCATTACGTTGGAGAGCGTTGGATGTTCAAGCAAGCTGGAGATACCAATGAACGACCAAGACACATCTGCACAATGGGCGGAGTTGCCGCGATCGGGAGCTTGCCGGTATACAGGGTGTTTCAGATTTAAATCGCGTGCTTTCAGAAAATAATTTGGACCGTCAGAAGAAGTAGAGTTTCTCAAAAAAAAAGAGTCAGAAACGAATAATAACGGAGATATAGGCGTTCGATGTTGAACTTGAAAAATCGATTTCTCGTTGTAACTTTGAAATTTGAAAACTGAAGCTTACTAAAATAAGTCGGTATCTAACAATAATAACGCTGTCCATTGAAATTTTTCAGAGGCGTGGATAATGGGGAATGCCTACCTCTATTTTTTACCCCTCAAAATTATTTTGTAGATTGTTCACATTTTTGAATTCTAAGTTCAACTTCAACGAAAAAGCTAGCCTTGCAAAATTTCGATTAGACTTCCGCCTCGTCCCTAAGCAAGCGAATTCGTCCGCTAAAGATTCATTTTGCGTACTTGTTACATAAAATACTATTATGGAACGCGTTAGGTACTATTGTTCAATACAGACTTATTTCAGTGAGCTTTGATTCAAATTTGACCATAATCGGTTGAGAAGTACCAAACCTATGATGAAAAATCGATTTTTCAAGTTCAATTTTGAACGCCGATATCTCCATTATTATTCGTTTCTGACATACATTTTTTTGAGAAAGTCTATTTCTTTTGAAGTTTACCATCATTTCCTGAAAGGACGCGAATAAAATTTGAAACACCCTGTATACATACGCGAATCTGATGGACATTTCTACAGCTGTCGCGAATCAACTGGCGGCGGTCAATATGAAATGTGCCAGAGAACCTGTGGGATGTTCATGAAGGTAACACTCGGAGTATACATGTGCCGACCGACACCAGATTCCAGTTCACAGCGACAACAGCGAGCATGGGCGAAGTTAAGCAAAACGATATACCCAAGTGAGAATAACAAATTGATGACGTTTGTTTAGTAGTACGTGATAAAAAGTTTATGTTTAAACCCACCGTACACCGTACCCACCGCAAATTCCGTAACAGTCATCACCCTAATTTAACCCGTGAGAGAACTTAACGACGTCTGGTTGGAATTTGTGAAAACCAGACATCGGATTTTGACGGAATATTTTTTTTAAATTTTTCGCAAACGAACCGCAATACAAGTTGACGATGGGAAATTTCCAAAATTTCTGCCAAATTTGAGGGGATTTTCCGAAAATTCATAATTCATTCCAATTTTTTCCAGGGAATCGTCATTTTAAATAATTGGTCCGAGATTTCTTGACACATTTTGCGGCGAAAACTCGGCTTTTCGGGCAGAATTTCGAGAAATTTGGTGTGAAATGCCGACCGGGGGGTATCGGGAACCCACGTGCCGTCTGGTGCGGGCCATTCGACGTGGCTTTTATTGAAATTTTGCTGAAAAATGTTGAAAACGGTACACGGCCCGGCCAAATCTTACAGAAACCCAGAAACGTCATTATTGACGCTCTCGGTTTTGGGAAAAACTCGACAACACCTCGGGGCATTTCAACAGTGTTTTTGGAAAAAACGTACCGTGTCAGCGTGCGAGACTGAACCGTGGTCCCGAGGGGACTTGGTGAGCGTCTATCGGACTCCAAAAACCAAAGAATTCTTCAAATTCGACGGCACTTTGATGAAATTTCGCAGACCAAGACAGACGTTGCCGGCGTAATATTTCACAAATTTCACAAAAACAGTCAATTGATGAGGCAAAACACGTCTGGGGGGTACTCACAATTTATTTGCAATTTTCAGCGGCTTCACATTTCGACAAAGGGGCCTTTTCGGTTCGCCAGAGCAAAGTTCATGTCGGTTACAGGGGTTCCTTGTCGTGACTTCTTCTTAGTTTTCTACGGAATCCATGATAATTCCATCGGACCTTCTGGCCCGACCTCCAGAAAGGGTCCGTGTTTTGATGCGCGTCAATAGGTGCTTTCCTTTTACAACCTGAACTAAGTACTCTGACCTAAGTTGTTAGTGGTATCTCACTTTCGCGCATGTGATTTCTCGCTCTTTCTCTCTCTAGCTTAGATCAGATCAGTGAGTTTTGTTGTAAAAGGAAAGTGCTTCTTGTTTCGGAGTTTTTCTTGTCAAATTTTCCAAAATATCACTACAAACATCGGCAACAATTATTAAGCGTCGCAGTCATGGGTCGCAGTTGTGTTGTGCCATTTGCAAATGTCAATGGTGTCAATGTAATGTCACGGCAGTCACAGCACTCCTTCAAGGCGATTTGTCGCAGATTATTTGGGCCTACTTTTTGCGAGTGCTTTTAAATACGTTGGAATGATGCTGACAGTTTTATGGACGTTTTCGCGAGTGAATGTAATGATGAAAGCGGAAATCGTTACATGACATTTTTGAATGTTTGCATTGTTCAACCGATCTGACTGAGGTCTTGAATCTACACCCACTTGAGGTAGGCGATCAAAATGCATCTGTCAAATTTTGATTTTTGACGTTTCAAGAGGCCGCCATATTGAACTGTTGTATTTTTCAAGCGATGTGATTAGGATTTTAGTCTTCGCCCACTTGGAGGTTGGCGATAGATATGCAGCTGTCAAATTTTTGTTTTTGACGTTTCAAGAGGCCGCCATATTGAACTTTCACATTTTTCGACTGATCTGATTGGGAATTTGAATCCATAGCCACTTGAGATTGGCGATCAAAACGCATCTGTCACATTTTAATTTTTGACGTTTCAAGAGGCCGCCATATTGAACTGTTGTATTTTCCAAGCGATCTGATTAGGATTTTAACCTTCGCCCACTTGGAGGTTGGCGATCGATATGCAGCTGTCAAATTTTGGTTTTTGACGTTTCAAGAGGCCGCCATATTTAACTTCCACATTTTTCAACTGATCTGATTGGGAATTTGAACCCATAGCCACTTGAGATTGGCGATCAAAACGCATCTGTCACATTTTGATTTTTGACGTTTCAAGAGGCCGCCATATGGAATTTGTGCATCTTGCAACATAATATCTGGTTGATATAACAAGCCTTTACCTACTTGAAGTAGATAATCGAGATGCATCTGTCAAATTTGCCATTTTGACATTTCCACAGCTGCCATATTGAACTATTGTATTTTTCAAAGGTAGATTATATTGAGATTTAACAAATACTTAGTCAAGATGAACAATCGAAGTGCATTCGTCAAATTCGACATTTTGGCAGTTTGAAACCGCCGTATTGAACTCTGGCTTTTGTCAACCGAATCCATTGAGTTTTCAAACCTAGACTTGGTTCAGATGAACAATGAAACGTAACTGCCAAATTTTGGATTTTGCACATATTTTTATTCCATCTAAATTTCTCCTACAAATATTTAGAAAGGCTCCTAAATAATACAAATACACAGTTCTGCTTTTCCTTCCACTACACGGTGTCTTCCACGACAGTACCTTTTTCCGGTTTAGGTTTCCATAACACATATAGACGCTTTCATTTTCAAAGCTTCATCATGTTTCCAGTATTTTCATTAGTTACTTCGAAGAAAAGTAGAAATACGTATTAATAAACAAAATAATGGTGTATCGATTTTCCCCGACAACTCTTCACTGACCAGACACTACCCACTGTCATGCGTTCCGTTCACAATAGAACCCTACAAGTTGAGGCAGAAATTTCAAAACACGTGAAAAACAAACATTTGCTTGAATTCATGTTACTCTTACACAATCCATTGCTCATGCCTCTTGGAAAACTTCATCTGACCAAAACACTATCGACGGACATGCATAAAATTACTAAAAATTCGCCAAGGGGAAACCTGACATCTGCCTAAAACAACCGAAAATCAACATCATGTATACAATTCCCTTTCCACTTGTCCGGTGTCAGTGGAACAAATTCCCTGGCTACTTTTCAACCATAGCTACTTCAGTAAGTGGAAATGCAAGTGAGTTTTTTCTCTACACCGACACGACGACACGTTCCTTTAAGGTATCGTAATCAAAAAAAGCTGATAAGTACTTTATTATAAACAATGGACATTCCTTACATTGTAAAAAGTACTTACTTTACATTACAAAACGAAAGGAGCAGTCTATTGAAAATTGAATCTATTGGCAAAAGTAGTCTTTTCAACCCAAAAAGTAGTAGCTAGGTTGATACACTTTGTATATTTGATGTCAGACTGCATATTTTTGTAAACAATTATGTGAAGAGGCAGTATATCTACATAGATACCTTATTATATTCCTGTATGTACCTACGAGTATACAATAATAAAAACATCAAGGTAGAAAAATGCTACATCCATCGATCCCCAAGTGTAGTTTATTCGAATAGAAAGAGAGTTCACCGACCGTTATGTCTGCGCACCCGCGTGAGAATCAACGTTTCGCTGGACCAATCACAACTTTTCATTCATCTTTCTGTACGAATATTGGCCAACTGCTCCCAAGCGTGAACAAAACTGGTAATCACCCCTTTTCTATTCAAATGATCTATTGCTAGGTAGGTAAACCTTATGTTTCGATGCTAGGTATTTTCACTTTTACAAGCAAAAATACTTCAGTGTCCTCGTCAGTGTCTATTGAATCTGAGCAACGTTTTTATGTCCATCGGTGTGCTTCTTCATCTCTTCAATGCTGAAACTTTCGCCACACTTCGGCTGATCACACGGAAACAGCACGGACTTGGCCAAAATCTCATACGCCTTCATCCTCACGGCATCCTTGGCAGCACTCAGTTTGACGCAACGACCGCACTCGAGGCCCTGCTTCGTCAACATCACCGGTTTCGTGGACAAAAACTTGTTGCACTTGACGCACTTCAATATTTCACTTTCTCCCGTCGGCGTTTTAACGAACTCCTCTTTTTCCTTCACCTTGCCCAAGACTTGGACCTGAAACCTGTACTCTTCCGCCTTGACCGACGCGTCAACCTCGAACTTGACCGAGGAATTCGCCTTGCCAGGCGAAGACAGCAAATTCTTGCCGTCCGCTTCGGAATCGTCGACCGATGCTTTGAAGTTGATCGGTTTGATGCTGAAGTTGTATCTGTGCTTGCTGCAAAAGCTGCGGATTTTGAAGCTGACTTGTCGGACGGTTTTGTTGGCAGCGATTATGAACACGACTTTCCCGACAAAAAGTTTTTTCTGTTCGAGCCCTTCGAAGTCTTTGGGTACGGTGAAGATGCAGGTTTGGTACGTGTTGTTGGTGTCGAATCCGTGGAACCAGTGGTAGTGCTGGAAATGCCGCAGTGTACTTTCGGGGTCGCAGAGGCGTTCTTGGCAGTGCAAGATGGGACAGGGGACGTTGGCGTAGTTGCAGGCTCCTTCGTGCAGGGCCAGTTCGCGGAAGGGCTCTCGCGCTTTACATCCGAGGTGTTGGTTCTTGCACGGGAACCGCAAGTCTTTGGCCAGTTCTTCGTACGCCAGGTCTCGCGCTGCGGTTTTGTACTTGAATTTTCTTGGATGCGGGGGAAGTCCCGTGTGGACGCAGCGTCCACACTTGTACGCCCCTGTATCTTTTAAAACCACCACCGGCGGGACGGATAGGTAGTTTCTGCAATCGCTGCATTTCAAGTATTTACCCAAACGGCTCGCAGGGAAGTTCAAAGGTTCTGAAATCGATTTTATCTAAGATTCCGGTAATAAAACTACCGCTATTATTTATCCGAAAAATGTCCTTGAAGTTGTGCAACCAGCAATACACTAGATAGGTAGGTTGTACAGGGTGATCACGCTAGAATTCCCCCGCATACTGGAGGTTTCCCCTTCGAGATAATTTGAAAAGGAACAAACTTTTCTTGTACAATTTTTTCCATAGATTTCAAATCTGAAAACTGTAAAATTTTACAACCTTCAATATACAGGTGTCCGTTTTTCGAGGCTAAGCATGGGTATCTCGCTTATCTTTAGAGATACAGAGTCGGTTGAATTAGAAAAAAGTTGCGAATTTCATGACGATCAATGATCCAAAGAGACATTCGACTTGTCAGTTTTAGTTTTCGAGATATCGAGAAAAAACAGAAATTTGTAATTTTCGAGGTAATTTTTGTTTTTATTTTTTATTTAAAAAACGGTTGAAGATAGCCTTTTCCAACTAAGACATTGTGAAGGCACTTTTCCAAGGTAAATTCAATGTTTGGGTGTTGGCAAACATTGGCAGTTGGCAAATTGGGTGTTGCCAAAATCTTCATTCTAGCTTTCAAAACAACCGAGATATGACATTCAACTTTGTTTTCTCTTATGGGCGCCATATTTGATTTTGACATTTTTAAATACAATATTTTTTCTGGTTACAACGATGTGTCACATGCCACTGTGGAATTCATGTTTTTGAGCAAAAAAAATTTTTTCGTGAGCCTCGACGTGAGCTTTATGTCAGTATCATGGGATTTTCGTGGATTTTTTGACAATTTGTCTACGAAAATAGCTTAACACTGTGGTATGAATTTGTATTCAGGATAAAAAACTTCATCAATTTTGCAATTCAAATACAGGGTGTCCGTTTTTCAAGGCTAAGCATGGGTATCTCGCTTATCTTGAGAGATACAAAGTCGGTTAAATTAAGAAGTTGCGTATTTTCATGACGATCAATGATCCAAAAATAAATTTGACGTATCGATTTTCGTTTTTGAGTTATCGTGAAAAAACAGGATTTTGATTTTTGTTTTTATTTTTTATTCAAAAAACGGTTGAAGGTGGCCTTTTCTAATCTAGACATTGTCAGGGCACTTTTTCAAGGGGAATCCAAATCTGCCAAAATCTTTATTTTAGCTTTTAAAGCAACCGAGATACGACATTCAACTTTTTTCTCTAATGGGCGCCATATTGGATTTTGATATTTTTGAATACGGTATTCTTATCTGGTTAGAACGATGTGCCACATGTCATTGTTGAATGAATGTTTGACATTCACGTTTTTTTCTATTGTCGATGCTGATTTTGTTCCCAAAGCACTCTTTGAAAAATTGAAAAATTTTTTTTGCTCTAAAGCATGAATTCAACAGTGGCATGTGACCACTGTCATCGTTGTAACCAGAAAATAAAATTGTATTCAAAAATGTCAAAATCCAATATGGCGCCCATAAGAGAAAAAAAAGTTGGATGTCATATCTCGGTTGTTTTGAAAGCTAGAATGATGATTTTGGCAACATTGAATTCCCCTTGAAAAAGTGCCTTCACAATGTCTTAACTAGAAAAAACTACCTTCAACCGTTTTTCAAATAAAAAATAAAAACAAAAATTACAAATTTCTGTTTTTTTCTCGATATTTCGAAAACTAAAACTGACAAGTCAAATATCTTCTTGGATCATTGATCGTCATGAAAATTCGCAACTTTTTTCTAATTCAACCGACTCTGTATCTCTAAAGATGAGCGAGATACCCATGCTTAGCCTCGAAAAACGGACAGCCTGTATATCTACAGGGTGTCACATCAACAAAATTTTTTTTGCGACATCCTGTATATTATAGGTTGTAAAATATTATAATTTCCAATTTTGAAATCTAAGTTTTTTCCTTTTCAAATTATCTTGAAGAGGAAACCTCCAGTGTGGGAGGGAATCTCGCGTGATCACTCCTGTACATACGAGATGTAGGTACCTACTTTTTTCAATTATGAAGCTAAGCCAAAATTTACATACGTACCTATCATTCATGTACACAAGATAAAATTTGGCGTTAATTTTTCAAAAATGTAAATGACAACAAACAGCAATAATCTCGGCAAAAATACTTGATAGAGAGTATACCACCTACTATCTACAGGGTGTCCCCAAATTAGCCTGCCATACTTCAGCAGCAGATTCTACGATCAAAGTTCCCATAAACTTGGGTCGAAAAATGCTTCCTGAGGGAGCTACAGCTCCCTAAATGTGGGCCCCTGAAGATGATTTTTAGGCGACCAACACACAAAAGCTTTCTTTACGTCCTTTTTGACGTCCCAAAAGTGTCTTTTTTTTGTACGCTAATGTCAATATTTCCCTTTTCGGCCGCTAAACCTCAGTTGTTTTACTTTGTTGGGACGCTAATGTCATTCTGCTTTTTTCACGTTACATGATTTTAGACCGATTTAGCTTTTGAATATTCACATCACGAAGTAGTCGGCGGTATACCTCATTAATAAAGAGCAATTAATCATTCAATGATGAGCCAAAATCAGATGTAATAATTACATACATTTGAAAATACAGTTATTTTCTCCGTAAGGTTGGTGCCACTGCGGTGATTTCCGAGGTGATTTCAGTTGCAAGATTGCTACGCTACTCATCATTGGTCAATTCATGTGAATGCTGTCAAAGTCAAAGGCAATTTCATTATTTTGTTTTGTGATTTTTGCCTTGTTTTACAGGCACCACCTCATCACAAAATGTTATACTGCTGCAGGTAAGTACCTATACAGCTTGTAATTTCAGCGGAAGCAAATCCAAAGCTGCCGCATTTGAGCTTCAGCCTATGTGGAGCCGGCGGGGTTTGAGAAAAATCGCTTTCACTATACCTCGTTCATCATTGACTTGTCTAAACTACCTACTGTCATAATAATACACCTACAAATTTTATTTCCTAATGTCACAGGTAACTATGTTTTATAAAGAAAAGCACTCTTGCGATTGCGAGTAAGAAATCAAACAATTCAAACATCAGTATTTTGCTAAATTTTTTGTGATAGTCGCCTAAAAAATGTCGTGTGCACCTCGGCCAAAAGGTTCTTCTTTGGCCTCACCTGTTTTGCAGCCTCGGCTACGCCTCGGCTACAAAATTTCAGATTCGGCCAAAAAACATTACCTTTATGGCCTTGATACACAAAGTACTATTTTGGAGCTGACTGTATGCAACCAAATAAACCTGTTACAATAACATAAAATGGCTTTTTCCGAGGAGACACACCTCTACCAATCAGTGGCGTGAGTAGAGGGGGGGTTTCGGGGTCAACCCCCCCCCCCCTTAGCAATCGATCTTTCTGAAAAAATTTAGTATGTGGCGCTTTTTTGTTCGCTTTGCTTGCACTATTGCATATTTTTCAGTCGTGACCCCCTCCATTGGACACTTCTAGTTACGCCACTGCTACCAATATACAGGGTGGTCCAGGTTATAGTAGCAATAACTCACCATTCGATGGTCCATCGAAAACTAGGTCGACATGCATAATTTAATTTTTCTCCAAAACGCTTCCTAAGGGAGATGGAGCCCTTCAAATTTCAGTTTTTAAAATCATCTTTTTGCAATAACTCTCAAGTCATCAAAGCGAGTTGTACCAAATTTGGTACAAATACTTATGAAATAAATACCCATCACTTGACGTAGATAACTTTTGTCAAAATTGTCCAGTGACGTAGATACCGGGGGATTTTTCGAGGCTTTTTTTCGTAAAACACATTGAAATTTCATGATTTTGCCCGAAATTCTGAAACAAATTACACACAAAAAAGTTGGGGGGCAATTTTTACCCTGCTTCTTTCCAAGTTACCCCAGCCTGAACAATTTTTTTTTATTGATTTTTATCCCATCTTATTGAGTATAAAAATTTTAGTGTATTTGCTAAATTTCGTTATTTTATCCTAGCCAGGTTCGATAGTAATAAATAAAAACCATCTTCAGGGGCACAGATTTAGGAACCAGAAAAAAGTCGCTCGTCCACAAAATCGATTCTTCAGCCTGCAAAACAAATTTCAAAGCGATTTGAAATCGCTAAACTATCGAAGTTTAACAAAAGTACCTTTTTACCGTAAAACACCCTGAAATTTCAAAATTTTGCATAAAATCTTGAACAAAAATATACACGAACAAGTTTTGGTAATTTTTACCACACACCTCCTAACAAGTTACCCCACTCTCAGGCAAATTTTTCAAATGACTCTTACTCCATCCTGTTGAGCACAGAAGCTTCTAAGTATGTGCCAAATCTCATCATTTTGCTTCAACTAGTTTCGGGGATATAAAATAAAAATCATCTTCAGGGACCCACATTTAGGGGGCATTAGGAAGCATCGAGGGAAGCATTTTTTGACCCAAGTTTATGGGAACTTTTTCCTTATTTTTGATTATAGAATCTACTGCTGAAGTATGGCAGGCTAATTCCGGGACACCTGTATAGGTACCTATCGCTTGACGTATCAACAGAAATAATAAATGACTCATATTTTTGATAAATGATTCAACAATAATATTTTGGTATACTTATTTCTAATAGTAACTTTCATTATAGTGGTATACCCAACGCTTGCGCCAAATTTTGGCGTCAAATACAAAATTTGCGAACAAATGCTACAAAATCGCAAGAAAAACCGCCACAAAGTTGAAAAATACGCGCCGCAGCGAACAGGGTAATAGGCTAGAGGTTAATACACACTAGTGATTACTTATTTTTCATCAAAAAGTCCGCATTGTTCATTAAATTATAAATAACTGCGTTTTACATTGATCGGATGTGCGTACGCAACCCATAATGCAACCCCCACCAACTCTATTTTCAGTTTGACAAGCAACGGCCGTGACTTTCCGCTGCTGTCTGCTGTCAACATCAACTATTTATTCGCCATTTTGGAGTTCGCTCCGAGTGTCGTACGTTTGTAAACAAGTGGGCCGCTATTGAATCGTGTGAGAAAAGTCCCTGGGAGTTTTATATAATCCGTAGGTACTACACTTCTGTAGCGAAAGTTGCCCAAAAACCACGATTTTAGGCAACATTCGCTACATCAGTGTACTCCGGAATGTATTGTCACCGCGTTCGGCATGCTCTACTCCGTTCACTCTTTTCACTCCAACTACCACGTGACCATGGTTTCAGGAGTCTTGATTGGTTGAATCGATGAAATGGAGTTAAAAGAGCAAAAAGAGTGAGCATGCCGAACGCAGCTTGTGTATGAATGTATTGAATCTATCCTTGGTGACCCGTTTCGGAGTGAAATTTTTCCGGTTACACAGCTTCACCCACCGTGCACATGGTCACATTCCTCGCAAGACTTTGCGTGTTTTTCAAATTTCTCCAGTACCAAGTTTTTACGCTATTTTAAGCACGTTTTTGGGAATCGGATAAAGAAATACATATTTTTGTCATTATACCGACTATCACTGTGCCCATTCCCATGAGCACAATGTTTAACGGCCCCTTTCACTTGTTTTTCCATGATTTTTGGAAGGATAACACCGCTGATTTAGTTTCGAAAAAACTGATTTTTATACTTTGAAGAGCACAGGGCCGCTATTCTTGAATCGTGTGGGAAAAGTCCCTGGAAGTAAAATACATTCCGCAGTACACTGATGTAGCGAGTGTTGCGAACTTTCGCTAGTCAAACTGAAAATAGAGTTGTTGGGGGTTGCATTATGGGTTGCGTACACACATCCGACCAATGTAAAACGCAGTTATTTATAATTTAATGAACAATTTGATAAACTTTTTGACTTGACTTTTTGATAAAAAATGAGTAATCACTAGTGTGTATTAACCTCTAGCCTATTACCCTGTTCGCTGCGGCGCGTATTTTTCAACTCTATGGCGGTTTTTCACGCCATTTTCTAGCATTTGTTCGCAAATTTTGTATTTGACGCCATTACTTCAGAAGACGAGTATGCGCGCTGATGGCGCGCTGGATAATGAAAGGTACTATTCAGCACAATTTTTTCAAGGTCGATAGGGCCTAGTTGAATTAGTTTTGTGTGGCAGTTTGCACAATTCAATTTTGATCATTTACCTACTTACCTGTGCTCATGTTTTTCACAATTTACGATTTTCGTGTCAATTCTAATAATAATTAGGTAATCCAATTTATCAGTCTATTGATATTTCACAACGAAAAAGTTGCACCCTCTCTTAAAAACGTACTTTGCCAATGGAGAATTCAAGTGGACTACCTACATAACAATGAAACGCGATAATATACCTAATATTGTGCAATTTTTCGTGCGCTTGAGCCGTCACTACTCACCATACAATCAATTTTGGGATGGCAGATGGCAGATAGGGGAAGGCGGGGCAATGTGGACCATGTAGACAAAGTTGTGGAGTTTATAAATAATTCGGGAAAGAATTTTTGAATTAATGGTGCGTCACAAATTCAATACAATATAGCCCTGGCCATATTTTCTGCAAGTGCCGTACAAAATATCAATAGAGGCTCGATTGTTTTTTATTTGAATTCTAAAATTATGCTTTTTTGCGAGCTTTTTTAATAATTAATGACTTATTAGATAAGGTAAATATTATTCAAGAAAATTGCCTTTTTAGTTCGTCGCATGTCCGCTTGGGAATAATTATTGTCAATGATAGCACTGTCAATGAGAACTAAAATTGAATATGAGTACTTGAAAAACAATCTGGATAACCTCTGTAATCCATCCCAACAGCTGTTGTTGAACAAGTACCCACCTAGTAGATACCTTACCTACCTCAACAGCGACGGCACAGACACAGAACGCGTCATTCTGTGCTGCTTTATAGCACAACAATATTTACTCATTCGTACTTGGATCCCCCTCTCTCAATCCTCGAACAAAATATTATTAAAACGGTGCTGTTAGTTGCAAAGAGTAAAGTAAATCGTTCTACCGCCATTCTCTTATTTTTTACACAATTATTCGAAGTTGGTCTGAGTCAAGTTTTCGCGTTATAAAATTATAAACCCCATGTTGTAACTTGAAAGCGAGCTTGAAAGTAATCGATTGAAGTTATTGTAGGTATACAGGGTGTTTCAGCGATGATAGCGAAAAATTCAACTGTGAGTTAGTAGATGTCGTCAAAATACGACGAAAACCTATATACCCACTCCTACCATTTTGCAAAGTTCAGCCTAATGACGAAGATTCAGCCCTTCAACGTTCACTTTTCTCTGATTTCAAAAATTTGTAACTCAACAACGTTTCGACAAAATTACTTTAAATTCAGCATAAGCTGGGTTATCAAGCTTATCAACCTGCAAAATTTTGGAAAAATCCAACCAGCAGCGTAGAAATTATGGGGAGTCACCTTGAGTCAACTTTTCTTTGGATGCTTCTGAATTATTGACCCTCGTAACTCCTACGTCATTGGCTGGATCCTTTCAAAATTGGCAATTGGCAGGTCAGTAGATAGTTTCGACAAACCAGTCTATGGTAAATCCAAGTTGATTTCGTCAAAACTCCTGAGTTTTTGAAATCCCAAAAAAGTGAACTTTGAAGCGATGTATCTTTGTGACTAGGCCGAACTTTGCAAAACGGTATACAGGCTGGTCCGACTTTTATGTCA
Organism: Anaspis maculata; assembly: GCA_949128115.1. Lineage (NCBI taxonomy): Eukaryota > Metazoa > Arthropoda > Insecta > Coleoptera > Scraptiidae > Anaspis > Anaspis maculata. The sequence continues at coordinate 79,490,877 of OX421964.1, read as the reverse complement.
TTAAATTTAAGGATCGATAGAGAATGAAAAATGAAGGGGACTTTATCCAGAAAACATATTTGAGAAATGCCTAATAACAGAGATTCAATAACAATAACAGCCCTTCAAAGTTGGAAATGAAGAATCGTTTTTTTCGCATAACTTTTGAACCGTTCAACCGATTTGATTATAAATAGAACCAAAGGTTCACTGAAATTATCCCCTGTCGAACAATCATAACATGTTCCATAAAAAAGTTTCAGGGGTTTAGACATTAGGGGGTGACCCTACTTTTCTCCCCCTATTTTTCATCCCCCTAGTTATTTTTGGAAACTGTTCATAATTTTGAATTCTACGTTCAATTCTGAAGAGAAAATCACGGTTGCAAAATTTTGATTAGAGGCTTCGTTTAGGAGATATTTGGGTTTGAAACTTTGGGAAACATCCCGAAATCGCCACTTTCAAAGGTCTAAAAATTAAAATCCAAAGAAACTCATGATTTCTCAGCTGAAATAGGTTTTCTAGAATTTCTAAGTTGATAAACCACCATTTTTTCCAAAACACGGGAAATTTTTAGGAAAAAAACAATTTGGGTCCTGGGAAGTGGCGATTTCGGTATGTTTTCCAAAGTTTCAAACTCGAATATCTCCTAAACGAAGCCTCTAATCAAAATTTTGCAAGGGTGACTTTTTCTTCTAAATTGAACGTTAAATTCAAAATTATAAACAGTTTTCAAAAATAACTGGTGAGTGAGAAATAGGGGGGGGGGGAGGTAGGAGCACCCCCTGATATCTACGCTCCTGAAACTTTTTCATGGAACATGTTATGATTGTTCGACAGGGGATAACTTCAGTGAGCCTCTGATTCTATTTTGAATGAAATCGGTTGAACGGTTCAAAAGTTATGCGGAAAAAACGATTATTTAGTTCCAACTTTGAAGGGCTGTATCTCTGTTATTAGGCATTTCTCAAATATGTTTTCTGAAGAAAGGCCCCTTCATTTTTCATTTTCTATTGATCTTTAAATTTAATGACATAAAAGGATATGGAACGCCGTCGTGGACATAATGAAATGTCTCAGAGAGATTAAATTTTTGCACGTTTTGATGGAAATCACACAACTTATTTATAAAATGTACAGATTTATAAACATATTTTGCCCTTATTTAAAACTATTCTGCACTTATTGACAGAAACAGAGGTAGTTTTAAAAGACTTGGCGCAACAGCCATATCAAACCTCGACTGAAACGTTTCCATCAAACATTACTTGTGCCTGCGCGCCATTGCGGACAATATAAAAACCCCTGTGAAATAATAATCCTGATCTACTCTGATTGAAATTATTGGATTTATTTGTACATTTGCCTTGTTATTTATAGAAACTTTAGGACTTACTCTATAAGTTACCCAAAACTTTTCACACTTACTCTAACCAAGACATAAAAAAATAAATCTCTCAACATGCAACAAATAAATCACTCACATACGCACCGGTACACGTTGAGAGATTTATTTTCTGAGGAGCATCCGGCAACGCCGCAGGTTCGCATTGTTCTTTCAGTGCATACTCCTTCATTACCCTTTCAGGGGAATTCTAAAATCCAAGTCGGCAAAAATTCTTGCAGGTTTGTTGCTGTCACCTTCTTCGAGCATTTCCAGACAATTTTCGTGGTCCTCCAGGTCCTTGGACGTTTACTACTGGCGATCAAAGTACGAAACTTTTGCAGGCCGGCTAAAATTCTTGCAACTCGGCACAACAGGCCGTTACTATCACCTACTTCGAGCACTTCCAGACAACTTTCGTGGTCCTCCAGGTCCTTGGAGGTTTGCTGCTAGCGACCAAAGTTCGAAACTTTTGCAGGTCGTCATACAGGCTGTTGCTGTCACCTTCTTCGAGCATTTCGAGACAATTTCCCTGGTCCTCCAGGTCCTTGGACGTTTTCTACTGGCGACCAAAGTACGAAACTTATGCAGGCCGGCAAAAACTCTTGCAGGTCGGTGCACAGGCGTTGCTATCACCTACTTCGAGCATTTTCAGACAACTTTCAAGGTCCTCCAGGTCCTTGGAGGTTTGCTGCTGGCGACCAAACTACGGAACTTTTGCAGGCCGGCGAAAATTCTTGCAAGTCGGCACACAGGCCGTTACTATCTCCTTCTTCGAGCACTTCTAGACAACTTTCGTGATCCTCCAGGTCCTTGGAGGTTTGCTGCTGGCGACCAAAGTACGAAACTTTTGCAGGTCGGCAAAAATAAACCATGTAGCGATAGCCCCCTTAGTACAAGAAAGATAGATTTCAACCTCGGAATAAATATGGACGTCCTGAAAATTTGATATCCTGTACAGAATTGAGTGGTCTACAACATATCCAAAATCGCCAAAAATCGCACCCGGGGGTTTTGAGTTATTGGAGGGGGGGGGGGTAAAAAATTGCAACTTAAAATAGAGGGGATGAAACCTGTCAATCCATTGGAAGCAAATACATTATAATTCGACGCATCATATCCCGTTGATACCATTTTGGCACAAAAAATGTCGATCACTGTTGAAGGGGGGTCGTGGGGGGCGAAGCCCTGCTAGGTGGTCCATATTTTGGTTTTTCTGCCCATGTAGAACCGATCACGACAAGTTTGGTATCTTTTCCGACTATATTTAATGTCCTGAACTCGAATCCGATGTGTTTATTAGGATGAAAGCAAGTTTGAATAAGTTTACTTGAAAAAACTTGTTTTTTCTTTGACCATTTTGACGAATTTTTTTGTCACTGTTAAATGTGAAAATCTTTAGAAATTTTCAGGGGCCATTGGATTGAAGTGTATTCTTGACGAAAATCATCTACTCGATGTTTGATTTTGTTTCTCGAGTTTACAAAATCGATTTGAACTTGAACCGGCCCGGCGCCGCTTCTAATAATGACCAGAACACGACAACATGCACCTTTAAATGAAAATAGCATAAACTATTGGAAAACTGATAACTTATCTTTGAAAATTCGAGGATTTGTGCAGAACTGAATTTCCAATAACATAAACAAAATCGCCGTGGATCGCACTGCAGGATTTTGAGTTATTCGAGGAGGAAGATAACATTTTGTCAAGATTCGTACGATATGAACTGTTACCATTCCCCTCAAATATCTCAAACCCTGCAGTGCGATTCATGGCGGTTTTGTTTATGTTATAGGGAATTCAATTCTGCACAGATCATCAAATTTTCAAAGATAAGTTATTATTTCTTTGATAGTTTGAGCTATTTTCATTGAAAGGTGCATGCTGTAGTGTTCTGGTCTGTAGCAGACGATGCGTCGGGCCGGCTCAGGTTCAAATCGATTTTTTATACTCGAGAAACAAAATGGAACATCAAGTAGATGATTTTTGTGAAAAACTCACTTCAATTCCATGGCCCCTGAAAATTTTTCAAAGATGACCACCTCTAACAGTCAAAAAAAAATCGTCAAAATTCTCAAAGAAAAAACAAGTTTTTTCAAGTTAACTTGTTCAAACTTGTTTTCATCTAAATTAATACATCGGATTCGAGTTCAGGAGATTCAATATAGTCCGAAAAGATACCAAACTTGTCGTGATCGGTTCTACATGGTCAGAAAAACAAAATGGACCACCTAGCAGGGCTTCGCCCCCCCCACGACTCCCCTTCAACAGTAATCGACATTTTTTGTGCCAAAATGGTATCAGCGGGATATGATGCGTCGAATGTTAACGTATTTGCTTCCAATGGATTGACGTGTTTCATCCCCTCCATTTTAAGTTGCAATTTTTTACCCCCCCTCCAATGACTCAAAACCCCCGGGTGCGATTTTTGGCGATTTTGGTAATGTTGTAGAACACTCAATTCTGAACAGAATATCAAATTATCAGGACGTCCATATTTTTTCCAAGGTTTGGCCGATTTTTTTACTATTTTTCCTGTACTACCTGTACAGGTGTCCCGAAATTTATGCAACAAAATTTACAGGGAGGTAGAAAATTGAAAAATAAGGAGACTTTCCTAATAAAAATACTCTCGCAAACGTAATAATACAGATACAGGCCTTCAAGTTTGGTTTTTTAAAACAGTTTTTTTCGCGTAACTTTTGAACCGTTGAGCTGATTTTATTCAAATTTAAACCAAAGTTTGCCATGATGTTTTCTCTCCATTCAGAAAATTCACAACATAAAGCGAACGGCACTCAGTTTTTTCGGCTAGAGCGAGTCGTGGGTTTTTGACTTGCACGTCGCACAGACACAAATTTATACCGCGCCAACCAGGGGAGTCTGTGCGAAGATGTTATTTGGTGGAGTATGTCCTGGTCTATTCCAACAACAAAAAAAAAGGAACGTGCTTGCCTTTTTTTTAAATAAACCAGATGGAATGGTCGTGCCTTATAGGATTTCTTTATGAATGAACTGACTTAATTGAAAGTACGATGAACGAAAATGAGATTTAGAATATTTAATAAAATAGAATTTCTGGTAAGTAACAATAATGAAACAAAGTATGATGTAACTGAATTTAAATAATATAGTTAGCAACGCAGGTAGGTGCTTCACAAGTTACGTTTTTGTGTAGTGTTTCTGCTTCGAACTGGACGTCAGCAATATACCCTCGTGAGGTTTGAGAGAAATTCCAAACACACCCCCTTGGACTTCGTAAATTAAAGAACCTAAATAATTCCGAACTTACGGAATTAATACCTACAGTGACTACGTCTGTCACGAAAATACCTTGGGCCCAAGTTACCTGTGTCAGCGCTATGGTACGTTGTATCAAGGCTAATTTAGTTCTTCAATATACTTAATCTTAAGGTTAGTGGGAATAAATTGAACATCTCACAAAAAGTAACACGCAGTGTCGCTCCAGGAAATCCAAAGAAAACGATCCTATTCTCGCTGCAAGCGTGGTCTGGATTCCGCGTGAGCGTCGAGGTCCTATCGAGGATTGTGGATGAAACCAGAGAACTTCAGCTTGAATAGGACGTATCCAGGTAATGCGTGAAAACGTCGACAACCTTCAACTTGTGGTGAAGAAATGACGGAGGCGCCGGATGACTTCGTGGGCTCGTGTGTGGTATAATGGCCTGCTACTGATTACGATGATGATAACAGTGTTACGGTAATGATCGAGGTACTGATGAATATTTCAGTTGCTGTGGTACTGTTTCAATAGGTACATTTGTATTATGTGTATTGCATGTTTCAGAAGATATACGTTCACGTGGACAGGAGACCTAAAATATAATTATTACCTAACAGACCAAAAGAATAAATTAGCGCTCACCTCAGATTCAACGTTCAGAGGGGAATATATGGATAAAATGGCACGGATGGCCCCCATAAACCCTGGATTGATCCTGATCAAGTTGGCTGAGGATTTTACCGTCAACGATTCGAGAACGTTTCTTTCTCTTATCAGAAATTAAAAACCTACTAGAAGAAAACTCTACTTCTGCCGCTGCGCTCGAGGCTTCTGAGTACCTTTATGTTTTTGTATCAGCACACAGTTTATCGCGCGATTATTTGAAATGTATTATACCTATACTTGATATTGTAAAAAGAATTATTAAAGTTTACCTTGGAATTTAAAATCGTTACAAGTTCACTAAAATAGGTCTCTATTGAACAATGATAACGCATTTTATCAAACATTTTCAGGGGCGAAGATGATAGGGGGTACCTTCCCCCTTTTTCCCCTCTTTTTCACCCCTCTGTATAATTTTTGAAATGGTTGCAATTTTTAAATTCTACGTTCAATTTAAAAGAAAAAACTGCTCCTGCAAAATTTTGATGCAAGGCTTCATTTTTGAGATATTTGGGTTTGCAACTTCGGAGAACATCTCGAAAACACCACTTTCAAGGCCTTAAAAATTAAAATTCAAGAAAACTCAAGATTCCTCAACTGAAATGAATTTTCTAGGTGTTTCAAGTTGATAAACTACTATTTTTGCTAGAAAACATGAAGCTTCTCAGAAAAAAAATTTGGGCCCTGAAAAGTGACTATTTTGAGATGTTTTCCAAAGTTTCAAACACAAATATCTCAAAAATGAAGCGTCTAGTCAAAATTTTGCACGTGTAAATTTTTTCTCTAAATTGAACATAGAATTCAAAAATTGCAACCATTTTGAAAATTATCCAGGGGGGTGAAAAATAGGGGGAAAAGAAAGAAAGTACTCCCTATTATCTTCGCCCCTGAAAATGTTTGATGAAATGCGTTATTATTCTTCAATAGAGACCTATTTTAGTAAACGTTGGTTCAAATTTGAATGAAATCGGTTCGAATGAAATTTGAAAAACGAACTATGAAGGCCTGTATCTCCGCTATAACGTTTGCGAGGGTGTTTTTATTGGAAAAGTACCCTTATTTTTCAATTGTCTACCTCCCTGTAAATTTTGTTGCATTAATTTCGGGACAGCCTGTATACGTTTGAATCAAACTGTATTCAAATAGAAATGATCAAAAAGCAGTGAAATGTTCATACGTATTTTTTTAAGACAATAAGAAGATACGCTACAATCTATAGTTGAAACACTCCTGAGTTCACAAATTCAGATTTTTCCCTTTAATGTTTGCAGTTTATCTCAGCATGAAGAGAAAATCGGAGGGGCCAGGCCAGGCCCCCCAAGGCTAAGATTGGGGGGGGGGTATGACTCCCAAATTTTTAATTGAATTATTACGTAAAACTACCCTTATTCTAAGAGAGGGCGACTGGGATTTTTTGTTGTAGATCATATACACTCGCATACACTACTGTATGGGTATACTATTTGCTATTGCTATCAAATTTTGAAGGTTTCAGTGCCACTTCTTCTGCCTGGTCAGCAAGGAAATATGGTTGAATAATTGGAAAACAACGCCTTGTGGAGGAGGGGTGGAAAAATAGATCAATCAAAGATTTTATTAATTCGTGGAATTCTACATACATTGCACAATCGTTAGAAAAAGCGAGAGAGGTACTATCAGATGTGGTAGTAAAGTGTCCAAGTCATCAAATTATTCTCTTCCACAGAATCTGAGGTATTACGAGCTCCGCCCCACATCAGTTGGTCCAGATGCGAAGACTTCACTTTTATTATCCAGATAAATACAGGGAGCCCCGGAGTTCAAGTGTGGAAACTTGTCAATCGATGAAGAATAAAATAATAACTAGAATGATCCGAAATGAATGTATTTCGGAAAAGTCAAATATCGGAGATACAGCCCTTCGAATTTGTGTTAGAAAATCGATTTGCGAATCGAAAATCGAAGAGACATTTCTGACATAGCCAACTATGCCCAGCAACCGAGTTAGCTGGAAAAAACCATTTGGGGAGGAGGTTCCATTTCATCACCACATTTTCTTCTGCGCAGGCGCTGGAGATTCAATCCTAGAATATGTTTAAAGGTACTAGCCTGTAGTGACATGAACAAAAAACAATATTTCAAAAAATATTGACATTCTGATCATTGATTTTCTAGAAATTGCATTTTTACTGATGGGCCAACTGATGTGGGACGGGGCTCGTATTCCCTTGAGCACATGTGTAATTGTATTTTGCTTTGAGAAAATGAAATCTTCCTTTTAATGTGCGCCTGAAATAAACTTTCTTTATTTCTTATAAAAAGTGATCGACTTAAGTTCGATCTCGAATTCGATTATAGGCTATCCTGATTAAACAGCCAACTGAACCCGTGAGCTTGTATATTTGAACACCTGCGCACAAGCTGCGAGCAAAAGGTATCGCCTATATGAGAGAGAGACGAACATTATGAACATTGCGGAGATTTTCCGTTAAGAACACTGCAAACATTTCATTTCATTTGGAGTTATTGTGTTTCACTAAATAATCCCGTTATTGGCTGTCAACCTAGAGGACATCAAAAGTTCTCCGGAAGTACTCGAAGAAGGTGACAGCAACGGCCTGTATACTGACCTGCAGGAATTTTTGCCGACCTGCAAAAGTTTCGTACTTTGGTCGCCAGCAGCAAACATCCAAGGACCTGGAGGACCACGAAAGTTGTCTGGAAATGCTCGAAGTAGGTGATAGCAACGCCTGTGTACCGACCTGCAAGAGTTTTTGCCAGCCTGCATAAGTTACGTACTTTGGTCGCCAGTAGCAAATGTCCCAGGACCTGGAGGACTAGGAAAATTGTCTGGAAATGCTCGAAGAAGGTGATAGCAATAGCCTGTATGACGACCTGCAAAAGTTTCGAACTTTGGTCGCTAGCAGCAAACCTCCAAGGACCTGGAGGACCACGAAAGTTGTCTGGAAGTGCTCGAAGTAGATGATAGTAACGGCCTTTATACCAAACAGCAAAAATTTTTGATGGCCTGCTAAAGTTTCGAACTTTGGTTGCCAGCAGCAAACCTCCAAGGACCTGGAGGACCACAAAAGTTATCTGGAAGTCCTCGAAGTAGGTGATAGCAACGCCTGTGTACCGACCTGCAAGAGTTTTTGCCGGCCTGCATAAGTTACGTACTTTGGTCGCCAGTAGCAAACGTCCAAGGACCTGGAGGACCAGGGAAATTGTCTGGAAATGCTCGAAGAAGGTGACAGCAACAGCCTGTATGACGACCTGCAAAAGTTTCGAACTTTGGTCGCTAGCAGCAAACCTCCAAGGACCTGGAGGACCACGAAAGTTGTCTGGAAGTGCTCGAAGTAGGTGATAGTAACGGCCTGTTGTGCCGAGTTGCAAGAATTTTAGCCGGCCTGCAGAAGTTTCGTACTTTGATCGCCAGTAGTAAACGTCCAAGGACCTGGAGGACCACGAAAATTGTCTGGAAATGCTCGAAGAAGGTGACAGCAACAAACCTGCAAGAATTTTTGCCGACTTGGATTTTAGAATTCCCCTGAAAGGGTAATGAAGGAGAAAGCACTGAAAGAACAATGTGAACCTGCGGCGTTGCCGGATGCTCCTCAGAAAATAAATCTCTCAACGTGTACCGGTGCGTATGTGAGTGATTTATTTGTTGCATGTTGAGAGATTTATTTTTTTATGACTTGGTTAGAGTAAGTGTGAAAAGTTTTGGGTAACTTATAGAGTAAGTCCTAAAGTTTCTATAAATAACAAGGCAAATGTACAAATAAATCCAATAATTTCAATCAGAGTAGATCAGGATTATTATTTCACAGGGGTTTTTATATTGTCCGCAATGGCGCGCAGGCACAAGTAATGTTTGATGGAAACGTTTCAGTCGAGGTTTGATATGGCTGTTGCGCCAAGTCTTTTAAAACTACCTCTGTTTCTGTCAATAAGTGCAGAATAGTTTTAAATAAGGGCAAAATATGTTTATAAATCTGTACATTTTATAAATAACTTGTGTGATTTCCATCAAAACGTGCAAAAATTTAATCTCTCTGAGACACTTCATTATGTCCACGACGGCGTTCCATAGTTCCGCTGCCAAAGTTATCCTTAAATGACACTGATGGCGTAAAACCAACCAACATGCACTTGTGTAAAAATTGTTCCAAAATGATGGATTATTTATTGCAGTCTCAATCGCTGTTGAGTTCTTTTACCAAGCTTTTTTTTAGACCTACTGACCAATCTTTTAACAAATTCAACCTCACCTCATAAAACGCTGTACAGAGAATGACCACAACAAACTGGAGCTTCAAAGAGACTTACCTATGAAAGGTGGCGAGATGGCGGCATATCTGTTCCTAGCTGTTACACATATAACTTTGATCGCGAAAACGTCTTTTGAACATCGTATCCGCTATGTGCATTCGCCAAAAAAGTGGAAGGAGTCGACATCAGCGTTCAAGATGACGATTTACGAAACTGAATAAATCCGATTTGTTTTTTTTTCAGTAGCTAGATGTCGCTACTGGACTGAATGCACATGGCCATTCCGCTATGTGCGTTCGCCAGGAGGAGTCGACATCAGCGCTCAAGGTGATGATTTACGAAACTGAATGATGCCTGTTTGTGTTGTTTTCGGCTGCGAGATGTCGCTACTCGACTGAATGCACATAGCGGATAGTTACAACAAAATTTTCACGATGCAACTTGGTTGAAAGTAGCTACGGTGCCCACTGGACGTTTTCGCACAACAAAATTTTCACGATGCAACTTGGTTGAAAGTAACTACGGTACTCACTGATGTTTTCGCGAATCATGATCAGAGTTAAGAATATTATGAACGGATATGTCACCATCTTGAACTCGTTGAAGAAATCGTATCTAAAAAACTCAATAAATATGTTTTCTCAAAAGATTTTTCAGTGCTTTGGCTTCATTTGCTTCCCTTTCAAATTTTCCACCCCAGATTTCTCGCTGCCAAATTTTTACCTTCCACCCCTTTGCCCCCACTCTACCCTACTTTGAAATTTCAAATAGCGTACTTGTGACATATCAAATTGAATAAGGTAATGAAATTCTCATTCTGTCAAACATATTTTAGGAATTTTACCCCCCCCCCCAGTATTTCTCAAAGTTCTCTCACTGTTTATATTGAAGGAACGGTGAGTTATATAACTGATTTTGGAGCATAACTGAAGATAAAAATATTTTTTATTCACAATTTTAAAAAGTTGGAAAGTGAATGATTTCTTACAGGTTGAAAAATAATGTAACTTCCGGACCACGGGCCGAAAGTGACGTATGAAGAGAGGTGATCTGATCTGAACCGCTGTCGCGGAGCATTGATGGATGCGTTGTAAAAGGTTGCCTATGCCTACCCCCACTCAGCAAGAAAACATCTCTGTGACATCACTTAGATGTTCAAGTCACAACTGCGATGTTAACAAAAAAAGTCTCTGCGATGTTGAGTGGACATCTCTGATACCTCTTATGTCCGGGTAATTAGAACATGAATGAGATATCTCAAAGATGTCCAAATGTGACATACTATCTACATCGCTATTTCACATCTCGTAGATATCACTTTTTGACGTACATATAACGTCGCATTTTGGATGTGTATTTTTAAATAAAAATTAATTTTTCACCACCTTTCAACATAGTTTTATGTCATAGGAGGTTCCGCACCTATTTTTACTAATTTTTACAATCTATACAGCACGTTTTTTCCCTAAGAAAAGTTGCTCATCTATTGGCGTACTCCGGAGGATTCGAACCTGGATCCCCACAGGTGATAGTTAGAGACACTGCTGCCGATTCGTCCAAGCTACCAACTTGTCTAATACAGTTCATTTAAACAGCGAACTTGATGTTCAGGGATATTTCTCGGGATATTTCATTAGGACTCCAAACGATTCACCGAATCCAAAGAGCCTCGCTTGGACTCGAAACGTTACAGCAAGACACAAGGGGCTCCGTTGAGGCCCCGGACGTTACAATAAGACATGAACGGGAGTCATCAAAGTATTCGAAAGCACAATAAGACAGAATGGGACCATTTTGGGGCTCCGAATAACACAAGAGCAGACACAAGAGTTCACCAGAGGTGCGAAAGCCACGACAAAATGCAAGAAGGTCCAGTAGGCTTTCGAAGAACACAAGGAGACACAAACGGGACACACTAGTTCTGAAAGTCACAAGCACAAGAAGACACAAAAATGGTTCCAAACGACACATGAAGACATAAGGGGGCCCGCAGGGCCTCAAACTAAACATGAAGACATAAAGGCTGTTCTGGCATCACACACATGGAATAGGGGACTAAACTATCAATTAAATATTTTCTGACACACGAAGCTTAACGATGACAGCCCGCGAAATTTGAAAAATCTCTCAGTGACTACGTCTCATTGACGTCAGTGAGATGTTACACTTCGATGAGTTGAAAGAAGTAACATTGTTACGTCCGGTAGATGTCTCATGTGTGATGTTCAATTTAAGTTCATTTCGAAACATCTCTCAGACATTACATCGTATAACATCGCGGATGAACATCTCATAGATGTGAAAGTAACGTTCATTGTGATGTTATTTTGTGACATGATTGAGATCATCTCATTTATGAAACATGACATGCTATGCTGAGTGGGCCTGATGAAAACGTTTGACGCGAAAAACTTCAAATAAAGCCAATTATTTGCAATCAAACTGGATAATTGTGAATAATAGTATATGATTCAACAAGCGGGTAATGATTGCTTCTTACCTACTTATGAGGATGCAGTTTGCCGACACGAGCCTTGGCGAGTGTCGTGAAGCATCCGAATGAGAAATAGCCATAACCCGCGAGTACTATGCTTTATCCAGTCTGATTGAAAAATGCAGGCATGATAATGCGTGCATTATTCAATAGGATTGGATAAAGTCCTATACATACCACTGAGTAAAGCGTCATCACAGCCTACGGGATTCTATCTCACTTCGGCGCGCCTCGGTAATATATTGGATTCCTATTGGCTGTAATGAGACCCTTTTCACCTCGGTATGTGATATACTATTACATTCGAGAACAACAAAAACAAAAAATCTCATTTTTCAATGGTTGTCTTGATGGATGACTGTCGAGTTCAAATATGAATGTAGTCACTTTTGAAACTGACTCTTGGCAGGATATGGCCGACTTTAAAACAGAACGGAAAGTATGAATGCCATTTATAATGGGATATAATCGGTTGATGGCGTTTTTCACTTTCTTGCACCGGTTCAGGGTTCAGGGCAGTTTTAGACGATGCTATTGGTCGATTTGAATTTTGCGGACAATGACGTTACGACCAATTGCTCTGAACCGGGGCAGTGGAAGTTGAAAAATGCTAATTCTTCTGAACCATCTACCATCTTGTAGGTAGATGCGCATATGAAAGAGCTACAAAATATCCTGCTAGAATCTAACTCAAATGTCAGAAGGAACAAAACCAAACGAATAACGCATTACAAATTCCGTTTATCGTAGTGTCAATTAATTACCTGTCATTCCGTAGCGCACTTCCTTTTTTAAGAATTAGTGAACGCAAGATGTTAATTAGGGTAGGGCTGTACCCTTATTTGGGCAGAAATTTTAATATGGCGGCCAAAATAGCGTCAGAATCATGAAATTTGGCTTTAAAATCAAAATGATCGTACTATAGACAAGAATAAGTTCCAAGTTTCATGAAAATTATTCCACTTATAAGAGATTTCAATATGACGGCCAAGATGGCGGCAGAATGTTGGAATTTGGCTGGAGTATAAGAATGATCATACGTAACAAAGGTAGGTCCCAAGCTCCATGAAAATCGTTGAGTGATAAGCTGATAAGAAATTTCAATATGACGACCAAGATGGTGGCAGAGTATCATTTGTCCAAAATCAGATGTATTTTGATAAAGTTCACATCGCCCGTGAATTGAGTTTTTGAATTGAGGTTTACTCAAATCGAACCACTTTCAGAGAAATTCAAAATGACGGACCAAAAATGGCGGGCAAGTGACAAAAATCATTGGTCAAATTCATTTGGTGGAGACGTACGCATTTGATTGGCGTTTGCACCACATCGATATCTCTTTTCGTTTCTATCACTTTGAAACATGTTCAATATGGAGAATACAAGATGGCGCCGGGGCATCAATTGTCGAAAATTGGATGTATCTGATTGGAGTTGACATCGCCTGCAAATTTCATTTCAATCGGATCACTTTTAGAGAAATTCAAAATGGCGGATCAAATATGGCGGCAGAATAACGAAAAAAAACAAAAGTCAACTTGACATCCTGGACATATGTACTATTGATCAGCGTTTACACCACATCGATATCTTTCTTCCCTGAGCAGTTATCCCGGGTACGGACGGACAGACGGACGGACAGACGGAGAGACAGACGGACGGACGGACAAAGTGAAGCTAAAAGCGCCTTTTTCCCATATTTTGGGAAAGTGCGCTAAAAAGCGACTTGGTTTGGAATCCAAGCTACTTGACTTTTGTGAAAATATGAATTCAATTTTACTTTCAAATAAAATCGCTACAAAATAAAGTGTATGTTCGTGGTAGTGTATGAAATAATATACAGGATGTGATCATGAAATGGCGCACCAAAACAGTACTACGATATAATAAGTTGCGAAGGGTCAAGGTGTGGTGCTTCATTCGGACCCTTCTACTTTTGTTATTTCAATATATTGTTACGAACGGCGATTCTGGAGAGCACGCGATCTTTCTAGACTCTTCCCATTAGATCGCAGTGTACAAGTGCGGAGCTCTACTGCATTCCAGAACATGCGTGTAGGCTTTGGCCCGTGGAACTGAATGGAAACTTCAGCAGTGGGTCAAGACACATCTGTCCATTTTGGCGGAGGTGCCGGCTCCACCGCAGGTTGGGATTGCACGCGAAAGGTGTAAGATTATCCGGAAGTCGCCTAGAAACCATATGCTGGGTCACTGTGGAATTAACTGGAGGAGCTATGGAACATTCGAGATTGATTAGTCGGCACCGATCCTCGGCCTACTAGTAGTATTGAATGGGAAGTGATCGAGTGCGATAGAAGCGAAATAGTACCAGCGATATTCCCAAGTAAATAATTTGGTATTGGGAACGGTTGATTTCAGTAGATATTCAGATGAATTTTTTTTGCTTGTTTAGTTGAATTTGTTAATATTGTAAAATTGTACATAATAAATGTTATAAGTAAATAATTGTTTGGTTATATTCAATGTAATACGCAGTGATCAACAGTGTGTGTTTAAAAACGATCGTCTCAATTATAAACGGACCCGTACGCGAAATACGTGACAATATTTTAATGAACTGTTCGTGGCAGAATTATGAAAAACTCGATGAAAAGGGAATATCAACCACTAGATGTGTACTGAATTTTCATCCACTATACGTGGGGTCGGGAGAATCGGCTCTTGGGTAAGGGTGCAAGGTCACACACACCCCATCCAACACGTATATCGGATCGTATATTGAAAGCTATATTTTTCTCACTGATTGCGTGTTTTCGTAAAGTTGACATTCGACTGGAATAAGTACCTATACCATCGCGTGCAAAAAAATTATACCTGCACATATTTTAGGCAGGTTTGATCTGACTTCGATCATATGACCGAATGCAGAAAGCAACCCAACAAAAGAATCAAATTTAATCTGCAGTTGGAGTTTTCCACCACTTCCCGGACGGCGCTATAAATTTTCGAACTTTTTCCTGGCCGATTCCACCCGGTCCCAGTCGTTCACCCGGCCTTTAGCACATTTCATAACCTTGGCAATCAAATCTGTGATTTTTGTTACATCGCCATCGGCCAGACAAATTTTATAGGTATATCTGTCAAACGGACGTCCGCACGAGTGTTGCAGCCCATCCTTATCCTTTATATGTCTTCAAGTATCGTTTGGGGCCCCGATAAGTCCCTTATTGCGTTTTGGCAATGATGTTTTTGAAATTTGCTCGTAAAATCTACTCTTTTGAACACTATAACATCTAAACGAATCTTTTTGTAGTCCCGTACTGGAATTTTTCTCTACCTGCTATATGGCTTCCTATTATGGAATGATAGAATGAATGATAATATTAAATTTCTATTATATGGAGTAGGTACCTATCAGTGAGGGAATGTAATACGAGAATCGAGACGAGAATTTCTATCGATTGTACGAAACCATTGCAGAAATATTGCATTCAGAAAACTGACTCTGATTGAAAGTACAAAACACCTTGTATCTTTGTAACAATTGTCAAAAAAATGTTTTCCCTCGACTTGTAGTGTAGTCAACTGTAGTCCTCTGTCCAGTGTTGAAGTTTGTCACATAATCACATAAATCACAGAACACCTGCAGCTCGACCTGCAGGTAAGTACTTGGCGAGGTAAGTATTTGGATTATATTTTAATTTGAAAAAAAAAAACATATTATCGAAAAATAAGAAAAAATTGACGGCAAAAAATGGATAGGTAGGTACCTATCGATTGAAAATCTGCGAGGAAACCTGTACCTATATCTGATCGCGGAACAAATTATTCACCACTGCGCATGTAAACAGAAGCACCAGCGCCAACGCGCGGCGACCAACACATATGAATATGAAAATTGCACAACATTACTCAGAGTTCAGTTTAGATCTCAACGATATCATTCATCTATAAAATGTTCGCTATCCATCTAAGCAAGCACCCTCATTTATCTATCATCATACACTATCAGTAGGTTATAAAATAATACCTATCGACTAACTTTTTATTTCAAGTGAAATATTTTTTCAATCACTACCTACGTGATATTCGTCTTGGCTGTGTTCGAAGTAAGTACATCACTTCGATATCTATTACTTTTAAGGCCACGCCCTCGTGAAAAATAAAAATGTAACTTTAGTACACATTTTGTGAACATTCTGTGCTGTTTTTTTGCACCGCAATTCTGCAATAACTGGAAAAACTGTTGACAACACCTGCAGGATAGGCAACCAGTAATACACAAGTCGATGAGTAATTCGATGATAAGCTCGTAGTGCAAGCGGTACACACCTAAAAACACATCGATACTGCATTTTGGAGTGCAGTAACGAGATTTGATATGGGCATACTTTATACCAAGACAAGCGATTTGACCCGCAGCACTCGATATTTTGTCCCTTAGGGGGCCAATGGGGGCCCTCCAAATTTTCAAGATGCAAGAACTTTCACATGACGATCATTGAGTATCGTCATGTATGTCATAAGTGAAGCTTACGGGTCTATTGAAAATATTTTCATCAATTGTCGTTGTGTCCGATTCATTCTTCACACTTGAAAAAAAAATTCTTTGGCAGAGGTCAAAAAAACTGTTTTTATTTTTTCTTCTATGCAAGGAGACGATAAATTCATATGTTCTGTTTCGTTCCCAACTAAATCGCATTCCCTAAACCTAATTATAAAGAAATTTTCAAAGAAGTGGTGACCTCTTCAGTACCTCTTTTCCAAGAGCATTTCTTTCTATGTCCCCACTGGATCAGACTCGTAATTTTTGCAGGAATGGAGACCTCGAACTCTTTTCCTGGTGGTTGCGAAGCAACATGACTCTAGAACGCCCAAGGGAGCCCAAAAAAATTTTTTTTCTGCTGGGCCGTCCAACTTACGATATTTTGATTTTATAGTAGGAGAGACGCGGACCAGTATTCAATCCAGGCTGCAGGCACAGGCGATTTGGTTTCAACAGAAAATATTCTTCCATGCCGTGTTTTATTGCAATACAACAAAACGCAGAGTCGTTAGGTGTAAGTAGGTATATTTTCCGGTAGAACTTATTCGCCAAGACTAGATCTTATTTATTTGCGCGTCTCCCCTACTACAAAATCAACATGCCAAAAATTTGACGGCCCAGCAGAAAAAAAAAGTTTTAGGGCTTTCTTGTATGTTTTGAAGCCATGTTGCATGAAAATTACTAAGAAAATAGTAAAAGCTTCTCATATCAGCGAAAATTGACAGTCTTATCCACTAGGAACATTGAAAAAAATGCTGTTGAAAATAGTGTACTGAAGAGGTCACCTCTTCTTGGGAAAATGACATTGCGAAAAAATTGTCTTCATATTTGGGCTTACGGAACGCGATTTAGTTGGGAACGCAACAAAACATATGAATTTATCGTTTCTTTGCATAGAAGAAAAAATAAAAACAGTTTTTTTGACCTCTGCGAAAGATTTTTTTTTCAAATGTGTAGAATGGATCGGACACGACGACATTTGATAAGAACATTTTCAATAGACCCGTAAGCTTCACTTATGACATACATGACGATACTCAATGATCATTTTGTGAAAGTTCTTGCATCTTGAAAATTTGGAGGGCCCCCATTGGCCCCCTAAGGGACGAAATATCGAGTGCTGCGGGTCAAATCGCTTGTCTTGGTATAAAGTACGCCCATGCAAAATCTCGTTACTGCACTCCAAAATGCGGTATGCTTTTGCGTACCGCTCCCACTATCGTGGTTCTGCCAAATAATGACAATGTTCTCAATATTCAACCCCGGTTTCCCATAGCACGATAGTATAGCGGCATGGCTTGTTGTTTAGAAAATTCAGAAAATGGATCGTATGATAAGGAAAAGAAGCGTTTGATTTTTTATTTTACCTATTCACTTTTCATCACCAGGAGTATTGTTGAGGAAAATTTGCTCAGCAACTCACGTATCCATTGCTACATTTGGCATGGTGGACAAGCAACACTTTACATTCTTTACAAGGCTCATATTCATCTTCTAACTTCTAATTCATCCAAGATGGTCGACTGGTTTTCAATTTTCATTTTTCTTCAACAATGCAAGTCCAAGTTTATTCAAGTTTTATATAGTCTACAGAGACCTTTTGTGAGGTGTTTTATATTACACATTGTGTGAGAAATTTTGACAGCTACATGACTCTGCACCTGATGACTGCTGGAAGCCCTAGATCGCTTCTGGAAAATCTATTCTCCTATTCCAACACACTGTCAACAGTTTAGCTCTGGTCATACAACTGCTTTTTGTCTTGTAGAAATTCAATATTCATCACCGACTAGTTTTGAAAACTGTCTTTTTGACTTGTCTAATTAATTTACAATGGAATAATTGGACGGGGAATTGTACAAGATTCAACTTATCGTCAAAGGAACCTACAGACATTTTAAGAACAGTATCGCTTATCTGGGGCGAATATCAACGAAGGAAGAGGCAAATTAGGACTACGGAAGAGCCAAATTAGGACTATTTGTTCACAGGAGAATCGATGTCCTTATTAACCTGAGAATAGAGCATATTCTGTATCATTTCCGTTAAAAATAAAAGGAAACGTTTACAAATAATGTCTCTTGAGACTGTTCAATCGTGAAGGTGAATAATCAATAATACAACCTTGCAAAAAATGATCAAGGGACCAGACTTGTCACAAATGTTCATTAGACCCCTGAGCAACTTTTAAGAAGTTGTGCCACGGTGGGTCCACTTGGAGACACCGTATAGGTACAGGGTGTTCAATTATTCAAAATTTTCAACTCCTGAACTAGAAAACTTGAAATCATGAAAGTCACCATGTAGATTCACAATTTAATGTTTGTGGAAGTAAAATAAACCGCGTCTTCATATCTTCAGCCGTTTCTAAGAAATCCTGAAATTAGTGGTCAGTTTCATGAAAATTGACATTTTTCAATACCTAAATCAGTGATTTCTTAAGATATTTTGGAAAAATTTGGTAGTCGCATAAGAAAAAAAGTCAAGAATGGAATGCCGTATGTTGCCATCGTCCCTGTCCACTATCTTCAAAAATATGACAGTCAACTGTTTTTCTTCTCATGGCCGCCATTCTGAAGTCGTCTATTATCGAATAAGTGAGGCATTAAACTGATCTAATAATAATGGTCATAGGCAATAATCTTGATGCAAAAATAGCCATTCCTAGTGAGTAACTTCTTTTCAATTGACTATATAATCCCGGCCATTTAAAAGTCGAGTTAAGAGTATGAAATTTTATTTTGAACTAGGTAGGTATAGACAATACAAATAGAGAAGACCATATGTTATCACCACCGTCGTCACGGATATTGGGGCATTAAAAATCAGCCAACCTTTTTTTGAATGAAGGACTCGCCTGGTTCCTACGCAATCGTAAAAATCCGTGACGACATATGGTCTTTTCTATTTGTATTGTCTATACCAATTTTTTCAGAATATTCTCAGGCTATTTCAGGAACGACTGAACTTGAATCAAAATGGTTTTGTGTCCCACCTCAAAAAAAAGTATAATTTTAAACACCCTACTTCATCTTTCTAGTGGTCATTTTGACGATGTTAGGCGCCAAAGTGCTGGTGAAACTCGTAAAAAAGAGGTCCAACGGTCCAAACAACTCTTTCTGGTCAATTAAGGGGAAGTTGCTCACTGGGTATGGCTATTTTCGCATTTAGATTAGTGCTTATGACCATGATTAGTTACTATATTACGATTGATTTTTAAGTTATTCAATAATGGGCGAATTCACGATGGAGGCCATAAGGAGAAGAACAGCTGACTGTCGTATCTTCGAATATAGCAGTAATACGGACGTTAGGTGAACCAACCTTGCATTTCATTTCGATGCAAAACGCTTTTGCACGTGAGTAGTAAGTACCTACAGGTAATTTTTAAGAAGTGGTGCCCCGATAGGACACACGCGACTGGCGCGCTTCCTAAGAGGTCGAATGTCCAAAAAATTACCATTTTTTGAATCGTTTCTTTTTTCATACTTTTCTTGCAGGACTTCATATTTTGAAGGTCGAGGAACACAATGCAATAGGAACTGATCTTGGCGTGGCCGGTGACCGTGGCACCACTTCTTGGGAGTTACTCAGGAGTCCAATGAACATTTGTGGCAAGTCTCATCCCTTGATCATGATTGTGAAAACTGTGAAAACATGCAGACCTAATTTGGTTCTTCCTTCGTTAATATTCGCCCTAGACAAGCGAGACTGGTCTCGCAGTGTTCGTAATGAATGGTTCTTTTGACAAGTTGAATCTTGTTATCTTCTCCCCCCCTTGCATCATCATAGGGAATTGGAAAAATCAATAAGAAGGCTTTTTTCTTCGCGATTACCAAACCTTTTATTTTACGAATAATTCGATGGGAGGGGAGAAACAAGTAGCAAAGTCCTCACGAAACTGAGTCTCATGCGCGTATTTTCAGAGGGCAGATGAGTACCGGACTAGTAGCTTAGTAGCAGTAGAGTGCTACAAAGTTGTTAGAAAAATTCTATGTCTTCTAATTTTGAAGTTATGGAGGAAGGTCTTCTCGAGCTCTTCTATTTTCGTTAATTCAGAAGATTTTGGTAAACTGCCTACCCGAAAATGATGAGCTCAAAATATCAACCACTGGATGTTTATTGAATTTCTGTTTTCTATACAGGGTGAGTCATAAGCTAAAAAAACACAGTTTCCCTAAAAAAAAAACAAAAGCAAAAAAAAATTATGATTATGAATAGTGTTTTATTATGCTCTACATAGGTCATGGAACCACTGTGAGTCTTAGCAGGCCCTTTTAGTAAACATTTAATTATTCAGGATCAAAAACTCACCCTGTAATAGAAAACGGATGTCTCTCTGAGTACAAGTAAGGGCGTAATTATGAAAAAGTTGAATTGAAATTGACGGGTTGATTCTGGAAGAAATCGAACTCAAGTGTATTATGAAATGTAGGAATGTAGCTCATCTATAACTATCTCTTTATAGCGGGTTTTCGCAAGCAATTTGGATGTATTCTGATTTCAGAAACTGAATGTAAATTGAATTGACTCATTCCTTATTGTCAGCTGGATTCAGCACAATGTGAGAGTATATGATGAATCATTTATTCAGATGAAGTAATTATCAAGGTTCACTGAATTAAATTAGCGATTATTCATTTATCGGCAATAAAGCAGGTGTGATTTTAAACTTTGTTCATTTGCAATGTTTGTTTGAATCATCTTCTTTCAAATAACCTAGGAAACAAGGATCTGGGAATCACAAGGGAATCTGGGAACGGCATTATTACGGATATTGCATGAATGTTAGTTGACATTGGCTATATTTTTGGTTTTATACAGAGCGTTTGGAGTCGGGGGTTGAAAACTGAACTGTTAATTTTCAACGAAATAACTTCAAAGTCAGACGTTTCTCGTTTTTGAATATTTATATCGGGTGTTGTCTTTTTAATTGTGAGTTGAAGGTAGCTATGGAGGTGGAAACGTATGATCGCGACTTTATTCATCTTCCTGCGTTGTCTGACCGACGGCTTCAAGAGCGCAATTTGAATCAAGTTGAGGGCAATCGAATCAAGACATACGTGTTCACTTTCATAGCTAGCTACAAGTGTTAATTTAAAAAAACGCTATTACGTAAACGGTCAAAGTAACTGAACACTGAGCTAAGCTTAAGTTGGCATAAGTTAACTATATCGTCTACGTACACATCAAATTTGAAGTGAATTCAATCAGTGGCTGCGGAGTTATCAAGTTCCACTTCCGGCAAATTTTCCTCAAATAACGACTCCCTGTGACTTCGCCGCCCGCCACCAAATAATTTTCTAGAAATATGACGTGTAGGTCTAGGTAGACGAAGTCGGTGAGATAGTTCATGTCAAATAAAGGCTCAACACAGAGTGTTTTATGATGAAAAGAATTGAACCAGACGCAGGACTAAACTTGACTGAAATTTCAGCAAATATGGCTCAGCTGGAATTCCCCTTGAACCAACTGGGAGAGCAACTGAAGTGTACGGATTGCCGTAATCACCTGTCCGCTCCACCAGTGGTCGTCTTGAAAGACACAGGGCAGTACAAATGCGGGCGCTGCTCCCTCACAGGACAAGACAGGACCGGCGAGTGCAGAACCCACCCCAAAGTGCTTGCGTACCAAACAGCCGTGCGTGACTTACCGTACGAACAGCTGGCCAGAGACTTGCTGTTCCCGTGCAAAAATCGAAAATACGGCTGCGAAGCTAACGAGAAATTCCAGCACCTCGCCGACGCACACGAAACGCATTGCTCAGTCCACCACAACAGTTTCATGTGCCCCATGAGGTCCTGCGAGTTCCGCTACTGCGGACTGGACAACATCGCCAACCACTTCCGGTCAAAACATCCCGCAGAAATCTGCGCGAAAAAGTGGCACTCGCACGTCTTCGCCATCCCCAAGGCCTCGAAAGGCATCAGCGACCGCGTTTTCTTCTCTTCGGACGACGAAATCACGTTCTACCTGGTCATTGCGAAGACCGGCCGCGAATTCACGTTCACTCTCAGGAGCATCGGGACGAATCGGCTGTTCCAGTTCGAGATCAAACCGGGCAGGTTCAGGAACAACCGCAGAAAAGGCGAAAGCTTGCTGTCTGATCCGGCGCCGAACGGAGGAGTTCCGGTGAAGTTGGTGCTGCAGACGGACGATGAAGATTCGGAAGAAGCAGCAGAGTACGAATTTCAAGTGGATTTTGTGGGAAAAGCGAAACAAGAAGAGCTGATGGTGGAGGTTCCGGTGGAAGGCCGTGATGTGGTTAATAAGTGCGCCAAGTGTCACAAGTATTTGAGCGTGAAACCGGTGATGGCTACTAAGAATGGGTTCGAATGCGGCCGTTGTTTCAAGAGAACTGGAGGAAGCGATGCGGTCAGAATGAAGGCGTATGAGGTTTTGGCGGAGATGGTGGTGTTTCCGTGTGAAGAGCCGGGATGCAGGAAGAGCTTTGGTTTTGGCGAAATGAAAAAACACTGGGACGTCCATGTATCGCCAGAAAACAACAAATGAAGTGCTTGTTTACTCAAAGTTAACAATAACAACTGAAGACACGAATGGATGAAGGACTGTGTCGCATTGTTCCGTTTAATGCTTCAAGCAAATTTTTATACATTTTAGAAATGAATACAGTTTTAGGTAAAGCCCAAAGTTTCATCTTCTTTCCCTACAGAGTATTAGTCCGGACGCTAGCTGCATAAAATGGAATGAATCTTGCATTTTTTGATAAGAAGATGCTACTTGGTGGAAATGTTCTTTGCATCATACTCTTCCGATCCAGAAAGGTAGCCATCAGCGCCATCCATGCCGGCAGCGTATACAGGGTGAAACAGAAAAAAAGAGTTGGAAAATTATATTTAAATAACCGAAGCATGTGGCGTCGTGTAATTTGACACATACATCAACTGTTTTATGCTCATGAAGTCACAGCAAACCGTTTTTGATTACCTTGAACCGTCTTTGAAATGTAGGGGAAAAACAGAAAAAAAACATAACACTCTTTTTCCATAAATAAGTGATTCTTAAAGATATTGACACAATACTTGGTATTTCTACAAAAAGTAATGTTAGAAATGATATGAGCTGGGTAGCCAATTCCTAAGCCAACTATTTCCAGAAATACGATTGTCAACTTTTTTTTTTCCTCTTGAGCACCATCTTGAATCTGCCCTGTGATGCATCGTTGAAAAAGTGATTGGTTATCATAATAATGGTAATATTTACATATTACCATGCTTCATTGCATCGTAAAAACAACCTCCTCATCATAATTTAGTGACCTCTTCGGCGGGGAAGTATCGCCATTCACGTATTTTTTGGCTTTTCAGAGCTTTAGTGCCCATGATGGCATTTGTAACATCTGGAATGGTGAAATATGTTACGCATTATGAACCTTGATGTACTTTGAGGTAGTCTACCAAGTTTTGCAATCATCAATTGAAAGGTTTGTTCTCAAGAGCTGTTTGAACAAAATTTGTTTAAATTTTTTATGGAAAATGCAAAATATTGGATCTTTCACCCTTATTTGATCCCTCGTTGAGGAAAGCCTGAAACCGAAAGTCCCCAAAATTTTTATGCAAATGGTTCACTGAGAACTGCTCTTCAATGTGTAGTTGTCAAAATCTGCACAGTTACGTTCAGATTCTAGACAGAGAGCGACAAAGAAGCTCATGCAGTGAAAAAAGACACAGCTTTCAATGCAACGGAGAAATTCCAGAAATGTCCTTTTTAGATAGGCTTCCCGCAATACACAGGTTCTGTAAGACTCTCAAGCGCGGGTGAAAGGCTTGAAACATTACTAACTTGAGACTCTAACAGTGTACCAAATTGCACATTTATGTTATAGAAAGCAAGGTCTCCAGACAGCTTTCAGTCTAGCCCTGGACTAGTTTTTCTCGACTGTAATTTATGTCTTTTTTTACTGCATGAACTTCTTTGTCGCTCTCTGTCTGGAATCTGAACGCAACTATGCAATTTTTGAAAACTAGACATTGAAGAGCACTTCCCACTAAACCATTATCATGAAAATTTCGGAGACTTTCGGTTCCAGACTCTCCTCAATGAGGGATCAAGTAAGGGTGAGAGACCTAATATTTTTCATTTTTCATGAAAAAATCACACAAATTTTGTTCAAACAGCTTCTAAGAACAAACCTCTGGATTGACGATGGTGAAACTTGATAGGCTACCTCAAAGTACATCGAGGTTGTAGCAGATGTTGCAAATGCCATCATGGGCACTAAAGCTTTGAAGAGCCAAAAAATACGTGAATGACAATTCTTTCCCGCCGAAGAGGTCACTAAGTTATGATGTGGAGGTTGTTTTTGCCATGCAATGATTTCATGTTACCATTATTATAATAACCAGTCACCTTTTCAACGATGCCTCACAGGGCAAATTCAAGATAGTGCTCAAGAGGAAAAAAAGTTGACAATCGTATTTTTGGAAATAGTTGGCATAGAAATTGGCTATCCAGCTCATATCATTTCTAACATTATTTTTTGTAGAAATACCAAGTGTTGAGTCAATATCTCGAAGAATTACTTATTTATGGAAAAAATAGTGTTCTTGTTTCTTTTCTGGTTTTCCACTACATTTCAAAGACGGTTTAAGGTAATCAAGAACAGTTTGCTGTGACTTCATAAGCATAAAATAGTTAATGTATGTGGTGAGTTACACGTCTCCACATGTCTCGGTTATTTTAATATAATTTTTCAACTTTTTTTTCTGTATCACCCTGTATACGCCGCCGGCATGGATGGCGCCGAGGATGGCGCTGATGGCTACCTTTCTGGATCGGAAGAGTACGATGCAAAGAACATTTCCACCGAGTGGCATTTTCTCATCAAAAAATGCAAGGTACTTTCAACTAGCATCCGGACTATAACCGCCGCTAGTCTACTAGGTCCTCCGGAACCTCAAAATTGGGATTCATTCACAATCACCATAGTAACTGATTCGTTTCCGACTTTTTAAAAGTTTGAAAGTCCCGACTCCATATTGTCGACCTCCGACCTCGATATGTCATTCTCCCAACCAAGGTGAGAAAAGCCAGCCTATACTTGTTTTATTGTTTCGCAGATAATTGACAGCTGTGCAGTGTTGTTTTGTTTACGCAAGCGTAGCTATCCTTGCCCTTGGTGGTAATGAAGCATTTACCACCTCGGTATGTAAAGAACTGTTTTGCAATAACTTGAATAACTTTAAGAAAACAGCTCAGTGCGGCGGTTAGTGGACCCAACCTTGTATTTCGAAAAGAGTCAAAGCGAGGTATACAGCTACAATATTTCGAGAAGCAAATTCACATTGGATCCGATCCGATGATTCGACTAACATCTACGACTTACCTTGGTAGTCTTCTGGCACGTACATGAGCTGATCGACTATCCTGTCCCCGTCGGCTTGGTTCGGGAACAGCCTCGGAAGTCCTTTGGTTTTGGTGGGTTGCTCGGTGCCGCCCGAAAAGAACCAGGCCTTTTCCGGCGGCTGCCTCGGCGCCTCTGTGACGGCGGCCTCGTCTGCGCCGCCTCCACGGAGCTGCGCCGACGGTCCGACGACCGTGGACTTGATGACGTCTTCGTCCTCTTCATCGGCCGAGTCCCCCGCGTGGTGGTGGTGCCGGTGGTGAACGCCGCCACCGCCGCCCGAACCCAGCCCCAGCGTGAACCACGTGAGTCTGTGCGTCACGAGCAGACAACCCGAAACCAGCACCACCAGCAGGACGCATAGTCGGCGCGGTGACAGTCGCGGAGGCATTTTCACCACGACCCCATTATCTGCAAAAGCAAAATTAACTTTTTGGTTTATTTTTCAAGGAATCAATCTGCACACGAAATTTAAAGGGCTGTTCATAATCATTTCAACCCATCAAATGTTGCATTTTCATACCTAACCATTCGCACAAACTGCATCAGTTTGATAAAGATAGAGAATAGCACTGGGCAGGTATTATCACTTCCGCAATCACCCGATTGCACCATGATTCAATAGAAAAAAAAAACAAACATGAACCAACATCAATTATTTTTCAAAGCGCCGGCGAAATTTCGCTAGCAACATTCGTAAATCAATTGCCATCCAATGTTCGATCTAATTAGAACTTCGAGAAGCAAGTTTTATTGGTTTTTCTACCTGTACAAGTGCTTCAAATTAGCTTTAGGTACTTTTCTTTCTCTCGGCTCGATACCAAGTTGGGACTGAGACCGCCGTAAGTGCGGTTACCATAGCAAGGGCGGATACCAACCAATCAGATCGCTGTATTTGACGAGTTACGCCATCTCAAACTTTGCGCCTGCAACTTCGTATCGAGCCCGGTCAACCCGGTCGGAAAAGCGGTCAACCTCTTTTCAGGTTAGACTGGCATTAGTAAGTGCGCTAAATTGTAAGCTCAGAAAGTGATTAGGAAGAGGATTTTAGACGCACGAGGAGGGGGTTGAACCAGGTGCAGTATTACGAAACAGACAAAAAAAACACATGACGTAGTGACAAGGTGTTTTTTTTTACGATTGAATGCTTGGAGAAGAGCATAATATGCATAAGAGAATGTACACCGACGAGCTCTTAAATGGAAACACTTTGACATTGACACTGTATTTTTTTTTAAATTTGAGCTGATTTCTTTTTTTTTACCCGAGCTTCATGACAGCACAAAACAGACGTTCTGCTTCTATAGCTTGCCAAATTCCCATGAGGAGAATAGTTTACAATCGATCAGAATATGGAAAATAAGAATGACAAGTGATGTCAAGTGTTTCCATTTATGCGATAGTAACTGTACGTGTCAATGGATATTAATTATGACGAAAAAGCTGAAGACTGTCAATTTTGCAGGTAATGAATTTCATATACCTTGTTTTTCAAAAACCGCAACAGCCCAGAACTTTTTTCCTATGGGATATACATACAGGGTGGTCCATCCTAGCGTAATTATCCCATAGCAGTCTGACCGTTCAAGATAGAGAAAAAGATGTAAGAGAAAAGTTATATAGTTTGATAGAACCTATAACCTTAAATAGTTTCCAGCTATACAGGTGTCCCATTTTGACGGGATCGATGAAACGTCAAATTTTTTAAATAGAACACCCTATATTTTTTTGCATTTTCATATTTAAATCTTTCAATTGTCTTATGCCTGTATTTTTGTTTTCCAATTGTGTGACAGTGCTACCAACTAAAAATTAAAAACTGAAAAAAAAATCGCATTTTCACAGTTTTCTTGAAAAAATAGTAGCGGCCTTGCTTTTTAAAACTAAGAGATGAAACTTGACATGATTGTAGTCATGTCAAAGACCAATATCCCAATGTCAAAAAATTGCGATTTCTTGATACGCGCGTTCACAAAAAAAAACATCAAACTTTATAATTTTCAAAGTTTCATAACTCATTTTTTTCAAATGGCATGCCCCCAATTTTATAACGTTATCTGATAGTTTTTTTATCCTCTTTCATTTTTACTTTGGGTACCCTACCCTTAAACTTCATTTTTCTCGAAATAATCAGAAATTTTCACAAAATTTGCTATTTTTTTGTTTTTTTTCTTCAAAAATTGAGTTGGCTGTGATAGATGACAGACAAGCCAAATAGTACACAACTTTCAGTTAGTCAGTCTGAATATTGTCCAACAAAGAAAAATGACTTTACGCGAGAGGAAATGATTGATATGATATGCTAGTAATAATCCAGATATCCAGGATCCCTTTTTGTTTTCTTTTTGCGTTGAAGCCATTTCTTTTGTTTGACAATATTCAGACTGACTAACTAACAGCTGCGTACTATTTGGCTTGCCTGTCATTCATCACGGCCAACTCAATTTTTGAAAAAAAACAAAAAAATTAGCAGATTTTGTGAAAATTTCCGATTATCTCGAAAACAATGAAGTTTAAGGGTAAGGTACCCCTAGTAAAAATGAAAGAGGATAAAAAAAGCTATCAGATAACGTTATAAAATTAGGGGCATGCCATTTGAAAAAAAAAGAGTTATGATACTTTGAAAATTATGAAGTTTGATGTTTTTTTTGTGTATTTATTGTGTATTGTGCAATTTTTCGACATTGGGATATTGGTCTTTGACTTGACTATCACCGTGTTAAGTTTCATTTCTTGGTTTTGAAAAGCAAGGCCGCTATGATTTTTTTAAGAAAGCTGTGAAAATGCAATTCTTTTGAGTTTTTTGATTTTTAGTTGGTAGCACTGCCACATAATTGAAAAACAAAAATACAGGCATAAGACAGTTGGGAAAGTTAAACATGAAAATGCAAAAAAATATAGGGTGTTTTATTCAAAAAAAAACTGACGTTCCGTTAATCCCGTCAAAATAGGACACCTGTATAGCTGAAAATAATTTTAGGTTATAGGTCTCATCAAACCATATAACTTTTTTCTTACATCTTTTTCTCTATCTTGAACGGTAAGACCGCTATGGTATAATTACGCTAGAATGGACCGGCCTGTATACCGTCCGTTTTTAGCGCACTTCTCCAAACGGGAAGGCGCTTTTGTCCTCGCTTTGTCCGTCCGTCCGTCCGACCGTCCGTCCGTCCGTCCGTCACAGCATCTAGTCCTAGACGAAAAGGTTTTTGCGGAAATTTTTTACTCCATTGGGTAGCTCATGACCTTGTATCCCGAACCAAGAAAAATCTCGACGAAATAATAATAAACAATGACAATAATAACAATTTAGTGTGACGCGGCATCGCCGTTGAATGCTGCATTTCAGAAGCCGGCCTGATCTCGAAAGTTATCACATGCGAGGAAGTACTTGATCTAATCATTTTACCATAATACATATGCGGAGTTATATTTAGAAGATGATTTGAACTTTATTTTAATGAAAATTTTACATCGGTGCGAGGTGCAGGCCAATAGTTTTTATTTTTTTAAAATGACTCCGAAACTACGGCTCGGCCGCAAATGATTTATTCGTTGCTTGCTGGTGCTTGATATCCTTTCCTCCGAACAAAACGAAATTCAATACAGAAAATATTTCAACTCGAATGGGTAGCTCATGGCCTTGGTACGCGAATCAAAAAAAATTTTGCCGAAATAATCATGAACAATTACAAAAATAACATTTTGGTGTAGGGCGGCTTCGCCGATCAAGTGCTGGCATTCGCGGTAAGATGTAGAAAGTTGCGATATGCAGTCAACTACAATTTCTTGATGAAATACATCACTGCATGTAAGGCATTATATTCAGAGAACAATTTGAACTTCCTTTTGACAAAAACCCCACTTCGATCCGACCGTCGGGTCAATTGTTATCAATTTTTGAAAACGACCGCAAAGCCACGGCTCGGCGCATATTACACGACCCTACAAATTTAAAATCAGACGTGCCGAAATAGTAATTGACCATTTTGAAATAGCCAATACTAGGTACCTAAAGGATAATGGCACTCAAATTACGAAACATGTTCGCTCAATAACAAAAAAAAGTAGGTAGGTATCACTAAAAATCATGTGACAGGCTATCATTTTTTCGGTTTTTCGATAAAAAAGAAATGTTCCAATCCAAAACTGAACCCGATATTCGTGTTTAGGAGGTCGAAATCAGTTGGAGAACATTTTTTTATATAAGTAACAGAATGACGCTTATGTGGCCGGTTTGTCTATCTGTCTGTCTATCTGTCTGTCTGTCTGTCTGTCCGAGTCCGTGCAGAAAATAAAACGCTGTACTCCTTCTCGAGAATTGAAACAAGAGTCTTGGAACTTTTTTCCGATTAATAGCTGATGTCCCCAAGGGTGGCCAATGGGCACTATTTTTGTTATCCATACATCGTTATCATTATTCTCAAAAAACAGAGATCTCCCGTGCACTTCGATGAAGTTGAACTTCTTCTCGGGAACTAAAGCTACAGCCCTTGAAGATTGAACTTTATCCGGTGGATAGCTTAGGTTCTCAAGGACCAAATAGGCAGATTGGCTTTCATAATTCGGCCGCCATCTTGGCTGCCATATTGAAATTTCTTATTAGTGGAACGATTGTCATGGAACTTGAAACTTACCCTTGTCTAGTACGATCATTCTTATTTTCAAGCCAAATTTCATGATCGCCTCACCATCTTGGCCGCCATATTGAAATCTCTTATAGGTGGAAGGATTTTCATGAAACTTGAGAGTTACGCTTGTCTCGTACAATCATTCCTATTTTCAAGCTGAGTTTTATAATTCTGCCGCCATCTTGGCCGCCATATTGAAATCTCTTATTAGTGGAACGATTTTCATGAAACTTGGAACTTACCCTTGTCTAGTACAATCATTCTGATTTTCAAGCCGAATTTCATGATTCTGTCGATATTTTGGCCGCCATATTACGCAGGAGCGGTGGTGGCCGAGTGGTACAGGTAATGGCAAGCCAAACCACTCGCGCTGCCCTGTGTGGGTTCGAATCCTACTTCATCCATGGATATTTTGTGCTGTCCCCGAGGTTGCATGGTAGAGCAGCTTATAGCTGAATGCCGCCTCGTAAAATAAGACAATTAAATAAATAAATAAATATTGGAATTTTTTGCCCAAGACGGTAGAACCCTAATTACTAAACATCTTGCGTTCACGAATCCTTCAAAAATGAAGTGCGCTACTGAGCCTCATGCCCATGAGGCGTATTCGCTTGTTTATTTTAGGCGCCAGCCCGTAGCACCTTTATTATGGGTTTCACACCCAGTATAGTATATATTTTTGAAATCAGAAAAACAAGATCTTTCGAGTGATGATATGTCAAATTATTTTTGACAGATGTCATTTTTTTGACAAATGACAGAATAGTACTTGTGATACATCATTTTGAAGCCCATAGAATTTTGAGGAGAACTGTGTTCTAATTTCTGCAATAGGGTGTCTATTCCAGCTTCTAGGGGTCTTTCAATAGGAAAAAATGTCAATTTTAGAAATAGCCACCCAATAAGTAATAGGTATTTTTGATATGAACTAATGGTGATGATCTGATTTTTGAATCGTCCAAATTATTGGGAAACTCTATAAACACCTTATTTTTCAGGTAAGCTCATAAAAAAAACCGAGGGGGGTCATATCTGGCAAGCTGGATGTCATCGCGCTGGGCCGGTAGTTCAAATTCACTGATCGTCGAATCTTTCATCCAAGGAACAAGGAGGCGGTCATTTCGAGCAACTTCTGTAGGACATTTTTTGTTTCATTGTGGTTAATTATTATTTATTATCATTAGTTAACATTAAAAATAGGTACCTGCTTGACCTACTCACTTATCATGTATTTCTGAAATCCAACAGTTTGTTCCTATTGAAAAACCCCTAGAAGGTGTAAAAAATACCCGATTTCAAAAATGAAAACACAGTTCTCCTCAGAATTTTATGGGCTTTAAAATGATGTATTACAAGTACTATTCTGTCAATTAACAAAAAATGACATCTGTCAAAAATAATTTGACATATCATCAGTCGAAAAATCTTGCTTTTTTGATTTAAAAAATATATGATATATGTACTGGGTGTGGAACCCATAATAAAGGTGCTACGGGCTGGGGCCTAAAATAAAAAATGGACGGTATGTAGATCTGAAATTTTTATGGGTTATTTGAGACCACTTTTTCTATTTTTCCCCTTGATCATGACTAACTTACACTTCCGGAAGTAACCAGAAAGGACATCAACTTTCAATTTTCAAATGGAACACCCTGTACCTATGATTTTTGACATTTGGATAGTTTTTTTTTATCGACACAATGATGGTCTTGAAAATTCTCTATGATAAAAAATGAAGATTTTATATCGGATTGAATATAACATAAATTCATCAAATTATTGGTACCAGAGGTGGCTGCGACCACAAATAAAAATCTGAAGTTGAAAGTTTGTTTATTGTTTATGTCGATTGCAACCGGCTAACGCTTCCTGACATGAACAACAAACAAACTTTCAACTTCAGATTCTTATTTGTGGTCGCAGCCACCTCTGGTACCGATAATTTGATATCAGTTATATTCAATCCGCTATCAAATCGTCATTTTTCATCATAGAAAATTTTCAAGGCCATCACTGTGTCAATAAAAAAAATCTTTATCCGAATCTCGAAGAATACACAGGGTGTTCCATTTCAAAATCAAAAGTTGATGTCACTTCTGGTTACTTCCGGAAGTGAAAGTTGCTTCATGATCAACGCGAAAATGAGCAAAAGTAGTCTCAAATAACCCATGAAAATTCCAAATCTTTACTGTCTCACAAGTATCGCAGTCCGAGTCCATAGCGATAAATAGAATCTACTCAAGAACACGAGGAAAAAAAATTGTGACGTTTATTCTTGAAGATATGGGGGATCAACGGGTGGGACTTCGCCCCTCTCTATTTTTGCAAGTTTGAGTGATTTCGGGGAACTGTTTGTAATAGACCAATCAGTAAAAATTATTAGCCACTGGGTGTGTACTGAGCTTTGATTCAATTTACAGAGTGATTTATAAATTTCAAAAATTCATTTTCCTTCAAGAACGCCACTGCGGGCTAAAGATGGGTGTATGGTATAATGTTATTTTCACTAGTAATTGTGAATACCATTTTCTTCAGTTGTAATAAATTATATAGATGATTTATTGAACAATTACCACTTTATCAAACAAAATAATTGTGCTAAACTCAAGATTTGTCTGAGTAATGTTAAAAACAAACGAATCTATACAGCGGTACCTTGGCACCCTGTGTGCGCTTGCGCGAGCGGTTTGTCAATCCAACGTCGAACAGGATGCGCATTGCGCAGTTGCCACGTCAGGCATACTTGCAACGTTGCCATAGCAGGTGCCAAGGTGACGGTTATGTTCCCACGACCTATAGAAACGAGAACAGTCAAATCTTGTTCTCAATTATTTTAGGAACCAATGGAATAACTTACAGACATAATTGAAGAAAACTGGATTTTTGTGATTTATGACTTAACCTACCCCCTGTATCGTAGGAAGATATTCAGTGCACGCTTACTGGTTGATAATTTTGACTGGTTAGTCTATCGTAAACAGTTCCTCAAAATCACTTTGAGTAATGAAAATAGAGAGGGGCGAAGTCCCACCCAATGATATAATATAATATATCACATTTATCTTAAAAAATAAATGTCATAAATTTTTTTAAATATTTTTTCCGTGTTCTTGAGTGGATTTCATTTATCGCTCTGAACTCGGAATGCGATACTTTTGAGACACCCTGTATATCCTATAAAAAAAGTTATGGGCTGGTGCGGTTTTTGAAAAACACACGGTATATCTAGATAATCGAGTAGCGTACGGGTCTCGGAAATATCTCAAATATGTGATTTTTGATACCTATTCTCGAAGAGTCAAGAACACGTAGAAGCTGAATTTTTGTTTGGTCTTCTGATACGCTCGTTTCTTGTCATTGAAGTTGTCGAAATGAATGTTTCTAGGTCTATTTTCAACTCAGCCAGTCATCTTGACATATGAATGACGGTCATTTTGGTATCTGATGTCTATAGGCTCACTCCATCGCCTATCCACCGACACCAAATCTGCTAGCATCGAGTGGAAGACAAAAATCTAGCAGTGCAAAATATACCAAAATGGACAATATGGTACATTCTACTCATATACGTCACTAGCTGTCCGATTTGGACAAGCATTAAAAAAAAATAAGCTAGTGCAATAAAGGAAAATTTTTTGTGCTTCTTTGCTCACCCGAAACATGCACTTTTTGAGCTGATAGGTTTAATAAAAAAATTATTTATTGATTTGTATCAAGCGGACAGTTGTCAAAAAGCAATTCAACTCATGGTCCTGGGTTTCTTGTTACCATTAGATTTCTCTAGTTTCGCTGTCGGACTTTTAACATGATAATAAAGTGCCCATTGCACACTTGTTGAATTTTTTGACAGTAAAGTTTTCTACGAAGTTCTCGGACAAATTTGTCTAAAAAAAACTCCCAATTAACTCTCGTGGTATATCATACAGAGTGTCTCATAATAATACGCGTGGAAAAGTTTGGACTTTGGTTGAATGCAACGTAAATCCACTGTAAACTGACGGTACTCATTGTATTTATCGTTTTCCGACTTTTCGGAAATGCTGTTTTACATGTGGGGCTTTTAACGGTCTCCAGTACTAAAGCGGCAGCCAGTTATACACATAATAACTGTTTTTTTTTCCAGATTTCTCAGAAAATCAGACGAACAATCAATATCGGGATCTGTAGTGACCTTGTTAGTTAACATTATAAGTCTTATAAAAAAATGTCACGGATTTGTTTTCATCTACTTTTCTTATTAGTATTGATTACAAACTTGATTCAAAAGAAATTCTCAGAATCGTTCCTAAGAGTTCCGTTATTATTGATTTATCGTTCAATTTTTTGAAAAATTTAAAAAAAGCGGTGTAAAAATGTAAATGGTTGTCGCCGAGGTTGTCGCTTTAGTACATACTGGAGGCCGTTAATGGTAACATGTCTACTTGTAGGTATTTTTTTAGCGACTGGAACTATCAGGTACTAAAAATTTTGTACAACTTACCAGTAATTGTTAGGTCCGCAATTCGATCCGATTGTTTTCGAACTTTATAAGCAATTCTTGGTCCCGAATGAATAATACCGAAAAACTCATCACGACACTGGAATGCATTTTGGCTTCTATTTGAATGAAACTAGAGGGGCGTATGTTATATCACGTATCATGCTACTCTCCGGGTCTGTGTCTCCGGTCTCCGGCAGCAAGTAGGTACCGGTACCTATCTAAGTTAGGTAGGTAAACTATACTTGAAATCTTAATTTTCGCACGAATAAAATACTATGCGGACTTGAACGAGCCCGGATTTGCAACATACTGTTGGGAACTGATAAGTTTAGAGAAAAATTTGATCCCAAACAGTTATTTTGGATGGAGCTTATGTAGGTACTGTAGTTGATTATTAGGAAAATAAATAGACTAACAGACTTTCCATATACACTCGGCTAAATGCTCATCACATTGTCAATATTAACTATAATGGTAGAATACACTAAACCCGTAATAATTAGTTCTAGTGCAAAAATAACAATGGTTTTAGGTAAACAGTTTTAGGCTTGCTTTTTTTGACAAATCGTAAGTTATGTTCTTATTGTTTTCTATACAGGTGAGGTTATTCATAATTAGATCAAAAGAACTGAACCCTGTATCAAGACAGTGGGAGTACGGAACACGAAACTGTATTTTTTTTCAACTCGTGGACATAATTAAGAAGTTATAAGTCTTTCTTGAAAGAAGACTTGGAAGAAATTCTGATGTTCTCTTCATTCTTTTCACTTTTTGAAAAATTATACTGTAAAATCGCACTATAATATATTACAGCGCCGGATTGAAATGATTTCGTTTTGAGCCTAGAACTACTTATAGTTCCGGCCTGGGCCACTAGAGCCAGTGGAATATGTTCAATTTATAATTGTGCCATTGCGACGTAATGTATGCGCAAATGAGAATTTTCGAGAATACGTAGCCAAAAGCGTCTCTACCGGTTGGTGGTTCTTCGCTAATGCTGTTAGGTAGTGGTGGCCGCTGAAGAAAATGATGCCTAAACGCGGCGGTACTAAGAAAATGGAACGAAAATGCCTACTGCCCCGACGCTCATCAATGAGTATTATAGTAAAACAGCAAGTATAGTAGTTATGAAGATACATAGAAGAAGAAGACACAGTGCACTCAGGCACGTGTCTTGTCGCGACTCTTGCGAAAACCAACTGACGAATGTTACAATAAACATGGCGGAAGTCGGACAACTCGTTGACACCCAGTAAGTCATCCACAGGATAACTTGCCGACACCCAACTCATCGACAAGACGACTCGCCGACAGGACAACTCACCAACAAGAAAATTCACCGACAAAAGACAATTCATCAACAAGAGAACTTATACGATAACACTTAACAACTTACAAAAATAATCCAAATATTGTACAGGATGGTCCATCCTAGCGTAATTATCCCATAGCGGTCTTACCCTTCAAGATAGAGAAAAAGATGTAAAGAAAAAGTTATATGGTTTGATGAGACCTATAACCTAAAATTATTTTCAGCTACACAGGGTGTCCCATTTTGACGGGATCAACAAAACGTCAATTTTTTTAAATGGAATACCCTATATTTTTTTGCATTTTCGGATTCAGCTTTCTTAACTGTCTTATACCGGTATTTTTGTTTTCAAATTGTGTGGCAGTGCTACCAACTAAAAATTGAAAACTGAAAAAAATCGCATTTCTACAGTTATTTTGAAAAAATCGCATCGGCCTTGCTTTTCAAAACTAAGAGATGAAACTTGACATGGTGATAGTCAAGTCACAGACCAATTTCCCAATGTCAAAAAATTGCAATTTCTTGATACAGGGCGTTTACAAAAAAAAATCAAACTTTATAATTTTCAAAGTCTCATAACTCATTTTTTTCAAATAGCATGCCCCTAATTTTATAACGTTATCTGATAGTTTTTTTTATCCTCTTTCATTTTTACTAGGGGTACCCTACCCTTGAACTTCATTTTTTTCGAGATAATCGGAAATTTTCACAAAATTTGTGATTTTTTTATTTTTTTTCACAAATTGAGTTGACCGTGATGAATGACAGACAAGCCAAATAGTACGCAACTCTCAGTTAGTCAGTCTGAATATTGTCGAACAAAAAAAAAAAAGGCTTCAACGCAGAAAAAAACAAAGTGGGATCCTGGATATCTGGATTATTACCAGAAAATCATATCAATCATTTTCTCTCGCGTAAAGTCATTTTTCTTTGTTCGACAATCTTCAGACTGACTAACTGAGAATTGCGTACTATTTGGCTTGTCTGTCATTCTTCACGGCCAACTCAATTTGTGAAAAAAAATAAAAAAATCACAAATTTTGTGAAAATTTCCGATTATCTCGAAAAAATGAAGTTCAAGGGTAGGGTACCCCTAGTAAAAATGAAAGAGGATAAAAAAAACTATCAGATAACGTTTTAAAATTAGGGGCATGCTATTTGAAAAAAATGAATTATGAGACTTTGAAAATTGTAAAGTTTGATTTTTCTTTTGTGAACGCCCTGTATCAAGAAATCGCAATTGTTTGACATTGGGATATTGGTCTTTGACTTGACTATCACCATGTCAAGTTTGATCTCTTAGTTTTGAAAAGCAAGGCCGCTACGATTTTTTCAAGATAACTGTGGAAATGCGACTTTTCTCAGTTTTTAATTTTTAGTTGGTAGCACTGTCACACAATTGGAAAACAAAAATACAGGCATAAAACAGTTGAAGAAGCTGAATCCGAAAATGCAAAAAAAAATAGGTGTTCTATTTAAAAAAATTGATGTTTTGTTGATCCCGTCAAAATGGGACACCTGTATAGCTGAAAATAATTTTAGGTTATAGGTCCCATCAAACCATATAACTTCTTTCTTACATATTTCTCTATATTTTGAACGGTAAGACCGCTATGGGATAATTACGCTAGGATGGACCACCCTGTAGTATGGTTTGAAAAACTCTTGCACCTCCAACTTTCAAAGACCACCCTACACGGGGTGCAAATTTGGCTGCAAAGCTGATTTGGTATGTCTGAGTCCACACTACAACTCTGCCAGGTGGCATTCCTCAAACACAAAATGGAAGGTGAATCGCCTTAAAGACAACTTGGACATGTTAAAGCCGTGTACATGGACCTCGTCAGGTCCCAGTTGTTTTCATGTAGACCCGGTCAGATCAAGTCAGGCAATTAATTTCTTTGATTCGAAGACAACTTGGACATGGTAAAGCCGTGTAACATCGCATAGGGTCGTCACCATCGTTCTAACTATGCGACACACGTGCGTATTGCATTTAGCAATCGTTATTTGTTTGATTTCGAGACGAAAATCCGAGCGCCCACGGTGGGACTTGAACTCACGACCTCTGGTGTGGTAGTAGAACGCGCTGACCACCACACCACACGCTTCCCAAGTCAGGTAATCAAGTTCTTTGATTCGAAAACAACAGGGACAGAGTTAGGTGCTGTCGGCAAGTTTTCCTAGCTTTCCTGTCGATGAGTATAGGGTGTCAGCAGGTTATCCTGGCGATGAGTTGAGTGTGGGCAAGTTATCCTGTCGATGAGTTGGGTGTCGGCAACTTATCCTGTCGATTAATTGTCCTGTCGGCGAGTTATTCTGTCGGTGAGTTGTCTTGTCGGTGAGTTGCCCTGTCGGCGAG
This sequence comes from Anaspis maculata, assembly GCA_949128115.1. NCBI lineage: Eukaryota > Metazoa > Arthropoda > Insecta > Coleoptera > Scraptiidae > Anaspis > Anaspis maculata. Next base: position 79,452,203 of record OX421964.1, on the reverse strand, counting down.
TTGTCTTGTCGATAAGTTGTCTTGTCGGCCTATTGATATCTATTGAGAACCTGTCACTTCTGTTAGAAAAACATCCCATATTACAGCCGCGAAAATCGAAATAGTAAAAGCTCGTTCAGAAGTGTGTTCTTTCCACCGCCAGCAGCGTCATCTACGTACATGTTTTCACAAGCAAATTTCAATGGAGGATACAATATAAATTTACTATTTATTGCTTAAGAAAATACAGAGTGTTTACGTCTTTCTCCTGGATCAACTTCAGCTTTCGCTCTGATGCTTGTTCTTCTCATATTGAGAAACGAAAAACTCAGTTAAAGCTCGGACTCGTTTTTGCGACGTCCATTATAGCACGCACAACTTCACCCAAACACCGAACTTTCAGTAATGAAGATAGCAAGTAGCAAGTAAGTAGCAAACGACCATGGAAAGGACGCATCACACCCTCTTCGCCTTGTATTATTCTCTATTTGCATGGAACGCCACCCTTACTCTCCATTATTATTTGCCCTGGGCAAATGTAAACACAATTGGAAAATGACGTGAGACATTATTCAGGGCAGGGAAAGCGAACGCGAGGCCTACCTATATAAGTACTTCCACCGCAGCAGCGCCACGCGGGCAAATTAATGGCAGTTTGATGAATACGAATGATGGGTTCGGTTAAAATAAGCGGGGGAGAGGAAGAGAGGGAAAATCTATATTGTTAAAATTCAACGGCAGTGAGACTAACGGACGGAGATTTTCCGACGAGAAAAGCCAGCGTGTGCCAATTATTTAAGCATTACGAAAAGCTTCGGGGAATAACTGATGCGAGGGTGTATGTTTGTAGTCTCCACATGAATTATTCCGTTCAAGATTTTATATCCAGCTGGCTTGGCTTTTATTATGTCAGAAATGTCAAATATTACATTTGAAATGGCAAAAATGGAAGATATCAAAAGGAGTAGACCGATAGGTGCCAATTTGTCACTTTGCCAACGACAGAAAGCAATGCTGGTTGCCAAGGGCGAATCGAGCTTCCGGTGCCGGTGATAAGATCTTATCAGATACTGTCACCGCATTTTGGCAAGTTGTCGCTACCTGCACAAAAATTGGATTGCAAAAGCACCTTGATCCAGTGGCCTTAGATTATCAAGATGCTTCAAGTCAGCAAAATAAGGAAACGATTATTCCAGACTTCCAGAGAGTACATAGCCATTGCAGAAAGTAGGTTACTTAGGTGAGTACCTTGCTACCTACCTATCTATTATTCACGAACGCAGAAAATGAGACAGACACCGCGTGTGTATTGCTCCTTTTAATTCATAATCGATCGAGAACGCGAGGAGCCTTTTGCATCAGTTATGTTTCACAAACTTATTTGAGCACTCAACGTTTGAGCCCCATTTCCCAATTTCCAGTGAACATACAAGAATTTATGGTCATGCAATGCTATCTACTAGTCTGGTGCTTTGCCTGTTACTCGGCCTGTTACAAATCTATTTTCATTCAAACTGATACACGTTTTTGGTTTTCATCGGTTTCAGGGCTGATTACCAGGAAGTAAATTCAAGCAGTAGTTGGTTAAAGAGTCACGAAACCGGGCTTCTTGATGAGCAAACTGATATAACAGGTACAAATCTACTAGATGGAATTTATGTGAAATTAAACTAAGACCTACCTTGAGCAAATCCTAGAAAATCCTACCGTGCGAAAACGAAAACACAAATCTTTCACTTTGACGGATTGACAGCGTGCGATGATGCGAATTATCAAAAAATGATAAAAAAGATAAGATATTATAATGGCTGGATGATGTCATCGATAAGGAAATAAACCCATCCTGGATACAATTTTACGAGTACAATTGTTTTTATTTTTAGTGCTGAATTTCGAATGAAAATATGCCAGGTTGCCGAAATTCTTAAATGAGAATTTTGGTGAGTAGGTACCTACCTTTCGTGACACTTCAAATTAGTCCTTAAAAAATGTGCTACCTATACAGTATACAGGGTATGGCACGTAACTTTTTTTCTCAAATGTCACACCCTATATTAGGTAGGTACTGCTTGTCGCAGATAAGAGGTACGGTGAACCTTTTTTTGTTTACAATTCTTTTTGCATTTTTGGGTTCCTTGTATGTCAAAATGTGAAGATTGGTTGGAGAATATTATTGTCATTGATTTAGTTTCTGGTTTTCTACGAAAGCGCAAAGCAGACATACTACTTTTTTTTTCATAATTTCGACTTTTAATCTCGAAATTTCGACTTTTAAAGGAAGTGTCAATGGAATTGCTCCTAAGGCACTCCACTCATAACCCGGATACCGATTTAGTACTCCCCGATTCGTACTCTTGGATCGATTATCCATTATATGCTCTCTTCCTACATCTTTATCGCTTCAATATCGAGCCGTCAGGTCCCTCGCATGTTACTCTTGTGTTTTTTTACTAATGTTGTCTTGTTTCAGAGGAGAAAGGCCATCCCTTGACACTTCCCTCGTCCGTTGAATGACGACCCGCTTTTAAAAAATCAAAAATTTTCGGAAATTACTGAATTGCCTTAAGGTTATCGCCAGTTGTTCATATATTCCTGCATAATGCAAAAAAATTGAGAAGAAACCGATATACACTCCGTTTTCTAATCCAAGGTCGGCTTGCAGTGTAAAAGATGTCTGTTCCGCTGCTTTTTTCCCGCAAGCTGGTGGCGTTATCGCGTTATCTTACACCGAGTTGTTATGTTCATTGAATAAGTTACAAGTTCATATCCTGCGTGGTACTTCAGTTTTTGAGCTCGTGAGACGTAAGTTCCAAAAAAAGTGCACTGATTCATTGCTCAGCCTTTCTTACATTGTCTTTTTAAAAAATTCTTATCATGTCGTCTGAAAAGCCATCGTTCCTTGCATCGTTTTTAGCTCTTTCTGTGGCGGACCGAGCCCTCCTGGTGTGGGTGGCTTCGTGTCTCCATCCTGTAGTGGTGCGTCAAAGGTACGCCTGGGTTTAGTTAGGTTCTGTGGATTCTAATGGGTGCCGTTTAAAGCCCGGCCCCTCCACCATGTCGCGTTCTAGAAGGGCTGAGGCCCTGTTAGGCGGGTCTCAGGGACCGATAGCGAAGTTCAATAAACCAGAGGGTCTTGAGATTTAATATGTATAATCGCTATTGTGTCACAAAACTATGGCTCTCTCTCTGGAACTGCCCTTTGAGCATTCGTTATTCACATACCGATTCGACACTCCCCGATTCGTATGCTTGGATCAATTATCTTACCGTACATCTTTCTCGCTTCACTATCGAGCCGCCAGTTTCCCGCACATCACTCTTGCACTTTTTTGTTGATGTTGCGCCTTCACTCAGCGGAGGGCGGCCATCCCTTCGTACATTCTCCTCGCCCGTCAAATAACGATCTGCCATTTGGAAAAAAAATCGGAGATTACTGAAATGTTTTGAGGCATCTCTATCCATACTTTTCATTCCGAATACCAGGTCGTCACTCAACGGGTGAGGGAAATGCCACAAAGGGCCCTTCTCCCCTCAGTTGGTGACGTCAGTGAAAGAATACAAAAGTTACGTGCGAGAGCTGGCCGCTCGATAGTGAAGCGGTAAGACGTAGGAAGATAGCAAATAATGAATAATTAATCCAAGCGTATGAATCGCAGAGTGCTGAATCGGTATCTGAGATACGAGTGGAGTGTCTAAGGAGCGGTTCCACAGACACTATCTTTGAAAGTCGAAATTTTGAGAATTGACCTTTCCAATTTTAGGACATAGAAAATAGATAGTTTTTCGAGGTCACCTTTGACGTTTATGACGTTTGGACGTTTCGTTTCTGACTTTTGCGAGAATTTTGAATCGGTTAGCTATACTGTTCCCATTATCATGTGGGGAAAGTCACTAGAGCCCATGAGGGAGTTTTTAATGGACGAAGTAATAGAGTTTTTTCGTAGTAAGATGCACGTGTCTGGTGCAGCGTGATCCCTGCTGGTGCTGGTGCAGTCACACTTCCATCAAGTTTGGGTCTTTCGTGAACCGGTGCATGGTTATGCTGGGTGTATTCGTCTTATTCTCGACTCGCATAGAGCGACACAACACCCTTGAACCATTTCTGTAAGTATCTTCTCAGTTTTCCACTACATATAACACACTTATTGGTAAGAACGAGGGTAAGAACAAGTGAAATCATGAAATCCATGCTGAAATCAAATAAATACACGACAGAGCGCTTGTCAGATTCGAAAAATTTCCCATTGTCAGAAACGAAATGTCATATTTCAAGAAACATAGGGCGCTTTCCAATAACTGCGACAAGACGGATACACAATGTCAAAGTGCACTTGCCAGCTTAATCCTAAACTCAGCCTCGCCAATGTTTCGATTGTGTCGACATGCAGGGCCGTTCCTAACAGGGCGTTCAAGGCGTGCGACGCACGCGGGCGCACTTTGCCAGAGGCGCAAAAATTCGAACGACTGAAAAAAAAATCAAAAAAGGCGCTTAGCCGGCCGCTATAGCTGGGCGGCGCTTTAGCGCCAGACGTGAAAACCAATAGGCTGGTGGACATGGGTTTTTTATTTCTTTTTATGAAAGATCCTCTCAAAATTGTTGCATTGGCAAGATGATTTTGTTTAAAAAAGTTTTTGTACATATAAAAAAAACATGAAAAAGATTTGTCTGTTTGAATGGCGCGGCAAGTGCGTGACGTCACATTTTGAAGAGCAAATAGAAACTCTAGTTGGCCATTCAATGACTGGAGAACACCTTCTCGTTTTGAACTGATTTATACAAAAAAAAATATAATGAAATGCTGGAGTGCTATGGTTTGACCTCACATTTTGGTCGGTTCTTCCTTAAAATTCACTAATTTTTGCTCGTGCAGGCTTCGGATTAATGTCACAACAGTGTTATTAGTGCCATATGAGTGGCAGTACTGCGAGTGTCGCATACCATATGTCAACCCCACGTCAAATAATCTAGTTTTTGTAATACAATTTCGCTTCATAATACATAATAACTCCATGCAATGGCATCAAAAATAAGTTCCTTGTGATAAATTTGTGCTCGCACGTAAAAATACACCACTACGTAATAGATCCAGAACGGTTGCTTCGGTCGAATGTCAAATGCGTTCCCCTCTCCTTTCTCCCTCCTACCTCCTAGCCCACTTTCAAGCTGTGACGTAGCATATTATTCCTGATTTGAATAAGTCCACTTTCATATTGATTTTTCACCGAAATGAAATCATACTTCGAAAAACTTTTCCAACTACAAACTCGTCATTCAGATATTTATCAGGTTTATGATACTTTTATACCGAAATGCGATTGATGTCCAGTAGCCTATTATACCAATACGAAGCAATTTTCCGCTGTTAAGCTTAGTTTATAGTCGACGCAAGCGGATACGGATACGGAACCGCATACGGTTACGCAAACGGTAGCGTAAGCAAGTCGTAGAAAACCGCATCACAAGACAAAAACAATCACGGTAATCATGACAGCCAGCCCCGCCCCAGATAAGGAAAATAAACAGAATGCAAAGAAATGGTCCAGTCCCTAGTGGAGTACTCGGAATACCAGAGGGACCTGTGAGCGGAGCCTAATTGCGCGAACTGAGTTCATTCAGTGGTGCAACTAGATTTGCAGTGGGATTTTAGGTTCGCCTGTCACCTGGTAATGGTCCACCACTCCAGTTGAAGGTGTTTCTCCGCCTATTTAAACACACGGACTCGTCCAAAACTATTTTTATTTTTTTTGTTCAGCCCCGCTCACAGGTCCCTGTGGTGTGCCGTCAACTCTAGCACGCAAACGTTCATTTGGTTTTGAACCGAATTGAACCTCCCGTGTCGAATGGCTAAGTCACCGAACGTTGCGCGAACGCTCTTCGCTAACGAATGCGAATCCTACTAATTCGCTAGGAGCGAATGCTTCTACCTAACAACCAGTAGAAGTTACTAATAACGACACAAAAAACTGAACGACAGAATGTCACAGATGGATGACTTTTTTTAAATTTCCTTCAAGGCACGAGTCGTTTGCATGCTGGAAAATTCAAGGTGCGTGCAGCAAGGCTAATGGATCATTTTTCAGCATCTGGATAACTCTCAAGCTTTATTCTCAGGACAAAAGTGTAAAATGTCATTCATCTGTCGTTCACTTTCATGTGTCGGCAAATGTGATCCCTGAAAGATGATGAAAAGTTCCTAGCAAAAATGCAAAAAATGTATTTGAAAGCCCAAGATTCATTGGGTGCTTTCCACCTGGACGGTACAAATACCACCAGACGGCACATGTTCCATAGTGTGGACTGGCGGCTCCAGCATTTTCGAACAGGGGGTACGGTTCACCGATCAGGCGCCCTTAAGGTAAGGGCTACAATCAAAATGAGCCCCATGATTCCTTCGAGGCTTCTCTCCAGTGGCGTACCCAGATTTATGGACAAGGGAGGGGGGTCGAGGAGGTTTTGTGTATTTTTAAAAGATCGTCTCTGTACTGGACGACCGCAGCCACCAAACACTAGCGCCGCAGGCGAAAATTTTTGGGCATAATAGTAATAATAATATTGACAATAATAAGCAGAAAAAAGGAGAGCCTCCCTAATACAGGTTTCCTCAAAAGAGAGATGGAGAATCCGCGATTCCGCGCAGCTGTTTTCGGCACGTTCTGGGCACAGTGTGCCATAAGTGATCGCGCCATTTGTATTTACATTGCTCCGCCGTGTTGAAAGTGCGTTTTATTTTTTGAATTCTAAAGCCAACCATGCTGGGAAAGTCGCTAAAAATATAACGAACTTCTCAATGAATTGTTGCAAATGAATATTTCGCATAGAAGAATTTGCCAGAGAGGCATTTGATGCGCGGATACAACTATTTTTGTAATGGATATATCAACGATATATGGACGTGCCCAGAAAGCACAGGTAAGTGCGTGTTCCAAGTCCCAGTTTTAATACTTTCAATGGTGTAGATATTCTGGCCATCACTGTATAACTTGTGGACTTGCATAGTGGCACACAACATTTATTTACCATAACTACTTGTAAAAACTGTATAAATACCAATAATAACACCATCAAATGATCAAAACACACGTTCGGCTTACGGAATCGGGTGTTGGCACACTATGACTGCGACGATTTACTGTGCAATCGAACGTGACGTCACGGGCCAGAAAGAGACGCTCAATTTAGGAAACCTGTATTCATTTTGTTCTCTTCCCTTCGAGGCTCAGGCAAAACTCAAAAGTGCAAAACTATTCAAAAAACATAACCTAAATTCTGTTTTTGAAACAGAATGATACCTGTCAAGTAGGTATCGAGCAATCAATCAAATCATAATTCGTCAGGGGATATTGGTCGAAGCCTTAGGAGGGGACTTATACCCTTCATCCCTCCCCCGTGGGTACGCCCCTGCTTCTCTTTATGACTTTACTCGAACTCCCTATATGTAGTTGATTCATAAGCGTTTTTCAAAGAAAAACGATCATGACAACCACTTGGTTTGAATTGTATAAATTGAACTCTTTTCTACGTATCTATTCTACAAAACTAAATTTACACCTATCTGCCTCTTCTGTAATCACCAACAGGGTATTTAGTCAGTCTTCAGTCATCGTAGACCAACTTTTGGTTCTGGCGGAGCCTGGAGGCTCTAGCCCTCAGCAGATTAGAAAATATTTTTTTGCCATAGCTTCCAATTGGCAAATCAATTTTTCTGAGACTTGGCTCATAAGGAATACGGATTCACTTACTCATTGTTTGGTTGAATGCATTATTCTGGAATGTATCTTCCGAAGCAACCATTTCTTCTTTTTCCCGCGGAGTAGGTAATGAGTGACTTCCCGCCCTCTTACATAGTATGTAATGAATCAATTACCATGATGGTTGTGAGTAATAGTACATTACATACCGAGACGGAAAGAGGTTCATTACAGACAAGAGCCAAGGTAGCTGCAGAGCGCGCCGCGGGCCGATGGTTCGTAATGGTTTATTTTACAACATTTTCAAAAGTCACTAATAAACAATGATTATGGTGGTTGTGAGTAGAAGTTCTTTCCACCTTCATAGATGTTATGAGAATAGTTCCAAGATTTTATCGCGCGACGCCCAGAGCGAATTTCCACAGGTAACATTATCAATTTCATTGGCGAGTTTTTATCACGTTAATTATTTTTTACAAAGAGTAATCCATCGGTACTACTTGTGGATTTTTTTTTCAAAATTATAAGCTTGACGTCTGGCGCCCCTGATTTGCAACAGGGGGTACGGCCGTACCGTCGTACCCCCCGTGGAGCCGCCAGTGAGTGTGGCACAAAATTTTAGATGATCCAATGAACAGCACAGAACCGAGTAGGAACACGTAGATGGAAAGCACCGTTTGGCACTCGCACATGCGTAAATGGCAGGTGTACCGAACTTGGGGCTATAGGTGGAAAGCACGCATTGATATTCTGGATATTATTGTTTTTCTTCTAATTCATTTACTGAATTGGTATTCTTTGTAAGATTTATGTCTGTTGAAGCTGTGTTATAGCACAGAGTTTCTTGTACAATTTCTTGAAGAATCTGTCAGTTGAACAATCTAGTTCTTTTTTTTTGACAGTATTTTGGCAGATTTTTCAATAAATTGTACAAGAAATTGTGTAGTGTAATACAGCTATTATATTTCTTTTGTGAAAAATAGAAGAGTGACATGGATTCTAAATTCTTCTATATTTTTGGTCGAGTAAAGAATGGGGGGGGGGGGGGCGCAAACTAGAAGCTTTGTACACGGGCGCTCCAACCCCTAGGAACGGCCCTGTCGACATGTGGTGCTATTACTGCTATTGGAACGCTAGCTGTGTCAAATTGTGTCCATATGTGTCGAAGTGTGTCCTTATACGCCTTATTGGGAAGCGCCCAATGACCTCGATTAACCGTCTCTTATACGCATGACGTCACAGTAAAGAGAGACAACGGAAAATTGGAGACCTCAAATGAATCAAAACTTCAAGAGATAAGTCGAAATCTCAAGATTGAGGTCAAAATTTTGAGATTCAATCCAAAACTTCGAGTTTAAAAGTCGAAACTTGAAGATTGAAGTCGAAATTTCGAGTTCAAAAGTCGAAATTATGGAAAAAGTCTCAAAAAATGTACTCGGTATGTCCGTTCTGCGCCTACGTAGTTATCGGTTTGTCTGTCTGCAGAAAAAATTATGTCCGCTACCGCTATTGATGGAGTCCGATTTATGTCTAAACCGTTAAACGGATCTCGACCAAAGGCACGTGAGGTGTGGGGCAGCTGATGTGAATAGTGGAAATAAGCTTGGCGACGTGATCTGTCAACTGAAAATGCCATCACAGTGAAATGGCAGACAGATTATATCATCAAATGTCACTTGTTGCACATTGTTAAAAAGCTGCTGAGGAGCTGTTCTCAGCAAACTTGAAATAATTTTCAATTTATTATCAAAAATTACTATCAAAATCTGATCTGAGTTTCTACATTTATGTCATGATTGGAATCTGCGATTAGCGGTCTCGCGACAGATTTGACGCCGTTCTGTTTCAAAACAGCTGTTCAATACAACATTCTACGCACCACTGTCCCTTTGGATTTCTCCATTCTAAAAAAGCATCAGGCTCCCATATTTAAAAATGTGAAGAATTTTTCGGCTTGAAAAATACTCTACTTCACAAGAGGTAGTTCGATTTTATATCTGTTTGCACTAAAATGAAAAGGCCTTCAAAATGATGTTGTACACATAACTCGATCCCAGTTCCAATTTGAAACTGTCCTGTCAAAAGGGTAGTCACTCTGTCTACAGGGACGGAGCAGAAAAATTGAAATCATGCTCATCGTGTGCCTCTCTCGAATATAAAATTGACTTGTGTCTGGATTTCTTTGGGAAAAATTTTTTAAAAGAGGAAGTCCAGGATGGGAAGTTTTCAAATTGACACCCTGTATTGATGATTACAGTACCATTATTTGTAGAAAGAAAGAGAACAGAATATGATAGTGTTTGTCGTTTTAGCGATGAGTCTGTAGCCGCCATTGCAACCTCTATAAAATCCATTTATTGACGAAATTGCATGATTTTGTGTTCCGATTTCAAAACCAACCATCAAAATTTTTATTACTTAATCCGTTAGCAGTGCTTTCGGTCATTTGAAAACGCTTTCGCGATCAGAAAGCTAATGGCGGGTTTCGAAAGAATAACGTCCTTTCAGAAAATTAATCCTACGATTTGATTTCAATAGTTTGTGACGCCATCCTCGGCCGCCATATTGAACTTTCGTAAGTATTACCCGAACGATTTTGATGAAATTTGAAAACTACTCTTTGAATTTAGTCATTGGTTAACCAATCTGAATAAAACTTGGAATACACTCGCGCTTCATCAATCAATATATATAATAAAAGTGAGTGCCAAATTTTTGTGCCGCTAAAACTCAGAAACGAGTCGCGCTACGAACAAAGGAGTTTTATGGTGTGGTAACCCTTTATCCCCCATCGATGGAGAAGATTTTCGTTTTTACCTTAAGGGCGTGCTTCCAAAGATACGAGGCCGTTCCGGTGTGTTCTAAAATGTTCGGGGACAGTCTGGACCGTTCGGAAACATTCCGGAACATTCGAGATCATGCCATAACATTCCAAAATGTTCCGGTGTGTTCTCAAATGTTCGAGAATAGTCTGGAACGTTCGGAAACATCCCGGAACATTTCAGATCATTGTGGAACATTCGAGATCATTCTACAACATTCAAAAATGTTCGAGTATATTCGAGAATAGTCTGGAATGTTCGAAAACATCCCGGAATATTCCAATCCATTGTGGTACATTCGAGATCGTGCCACAACATTCCAGAATGTTCCGGTGTGTTTTAAAATGTTCGGGAATAGTCTGGAACATTCGGAAAACGTTCGGAAACATCCCGGAACATTCCAGATCATTGTGGAACATTCAAGATCATTCTACAACATTCCAAAATGTTTCGAGATGTTCGGGAATGGTCAGGAATAGTTTGGGATGTTCGGAAACTTCCCGGAATATTCCAGATCATTGTGGAGCATTCGTGATCATTCCACAATATTCCAGAATGTTCGGGTATATCCGAGAATAGTCTGGGACGTTCTGAAATACTCTGGAACATTCCAATTCATTGTGGTACATTCGAGATCGTTCCACAAAATTCCAGATTTCAGAATGTTCCGATACGTTATAGAATGTTCGAGAATAGTCTGGAACGTTCAAAAACATTTCGGAACATTCCAGATCATTGTGGAACATTCAAGATCATTCTACAACATTCCAGAATATTCCGGTGTGTTTTAAAATGTTCGGGAATAGTCTGGAACGTTCGGAAAACGTTCGTTAACATCCCGGAACATTCCAGATCATTGTGGAACATTCGAGATCATTGTACAACATTCCAAAATGTTACGAGATGTTCGGGAATGGTCGGGAATAATTTGGGATGTTCGGAAACATCCCGGAATATTCTAGATCATTGTGGAGCATTCGTGATCATTCCACAACAATCCAGAATGTTCGGGTATATTCGAGAATAGTCTGGAACGTTCGGAAAACGTTCGGAAACATCCCGGAACATTCCAGATCATTGTGGAACATTCGAGATCATTCTACAACATTCCAAAATGTTCCGAGATGTTCGGGAATGGTCAGAAATAGTTTGGGATGTTCGGAAACATCCCGGAAGGAAACATCCCGGAATATTCTAGATCATTGTGGAGCATTGGTGATCATTCCACAACATTCCAGAATGTTCGGGTATATTCGAGAATAGTCTGGAACGTTCGGAAAACGTTCGGAAACATCCCGGAACATTCCAGATCATTGTGGAACATTCGAGATCATTCTACAACATTCCAAAATGTTCCGAGATGTTCGGGAATGGTCAGAAATAGTTTTGGATGTTCGGAAACATCCCGGAATATTCCAGATCATTGTGGATCATTCGTGATCATTCCACAATGTTCCAGAATGTTCGGGTATATTCGAGAATAGTCTGAGGCGTTCTGAAACATTCTGGAACATTGGATCATTCCAATTCATTGTGGTACATTCGAGATCGTTACACAAAGTTTCAGATTTCAGAATGTTCCGATACGTTATAGAATGTTCGAGAATAGTCTGGAACGTTCGAAAACATTCCGGAACATTCTAGATCATTGTGGAACATTCGAGATCATTCTACAACATCCAAAAATGTTTTGGTATGCTCTAAAATGGTAGGGATAATCTGGAACGTCCAGAAACATCCCGGAACATTGTAGATCATTGTGGAGCATTCGTGATCATTCCACAACATTCCAGAATGTTTGGGAATGGTCGGGAATAGTCTGGAACGTTCGGAAACATTCCAGAATGTTCCAGTATGTTCTAGAATGATCGCAAATAATCTGAAACGTTCGGAAACATCCCGGAACATTCCAGATCATTGTGGAACATTCGAGATCATTCTACAACATTCCAGAATGTTTCGGTATGTTCTGGAATTGTCGGGAATAGTCTGGAACGTTCAAACACATCCCGGAACATTCCAGATCATTGTGGAACGTTCCAGAACACCCTAGAAAGTTTCTGGAACATTGTGGAACATGGAACATTCGAAGCCTTTCTGGTGTGGGGCCACCGATTGGTAGAGGTGCAGTAAAGAATAAGTACAAAATATTCGAGAGTATTCGAGATCATCCCACAACATCCCAGAATGTTTGGTATGTTTTGAAATGTTCGGGTAATTCGAGAGTATTCGATATCATTCCACCACATTCCAGAATATGCCGGTATGTTCTGGAATGTTTGGAAATAGTCTGGAACGTTCGAAAACATCCCGAAACATTCCAGATCATTATGGAACATTCCAGGACACTCTTGAAAGTTTCTGGAACATTGTGGACTATTCGAAGCCTTTTTGGTGTGGGGCCACCTGTCGGTAGAGGTACAGTAGAGAATATTCGAGGAGTATTCGAGATCATTCCACAACATTCCAGAATGTTTCGGTATATCCTGGAATATTCAGGAATAGTCTAGAACGTTCGGCCAGAAACATTCCAGAACACTCTCCAATGTTGTGGAATATTCTGGAAAATTGTGTACCATTCGAAACTTTTTTTTTGGTTTGGGTGGGACTACCCATCGGTAGGGGTATATAAAGTAAGATCCGTCGTGGTTTTGAACACCTGTTTCTTACCAGTTGTTAATATGAAAAAGTTGTAATCATCTGTGGTTGTAATGAAAAAGTCGAAGAGCGCGAAGTACGTATACGTTCCCAGCGAATCAGCAGAATGAGCACCGTTAGATGCAGAGAAACTGAAGAACAACGAAATGAACGAATTGCGACACAATGGGTCGTATGCATAAAAAGTAGTAGATACTAATGCTACAAGTATCTACTCCGTAAGAGAAGTATGTACTACACTAGCGTAGTACTTACTATGCCCAGGTAGTAGATGCTTCTATATACAACGGTACGTAGTAGTTTCTACTTCGCCTTTGAAGCATCTACTCCGAATTTGTAGTATCTACTATGAATTTGGGGTGTTCGTAGTATTTACTTCATTTTTAGCGAAGTTGCTATTATAGCAACTTTTCGACCATACTTCTCGTCAAAAACATGGCTAAAATGAGTGCATCAGTTGTAAAAACATACAAAAAGCGGAGAACCTATGACGATAATATACACGGTTATTCAAAAGTTAAAAAAAAAATACTGAGAGTGGCTGGGAGTTGAAGGGTTGAGGGTAGATCATGACACGTAAAAAAAATACTGAGAGTGACTGGGGGTTGAGGGGTTGACGGTAGATCATGACACGTATCATGGAAAAACGACTTACCGTTTTTGAAAATCGACCTGTTTTCTGTTCTGGTTTTCTTCTTGAAAAAATATGGTAAGAAATTATGAATTTTGTTCCGAACTTTTGAGTTACCCTGGGGTTCCTTAAAACTTCATGGTGAAGCGTTCGATCTAATTTTCAATGGTAAATCTGGATACAATTTTTGACAAGCTTTCCAAACGAGCCCCCCTCCAAGTCAGGGTGCCTCTTAAAAAATATGCTAAGGGTGGCTAGGGGTTAAGGGGTTGACGATAAATCATGATACGTGTCATGGAAAAACCGCTTTCCCTTTTTAGAAATCGCCCTGTTCGAGCGTTTTTTTTCTCGGAATGATGAATTTTGTTCCGGACTTTTGAATAATCCTGTATATCAAAAATTATTCAGGTATGTACGCGGTGCTGTGTGCATATTTATTCTAAAATTTGCCGTTTGGATCTTCGCGGTTGGACGTAAAAATTTTAGAGCTCCTTATTTTTACACTATTGTTATTTTTTCAGGTTTAACAGAGAAAACTTAGTTTGGATTGCAACTAAGGTAATTTCGCTCACTACACCTTTTCCAGCTGTAGTTTAGAAAACTTCAGATGTATTTCAGAAAATATGAAATGTATTTAAGATTAACCAAATGTGTTTAAGAAATCGTCAATGCATTTTAGAAAACTTTAGATGTACTTTAGGAAATAAGAAATGTATTTTAGATAAATGAAATGTATTCGAGATATTACCAAAAGAATTTAGAAAAAATTAAATGCATTCCAGATCCACGAAGTTCAATGGAGAAATTGCCAAATGTATTTTCGAAAACGTTAGATGTATTTAAGATAAGATGAGATGTATTTGAGATATTTTGAAATGTATTTCAGATTCAGTTATTTTTTTTAGGGTAGAACAGTGATGAAAAAGGAAAACGTTGTTGAGGAAAACGAACTCCAAATTCTCAACTACAATTGGCGGTTTCTCACTTACAATTCACGTTTTCTAAACTACATATCCTTGTTCTGAAATTCATTTGGTACTTTCTCAACTACATTTGAATATTCAATTATACAACTGGCATATTCTGAACTACATATCCCAAATCTAAAATACATTTGAAAATTTCTAAACTACATTTCTCATATATAAAATACATTTGGCAAATTATAAACTTCATTTCTCATATTTAAAATACAATTGGTGTTTTCTCAAATACATATCGCTAATCTGAAATACATTTGACATTATCGCAAATACAGTTGGAAATGCTGTAGTATATACTACGATGCTGTAGTTCTTACTACACCGTATTGTAGTAGAAGCTTCTTTTTTGTAGCATATGCTTCGGAACTGAAGTAGATGCTAAATACATAATAGAGGATACTACGAAGAAGATACTTTTTTCCGTAGTAGTAGCATGTACTACTTTTTATGCATACCACCCAATCTCATAACAAAAACACTGTGAATGCAAGTCACTCATGAAAATATCACCCAACGAAAAGCGCGAGCAAACGAGGACTAGGTTTCGCTCAGGGGCCGCGAAGCGGCCCCGGCGAAAGCTATTATACTAATAATCGTGAAATCAAGCTTGATTTTGCGATCCGGCGCCATCTTGGCTCGCCATATCGAACTTTTCCCTGAGAGTACCGACTGTGAAGAAAGCTTGCTTTGGTCTCGTGCAACGATTTATGGTCGATTTCACGATTTGCCGTCATCTCAGCCCTGCCGCCATATCGAACATTTCCGTAATATGTACCTCTAAGTGTCATGAAAGTCGCAAGACACGTATTGCCAGATTTTCATCTTCAACCTTTTTGCCCCCACCCTACCCTACTTTGAAATTTCAAATGACATTGCCTATCTTGTATACTTCGGTAACAAAATTCTCTTTCTGTCGAACACGTTTACAAAAATTTTTAATCAACCCTCAATCCCTCTCAAAATCATCTCATTATTGATAATAATTTTCTTAGGTAGGTACCTACCTACCTAATTTGATGCAGCGGTTTCTCTAATTACAAGTATACAGAAGGTGGTCCAGGTTTCACTAAAAAAAAATTGAGATCGATAGAGGATCAAAATAGAAGGATACCTCTGCCAGAAACTGTGTATCAGACACGCATAATAAGGGAGATGTCTTCAAAGTATCAAAGTTGACAAAAAAAACTTTTTCCCCAGTAACTTCTGAAGCACTGAACTAATCGTGCCCAAAGTTGTCACAGATGAATGTCAAAAACATACAAATCAACTGTTGAGGATATATTTCATCAAAATTGTTCCGTGGCGTAGAAAGATAGGGCAGGTTGACTCCTTTTACCACCCTCAGAACTTCTACGCCACTTAATATTTTGAAGTTTTTTTTCTTTTGATTCCTTGGTCAATACGCTCAATTAGTGTGACGTAGGTTGGTGTAGGTCAAGTCGCCGCCGTTGCTATGGCAACCGATGGATCAAACCCGAAATGACAGTTGACATTTCTTCCATCAAGAATCGTCAACAATAAACAGTGTTTGAAAGTTGACAATTCCAAGTGAATGAAGCGTTTTGGGGTAAGTACAACAACAAAGTTTGGTGTTGAGATTACTCATATTTTGATAAATTTATGTCGTGATCACTTCCCACAACAAATAACGTCAACTGTCATTTCGGGTTTGTTCTCATCGGTTGTCATGGCAACGGCGCCGGCGCCCTGACACACGCCAACGCAGAAGTTTTGAGGGTGGTAAAAAAAGTCAACCCGCTCTCTCTATCGACGCCACGACGGAACGATTTTTTTTTGTTCTTTCAGTTCAATCATCTGAACTGGGACATGAAGAAGACTGTGAATTTTGACCAACCACAACCTACCTTTTTCCCTCGCTTTTTTCTAAAGATTTTCTGCTTTGACTTCAGCTGGAGATCCGCATTTTTCATTCTAATAAGCTTGCCGTGGCTACCTTTGTGTTCGGGACGTAAACGTTGTCTTTTTTTTACCGCAATGTAGTGCATTGCTGGGGGCGTAGTCTTTCAGCTGCGCATCTCTGGGGCTAGATCTACTAGAAGCCTGGTAAATAATGCCAACCATAACATGAAATAAGAGATACAAATGCAAACCCCTTTTCAAATTATTTCTACTTGTCAAATTTCCATCTCAATAATGTGGGTATTGCAGGTATCCACTAGTGCCCACCTAGGCTACTAGACGTCGGAGTATGTGTTTCTCTCAAAAACGTCCTCTACGCTCAAGTACCGAGCTCTACACCAGGTGGCGTTTTTTTAAATGTAAATCGCCTATAAACAATAAATAAATTGCCGATACACCCTGTAGCATGCAGTAGCAGTAGTAGCAGGTATAAGCTATCTAGTGGTTGAAAAAATCGTTATCATGGAGAGGTCTTATACAAAAAACCCACAAGGGGATAGCTTGATGGATTGCCGCTGTAAACCTTCAAAATACCCTTCAGATAGAAGCAGTAGGTATACAGGAGAAGGGGTGGGAGAAGTTATTTCTCGTCGAATAAATAAGTACATCTCGAGAGGTTTGCAGGAGGAAAATTCAATTCGATCATGTGTGGTCAGTCTTTTAACGTGAGAAAGATTCTCACTGATGATTTCCCTCTACAGGATGTTCCGAGGGCCTTTTTGAATCAATAATGCTATAACTCGTGCTAGGTATAACTTCACATCTGGGCCCTTAAATTGCTACAAAAAAAAAAAACAAGAATACTTAATATATAGGGTGTGTGGAAACGAAGAGGGTGAAATGCAAAGGAGATGCTGAAGTAGTGGGCATTTTTTACCAAGATAAAGAATGAATTTTGGTATGTAAGTATAATATCTGACCTACATAATACATATATTACTGCAGTTATTTAAAGAAAAACTGGGTATATAATTATGCATGCTATCTGGAAATTTATTTTAATTTTCCGAGTCCGGTAAGATATCAATAATGTAGAATAATTACCTATGTAGGTATTACAAAAAAAAAATTCCATTGCGTAGTCTAGTATCTACTGAATAGAATATATAAGTCGTGGTTCGAGAAAAGGTATCAAAAAATTTATGGCTTTTTCTTTAATAGCTACCTAACTATAAGGATTTTTGCGATAACTGTATTTTCTAAACAGACATAACGACACTCACCAGCACAAAATAGATCAACTTTGACGGCTCGTAACTTTCAAGAGAGTTGTCAGGACTCAGGAAAAATCTCTTGTTAGGAAAAATGTCTCAGTATGGGTACTGATAAGATCATTTCCTTGAAAATCGATATACACTGTACAGGGGGTGTCTCCAAACTATCGCAGTCTCAGAGTCCAAAGCGATATACAGGTCATTTACAACTTTAAGACAAAAACCATTAAAAAAAACTGTTATGGTCAATAAACACAACAAACAATGTTACGTTTGTTCCTAGCGATAACAGAAATAAAATAAACACGACAAAATATGTATGGGTACGGGGTATTCAGGTAGGTACTCAGGGTTTCAAATTTGTACTGCCTTATATTTTCTTTTCATTGACTACTCTAGTTTTTTTTTACTAATTTTTCCCCCCATTTTAACAACCTGTATCTTGGAAACTAAGCCATTAATCGGCATGACGCTTCGAGCACAGAACCAGATGACGTGAAAATGACTTACAGATTTGCTATACAGGTGTCCCTGTGTTAACCGATCAAACTTACGGGAAAAAAACATCTCACGTCTCAGAAACACACTATTTTATCGTCCCCTTCAGCCTTAAAGTAAAGTACTCAACAAAATAAGTGTCACCCTGCAAAATTTGATCTAACTTTGAACCTAGACAACTTGGAATGCTACAAGCGATTCAATCAATTTTCAGACCGTTCGCTATAGCCCAGTCCTTCAGCTATTAGTCCGTATTTTTTAAATACATGAGATATTCCACATAATATTTCCACAGGGTGTTCAATAGACTGGTGCAAAATAACTGAAAGTTTGAAATCTCCGTCTTGCAGCGAAAAAAATTTTTTCTTGGATTTCAACCTCCAAAAGAAGAGAGAACTCATACCTCGGGACGGCTCTTGAATTTACGGTTTATCTTTTAAATTTACAGATTGACCTGAAAAAGTCAACTTTTTGGTGTTACAGTTGTAACTTTTTTAGTCGTTGACCGATTTTCGAGATTCAGGCTTATTTTAAAGCTAAAGCTTCAGGTAGGATCATAGGATCAGAATCAATAACTCAAGGCAAACATAAAAAATACAGGGTTGCATGAAAAGTCACCAAGACCTGAACTGCTCTTGGAATATGAATTGGGAGAAGAATCGGATGAAAATCAACTTACCTTCGAAAGAATCATCCATCCACATCTTTTTCTTGCATGAAACCTGGATTGTTAGTGGAATGGTGGAATTAACCAAATCACAACCGCATGTTTTCGGAAGAGAATCGGGGCCTTTCTCACATGAAGCTGCTCGTAACCAACGTTACCAAAATCGGAACAATCACTCACTTGTCGATCACTTTTTGTTAGTGATTCTTAGGCTTTTGTTACTTTGGTTACGAAAATTTTCAGGTGCACAAAGGCGATATTTCTCGTTCAAAAGAAAACAGTTTGAATGTGGCCGTTAACCATCAGCAATTCTAGTCCCATAGAAGAAAAAAGCACCTTGAAAAGTGTTTAGAATGAATGGTACTTCAGAAGGTAAGTTGATTTTCATTCGATTCTCTTCTCAACCTAGATTCCGACAGAAATCAGGTTTAGGTTACTTTTCATGCAACCCTGTATATTAAATGTCTGTCTTGAGTTGATTTTGATCCTTTGATATTCCTACCTGAAGCTTTAGTTTCAAAATGAGCCGAAAATTTTGAAAATCGGGTTATGAGGAAAAGAGTTATTGATGCATCACAAAAAAGTTAACTTTTTTTGAGGTCGCCCTGTATCTAAATAGAAGAGATACCCGAAAATTCAAAAACCGTCTCGAGGTATGAGGTCTACCTTCCTGTCTATGGTGCTGAAATACAGTAAAAAAAATTTTGTTCAAGAGGGAACATGTCCAACTTTCAGAAATTTTGCACCAGTTAATTGAGCACCTGTAGAAATATTGTATTCGATACTTCATGTATTTAAAAAATACGAACTTATAGCTTAAGGACTGGGCTAGCGAATGGTCTAAAAATTGACTGAATCGCTTGTAGCATTTCAAAGTTGTCTAGTTTCAAAGTTAGGTCAAATTTTGCAGGGTGACACTTATTTTGTTGAGAACTTTATTATATTGCTGTCTTGTTTATTCGTGTAGGCAATTAAAATGTATAGGTAATTAAAATGCACCTATAGGTTAACCTACCCTATGTCCCGCAAAAGAATAACGGGTAGTAATGATAATAATAATAATAGGTTAACCGCGAGTTCCTCCAAAAAGTTAATAAACAGATTTTGTTCTAGCTAATGTTAACCACGGAAAACACGTGAAATCCGAAGAACACCGATCTGAAACCAAAATTTACCTTGCTTGGTCAATTGGCCAGAATTCACAAAAAAAAACGGGAATTAGCTGCCTATTCCTTAATTAATTTTTTTATGGAACCCGCGGTCAAGTTATCGAAGAGATTCAACTGACCCATACCCGGGATACATACCGTCATGAGCAAATTGAACTAGGAGTACTGAGACAGCTATGGGACACTTTCAAAATCACTGAGATACAACCTTTACGCAACTGAAAAATACTGATAACGTCAACGTCAAAACTCTGACACTGGCATGACATTACTGTATCAAACTGGAGAAGAAAAATCGGAATCCAGGAAATCAGGTCGAAAAAAAAAACAAGGCAATAGAAAAACAAAAAGCAAGAGTACGGTTGGTTACTTTATCAACAATTCTAGGTATCTGCTATTCTGGCAATTCTGGACCCACCCCAAATGATTTTTCCTAGCTAACTCTGTTTCAAGGCATAGTAGGTTATGTCAGATATTATATCTCTTCTTGAGTTGAGCAAAATCGGTCGAGCAGTTACAAAGTTATAATAAAAACATCGATTTTTTTTACCCATATTTAAATATCTCCGATATTTTACTTTTCCAAAATACCTATATTTTTTTTGGGTCAATCTACTTTTTTTTATTTTTTATCGATTGACAAGTTTCCGCACTCAAACTCCGAGGCACCCCGTATTTAATTGGATAAGAAAAGTGAAGTTTCCACATCTGGGCCAGCTGATGTTCCATGGACGGGGCTCGTCTTGCTACAACTTGGAGAGTTGCGACATATTGGATTTCTTCGTGAATGGTGTATTTCTGTTAGAGCCAGGCGAATGAAATTTTTCAGGCATATGCCCCGTGATAATATGGTGCCATTGAGCGAAAAAACGGAATTTCTGTAAAATCAGACTTACGACATTATCGTACTTTCACCTTCGATTTGAAAAAAAGTTGAGGTTTTCCCGGAATATTCAATTTTTCGAAATTTTCAATTCCCTGCAAATAATTCTTGAACCTTTCTCTCTAATTCCAACTTTCTACCCAAAGGGACGTTTCGAAGAAAATTTTCCATGCGGGCTCTGGATAGGTCGTACTAGTCGGAAAAGTTTTGGCGTGACGGTGACACAACCGATTTTTTGTTCAATTATTATGGAAGATGCTCCAAATTTATTCCAATCTTTCTCTCAAATTCCATCTTGCCACCCAGAGGGAAGTCTCGTACAAAAATTTCCATCCGTTCCTTGCTACTCCTCGACCTTGTCGGGAAAGTTTTGGGGTGACACAATCGATTTTTTATTCAGTAATCAGACTAATCGGTAGGCACATTACAGAAGGTAGGTTAGTACTCAATATCTCAGGTCAGTTTTATCCGATACAAGGAGTGTTAAGGGCGGAGTTGAATTGGTAAAATAAAGCTTTGCGAAATCAAACCCTGTGGGTGTATTCCTTCACAGAATCTTACCATTCAGGTCTCTTTCGAAAGCTACAAGGATGTACTTTAGTTTGAGCTCATTGGCATTTCCAAAATCCAAAAATACACACATCAAAAGAATCTAGGGGACAAGCAAATTCAGACGATTTCCAAAATCATCATAACTTTTGATTGCCGTCAGCGATTTCATATCTGTTTCCAGTGTTCGATAGCCCAATCTTTCGTTCTCATGTTTTGATCACTTCGAATACGAACAATGTTTCATAAAGTTTCTACAGGGTGATCAATGGAACAGTGTAAAATTGCCGAAAGTTCAGTACGAGCGCGATTTCCCAAAAAAAAATTATGCATTTTAGTAGCACAGTTATGAAGACTGGTATTTCAACTTCAGTAGCGTTTTTGAATGTTGAAAATCGAAGGAAAATTGCCAAAGATATTGATCATTTTGTACCGCCATGTTGAACTTCCAAGAAAATGATCAGATTCCATTGAAACTTGGATTACACTCATATTTGGTTTTAGTAATTGGAATTCCAGGGTCAAATGTTTTTGTTGGTCACTTCAAAGCCGCCACATTGAACTTTTATGTAAATGATTCGATTCTATAGTGTGTTTCAAGTTTTATTCAAATTGAATAATTTATGTAAAAAGTTCAATATAGCGGGTCGAAAGTGATCGAAAGTGACATTCGATCTTGAAATTCCAATTACTTGAACCAGACATGAGTGTGTTCCAAGTTTCGATGAAATCGGATCACTTCCTTCTTTCTTGAAAGTTCAATATGGCGGCACAAAATGATCAATATCTTTGGCAATTCACCTTCGATTTTCAAAATTCGAAAAGGTTACTGAAGCTGAAGCACTGATCTTCATACCTGTGCTATTGGAATGCATGAAATATTTTTTTTGGGAAATCACGCTCGTACTGAACTTTCGGCAATTTTACACTGTTCAATTGATCACCCTGTAGCAACCATATGAAACACTGCTCGTATTTGACGTGATCAAGGCATGATAAAAGATTGGGCTATCGAACACTGAAAACAGATATGAAATCGCTGACGGGAATCAAAAGTTATGATGATTTTAGAAATCGTCTGAATTTGCTTGTCCCCTAGATTCTTTTGATGTGTGTATAAAAAAAAAATTCACCACCACCACAATGACATGCCGTTCAGTGAAAGTTTCTTCTTTTTGAAATTATTGTGGAGAGGAAGTTTTTATATGAGGATATCCACTATACATATTGTGTTAACACCCTGTACATACTGATTGGCCGAAAAAAATTACAGGACGATCAGCCAACACGGAGCACAGAAATTTGCGGCGGGTTATCAAGGTGTGAATGCTGTAACAACGGACAAAATCCAAAGAAATGAATTGCTCCTTTTTGTCAACATATTGTTACGAGCGGCGATTCCGGATAACACGCGATCTTCCTAGACTCTTCTCGTTAGGTCGCAGTGTACAAGTACGGAGCGTTCTAGTGCATTCCAGAGCATATACGTGATGGCTTGGTAATTGGAATAAATACATGGAACCTTCAACGCTCGAACAAGACACATCTGTTCATTTTGGCGGAGTTGCCGGCTCAGAGCACGGTAGAATTATACGCGAAATGTATAGGATTTTTCGGGAGTCGTCGCGGAATCGTATGCCGGGTCACTGAGAAATCTCCTGGAGAACGCATGGAACATTCGAGATGAATAATTCGGACCTGAGGCATCAATCGTCGGCTCACGGGCAGTTATGAATTGGAAGTGATCGAGTGCGACAGAAGCGAAGTAGTACCCGCGATATTTCCAAGGGTAAATGATTGTTGGCGTGTATTCATTGTAGTACGCAGTATGTTTTAAAACGGTGGTCTCAATAATTATAATCGAAGCCGTACGCAAAATACGTGACAGTATTGTCCCGTCGGAGATTTTTTTCTCTCCAGTATTATAGTGTATAGACTGTCTGATTTCCACATGATTCTAGGGGGCTGCGATTCAGGCCGCGATCGGCCGATGGCGACCAGAAACACAGCCCACTAGAATCATGTAGAAATCAGACAGCCTATATACCGGGTGGGCCATAAAAACCGTGCTCTGAATTTTTTCTTCTGAAATTTTTATTCAGGCTATCATTTCCGTATTTCAAAATGGCCGACATTTCAAAATTCAAGATGGCAGAAACAATTGAAAATAGGCCTTCATTTGTTCTCGTTGCTTTTTATTGAAAGTTTGCAGAAAGTCAAAATCAATAATGTATTATGAAAGAATAGACCTTTCTTGTCAATTCAAGACCACAACCAGTGAAATCGGGTCATTGGCTGAGGAGCTATTGCGAGTTGAAGCAAAGCCTACTTTCTGTTTCATTTATCATTTTCGCATAATTGATCCAAATTTAGGTATCCTGTCCGCCAATCCGCCATTTGCTCATTTCTCAACCGATTTACTCAAATTTGGTATCAATGGCTAGCCAATTGGACAGGCTATCTTTTTCATAAGATAAAATGACGTACATGTCAAAATCCAAGATAGCGGAAACAATTGCAAATAGAATTTCTTTTGTCCGTATTGCTTTTTGACAAAAGTTGGCAGAAAGTCAAAACCAATAATTATTATGAAGAAATAAACCTTCCTTGACAATCCAAGACCACAACCAATCAAATCGGGTCGTCTGCTAAGGAGCTACGGCGAGTTGAAGCGAAGCCTACCTACCGGTTTCTTTATTCCCGCATAAATGACCCAAATTTAGGAATCCTACTCGCCATATTCCTTATTTTCCAACCGATTTTTTCAAATTTGGTATCAATGGCTAGCCAATTGAATAGGCTGCCATTTTCATATAAGAAAATGGCCAACATGCCAAAATTTAAGATGGCGGAAACTATTGAAAATGGGCCTTATTCGTCCTTGTTGGAATAGAAAAACGGAAAGTAGGCTTCGCTTCAACTGGCCGTAGCTCCTCATCAGATGAACCGATTTGATTGGTTCTTTGTCTTGAATTGTCGGGAAAGGTCTATTCCTTCATAATAATGATTGGTTTTGACTTTTCGCTCATTTTTATTGAAAAGCAATGAGGATAAAAGAAATTCTATTTTCAATTGCTTCCGCCATCTTGGATTTTGACAGATTTGTCATTTTGTCATATGAAATAGGTAGCCTGTCCAATTGGCTAGCCATTGATACCAAATTTGAGAAAATCGGTTGAGAAATGAGCATATGGCGGATTGGCGGGCAGGATACCTAAATTTGGGTCAATTATGCGGAAATGAAAAAAAAAAACGGAAAGTAGGCTTCGCTTCAACTCGCAATAGCTCATCAGCAGAAAACCCGATTTTATTGGTTGTGGTCTTGAATTGACAAGGAAGGTCTAATCCTTCATAATACATTATTGGTTTTGACTTTTTGGTAACTTTCAATAAAAAGCAACGAGAACAAAAGAAGGCCTATTTTCAATTGTTTCTGTTCTGCCATCTTGAATTTTGGCATGTCGGCCATTTTGAAATACAGAAATGATAGCCTATTCAATTGGCTATCCAATGCTGAAAAGTTCGATGGAATCGGTGGGGGAATAAAAATTTTAGAAGGAAAAATTCAGAGCACTGTTTTTCATGGCCCACCCGGTACTAAACTGCTTGACAATTGAACTGCAACACCTAAAAATTAGGTGCGTTTTCAAATTGAGATAGCTCGAAAAGTGTTAGACGGATTCCAGAAATTCAGGCATGTGAGGAAAGATCATTTATTTGACTATCGAGTGCTGGTATTGACGAAAAGTATTTGACGGATTTCAGAAATTCAGGCATGTGAGGAAAGATCATTTATTTGACTATCGAGTGCTGGTATTGATGATAAGTTTGATTGCACAATTTGTCATATACAGGGTGCCAACGGAGAGCGTGCAGATATGGGCAATCTTTCACCTTTCACAACTTTCGAAAAAAAAGTCCAAGATTTTTTTTATCACCTGCTTTTGAAAAATTGTATCATTATGCCGAAACGATTTTGAAAAATTTGACTCCAACTTTTTTTTTCAAATTAAGAAAAAGAAATAGAGACATTGTTTGTTTTCAAACGGCGGCGGCGTCTATATTGAATTTGCTTACGAAGATTTTCATTTGAGCCTCCACATCCCCTAGAAACTACCCCTTTTGGTACACTGTCTCCGTCTCACAACAAGATATGCAATGCTCCATTTAAAAGGCCTAAGAAAAGTACTCATTAATAATTGGATTGAAATAAGGATACTACGATGACCCCACACGTACAGCTCCCTAAAAACCACCCCTTGACTTTAAGGGACAGGGACAGGGTTGGTATGATAAGACATGCAATACATGAAAATACCGTCTTTTTCAATTGTTCCACTACAAAAGTGATGCTACACGATGACCCTTTGCGTAGGTCATCCCAACAGCAACAGCTACCCTCTCGAAAAAAGAACTACCCCTTGAAGTCAATGGGTGGTTTTTAGGGAGCTGTACGTGTGGGGTCATCGTAGTATACTTATTTCAATCCAATTATTGATGAGTACTTTTCTTAGGCCTTTCAAATGGAGCATTGCATATCTTGTTGTGAGACGGAGACAGTGTACCAAAAGGGGTAGTTTCTAGAGGATGTGGAGGCTCAAATGAAAATCTTCGTCAGCAAATTCAATATGGACGCCGTTTGAAAACAAACAATGTCTCTAGTTCTTTTTCTCAGAAAGTGCATATTTCAGAAAATTGAGCACAATTTTTGGAAAAAAAAGTTAGGGTCAAAATTCCAAAACCGTTTCGGCATAATGATACAACCTTTCAAAAGTAGGCGACAGAAAAAATCTCGGACTTTTTTTTCGAAAGTTGTACAAGGTGAAAGATTGCCCATATCTGCACGCTCTCCGTTGGCACCCTGTATATGACAAATTGTGGAATCAAACTTATCATCAATACCAGCACTCGATAGTCAAAGAAATTATCTTTCTTCACATGCCTGAATTTCTGGAATCCGTCAAAAATTTTTTGAGCTATCTCAATTTGAAAACGCACCTAATTTTTAGGTGTTGCAGTTCAATTGTCATATTGTCAAGTAGTTTACTTTCAGCTTGCCATCCCGAGGACCAGCCCATATTTTCCTCGTCACAACTGCACTCATTTTTCCAAAAATCAGTCTAATATACAATAGGTAACTTATTTCATTTGTTGAATATCTTTTTCAATTTTCCAATCATAATTTTGACTGATAAAGATAGAGGTTGAGGAAATTTCAATTCTTCTTCAAGAATAAAGATAAAGAAGAACCAATGTGATCGTACTTTTCACAACAAATTTTAACAGAATTGTCTACTTACGTTGAAAAAAACTTGATGACAGGTCAAATCACCGCGAAACGTTCAACCAATCAAAAACGTCAGTTTTGCCATGGCTGCCTCATGGAAAACGCACTTTCCACATTCGAAAAAATCGCACTTTGTTTTTCTCTACTACCGACCGCCTGCAGGTGATATCCTACTGTGAAACCCATGAAGGTGCGATTCGCTACTGCACCACCACACCGCAACTACACGTACTGCAATACCATGCACGTAAGTTTCCCGATAAGAAAACCGCGAAAGTTGACGTTCATATTGGATACAAGGCGTGCTATTTATTGTCGTATTTCCGATGTCCGTGCGAAAAAAAAAATATCGGCTATCTTGAGGCGCGAAAGGTGGGTGGATATGGGGAGGTGACTCACCTTTTCAGAAGGGTGAAAGCGCCGGCATGATCGGGACTAAGCACCAGCCATGCTTCGCACCAGCATCCACTGGCAGAAACGGGGAAAATCCATATAGAGGACCTGACGCAGGCGCTTCCGCGACGGGAGCTTTCGTTCGGTTTTCCGCAGGAATCTAGAGCCGCCGGTGGCGGAAGGATAACGACGGCGGAATGCTGCTGTGTCGGCGGGGGTGGTGGTGGTGGTGACGGTGGCGGCATGACGCCGGCGTCGACCAAAGGGCGGCGCAGGAATCTGCAACAAAAACGAGAAAGGTTGGACCTGCGTCCTTGAAAACTGGATGGTGTGTTTGGCGCCAAAAGCTCCAAATGGACTTTTATTGAATCGGTTATTCTAACACACATAATTATACTGACGGCTAAAATTAAAGAGACACTTTTTCGGAGTTTCCCTACAGAAAAACCACTCGGCAGATTTCTTCCTTTCCATGAGAAAAGCTCAAAGGTATTCTACAAGTCCTCGAACACCCCTGTTGTTGAGATCCACAGGTTTGTGGATCTCAACATTACAGGGTGACCTGACTGAGATTGTAGCAATGTGCCAAAATCGTTTCTGCAAAATTTTTAATTGAATTCATGGGATTGAGAGAGGAGTCCGTAGGAATCCGGAGGACTACGTAGAGGAAAAGTATGTACTTGGGGGGGGGGGGAGGAGCAAGATTCGCTGCCCTTGGAATATGGCGGTGTTGACGATTATCACTTTGGCGCCCTCATATGCCTACTTCACTTCGATACTAGCATTCGCCATTCGTGTCATCAACATCAACATCGAAATTGATGTGTAGTCCAGTCAAAATAGGTTTTAACCGGAAATAAATTCGGAAATTGACAAAATTTGGTGGATCGATGCGGAATTTAACGTGGAATGACATACTGAAATTCCCGCAAATTCCAAGGCTTGGCTTTTTTTCTAGGGCCAATAAAAGAGCGCCATCCTTGGAAATTTTCGGTTTTTTCTGAATAACTTGTAAACTATCACCTTTAGAACACAAAGGCCAGCGACGCAAATATAGCCCGTTAAATTCTCAAGAGATCAGTACTAAATTTATTACTTTATGGTCAACAGCCTCTGAGATACAGCGTCTGCTAAGACGCAGTGAAAATTACTCAAAATTTATTGCCGGATTTTACGTAACAATTTGCATAATGTCAGTTCAGGGGCTGTAACGTGGACACCAGATGTGCGGATTTTATTGTGTTTTACATTTTTGGAAAGCCAATTCAACCATTGGTATCACACTTTTGTCTAGAAGTCGCCAACTCCAAAGTGGTACTTTTCCTCGACCTCTGAAATTGATACTTGATTACCCGAAGAATCCCCAAAAATCGATTTTTTTCATAGCATGCCATTTGCCCAATTTTTCAAGTAGAGCAAAATCATCCAGGGAATATATGAAGAATTGAATACCAAAAAAACAACATGTTCCGGAATCTTTTTCCCAGTGATGGTTCCAGAGTTTTATGAGTTGAAAGACTAAAACGACCTATTTGGACAAAAAACTGGGTGGTCCGACACTAACTGCTGAATACTGTACGGACCTTGCATTTGAGGTGTAAGATGTCACTTGGCAGACGTGAAAAGTACATAAGTATATTCAATATGTCTGCTAAGTGGCATTTTGCATCATCAAATGCAAGGTCCATACAGTATTTAGCAGTTAGTGTCCGAACTACCTATCTTTCTTCCAAATAGATCGTTGTAGTCTTTCAATCCATATAACTCAGGAACCATCACTGGGAAAAAGATCCCGTTACATATTATTTTTTTGATATTCAATTCTTCATATATTCCCTGGATGGTTTTGCCCTACTTAGAAAATTAGGCAAATGGCATGGTATGAAAAAAATCGATTTTTGGGGATTCTTCGGGACATCAAGTATCGATTTCAAAGGTCGAGGAAAAGTACCATTTTGAAGTTGGCAACTTCTAGACAAAAGCGTGATACCGAATGTTGAATTGGCTTTCCAAACACGTAAAACAGATTGAAATCTGCACATTTGCTGTCCACGTTACAACCCGTGAACTGACACTATGCAAATTGTTACGTAAAATCCGGAAATAATTTTTGAGCAATTTTCACTGCGTTCCGGCAGACGCTGTATCTCAAAGGCTATTGATCAGAAAGTAATGAGTTTAGTACTGATCTCTTGGGAATTCAACGGACTACATTTGCCTTGCGAGTATTGGTGTTCTAAAGGTAATAGTTTACAAGTTATTCAGAAAAAATCGAAAACTTTCAAGGATGGTGCTCTTTTATTGCTCCTAAAAAAAATCCAAGCCTTCGAATTCCCGGAAATTTCAGTATGTTATTCTACGTTGAATTCTGCATCGATCAATCAAATTTTGTCAACTTCCGAATTTATTTCCGGTTTGGCCCGATTTTTGCTTAATTTGACTGGACTAGTGTTTGAATCTCGGTCCTAATTGTGATCGTTTGCCATGAACTTTTCTTGTGCTATGGTCATCATGGTAGATGAGAAAAACACGACTTTGGTTGCTGATGTAATGAAGAACGGCGAGCTCGTTCTACGGCTTTGGTGCTTTAGTAGCCAGCATTAGTGGGGTATCCTTATTCATCAAATGCAACAATCACATTGCTCCCAAAGTGTCTCTGGACGTAGTTGATGTAGGTACGTAGAGCACAGCATCTCGAATGTGGTTGTGGGAGTTTTGTTTCACACCACTTTATGTAATAATAAGTATCCTCCGTGTTGGTCATTGTGACCAGGAGCCATAATTACAACAACTTTCCATCATAATTCGGGTATAACAGAAGAAATAAGGTGAAATTCGGGATTTTCTCCAAAATTTTGAAAATTATCTTTTTTTGAAGCGCGATATCTCGGTAACGAGTCAACATACAAACATGTTTGTGTG
Source organism: Anaspis maculata (assembly GCA_949128115.1). Classification (NCBI taxonomy): domain Eukaryota; kingdom Metazoa; phylum Arthropoda; class Insecta; order Coleoptera; family Scraptiidae; genus Anaspis; species Anaspis maculata. The sequence goes on along the minus strand of OX421964.1, from coordinate 79,421,939 downwards.
GACAAAATTGTAGGAAATTTAACGCTCTACAAAAAATTACCAGAATGCTTTGCCGTAGGACGTGAGTGAAAAACGTTACCGAGGAAAAACCGAACAAAAAGGTCGATTATGGCGCGATGTGACGGAGAAAAAGTGTCTGCCCTGAGCAGGATTCGAACCTGCGTCTTCCATTTGCCGGATGGGTACTCTAACCACTAAGCTATCAAGAGAGACAACAGTTCCTCCGTCACATGCCCATATGAGAGCCGCCACAAATGCTTCAATTTCAAACTTCACTTTCTGATCCAAGCGTCTGCTTTTTCTGACGACAGTGACGACTCGCTGCAAAGCTCGTCCGGTTATCAATCAGCGAAATAGCTCCTTTCCTAGATTCGTTCTCTGAGTTAAAAGAGCAAGTGATCAAATTTAATCGACAAACCAAAACATCGATATTACGAAACATTAGCATCAGAAAACGGACGGAATAATAACAAACAAGAGACATAAGCGCGAAAAGGAGAAAAGATATGTTATTCCGAACATGGAATGTGAGATACGAGGTGAGAACTTTGCTGAAAACAGGAACATTATTAATGGAATTACTGAAACAACTCGAAAAAAGTAGCCCATCAGTAACACCTCTGCCGAGACCTCTGCACTGCAACAAATAAATGGCCGTAGAGAGGCACACTGGGAAACAGCAGAGTGCGCACTGTATTATTCAGGAACAGTGAAAGGTTTATTCGGAGTGGATTTTATTGTGCTACGCCGAGCTACACATACAGTTATTGAGTTTTAAACCCATCTGTGAACTAATTTGTATTTTACAATTAATTATATCTGATATTAGTCAGCGTGGATGCTCCACTGGAAGACAAGGATCAAAACATCAAGAATATGGGACCATGCACTGACCTGTTAAGATACCTACCTATACCTACCTACTTTTTCTGAATCAAGCTGCAAGATTTTTCCCGAAGAGAGACTTAGCATAATAAATGCGTTTTCCAATAAGTAGGTATGTCCGAACTTTCAAAATTATCTACGGCAAGGAGGCTTCGAATATAATTGTCGAAATTTGACAGTCTGTTCTGCAATTTTTTCCAAATTAAGATGGTGACATATACAGTTCAGCAGCCGTATGAAATCTTCGCTATTTACCATTGAAATGGTAAATTCAGTTCGCCGGACTAAACAGTCCGGAATATTTTTGAAAATTCCAACACCAACTGACCACCAAAATCATGCGCTCTCACCTCATTGGACTACCCGGCATACGATTTCTGGGCGCTCCTGAAACAATCACACACCTTTCGCGTGCTTCCCGTGTGCTGTTATGTCGGCACCTCCGCCAAAATGGACAGATGTGTCTTACTCGCACGTTCAAGTCTCCACGTACTTTAATCGTCAAGCCATCGCGTATATTCTGAAAATGTTCAGAGCTCAGCACATGTACAATACGACCTAATGGGAATAGACTAGAAAGATCGTGTATTCTCTAGAATCTCCGCTCGTAGTAGTACATACTAGAAGGTTGTAGTTTTCTCCAAAAATGAAAGCAGTAGACACAGTATGTCGCTATATTATTCTGGCTCTTCAGTACAGCATACCAGGCGTGAATTTTTTGTAAAACTACCAAAAGAGTTGTATAGATTCTCAACAACATAACTCTGCAGCCGGGAGACATCAAACGATAGCCAAACCCTGCTGGTTTCTTTTCGCCTTTCGGCAAATTTCGACGGAAAATTCACGTCTGGTATGCTATACTGAAGAGCTGAAATAGTATAGCGGAACACTGCGATCTTTCTAGACTCTTCCCATTAGGCCGCAGTGTACAAGTGCGGAGCTCTGGATATTTCCAGAATATACGTATATACGTGATGGCTTGACGACTGAAATACGTGGGAGACTTGAACGTGCAAATAAGACACATCTATCCATTTTGGCGGAGGTGCAGACATTCCAGAACACACGGGAAGCACGCGAAAGGTGTGTGATTTTCCAGGAGCCGCCTAGGAATCGTATGCCGGGTCACTGTGGAATTTGCTTGAGGACCCATGCAACTACGAGATAATTAATCGGAGCTATATAAAACACCGTCCTCGGCTTATAGTATCAGGGGTCATCCGGCATTCCGTGGGCTCCTTCGTGAAGGGGGCAAGAGACCTCCAATTTCTTATAGTCCTATATGTGGAGATACCGAAATGTTTTGATGCCATTTTCAAAACGGCGTCATTTCGAAATGGCGGCCGTTTGTTTCCGGTGACATTTATTCGGACCTAACTTGCTTCATCCTCACCCAATTTGGAATTTTTTTTCAGAAATACGTGAATCCATATTTTCCATCCGCTGCTATCATCGGTTATCATTTATATCAATCTGTTTGACCGCAATCAGGAAAAAACTGAAAATTATTATGACTTTTAGTCCTATAGGTTTCTCGACTGTTTCTCAACCTAATTCAAGTTGTATTAATCCTAACAGCATCTACGATGAACGAAGTTGACTAAAAACTCAGCTTGCTGGAACAATAATGGCCACAAGTGATATAGTAGGTAAAAAAAGAGCGATATTCACGAAAAATGGTGAAATTAAGAAGGAAAGTGCCGTGTGTTTTTTCAGGAAGTAGGTATACCTGTTATTTTTCAGTTACTACTTCCCTGGCCTCTGAAGACACCGAAATGCTCTGGTACAAAAAATACTCGAACGCAGGTTCGAATCCTGCTCAGGGCAGACGATTTTTCCCCGTCACATCGCGCCAGGAGTACTGTGGCGGCTCTCATATGGGCATGTGACGGAGGAACTGTTGTCTCTCTTGATAGCTTAGTGGTTAGAGTACCCATCCGGCAAATAGAAGACGCAGGTTCGAATCCTGCTCAGGGCAGACACTTTTTCTCCGTCACATCGCGCCATAAATGGTGACCCCGAACAACAATAACACGCACGCAACACGCTACTTAAATAAACAAGTAACAGCGAACAATTGAACAGCAACGCCACTTCTCTGCCTACGTCCACCCACGTGTCCTATCCGTCGCCCTAGCTGGGGGGTACCGAACAACGGTTTATAAGAACGGTGAACACGGATGACATACGAGACGAACGACGTCTCTGGAGGGGGAGTACTGTGGCGGCTCCCATATGGGCATGTGACGGAGCTTAGTGGTTAGAGTATCCATCCGGCAAATGGAAGACGCAGGTTCGAATCCTGCTCAGGGCGGACACTTTTTCTCCGTCACATCGCGCCATACATTGTAAGTACCTATACAAAATGCTTCAAAAGTGCCAGAAAAATGCTTAAAAGTTTTTAGGTTATTTATTTTAAATAAAATTACAGCACTAAATAGGAGCCACCTACATTATCCCCGCTCCGAGTCCTAACAACAATTCATTTCAAAATTTCGTATCTTGACAGTCGCGTCGTCGGATTGCGGAATAACATCATCAGCTTCAAATAAGAGCTTTTATATTTCACGAGCAAAATTCCACAATATCTATGAATTCAGTCGAATGCTGTAACAGCAATATTAGTTTTGGAGGGGGGAGTATATCCCGAACCGATTTACTACCGACGATTGCGACTCTATCGAAGGATCCGATCCTCGTTTGTACAAACGCGATTTTTTATTTCAATTTCAGCTTTAGATTTTTAACGGTGCTCCAAATTCAGCATACCTACTCCAAAAAACTTGGAGATTCATAAACACAGAGGAGGCTGAATTGTAAGTTTCTAGATCTGACCCACTAGGTCTGGCTTTCCGTTAACCGAAATCACATAACGCAATCGTCCAGACTGCCCAAGAACCGAATACCTTGGAAAAGATACCCAATAAAGGGCGAGACGGGAGCTGTGATCTTGAACTGAAGCCCCCCTTCGCTTTACCTTATCACTTTATGCTAGATGCTAGATCTAGCAAGTCCTAGCTCGGAATTTGAAACGTGAAAGGGTAAAAGCTATTATATTACTATATCAGTTTCACAGGTTTTTTCCATTAAAATAATCTATGGAAAAAATGTGTTGTGTTGGCAAGAGGGTGAGCAGCGTTTACATAGATGGATTTGGGCCACGGATTTGGTGACCAAACGGGTGTGATATTTGGCTAAGGCTATGGAAACTGACTGGGAACGCTGTAAAAACCGCGGTCCTAAACCGTCCGGGTGAACCCTCCTGTTTTCTCCAGTGACCACCGCTCACCTAGCAGCATTAGCGGGGAGCCGCCAAGCAGAAGAGACGATATGTCTCTTGTCTAAGTCCAAGGCAGCCAATTTTCAGTCCAGGAAGATTCACGTTTTCCTATTTCCGCCGCGTAGTCTCAAAAAATTGCTTTTCTTGCCTTCAGCAGTAATTATGCACTCCCATCTCGGCGATGTCATGTAACCAATACTTTATTACGTGACACCTCGCTTGATACAGGCGGACGCCCCATCAAGTAGAAATGTTGAAGGGTAGTCACCACTTACTTACTTATATGAACTTTGAAACTTGATCCAATTAACTCGTGTGCTCACCTAGCTATGACCTAATTAAATCAAGTACCTAAGTCTACTGGTTGCATTATCGATATGTACGTAACTATACTTACCTATAATCCTATGCAGCAGGTAACGACGCAAGAAGTTGTAGATATTTATAAGCTTTCTGGTCTATTGTTAGATAGGTACCTATCCTAAAGGTAATAATAGGTTTCTGTTAAGGGTAAGTAGGTGATATCTATAAAAAGAAAATAAATAGGTGGGTGTAGGTACCTATACCTACATAGCGACTTATAAATTATTCGGAATCTATCTGGACATGAACCCCCTAATTCATGTTGGTTACGACCGAGCTCACGTAAAAATAATAAGGTTTGATAGTAGGTAATAACGTCTTTGTAGTAGTAGGTACTTTTTTCCACATTCCAACAGTAACTGCTGCGGTAAGTAAGTATACATGAAATTTCCTTTGAAGTACCTACATATATACAAAAAATAATACAAAAGTGCTTCGGCCTTGATTTTCGACGTTATGAATGGTCAAAGTGGTCCTTCAACTCCTTTAAGTTTCATTATTTCGACTTCAATTTCAAAAATATTTAGACACTTACCTACCTACCGCCAATAAAAGTAGGTAGGTAGGTGTAGGTACAACTTACAAGTAATGTAGGCAGTATACAGAGTGTCTCAAGATTCGCGTCCACGGAGTCCAGGGCACTCTATAGAAATAGAGAATGAAATGCTTTTTTCTATAGAAAAAAGTGCCAAAAGAATGTTGAAAAAAATTGGGTTTTTAATTTTTGAAGATTAGGGAAGGGTCTTCTAGCTCTTCTACTTTCGTTACTTATTCCAAAAAATTCAAGTAATCTATTGGTGCCAGAATTATGGATTGAAAATATCAACTACTGGATGCATAATTTTCCTTTACTAGGTAAAGAGGGCTAGTCATGCAATTGTTAAAAAAATTGTGTTTTCCAAAAAAGATCCCAATTTTTTTTTTGGTACTACAAGAGGGTGTGATCTTTTATCGACAAACTAACCGAATGGTTTGGGAGTGGAATAAAAACAATTTTCGAGGTCCTTTTCACCCTGTATATAAAACAAATATTCAATAGGGACACATGCAGTGGTTGATAGTTTTTGCGGAATATTCCGCCTCCAAACAGTTTGCGTGGATCTTTTTTATAGGTAACAAACCTAGGAAGGCTTGAGGGATTCACCCTTCGGCACCCAATATATCTTCAATAATAAAATACCCAGTTAATTTTGACATTTTTCTGTCACTTTTCAAGCATGTCCATGAAGCGCCCTGGAGTCCGTGGGTGCGAATGACACCCTGTATATTGTTTTCTTCTTACATTATTCATGAACGTAATTACTGTTAACACTTGCAAAACCTCTGCGCTTCCGTCGCGGGTTATCTCTGGATAAAAACGGAAATTTGCGTTCTTTTTACCAATAAAATGCAAAAAATTGCGCTATCGTGAGAAAGCTTCCTTCCGTGAAGAAGATTAAATTCAATTTATTTAGGTTAAAAAGTGCAGAAAAAACTGAACGGATTCGGGGTTGAGAAGAGGTCAGGTTGGCAGCACCGGTAGGTAGACTGGTAAATAAATTGCTTTTGTGGATTATTTTAGCAAGTAGCATACAGGGTGTCAAATTCAAAACTTACAATTGCCTGTAAGTCCGAAACAAAAGCAGTTATCGGAAATCGCCCAAAACCGTTTCGACAGAATGGAGGAGGAACCATAATAGTGGAGTCAGTGACTCACCCCCACTCCGTGTCTAAGCGTAAGCCCCAGCCCCCTCCACTAATTTTTTTCAAGTGACAACTTCCACTTATGATACATCATTCAAGAGCTCTTGAAAAATACTTTTCAGTGATACCAATCATTCTATATTTTGTTCGCGTAGTTTTCGATAAATTTGGAAGAAACTGTCTAATGGGTTTATTGATTTAAATGAATTTACTTCATGATAAATCAAATTACAAGTACTTCAAACCAAAGAGAAAGACCAAATGTTCACAATAAGTGTTCAAAATGACTGCCGTTGCTTCTAAGGCGGTATATAATACGTGATTTATTCTATCAAAATAATCCTTTGCTCAGGCACTCCATTTTGGGATTAGTATTTTAATAATAAAGCCTGTTCTTTAACTCTTGTCGAACGTTTTCGAAAGTTTCTCTTGAGAGCGCTCGACATTCTTCGGTAATTCTACGCAGTTCTTCAATCGATTCCGGCTGAGTTTTGGAAACAACAGACTTCAAGTGATCTCACAGAGAAAAGTCTGGAGGAGTCAAGTCCGGTGATTTGGGAGGCCATCCAATGGGCAGAACTTCAACTCGTGAAAAACATTTGTTTCAATGACGGATGTACTTTTCACTTGAATGGTCTGTGAACAAACAAAACTGTCGCTACTGGAGTGACAACAATGCTCACGTTTTCCGGGAAGGGTATACCCAACCCAGTACCCCGAAGAACTTGATGCCTGGGCGGGAATATTAGGAAACGCAATAACAATAATCGGCCCAATACTCATAGACGGGAATTTGAATTAGGTGCTTTATCTAGAAATTTTGGGAACCTTCATCAAGCCCCTAATATTTAGTTCAGGAATTAGAAAATCAGATGGACCCAGGTAGAAATCCTAATTTTTACAAGGACTTGATCCATTTCCAACAAGATGGAGCTGCATTTCACCACCATGTCTGGTTAGTCAATGGTTAGATAATCATTATACAGATCGGTGGATTGGCAGAAGAGCATCCATTGAAAGGCTTCCCAAATCACTGGATTTGACTCCTCCAGACTTCTTTTTGTGGGATCACTTGAAGTTTATTGTTTTAAAACTCAGCTGAAGTCGATTGAAGAACTGCGGCGTAGATTTACCGAAGAATGTCGCGCGCTCACACTTCGACACTGACACTCCAACACTGACACGCTCTGACACTGACACACTCTGACACTGACACATTCCGACACTGCCACACTCTGACAATAATACTCCTGAGACTGTCACACTCTGAGACTGTCACACTCTGACACTGACACACTCTGACACCGACACCCTCTGACACTGCCACTGTGACACCGTCACACTTTGACACTGACACATTCGACACTCACACACTGACACTGTCACACTCTGACACTGTCACACTCTGACACTGACACACCAACACTGACACACTCTGACACTGTCACACTCTGTCTCACACACACAGTTAGAGTGTGTCTGAGTGTCAGAGTGTGACAGTGTCAGTGTGACAGTATTGGAGTGTGACAGTATTAGAGGTGACAGTGTCAGAGTGTGCGCGCGTGTCAGTGTCACAGATGTTTTTGTATATATTTTGTTGAAAATTTCATGTAATGTTTTTATGTTTTTGTACAATTTATTTTCTATATATTTCTGTATATACTGTAAATATTTTATATTTCATAATCTTTATTTCTTAGTAACTAGTCATGACGCGTTCTACGCCTTACAGGCAAAACATGTACATTATTTTTTTTTTGTACTGAACAAATTAAATATTATCTTATCTATCAGAGTGTGTCAGTGCAGAGTGCGACAGTGTCAGAGGGTGTCGGTGTCAGAGAGTGTCGGTGTCAAAGTGTCAGGGTGTAACAGTGTCAGAGTTTCAGTTGAAAGTTTCAGTGTCAGAGTGTGACAGTGAAAGATGTGTCAGTATCGGAGTGTTAGTGTCAGTGTCAGATGATGTCAGTGTCAAAGTGTCAATGTTGGAGGGTGTCGGTGTCAAAGTCTGTAAAAGTAATTAAATATTGCTAATAAGCGTAATAAAAGCAGAAAACTTGATCGTAGGACCATTTTTCCAAGATGACGGCTCGAGCGCAACAGGTAGAGGTAGAGACTTCTAGTATATTCATCAGTATGAACTTTCAAATAAATCAATTAATTTTGATTTTTTTCTTTTGACATCAAGTACTTCACTACTCATTTTGTATCGTTATTGTTTTGTTGTACAGGGTGGATTTCAACATTTTGATTTGATTCTCATTCTGTAGGTACCACTTGGATTGGGCCCATCAATATGGGACTCAATATACCTACAGTTCGATAACCTTCGGGCCTCCTGTAATCCTTTGATATTGTCTTTTGACTCGAAATATTTCCTTCAGAACCGATCGACAACACTTTTTGTACTCAACTGTTGTTCTTTTAGTTTAATTCATATCGAGCATTTCAGAACGTAAAAGCACAATACTGTTAAAATCTTTGTAACAGTTAAAATTTTCAAGAACATTCGCAGACTCACCCTGTATATTTCAACATATTCGATTGAAAATAATTTCTAGTGCTCGCAAAAATGAACGGGTTTTCCTGTGCGTTGGCCGGGACGATAAGTTTTTGTCGTACTATTTGTTGGATTTCTTCCGCGAGCACACTTTGTTTTTGTCTTGGCCGTGATTGAAATTAGCACCTCGCTGTTCGAGCGGATTAATGGTGTACGGCAAAAGATCCGAATTTGAAGTCGAATTATAAAATTTCATTAATTGTCGTCGTTTATATTATCGCCGGGTTTGGAAGAATAGCCGCTGCGGATTGCTTTCGTAATTCCATTTCGGAATTGATTGTGAGGGATTGTTTCGTTGTCTGTTGAACAGGAATTCTATCTACATCAGGTTGAGGTCCGCCGAGTCGTCGATTGATTGAAAGCGCTACCTACGTGAAATATTTGAACGATAAAAGCCGTTCCGTTTGTCAAATTAAAAACCCTTATTGGATATAAGGGTTTTTCTTTGTAGGGGAGTATTCCTAGATTGGGTTCAGTCCCGTGGCGTCGTAGTGCCTAAATTTCGTCGAACAGCTGGTGCAGGTCGTTCGTTTATTGCCACCTACTACTACACTAGTCCACCTAAACCACGGATAGGCACCTAACCAGATCAGCGAAACGTCCGGAGACGTTGCCGAAATTTGAGACCTTTTTGGAAGCGGTGAACAGTTTCGTGAATCATCGATAATTGCCACACAAAGTCAGATAAGTCAAAACGTTCGCAAAATAAAGAGTTATTTGTGTTTTATTTCGAATTGTACATTGTTATTCGCGCACTGCACTGTTGGCGCCTCCGTACCGGTGGCATAGAAAGAAGCTTCGAGCAAAGCAAAATTGAGCCGCGTATAACCTAGGGCCCTCGGTACCGACAAATAAATTTACAGTGCCCCTTTTGCGAATTAGCGACAACAGTCACGTGTCACTTTAAATTACATTCACTCTTGTACTATTTTTTCTTGGAGTCACTCTGTTTTGCGTAGTTACTGACCAAATTTCCATCTATTTTCTCACGAAATTGTGTACCAAATTATTGTAAACTTTTCAACCTAACTGGTGTTAGTTTTTCCCCAGTTTTCCTATTATAGTAACTTGAAGGAAAACATATTATCGTAAATTCCGTTGTTCATTGATTTTAAATTATTATATTCACTTCCAATTCAAAATATAACATCTCATGTCATAATTGTTTCCCCTGATTGTTTTATCAAATACACCAACTGAAATTGTGATGTACGTGTATCATTGTCTCCTGTCCAGCAATTCCGAATCGGGGTGGCAACACTGAGCCAACCCACTCCCTGAGAAAGCGGCTAAAATCGTTTAGTCCGTTGCAAAATTGGCACCCAACGCGTGGGCTCAGTCTTTGAAACACTTTGATTCGGGTTTTGGTCTGGTTGGAGAGGGTGATCTTGTGTATTTTTTTTGTTGTGTTGGTGGTTTGTTTACAGTCGGGAAAATTTCACGTCGTTGACACTTAGAATATTTAAAGATTTTCGGACTTAGAGTAATTTTGAAGTGGTAGGACTTAGAGAAATTTTCGTTGTCGGTACTTTAAAAACTATTTCGGACTTTGAAATTTGTCTGTCCTTTGAAATTTTTCTGTATTTTGAAAATTTTTCGGACTTTGAATTTTTTTTTGTTTTGTTTGTTTGTGGGTACCTTGAACTATACCTACTAGGCGGTTACTCTGGTAAATTTTGTAGGTTCGAGCATTGGTTTTAGTTGGGTGTGGTAAGGCCTGAAGAATTTTAATGGTTTTTGCCTTTGTTTTTCTTGTTTTTTTTTTTGCTTAGCAAGTTGCGGGAACTCGTGAGTTCTTGTTTGTTCCGGAACCTGGCTGTGAGGATTGTCCAGCGAAGGGGGTTTTAGCAAACTGTTAGGAAGTTAGGTAGATACTTGGACTTAGATTTTATTTCGAGTTGTTGGTCAAGGTGTTATACCGTCTACGGGGGTAGGATTATAAATATTTTTTTTTTTTAGGCAAACCAGTAACGAGTTGAGGTTAGGCTGAACCTAGCAACCGTGTTCGAGAACTTGGTTCGTGTGGAGTTTTTTTTTTTTTGTCGTTTTGTTCTTTTTATTGGTTCTTCGGTAGTTTGTAACTGGTTATAGGGCAATGGCTAGCTACGTGCGTCTCTCGGGTGTTTCGGTCAACCGGCTGGACAAAGAGTTGTTGATATACGAGTTGAAGGTTCGAGGTTGTGATCCAGAAGCTGCCACGAATGTGGACGAGCTGAGAGCAGCGTTGAGATCGGCCATGGCCTTGGATGAAGATCCCTCTTTGAGCATGATTGTTCAGAATCCATTTACTTTTGAGGAAGACAAAGCAGGGGTGGATAAATACATCGCAGATGCTACGAAGAGGTTGGACGAGATGACCTTGGACAGAATTTCTAAATGCAGAAACAAGATCGGTCCATTGTTGGCTCACATCCTGGGACGAGTGAAGCGAATGCAGGGAACTACGGCTGAGGAAAAAGCGGCGGTATCAGGTCGTCGATTACAGGTTTTGCAATTGATTGATCGGTTGGAACAGCGGCCAAAAGAATTGACCAAGGCGCAGCAGTCAGCGGCAGCAGCTGGGAGTGTTCCCCAGTCTACGTTGTTGAACACATCGATTCCAGCGATACAGGTGGTTGGAAGGTCGTCATCGGGGTCGTCATCGGAGTCCGAGGAAGACGTGAATGCGTCATGTCATTCGCGCAGTGTTCCAGTACGGCAGTGGGGGGTGAAGTTTTCAGGTGATGGTCGCGGGTTGTCCTTGACTGCTTTCCTGGAACGTGTAGAAGAACTGAGGCTACCGCGCCGAGTGAGTTATATCGACTTGTTCCATTCAGCTTTCGACTTGTTCACGGGACCCGCGTTAGTCTGGTATCGGGCGAATAGGAAATCCTTCTCCGATTGGGCTTCGTTGGTTGTCGGATTGAAACAGAATTTCTTGCCTAGGGGGTATGATCGACGATTACTTGATGAAATTCGGAAGCGTACCCAGGGGGCGAGCGAATTGAGTCACATCTACTTCGCGGCAATGCAGAACTTATTCGATCGACTGGACACACCGGTGACTGAAGCAACGCAGTTGGAGATTCTGACAGAAAATATCGACCCGTATTACCAGCCCTTTTTGACATTTCAGACTTTAGGTAGCGTGGCCGAGTTGCGCAACGCGTGCAAGAAAATTGACGAGAAAAGGGATATCGCGAGGACCTTTGTGAGGCCTCCGAAGAGGAACGCAGCCATGGAGCCAGATCTGGCCTACACAGAGTCGCAGGATGCATGTTCGTCGGTGGCGAGCGTCCAGGAAGCGGAACGAGCGGAGACGAGTGGTAGCAGAGGAAATTGTTGGAATTGCAGGAGACCTGGACATATGCAGCGGGATTGCAGAGAGCCTCGGCGATTGAGATGTTTCCGGTGCGGTGAACCGAGTGTTACCAGTAGGAATTGCAACAAGTGTCCAAAAAACGGGCACGGGGGTCGCTAGGGGACCGTAGGCGAACCCCTTTCATACCAAATTCATCGGTCAATTCCGTTCCTGCTGATGTAACGGCACTGCTAGACTTTGTATTCGCGAGCGTACCAGGAGATCAGAGACCGTATTTGTCAGTGGATATTTTGGGTTCGAAGATAGTTGGATTGTTGGATAGTGGAGCGACACAAACGGTGATTGGTGGTCCGGGTTGGAAACTGCTCCAGGAGTTGGGCTTTTCAGAACCAAAGTATTGGCGCCAGGCGAGCATACGGGTGGCCAACGGTCAGAAGGTCGAGTGCCTGGGAACTCTACGTCTTCCACTCGGTTTGGAGGGACGGGTCGTGGTCTTCGAGGTGCTGGTGGTTCCGGAACTTCCGCATACGCTTATACTTGGGGTAGATTTTTGGAGACGGATGCGTATCGTCCCGAACTTACGTACGGGCGGGTGGCAGTTTGGAGACCGAGAGCCAGCAAGAATCGACACCATTCAGGGAGCTCTGAGGGACCGCGAGACCTTGTCGAAGGAGGAAGCACAACGATTGGACGATTTGATAGCGGACGCTCGGGCCAGGATGCCGGATCACTTGGGGCTTACCAAGTTGGAATGCCACCGATTGAAACTAAAGGACCCTTCTCAACAGCCTATCAAGTTGAGACCCTACCCGATTTCGCCACCACTCCAACAGATCATCGATGTCCAACTGGAGGAAATGTTGCGGCTGGGGGTTGTCGAACCTTCCCGAAGCGCGTGGTCGTTTCCTATCGTGTTGGCGAGAAAGGCCGATGGTTCTAGGAGATTTTGCGTCGACTATCGTCAGTTGAACAAGGTGACTACACCGGACGCTTACGCTATTCCGAGAGTGGATTCGATATTGGACAAGTTGCGAGACGCGCGCTACTTGAGTAGTTTGGACGTATGCAGTGCATATTGGCAGATCCCGATGGATGAAGGCTCGAAGCACCTAACAACATTCACAGTTCCGAACCGCGGACTATATCAATTCAGGAGGATGCCTTTCGGCCTGCATAGCGCTCCTGCCACGTGGATGCGGGTTATCGATCAGATCATCACCCCTGATTTGGAACCGTTTGCGTTCTCTTATCTGGATGACATCATTGTAGCCGCTCCAACGTTCGACAAACATCTTGAGATTCTGGGTAAAATCTTTGAACGCTTGCGTGAGGCAGGATTGACCCTGAACCGCGCGAAGTGCAAGTTCTGTAGGTCGGAACTGCGATACCTAGGCTTTATGGTGGGGAAGTCTGGCCTTCACGTGGATCCAGACAAGGTGAAGGCTATCCTGGAAATTCCAACGCCGAGGCGAGTGACAGATGTGCGCTCCTTTTTAGGGACGGCTTCGTTCTACAGACGTTTCATCCCGGATTTCTCGTCGAAGGTTGCACCGTTAACATCATTGTTGAAGAAGGGAGTAAAATTCAAATGGGGTGAGGAGCAGCAAGAAGCCTTCTTAATCATAAAGGAACACCTCGTGACGGCGCCGATTCTCGCAGTACCAGACTTTACTCTTCCATTTGAAGTCCATACAGATGCTAGTGGATACGGCATCGCAGCTGTGCTCTGCCAGAAATTCCCGGATGGTGAACGTCCCATTCGTTACCTAAGCCGCACCTTGAGTAAGGCCGAAAGAAATTATAGCACAGTCGAACGCGAGTGCTTGGCAGTTCTGTGGGCGGTGGAGAGGCTACGACCCTACATCGAGGGATCAAACTTCACCATCGTCACCGACCACCACTCATTGGTGTGGTTAAATAACCTGCGAGAGCCTTCGGGGAGATTAGCGCGTTGGGCAGTACGTCTGCAACAATATGATTATCAGATAGTTCACCGCAAGGGTAAGGAACATTTGGTGCCCGACTTGTTGTCCAGGACTGTTCCAGAGAGCGTCCACATATTGGATGCTGCCGAAGTTCAACCGTTTCAGCTGCCGAACGATCAATGGTATCGAAGCATGGTTCAGCGCGTTGAGGATGATCCTATCAAGTACAACGCCTGGAGAGTCGATAACGGAAGGCTGTTCAAGTTGGTGCATGGCCTGCGTCACGGCCAGGGTTGGTCAACCGCGGATGGACAGGCTTGGAAGACGGTAGTGCCGAAGAGCGAGAGAGCGGAGCTGCTGTGTCGGTTTCATGACGACGCTCGCGCGGGACACTGCGGGATATTCAAGACCTTTATGCGACTATCTGCGCTTTACTACTGGCCGAAAATGAGGTCAGACGTTGCATCCTACGTGCGCAAGTGTATCGTGTGCGGCCAGAGTAAGCCGAACCAGAGGCCCCGTACTGGATTGATGGTTCCGAACGAAATCGCTACGGCTCCGTGGAAATTGGTCTCTTGCGACCTTATGGGTCCATTCCCACGTTCAGCGGCGGGTCATCGTTTCATTTTAGTGTTGCTGGATTGCTTCTCGAAGTTCCCGATCATCATTCCGTTGCGTAACTCCGAGGCGAAGACGGTATGCAGGGCAGTCGAGGAATCGTTGCTGTTATTCTTCGGTGTTCCTGATAGGCTGATTGTCGACAATGGCGTCCAGTTCCGCAGCCAGAAGTTTGTTGACCTCGCCAAAGAATACCATTTCACCATTTCCTACACCGCGAACTATCACCCACAGAGTAACCCAACGGAACGTGTCAACAGGACGATCGGCACGATGCTGCGGTGTTACGTGAAATCGAATCACAAGGAGTGGGACAAGAACTTGGCGAAAATTTCCTGCGCGATACGTACACAAGTTCACGAATCTACTGGAGTGACCCCGTATTTGGTTAATTTTGGCCAGGAAATGCCCCTGGGAGGCGAAGCGACGGAACCAGCGCCGATAAAGGATCCCGTCGAGCTGAATGTGCGTATTCGTACCAGACAAGAAGATGCGAAGAAGTTGTTCCGGGAAGTGCGTACTAAATTGTACAAGGCTGCCGAGCGGCAGAAACACTACTATGATCTGCGAAAACGAGCAGCAATGTACGCCGTTGGAGACAAGGTATGGCGGAGGAACATGGTTCTCTCTAGGAAGGAGGATCACTTTATGGCGAAGCTTGCGCCGAAGTTTGTGGGCCCGTTCCTGATTCGCAAGAAACCGTCGCCTTGGACTTACGAATTGGTCGATGAGGCTGGCAAAGCCTCAGGTGTCTGGCATGCCAGAGACTTGAAGTCGTTTTTGGGGTCGGAGGTGGGCGAACCGCCTATCGGCGAGTAAGTTAGGATGTCGTGGATTTAAAGGTGCTTGCGTGATAGTCGACCGACGAATGGTAAAGATTGATGAATACACGCGTCGACGGAACCCAGGAGTTCATATTGATAGGGTCGGATTTGTTGTTCACATTCACATGAAACCAAAGTTGAGATTGGTTTTTCATTTGGCATGGTGCTTACCTTACCACTTGTGGTTATACACCGGATATGTCACCGTCGCGTCTGGCTCACATGGACAGCGACCTTACCTCACGACAACTTGTTCTTGTTGTGTTGTTGTTGTGTTTTCTTTTTTTTGTTTGTTGTACCTGTGCTGTGGCGACATTGATTTTCCTGCAGGAAAATCTATTTAAGAAAGGGGGGTGTGTAACAGTTAAAATTTTCAAGAACATTCGCAGACTCACCCTGTATATTTCAACATATTCGATTGAAAATAATTTCTAGTGCTCGCAAAAATGAACGGGTTTTCCTGTGCGTTGGCCGGGACGATAAGTTTTTGTCGTACTATTTGTTGGATTTCTTCCGCGAGCACACTTTGTTTTTGTCTTGGCCGTGATTGAAATTAGCACCTCGCTGTTCGAGCGGATTAATGGTGTACGGCAAAAGATCCGAATTTGAAGTCGAATTATAAAATTTCATTAATTGTCGTCGTTTATATTATCGCCGGGTTTGGAAGAATAGCCGCTGCGGATTGCTTTCGTAATTCCATTTCGGAATTGATTGTGAGGGATTGTTTCGTTGTCTGTTGAACAGGAATTCTATCTACATCAGGTTGAGGTCCGCCGAGTCGTCGATTGATTGAAAGCGCTACCTACGTGAAATATTTGAACGATAAAAGCCGTTCCGTTTGTCAAATTAAAAACCCTTATTGGATATAAGGGTTTTTCTTTGTAGGGGAGTATTCCTAGATTGGGTTCAGTCCCGTGGCGTCGTAGTGCCTAAATTTCGTCGAACAGCTGGTGCAGGTCGTTCGTTTATTGCCACCTACTACTACACTAGTCCACCTAAACCACGGATAGGCACCTAACCAGATCAGCGAAACGTCCGGAGACGTTGCCGAAATTTGAGACCTTTTTGGAAGCGGTGAACAGTTTCGTGAATCATCGATAATTGCCACACAAAGTCAGATAAGTCAAAACGTTCGCAAAATAAAGAGTTATTTGTGTTTTATTTCGAATTGTACATTGTTATTCGCGCACTGC
The DNA here is from genome assembly GCA_949128115.1 of Anaspis maculata. Classification (NCBI taxonomy): domain Eukaryota; kingdom Metazoa; phylum Arthropoda; class Insecta; order Coleoptera; family Scraptiidae; genus Anaspis; species Anaspis maculata. The sequence continues at coordinate 79,405,307 of OX421964.1, read as the reverse complement.
ACTGTTGGCGCCTCCGTACCGGTGGCATAGAAAGAAGCTTCGAGCAAAGCAAAATTGAGCCGCGTATAACCTAGGGCCCTCGGTACCGACAAATAAATTTACAGTGCCCCTTTTGCGAATTAGCGACAACAGTCACGTGTCACTTTAAATTACATTCACTCTTGTACTATTTTTTCTTGGAGTCACTCTGTTTTGCGTAGTTACTGACCAAATTTCCATCTATTTTCTCACGAAATTGTGTACCAAATTATTGTAAACTTTTCAACCTAACTGGTGTTAGTTTTTCCCCAGTTTTCCTATTATAGTAACTTGAAGGAAAACATATTATCGTAAATTCCGTTGTTCATTGATTTTAAATTATTATATTCACTTCCAATTCAAAATATAACATCTCATGTCATAATTGTTTCCCCTGATTGTTTTATCAAATACACCAACTGAAATTGTGATGTACGTGTATCATTGTCTCCTGTCCAGCAATTCCGAATCGGGGTGGCAACACTGAGCCAACCCACTCCCTGAGAAAGCGGCTAAAATCGTTTAGTCCGTTGCATCTTGTCTTACAATATGTAAAAATATCAAAACTGATTGGTATTTATCAGAAACCTTTACTCTGCCGTTAAGGCCGCTCTATGAAATTACGCAACGCAGCCGCAGCCGCAACGCAGGTTTCTGATTGGCTCGCAAGCCTTTCGCGTCGTTGCGATGGCTTTGCGAATACCTTGCGAGCCAATCAGAAACCTGCGTTGCGGCTGCGGTTGCGTTGCGAATTTTCATAGAGCGGGCATTAGAAATTCCAAACTTAGAAACCAAATTTTTGCTCAGCTTCAAAAATTTTTAAATCCAAACTGTCACGTTTATATGAAAAACTTGTATCAATATGCGCCCACACTCGCTTTCCAAGATACAGGGTCTCAATACAGGGTACCTACATATGTATACAGAGTGATACCGAAATGCTATGATGTGAACATTGCCCCACCTCTCCCCTACCTGCCTACTACGTCGTCACGAGGACGAATGGGACGCTTTCATCTAGCACGTGAAATTTGAAATTCGCGCCAAGAAAATCTGACGAAAGGAATATACAAGGAACGATTAAAACAACTCATATACACAAATAAAGTAAATAAATGGTTTTTTTTTATTAAAAACTTTTAATATATTAACAAAAATAAAACACACGATAATTTGATTTTATTTAATAAGAGGCGGTCACCGTGAGCGACAGCGGGAATGTTCGGTTCTTCTCTTTTTTTTCTTCTTATTCTGACGACGTCGTGGTGGTGGTGGTGGTGGTGGTGTGGTGATGGCGGTGATAAAGGATGGATAAGCGGTGATCCGTGTGAGCTTCATGAATTCACCGAAAATTTCAGTTTTTTTTAATAAATCCCGAATTTGACAAAGCGAGAAACCGTCTGATGGAACTCTTTACACAAACACAATAATTTACCTATTTTTTTTAAATCATCATCTCTTCACGAGATGTGTATACGAAAAATACAATTTTACCAACAATTAGAGCCACAGAATAACAATCAACCGGCCTGTTTGCTTAAAATCGTTGCGTTCAGATACATCACAATTAATTCATACTCGATCCTCACTTTTAGACGAGGCCAAATTGCACAGACGGCGCGGTGCTTCGTAAGTGTAACAATAGCTGAGTTCCTTTTATCATCTGAACTGAGAATTCTCACTTCAATTGCTAGTTGTGTCTCTCTCCCTCCCATGCAATTCTCGCTTTTTCTCTCTCTGACTGAGGTGAGATTATATAAGATCTCGTGTAAAAGGAATACAGCTAATAATAATTCCTTTGTTACAGGTGACTGAAGCTGTGGGAGTTTCAACTGACACATACCTCAATGAAAATGACCCCATATAAACCAATACATGATCACATTGGCTTCAATATCATTGTAAATGACCCATATAAACCAATACACATGATCCCATTGAGTTGTTAACTCCAACTGACTAGTTGGTAATGATTGGTTGTTTAATCCTCCTTTTGGTTTATGTTGTCAAATTCCAATCGTTATTTGATAGGCATTAGGTTCACTTTCTTCAATGGAAGAATTCAGACAATACTATTGCGGCCATAATAAAGTGGACGACAATGTCAACGAGTTGGCTTGCTGTCATGCGACGTTCAGGCCAAAATCCTAAAAAATCTGTCAACTGTCGTCCACTTTAAAAAGGCCGCAACGGTACCTACTGCTACTTAATTTTTTTGAAAAAGTGTTTGGTAGATTGGATAGGACATATGGGCAATATTTCCTTCAATTCCAAATTGATGTTTGGGGAACAGCTTGTTTTTTTTGTAATTTTTCTAGGGCAAAGACTAACATTGGAAATGACAGAATGATTTTTATTGGATATTTACAATGGAAATATGTGCTCAGGAACCAACCCATCGATGGAAATACGAAACCGTCTGCATAAAATTGGCCTGGTCTATCACATCTATCACATAAATTCTTCTTCCAACAATATATAACAATGAAGAAACAGACCCGCGTTCCATCATTCGATCCCTCACTCCACAAGTCACCGGGGTCCATCGTGCGCGCATACAATGATGCTTGTTCGTTTTTTGTATATCTTTCTTGTTTTGCATAGAAACGTCTTTTGTAAACTTTTCCTTCACTTCGTGTTGTTCGCAGTCGTTGAGCTTCACGCGCAGGGCCGGCCTGCGGCGGCGGCGTCCGGCGATCCGAGCGCCACCTGATGGTGTCCGTGGTGGGAGGGGTGGCTGTGGTGCTGGTGCTGCATGGAGAGGCTGGCCATGGCCGTCACCGTTTCCTTGTCGTCCTTCTCGTTGCGCACGGCGTCGTTGAAGGAGCACGTGGCCGCCTTCGCCGCCTCCTGCAGGCACGGCCAGTGCGCCGTCTGCACGGCGATGACCTTCTGCAGGGCCATGATGGCGTTGGGGCAGGGCGCCCGCGCCAGCTCGGCGGGGGCGATGGGGGACGGCGAGTCGCCCAGCAGGACGCGGACGCACTCCTCGGCGGCGTCGCAGATGGACGGCAGGTCGTAGCCGCCCTCGAGGGCCAGGACCACGCGGCCGCGGGCCAGCTGCATCAGCTGGCGGGTCATGTGGCCGAAGCACGCCGCCGATACCCTGCAACCGAAAGAAAATCGTTATTCCTCAAGAATGTGGGTACAGCAAGAATCACACGTAGCAAACTACATTCTGCTTCTCTTAAGATCTGGCTACTGATCGACAACTGCGAGACCAATAGAAACCGAAGAAAATGAACTATACACCCATGGACAATTGTTGCAGGAAATCTCCTAAAAGTTCAGCAAATTTCTATAGAATTGTATATGGAACTTCCCATAGAGATAGAGGAAAACCAAACTCAAGCACAAGACCTATTTGGGAGCAAGTCTATGGAATGTAAGTATCTAAACTACGCAACGAAATTATTGTCGTACTCCAAATTTCACCCTTTTTCAAAACAAGAAAAATCCCGACTGGTTTAAACAATTTCAATTCTGTTCGAAGCATTTGAAAGCTTGATTCTCTAGGTATAGAATCGTATCAATTCGAAGATTGATATATGTCAACTTGAGTTTCTACAGGGTGTTGAAGAAAGTAGTGCAACATTTATAGAGTTTGACATACTCCCATTTGAAATAAAACTGTTTCTTTTAAATTTCAACATCAATGACATGTAGCTCAAGTTCATATCTCGAAACGGTTTTTGATTTTTCTCTCTATCTCTTTTAATTACAGGATGATATAAAAAAAAACGACTTTTTGGTCTTCTGGTGATCACATTTTCCCTTCTTTAACATTTCCCAAATCCAGGGCTCATATTGAAGCTGAAGGCCTTGAGTAAGAAAACCCAATAAACATAATCGATTCAAGACCAACATTCAAAATATAGGGTGGCATCAAAAGTGACATATGAATATATCTGTCCAGGAATCCGACCAGGTGGAGAATTAAATGGAAATCAACATTGTTTTCAGATGAGGCATTCATTCTGAATACTTTTTGATGTTTCATGATTGATTGTGGCAAGAACTTTGGATGTAGGGTCCCAATTGCAGCCGCATGTTTTCCAAGGAGGAGCAGCGCTATAACTCACCTGCAAATGCCGTAACCAGTGTTACGGAAAACAGAGTGAAGACAACATAGTCTGTTCCAGATTCCCGTACTGTTTCCTGTACTGTTCCCGTACTGGTTCCGAATTTTGTATCGTTGGTTACGGACATTTTCAGCCCAGCGAGAAAGCTGATTCTCTCTCAGAAACACTCAATTCTAATTTGGTCCCTCCATCGATCATTCTGGTGACAATCAATCATGGAACATCAAAGAGTGTTCAGAATGAATGCCTCATCCGAAAACAATGTTGATTTTCGTTTAATTCACCACCCGGTCGGATTCCTCGACAGATAAATTCTGCGTCACTTTTGATGCCACCCTATATTTTGAATGTTGGTCTTGAGTCGATTATGTTTATTGGGTTTTCTTACCTTGGGCTTCGGCTTCAATATGAGCCCTGGATTCAGAAAATTGATAACGAAGAGAAAATGTTATCACCAGAAGACAAAAAAGTCGTTTTTTCGATACCACTCTGTAAATAAAAGAGATAGAGAAATGAATCAAAAACCGTTTCGAGATATGAACTTTAGCTACATGCCATTGATGTTGAAATTCAAAAGAAACAGTTTGATTTCAAATGAGAGATAGTCAAACTTTACAAATGTTGCACTACTTTCTTCAACACCCTGTAGAACCTTAAGTAGACATCTATCAATCTTCGAATTGATACGATTCTATACCTAGAGAATCAAGCTCTCAAATGCTCCCAGCAGAATTGAAATTGTTCAAACCAGTCGGGAGTTCTCTTTATTTGGAAAAGGGTGAAATTTGAAGTACGACAATAATTTCGTTGCGTAGTTTATTTATCAATGTTCAAACCGTAGAACCCCATGATACCAAGCAGCACTGTGAGACCAATAGAAACCAGAGGACAGAAATTATGCACCAATGCGTGTTTTGTTGCAGGAATCTCCCTAAGAATGCCCCAGAAAGTTTCTATGGAATTGTATACGAAACTTCCCATGAGGGAAAACCAGACGCAAGTACAGGGTGTATTGGGGGTCGAGTTTATGGAATATACCCAATAAATAATTTCCAAACCTGACGAGAACCCATAGAACTCCATAAGAAATACTGATGAGCAACAACTGTGAGTTCAACAGAAACTAAACAAAAGAAATTATACCACACATAGATGGATATAAATATAGATATTTGATTTCGTTGCATGAAACAGGGGGGTCGATATGTGTTACTGGTTGCATAGTGCCAGGGGCAGATCGTCCATCATCTCCTCCAACTGGAAACGTGTATTAAAAGCGTTTCCATTTCCATTTCCGAAGGTACTTGACGTTGACTATTCGTGATTTCATAGAGAGACTGTACTATAGAGTGACGAAGCTATGAAAGGGATATATCGGTATTCTCTGTCAGTGTCTCGGCATTTCCTGGCCTCGTCAAAATTTTAAACATAGTCAGCTGGGTGGGCGTGGTTGCTATTGACATTTGTCATTTCCCCGATTTGTTTACAATCTTGAATTGTCATTATTTTGCATGCCGAAATCGCCGAAATCCGGGCTAAAAATGCCAAAACGAAAAAGGTGCACCGTGAAGCAGTACAAGAGTCGGGAAGATGTGATGTTTTCCTTGCCGAAGAAACCATCAGGTATAGAATCTTGCAAAATTGATGAACTTCTATTATTGTACTTTTTGGGTTTTCCAGCTGTTCGGGGCCAGTACCTACTGAAATACATAATATACCTACTGCGCTTACGGCAATTACAAATCTATCTTCACGATGGGGTCACCACGTCGACGGTTACGGCATTCAACGATCAACGGAATTTGTGTTCGAGGGAATGAGTTGGATGATGAAACCTACGTTCGACGAAATGCCAGCAGTACTTGAAATACGGTGTACGAAAGCATCTGCTATGTATGGAATACAATATACATGCCTAAAACAGTTTTTAAGAGTTTCTGTTAAATTTAGTGAGAACATCTGTGTTGAAAGATGAAACCATCAAACGGTCGACTTAATAACCTCAACAAAAATATTGACAGCTCATGTCATGCATTTTGACTGTGACGCAGGCTCGACGCAGGGTGGTTTAGTAACAAGCAATTGCACCACACCCTGACGTGCAAATACCCTAGTGCTCTAGCTTTCTCTCTCTCTATACCCTCTCGCTCAATGACTTGGCTTACGTCTCTCTCTGGGTGACCAGATCCCAGGTCTCTCTAGTGATTTCAAAGGTCTGCACACCCTCTGGCGGCTAATGGCGAAACTAGACTATAAGTGAATCTTGATGTCCAACGACTGACAATCACCTGGTAATCCCCAACAAAGGCCCTAGCAACCACTTGTAATTCGCCATTTTGTTGGCGTTTTACAGCGCCCCCACCGGTAATTAAAATCGTGAATGCATTAAACCCTCGATACAAAGAAGTGCGAGACATAATAAGCTTTGTTATTATAAGCACGAAATAGAACGCAGTTTTCAAAAATCATAAAACACCATGTAGCGTCAAACGATGAAAATCCGTCGTGACCATTATGCAACATATTCAAACCAATTAAAACTCATGCTGCGTTTGTATTAGGTTCCTTAAGCTCTTATTAAGGTGCGTTCAGTCAGCTTATTTAGCCGCAAGTTTTAATTTTAGCCGTAAGCGCTGCATCGCTTATTGACTGTTCTAAGGAGGCTGGTTTAAATACAAGCCAATGGGCGTCGCTGCGCTTGCGACTAAAATTAAAACTTGAGGCTAAATAAGCTGACTGAACGCACCTTTAGAATCCAATTGTTTCAACAATTTTTTTACGAGTTCTCAGTAGAAGAAATCATCTCTTTACCAAATTTATTTCCTTGATAGGTCAGGTCAGGTCAAGTCAGGCCTTTAGGTTCCCATGATAAAATGCATCGCATAGGGAGATTCGCATTTTAAGAGATAATGAATTGCACAGGGAAAATCGCATAGTCTTTGGAAATTCATCTGTTGAAATATTTCCTACGGAAAGATGTCAAGCGAAAGTATCTCTCCTCCAAAACATTTCAAAGGAGAAATCTCCAGTAGCGGAAGGGAGGAATTCTCGCGTGATCACCTGTAGGTACTGTAAAGGGCAGCTTAAAATTATAAAAACAAAGGGGATATTATAATCTGGGACAAATTAGTTTTGGTTGAGGAATGCGAGAATATCGATTTTTGCCGCCTGCACACGGGGTGATGGAGAGTCAGGAAACGTATGCGGGCGCATTGGTTTGGTAGGCCCGGGGATGAGACGTGAGAGGGAATGGGGCAAGAAATAAAAAGGGGTCCGGAAGTAGCGACGGGGGTGAGAAGAGATTCGTGTGGTAGCATTCAAGAACGGCAGATGTGCGAGAAAAGAAAAACTTGTATTTTTCAAGAAGAATAAATTGAGAAAAGTGTTAAAACATTGTGATAAATTGTAGTGCATCAGTGACGGGGAATGAAAACATTTGAGGCAAGTCTGATTTCTATTGACCGCTTCGCGGCCTGACTTGAGCTAGTGTTTGGCGGTAGCCACCTTGGAAAGTTTCAAATTCATAAAGTAGGAACTTTTTGAAAGTGGTACCTATAGTAGGTAAAGATTGAATTTGTTTCCAGGAGCCTTTCATAGAAATACCTAATTCGCAGCTTTTCACTTTGCCAAACTTCTGGGCAAAAACTGTATCTTGACATAAATAGTTAACATAATTTGAATAATTATCTTGAGTGCTCATTGCGATATTTTCCCCATTATTATGTATAAGGAAAGATTACATAATACCCATTGACTTTACGTGAACGTGGAATCGATTGGGTGTAACAAAAACAATATTTTGATGTTTTACTATGTGTAACAGATCATGGACCGGAAACAATATAGTTTTAGTGTATAGTTGTTCTCATGTGGCTATAACTCCTTCGATTCTGTTTTTCGCGTCGGTTGTAACTATTTTTCCTGTAATGTCAAAGGAGCAGGAAACACGATTACTTTCATCCCGTTAAAACTTCTCTGTTCTCTGGTTCTGTTTATCTCTTCAGGGGCATCTGTGTAACTCGCTTGCTTCCCGTTTTTTGCGTCTGGAGCAGGAGCGGATTTTTTAAACGATAAATTATTAAGTGATTCAAAGGCGTCCGAAAGAGCTATCCCAAACGGACCCAGCAGTACGACCAGAGACGTGCGAGTGCATTATTTGCCGGCGAGCACACAATCATGCATTGCCAAGGCGCCGACCCGACTCCCGGCGACAATAAGTGTTCCAAAGGCGTCCGAAAGAGCTATCCAGGAGCTATCTCAAACGGACCCAACAGTACGACCAGAGAAGTACGAGTGCATCATTTGCCGGCGAGCACACATGTGTTGCCAAGGTGACCCGACTCCCGGCGACTATACACAGGAACGCTAAAGCATGACAACGAAGTGTAACCGACAGACAAACCTAGCGCTATTCTTATGTAATGGGAATTTTTATGGGTTTGAATATGGTTTCAATTGGTCAGGTTTGGGTTTTATCTAGCGTTTTGCATAGGTTGCAGTCGTGAGTAATCACCTGTAGCCGCCGAGCGGCGGATGGTGCCCGTCCGTGGCGTCGAATCCCGCCGACACCAGCACAATGTCAGGTCCGAACTCGCGAGCGACGGGCATCACGACGCCCCGGAAGGCGGCCAGGTACTCGGCGTCACCGAGCGGCGGGTTGAGCCCGCCCGACCACGCCACGTTGACGTTGAGGCCGAGACCGGCGCCGGTGCCGCACTCGCCGGGACTGCCGGTGCCGGGGAAGAAGTTGCCGTCGTCGTGCCGGTGCATCGAGATGACGAGGACGCGCGGGTCGTCGTAGAAGATGTCCTGGGTGCCGTTGCCGTGGTGGACGCCCCAGTCGAAGATCAGGATCTTGTGGACGCGGTGCTCCCGCTGCAGCACCCTGGCGGCTATCGCCACCGAATTGAAGAAGCAGAAGCCCATCGCCTGCTGCGGCTCGGCGTGGTGGCCGGGCGGCCGCACGACGGCGAAGCCGTTGCGGATATCGCCCGTCCAGGTGCGCACCGCCAGGTCGACGGTGCAGCCGACGGCCATGCGGGCCGCCGGCGCCGTGTAGATCTCGTTCCAGGTGGTGTCGGTGTCGACGCCTGGAATCATAAAAGTTATATCAGATTCTCCACAAGGAAAAAAGAGCAAGAATCCGAATGCTAGAAGAAAAATCATCAGAAGGGATGCAGGATTTCTGAGCGATCAAATAGAAGATAGGTCATGTATTTTGTGATGGTTACAGCTTCGAGGAGGTCAAACGGCATGTAAGTTTTCACCATTTGAGAGATATTCCTGAAGTTCAAAGCGACGCAGGCAAAAATATCTAAAACCTGCAAAGGATTCAAAGAAAGGATATCTGAATGCCGTAGGAAGAATAACCTGAAGACAATACATGAAGAATTTTTCAGAGGTCAACTGAAAGGTAATTCTTGAGAGGTCAACAAGGTAGAAGGATGGTATTTTTTAAGACGGGTATATTTTCAAGGTCTTATAGCATGTTAATTTCCAGTTTGAGACTTGAGAAGCGACTTGTGGCTGGAAATCTCTGGAGACGAAGGTAGGAATGACTAGAATCTGTTAGGGATCTTAACAAAGGATTCAAAAGAACTACCTAAACACAGGGCAATCTCTGACAAGTTAACTGGAATATAGGACAGTTTGTTATTTGGTGTCAGTTACAGCTTCAGTGAGACCTATAATTTCACCATTCTAAGAGACATGAAACCCGAAATCCATAGATTCAAGTAAACATTTCTGGAGCTTGGAGACGATTCAAATGACATCCCCGATCTGAAGAAAGGATCCCGTAGGGAGAATTACCTGGAGACATGGAGGAGAGAGGTCTATGTAAGACCTTGTAGTTGGAAGGGCTCAGATATACAACGATCCTAGGAGCTATATCGGCAGGGACCGCACGAAGAGGCGTACATGACAACTTGACGCCGGGACAACTTGACGCCGGACAACTTGACGCCAGAAATTTGAAAGTAGCCGATAGCCGACTTAGCGTCGGGACAACTCAACACCAGTGGAGCTATAGGACCCCGACCATTACATGAAGGCTCAAAGGTGCTTATTACTAAAGTTACGAAAGCAAGGGGGAAACGCAAGGGGGCCCGAGAGACCTTCGAACACCAAACAAAGGCACAAGAGTGCTTACTAAATGTAAATGGAAAAAATGCAAGAGAGCTCAGCAGGGGTTCAAACACCATTTATTATTGAAGACACAATGGGGTCCAGTGGGGCTATGAACAACACATGAAAGCAAAAGGGAGCTTTTTCGGCATATGAGGACACAAGCGGACCAAGTAGGGCTTTGAATACCAGACGAGAACACAAATGTGCTTTCGATTGCTTGAAAGCTCCCTAAGACACGGAAAATTGCAAGAGGGCTCATCAGGACTTCAAAAGACATTGAAGGCACAAGGGGGCTCAATAGTGCTTTGGATTACACAAGAAGGCAAAAGGGGCTCATGGGAATTCTAAACACGTGAAAAAACATAGGGAGACTCACCAGGGCTCCAAACGGTACTTGAGGTTGAGGACACCCGGGGGCACCAAATGTAACACGAAGGCACAAAGGTGTTAACGAGGGTGTTTACTAAAGCTTCGAAAGCGACGGAAAAATGTAAGGGGACTCAGCAGGGCTTCAATAGACATTGAAGAAACAAGGGAGCCAGTAGGGCTTTAAGAATCAAAGAAGACACAAAAGGAGGCTTACTGAAACTCTTGGAGGGGCGAAAATCATGAGAGACTTGAAACAAGAGTGTCTAATTGGGCTCTGAATAAGGGTGCTTACAACGCCATATGGAGACATGAAGGGTAGATACTACGATTCCGAAAGCAACATGAACACTAAAGGGGGCTCATCAGGGCTCAAAACGACATATAATCACACAAAAGGATCCACTGGAATTTCGAGTTAACACAGCAAGACAAAATGAGAGCAAAATGAGAGCAAAATGAGAGCACCTCAAGTAAACACAAGAGGGTTCATCGGGGCTCCGATTGACAAAGAAGAACTCAAGAACTACAAAATCTGAGAAGATATATTGTGGCTCGATAGAGTTCCAAAAGCTACATGAAGACACAATAAGGGGGCTAGTCAAGGCTTGAAGCGACACATCAAATTTTCCTGGCGTCAAGTTGTCCCGCGTCAGGGTGGCCGGCGTCAAGCTGTCCTGCTTCAACCAACTTGACGCCGGGACAACTTGACGACGGACGATTTGCGCCAGGAATTTTGTAAGAACAGAGTAAGGAAACATTCGAAGAAAATGACAAAACGGGACTCATCGGTAGTTGAAACGACACATAAAGACACAAGGGGGTTCACTGGGGCTCCGAATTACTCAGCAGAGCACAAATGAGGGCCTCTAGATCTTCAAAACACAAGAAGACATGAGCGGGCTCGCTTAGACTTCCGAAAACCTTAAGAAAACATCAGAGGATTCATTGGGGGCTCGAAACGACACAAAAGGACACAATGGGGGCCAGTGAGGCTCCAAAATAAAAAAGATACAAAGGAGCTCGATAGTGTTCCGAAACTGCCAAGAAAATACAAAGGGGTCGTCGGGGCACAATACGGTACCTAAAGGCAGAAGGGGGGCTCCGATTGACACAGCAAGACATAATGGGTCGCTAGAACTCCAAAACATGAGAAAAGTGAGCATGAGGGGGCTCGCGTTTTCCGAAAACCACAGAAAACATGAGGGGGCTCATCGTCAAAATGACACATAAAGACACAAAAAGGCCTATTGAAGCTCCGATTGACGAAGCAAGGCATAATAGGGGCGCCCGGGAGGGCGCCATATAGGACTAGAAACACTAGAAGATACAAGGGGGTTCATCAGGGCCTCACACAACACCACATGAAGGCACGAGGGGGGTTATCAGGTTTCAAAACGACAAATACAGACAAAGGTGGTCAGTTGCGATTCCGACAAACGTAGCAAGACACAACAAGGGCCGCTAGGATTCCACGACATGAAATCACAAAATGGAGCTTATTGCGGGGCTGGAAGCGTCACCATAGACACATGGCCCAGATTGACCGAGCAAGAAAGAATGGGGGCCGGCAGGGTTCCAAAGCACAAGAAGATACAAGAAGATAGAATTTAGAGCTTCACATGGAAACACAAAGTCACCGAGGGGGTTATCAGGGTTCTTAAAAACACTATGGAAAAACAAAGTGGCTGCGGTAAAGTTCCGAAAACAACACGAAGACACAAGTAGGGGGCTCATCAGGGCTTGAAATGACACATAAAGTCGCATGGGGGCTGTGACTTCGAGTGATACAAACTGAGGTCATTGGGACTCAAAAACATAAGACACAAGAAGTAGGTATAAGGGGCTTGCTAGTTCAAAAAAAAAACACAGGAAAACACAAGGGGGCCAGTTGGGGGACAAAAAGACACAAACTGGCCAACGAGAGTCCCAAAATTATGATAACTCCTAGCGTCAAGTTGTTCTGGCGTCAAGTTGTCCCGCGTCAAGTTGTCCTGCTTCGACGAAGAGGGCCCTGGTAGGATATCACCCATGCCGGCATGGTCGATGGAGAGTGGTGAAAATCAAGAAACAGCACTATCCCTGATGGGCCACAGAATAAGGAGACCATCGGACCGAAGAAGTTCGTCTCTTTCCACCACTCTAGCGAAATAAGTAACCAGAAGGTGGGGCTCTGGCGGAGGGAGTGCCGTTACTCCAGACGCTAGGCGTCGTAGCTCTAAAAGGCAAATTACGAGCAACGGAGTACACAAAATACGAAAGTGTTATGACGGAGCAAGCTTTGTTTGTCTGGAAACAGACACACATAGGTACGATGTATAATAGGATATATCTCTTGGGTCAGTGCGCATGCGTGAGGGCTCCAAATTAAAAAAAAAATCGTACACCTCTCATCTTACATGTCACTAGCCCTTTGACTAGCTCCTCCTGGCTGTCACTGTCATTAGTTCCTCAAGGTGTTTTGGTGTCTCGGCTGTTTTTTCGTTGTTTTCAAGTGTTCTTTTGCTCTTGCTATTGTTATTGGTGCTGTTATTGTTAGAGATGACAAGGAGCCATGTAACAAATGACAGCAGCTGATAGCGATCCAGTGTTCGTTTCGAGCGCTGTTGCCATTTTCGTTATTCATGCACCTCCACAAATGACCATTGAACTTAATTCCTATAAAACATTTCCTGTGGATACACCAAAATGGTATTACCTATCAAATACGACCTATTAAATACAGTGTATACATAAGCTCAAAGAGAGACCATAGTGAATTCTAGGTCTAGAGGCACGAAGCATGCCTTGATGAAGTTCAGCAAGACGTTGTTGATAGAACAGAGAAAAGAGGTAGGTAATTCTCACGGGAGACTTCAACAAAAAAAATTCGCAATGGGCGGAGACGTCACAGGCAGACGAGGAAGTCTTTTTTGGATCGGATCTATTCCCAATACTTGACGCTCCTGAATGAGGGAAAAGTCCTGCTGGAGGAGAAGTCCTTGAGTGACCATTTTGTGTTGATGTTCCACAATGGGGATAAAAGCAATTCAGCCAAGAACATTTGATGGAATCTGAACGAGAGATTCGTGGAGCTGCTGAAATGAAGCGGTAGAGTGACTCACACCCTATGCAGTTCGGTTTTTGAAAGGGAAGAACAAGGTTCGGTACGATCCAGAAGGTGTGTTATATTGCGAAAGCTGGAAGGAAGGGGTGATGTGGTCTGGTAGAACTTGATAACAGAAATGAAAGGATTTTGAGATACTTGACTGATACGTTTAGTAAAATCACACTCCATTAATAGGAGAATCCAAGTGAAGAGAAACAAAGTATGGCCAATAAGCAAAAGAGACACAGGCAGAAATGCCTAGAAGCTGTTTTTTGCGAGGGATGCAACTGGAATCTTTGAGAACGTCGTGGTCATTACCGATGCCGCCGCAGGGCAGGCGCACGAAAGCCGTCACGGGCAGCGAGCTGAGCTTGCTCATGTCCATCTTGTGGCGGTTGATGGAACTGGTGCCGTACAGCAGCGAGTGCGTCTCCGAGTGGCAGGTCTGGAGCTCCTGGGTGGAAGCCTTGCGCGGCCTCAGCCTGTCGCAGCGCGACACCAGGCCCGTCTCCAGCAGCCTGGACCAGATGCTCTGGAGGCGGCCGGCGTGCTCCGGGTGCAGGGCGTTGTTGCCGCAGATGCAGGCGTGCTTGAGCATCTGGTTGTCGTACGCCAGGCCGGTGGTGGGGGTGGAAGAGGCCCGGCGGCGGGACAACGTCGGGCCGTCGGGGGCCCCCAGGTGGACCACGGGGCTGCTGAGGGCGCGCGACAGCGGACGTATGCTGCAACAAGAAAATACATCTTCAGTATCATCGTCAATATATTATCATGGTCGTCATAATATAAAACCATCAGTCCCTATACAGCATGTTCCAGAATAAAGTAATCTGTGGTGGGACTCCTTAAAATTATAAAATAAAAGGGAGATTAGAATTTGGGATAAATTAGTCTTGGGTAAGGAATGCGAGAATATCGATTTTTGCCGCTTAAAAAAAATAAGTAGCGACGAGGGGAGAGGATTCGCGTGGTAGCAGTCAAGAACGGCAGATGTGCGGGAGAAGAAAAACTCATATTTTTCAAGACTAATGAATTAAGAAGAGTGCTAAAAACACTGTAATTAACTGGAGTGCATCAGTGACGAGAAGGAAAATACTGAGGCAAGTCTGATTTCTATTGTAATCAAATGCAAATTGTTCAACAGGGTTGACGAAATTGTTTGGTTTATAAAATGATAGTAGGTTCTGTTTTGATATTTCGAACAGCCATGATAAGCGTCAAGCCGATTTCAATTTCCTGTAGTTGCTTTGAGCTTTTAAATGCGGCCCCTTGTTTCAGCTACCTACCTTCAAGAAGCCAGAAAAAGGGTGAAAACCTCAGTAACCCTTTCGAAGAGATTTAGCTTCCTACAGAGCATGATTTTGTCGACTCTATTAGCTTCAGACAAGCACTAGCAGTATTTATGCAAGTCAAATCTGAGCAAAATCTCGATCACGCGTTATTTTCCCAAAGGAATAAAATATTCAACCCTTTCGCACGACAAAGAGTCTATGGGCATAAGGTTGAGTTTCCCAAAGAGAGAACCCCTTGAGCAATGCCAAGAAAATTCAGTGTCGTTTCGAAAATACTTCAAGATAGAAAGGAACAGAACATCAATTTTGCAGGCTAATTAATTAGAGGCTTACCGCGACAATTGTACAACTGATTGCAGATGTGTGTGAAGTTATTCAACCCAGCGTGAAATGAAACTGCTGGATGAGGCTGTCAGTTCAACTGACACTACACTGCCAGTTCACTACAGCACCAGCCGGATATAAAATCCATGGAATGTAAACACTCAATTTTATGCAAATGATTTGATCGAAAATTAGGACAATGGCTCTAAATTCGAAATACCAAGACAAAATTAGTGAACAACTATCTCTCTCTAAATACAATTAAATAATCGAGATTTTATTCGTATATGGAAGATGGCCTAGGTAGAAGAAAAGGTTAAAATTTAAATCTCGGCGGGGTCTTGGATCACTTGAGCAGGGAATTGAAACTCAGGTGCGTTAGGGAACGGGTTCAACAATAGTTCTGAAAATTAAGAAGAATGCGAAACGGAATTAAATTTGGACTAATTCGTCGTAGGGCTTTCGCACGTAATTAGGGTGTACTTTCTTCCAGAAACCGAATGTAAACTGAATTAACTAATCCCTAACGCTAGCTTATGTCAGCACGTCTGGAAATCATGAAATGAATAATTAAGGTGAACCTAATTAAATTGACGATGATTGATTGACTTTTTATAAAGAATAGGTGTGGTGTTAAATGACTTTGTTTATTTTTCAATATTTATTCAAATTCATCCCCTTTCAAAGAACGTGAGGTTACTACAGTTAGATTGAGGTATTAGCACGACGTGAAGTTGAGGTAGGTGGAAACTTAATTTAAATGACTTAGGTAAAGGTAATAGAAATCTATGGCACAACAAAACATGACTTAGGATCGACTAGACGTATCACAGCTAATTAAATTAATGTAGGGAAGGGGGTATCTCACAGTAGCCAACGTCCTATGGGAGATAGCCCAAAAGAACTAAAAGACCTCTACTTTATTTTTTTTTGCAAAAGCTCAATATTAACTGAGATACAGCTCTTCAAAATTTGACTTTTTCAATTGGTTTTTCATGAATAATCAATTCATAATCGGGTCAAAGTATTCGGCTGAAATTTGCCAGAGACTTTATTTGAATGATTATCTACTTATTGGTAAAATTTTACCGAAATCCAACCAATAGTAAAAAAATCTGTTGTGGGGCGACACAAAACTTTCCCGGCGGGATCCAGAGACGTCAGTAATGATTTTGATTTAAGTGTCCCTTCGGGCAGTAATAGAGTCGGCACGCGACAAAAAGCTCCAGTTTCGTCCACTTTTGAGTGAAGCAATGCCGTTTGGTATACAAATACTCTTCAGACCATTCTGAGAGCGCTGCTTTTCCGAAGCCGGTTGGATCTATAAACTTATCTCATACGGACAGGTACCCGTTCTTATAAAAATACAATGATACATATGGGGAGTTATATCTAGAGGAGAAATTGAACTTCCTTTTAACAAAAATCCCGCATCAGTAGGTACGACCCACGGGTCAAAAGTTACGAATTTTTGAAAATGTCCCCGAAGCTACGGCTCGGCGGCAAAGGATTATTCGTTGCTTGCTGACGCTTCAACAGGACGGGACGGAGTCCTAGACAAGAAAGATTTCAGCTCAGATAGGTAGCTAATGGTTTTGGTACCCGAATCTTGCCAACATACCGATAAACAATTACAAAAATAGCATCTAGTGTGAGGCGGCGTCGCCAATCAAGTGCTGAAGTTCACAATTGGATTGAAAAAGTCACGACATGCGAACATGTTCTTCTGGAAATACATGAACACATGTAGGGTCCGTCCTAGGCATGGAAGTCTTACTTTCCTGCATCAAAAGACGCCGCCTGTAAAGCATCCATTACTGGTGCCACACAGGCGCTCCTGTCAGTTTTGGGTAAAAATAATGAATGGAAGTTTTAGTGGCATTCTCAGCAGAAAGAGCCCTCCAAAAATACCGAAACTTGCCGGGATTGCCTCTGAAAAATATTCCGCTTCCAACAGTCTACTTCAAAACCGTTCCGCTCACAATCAAGAGGAGCTTTACCCTGAGCTTTGCCCTTCTTCGCCCACTTTTCGCCATCATTACTGTAGAAAGCTTTGTATGCGCGTCCGGATTTTATCGAACTTCTCACAAACATCGCGGAGCCGCAACAACAAAGCTGGCGACAGGTGCTTATACTTTCGATCCCTCTTAAATGATGAATGACAAAACTTGAAAAAGCCATCGGCACCTCCCCTTATTTCCTCACACTTTCTTTCAGGTTCCTGTTTTTTTACACACAATACAGACCAGCTCGAGGAAATTTTCATACAGCTCCAACGACGAAAATTTCCGTTGTACTCGAGTTTCCTTTGACGCCAATAAAAACCCATTATCTTCAAGCGTCCGACGTTTCGATTCATTATTTCTGTTTGTGTATTGTGTTTTAATTAGACGATATAACTAATTATTCGATCGATATAAATTCAACTAGACAATGAACGCGCGAAAAGAAAAAAATCGTCGTATCCTCTGCCCACCTTCTTTCATTCTGTATACGCCGCCTACACGGGTGTGTTTATGAATTGGAAACGAATCATATATTGATAAATCAATTTTCGTGATTAATACGTAATTGTGCCGGTGACATGGAACGGAACTCATTTCCTAAAGGTGAAAATTATTTATCATTTATCAAGGAGTTCATAGTTGATGTGTGTGTGAATGTACGATGAAATCAATCCATCGTGTAGTGTGTAGGTACATTTCATGAACCTACACAGGTAAAAGGTCGTATACAATTGAAATTATTGTTTTCTCTAGAGAATTAGTTTTTGAACACGGGAAGTACTAAATGGCAAAATACATAATGGAATGGGTACAGTAGGCTCACTCCTGTTCTGGCAGATTCTGTTCTTCTCCTAAAGCTTCCAAGGTTATTTATCAGGACTTCTACGTAGACGATCTTTTGAGTGGTGCCAGCACTCTTAGCGAAGCGCAAGAATTATGTAAGAATGTTGGTGAACTTTTGAATGGATACGGTTTTCCTCTGCGAAAGTGGTTTTCCAATGATGCTAGGGTAGTGAAAGATCAAAGACTCTGACGTGCATCCTAATTTGCTAAAATGCGACGCTAACGCTTGAACTTTGGGTTTACTCTGGTCAAGTCACGTCACACGGACCAGTTGCTTTTTTTGATTTCTGATCATACATCAAAGGAAATTATCACAAAAGAATGATGCTATCTGATCTTTTTCAAGTTTTTGACCATCTCGGGCTATTATCTTCTTGATAATTTTGATGATTGCATTGTGGCTTAAAAAGATAGGGTGGGACGATCCAATATCGCCTCAGTAACATAAACAATGGAGCATCCTTCGAAGCAACCTTCCTCTCCTTTATGATGTGAAGTTCCCACGCATCGTGATTTGTGAAAATCCAAAAACTATCGAACTACACGCTTTTTGTGACGCATCTCCAAAGGGCTACGGCGTATGTATTTATATTCGTTCAATCAATCATGATGGTGAAGTTTTCACAAGACTATATTGTGCTCCAAGGGTCGGGTGGCTCCCTTCAAGTGCATTTCGGTTTCCCGTTTAGAATTGTGTGGAGTACAGCTTCTTGCACAACTCACCAGTCAAGTCATATCGGCTTTACAAGTCAATACTGACCGTTGCATTTATTGGACAGACTCGATGATAGTTCTTGGATGGCTCAAGATGGCACCAAATCGATTGGAGATTTTTGTATCTAACAGAGTTGCCGAAATTCAAGAGTTGTCAAAAAATGCTTCATGGAGATACATTTCGAAAAAGGACAATCCAGCTGATTTGTTGTCACGTGGTATATCACCTATTGATCTCAAAGGTTCTTGTATCTGGTTTGAAGAGTGCTTGGTTGATCAGTGCATGATCCAGACGTCACTTCGGTGAAAATATCTGGGTTGTCTCGCTACCAGCGAAATCAGCAAATCGTCCAGGGATTCTAGACACGCTGGAGTTCTGGATAAGTCAGTGAGCTGCAGCAACGTACCAAGTGGCGGGAGACTCAATGTGAGCTGAAAGATGGTGCTCATTAAGGATGGCCGTCTTCCCCCATTAAGATGGAAGCTTGGCCGAGTGATCAAGCTGCATCCAGGAACGGACGGTGTGCCGCGTGTCGCAGACTTACGGACTTCCACCGGCATATTACGCAGGTCATTCGCCAAGATTTGTCTTTTACCGATTGATCTTCCAGTGCCGTGCGCTAGTGTAAGCACCGAATAATACATCGGTATTCGATTGTTAGTGTATTATTATGTTTTGATTGTTCACCTTTATTGGTCAAGAGTCGTTGTAAGGACTTTGAGTCAACAGTCAATGATTGTCAAAGTTTGGTTTTGGGAAAAATGAAAAATGTTTTGAAATCGAAGAAATAAGCTCGTATTTGTTAAGCTCGTCAACACCCTCGACAGAATCTCTAGTAGGTGCGCCACATTACGGTACTAGGCTTTGGCCATCGGAACAGCTGAACGTGATATTATTAGGAGCAATAATTGAAACGTTAACGGGCTAAATCTGATTGGATTTTCCATCCTGCTGGCCATACAAACCCCCCCGACCGCCACACTGCCACTTTGTGTGCCAGTATATACGTATAGTGGTTTTATTTCTGGCGCCTTTGGGCCTTCTGAAATCGCAAAAAGTGAGGCCGACAGGCGTCCACCGCACACACACACAACGGTGGCGCGCGATGAACAGAAAGGGAAAGCCCAATTACCCGTTCTATTTATACTGGCGAATGACCTGTGACAGTAATTAATACACTCGTAACACGACGCTCGTCAATATCACAGCTCCAGCAGTACGCGAACATACAGCTTTAGCGAGCAGCAAGTAGCCCACGGCGGAGCTTGTACGCCGCACGCATCCACTCTTTTCTATATTTAGCCCCCGCATAATGAGGAAACCATTCGATTCGACTGGTGTTGTGGTGGTGCTGCTCTGCCCTCTGCGAGCGAAAAGAAAATTAATCAAAACCACCGCCGTCTGTCACCCGTTTATTTCCACTTAGAAACCAACAGAGACCCGATACAGAGAGTGGTTGCTACTGGTTCAAGGTTCGAACGGCAAAGGCTGAAGAAATATATTATTTATTGGGCCCCACGACCGCCGCCAGCCGGAGGAATTAATATTAACTTGTTGTATAAACTGCCAAGGGACTACTTATTGATTTCGTAAAGCTGTTACGATTTTACGTCTCGAATAAAATCACCGATATATGTGCTTGTTTGTGTCTCTTGTGTGCGAGCACGAGGAGGGGGGGGGGGGGGTAGAAAAAGGGAAACTGGGGAAGCAGTCTTGATTTTTCGTCAGATCTCGTCTAATCAAAGTGGACGCATCGTTACGCTGAACGTGTCCCAGTTCCCATCTCCATTTCTGGACTTTCAAAGTGTTTTCACTGACTTATTATTTTTACAAGAAGCCGATAGATAATGTAAAGACAAATACCTGTATGTATACTCGACATATTGAAGAAAAAAAAAACGAAAGTGATGCAAACGAGTTAGCCCCCTAAAAAGTAATGTACCATTGAGCACCCATTCAGACCGATTCAAAGTTCTATTGGTATCGATGGCACACTTCTGGATTCAATGGGAAATGTATCAGGTTGTGAATGGTATGGTATATGGTAGCACTAGGCAAGTGAGCTCCATCGGTATCTATGGTACATTTGTCTCCTGATTCAACATCGAAAAATTTGATAAGATTTCTTTTTATCGTTCTGACTCGGAAAATGTATAAAATACGCCCCTCACTCGCTTTCTAAGAAAGATACAGACAGGGTCAAAATTCAATTCTTTTCGCTTTTTGAGTATCAAAAACTGATGAATCGTTCAGTGAAATTCGCCTCAATTTGACATACATAGCTAGATTTTTTTTGGCTTCAACAGGACTCGGCGAAGGTGTCTCACTGTTTTATAGCCTCTTATCTCAACTGCCACCCCATTCTAGTTCAACTGAATTACTCCTGGTAGGTACTGTTCCATGGTTCTTTCATCTTCTCGACAGAACTGGACGATGGCCGTCTTCAATACTCCAATTCCGAGTCTAATTCACCCGCTCGACCGGATTTGCTTGAGGGTTGTATGAAGCGATGTTAATCTTGTGAATCCCGTATTCTTTTACTACCACTTGGAGTTTCTGATTGGAGACGATAACAGATCGGTAGCCACCTAGCGGTAGATTTTGTAAGCGCGAAAAAGCAAAAAAAAAACATTGCAGGTAAGAGGTATGGTTCAGTAAGAGAATTTTATGCATTTTTGAGTTCTTGGTATGCATTTGTTCATACCAACGTATGGACAATCATTTTCATCCAACAATTTGTTTGATTTTGGTGTCGGTCTGTCTGTCCGCACGAAAACGCAGATATTTAAAGAAGACGTCAGTGTGGCTAAACCATTGAACAGATTACAACAAAACTTTGTACACAAGTAAAGCATGAAACCTAGCCGTGAAAACAAGACTGGTGACGGGATCTGTCAATTGAAAATTTCACTACAGTGAAATGACAGACAGCTTATGTCATCAAATGTCAATTGTTGCACATCGTTGAGAGTTGAGAAGCTGATGAGGATTCTAAACTTGTATCGAAAACACCTGGAGCCGTCGCTTCAACCAGAGGATCGCAAACGAAGCACCGACCTTTTGCCTTGTTCCAGACAAAAAGCCATGCGAAACGCACGTTCATTTATTCGTTAACTTGAACTTTGAGTTACCAGCTGAGCTCGCACTTTCATTTTAATTATTTTGACTTTTCTATAAAAAAAAAACTCAGAGGGCTAAAACCTGTGTATTTGCATATTATAACAATCAAGCGAAGGTAAGTAGCTTGAATTTACATTTTTCTCGCATTTTGGGCTCCGGAGGCCGAAGGAATTTGTCAAGGTGCAACCGTTACGTATTTCTAGATCCGCTGGACCGAGCAGTTTTGCTTTCAAACGACGCCTGCAGCCCCCCCCCCCCCCAAACACTTGAAATGGATTTTGCCCCTTGATAATAATAGTGTGGCTTCTCTATATCTCCCCATTCTAGTTCCACCACATTAGTTCTGGTAGATATGGTCTCAAGCAAGGTGTTTTGATCTTCTTTACAGAGCTGGGCGATGGCCGTCTCCAATAGTCTGATTCACCCGCTAGACCAGATTTGCTTGAGGGTTATATAAAGCAATGTTATTCTATTGAATTCGGTAATCTTCAACTACTACTTGGAATTCCTCATCGAACTATGGTCCGTTGTACATTATGATGCCGGATATCAGGTCGGTAGCCACCTAGCGGTAAATGTGGTGGGCGCGCAAGACCGGAAAGAAATAATTGCGCAACGAAATTTATCATTTTGAAACAATCAAAGGCCAAAGCGGCGAAGAGTAAATCGAAGCATTCTTAGAAACTCGTCGGAAATACCTGAAGTCTCAATAACTGATGACCAGGAGAAATGTAATCTTTTCAACAAATACTTCTCATCTCTTTCTAAAAATAGTTCCGCGACAAAACCGAATTCGAAAATACCAATATATCCCAAAAGCATTTTTCTCCGGCCAACGACGCCGGAGGAGGTGGAATTGCTGATAAGACGTTGCACTTCTAAATCAACACCAGGCATAGATGACATCGACGGCAGAATAGTTAGAAGGGTGAGTGCGTCTATATCGGCCCCACTATCTCACTTGATTAATCAGTCTTTTTTGGAGGGCGAGTTCCCAACTGCATTAAAAAAATCCAAAGCTGTGCCTGTCTTCAAAGGCAAGGGCTCCGACCAAGATGTTACCAATTATCGAGTGATCTCTATTCAATCACAGTTCGCAAAGGTTTTTGAGCTTGCTTACTATAATAGACTTTTATCTTTCCTTGAAAGCAATAACCTTTTGAATGACTTTCAGCATGGTTTCCGCCCTAAAAGAAATACAACTACCGCACTATCTGATGTTCTCGACTTCATTTACGGCGCTCTTAATGATAAAAAGCACGTTGTGGCAATACTGTACGACTTGAGTCGCGCGTTCGATACCGTAAATCACAAAGTTCTTTGCGATAAGCTGTTCAACATGGGAATACGCGGCTCGGCCCTGGACTGGGTGCGGAGTTTTCTGAGTCGGAGGACGCAGAGTGTGGTCATTGGCGCGGCGATCTCGGGAGAGGGCAGCCTTCCCGCGGGAGTTCCACAGGGCTCAATTCTGTCACCGCTGCTTTTTGTTATATTCATGAACGACATCGTGAAGGATCCTGGGGACTCCTGTGGGATGGTTGTTTATGCGGATGACATCAGTGTGCTGTTCAGGGAGCCTCTCGCTGGGAGTCTCGCGTCCAGCGGTACGCGGTTGACGGACCAAATCATGAATTGGGTTGAGGGAAACGGATTGATCCCGAATGTTGCCAAGACCTGCAGCATCCGTTTCCTTCATAAAAACGCAATCAAAGACACTAGCACCTTAATTAAAACCAAGGGTCAGTCTGTCAGAGAGATGGATGACGTGAGGCTCCTTGGACTTCACCTGGACACTAAGCTGACCTGGGAGTCGCATATTGGAGTTGTGCTGAGTAAACTCAGCTCCACTACATTTTTGATAAAAACTCTCAAGCACTCTGTGTCCGACGACGTCCTCAGAATAGTTTACTTTGGCCTGGTTCAGTCAGTTCTTTCTTGTGGCTTGATTTTCTGGGGAAATGCCCGCTATAATCAAAGAGTGCTCAAGGCACAGAAGAAGATTGTGAGAACGATGAAGGGTGCAAACGCCGGGCAGCACTGTAGACCCCTTTTCATAGAGTTGCGACTTCTTACTTTACCATCCCTCTATATTTACCTGTTGATACTCTTCATCAAAGAGAATGAAGCTAAATATAAAATAAATGCAAACATTCACGAACACTCAACTAGAACAAAGGGCAATTTACACCATCCCTTTTCGAGACTTTCCGTCGCCCAGAACTCCCCGAGCCACAAAGGAGCTATATTTTTCAATAAAATAAAAACTGTTGTTGATTATCACCCCAACACCAATGTTTTCAAGAGAAGGGTTTTCAATTACCTGGTCGGTCGGGCGTTCTACACGGAGGAGGAGTTCATGACCTCTTGTTGAACCTTGTTTTAAATGTGTCACTTGTTGTGTTGTTTTTTTTTTAACATGTAATGTGATTGTTCATATGTACTTTAAGACAGGATTCTGTATATAGTTTTTTATAATGCTGTTCATATAGTATTAATTCCTTGACGTGTATAATGGGCATTACTGCCTCTTGCACAAAAAATAAATTCTATTCTATTCTATTCTATTCTCCACTCCA
The DNA here is from genome assembly GCA_949128115.1 of Anaspis maculata. Taxonomy (NCBI): domain Eukaryota; kingdom Metazoa; phylum Arthropoda; class Insecta; order Coleoptera; family Scraptiidae; genus Anaspis; species Anaspis maculata. The sequence continues at coordinate 79,380,751 of OX421964.1, read as the reverse complement.
AATAAAGAGCATTAGTTTTGGTAGATATTGTCCCAAGGTATTTCGATCTTCTCTACAGAATTGGACGATAGCCGTCTTTAATACTCTAATTCGCCCACTCGACCGGATTTCCTTGAGGGTTGTATGGAACGATGTTGATCTTTTGTATCTCCCGTATTCTTTTACTACTACTTGGAATTTCTTTTCGAACTTATGAACTTTACTGTTGTCCATTATAATGCCGGTTGAATTGGGGACGACAACAGATCGGTAGCCACCTGGCGGTACATTTTGTAAGCACGCGGAACCGCGAAACAATGGCAACCGCAAAGACGAAAAGCCACGCAAAGCGTCAGTTAATTAATTCGTTAACATGAACTTGGCATCACCAGCTGCGCTCGAATTTGGAGTTTGATTCATTTTGACTATAGACAAGAGAAGTGTGAAGTAACAACATGGCGGCTGACATTTGTTTAACATTTTTTGGAGGCAACCAAACGTGCATGAACGTGATGTTTCTGTGTTTTGTTCGTTGTGTTGCCATTTTGCACAGACTTTTGTTTATTGTGAGCTCCCAGAAAATGTCAAACAAACGTCAACCGTCATGTTGTGACGTCATCACTTCTCCGGTCTATTTATCCGAACGTAAAAAAACGAACGTAAAGTCTACATAATTGTGTATAACATTCAAGAATGTACCTGCAATTCGCCATTTCCCTCGCATTATGGGCCCCAGGGGTCGGTCGACTTTGTCAAAGTGCTACCATTAAAAATTCCTCGATCCGCGGGACCGGGCAGTTTAGCTTTCAAACGACGCCTGCATCAACACTCGAAACGGATTTCGACCCTAGATAATAATAGTGTGGCTCCTCCACATCTCCCCATTCTAGTTTCACCAAATTAGTCTGGTAGATATTGTCTCAAGATGTCTTGATCTTCTTTACAGAATTGGATGTTGGCCGTCTTCAATACTCCAATTCACCCGCTCGACCGGATTAGCTTGAGGGTTGTATGGCGCAGCTGGTTCACGTTACCAGCCTGCTGTGCTCGCACTTGGAATGGATTCAATTTCAACTATTTATCCAAATTTCAATCAATTTGGAGGGCTAAAATCTGTGTATTTGTGTATAACATTCAAACGTCATTTTGAAATATTCTGTTTAACCGATACATCTTTAACTCCAAATAATTTAATAATATCTTTCAGCATATCCCTTAGATTTTTCTGGCTCCGACAGGACTCGGCGAAGATGTCTCACTGTTTTATAGCCGCTTATTTCAACTGTCACTCCATTCATTTTCACCAAATTAGTTCTGGTAGATATTTGTCCTACAGTTTTTTGATCTTCCCCATAGAATTGGAAGACGGCCGTCTTCAATACTCTAATTCACCTGCTCGACCGGATTTGCTTGAGGGTTGTATGGAGCGATGTTAGTGTATCCCTTAGCTACTACTTGGAATTTCTTATCGAACTGCGATCTGTTGTCCATAATGATGCCGGTTGAATTGGTAACGATAACAGGTCGGTAGCCACCTAGCGGTAAATTATGCAACCACGCGAAAGCGGAAATAAACGATTGAACCACGAAACTACTTTGACACAGCCAAACGTCTAAGCAGCAAAAAGCGAAGTGGATATTTTTCTAAAATCATATTGAAAATACCTGAGGCAGTTGCTTAAAAAAAAAGTTTCGCAAACGAAGCATCGACCTTTTTGCCCTGTTCTAGCCAAAAAGTCATGCGAAGCGCAAATTCATTTCTTTGTTAACAGGAATTTTGCGTTACCAGCTGCATTCGTATTTGGAGTTTCATTCGTTTTGACTATTTTTTCAATTAAAAAAAAAACAGGGCTGAAATCTCTGTATTCGAGTACAAAATTCAAGTGAACATCAAAAAACCAACCGATTTCAGAAAATGTGGTCATGCCGGATAAGTCATTCTTTTGGCTACAAAATGCCATGCTGAGTCACGTGGTCGTTGACATTGTTCACCATGTACAGGGTGACAACAAAACCAGTGTCATAATGGCCAATTTTCAACAGTGCACAACTTTTCGAAAAAAAATCGTAGATTCTTTCCCAATGAATTTTTGGAACTTTTCTGAAAAGTCCATTGGGGGAAGAATCGACGCTTTTTTTTTCGAAAAGTTATGCACTTTTGTGGTTTTGCATTTTGACACCATTTTGACACATTTTGACACCATTTTGACAATGTGGTTGTGACACATTTTGACACCATTTTGACAGTGTGATTGTGACACATTTGGACACAAAATGGTGTGCCATTTTGGCTCACGGCAGTGAGCAAACCGGCGACGCAGGTTCCAGACTGACAATTTGACAACAAAGCGCAGTTCAGATGAAAGATTCATGTCAAAATTCTGACGTAAACTACTAATGATGTTACAAAACTCGAATTTTGCACGGCAAGCTGCGTTTTTTCTTAAGCTTGAAATGGATTATAATATGTATGGACTTCTCTGATATGCAAGACATGCTGTTTGTTTACCTTCGCGATTCGTTGGCCCTCAACTCCAGGTCCCGCTGCTCCTGTTCCTCGGGAGGAGGCTGCGGCGGCAGCGGCACCGGCGGCGGGGCTCCGACGCCGCCGCCCCCGGCCCCCTGTCCGTCCAGCAGCGGATGGCCCAGCGGCAGCGGCGAGCTCTGCGTCCTGCCCAGCGGCCTGATGACGCCGCGTGACTGCTGCGGCTCCTGCAGCTCGCTGATGGTGTCCAGCGTGGCGCCGCCGTCCTCGTGCTCGCTCTCGATGGCCGGCAGCGACGGGTAGAAGGGCAGCGTGCCGGGCAGCATCTGCCCCGTCAGCGGCATGCCGAGGCGGGCGGTGGCGGCGGCCCTGAGCGCCGCCTCGGACAGGTCGGGCGACAGGACGTGGTGGGCCGCCAGCGAGATGTTGGGCATGGAGGGGCTGCTGAAGAGGGCGTGCCGCTGGTACTCTTCGGTTTCGCAAGGGGGGCTCAGTTCTTTGGGGGGTTCGCCGGGCAGGCCGCCGCCGCCGCCGGCGGAAGGCGGCGACTCGCTCGGCGGCAGGCACGAGCTGAGGAGCTTCTTCTTGAGCGACGGGGGCAGGTGGCGCTTGACGATGGGGCTGCTGCGGCGCTCCATGACGCGCTGCTTCAACCGCACCTTCAGGAGATTAGGCTCGGAGGCTGCAACAAATTGTTCGTGTTATTCATCTTCTTGCATACAAAATTGATAAAGGGATCCATAGTACTCAAAATGGAGTTGTATAATATAAAGTTGTAGTAAATCAGTCTTCTCCACTTGTTTTTTATATCATTTACTCGAGTTTCGGCTAATTAAATATATAAAGCCATTTTCAAAAATAATGTGACATAGCATAGAACTTTATGTCTAAGTAATGATGTAACAATGAAGAATAGACGTAACAGGTAAAACAACAAAAGAAAATGAAGGAGAGGATTATAAAATTGGGAGTAGAGCTGGTATAATGTAGATGTTGTCAAAATCGGTTTGTTCGTTGAGGAGGCTATCTGGGTCAAGATTGTATTGTTTTTTTATTTGCAAAATTTCAGAAAATTCAATTAGGTGTCTGTTGTCAAGTTTTTGGATTGGTTTCAAACAATTAAAAGCAAAATCATGGCCCTCGGCAACTACATGTCTTGTAAAGTTTGATTTTATATCGAACGCAGGTAGTTCCCTGCGGTGCTCATTTAGTCTAATTTTGAAAGATCTTATTGTGCGACCTATGTATATTTTGCCGCAGGAACAAGTTAATTTGTAGACTCCACTAGAATTTAGAGGGTCAATGGGGTCTTTGGTTTTTACTAAATGGGAGCTTAAAGTGAAAGGTGTTTTGAAACTAATATTGATGTTAAATTGTTTAAAGAAACGTGAAATTGAAGTGGAGATGTTGCCAAAATAAGATAAAGAAAAATAATTCTTTTGAGTTTTTTCTTGAGTCAAGCTGAAATTGTTTTTTATTTGATGTTTTAAGAGCTTTTTCTTGTAAAAAGATTCGAAGACTGCTTCGGGAAATGCATTGTTGGATGCAATTTGTCTTATGATATTGAGTTCAGCTGAAAAATCCTCAGGTGTGAGGGGAGTGTTGAAAAGCCGATGAATGTAAGTACTGAGTGCTGAAAACTTATGAGTTTGATGGTGGCATGAATCGAAAGGAATTATGGTGTCTGTATATGTCGGTTTTCTGTGAATTTTGAAAACGTGTTTTGAATTAACTATAGAGATGTTTAGATCCAAAAAAGAAATGTTGTTATTGTTGCTTGTTTCAAAGGTAAAAGTGATATTATTATGTAATGAATTATGTAAAGATATACCCATCAGACCTATAGTTTCTCTATTGAATTCACCCACATATCTTTTATCCAAAACCATCAATCAGATTTTAACATCTAACCTGGAGTTATCATCACCTTATTCAATCAAAAATTCTTCAAACCTTATTTCAAACCTAAGTCCAATAAAAGTCCCCAACAACAGTTTTCTTGTTTCTTTTGATGTAGTCAACTTGTTCCCATCTGTACCTGTCGACGATACTTTACAGCTAGTCAAAGATATTCTCTTCAATTCCAGCTTAAATGATGTAAACACCAGAAATCTATTCAATATGCTACATACCTGTACAAAACAAAACTATTTCAAATTTAACAATAAAATATATTTACAAACCTCGGGCTTGAGTATGGGTTCACCACTCTCACCATTATTAGCTGAGATCTTCATGACATGGCTAGAGAAAACTCTCATTTCTACCAGTAACCTTTTCAAAAATCATATCATCTACTGGTACAGATACGTAGACGACATCATTTGTTTATTTCAAGGTAACCAGTCAGACCTAACAGATTTCCTCTCATTTCTCAATTCATTACATAATAATATCACTTTTACCTTTGAAACAAGCAACAATAACAACATTTCTTTTTTGGATCTAAACATCTCTATAGTTAATTCAAAACACGTTTTCAAAATTCACAGAAAACCGACATATACAGACACCATAATTCCTTTCGATTCATGCCACCATCAAACTCATAAGTTTTCAGCACTCAGTACTTACATTCATCGGCTTTTCAACACTCCCCTCACACCTGAGGATTTTTCAGCTGAACTCAATATCATAAGACAAATTGCATCCAACAATGCATTTCCCGAAGCAGTCTTCGAATCTTTTTACAAGAAAAAGCTCTTAAAACATCAAATAAAAAACAATTTCAGCTTGACTCAAGAAAAAACTCAAAAGAATTATTTTTCTTTATCTTATTTTGGCAACATCTCCACTTCAATTTCACGTTTCTTTAAACAATTTAACATCAATATTAGTTTCAAAACACCTTTCACTTTAAGCTCCCATTTAGTAAAAACCAAAGACCCCATTGACCCTCTAAATTCTAGTGGAGTCTACAAATTAACTTGTTCCTGCGGCAAAATATACATAGGTCGCACAATAAGATCTTTCAAAATTAGACTAAATGAGCACCGCAGGGAACTACCTGCGTTCGATATAAAATCAAACTTTACAAGACATGTAGTTGCCGAGGGCCATGATTTTGCTTTTAATTGTTTGAAACCAATCCAAAAACTTGACAACAGACACCTAATTGAATTTTCTGAAATTTTGCAAATAAAAAAACAATACAATCTTGACCCAGATAGCCTCCTCAACGAACAAACCGATTTTGACAACATCTACATTATACCAGCTCTACTCCCAATTTTATAATCCTCTCCTTCATTTTCTTTTGTTGTTTTACCTGTTACGTCTATTCTTCATTGTTACATCATTACTTAGACATAAAGTTCTATGCTATGTCACATTATTTTTGAAAATGGCTTTATATATTTAATTAGCCGAAACTCGAGTAAATGATATAAAAAACAAGTGGAGAAGACTGATTTACTACAACTTTATCTTGCATACAAGGTTTCAACATCCTAAAGTTTTCGGTAACATATCGGAGACTGGCTTACGAAACTCGCTGGAGACCGGAGCGCGCAAATAAGATACACACCTGTGCAATTGGAGGAGGAGCCAAGTATCGAAACTTTGGTGGAGTTTTCGCGGAACTATCTTTTTTTTCTAGGCCTCTCATGAATAGACCAGCAGGCAGCAACAGGTGCTGGGATATTCCGGGATAATTAATAAGAGCGTGCGAAAATAGAAGAATGAAACATGAATTAAACTTGCGACGACTTGGTGGAATTTATTCAGTAATGATCAAATTTTAATTTTTTCCCCTGGTTTTGAATGCCGGGACAAAAGAGGGGATGTCAGATAAGGGATGACTCTCCCCCCCACCGACACAATTCGACAGGGAGAAAAAAAGTTGATGAGTGAACTTGAGCGAGACTGATCATGATCAGTCTTAGAGAGTGGAACAAGTGTAGTCCCATCGGATAAGTACCTCTCAACCCACCGAAATTCAAGTTACTGCCGCTAGTGCTGCTGTAGCGATCTCTCAATAGACACCAACTCACCAACAAGCCCAAAATTGCAACCAAATAGGTTCTTTAGGCGCAAAATATTCAGTTCAAAATAACAGACCTTGAATGAAATTCAACCACAAATGTCTGAGACCCCCTAAAAAAATGCCTCCAAATAGGAACACAAAAGAGCATGATATTCGCTGCACAACTTGTTTAAACTTGTTGCTATCGATTCTTTAAAGTCATGGTTGAGTTTAGAAGATGTAATATAGTCGGAAATGATACCAAACTTGCCGATATTGGTTCGAAATCAAGGAATACGTGAAAAACGACCACATGTGTCAATTTGAGCCCCCCGGGCCCCTATCAAGAAGGAAAGGGGGTGCCTATACCACTTGAAAAAATTCGGATATATCACAGACCAAGAAAACACCTTGCTTCCGCTTACAATTCTAGTGCAAAAGAAAAGGTCCAAGAAACCTCCAAAAAGCCAGAACAGCCCCCTTCTCCCTCCCCCTCTGGTAAAAATTGAGAATGACTCCACCCCTCAAAACTTTCATTTTTGACTATATTCCACAAAATAGTAACTTTCATTATAGTGGTATACCCAACGCTTGCGCCAAATTTTGGCGTCAAATACAAAATTTGCGAACAAATGCTACAAAATCGCAAGAAAAACCGCCACAAAGTTGAAAAATACGCGCCGCAGCGAACAGGGTAATAGGCTAGAGGTTAATACACACTAGTGATTACTTATTTTTCATCAAAAAGTCCGCATTGTTCATTAAATTATAAATAACTGCGTTTTACATTGATCGGATGTGCGTACGCAACCCATAATGCAACCCCCACCAACTCTATTTTCAGTTTGACAAGCAACGGCCGTGACTTTCCGCTGCTGTCTGCTGTCAACATCAACTATTTATTCGCCATTTTGGAGTTCGCTCCGAGTGTCGTACGTTTGTAAACAAGTGGGCCGCTATTGAATCGTGTGAGAAAAGTCCCTGGGAGTTTTATATAATCCGTAGGTACTACACTTCTGTAGCGAAAGTTGCCCAAAAACCACGATTTTAGGCAACATTCGCTACATCAGTGTACTCCGGAATGTATTGTCACCGCGTTCGGCATGCTCTACTCCGTTCACTCTTTTCACTCCAACTACCACGTGGCCATGGTTTCAGGAGTCTTGATTGGTTGAATCGATGAAATGGAGTTAAAAGAGCAAAAAGAGTGAGCATGCCGAACGCAGCTTGTGTATGAATGTATTGAATCTATCCTTGGTGACCCGTTTCGGAGTGAAATTTTTCCGGTTACACAGCTTCACCCACCGTGCACATGGTCACATTCCTCGCAAGACTTTGCGTGTTTTTCAAATTTCTCCAGTACCAAGTTTTTACGCTATTTTAAGCACGTTTTTGGGAATCGGATAAAGAAATACATATTTTTGTCATTATACCGACTATCACTGTGCCCATTCCCATGAGCACAATGTTTAACGGCCCCTTTCACTTGTTTTTCCATGATTTTTGGAAGGATAACACCGCTGATTTAGTTTCGAAAAAACTGATTTTTATACTTTGAAGAGCACAGGGCCGCTATTCTTGAATCGTGTGGGAAAAGTCCCTGGAAGTAAAATACATTCCGCAGTACACTGATGTAGCGAGTGTTGCGAACTTTCGCTAGTCAAACTGAAAATAGAGTTGTTGGGGGTTGCATTATGGGTTGCGTACACACATCCGACCAATGTAAAACGCAGTTATTTATAATTTAATGAACAATGCGGACTTTTTGATAAAAAATGAGTAATCACTAGTGTGTATTAACCTCTAGCCTATTACCCTGTTCGCTGCGGCGCGTATTTTTCAACTCTATGGCGGTTTTTCACGCCATTTTCTAGCATTTGTTCGCAAATTTTGTATTTGACGCCATTACTTCAGAAGACGAGTATGCGCGCTGATGGCGCGCTGGATAATGAAAGGTACTATTGAAAAATAAAATAAAATAGGCTTTGGCCGAGGCTTTGGCACAAAGTGCATGATCCATCCACTAAGCCGCCGGACTATTATGTCGTTCATATGCGACAGGATTTTTAGGCATACATATCATGATTTTTTATCGAATATGAGATTGCAAAATTCTGGTTGCAAATGATATATTATCAAAAATATGATATTGTAACATAAATACAAAATATAACATAAAAACGTGAAAGAATAGTCAAACGAAGCAAAAAAACAAAACTCCAATGGAAAAGACTGAACTGAACAAAATCAAAATATTAATTTGGTGTGGAAAACCTCAAAACAGGGTAATTGAGAAAATGCACGATGGCGATGTGAACAAAGACATGTGCGACTACACTTCTCACTGAATGAGACGCATGCGTCAAATTTGGTGTCGAATATGTGCGACAACGGTATATGAATGTCGGAACCTTACGACGCCAGGCCCTCAAAGGTGCACAAAATATTTCTTGTCGCAAATGACTAATCATATTTAACAGGTGTCGTCACATATTGACGACGTTCGGCCCGTCGTGGAGCATCATAGCATTTGTCGCATATAGGCGACGTTAGTCCGCAAAGGGTCAACTGAAGATTATATCGATGCCAAAATCCTACTGAAATCGACTGTTCCTGAATTTGAATGAGTTCTTCCTATCTCACTTTTCCTTTTCTTGAGGAATTGAAGAGGAGAGGATTCTTGTCCTAGTTTGTATTATTATTATTATTCCTATTTATACCTCTATAGCATCAAGAAAGGAGCAAACATTGAACATTTGAACCCTGTCATTGGGGATGATTTCAAAACCCTGCGATGTATTACTGGTTGCCAAAATTCTAGGATACACAATTTAATTCATAATATTGTTGTTTTCAAGTTGAACAAACCCAACTGTAAACAGAACAATCTGGTGAAACGCTTTGATTAATTCGAATTTGCAATCTATTTTGTTGTGATCAAGAGATAGTTTTAGATTCAAAGCGAAGCGAAGGTAGGTACCATTACGGTCGAAATAAAGTGGACGACAGTTGACAGATTTTTTGGGATTCTGGCCTAAATTTCGCATGACAGCAAGCCAACTCGTTGACATTGTCGTCCACTTAGCTGTAGCCGAACCTCTCCAGCTTGTCGGTTTACTTTTGCACCAAAAAATCATTCTACTGAATTTAAAACGTGAACGACGGCATGTACAGGCTGTTTGCGAACTTAAGGTAGAAAATTGAGCCGCAGTTATAGAAATGCTTCAAAAGTATCAGAAAAATGTTTTAAAAAAATTAGGGCTTCTGTCTTGAAAATATGGAGGGTCAAAAGATGGCCCTTCGACCCTCTCTATTTTCGTTGTTATTTTGAGATATTTCAGTAAACTTTTTCAGCAGACCAAAAAACAATGTTTTTGAACCTTTGAATGTGTTTTGTAAAATCACATTTGTGGGTGAATCGTAAATCCTGAAAATCCAGTTCTTTTCAAAAATGCATGCAGAAAATTTCATATGGTAACTACGGTATGATCAAAAACTTTTCTAGTTGCGGTAGGCTGTGGCCTGGTCATTGACAGGCAAACGAGGCTGATTTTGGCCAGGCCACAGCCTACCGCAAGTAGAAAAGTTTTTGATCATACGGTATTTGTGTTATTTGTTGCTCCACATCAGTTTTATAACCTCGCTAAAACTAATCACCAGCATTCTCGAGTGAACATGGATTTTTAGGATTTTTGACTCACCCTGTACACTGAACAGAATCACAAAACACATTCAAAGGTTGAGAAAAATTAGCTTTTTGATCTGATGAAAAAAATTATTAAGTTCTTTCAAAGTAACGAAAAAAGAAGGGGTCGAAAGACCACCTTTTGACCTTCCATATTTCCAAAAATGAAAATCAAGAATTTTTTTCAACATTATTCCTATGGCACTTTTGGAGCATTTCTATACCTGCTGATCAATTTTCTACACCCTGTATACGATGTATATATTTATTTCTGGGCAAAATGAGTAAGAAAAAGGTTTGAATATGGTTATTTGGCAAGAGATCCTTTAATTTGGGCCCAAACCTTCCAGGTTCAAAATTCTTACGAGGATCATTAGTTTGAAGTATTTGAAGTATTTTGAACACAAGAATCCTGTTGTACTCAATGTCCTTTTTGATTTCAAATGTTTATAAAATAAATTTATTAAAGAAAATTTTAAAGCGTTTTCGAGTCGCTAGAGCCGAGCCGGTTTGGCTTTAAAATCAGGGGATTTCATTGGTTCTCGAAAATCTCTGGCCAATCAGTGATAGCGATTTTCAAGCTGAACTGGCTTGGTTCTGGTGACTCGAAAATGCTATTAGTTAACTTTTGAGCTTATTGATTTTTCTTGAATAATTGTGCTTTTCAAGTAAAAACTTTCAACCGAATAGAAAGTTGTAGAACCTCTCACAGCAGCATGAAAGAAACTGGGAGATGAATTCATCTAAAAGGAAACTTTGAGGGAAACAACGAAATGTGAAACTAAAAAATGTCTGGAAAACTAAATAGTAGAAAATAAAAGTAAAAAGGAGGTCTACATAAGAAAATAACTCAGACTCTAGAGAGCAAATTATAAAAGAACGGAAGCTGGAGAAAATTGGCTCTATTTTTTTTTTGTGGGAGAGTAAAACAAATAATCAGGGTCAAGTTCTGTTTAGCTTCTTGTACCGACACGTGCCTCGGAACTGTACTCCTTAAATGCACGTCTCATTTTCCACGCATCAGATTCGGTATTGATCACGGGCTTCGGATTGAAAAGCACCACCACCACCGCCGGCGAGAACCCTCCTCCTCCTCCTCCTCCTCCTCACCCTGTGTTGGCGGAGAGAGGTAATTGTGGCTAAAAATAAACGCCGTCGCAATTACCTACCTGTCTGATCCGTTTCCACCTTTGGAAATTGGACTCTCCTGGCGGCGGCGTTCGAGAAAAGCGGAGGCGGCGGAAGAACGTCCGAGGGTTCGGAGAAGGGGCGGCCGGGCGTCAGGTTAGGGGGCCTGACCTGGTTTAATATAACCAAATCTCGCGGAAAACATGAGATTTTTGTTTTCCACCGTCAGAGCGAGGTGGGCAGAGCATTTCCAATAAATGCGACTTGTTTTTTCTACGGATTTTTGTTCATGTTCGGAAAAGCTCGGTCGTCGATTTCTTCTTGTTTTACATATCGTCACACAATGGCCCAGGTATTTTAGTTGTTTTAAAAGAAGCGTGTGGATAAATGACGGGCTCGCTAAAAGTATGCAACACCGACCCTAAACGGTCTCGACTATAACATATCAAAAGTCCCCTCGGATCACGTGCGAACTTCTTTATTTTCAATTTTTCCGACTAGTATCCAGGAGCGTATGGAAAATTTTCTTCGGGACGTCCCTTTCTTTGGTTTGGAAGTTGGAATTAGAGAGAAAGATTGAAAATAATTTGCAGGAAGTTGGAAATTGTTTTGAAAATTATTGTGTTTTGGAAAATTTTGAATTTTCCGGGAAAACCTCGAATCTCTTTCCTAATCATCTTATTATAAGAATCGTCAATTTAAGCTTCACTTTAAGCTCCATCATTCAAGTCCAGTCTTGAAAACCCCGGCCGGTTTAACATTTTCAACCGGAAAATTCCAGGGAGAATGGAAACAAAATAGTTGAAAAATGTACACGAATCACCTCTTGTTTGAAAAAAAAGATGGAAATCTGTTCAAGGGACAAAAATTTGTAAAATTTGCAGTTTTTCCAGAGATAAAAACTCGGAAACCATCAAAAACTCAAAAATTTTCCCTCCAAAACTTAATTCAATCTTTTCTCCAGCTTTCATCCACAGTATGTTGCACCTAAAATGAAAATTTCGTGGAGCTCACCGCATGTCAAAGTTTGCACTGCAGTTTTTTCAAATTCACGGAATGTGCAAATTTAATTTTGAAAAAATCACCGCCAAAAAACCAAGACCGTGTCGCATTTGAAAATTAGCCTACACGACGCCCAATGGAATCTTCTTCCGATATCAGCTGAAACTTCAAGGAACACGCCTTCTGGTTAGGATTTCATCAGAAATGTAATCGTAGAATAGGGGTTTCCATCAAAGTTGACCTAAGTAGTCAAAACATTCAGTGGAGCTCAAAGTGATATAACTCATCAAGGAAGAGGAGTAGTAAAAAAAATGTATTGCTGTAAAAAGCTGACTGTATGCATTTTCACATTCTACATATTCTTTGTTCTACATGCCATATTCCATAGATGCTCCCCACATTTGTTATACAGGGTGTCGCGTAAGGTTCTGAAAAAATGGAAAGTTTGAATAACTCCGAATTCTGTTTGAAAAAATTGCAATTTTTCAACTGGTCCAGGGAGGTACTAGAACTTATACCTCGGTACAGTTCTTCAAATTTTCGCCTAGGTCCTTTATTTACAGGGTGATCTAACAAAATCAACTCTTAGGTTTCGCGGTGATAACTTTTAGCTCCGTCAACCGATTTTCAAAATCGAGGGTTCATATTTAAGCTGAAACTTCAAAGAACACGCCTTCTGGCTTGGATTTCATCACAGATGTAATCGTAGTATAGGATTTTCCATCAAAGTTGACCTGAATTTGAATTAACTTCGAGATCTGGTCTTGCGAAAGAAATAAACAAAACTCAACTTGCCTTTAAACCAGCCATTTATGGCGAGCAATTCAAGATCTTCTTCGTCTTTGTGAGGCTAAAATTGATTGATGGGGAAGCCAAATAACTGCTGCATCTTTTCCAAGAAAATAATGCCCCTGCACACCTGAGATTGCACGTAACCTAGGTTACTAAATCAAACTAAAAAGTTGATTTTTTTAGATCACCCTGTAAATAAAAGAAATAGGCGAAAATTTGAAAAACTGTTCCGAAGTATGAGTTCTAGTACCTCCCTGGACCAGTTGAAAAATTCCGATTTTTTTTCAACAGAATTGGGAGTTATTTAAACTTTCCATTTTTTTCAGAACCTTACGCGACCCCCTGTATAACAAACGTGGGGAGCATCTATGGAATATGGCATGTAGAATGTGAAAGTGCAAAACATCGGTATCCGGAAAAAACGCACCCCGCAAAACACCCCCGGAGAAAACTCCCCCGGAATAAACACCTCCGGGAAAAACACCCCCGAGAAAAAATAACCCCGGGAAAAACACCCCCGGGGAAATCACCCCCGAAAAAATGCCCCCGTAAAAAAGGCCCCAGAAAACAGCCCCCAGAAAAACCGCCTATGGGAAAAAAGGCCCCCTAAATAAACGGTGTTAAAACAGAGGGTTAAGATCGACAAAAAACAAAGAAGCCACTAAGTCCTCGGAGCGTAAGGGGGCTTATTACACATGAAACAACAATGGGACTCAATAAAGGGCTCTAAAAAACCATTATCAAATACAAAGAGGTCCGATCGAGTTCCGAAAGTCATGGAAAAATGAAGGGGGCTCAGCAGGGCTACAAACGATATTGAAGACACAAGGGGGCCTTATAAAGCTTCATATAACAAGGGAAGGCAAATGGGGCTTACTGCTACTCTGAACCAATAATAGTCTGAGTGGCAGGCTAATTACGGCTCCATACTATACTTGAGAGACAAGGGGGCCCGATAGGTCTCTGAATACAACATGAAGACACAAGCTGCTTACTACTGCTCTGAAAGCCACGAAAAGATGTAAGGGAGCCCAGTGGACCTTTAAAATACGTTAAAAAAAAACAAGGGGGTCCAATGGAGTTCTGGAAACACACAAGAAGGCAACAGGGGGCTTACTGGAACTCTGATAGCCAAGAAAAAACATAAAGCGGCTCATTAGGGCTCCAAACTACACTTACGGACCCAAGGAGGTCCGATAGGACTCCGAATATCACCAAAGCAGAAGGTGCTCATGACTGCCCCGGAAACGGATGTAAGGGGGCACAGCAGAGCTTCAAAAAAAGTTGAAGAAACAAGGGGGCCTAATGGAGCTCTGGATAACTCAAGAAGGCAAAAGGGACGTACTGGGATTTTAATAGCTAAAATAAAAACACAAGGGGGCTCACTAGGGGTCCAAACTACACTTGCGGACGCAACGGGGTCCGATAGAGCTCCGTATATCATATGAAGGTAGAAAAGACTTACACTAGGGCTTCCAGCAATGCAAGAACGCACAAGATGGCGTAATGGAATTCTGAAAGCCACGAAAGAAACAAAATAAAGGGGCCAATTGTGCATGGGTAACACAAGATGGCAGAAGGGGGCTCAGCGGAATTCTGGAAGCCATTAAGCACGCATAAAGGGGGTTCATTAGGGTTCCAAAGTATACTCAAAAGACACCAGGAGCAGGCCTAATTTGGGACCCGATATAACATAAATGCACAAGGGTCTTACTAGTGCTCTGAAAGACTCAGAAAAGTGCAAGGGGACTCAACAGAACTTCAAACTTTATTGAAAACCCAAGGGGGCCTAATGGAGGTCTGTATTACAAAATTACGTAAAATGGGGTTCACTGGTACCTACTCCGTAACCGCCACAGAGACATGACATGAAGGAGCCAGGGTGGGTTATAGAACTAGAGTTCGAAAAGCAACGAGAAAACACAAAGGGGCTTATTGGAGCCTGAGGCAAAGTGCAAGAAATTATTTTGCGACGAACTGTCCGTGGACTAGTTATTGTCCGTGGGTAGAATTATTATTGTCCGCGAGACGAACTGTCCGCGACGAATTGTCCGCTACAAATTGTCTGCGGGACGAATTGTCCGGTCAGGAAAAACAACCCTGGGTAAACGCTTCCTTAAAAAACGACAAAGAAAAACCTCCCTATAGAGAAAATGAGCTCAAAATCTTTCGGGTAGGTAAGTATCTCAATAGAAATCATTTTAGTAGATATCTCGTAACGTCGTCGGTCACGTCTAGTTATCTGATTTCGATTTAGCGTTGTTCAGTTTCTATAGAGTTCAAGAATTTCCAGTTTAATTGTGAAAAAAGTTGGTTATATCGTTAGAAATGCCTTCGAATTTTGTTACTTTCAATGAAGGAAAGCGAATCTCAACTCACGAAGGATTCTTGTATTATATCGCAGGATTCTTCATAACATAAAAATTTTCCTTTTTCGCCAGGAGTGTTTATTTTGATGGCGCTTCTTCCCGGGGGCGTTTTTTCCGGGGGTGTTTTTTCCGGGGGCGTTTTTTCCCGGGGGCATTTTTTCCCGGAGGTGTTTATTCCGGGGTCCTTTTTTCGGGGGTTTTTTGCTGGGGGCGTTTCTTCCTAGATCCCAAAACGTCACCTTTCTACGCAATATATTTTTTTTGACTGAAAACTTCTCTTCCTTGAGGAGTATTGAAAAAGTACTAGTGTTGAGTGTTGAGTACTTGAAAAAAATCGATCTCCGAGCAGGAAAAAACGTCTGAGTAGAGTCCTGCACCGAACGCGGGTAATCCTAGTCACAACCCGGGTGAGCGGCCGTCTCGGGTAGTAACAGCCAGGAAGAAATTTAAAAATTGCAGACTGGGAAATGATGAAAAATTCCAACTGCAGACCTAATTTGATTCTGATTTTGTGTTGCTTCTTGCTGAATCAGGTTCCAATCCGTTGGATAGATTTTGAATGATAAAATGGCAAAGTTTTGAACTCTGGCATTTTTTATCATTTGACGGATGACAGATCAAAAAATACTTTCAACAATTTTGAACACAAGGGCTTTCAAATGACGTATTGCAAGTCGAGTTCCGTGTCCGTGTCCGTGAGATATAATTTCTGTCATTTTTTGACAGTTAACATTTCCGTTTGACAAATGACAACCAAAAACTAAAGAGATCATTCGACAGCGAAACCATGTTAGTCCAGTCAAATTAAGCAAAAATCTGGCCAAACCGGAAATAAATTCGTAAGTTGACGGAATTTGTTGGATCGATGTAGAATTCAACGTAGAATAACATACTGAAATTCCTGAAAATTCCAAGGCTTGGATTTTTTTTAGAACCAATAAAAGAGCGCCATCCTTGAAAATTTTTGTTTTTTTCTGAATAACTTGTAAACTATCACCTTTAGAACACTAATACCTGCAAAGCAAATGTAGCCCGTTGAATTCTCAAAAGGTCAGTACTAAGCTCATTACTTTGTGGTCAATAGTCTCTGAGTTACAGCGTCTGCAGGAACGCAGTGAAAATGACTCAAAATTTATTTCTGAATTTTACGTAACAATTTAAATAGTGTCAGTTCAGGGGCTGTAACGTGGACAGAAAATGAGCGGATTTCAACGTGTTTCACATTTTTGGAAAGCCAATTCAACATTCGGTATCACACTTTTGTCTAGAGGTCGCCAACTTCAGAATGGTACTTTTCCTCGACCTTTGAAATCGATACTTGAAGTCCCAAAGAATCCCCAAAAATCGATTATTTTCATACCATGCCATTTCCCTAATTTTTCAAGTAGAGCAAAACCATCCAGGAAATATGTGAGAATTGATTATCAAAAAAATTGGGTGTTTCAGAATGTTTTTCCCAGCGATGGTTCCTGAGTTCTATGGGTTGAAAGACTAATACGACCTATTTGGAGAAAAAGATAGGTAGTCCGGACACTAACTGCTGAATACTGTATGGACCTTGCATTTGATGATACAAAATGCCACTGAGCAGACGTAGTGAATATACTTATGTACTTTCCACGTCTGCCAAGTGGCATCTTACACCTGAAATGCAAGGTCCGTACAGTATTCAGCAGTTATTGTCCGAACCACCAATCTTTTTTCCAAATACGTCGTTTTAGTCTTTCAACCCATATATCTCGGGAACCATTACTGGGAAAAAGATTGTGAAACATGTTAATTTTTTGGTATTCAATCCTTCACATAATCTCTAGATGGTTTTTCCATACTTGGAAAATGAAGCAAATGGCATGGTATGAAAATAATTGATTTTTGGGGATTCTTCGGGACTTCAAGTATAGATTTCAAAGGTCAAGGAAAAGTACCATTTTGAAGTTGGCGCTTTCTAGACAAAAGTGTAATACCGGCTGTTGAATTGGCTTTCCAAAAATGTAAAACACACTGAAATCCGCACATTTGCTGTCCACGTTACAACCCCTGAACTGACACTATGCAAATTGTTACGTAAAATCCGGAAATAAATTTTGAGTCATTTTCACTGCGTTCTAGCAGACGCTGTATCTCAGAGACTATTGACCACAAAGTGATGATTTTGATACTGACCTCTTGGGAATTTAACGGGCTACATTTGCTTCGCTGGTTTTTGTGTTCTAAACGTGATAGTTTACAAGTTATTCAGAAAAAATCGGAAATTTACAAGGATGGCGCTCTTTTATTGGTCCTAGAAAAAAAGCCAAGCCTTGGAATTCTCGGGAATTTCAGTGTGTTATCCCACATTAAATTCTGCATCGATCCACCAAATTTCGTCAACTTCCAAATTTATTTCCGGTTAAAACCTATTTTGACTGGACTATGTCTGTATTGTACTGAATTACAACTCGGTCGGCTGTTATCGTAGCAAAATATAGACAGACACACAGGGAGACATCACTGCATCACTCCTTCTTAATAATTATCCTGTGGACCTCAAAATCTTCATCTAGAATTTTTTTTTGGCTCGTTCACAATACTTCCTCTTCTTGGGTCGGTTTCACGATTCAGCCTAATTTCTTCCACTACAAGATGATTGCTAAAATCTGATTGTGTTGGGCAGTGACAACTGTCATACTGACATCGAAGTGACATGACAATGGCAACCAATCAATTTCATCGCATGCTGCTTTCGGCAACCATCTTGTGGCGGGAAAAATAAAGTTGAATTACGAATTAGGTACTAGAAGCTACTGTTTCGTGTACGCAAGAGCTAACTGGAGCATTTTTTTACAGCAACAAAAATTGTAAGAAGCTTTATGCACATGGCATCTGGGTGGTATGTGTAGCACAAGCACACCTCTGACTTTGAAGCTCTATATTCCATACATTGAGTAGGTACAGGAGGTATAATACCTATAGGTACTAATAACGCAATTAGTGGCGATTTGAATTTCCTCCTTTCAGGCGCAGATCTCGCGGTGCCATGGCAGCGACGGCCTTTTGGTCTTCTTTGTTGTGTAGCTCCAGCTACTTGTACAGGCTCTCCTCTTCGCCTCTACCATATACACCTCTCTTCATCATCTCCACCTCATTCATATATCGATTGAATACAAATTTGCCGTTGGCTATATAACCACCGGCACACACCAACCAACCACTCCAAGGACGTTTCGAAAAGCCCCCGAGTTTATTTATATTCCGTACGTGTATTGCGCATTACGAGGCATTAAATTTGTATATTTCATACCGTCCGCCCACGCATCTTATACAATTAAGGTAGGCACCTATAACACCACACTCGTCTAGCTCTCGCTCCTGTGTTTATATCTCGCGATTCCCGCATAAGTTTGGACTCTTCTGATGGATCCTTAAGTTGGATCCAATAATATTGCAAATTCTCGGAAATATTTTGCTTGTAAGAAGATAGAGTGGAAGGACAGAACACACGAGCTTTGGCTTTAGAACGTGTGTATAATGTGTGTGCCACACGATAAATCAAATGGCGCGACGAATTTGAATTCCTGAAGTAAACAACCCTTTTGATGTCATAATATACCGCTTTGAGTGTCTGCGAGCCAGATTTAGTGCTTTCTTACACGTCGCCAGGAGTATTTGCAATCAGATTGTATTGGTCTTTGCAAACTGGAAAATTGGCAGACTTTACAACTAAAGACAACTAATAAATTAGCAGATTTGCCACTGACTCCGAAGCTGACTTCACTTCAGAGACCACGCCAACATGCCATTGGTATTAATGGAAGACACTGATGAGTCCAAAGTAAAGGACGAAACGCCTGTTGTTTGAGAATGCCTCTTCAGCCCATAAATTTCTCCGGCACGCGCACAGTTTAGCTGCGCTAAGATCACAGAATCATATTTTTCCTTATTAGTGTCTCAATTACCCATGAAGAAAAGAATATCTGGTTGTCTAAGTTTTAGGCGCTTTTAAGTTCTAGTCAAAAATTTGACGTAATTTCGGCTCTGTTATCATTTAGCAGTTCTCCTAGTACCTATTACCACATTGATTTTTGATCCCGCGGTTGCTGCTTTACTACTCCCACTAATGCCCCAACAATTTGGGACAGCTCTCAATTATTCAGCGATTCATCTTTGAACTGCTCTACCTACTTCCAAGAACGAATGCTCGATTTTCCGAACTAAACAGAAGGAGAAATAATTGTATCCAAGGATTCCCAATCCAACAGCGAAGGGTGAAGACAACTGACAATAATTAGTGGCGAGGTCTGTTCAATATGAATAATCAACGTTACCAGGTACTAGGTGTAGTTGGATTATAACGGGTATCTATTCATCATCACAATGGCTTGGATTTAGCTATGACATATGCGAATACCGTGCTTTGAGACGTTGTGTATCCTCTCACTCCTCTCAGTAAGAGAGTTGAATTATGAGAGATCTAATTTTGGTCTAAATACGCAATATTATTCCAACATAAGGACAAATATCTTCAGGTTTCATTAACTTTTTGTTAACCTTTGTAATTTTTAAAAATATTCGTGAAACATTTCAGTTGATAACTTTTTCTTCGAATCAGTTGAAAAGCACCAAACAATAATTGGAATCGCGTTTTGTACATAGACAAGGACAAAAGTAGAAGAAGGAAGAACCACTGCGCATCCATTTCAGCCGATATCGCATGGGGTCCGCCATTTTTAGGTCATAACGGTTTTTCCAAGGCGGCAATTCAAATGGGGGGAGTACGCGCGAGTCAAAACCACAGACAGACGTCAAAACAGATGACAGTCATGAGACAATTTGTAGGCTATACTTTGTAAATGAAACAAATAACTCAAGAATTTCTGCTCACGGCCTTGACTAATCCTCATACTCATAGTCAATACTTCGCTCGATCTCCGACTTCGCATGTCTCAAGTCCTTGGGACAATCGGAGACCGACTGCGAGTATGGGCCATACACGTATGGGCATAAGGCCCACGATATGTGCTTAATTTGAGCTACAGAATAAAATTTCAAGAAAAATATTCAATGTTTTACTTGTGATAAAATAATACAAGTTTGAAAGTGTTCGTTGAACATCACACTGAATCAGCTCTTCGCTTTACGTTTTGGCTAGATTGTGCACCTAATCTTATTTTCAAATAGCATCTTACAGTTCTTTCAATTAAGATAGAATTGTTTGTTTCAAAATATCATTGTCCGAAACGAGGTTCTGAATCGGGTCCTGGGAGTCTGGAGAAAATTTTGTTCACATTACTTCGAAATGCCTCGAACAAATCAGCAGCACCGAGCCTTTCTTTTAAGACGTTTCCAAGTTATTCCTTCATCATTCCAATTGCCTCGAGTCACAATCGAAACCCATCACCCCGTGGAAAACTAAAAACAAAACTTAGTTACCGGAGTGAAATTTGATTATTTAAATTCAGTGTTACGTATGAAAGGAAAGGATATCTTCCCATCTCTGGGTTCATCAATCGCTTGATATTCTTGCAAATTTCGATAGGTATAACAAGACATCCTGTATTGATGCATTAGCTGAGTTCGATCAGGTTCGATCAAACTTATTACACAGACAAAAACGCCAAACGAACACTTCACACAGAGGCCTCGATATCTGTTTCACAGCTTCTAAGTGGAGATTGAACTGCGGACCCCATTCTCCATACTTCCATAGCGGCTTTCTTGCTTCACTTTCTTAACAAAAAGTCATCAAGTACAATGCACTCGACAATGCATTAATAATGCAATGCATCCCAGGAATATAAATAATATCCGGTCAAAAAGTAGAATTCGTGGAAACGAACATTGAATAACACTCAACATTGAATTCTATTGTTATGTTTTACACAAAACCAAATTTAGGCGCCGAGGAAAGTTCGATCACAACAAATCAATCTAACCTAAAACTTCGTAGCTGTCATCAAGTACACTGTCAGTACTGTCACCCACCTGTCATAATTAAAATTGCCGCCAGGAAAAACCGTTATGTAATCAAAATGGCCGGCCTACAAATTACACAGCCGCGCAGGTATCTTGCCTCTTCTACTTTTGTCCTTGTCTATGGTTTTGTAGCATTTTTTATGTAGTCACCGAATATGACAGCAGAATTTGAAGTTTATACAGGATGACTTTTTCAACAGAAACTCGAAGAACAAAGTTTTGAGTACGGTCCTGTACTCTTTTCATGAATAAACAGAGCGCTACAAAGGCCTTTGGTGTTGGAACACACCTGCCAAATTCCAATTGATTTTACTGATCTACTCGTGGGATACGGCCAATTGAAGCTTTCGGTTGAACACATCACCCTGTATATCGTAAACGGAAGGCATTAGGAATCTGTCGAAAGTTACAAGCTGTCAAAGCCAAAGCTCTGACGTTCAACAGCTCGAGAAGAAACAGAACGGATTTCAATCCAATTTGGTTTACAGCACAGCAAGCAACATGTGCAGCTCTAATAAAAATCAAGCATGCTACACAAGAAATCAGTGAAATGGTAAAATTGAATTATTCCTAGTTTTTTTCAGTTTTTTTTTGTTTAATTTTTTCACAAGTTCGAAATTATTTCACAGACCTTCATGAAACTTGGTACAGGGTGTCTCACTCAAGTCTGCCCCCCCCTCAATATTTTCTCATTTTCAAAATATTTCCATGTTTTGAAAACTTTTCCTTAATAATTTTTGTATGAATTTTTCGAATATGAGATCAGATTTAACAATACAGAGTTGCCAAAAAAAACCTTTTTTAAATTGCTCCATATTTTTTCACAGCTCGATAGAGTGTTTCAAGCTGAATTTAAAAATAATATATAGGTATCATTTATACATAATATACAGGTGGTCCAGGTTATAGTAGCAATAATTCACCATTCGATGGTCCATCGAAAACTAGGTCGACATGCATAATTCAATTTTTCTCCAAAACGCTTCCTAAGAGAGATAGAGCCCTTCAAAGTTCAGTTTTTGAAATCTTTTTCAGCAATAACTCTCAAGTCATCTAAGCGATTTTGACCAAATTTGGTACAAATGCTAACTAAATGAATACTCATCACTTGACGTAGATAACTTTTGTCAAAATGGTCCAGTGGCGTAGATATGGGGGAGTTGTTTTACTTCTCACGCCCTATTCTCTACGCCACTGAATATTTTTGGAAAAATATATTTTTTTGGAATTCCTTGTTCAATTTAGAAAAGAAAGTTACTCTTTCAAAATTTTGATAAGAGGCTTGATTTTCGAGATATTCAGGTTTTAAACTTTGGAAAACATCTCGAAATCGCCACTTTCCAGAGCCCAAATTTTTTTTGGAAACACCTTGTTTCTCAGCAAAAAATGGCAGTAAATCAACTTGAACGACCTAAAACACTCATTCCAGTTATGAAATCATGAGTTTTCTTGGATTTTAATTTTTAGGCCTTTGAAAGTCGCGATTTCGAAGCGTTTTCCGAAGTTTCAAACCCAAATATCTCGGAAATGGAGCCTCTAATCAAAATTTTTCAGGAGTGACTTTTTTTCTGAATTAAACAAGAAATTCAAAAAAAGTATAATTTTTCAAAAATATACAGTGGCGTGGAAAATAGGGTGGGAGAAGTTGAACAATTCCCCCGTATCTACGCCACTGGACAATTTTGACAAAAGTTATCTACGTCAAATGATGGGTATCTATTTCGTAAGCATTTGTATTAAATTTGGTTAAAATCGCTATAATGACTTGAGAGTTATTGCATGAAAAATATTTTAGAAACTGAACTTTGAAGAGCTCTATCTTCCTTGGGAAGCGTTTTGGAAAAAAAAATTATGCATGTCGACCTAGTTTTTGATGGCCATCGAATGGTGAATTATTGCTACTATAACCTGGACCACCCTGTATCTACTTCACAAGTAACAAATATATTAAGACATGATAAATGCAAAAGACACTACGATCACTAGGACAAGAATTCAACAATAAGCGAGCCATGACTGTAATGCTGCCATGGCAACACAAGTTTATTCGCATGCTGTCAAGTTTCTGCTGTCACAAATTTGAAAAAATGCGTCATTCTTTTGAAATTAAATTTTTTTGAAATTACAGAATTTACAATTTACTAAATTTCAAAGGCAGAAGAGGGTCGTGGATATTAAAAGGAATCGACGATCAAGCATCACTAATGAAGAAATTTGAATTATTCAAAGTTCTTCAATAACTAGTTCCCGGAAATGGTTCCCACTTCGGACGTCTTGTTCGTAGATGTCTTGTTTTAGAACTCCCCCAAGAAAATCGAGCGGATTGAGATCCAAGCTCCAGGCTGGCCACGAAATAGTTACATTTCTTCCGAGCCATGAACCATGTAGGATATCTGCCATTCTTGAACTCCAGATTAGTTCTTGTATAATGGGAAGGAGCCCCATCTCGCTGTTAAATGAGACTGTTTCTTTAATTAAGGGCTAGGTTGTCGATAAATTGCTCAATTTCACCGTGAAGCAGTTGTAAGTAACTTTGTTCTGTGAGAGCACCCTCGATAAGAATTTATCCGATAATGCAAAATTATATTGCATTATCAAGGCTATTTTACATGAAATACCAAAATTATCTTCAATGACGTTGCAGGGAGGAAGCTTTAAAGACTCCTTGTCGTAGAAGTCGTCGCGCTATTAATGAGGATTGAGGACCACGAATACGTCCTTTCAAGCTTGCTAAATTTAAAATATGATATTGCAGAAATGATTAAAACTGGATAAGTAAGGTTGCGGACTCATAAAAGTTTACACCGACGGCGATCGAGTGGCCATGCTAATTCAGTTTTGACGTAATTTTGAATGGACATGGCCACACGATTGTCATCGGTGTAAACTTTTATGAGTCCGCAACCGTACCTACCTATTCTCCTTTTTTTAAATTAAAAAGTTTTTATCATTTTTGATTACCTATTGCTTAAATAGGTAGGTACATATTATAAAAAAATCGCGAAAAAATAATGTAAGTATATCCCATACACTTTCTATTTTCAGTAGAATGACTTTTTGGAGCAAAAATAAAGTGACAAGCTGGGAGGCTACGGCTACGGCTGATGGCACCTGCAAAGTTCTGGAGCAAAACCATCAGCGGCCATTGGCCGTATTTTCCCAGCGCTCTAGCTTGTCACTTTATTTTTGCTCCAAAAAGTCCTTCTACTGAAAATAAAAAGTGTACGGGATATAAGTATCTATTGGTACCTGTTGCGAAATTCGTTGACTAGACTACTACAATAAGATGAAAAGGAATTCGCAGATGTAACGTTCAAGGCCGAAGAGTCCAAAAGTATAATGGACAATCATTATGGTAGGTTTTTGCTGTGCATAGACAAGGCAGTTTTATGTGAAGAAGGTTAGGAGGAAGGTAGGTACGTAGTCCAATTTATTATTAAACCATGTAATTTGATGAAATAATGTTCCGAAAAAGCTGAGGAGGGAAAAACCTGATTGATGAGAGCACGCCACGGGCACATGGCCCGCCGTATATTTGAAAAGACTAGTTATCACAATTTGATTGCATACTGAATAAATAGCAAAGATACCTATATGCCTGCTTACCGCATTATTTATTTATCGATTTTTAAAATTTGAGCCATGTCACTTCCTCAAAAGATAAAAAAAAATTAGAAAAATATTCAGCCCGCTTTAGATGATTTCTTCAATCAAATGAAGATACAAGCGGCCTTGCTTCTCCTTCGGCGAATGGCAATGACTTGCTTCTAACGGACGATTCATGTGAAGACAACGTCTGTTCGAAGAAAGCCATTGGCACTCGCCGAAGGCGACCCAAAACGACCTGTATCTCAATGTTAATAGACTTTCTCAATTTTACTTCTTAGGGTTTGTCAATGGAGGCGGCACATTTACGATTCGAGTTGGCAGTTCAAAAGAAAATTGTCAGAAGTGACAGCCAGTGTGTGAATCATGTGGAAAGTGTTTTGACATATTCCAGAGCTGTGTGAGTTTGCCCTGTTACCAAATACCGAATCCTCAGTCCCTAATAGGCGGATAAGGCGGCATGA
Source organism: Anaspis maculata (assembly GCA_949128115.1). Taxonomy (NCBI): domain Eukaryota; kingdom Metazoa; phylum Arthropoda; class Insecta; order Coleoptera; family Scraptiidae; genus Anaspis; species Anaspis maculata. The sequence goes on along the minus strand of OX421964.1, from coordinate 79,355,325 downwards.
CTTCAGCCCGCTAGCGGAGAAAAAAAATAGTTCGCATGTTTGAATGCGCGTCAAGTCAAACGCGCTAGAGAGACTGACTCATTGGCTCTTCTTGACAGCTGTGACTTCTGTGAGAGAAACTATGACGGAAACGCACCCTAACGCCTCGAAATTATTAGTTGTTTACTTATATCAAAAACAGATAAGTCATCAGGTACCGAACTGTTGCTCACTACTTGTATTTACTACTTTAAATTGAAGTCAATTCAAGTGCATATACTAGTTTGAAAATGATGATATTTTACAATGACCATAATTTACATTACTGTTTATTTATAACAAAGCATTTCGACTTTAATGCTGTGTTCTAGCGAGAGACAACTGTTTTCTGCTGCTACAGCTATTTGTCGTTAATAATTAGTTTGTCATATTCAGGGGTAATTGTTTGTTTATTATTAAAATGACAAATATCTGATGAATCATTTAACGCCAAACACGTATAATTTATTGCAATAACATATTTAGATACTTAAGCCTCTGATTCATAATATGAAATAATGTTTGAACGCGTACGTCGCTCAGTCTGAAGAGACTTGTAAAATTTTAATAACGCTGAATGAAAACTTTGCCATTATGCAAAGTCTATCGAATGGATTGAAACCACATTTCGCGAGAAGAATCACAACAGAAGTATCAAATGAGGACTGCAATAGGAGCTTTTCATCGTTTACCAGTCTAGCGCTACGAATTTTTGATTTTTTTATGGCCGTTACTACCCCGAGACGGCCGCTCAACGGGGTTTTGACCAGTATTACCTTCGTTTGCTGAAGGACTCTACTCAGACGCCATTTTCTGCTTGGGGATCGACGTTTTCCAAGAAATTCCAACTAATATCGGAAGTAGATTGCATTAGGCTCGTGTAGGCTAATTTTCAAATGCGACACGGCCAGTGGCGGCTCGTGAGTGTTTTGCAAGGAGGGCTCAAGTTAATAACAAATTCGCGCAGTGGCGGCTCGTGAGTGTTTTGCAAGGAGGGCTCAAGTTAATAACAAATTCGCGAGCTAAGAACTATATTGTTCTATCTGCATTTCTTGTAGAAAATGTTTTTCGAACTTCGAACCAGCAAAACATGGACAAAATGTTTCCTGATATAAACAGTATCAGATCAGAAACTAGAGAAAGAGGCTTTTATTCCTTTCCCGTTTCTGATCTAATTGTTCAAATCATGAAACATTTTGTCCATGTTTTGTTGGTTCGAAGTTCGAAAAACATTTTCTACAAAGAGTGCATATAGAACAGTTCTCAGTTCGCGAAATGACGAAACTCGAGACAAAAACTTTTTTGTCGTATCCGCATCACAACCATATGGAGTTTTAGCATTTACTGTTTTGTCAAAATTACGTGTGAGTTAATGCACCACGAATTTATTCTTGCGGGTTCGATTTGCTTTATATTCAGTAAATCAATGCTGTAATCGGACGTCCGTTGTTTTTTTGTATTTATTTCTTCTTGTAGGCTTGATGACCTAAATGAAACTTTTTTAGGTCAGCTATCTTCATGTTTGCAAACTGTTGACTAATCGAAGAGTACATAAATAATTATATCGATTATTTCAATCGGCTGGGGGCTCGAGAAACGGAGCCCATATCTGCAGTATAGAGCGGGAGCCGCGTCTCGCGTTGCCATGGTTACGGCACATGCTTTGCGCGGGTGCACCCCGGCATCACCGCATCGGCGGTGGGCGCCGAATGCGGAGCCCAAGACGAACTTCTTCGACCGTGCGATCGCTTAGAATTATTTTGTTAAAATATTAATTGACCAATGACTGAACGTTTTTGCTCTAAACCAAATCTTTGGAATAAGTATAATTGATAAAATGCATTCCATGTCTTCCTACCGATAAAAATCTCTTGCCGCCTTTAGCGTTGGGGGGGCGCCGCCCTTGAGCCCTCCCTCACCAGCCGCCACTGGACACGGCTGTGATTTTTTCAAAATAAAACTTGCACATTCTGTGAATTCAAAAAAAAAATCGGTTGTGTCACTCCAAAACTTAGTACGAGTTGCAAGGAACGGATGGAAATTTTATCATGAAATGATGTCCTTTCGGGTGGGAAGTTAGATAAGAAAAGATTAAGAGCTCCATCATTTGAGTCTGGTCTCGATAAGCTAGGCCGGTGGATTTTGAAGTGGAAAACTCTCAGAAAACTTGAAGAATTTTTGAAGAAATTGCCTGGAAATGTTCAAGAATCAATTACCCCTTTGTTCAAAGAACGTTAGTATAAATCTGTTCACAAGCTAAAAAGTTAGAAATTTACAGGTTCTCATTAGGAACCAAATTATGTAGAAAGAAAAGCGAGTGAGGCAGTCAGACGCATTAGCACATGGATAGAAGTGAACGATCTGAAATTGGCACCACAGAAAGATTGAAAATAATTTGCAGGAAATTGAAAATTTTGAAAACTTGAATTTTCCGGGAAAACAAATCTTTTTCCGAATCATCTTATTATGAAGATCGTCAATTACGGCTTCACTTTAAACTCCATCATTCAGATCCGGTTTCGATAACCCAGGCCTGTTTTACATTTTCAACCGGGAAATTCCCGGGAAATTGAGAAGAAAATTATCAGAAAATGTTCAAGAGAAATGCAAAAATGGCGGAAAATCTGTTCACGGCGTAAAAAGTTGGAAAATTTGCGGTTTTTCTAGAGATGAAAACTCGGAAACCGTGAGTCCGATTTAGAATTTTTTTCCCCAAAAATTAATTCAATCTTTTCTCCAACTTTCATTCCCAGCATGTCTGCACCTAAAATGAATATTTCGTGAGGCTCACCCATATACTGGCTCACCGCATATCAAAGTTGGCATTGCAGTTTTTCAAATTCACGGAATATACAAATTTCATTTTGAAAAAATTACCGTCAAAAAACCGGAACCGCGCCGACTTTGAAAATGGGTCTACACGACGGACGCCCAGTCCAATATACTTTCGATATCAGTTTGACGTTTTCGAAAAAAGTCGATCGCCGAACAGTAATGAATTTTTGAGTGGAGTCCTGCATCAAAGGCGAGTGTCGTTCTGGTCAAAATTCGGACGAAAGGCCCTTTCGGATGGCAACGGCTAGGAGAAATTTTCATACCGCTTTAAAATTCATACCGCTCGACTGGAAAATGATGGAAGATTGCAACGGCAGACTTAAAATGAGATAGACAGAAAGAAGTTGGAGAAGAGATTGGATCAATGTTTTGGGTCAAAATTTTTGAAATCGGACCAAGTGATTTCGAGTTTTCTTCCCTGGAAAAACTGCAAATTTTTAAATTTTTATCCCGTGAACAGATTTCCACCAATTTATTCAAAACAAACAAGAAGTAACTGGTTCTTGAACATTTTCCGAGAATTTCTCTTCAAATTCTCCAGATTTTTCGAGAGTTTTCCACTTGAAAATGCAAAACCGGCCTGGCTCTTCGAGACCGGACTCAAATGATTGAGCTAAATATATAATATAGCCCTAAAGTTGGCGATTTTACCATGAGATCATTCAGAAAAAGCTTTGAGGTTTTCCGGAAAATTCAAAATTTACCGGAAATTTTTCCAATTTTTTGTTCGATTATTACGGAAGATGCTCCAAATTTGTGTTAATCTTTCTCTCAAATCCCAACTCCTAAGAAACGTCTTATACGAAAATTTCCATCCGTTCAAAAAGTTACTCGTCGGTAAACTTTTGGCTTTTGGGGTGAAACATTAACCGATTTTTTGTTTGTATTTTCAACCTCACAGCTAGGTACTACACCCACTAGAAGCCCTTCAAAGGTGAAGGTGGTGTGACATCAAAAATGTGTAAATCACAAAAAATGCACCAAAAAAAACACCTACCTGTTTTCCGCAGAGGAAAATCGTTGTTTGTTGTGGAATCGGACCCTGTATCCATCCCCTCTGACCTGTGGAATTAAAAATCAAGCATTAGTGGTGAATTATTGGGTCGGCTGGTGATATCTGGTTGGATTTGATAAGGGTCCGTGTGCGAAATGTCAATTTAAAATAAAAAGGGTCGGCATCATCGGTAGTTTTGTTCTAAATCCGGAAGCGAGAACACGTACGAGGTGACTGTGTGCAGACTTTTCGGAAAAACCTAACACGCATTTTGGCTTGGCTTCAACAACACCCAGAGTTACGCAAAGTGGTGATTTGTTACGTTATTAGAGTTTTGTATGAATAAAAAAGACATTGAAGTTTGCAGAAATGAAAAAGTTTCACTTTAAAAATCAATAACAATTACTACGTAGGTATACCTACCTAGTACCTATGTAGGCAGACTATTATTATTATAAGGCATAAGGGTAGGTAGATGGTAGATAAGTATACGACTATTTTCTGAACCAAGTGAAGTTGGTGTAGGTAGGAGTGGCGAAGCACCACCGGTGGAGTTAATAATACGTTATAAAGCAGTTTGTAAACTCAATAAATCTGCGGTTAAGTTGTTGATTTATTGTGAATGTCTGTGCGGAGCAATTTGCAAAACAGAAATTGGAGCAAATGCACCTTCAGTTGGAGCAAAGGAAAATGAGTTATTTCCAGAATGTGTGCAATCTCTCTAATAACGACGAGAAATTAGCTGCACTTAAAACTACAGTACCTCAGTCCTTCATGTCTTACCTAACCAAAGCCCGATTTATACAGCAAAATATGCCATCGTGGTGATTCAGTGTCGAGCATGTAGGAGGCGTCGGGTGAATGTTTCAACTGTCAATAGTGTCAACGTTGTAAACGTCAAATAGGCTGAGAGATCTGTCATTTTTATTTCTGGGGTCTTATTTCTAGAAGGGAGCGATCACCAGGTGACCGCGGTGCAGCCAATCACAGACCTGGTTGCCTAGCAACTTCGCATGTGAACGAATCACATCCTACCTAGAAATAGGGCCCCTGGTGAATAAAAGGTTCGAACACGTAGGCGGCGATTACGACGGTGTTGCAATACAACTGTCAATAGTGTCAATGTTGTCAACGTCGTAAAAGTTGGAAGATCTGTAATTTTTAGTTCTGTCACTAGTATTTCCGGTTATTAATAGGGTGATTGTGTAATTCCTGCGTAACATTATGTTATTTATATGTTAGCTACATAGCTCTGTTTGGTTAGCTTTGACATATTGTTGTTTCGGACGTATTCTGTAAGGGCTGTAATGTTACGGTCATCGTAACAGAGTCCAATTAGATAAAAAAATGTTGGATTGTTTTGAAGTAATGGTGTGTGCGCATGCGCGATGTGCATCCATCATCCATAAGTTCTATCTCATATATACCTGTATCACTTATACATGTACACAAACAGGTAGAACAAATGCCAGAGGACTACTTTCTATCATTTTCATTCACCAGTAACTACACACACCATCATCAGTGCTAATTCATCGATTTCTTGTTCCATTCGATACTACCTTGTCATTCTGCTGGTAGTTTCCTAGTGGTTTTTTCACAAATTATTATTAAAATCATGTTTATAACACAGCAGTTACAGATTGGGAAGTGAAAAGCAAAGCAATCCCTTATTTAATACAACCTCAAAAAGTCATGTCAACACTCATGTCAAATCTTTTTCAACATAACATTATATTACTATTATTACCATCGCTAGTCTTCTACTGCTGTAATTGGAATTTCCGTCAGTGTTCCACTGCGCTCAGAGAATCGCAGTTTAAGTTAAACTAACATAACATGGGCGTAACATCTCCTTACAGAATCACATCATGAGTTCGACATGTGATCACGTTGCGTCGGAGTTATGTTTCAAGTGTCAATAATGTCAATGTTCTCAACGTCAACAAGCTGAAAGATGTCATAGTCAGTAATAATATAACAAGTGGTATGATTATCATCGATGATAATTTCGAATGTAATCGTGCCTGCGCATGTGCATCATCGATTCCACGAGAAAATATCATCGATTAATAATCATACCACGAGTCAAATTTAAGAAGACTATATAACAAATTGAAAAAATTGAATTGTATACTTACATCAGATATTTCAAGGCAAATCTAAGGTTTACCTATTTAGTGTCTATATGCATTACAAAATAGCAATTAAATGATTCGTCCATCGTTAGTAAAGCGTATTTGTCCAATGTGACATTTCTCTGATCTGAATGCCTGTGTCCACGTTAACACCACAGACGAATGCTGTATTTGTATATATTTTGTACAAGAACCCACTTTTGGGGTAAGTAATCACGTTTCAAACTCTTTCATTAGTATCCCATTTTTGTATTTTTCATGTATTTTCAACAATTTACATTCAAAATAAAAGTTAACCTCAAACTAAAATCAATCTGACAGGCGGTAAACAAGCCGAAATCGGTAATAAATTCAATTGTTTTTTTATCATCGCTGTGATATCCTCTTGGTACCCCGAATCCGTGCATCTCATTGGCTGAAACACAGTCTGGGTTACCTATGCGTTATACAGGGTGTCCCGTTTTTCAACGCTCACTATGGGTATCTCGGAAACGGTAAGAGATACAAAGTCGGTTAAATTACAAAAAAGTTGCGCAATTTTATGACTATCTCAAATATGTCAAGATATCCAAGATATCTTTGGTCATTTCTGAAATATCCCAAAAAAACTGAAAAATGCCGAATTCGAAAATTTCAATTCACTTCTTTATTTTGACAGCTATCAATTTGAAAATTGGTATTCTGACATTTTTGAAAGTCCCTGATCGACTGACGGTCATAATTTTTTTCCACGCTAACTAGTTTTTGAGATATGACAGTTAACTTCATTTTTTCTTATGGACACCATATTATTTCTCCACCCCATAAAACTCACCTTTTCTTTCTCTTTACAAAGATATAAAACACTTGTAGCATTTTTGTCAAAATAACCTATAAAAATTGGAAAAACCATTTCTGGGGCGAAAAAATCTAGTTACCGCTTCGGTTGCCATGCTCTTGTGGCATATAAACAATGGCATTTGATTGCTATGGTCTGTTGATTTTGAGAAAAGTTAAGTTACATCCCGTTTTTTTGTATTTGATAATGATAATAAATAACAATAAAACAAATACAAAACCAAGTATAACACAAAATAACATAGCAGTAGCAATAAACATTTATAATTTACAATTGCTCGAATTGGAGTTCATTTTGCTCTGTGCAGAGTTGTGTGCCTTTTAGCCATATTTTCAACGGCTGCGCTGATATCGTGCGGGTTAATTGACTGGAACGCATCAGCAATTCCTTGCTTCCAGCTCTTGGTTGCTTTGGGATGTTCTGTCATGAACCATAAATGCGATCTTGGAGCATTCTTCGCAAAATAGACATCATTTCGAGTAATTGTAAATTATAAATGTTTATTGCTATTGCGATGTTATTTTGTGTTATACTTGGTTTTGTATTTGTTATATTTTTATTTATTATCATTATCAAATACATAAAAACGGAATGTAACCCAACTTTTTCCAAAATTAACCGACCATGGCAACCGAATGCCATTTTATTATGTCACGAGAGCATGGCAACCGAACCGGTAACTAGATTTTTTCGCCCCAGAAATGGTTTTTCCAATTTTTATAGGTTATTTTGACAAAAATGCTACAAGTGTTTCATATCTTTGTAAAGAGAAAGAAAAGGTGAGTTTTATGGGGTGGAGAAATAATATGGTGTCCATAAGAAAAAATGAAGTTAACTGTCATATCTCAAAAACTAGTAGGCGTAAGAAAAAATTATGACCGTCAGTCGATCAAGGACCTTGAAAAATGTCAGATTACCAATTTTCAAATTGATAGCTGTCATAATAAAGAAGTGATTTGAAATTTTCGAATTCGGCATTTTTCAGTTTTTTTGGGATATTTCAGAAATGACCAAAGATATCTTGGATATCTTGACATATTTGAGATAGTCATAAAATTGCGCAACTTTTTTGTAATTTAACCGACTTTGTATCTCTTACCGTTTCCGAGATACCCATAGTGAGCGTTGAAAAACGGGACACCCTGTATAGTCAGTTAAATATAATGTTTATTTCTTTAGATATTCACGTGGTATCAAGTATTCAAGCGAGTATTCTTTAGGCACTCGTCGAAGGCGATGTAGGTACTAGAAGGCAATGAAATCAAGACTAGGTTCATGTATTTGCTTGTGAAACGGGGTTCGAAAACTTCAAATAACGCAAATCTAATTGGAATTATCCAAACTTGTCAGAATATGCCACTTGGAAATATTTAAATTAGTCTAAATGGTCATCAAAATTACTGAAATCTGTCAAAATGTCATAGAAACAAGACCGAAACAGGTCAAAATTACTCATAAAACAAATATATGACATACGGGCATCGAGAACTGTTCGCAACTCGGTTCGCAATAGAAATTATTTTTTTCCGCCACAAGATGGCTGCCAAGTGCGGATGAAATCAGTAGTGACAACCGAACTGCCAATGGCATCAAAGTAAGTAACATAACAATGGCAACCAGTCATCATCAACGCGATAACAGGACGATAACAAACCGATATCCACCTAGCGGTAAATTTTATACAATACAATACAATACAATCTTTATTCAGCGCAAGAAGACCTTACAAGGTATATCGCTAAGTCATTTTGTGAGTTCGCAAAGCGGCAAAAAAACAATTGCGTCACGAAATTATTTTGATTTGACACATTCAAACGTCAAAGCGGCAAAGAATCGAGCGCAAGTTGAAAATGGTGCCTGAATTATTCAGATTGGGAAAAAATCAACAACACGAACAGTTGCGTTGTTGGTTACGTTATTTGACAATTGTAGACATTTGTTTTAAACGCGAGTCTGACGTTTACGTCTTTGCCGAATCTGACTGACGCATAAGTATCTAGCGCCCTCCCACAGTTATCCTCGACCCCAATTATAAGCCTTTCAAAATGGCATTGCGAACCATTCACTTCAAAATGTCGCTCGAAAACATTGAACAAAGTTTTAAAACTTCAAAATCTTTAAAATGTCACTTGAATTCACTAAAAACTGACAGAAAAATCCCCTAAAAACACTGAAATTGGTGATTTTGTGGCATTTTTAACTACAACAGTCTGCTAAATCGTCACTGAAATTGGTGAACTTCATTGAAAACCACTGAATAAAGCCAAAAAGGCAATTCATAACACCAAAATTTATTGAAAGGTGATTGAAATTCCAAAGGTCTGTCAAAATCGCAAAATCGCTGTTAATATCGCTAGAAAATTACTAGAATTGAAATAAAAACACAATTTATACATTAAAATGTACCAAAATTCCACTTTGAACTGCCGTTCTGAGGGGAAAACAATACAAAAACACTCAAGTCTGTCAAATGACCCCAAGGATATTAAACCTAATTCAAATGGCATTTTGAACTTTCAACTGAAATCTCTGGCAAGATGTTGATGAGAAACCAATCAAATCTGAGCAAACGCCCGTTTCCATGATGTAATCTGTTGGAATGAGGGAATAGCTGGGATTTGTTAAAATACCACTCTAAAACATTGAAATTGGTTAAAACTGCATTTTCAGGGATTGAAATTTTGTCAAAATGTCATAATTCACTTGAATTTGGAAAAATGTCATAAGAGTACTAGAGTTTGGAAAAAACGCAATTCGAGCAATAAAATGTGTCTTAAGATAATTGACAACTCTAATAATCTGTCAAAATTGCATTTTGCATAGCTACAACCTCACAAAATGTGACCAAAAAGCACTAAAATCTATCAAGATGGCATTGCAAGCAATAGTGATTGAAGCCTATCGAAATGTCACTTACTGAAATCAATGTCAATGTATGATTGTATATCACTCTGTCGAAATCTGTCGAAGTGTCACTGAAAGTACAAAAATTGGTCAAAATGTTACTCAAAGATGAATAAAATTCAACAAAATATCACTTTAAGAATCGTTGCAATCACTGTTGCTTACAGTATAAATTATTAACACTGAAATGTGAACAAAAGTCAATTAAGGAACACTCTAGGCACTCGAATAATTGACTTTTCCAATTTTTGGAGACAAAACTCGACGGAATTTCAAGATCACTTTTCGACGTTTTGACGTTTTAGGACATTTCGTTCTTAAACTGTCACTGATCGGCGATTTCCATTTAAAACACTTTGTGTCGGTTTGTGTCGGTTTGTGTCAGCTTGTGTTAGCTTGTGTCGATGGCACAAAGCAACACAAATCAAATAGAACGCATTTGTGCCGATTTGTGTCGACACAAGTCGACTTATGTCGGTAAATGGAAAACGCCCAATGTGTGGGAGCTGATTTTACTATACGTAGGCCTAGCCACCACCACATGTGGCGTGCCCTTGGCCACCACTGCGACAGGTTGTCATCTGATTGTCATCAAAAAGATGAAAACGCCAAACTGTAGGTGAATGTAGCTACGAGTTCCAAGGCTTCCGTGTATTCGAGAGCACACGCGGTCCTTCTAGACCGTTCGAACACACAGTATACAAGTTGCGAAACTCTCGTGCAATTCTAGTGCATTCGAGAGCGTACGAGTAGGCTGTGGACCGTTCGAAATTACATGGGGATATCAACAGGCAGGTAGAACACGTCTGCCCAAATGGCGTAGCGCCGTTTCCAGCACAAGTTGGACTGTTCGAGAACCTGGCGATCTACATGCCGCGATCAATACGGAATTTGCCAGAGAACCGCTGGAAAGTTACAGAATAACAGTCCAAGTATACAGGGTGTTTCGCAATTACGGCTACAAACTTCTAGGGGAGATTGCCCATCAGAAATGGACCAGGAAAAAATATGACTTTGATGTCCTAAAATGCTCCGTTAAAAAGTTACAAGTTGAATTTTTAAAATCGATTTTTTGACATAACTCTAGACCGTTTGACCGAATCTGTTTAAACGTGAACCAAAGTTTACTGAAAAAGGTCTCCATCGAATAATGGTGCCCCCCCCCCACTATTCTTTATTCCCTCTTTATTTTTCCAAATTATTCTTATTTTTGGATTTTACATTCAATTTAGAAAAAAGTCACTCAAGCAAAATTTTGATCAGATGCTTCATTTTCGAGATACTTGGGTTTGAAACTTTAGAAAACATCTTACTCGAAATCGACACTTTCAGAGGCCTAAAGATTAAAATCCAAGAAAACTCATTATTCCTCAACTTCTCTGTTCTTAATTCTGAATTGAAAGAACAATAAAGTATTATTATTATCACTATTATTATTCTTCCACTGAAATAGGTTTTCTAAGTGTTTTAATTTGATTTACTGCAATTTTTTGCTAAGAACGGGAAGTTTTCAGAAGAAAAAACAATTTGGGCTCTGGGAAGTGGCGATTTTGAGATGTTTTCCAAAGTTGAAAATTCAAATATTTCGAAAATTAGCAAAATGTTTGCAAGAGTAACTTTTCTCCGAATGAAACGTAGAATTCAAAAATTGGATTAGTTCCCAAAAATAAATAGGGGTAAAAACAAGTAATTGCGAAACACTGTGTATAAGCTCCGATGGGCCGACCAACAGGCCAGTTTCAAATTCAGAAAGATAACAGCGAGTAGAAATCGGCGATATACCCAAGCGGAAATAATAATTGTTGACCTGTTTTACGTAAATTTACAGTAGTTACGCAGTTAAAAACAGTGTGTGATTGAACGCTCGTCTCAATTAAAAGAACCCAAACGCGAAATCCGTAACATTATGACCGAGTATTAACATCGGTCAACTAATCGATGGATATGTGATATTTGACAAATGTCATGATTTCTCCCATTGAAATCCTCCTAGCATTGAAATGAGTTTTGTGCGCAAATGTCAAAAGCATACGTACGGAAATCGAATGGAAAAGCTAAATCAACAACTGTTGAAGTTACAAGTTAGCTTTTTGCATTACTTTTTTCCACTCTGTGTTTTTTTTTCGGTTCCACTTCATCTATTCTGTGTTTTGTAGGTGACGTTTAACGCTTTAGACTTTCAAAGTGACATATGTAAATGACAGCTGACGTTTGCTTGCCGGACTTCGAAACCGGTCGTTGCGGTTGACAGCAGTTCGATAATTTTTTGACAGCTGACAGTTCAAAAATTAACATTTTGCAGGCGAATCAAGATTCTGGTACACCAAAACCATACAGTATGGGAACAGACCTTAAAACTTTGTTGTAAAAACCGGTGGATACATAATAGCTGCCAAATGCAGAATATATAAATCACCCTGCTGTCAATAATGCGTGAATCTTCAATGTTCTTTTAGATTTCGCTCCTGAAAGGTGAAGAGCCACGCGATATACTTGACGTTTGTTAGCTTTTCTCGGAAATGGGAGAGCTTTTGTGTCCGCCCCCCCCCCTGCTCCCTCTTGTGAGATCAGGATATGTAGTGTTGTTATGGCAATCCTTTCAGAAGTTATATCGGGAAGTTTCGATCGGCAACGGTGGCAGAGCTTTTGCTCGTGTAAGCTCGCGTGCGTAAAAAGTTCAACCATAATTTCCACGCCAGTTTGACGGTATCGAATTGCATCTTTTACCTACATTCAAGTACCTACCTCTAGATGAAAAGTTACCTCTAATCTAGTATGGAGTTATTTTTTTGTTTCTGTCTGAAGCAGAGAACTAGTTAGTTATAAACAGAAGGGTTGGTTGGCTAGACTGTGCCTAAAGCAGTTACTGTTTAACATGTCAAACGGCAATTAATTGACATAGCAAAAGTAGGTAATGTCAACGTTCTCTGATGTCAACACTCGAGTTGTAACATCAAAGTGAGCATCGGAAGTCTCTGTTTTTGTATAAACACTAATAAATTACAACCATGGATACAATCAAATTCACGGCCTATTCCATTAGAGCAAGCCACGGAAATTGACATTTGTGTTAAAAATAATGCGTTTGGTAATTCAAATCGAGTAGTAGTTCGACAAATGTCAATTTCCATGGCTTACTCTAATGAATAAGCAGCGAAATTGATTAAAATTGAAACTAGGCGTCACGCTATAAAAAGAAAACTGAAAATATCGTTTGATAATTTTTTTTTTATACAAAATGACATATCAGTGCTGCACATTCTTGATTATTTATAGTAGGTGCACCAGGTACGTGATAATCAACTCGCGAAGGTATATTTACTATTTTCCAAGCTAAATTGCATAAACGTGCAACATTGTTCGCGTGCTAATAATTTCACTGCCAATAATATCCCCGGCTAAAGTAAGTGAGCATTATACTCAACACAATGTTTTATTGTGGTATAAAGTCCAATGGATTGTTTTTAGCACCGCAGTAATTGCCATGTGCTTACATCTACATTATCATAATGCCAAATTGTTTTTTTTTTGTTTTCTTGCATTATTTTCCGAGCTATTTCCTCCGGTATTTCCCATATTAAAACTACAATGTTGGAATGTATACTGTTTTGATTCAAATCGGTTTAAATCAGGCGACTAGTACGGCCAAAATGATTTTTTTCTTCGCAATTTTCCGAGAAAACCGCGCATCCCACACACACATACCTAAACGGAGTTTCCGCGAACTACAACAAGCGCAGTTCAGTTTCTTTGAAAATTGTGTAAAGTTTACGAATTCAAGAGAGCTAATTAAAATTTATGTTCGTTACGTTCTTGTACGTACAAAACTTTATTTGCACGTTTTATTGTTGTATTGCGGGGCTATACCTACGAGAGCTTGTTGCGTTTAAACTCTTTTATGGATTTATTAATTAAAAACTATTCCTGTGCTTGTTGAATCGTATATACTGAATGAAAAGAAGAAGCCTATTGAATGGTGGTGAGCTGGTGAGAAGCCGTAGGTTCGTTGCGAAAATCTCACGATAATGAAAGAAAATGCGGTACCGAGTACTAAAAATAAAACTATATAAAATTATCTCGGGTTAAAAATAGAATTGACATAAACAAAGTAGGTAGTGTAGCTAGACGGCTGTTTTATAACGATAACAACACTTGAACGAGTTGTGCTTTTTCAATTTCCTTTCCTTTGAGAAATGAGTATCAATAAATGGCTTGGAAAAAAGAACGTATGCAACCAGTTTTACATATTCATTCTACTCTCAAGCGTCGTCTTAAAAACTAACCTTGACACCTTGAATCAGAGGTAGGTATACCTTCTTTACCTTTAGCGATGACTTTTCGCGGTAGTATCCTTGGCATGTACCTGATCTAGTAGGTATGGATAGATATTTGCTTTATAATTACAAGGGGCGGGCTGGCCCCGTCAAAACAGGTTCTGTGTGCCTTTATTTTTAGCGCGTTTGTATCGCTTTTTTCGATTTTTTTGCCACTCGAGCGACGACACAACTGAATTAAAACTAGGATCAGTGGTCAAGGAAATTCGTGATCCCGTGCTAATTATTGCAAAATTATAAAATAATCAGAATAGATAAATTTGTATGCATGGCTTGGTTGTGAAGGTAGACGCATCCAAGTTTTCGCGGTTCAATTCACCGATTGCTTTTTTCCAAAATAGAAAACGGCATGCGCGACATTCTAACGTAATTTTTCGTTCAAAGTTTGGCGACACTGTTCCAAACGACAGGTAAGTCAGAACTGTCAGTTAGCTGTCAGATCGACGTACGTGTCATTGTTAGCCACTCGCCACGGCACAAAGTCTCGCAGTTAACAATGTTCTGTACCACAAATCCACAAATCCACAAAACAAACTTGAATCTTCATGCAAATTGCAACTGAACGAGGTATATTTCATTTTTTGACATGTTGTTTTCCTGCCACTTCTGTCACATTTCAGGTATTTTCAATGCCGGAATGTTTCAGCCCCTGATTTGGAAAGGGGGTCACGTGAGCACAATCACATGGCACAAATTCAAATTGAATTTCATGGCGGAAATTCTCGCGCATGCCATTTTAAATTCCGTCAATAGAGTAATCGGTGAATTAATTTTTACGCCTCAAGATGGCTGCCAAAGACGAATGGTAATGACAACTGACAACTGCATTTGAATAACACAAATTCGCTTCACAGCCTTATTGTTGCTACTGGAACTTGCCTTCACCGGCAGTAATTTAATTATTCTTCAAGAAAGACCCGGAATCACTTCATAAATTGGGCTATGTTCACTCCTCCAAAGTGATTGTCAGCTGTCACTACATTCGTCTTTGGCCAGCCATCTTGTGGCGGGAAAATTAATCAGTCAATCGCGATGGAAATCGCGAACAAATCCCGAAGAAACGCGTGTTTTGTTACGTGCTTGCACACTTAGCCGTTGGGCACCTCTTATAGTACTATAATAATAGAAACGAGAGCGTTTTTTCTGGAACCAGGCTGAAACCGAAAGAAAGTGGAAATTATCCACCAGCAGTGGGTGTAGTGTGCAGGTAAGAGGACCTGCGCTTACTCTGCCCGTAATTTCCGGGTGTAAGTTTGGAACTTTACGACACAATTACCTTCCGCTCCGATATTTATACCTTCACGGAATTAGAATGGGTGTAAAATTAGAAATGTCGGCTTTAAAAATACGAGTTGGTCCGCGAATTGCACCGCGCGCTCCACTGGCGTGCATAGCGAAACTGTGTGTGGGTAATTTGCGAGGATTTAGACCTACCGCAACTTGTATAATGAACAAGGAGAGTCATTTCCACTCGTACGCAGTGTCTCTCGAACCACGAGGCTTCCTCTAGGGGCGAGCTTTTCTTGAAGGCACTTTTGTCTTAAGCTGACGCTGCAGTACTTGGCTTTATTCAAGAAAAGATTTCAATGGCATTCAGAAGCTCATCAGTGCAAAGGCATCCAGGTCGGACGATCCGATGAAATGCCAGTCAAGAGATTCCTAAAGAACAGTATTGGGAAACTTGGAGAATGCGAGTTTCCCATGCGGCGCCATCTGTCCAAATCATTTGGCGATTCCATCATCCAAGCATCAGGCAGGCAGGGATAATAATGGAATTTCATGTAAAGCCGTTACAAGGAGCATCGATGGTGGTAGTGTATCCCAGGCCGAACAGAGGCGCATTCTGTTCATGCTTGTTCTCCCTAAAATTGCTCTACTCGGCTTGAGTATACACTGTACAGGATGTTTCCAAAATGGTGATGAAAACTTCTAGGGGAGATTCCCCATCAAAAATGGACCAGGAAAAAATATACCTACCTTTGATGTCCTAAAATGCTCCGTTGAAAAGTTACAGGGTGTTCAAGTTGAATCTTCAAAATCGATTTTTTGACATAACTTTTGAACCGTTCAACCAATTCTGTTAAAATTTGAACCAAAGTTAACTGGAATAGGTTTTCATCGAACAATGGTAACGGGTTGAGAAAAAAGTTCAGGGGCTTAGGTAATGGGGGGGTGTCCTCATATTTCCACCCCTATTTTTTATACCCCTAGCTATTTTCCCAAATTGTTCTTATTTTTCAATTCTACGTTCAATTTAGAGAAAAAAGTAACTCTTGCAAAATTTTGATTAATGACTTCGTTTTTGAAATGTCTGGGTTTGAAACTTTGGAAAACATCTCGAAATTGTCACTTTCAAAAGCCTAAAAATTAGAATCCAAAAAAACTCATGACTTCTCAGCAGAAATAAGTTCTCTAGAATTTCCAAGTTTATAAACCTTTATTTTTTCTGAGAAACGGGAAGTTTTTAGGAAAAAAAATTGGGCTCATTGAAAGTGGCGATTTCGAGATGTTTTCCAAAGTTTCAAACTCAGATATCTCGGAAATGAAGCCTCTATTCAAAATTTTGCAAGAGTAGCTTTTATTTCTAAATTGGACGTAGAAACCAAAAATTAAAACAATTAGAGAGAATAGCTAGGGGGTAAAAAATAGGGAGGGGGGAATTAAGACACCCCCCCATCATCTACGCCCCTGATTTTTTTTTAAACACGTTACTAGGTTCGATAGAAACCTATTTCAGTAAACTTTGGTTCAAATTTGGACAAAATCGGTTGAACGGTTCAAAAGTTATGTCAAAAAATCGATTTTGAATATTCAACTTGAACACCCTGTAACTTTTCAACGGAGCATTTTAGGACATCGAAGGTATATTTTTCCCTGGTCCATTTTTGATAGGGTATCACCCCTAGAAGTTTGTATCAGCATCTTGGAAACACCCTGTATACACTACCACCATGGATGCTTCTTGTGACGGCTTGGCTTTACGTGAAATTGCACTGTTGTATTCCCTGCCTGCCTGATGCTTGGGCGATGGCATTGCGAAATGCCTTGGATAAATGGCGCCGCATAAAAAGCTCTTAGTACTCAGTCTACTTTAGGGATCTCTTGAATGCTCTTTCATCGGATCGTCCGACCCGGATGCCTCCTTCAGACTTGAAATCGAACACACTGGAATGACTTCAAATATTCTCAGTTTATCTAAGAAATTCTCGAATCGCCGCGGAAGTTCAAATCGAGGTTCAAATTCGATTTCGGAATTCAGACGTTTAAGCTCTGAATAACTCGAGAACATCTCGGAATTCACGACTTTATTTCAGAATTCAGACTTCAACTCGGACAGGCATTCTGAGCTTGGGAAGGCATGTCCCGTTATCTCCTCTGAGATTATCTTGGGAACTTTGAACTTGAAAGTTCGGAAGTTCTGAGTTTATCTCGGGAATTCAGGCTTGGTTCGAGAATTACGACTTTATCTCAGGAATTCTGAACACATTCCAAAAACCCCGACTCAATTTTGGGTGTCAGACTTGAACTCGTAAATGCTGAGACTATCTGGGAATATTTACCTTATTCCGTGAACTCAGCCCTGAACTTTCAATTTTCGCCTTTGTCTAAAGTGCTGATCATGTCTCAAATTCTAAAATCCCAAATATTTCGCAATTTTCGACTTCATTCCAGAACTCAAATCTAAACTTACGAATTTTGAATTTATTGTGGGAATCAAGATCCAGACTTTGAAACTCGGAATTAACGGTTTTATCAGCGTCAGAGTACTCAACTTTATATCGGAGACTCTGAGATTAACTCGGCAATCTTCTCGGAAATCTTGATTTTTTCTCGACAATTTCGATTTTGTTTCGACATTCAGATATTTTTTTATACTTCTCGTGAGCTCCGAATTCTCGCCTTAAGCTGAGAATTTCGAACTTCATCTGGAAAATTATTAGGTTACCTTAGAAATTTCCACCTAAACCCTGATATCCAGAGATGACCTTAGGAATCTGAGTTCACTCGGGAATTCCGACTTTATCTCAAAAATTTAGACTCAATTCAGAATTTCTTAACTAGAGAGAAAATTCCCGAATTTATTTTGGAAATTCAAGCTCAAACTTGGAAACCATCTCGATAATTCTGACTCAATTTTTTTTAATTCAGCCTAAAACCCAGAAACCGACTTCACTCCAGAATTCAAACTTACTACGGGGTTTACCAAAAGCTTCATGAGCGAGTTGACTTTAATCTGAGTTAGTTGCTATGACACAGCCAATAGTATGGCCAGTTGCTTAGCAACTAACTCAGAAATAAGTTAACTCGCTCATAAAACGTCTTGAACTGGTAAATGCTGAATTTGCTTTGGAAATTCGGACTTGAACACAAAGATTCAAAAATGAAGATGAAGGACTTGACTTTATCTGGTAAGCTTATCTGGAGTTCATTCCGGAAATTCAGACTTGAAATCGGAAATCCTGAAATTATCTATTTAGACGCGAGTCTAGACGAGTTCAACTTGATTTCAACAAAGTTTAGACTTCTCGTAAATTCAAATGTTTCGACTTTATTTCCCGTAAATCACGATTTTATCTCGGAATTGTTGAATTACTTACGGAATTCTGTGTTCAAAAGGCAAAAAAAAGGTGTAAGTTCACTTGCGTCTGCCATCTTTGATCTTGACATTTCGCCCATCTTGATCTATGTTTGAATTTGCAAGTGACCTGAGCAATATGTGATAATGATACAGAGGGGATATTACACTTTTTTGTCAATATTTTAGGACATGGTAGAGCATCAAAAAATAAGTGAACTTTCTCGAAAAAATTGACATCGGAAACACATTATAGCGGAGATAAAGGCTTTTAAAGTTGAGTTTTGGGAATGTTTTTTTGTCATAACACCAAATTTATTCACTGGATTTTGACCGAATTTGCAACACAAAGTAAGTTGATGCATTCCTACAAGATTGCCATATTGACTTTTGTCACATTTGTAAAATTTGTTGACTTCAATTTTTCATTTATCCTTCTAAAAAATTTATTTGTTCTTTTTTTTTGCAGAAAAACTTATTTTTCGATGCGTTATCATCTTCTGAAATATTGACAGAAAAAAGTGAAACACCCTGTATGCTTGATGTGATACCTGCTTGATTTGAATTGGGTGCAGTGATTTCCTATCGTCGGAGTGGGGTAACTTTCGTGATTTTATTGCTTCAAAGTTGATTCATGATTTGTAATTGGTGCCAACAGTGATTTGCTAGCCTACAACTGGGCTAGTTTTAGTGATTTCATCGTTTAAAGTTGGTAATTTTGGAATTTGACGTAAGTTACAGATTTAGATGAATGACAGCAATGACACTGTTGCTACGCCACCTAGCAGCGGTGCCGTTCAGTCCAGTCTCGTTAGAATGAGAAACGAAACTGCGCCATCGAGTTTTTCTCCATGGCCCACGCCGATGCTCCGAGAGAAATTATTCACGCAGTCGACTGTACGATATTTGAATATCATTTTGTATATTATGATGTGACGAAACCTCTGGGGCAGGCTAAAAATAAATATTTGTTGAAGGTGAATATTATAAAATGAAAGCTAAAAATAGCCCGACTCGGCTACCACCCAAAGTGACATTCGCTTCGGTTTTTTTCCCCAATCCTCTCTCGCCGTTTTATGCCCGCGAGTCTTCTGAAGCGCGTTTTTTTTTTGTGCCGTGAGCGCACACATGGAATACGAAATTTTGCGCTTTTTATTCAAACACACAGCGCACCCACACCATCGACGCAAAAACCTAAACCTAAAAACCAGCGTGCGCGAAGAAGATGAGAGAGGAAAAAAAATAACGCCCGCGCCCCAGATATCGAAGTTTTATTTATAGCTCTCGCTCTTCTTTGTTTAATACACCGGACAAATCGAATTATCGATTGTAATCCCCCCACGCGCGGGCAGCAATAGAAATTATCAACGCGTATATAAAACACATCAATTTGAATGTAAGGTACCTACCTACAATAATAATTAGTAATCGCATTTACCGCGATGACAATGTTCGATACAGTACCGGGATTTGAGCATTGAGCGCGGGCGGAATCTGGACGAAACTTGATATTTGCACTAGATGGCGTTGGATTTCCTTGCAAAAACCAACGCCATCTGTGGATCTTCTTCCTAAACCAACGCCATCTTCAGACGTCTTAATTTCAATCAAAATCTTCGACTTCAAGCTTTGGATTTGAATTGTTATATTCCTACGTTACAACTTGACAAGAAAAATCTATGATAACAGCGGGAAAATAATTTCATATTGGCAGCGGAAAATGATCAAGTGACAGCAACGACGTTGACAGCTTACAAAAAAATTCGGTCGCGCCAGGCAGGTTGATGTTTTCGATTTAATGGAATGCCTGATACCCTACAAAAATGTGGACGTATTAGACAAGTGATGACAGATATGATGACAGATAACAACAATGTTGACAGATGTCAGATATGACAGGACTTTGGTCGCAATCTCAGTCGCAATGTGATCCGGCGTAATTATAAGCTATTTCAAAATTGAAAAAAGTTTGTTTTCCTCCTTATCGGCTTCTCAAACGCCATAGGAGTTATTTGCGTTTTATTTAATTTCTGTACAATTGAAAAAACCTTAATTAACGCAAATTGTGGACAGCATAGAAGTTCACACTGAAGCGTTGATACCGATTTTTTGAACATTTTAATTTTTTTTTTTGCAATCATGCGGCTGAACCAAATTTTTTTGTGCCTATTCTTATCCACAGACAATTAGTATTAATTTGCAAGAAACCCGACACCGCTACGACTTTTCGTTTAGGAGGAGTCCAATTACAAGACGAACGGACGGACGGACAGACGGACGGATAATAGCGGATTTCCTACCAAAATGCGCTAAAAATGCGTTTTGCAAGTCAAATCCAGCGCAAAATCGCAGGTAACCATCAAACGTCGAACGTGTTAATGTAAGGTGTTGGACGCAGTTTTGACTTACCAAACGCATCATTTCCGTCCGATTTGACCTACCAAAAACATTATATAAGGTGACACAAAATTCGCGTCTTCCGAAACCGCACCGATTCCTGAAGATGTACCAAAAATGCTAGAAAAATGTCAAACAAAAATTTATTTCAAGGGAAAGAGGGGGAATAATCGGTGACCATGGCAATCTTGATGCAACAGATGGTAACTAGTCTTGCATTTTCAATCACCCTGATGGGCTCAAGTTGCAATTTTTAAGGTTATTAATTTTTTCCAAAACAAAATTTTGCAATTTCCAAGATTAAATTGAAAAAAACTGGCAGTGGATGAGTAGCGCTAAAAATATACTTCGAAAATGCAAAATAATGCAGATGCAGGCCTCCAAAGTAGGCTCAAAATCGTTCTTTCATCATAACTTGATATTAAAATTGGATTGTCTAGGCGAATAGCTATTTTTGTTTTTTGTTGCTTGAAATTTTCCAAACAAACTTCCACATTTTTTGAGAGAAATAAATAAAAAATAGCTATTGAATTAACCAATAGAACAAGGATTCTCTATCCCTTTCTCGCTCATGGTATGTCACAGTCTCTCCCATCACTGTGAAACGCCAACCTTAAGAGTCGACTGCTATAAAATGCACTCACGGCTTCGTGTTGAACAGCCTCATTTCCCAACAGAAATCTATCGTTGAGATTAATTTGGAAAGAGAAAATGTGGTTCTACTCATTCACTGCACGTTTCAATTTTTTTTTCTTTATTCCAAACTGAACTCAACGATAAATATCTTTTGAAAAACAAGGCTGTTTACTTAGCACGAGGACGTGAGCGCATTTTATCTCAAGGGTACCCTTAAAAAGACATTTCTGAACTATTTTTGAATTATATGTACTATTATATATTAACTATATTCATTTAACTTTCAAAAAAAGCTGTAAATGAAAAATGTTGACTATATAGCTCGTTTTCAAGATATTTAAAGATGAACGCATGGGAATCATCAGAAATATAGGTCTAAAATTTCAATTTTGGAAAATTGACGTTTCTTGGGATTCCTAATTCGGAAAAACAATAAATTAATCGGAGAATCGCATGTTTCCTTAAAAAAAAAAATCAGACCAATTAATCGATGTTTTGAGAACGTTTGATCTTCAATTATCTCGAGAACAAGCGTACATCAAAATGTTACATTAAAAACCTTTTTAAAAGAAACTTTGATTTTTTTTGGAGAATTTAAAAAGAAAATTAAAATTGTTTTTCGTCGTATAAATTTGTGAACAACATTTCCAATTATATTATGGACTAATGTTCTGAAAATAAAACTCATGCAAGGACTCAGTTGTGATTTTTGATCAAATTATCCGGCTTCACAGTTGAAATTTTTCCGCTTGAAAATTTTAATTCCGTAAAATTTTAACGAAATTCAACAAGTGGCTGCGGAGTTTTGAAATTCAATTGTAAGCGAATCTCCGTCTTTTTGTTAATAAGTGATGATAAAATAGTATTTTTTTCCTCGAAACTCCGCCGCCACTGGTTGAAGTTTGCTAAAATTTGACAGATATGTAGAAGATATTCGTTAATAAAGTCATGCCCAACTGGAGTTCAGTTACCTTGACCGTTTAATACAGATGTTCAAAAAGTACACAAGTTGAATTTTGATGCAGAATGAAGTCGTTGAAAAATGAAAATTCTCGAAAAAATTTACCGCTCAAACATTCATTCGTGATCCTTTAAAACCAGTTCTTTTTTTACCATTAGACAACAAAACTTCAATCTCAAAAAAAATCTATTTTTTCATCAACATTTTCATGCGACACTTCTCAAGCGTTTTCGTGAATAGCTCTGTACTCCGGAAGCGCAAATTTCGAGACACATGTAGTTCCAATACGAAATGTCAATTTTCAAATGTCAAAATGTCAAAGATCCGACATATGTCAACCTGTTTGCTGCTAAATAAACTGTTGGCGTCCTCTGTCAGCCGATAGTCGACGCTCATGTGTCAATCTGACGTGAAAAGTCAAACTGGAACTGTCATCGATTGAAAAATTCAAGATTCGTCGTAAAAGCTAGAGTATTTGGTTGTTTTTGCTGCTTTTCCTCATGCTTTCGTTGCTGATAAGTCATATTGATTGTTTATTTTGTATTGTTTCTTTATTTGGTAGAAGATTTTACGAATTCGCCAGAAGTTTTGCATTTGCAGTTTGTCGTGCCTGAAGTTTTGAGTTAATTCGTTTGTGCTTTTCCTTCGCGTTCGAATTTCAAAATGAAGCGGCTGTATGCTACACCAATATGCTTGGCCGAATCGTGCTGCAAAGGGGCACAATGAGAAGGTCGCATTATGGTGGCGTAGACCCGTGCAATTCAGTGATCA
Source organism: Anaspis maculata (assembly GCA_949128115.1). Taxonomy (NCBI): domain Eukaryota; kingdom Metazoa; phylum Arthropoda; class Insecta; order Coleoptera; family Scraptiidae; genus Anaspis; species Anaspis maculata. The sequence goes on along the minus strand of OX421964.1, from coordinate 79,331,923 downwards.
ATCACTGCTCCATCAAGTACCTGGAAGACTTCTCCAACCTCAAGGTCCACTATTTCGATATCATGGAATACCCGAGACAGGCAGAAGAGTCCCTAATTTCTAACGAATTCCACACGATGTGGACAAGCGTCAGATGTAGGCATTTAGATGCTCCATTTCACAATCCGAACGTGAAGGAGAAGCAGAAAAATGATTCAAGTCAACTTGAGACTCGACAAACTGCAAATGCAAAACTTCAAATTTCATAAAATCTTCGACAGACAAACAGAATAAACAATCAGTACCTATACTTTATCAGCAGTGAAAGCATAAGTAAAAGCAGCGGAAACAACCAAATACCCCAGCTTCCCGACGAATTTTGAATTTCTCGTTCAATTCACGTTCAATTCACGTTGATTTCTAATGCGACTAAAAAAATTGAAAATTGTTGATTTTGATTTTTGAAAATTCAAAAACCTACGGCTCGATACCAAGTTGGGGCTGAGACCGGGTAAGTGCGGTTACCATAGCAACGGCGGATGCCAACCAATCAGACCGCTGTATTTGACGAGTTACGCCGTCCCAAACTTTGCGCCTGCAACTTGGTATCGAGCCATAAGCGCATCGCGCATTTCCGCGCTTCTCAGCCGCTTTCGTTTGGTGCCAGGAGCTGCTTCGGGTAGATCACTAGATAGAGAAAGTAGATACCTACATACGCCAATCACGGCCCAGCTGGATCTACTTTCTTTGTCTAGTGAAAGAAGACAGAGCAGCTCCTGCCGGCATAACGAAGCGCCTTTCGTCAGCTTCTTGCCCGCGCTTGCGCCTGATGGGGTGTCAAAGTACCGCTGTAGAGATTCGCTTGTTTTTGACATTACTCAGTTAAATTTTGAGTTTAGCACATTAATTTTCATGATAAAGCGACAATTGTTCAATAAATTATCTATTATATTTATTACAACTTTACATTACTTTTTGTATACAACTGAAGAAAATTGTATCAACAAGTAGGTACTAGTGAAAATAACAACATACCATATCTGGTATCTGGATCATCAACGTACTTATCTTGAGCACGCAATTTTACCGCGACCTATGAAATGGCTCAGGGTGTCTAATTTTGAAATGTGTGATGGGACTTGGGTACGTTCTGATATTCCAATCATTGGGGTTGTTCTGCTGAAACGATTTGAGCGTTTTTGATAGCAAATTCCCTTTTCTATGTCTCTATCAATATTAAATGTCGTGATATTGCCCCTTGTTTCGCTTTCAAAGTGTCAAACTTGTCTTGTGCGCCATTTGCCATTTGTGCCATTCCATCGTTTGAATCAGCTGTGTTTACAAAGTGCGTATCAGTTTTTTTATATTGTTTCAAAATGTCTTTCGAATTGACAGTGACAAATGGTTTGGCCGAGCGGATAGTGGTGCGAGATCTCGCGCTTGCGCTTGTTCGCTGCGGCCGCTGACGTCATTCAAATCTAGGGAGATTTTCATGGACTGCATTATCCAATTTTAATCATTTTTTCCAGGCCTAAAATTGTTTATATTAAAAAAAAAACAAAAAACACTCAAACTCAATTCATATTTTTCGTTGGTGAATCCGAAAATGATTTTATTAGAAAACGCAGAACGACCCCATTTTTCAGTGGGTGACTTTTGATACCGGAACGACAGTTGACGTTTAGGTTAACCTTCCCTGACCGGCCTCCGAAGCTGGTCGTTGTGGTTGACAGATGGTTGACAGCTGGTCAACCTTTTTCAGCAAGCCAGCCGTTCCAATATACAATTTTCAGAAGGTTGGTTAACCAGAACAAATATCGGAACGTACCTGTGGCGATCAAAATCTGTGACATGACATATGACATGTTTTTTGACAGCAATGTCCAGCACTGTCAAACCAACTGACGTGAGCAACGCTGTCAAACCAGCTGCAGTTGGCAGAGCTTTGTTCACCAACTCGACGATACAAAAACCACTAAATCAGCACTTCAAAACGAAAATAACGAAAATATTATGTGGCACGGCGGCTGGTTATAAACGAATTTCCGAAAATCTCCCAAATGAGCCGTGAAGTTCGGACGCGCATCCGTGCCAAAAGCCGTGCAAACATCTGAATGGGATTTTTCTGTGCCAAAGCGTACGTCAATTATCCTTGCATAACATATTATAATATAGAGTATTTATCTGTATATTTGCTCGCGACAACACTGTCGCGGTCACAACAATAATAATAATCACAAGAATTTATTACGTATTCAAGAATTTTCCGCATATTTTCGCGCGCCTTTCGCACATTACACACACACACAGCCCACAGCCAACTCCAATTCAATTTCGGGCGACATTTGGAATATTTAATTGCTCATAATTAGCATCTCGATCAGCGTTAATCAAAGTGTCACTCTTAATTTTTTATTCTCCCGATACAACTCGCTCGTTTTATTGCCTTGATACTTTTTTTGTACCAAAAACACGGCGAGTTTTGTGCGATTTGTGTGCTACACCAGGAGGGTGTTCTGGACATTGATTTTGCCGAACGCATTTTATTTTTAGCCCTTTATGTTCCGACAATTTTAGGCCACATTATGATAGCCTTGTCGCTTTGACATTTAAGCGAGTGTTTTCTTTGGGGGTGGAGAAGTGGAGAGTTCAAAGCTGGCGCTGACGTGGTGTCAACGGTGTGTCATTCACGTCTCTGGTGTGCTGTGGAACTTTTAAAATATGATTCAAAGTAACCAAGACATCCCAACAAAAAAAAATCCGATACGCTACCAATAATAATAACTGGCGTGACGCAACAGCGAAATCGAATTTATAAATAGACATTAGATTGTATTATTAAACAATGGAGTAGGTAGATGTACTTTTTTGTGTTGTTCAACAATTGGCTGTATAGCTACACACTACAATAAAATCTCGTTTATAGCAATAAAATATTCTATGTAGGTATACTAGTAAAACTTGGACTAATAGAAAGATATAACCAGAGGCAGAGGTATTTAAATTTTTAAGGAACAATTTTGGTCTGCCCTAGTCAAGATTAAGCAGTGGCTTCTAGTCGTATGCGGCTGTGTGTATGTGTGAGTGTAAACAGATTAAAAAGTCGTTATTTAAACGCTCAAAGGAGACGGATGACATGCTAGGGGTCTTCTGTGGATCCAATTAAACATTTAAGTGCGTTGTAGTTGTAGAAGAAGAATAGTTGGCGTTTCAAACGATATGTCACTCGTGTTTCTCGCACAAGCCAGTTTAATGGGGTGTTTCGCCGCTGAAGAAGACGATAGATGGCAGCAGGGGCCAACCCGGGTTTATCACTAGGTTACTGTTAGTTGGTAAACCTACCTGCTCCATGTTGGTATCTCGTATTTCTTCAGCCCGTTTGTGTGTCTGTCAGGGACCTTGGTCAGGGATGTGTCTGTGTGTGTATGCGTAACGCTATATTGCCTAGCAGCATCACGCTACACCCAGCATTTTGCCACCTGCCACTGATCACTCGAACAATGAAAATGACAGCAACCACCATATGACTGACATTTTCTGAAAAAAATATTGAACGTGGGGTTGTACTGGTCGGTTTTGGTGATTTTTGAGGGCTGAAAGGGCCCAAAGACCGTGCAAATGTTTGCCAGAGGGACCGTCTGGGAGACAGCACTCGAAGAGCAGTTCGCGGGCACGCCGGCCGATTTGAAACCTATTGCAACCTACCTGCCACCGTGCCGTGTGTCCCACTGTCCATGTTCAAGAACACAATCATGCTCAAACATCTATAGTAAAGACCTTTACTCTGAAAGCCAAGTGTACGTAATTTTTTCCATCTAATTCCTTCCTCACCTCTGACGACACACATTCATACTTGACTTGACATGACAGCCGACCCGGCAGGCAGACACCAAAGTCAAAAGGAAAACCCCCTCCATGTGAGAACCGTTCAAAAAGTAGTGGGAAAATAACCCGGGTTGGCCCCTGCTGCCATCTACTTGACAACTTGACAACTGCAGAGAAAACACCCCATTGGCTTAGTTTTCGGCTTGATGAAGTTGGTAGCCGCGATACATGGAATTTAGTGCATTTTCGCCGATACCTGCCGAGTTGGCTGGGTGCATCGCGATTTAAATATTTTTCCCGCCACAAGATGGCTGCTAAAAGCTGATTGTAACGTGACAACCGAACTGTTAATGACATCACAGTGGCATACCTAATGATGTCAACGCATGCCGCTTTTGGCAGCCATTTTATAGCGGTGAAAATTAGTTTAAATCGCGAATATTTAAAAGGCAGAAGCTGTCAATAGAATTTCCTGCTCGAGAGGTAAACTGCTGGGGACCTCTTTTGTACAAGATCGAATAAGACTTCTCAAGGGGAACTGAATTTCCAGAGGGGAACTTGGTAATTCCGGAAATTTCCGCAAAATTTCCGGAAAAACTCACAGGAACTCTGGAGTTCAGAAAAAGATTTCAATCACAAAAGCCGTTTTTATTATCAGTAGAGCTCTGAAGAACTCCGAAAAGTAGTAAAATCTAGCAGAAGGGCTTCGAGGAATTCAATCTCGCGGAAGTGACCTGTTTTATACAGGGTGATCACGCGAGGACTCACCCCCCACCCCCCATACTTGATGTTTCTTGAGATAATTGGAAAGGGGAAAATTTTTCTTGGACAATTTTTCCCGTAGATTTCAAAATTGGAAACTATAATATTTTACAACCTATAATATCCAGGGTGTCGCAAAAAACATTTTTGTTGATGAGGCACCCTGTATATTCGAATTGCAATCGATTTAGTTTTTCTGAGTACAAATATATACACAGTGTTTAATCATTTTCGAAGGCAAATTGTCACAAAAAATACAAAAATCTCATGATACTGACTAAACTTACGTTTATTTGGCTAAAAAAAAGTTTTGAATTTTGGCCCACCATTTTTTTTTTCTTTAGTGCCAGGTTTATATTCGAGTTTTTAAAAGACATCATCTTCTCAAAAAACCAATTCAACCAGATTTGAAAAATTTTTTAGCCAAATAAACGGAAGTTTAGGTCAGTATCATGGGATTTTTGTGAATTTTTTGACAATTTTCCCTCGAAAATGACTCAATAGGTACTGTGATATATATTTGTATCCAGAATAGACTACATTACAATTCTACTATACAGGGTGTGGCATCAACATAAATTTTTTTTGCGATATCTTGTATTATAGATTCCTGTTTCAAAATCTACGGAAAAAACTGCTCAAGAGAAGTTTTTTCTTTTTCAAATTATCTGAAAGGGAAAAACTCCAGTATGCGGGGAGGAATCCTCGCGTGATCACTCTGTACAAGTTATAGATTTAAAAAAAAAATTAAAATATTCTAGGAACTCTGGTAGAGCCACGAAGAATTCAACTCCAGAAAAGGTCTAAAGGAGTTTAGCAGTGGAACTGCGGGGAATTTAGGCGCATAAAAGTGGTCACCCTTATACGAGTCAGAGAAACTCTGGGGAACTCCAAGGAATCTAGAGAAGACCCAAAGCATTTCTGAAAGACAAGGAACTCAGCAGGTTAAATGAGAGGTATATTCAGTTGCAAAAGAGATCTGTGTTGTACAAGTTACGGCTATATCGATTTTATATTTCAATAAGAGGGAGGTTTGAGGGAGTTCAGCAATAGGAACACTGGGGATTCAGAGAATTCAGTAACTAAAAAAAGAACTCAACCGAGAATTCAGCCGCAAAAGTCCTCTGTACAAGTTGAAGAACCGCATGAGTAATTAAAATTCGAGAGAAGCTCTTCAGTAAACTCCAAAGAATTTCGGAAAAATCTAAGGAACTTTGAGGAAGTTCAGTAGTGGGAATACAGAGAATTCAGTAACCACAAAAGAAACTCAACTGAGAATTCAGGCACAAAAGTATTTTGTATAAGTTGAAGAGCCTCAAGAGTGATTAAATATTCTACATTCAGGAAAGCTGTGAGAAGCTCCAAAAAATTTCGGAAAAAATTCAAGGAACTTTGAAAGAGTTCAGTAGTGGGAATACAGGGAATTGTGTAACTAAAAAAAGTGACTCGACAGCGAATTCAGTCGCGAAAGTAATTTGTACAAGTTGAAGAACCTTAAGAGTAATTGAATATTCTAGGAGAGCTCTGAGAAGTTTCAAAGAATTTCGGAAAAAATCAGAGGAACTTTAAGGGAGTTCAGCAATGAGAATACAGGGAACTCAGGGAGTTCAGTGACTACAAAAGGAACTCAACCGGGAATTCGACCAGAAAAGTCTTCTGTAGAAGTAAAGAACCGCATGAATAATTGAATATTCTAGAGAAACTCTTCGAGAAACTCCAAAGAATTTCGGAAAAAAATCTAAGGAACTTCGAAGTAGTTCAGTAGTGATAATACAGAAAATTAAATACCTAACTAAAAAAGTGACTCAATAAAGAGAACAGCCGCGAAAGTCTTTTGTACGAGTTGAAGAATCGCAAGAGTAATTGAATATTCTACGAGACCTCTGAGAAGCTCCAAAGAATTTCAGAAAAAATAGAAGGAACTTTGAGGGAGTTCAGCAGTGGAAATACAGGGAATTCAGCAACTAAAGGTGGAAATCAACAGAGAATTCAGTCACAATAGTATTTTGTACAAGTTAAAGAGCCCCAAGAGGGAAATTATTATTCTAGGGAAGCTCTTTCAGAAACCCGAAAGAATTTCGGAAAAAATCAAAAAGGAACTTTGAGGGAGTTCAGTGGTGGAAATACAGATAATTCAGTAGCTAAAAAAGGAACTCAACCGAAAATTCGCCCACAAAAGACTTCTGTACAAGTTGAAGAACCGCATGAGTAATTAAATATTCTAGGAAAGCTCTGAGAAACTGCAAAGAATTTCCGAAAAAATCGAAGTAACTTTGAGGGAGTTCAGCAGTGAAAATACGGGGAATTCAGTAAATGAAAAGACAACTCAACGGAGAATTCAGACTCAAAAGTCTTTTGTACAAGTTCAAAAAATCCGAAGAGTAAATAAATATTCCAGGGAAGCTCTGAGAAACTTCGAAGAAATTTAGAAAAAATCAAAGGAACTCTGAATGAGTTACAGGGAATACAGGGAATTCAGTAACACAAAAGGAACTCAACCAAGATATCAGGCACGAAAGTATTATTTTGTACAAATTAAAGAACCCCAAGAGTGAAATTATTATTCAGGAGAAGCTCTTTGAGAAACTCAAAAGAACTTCGGAAAAAATCAAAAAGGAACTTTGAAGGAGTTCAGTAGTGGAAATACAGAAAATTCAGTAGCTAAAAAAGGCACTCAACCGAGAATTCGCCCACAAAAGTCTTCTGTACAAGTTGAAGAACCGCATGAGTAATTAAATATTCTAGGAAAGCTCTGAGAAACTCCAGAGAATTTCGGAAAAAATCGAAGTAACTTTGAGGGAGTTCAGCAGTGAAAATACGGGGAGTTCAGTAAATGAAAAGAGAACTCAACGGAGAATACAGACTCAAAAGTCTTTTGTACAAGTTCAAAAAATCCCAAGAGTAGATAAATATCCCAGGGAAGCTCTGAGAAACTTCGAAGAAATAGAGAAAAAATCAAAAAAACTCTGAATGAGTTACAGGGAATACAGGGAATTCAGTAACACAAAAGGAACTCAACCGAGATATCAGGCACGAAAGTATTATTTTGTACAAGTTAAAGAACCCCAAGAGTGAAATTATTATTCAAGAGAAGCTCTTTGAGAAACTCAAAAGAATTTCGGAAAAAATCAAAAAGGAACTTTGAAGGAGTTCAGTAGTGGAAATACAGAAAATTCAGTAGCTAAAAAAGGCACTCAACCGAGAATTCGCCCACAAAAGTCTTCTGTACAAGTTGAAGAACCGCATGAGTGATTAAATATTCTAGGAAAGCTCTGAGAAACTCTAAAGAATTTCGGAAAAAATCGAAGTAACTTTGAGGGAGTTCAGCAGTGAAAATACGGGGAATTCAGTAAATGAAAAAAGAACTCAACGGAGAATTCAGATTCAAAAGCCTTTTGTACAAGTTTAAGAAATCTCAAGAGTGGATAAATATTCCAGGGAAGCTCTGAGGAACTTCGAAGAAATTTGGAAAAAATCATAGGAACTTTGAAGGAGTTCAGCAGTGGAAATACAGGGAATTCAGTGACTACAAAAGAAACTCAACCGAGAATTCAGGCACGAAATTATTTTGCACAAGTTAAAGAACCACAAGAGTGATAAAATATTCCAGGGAAGCTTTTCGAGAAACTCCGAAGAATTTCGGAAAAAATCAATGAAGCTTCGAGAGAGTTTTGTGGTGAAAATATGGGAGATCTAATAATATAACTGATGCAGTTTTTAGAGAAAATTATAAAACGTTCAAGGGAAGTGGATAGTCTGGGGGGGAACTCTGTAGAGCTCCTAGAAATTCTCGCTAAATTCAGAGGAATTATGGAGGGGCTCAACAGAGGAACTGCGGAAAATTCAATCGCGGAGATCAAAAAGGGACCTTTTCTTACGAGTTGAAGAACATGGGAATGAAGGTAATATGAAAACTCCGAAGAACTCCAAAGATTACCCGAGAAACTCGGAGGAATTCTGGAAGAACTTAGCGAAAAAAGCTCCAGGGAATTCAGTCGCAAGAGTCTTTTATTGTACAAGTCAAAGAAGCTCGATAGCGTAAGCTTCCATTTTGTGAGAATCAAAAGACATTAAAGGACATTAAATAATCTGGGGGAACTCTGGGGAACTTTCAGGAACTCTTGCCAAACCTAGAGAAGCCCTGGAGAAACTTAGTAGAGAAACGGGAAATCGCAAAAGTAACCTCTTTTGTACAGGATGGTCCATCCTAGCGTATTTATCCCATAGCGGTCTTACCGTTCAAGAGAGAGAGAAAGATCTAGGAGAAAAGTTATGTGGTTTGATGAGACCTATAACTTAAAATTATTTTCAGCTGTACAGGGTGTCCTATTTTGACGGGATCAACGAAACGTCATTTTTTTTTAAATAGAACACCCTATATTTTTTTTTACATTTTCATGTTTAGTTTTTTCAACTGTCTTATGCTAGTATTTTTGTTTTTCAATTGTGTAGCAATGCTACCAACTAAAAATTAAAAAACTAAGAAAAATCGTATTTTCAGTTTCCTTAAAAAAAAATCATCGAAAAAATCGTAGCAAGAACTGTCAATACTTTATCGTTATCTATTGTAAAATTGGTTTTGGAGTTTTTTTCATCTCTTGACGTATATGTCAAATACAAGATCAAATCCATACCCTCTTCAAAACAACGAAGGAAATCATGCATTTTTTTTTAATAAATAAAATAAATAATATACCTTGTAACTTGTTTGTAACTGAAAACAAAGCTTTTTTCTGGAACACGAACCGAATATTACCCTAAAACACGAATGATTATTATCGATAAAATTGAACTGTTTTTTTTTTCGACAGAAAACGTTCGAACTGTAACATCACTATACGAAAATGGAACAACAAGAACGAAATTCTTATGCAAATATTTATCTTTCATGTACCGCTCCTTTGGATTGGACGCGTACATAATTATTATTTGTACGCCAGGAACGGAATAATGAGTCAAATAATCACACTAACGTCTCTCTCGATACATTACCACTATACTATTATTGACATTGAAAGGATATGAATATGAATGTCACGGTTAAACACTCGCTTAAACACTACTTACTTTAAAAAAATATACAACTTATAGTGGTAAATTTTTGTACGTTTATTAGACTACTATTTAATTTCCAAAATCCGGCAGCTTCAACGAATTACATAGGTAGGTCACTAATTAATGAGTAGGTATAAACACGCAGAAGTTTGCATACAAATTTTCTATAGTTTATACGGATGTTTTGTTGATGAACAAGTTTAGTTTTATTAGTGTACAAATAAAATTAATAAAATCAAAAATTCACACGACGCACTCTTTCTGTTTTTATTTTCACATGGAATTATTATGGTTTTTTTGCCCACGAGATGGGATTTGCAAAAATGTTTATAAAGCCGTGTACGGCTTATCAAACGGTTAATGAATTATGAACCAGAAGTTGTTGCTCAATCGCTCTTATATACACCAGCATCAAGCAGCAATAATAATTATTTATCTTATTGCTGATGAATTAAACAATAAATAAGTATATTGTGCAAAACTTTTTCTTTTAATTGTTTATTTTGGTTTCCGGATTTACAATATTATTATTCCGATCTGTGTGTATGTGTTGCTCGCCGTTTTTTATTGCTCATTCCCCCCACGTATTTTTATACACAATAGTTATTTGAGTTTGTTGCCATTCCATTTTGCAAAACGTGAACGCGTGTACAATAAACTAATAAAGTTCCAATTTTCATTCAGAAATAACTATAAAATTGCCTACACACGCGGATTGAAAATAAACTTTTCTCACGTATTACTATACACACACACATAGGTAGGTTTCCAGGTAGCTGTTCGCATAATACGAAATCGAATTATTCAAAATAGAGTTTAAAATAGAAATGGAAAATGCAAAAACGTTTATCGATTGTGAACAATGGGATGCATTCTCGCAAGCACAATCCAGAGGGCGCGACATACGCCCGGGATCGTACGTCAAATGTCAACGTCAAGCACAAAGTCAGTTCCAGTTGTCATTATTCGTCAGAGCCTAACCTAACCTTTCTTATGAGGCGCCGACCGCGGGAGTATGCAATCCGCTTGCAGGAGGAGCTGCTGGCGCCCTCTGCCAGTCTAAGCTCAAGTGTCAATGTGACGTGAAAAGTCAAATTAGAGCTGCAAACTCCTCGGAAAAGCTGGGATATTTGGTTGTTTTTGCTGCAAATTTCCCAATCTGAAAATATCGCAACAGCTCTTCAGCCACCGGATCTAGGAAAAAACGTCCCTCGTAAAACGTCCCCGGAAAAATGCTTCCACAATAAGTCCCGCGGAAATTACGTCCCCGGGATAATACATCTCCAGGAAAATACGTCCTCGGGAAAAACGTCCCCCGGAGGAGACGTCCCTGGAAAAATACGTCTCCCTTCTGGATTACTCTGGATACTCACTCTGATGAGCTTTTTTGTGTCGTCATATTACTTCCGAAACTCCAGTGGAGGCTGTCTCTTGTGTCCTTCATGTGTGTGCTCAGCAGGGCTTCAAACGATATCGATGACACAATATGACAGATGACAGCTTGACATACAAAATGAAGGTGAAAGGGGGGCTTACTGGTACTCTGAAAGCCAATAAGAGGCTAAGTGGGGCTAATTAGAACTCCATACTACACTTGAGGATACAAGGGGGCCCGATAGGGCTCCGAGTATCACATTAAGGCACAAGGTGCTTACCTCGGTGATTACTCATGCTCCGGAAGTCTCGGAAAGATGCAAGGGGGCTCAGCAGGGCTTCAAAAGACTTTGAAGAAACAAGGGGGTCAAATGGGGTCATGTGTGACACAAGAAGGCAGAAGGGGGCTTACTGGAACTCTGAGAGTCTTGAAAAAGCACAAGGAGGCTAATAAGAGCTCCAAACTACACTTGCGTACACATGGGGGCCCAATAGAGCTCCGTATGTCTCTTGAAGGCACAAGGGATTTACAGGTTTCCAAGCCTGGGGGCTTACTAGAACTCTGAAAGCTACGAAAAAACATAGGGAGGCTCATTAGGACTCCAAACGACACATGAGGACACTAGGGGGCCCAACAGAGATCTGAATGCTACGGAAAAATGCAAGGCAGTAAGGCTTCAACCGATACTGAAGACACACGGGGACCCAATGGAGCTTTACATAACAATGAAGGGAAAAGGGGGCTTACTGGTACTCTCTGGAAGCTAAGGGGGCTCAGTAGGGCTTCAAAAGACATTGAAGAAATAAGGGGGCCCAATGGAGCTCTGGATAACAAGTAGGCAACAGAGGGCTTACTGGAATTCTGATAACCATGAAAAAACATAAGGGGGCTAACTAGGGTTCCAAACTACACTTCAGACACAAAGGGCCCGATATAGCTCCGAAAGCCATAAAAAAACTATAAAGGAGGCCGAATGAAGCTATATATAATGAAAGAGGGCAAAAGGGGGTTACTGAAATTTTGATTGCCATGAAAAAACATAATGGGGCTCATCAGGGCTCCAAATTACACTTGAAAATACAAGTCATACATGAGCTTGGAGTGTCGGCTGGCGGAGGGCACCAGCGGTTCCTCCAGCAAGCGGGTTGCATACCCTGGCGGCTTTTGAAAATTCGATAAAATTCATGACAGATGGCTCTGTCGTAAATCTCATTTCTGACAGAACAAAATGGATAATATTCCTACACTGATGAGTCTTGACGAGAAGACTTGCTAGTGCGATTGGTCGCTGATGGTCGAAACGATAGAGGAACTTTTGCAAATCGTACCTAACCACCATCATACGTTATCATTCTTAATTCAATCAAAACAGATTAAACACTTCCTGGAATGATGACTGATTCACGTACGTCGTCAATAACTATGTATTATTTATACACTCCTTTTTTATAGAGAAAATTGAAGACTAACTTGCTCAGTTTGGTGGTCGCGCTTGCGTGTTTTCTGGAAAGATGATTTTTCTGAAATTAGGTTGCAAAACCGCGAGAGACAATGCGACGCTTGGACTTTGATGATAACACTAGAGAAAAGAGTGCGATTCAAGTGCTCGAGTCTATTAATAATCCGCACACAGATAGATGATAAAATTACGAAAAATCAAGGACGAAAGTAATATTGAAATTTTTTGCACTCGTCCTCTTAATTAATCTTGATTTTGTTTTCGGTTATTTTTAGATATATCATGCTCATTTGATATCCTTGATAGTTTTTAAATGTTTGTCGGTGTAACGTTTCGCATTCCAAATGCACTCTGCCTTTATGTTCTGAATGAGAAACTACAGACTTCAAGTCGGTAAGTAGTTGTTTCGAAATAATTCGTTTCTGATAAGTTTTAGAATGATTGTGAAGCTCGGTTATATCATAACGATATTTTCCATAATCCAGGATCTCCCCACACCATTCCAGATTCACCTTTCAAACATACTTTGGCCGGCTACCAGTCCAGATATGAATCCCATTTCCCAAACAACGCCTTCGTGATCAACTGGATGGATGGATAAGGCATCAAAATCGAGTCCCGAGAAATTTAGATAAACTTTCCGATGCCCTGGTGAACAAGGCTGGAACAACATCCCCAGAAGAATATTTTAGCGAATCTGATGCAAAGCATGCCAACAACAAAAGTTTTAAATGACGTTATTAACGTTATGGCGTCATTTCTTTGGCTCCACTTTGCTATTAGTTACTAACATAAAAAATTTCTTCAAAACCTGAGTATTTTTTCTCTAGGTTTTTTATTGAGTGATAAGGTGATTTTTGCAGGCAAAACATCGTATCTCCTCTAATGAAGGAGATAAAAGGACAAATCAAAAAGACAATATTCGGGGAAGGATGAGGCTTCATCTTCAACATGTATAAACCTCCAACGCTTCCATGAAATTGGCTCAGACTCAGAAGAATAAAGTTACTTATTAGAAAATAATAATGAAGTAGGTATAGTAGGTTCACTTGTACCGTGATTCTAGTTGGCTGTGAGATCTTGTTTCTAAGTTTTCAAATCTGATATTTGAAAACTCCCTAGAATTTGGCAGTTGGTTGCATTGATTTTTGAAAGCTTAAGCTTGACGACAAGATCAACAACTTTACCGTTTGTCAAATCGAGTGTCAAATAGACTGAAAATCACGAGTTTCATGAAAATTGTGGTGAAATTATGCCCATTACTGTGAAAACTGTGTTTGCGCCTCAGCTTGTGTCTTGAACAATAACGTCCAGTGTCCATTTTAAAGTCCTCGAGAGTGCCATCAAGAACTCGCTTCTGGGAGAAAAAATGGACGGAATAAGTGCTGGGCATGTACCCCATAACGTTCAGCTTTACGGAGAAGACGTGAATCTATTTTCAAAAACCACATAATATGGAAGCATTGTGAACTATTCCTGGTTTTTAAAAGAAGTACCCACACTCTGGAAGGCTGGAAACGATGGGAAGCTGAACCCTCCTAATTTTCGTGGGGATGGGATTCATCGGCGTTAATACTTGATTTCACTGCTCAGGACATCGTACTGGAACAAGAAATTTGCGGAACTTGTGAAAGGTGAACTACATCCACTCCATATTTGCAATTTGCAAAGTTGATTTCGGTAAATTTTTCATTTTTGACAGCAACAGTCAACACACCATCACACCAACATAACCTATCTTTCGAAGCCAGACGCTCAAGCGCACACTAGGCAGTTGGACGTGAAGTCTACAATGCCAAAGTGTGAAATTTGCCCAGCCTACTAGAATCACGGTACAAGTGAACCTACTATACTTACACATTATGATTATGGAATTAAAAAAAAACAAGATCAGCGAGAAGATCAGTCTAGTTGTTCAAAACTTCTAAGGGATTATCTAGCCGGTTAGGGCACGGCTGAAATTATAATTAGCGTTTTTTTGCGGCGAAGTTGAACGGAGACATTTTTTTACCTGGACCAATCACGTTAGTAAATCACCTCAAGTGAATGAACGTGATTGGTTCAAATAAAACAGATCCTTCACATCGTTTTTCATTCTGCATCATCTAATTTTTTTTTTGATTATACAGGGTGAGGCGCAGTTCAGGTACAAGGTGTTCACGCGGATACCCCCCAAAAAAACTTTCTCTTCATGATAATTCAAAAAAGAGAAACCTTTCCTGGGATTATTTTTTTCGTAGTTTCTGGATAGATATGTTTCGAGTATAATTTACCACTTTGTGCCATATACAGGGTGTCATCCCAGGTGTCGTATTTTTTCCATTTTTTTTGAACACCCTGTAATCCATCACCACAATCGATACACATTGTTGTCCTGAATACAAAAATGCATGACATTTCTGGATTTTTTTCTGTAAAAAAATTTCAAAAACTTATAATGGCATCTCGAAAAACATTTTTTTCTAGAATGATGGATTCTTTTCAGGAATGAGCTATGTCCCGGATATTTTATTAGTCATATAATGTCATTTCATGTAATTTAAAAGTGAAACAAAATACGACATACGAATTCTGAAATGAATCCATTATTCTCAAAAAAAAATTTCAAGACGCCATGCCAGGGTAAATTTTTCAATCCCTTCTCGGAAAAAATTCAGAAATGTCATGCATTTCTGTAATCAGGATAACAATGTGCATCGATTGTGGTGATAAAATACTGAGTATTTCGAAAAAATACAAAAAAAATTGCGGCCCTCTGTATGTGGCATGAAATGGGAAATTATACTTGACATATTCAAGAACTACAGAAAAACTTATTCCAGGAAAAAAAAATTTTTTTTTAATTCGTTTATTTAACGTCGACGTATTTCCGCAACGAGGCCTAACACCGACGCCGGTGAATGCTTTCCTCCACTATACCGGAAATTTTGCCGAACCCCTGTGTGTTTCAACACAGGGTAGGGATTTTCAACGACCACCAACATCGCATGGGGTCGGCACCATCGTTCGTATTTTACGTGCTATGCGACACACGGCGCGTCTTACATTTAGCAAGCATTCCAAACTAAACCAAGGAGCTTGTTTTCGAGGCCGAAAATCCGTCCCCGGCGGAGATCGAACCCGCGACCTCTGGAGTGGTAGTCGAACGCGCTAACTAACCACACCACAAGCTCCTCAGGAAAAATGTTGCTTTTATTAATTATCGTGAAGGGAAAGTTTTTCCACGGAGCTAAATTTTCAAGTATTAGCTTTGAAATTTGTAATTCACTGGAGGGAAAGGACAGCTCTACACCTGGCATGAAAAGATTTGGCTCTCAAATACAGCCATAATTATTTTAAAATTTTTGTTATTTCGGAAAATAATGAATTTATTTTTCAAAAATGGTATAATATCCCGTGTTTTTTACATGATTGGATCTGTTTGTGGTCTGCCTACATTTTTCGTAAACTACATCTGTTCCTATACCTAAGAAGCATATTTCCTGGAATATTGATATTTTTTTGTGAAAAATAATTTTTGACACCCTGTACACTATCGAAAGCCAAACCTTCAGGCTTTCTGTACCACAGATGTACTTTCTTCTTACAAATAATACCCAATTTGAACGTTATCAAAAAATACTTCCCCTCCTCGTTGGGTGGTGAGTTGGGGAAGTAAAAAATAATTTGGCAACGCCGTATCAAAACTTCAAAAAAAATGTATACCTTTATCAGGAAAAATTGAAGCTTTATCTGCCTGAGTTGATAAGGTTTGTACCTACTGATATAATGTAGAGGATGTCAAACGAGGTGGCAAAGATTACTGTTAGCAAAAAATGTCCAATATTCCAGAAAACATGCACTTCAGATCAGATATGGGGTATATGAAAAAGCTGTCTTTTGTCTCAGTGGATTCCAAATTTGAAAGTTGAAGACTAAGCTCCACCAAACGAATGCATGCGAGTCATGCGACGAAATAAAAAAAAGTTTTTAACATGGCAGCAACGCAGCACCGCGAAACGCCAAAAATTGTATACTGCCCCAAACCTATTCCAAAGGCTGATAAGAGTTTGTGTTAAAACAAAGGGTGCTTCATTTTAAAAAAGAGGTGACATAGGTACCGGAGTTATGCCTCACCCTGTACAATCGAAAATATTTTTGGGTGATGCAGATTGAAAAACGATGTGATCGGGCGTTTGAATCATATTTTAATCTTGGTTGTAACGTAGCGTTCAGATCGAGGTTCCGATCTCTTGGTATTGACTCACCCTGTATATCTAAACGACAAATATTTTACAGGGTGTTTCAGCTTGCATCTTCGATACTTTGGAATAATATCTGGAGAATACTCTCAACTTTCGGTCCCAACTTTTTGTAATGAACCGCTTGGAAGGGCGAAACAACATGACGTTGCCTGTTTCCCACAAGAAAGCTTCGACGCCGTCCCTATGCCATGCCACCTAGCCCTGCCCTAGGTTTCGTAAATTGATTATATTGCCCACAGTCTGGAAAAATTGGCAGAGCAATATTTAGATTTTCGCAGAAAGTTTTGTAAGGATTTTTGCTATAGCAATATGTATTCATATATTAAAACAAAACGACAAAAGTTTTTACATTTTGGTGGATGCGCCAGTGCCCAGCGGGTGATAAAAACAGCATGGAGTGCTGATTTCCATCCAAATTTTGCAATTTGCAAGGAATTTCCATCAACTATAACTGCGAGTATAACTGTTTAGGTAATAAGATGGCACGTAAAAGCAGAAAAACATGCCTCGACCATTTGCATTCAGCGGTCTCATTTTTCATTAAAATGAAAAAATTTAGAGAGAAAAAAAAGGTCTAAGATAGTTCTTGAGCGTGTTATTTTTCTTTTTCGGAAATCCTCCTGATTTTCCTTTCGGATTTTTTTAAGAAAACAAAAAACCTTAGGTAAACTTGAAATCAACTAAAATAGCATCTCATCTACCAACCAAACAAGAAAAAATTAATTCAGCTCAAAGTTTAGTTTCCAAAGACGCTTGTAGCGAGGCTTGTTGATACGGAAGATTCAATAAATCAGATGTTATGATGATAACAGACGTACTGTACCCATATATTTGTAATTTAAAATAGAGTTTAAAAGTCTTTTACTCTGAAAACAGGCGTAAACTGAAACAGAAACTAGTTCAACACTTGACACTACCCATACCGCCCATCGAGCTGACCATACTGCATACTGCCTAGATTCTTTTCCATAGAAACATATTTCACCAAATCATTTTGGTGGATGCGCTGCAGACACCGCGGAGCATTGCTGTGCCAGAATGTCAGCCGGCGCTAATTCTACGCTATTTCAATTTTCTCTGGAATTCTCTTTATTCACACATATTGCTCAATTCGTCAATTCCTCGACTAATTCAGCCATTTGTTTTTGCCGTAAGGAAAAATTATGATTTCGCGCCTACCGTGGATACTAGATACCCATCCTACCTATAAATTACGAGAATAATTATTGGTACATTGCCTCGTACATTGCCCTACCGCAACAATAACCTGACTTATTCGCCTTTAGATATGGTGGATGCGCCAAGTACCTGGTAAAAAGCTGTCGAGACTAACCGCGCTAATTTTTGAGCACGTTTCATCATTTTGCCATACTCATCAGTCATTCCGGCTTAATAAATGATTTATTACAATTTTTAAATCAACAATGAACGTTTGAAAATTTCAAAATATAAAGAAATCAGTAAGAACTACCTGTTTGTTCCTTTTGCGCTTGAAACTTTCGGACCATGGGGCAGTAACGCTGCAATTCTTGTAAATGAATTGGGACAAATACTTCAGGAAAAAACAGGCAACCCCCAAGCCAAAGAATGTTTAGCTCAACACATCAGTAAAGCTATCCAACGTGGTAATGCTGTAAGTGTAATGGGAACAATAGGCCAAATTGACGGTGGGATAAATGATTTATTCAACTTTTAGTTTTCAATTATTAGTTCTCTTGTTCTTGTGTATTTATTTCTTGCTTCAACATACTCTTTAATCAACAATTTGAATCAATTCACCTAATAGTTGACTAAACCGGAGTCGATCACCTGGGCACAATAAAATTAAAATTGGGCAAATCATGAGAAAAAACAAGAAAAAATTCGAATTAAAAAACTGCGGCCTGTTGTCGGGATTCACCTTCAAGGTATACACAACAAAAATGCCTATTGTCAATTCAAAAATTTTGTGTACGAGTATGAGAATTGAAAAACTAACCGCGGCACTCTTCAGCCGTATTAAAACAGAGCGCGCAAAACTTGAAAATCCTGCCGCTGCCCTTGAGTGATTTACTTGTTTTTCATGAGAGAAGCAAATCCTTTTTTTTCTATTCTGTAATTAATTCTTTGATTTTTGGGGTATTTGTTCACCCCCCCATTTTCAACCGGAGGGCCTTGAGGGGACTATTTAGGGTTGTTTCCACGATTTCAATTTTCTATGCTAAATTAGGACATTATACAGGGTGTCCGAGGTTTCAATTCGGAAACTTCAACAATCCATAGAGAATTGAAAAACAAGATGACTTTGTCCAGAAAAATATTTTTAAAAATGGAAAATAACGGAGAAAGAACCCATCAAAGTTAAGTTCAAAAAATCGTTTTTTTTTATAATTTTCACACCTCGCTCGCATGCCTGATGCCTTGAAATATAGCATCTGCGGAATGCCTTTGACAGATGGCGCCGCTTGGAGGACTCACATATTAGGAGTCCTCTTGGGTGTATATTACCATGAGTTCCAGGCCGTCTGATGTCGTGGTAGTCGGAGAGCTTTGTTCCATAAAAATGCGAGGTGCCCGCAATATGGCCCTAAGAGGCACTATATATATTTATATTTGCGTGTTTGTTGTCTTTTGAACATTGCTCTACTCGGCCTGAGTATACATGTGTACACCTACCATCGATGTTCTCTTGGCGACGGTGTTGCTTTACGTGGAATTTTGTTAATTCCCTCGCATGCCTGATGCCTTGAAATATATAGCATCTGCGGAATGCCTTTGATAGATGGCGCCGCTTGGAGAACTCACATATTAGGAGTCCTCTTGGGTGTATATTACCATGAGTTCTCTGACTGCCACAGCATCGGATGGATGAGCTGAACACAACTGCGCACTGATGAGCCCCCAGTAGGGGCGAAACACGTGTCTGTGCAGTTGTTCGGTTCGACCGTCTGATGTTGTGGTAGTCGGAGAGCTTTGTTTCAATTTTCACACCGTTCAATCGATTCTGTCCAAATTTGATACAGGTGATCCTACAATACATTCACATCAAAAGCTTCCGATAACTTTTTCCAAATGATTCCAGTGGCGTAGATATTGGGGGAGCCACTACCATATTCCCCCTATTTTCTACGCCAATGAATATTTTGAAAAAAACGATGAGAATTAATAATCCTGCGTTCAATTTGAAAGAAAAAATTACTCATGGTAAATTTTGATTGGAGGCTTCGTTTTTGAGATATTTGAGTTTGAAAATTCCAAACACAATTATGGATTAGAATTATTATTGTTACTAAAAATTCTATTTTCTACGTCACTTGAGATATTGTTTCCAAAATTGATATCAGTGATGTTTAAATGATTAGCTCCATGAGAAAAATTAAAACTTTTACCAAAACAGTCCAGTGGGGTAGATATTGGGGGAGCCACTCCTATTATCCCCCTATTTTCTACGCCAATGAACATTAAAAAAAAAAACTATTCAAAACATTGATTCTGCTTTCGCTTTTAAAGAAAAAGTTACTTTTAGTAAATTTTGTTTTTGGGGCTTTGTTTTTGAGACATTCGAGTTTGAAAACTCCAAACACAATTATTACGAATCAAAATCAATCAAAATCATTTTTTTCACTGGAATTCGCCACTGGACTGTTTTGATCAAAGTAATAATTTTTCTCATGGAGCTAAGCATTCAAACATCACCGATATCAATTTTGGAAGCAATAGCACAAGTGATGTAGAAAATAAAATTCTTAGTAACAATAATAATTCAGTCCTTATCTTGGTTTCGAGCGGAATACATGCGTGTGCACTGCGAGGTCCTAAATTATTGCCGATTTTCAGCGATATGTCGTTTCTTTCCGGCCGATTTGTCGATTAAGGGGCGGCTATAGATCCTGCCTATCGCCTCATTTTGGGATTGTTCATGGAAGCCTTCATTTGAAACAGATAAGTACTAATTTTCCAATTAAAACCTCTAAAATTGATTTCACGGTCAAATCACAAGAACAAAAACGCTTGGTGATAACGATAAGCGGCTCACCAGCTGGGCACCTAATGTTTGCCCGGTGCATAGCATTTTTATATTGTAATAAACAAAATAATAACCTCGCCGGTTGCTTTCTGACTACAGAGGCAACATGGCTTCAAACCCAACTCAAATGAACTCATCCCAACAGTTAACTCAATCTTCCAGTATCCAAAAAACATACTCAAACGCAGCAAAGTCTCGCCCAACAATTTGTTTCCCAAAAAAGAATCAAGCGATAATTATGAATGTAAATGATAACTTAAACCGTGACGATTACATTAGAGCAATAGCCGACTTGGTGGGACCAAAAAATATACATTTCGCGTCCAGGATATCTAACGATAGGGTGTGCATTTTCTTGGCTAGCGCAGAAATGGCGGACGAGCTTACAAGACAACATAAAACGGTGCAAATAAAAAATATTGAACTAGGTCTGAGAAAACTTATAACGCCCGCAAAGAGAATAATAATTTCCAATGCGTACCCAACAATTCCACACACAGTTATTGAGGATGGTTTGAGGGAACTGGGATTAAACCTAGTTTCTCCGGTCTCTTTTCTTAGAATGGGCTCCCAGGATGACGATTTTAGTCATATACTAAGTTTCCGAAGACATGTCTACGTAACGCCTGATGATACCAAAGAGCTTCCATCCTCTGTACTGGTACAGGATGAGGATGTGACCCAACGCATCTTTCTAACATACGATGAATTTAAATGTTTTTTATGTGGAGAACCAGGCCATGCAGCTAGTAGCTGTCCCTCGAAAAATGTCCCTAGCACAGTAGAACCCAACAACCTTGAAAATACCACCCTTTCACAAAGTGATGATAGCGATGCTAATGAAAATGAAACCTTCCAAGAAACGGTCTCCGCTGAGGTACACATGGAAAAGGGTAAAACAAATACAGGAAAGCGCCCCCCTCCTTCTGAAAGTATAGAGTCACCTCAAACACCAACAGACCCTGACCCACCTGTTTTTTCTAATTTTAAAAAACCTTCAAACAAGCCGAAGAAACAAAAGTTTGAATCTCTGTCTATCGAAGATACCACACCCACAGCAACTCTGCGAAAATCAGTATCAACAGAATCAATAGACTTCGACATCGCTTTGGAACCCATAAAAATAGAAATGAATTCCCATCCCCAAAAATACCTCATGAACTACGACTCTTTTAGAACTTTTTTGGAGAATACAAAGGGCTCCCAAGACTTTCAGTCGGAGGCTTTGAATTTCACAGACGATATTAATAGTCTAATTCTTATGATGCACAACCTTTACCCTTACCTCACTCAAAGGGGCATGAAATCTAAATTCACAAGAATCAAAAATAAACTAAAAGGAAATAACCTATCACTAACATCTACACCATCCCAGTCCCGAATAGGTTCGCAAAATGACATAGTCTCTATACATTCCGATACAGAATTTTAAAAATGGACACATTTTTAGTTCATTGGAATCTGAATGGGTTTTATACCCATCTTCAGGACTTCCAATTAATGCTTGCTGACTCTACTCCTGCTATAGTATGTCTACAAGAGACCCATTTTAAAAATGATAATTGTTACAACTTAAAGAATTATGATAATACGGTTAAAAACCGAATTGATAGAAACAAAGCCAGCGGTGGCGTAATTACATACGTAAAATCTATCCACCGCAACAGCCCAATTCCCCTTATCACTAATATTGAGGCTACAGCCACTTTAGTCCATCTTAAACGGACTATTTGCGTTTGCAATGTTTATCTGCCTCCAAATGCTAAAGTTACCTTACAAGAACTTCTCGACCTCTATAATCAACTTCCCAGCCCATCAATCCTTGTAGGAGATTGGAATGCCCATAATGTAATTTGGGGATCTGATATCACAGATCAACGAGGATTACTAATAGAAAAGTTTCTAAATGACACAAACCTAGTGCTCCTAAACTCTGATGGTAAGAAAACTCGATTTGATTCATTTTCAGGAAACTTTTCCGTCTTGGATCTAGTTTTCTGTCATCCAACACTAGCTCCATTTCTTAGCTGGGACACATTATCATCCTTGTATGGCAGCGACCACTATCCCTGCAAAATCAGTGCAGACTTTGAAATACTACCTTTAACACATATGTATTCATCGAGCAAGTGGAATCTGTCTAATGCTCGTTGGGAAAATTTTGGTCTGAGGGTTGAGGAAGACCTGCAAAAGCAAAACTTGAACATGACACACTTAACAGTATCTAGTATCGATCAAACTTTATCTTGCATAACCGAAACTATAATAAATGCAGCAAACATATACATTGGAAAAATCACAAATAAAAATCATACTAAAAAGTCTGTACCCTGGTGGAATTCTGAATGTGCAAAAATAACAAGGGAATACAAGTCAGCTTTTAATAAGTTCAAGCGACAAAGCACTACCGAAAATCTTCTCTGTTTCAAAAGACTAAGAGCTAAAGCGCGGTTCATATACAAAAAAAGCAAAAAAGAGTCCTGGAAAGATTTCACCTCTACGATCAATAACACCACCCCCTCAACCGTTTTGTGGAATAAAATCAAAAGGATGAACGGAATAAATAAACAAAACCATATCCCTCCCCTAAACTCAAATGGACAATCTTTCACAACACCCGACGACATTGCAGAAATCCTAGCAAAAAGTTTCCAAGATGCTTCGAGCGATACAAATTACGACAGAGATTTCCTAAATATAAAAAAACTCGCAGAAAACAAAAACACCCAACCCATTCCGGACGGCGAGAACCACCCGATCAACAAACCTTTCACCTTTGAAGAGTTTGAAAATTCACTTGCCACGTGTAAGGGAAACTCAACAGGACCGGATGACATCCCTTTCACAATGCTAGAAAAACTATCCAAAAACGCGAAACATTGTCTCTTGTCCTTTTATAATCACATCTGGACAGGTCAAATTTTTCCATCCCAATGGCAGGAAGTTATAACCATCCCTATCTTGAAAAGCGATAAACCAAAACATGAACCATCTTCTTACAGACCCATCTCACTAAGTTGCTGCTTGTGCAAAGTAATGGAAAAAATGGTGAATCGTCGTCTTGTATGGGATCTGGAAAAAAATAACACACTAAATCCACACCAAAATGGTTTCCGCCGTTTGAGGTCCACAAATGATAATATAATCAGCTTGGAATCAGAAATTCACGAAGCCTTTGCCAACAAACAAAAAGTCCTTGCCATATGCTTCGATCTCGAGAAGGCATATGACATGACCTGGAGACACAGAATTCTTTCAACTCTTACTGACTGGGGCTACAAAGGCAACATCTTAGCATTTATTACTAACTTTCTGACAAATCGCCGCTTTAAAGTAAAAGCAAATAACGGATTTTCATCACTTAAAATCCTTCCAAACGGTGTCCCCCAAGGTTCCCCTATAAGCGTAACCCTTTTCCTCATTGCCATAAATTCTATCTCAAATTCTGTTAATCCTCCAGTCAAGATTAGTCTCTATGCGGATGACATATTGATTTACACAAAGGGTAGGGACCTAAAACTGATGGAGAGAAATCTTCAGACCAGCGTTTCAGCAATTGAGGAATGGACGAAATCGTCTGGTTTCAAGTTTTCCCCCGCAAAAACCAAGTGCATCCTCTTCAGTCGCTCTCATGCCAGAGAATCTCCTAACCTACAGCTTTACAAGACTCAAATTCCAGTGGTAGATAACATTAGGTTCCTAGGACTTTTGTTTGACAACAAGCTTAAATGGATCCCTCATCTCGACCACCTAAAAAAATCTTGCGCAAAAAATTTGCAACTGATGAAAATTATCGCTCATCACAAATGGGGAGCAGATCACGACAGCTTATTAAAAATCTTCAGGAGCCTAATACGATCAAAGCTAGATTACGGGTGTGTGGCATACTCATCCTGCAGAAAGTCCTATTTGAAAAGAATCGACTCCATCCAAAACACCGCCCTCCGCATTGCTTTAGGTGCCTTTTGCACAACACCCGCAAATAACCTTCACGGACTTGCAAACGAGATGCCGCCATCATACAGAAGAAAATTTCTTACATTGACCTATGCCTGCAATATCAAGGCTAACCCAAGTCACCCCAATAATTCTATTGTATTTTCCAATCGCTACAAGGTGGTTTTCGAAAGAAATAAGAACTTGATACCTCCATTATACGAGCGCATAAACCAATTGCGGTCTGAACTCTCCATCGAGTTCCCGGATGTTCACCCCAAAAACTTTTTTAACTCCCTTCCACCTTGGCAGCATCCACCCCTAAACATCAACATTGAACTAACGCAGTGGAACAAAACAGAAAACGCAAGCTCCTCAATAAAAAAAGTTTTCAAAGGTCTAGCTGCGAACTACCACGATTATGGTTTTATATACACTGATGCCTCCAAAATCGATGACGTTATCGGAGCCGCTGTGATAACACCTGACACAGTTTCAAAATTTCGTCTTAACCCTGCCTCCAGTGTTTTCAGCGGTGAACTTTTTGCCATCTTCAGAGCTATCAAATACGTCACTGGTAACAACAGACAGAAATGGGTGATATGTTCTGACTCCCTTAGCTCCTTACAAGCAATCCAAGATTCTCATTCGGTGAACCCCCTGGTACTGCAGATCAGAGAAGAGTATATGTTGACCACCTCACAAGCAAAAACTGTCATGTTCATGTTTATTCCTTCTCACGTCGGCATAGAAGGAAACGAAAATGCCGACAAAAATGCAAAAGATGCGGTAACATCCAACAGCTCCGAAATAATCGAATCAATTTCCCCCTTAGATGCAAAACGATTTTTCTTGCAGCATATCGAAGCTTTATGGAACAGGTCTTGGCGACAAGATGGTGGCTGGTTGCATATGATAAAACCCTCTCCGACCGACACTATTTCATTTCCCCTAAATCGTACTGAACAAGTGATCTTTACACGAGTGCTTTTGGGACACACCAAATTGACACACAGTTATTTGCTATCCAGGGAGGATCCACCAGTGTGTAACAGCTGTCACCAGCAACTATCCATTCGTCACATTTTTACTGATTGCATAGAATACCGACACGAACGTGAAACCTTCTTGGGGCAACAGCCTTTAAACGTAATGAAAACAGATCATAATACTGTTCTTCGATTTCTAAATGAAACAGGTCTTTTCGGCAAACTATAGTCCCTGAAGAATTAGCTAGATTCGTTCCTATGTATGACCTATACACGATTACCCAATTTCCCCTTCCGTGGTCCTCGTTGTTTGTCTGAACTATGAAGCCGCCTTGACGGACCCCTTGGCGTGAAGTTTGTATCCCTGTCTGTGTGTACCAAACTGTCGATCGTCCTCCATCATCGTGAAAAGGATAGGTTCCTAGTCTTACTGTTTGCCTTTTTTTTTTTTTTTTTTTTTTTTTTTTTTTTTTTTTTTTTTTTTTTTTTTTGCTTGAATTAACTTGCCCTTGCTAATAACCCTTAGCGGTTGATGCAGGATATTAAAATAAAATAAAAAATAAAATAATAATTGTAACTCATAATTGTGTTTGGAATTTTCAAACTCAAATAACTTAAAAACGAAGCTTCAAATCAAAATTTACAAAGAGAAACTTTCTCTTTTAAATTGAATGTAGAATCAATAATTCTGATTGTTCTCTTAAAATGCTCATTGGCATAGAAAATAGGGGGGATAATATCAGTGGCTCCTCCAATATCTACGCCACTGGACTGTTTTGATCAAAGTCATAATTTTTCTCATGGAGTTGAGCTTTTAACCATCACCGATATCAATTTTGGAAGCAATATCTCAAGTGACGTAGAAAAGTAAATTTTTAGTAACAAAAATGATTTTGATTCGTAGTTGTGTTTGGAATTTTCAAACTTGAATATCTCAAAAACGAAGCCTCAAAACAAAATTTACCAAGAACAACTTTTTCTTTGGAATTGAATGCAAAATCATCAGTTTTGATCGTTTTCTCAAAATGTTCATTGGCGTAGAAAATAGGGGGGTAATAGGGGTGAATCCTCCAATATCTACGTCACTGGAATCATTTGGAAAAAGTCATTCTAAGCTGTTGATGTTAATGTATTGTAGGATCACTTGTGACAAATTTGGACAAAATCGGTTGATTGGTGTAAAAGTTATTTAAAAAAATCGATTTTTAGAAACTAACTTTGAAGGACTCTATCTCCGTTATTTTTGATTTTTGAAAAAAAAATTCTGGACATGGTCGCCTAATTTTTTGATTCTTTATCGATTGCTAAAGTTTCCGGATTTAAACCTCGGACACCCTGTACAGGGTGTCCCGAAATTAATGCAACAAAATTTACAGGGAGGTAGACAATTAAAAAATAAGGGGACTTCCTCAATGAAAATACCCTCGCAAACGTAATAACGGAGATACAGGCCTTCAAAGTTGGTTTTTGAAAACAGTTTTTTTGCATAACTTCTGAACCGTTGAGCCGATTCCATTCAAATTTGAACCAGGGTTTACTAAAGTAGGTCTCTATCAAACAATGATAACGCATTTCATCAAACATTTTCAGGGGCGAAGATGAACCTTCCCCCCTTTCCCCATATTTTTCACCCCCTTGGATCATTTTGGAAATTGTTGCAATTTTTGAATTTTACGTTCAATTTAGAGAGCAAAGTTACTCTTGAAAAATTTAGATAAAAGGCTTAATTTTCGAGATATTTGGGTTTGAAACTTCGGAGAACATCTCGAAAACACCACTTTCAATTCAAGGCCTTAAAAATCAAAATTCAAGAAAACTCAAGATTCCTCAACAGAAATAAAATTTCTAGGTGTTTTAAGTTGACAAAATATCATTTTTGCTGGAAGACATGAAGCTTTTCAGAAAAAAAAATTGGGCCCTGAAAAGTGGCGATTTTGAGATGTTCTCCGAAGTTTCAAACTCAAATATTTCGAAAATGAAGCCCTATTCAAAATTTTGCAAGAGTAGGTATCTTTTTTCTCTAAATTGAACGTAAAATTCAAAAATCACAACAATTTCCAAAATAATTCAAGGGGGTGAAAAATAGAGGAAAAGGGGGGAAGGTATCTCCTATTATCTTCGCCCCTGAAAATGTTTGATGAAATGCGTTATCATTGTTCGATAGAGACCTATTTTAGTAAACTTTGGTTTAAATTTGACTAAAATCGGCTCAACGGTTCAGGAGTTATGCAAAAAAATCTGTTTTGAAAAACCAACTTTGAAGGCCTGTATCTCCGTTATTACGTTTGCGAGAGTATTTTCATTGAGGAAGTCTCCTTATTTTTCAATTGTCTACCTCCCTGTAAATTTTGTTGCATTAATTTCGGGACACCTGTATATTGATGTCGAGATTGATGTGCTTATATCGTTCCTCACTAAGTCCCGCCTTCTGAATCCAAATCTGGCTTTGAAATTGCAACAGCACCCAGCGCTAATTCTACGAAATTTCAATTTCAGAAGAATTTTCGAGTTTCCTTTATTTAGAAATAAAGTTGTATAAGTTAAGAGAATCCCTCAACTTTTACGATAAGATTGACACCCCCCCCCTCCTTCACTAGCTGGCTTATCCCTGAACCAATTTGAAAAATAAAAGCTAATCCTTGAAGGATCCCTATACTGAATTTTTCAAATTTGCCCATGCCAATTTTCTAGATCCCCAATGTACAAGGTGTCGCAAAAAATTACCTTGTTTTATTACATTCACATTTATTTGAAAAATGCAATGGATGCAGACTCTTGTCTTCAATACAAATATTCTAGCAAATATTTATAACACTTACATGTTCATTTCTCAAAAAAAATTTTGGTCGTTGAAATAAAATTCTCAAAATCGGTTTGATCGTGACTTTTCTATACCGTCTGTTTTTTATTTTAGGCTCCAGCCCGTAGCACCTTCATTATGGGTCTCACACCCAATATATTAAATATTTTTGAAATCAGAAAAACAAGATCTTCCGAGTGATGATATGTCAAATTATTTTTGACAGATGTCATTTTTTGACAAATGACAGAATAGTACTTGTGATACATCATTTTAAAGCTCATAAAATTATATGGAGAAATGTGTCTTTATTTTTGAAATAGGCTGTCTTTTACAGCTTCTAGGGGTCTTCCAATAGGAAAAAATGTCAATTCCAGAAATACAGGGTGGTGAAAATTTCGATGCTCACCATTGGTATCTTGGAAACGGTAAGAGATACGAGGTCGATTAAATTAGAAGAAAGTTGCGCATTTTTGTGGCGATTGAGAATCTGAAAAGAAACTTTGAATATTTTGATTGGTTTACGATTTATCACGAAAAAACTGGAAATTTTGATTTCAGAAATTATTTTTAATCTTTCCAACCAGTCAAGCTATTCTAATCAAACTTGGTAGTTTTATGTTTTTGATCACTCCGAGTCGACTAACGTTGACAGACATTTTCCAGGCCTTCTAGATGTCAAATTATGATTGTCAACTTTTGTTTTTCATATGGCCGCCATATTGGATTTTTTCACTTATAGATAGAGAAAAAAATTAGCTTTTCGAATTCGTAATCAAATGTTCTTTTTATGACATTTTTAGCGTTAAATTTTGAAATTTTCGTAAATTATTGACAAAATCGGGAATGCTTTGAAAAAAAATTGAAATATTATCAATAGCAACAACAAAAAAAAGACAGATTGTGTTCAATTGCGTATCTAAGGGCTCGATACCAAGTTGCAGGCGCAAAGTTTCGGACGGCGTAACTCGCCAAATACAGCGCGGTCTGATTGGTTGGTATCCGCCGTTGCTATGGTAACGGCACTTACGGCGGTCTCAGTCCCAACTTGGTATCGAGCTGTAACTTCTTAATCGTGTTTTGTGCTCGTTTGTACCGAGAGTTCATTAATTAAATGAGTCAAGGGTACCTGTGAATTCAAAAACGTCTGTCGAAACTAGGGTAATCCTTACTCCTTTTCCAATAAATTTGTCAAACTTCAACAAGAACGATGCTAGTTCTGACAGACGTTTTTGAACTCACAGACACCCTTGACTCATTCAATTTATGAACTACCGGTACAAACAAGCACAAAACACGATTAAGAAGTTAGATACGTCAATTATCTACACACACCATCTGTCACTTTTTAGCGCATTCTCCATCTTGATGAAAATCGCTATTGCAACCGCTTTGTCCGTCCGTCCGTCCGTCCGTTCCTCGAACTCCTCCCAAACTAGACGACCTAGCTTCCTAATTTTTTCGCTGTTACATAGCTGCCACTCCCAAAGGAGGGCTAGGCTATATTGGATCTCTATATTGCGCCGCCAACATAGAGAAAACCGCCCCCGATAAACTTGAAATAACATAATATTGCACTTTCTACCAGACCTGATGCTCTGGTGTTCTCATTTTTTGAATGATACATAGTTGCCACTTATAAACGTAAGCCAAGAAACATTCCGTCATCAATATGCGCCGCCGACATGAAAAAACTGCTAAAAACCGCCCCCAATCACTTTAAAATAAAAAACATAAACCCGAAGACATAGCGATCTGATTCTTTCGGTATATAAATAGCCGACTAAAAATGGGAAAGGATAGGCTACTTTTGGTTAGTCGCCGCCCCCAGATTCCGCCCCCAAACGATAAAAAGTGCAACTTTCACAAATGTCACTGATTTAGATGTTCCCTTAAACATTTAGGAACTGCCAACTCAAATTGTGCAACATTTGCTCAGCCGAACGCTGCCGCTCCCACACGCCGCCCCCAAAGTAAGAGATAAATGAAAAACATGAACCCAAAGACATAGCGATCTGAGTTTTTCGCTATATGGATAGCTGACTGAAAATGGGAAAGGATAGGCTACTTTTGATATGGCGCCGCCTCCAGCTTCCGCCCCCAAAAGAAAAAAGTGCAACTTTCACCAATTTTCACTGATTTAGCTGATACTGTTACCTCGAACATTGGGAAACTCTTGATTCAAACTGTGTAAGAATTCATTTGCTAAACTCTGCCGCTCCCACACGCCGCCCCCAAAGTGAGAAATAAATGTAAAACATGAACCTGAAGACATAGCGATCTAATTCTTTCACTATATTGATAGCTGACTGAAATTGGAAAAATATAGGCCACTTTTAATTAGCCGCCGCCTCCAGCTGCCGCCTCCAAACAAAAAAAAATGCAACTTTCACAATGTACGTTCACAATAATGCCTCTTTGAGAATATGCGCTACTGAGACTCACGCACGTGAAGGCATACTCACTTGTTTTGTTGTCGCTATTGATAATATTTCAATTGTTTTTCAAAGCATTCCCGATTTTGTCAATAATTTACGAAAATTTCAAAATTTGACGCTCAAAGTGTCATGAAAAAAAAATGTTGGTTACTAATTCGGAAAGCTAATTTTTTTTTCTATCTATTAGTGCAAAAATCGAATATGGCGGCCATAAGAAAAACAAAAGATACCAATGGTGAGCATCGAAATTTTCACCACCCTGTATACCCACTCAATGAGTAATAGGTATTTTTGATATTAACTAATGATGATGATCTGATTTTCAAATCGTCCAAATTATTGGGAAACTCTATAAACACCTTAGCTTTCAGGTAAGCTCATAAAAAAAATCGAGGGTGTCATATCTGGCAAGCTCGGATGTCATCGCGTTGGGCCGGTAATTCCAATTCACTGATCGTCGAATCCGAGGTCGAATCTTTCACTCAAGGAACAAGGAGGCGATCATTTCGAGCAACTTCTTCAGCACATTTTTTGTTTCATTGTGATTAATTAATAATTATTGTCATTAGTTAACATTGAAAATAGGTACCTCTGCTTTACCTACTTACTTATTATGTATTTCTAAAATTCAACATTTTTCCTTTTGAAAGCCCCCTAGAAGCTGTAAAGGACACCCGATTTAAAAAATGAAAACATAGTTCGCCTCAGAATTTTATGGGCTTTGAAATGATGTATTACAAATTACAAGTACTATTCTGTCAATTGTCAGAAAATGACATCTGTCAAAAATAATTTGACATATCATCAGTCGAAGGATCTTGTTTTTGTGATTCCAAAAATATAAAATAGATCGGGTGTAAAACCCATAATAAAGGTGCTAGGGGCTGGGGCCTAAAATAAAAAGCGGACGGTATATTTTAAACGGTTGAATTATTAATATCTTGACAGTTTGTTTGACTGCATGTTAGTGAACATCGAGGTGAACATATTTTTTTGCGGCACCCTGTAAATTATAATTTTTCATGAGCAAATTGGAAAAATTCGGCAAAACTCCTTCAAGAATCAGTTTTTCTTCTTGAAATTGTCCCAGGGATAAGGCAGCTAGTGGGCTGTCAATCTTAACGTGAACACCCTGTACATGCTGCACAACTCATCATCATCAATTCCTAGACCAATTCAACATTTTATTTTTTGTCGTATGAAAAAATTAAAATCTTGCGTCTACCGTGGATACCTCCCCTACCTGTATTAATTACAAGATTAATTATTAGTACATTGCCCCACCGCAACAATAACCTGACTTATTCGCCGTTAGATATGGTGGATGCGCCAAGTACCTGGTAATAAGCTGTCGAGACAGACCGCGCTAATTCTTGAGCATGTTTTATCATTTTGCCATACTCACCAGTCATTTCGGCTTGATAAATGATTAGATTATAGATTACTATTTCTAAATCAACAATTTGCATCAATTTACCTAATAGTTAACTGAACCTATGTATTTTATTATTCAATAAACAAGAAAATCACCACGAAAAAAGCTTGAGGTGTGGATTCCCCTCAGAGGGGAATTGCGATATTTTTGTGACGGATATAATTTTTTTATTGATTTAAATCGGTCACCTGGCACATTAAAATTTAAATTGGGCAAATCAGGAAAAACGATGAAAAAAATCCGAGAAAAAATCGCAAAAAACTGCGGTCCGTTGTCGGAATTCACTTTCAAGGTATACTCAACAAAAATGCCTATTGTCAATTCAAAATTTTTGTGTATATGTGACAATTGCCAAGCGGGCACTCTTTTGCCGTATTAAAATGAAGCGCGCAAAATTTGAAAATCCTGCTGCTGTCCTGCTGATGGTGCACATTGCCCTCATAACCTCGCACCAATCTCTGAACAGTTAGCCGTTCTCGCACAGCAGGAGTTTGTTGTTGTGCCAAGCCAAAGTTATGAAACCAATAATACTCGACTCGTTTATTTTGAGATCGCGCGGATCGCGTGCTAAGTAAGCACTTTCTGTGTGCACCAGCACAACCACCGCACACCACGAGGGGCATACCATCACGTGGGGGTGTAGGGTGTAGGTACTATAGGGCCCCGCCACAGAAAGAGGACTCACCAGCAGGAGCTGTCCGTCCTCGGCGCCTTGGAGCATCCCGACGCCCTCTGCCTCAGGAAGGCCTGCAGCTTGTGCTTGACCTCCGAGGACGCCACGGCCGACTCCTCGTGCTTCTCCTTCTTCCGCAGCGCCTCCAGCTGCTCCCGCTGCCGCAGCTCCTGCAGCTGCTTCTGCCTCTCCCAGAACTCCTTCAGGTGCTGCCTGAGCTGCTGCTCGTGCTGCTCGGCAAGGTGCTGCTGTTGCTGCTGGAAGTGCTGCAGCAGGATCTGCTGCTGCAGCTGGTGCTGCTTCTTGATCTGCAAGATCTGCGCCTCCAGCTCCCGTTCGGGCGCTTCGCCTCGGGGCGGCTGGTGGGGCGCGTGGTGGTGGTGCTCGGCCATGCCTGGGCGGTGCACTAGGCCGCGGAACCGCTGTCCATCACTGTAACCGATCGGCGGCGACAACCACCAGCACTGACGACGACGATGAAAACCGCACTGTTTCGTTTTTGTTGTTGTTGTTGCTGTTGTTGTTGTTGTTGTTGTTATGGTTGATGGTGGTGATCGCGGACCGACGACGCGGAGGAGCACAGTCTTCGGAGATGTTCACCAAAAACAAGTTGAGCAACCCGTGAGAGGCGAACGACGACGACGACGGCACCATAGAAAACAGGACCGATCCGTCAGTTGCGGTGTGGCGTGAGGTCATTTCGGTCGCAGTCACACCAGCTGAATATAGAGGAGCGCACCGCAGCAGCGCGGACGGAAGCGCTGTTGTCGGATCGACGGGTATTGATAAGGCGACGGCGACGACGGCGTGCGAGCGCCGAGGTGGCGCGGGCGGAGCGACACCGAGCGGTTGTCGCAAGAAGCAGGCCGGCAGGAGAGGAACGAGGGAACTTGCTGCTGCGAGCAGCGTTCTCCTGCTGGCCTGCTGGCTGGCTGGCACTTGGGATTCGCTGTCTCGCTTCAACGCAAGGTGAATGCGTATGACGAAAAGTTACGCTCTCCGTTCCGCTCACTTCTTAGGCTCTTCTCGAAGCCTTGCTTCGAATAAGTTCGAAAGCAGTGGCGGCGTACCTAACGGTAACAACAGAATAATTGTAATTTTTTTAGCACGTTTTCACCAACAAATATACAGTGTGAGTCATTGATAGGGAAAGCTCAGTTACACCTACGCCATAAATGATAACGAAATGAACCAAATAGCCCAGTCAAATTAGGTTTTGACCTAGAAATAATTCGCCCAAGGCTAAATTTTTGCACATTGATAGTTTGGACCTAGTATATAACAACATATAAAAATACCCAAACTTTCCCATGTCCGCGTCTTCGATTTTCAGGTCCTCAGGTTCTTGAAGTTGCATCGCTGAGCTGCAACTCATGCCGAAGTATTATTCTTGAGCCGATTGAACTCAGATTGAACTTTAATTGAAGAAAAAAGATCAAAAAATGATTTTCCGGTGCGAGTGTCTCACATCCGGTGCGCGGCAAGCCGATAGACCCGCGAAATTCAAAAGTAACACTGTTATTCGCGACGTATTCTCACGGAACTCTCGCTTTGTATCGTTTATAAAATAAAATAATAACGGTGAACCATAGCTCAATGCCTTCAGTGATTCTTCAGCTCCACAAAATATGTATCTATGATGTCTGTGGAAGCACCGATCACAAATATACAGCTCCCAGACTAAACGCTAGTCAGGGTGACATGAGCTCTGTTTTGCGATCTGTGAGCACGATTTTAATCCTTGGTGACTACTGGGTGTCCACATTAATATTGTTGTTGTGATTATTATGAGCTATTTCAGGGTTATATATTCAGCTGTATGTCTAAAAGTTATGTTGCTTTTTTCATTTGACAATATAATGGGTTATAGCTCGGCAATTTAGGTTGAAAATCGACAAAACCAATAGAAATAATTCTCCGAAAGCTGAATTTCTGCTAATTGACAGTTTAGACCTAGTACAACAACATATCAAAATACCCAAACTTTCCTTTGTCCGCGTCTTCAATTTTCAGGTCCTCAGGTTCTTGGAGTTGCACCGCTGAGGCTCAGCTCAGAATGTACAAGCTCAATTCAAGCTCAGAATGAACTTGAAAGAAAAAGTCGAACAATGATTTCTGGTGCGAATGGTCCACATTCGGTCCGCAGCAATCCGACAAATCCGCTAAATTCAAAATTAACACTGTTATCCACGACGACTTTTCACAGAAGTTTTTCTTTGTATAGTTTATCAAAAAAAAAAAGGTCAACCAAAGCTTAATGCATTTAGCGATTCTTCAGCTTCCCAAGTTTGTAGGTATCTATGGTCTCTGTGGAAGCACCGATTCCAAATATACAGCCCCCAGACCAAAGTCGAGTCAGGGTAACGCGATCTATGTTTTGACTTTATTGTTTTTTATGAGCCTGATTTTTCTCATATTAAGCTATTAATCGGAAAAAAGTTCCAAGACTCTTGTTTCAATTCTCGAGAAGGAGTACAGCGTCTTAATTTCTGCACGGACTCGGACAGACAGACAGACAGACAGACAGACAGACAAACCGGCCACATAAGCGTCATTCTGTTACTTATATAAAAAAATTTTCTCCAACTGATTTCGACCTCCTGAACACGAATATCGGGTTCAGTTTTGAATTGGAACATTTCTTTTTTATCGAAAAACCGAAAAAATGGTAGCCTGTCACATGATTTTTAGTGATACCTACCTACTTTTTTTTGTTATTAAGCGAACATGTTTCGTAATTTGAGTGCCATTATCCTTTAGGTACCTAGTATTGGCTATTTCAAAATGGTCAATTACTATTTCGGCACGTCTGATTTTAAATTTGTAGGGTCGTGTAATATGCGCCGAGCCGTGGCTTTGCGGTCGTTTTCAAAAATTGATAACAATTGACCCGACGGTCGGATCGAAGTGGGGTTTCTGTCAAAAGAAAGTTCAAATTGTTCTCTAAATATAATGCCCTACATGCAGTGATGTATTTCATTAAGAAATTGTAGTTGCCTGCATATCGCAACTTTCTACATCTTACCGCGAATGCCAGCACTTATTTTTGTAATTGTTCATGATTATTTCGGCAAAATTTTTCTTGATTCGCGTACCAAGGCCATGAGCTACCCATTCGAGTTGAAATATTTTCTGTATTGAATTTCGTTTTGTTCGGAGGAAAGGATATCAAGCACCAGCAAGCAACGAATAAATCATTTGCGGCCGAGCCGTAGTTTCGGAGTCATTTTCAAAAATTAATAACTATTGGCCTGCACCTCGCACCGATGTGAAATTTTCATTAAAATAAAGTTCAAATCATCCTCTAAATATAACTCCGCATATGTATTATGGTAAAATGATAAGATCGGGTACTTCCTCGCATGTGATAACTTTCGAGATCAGGCCGGCTTCTGAAATGCAGCATTCAACGGCGATGCCGCGTCACACTAAATTGTTATTATTGTCATTGTTTATCATTATTTCGTCGAGATTTTTCTTGGTTCGGGATACAAGGTCATGAGCTACCCAATGGAGTTAAATTTTTTCGCAAAAACCTTTTCGTCTAGGACTAGATGCTGTGACGGACGGACGGACGGACGGACAAAGCGAGGACAAAAGCGCCTTCCCGTTTGGAGAAGTGCGCTGAAAACTGGTATAAAACTGCTCTGTAAAAATGGGACACCTGTTATACTTAGGGCAAAATAATTTCACAAACTGCGTTTTGACCTCCCGTTTGCAGTGCCATTTTAGCCCAGGCATTTTAGGTCAAAAATTGACAAAACCTAGAAATAATTCGCCCAAGGCTGAATTTTTGCACATTGACAGCTTGGACCTAGTACAACAGCAAATCAAAATACTCAAACTTTCCCGTGTCCGCGTCCTTGATTTTTAGGTCCTTAAGCTCTTGAAGTTGCATCGTTGAGCTGCAACTCATGCCGTAATATTAATCTTGAACCGATCCAGCTCAGACTGGGCTTGAATTGAAGAGAGAAGATCAAACAATGATTTTCTGGAGCGAGTGGCCTACATCCGGTGAGCGGCAAACCGGTGAACCCGCGAAATTCAAAATTAACGCTGTTATTCGCGAAGACTCTTCACAGAATTTTCGCTTTGTATCGTTCATCAAAAATAAACAGTGGCAAATTATAAGTCAATGCATTCAGAAATTTTTAAGCTTCCCAAGTGTATATCCATGGTGCCTGTGGAAGCACCGATTGAAAATACACAGCCCCCCTCGCAGCCCCCAGACTAAAAGCAAGTTAGGGTGAGGCGAGCTCTAATTGCACTACACCTAATTATGCGAGCACAGTAATTATTGTAGTCGTGGGTGACTACTGGGTGTCCACATCAATATATTACTGTGATTATGAGCTATCGTGGGGCTACATATTATAAAGGACATGTCCACAATAATGTTCGTCTCACAAGAATGCTGACAACACAATTATTTCGAAGAGCCTAGCGTGGCCGTACATCAAGCCTTTGACAATGCAGACTTCCTCATTGTCACTATTGCAGTTTGCAGTGGAGGAACGAATATGTGGACAGTAGGTTATCGTCATCGAAAACGACACTGACCTATTAGAGAAGATGATTGCCCGGATATAAAAAGCGAGCAGTACGTACATACATGTTGCACCTCAGTACTAGCAAGAATTCTGGCAAATTGTACGATATTTAGGGGATTGAGGAAGGAGAGCTATGTGATTCGGAAGATGCCTTGTTGTTTGCTTATGCTGTGATCGGTGGGGGGGGGGGGACAAAACTTGCGCGATGTTTGGAAAAGGCGAAAAAAACGCCCAAGTACAAATTGCCCCAAAAAGACGAACCACTTCGGTTTGGAGTCGTGAGTGTTTTCAATTCTGCATCTTCCACCCACAAGTAAGTTTCGAGTGCTGGAGAAAAGTTTGTATGCCTACTGTATTCAAGCCAAAGAGTTGAAAATATTGACGATTTACGCCTTCATTTGTACAACCAAGCGATTGCCAAGCATAGACTGTGACATCATTTTTTGACCTGGAGACGTTTCCGCTAACTAAAGCAGCCCTTCATCGGTACTCTGGGGACTTATCTCCTGGGGTTAGCTCTAGTTATGACTTCACTGTGCAGTGATTATTTCAAGTCAGTATTTTGATCGTACTGTGACATTGCTGATCTGCAGTCTGCACCATCCACGTTTCCAAGAATAGATGGGAAATGACTTCCCTCTAAGAAATGGGATGGCAACGCGTGGAGGACATACTGACGCCAGCACCCACAAATCTTCCTGCAGCACCTGATTCCTTAATGCATCTGATACCGTGTAAGTGCAGGGAAGGTTGTGGAACTCGATACACTTGCCAACAATACGCTGGGCAAATCTGCTCAGACATGTGCTCGAACTGCAAAGATACGTTCCAATCGCTATAATTTTTTGGGGTCAGTGCTGACAACCTGATCATGATGATTGATGATGACAACGATGACACCATGTTACACTGAATAATATGTATAGGACCATCTAGAATAGTATAACTAATCACCAGCTAGAACGATCAGAACCTTTAGTCATGATGCGAAAAAAACATTATGGTACCTACACCCATATCAGTCTTGAGTCGTTTTCAGAGACGCCATCCAAAATTCATGAAACGTAGCAGCTACCTACTTGCTTCATATCATAAATTATGAGCTATGGGCTGAACATTTCCAGTGAGTTACTGCATTCCAATTTTCCATTACATTTTCATGGTCTAGGTACTTTAACTACATTTTGAATAATCACAATAATGCAATTAAGTACATGAATGACATGAACATTCATGGCGTAGACTTCTTAATAATATAAAT
The DNA here is from genome assembly GCA_949128115.1 of Anaspis maculata. NCBI lineage: Eukaryota > Metazoa > Arthropoda > Insecta > Coleoptera > Scraptiidae > Anaspis > Anaspis maculata. The sequence continues at coordinate 79,293,136 of OX421964.1, read as the reverse complement.
ATGTGTTTAGTTGTCCCATTGGATGTGCGAGTATTAGTACGTTGGGTAGGCAAAAAAAAGCTGCACATTTTGATTGGAATATGCCACCTACTATGATCATAGATAGGGTCATAACAAAGCTTTTTGGCAAGAGCGCCACTTGAAAATCCGTGCAGGAAACAAGATAGCGGCCTTCAAAGATGGGCACCACCGGTTTCTTGGAATTTTTTGTATTTCAGCTTCTAGCGGTCCGATTTCAATTTTCTTTTTTTTTTTGTATGGGAGCCCTGCTTACGATGGAGCTTATTTTCTATCACAGTTTTTTTTTGACATTGACGGTTTGTAAAATTTTGAAAAATCTTATTATTCAACTGTTAGTTCTAATTCATTTCATTTATCAAACACGGCTTTAATATACCTATTAACAATATCAGTTTCCTGATCACTTTACCTATGAAAGAACAGGTTCTACTCTCCACCTATATAAAAAGTTTCACAAAACGGCGGCACATTTGTTGAAAACACACCGAAGATAAAAGCAAAACTGTAAAAAGACTTGATAATTGTTTACATTTTCAGAGCAAAGAATACACGAATCGAATTTTGTAGCCATGTTTGCAGCTTTCCATATTGTGTAGGCTTTGCTTAAGGTACTTGGCCAAGTTCTTGAAGGTAGTGGTTGGATTGAAGTAAGGTTAAAATCTGGAATAAATGCAGAAGCGGGGGCCGAGGCGTATGTCTCAAAGTTACTCATGCAACAAAGTCAAGAGCAATTCATCAGACTGCTGGTGTTTTATACAATTTACTCGAAGATTCCTATAATTTACAAGATCATTCAGATATCTCATTTGACGAGTGGGTTGAAAAAAAAACGTTCAAACTATCCAACTTTCCGTTTCTGGTTTTCAGTATTAAATTTGAAGATACTTCTTTTGGCGTTTGTTCGGTCCATCAGAGATGGCAACTATGAACTGTTCATTCATGCATTGAAAGAGTTGACACCGTGGTTTTTCATAACGGATCATCTCCACTATGCTCTTTAGTCGCCAATTCATATAAAAGACTTGAAGGAACTGAAAGTTGAAGCACCAAGTGTTCACGAGCAAAACTATCAGCGGCCATCGGCTGTATTCTCCCAGTGCTCCAGCTTGTCACTCTATTTTTGCTCCAAAAAGTCATTCTACTGAAAATAGAAAGTGTATGGGATATATGTAGAAGAACGTTCAAGTACAGAGGCAAAAGTCAGTATGTTTGCTCCACTACGAAAAACTGGCACAAACGTTTTTGAATTTGCTCGCCAAAAAGTCCTCTCACCCACGATTTCTGATTTAAAAAATGACGTCCAGTGGTTCTCTAGGGCTTTTATCGTAAGCCAAAACAGAGACGTGGATTTAAAAAAAAAATTGAACACGACAATAGGTACGAGTGCACCGCCGTCGCTTTCCTCAAATGGTGTTTTGCGAACATCTCAGAAATCACAGCTTCTCAAAATCCTGGAACAAACCGTTGATCAATCACAGTTCCATGGATTCTGTGACACAATAATTTATGACGGAGCAGCACTAGCACATGCTCTACCACCGAAAACATCACAGACAATTAGTCTATATTGTGACACAGAATTCAAAAACAGGATGTTTCATGATACTGAAAAGTTCCATGCAAGTAGGATACACATTTTGTGGGATATTTACCACAAAACCAGCCTGAAGAGATTCGTGAGAGAGAAAAGAGGCTCTGGTATTCGTCGCCATGCAGCTAAAGAGAATGTGTTGCCAAAGAATTGGAATGATTTTCTTGCTGCGATGAAAACAAAATAAAATCCACGTTTACCATCACGTACATCACTTCAGCGCATACATGAGAACGCATACCTGCAGAGGGCGGTAATTTCAATTTTGACGCACGAAGTGTCACTGTCAAAGGCAACTGTCAATCAATAATCGAAATGTAAACAAACAACAAACATAACCTCCTAACCATTCAACATTTAATATTGTTCAGAATGAAATGTTACGACATGCCGTATGGCAGAAAGACGCAGAAAAGATTCAGGTGATACGAAACACAACGAGCTGCGAGGCGATCGACGAAACAAGAGCGTTATTTGGTTAGATCTGTCGAAACGTCAAATCGACGTCAAGCGCTGTCAGCTGAAATTTGCGTGACATTACACACGCACACCGTATTACAATGTTGTGAACTTGTTGTCGTGATATAGATAGATATGGCAACGTCCTACTTTCACAGGTATGCGCAGAAGCCTTTCGGGAAACGTGGATTGTTCAAGCTACTTGGACAACATGCTCTTTTGAAATTTGGTTGCGCACATATTGTTACAGAAACGTAGGCAACAGGAAGTAGCAGATGGCAGAATATTGCTCGATGCCAAAGATAGTGTCGAACAAGGAGCAACGAAAATTATGATCTGTACAGTAGACACTGACGTAGTCGTTTTGGCAATATCTTTTTTCCAAACTCTGAAAAATGCTGTACAGGAGATGTGGATAATTTTTGGATCAGGAGAAGCCCAGAGATAAATGAACATCAACCCCATGGCAGAAAGAATGGGTAAATAAAGAACTGTTGCCTTGAGATGTTTCCATGCATTCAGAGGTTCAGATATAACATCGTCATTTGCAATGAAGGGTAAATAACAAACCGCCTGGAATGTATGAATGTCCTTTCCTGAAGCCACGAAAGCGTTTGGAGCCATATCTCTACCACAACAATCCATTTCCGATAAAACATTGAAGCTCTTGAAAAGTTTGTTGTCCTGCTCTACCACAAAGGTACCCAAAATTTTCCGTCAATCATAAGAGAAAGCTTCTTTTTACAACGAAAAGTCGCAATCTTCAAAACCTCCCTCCAACGAAAAAAGCACTTAGTTCAGTTAGGCAGCATGCGCTAAGGTCTGCATATCAACCAGGACAAAGTCTGGGGCAGAGTCTGGGGGCGTGAGTGTTCTACGACGGAAATCATTCCAGAACCAAACGGATGGGGATGGACTATGATTGCAAGGGAGTGGACGCCGGTTTGGTCTTGTCTAGAACTAATTTGGGCAGCTTGTCAGGAGCTGGTGAAATGCAGCGTTCGGTTGCTCTTTCAGGAAGGAATTAGGAGAAGGTAATGGAGAAGACGAGGTGCTAAAGTCCGAATGAGAGAAATTCAGACCTATGTATTTATTTTTATTGAAACCTATTCCAAATTCCATAAAATTTCTTAGACATCAAAAACACGTCTATTCCCATTTAATTACCTGAAGTTTTTTTTTTATTTTTACTCTATTCACAGAGGGAAGAGTTTCAGGAACCTGCCATGATGTTTTCTCTCCATTCAGAAAATTCACAACATAAAGCGAACGGCACTCAGTTTTTTCGGCTGGAGCGAGTCGTGGGTTTTTGACTTGCACGTCGCACAGACACAAATTTTTACCGCGCCAACCAGGGGAGTCTGTGCGAAGATGTTAATTGGTGGAGTATGTCCTGGTCTATTCCAACAACAAAAAAAAAGAACGTGCTTGCCTTTTTTTGTAAATAAACCAGATGGAATGGTCGTGCCTTATAGGATTTCTTTATGAATGAACTGACTTAATTGAAAGTACGATGAACGAAAATGAGATTTAGAATATTTAATAAAATAGAATTTCTGGTAAGTAACAATAATGAAACAAAGTATGATGTAACTGAATTTAAATAATATAATTAGCAACGCAGGTAGGTGCTTCACAAGTCACGTTTTTGTGTAGTGTTTCAATCTCGAACTGGACGTCAGCAATATACCCTCGTGAGGTTTGAGAGAGATTCCAAACACACCCCCTTGGACTTCGTAAATTAAAGAACCTAAATAATTCCGAACTTACGGAATTAATACCTACAGTGACTACGTCTGTCACGAAAATACCTTAGGCCCAAGTTACCTGTGTCAGCGCTATGGTACGTTGTATCAAGGCTAATTTAGTTCTTCAATATACTTAATCTTAAGGTTAGTGGGAATAAATTGAACATCTCACAAAAAGTAACACGCAGTGTCGCTCCAGGAAATCCAAAGAAAACGATCCTATTCTCGCTGCAAGCGTGGTCTGGATTCCGCGTGAGCGTCGAGGTCCTATCGAGGATTGTGGATGGAACCAGAGAACTTCAGCTTGAATAGGACGTATCCAGGTAATGCGTGGAAACGTCGACAACCTTCAACTTGTGGTGAAGAAATGGCGGAGGCGCCGGATGACTTCGTGGGCTCGTGTGTGGTATAATGGCCTGCTACTGATTACGATGATGATAACTGTGTTACGGTAATGATCGAGGTACTGATGAATATTTCAGTTGCTGTGGTACTGTTTCAATAGGTACATTTGTATTATGTATATTGCATGTTTCAGAAGATATACGTTCACGTGGACAGGCGACCTAAAATATAATTATTACCTAACAGACCAAAAGAATAAATTAGCGCTCACCTCAGCTTCAACGTTCAGGGGGGAATATATGGATAAAATGGCACGGATGGCCCCCATAAACCCTGGATTGATCCTGATCAAGTTGGCTGAGGATTTACCGTCAACGATTCGAGAACGTTTCTTTCTCTTATCAGAAATTAAAAACCTACTAGAAGAAAACTCTACTTCTGCCGAGATACCACTTCTGGATTTCCAGTGACTTGGACAGTAACAAAATCACCCATGATGGGACTAATTGGTAACCATGGTAATTTTGCTGCAACGTATGGTTACAAGTCTTGCATTTTTATTCATTCTGGAGTTAAAAAGTGTCAATGTGATGTCGCAGCATGCTTCATTGGGTATCTCTTCTGAAGAGGTCCAGAGGATAACCTCTTCTGGGGGCCCATGAGATCAAATTTTCTCATGGTATAATTCATCCAGCAATTGTGTAAGTTTCTTTGAATTTTCAAGAAAGACCAACAGCTCTAGCAAGTTCTGTATTAAAAAATCCAAATTCCACAAAAAAATCAAGAACTCTTTGAAGAAACAAAATACGATCAAAAATCAAAAACCGTTTTGAGATATTGATATCCGCTTTCTAAAACTGAAGAGAAAAAAAATCCGAAATTTATTCTAAAAAAGTTCTACGACTTCAAAAACTAACACTTTTGACACTCTTTTCTTGGGCATCCTGTATATCGTGGACAAAGCCGATGGTGACGTAAGTCACATAGCGTCTTGTAGCTGAAGAAAAGCTCTACCAGACACCATCAATTTTTTTCGAATCGGATATCTTCCCCCGAAGAAATCCTTGCTTGAAATTGGGGCAAATTTTGGTCTATGCTTAACTTATGACGAGCAGTTTAGTACGCAACTCTCAGTTAGCCAGTCTGAATATTGTCGAACAAAGAAAAATGACTTTACGCGAGAGGAAATGATCGATGTGATATTCTGGTATTAATCCAGATATCCAGGATCCCACTTTATTTTCTTTTTGCGTTGAAGCCATTTTTTATTGTTTGTTGATATTCAGACTGACTAACTGACAGCTGCGTATTATTTGGCTTGCCTGTCATTCATCACGGCCAACTCAATTTTTAGAAGAAAAAAAACAAAAAAATTATGTGAAATTTTTCGATTATCTCGAAAAAAAAATGAAGTTCAAGGGTAGGGTACTCCTAGTAAAAATGAAAGAGGATCAAAAAAGCTATCAGATAACGTTATAAAATTAAGAGCATGCCATTGGAAAAAATGAATTATGATACTTTGAAAATTACGAAGTTTGATGTTTTTTTGTAAACACACAATATTTTGACATTGAGATATTGCTCTTTGGCTTGAATACCACCATGTCAAGTTTCATTTCTTAGTTTTGAAAAGCAAGGCCGCTACGATTTTTTTAAGGAAACTGAAAATGCGATTTTTTTTAGTTTTTAATTTTTAGTTGGTAGCACTGTTACACAATTGAAAAAAAATACAGGCATAAATCAGTTTAGAAAGTTGAACATGAAAATGCAAAAAAATATAGAGTGTTCTATTAAAAAAAATTGACGTTTTGTTAATCACGTCAAAATGGGACAACCTGTATAGCTGAAAAAAATTCTAGGTTATAGGTTTCATCAAACCATATAACTTTTTTTTTACAACTTTTTCTCTATCTTGAACGGTAAGATCGCTATGGGATAATAACGCTAGGATGGACCACCCTGTATATCCACACAATCATAATCGCACATTATTCACATATTTGGATTTGTCCTTTCTCCAGGCTCAAGGCATGATAAATGCTTTTTGTTTTTGCAACTGAGGCGTTTTTTGCAAAAACCCCATTTGAAACATGTTCTTTGAATTATTCTCAACAAGCTTAGATGTGGGCAACACTTGACAGATAGCGGGTGAAAACAAGTTGAAAAATTTAAAAATTCTATCTTGAGAACCAAAAGTGCTGGAGTCTTCTGATTCACCGTACAGGTGTCCCGAAATTAATGCAACAAAATTCACAAGGAAATAGAGAATTAAAAAAAAAGCGACTTCCTTGATAAAAATAACCTCGCAAACGTAATAACGGAGATACAGGCCTTCAAAGTTGGTTTTTGAAAACAGTTTTTTTTTTAATAACTTTTGAACCGTTCAACCGATTTTATTCAAATTCTCTATTGAACAATAATAACGCATTTCATCAAACATTTTTAGGGGCGAAGATAATAGGGAGTACCTTGCCCCTTTTGCCCCTATTTTTCACTGCCTGAATATTTTTGGAAACGGTTTCAATTTTTGGATTCTACGTTTAATTCTGAGAACAAAGTTACTCTTGCAAAATTTACAAGGAGGTAGAAAATTGAAGAACAATGGGACTTCCTCAATAAAAATACTCTCACAAACGTAATAACGGAGATACAGGCCTTCAAAATTGTTTTTAGAAAACAGTTTTTTTGCATAATTTTTGAATCGTTGAACCGATTTTATTCAAATTTAAACCAAAGTTTACTGAAATAAGTCTCTATTGAACAGTGATAACGCATTCTATCAAATATTTTTGGGGGCGAAGGTAATAGGGCACCCTCCCGCTATTTCCCCTATTTTTCAACCCTTCTGAATATTTTTGAAAATGGTTTCAATGTTTGAATTCTACGTCCAATAAGGGCTTCATTTTCGAGATATTTGGGTTTGAAACTTCGAAAAACGTGTCAAAAACACCATTTTCAAAGGCCTTGAAAATTAAAATTAAAAAAACTCAAGCTTCTTCAAGTGAAATAAGAATTCCAGGTGTTTTAAGTTGATAAACCACCGTGTTTGCTGAGAAACATGGACTTTTTCAGAAAAAAAAAGGCCCCCGGAAAGTGGCTATCGTCCGGGGGCATAGGGTCAAAAATGGCTTGGCCGTGTGCAACTTCATAAAGATATATACCGAGTGGGCCATAAAAAACCGCGCTCTGAATTTTTTCTTCTGAAATTTTTATTCCTCCACCGATTTCATCGAACTTTTCAGCATTGGATAGCCAATTAAATAGGCTATCATTTCTGTATTTCAAAATGGCCGACACACCAAAACTCAAGATGGCAGAAACAATTGAAAATAAGCCTTCTTTTGTTCTCGTTGCTTTTTTTTTAAAGTTACCAGAAAGTCAAAACCAATAATGTATTATGAAGGATTAGACCTTCCTTGTCAATTCAAGACCACAACCAATAAAATCGGGTTATCTGCTGATGAGCTACTGCGAGTTGAAGCGAAGCCTACTTTCCGTTTTTTTCACTTCTGCATAGTTGACCCAAATTTAGGGATCCTGCCCGCCAATCCGCCATATGCTCATTTCTCAACCGATTTTCTCAAATTTGGTATCAATGGCTAGCCAATTGGACAGGCTACCTTTTTCATATGACAAAATGACAAACCTGTCAAAATCCAAGATAGCGGAAGCAATTGAAAATAGAATTTCTTTTATCCTCATTGCTTTTCAATAAAAATGAGCGAAAAGTCAAAACCAATAATTATTTTGAAGGAATAGACCTTCCCCGACAATTCAAGACAGAAGCAATCAAATCGGTTCATCTGATGAGGAGCTACGGCCAGTTGAAACGAAGCCTACTTTCCGTTTTTTTATTCCAACAAGGACGAATAAGGCCCATTTTCAATAGTTTCCGCCTTCTTGAATTTTGACATGTTGGCCATTTTCTTATATTAAAATGGCAGCCTGTTCAATTGGCTAGCCATTAATACCAAATTTGAAAAAATCGGTTGGAAAATAAGGATATGGCGGGCAGGATTCCTAAATTTGGGTCATTTATGCGGGAATAAAGGAACCGGTAGGTTGTCTTAAGTCTTCGCTTCAACTCGCCGTAGCTCCTCAGCAGATGACCCGATTTGATTGGTTGCGGTATTGGATGGTCACGGAAGGTCTATTCCTTCATAATAATTATTGGTTTTCACTTTCTGCTAATTTTTATCAAAAAGAAATAAGGACAAAAGAAATTCTATTTTCAATTGTTTCCGCCATCTTGGATTTTGACATGTACGTCATTTCCTCATATGAAAAAGATAGCCTGTCCAATTGTCTAGCCATTGATACCAAATTTAAGAAAATCGGTTGGGAAATGAGCAAATGGCGGATTGGCGGACAGGATACCTAAAGGATCAATTATGCGAAAATGAATAAAACGGAAAGTAGGCTTCGCTTCAACTCTCAATAGCTCCTCAGCCGATGACCCGAATTTTCTGGTTGTGGTCTTGAATTGACAAGAAAGGTCTATTCTTTCATAATACATTATTGGTTTTGACTTTCTGCTAACTTTTAATAAAAAGCAGCGGGAACAAATGAAGGCCTATTTTCAATTGCTTCTGCCATCTTGAACTTTGAAATGTCGGCCATTTTGAAGTACTGAAATGATAGCTTATTCAATTGGCTAGCCAATGCTGAAAAGTTCGTTAAAATCGGTGGCGAAATAAAAATTTCAGAAGGAAAAATTCAGAGCACGGTTTTTTATGGCCCACTTGGTAGAATTATGTTCTAATCGATTCTTGGGCGATCAAGGACCAAGAAAAATTATGGTGGAATATTGACATCTGCTGCAGGCAAATATGGCGAAGGCGCCAAAATGGGCTTCATCTGGTTATAAGTAACTGGCTGTAGATCGTTTGTTTTTCAATGGATTTTGATATCTGGAACGTCATTTTGTAGACATAAAAATTCTCTTCTTATTTTGTACCTAAATTTACAAACGTCATTTGTAAATTGGGGTTGAGTGGAATAGCTCTGGCTAAACTTCGCCCTATAAATAAAGGCCTTTATTATTATTATTATTATTATTATTATTATTATTAATGTTATTATTATTATTATTATTATTTCGTGAAACTGTCTAAACTGTCTCCATAAGATATGTTGAACTCTGGCCTTTTTTGACGGTTATCCGATATTTCTGAGACTTGGCAGTATTATAGATCTTGATGTGCCCTTTCCGAATTTCTACTTTTCCATTTCGTATCTTTGCCGCGTTGGCCGCCATATTGAAAAGATGGCGCCCAAAAAACAGTTTTTTGTCAATATCTTTATTTCAGTCAATATGAGGTGAAGCATTTGTATGCGAATGGAAGCCTATTCAATTCTCTACAATTTGACACATTACTCGTGTACGTGCTATTGCCGGTTCTTGAGTTATGGCTTCTGGAACTCCCTGAAGCATCAACTTTTGTCATGCAATCAGCATGTTGAGTTGATCTTAACTCCACGTGGCAGTCAAATCAACCATAAATAATGCTCAGTTATCAACCACAGACCAATAATATCCAGAAAATCAATCATGGTAACGGTTGTTATGCAACTACAGGGTGAACTCTAAGGGAAAATTGACTTTGAAAAGGTATAGCTTGAGAACCGTAAGCCGCACATAGGTGATTCAGATGTCAAATTTTAGAGAATTTATTGGACCTTCATTTCAAAATGGATTCTGAAATTTTATGACGAATTTTCCGAAAATTTTCCAAAAATATTGTTACGAGCGGCGCTCCCGCACATATAATCAATTTCACGGCTATCTGCATTAGAGCAAGCTATGGAAAAATTATTTTTTGTTGGTAGGAATGAGTAGGAATCCATAACCGTCGTCGCAGAAGGTTTGTGTAAATGTGGTAAGTGAAAAGGTTAGGTTTTGTGGCAGATGTCACCCGTCGCGCGGTGTGATGCACGTCAAGTCAAAATGTTTAGTTTATTTGGGGAAAACAGATAAATGCGTGTTTCTCGGAGTGTAAATTTGCTGGACACCGTATTCACGAGTTGGGGGCTCTTTGCTTGTGCTTTGGTTGTGGCGGCCAGTGAGCCAGTGCATAAAATGACGCCAAAGGAAGTCAGCGGCAGCACTAAAGGGAAGTAGGACTGATAGTAGGAAGTACTACGTGCTCTACAACACTAAAACAGCATACAAGCCAGAAGAAGATGAAGAAGGGAATACATACATGAAATGGTCAATAATTTCATGTTGAGAAGATCTTCCAACACAGAGTGCACTCACGCGTCGTGTCTCGACTGCCTTGTCTTGTACAGTGCAACTCCATAAATCAATGTCCATGGAAGCGAATTTTCTCAACCTCACTGGAGCCACTGGACAGGCATTTTCATTAAATTTTCTTCCCCTTAGTGCTGCCACTGACTTCCTTTGGCGTCATTTTATACACTGGCTCACTGGCCGCCACTACCAGAGCACAAGCAAAGAGCCACCAACTTGTGGAGACGGTGTCCAGCAAATTTACACTCCGAGGAACACGCTTTTATCTGTTTTCCCCAATAAAACTGAACATTCTGACTTGACGTGCATCACACCGCGCGACGGGTGACATCTGCCACAATACCTAACCTTTTCACATACCACATTTACACAAACTATCTGCGACGACGGTTATGGATTCCTACTCATTCCTACCAACAAAAAATATTTTTTCCATAGCTTGCTCTAATGCAGATAGCCGTGAAATTGATTATATTTGTAAACACTCGACTTTTCTGGATCCTTCCGTCCATTAGATCGCAGTGTAGAAGTCTGGAGCGATCTCGTGCATTCCAGAGCGTTCGTGTATGTGAAACTCAATGGAGACTCGAATGCCTGATCAAGGCACATCTGTCCATTTTGGCGGAGGCGCCGTCCGGAATCCGGCAGAAGCGCCGTCCAGAACCCGGCAGGATTATACGGGTAATGTGTACGATTATTCAGGAATGGTCTAGAAACCGCATATGCCGAGCCTCTATGGAATTTGCTGAAAGTGGACAGAAAGTTCGGGAACATTATTCGGAGGCATTATCTAAGGCATCAGCCGGCAGCTCGCGGCAGTATTGAATTGGAATGCGAAGTGGTAACAAGTGCGAAACAAGCGAAGTACCTGCGATATAATTCCAAGTAGATAATTGTTGGCGTGTCTTGTTTGTAGTACGCAGAAATAAACAGTGTGTGACGCGAGATATCGTAATAATATGTTTTTTTGAGCGCCATCTTTTCAAAATTAGGTATGGCCAGAATGGCAGAGATACGAAGTGGAAAATGGATAATCTAAATAATAACCCCAAATTTCATTATAATAATGAGTTTCGAATGTATCTGATATCCTTCAAAGCAATGGTATATTACGTTTTTTTCTTTATAGAGTCAGTTTGCCTTCACAGTTCACCCTGTAATTGCACAATTAAGTTGCTTACTACATGACGGCCGTATCAATTTAAGATGCTGATTGAGTGCCGAAAGTTGATGCTTCCGGAAGTTCTGAAAGCCCTAACTCAAGAACCGTAAGGCGCACAAGAATGATTGATATGTCAAATTGTAGAGACTTGGATGGGCTTTCCCCATCCGCATAGACACATTCCAATCTTGAGTCAGTTGAATTCAAGATATTGACAGAAAACTGTTTTTTGGGCGCCATCTTTTCAATATGGCGGCCAAAACGGCAAAGATACGAAGTGGAAAAGTAGAAATTTGGAAAGGGCACCTCAAGATCTAAACTGCTCAAAAGTGGATAAGGGTAATCAAAAATTTCGCATTTTTTCACATGGGAATATCTCGGAAAAAATTTACCCGATTTCAAAAAGGAAGACGACGCCAGATAGGGCCTTCTTTCAACTACGTGGTGATGAACAGGATAATTTCGTTATTAAAAATGTACATAATATACAGAGTGTCAGAAGGGGGAGTGTCCAAAGGGTAAATTTGCGAAGTTGTGCCCATTTTTTGAAAAAAAAATTGTTATTTCTGATGTCGTTTTTGGAAAGGTAGCATTGATATCTCGAAACGGTTTTTGAGTTTCACAAATATTTCTTTCATTTCAAAGGCTACGTGATTTTTTCTCAAATTTGCAGTTTTTGATTGCGAATCTCTAATTGGCCAGATTATTGACATAAATTTGGCAGATACGCATAAATTCACTTCATATGCCTTCCCACGACAAAATTACACCCCAACAACCCCCAGTGGACGAGACATCTCCACTGAGATCCATCTCCATCTCTCGAGACATCAGGAAGACATCTACACGAAGCTGCACACGGCACGACCGATGCCTCCATACTTGCATGAGTAACTTTTTTCTCTAAATTAAACGTAGAATTCAAAAACTTGAACCATTTCCGAAAAAATTGAGAGGCGTAAAAAAGAGGGGGGAAATGGGGTGGGTACTCTCTATTATCTTCGCATCTGGAAATGCTCAATGAATTGCATCATTCTTGTTTAATAGAGACCTGTTTTAGTAAACTTTGGTTTACATTTAAATAAAAAATCGGTTGAACGGTTCAAAAGTTATGAAAAAACACTGTTTTGAAAAACCAATTTTGAATGAATGCCTGTATCTCCGTCTCCGTTATTACGTTTGCGAGGGTATTTTTATGAGGAAAGTCGCCTTATTTTTCAATTTTCCATCTCCCTGTGAATTTGGTTGCATCAATTTTGGGGACACCCTCCACAGGGTGCGGTCCAGCTTAAACGTCATCAAATTTAAGGATCGACAGAATATCGAAAATGAAGGGAACTTTCTCCAGAAAACATATTTGAGGAATGGTTAATAACGGAGATACAGGGTGGTGAAAATTTCGATGCTCACCATTGGTATCTTGGAAACGGTAAGAGATACAAGGTCGGTTGAATTAGAAAAATGTTGCGCATTTTTGTGGCGATTGGGAATCTGAATAGAAACTTTGAATATTTTGATTGGTTCACGATTTATCATGAAAAAACTGAAAATTTTGATTTCAAAAATTATTTTTTATCTTTCCAACCATTCAAGCTATTTCAATCAAACTTGGTTGTTTTATGTTTTTGATCACTCCGAGTCGATCAACGTTGGCAGAAATTTTTCAGGCCTTCTAGATGTCAAATTATGATAGTCAACTTTTGTTTTTCTCATGGCCGCCATATTGGATTTTTGCACTAATAGATAGAGAGAAAAATTAGCTTTCCGAATTAGTAACCAGCATGTTCTTTTCATGACATTTTTAGCGTCAAATTTTGAAATTTTCGTAAATTATTGAAAAACTCGGGAATGCTTTGAAAAACAATTGAAATATTATCAATAGCAACAACAGAGAAAAGACAGATTGTGTTCAATTGACGTATCTAAGGGCTCGATACCAAGTTGCAGGCGCGAAGTTTGGGACGGCGTCACTCGCCAAATACAGCGCGGTCTGATTGGTTGGTATTCGCCGTTGCTATGGTAACGGCACTTACGGCGGTCTCAGCCCCAACTTGGTATCGAGCCGTAACTTCTTAATCGTGTTTTGTGCTTGTTTGTACCTAGGAGGATAGAATATTAGGGAGGGAAGGTTAGCCAGCTTGTGGACGGACAAAGCTGTCGCCGGGAGACGAAAGGGGATTGCATGAAGTACGCCCAGTAACCGTATCAAGTCACCAGTGCAACTTGACATTTGTGATTGCGATTTGGTGGAAATGACATTTGTAAATAAACATAATTTGAGGTTATGAAATGTGACTGACTGCTGTGCAGTGCTGTGCTTCTTCGGATTTTTGGCTGTTATTCTACCTAAAAGACCGACAGGATCAGTTTTAGAAGACGTGTTGAAAGACATGCTGCGGCATACAACGTGTAAAAGTGATGATCCCCGCATTGGAGGCATTGAAATGGACGTCATTTTGCAAGGTATGTTGATGGGTGTCATGAGGTCGTGATTTTTGAGCTTGTGAAACATTTTTCATTCCCTATAGACCATGTCATATCCTACGGGATGCAGGGATCGCAGGAAGTTCCTATGCGCCAACTCAATAATCACGCATCAATGCCATAGACATCAATGCAGATATTGGCCGACACCCTTCAAAAAATGACGTCCATTTCAATGCTTCCAATGCGGGGATCATCACTTTTACACGTCGTATGCCGCAGCATGTCTTTCAACACGTCTTTTAAAACTGATCCTGTCGGTCTTTTAGGTAGAATAACAGCCAAAAATCCGAAGAAGCACAGCACTGCACAGCAGTCATATTTCATAACCTCAAATTATGTTTATTTACAAATGTCATTTCCATCAAATCGCAGGCACTAATGTCAAATTGCACTGGTGACTCGATACGGTTACTGGGCGTAGTTGATTACCCCGCATGGCTACACTTTCATTGGCGTATGTTCCCTCCTTACTATTCTATCCTCCTAGGTTTGTACCGAGTGCTCAAAAATCAAATGAGTCAAGGGTGCCTGTGAATTCAAAAACGTCTGTCGAAACTAGGGTAATCCTTACTCCTTTTCTAATAAATTTGTCAAACTTTAACAAGAACGATGCTAGTTCCGACAGACGTTTTTGAACTCACAGACACCCTTGACCCATTCAATTTATGAACTACCGGTACAAACAAGCACAAAACACGATTAAGAAGTTAGATACGTCAATTGCACACCATCTGTCACTTTTTTGTTGTTGCTGTTGATAATATTTCAATTGTTTTTCGAAGCATTCCCGATTTTGTCAATAATTTACGAAAATTTCAAAATTTGACGCTTTAAATGTCATAAAAAGAACATGTTGGTTACTAATTCAGAAAACTAATTCTTTTCTCTATCTATTTGTGCAAAAATCCAATATGACGGTCATAAGAAAAACAAAAGTTGACTATCATAATTTGACATCTAGAAGGCCTGGAAAATTTCTGTCAACGTTGATCGACTTGGAGTGATCAAAAACATAAAACTACCAAGTTTGATTGGAATAGCTTAAATGGTTGGAAAGATAAAAAATTCAGTTTTTTCGTGATAAATCGTAAACCAATCAAAATATTCAAAGTTTCTTTTCAGATTGTCAATCGCCACAAAAATGCGCAACTTTTTTCTAATTTAACCGACTTCGTGTCTCTTACCGTTTCCAAGATACCAATGGTGAGCATCGAAATTTTCACTACCCTGTATAGTCCTTGTTGGAAATAAATAATCGTTTTTTCCGCATAACTTTGGAACCGTTCAACCGATTTGATTCAAATTCAAACCACAAGTCTACTGAAATCATATTCTGTCAAACAATCGTAACGTGTGTCATAAAAATATTTCAGGGGCGTAGATATTAGGCGGTGCTTCCTCTTCTCCCCCCTATTTTTCACCTTCCTAGTTATTTTTGAAAACTGTTCAAATTTTTGAATTCTACGTTCAGTTGTGAAGAAAAATAATTTAGATTAGAGGCTTCGTTTAGGAGATATTTGAGTTTGAAACTTTGGAAAACATCCCGGAATCGCTACTTTCCAGAGCCCAAATTGCTTTTACCCACCCTGAAAATTTCCCGTGTATCAGAAAAAAATAAAATCCTGTACTTCAAGGCCTACCACGACATCTTTACCTTATATGAAGGACCTAGTTTCTTGCAAAACCACGGACTGATAGCCAAAGCATTAGGTCAGCGAACACTTTGAACAGAATACAAATTTATTGCAGCATCAGTTTAAAGTTACATCAAATTCAAAAAGGGCAAAATTTTCGAGAACGACGCTTTGAGTGTTGCGTAGTTTAGATACCTTCAATTGCGTTCAAGTGCGTTTGATGTCTGACTAGTGCTCGTTGATTGGATTGATTGGCCAGTGTCTGTATCTACCATGACGGATTCGTCGGCCCAGTATTTGAGCTCATGCCATCATCTAACCCAAAGAATCGACTTGAAGTCCAAAAACAATTGCAAGACACGTCAAATGTCCCCAGCCCAGACTCAAAGTACCTAAATCTAAAAAATGTGATGCCTGCACTTCAAATAAAGTCTCGATGGAAGCACCGACCCTTTGGCCTACTCCAGCCAGAAAGCCCTGGATAATTATTAGCAAAACAAGGAAATTACATGGAAAGGGTTCAGATCCAAATTTCAAAAGAACCCAGCCGTTTAGAGTTGCTCTTGCGCATTGAACTGAAATTAAAGTGGCTACCTTCGATTTGCCCTTTTTTAGGAGCCGCGTGAGATGAATTTGTGTTGGCGCTGCCTGGCTGTCAAGACGATTCGGCGAAAATTGCCAAATGATTCCCAAATTCTGTGAAATTCGAAAAAGGTCCGTGCGATTTTGGTGTCTTAGCGACGGTAGCAAATCTTTGCGGCCCCCGAGTCGCATTTACATGCATGACACAGTTAATTTCTCGACAGGCAACATGATTTGGCATTTGGGCAAGCGGCAAGCCAGCTTCACATTATTAGGCAAGAAGGCGGCAAGACTACAATATGCTAATCTAAAAAAATTCAGATGAATCTTAGAAGCCGACCCACCACCCAACGAGGAAGAGAACAGTTGTGAACGCGCTAAAAAAAAAAGAGATGAGGACGGATATATCCATTTTGAGGTCCCCAAGATAATTAAGATCATTTTCGGAGCGATGTCTGCCTGTGTGTCTGGTCTGTCTGTAATATGCCACGATAACAGCCGTGACGTTGATCCGATTGACTTGAAATTCGGTATGCAGACATGGTTTTGCTGCCGGATAGGCCCATTTGCTTTTGGCTATTAGCTGTCAAAATCAAATATCACTATCAAAAAATGACAGAAGCTACATCCCACGAAACTCGACTTGCAATACGAATAAAAAATGTCGAAGTTCAAAATTTTGACATTTAATCATCCAAAAAAGATCCCATGGATTGGAACCAAATTCGGCGGGGAGCAAGTCAGTCTGTCTACGGGGTGGAACAGAAAGATTAAGATTTTGCTAGTAAAATTCTTTTTGGATATAAAATCAACCTGTTTTTGTTTTTTTCCTCCAGAAAAAAACTGTGAAGCAAGAAATCGGATGTGCTAAGCTTTAACACCGTCTAATTGGAATGACGTAATTGGAAGACAAAAGTGACAAAACTAGGCAAAACATGGGGATCTGAACGTGAAGAAAGAAGAGTAGGTACCTACGTATACGCAAGCATCATAATGGTGGTGTCTTATGATAAAATAATTGAACTATTCTTATTGCTGATGACGTCGGATTTATACCGCGCGTCAAATAGTCCCCATAAGAAGTTATAAAAAGAACAATCGCGTCAAGTTCCAGGTAGGCATCAGGTATACGTAGGTACCAAGAGAAGGCGTGAGGTCCCTCCCATCAGTAATCACTTCTTTACGCAATCCCAGGGAAACTGAGCTATACATCTCGGGATTCTCATCAGGTCTCGCATAACATCTAATCAAGTTATTTTCCGTTTCCGACCCTGAACCGATATACCCCGGATCCGCGCTCAAGGCGCCCCCGAAAACCATGGAAACGCCGCCGCCAAGCTCGGGCCCCATCCCCCCGAAACCCCCCAGCAGCCCCACCTGAAAGTTGTTGTTGCAGCGCGTCTCATATCCTGTTCAAGGACTTCAAGGTTCTCCTCGAAGCTCTCCCGTCATCGCCTCCGCGCCAGGGCTGACGGTTTTATTATTCCAAAAAAAAAGATCATTCCGTGGAAATTATTTGGTAGGTACCTGATGAGTCGGTTGATTGAAAGAAGCATTTCATTAATTTTTTTTAATCGTACGACGTCCCGGTATTATTTTATTATACAATGCAAAATGCAAGTGCAGTCAGCCATTCTCTAGATTCAGAAGAACGTATTTGCGTTCATAGCCTGAAAGTTGGACGACAATTATTTATGTAAAGGTGATTGAGCTGAAGTCACCAGTGGATCATTATTGCCCTTATGCGCTACGTCATGTAGTTATTTTGTGGTTTCAGCAGCGCATTCACCATTTGCATGGGTTTGTTGTGTGATCTACTGTTGAAGTCTCCATGCTGCTCAAGGGAATTTCACTCCATTGAATTTAGGTGACAATTCAACTGTCAAAAATGTAACCAATGAAGAAGGGTTATTTCAGCAATTTCCACCAATCAGGCTATGATCAGGTGAAAATTGCACTAGTGTAATTTCCGGTACGGAAATACAATTATGGAGGATGAAAATGAAAAATCGTTTCGTTCGAATTGTCATGCCAAATACATCTCGAGACTTCGTAATTACAGGAAATTTTTGGCTTTCAATAATTCGTGCTTGTTGGATACAGAAATGACCACTCGCGCTTTGCGCTTGTGATAATTTCAGTTACCAACAGCAACAGGCACTCATATTTTACAGCTCAAAAATTTCCGGTAATTACTTAGTCTCTTGTTGTATTATACAGTGCTCAACAATTGAAGTGGAACACTTGAAAATTTTGGCCAAATTAAAGTGGTCGTATTTTCTTAAGAAAAAACCGAATTGCAATGAGCTTTTTTTCCTGGAAAGCTAATGTCTTAGACTACAGCATGATGGAATTCTTTCTTGTTGCAAGCTTGTCATATTATTTATACAGGGTGAAGTAGTGAGGTACTGCAAAAAATGTAAAGTTTGCACCTCTCCCGATCCGCGAATTTTTTTTTTTAATTTTTCCAACTCGTTCTGCGCAAACATTGAGTCCATACCTCGAAACGGTTTTTTGGGTTTCTGTCTAGCTGTGTTAATTACAGGGTGATCCCAAAAAAGTGAAATTTTAGACGTTCAATGATAACTTCATTCATTGTTATCCGATTTTGAACATCTTTAGCTCATATTGAAGCTGATACTTACGGCGAGAACGTTGTGAGGTCAAAAATTATTAAAAAAAAAAAATTAATTCAATATAAGGAAATCAATTCAGCTTCAATATGAGCCAAAGAAGTTTCAAATCGGGTAACAATGAAAGAAGTTACCATTGGAAGCCTAAAATATCACTTTTTTGAGATCACCCTGTAATTAACAGAGATAACCGAAAACCCAAAAAACCGTTTCGAGGTATGGGTTCAAAGTTTCTCCAGAACAAGTTGGAAAAATTCAGAAAAATGTTTTCGCTGATCGGGAGGGGTGCAAACTTTACATTTTTTGCAGTACCTCACTACTACACCCTGTATAAATAATATGAAAAGCTTGTAACAAGAAAGGATTATATCATGCTGTAGTCTAAGACATTAGCTGCCCAGGGAAAAAACTAATTGCAATTCGGATTTTTCTTGAGAAAATACGACCATTTTAATTTGACCAAAATTTTCAGGTGTTTCACTTCAATTGTTGAGCACTGTATATGAAAATTTGATTGATTATGATTATGCCCACACACCACCTTTGATACTGGTTTTATTCACTTGTAACAAAAGCCCGTGTACTAAATTGTACAAGCCAGATGGACCAGTAGCTCGATATTCATTTCATAATCCAGGCCCTAGCAGTACTTCTGTAGGAAAAACGATGTAATCAAAAAATTTTTTTTTGGAATCGTTAGAGGATCATCCCAGGACAAATAATCACTCGGGTGCTTTCGCGATTTCTGGTACATTTTCCAGCAATATCGCATCAAAGTTGGCGGCTGATCAATTCTTCAGTTCGCTGATATTTCTTGGAGTTTTTGCGATTTTCTTCAAATAAAAGTACTAATCCAGCCAAAAAACAATTCTGGATCGAATGGTGCTGTCAGATTTTGAGTACTTACGTTATACCGGGTGAAAAAAAAATAAAACGAGTTTTATAATTTTTTTCCAACTTTTTAGTTTCTTGGCCGATTTTTTCAAACTTTATGTCAAAAGCTTGCTGACTAAATCGTCTACTCAAATCAATTGTCAATATAGCGAAATTATCAAAAATCAAGATGGCGGCGGCGAATCCAAATAAAAATGTGTCGTATTTCGAGAATTTTTTTTTGATTTCTAAACTTCGTGAAGAACGACACTGATGGTGGATTCTGGAAGATTCAGCTTTCTTCTGCAATTTGGGACTAGATTCACTTGATTCGTACATTCCACTGTAAAAATATAGTGAATTAAAGGAAGGTCCAATTGTAATTTTTTCCAAATTCACAATAAATCAGCAGTTTAAAAACCTCCCGCGAATCCTTATTTCTGAAGCAATTTCTACACACTTGGTAGTGATCGTAAGCTGTGTGCATAGGCTACAAATACCGTGTTGGTGCATGGCCGAAGTTTCGAAATTTTAGATGATAGATGACGTGAATGGTGGAGGTGCGCATGTCAAATATCGAATATTCTACTTTTTGTTCTCACATGTTCTGAACGAAATTTCTATAAATGGTTGGCTTAATGATCAGCTGGATAAACACGCAACGAGAGTCAAATGTTAAAAGAGTCGAAATGTGAAATTTTCAAATAGACGACTTTACTTCTTTGGAGAAAATAAAACGGTTCTATCCGTTAGTCCAGGAATTTTAGCTGTTAAAATCTCAAATAGCGAACAAAAATGAAAGCCAGCCGGATTTTTGTATATAAGCTCAGTTAAGCATGTAGTTTAACATAGTCAAAGTTCTCAAGAATCCGGTGTGAGCTTCGGCCTTTGTGGCCTCGAGAAGAACTTGAGGATCAGTTTTTCGCGTATATCTCGTGAACAATGGCACTTGGGAAGAACGTGCTTTGGAAGAAATTGTTAAAAATTTTATTGTCTATAAGAAAGGTCCTTACACGTTCCATCGTTAGTCCACTCTTTCTCCGTCAAAACACAAGAAAATTAAAATAATCCAGATGCTCGATGCTGAAGACTGTATGGACCTTGAGTTTTATGATGGCAGGGTGCCACTTGGTAGAGGTGTTGTTCGATCTATTCTGTTTTGACTGTAACTATTTGCCATCAATACCAACTATGCCGGCGGCATATACAGGGTGAAATAAAAATAAGAAGTTGAAGAAATGTACCTCAAGAACCAAAATAGGTGAAGACATATAAACCGCCAAAAATATTTCTTATTTCATGGTCATGAATTCGTCGTAAACTTGGATCAAATATGTTGAGCCGTTTCTGACATATCTTCAGAAGACTGAAGTCGTTACGAAAAAAAACTAGTTTTCCGTCTATGAGTAACTCTTCAGATATTGAATCGAGACTTGGTGTTTTGAATCGAAACAATGATAAATTACATTTGAAATGAAATAATAGTGAAAAACACTCTCTAGGCCAACTACCTTGAGAAAAAACACAGTCAACTTTTTTTCTGATGAGTAGACGAAAAAATCATTTTTTTCGGTAACAACTTCAGTCTTTTGAAGATATTTCAAGAACGGCTCAAGATATCTGATTCAAGTTTACGACGACTTCATGACCATGAAATCAGAATTATTTATGGCGATTGACATGTCTTCACCTATTCTGGTTCTTGAGGAACAAATGTTCAACTTTTTATTTTTTATTTCATCCTGTATATGCCGCCGGCATAGTTCGTATTGATGTCTTCAAGTTTCAATCAAGAAATAGTGGACCAACCAACACCTCTACGAGGTGGCACTTCGCCATCATAAAACTCAAGGTCCATACAGTCTTCAGCATCGAGCATCTGAATTATTTTAATTTTCTTGTGTTTTGACGAAGAAAGAGTGGACTGACGATGGAACGTGTAAGGACCTTTCTTATAGACAATAAAATTTTTAACAATTTTTTCCCAAGCACGTTCTTCCCAAGTGCCATTGTTCACGAGATATACGCGAAAAACTGATCCTCAAGTTCTTCTCGAGCCACAACGGCCGAAGCTCACACCGGATTCTTGAGAACTTTGACTATGTTAAACTACATGCTTAACTGAGCTTATATACAAAAATCCGGCTGGCTTTCATTTTTGTTCGCTATTTGAGATTTAAACAGCTAAAATTCCTGGACTAACGGATAAAACCGTTTCATTTTCTCCAAAGGAGTAAAGTCGTCTATTTGAAAATTTCACATTTCGACTCTTTTAACATTTGACTCTCGTTGCGTGTTTATCCAGTTGACCATTGAGCCAACCATTTATAGAAATTCCGTTCAGAACATGTGAGAACAAAAAGAAGAATATTCGATATTTGACATGCGCACCTCCACCATTTACGTCATCTATCATCTAAAATTCCGAAACTTCGGCCATGCACCAACACGGTATTTGTAGCCTATGCACACAGCTTACGATCACTACCAAGTGTGTAGAAATTGCTTCAGAAATAAGGATTCGCGGGAGGTTTTTAAACTGCTTATTTATTGTGAATTTGGAAAAAATTACAAGTGGACCTTACTCTAATTCACTATATTTCCACAGTGGAATGTGCGAATCAAGTAAATCTAGTTCCAAATTGCAGAAGAAAGCTGAATCTTCCAGAATCCATCATCAGTGTCGTTCTTTACGAAGTTTAGAAATAAAAAAAAAATTCTCGAAATACGACACATTTTTATTTCGGGTCGCCGCCGCCATCTTGATTTTTGATAATTTGGCTATATTGACAATTGATTTGAGTAGACGATTTAGTCAGCAAGCTTTTGACATGAAGTTTGTGAAAATCGGCCAAGAAACTAAAAAGTTGGAAAAAAAATTATAAAACTCGTTTTATTTTTTTTTCACCCGGTATAACGCAAGTACTCAAAATCTGACAGCACCATTCGATCCAGAATTGTTTTTTGGCTGGATTAGTACTTTTATTTGAAGAAAATCGCAAAAACTCCAAGAAATATCAGCGAACTGAAGAATTGACCATCCGCCAACTTTGATGCGATATTGCTGGAAAATGTACCAGACATCGCGAAAGCACCCGAGTGATTATTTGTCCTGGGATGATCCTCTAAAGATTCCAAAAAAATTTTTTTGATTACATCGTTTTTTCCTACAGAAGTACTGCTAGGGACAGGACAAGGGGAGCGGAATTGGAGACTGGTCACTGTTCAGATTTGGGTCATATTGATGCAACTCTGTATTCTGAATGTGTGTCTTGTGTCGACTGCGACTCTGACCCTAAGGTCTTTCTTCCTGAAGTTTTAGGTCTAACATGAGACCCAGATTGTAAGCATCAGTTGATCAGGAAAGAAATTATTCATCACAAAAACCCAAAAAGTCGACTTTTTTAGATCATTCTGTAAATGAAACAGATAAGGGGAAAATTCAAAAACCATGTAACTATAGATATGTCTTTTGTACAAGTTGAAATATCCCAAGAGTAATTAAATGTTCCAGAGAATCTCTGAGCAACTCCAAAAAATTTAGGAGGTAGAGTAACTTTATCTTTGGAAGATCTATAAGCAGTGGAAATACGGGGAATTGAGTAACTGATGAAGTCATTTATTGTGAAAATCTGAGGATATTAAAAGGGAACTGAACAAATTAAGGGAACTCTAGAGAACCCCCAGGAATTCTTGGCAAGTTTAGAGGAACCATGGATCAGCTCAGCAGAGGAACTCCGGGAAACTCAATCGCGAAGATTAAAGTCAAAAGTGACCTCTTCTTTTGTTATTGAATAGGGATGATCACATCCACTGCCGCACGCAAGGGCGTATGTTCAGATCACCCACCTGAACGGCGATCTGTGATGCGCCGACTGTCGACCGCCGACTGTCAAAAATCCTCGGACAAATGACAAGAGTGAAGTTTAGTTTGCGCATATCTCAGTAGATGGCGCTTGTGTCGACAAAAACGTATCACGAGTCACTAAAACAACCACCGAACGCACAATGCTTGTTTGCTCCCGCACAAGCCTTCGATTTCTTGCATTCTAACATGTTCAAACTTTCCTTGCCACTTTATCGCTAAACAACTAATCTAACTTTCTCTTATTAAATGTGTTTGACGTTGTTGTTTGAGGATTTCGCCGTCAACTGTCAAGCTGCGGCTGCCGTTTGTAAGAAGACTGGCGCATGCTTCCCTCACATGAAGAGGGCCAGGAACTACCCTAGTCAGTGGCGCCAAATACACCTTATTTTGTGGCGCTCGCCATACCTCAAAATGAGGGGGGGGGGTCTGGAGGAGAAGAAAAGAAAAAAAAGGAGAAGAAGAAAGGGAAAAAGAAGAAGAAGGAAGGAAAAGAAGAGGAAGATGACGATGACGGTTTGTTTACAATGTAGGTATAGGTACCGTATGATCAAAACCATCAAGTGTGCAATGTTTGTTTTTGCTTTTTTCAATGTTGCTGGTAGGTCCTGCAATAATTAATTTACTTCAGAGAGTGAGTAGTGACATCTGCAATTCTGCATGTTATTTGAAAATCTTCAACGGATGTCGGTAAGGAATACGACTAGGTACTCTCCGTTTTTCAATTTTGTGCCATTTTAAAAAAAACTCTCGATAATGGAAGCTTTTAAATCAGTTTTGAACATTTTCAGAGACTGACACTGACATTCAACAGTTCAGTCAGTTATCATAGCCAATACCTGAAGGGGTATTTCCAAAGAGATTTCGAAACATTTCGAAATATGAAAAGATGATGAAATCTATGGGCAATTTGGTCAGCGGCTTTCCTTTTTTGCTTATTATTGTTAGTATTATTATTATTATTATTCAAAAAAAAACAAAAAAAACAAAAATCGCTTGTGGCGCCAGCTGAGGGGCTCTTAGACCTCCCGGCCCGACCGTTGCGTGGCAATAGGGGGGGGGGTCTAAAATTTTCTTCGCCATAGTAACTTTTTATGAGTTCGGCGCCACCATGGATGGGCGCCACTGACCCTAGTATATGATATGCTATTATTTTTTGAGGATCAAAAAACCTGTATGGTTGGGAAATAAGCATGAATATTGAATATTGAACCGAATTATAAAGTTAAAGATCATGGGATTAAACATACAGGAGATTCTTGAGGAACTCCAAAAAATTTTTGAGAAACCCAAGGGAACTCTTAAAAAACATAGCAGAGGAACTCCACTCCAGGCAATTCGGTCACATCAGAAGTCTTTGATTGTACAAGTCAGAGAAGCTCAATACCAAAAGTTACCTTTCTGTTTAAATCAGAAGACGTTGAGGGACAATAAATAACCGGGGAGAACTCTGGGGGGACGTCTAGGAATTCTTGACAAATCTAGAGCAGCTCTGGAGGAACTTGGTAGAGGAACGGAGGAACACAAAAGTGAGTAAGTGACCTCTTTTGTAAAGCTGAAGCGCCCCATGTGGAATCAAATAAATATTATCCGAAGAACGCCGGAAGTTCGGAAGAAGTCTAGAGGAATTCCGGAGAAGCTCAGCAGGTGAAATGCGAGGAATCCAGTCGCAAAAGTACCTCTTTTTTTCAAGTGGAGAGACCTAAAGGTGAATTAAAGTAAATATTCTAGGCTTGATTCAAGAGAAATTTTGGGGAAATCCGAGGAGTTCTAGAAAAAACCGATGGACTGCGGCGAACTCAATCACGCAAGCTACCTTCTGTAGCTCGTTTGTAACTACCCTTGTATACTTGTTTGAGGACATTAAGGGCACTGAATGCTCTGGGAAATCTCTCCAGAGAATTCTGGAAAAACTCAAAGTAACTCTGCGGAGTTATTACTTGGAGAAATTCAGTCATCAAGGTATTATTTTTTGTAGAAGTTGAAAGACCTCAAGAGGAACAAAGTATTCACCAATAAACTCTGATGAAATGCAGCCGTAAAGATGCATATATACTCTGAGAAGCTCGACACCGAATTTTCTCCCTAGAGTTCAATTGCAAAAGTAACCTTTTTGTACATGGATTTGTACGAGGATTTAATTTGGAAATAAATATTTAGGAAGAACTCGGAGAGATTCTGAGAAATTCTGTAAAAAAAACGAGAGAAACTGTGAAGGAGTTCAGCAACGAAACCTATCCGTTTTGTACAATTCAAAAGAGCCTCAATAGGGGAACTCCAAGGAATTCCGGAAAAACACAAAGGAGCTTTGAAGGACCTTAGCAGGCGAACTGAAGGAAAATCAGTCGCAAAAACCACCCTTTTGTGCAAGACAGATTACACAATACGAGGAACTACTTGATCTCCAGGAACCTCGGAAAATCTGAAAATACCTCAGGAAACTTTGGAGGAACTCAGTGAAAAAACTCCAGCGAATTCAGTTGTGAAAAAGACCTCTTTTGTACACATTTATTCAGCTGCTTACCCTAAGTTCCGAGGCTGTTTTTTAACTGAAAAGACTCACAAATCCGCGCCAAATGAGCTCTCGCTAAAATGGCATAGCTCAAACAGCTCCAAAATAAACCAAAATACGCCGATCTCAAAACTTTCTCAGGATACTATACACTTCAGCTGACGCATCAGGTATACTCGAGAATATAGTGATAGTGCCTTGAACAGTCTCTTGGATTCAGATCCAAAATCTTATGTTATTTGTTCGTAAAGAAAATTAAAACTATGCTTCAAGTTTTGTGCTGTGAAAAGCACAAGTCCATAACACAAAACTTGATCAAAGCGGTCGTTTTTTTTTTGGTCGGTTGAAGCCAAACCCGAGCTGGAGCAACAGTGAGATGGTTCAACGCAATGGGGTACTTGCCCAATTTTTTTATCAGCTTAATCGATAGTATGGTCAAAAATATTGTACCCGTATTTTTTCTTTTTCCTATATTCCCAAAATTGCGGCCGTAATGTGTGTTTTAAAAATATATTTGTGACGTCACAAATACACTAAAACTAAACAAAAAGAACTGTTGGATTGAAAACTCAAAAAACTGTTAGAGTGGCATGACAATATTTGAAAAATACAAAAATGGAAACTCTACTGAAGTTTATTCGCCGTTACCAACCTTTTGAAAAAAATCTATTGAACCAATAGATACATTTTCTGGAAATTTCCTGGAAATACTCTTCATCACTCGTGTTGATGATCAAAAGTATTTCCAGTCAAATCTATATCATTGGCAAGTACCCCATTGCACACTATAAAGGCCGCTTTATGAAATTACGCAACGCAGCCGCAGCCGCAATCGCAACGCAAGGCGCAAAGTTTCTGATTGGCTCGCAAGCCTTTCTCGTCGTTGCGATGGCTTCGCGAATACTTTGCGAGCCAATCAAAAACAT
The DNA here is from genome assembly GCA_949128115.1 of Anaspis maculata. Taxonomy (NCBI): domain Eukaryota; kingdom Metazoa; phylum Arthropoda; class Insecta; order Coleoptera; family Scraptiidae; genus Anaspis; species Anaspis maculata. The sequence goes on along the minus strand of OX421964.1, from coordinate 79,266,045 downwards.
TGCGCTCTGCGTTGCGGCTGCGTTGCAATCGTTGCGAATTTCCATAGAGCGGGCATAGTACGCAATTTGTCCTTTATGGGTTTCAGTAGCGCATCCACCAGTCGTGTAGTTGGTGTTGGTCGTATGGTTGATTTACTTCTGCTATTGAAGTCTCGGTACTAGTCCGGATGCTAGTCGAAAGTACCTTGCAGTTTTTGATGAGAAGATGCCACTCAGTGGAAATGTTCTTTGCATCGTACTCTTCCGATCCAGAAAGGTAGCCATCAGCGCCATCCATTCCGGCGGCGTATACAGGGTGATACAGAAAAAAAAGTTGAAAAATTATATTTAATTATCTGAAACATGTGGAGACGTGTAACACACCACATACATTAACTATTTTTATGCTTATGAAGTCACAGCAAACTGTTCTTGATTACCTTGAACCGTCTTTGAAATGTAGGAGAAAACCAGAAAGAACACTCTTTTTCCCATGAATAAGTAATTTTTCAAGATATTGACACAATACTTGGTAGTTCTACAAAAAGTAATGTTAGAAATGATATGAGCTGAGTAGCCAATTTCTAAGCCAACTATTTCCAGAAATACGATTGTCAACTTTTTTTTCCTTTTGAGCACCATCTTGCATCTGCCCTGTAAGGCATCGTTGAAAAAGTGATTGGTTATTATAATAATGGTAACATGAAATCATTGCATTGCAAAAATAACCTCCTCATCATAATTTAGTGACCTCTTCGGCGGGAAAGAATTGTCATTCACGTATTTTTTGGCTCTTCAAAGCTTTAGTGCCCATGATGGCATTTGCAACATCTGGAATGGTGAAATATGTTACGCATTATGAACCTTGATGTACTTTGAGGTAGCCTACCAAGTTTCGCCATCATCAATTGAGAGGTTTGTTCTTGAAAGCTGTTTGAACAAAATTTGTGTCGTTTTTTTATGAAAAATACAAAATATTGGGTCTCTCACCCTTAGTTGATCCCTCACTGAGGATAGTCTGAAACCGAAAGTCTCCGAATTTTTTATGATAATGGTTCAGTGGGAAGTGCTTTTCAATGTTTAGTTGTTGAAAATCGCATAGTTGCGTTCAGATTCCAGACAGAGAGCGACAAAGAAGTTCATGCAGTAAAAAAGACATAATTTACAGTCGTCAAAAAACTAGTCCAGAGCTAGACTGAAAGCTGTCTGGAGACCTTGCTTTTTATAACATAAATGTGCAATCTGGTACACTGTTAGAGCCTTAAGTTAGTAATGTTTCAAACTTTTCACCCACGCTTGAGAGTTTTACAGAACCTGTGTATTGCGAGAAGCCTTTCTAAAAGGGACATTTCCGAGATTTATCCGTTGCATTGAAAGTTGTGTCTTTTTTCACTGCATGAACTTCTTTGTCGCTGTCTGTCTGGAATCTGAACGCAACTATGCAGATTTTGACAACTGTACATTGGAGAGCAGTTCTCAGTGAACCGTCAGCATGAAAATTTTGGAGACTTTCCATTTCAGGCTTTTCTCAACGAGGGATCAAATAAGGGTGAAAGATCCAACATTTTGCATTTTCCATAAAAAATTAAACAAATTTTGTTCAAACAGCTTTTAAGAACAAACCTTTCAATTGATGATAGCAAAACTTGGTAGGCTACCTCAAAGTACATCAAGGTTCATAATGGGTAACATATTTCACCATTCCAGGTGTTGCAAATGCCATCATGGGCACTAAAGCTTTGAAGAGCCAGAAAATACGTGAATGGCAATTCTTTCCCGCCGAAGAGAACACTAAATTATGATGAGGAGGTTGTTTTGACGGTGCAATGATTACATTACATATTACCATTATAATGGTAACCAATCACTTTTTCAACGATGCCTCACAGGGCAGATTCAAGATGGTGCTCAAGAGGAAAAAAGTTGACAATCGTATTTCTGGAAAAATAGTTGGCTCAGGAATTAGCTACCCAGCTCATATCATTATTTCTAACATTACTTTTTGTAGAAATACCAAGTATTGTGTCAATATCTCTGAGAATCACTTATTTATAGGAAAAAATAGTGTTTTTGTTTTTTTTGTGTTTTTCCCCTACATTTCAAAGACGGCTCAAGGTAATCAAGAACGGTTTGCTGTGACTTCATGAGCATAAAACAGTTAATGTATGTGGTAAATTACACGTTTCCACGTCCTTCGGTTATTTGAATATAATTTTCCAACTTTTTCTTCAGTTTCACCCTGTATACGCAGCCGGCATGGATGGCGGTGATGGCTACCTTTCTGGATCGAAAGAGTATGATGCAAAGAACATTTCCACCAAGTAGAATCTTCTCATCAAAAAATGCAAGGTTCGTTCCATTTTATGCAACCAGCAACGTCAGTGATCCGGACCATATAATACTGCAATTCATGGAATTTATTCTTCACACCTGGTTTTGTGCTCCAGCTAGCGCATCCACTACTTGTGAGGTTTTTGTCGCATAATCTACTGTTGAAGTCTCCATGCATTCTTTGGTTTCACCTGGGGTACAAATAATGGAGTTATAGAACAGCTAGCTGTATTGGCACAGTGTGATAGTGGTTCATGAGGACCATTTTTGCGAATGCTTTGTCGCATTTTGGCGGATGCGCCGAACTCAGTAGGCAATCCGAATGTATTTTGGCGGATGCGCCGATATTTACCCGTTCGATCAGATGGAAATCCTGAGCTAGAGCACGACCGAAACATTTCCCGCACGCCTCTGGATAGCGCTGGCATTTCAAACGAGAATGGCACGCAATCGCAATGAGCTGTCGCCCCAATTTCTCGCTCGCTCAAAGGTAGGTACCTGCACCGACTCGAATAAATAAGATTGTTGTTGAGTCAACGATTCCCGTGTGCGTCCCAACGGGAATTCCTGGATGAATCCCGGATTACAAATAAACCCGCCTGTCCCCAGCAGGACGCACCTTTGTCTTCCCGGCAGCTTGCGTCACTCGCACACCTGACAATAGGTAGGTTTTCTGTGCCGGGAATTTTCCAACAAGCCGGCAAACAGCGGGAAAATTTATTTCGGTCACGTGTAACCTGCCACATGCAAGCAACAGTTTACATTGTCATTACCGTCGGTTCGGTTGGTCGCTCGGGTATGGGGTACCTACACACATGAACGAACGGGTATAGGGCACAATACATAGCGGTGTTACACGTGGCAACACGGTGCGGAATGTAAAACACCAAGGTTGAGATAAAAATAGAAAATCTTTATTATAAATAAATCCATTTTTTCATAGCGATTCACAAATAGAGTCTGGAACAACGACGCACATGTGTGCCAACAACACACCACCGCACGGTTCTCTTATAGTGATATGTTGCGTATAATAGCAGAGAGAGGAGAATAAGAGAGTACAACACGTTTTCCGTAGGCCCGATGGTTCCCAAATAGACCAGTCCGATTTATAATTAGTCCGAGGAACTGCCGATCGAGCTAAAAATAACGACAGAAATCGCTCCGTGTGGTGGTGGTTCCGTACAGCGCACCGGCTTTGTGTTTTGAATTTTAGGATAACAACCACAACACCGATAATTATTGTTAGGTATCCTATTGTCGTTGAGGTCTAAGAAACAGGCTTCCAAAACAAAGTTACAATTACCTAATGGGAGCTCATTCATATAAAGGGTGATTCAAATTGAGTTTCTACAAGAGAAGATGGGTGAAAATTGTCCAAACCTATTACAAAGGTGTAATACAGTATTACACTGTATTACAGTGAAGTAGAAAATGGAAACTATTGTCAATTCAAACATCTAGGCTTGTGAAAGCAATGGAGAAAGCATGACTATAGAGATGTAGAGGGCTCAATGAACGTGAACGTTGGGTTGGAGTTTGGAGTGGTTGAATCTTTTTTTTGGGGAAAAAATGAGAAATTCATGGTTTTCTGGAAAGGCTGGGGCTCGTGGAAGTACGAGGCATCACAGAATGTATCTCAAAGCGCCAAGAAATGGAAAGGAGATAGGAAGGAAGGAATACACTTGAAAAAATATACGGAGGTTGTACCGATAACAATTAGGATGGGTAACTAAATTGCTGTAACACAGTTATGATGTTGGCACAAAATTATCTGTTGCTAAGCCTATCTAGTTTCAGGAAGTACCTGTGTCAAGAATTGTGGCCTTCGGCAATCTAAAAATGGGAAAATCTACGGACTGAGGAATTGCTACGTCGACCACAATTTGGAGCCTAGAATCTTCAATGGAACAATGAATATTTGTATTTTTAAGAAATGTGTTTTGACACAATCGAGTTGTAGTTGAAAATTCAATATCGTTAAATCAGGTGTAAAATTTCTGTCAAGGAGGGCTCCGGTGACCGAATACATCTTCGGTGGCCGAACAGCTGTTCGAGTTAAACTTCCATGTTTTGCCTCTGTCCATATTCTACAACCGAAGTGAAGACATTCCTGCACATTGAAAATATAAAATATAAACAAAAACTATTGTTTGTCTCTTTAATCCAGCAGTAAAAGCTGGGCCTCAAGTATTTGGGTGATTGGGAAGCACAAACCGAAGAGGTACATACCTAGCTCCACAGCATATCACTCCAGCAATGCCGGGAACGTAAACCCCCAACATTTAGGTGAGGTTTGGTGGCAAAGTTCATGCCCAATTTTGTCGGAAAATATGAGTTTTCACCACTACCCTGTGCTGTGCAGTTAACCTAACATGTTTGGCTTGCTTTTTCACAAAAAAACACACTTTTTCACGAGAACTTACTTTGCAGGCGCATTAAGGACATTGCTTTAAACTTGATACAAAAGTTTCAAACTCAAACTCAAAAAGGTAGCCGAGGAAAAAAATGCAGAAACTGGAACTCCATAAGCGCCCTGTAGTTCGGTTGTTCCCGAACATTATTTGGTTCAAATTTGGCGGGCAATTCTGGACAGTTGGCAACACTGCTGTGACGTCAATGGAAACGCCTAATTCTGCACTGAGAAAAAGGTATGGAGTTTTAATTTTCAGTGACACGTTGGAGCATTTCGAGTGGTATTTGGCGAATGACGCGAGTGATGTTGGCTTCCAATTTCTCAATTGTAGCTGGCTTATCCACATAGACTTTGCACTTCACGTAGCGCCACAGAAACAAGTCTAGGGGTATGATAACACATGATCTAGGCGGCCAACTCGCTGGTCCGAAACGTGAAATTAACTGTTCACCGAAATGTTCTCGCAATAATGCCATGGTTCCACGGGCTGTATATGGTAAGTCGCGCCGTCTTATTGGAACCAAATGTCGCCGAGATCACGGGCTTCAATTTGAGGCAACAAATTGTCTGGTATCATGGCGCGATAGTGGGTGCTATTCACAGAAACGTTCCGACCGCCCTCATTTTTGGAGAAATATGGACCGATGATTCCACCAGCCCATAAACCACACCAAACCGTTGTTTTGTCTGGATGTAATGGCAGCTCTTGAGCCTCGTTGGGTTGCTCTTCAGTCCAAACATGATAATTTTGTTTGTTAACGTAATCATCAAGCCAGAAATGGGCCTTATCGCTTAACAAAATTTTGGACGGAAAAAGTGGATTTTCTTCAAGCTTTTCAAGACCCCAAAGACTGAAACGGTAACGATATGGAAGATCGGTCGGCTTCAGTTCTTGCACATAATAAGTTGCCAAACAATGCCTAACAATAATAATACCAAAACAGTTTGGCAGTTTGACAGTTTGATCGGTCATAAAAAGCCTACTAGAAAAAGTACCTTCAAATGAATCACCCGTTACATACACTTGAGTTTCCATCAGTTCACATCACTGCGCTCAAAAGATCGATTTGCTGAACCCAAAATTATAGTGGCGTGAAGAAAGATAAGCCCGGACAAGAAGTTTCCGTAAAATCCGCAAACTTTTCTGACCGTCCCGAAACTAGTTTGAGCCGCTGGTGGAACAGCGGATCGTCAGTCAGAGGATCGTCCGAGATTTCGATGGAACGCCAAAATCGTAATGCGCATGTCGCTGACGTCCACAGACCGTCAGGGACTGCTGATGGAACAAACCTGATACTTCTTCTGAAACGTCAATTTTTGTAGTGGGCCTGAACAATTTTCACCCGATTTTCAGGCGTGTATCTCTAAGCAGACAATTTTGTACACCTTTCTACTTCACAAATATCGCTTTGACTTTGAAAAATTCTTTGAAATGTCAAAAATACAGCGTCTCCTCATGTGGAAATTCAATTTGAATAACCCTTTATCTACTAGTTCTCCGGGAGCGGTGGAACCGGAGGGCAAGGGGTGCCATGACCCCCCCCCCCCCAAAGTTGTCCAAATTTGAGATCGGGGCAACGCCCACCTTTTCAGAGAAGGGTCAGTGACGTCGGAGGGCTTTGTACCTATCAGCTCAATTCGGCAACGCCGCATTCACTACTGCTGTCAGTCTCAAATCAGAACGTCACTGTATTCCAAGTGACCACATATGTATCCTTGGCCTGTAGCACGAAATATTGGTGCGATAACTCGAGAAATACGCAAGTAGACAATAAACTTTCACGTGTGCTTCCAATCATCCGATTCACCTGGCGTCCTGCCGTGTGTGTCAAACATGACATCCAAACTCCCTTACTACAACATGAAAAACACCAACACCGGCTGACATCACGAGCGACGTTGCCTAATTGCTCTTTTCACTGGAGCGCGATATTTACTCAGGTTCAAATGTGTGGCTAATGTGGTCGTACTTTTAAAAGCCCGTAATTCAACAGATTTTTTTTCTGACTGAACCGTATCGATCCCCAAATGTTGGTATTTATTATTAACATGAAAATTTGCTCTAATTTATACAGGGCCGAACAGGAAAAATAAATAAAAATTCGTAGCTCCAGACTGGGAGAAGGTGGGAAGTTTAAACTGCATACGTGATTTGATTCTGTTGTTGTATCAATTACTGCCGAATTTGGTCTCAATCCTTTGGATGAATTTTGAATAATTCAGTAACAAAAGCTTTGAACTTTGACATTTTTTAGTATTTGACAGGTGACATGCGGAGAAATACTTTCAACAGTTTTGAATACAGTTTCTCAAGGGCTTTCAAATGACATTTTACAAGTCAAGTTTCGTGCTTTCTGTCATTTTTGATGGTGACATTTCCGTTTGACAGATGTCAACCAAAACGTAATAGGCTCATTCGATAGCAAAACCATGTCCGCATACCAAATTTAAAGTCGATCGGATTAACATTGCAAATGTCGTGAAAGATTACAGTTACAGACACAGACACACACAGTTCCGTAATCTTCTCTGAAAAACTTGTTATTCAACTATCCAATAGATATCTATCCGATGGATTGGGACCAAATTTGGTGGGAAGCAACCAAACAAAAGAATCAAATCAAGCCCGCAGTTGCAGCTGTCAATTCCCAGTTGGACGTTACGGGTTTTAGAATTGAGGTCTCCAATTTTCCGTTGTCTCTCTTTACTGTGACGTCATGCGTATAAGAGACGGTTAATCGAGGTCATTGGGCGCTTCCCAATAAGGCGTATAAGGACACAATTCGACACATACGGACACAATTTGACACAGCTAGCGTTCCAATAGCAGTAATAGCACCACATGTTGACACAATCGAAACATGGCGAGGCTGAGTTTAGAATTGAGCTGGCAAGTGCACTTTGCTTTGACATTGTGTATCCGTCTTGTCGCAGTTATTGGAAAGCGCCCTATGTTTCTTGAGATATGACATTTCGTTTCTGACAATGGGAAATTTTTCGAATCTGACAAGCGCTCTGTCGTGTATTTATTTGATTTCAGCATGGATTGCATTATTTCACTTGTTCTTACCCTCGTTCTTACCAATAAGTGTGTTATATGTAGTGGAAAACTGAGAAGATACTTACAGAAATGGTTCAAGGGTGTTGTGTCGCTCTATGCCAGTCGAGAATAAGACGAATACACCCAGCATAACCATGCACCGGTTCACGAAAGACCCAAACTTGATGGAAGTGTGGCTGCACCAGCACCAGGAGGGATCACGCTGCACCAGACACGTGCATCTTACTACGAAAAAACTCTATTACTTCGTCCATTAAAACTCCCTTATGGCCTCTAGTGACTTTCCCCACAAGATAATGGGAACAGTATAGCTATCCGATTCAAAATTCCCGCAAAAGTCAGAAACGAAACGTCCAAACGTCATAAACGTCAAAACGTCAAAGGTGACCTCGAAAAACCATGTATTTTCTATCTCCTAAAATTGGAAAGGTCAATTTTCTCCTGAGCGTTACCACCGGAGACGGCCGCTCGCTTGGGTTTTGACCTCGGTTTTGACCATAAGACGACCCGTGTTTAATTCGAACTGATATCGGAAGTAAATTGCATTGGGCCCATTTCCAAATCCAACACGGTTCCAGTTTTTCGACGGTGATTTTTTCAAATTAATAAAAATTTTAAGTTTTCTTGTTTTTCGCTCTCTATACAGTGTCACGAATGTCAATTTTCAAGCAAAACCAAGCATTCAAAAGCATTGAGTCGGTCATCCACCTGGTCATTTGTACCGCTCCACCTTCTGTGGTTCACGGTATTTTTTTTTTCTGTTTCACCCTGTACGTACATACAAAAATACAAATCCCCTGCAAGCAATTCAGGCAGAACACCCGGTGAGGTGTGATTGCTGCCCATTCAAGAATTGTATTTCAAATAATGGTCTCTATACTTCTTGATTCAAAATCCCACGAAATGCTTTTCAACTACATAAGCTCTTGGACTAAATGCTCAAAGAAGAGTTGAGGCGGAGAGGAGCCCCGGTGTCTATGGGAGCCCCACTCTCTTCTGCCTCTGTCGGGTTTTCTACTTTTCTCTGGTTTTAACTCCGAATATACATCCTTGTATCATCTTATCGGGTAGTTTTTGAGTTTCAAAATGTCAAAGTTGAGCTTTGCCATGTTTTTGACAGATGACAAAAAGATATAGAGGAGCTTGTGGTGTGGTGGTCAGCGCGCTCGACTACCACGCCAGAAGTCGTGAGTGCGAGTCCCACTATGGGCGCTCAGATTCTCGTCGCGAAAACAAGCTCTTTGATTTAGTTGGAATGCTTGCTAAATGCAAGACGCGCCCGTGTGTCACATAGCACGTACAGTCGGCACAATTAGAGGCTGCACGTCATACTTCAATTTTAGAGGAGTTGCTAAGGAGATTTTGCTTAGAAACTCCTTCAAAATTGAAGTATGCATGCGGCCTCTAATTGGGCCGATTGTATAATACAAACGACGGTGTCGACCTCATGCGATGTTGGTGGTCGTTAAAGTCAGATTTTCCAATGCTATACATTTGGTATCACTGATTTGGCCTCCCAAGAGATTGTTTGGGAATAGGTTGCAACACCGTATCAGGCCCCTCTGTATCAGTCTAGATACACAATTAAGCTATGTACATGGATGTCGTCGGGTTCAGTAGTTTTCTTTTTAAACCCTCAACTAGTAAAATACACTTTTCATGTCATGCGATACCTATGTCATGTCAAACTGACACTTTCTTGGCTTCACTTACTTCCCTTCTTTCCATCGATTCCCTCGTGGAAAACAAAACAGTCTATGCAGATGTGGGAAACCAAATAAAGAGTGTAAGTGTGAACCTTGGTGTAAGTATAGTAGGTTCACTCCTGCTGTGATTCCAGTCGGCTGGGCAAATTTCACAGTTTGGTATAGTGTATTGTATGTACGTCTGGTTTGCGGCGTGAGTCCCAAAAAAATAGATTATTGAAATTAGGGGTGGGGTTTATCTGCGCTGGCGGATGTTTCACCTTTAGATCTGAGTAGACTTGAAAAAAGAGTGGGAATAAATGAGTAGGAATAGCTCTAACCTTGTTTTATATGGATATTGGAGCCACAATCAATTTGACGAATGACAATGGCGACTGCATCAAATTATGACACTGTCAAACAGCAAACTTCAGTTGTCAAACAGAAGTGCAGTCAACTGCCAAGTTCTAAGGAGTTTTCAAAGGACCCCGCACGTTTTCTATGAAAAAGTGGTTTCGGTGAATTTGGCTGAATTTTTCATATGTTGTAGATCTTGATTAGAGAAATATATTCCTGAAAAATTGGACCCCTCCTATGAACAGTTTTTCCCCTACTCCCCTAATAAGGCCAAAACTAGGAATAGCCTAAATATTTTTTAAAATTCATGAAACTGGTTCAAATCAAACTCGCGATCATGGGAAAAATAATTAAAAAATTCCAAGTTGTGAATTGGGGTAGTTATCAAGGGGGTTGGGGGTCGAAATTGAGAAAATAAATTGAAATTCCAAAAAAATTTATTCCTATAAAATCTGAACAGAATAATAATCAAGAAATAATTTCGGAAAATCTAAATCAATAATTTGGGGGTTATTCTAAAGGGGGCTGGGGGTCAAAATCAAGGGAACGGAGTAACATTCCGAAACTTGCAATTCCCATTATTGAGAAAATAATTCAAAAAATCAAAACTAATGAGTTCTGGTGTTATTGAGGAAGTAGAGGGTCGAATCAAGGGAACAATGAAATTCTGGACCTTACAGTTCATCTAGAAATTGATCTGGGTGAATGACAACACGATAATAAAACCAATCTGCATAAGGATTGAGTTCTTCATTTCTTGACCATCCCTTCTCCCACCCACCATAATTTCTGCCTACAGCCATGTCCTAGTTCAAATAAGAATTTGTCTCAAGCATTTTAAAATTTATGAAACTAAATAGCTCAAATTAAGTTGAAGAATAAAAAATATAAGTTGTGAATTGGAGTAATTATCGAGGGGGCGGGCGTCGAAATCAAGTAAAGGAATTAGCATTCCAGAAAAAGGTGGAAGTAATTTAGAAAAATCTGAATCAATAAATTGAGATGGTTACCTACTGAGGGGCAGTGGTCCAAATCTAGGAAAAGGAAGAAATTCCGAAACTTTAAATTCATATATAGGGTCTTTCAAGAAGAGTGATAGAACTTCAAATTGGAATTAAACAAATTATGTCGGGGTTTACGATATCGAATTGACTCTATGTGTAAGAACAGTTTTTAACATTATGTGTGGAAAATAACACCTAGTAAATGGCCTCCTCGACTTTGTCTAACGGCGTGCAGACGGGAAGTCCAATTTGTAATAACTTTCTGGCAGATATCGGGCTATATTTCAGTAATAACACGCATAATATTGTTCCTCAGGGCTTCAATGGTTCTAGACTTGTTCTTGTATACCAGGGACTTCACATACCCCCACAAAAAAAGTCTAAGGACGTAATATCGCAAGATCTCGCTGGCCAATTGAAATCGCCGTTTCGCGAAATTGTTCTTCCTTGGAAGTTTTCGGCCAACAAGTCCCAAGGTTTCTCCTGCTGTGTGGCACGTAGCCCCGTCTTAATGAAAGATGATGATTTTGTAAGATATACTGAGTATTTATTTCAAAAAATGACAGTAAAATCTTATCAAAGTTCTATCACTCTTATTGAAAGTAATGCTGTTGCAAGTCTCGATACCCCCCCCCCAAGCCCTCATTGTGGTTGTGAGCAGTTATCATAATGGTTGTACCAGGTAACTGGTAACAGGTGATGAACTCAGTCCTTATTCACATTGGTTGTATTGAATGAATGAATGTTGTATTATCATTTTGTCATTCGCCCAGATCTTCCTAGATAAACTGAAAGTTCCAGAACTGTTTTCTTAATTTTGACCCTCTACCCCCTCAATAACACCCGAAGTCATTGGTTTAGATTTTTTTGAGCAATTTCTCCATTGCTCGTAAAATCATATATATGAGAACTGCAAATTCCGGATTTTCACTGCGTTTTCTTGATCTCGACCCCCAGTCCTCTAGAAAATAACCGCCAATTTATTGATTTAGATTTTCCAGAATTATTTCTCGACTATTATTCTGTTCAGATTTTATGAGAATAAAAAAAATCGGAATTTTAATTTATTTTCTCAATTTCGACCCCCAACCCCCTTGATAACTACCCCAATTCACAACTTGGAATTTTTCAATTATTTTTCCCATGATCACGGGTTTCATTTGAACCAGTTTCATGAATTTCAAAAAATTTGAGACTATTCCTAGTTTTGGCCTTATTAGGGGTGTAGGGGAAAAACTGTTCATAGGAGGGGTCCAATTTTTCAGGAATATATTTTTTGAATCAAGATCTACAACATATAAAAAATTCAGCCAAATTCACCGAAACCACTTTTTCATAGAAAACGTGCGGGGTCCTTTCAGATTTGAATCACGGTAGCAGTGAACGTACTTTTTTTTATATTGACACGCGTCACGCGACACTCCACCTTATCATTGTTGTCGCCTCTTGCAGTGGTGGTTACTGGAGAAGAAATTTCGGCTTTGAGCCGACGCGACAGTTTGACATGTTTTATGATTTCTTGTTGTGTTTTGCTTATCTAATTTAGTGTTTTTGTTTTTGTTTTTGTTGTTGTTGTTGTTGTTGTTGTTGTTGTCTAATTCCTGCATTGTATAAACGATTTGTAATGATTGTTCTTGTTTCATTCGTGTTTGTGTCCTGTTGTTCTTTATCCATGTTGTGTCATTCTGTCACTCCGTCAGTCTAGGCCGTGAGATGTTTTTTTTTAAGAACCAAATTCAATAAAAAATTTCAAATTATCGAAATGAAAGTTCATTTTGTTTGCTTTTCTTTCGCGTTTCATTTAAATTTTAAAATCATCCCCAAGGTCACGTTCTTATCTAGAATAACAGGTTAGACAACGTAGGAAACAGTTGAACAGCGTAGAGAAGGGGGGCATTCGCCGCCAAACAGAGGGCCGGCCAAACATCGAAAAGTGGGTTACAGAGTGGTGCCGTGACCAGGATTCTAAAAGATGAGAATGTTGTGGGGATGTTGTTGATGCCATGTTTGTCGCCACACTCTAGTCCTGATGAATGTTTTGTTTTTATGAGCGCGACAATGGAGTATTATACTAAAAAAAAAATTTGATTGAAATGGAAACTACATTGAAAAATAATTGACCCGTGTTTTTTTATTTAGTCAGAAATCGTACCGTTTGGGCGCAATCAATAAATAACATCAACTAGTTTTGACGTCACAGCGAGTCACCGCCTATACTGCCTGTGTAAATGACGTCAGAAATAGGCAGAATATAGGAGTTTCGTTTATTTATTGCGGCCAAACGATACGATTTTTGGCTGAATAAGAAAATACGGGTCAGTTATTTTTCAATATAGTTTCTGATCCCATCGGAAAAATTATTTTTTTTCAAAAGTATAATACTCTATTCAGGTTAAAACACATGACGGACTGACGCTGCAAGTGAGTTTTATGTTTTAGGTATGTCATTCCCAAAACACGAAGACTATCACGTGTAAAAGCCATATTCAACATCGATCAACCATCAGTCTATCCATAAAGACTGATGAAAAAATAATGCACTATTCTATCAAAATATTTTTGTTCATCTACAGACCATCTTGAGTAGCCTCAATAGAGGAGTATTGCTGTTGAATTTCATTCGATTGTGTCGAACCTTTGTGAAATTATCGTCTTTCAAAATGTTAGACCTATCATAGAAAACACCTTCTCCTGCATCTTTGTAACCATGTGGCAAGTTTTTTTTTTCAGCTGATCTAGACTCATCTTGCTGCCCTCTATCTGACAATAAGCAATATGGCACATACTTTACGAAGCACATGTACCTACCCTGTATGGTACCTACACGAATTATTCTGAATTATTTTACTGTGTTCGCATGCACTACCGTTTGAAGACTTTGGAGTCCTGGCGGACCTCTATATTGTGTCCTGTTATATCGTTCTTTGTAGCAGGCTGGCTTGTATCGCGAATTCATAACAATAACGTACCTATTTGACTTCAACTAATTTACAGTCGAGCCACACCAAACGTAGGTCTTACAACGATCAAAAACGATAAGTTCATTGTTGTCTGATACAAAAATTGTCAACATCTACAGATTCCGCATTTCGCAGAAACTAATAACTTGATTCCGTGAGGATTCTCACCGTGGGATTCCCCGTCCAAAGTAGGTAGGTACCTACTTGACTTTTCATTAGCTCCTAGCTAATGTAGGAACACCCCGTCGCCGTCGGATTTCTCTCAAAATTCAAATAAACGAAAATGACGAGACTTGCAACTATTTTTCTCTCCCTGGGCACCACATTTCTTGAAGTTCAGCATATACCTCCAGTGAGCAGCTTCACCTACCTGTTCAAAGCACAAAACTTCAAGTTTCACTAGGAACTAATGACATAAGTCTTTGAGGAAAATCCTCAGGAGATCAGGTTATTAGATTCTGCGGCCCCTGTACCTACTTATTTTACTGTCTACTCTTCTTTCTTGGAAATCAATTGGCTAGTCAAGAAAAAGCTGATTTTAAAAACTAAAAAGTAAGGGTGCTGCCATTCTTTTCACCATCAAGTACCCACCTACTTCTCGTGAACCTGACATTGATATAGCTCATAGACAAGGATATAGCTCATAGACAAGGATATAGCTGCAATAATTACACTACCCTGTTTCTAACTTTTAGTTTTGAGAATTGGTTTAACGTTCAATGAAATCAATCTCTTCTTGGGAGCTTCTGAGTTGTAGGACTTTCCATAAAATCTTAGGCCACTTGTTTCGTTTTTCTAACACATGTTTTTTTTTCACTACATATTTCTCATTTGCCATCCTGTTCAAGTGTGACTCAATAGAACACAGTAGTTTTTATATTTTAAATTAGAAAATTAGACTTTTCATATAACTTACCTTCAGAAGAATAATACTACATAGTTAAATATGGCTACCACCTAATTTGTCTCGCTATTTTTTCCTTACAACTTTCAGTATTTACTAGACTAGCTTAATTTTTAATGCGCCAAGTAATTTGATTTTTAATAGAAAAACTACGAGAACTGAGGTGGCTCAGAATGCAAGCTTTAATCAAATTAAATAATGTTCAATAATCTGAGAATGGAGTGGCTCTAGCACTTTCTGCAGGAGTTTGAATGAGAAGGGGTGAAACACGCGAATGTGGAGTTTTCCAATGTCTGATAGTCATTATCAAGAGATCTGCAAATGGGGTTGTATACAAGAATCACAAAATGAGATTTTATTGGTATGGACATTTGCTAAAATGGTTAAAATTAGCAACTGTGCGGCTGAAATACAAATGAAAAATTTTTCGGTCGAGAAAAAAGTAATTAAAGTTTCGCTTCTTCCAGTCCATCGGTTTAAATCAAGTGAAATCAGCGTAAGCGCGAATGAAAACAAAGCATGGGCAAGGCCGACATGGGAGCAACGTATCAGCAGCAACAACTGCATCGTTGTCATAGCAACACGCAACGTCTAGTTACGTCACTAGTCGTAGAAATCAAACCGCTCTGCTTCGCGCCTCGATTTTCAACTTTTTTTTTTTGAGAAAAGTAGTTGCTTTTGAGACACTATGTTGGTATGTCTGTAGTAATCTCAAGTTGTACTTTGGTTTGAAGGAATAAAAAAAAACATCGTATAAGACCCCATTATTATACAGTTGAATCTCCAGCAGACTACCAATAGCCATTAATGTTTGAATTGTTCAAATGCAAAATATCAAAATAAACTTCCAGCTTAAAATCTACAGGAAGACTGCGATGTGAAACCAAAAATAAGA
The DNA here is from genome assembly GCA_949128115.1 of Anaspis maculata. Classification (NCBI taxonomy): domain Eukaryota; kingdom Metazoa; phylum Arthropoda; class Insecta; order Coleoptera; family Scraptiidae; genus Anaspis; species Anaspis maculata. Next base: position 79,250,453 of record OX421964.1, on the reverse strand, counting down.
ACTTAAAGAATGTATTTGTGCTTCGTACCTCTTTTTACATTTTATTCATAAAAAGGTATCAATATACTGGGTATTGGTTTAATATTGAACATGAGGATGATACCGAATACAATATTTATATAAAAAACTCAAAAACAGAAAATCATTTGTCATACAGTACAGAAATTACAACACAACCAAAAAAACATTTGGGCAGGGGATGAGTAATAGTTGTCATGAGATTATTTACACAGACTAGATATTATTGGCCATACTTATTAAAAAAAAGAGGATGTATTTTCACAAAGTTCTCATCGAATCGAAATAAATTTGTGCGTATAAAATAGATGAATTATAATCAACTTGGTAAAGAACAAAATATATATAGATTAAGTGGTGTAAAAACACATCCTGGTCTTTCACAAAAAAACAAACAGAAAAATCAAATCAAACAGACTGTACATTTCTAGAGAGCTACATTGTATGTATAGAGAGAATATCGTCGATATGTCACGCGGACCTACATGTCCGCCGTTTACAAAACAACAGAGTATCAAAATATATGTAGACAACTAATTGTAGAGAGAAATAGAGCAGTACTCTAACACGAAATCATAAGTTTCCATTGCACTTATACTATACTTCTCTACAAATTCACGTGCCACATTGTGTTTTTTTTTTAAATGTTGTAGAGGAGATTATAAAATGAAATTCAATGACAAACATAATTAATAACTTAGGAGATACCTTAGGAAAGAACTTAACTAACGTATATAATACGTATGCGTAACAATATGTTTTCTACCAGTCGATAATGTCTATAGCTAAAATATGGGCTTCAAGCGCCCTATTTAATATACCATACTTGCGCGCACACTCTCATTCCGTGTGATGCCTCTCAGTGTTTTCTCTCCTTGCACTTGTTTTTACTACTTATTGGAAGCTTTTTGGTATGAAAAATTGTCATCCTTACACAAGTTTTATACTTACAGTACATATTATAAATATAAATAAAGATACGTAACGCTACATAGTCCCTACATAATGAATCAATGATAGCTAAATCTCACATCACTTGCGCTTCTTCATACAGGCCTGCGATAAATAGTCCAGAGTTTAAGGATTCGGGGTATGGACGATGAGGGGCGAGGCTGGTCAATATGCGGTTTTTCGGGGTCACGGACAGCAAAGGGAACTTGTTCTGTATAAGTGAATGGAAACGGTCTTTACGCAACTAAGATAAGACTTAGACTTATAAACTTTAAAACTAATCTTCAAAACTAAATCGTAAGTTAGAGAGCTGGGTTAGAGGTTGGGCTATCACAAGGGCTTACGTTAGTGAGTTACAGCTCTTTGGCTCTTTTATGTTTATGTATGTATGTATGTTTTTTTTTTGTTTCCTTATTTGTGCTGCTTTGTGCTACAGACGTACACAAGACAAATAACAGTAGTTTTGTTGAGTATTTTTTTGTATGTTTGTTTCAGTAGCAGTTGTATTCCGGTTGGTAGGCCTAGTGGAGCTGCTGCTGGGATATGTTCAATAGGGCGTGAACCGATTGTAGCCACTACGATAGACAGCAGCCTGAAACAGAAAAGAAAAGATTAGAACATTTTTGCAATAAAAAAAAATTGTGAGCGCAACATTATGACGCTAAACATTCACTTTCGCCCATTTAAACTAGGCTTTAGTCTCCAATAAAGCTGCCTGATAAAGTCTTTTAAGATGACGGCGACACAAGACTTTTTTTTATCTATATGTATGTAGACGACTGCTCGTTTCCTTGTGTGAAGGAAGATGTCGTGTGATTACTGGCCCTCGCCGAAGGCATGTATGTAGATGACTGCTTGTTGAATTGTGTAAAAAATAAAATGCCATCTGATGACAATGGAGACAATGGAACTCGCCGAAGGTGACACACGACCAGCAATATCTTCATGTGAAGGAAGATTTCGTTTGCTTGGAAGAAATCAATTGCCCTCGCCGAAGGCATGTATGTAGATGACTTGTTTGTTCCATTGTGCAAAGGAAGATTTCGTCTGATTGAAGAGAAAACAATAGCACTCGCCGAAGGCGACACACTATCAGCAATATCTTTAGGTAAAGGAAGATGTCGTTTGCTTGAAAGAAATCATTGGCCCTAGCCAAAGGCATGCATGTAGATGACTTGCTTGTTTCATTGTGTGAAGGAACATGTCGTCTGATTGAAGGGAAGACTCTGGCACTCGCCGAAGGCGACACACGACCAGAAACATTTTTATGTAAAGGAAGATGTCGTTTGCTTGAAAGAAACCATTGGCCCTCGCCCAAGGCATGTATGTAGATGACTTGCTTGTTTTATTGTGTGAAGGAACATGTCGTCTGATTGAAGAAAAGACTCTGGCACTCGCCGAAGGCGACACACGACCAGCAACATTTTTATGCAAAGGAAGATGTCGTTTGCTTGAAAGAAATCATTGGCCCTCGCCCAAGGCATGTATGTAGATGACTTGCTTGTTTCATTGTGTAAAGGAAGATGTCGTCTGATTGAAGGGAAGACTCTGGCACTCGCCGAAGGCGACACACGACCAGCAACATTTTTATGTAAAGGAAGATGTCGTTTGCTTGAAAGAAATCATTGGCCCTAGCCAAAGGCATGCATGTAGATGACTTGCTTGTTTCATTGTGTGAAGGAACATGTCGTCTGATTGAAAGGAAGACTCTGGCACTCGCCGAAGGCGACACACGACCAGAAACATTTTTATGTAAAGGAAGATGTCGTTTGCTTGAAAGAAACCATTGGCCCTCGCCCAAGGCATGTATGTAGATGACTTGCTTGTTTTATTGTGTGAAGGAACATGTCGTCTGATTGAAGAAAAGACTCTGGCACTCGCCGAAGGCGACACACGACCAGCAACATTTTTATGCAAAGGAAGATGTCGTTTGCTTGAAAGAAATCATTGGCCCTCGCCCAAGGCATGTATGTAGATGACTTGCTTGTTTCATTGTGTAAAGGAAGATGTCGTCTGATTGAAGGGAAGACTCTGGCACTCGCCGAAGGCGACACACGACCAGCAACATTTTTATGTAAAGGAAGATGTCGTTTGCTTGAAAGAAATCATTGGCCCTAGCCAAAGGCATGCATGTAGATGACTTGCTTGTTTCATTGTGTGAAGGAACATGTCGTCTGATTGAAAGGAAGACTCTGGCACTCGCCGAAGGCGACACACGACCAGAAACATTTTTATGTAAAGGAAGATGTCGTTTGCTTGAAAGAAACCATTGGCCCTCGCCCAAGGCATGTATGTAGATGACTTGCTTGTTTTATTGTGTGAAGGAACATGTCGTCTGATTGAAGAAAAGACTCTGGCACTCGCCGAAGGCGACACACGACCAGCAACATTTTTATGCAAAGGAAGATGTCGTTTGCTTGAAAGAAATCATTGGCCCTCGCCCAAGGCATGTATGTAGATGACTTGCTTGTTTCATTGTGTAAAGGAAGATGTCGTCTGATTGAAGGGAAGACTCTGGCACTCGCCGAAGGCGACACACGACCAGCAACATTTTTATGTAAAGGAAGATGTCGTTTGCTTGAAAGAAATCATTGGCCCTAGCCAAAGGCATGCATGTAGATGACTTGCTTGTTTCATTGTGTGAAGGAACATGTCGTCTGATTGAAAGGAAGACTCTGGCACTCGCCGAAGGCGACACACGACCAGAAACATTTTTATGTAAAGGAAGATGTCGTTTGCTTGAAAGAAACCATTGGCCCTCGCCCAAGGCATGTATGTAGATGACTTGCTTGTTTTATTGTGTGAAGGAACATGTCGTCTGATTGAAGAAAAGACTCTGGCACTCGCCGAAGGCGACACACGACCAGCAACATTTTTATGCAAAGGAAGATGTCGTTTGCTTGAAAGAAATCATTGGCCCTCGCCCAAGGCATGTATGTAGATGACTTGCTTGTTTCATTGTGTAAAGGAAGATGTCGTCTGATTGAAGGGAAGACTCTGGCACTCGCCGAAGGCGACACACGACCAGCAACATTTTTATGTAAAGGAAGATGTCGTTTGCTTGAAAGAAATCATTGGCCCCTCCCGAAGGCGACACAAGACTGCTTTATCTTCATGTATGTAGACGACTGCTTGTTTCATTGTCTTAAGGAAAATGCCGTCTGATTGGAGGGAACACACTGGCACTCGCCGAAGGCGGCACACGACCAGCAACATCTTTATGTGAAGGAAGATATCATTCTTGATAAAAATCACTGGGCTCTCGCCAAAAGTGTCACGCGACTGCTTTCATCTTTATGTAAGTGACCGACTGCTTGTTCCATTGTGTAAAGGAAGATGCCGTCTGATTGGAGGGAATACATTTGCATTCGCCGTAGGCGACACACGACCAGCAACATCTTTATGTAAAGTGAGATGTCACTGCTTGAAAGAAATCATTGGCTTTCACCGAAGGCGTCACAAGGCTGACTTTTTCTTCATGTATGTAGATGACTACTTGTTTCATTGCGTGAAGAAAGATGTCTGATTGAAAGGAAGACAATGGCACTCGCCGAAAACGACGCACGATCAGCAATATCTTTATGTAAAGGAACCTCAAGGAAGATGGGGAGAAGATGTCGTCTGCTTGAAAGAAATCAATGACTCTCGCCGAAGGTCTGCCTTCATCATTATGTATGTAGACGACTGCTGCTTTATCGTGTTAAAGAAGATGTCGTTTGATTGAGGGGAGACTTTGGCACTCGCCGAAGACTGCCTGTATTATGTTGCATAAAAATATAACGTTTAATTTAAGAATGTATTTGAGTTTCGCCAAAGGCAATCCCCTAGCGCCAGTTTTTTCATGTGAAGTAAAATACCGAACCTTCATGTTTTATTATGCAAATACGGTCCTCAACTTGACGTAGGTAATTCATGAGCACTCACCGCAGGAGACATTTTTAATGAAGTTACTTCAACTTTGTAACAATGCAGGTACTGTGAAATGCCACTCGTCCTGTTTATTAAAAATTAGGTGCCTGGGGGTAAGTGAATAATAAAACATCCAACTTTGAAAGTGCTGATGAAGTGATCACGGCTTCATGAAAGTGTGTAAAATAAAAAAAGAGTTCAACTTTTCCCATTACGAGGCGCGTAAGGTAAAAGCAAGCACTCACTTTAGATAAAAAGCAGTATCCTGCTCTTCCCATTCCTTTAAAATTTAATGAGGTGCTTTGTTTCATTAACGAATATCGAGCAAGTTGATAACAAGCTTCTTGATAACCTTTTCTAAAGCATTCCAAAACATTAAGCTTTATTATAATACTTGAATAACGGATGCTTCAATTTCAAGCTGTGAAAGTTGAAAATTTGAGCTCGAGGGACTATAATCAGATTCACAGCTTTCTGCATTAGAGCAAGCTAGGGAAAAAATTGGTTGCGTTGGTACGAATGGCACGTTAACGACTTGTTGGCAGCTAGCTGTCTTCATGTGCAATTTTCAATGTGACATTGTCACCGTCTCGGGGAGACATGTATGCGAAATCTTCGAGAATATGCGAGAAATTGTTAAGTTTCCTTTGAGTGATTTGCAGTGTGGACGATAAGGGACATTGTCTTCACTGGTTGGTGGGTCTTCGCCAAGGCTATTAGGTTTTTGCAGGCCACTGAGAAAATTATGCCGAAAGTCCGTGATGCCGTGAAGAAGTGCTCTGCTCAAGACGAAAATTATTTCTTTAGATGGACAATATGGATAGGAGGACAATAATTTATGGAGTGAAACTGTACGGAGACAAGACAATTTGGGCGTGGGTAGGTAGGTACACTGTGTTGTCTGCCAGTATGTGTCTCTATACCTTGCTTTGCTTTTGCAATAGATATAATAGATAGAGCTAGGGCTAGAGTAGGTACCTAGTACTCACTACTCCAGTGATGTGCATATCAGAAGATGTAGCCTTTTCGGCGGTGGGCCTCGTCCGAGTAGTATCATGCCGATCTTAGACATAATTCATTAGTAGCCACCAGAAAGCTGACAACCTTGGCGAAGACCCACCAACCAGTAAAGACAATGTCTCTAAGGCAGCAGTCACACTGAGCCACCCACCACCACCCACTACCATCAACCAAAAATCAAACGCACGCAATGTAATGATGGTGGTCACACTGCAGCCACCTCTTACCACCGCCCAGTGACCACCGGTGGCCATGTGTTTGAAATTTCCAAAGTGGTGGCCAGTGGTCGGTGGTTAACAATACGCATCTTGATGCGCATGCAGAACAAACATTGTGTATACATACTACATACAATGTGTATGTCGATCCCGAAGAGAACAAAGGTTTCACTTTTGTCACAAACAAGTTGTAACATTTATTGTTCATACGGTAACGAGTACGGTAATAAGTAATAACTGTAAAATTGTTCTTCATCATCAACAAGCTGCGGCACTAATTGATGAAATTCTCCTAGTTGTTCTCTATCGAGAAACATTTGACGGACCCTCATGTTCCGGCGTTTTTTACGGATTTTTTTCGAGATGTAGTATAAAGCTACAACTTCGTCGGTATCTGAGTCATCGGACGAGATCATTGCAATCACAGAACTTGTCAATCTTGTCATGAGCTGGGCCGCTATTCTTGAATCGTGTGAGAAAAGTCCCTGGGAGTAAAATACATTCCGCAGTACGCTGATGTAGCGAATGTTGCCTAAAATCGTGGTTTTTAGGCAACTTTCGCTACAGAATTGTAGTACGGATTATATAAAACAGGATTATGTCAAATTCAGGAGGGGGACACGGTGGTTGACGGTGGACGATGGACGGTGGCTCAGTGAGACCATGGTCGATTACTTTGCTTGGTGGTAGTGGGTGGTGGTGGGTGGTAGTGGGTGGTGGTGGGTGGTAGTGGGTGGTGGTGGGTGGTAGTGGGTGGTGGTGGGTGGTAGTGGGTGGTGATGGCTCCAGTGTGACTGCTGCCTAATCGTCCACACTGCAAAGTACTCCAAAGAAACTCACGATTCCTGACGTATGCTCAAACATTTTCACATTCGTGTACATGATACCTTGACACGGTGACAAAGTGTTACATTGAAAATTGCACCTGTAGACAACTGGTTGGCATCCCCTTGTCATCGTATCATTCGTACCAACACAACACAATTTTTCCATAGCTTGCTCTGATGCAGAAAGCCGTGAAATTGATTATATAGGTACGGTGTTTCATCTTAATATATCAGAAGAAAAGTTGGAATAGTTACCCCATATCCGGCCATCGGGCCGATTCCATGTCCCAGATACGGATCCGCATAGTCTCGGCCGTATCCCGCTACCGCGGCGTAACCCGCCACTGGTTGTGCAGCCGCGGCAGCCCCGTAACGAGCCGCCACTGCTGTGTAGGTGGCGGCGGCGGCATAGCTGGCCTGTTGGGCAGTCGACAGAGGTGTTTTTAAAAGAGGAGTTGCAGCCGCGGCAGCCTAAAACAAAGAGAGCCATGCACAGCCATGCACATCTAAAGCCATCTAGATGCATATAGTCGTACTTCAGGTAGACACACATTAAGGCTGTGCTATTTACACTGCTTCTCTGTCCAAATCAGAAATTTATAGCAACGTTTTGTTTTGTTAGGTTGTACTGAATAAGTGGTCAAGTTGGCATGTTTGTTAAAATGATGCCAACTATGTGAACTACAGTGTTTCCAGTTTTCTGAAGAGTAATATTGGAGTCTACATGTTGGCAACACTTGCTAGACAGTGTTGCCACGTATTCCACAGAATGAGTGATTGCAAATATTGAGATATTGGAAAAAGAACTGTTTTAGCGATGTTTCTTTTCTGGTTTGGACAAAGATAAAAGATTAGTGATACGAAATGATTAAAACATGGAAGTTCTACTCATTCGTATCTTACACAGGGATACGTTACTAAAAGTTTCTTTATCAATACTATTTACACTATAACATTAATTGTTCGTAAGTATAAATCACAAAGTATTGAAAATTTGAGAAACGCACCAATATCGATTACTCATCTTAATCCTAATCACAACAAATTCAATGTATATCATAAAATACACGTGATCAAAAGACTATATTCAAAAAGAAACGTGGTCATCAATCCATTACTTATACCATGTTCAGTGTGTTTTTGTTTATATAAAAATCTTATCAATAATTTACCTTCACTGAAAGTTCCTTTTTTCACGATATTTTGAACAAATACAACAAATTAGGACCCAATCGTTTGTTTTTTTAGCGAAACATTTTGAGAAGCGTCCCAACTTTTCAGAATTAAAACACCATAGTTTTTCTTCCAAGTTGGGACGCCGGCAATTTTCAATTTGATCAACAATTTAGTTTTCTTCCGTACGAAATCAGTACGAAACGTGCTCGTCGGTGTATAAATCAAGAATCTGAACTATGCAAACTGTTGAAAACAACAAAAGAACTAAACGGGCGAGAGCGAATAGTCCGAGAGTCGCGTTCGTCTAATTAAAAGGGTTTTAAATTTAAACTCGCCTCGAACTCTTCTATTTACGGCACTAAAAATAAGCGAGCTCGAAGAATAAACACACACCCGTCACCGGTTTAACCCCTGCCTTTGAGTTGATCATGATTCATGAAGCGAGCGCTCAAAATAAGTTTTTCGATTCATATACACTCACGAGCATGTGTCGTACTTGATATTTCAAAAACGATTCTCAAATGAGAGACATATATTATTGGTAATAGAAGTAAAACATGCAACTGATGTTTTGGAAAAAAGTGAATGAACTGGAAGTTATAAAGTAAGAAAACGGATCAAATAAACAACTCTGTTAACATCTAACACCAACAAACAAGAAGATATGAATATATAAAAATACGTTCTGTTATTGTTTATACCTAATTGAATTTTCATGGGTCAGATTATTTATATTTATTGGAATTTCCTTTGGTTTCGGTGATCAAACCAGCTCTTTTGTAATCAAAATAGAAGCGCATCGATTGATTTTGTGGAAAATCCACAGACTTGTTGCTGAACTGGACTAATGTGCATACTATTCCGTCGACTGTTCACCTTTACTACGCCACCACAACATAAAGAATCAAGTCGACGGATACTACTCATCTGTGAAGCAGTACAAAAGATTTTCTTATCTCAGACTCATGCTTTTCATGATATAATAATAGCAAATATACCTAGCCTCAATGTTATGACAACAGGCCACTTCGTTTGAGCAGGTGGGCATGCGTCAAGGCGCGAAATAAAAAACGTACATCTGTCAATTTAAATGACATCACTGCATACTCTGTCTAGCCCCCTGATTGAGGGCTGACTGCCACTGTCATCAGTGTCTCGGCTGTTTTCCCCTTTTCAAGTGCTTTTGTTGTTTTCGTTATTATTATTATTATTATTATTATTGTTAAAAACGACAAAAGTTATGTCACAAATGGCGCTCGATCTTGGCGTTTTCAACTTTCCGGCTGATTACAGCACTTTTCATTGTTTCTTAACAAATTTTGTAGGGCAAAACAAAAGAATATTTTAGAGGAATATCAACTGTTTGGCTTGTATATTTGAGTGACACAATGAAATAGCAAATTTAAAGTACACTGTAGGTACAGGCCCATTTCTGGAAATATGACATCTATACTAATTAGTCCAGCTGAAGCTTAAGCCTATGGAAACCCACGAAACCTATTATTTCTAACAATACCGGACGCTTTCAGATTCGAGACATTTCAGTCTCCTTCACGAGGAGTTCTACGAACACTAGTAACGTCACGTTGCCCAGCAACCGCCTCTCTGACAGGCCGCTACTAGACAAGGTGACGTTATTTCATCATTTTCTTCGCATCACGCTGCCTAGCAACCGCATCTTTCAGCCGCCGCCAGGCAACGTACCAATCTAGCTTTCGACTCGTAATTTTATCACCCCCTTATTGTTTGTACACTGTGATTTTTTTTTATACAGGGTGGTGCGCTCGTGGTGGAGTTTAGATCTAAGGATCTACCTGTAGTCTGTAATTGTTCGGATCGGCCGCGTGGGCCGCCAAGAACGGGTCGTAGTACATGCTGCCGTCGACGGGGAGTGTGTTGAGGACTGGAGTGTAACCGTGCAGGGCTCCCGCAAGAGGCGTGGGATGCCTGGCGAAGGCCGCCGCTGCCGCGGCAGCAGCCGCCGGGTAAGCCGCTCTCGCTCTGCCCCTCTGGATGGCGGCCACACCCGCCCTCAGGGTCGCGTCCGACCACTGGATCACCGGTACTGGAAACACGTCTAAATTAGAAACGAAACAAATTTAACACATCAATCAATCAATAGTCGAATATTAATTAATAGAGGATGTCCCAGTTTCAATGATGAAACTTAGGAAAAGATTCTGCTGGTCCTCCTGATGATTCAAAAAAATATACTACTATACAGAGTGAGTTGATGGTGAGTGATCGAAGCACTACGTTTCAACGGTTCAAGATGAAAATAAAATATGATTCAAAGGGCCTTTCACATCGTTTTTCAATCTGCATCATCTAACAGATTATACAGGGTGAGACATAACTCAGGTCAATTTTTTTTCCAAATGAAACACCCTATATTTCATCCCTTATTCCCATAAACCTTTGAAATGGTTTATGGCAGTATAAAATATTTGATGTTTTAGTGCGGAGTTGCCATTATTTTCAAAAATTTCATCGCATGCATTTGTTTGCTAAAAAAAATCCCCGGAGCTTAATTTTCAAGTTACAGGATAAAGGTGTTCTTTCTTTCGATGGATTCCAAATTTGAAAGTTATAACTTGAAAATAAAGCTCAAAGTTTTTTTCAGCAAACACATGCATGCGATGAAAATTGTGACTATTTCTAGCCTACTAAACCTATTACGTAGGCTGGTAAAAATATCTGATGAAATATAGCGTGTTCTATTTGAAAAAAAAGTCGACATACGTGCCTGAGTTATGCCTGAGTTATGCCTTACCCTGTATAATCGAAAATATTTTTGGTGATGCAGAATGAAAAACGATGTGCATAGGCGTTTTAGTCATATTTTTAACTTGAACGGTTGAAACGAGTGTTCCCATCCCTCACTATTGACTCACCCTGTATATGCCTATCACACACTTCCAAAGATACAGAGTGTCAAAGTTCACAAAAGAAACATTTTTTTTATTTGTCGTAGCTTCGGGACGAAGGCTTCAATCAAAACAAAATGTCTTGCCAATGCAAGATCAATTTTTGGAAAATTTTTGACTTTTTTAAGGCTTCTTTGTGAACTAAGACACCCTGTATCTTTCTTTGGAAGCGAGTGAGAGGTATATTTTAAATTTTTATTTTTATGAATCAGAAGGACAAGAAGATTCCATTCCTAAGGTTTGATCGGATGAAAGTGGGACACCCTCTATATCTAGTGCGATCAAATAAATCAATGATTTAGGTAGGCTGTGCCCTAGCCAAAAGTAGCTTCACAGGTGACACAGCCTACCTGAATTACGAATCTACACAATCGCGCGATTCGCGATTCAAATTAATTTTTCCCGCCACAAGATGGCTGCCAGATGCGGATTGAAACGAATATTGACAACCGAACTGCCAATGACATCAAAGTGACGTAACAGCGACAACAAATCATTGTAATCGCATGCCGCTTTTGGCAGCCATCTTGTGGCGGGAAAAATTAATTTAAATCGCGAATACTTACTGGCTGCCGACAGACAACCAACCGCTGATGACAGATCGCATATTGGTCATTATTATCACGTGACATTGCTCACGGGTTACTATTGGTGCGGTGAGGGAACTATAATCAAGCGATCCGTTGTCTGTATGCAACCATTCTAAATTTGTGCTACACATGGAATATTGAGCAGCTGTCGAAATAAAGAATCTCGTAGAAGTCGTAAAAATTTGAATAACATCATAACGTAAGTACTGAAGTTTTCAATACAACTATGTGTGTAAGTACTAAATACTGATAATTTATATATTTATTTTTTGGTGTTTTTCAAACTGAAGACACGGCTAACAGCTGCCCGAAATTACATGCTCGCAACTAACTAAAGACTAAGACTAGTTCTACCATGTTCTACAATGTCAGTATAAACTCTGTTTGACATTGCTATAACTACTGGTGTCGCACTTCGAACTGTACGATACCAGGAGGTTTGACGCAGCATTGTAGAAAATGGTCTTTCAGGTCTAAAATGTAAGGTAAGGCAGGGGAGGAAGGTAAAAATTGGGACAAACCGTGACAAACTGAACAAATTGAGAATCTAACCGCCTGTTTATTTTAGCTTTGATTTTAGCAAGAAATTGGGAATATTCAAGAAAAATACCTATTGAATGGTATTGATATTTGCATCAATTTGAATGAACGGCTGAAATTGCATGTTTTTTAATCCATGACGTAAACACTAGCGTCATTTGACATTCTTGATAAATGTTATTTTGTCACATTGACGTGTACAAAAATTAAAAAAAAAATGCTTAGCGCCGAGAATGCGATTTCAAGGTTGCGCAATGGATTGTGAGGTTAGAATTTGAATAATAACAGTATACAGGCTGTTTTAGCGATGCTAGTAAAAAATCCAAATGTGGGTAGATCTCGTCAAAATATGACGAAAACTTATATACAATTTTGCAAAGTTCGCCCTAATGACAAGATACAGCCCTTTGAAGTTCTATTTTTTCGAATTTCAAAAATTTATAACTTGAAGACGTTTAGGCAAAATTAGCCTGAATTCAGCACAAACTGGTTTGTCGAAATCACCTACTGACATGGCAAATTTTGAAAGAATCCAACCTGTGGCGTAGGAGTTAAGAGGGTCATTAATTTAGAAGCATCCGAAGAAAAGTTAAGACCCCAATTTCTACTACGCCACTGGTTGAATTCTTCCAAATTTGGCAGATTGGTAGTTAATTTTGACGAACCAGCTAATGCTGAATTAAAGCTAATTTTGTCAAAACGTTCCTAAGTTATAAACTTTCGAAATCCCGAGAAAGTGAAGTTTGAAGGGCTGTACCTTCGTCATTAGGCCAAACTTTGCAAAATGGTACGTAACTTTCTGTTATATTTTGACGAGGTCTGCCCACAGATACATTTTTTGCTTTCATTGCTGAAATACCCTGTAATAAGACTTCTGACGTCAGAAATTGATCGCCAAAATACACCTACGTATAGGTCGTCGACAAATTTCGTCACGAGTTTTGTTGGCTGCCCTGCTTGACCGTCCATCCCTCATCACGTCTGGTGTGCAGAACTTGTCAGGTTGGCAGCCATTGCGCGTCAAGCGCTCGAAACTTTTATGTTTATGTCGCTTTTTGAAAGTTCTCGAGTTCTCGACTCGATTAACGGTTTTCAAATTTCGACGAAAGAAAAGAGTGAACAAAGCCTCAATATAATAACAAGAATGTCAAAAAGCTGAAGTGACAGGACGCTGTGCGTTATGACAAATGACAAGTGTCAAGTTTTTGGCCGGGCAAATGTCAACCCCCTCCAGATTTTGAGCTGATTCGAAAAAGCAAAAATTTTCATTAAACTTTGAAGCCCTCTCACGGACAAACGAAGCATTTTGGTATGGAGGTAAGTTCGGTCCAATCGACTTATTTTGACCTCAGGAATCTGTGGTTGCTCTATGTCCATGGAATATTGGGACACCCTGTATATCGACCGCCAAAAACAGTTCAAATTTTGTTTTCTCAAGACTTCAGTCGTCAATAATGTCAACAAACGTCAATTCTTTGTCGAAAAATTCCCAGATAAGTTTTCTTTTGTTCAAAATGAGAAGACGACACAAATAGGTAATGGGTCACTTGGGCCTCGGAACCAGTTACCCGGGTCATTTGCGACCTCTCTGGAATCTGGATACCGTGGAAAGACCGTCCAATACGTGTAAAAGGCGTCTTGGAGACGTCCACATACCTTCAAAATATGCAAAAGACATCCAAGACGTCTCTGGACGGCTCCAAAGTGATATTTTGGACATCTTCTCTGCACATCTTGGACGTCTTCCCACCGTATCCAAAAAGTTCCCACGGTCTCTATTGACCCGATAACTGGTTCCCAGGCCCAAGTGACTCATCACCTACTGAAATTTTCTCAAGGGCGGGAAATATAAAATACTTTTTTTGAGGCGGAAAACTCAACAGCAGATGGAGGCCAGTTTCCATAGCAACGGAAGCAGAAAATGTTCACTTCTCTTCCAAGTGAAAAACGCTTTTCATGTCAATAAATTCGGTTTTTTGTGCGGAAAACTAGGAATTTATTAAAAATCTGGGGGACGGTAACAGGCCGGTAGCCACCTAGCGGTAAATTTTGAGAGCACGCGAAGTCATGAAAAACAATTGCACCACGAAATTATTTCGATTTGACACATATTTGAACGTCAAACGTTCGAAATCTTGGCTGAATTATTCAAAGTGGGGAAAAACAACAACACCAACTGTTGTGTTGTTGATTCCGTGATTTGACAATTATTATTGACATTTGTTTCAAATGCAACTTTGACGTCTACGTTTTTGCCAAATCTGACTGACGCATAAGTGGCGCCCTCTTGTGGTTATTCTCGACCCCAATTCTGACAAAAGCGCGGGCCCAGGAAATTTGGAATTCTTGATTTAGACAAAACCCCACTTCCTGGGTGTGAGAAAAGAAAAGGCGAAATTTTATGGATTTCAAAGACTGACAAGTTGACAAGAATCACGAACAGTTGAAATGCCAAAATGACCGGAAATATGTACCGGCACTCTGCGGATTTGCTTTACAGCCAAAAGTAGCGATTTTTTACACTTTCTGTAGGAAGTTACCTTGTTTCCATAACAACAATGCCATTTGAACAATCATACCACCTGCAAATGTCAATTTCAACAATTCATAAACTTGAATATTGACAACTTTCCTTACAAATATATTCGCAACTGCCGCATGAGGGTGCTGAAACGGACGGGATATTGTGCAGAACGCCTATAGTGCATGGATTACTCGATGCTGGAGCCTGAGCAAAACATGAGGAAGATTGTTACTTCAAAAGCATTATTGGAGTCGAGATTTACCATGGGAGGGCGCCCGCCGTACGTCAAACAGATGTCAAAAAGAAAGGGAGTCAGAAGCGTGAAATTTCGCCGGCGATTGGGCAGCATTTTGGTGAAACATTGAGCGTGTCAGGCGTCTAAATGCAATTCGAGTGCCGCGCCGGAAAAGAGAAAGCGTCGCTTGGAGAACAAAACCACATAATTTTTTTCCACTTTCGGGATTATAGGCACAATGAATCGGAATGACGGAGGCGCGCCTCAAGTTCAACGGGGTTTCGAGCGACTTTCCAGCAGGAACAGGTCGAAGGGTCGGTGCTTCAATTGCGTCACTTTTCTGCAGTGTAGTGATCAGGTTTTTTTTATGCGAGCGTCGAAAAGCAGCGTCACTTCATAACTCTTCGTCGCTTTGACGTTTAAATGTGTCTAATCAAAACAATTTCGTGGTGCGACTGTTTTTTACTGCTTTGCTTGGACCTACTTACAAAATTTACCGCTAGGTGGCTACCGGCCTGTTATCATCTAGAGAGACCTTATCATCCTCAATTTGGAAAATTGACTAATTGAAGCGCGGCAGGATGTTTGAGATTTTTGATTGAAGACCTCACGTATCAAAACCTGGAGGAATATTTCTTGAGGGAAATGTAAAGTTTCACACTTGAATTGTGAGGTTTGAGAATGCGATGGCAAAATAATGCAACAGAAGTAGCGGAACGTCAAAGTGGTCGGTAATATTTTGCAGGGAGTTTACCAACATTTAAGCCTAAACCCAGATTGTATAAATTATGCAGAAATTCGTAGTTTCATCTTCTCGGAGGCAAAGAAAATGCAATTATGTGGATAACTCAATTTAGAAAAAAATCTACAACTGAACTTTACAGCCTCAGGAGTCTTCGTATTGTCCTTAAACTTTTTTTTTTAATGTTGCATATCGATAGTAATTTCAAAATCAATAATATTGATTTCTCAAGTTCCTCCCGTAAATTCAGCATGTCGAGGTGATGTTTTGACAAATGACGTTTCGTTTTTGACAGCACTCTGAAGGAAGGGAAAAAGGATCTACCGTGTTTCTGAGTTAACCTCAGTGTTTCATGTGATGTGAAATCAAGCTGATATGGTTCAAGTGTGTTTTCAATGCCAACCAGTTGACAACTATGACATCTCATCTGTCACCGCAGTGGCTAAGAGTATGGATGGCTCCAGTAATTTTTCTCCACTGATAAACCAGAGAATTTGAAATTGCAGCTGACTCCACTTCTGCAGCAAAATTCTACTAGGTTGTCAGAACGAAACGTCGTAAATATCAAAAAATGACCTTGAAATACCGCATTGTTCCTTTTCTTCTAAAATTGGAAACGTCAATTCCAACGACTGAACGAGTTGAATGAATTTTTTTCCACAGATAAAAGAAACTTTGACGTGTCTTTAAAAATTCCGTTTTAATAAAATTTTCTTCAAATTTATTGCTAGCTCTTATTCGGTAGACATTATCTGACTGGATCCAGTTTAATTAACAATGAGTCTAGTGCCCTCTGTCCTCTTCATGTCAGCTGTAGTTACCATAGCTAACAACCGTTGTTGAGGGCATAGCTATGACCATGGAAACCAAAATTGTTGACTAGGCAGCCAATAACAATATGACTTACTTTCCATGACAACGCACAGCCTTGTATCATTTTCTTGTCGATACTAGACGAGAATAATGAGACAACGCCTTGACTTGACTTAGTTTTCATGGCTACCTACTCGCATTCAATAACAACGGTTGCCAAATTACTGTTGCCAACTTGACGTACATTTGATTTGTCATTTGATCTTCAGGCTATTTGCGATATGAATAAATTTTTCCCGCCACAAATGGCTGCCAAATGCGAATTAAAAGGAGTAGTGACAGACGAGTTGCCAATGGCATCAAAGTGATATAACAATGGCAACCAATCATTCTCAACGCATTCCGCCTTTGGCAGCCATATTGTGGCGGGAAAAATTAATTTAAATTGCGAATATTCGCTACTCATATCATCTGCTCGATACCAAGTTGGGGCTTGAAGGAAAGTGAAGATTACCATGGCAATGGTGTATAAGAACCAGAATAACCTGTATCAACCAATCAGACGGCTGTGTTTGGCAAGTGACGCCGTCCTAGCTTGCCAAATAGGGGCTTGATTGGTTGTTATTCGTATCGTCGCTGCTGTTGTAACCTCACTTACGGCGGTCTGAGCCCCAACTTGGTATCGAACAGTAAGAACGTAAGTTTAGGACTAGAAAGAAACATTGTGTGCTGATTCGAAGAAAAATGGCCTAGTCTCAAGACTTGTACCTTCTAGTATCAAAGCAAATTCAGCTAGAAAATCAAAAGATCGATTATTTATTATTGGAGTTGACGATAGTGCTTTTTACGCAGCCATTTAGTTCTTGTTACGCGGCTATTTTTATAATTATTTCACGTTAAGTTGGCAAGTGGCTTTTATAGCAACTCTTTGTCTAACGTGTCTGTATTAGATGCAGAGCACAAAAAGCAAGTAAAAAACTATTTTGAATTAGTACAACACCGAACAAAACGAAACAAAAAAGAAACATCAAAAGGACAAAGAACAAACGTGTACGGTAACACACTCGATGGATGATGGTTAACAAATTACCATTTCAAAGCACTTTTTACATACCTATACACACAAAAAGACTTGTATTATAGATACAGCAGCAATTACAAAAGAGAACGATGCGTGAATGAACAAGGTCATTAATTAAAACAAATGCATCACAGTTCTTGATTTCCCATTGGGAATGCGCTCGCTAATGCCCATCAATCCGAAGGATAAGGAAACGTTTTACGTTATCCAGCAGAGAGAGAAGTTCATTGTCATGCAATGCGACCGGCTGACCCGTGAATCGAATCATGCAAGATCAAGAGAGAGAATATAATGATCATAAAGGAAAGCGAACAAAACGGAACAAAAGAGATTTAGTGCTGATAAACAAATCACATCGTTGTGTGTGTTTTTTTTTTGTTTCAGCTTTCGTTCCTTTATCCTCCGCACGCTTTTCGCGTCCGGTCTTTAAATATTAAATGCGTTGGAAATTCAGGGGATTTGTGTCGGAAATTTGGGGATTACGGGATAACGGATCATTCCGAGAGGATGTAATCCCATCGGAGTGGAAGAGGATTTTTTTCAAGTTCTAAATTTGTCGATATAAAAGAGTAATGCATACCTGTAGGAAGCGTTGGCGGTTTTTTCGTTTGCACCCTAGCTGTGGCATTGTTCACCTAAAGAGACAAGAAAAAGAATAAACAAAAGCGTTCTGAGCAAATCCAATACAACCAATTGTTTTTGTGTTATCAAGAAAAATGATAATAATAATTGAAAAAAAACCAAGTGATTGTATTAGATATGCAAGAAATTGCACCTTTTCAGGATCACTTCTTGCTTCAAACTAAAATTTAAGTTGGTACACTTGTTTTCTTGCAGAAATTCCACGTGTTACAAAATGCACTTCAAATAATCCGAGAAGGCCTTGTCAATTTACTTTTACTCATTTGACAAATGACAGCTGTCCAAAATATTAATTTGTATTGACGTTGGCAAGAGTTATCATGTACGACGTGAAACTTCCTTACATTTTTGGTTGCCTATATTAACTCTTCAAATAATAATAAATAATGTCGGGAAGAAAGCCGGTGGTGGTGGTGATGACCAAAAATAAGCAAAATTTATTTTTAACTAAACTCGCTGGATCGCTGCCAGCAACTTGATGAAATTCTCTTTTGCTGTACAATATCACATTTATAATAATAAATTTCGAAGAGGCACCTACCACAAATTATAAATTTATGATGAGGCAAACATTTCAGAAATGTAAACAATTATCAAAACCGGCCTTTTCCGAACTGACGTAGTACGAGCAAAAACGAACTCGACGCGGAGGAGGCTGCGGCAGGACAAAAAATTGACAGACGAGATGACGCAGCCGTCACACGTCCTGTGCCCAGCCTACTCCGACTCGGTTTCTTTTTGCTCGCACTGTATTACAATAAAAACCAACAGCAGCGCATCACATGGTTGCTTGGGGTGTTGTATTTCGGACGCAGATCTTTGTTCCTTCCACATTTCACTGATGTAGAATAGCTGTAGTAAATAATGATATTCATCTAGTGAACTTTATTAGCTTAGGGTCTAGTGAGCTTTGCCACGTAGGTATCTATACCCTACCATTGTTCTATACTAAAAATATCATAATTTGGGATTTCAGCACCACTCAGAAGCACTAAATCATTCTTTCGGCCGTCTTGTCATCGATCATGTTGGCTTCGTTTTTGTTTGAGTAATTGTCGATTTCTTATACAAAGTGATCGATTCTCTCACACGCTTTGTGCGAAACTTTTCTTTTTCTCATCTTTTTTCTTGCAGGAATGAGAGCTATCCATCCTTCCGACAGCGATCTAATTGCTCAGTATGATTGATCTGTTATTTTGGTGTACCACACAGCGTTGTAAAGTTTTTAGGTGTATTGATGCGCGCGGGAATGAAATTTAAAATTGGTACACCTGTTACAAGCCGTTTTCACTAGATTTAGTGCTTTCTTCGATATTCATCTTCTGACGTTGAAGGCATATTGATTTCCGTCTTTGTTGGCGGTTAAAGAAGTGTTTTTTTAATTCGTCCTTGAATTCTTTATAACCAAAAATATTTCAAGACTCAGCGGTTTGATTAATACTGATTTTTATGAGACAGAGCATATACAATAACATATTATTCAATTTTCCTTTTTTATGAATGATTTTATAATCATATTCCTCCAGCATGAGGCGCCATCTGACCAGTTTAGAATTAAACTTCTTGAAAGAAAACAACCTCTGTAGGGGTTTATGGTCAGCTGCGATATTGAACTTGCAGCCAAAGATATAAGGCCTGAAGTACTTCATGGCGTACTAGATTGCGAGAACTTCCTTCTCCATCGTGGAATAGTTTTGTTCTGGATCACTGAGCATACGCGCTGCAAAAGCACGGGCGAGTTACAAACGTAAAACTGTTTTCATCTAAGCTCATTTTTATCATATTTGGTGCTTGATCGATCCTCAATATTGGCAACTAAAAGTCGCAGGCTCAAAGCTGTTCCTACAGTTCCTACCTATTCACTACATTTGCTAATTCTCGAGTTGCTAGATCGCTGTGAAGCTCAAAAATTTCAACTTATTTCCACTATTGGTCTAGTGACTTCTTTTTTCCAAGTTGGTGATTAGATTACGATATCAATGTTATACGCAAGATTGCAAATTTCAAGCCGCCTCGCCTTCCCCTAGATTAATTGCTTTTCGTCGTCGAGTTGGTAAATGTTGGCAATTCAAGGTCAAGGTCACGAATTCTGCCAAAACATTTCCAATTTGTTGCCATTTTCCAGTTGCCTTCCATTCGAAGCCACTCGATTTCCAGATCAACTGACCACTACACTTGGCGTTTACTCTGTCAAGTTGGCAATATGTTAGTTGTGACGACTAGTTAAAAATTTTCACTATTGGCAGAATTGGCGAGAATTTGGCAGTTCTCGTTTGCTCTTCACGTTGGTACGCCAAACATTTCAATAAACATCACAAATTTAACCGGTTTTTACTAGATTTGGCTTCAGTTCTGAAAGTTCGTGAATGTCTCATTTCATTCGAGGTCACGCATTTTGCTTCCATTGGAATTTTATGAAATGAACTTTTTTCCGATTTTGTCACAGGTTCGAGCTTTCTTCACCAGAGATAATAGTTTTTTGTTTCAAGGCTGGTACTTGCGTTCAAGGTTCCATCCAAGATTACTATTTCAAAAAATTCCCAATGCAATCTTAGTGCTCTTTCTTGTTCTCAAGTTGGTAACCAGTGTGTCCGCCATTTTCTCCAGGGTCCAATAAGTAAGTTTCCGGTAAGTCGATCGTTTGGTTATTCCCGCTCTTCAGTTGGTTGTAACATTGATGCTTTGGTGACCTTACTCAAGCTCATGAATTTCAAGCTGATTTCAAGTTTTTCAACACAAGGACAAGGGTTCTCCTAGACATCCAGTTTTTCAAGCGATGGAAAACGAAGTGATGATGATTCAAGTGTGTTATTTCCATCTTTTCAAAGTATGTTTTCATCTTTTCAATGACAACCAGATGAAAATATGTCACAGTCGTGGCTAAGAGCACGCCACATGCGGTGCTGGCTAGGCTCACGTGTATCAAAATCAACCTCCAAATACAAAATGCTTTGTCCGTTGAAAATAGTTTCCGTAGCTACACTGACTTTCTCCGAAAAATAAATGAATTATTTTAAAATTGCTGCTGCTCTACTTCTTTGGCAAAATTTCACCACTTTGTTAAAATGAAACGTCATAAACGTCGAAACGTCAAAAATGACCTTGAACTACCGCCCCGTTCTTGACTCAAGGTCGCCCGTCGCTGTCAACCGAAATACTCTTCAATAATATTTCAACCATCCTACATTATTCGAAGATTTTCCACGATTCGTCGAGTAAATAAATTTTTAATTATCAGATTTTTACATATTTGAGACGAAAAAATAGTGAAAACAAAACCTCACACACTGGTTTTATTCTTTTGTACAAACTGAATTAAACGCTCTACTAACTTTTGAAACAAAACTCATCATCGAGGAATGTTCTTTCAAGAACTTATTTTACTGGATGGATCGTGAAAAACCTTCGAATAATCAAGGATGGTCGAAATAATGAAAAGTTCAATTTGACAGCGAGGGCTGCCTTATTCACTCAGATTTTTATTCTATTTTGTTTCCGTCAAGTTGGTCAAAAAACTAGATTCGTCGTCGTTTGGCGACCAACGTCAAATGGCGAAAATCAGCACGCCCCAAACAAATGAACCCAGGAGCTATATCATAGCAACCACAGCAAGCAGCATGTTATCGACTGTCATCGGGCGCATTCGTGAGACAGCAGTTGCACAATGCTGCCGCTTTTGTCAGATCCTAGAAAGGTGATTGGTGGAATATGACAAAAGTGACAACAGTGTTGTAAAAACTGTTGGCTTATGAATGCGCCCGTTGCTCAGCAGCTGAATGTCGTTGCTTGGCAACCAAGTTGTTGTTGCTATGCCACCCGTTATTCATGGTGGGTTTGATTTGTTCAAGGTGTGGTAACTTTGAGACAATCATGAACTCATTCAACATTCATTTATTTCCATATCATTTATTTCCATTATTATGGAAATAAATTTATTCTGATTCTGATTCATCCTTTCAAAGGATTTTCTCTCGAATTTTGAGCAGCCATTTGGCAGCTTGGAAGAGAACCTTTTTGTTCTAAAAAAAAAACTTTCTTGGTTTAACTTTGTTTAGTAGTTACTAAAGAACCAGTAAGATCATGACTGGACTGAAGCAAAGAAGACTAGTTTTGGTCAATATAGACATAGCTTGATATCAAAGTAGCAAAGGCCACAAAGGACAATTTTGTGGTGGTTCTTGATTCAGTTATTGAATGAGGTCTGAGCATTCAAAATCTAAATTTCTTCTTGGGAAACTTTCAAATTCTCTTCGTGAACTAGATGTAGCGACACTTTCTATTATTTTAGGATCACATTTTGCTTAGCTGGATGCTTCATTGCAGTTCTCAAAGGTATCCTGTGTAAAAACTTCCACTTGATCTCTACTGTTAATCGGAGTGCCATTTAGGGAATCATTGTTCAATTCCCATAGTGCTCTGTTGCGATTTTGGCATCTATTCTTTCTCATCTACTGACTGTTTCGCAGTGACTTCATTTGTTTAGAATCAAAGCAGTTCAAAACTACATAATCCTTCAACGACCCGAATGCGGTTGTGATCAAGCTCAGCCTTAGCACTTCTTGATAAGGACTCTTCTCTATAATTCTCAAGCTTTTGGCATACGAGCATCTTATCTTTATCTTGATCATATCTCGTATATTTCGACCACTGCCTATTTTCTTCGTGGAATCGTATTGGTCTTCTTTGCAAATACGATTTCTTCTTCAGTAGTTTCGTATTCCATCAGTGGCAAATTTCACCTTCGTTTAGTTCAGTTGGCTTCTCCATACGTCTTGACTCAACTGTTCGACGGATGGTTCTGAATGAAGCAAGTAAGCGCTGAGTTTCTGC
The DNA here is from genome assembly GCA_949128115.1 of Anaspis maculata. Classification (NCBI taxonomy): domain Eukaryota; kingdom Metazoa; phylum Arthropoda; class Insecta; order Coleoptera; family Scraptiidae; genus Anaspis; species Anaspis maculata. The sequence continues at coordinate 79,227,410 of OX421964.1, read as the reverse complement.
AAGTGAAGCATAACAGAATGGTTTTCTGAAATAAACGGTCAGAAGGAGTGATGCGGCACTGTTGGCGACAAGTCTTAGAGCTAATCATTAGGCGGTAATTTTAGGTCTAATTTTGTCCTTAAGGTCTAGGGTACGTGTGGTACTGGTGGCTGGGGCGACGCCAGGGCCGCCGCCCCGAGTCGGGCGGCCGTGGCGTCGCCCCGCTGGCCTTATCCACTTACCTCCTCGGCGGCCCGTGAGCGGGAGGGCGTGTGGGAGGGGGATCGGAACTACAACTGTCGCGTCATCACCGCTTTGCTTTTGTTCGTTCATTCGCTCGTTTTGTGTGATTCGCCATAATTTTTATGGCCTGACTTGACTGTGACAACGGGTCTAGAGACAACGTATAACACACATTGGAGAGTAACCGTGACAGCTAATTTTTTTTTTTATAATGTTTTCCTTAAGAGTGACTTAATACAGACTTGAATAATAATATGTAAACTGAGTAATATATATAATAGTGTGTGCGGCAAAAGAACGTCAAAACAACACGTGTGAAGCGGGGAGGTGCTACCGGTTAGTCACTAAAGCCAGCAAGCCAGCCACACGGGGGTTTTGACCTTGTTTTACCGGGGAGGGACGGGACAGGCCAGTGCTACACGTAGAGCTATTATCATGCACACCTCTATTTTTCTTCCCTCAACCACGGTGCCGTGTAGTCGGTCTCGTGCGCGCTCCGCATCAGCACTATTTGCGAATGTTACAAAACCGAACCCCTGCATGCAGAGACAGACAAGACATGCATTATAAACAGCTCTTCAAACTCGTGCAATGACATGATGACGTTAGACATTAGACATGCCTCTGTCTAGAAGCCTCATTCCACACTCGCTCACTAAAGTCTCGGCTCATATCTTAAAGGGTTAGGACTACTTTACACTGTTAAAGCCTCTCAAAAAAGTAATAATCGGTAAAATATAAATGTATAATATAATAATGGTAATATAAAGGCGGGCGGCATTCTCTGTTTTTTAAGACTCATATCTCTTTTTGACTATATTTTGAAGGAATATGTTGTTTTCGATTGAAACAGCAGCAAAGCGACGGGAGATGGCGCTGTACTACCACTCACCGCCTCCCCTGCTCATATCCATCTACTGGCGCGCGTCTTGGGCACGCGCGTCTGCCGCCTAGAGCCTGCGCCACCGGCGCGCCCGCCCACAATATCTGGGAGACACGCCCGGCGGGCGTGGTCCAGCCGCAGCAGATGCACGCCACTCGATTCGCGCGACAGTGGCTCCAGCCTGTGTGACAGCTGCGAAGCTCCATGCCTGTACCTCTTCTTAAGTACTCAACCCCCTCGTATATTTACCTACACAATTTCTGATTGGAAATGAATATTGAATATAGTCTTTCTTCTGTGAAACAGGGTATTCGATGCTTGGCTTGAACGCCCCAAGTTCATTATTGCGATGCTTTGGAGTTGGCTATGACCTGAAATCCGTATGTTATAATCCTGTTTTTGGCAATTTGAAATGCGCATTTTAGTCGTTTCTGGAATGAACCGCTAAAATATAGTGGTTTTGGAGTCATGACGTAAGTCATGACGTCAGGTGACATTTCATTGTTTTGTTACATTTGGCCAATGCATTAGCTGTTTCCAAAAGCCCCCCCTCCCAAAAGAAAAGTTGTTTTTCATCAATATATTTTGACAGGTGATGACAGATGGCACTGTCGCCAACTTCATGTGAATTGAAAATTGGTCATTATTTTCTGGTTATATTCGCTTTTGTATTTCTATAAAATTTTACGTAAAACTAAGCGAGTTCATGGAAACGTAGCGGGCTTTGTTTTATGACGTGTGTGTCACTTAAGGTTTTATTTCAAACTCAAACGTCAGTTTGACTAGACACGCGTTCTGTGAGATCACAGCCGCCTGCAAAGCACTTCAATAAAACCAGTTCCATCCATCAAGACCAATTAAAACAAACAAGTTTTCTTCCAGACTGTACAGTGTAAACAAAATCGAATCGAATCGTGGCAGGCTGGAGATCCAAAAAGAGCTTGCGAAATTTGAATAACCTGTCAGTTTTCTGCCATATTTGAAAATTTCGACAGGTCCAATTCCTACGTCATTACATGCCCAGCTCACAGCCTACTTCGATTATTTCTTTATTTCTTATCCAGCGAGCTATTCAAAATAAAAAATGGACTGTTTCAAATTGACCACCGCTTCAATGTAATAACATTTTGAAAATGTGTGAAATTGTGAAAATTTTGTACTTGAGCATCTTTTAACGGCCTTCGATTTACAAGGCTGTCTCTAGAAGCCTCTAGTCAATGCAGTCTCTAGAATTCAAATAAGACAACATCTTGCTCTTGTAGAAGCATTACAGAAAAAAAGAACAGCTTTAGAAATAAGGGCCTTGAGAGACTCCAAAAATATTTTGGGTAAAATGGGACCAAAAGAGTGCCCTGTGGAGCTGGCAAAAACTTGACTGAAAATTCAAATTTGGGCATAAAAAATTGGTTTTGAAAGCCTCCCCCCCTTAAGAGGGTGACCCAAATCGAGCTTTGAGGGACTTCCTATAGAATAGAATTTGGATATGGAGGGACTTCCTATGTGAAGAAAACGGTTGAAAAGGAGCTAAAAAGGGATACCCCCAAGGAACATTAGAATAAAAATAAGATCAAAAGCTTTGCCGAAGATCTAGAGCTGCTAAAAAGTAAATAAAGGACCAAGACAGTGCTTAGAAGAAGCTTTGAGAACTTTAACGACAAGTTTGGAGTAGAAATGGGCTCAAAAAGAGCTTAGTGGAGGGTGGGGGCGCCAAGGCCATTTGAAATTCAGATGAGAGTAGAAAAATAGAAAAAGAAGCTGTTTTGAAAGTTTCCGGAGCGAAAAAACTAATTATTACCTTTGAGGAAGTAGCAATCAGAACAGAACAAAGCTTTGAACGAACTCTGCTTCAAAGAGAGCTTTGTGGGAGAACCAAGGCCGATAATTGGACCCGTATACTTTTAAAAAGAAAAAATTACGTACTTTGAAGCAACTACTACGTACTAATACAACTTGAAATGGGAATCAGGTAAAGAAGGAGCTTTGAGATACTCCCAGGACAGGTTGACGTAATTAGATTGGGGACCCAAACAGTTCCTTAGAATCAAGGAAATTCAACGAGAGCCTTCAGATTGGAAAGACCACTTTGGGAACTCTCGAAGGCAGCTTGAAGTTGAAAGAGTGGTTTTAAAAGCCACAGAAATACTTAGTAGTAGGCAGGGGGAGAATAATGTTTTTGGAGTCTTGGAAACTCTAAAATAGACATACAAGGCAGTCAAAGTGAATAACCGTAAGTAAATCAGTGCTGTGAGATCTCTAGAGCTTCTAAGAAGAGAAGTATGACAGGGACGTGACAGAGAAAGGACCAAAACAGTGATGTGAGAGCTCCAAAGCTCCGAAAGTCCCAAAAGAGAAGTAAAACGAATGCTCAGAGGCATACAGGAGCACAAATTTGATGTAAAAGTGAAGCTCTGAGATATTAAAACAAATAAAAAACTGAAACAATATTACCAGTTGAAGGCAGTTTAGATTAAAATCCAGCCGAGAATAGTTGACTGAAATTTATTCAAATACAACCAGAATGAGCGAAAAAAGTGCGAGTTTCTGACGTAGACTGGCTCTATTTGGAGACAGTTTAGTTAAGACAAAAAAGGTCACTTTGATCTGTTTCGTAAAGGAACAAATTAGATTTTTCAACAGAAGATCTGAGGGAGAGAGTAGAATGCGGATATGATCAAAGCAACGCTATAGGGGACTTCGGCAGCATCTTGCGTCTAGAAGAGATGAAAGTGTACTGTGTGGAACTTCCAAAAGCAGCTTTTCTCAAGAAACGGCATAAAAAGTTCTCTTGGGCCCCAAGTGTGGAAAACTGGCTCTGACAAGCGACCAGAGAACAGAAAACAATCAAAAGGGGAGAACAATTATGTTGCTGTGTTGATAATATACCTGTGAATGACTCACCTTGCGTAAGAGTTTATCCAGAATTTATACAGAGGGTTTCAAATACGCACCAAATTTGACATTTTCACAGGTTTCCTGTCCAATTTCCCGTTAATTTCTTGAAAGCTCGGAATCTTACACGTAATACACTTGATTGTTTATTAAAAAGTAAACGTAGATCTTCATCTGAGCTGGTTCTTCCAGGTTTCGTCTTGGAAAGTCGTAATCTGAACGACGCAATGTATTGTTGGTTGCCGACATAACAGGCGCTGATTATCTTGCACATCCTTGGTTGCATTCTGTCACAAACTGACGTGAAAAAAAAATGAATTTGTGCAATAAAACTGATAGATAAAACGCATTTTGCTATGCTGCTGGTTCAAAACAGAGGTAATGCTAGTCCTCTATTGCATTTATATGGTTTTATTTGGCCACTTCTTGATGAATAATGAAGTGATGATTCTCGTTACGTCATTTACAACTTTTTAACAGTTCGAGCAGGGATGTACAAAGCAACAGGCGTCTGATAAGTAGGCAACCAATTATACTACTAGCAAAAACTGCAAGAGAGCTAAAATCAGCTCATTTCATTATTGTGAAAGTACAAAAGCGACAATCAATTTTATTTCTTTGCATCTCCTGATATTCTCTGCTCATACCCTTGGCTCCATTTCATATTAAATGCATTCATCCAGGACGCAATTATTGATTATATTAAAATCCTGAATAATATTCACCAAGGCTTCATGAATTATGCACGTCAATTGACGACACAAGAACATATTTGAATGAATGCCGAAAGTACGATCAATATTGAGATTATACCATTTACGAGATTGTTATCTGGAACCGACCCTGTTTCACAATCAAACAATTTTCAAGGTTTCCTAACAAATTTTTACGTCGTACCTACCGAATAAGAAGAACCCAAGTCTAGCGCGAGTTCCCAAGCTTTATGTTTAGTCACATAGGGGTATGCACTACTACTAAACAATAATTCATATATAATCACATAAATTACATACCCAATCCAAAGCGATAATTGAGAGAGAGGTCATTAGCATGGGTCCCAAAACATTAGTTACTTTGTATCAAAACAAAACTTGCACTATTTAGAGGTGTTCTTTCACGTTGGTGAACAAGGCATGGAAATTCGTTCAGTAAAAGCTAGGACACACAACCCAAAGCCACCGTATTTTTGTATCAATATCATCATCAATCTCAAAAAACCAACACAGAAACAGAATAACAAACAAAGTACGGGAAGTTTCAGTCAAGGCAGAAAAGGAATAATACTAACAGAATCGAGCCTGCACTGAGGCACTCTAAGTGCACTGAGTCTTCAGGTACAAAGAGCTGCAGGACTCCGTAAAGTCCCCAAAAATAAAAAATCTACAGTTAGGTTAGACCTTTTATTATTCGTATTATTGATATTATTGTTTTTAGTAAGAACTTTTTTTTCCGTAATATTAAGTATATGAGCGAGTGTATATTTTTATTGAAAATATTTTATAAAAGCCTGCAGAACCCGACCTGAAGTGTTTTCAAAAAGTAAATGGATATGAAGATCGGACAGATCATGTCAATAAAAAATATAAGACGAGAATATATAAAACTCAAATATAGCTGCTACAGCACAATCATTATATGAAAATAATATATTGAAAAATTAATTAAAAAAAAATCTTTCATTCTACGCCATCATATGTCATATTATGTTTTTTTTTTAGTAATCAAAGTCATCAATTGCACTTTTTCGATAACATTATATAATATATCGTCAATATGAATGTTGTATATATATTATATAAAACAACATGCATCATATAATAATTACACTGTAAATAATGTACAATATAAGTGGGTGGTGAAAAGAGCCTACTCAGCTTTGCTGCTATCAAATCTAAATACGCAACAACAAACAAATACAAAAAATGTATATAGTAGATAGATACGTGATTTGTTATTTACCTTGGCTGGGTGGTTAGAATCACTAGAGAAAAGCCCATAGACAAAGTGCATACACAAAATTTACACGTGTGGTGTGTGTGTGTTGGTGTCATTTTACCTTTTTTTTTTGTCTAGATCAATACAACCATGCATAAAGCTTATATATTTGTATCAAGTATATATATATTTTTTATATGAAGCACACAAAATAAGTATAAGTATAGAAAACTAACATAGTTACACAGAATTATTACAAAAAGACGAATAATAATAATTTGTATATCGAAAAGACATTCCATGTACGTTTTTGAAGCAGCTGCAAAATTAGTGCTACGGACTTGGCCACAAGTTGGTACCGCTGGATTAATGCAAACTATACAACACGTGCTTTTGATTTGAAATAGGCGCGCATCAAAGAAGTCATCGTTTACTACTGCCATTCCAATTGCATGACACAGAATCGCTAAGTTAATTCAAATACTGTAAATATGCATCAAGTGAGCATACAGAGAAAGAAAAACATATATTTTTGTAAAATTCAAGCCAATAAACGTTGTAATAACAATACAAGTGACGCTGTTGTCATAGCAACAAGTGGACAATGCCTTCTGGATAAATTGTTTTTTGTTACTACGACAACGGAGTAAGTGCAGTTTTGTAAATCTAGCAGGCCGGTGAGGGAGGTTCTACATTTTCGATTTCTCCTACGCCATCTCAGAATCCTTAACACTTCTCTATTGCTAAACCATACAATGTACACAATACGAATTAGACCGAAAATTGTTGGCAAAAAATAAGGAGAAGAAAGAAAAAATAATATGAGAACTATACATATTATTATGAAAGTTATAAAAGGCAAAGAGATATAAAAAAGGATAAATATCTTATTATTATGGAAAGGTTAAACTGAACTTTTGTTGAAGGAATTTAGATTGAAACTTATATGAAAAATAAGTATACTTAATTCTGAAATCTTGATGCTCATGCAATTTCAAAGACATAAAAACATCAAATAGTTGACTTTGATATTAAACGAAAGTTCTGGATTAACCTTGAATTCAGTTTTACTCTTGTTTATATTGTTATCATGTTTTCGAAGGTTTTGTAATCCAATAAAGAAGTAGACTTTTTTTTAGTTTCTACTTCGTATTGGAATATGTAATGAAAGTAAAAGTTATTCAAGAATTTCCATATAATATCAAAATCAATCAATAAAGTTCGTAAAGTACATAAAGAGAATTTGTTTTTCCAAATAGGGTGAGTTAGAGTAAAGTTACCATTTAGAAAACTTTCTCAAACAAGTGTTTGGTAGAAGATAGAAAAAAGAAAAAGTTGTAAAAAGTGCGACAGATATCAAATATATAAAAGTGTGGTTCACAATAATTGGATTTTGGATTAAAAAATAGCTAACATTTAGATTTCAAAAATTGAAAAGAGAACCAATTCTTAAAAAGTGTACAAAGTGAATAAACATTTCAAAGAACATCAGAAAACATTTAAACATTTTGTTTACATTTAGATCATGGAAATTAATTATGGATATTTATGGAAATTGAATTATTGGATATTTCACAAATATTATTGGAAAGGACTATGATATAAAAATGTATATTAAAAAAAAATATGAAGAAAAAATGTACATTGTGTAGTTGAATGTACAGGGGAAAAGAAACATTCAATACAATAATAATAATTAAGAGAAGAAAATATTCTGATATTTATCATAACCAGAAGAGAAGAGAGAAAAGTCGAAAGCTCGACAGTACTGTTTGAAAATAATTGCACGAAAATGGAAAATAAGAGACTGAAATACGATAAAATGAACATGCGAATTGTGGCAGAAACACGTAAACAAAAACAAAACTTTTTATACAAATCATGCATAATTGTTCAAAAAATATGCCAAAATTTATGGTTTATGCAATCCAACGCTTGTAAGAAAAAGTGTGAAACGAAACCGATATTGTTTAGCTTTGATAGCAGCTACACCTAGAATCTGTATACCTAAAATCACAAATCCCATGCCAATTTCATATGAAGAGATAAAAAAGCACGCTCATTATGTATTACATATTATTTACATATACATAAAATCTACCGTGATGAATAAATGATGAAGATGATGGTTTCTAAGTTGTTAAAATGCACAGTCTACAGGCTTTCAAAAGTGACTATAAACTCCCGTTAAGTAGTATTATTAAGAAAAATCATTTCAAATCTTACTTATTAGTTAGCTTTACCAAATTCCTTCTTCTGGAAAAAACACAAATACGTGAAAGATACGTGGTGGTGATAGCCAAACAAAACTTTGTGTGGTGTTGTGATAAAAAACATGTATTAGTTCTGACACAAAAGACAATAAAACTCAACCAAAATAATAAATAATAATGAAAAAGTTATTGCAGCGAGGCATATGAACAGTGTTCAAAAGCGTAGGTTATAAAGTTGTGAAAATAAAAATCCCAAAACGAAACAAAAAACAAAATAGAAAAAAATTGGTATCCCTAATCTGCAATAACCTATAAGTTTAATAGCAACATAGCTGGCTCGTATGGTACTTTTGAGATTGTATGGAAAATTTTGAGTAGTAATCAAGAGTTTGACATACCTTCGATCCACGCTCATTGAATATGATTTCTACGTCTAGTATTGCGCCGAATTGCTGCAAAAAAGAACACAAATTAGAAAAATATCGAGACACACAACGGTGCTTTCAAGCGAAAAAATTGTTGCTCGCTTCGCTCGCACTTAACGCTTTAATGGTAAAGATACGTGAAAACAGATGCCGGAAACGTGCAGCTCGTATGCGATTTACTAAGAAATGATATACATACAGCTCGCATTTTGACTACATTTGACATTTCAAACTTTTTTCAAAAATATTCTGCTAACGTCAAAAATATTTCCTCAACGTCAAAAATATTCCGTAAGTTTGAAAATTTTGAAAAAGCAAGTGGGGTATCGTTTCGATTGAATCGAGCATTGTCATTACGATTCCGGCTGCGCTTTCAAGGTCAAAATAAAAATATACACGGCAAATTCCAGGAGAAACTTGATAAAATTGAAAACTGGCTCAGAATAGCCTATAAAAGTGACAAGACGTGAAAATAGAGACCCGAAACGTACTGCCCGTGTGCGATTTACCAAGAAACGATATACAACTCAAATTTATGCTACTTTTGACATTCTGAATTTTTTTTCAAAAATAATAACCAGATGTCAAAATTTGAATTTGTTCAACAATGCGAGTGGGGTATCGTTTCTTACTAAATCAAACACGAGCAACACGATTCTGGCAGCAGTTTTCACGTCACATCGAAGCTAATTTCCACAAGAACATAATTTGGCTCCGTGCCCGGTTGCAGGGTCAGTTTTTTCGAAAACCATTCAATCGCTTGAGGAATGCTAGAGGATGGGAAGGGATGATGGTGATTCAAATGTCGCCATGGCAAAGATGCGTTTTACAAAATGTATAAAAACTTGAATCGCGAGGGGTTTTTTCGTCAAAACGAGCAGTGTTAACAGAAGTACTCGAGATTTTAATCCCATCCCATAAACCATGAAGTGTGCGGCTGATGCTCTGAGAGGGAAGAGCGCGGCATTATGTGTCTGGATCATGTCCAGAGCTGTAAACAAGCCTGCCAACTGCAATATATTAATTTGTTTCTCTCTGCTTAATGCTTAATGCCGCCGGGAGACTGGCCCGCGCGTTCATTAGCTTTACGTACATGCATACGGTTTGATCAAATATATTTAATGCATACCCACGAAAATAAATAATAATACCAAGCGAAATATTTTATCCTAACAATATCTTTGGCACGGTACAAAATTGGCGATGGCGGGCGGGCGGCGCCAATGGCACATCAAGATTTATTGAGATAAATTACTCGCAGGGGTCTCGCCATGTATACCAGAAGAAAGTACAGTCTTCAAGAGTATAAAATAGATTTAAAAATCATGTCGCGTTTTTATTCTTTACAAGTCTGTCGCTCTGTGTGTGTATGTGTTGATGATGTTGATGATTACATCGCATGACCTCGTGTCTGTTTTTAATATTTAATTCTTGAAATAACGCGTCGTACACAATCGTAACTGAACTGATTGGCCAATCATTGTGATGGTGCCGGACTCCGAAAACAATACCGATTATAAAACCCATGTGTGATCGGTTGCCAAATTTGTAACACCCTCCTCTTGGTAATTATTTAAAGTGCTGTGAAATCCGGCAGTATATGCCGAGGTTGTAAGGAAAAAGGTGAACAGTTAAGCTTTAAGTAAAAGTAAAAGCTCTCAAGTTAGCTCAAAATATAGCTCAAATGAGTTTGGTAGCTCAAATTAGCTGGTTTGATTTAGACCAAGTTTTTAAAGTTGAGCTGCTCTAGGTACTAATTCAAGGTAGCTCAACTTTAGCCTGGCACTTGGTTTAAGTCAAGTTTCCGAGTATATCTAGTGGAGATTAGCTCAGCTGTAGTTCAATTTAGCTTAGTTCAGGCGAAATCTAGCTCAGGTTAGCTCAGTTCAATTTCAGTATTCAATCAGTTCAACTTAGCTCAATTTACCTTAGCTTAGCTCGAGTCAAGAAGTACTCTTATTCAGCTTAACTCAACTTTGGCTCAGCTTTACTCATACTGCTTAGTTTTGCTTAGATTTTATCAAGTTACCTTAGCTTACTGTAGCTCAATTCAGCTTGAATTAACTGAATTTTCAGCTCAGCTTAGCCCAGTTTGGTTCAACTCGAGCTCAATTTAGCTCTCTTCGGCCGCACTCCAGCTCAGATTAGCTCAACTTTGGTTAAACTTGTTCAAGTTTAGCTCGGCCTTAGTTCAAGTTCGTTTAGTTTAGCTTGGAATCATAATGTAGCCTTATTACTGTTTATTAGCCGTATAACTGTTTGAATTAGCTCAACTCTAGCTTACTATAGCGCTTATTGGCTGTATTCTACCTCCGAATAACACAGCTTTTACCCTAAGTTAGACAAATTCAGCTTCTCAAATTAGTACAGTTTAGCTATACTCTAGTCTAAATTAGCTCAACTGCAGCTACTTCAGCTAAACTCTAGCTCAGGTCAGCTGACTCTGTTTTAACTTAGCTCAATTCAGGTCGAATAAAATCCAGTTAGTCATCATGGTCTATTTGTATTCTAGCTCAAGCTGGAATCTAAACTGCTCATCGGATTCATCTAAATTACGGATATAGCGTTAGCTCAACCTCACGACGATTAGTTTAGGTCAAGTTATCTCAGTTTAGCTATACCCTGGTTTAGACTAACTCAAGTGTAGCTCGATTCGGCTTAGCTCAGCCTAGCTGTAACTGAGGTTCAGCTCAATTTAGTCTTACTTTAGCTCAACTTAGAATTCAACCTAGCACCTAGAATTTAGCCCATGTTACTTTAGTTCAACTCACAATAGGTCAAATGTGAATAGGTTACCTAGTTTATTACGATCAGTTCAACTCACGTCGCTCAATGTCGCTGGGATTAGCTCCAATCAGCTTTATTCTGCTTCAACTCAGGATAGCTCAATCTGGCTTAGTTCAGCCGGACCTGAACTCAAGCTCGAGTTAGCTCAGTTTGGTTCTTACTCTGGTTCGTACCTTACGTAACATAGTCAAGTTAAGTTCAGATTAGTTCAGCTCAGCTTAGAAGCTTGATACAAATAGCTCAGTCTGACTCAAATTGCCCTCAGTTTAGCCACATTATCCTATTTGGATTTAGTCGAGTTGAAGCTCATTCAAGATTGATTCAGCTGAACTCCACCGCAAGTTAACCTACTTTGTTCAACTCTGGCTTAGTTTAGCTCTGTTTGGCCGTATCATAGCTCGGATTAGCTCCACATTAGCTTTATTTAGTACAGCCAACTTCGCCTTAGCTGAGAACTTGAAAGCCCAATCTAGCTCAAGTTACCTTGTTATATCTAAATCTTAGTTCAACTCAATCTGGCCTAGTTCAGCCGAGCTTCATTTCAGTTTGGATTATTTTGATTTCCAGCTCAATTTAGCTTTATTCGACTGTGATCTTGCCCAAATTAGTTCAACTTAAGCTTCAATTTGTGTAGCTTAGCCGCTTTATTCGACTGTGATCTAGCCCAAATTAGTTCAACTTAAGCTTCAATTTGTGTAGTTTAGCCGCTTTATTCGACTGTGATCTAGCCCAAATTAGTTCAACTTAGGCTTAAATTAGTATAGTTTAGCCCAAATTTGTCAAGTTTAGCCAGCCAAGCTCCAGTTCAGCTTGTTTGAATTCTAATTTTCAACTCAGTTTAGCTTTATTCAACCGTGACTTAGATCAAATTAGCTTAACTTGAGCTTGAATTTGTTAGGATTAGCTCAAATTTGTTGAACTCAGATAAGTTCAGCTGAGCTTGGAAGCTTAATTTAGCTCAGCTTAGCTGAAGTTACCTTCTTATAATGTAAGTTCTTCAAATTAGCTTAACTTAAGCTTGAATTTTTTGAGATTAGCTCAAATTTGTTGAGCTCAGATCAGTTCAGCTGAGCTTGGAAGCCTAATTTAGCTCAACTTAGCTCAAGTTACCTTGTTATAATCTAAGTCCTAGTTTAGCTCAATCTGGCTTAGTTCAACCGAACTCCAGTTCAGTTTGGTTCAATCCTAGTTTCCAACTCAATTTAGCATTTCAAATTAAGCTTAAATTTGTTATGTTAAGCTCAAGTTTACCTCAAATTGTTACGTAGAACTCAACTTTGCTAATCGAGCCTGAGCCTAGGCTCAGATTAGTTCAGCTGAACTTGGAAGCTTAATTTAGCTCAGATTAGCTCAAGTTACATCTGAATCATACTTTGCCTCATTCTGACTTAGTTCAGCCGGGCTCCAGTTCTGTTTGGTTCAATTTTAATTTTCAACTTAATGTAGACTTATTCAACCGTGACCTAGCCCAGATTAGCTCAACGTTAGCTTAAATTTGTCAAGTCTACCTAAAGCTTGTTAAGTAGTACTCAACTTTGGTAAGCTCAGCTTGAGCTTAGATCAGCAGATCAGCTTGAAAGCTCAATTTAGCTCAATATGACTACTCAGGGTTCCTCAGTATAGTCATAACTTACTGTAAATCAACTCAACTGTAGCTCAATTCAGTTCAGCTTTAGGTTCAATTAGATTGATAATCTGATTCAGCTCTGGCCAAATTCAACTTTGTTCAACAGTACTCAAGTTCACTGTAGCTCAACTAAATTGAGTGTAGTTTAGCTTAGCCTTAAATTTTTTTCTAGGGAGTCTTCTACAGGGTATTTCAGTGATGACAGCAAAAAATTGAACTGTGGGTGGTTCTCGTGAAAATATGGAAGAAAACCTGTACATATACTATTTTGCAAAGTTCGGCATAATGACGAAGATACAGATAGCCCTTCAAAGTTCACTTTTTTCGGATTTCAAAAATTTTCAACACTGGAACGTTTTGACAAAATTAACTACCGACCTGCCAAATTTTGGAAGAATCCAACCAGTGAGCTGAATTCGTCAGGGAATTCCTGAGTTACAAATTTTTGGAATCCGAAAAAAAAAAGAACTTTGATTGAGATCTTCATCATTAGACCAAACTTTGCTAAATGGTATATAAGTTTTCGTCATATTTTGACGAGATCTACTTACATTTAAATTTTTTGCTATCATCGCTGAAACATGATGTATAGGAATATTCTTTTGATACTTGATTCTTGGACGCCCTGTATAGCAAAAATACCTAAAAGCAAACAAGAGCTTAGCTCCCTAATATTTTATGTTGTACAGTGAAATCTGATTTACCTGGCGACTAATAATAATTTTCAACTTTGAATTCATGCAGCTTCTGAGAGTTGTTTAATATTTAATAGAACTATTTGGCACTCGAAAGCCGTCACATAAAATTCAAGTTATTTGGAAAATGAAAAAGTACGTAACGATAAAAAGGTCAAAAACAAAAAAAATATTATTGAGTTGACCACACAGAGGCTTGGAATGTCATACAGGGTGTTTTCTCAGATATACTGCGTTAGTATAGAGTCCAAGTTCTCATTTCAGTCTCTACAATTTCTTTAGCTTGATACCCCCAAGTGTTGAAGTGACATGTAATTAGGTTAGGGCTAGGTACGGTTGACATTTGACGGTGACACTATGCCATAAGAGCGACGTGATCGCCCTCTACACGCAATCGCCCTGTATCCCCACAACACCGATCCAAACTCATCTAGCTGCTCTATACAACAAGCCGTTGTTGATGGAATAAAACTTTTTTCCGTATCATTTTATCTCTCGTATCATTTCATTCAACGTCCTTATTGCACGTGCTGCATTTAAAGCCAACGACTTTCCGCACAACCGCCGCCGATCCCAAATGCAATTTATTAAGACGCGGCGTGTTATACTCCTTCGATTCCTCCTTCTCTTCGGCACCCCTCGCCTCGGTTTTGTCCTTTTCCACAGCCGTTTCCTTCATTTCAGCCGCTTCTCAAAAGTCTCATCTACCGTCACACCAATAACCGAAGCCTCTCCCGACTCCCGTTTCGAGTGTGTTCATCGAATGCCCATTAGCTCGAGCACCGGTCGCTTTGAAGTGGGTTTTAGGTCGGCTTCGGCAGCATGTGCTGGCTGCGGTGGTGGTGGTCGTGGTGGAGAAATCGAAAGCTTTCATCGTCGTCGCATAGCGTCAAATACGTACTCGAAGGTGCGTTTCCACGACTTCAAGTTCAGCACGCTTCCAATTCGGCACGAATTTAACGGAGTTCGATAGGCAAATCTAATGGGGTGTGGGAAGGGCGATTGCTGGGTCAATTATTTGGACAGAATGGGGTGGATGGATTTGAAGTATTTGAACATTACTTCAACAAGAGAGAAGTAATTATTACCTTGGATAGGACGATAAGATGACTGCGAAGCTTTGACGAAACACGAGTCGTGGTACTGTACTGTTGAACTTCACGCTAATGTTATAGTAACTGATTTTCGGGTTTGCAAATTAGTCATATAATCTTCAAGTTATATTTGCTCTTTATCTCAAAAACTGAACTGAGTAAAGGATGTATCTGCGAGCACAACAGTATTCTAGCTACTGACTTGAGTTTTTTATACCGGGTGATTTTTAAAATAATAGTGAATTGGAAGCTGTGGAATTGAAAACGTATATCCCTGACATGATTAATCTTCCCGCGTTGCCTGGCCGACCGCCTCAAAAGCGCAATTCGAATCAAGCCGCTGACATCAGTTTTTACTTCCACAGCTAACTGCGATTCGCAACTCGAAAGAACACCCGGTATAAAAAGATGGCCTGAAATTGAACGACAGATTCGGGTGATTTCGCCAAGAAGGCGTAAGGCATGGCATATGGATTTTCCGGCCGAGGAAATGATGGGGCGGCTCGTGATGACGGCGATGCCGGGAAATATGATGGGAATGCTTGTTTATGCGAAGGACTGCGCCAGGGGTAGGTGGATGTGAGGGTGGCGGGGGGGGGGGGCGAATATGCGACTCGCACCGCACTTCAATCATACTCAAGCTCGCGACGAGACTCACCCCGAACATAGCCCGGAGGTCCGGGTCCCTAAACCGAAATGGAATGTTGGAGACGTGCAGCCTCTTGGGCTGGTTTTTCGAGGGGTCGATGGATGCTGGCGTGCCGCCGGTGACCGACGACGCGGCTTCCGAGGCTTCCGGCGTCGGCGGTACCGCCGTTCCGTTCGTCTCTTGCTCGGCCGCTTGCGTGTCGAGTTTGAACCTGGAAGCAAAGAAACACCATCAGTACACATTTTGCATCTAGAAAAGAAAAAGAAAAAGTTGCATTTGATTTTGTTGCTTTGCTGGGCAAGAAACCTCAGTCCCATGCCGGGAGCCCTGACGACGTCAAGTTTCCGTATTCATAAAAACAGAAGAAAAAGTTATACAGTCAGGGCTCGATTTTAAGTTGGAGATGCGCACGCGCAAGTGTAGCATAAGTCTGGTCACTATAGCAGCATAAAATAAGATGACGCGGTGATTGGATTATCGATGCCGTATATGAGTGGCGTAAGTTGCGTCACTGACTTGAAATTCAGGCCCTAGATAAGAAAGTCGTTATGATACAACTACTTACTAACTACACCTACTACCTGCTTAGCTTAGCTAAGGCGAAAGTTGACCCACTGAGCCACAACTCTTTCAGTGAAGCCTGTCAGATTTCTGGCAACGTGAAATATGTTCATCTCTCAATTTAGATCAAGGTCCGATACTGAAGACATCGACATTACTCTCCACCCGGACTATACTATACTGTTTTGTACTTGTTACCAACTTGAGAGTCGATTATCATGACGCGCGGAGTTTGATGGAGTTATGAAAGTAGATTAGTAAGTTGCAGTAAGTAAACGTGCCGGGAGCGAAGCAGGAAATTGTTGGTATATTCCCGCGGGATGGAGAGCGTTATCGTCGAGGTTATCGGCATTGTATGGCAATTACTGGCAAGTGGCAGGGGCCATGTGGGCTATTTACTTCCTCATGGGAATATCATCACAAGGTCCAGCTTGTTTCGGTTCTGCTTTGGAAGTTGCTCTACTTACGAGCTTTCTCTGAACAATTGTACCGCAAAGATTTCAACTTATGACTGTTTTCAGATGTTAACAAGGTTGGTATGCCTGTTGAAGTGGCACGTGGAATGCAAGACTAGGATCAGGATATGTGACGTTCAAAAAGACTATGATGGTGGCTATAGTAAAGGTGAACCATTGGCTTTTACTAAAAGTGCCTCCAACTTAGTACATGGGCCACCATGAAAATTGAAATATTGAAAATACACATGAGGTCAGTTGACAGGTGACACTTGACGTTGACAGCTGACAGTTGACGTTGACACTATCGACATTTATACCATAACAGCGATGTAATCGCCCTCTTTATGCGATTGTTCCATAAACAAGAGCATCCAACAGCCTGTTGTTTCATGAGAAAAAAATCGAGGAAAATCAGTCAAATGTTTGGTTCCCCTGAATCTGTGATATTTCTGATGCCCCTGGAGATATTTTTCGCCATAGAACAATCGTTTCTGTGGCATTTATCTTCAAGCTGAAATTGACCAGGGACAGGAATATAGCGATTAGTAGGTAGCGATTCTGTATCTGATCGGTTAACACTTGCAGATCGTTGCAAAAACTTGACCAATCAAAAAGCCAACTTCTGGACGTTCCTTTTCGTTTCGAAATGACTGTAAGGGCTGCCTGAACTTTACAGAATTACCACTTTAATCAGCTTGATTTGGTATTGCACGAATGGTTACGATAGAGCTCTAAATTATTTAGTCTTATCAAATCTCGCTTAGCGGAAACGAGCCCTAATCAAGCCTGAATGGCCTGTACAAGAGGCGCTTTAATTTTAATGAGCCTTGATCACCGGTAATAATTTATTGATAAATAGCCTTATTTTGCCTTACGAGCTTTCCAAGAGTCTTCAGTATTTTACTTTGATGTGTCTCAATTTCGTACAATTCGAAACTCGAGACGTTTAACATGAAATTTCGATTTGAAAAAACGACAAACAACTTAGATTCTGATTGCGGAAATTTGTCTTTGATTATGAGAAAATTTTGATTCAAACATGAAAATTCTACTTCGAAAAAGTTTCGACTCAATTTTCGAAATCAAGACTTCAGACGCAAAAACCTTCGACTTCGAGTTCGACTTTCATCTCGAAATTTTAACCATTTTGAACTTGAATGAAAAAATTTCGACTTCAACACGGAATCACGACTTCAAACGCAAAACCCTTTACTTTTATATTGAAACTTTGACTTTAAATACGGAAAGCTTTGACTTTTACTTGAAAATTTTCACTTTGAATGAAAATTTTGATTTAAATTTCAAAATGTCGACTTTTAACACAAAATTTCGACTTCAAACACGACACAATTCCTGTTGAAATTCGAAAAACTTAAACGGCTTTAAACATGAGAATTCTACTTTAACCAAAAAATTTCGAGTTTCATTTCGAGACTTCAGACGCAAGAACCTTCGAAATTTATCTCGATATTTTAACTTCAACACGCAACTTCGACTTCGAACGCAAAAACTTTTACTTTTACCTTGAAATTTTGCATCTGAATACGAAAAACTTCGACATGCACTTCAAAATATTTTACTTCAAAGATGGAAACTTTGATATTTATCTCAAAAAGTCGACTTCAAACACAAAATTTCGACTTCAAACACAGGAGAATTCAACTTTGATCTTGAAATTTCGAGTAGAAATACAAAAAACTTATTGGCTTCAATTTAAATACTTTGACCTCGAACAAAAAAAACTTCCGCAAGCACGAAATTTCTAATATGAACACAAAAAACTTGACATACATTCCGAAAATTTGACTTCAAACAAGAAATTTCGACTTTCAACATGAAAAACTTCGACTCTGAAGTTGGAGGATTTAACACGAAACTTCTCAACTTCTCGGAGTTCAAAAGCAGAACCTCAATTTTTATTATAAAATTTTGACTATGCAATAGATAGAAAAAATTTTGGCTCTTACTTGAAAAAATTTATTTTCAATTTGGAAACTTTGATTTTGATCTCAAAATGTCGAATTTGAACACAAAATTTCGACTTCACACAGCTTCACGCAAGATTTCAACTTTGATCTAGAAATTTCGAGTTGAAATACGAAGAACTTCGGCTTCAATCGGGAAACTTTGACTTCAAACAAGAAAAACTTCCGACTTTTAGCACGGATTTTTCACTTTGAACATAAAAACGTATAATTCTCGAAAATTCGACTTCAAAACTTTCTTTTCAATCTTGAAATTTTGACTTTGAAGAAGAAAAATTTTGACATTTGTCTCAGAAGTTTCACTTCACATATGAAAACTCTGATTTTATTCCAAAACGTCAGCGTTGAACACAAAATTTCGACTTCAAACACAAAAGATTTCAACTTTCAACTTTGGTCTTGGAATGTCGACTTGAAATACGAAAAACTTAGACTTAAATGTGGAAACTTCGACTTCAAGCACAAAAAATTTCGGCTTGGAACACGGAAAATTTCGACTTGGAATACGAAAAACTCAGACTTCAAACTTGAAGTTTCGACTTGCAGCACGAAAAACTTGGATTTTCAACTTGAAATTGCGACTCGAAAAACGACAAACAACTTTTACTTTTATTGCGACATTTTGACTCTAATCACGAAAAACTTCCGACTTCAAATTTAAAAATTCTACTTCAAACAAAAGACTTCGACTCGTACTTCGAAATGCCGACCTTGAACTCGAGATTTCGACTTCATACAAGAAAGATTTTCGACTTTTCAGACATTATGACTTTGAACACGAAATTCCGACTTCAAACACAATAAATGTCAGCTTTGATCTTGAATTGTCGACTTGAAGCACGAGAAACGACAAACAACTTCGACTTTATTGCGATACTTTGACTCTAGTTACGAAAAACTTCAGACTCCAAACAAGAAAAATTAACTCTAAATAGCGACTTGAAATTCGACAAACTTCGGCTTTTATTGAGAAAATTTGATTTGAAACACGGAAAACTTGACTTAAATTACTAAAATTTGACTTCAAACACGAAATTTTGACCGTGAACATGAAAAACTTCAACTCCCAAGTCACGAAGTTGCGACTACAGCCAGGTCAACATCAACTTTTCTTGCAGTCAACTGTGAGTTTGAAAACGAAAGACTTCAGACATAAAACCTTCTGCTTCACACAACCCCGACTTTTATCTCGAAATTTCGCCCTTAACCTTATCAACACGAAAAACTGCGACATCAAACGAGTGAAACTCCGACTTTTATCTCAAAATTTCGTCTTCAACCACGAAATTTCGACTTTGAAGGCAAAATTTTTAGATTTTTTCTCGAAATTCTGACTCAATAAACGAAAGAAACTACGACTTTGAACAAGAAAAATTCGATTCTAAACACAGAAAATTTTGACTTTGAACACGAAATTTCGACTTCATACAAGAAAGATTTCGACTTTTATTTCGACATTCCGACTACAAACACCAAATTTCGACTCCACACGCGAAAATCTCCAACTTTTCATCTCGAGATTCGATTTTTATCACAAAAAACTTCCGACTCCAAACAAGAAAACTTGGATTTTTAAATTTGACTTCAAACACGGAATTTCGACTGTGAACAAGGAAAACTTCAACTCAAGTCACGAAATTTCAACTTGAGCCAGGAACATCAACTTTTATTGCGAAAATGTGACTTCAGATACGAAGAGCGTCCGACTTCAAACAAGAAAACTCTAACTTTTATATCAAAAGTTCGACTTCAACCATGAAATTTCGACGTTGAACACGAAATATTGAGAGATTTTTTCTTAGAATTTTGACTTTAATAAACACGGAAAACTAAACTTAACAAGAAAACTTTTCCAAACACGAAAAATTCTGACTTTATTACGCAGAACTTGAACTTTACTTCGAAATATTGACTTTGAACCTAACAACCTTTGATTGTGGTATTGAAATTTCGACCTCGAACACGAAATTTTGACTTTATACAAGAACGATTTCAACTTTTACATCGACATTCCGGCTCCCTCAAACTTTCTTCCGACTTCAAACAAAAAAAATTCACAATAAACTCAAAATTTTGACTAAAATACCGATAAACTTTTATTTTTATCAAAAAAATTTCATTTGAAACACGAAAAACTTGGTATAAATCTCGTAAATTCGACTGCAAATACAAAATTTCGAATTTGAACATGAAAAACTTCAACTTTGAACACGAAACAATATACGAATTTCCGGAATTCTTGTTTCAAACGCAAAATGTTTTACTTTTATCTTAAAATTTTGACTTTGAATACGAAAGGCTTCGACTTCTACTTCAAATTTCTTATTTTAAATTAGGAAACTTTGAATTCAATCTCAAAATGTTGACTTTGAACATCTAATTTCGACTTCAAACACGAAAGATTGAAACTTTGATCTCGAAATTTCGACTCGAGATATAAAAAATTTCAACTTCAGTCGGGAAACTTCAACCTCAAACTAGACAAATTTCAACTTGAAACATTTATTTGCGGCATAATATCATTTTTGAGCCATCAGAACCTCCAGATTCAACGCCCTGTGGGTAAAAAAACGGCCCATTATTCAAATTTCCCATAAGCATCGTGCAGGGGATCCTTTGACTTTTAACTAAAGTGTGTTCACCTGTACCGTGATTCCAGTCGGCTGTGAGATTTTGTTTTCAAGTATCCAAATCTGAAATATAGAAAATCCCCAAAACTTTGCGGTTGGCTGCCTGGCTTCATTTAGCGTTTGTCGCTCGGACCACTTTTGGAACGCATTTTTTACGCATATCCTCTGCAGATAGACGGAATATTTTTGCGGGACGTGATGTCTGACGCTTTTTTCCATTATATTGGAAAATGTAGTAATTTTTCGACCTGATTTTATTTTCGCCAATGAACAAATGAATCAAAGCAGCTTTGACATTTGACAGGTGTCAAAAGTATTTCTAGCCTCTCGAAGCCGGTCCAACTTTAGGTTGATTCAAACTAAAAAAGTACTAGGCCCTCGTCCAAAAAAAGGGGTACCATGGAATCATCAATCCTTTCACCAATTGCAGTCGAAAAGATACGACGAATCATGAAGAGCTATTGGCAAGACAAGGAACATCCCAGCAGGCCTGCAGTTGCAGCAGGATTTACGTATAAAAAGTTAATTGAACCGATTTTCAAAAAAAAAAACAACAGTCGCTCAAAGTTGCGTTCTGGACCGAAATTCATGTGAGTACCTTCAAGAGTTTGTAATTTACTTCCGTTTTGGAGCTTGGCGGAACGAGTTTTTGTCGGCCTTGAATGGCCGGCGTCAAGATGACTTAAATTGAAGGCGGCCCCGTAGGGTTCTGGTGTCTAAATGACGGTAATACAGCTCTGCGCTCTTCTAGTCGCCTTTCCACTTATGACAAGGTCAGTTTTCCAAGATTTTAATATCAATTTGATAAGAAATATAACTTTACTTCCACAGAAGTCAGTTTCACACCAGGTAAAAAAGCGGCAAGCCTGCAATGCTAAAGTAGAAAATTTGCCCAGCCAACTAGAGTCACAGTACAGGTGAACCTACTAAATAACCTGACGTTTGCATGTAGAGGGCGATTACATCGTAGTTATGCTGAACTGTCAATAGCGTCAATGTCATACAAAACTCAAAAATCTATCATTTTAAAACTTTCATTTCAACTCCAGTAAATTTAGATTTCCTTGATCGCACATCCTGTCCGTGAATACATCAGAAAACATAACCTCACTATTTTTCTTATGGTGACATTCCTGACACTGAAGATGGTCTATCTGCACATTTCAATTATTTTTACTCTGTATTCAATCCATCTTGTGCTTTGTGAGTTACAGTTCTGTGCTTTAGTGTCTTTAAAACTGACATATGAAAGACAGCTGACAATTGCGTACAAGAGTTACAAGCCTCCAGAACCGGTCGTTTCGGTTGACAACTGGGGTGACAGTTTGACGTTTTGCCCCTTTTTGTTATTCCTGTTGAATAGCTTTGAAATTAAATTAAATATTTAGCTTTGTTAACTAACGATTTGGCCCCCAGCATTGCTAATATGTCGATCTTCGTGCCAAATTAGTCAGGGATTTGGATGCTGAGTGAGGTCTGGTCAGTTCAGCGAGTTTAGCCTGGCAAACGTTGCAAACTTGATAAAAAAAAAACAAGCGGGTTCAACATCCAGCATTACCAACCTAGGGTCCTGCTGTTGCGTCTGTGTCAGTGCGGGACTGTTGGTGACTATGCTGACGGCAGGCTGCTGTAATTCTCCCACGGTGGTCGTCACGACTTGAGGCGGCGGCGGACTGAAAGGCGGTCCCGCCCCCGCCGTCGGCGCTCCCGTGGGCGGCGGCAGAAGGGGCGCTTGTGCCTTGTCCTCGGGCTGCTTCACGTCGCCGTTTTGCACGGGGAATCCCGTCGGCGTCGCCGCCCCGAATGGCGTCGACATCCCTGTCTGGACCATGTGCTGCAAACAAACAAACAACAATCAGCATGCTATTTAAAATTACCAAGGTGTGCGATTTTGCTTCAGTTTTGAATTGTTTCGAAACATTCTTAGTTATTTTTACGTTCGCGAATTTGGCTGCAATGCTGTTAATATGTCTTATCAATACGTCAAATACGCTGTTTCTGACATATTAATCTCTCATTATTTGATCTGAAACCATTGTTATAATGTTAAGCTCCAACATTACATATTTGACCTTCAGGCGAGGTATTGCTTTCGAATTAAGAACGCAAAGAGACAACATTTTAAGAGTTACGTTCTTCATTTTATAAAATAAATAGCAAACATACCCCGAAGATCAAAGGATAAATTCAAGTGGAGTTGGCAACAGTGATGTCTACGTCATAAAAAAAACCGCAATAGCTGCGCCATCTAACGGCAGGGCCTCGTGGGATGATCCTTTTTGACGTGGAGCAGAGCATACTGGATCCACTCAGCACTCAGCAAAGCAGACACAAACGTTGTATGACACAGACACACCAAATGCGGGATGACAGGTAATTTGGAAGCGGTGTTTTGAAATCCCTCTTCCATATCCCAAAAACACATATTCAGACGCAGATACGGGATCAAGGTGGATAAATGCACGCAAGACGTCTGTTTTACTACGGATTCCACCGTAAACATTTCAAATCGATCTTAGCTTACAAATTTATTCCCTATAAATCCCCATGTATTTCTCCTGCTTGTTTGCCTCGAGTGTTTAAAGTAGGTAACCGAAGCGCGGATCATCTTGCTTCGCAGGAATCTGGAAATCCAGATCATTCCCACTGTTGATGCTGCTGCCTATAGCTAGGACAGCTAGGTACTGTTTACGGAGAGGAAACGGTTTTATGTTACGAATCCTCAAACAGACCTCCACTGAGAATAAAATGTCTTGATGCTAAGACTGCCGCGTCAAGACCATCTTTGTGTGCGTGTTGTCTGTTTGTTTTATTACACTCGGAGGGTGTAGATATCAAATCCGGCATTGTTGTTGGAAGTTTTCAACAGCTCGTTTGTGGTGGCTATTGGGGCTAAATGAAAACGCTTCTGCATAAAGCAGGAATGTAAAAAGCAGCGCGCTGGCAGTAGATTAAAGACAATAAAATGGGAGTAGCAAACCAGTCCTTAGCTTCAATCAATTAGGGGGATTACAAACGCCAGGTTGGCTTCTGACAGAGAAGCAATAAATGAAAAGTGACTAATTTCAGACGGCTTCGACTTTACGTCATCGTCCGTTAAGTGGCGTTGTAATCTCAGTATGTAATTTATTTTGTGTTGTGTTCCATTTTTATTCATGAAGAGTTTTTTTTTTGTTAGCTTACTAAATAAAGAGTTTTCAATCGGCTTTCTGTTTTAGAGCAATTATTTATAGTTGACAGATAACGAGGGGAACAAAAAAAATCTAGATACCTCAGCACTCACGCTTGACAAATACAAGTCAGACAACGTCAGTCAGATTTTCGTTATCTGTCACGGGGCACGTGGGCTACGTCATTCATGTGCGTCAGTCAGATTGGTAGTGTGTCAATCTGTCAGTCGGTGTCGGTGTCCGAAAGTCACTGGAGTCACGAAGTTTTGACAACTGGCATGTATAGTTGACATCATGTTTGACGTTGCCCCGAATCAGGAATCAGCCGTTCGACACGTGCGTGTGACGTCACGTAGAAATGGTCTACTGGAAAATATATTTTGACAGTGCTGTCACCTGTCAGTGTCAATATTAATAAATTAATGTATGTATTAGGAAATATTTGAGTAAATTTTATAAGAAGCTGAACCGTTAGTTTCAAGCTAACGATTCTGGTGCCTTTCAAATTCCCAAAAGTATTATAATATCTGTATTTTTTCAAACTGGTGAATTTTAGAGATTTTCGCTCAAAAGTTGGTGATTCACTAGTGAGAAACTGGAGCCTTTTTTTGGCGATCAATAGTACTAAAATATGTATTTAATCATAGTAAATGTAGTAGAACCGGTAAAATAGAACGTTTTGAAAGTCATCACTAGAAAGCGGATTTATATGCGGGTAAAAAAGCTTTGTGAGTTTAGACTTCACCAACACCTGGCTCTATGTCAATGTCAACAGCTGCCCCAGAAGTAAATGAAAGTGAAAAAATCCCTTCAAAGATTGAAGATTTCTTAATAATTTTTTTCTCTTCGAACCAGGGAAGTCACGTTTATTTTATTAGATTCAAGTAGTGTAGAATTGGCTAGCTAGACCATCCGTCCATTCTGATTGGTTGTCATTTCTATGTTAGTTGGATGTCATTGGTAGATCAGTTGTCACTACTTATTTCAATCCACATTTGGCAGCAATCTTGTGGCGGGAAAAATTAATTTAAACCGCGGATATAAACCGCGTTATATTGTTTATATGCCGATCACGTTTTAAATTCAGTAGAAGTAAAAACGCGGTTGGCCATGTTCCCTAGAGTGTAACGGACGCTGACAGACCAAATTACGTGAAAACGGGCTTTTTGTGGCGAAGTCCAGTGAGGTTAGGAAATTTTGACATGAAATGCCAATTCTGGCGTCTCCTTGCATCATATTCCGCTACAGTGTTGTCTTGGCTGTTATGACTGTTATCTTGTCAGAATGGCAAGTAAGTGACAGAGTGCCGAGCTGTTTACGCCCAACCTGAATTACAGCTGAAGAACTCCATACTGCAGATTGCGAGGTGAAAAGACACTGGAAGGACATATGGGACACTGAAGCTGCAGTCAAAAACAGAGCATACATACAATCTTGCAACAGCGCTGTACTCGATTGACAGTACGAATTTGAGGTCGTCTGGGGAAAAACTGATCCAACATTACAAATTTGAACATCCCCAAATATCGCAGAATTGCCAACTTGGCGTGCAAAAATTACCGTTCTAGTGCTGAATTTAAAAGCTGATCGGCATATAAGTGGAGGCATTATTGCATTTTTCCATTATTATGTTTACCCATCAACTTATGTATAATTGCTGTTTTCAATTATTACGTATAACCGTTCTCCATCCTTGATATTCCAGCGGAAATGTGAAGGGGAAAAAGGGAATTATTGGAGACACGTGTGAAAACGAATACAGAATTAATTATTATTGTTTATTATTTTACTACCGCTTTTCATTCTGGATTTTGATGGATGTGACGAATGGAAAAAGAAAATGAGTGAAAAACACGTGAAAGTATCAAAGTCCCGCAAAGCGAATTGCACACGACCAACGCAAACGATATTCCTAATGGTATTTTAGAAGGCTAATAATGGATGTATGCATGAAAATTTGAAATTTAAAATTCACGATTCAATTTAAGATTTATGTCAGTAATTTTGAGACTTCGACTAAATGCCGGTGTTGGATTTATGCAGCTTGATTCGAGATTTTGTATTCCGAAAATGGGACTGTCAAATTGGGCCAAATCAGTGGTGTGTTACCATAATAAAATCAGAAATCCTTAGATTTCGACGTTTTGGTAACTAACGCCTGTCAAATGTTAATATCATAGAGAGGTTACGTAAAACGCGATAATAACAAAACTCGCTTGTTTCTTTGAGATTTGCGGAATTTTCGTGCGCGTTTGAGGTTGGGGCAAAACATGACAGCAGGCAGTGACAATTTATTGTCAAAACAGAAAATGCCATACAGTGCGCAAGCGCCATTCAATTTCTTGAACCCCAAATTCAAAGTAAACCAACTTGTAAGATATTACAGTGAATATTAAATTCGATATTATAAGGGTGTTTCAGGGACGATAGCAAAAAATTTAACTGTGGGTAGATCTTGTCGAAATATAACGAAAACCTATATACCATTTTGCAAAGTTCGGCCTAATGACGAAGATACAACCCTCCAAAATTCACTTTTTTCGGATTTCAAAAATTTGTAGCTCAGGAACGTTTCGACAAATTTAGCTTTAATTCAGCAAAAGCTGGTTTGTCATAATTATCTATCAACCTGCCAAATTTGGAAAGAATCCAACCAGTGGTGTAGGAGTTACGAGGGTCAATAATTTAGAAGCATCCGAAGAAAAGTTGACTTAAGGTGACCCCTCATAACTTCTACGCCACTGATTGGATTCTTTCCTAATTTGGCAGGTTGATAGATAACTATGACAAACCAGCTTATGCTAAATTAAAGCCTAATTTGTGGAAATGTTCCTGAGTTAAAATTTTTTGAAATCCCAAAAAGTGAACTTTGGAGAGCTATATCTTCGTCATTAGGCCGAACTTTGCAAAATGGTATATATGTTTTCGTCATATTTTGACGAGATCTACTCACAATTGAATTTTTTGCTATCATCCCTGAAACACCCTGTATGTATAAATGGTTACATGGAAAACCAAAAGGTGAACAATTGAATCTTGAAATTTGAAATTAAACCTCAAATTTGAAATTTCAAATTTCCATGCATAAATCCACCATAAAACTGTTTTAATTATTTGCCATTCATTGGTTTTGACGAGGGGTCGGTAAGAAAGAAGTTTTAGTTGATTTTCAGGTTAGGAAACTGCAAACTTCAATGTCAATTTGGAACCGTTCTCTTGAGCGGTATAAAAAAAAGAATGACCTAATTTTACAAGAAGCGACAAAAATCCAAATTGACCTTGTTCAATCTCAAAACTATAAGTTCATATATATATTTTTGGAGGTGCATGAACAACAAAAACGGCAACAGAGCTCGAAACAAACCAGTCGCTGCCAACTGTGACTGGTGACATGAGCATGACATTTGTCATTTCTAACAATAATAACAAGAATAACAACAAGAACAACAAGAGCCCTTAAAAACACCAAGAAAACAGCCGAGACACTTGAACACCGCAATCGTGAAAAACGTTAAATACACAATGAGTTATTCACACTAATGACAGTATTGACAGTGATAGAGTGATAGATACAATGGTGATAGCCAGGAACCAGTAGCTAGTCAGGGGGCTAGACATAGTATAACAGCGTTGTCATTTAGACTGACAAGTGTGCGATTTTTTTTTCAAAATTTGGCGCCCTCACGGATGCGCATCTGCTTAAACAAAATAGCCTATTACTGTGCTTTATTGGATTTCACATCGGTCATGAGAGCAATGAGTTCATTTGCTGTCATTTTTAAGAAAAAATCACCTTTCAGGATTCGCAACTTGCCCATTTACTTCAGTTCAGTTATCAAAAATCCTGAGATGACAAGTCGAACTATTCAGAGATTTTATCGATTTCTTAAAAGAGTTAAAAATTTGAAAAAGAAATTAAAAAGCGTCGAAAAGCCAGCCTTTGAGCCCTCATATTTTGGAACTCAATGTCATGTGATGACAGAGGACATCATGAAGATAACAAAATAATCAAAATATTTATTACTTGATGACAAGCGACATTTTATAAAACACTTGAAATACTTTTTGGCGGCAATATGTGGTTTCCGTGCCTGACCATCAAAAACTGCAAGAACGAATGTCAATTTCAATATTTTACTCTAATTAAAGGAGTAAAATGTGAAATTGAGAACTGATTATACCATGCGATCAACAAAATTCGGAATTGAGGTAGGCTGTGACCTGGTCAAATTTCAGGATGTCAAGCTGCTTTCGGCCAGAGCACAGCCTACCCCAATTCCGAATTTTGTTGATCGCATGATACAAACGTTTACTTTGGAAAAGCTGAGTTTCAATCAAGTATTGACATTTCAACCAGTTTTTGACAAATGCAGATACATACAGATACCTATCACGTAGAACTCACCGGATTCGTGCAATATTCCACATCCATTGAATTTGAATAATACATTTCGAAGCACTTTTTTCTATAAAACGGGAATTTCAAAAAGCGATGAGTTTTCCGAACTGTGATTCGTAAGGATTCGATGAAGATTTCTAAATCACGTGTGACTCTGAATGCAGAGCGGAAATAACTGTAACTACAGTTAGTATAGATGAGCTTCACAGCTAGAGTAGCCATGTGATTCGTCTAATGTTTGGAAGGACACCTGGGTCTGGGTGGATAGGCAACCAACTATACCCTCTTTTTGATCAATATCAATTTGTAAGTCAACAAATGTAAATGCCTCAATAACCGAGTGAAAATTTACTAAATATATATATGGCAAGAACTCAAGCTGCTAAGTTATGGTAATAGTCTATTATTATACGAGTTCGAGACCTAACATTGCCACACGACTGGTTTAGGAGCATGAAAAGCTTGCAAGGAGTTTCAGGCTGGAGATTTCTAACAAAGCTGAAAAAAATCAGCATAATTGCCAACGTGATCATTTTAGCGTTAAAGCTAACAAGATTAACGGACGAGCTTGATGAATCCAACAATATTCAGAATTCTGTTTTTATTGAACTGTTTCCCAACGAGAGAAGCGATAATTCAAAATGAAACGAAACGAAGCAGTAATGAATCGAATTATGTAACATGGACGAGATAGCAAATTTTCCTAACGTAGAAGCATTCGGCATTTAAAGACGGCGTTGAATTGGTAAAATAAGCGTTGCGAAATCAATTCCGGTGGGTTTATTCCTTGACGGATTCTTACCATTTTGGTCTCTTTCGAAAGCTACAAGAATGTACTTTGATTTGAGCCCATTGGCATTTCCGAAATTCAAAATTATTTTTTTTTATTTTTGGATTTTGGAAATGCCAATGGGCTCAAACCAAAGTACATTCTTGTAGCTTTTGAAAGAGACCAAAATGGTAAGAATCCGTCACGGAATAAACCCACAGGGATTGATTTCGCAAGCTTATTATACCAATTCAACTCCGTCCTTAAATCTAAACGCCTGCTCAGCTTGGCATGGTTATTTTAATCTAGCAAACAAAGAGGCATCTTTGAGCAGCTTCCAGTACCTACCAACATTACTAACAAAAAAAAAATCACTAGATGACGTAACGTATAGGACAACCGCTTGACACCTCTGTCAATCAAGTTGCCATTCGACGCCTGCGCGTTTGACTACACTTCGGAATACAGCCAGTATACAAGGAGTCCCAGAAATAATCGAAAGTATAACCGAAAGTTTTTGAGGTGTCGATGTCGTATCTCCGTTAATAAAGACTTTTTTATTGTACAGAAGTTCATCAATAAAAGAGTCCAAGATTGGGACACTTTCGATTATTTTTGGGGCAGTATGAAAATAAAAGTGTGGGGCATCGTCTCCAGCTGAGCCGCAAGTTGCGAATTCAATTCGAATGGTAAAAAAGCGAAATAACGCAATCGAGGCTAACCACTTACTGAGCGAAATACCACTCAAGCCCCTACTACCACCCAGGAGTGCTTATAGGGCAATGCTATCAAATTAATCTCGAGTTAATTACTAATCCTCTAGATCCGACCCGAATTTCTCCGATCATTGCACATAACATGCCGATAATAATTGCGTACCGCTGCGAGCCGCGGCGGCCTATCTGGACTCTGATCAATTTGCATTCCGAATAATTTAGAGCATCAACACACACACAATCGATACGTCCACACCGCACACACGTTATTGGCTTCCCGCTTTTATTTCTGAATCCGACTGCTCTGACGCCCGTTCCATCACCTCACTCAACTCTCATGACAAGAAAATCAACACGTTTCGCTTAATTTTAGAACTCGCGGTAACCAGCCATAACGAACTCGCGGTTCAAGTTCAACCAAGTTCACGTGAACACCTTGAGTTGAGACTATAACTCGGGGGACTAAACATATTCAATTTAGTTTTTGCATTTTCATGACCCACTCGTGGGGTGGTGTGCGAAGGAATTTTCTGGAAGTTTGGAAGTACAAGCGAGAGCAGGTATGCGAAGGGAAATGCTTGGTTGCAATTTATGCAAAACTGTACGCTCATGAATTTAGCTCGCGTCTATTCCAGGAGAGCGAGAGAGCCTTGTAATTTGCGCGAGGGACCCCTCCAGGAATAGAAGTGGCGCTGCTGCAGCATCCGGCGGAAACGCGTGTCGCGCTCTCAAACTCTTTGGGTACAGGGCTGGATGACCGTGATGACTGAGGCAGTGGGTAGAGAACAGAGAGGACTGTTCAAAGATTCATTGTTTTGAGCGTTGATACAGTCCCTTTGGTGGCGATGATGAGGCACTTATCCGGCGAAACTGCGACTTTTACTGTTGCGGAAATTCGCGGCTTCAAAGGGCTTGGAACCTTCACCACGTCTACCAGAATTCGTGCTTTGCATGAGCATGAGACTAGCAGCTTACGACTGTCGATTTTTGGCAACAAGAAAGCAAAACAGTTACTGATCAAACAAATCATTTTTGAAAAAACAGTCAGGTCAGTTCAACCTGAACTAGAAAGTTGTTGGATAGCAAACAAGTCATCCGGCAAATAAAAAGCGCTCCTTTTATAAAACGAATTCTGCTGTAAATTGAGAATTTCCACCGCGCGCAAATTGAAAATGTTTCCCTTTACCTATGGCCGAACCGATCCAATCGAAAAACCGCAACCATTTTGCATTATTTGTGGCGCTCATCCCCAAATCTCATCCGCGCGCCGTTCCTGCCACCGCAGCCACCACGCCGCCCTCATCGGTTTATGCAAATTCAAGCGCCGTGCCCGTATTTGAGGGTTGTGCTTTAGCGGAAAAATTGAAATCCGCGTATTATTCACGAATCGTGTTCGTTTTCCATCCCTGGTGGCTTACCTGTGAATGGCCAAATCCCGTTTTGAAGTTTACTTTTTTTTTTTTTTGGTGTTGTTGAAATACCTGATTAATCTTACTGATGCCTGTGGGTTTTCGAGAAGGCAATTTCATTGACTTCATTGGAGCACACGATATCTTTAATCTTTCTTCACATAAAGATACTAGAAGTCGTGTATCGCCTTCGGCGAGTGCTAGTGACTTCCTTCCAGCAGACGGTATCTTCCGTTAACATAAAGATACTGGCGGTGTGTCGCCTTCGGCGAGTGTCAGTGTCTTCATTCCAGCAGACGATATCTTTTATTTACATTAAGATTCTAGCCGTCGTGTGTCGCCTTCAGCGAGTGCTAGTGACTTCCTTCCAGCAGACGGTATCTTCCGTTAACATAAAGATACTAGCGGTGTGTCGCCTTCGGCGAGTGTCAGTGTATTTTTCCAGCAGACGATATATTTCATTTACAAAAATACACCAAGAGTCGTGTGTCGCCTTCGGCGAGTTCTAGTAACTTCCTTGAAGCAGACGGTGTCTTCCGTTTACATAAAAAGATACCAGCAGTTATGTGTCGCCTTCGGCGAGTGTCAATGTCTTCCTTTCAGCAGACGGTATCTTTTGTTTACACAAAGATACTGACTCTAGTGTGTCGCCTTCGGCGAGTTTCAGTGTCTTCCTTC
The DNA here is from genome assembly GCA_949128115.1 of Anaspis maculata. Lineage (NCBI taxonomy): Eukaryota > Metazoa > Arthropoda > Insecta > Coleoptera > Scraptiidae > Anaspis > Anaspis maculata. Next base: position 79,195,216 of record OX421964.1, on the reverse strand, counting down.
CAGCAGACGATATCTTTTATTTACATTAAGATACTAGCCGTCGTGTGTCGCCTTTGGCGAGTTCCAGTAACTTCCTTTAAGCAGACGGTGTCTTCCGTTTACATAAAGAGATACCAGCAGTTATGTGTCGCATTCGGCGAGTGTCAGTGTCTTCCTTCCAGCAGACGGTATCTTTTGTTTACACAAAGATACTAGCTCTAGTGTGTCGCCTTCGGCGAGTGTCAGTGTTTTCCTTCCAGCAGACGGTATCTTCCGTTAACATAAATATACTGACGGTGTGTCGCCTTCGGTGAGTGTCAGTGTATTCTTCCAGCAGACGATATATTTTATTTACAGAAATACACCAACAGTCGTGTGTCGCCTTCGGCGAGTTCTAGTGACTTCCTTGAAGGAGACAGTATCTTCCGTTTACATAAAGAGATACCAGCAGTTATGTGTCGCCTTCGGCGAGTGTCAGTGTCTTCCTTCCAGCAGACGGAATCTTTTGTTCACACAAAGATACTAGCTATAGTGTGTTGCCTTCGGCGAGTGTCAGTGTCTTCCTTCCAGCAGACGGTATCTTTTGTTTACACAAAGATACTAGCTCTAGTGTGTCGCCTTTGGCGAGTGTCAGTGTCTTCCTTCCAGCAGACGGTATCTTTTGTTTACACAAAGCTACTGGCTCTAGTGTGTCGCCTTCGGCGAGTGTCAGTGTCTTCCTTCCAGCAGACGATATCTTTTATTTACATTAAGATACTAGCCGTCATGTGTCGCCTTCGGCGAGTGCTAGTGACTTCCTTCCAGCAGACGGAATCTTCCGTTAAGAGCTTTGGCTAGTGGGTATAGGCAACCAGTTATACAGGCTCTAACTCATTTTCCTCGGTGGCACTTAATTAAGCAATTAATTTAAGTTTTGTTTAAGAATTTATTGTTTGAGGATTAAGTTGCTCCTTCGCTATTTGACTTTCGTCACATAAGAATAGTAATTATTGTTTTTAAAACGTTATGGGAGCCATAAACATACCAGAGTTATGGTATAGACATTACATGAATTATTTTAGGAATATTGAGCAAAAAAAATCGCGATAATATATACCACGAAAGGTTATTTTCACAAAATAGCAAAAGCTGTTCTACATTACCGTGAGGTGCTGCCACAGCCACATGTACTCATCACCCTCAGCAGGGCCCGGCGTTGTTGCCGCAATGACTATAAAATGACAGTCGGGAACTGTCACTCGTCACTGTCAATGTCAGTGTTTATTATTGTTGTAAAATTCGGGAACTTGTGTGTTGTATTTGCAGATTGCTTGAGTATCACTTTTCTAATCTCCAATTCATCTATACCGTGGTTCATGCCCAAAAGGTGAGTTTTATCTTCAGCAAGTACTTACCAAATCTTGTTATGAATGAATCCCGGAAAAGAGAGGTTAAGTAGCTTTTTTTCTAGATGAAGGAAAAAGGAATAAGATACCTAGAGGATATCCCTGTTGCAATCAAGGAGGTTGCAATATACAAATGCAGACTTTTATCAGCAGCGTATAAAAAAATTTCTGCCCCGCTGCTCCTGCTGATCTGAAAAATCTCTTCGTAAAATGGGACCCCGACTACAAAACAGACCTGGCCAGCCAAGTAGGTCTATTGATGAAAACCTATTTGTTCACCGACGGAAAGGCGTGTTCCCACTCAACCTCACAACAAAGGAACAAAATAGAAATAGTTTCAGTTTTCAAAAACAAAGCTTTGGTACGGTGATCAAAACATCGCAATGTACTGTCATTTTCAACGAGTTACCGAGTGCTTTCAGATGTAATATCAGGTGTGTTTTGCGTTTAATTTTTGGTGCAACTTTGGTGGTTCACGTGAGTTTTTGTCTCAGCTTACCTATTAGTAAAAACAATTTCCTTGACCACAGTTTTGTTTGACGGGCATCAACATGCACTTGACAACTACTGAATCAGGCTATTTGAATCTGATGATAACTGACCGCTAAGAAACAGCAGGAGAAGGCTCTTTCTCTTGCTAAAGTAGCGTAGTGTATTATTGCTCGACTTGCTCGATTAATAGATTTGATGACTCTTACCATCAGTTTTAATTTTTTTTTGTCAGTTATGTTTCCGGCTAGGTTTTTGAAAACTTAAACACAAAACATGTGATTTTTTGGGGGGATTCATGTTTAAGTTATACGGGGTGTTTCACCGATGATAGCAAAAAATTCAACTGTGTGTAGATTTCGTCAAAATACGACGAAAACCTATAGGTATACCATTTTGCAAAGTTCAGCCTAATAACGAAGATACACCCCTTGAAAGTTTACTTTTTCGGATTTCAAAAATTTGTAACCTGAAAACGTTTTTACAAAATTAGCTTAAATTCAGCATAATCTGGATATCAACATTATCTATCAAGGTTTTTTTTATTTTTCTTTGAAATACACCACAAATTATGGACTTCTTTGGCCAACCGGTTTCGCCGTTAAGCATCGTCAGGGTTGAGAAGTGACAACTTGTGCTATTTATACTCATGGTTGGCCAAAGAAGTCCATAATTTGTGGTGTAATTCAAAGAAAAATAAAAAAATCCTTTACTGTCACAACACCACTACACCACTCTGAGAAGGATGGAGAAATTTTTCCAATTTATTATCTATCAACCTGCCAAATTTTGGAAGAATCCAACCAGTAGCGTAGAAGTTATAGGGGGGGGGGGGCACCTTCACCTTAAGTCAACTTTCGTTCCGATGCTTCCAAAGTATTGACCCCTGTAACTCCTACGCTAAGTCACTGGTTGGATCCTTTCAAAATTTGACAGGTCGGTAGGTGGTTTCGACAAACCAGTCTATGGTGAATTTAAGAAAATCTCGTCAAGAAGTTCTTGAGTTACAAATTTTTGAAATTCGAAAAAAGTGAACTTTGAAAGACTGTATCCTCGTCATTGGGCCGAACATTGCAAAATGGTATACATATAGGTTTTCGCCATATTTTGACGAGATCTAATCACAGTTAAATTTTTTGCTATCATCGCTGAAACGCTCTGTACAGTACAGGCTCCTGCAACAGTGCGTCGGGCTCTCCTAGCGCCCTTCCCTTACGAGATAGAGACAAAAGTATAATACATAAAATTATTGATTTGAAATGTTCTAACCAATGAAATCATTTTCAACTATGCAGGTGTTCCATTTTTGCGCTATAACAAAAACAAAGATTTTTTTAAATGAAACGCCCCACTTTTGATTTCATTTTCTTGTTTAGCTTCTCAAGCTCTATCTTAAGCGTATTTTTGGTTTTTCAATTTGTGGCAGTGCTACCAACTTAAAAAAAAAATAATTTTTTTTGTAATTTCAAGGTTTGTTTTGAAAAATAGTAGGAGCTTTGTTTTTCTCAATCAAGGACTGAAATTTGGCACAACAATAGTCGAATAGGAGATGAATAATTTCATGACAAAAAACTTCGGATTCAGTGATCAGGGTGTTCAGAATTTTTTTCGAACTTCGCAAATTTCAAAATGCCAGTCATTTATTTCAAATAGAATGCTCCCTATTTTATTTCACCATTCGATAGCTTTTTTCTCCTCTTCCATTTTTACCAGAGGTACCCTACCTCTAAATTTGATATTTTCCGAGATAATCGATAATTTTTATAAAAAGTGCTATTTATTAAAATTTTCCACCCCGGGCAGGCCATGGTGATCATTAACAAATGTCTGATTGACACATTTTGCTTGGCTTGATGCTAAGAACAAGTTTTTTTTTATTGAATAGCTGCGTCAATTCCAATCTGAAGAAAATGCTCCAAAAAAAAAATTTCGTTGCGCGATGGAAAGGAGAAAATTCAAATTGAGCTTAGTAAAGCGGTTTTCTCTACTTCAAAAACCTTCAAACTGTCAAATTGAGAGTTGCGCTCATTTTGACATATGATTTTCTGTATCAGAACCTAGTAAGAACATAAAAAATCCAAATAAACGACAATTTTCATCAAAACTATCGATTATCTCTGGAATTATGAAATTTAGGGGTAAGGTATCTCTGGTAAAAATGTAAAAGGAAGAAAAAAGCTATCGAATGGTGAGATAAAAAGACGGCATTCTATTTGAAAAAAATGACCTATGACATTTTGAAATTTGCGAAGTTCGTAAAAAATTTTGCACACCTGTATAATTGAACCTCAAGCACGCCCGCTCGAGAGTTGAAAAATCTTTGTTTTTGTTATAGTGCAAAAGTTGAACACCCTGTATAGTTGAAAATAATTACACGAAGTAGGTAGAACTTTTCAAATCAATAATTTTATGTATTACACCTTTTTCTCTATTTTGCAAGGTAAGGGTGCTAGGAAAGCCCGACGCACTGTTGCAGGACCCTGTATAATATGATCACCCATAAATCAGCTGGACAGCAACGGTTAAAAATATCAAGTTGCAATTAAAACGTTTTAGGGATAAAAACTTCGCTAGGATCACAACTAAAACTAAAATAGCGCATTCTTTTTTTAACTAAGGCAAACGATCTGAGGAACTGGACATATAAGCAGAAAAGAGGAGGACTATCAAACTGCGGACCTACAATACAATGATGATGACTTCGTCAATACAACTTCAAGCAGTCCAGTCCTGTTCCTGTGTTTGATAGCAGAAGAACTTCAGAAGAATCACAAGACACATGGAAGCTATCAAAGCAAAAACCAAAGCCTCTCTTCATAATATATTAGTTAGAAAATATCAGTATTCATTGACACAACGAGTGAACAAAAAATAAAATGATAACTCTAATATTTTGTGACCAAATCAAGAAAGAAATACAGGGTGACCAGAAAATGGCGGAAAAGCTCTGCAGCACGTTATTCAGGACCCTTCAAAGAATTAAAAAAAAAAATATTGAAAGAATCTTCGACTTTCATTTTTGAAAAAAAATTGAGTCAAAAACTGGTCCTTCGAATATCAATTTTCTTGGTTTCTGACTCACCTTGTAAATAAAAAAAATTGATGCATATCTAGTGGTAGATATTTCTATCTCCGTTCCTTGGCCCTCAATAACCCCAATGAAAGTCGAATACTTTTTCCATCATTTTTTCGGAGTTCCCGGAAGGGTCCCTTACAACGTACTGGGGAGCTTTTCAGTCATTTTTTGGACCCTGTAGAATACAAAGCAGTGCGAATACAGGGTGTTTGAAGTTTTTGAGTATGAAATTGAACTGGTTATGAGAAGTTATAATTATAGATTAATGTTTCAGCAGTGAAAATTTTTGAAAAATGATATTCTTGACGAAATTGACTCTGGCTTCAAATTCAACTTTTTTTAGTTTTTGAAAATTTACATTCAGTAAACGGCTGAAGCAACAGCCTTAATTTGGCATAAGTTACCTAACGGACAACTTCCACCTACCTTTGTCAAATTTGTGCTAAATTCAATAAGGGATGGTGGAGTTACTGAGAACTTTCTTGGGAAAAAAAATCACCAAAAATCGAATTCCATTACTTCACCGCCACTGGTTGAATTTTGTCAAAATCTAACAGGTAGGTAGAAATGTCTGTTAGGTAACTTCATGCGAAATAAGGGCTCAGCTACTTCAACTGTGAGATACAAATTTTCACGAAAAAAAAAAGTTGAATTTTGAAGCCAGCTCTTTTTTTTTAATTCAACATGCTTACAGTGGTGTAGTATATTGTATAGTTAAACGGTTGAAAACTGTTCGCACAACTTTGTGAAGGTGTTTTTTTTTTCTTAAATGGATGACTATTATAGTTTCAGCTATATTGCCATCCATACCCATGGTCTCATCCAAAAACTGTTTAAAAATGAAGCAATAAAATGATATGTGTATAGGTCAGTTCGACAAAGTCATTCAATTGCTATGCCTGTGATCTTCCACGATGACTACTGAACCGTTGACCGGATCGACTTCAAATTTGGTATGCGGACATGGTTTCTGAAAAGAGCCCATCAGGTTTCGGTTGTAATCTGTCAAACAGAAGTGTCACTGTCATCAGAAGCTATATCCCGCGGAACTTGACTTGCAATATGTCATTTGAAAGCCCCTGAAAAACTGTATTCAGAACAGTTAGACAGTATATAACAGACTGCAGTTGCAGTTTTCCACCATTTTCCAGTCGAGCGTTATGAATTTTCAAAATTTCTCCTGGCCGTTGGCACCCAAGCGGGCTTCTCGCCCGTGTTTTGACCAGAACGACTCGCTTTTGTAGCAGGACTCTACTCAAAAATTTATTCCTGCTCGAGGATCAACTTTTTTTTGGAAAAATCCAAATGATATCGAAAATAGATCAAATTGGGCGTCGGCGTCGTGTAAGTTTATTTTCAAAATCGACTCGGTTTCGGTTTTCCGACGGCAATTTTTTCAAAATGAAATTCGCACATTCCGTGAATTTGAAAAAAATGTAGTGCAAACTTCGACATGCGGTTAGCCCAGCGGAATACTTGATTTGTTTTTTATTCGTGTTTTTTATTAGACGGCCCCGTGGCGCAGGTGGTTGTGTGGCTGCCTGCGGCCACGAGAGCCCCGGGTTCGATTTCCGGAAGAAGTCTGGATGTCTGTGTTGTCTAATTTGCAATTTTTCACTATTATTGTACTGAGTAAATAAAGGCAAATCTCCTATGGCCAATGTGCGCCTATAAGGAGAAAAACAATTTTTTTTTTATTCGTGTATATCTTTGTGAATAATAAATATCTTATCTTATCTTATCTTATCTTATCTTACTCATTTTAGGTGCAAACATGCTGGGAATGAAAGCTGGAGGGGAGATTGAATAATTTTTGGGGAAAAAAACTTTTGGAATGGAACCCACGGTTTTCGCCGTGGGTTCGAAAAACTGCAAATTTTCCAACTTTTTTCCCGTGAACAGATTTTCACCTTTTTTTTAAACAAAGAGGTATCTGGTTTTTGATCATTTTCCAACTTTTTTTTCCAATTTCCCGGGAATTTTCAGGTTGAAAATGTAAAACCAGCCTGGGTTTTCGAGACCGGACTTTAATGATGGGAGTTTAAAGTGAAGCCTTGATTGACAATTTTTGCAATAAGATGATGTGAAATGAGATTTGAGGTTTTTTCCGTGAAATTCAAATTTTCCTGACAAAATTTTTAATTTCCTGCAAATTATCTTCAATCTTTGCTCTAATTTCAACTCCCATCCGAAGGGACACGTTTCGAACAAAAATTTACATAAGCTCCTGGATACTAGCCAGAAAAGTTTTGGGGTTACACAACCGATTTTTTTCTGTGCATTTCTAGTTCAAGTCTTCGAATGTCTCACTCACCTAGCACCCTAGTTCGTTTCCTGGTCCCGTGTTTTCATTCATTTTCTTACTGCTTTTCGCCCGATTTTCTGTGCTTTCTGTGCTCACAGTAGACCAGACCTAAATGATGGAGCCTTAAGTGAAGCCTCAATTGACAATTTCTACAATAAAATGATTGGAGCGGTGGTAGCCGAGTGGTACAGGTGATGGCAAGCCAAACCATTCGCGCTGCCCTGTGTGGGTTCGAATCCTACTTCATCCATGGATATTTTGTGCTGTCCCCGAGGTTGCATGGTAAAGCAGCTTATAGTTGAATGCCGCCTCGTAAAATAAGACAATTAAATATAAAAAAAAAAAATTGGAATAAAATTTGAGGTTTTTCCGGAAAATTCAAGTTTCCCTGTTGAAATTTTCAATTTATTCTCAATCTCCTGCAAATCGTTTTCAATCTTTCTAATTCCAACTTCCCACCCGAAGGGACGTTTCGAACAAAAATTTCCATAGGTTCCTGGATACTAGTCGGGAAAGTTTTGGGGTGACACAACCGATTTTTTTTGTATCTCCATTCCTGACACCGTTATGAATCCATTTCTACATCAGAAGGTGGAAAAGAAGAACTACTGGAGGACCTCAGGGAAACTCCGGAGGGCCTCCGGGGAACTCAGTCGCCAAAGAGACTTCTCTTGTACAAATTTCTTCGGCGGGTTATCCCTCCTTACCAGTCAGAGTGAGATCATCAACAGGTCTACAAGCACTTTAGGACGGCCCTGAATTATCGGAAACTATACCTTCAACTTTTTGATTTCAAACCCTAGAGCTTTTCTGTAAATGTGAGGTTATGCAAAAAGCAAATGCGGATCAAGATATTTTCTGGCGGTCGATTTTTTGTTTATTTTCTGCGATTACGTCGCCGATCAGAAGGAAATCATCGCCTGTTGAAATAACTGAATTATTCTCCCTATTATTCACACTTTTCTTCTCGCCGTTCGTTAACCACCTCCAAAGCTGCTGCATTATTGCGTTTGCGAGTAGCCATTGCGTTGCGACAGCAGAGCAGACAAAACAGAGCACAAGCAGTACAAGCACAGCGACCGGGAGCGGGAGCGGGCGGCCGCAAGCAAATAAAACCAACGCCAGTCCACAGTGGCAACACTGTATACTCCTTGCAGTAGAATGCAACTGTACGTCACTGTGCATTGCTCTACCCGTAGCCATGAATAAGAAAAAGACGGATAGATATGCGTATGATGTGCGTTCATCAGGCTAGAGATTGTAAGCGAGGGGATGGCGAAGACGTAAGACGAAGGAATGTTTACCTCTGAGCCCGGTCAGCTGATGGTGAAAGTTCTTAACAGAAATATACTGGCGGTGTGTCGCCTTCGGCGAGTGTCAGTGTCTTCCTTCCAGCAGACGATATCTTTTATTTACATTAAGATACAAGCCGTCGTGTGTCGCCTTTGGCGAGTTCCAGTAACTTCCTTTAAGCTGACGGTGTCTTCCGTTTACATAAAGAGATACCAGCAGTTATGTGTCGCATTCGGCGAGTGTCAGTGTCTTCCTTCCAGCAGACGGTATCTTTTGTTTACACAAAGATACTGGCTCTAGTGTGTCGCCTTCGGCGAGTGTCAGTGTCTTCCTTCCAGCAGACGATATATTTTATTTACAAAAATACACCAACAGTCGTGTGTCGCCTTCGGCGAGTTCTAGTGACTTCCTTGAAGGAGACAGTATCTTCCGTTTACATAAAGAGATACCAGCAGTTATGTGTCGCCTTCGGCGAGTGTCAGTGTCTTCCTTCCAGCAGACGGAATCTCTTGTTCACACAAAGATACTAGCTATGGTGTGTTGCCTTCGGCGAGTGTCAGTGTCTTCCTTCCAGCAGACGGTATATTTTGTTTACACAAAGATACTAGCTCTAGTGTGTCGCCTTCGGCGAGTGTCAGTGTCTTCCTTCCAGCAGACGGTATCTTTTGTTTACACAAAGATACTGGCTCTAGTGTGTCGCCTTCGGCGAGTGTCAGTGTCTTCCTTCCAGCAGACGATATCTTTTATTTACATTAAGATACTAGCCGTCGTGTGTCGCCTTCGGCGAGTGCTAGTGAGTTCCTTCCAGCAGACGGAATCTTCCGTTAACATAAATATACTGGCGGTGTGTCGCCTTCGGCGAGTGTCAGTGTATTTTTCCAGCAGACGATATATTTTATTTACAAAAATACACCAACAGTCGTGTGTCGCCTTCGGCGAGTTCTAGTGACTTCCTTGAAGGAGACGGTATCTTCCGTTTACATAAAGAGATACCAGCAGTTATGTGTCGCCTTCGGCGAGTGTCAGTGTCTTCCTTCCAGCAGACGGTATCTTTTGTTCACACAAAGATACTAGCTATAGTGTGTTGCCTTCAGCGAGTGTCAGTGTCTTCCTTCCAGCAGACGATATCTTTTATTTACATTAAGATACTAGCCGTCGTGTGTCGCCTTCGGCGAATGCTAGTTACTTCTTTCCAGCAGACGGTATCTTCCGTTAACATAAAGATACTAGCAGTGTGTCGCCTTCGGCGAGTTCTAGTAACTTCCTTGAAGCAGACGGTATCTTCCGTTTACATAAAGAGATACCAGCAATTATGTGTCGCCTTCGGCGAGTGTCAGTGTCTTCCTTCCAGCAGACGATATCTTTTATTTACATCAAGATACCAGCCGTCGTGTGTCGCCTTCGGCGAGTGCTAGTGGCTTCCTTCCAGCAGACGGTATCTTCCGTTAACATAGAGATACTAGCGGTGTGTCGCCTTCGGCGAGTTCCAGTAACTTCCTTGAAGCAGACGGTATCTCTTGTTTACATAAAGAGATACCAGCAGTTATGTGTCGCCTTCGGCGACTGTCAGTGTCTTCCTTCCAGCAGACCGTATCTTTTGTTTACACAAAGATACTAGCTCTAGTGTGTCGCCTTCGGCGAGTGTCAGTGTCTTCCTTCCAGCAGACGATATATTTTATTTACATTAAGATACTAGCCGTCGTGTGTCGCCTTTGGCGAATGCTAGTTACTTCTTTCCAGCAGACGGTATCTTCCGTTAACATAAAGATACTCACACCTTCGGCGAGTTCTAGTAACTTCCTTGAAGCAGACGGTATCTTCCGTTTACATAAAGAGATACCAGCAATTATGTGTCGCCTTCGGCGAGTGTCAGTGTCTTCCTTCCAGCAGACGATATCTTTTATTTACATCAAGATACCAGCCGTCGTGTGTCGCCTTCGGCGAGTGCTAGTGGCTTCCTTCCAGCAGACGGTATCTTCCGTTAACATAAAGATACTAGCGGTGTGTCGCCTTCGGCGAGTGTCAGTGTATTCTCCCAGCAGACGATATATTTTATTTACAAAAATACACCAACAGTCGAGTGTCACCTTCGGCAAGTTCCAGTAACTTCCTTGAAGCAGGCGGTATCTCCCGTTTACATAAAGAGATACCAGCAGTTATGTGTCGCCTTCGGCGAGTGTCAGTGTCTTCCTTCCAGCAGACGGTATCTTTTGTTTACACAAAGATACTAGCTCTAGTGTGTCGCCTTCGGCGAGTGTCAGTATCTTCCTTCCAGCAGACGATATCTTTTATTTACATTAAGATACTAGCCGTCGTGTGTCGCCTTCGGCGAGTGCTACTTACTTCTATCCAGCAGACGGTATCTTCCGTTAACATAAAGATACCAGCAGTGTGTCGCCTTCGGCGAGTTCTAGTAACTTCCTTGAAGCAGACGGTATCTTCCGTTTACATAAAGAGATACCAGCAATTATGTGTCGCCTTCGGCGAGTGTCAGTGTCTTCCTTCCAGCAGACGATATCTTTTATTTACATCAAGATACCAGCCGTCGTGTGTCGCCTTCGGCGAGTGCTAGTGGCTTCCTTCCAGCAGACGGTATCTTCCGTTAACATAAAGATACTAGCGGTGTGTCGCCTTCGGCGAGTGTCAGTGTATTCTCCCAGCAGACGATATATTTTATTTACAAAAATACACCAACAGTCGAGTGTCACCTTCGGCGAGTTCCAGTAACTTCCTTGAAGCAGACGGTATCTCCCGTTTACATAAAGAGATACCAGCAGTTATGTGTCGCCTCGGCGAGTGTCAGTGTCTTCCTTCCAGCAGACGGTATCTTTTGTTTACACAAAGATACTAGCTCTAGTGTGTCGCCTTCGGCGAGTGTCAGTATCTTCCTTCCAGCAGACGATATCTTTTATTTACATTGAGATACTAGCCGTCGTGTGTCGCCTTCGGCGAGTGCTAGTTACTTCTTTCCAGCAGACGGTATCTTCCGTTAACATAAAGATACTAGCAGTGTGTCGCCTTCGGCGAGTTCTAGTAACTTCCTTGAAGCAGACGGTATCTTCCGTTTACATAAAGAGATACCAGCAATTATGTGTCACCTTCGGCGAGTGTCAGTGTATTCCTTCCAGCAGATGGCATCTTTGGTTTACACAAAGATACCAGCTCAAGTGTGTCGCCTTCGGCGAGTGTCAGTGTCTTCCTTCCAGCAGACGATATCTTTTATTTACACTAAGATACTAGCCGTCGTGTGTCACCTTCGGCGAGTGCTAGTGACTTCCTTCCAGCAGACGGTATCTTCCGTTAACATGAAGATACTAGCGGTGTGTCACCTTGTGTCAGTGTATTTTTCCAGCAGACGATATATTTTATTTACAAAAATACACCAGCCGTCGTGTGTCGCCTTCGGCGAGTGCTACTGGCTTCCTTCCAGCAGACGGTATCTTCCGTTAACATAAAGATACTAGCGGTGTGTCGCCTTCGGCGAGTGTCAGTGTATTCTTCCAGCAGACGATATATTTTATTTACAAAAATACACCAACAGTCGAGTGTCGCCTTCGGCGAGTTCCAGTAACTTCCTTGAAGCAGACGGTATCTCCCGTTTACATAAAGAGATACCAGCAGTTATGTGTCGCCTTCGGCGAGTGTCAGTGTCTTCCTTCCAGCAGACGGTATCTTCTGTTTACACAAAGATACCAGCTCTAGTGTGTCGCCATCGGCGAATGTCAGTGTCTTCCTTCAAGCAGACAATATATTTTTCTACGTGGAGGGACATCGCTGAAGGCAACACACGTTTATACCGTCCCGTGTCTGAATCAAGGTATTGACACAAGTTTTATAGTAAAAATCGTACGTTTCGGTGATGGCATACCCATCCATCTTCTACCTTTGTGCTGTTATTCCAGTCTGGGGCTTCCGAGGAGCGAACCGACCAAATCAAATATTGATATAATATGCTGGTCTCGTCTCTGGGAATTGGAAGTTGCCGAGTCCCATCTCGCTCTCACACACACACCGCCACCGGCGTGTGTGTCAACAACAAGGGCTGCTTTGCGATGCCTTGCTGCCGCAAAATTACTCGTAATACATAAAGGGATGAGAGCAGAAATTGAAGGGCGAGGATGCCTGCGGCCTTGGACGAGAATCCCGGGTATGGTTTGCGTGTCTTTCGCTCGTTACGCTACCCCGCAAGCGTTTAATTTCAGGGCGACGACTGGTGTCTGCAGAAATATTATAGGGACACGAGGAATTAGCACCTATGGATTGGCGCCCTTTGCGTCAAGGATACACGGTTCAAGAGTGTTGTGATCGTCTTCGAAGGACACTCGCGCTTGGGGGGTTGATCCTCGAGTTGAGATAAGCACATTTCATATCCTCCATTCCGTACAACACAGAACAGGTATGTGCTTTGGCACCGTGCAATTACCTTATCGATCGAAAGTGATTATCCTAAGTATACGGGTAACACGATAGTAATAAGCAGTTGGACAATAATTATTTGAGACCTCGAAACGGGAAGTTTCGCGCGATAAAGTCTTTTCCGTTATGGCAGGCCATTATCGTTTCATCACGGTTTCTAAAGGTTCCGAGCGGTTTTGTTTTTTGCAGAAATCTGGCACAGAACTGCTTTCTTGCACGGTGATACTCCTCAAAAATGCATGAACTATTTGCTTGGCCATAGTTACTCCCGCCGTTTACCCGCGCTTTTTTCGAAATAATTAACTTAGCTTCCATCCTGTATGTTGCTTATTCTCCAGAGTTTGATCTCTATTCCAATGGTCCTTGTGACTTACCTGGAACAAAAAAAACACAAGTTAGTAAATAATGTTAATTTTGATTGTAGAACTAGAATTAGAGTATTCAAGCGAAAATTGTCGTGGCTAGTGTGCGTTGTTGCCAACTCGGAAGCGAGTTATGAGTACGCCAGCAAAGGCACAAAGGGTTTCATTTGATTAGCGCTGATGACTGAGCTCTGGTCAGTTGAATACGTCCCCTGACTATAGCGATAACTCGAAGGAACTTGCCAAGTTAGTTAATTTTCCACAGCGACAGGTCTGAGAATTTCAATTGATATTACTGCCCTGCTACAAGTCGAGTCCACCAGGCTCGATAAAATATTCAAGAGCTCGCCTGAAACGATCCACCGAGCGGCCCCCAATGGGAAATCCGGCCCTGTTGCTCGCTCACTACTCGCTCGTACGCCCATATTATCGTCCCGCAGACTCTTTGTCTATTACCCTTTCCGTTGTTAATAAGAGACCACTTTACTCGTTGGGTAATTGTGCGTCATGACATCAGCATTCGCTCATGATGTGTGTCTGAACTCCTCATCAACGATTCCCAGAGACACATCTGCGGAAAACATGTTTTATTAAATTTAATTAGAGCAGTGCGTGAAACGGTCGGAAAATGGCGTGGGAATTTTTCATAATTTGTATTCGCCCGATCCGCCATCAGCCACTGTTATGCAGAATTGCAACTCTGTAATCTGATATCCAAAACGTCAAGGCGTTTTTCCGGTTAGCATGCAAGCCCGGAATAAAAGATCTAAAAATACTAAAATATGCGCGCCGCAAGACCAGTAGCAGTCGATCCAATCGGGGGGTGCACCATACACAAACTCACGTGGCCTTTCCCCCCTCGGCTCTGTGTTTAATAATGGATCTTAATTATTTACCGCTCGACGCTCTTTTTTCCCTGCTGCCCTTCGCCAACGTGCACACACCATTTTTCTTCTGAATCTGCGCTCTTCGCGAGTCATTTATCACACGCATTCTGATTACCCATCCGGCATGATGGAGTCTTTTCGGAGGTGCCGGCAATCTGTTATATCTTTTCAAGACTCACGTAATCCCGTCAGATTAATTGTGCTGGTGGCAGCACACGGTGCGAATATTGAAGACTTCACGCGAGAGTTTATATACATATTGCTCGATGCTGAGTCATTCCGGCAAGGAAATAGAAGTGAGCTCAAATCCAACCCCTTTCCCTTTCCGTCTCATCTTTGCAATCGAGCTGGCATTTACTCCATCCCCACGTCTTATTTTATCCCTACACTTCTTATCAGCGCCTCCTACCACCTTATATAGACTAGCTTCCACCAGGCAGGCAAGTTTGGAATTGGCCAAAAACGGAAGCGACTGATGGTGGACAAGTGGAAAGGGAGTCCTGCAGATGACGTCGTTTTTTCGTTGTTTATTTTAGGCAAAAGCACTTTACTCTGCAAGTTGTATTGTAAACGAAACCCATGTTAGTGGGTAGCGTCTGGTCAGTTGAAGTCTTTCAAAATTTGCTTCATCCCCACCTTTTATTCCATTTCTACACTTCTTCTTCCACCACCTCATTTGGTCATCAAGGACCGTTAAAGCTGAATCATCCAAAACGACCAATCGTCTAATTCTATGCAACTGGAATAATAATAGTACGATATTCAGGAGCGCACTGGATGCATTCCTGCCATTAAATCTCTCGGTGGAATTTTATGGTTCACTTAGGGAAAATTGGCAGCCGGCCAGCTATTCGCATCTTTTCAGAAATAGAAACGGCGACCATCGATCGCTTGCTTTTCCAGCGAAAATTATTATAGTCAGGAGAAATGACAGGTTGACCCATCCCATCCCGCATAAGTAGGTATGCCCGATTCCACCAAGATTAATCAAGTTATTAATCAAGCTCTTTTTCGGACTGCACAAAATGTGCCTGTTGGAAAAAAAAGTTGCAGATATTCGACGATGCATATCTCAATAGCTATTAGCCAGCAATGAAAAAACCGGTGAGCAAGCACTTAAATTTTAGTTAGCTTAATCGATGACAGTTTACTTATAAATCATCCTTATTTATCGCGCTTATTCGCACGAGTTTCTCATTTGAGAATTAATCTCGCACAGTCTTACGCGACGGCGAAATCAATTGTGTTTTATTAGCAGCTTTATGGCTCTGAACAGCTGTAGTGATCAAGTTTCAGCAAGAATGAGATTTGTGGTGTAAACAATAAAATTTTATTATGGGATAAGGAGACAAGATGTGCCTGCCTATTTTTGAATTTCCCGCGGGGCAGGTATATTAGGAGGGCGGTATTTGATTGTCAGTTGAGCTGTCAGTGCTGTCTGTCACTTGTCACGTTAGTGTTTTGTTTCACAGGCATCTGCGCGTGTTGTGCATGCCAGGCTTTGAATATCGCTCCTTTTTCGAGTGCTTCTCTGGGAAAGGAATACCAAATTGACAACTTGGTATGAAGAATCGAGCATTGGTGGTGTTTTCCATCAATTTCGCACAATTTTATAGCGTTAGAGCCTAGGCCCCATCTGCGATATATCGCAGATTTCTTGCGATGTGCGAAATAAATGTTGCGATGAGTGTTGATGTCAGAGTTTTCTTCCCAAATGTCAATGTCAATCAATAATGGTTGAATTGTCCAAGCTGTTAAGACATTTTTCATATTTTTAGTAGAGTTGTGAATTTGACCGGTCAAAATCTTGGCCTACTTAAAATAAAAGAGTTACCGTGGGTTCCACCAAAATATTTAACCAGCTGATAGCTAACTCGAGATTTATTTTGATGGATTCTGGCCAAATGATCAATGTAAATTCAGGTTTCACGCTGAGTAATTAACCAAAGGGTGGTATTTTTGCGATTTAACGTATTTACCAAAATGAATCTACCAGCATTGACCAGAAAAAAATCCGTTTAATCTCGGTTTAGCTTAAACCGCTCTTAAATTTTTTGGTGAAACCCGTGGTTAATATATTACAGGCGCCTACCCTACCCAAACCTAGGCGAGAACCAATCTCACAGGTTTTAGGCAACTCTTGCTACATCGATGTACTGCGGATTGCTCAAAACTCCCAGGCCATGATGATGACAGATGTCGCGATTTATCGCAGAAAAGTTGGCCCGTGATGAACGTCTTGCGACGTTTGCGGCCAGTCGCGGTGGTGATGGGATTTGGTGCTTTTCGGTTTTCCCTCAAAATGTCTAGGATGGATTTGATATGATTTTGTGGATATCTTGCAATGTTCGCACCATACTAAATCGTTATTTATTACCAAAATATATTTTGAATTTGTGTTGTGTCGATTCAAATGGGGGAAAGGGAAGAATAACATACCAAATTACCAATTTCGTTTCGAAGTCAACCTGGGGTGGGACTCTGTGTTCTTTGTCAACAGTCGCTTTCAACCTGACCTTGAGAAGGTACATGTATATTCCCTGTGCTTAGCGACTATCGCTTAGAAGCGACTGTCGATAGCGACAACACGGAGTCCCAGCCCTGATGGCTGATTGGTATGGTTGCCAAGCGTCCGGACTGTTCGGTAATCACTTCACATATCATATCACACCTTGTATACGGTACCAATTGGAAACTTTCAAGGTGCGTTCAGTCAGCTTATTTAGCCGCAAGTTTTAATTTTAGTCTGCTGACTAAAAGCTAAATAAGCTCTAAATAAGCTGACTGAACGCACCTTTAGAGAATCGAATCAAGGTCCCTGGGAAAAATCGTGTAGAAAAAGTTTTCAGTTCTCCAAAATATCTGAAAGGGAAATATCCCAGAGGGGGGTGAATTTTATCGTGAACACCCTGTACACGGGATGCTGTTGAAAAACAAAAATCTAGTTCCTCCATTCTCGGAACCCGTGTCTGGAAATGGGTGCTAAAATGACAAAACTTGATGACAGATGACAGATCTTGCGACTAGTCATCGCAGATGGGGCCTAGCCTTTATACGCTCGATCAACAGGTTGATTGCATGTAGAAAAAGTTTATGGCAAAATGTCAATAGTGTCATTGTCATATGTCAAGTTTCATCCATGCGGAGTCAACGTCAACCAGAATAACCTCACTAAATACTATAATTTTTACGTGTTTTGTTCACATGCTGGTTTGTCCGGCGTTTACGAGATCGAGATTGTAATTTCTATCATTCTAACAATGCTTTACACCTGTTATGTGTACCAATCCTTGTCTATGGCCCCAATGCAATTCCCTAACAAACGTCAAAACATGACTGGATCCTTGCGCTGCCTGCCGGTGATCAGGTGAACGAATTTCAAGCAATCACCCTACTGTTGAAGCTATCGTCTAGAAATGACGTATTGGTAAAGTCCAAAGTTGCGCGCTGTATTATCAACTGTAGATTTTATGGACATTTTCAGTATTTCGAACCAACATTTCGGTAGTTCTGAACAATCAGCGATTAATTTCAAACAAAACGAAGATAAGAAAGCCCAACTATCGAAAGCCACAAGACTAAAATTGTTGATGAGCTCGAAAGATTTTGAAATTCCCGCGGTTGATGGTCAAATCAAGTTGTCATTTGTCATAACGGTGCGGTTTGGTTTCAGACGCGATATTTGGGGTTTTCTATCGAAAAAGTGAAAACTTATGCAAAATCAAGTGAGTAGCTTCTTTTGGAAAATGAAACCATTGGCGATTTTCAGGAATTTGGGTCATTTTACTAGTTTTCTTGTTAATTTGAAGTTGACATGTCGGTAAAGCGCGCGCACTGTATTACCTACTTCAATAATGTCCACAGGGTCAATGCACCAGTAATGGACACTGATCTGTTTAGTACCTACTAATATATCTTTTAGCCTTCACGCTTCGACTTTCACGCCTATTCCGTAATATTACATGCTCCAGCCCATCAATCATGAAACGTCGCTCAAGTGAAATGTTACTTTTAGTGTGGCGTGTATACTTAGTAGATTCTGAATGAACGAAGCGACAAACTGCGATTGGCTACGTATACTTGCAAAGCAGCGAAGACAATCAGAAAGCACGTTTTGTTTCAATGTCAAGTTATCTTTTGGACGACATTGTACTTTTGCTGAAGCCTAGTCAAACAGAGCAAAACAAACTGACTTGGCAGGGAGCTGCCATACAGCACATACTTTGCAAAGACAGCAAGATGCGACGAGGGTTTCTTCGGGAAATGGATCCCGGTGTTTGCGATAAGAGGCAGCGTTTTACTCGCGTCTGTATTTGGAAAATAATAGCGAGTTGCGGCGGCGGGGTGCTTGCATCCATCAAGGTCTAAACTGATTGACCTAAAAGCGTTTTCGGTCAAAACGAGTTTTATTGTGAAGCTCTGGGTGATGTATCATCTTGTGGCTCTGGCACGAAAGAATGCATCGATCCTCGAGCCGTGAAACCGTAAGAGACGGACTTGACACAATTGTTGAAACAAGAAAAAGTAAAATCGAAACTCGATTCGGCGCTTCCCATTAGACCGATTTGTGCGAGAGCGTTGACGTTTGACAGCGCATGCATCTGTCAATAATTACGCCAACGTGACGGCAGAAAATTACTAGTCTAGTAAGTGCCATGTTTTGCCGCCTAATTTTTTATGCTCGAAGCTTTTTGCACGCATAGTTAGCGGAAGAGAAACAAGTGAGTATGCCTTCACGTGCGTGAGTCTCAGTAGCGCATTTTCTCAAAGAGGCATATTGTGAACGTAAAGAAATTTGGTTGAAGGAGAAACACCATTCCTTGCCCACTTTCTTCATTTGAAACTCATTGTGATATTTTGTTATCAGAATGGGGTACTTGCCAACTAAATAGATTTGAATGAAAATTCTTTCACTCATCAATATTTTTTTGTTTGAGGGCGGGAGCTGGGAGCGGCGACTAATCAAAAGTGGCCTATCTCTTCCCATTTTTAGTCAGCTATCTGGATAGCGGAACAATTAGATCGCCATGTCTTCAAGGTTATGTTTTACATTTATCTCTTACTTTGGGGGCGGCGTGTGGGAGCGGCAGAGTTTGGCAAAGAAATTTTTCCACAGTTTGAGTTGGGAGTTTCTGAATGTTTGAGGTAACATTAAAATGTAAATCAGTGGAAATTATTGGAAGTTGCACTTTTTTTCTTTTGGGGGTGGAAGTTGGAGGCGGCGTCATATCAAAAGTAGCCTATTCTTTCCCATTTTTAGTAAGCTATCTATATAGCGAAAGAATTAGATCGTTATGTCTTCGGGTTTATGTTTTTCATTCATCTCTCACTTTGATGGCAGCGTATGGGGGCGGCAGCATTCGGCAAAGTAACTGTTGCACAGTTTGAGTTGGAAGTTACTAAATGTAAGGGAAATATGACAATTAGTGAAAATTGTGAAAGTTGCATTTTTTGCTTGGAGGCGGCAGCTGGAGGCGGCGGCTAATTAAAGTGGCCTATCTTTTTCCAATTTCAGTCAGCTATCAATATAGTGAAAGAATTAGATCGCTATGTCTTCAGGTTCATGTTTTTCATTTATCTCTTACTTTGGGGGCGGCGTGTGGGAGCGGCAGCGTTCGGCTGAGCAAATGTTGCACAATTTGAGTTGGCAGTTCCTAAATGTTAAAGGGAACATCTTAATCAGTAACATTTGTGGAAGTTGCACTTTTTATCGTTTGGGGGCGGAATCTGGGGGCGGCGACTAACCAAAAGTAGCCTATCCTTTCCCATTTTTAGTCAGCTATTTATATACCGATAGAATCAGATCGCTATGTCTTCGGGTTTATGTTTTTCATCCATCTCTCACTTTGATGGCAGCGTATGGGGGCGGCAGCATTCGGCAAAGTAACTGTTGCACAGTTTGAGTTGGAAGTTACTAAATGTAAGGGAAATATGACAATCAGTGAAAATTGTGAAAGTTGCATTTTTTTACTTGGAGGCGGCAGCTGGAGGCGGCAGCTGGAGGCGGCAGCTGGAGGCGGCGGCTAATTAAAAGTGGCCTATCTTTTTCCAATTTCAGTCAGCTATTAATATAGTGAAAGAATTAGATCGTTATGTCTTCAGGTTCATGTTTTTCATTTATCTTTTACTTTGGGGGCGGCGTGTGGGAGCGGCAGCGTTCGGCTGAGCAAATGTTGCACAATTTGAGTTGGCAGTTCCTAAATGTTGAAGGGAACATCTCAATCAGTAACATTTGTGAAAGTTGCACTTTTTATCGTTTGGGGGCGGAATCTGGGGGCGGCGACTAACCAAAAGTAGCCTATCCTTTCCCATTTTTAGTCAGCTATTCATATACCGAAAGAATCAGATCGCTATGTCTTCGGGTTCATGTTTTTCATTTTAAAGTGCTTGGGGGCGGTTTTCAGCAGTTTTTTCATGTTGGCGGCGCATATTGAAGACGGAATGTTTGTTGGCTTACGTTTATAAGTGGCAACTATGTATTATTCAAAAAATGAGAACACTAGAGCATCAGGTCTGGTAGAAAGTGCAATATTATGTTATTTCAAGTTTATCGGGGGCGGTTTTCTCTATGTTGGCGGCGCAATATGGACATCCAATATAGCCTAGCCCTCCTTTGGGAGTGGCAGCTATGTAACAGCGAAAAAATTAGAAAGCTAGGTCGTCTAGTTTGGGAGGAGTTCGATGAACGGACGGACGGACGGACGGACGGACAAAGCGGTTGCAATAGCGATTTTCATCAAGATGGAAAATGCGCTAAAAACTTGCAGGAGACTACTGTGTAAGAGCGCGGCCTGTGATTCAAGTTCTCGTTTTCATTGTTGTTGCGGTGGCTATCCCGCGGCGACTTGCGGCTGCCTCCGAGTTTCCAACCGAAGAGTCTTGTTGCTGTACTAGCGCCGGTGTCTTCAAACAACATTCCGAACGTATAACACCACATGGCTGAAGTTACATCCGATATTATGGGTGCGGTGTCTCTTGAAATTATTGTTTAATCGCAGCTTTGCAATATGTAGGTAGGGTTTAAGGTCAATAATATGATACCTTGCAGGTCTAGAATTCCCAAGGATTACTGGTTCTGCTTCTAGTACTTTTACAGCGTTTTCTATTATTTGGGAGCTGCATAAGTATCATATAAAAAAGCTTACAGCAGCGTTTGCAATGGCCCTAATAAAGATTTCACCGTGTTAAAAAAACCTTCCCGAGCGAAAAGGCGAGAGTCTGAGCAAATTTTTAACTTGGTGCTAAGTAGACATAACCTTACCTACTCGGAGTTTTAACGGCTTACGGCTTTAACAACCAATCAGACCGCTAAATTTGGCAATAAGTTACAGCAATAGTTAGTAAGTCCCAGCTTTACACGTGCGGTTCCGTAACTGGAATTCATGAGCCTCCCCTGCAATTTTTTTTTCACCAATGCGAGATTTCCCACTGTCACCTCTGGATTTTGTCGCTCGTCTACGGCAGCCCGAAAACGCAATTCCTTTGTCTGTCTCCGAAGCGGGCGTCATTCCTTTCGCGTTCCATCACAACGAAATTAAACTCTCTCTCTGGTCCTTGCTTTTGCGTCGTCGACCACGCATTCGCACATCCTCCCCCTCGACCCATCCTCCTCTCTCGACCTTCCAGCTTGCACTCGTCTCGTGCTTTTAATTAAAACCCAGCGCGCTCCGCGCTCTTGTTTGAACTTGAACTGCTTTCAGCACACCTAAAACGTCAAAAGTCGAGGGTCTCGACGGACCGAAAAACGTAAAAATATATTATGCTCAAACACGGCTGGTGGATGAATGCACGTCGATGGGGCTAATTCCGGCGTTGTGTAACTGTGAACATTTCCCTGCCGTATAATTTCATTTGTACCACTGGCATATGTATAGGTAATATGCAAATTATACTTTGCACAATTGCATTATTCCGCAAATTATGAAAACCGTTTCCATGCATTTGGTATTCCAATATACAAATTATCATGTCGCTGTTATAGAATCATCAGATCGTAAACTGGTAATACGCGTGGCTTAATCCTTTCACATCTATGCATTCGGACGCATTTACCTACTCGAAAATGGAACCAGCAAAATGGAACTGTTGCTTCGTTTGCCGGACTGGCCGGCAGAAGTACATTGCCGCGGCATTATGTGCCATTGTGTCGAGTGTTTTTCTGATCCGGCTTGTGTTTCCCCGTGCCACCGCTCGACCAGACGTGGCCAGTCTACATCGAATCGATCTAGTCGGCTGTGAGATTTTGTTTTCAAGTTTCCAATAGTGTAATAAAGGAAATGCCCAAAACTTTGCAGTTGGCTGCTCTGGCCAGACCAGTTTTGGATCACATTTTTTTGCGTATTTCCTCTGCAGATAGCCGGAACATTTTTGCGGGACGTGATGTCTGACGCTTTTTTCCATTTAATTGGAAAAAGTGGCAATTTTTCGACCTGATTTCAATTTTCGTCAATGAACAAATAAATCAAAAGAGCCTTGACATTTGACAGTTGTCAGAAATAATACTAACCTCTCGAAGCCGGTTCAACTTTCGATGGTTCAAATTGAGGAGTATACAATGCCCTCCGTCCAAAAAGAGGGCCCCATGCAATCATCAACCCTTTCGCCTCTTCCAGTCAAAAATACACGCCAAACCCTAAAGAATTATAGGCGATCGCCGTGCGGTCTGTCATTGGCAAAAGAATTTACGTGTAAGAAGTAAAAGCCACTCAAAGTTGCGTATTGGACCGAAATTGATGTTAGCACCTTCAATTTGCAATTTGCTTTTGTTTTGGGGCTTCCCAGGACAAGTTTTTGTCGACCCTGAATGGGCCGCCGTCAAGATGATTTAGATTTGCGGCCGCCCCGTGCTCTTTTGGTGTCTACATGACGGTAACACAGCTCTGCGTCCCCCTAGTCCTTCCACGTATGACCAGGTCAGTTTTCCAAGATTTTAATATTAATTTGATATCTACATGACGGTAACACAGCTCTGCGTCCCCCTAGTCGCACTTCCACGTATGACCAGGTCAGTTTTCCAAGATTTTAATGTCAATTTGATAAGAAATATGAACTACGCAACACTCAAAGCGTCGTTCTCGGAAATTTTGCCCCTTTTGAATTTGATGTAACTTTTTGGATTGCAAGTAACAAATTTAGTTCTGTTTAAAATATTTTTTAGCACATTTCTTCAGCTATCAGTCCGTTGGTTTTCAAAACATCAGATATTTCACATGAAGTTTGTACAGGGTGTTGAGTAAACCAGTGCAAATTTTCTAAACCGTCAAGAAGCTCTCGTTTGGAAAATAATTTCTTTTCCTTGAATTGTAACCACAAAGATACCGAGGTAGGCCTTGAAGTACGGGATGGTGTTTGAATTCTCCGCTTATCTCCTTTAGTTGCAGAATGAACACAAAAAATCTTTTTTTGGTTTTGCAGTGTTAACTTCCTTCCTCGTCAACGGATTTTGAAAATTTGCAGCTCATATTGAAGCTGAAACTTTAGGGTGAATAGACCTGAGGATCAGAAATGACTCGAGACAAACAGTCAGAGCTTAAAGTTCCATAAAAGGTGGCCCAAATCTGAAACGCCGTCGAAGCCCGTTTGGGAGAAGGATTTGGTGAAGAAAACCGTTTCTTTAGGAGAAATCATTTGTTCTGAATACGTTAGGTTTTTCTTGCTTGCCCTGGCCAAGAATTGTAGGTGAAGGAATCCAATTACAAATTTATGGTCAAGAAGGTAAAACAGCCTCTTGATCACCTAAAAATGGTCGTAACCAACACTACAAAAATAAAAACAATGAGTAATAGGCAAACTAGGTTAGGTAATTCATTGTTTTGATTTTCGTAGTGATGGTTACGATCAATATTAGGTGAACATGGGGCTATTTTTCCTACTTGAACATGCAGTTGTACTTGGATTCCTTCACCTACAATTCTTCACTAGGACAAGCAAGAAAAACCTTAACGTATTCAGAATAAATTATTTCCCCGGAAGAGACTTTTATCAAACCCTTCTCCCAAACGGGCTGTCGACGGCCATCTTTCATGAAACTTTCAATTCTGACTGTTTGTCTCGAGTCAGTTCTGATCCTAAGGTCTTTTTACCTAAAGTTTCAGCTTCAATATGAGCCGCAAATTTTCAAAATCGGTCAACGACAAAAGAAGTTGTCGTTGCATAACCTAAAAGATGTTTTTTTTTGTGTTCACCCTGTAAATAAAAGTGATAAGCGGAAAATTCAAACAACATCCTGTACTTCAAGGCCTACCTCGGCATCTTTGTGGTTAAAATTCAAGAGAAATCTTTTTCGAACGGGAGCTTCTTGGCGGTTTAGAAATTTTGCACTGTCTTATTAATGGCTTATTAAACACCATGTACAAACCTTATATGAAGAACCTAGTGTCTTGCAAAACCACGGACTGATAGCCAAAGGATTAAGTCAGCGAACACTTCAAACAGAATGAAAATTCATGGTAGCAGTCCAAAATTACATCAAATTCAAAAAAGGCAAAATTTTCGAGAACGACACTTTGAGTGTTGCGTAGTTTAACTTTACTTCTAGAGAAGTCAGTTTCACACCAGGTAAAAAGGCAGCAAGCCTACACTGCTAAAGTAGAAAATTTCCCCAGCCAACTAGAGTCACAGTACAAGTGAACCTACTATACTATCACTAGTGACTGGGAACCGTACTGACACCAAAAACGAAAATCTAGTTCATTTTACTGGGCTGTGTTTTACTTCCCAACCCCCGTCTCCAAAGTCTCCATCTTCTTGCGGATTCGAGGGATTTGCTACCCCCTTTTCTGGGAGCCCTCTTGAGCTAGAGACTGTCTGGTTCCACAGTGCCCGGTCGTTGTCAATTCGCGAAAATGCCTTTTGGCTTGACGAATGCTCCCGCTACGTGGCAACGAATCATCGACATTATTCTGAGTTGAGAGCTCCAACCGTACGTGATAGAATACTTGGACGATATCATCGTTGTATCCTCTGATTTCGATCATCATCTGTATGATTTATACCTTCTGTGCTGGCACTATCTTATATGCGCCAATGGAAACTGAAAGGTATTTTTGCCAGCGCAATTTCAACTGAAGGGTGTATCAGGTTAACTATACGTGGACTGATCCAGTTCACGAAAATGCCATTCGGCTTGCCAAATGCTCCCGCCACGTGGCAACGAATCATCGACACTATTCTGAGTTCAGAGCTCCAGCAGTACGTGATGGTATACTTAGACGATATCGTTGTATCCTCTGATTGTGATCATAATCTGGTCACTTTGACAACTGGATCGCTTTCGTGCTTTTGGATTGACCGTCAGACTGGAGGAGTCTTAGTTTTGCATAAATGTTTAAAATATATCGTTGACCGTCGCGGACTGATAACCGACCTGAATAAGGTTCAAGCCATGCTGGATATTCCGATCCCCGCCAGCGTCAAAGATGGCCGTAGATTTCTTGTAACCGCATTACAGTACAGCCGACCGATTTGTCCCGGAATTTTCTACAGCCCTGCTGGTGAAATTGACAAGAAGAGGAGGGATCATAATCGCCTCCTGTTGCTCTATACCTTAATGGATTCCCGAGGACGTTTAGCTAGATGGACTCAGCGCCTACAGCCCTACAAATTCACAAATGTGCATCGGAAAGGCAAGGATCACGTGTGCCTGAGCTACTGTCCCGTTCCGTGCCAACAGTGGATGCTGTGACTCAGGTAGAATCGGTGGATAGGTGGTATCAGGGTAGTTGCAAAAAGTTAAAGCTGACCCAGAAAAATATCCACAATTTCGTGTCAAAAATGAGATCCTCTACAAGCACAAGCTACTATAGTGGAACACTTGATAGGACCAGGTCATCTTACTCTTCGAAGCATCACGAACGATACTGTGTGATAACGGAGTTCAGTTTCGGAGCCGTAATTCGCCCGTTTCGCTGAAAAGTATTAGATCAAAATCCAGTTCACCCCCAACTATCATCCGCAATTCAACCCTGCTGAGCGGGTCAACCATGTTGAAGACCATGCTGTTTTGTTATATTGATAATGTCAAAAGCAGCTGCAGTTCTTTCATCGCACGCTCAATATAACAGAAACAATATGAATGCTCATGCTAGAATTCTGAAGCAACCTTCTTATTGTCTTTTTCTCGGAAAAAATCATGCGATTACGAATAATTATCGGTTATGATTCAAAACAGACAGAAAAGTGACATCATTTCCAAGACACTCCCGGGAACTAATTGCACTTCTCCTCGAGGGTGCAGCCGTTGTTATTATGCACAAGTTATCTGCGTTTCAGAGCGCTCTCCTGTCGTGTGCATCACCATCGAAGCTCTGGCATGCTCCACTTGGTTTTTTGTGCATCGTCCGTTGGAGCTTACAGTTTTTCCAGTAATAGAGCCGCCCCCGTGTTTTTCTCTCCATTTTGCGCGCTTATTTGCCATTAAAGCTCTGTGGGACAAAGGTGCCGTTTACATTCATCTTTCATAATCATCGATAAACAAAGGATCCTTTTTATATCCATCCCGGGGATTTTAAATTAAACGTTACGCAGTAGACGACCAGCAGCAAGCCGACCAAACCAACCAACAACAAACTAACGGAGATTGACAGATGTTCCACATAATACCAAGGACAATGGAGGACGGACAAAGGATCGCGCGCGATGATTTCGCTATTAATCACTCTTTGTGTTGCCTCTCCCGTGTCCACAGGTGAAAAATCTACATACTATTTT
This sequence comes from Anaspis maculata, assembly GCA_949128115.1. Classification (NCBI taxonomy): domain Eukaryota; kingdom Metazoa; phylum Arthropoda; class Insecta; order Coleoptera; family Scraptiidae; genus Anaspis; species Anaspis maculata. The sequence goes on along the minus strand of OX421964.1, from coordinate 79,168,316 downwards.
GTAAATAATGCGGTGTAGCATGGATTAACTGACCATGAATTTTAAGAACGCAGAGTTTATCGCTTAACGCTCGCGTTTTGGGACGAGGAATTTTCTATGATAGCCTTTCGCTGGCCTTTGCTCGGTAGTACTACGTTTTGTTGACTAGCGCGCTTACCCGTGAAGGATTCCAGAGCATAGGCAACCCTTGAATCAAGCCCTCCTGTCTGTCGCCACCCTTAATCTAAGCTGTCTATCTACAGCCGACCCTTAAATATCTGCTCTTTGTTTTGATTCAAACTCTTGAATTTGTATTCAGTGTTTTCGACCGCCTTTGACACATGCGTGACTAAAGCTCCAAGTAATGTGTATTTTTGCTTTCATCGGCACCTGCAATAAGAGCTGTTTGCACGTCTGACGAGTACTAACAGGTGGAAACTGCTGGGCTTGTGAGATCTCACGCGTCGTCACCACGAAACCGTTTCCAAATAAAGCTGTTCATTCTTGCAGATTGTTAGCTGGAACCCTAGCCCGTGGCCTAGATGGTAATTTGTACTATACGAATAAACTGAGGGAAGCACTGGCGAACGCTGGCACTGAGTTTATGAAATTGTTATTCGACACGCCAGCAACAATCAAAATGTAGTCATTTCTGAATCAACACCACTAAATTGCTAGTGCAAATTATGCTGCACAGAGCTAAACGTTTCTAATTGCAGAGTACATGTTCTTGAATAGGAATATATACGGCGTTTATCAAACACGCGACTGAATGCAATAATACACCAAGATGTTTGTGAGCTTTGTGCAAGACGCTTCAAAGCGAGCTTTGGGTGCTGCACAAATCGATCCTTCAGGTGAGTTATTATCATCAAGGATGCTCCGGTACACATAGTTTTGAAACCTTGAAGGTTCTTCTCCAAAGCGGAACCTGAATTTGGCTTTGATACAATTTTGGTCAAGGTAGGAACAATAATTATGAACCCATCATCAACGCCATCAAGAAAACACGAACAAAAACTAAAATTATTAAGTGGCACACAGACACGGAAATATCATGCACTTCACAAACTACATTCATAACGCAAACAATGCCAGAAGTGTGTAAGATGTGTGTATGCGTTGGGTTTATATACTGCAGTATGTTTAAACACGCACATAATAACTCATTAACATGGGTGTAATTAAAGGCCGTTTATCCAAACACGACAAATTGACGCAGCTAATTAAATCAAACAACCTGCGGTCATTCGAGATTCATCTCGCGTTCATTATTGACATAAATCGTGTAGGCAATGTAAATATATAGTTTTTGGGCAGTATATCCCTGCCGCTTGCAGTATACTTTACTGCCGCATAAACCGTACATTGTCTCCGTTCAATAATGAACGCGACATTGTGTGCGAATCGGTTTTAAATAAATTGCGTTTATGAGATTACGGATGTGCACTGCTGCCAATTTCACGCGTAAATTCGGCAGTCAATCTTCAGGCTACATTTGCTATTCGAATAGCATATAACTCTGAAATTTCCAAGTGTTTTACGTTATATAAAATGGGGTCAGTCGATGGTGAACTTGAATGCGATCGTCTCCCGAAAGATAGGTCGAAGTGTTCGTATGACACAAAGTCTAAGTGTTCGTATAGCACAACAAGCAAGCTGATCTGATGCGGACACTCTAAGCATCCACTCTACCGTGCTTAATGAGTTAATCGTAATTAATCGAGGGGGTGAATCAAGACGGAATATACATGCGATCATTACCTGAAAGATGGGAGGTTTGTTTCACACAGAACACGCTTTAGAGGATAGGACAGCCAGTTCGTTGTAGTTCGCAATGAACATCCTTCGCGCCGGTTTGATGCGAACACTGATAACATTATTATCACCATCATCATTATCATCATCATCTTGTTAGAATTCTGCATCAAGTGACCAAAGGTTTTCAATATCATGGAAATAGATTGAGCTCTACGATTGAAATTTAATTGTGAAACTATCCGAATTTTCTGAGAAATCGTAACGTAGGTATTGAAAATTATTTTTTTGAATGTCTTTCCGGATCAAACAAAATCAAATTTGTTCTAATTGTAATCATAACACTATCTGGAAACAGAAGACGGAATTTAGTCGTAAACGACACCAAACTTGTCAATTTTGATCTGAAATCAACGTCAAAGAAAATCAGTACCGTGGCTGAAACTAGCCCCCTTCTTTAGTAATAGTGACAAATGGTTGACCGTGTCATAATGAGGACCCGAAGCCGTACATTTTACAGTAACGATTCTACCACCATTCTCTTCCTAATTGCAATCCTGAATGCAATTTTGAGTCGATGTAGGCACAGAAGAATGCGATTTACTTACGCAACTATTCCATTTTTGCACTTAACATCGCCCACTTTAATCGTCGCTATGGTAACCAATCTATTCTTGCTGTTCTTTTTTTGACAACTGACGTTTCAGTCTCAACTGTCGACGTTTGACAGCCAACCGACAGCTGCGTGCGACATTGCTCATTGCAGGTTATTGTCTGTGGTTATTGTGCCTTCCAAAGTGTATGCTGTAAAGAAAGAAACAGAATACGTGCCAGATATTTCAGCTTTTGTGCCATGCACGACCAATACGGAACTCTCTATGGGCTCCCACAAGCTCGACGTAGGCAACAGTGTAAAACGGCCCTGCTGTATTGTTCGTTGCCTACTATCACTTTCGTGTGAAAATGCATGTGCTCCACAAAACGCATGCAGTACGTTATTGCCATTAAAGAAAAAACACAAATATGTATTGGAAAGCAAATGAAGATATTACACGCGTCAACTATAGTACGTTCACTTGTACCGTGATTCTAGTCGGCTGTGAGATTTTGTTTTCAAGTTTCCAAATCTGAAATATAGAAAATCCCCAAAACTATGCGGTTGGCTACTCTGGCTTCATTTGGCACAATAATCCACGAAGAAAAACGAAATTGGCGGAACGAGTTTTTGTCGGCCTTGAATGGCCGCCGTCAAGATGACTCAAATTGAAGGCGGTCCCCTAAGGTTTTGGTGTCTAAATGACAGTAATACAGCTCTGCGCCCCTCTAGTCGCATTTCCACGTATGACAATGTCAGTTTTCCAAGGTTTTGATATCAATTAGATAAGAAATATAACTTCACTTCTAGAGAGGTCAGTTTTACACCAGGTAGAAAGGCGGCAAACCTGCAATGCTAAAGTAGGAAATTTGCCCAGCCAACTAGAGTCACAGTACAAGTGAACCTACTATACTTACTTTTCGCGACTTTTTTCCCGTTTTCTGTGTTTTATTTCTTCTTTTTAAACGTACTTTCAACTCCTTTTTTGCGGAGTTGGAAGTATCGCTTTTGCGCGATACTTTCCATGCGTTGTTACCTTTTTTTCGCGGTCTTCCGCTGTTTTTTTTTCCAGCATTTCATTGCTTCTTTACACGCGTCGGCTGCCTTTTCTTGGGACTCTCTTCCCGTTTCGTGTGATTTATTCCTTCTTTTCAATGGCAAATTGCAACGATTGTTAGCAATTTATAGCCCTGTTTCTTGTTTTACTACGCGTTCATTTTCGTTTCTCCCCGCCCAACACCTCTACTTTGCTCCCCGGTCCCGTTGGTCTCATTTAGTAGCGTATTGTCACAAAAACATTGTCTTTTGGTGGTTTTCTTACGACTTCTTGCGATATTTTGCCCTATTTTTGCTTTAATGACGCGTTATTTTCAACTTCTCCCCGCCCAGCAGCCCTATTTTGCTTCCCGGTCCTGTTGATCCTGTTGAACTTTCATAATTTTTTCTCTAAAATTTGTGGATCTTGCGCAAAATTTGCTCTGAAAAACCTTCTTGGCCACTGGTTTTGTCCATTCCTAATTTTGGAATGATCGAAATCGAGGTTCCCTTTATAACACGGTCACCGACATATGTTGTGGTGATGTTCAACTGTGGAAATCTACTACATCGATAATCTTTAGGTACCTACTTTCCACTGATAAGTGATAACCGGCTTCAGTTCTTGCCTCTGGACGGTAGGCAAATGGCAATTCTGACAGCTGCACGGCGGTTCCGTCCAGCTACAAAGTTGATACGGTATTATGTTATAACACATGTACAAAGTACAAGCTGTTTACGAAAATAAACCAGATTTCCCAGGAAAAAATAATAAGGGCTCTTGTGTTGTGTATAACTGGTTGCATAACCAATTACCGTTGCACAACAGGAATCGCTACAGTTCACTCTAATAAACTGGAAATTGCATGCTTCTTTGTTATGTATCTGCAAAAACGTTCTTTTTCCTTTGTAACAAGATTCAATTAGTGGACTTGCCAGTTTTTGTCCGTTACACAAAAAAATCTGTGGAATAAAACTTCATTAGTGTTACCATGAACAGTATATCTTGCGCAATAAGCTGCGGCTAAGTACGCTAGTTGTGTTAGCTAATTAGCTAGTATATTTTTATAAAACGTTACCCCTCTGTAAAGCACAGACCCCTGAGCGTTTTCCGCACTGCCCCATAACCATCAACACGTCTCGGATCGTAATCCAGCCACGCTCTTATGTGGTAGTTGCTAGTTTAATTAAAATCGCCCGGTAGCATCAGCAGACGGGAACGGCAGCGAAAATCCTGAGGGATGCGGTAAAACTATCCTCTGATCGCACAGCACTAAAGAGCGAGGGAAGACAACCCTGGCGGGAGTAACGAAATCCAGGAAGGTTACGTGTATGCATTGGGTGTAACCCTATGCTCTTAAAACCTCTGTCTCTTTCTTACGACTCTGGAAAGCAGAGGATGGGAAGTTTCAAAGCGAGTGCGGCAAACTAACTCCGACGCAGCCAGTTTCGGTAGGTAATCGAAAAAGTTGTGTTGCGCAACGGGTTGTTTTTTTGCAAAAGGGTTGTTTTTGACTGTTATTAGGTGTAAGTACGCTGCAAGTAATTCTTTTTCCCTCTTGTTCGTTCCAGCGCGCATGTAATTTTATTATTCCAGATGTCTCAGGAACAAAGGGAAGCGAGCGCGAGATGCCGTAATTAGCACGATAGGTCATAAAAACAAGGGGTTTGTACTCGTAATTCCGGAATAATAACATCCAATTTGGAATGCCGCTTTTAAGGGCGGCTGCGAGCGTACCGCCGGTTGCATACTCTGGTCGCGAGTGGCATCGCTCGCTGCGATCCAATTTTTTTCATTACGATTTTTATTACCGTTCTGAATCAAATCGAAAAGTTTGAACCAATCCACGTACCTACCGAACTTTATTAACACGGGACTGCGCGGGTGTTAATTGCTTCGACTCTCTCCGGTCCTGCTTTCCACCCTCCAATCCCTCCATACACCGCGACTCTCGTTCAACAACAATTATTTACACGTCGTCTCTTTCTCTTTTCATCTGGCGCTGTCCCACTCACCCGTCCGCAGCGCCGCACTCTGCTGGTTTGATTGCAATTTAGCATTTCGGACTGTATGGAAATGGGTTTGGGCGGAACAAAGCAGACCGGAAGTGAATTACGCTCTCGGTGCCTTCCTCAATCAGCTCGCTTATTAAGTGCCATCAGGAACACTCTGTCTATTCCGCTCTATAGCCGGACGAAGCGACGCCCTTTGACCTTTGACAATTATTGCACACCGAGTGCTCCGATTTCGAATGCAAAGAACTTGGGTGTCGAGTGAGGAGAAACACAACGAGGCTGCCGGAGATGAGATATGTATATGTATGCGGCGTGGCATATCTCCTGCTTTTCATGCAGGAGATGTATTCGAACCGGAAACCCATGGATATGCATCGCCAGACGCTTCTGCCTGAAAGGCCAAAGACGGCATCGTGACCGGGAGAGACGGTGCGTGAAACGGATGTGTGTCTTCATGTGTGTGATGCATGCGGACGCCGAGCTCTCCGCGAAGGATTGGTCGTAACACAATTCGTTCTTTTCGGGACTCGGTGATTGATTCTTTCATGAGCTCAAGCTCACTACTTAATGCAATCCATTATTGGCTCAACGAGCATAATGCCTCGGGGAAATAAATACCGGGTTCATTACAATTTACTCCGCAGTGATTTGGTCATAAAGCGCGCGCGGTAAATCTTGCCCATAACTACGGTGCTTCGTTCTGTCGTTGCTGCAGAGAGAAAATTGCTTTGCGGACACTTCAATTTTCCTCGCAGGCATCGGTACCTACCTACATGGAATATGGCCCGTGAATATGGCCAACGGCCGGAGCACAATTGCGACCCAGTCAACCGTAAAATGAAAGGCTTTCGATATAGATTTCGCGCTCGCGATATACCTTTTTCGGAAAATGCGCTTGCTGCAACTGCGACACGAGAGGGCATGCTGCGCCGGTATTTAACGCTCCTAACTGACGATTCAATTCCAAAGGAATGTGTGCAGGAATGCAGGATTAAAGAGGATCAAAGAGAAAACGTCCAATTTAGGAAGTAGGTACTACACCAAAGTGAATTGCAGCGAAACGTGCAACGCCAGCTGGATATGCAACCAATTATACGCAACCCTTATTTAAGTGTAACCAATCTAATGACGGTTTATTACTCATGGAACGAAAGTGCGCACTGAACCGCCCTGACAGTGAGCACCGACCAATAGCCAGAGCTTGTTGGCGAGTTTCCATGGCGACAGGAGCAGAAAGTGCCATTTTCCAGGTGAAAAATGCTGAAATGATTTCCAAAAAATAAGAGCGCGGATGACGTTGACGTCAGAAATCAACTTGACATCGCAAACAGCAGCAGCAGTTGCAGGGTTCGAATAAATTTGATTTGACGTGCTTCGTTTGACAGTTGACAAATGTCAATCTCTTGTTCGACTAAAACAAAGCAAAATACATTTTTTGCTGCGTTGCCAAGTGCAAGGTATTGTACCACATTTTTATTCACGGTAATATGGTTCGACAGCGAGTTTTATGCAGCGGTTGAAGTATTTCAAACGTCACTAACGTCATTACTGTCAATTCCTACGATTCACGATGTCAAGTAGATTCTGCGCATTGCTTTTTTGGAAACCCTATTCCATCATACTGATATTGTGTGTACAAAAAAACCTAAATTGCAATTCAAGTCTTTGCTACGGATCCAAGATCTGTAGACTATACAGGGTGTTTGGGTGTTATACCCTGGACACACTAGAAAGCTCCAAATGATCATCAAGCACGAAATGTAATTACGTTTTCCTTGCTGTCACCAAGACATTAGGTACTGGTTATTACAACTTCAAAGGATGATTCCCTATCAAGAATAAGGCCGAATGGAACTAAAATTCATGATCCTAAAATGCTTACTTAAAAAGATACAGGGTGTTGAAGTTGACTTTTCTCAATCGTTTTTTCACCGTAACTTTTGAACCGTTCTCGTACTCGTACTCAAATAAGTCTCCATCGAATAATAATACAGCGATCCTTTAAAAAATGTCATAGTGAGTAGATAACACAGGTCAACACCAATTTTGTGCCTGGGATAAGTATACCAAATTTCTGTTGCTTGAGTCAAATTAACCTTGAGAAAAATAATATCCCATGAGAAAGTTTGCTTTTGACATAGGTATTTCAAAATTAATGAAAATGTCGATTTTAATAATTCACTTGTTGAAAAAAATAAAATAAAATTTTTTTGTTCTTTTTATTACCTCTAACACAAATATAATACAAAATAATTTAAAAAATCAGAAATGAAGTCCTTGACTCTTCCTATTATGATGATGAGAACTTCAACATTTTTTCATTTTTTTCGGCATTTCAAATTTCCTACAAACGTCAAATAAAACGACTATCGTTCTTGCGACTTCAGAGCACTCTAGACTCTAATGTAGATGACACATGAACGTCAGAATTTCCCTCCGTCTCCCTATAAACTGATTTTCTGTTTTTATTCATGATATGAAAAATGAAATCTGTTTCGTTAGTACCTACCAATATTACAAAAGCAAACTTTGATGAGAATGTGGGTATTTTTCCATTATTTTGACTCATGACATATATTAAAATCATAAAATAAACTCTGGCACAATTTTTTTTTCACTTCATTGACCTGTGTAATAGGGGGAGTGCTCCTTTTTTCTCCCCCATTTTCACCTCCCCTGATTATTTTTTGAAATTGTTCATGTTTTCGGATTCTATATTCAATTTAGAAAAAAGTTACTCTTGCAAAATTTTACTTCCCCGACCCATCACCCAACGGGGAGAGGTAGTATGTATTGTGAACGCACTAAAAAAAATTCTAGATGAAGACGGATATATCCATTTTGATATATGAACATTTTTAGAGTATCGACTTGAAATTCGGTGTGCGGACATTGTTGGCCCGTGGAAAGAGCCCATTAGTTTTTGGTTGTCATCTGTCAAATCGAAACGTCACTATCAAAAAATGGCAGAAGTCACGGAACTTGACTTGCAATATGTCATCTGAAAGCTCTTAAAAAACTCTATTTAGAGCTGTTACATTTTTTTGTCCAACTGTCATCTGTCAAATTTAAAAATGTCAAAGTTCAAAATTTTACTATTTGATTATTCAAAACCTATCCGATGGATTAAAACCAAATTTGGCAGGAAGCAACACAGCAAAAGAGTCAAATTAAGTCTGCAGTTGCAGTTCTTCGCCATTTTCCAGTAGGGCGTAATGAGTTTTCAAAATTTCTCCTAGCCGTTGCCACCCGAGGGGGCCTCTCGCCCCTATTTTGACCAGGACGATTCTCTTTTGATGCAGGACTTCATTCAAAAATTCATTCCTGCTCGATGATCGACTTTTTTCGAAAAAAAAACAATTTTATATGTCACATCCTCATGCTTAGTGTCACATCTCGTATAAGATGAAGTAGCACGTTGATTTCAAACGACAAATTCCAAGTCTTCTGAAAAAATGGTGGAGAAAAAGTCTCTTAGTCTTAAAATAACCTCAAGGAGAACTTTCTAGTTCAAGGGGAGACGGAGAAGTTTAAAGTGAACAGCCTATTGACCATATTAATTATTCAATGCGCAGTCGCAGATCGGGGAGAGAGACAACCACATGTGCTGGGTTGAAACTCCCATAAGAATATGCATGTTGAATGACTTTGTAAAATGATCAATTCAAGCTGCAAATTGACAATTTCAACGAATGTATAACATAGCAAGTGTGTAAAAAGAAATACCTGATCTACTTTTCACCATAATGAAATGGAAAATCTTGCTGTGAAGTTTATGCGAAGCATTTTGAAATGGGGTTGTATGAATCCAAAACAATTTCAAATTACCCGCCATATTTTATTGCACAACTTCCGCTAACGAGAATTTTGACAGCGCTTGAAAGCGAACCGAGCGTTAGCCGTCACGTAATAGTATGGTTAAAAATGTTAAAACGTCCCAAGAATCAAGAAAACACCTTGAAATCGTAAATTCTGACAGCGACAGCAAAGTTCCGTTTTCTATGCATGCTGTGGCGCGCGAGATCTTCTACTGCAGTGCGCATGGTCACAGGCACATACCTAACTTACAAATGACTAGTGGAAGGGGAAAGTGAGAATAATTAATATGGTCTATTCGCGATTTAAATTAATTTTTCCCGCCACAAGATGGCTGTCAAATGCGGAATGAAATGAGTAGTGACAACCGAATTGCCGATGACATCAAAGTGACATGGCAATGGCAACCAATCAATGTCAACGCATGCCGCTTTTGGCAGCCATCTTGTGGTGAGAAAAATTAATTTTAATCGCACTGACACTTGGAGAACCCATGGATAGCACAGTCATATGTCAGAGCGCTGTCAGTGACGACCAATCAGATGTGCTCCTTACAGCGCCCCAAATCTGAAATACGTAAAGTTGCGTGCGCTTTGCTTTGTTTATATGACATACTTGAACGAGGTGGCTTGATCACCATTTCTACCTTAATAACAGTCAATTCTACACGATTCGAATGCTCTAGACGCCTATACAAGAACTGGAAGGAATGGGGTGGTGTGCTTCAAAGAATTTAGAATTCCAGGCATAAGCTCCCACCCCCATCATCATCAATCATTCCCGGTGTTATGGCGGTGTTACTACGTCCGTCCGGGGTCTTGGCGGAGTCCTTTGAAGCGACTTTTCCTATTGTCACCTCTTGGATTTCCTCCAGCCTCGGAAATCCGTTTCCTTTGTCTGTTCCAAAAGCACGTGTCGTTCACCGGTTTGGACTTCTCGCTTTTCCGTATCATGATGGAAACGAAATTAAACCCGTCCTTTCAACCCGTTCCGCACCCGCTTATTCTTCGTAAAAAATCTAGCCATTATCACAGGACGTTGCCGATATCGCTTTGTATGGAAGGTGGGTCGGCACATCAATCTATGTACAGCGTGTTCGAAATCAAGTGTCCTTGTCACAGAACTGGATAAACGTCATGGAACTGTCTTGGTAACTGTCAACCGGTATGACACCGTTGACGGATGAAATATTAATGGCGCCCTCTACATGCATCTACAAGCAATCGCCCTATAGTTACCCTGCTATGGCACATACCCACCGGCAATTTCGGACACGCTGTATATTGAAGCCGTTTAGCAGAAGAAAAATGTCACCGCCAGTATATCGATTAAAAACCTCACCTTTCAAAGGTCCATAACAATAACCTGTCTACTTAACGTCCCCGGCGTAAACAACAAAACATTTTTCTACACAGTTACGGGATATTTATATGAAATTCCGGTTATATACCGAAAGATTTAGGCACCCATATTATATTTATATTGGATCGATTCGCCAGGTCGCCGGTTATAAATCTGGTGCTCGCGCGCGTTTTGGGGTGTTTTGTTAAAATGAGAGGCAGTCGAGGAATTGGATCGGTGCCAAATTGCGCTATATCCAGCTAAGCCAGCACCACGGTCGTCGGTTTAATTGTACCATCTCGACACCCGTATATAGGTGGATTATCAATGCTGTTTACGTGCACAACTGAATCAATCAAGAACCGTTTTCCAATATCACGGAGATCTGCGAAGCGATGATTGGATCCAACCAATCGCCTGGTAAATTTAATTAGTAATTACTGCACGATGATCCGGAGCCGAGCCTTAGCACCGCATGGTGCTCGCACTCCAAAGTTCAGTTCTCCTGCAGAGAGAGGTCGTTGTGACTTACCTAGAACAAAAAAAAACAGCGTTAGTAAAATTGCATCAACTTCAAGACTAATATTATTTTATAATGTTCCAGTGCTATTATGTACTAGTATATAATATTATACTCTGTGCACTGAATATTTGGACGTAACATTTGACAAATGCAGGTGACAGATGTGTTTTCGAAACACTCAAATTTGTTCAACATTGCACCACAAGCCGGATGACTGTTGGAGATGTGCGGGAAAATAAAAAAAAGTCCAATGACTTGCTGTGCCTACGTCCTGCAATATGTAGGAAGGCAATAAGGTAATATGTAGCACTATTCTAAGATGTGCGATTACTGCTACGAATCCAAACTAAACGAAGACGTTTTCAATGTAACATGCCTCATAGCAGTCGGCGTGTTTATTTATTTCTCTCGGAAGAAATTAGATATAAATAGTGCGCTCAACGGCAACATCCCGCCTAAAAAGTACCAACCAACAACAAACATGTGTGCGGAGGAGCGAGCTGCTGCTGGCTGCTGGTGGGCCTAGGCTGCTGTTAAACTCTGTATAAACTGTAAGACTCATTAGCGGGTCTCTCTAGCAATAGCGAAAGTGCTAACTAATAATAGCCCGCGAATCGCATCATTACCTTTAACGAGCACATTTTAGATCGCACTGCATCATATTTTACACATACTGCTCGTAACGCACGCCCAAAGCCTAACCCATAACCTGGGAAGAGCACGATGATGATGATGGGAAAAAATAAACACAACATTATTACGTCTCTATATACCTTGATTCCTCCATTCCCTTATCTTTTATTCCTTTTTCCAGAGTGATCCTTTATGATGAGCTGAAATCGTACATAATAATAAAAATCAAGCCATCTGATACCCTTACACTCTGGTTCATCAGAAAATGGAGCAAGAACAATGCATCAACTGACCATAAGAAATTGTTTCTGACGTTTCGAATCATTAATTTAAAAATGTTATAAATAATTAAAAGCGGCAGACACCATCAAAATAATTGCGACAGTTTAATTGCAATGAAACAAAGGCTTCTTCCGCACGAAATTTCACTTGTACCACATAAAACATTTTGATAATTGATACGTCTATTGTTCACACCGAACAATCCAAAATTAAGGTTTCAAAAAGAAACTCTTTTCACTAAAAATATTAAAAGTAATCAAATCTGTATGACCTATACTTTTTGTGCTCTACTATCTTGTATGCGCCAAAACGAAAACTGAAAGGTATTTTTCCAGCGTAATTTCAACTGAGGGGTGTATCAGGTGAACTTCACGCGGGCTGTTTCAATCCACGAAAATGCCTTTCGGCTTGACAAATGCTCCCGCTATGTGGCAACGAATTATCGACACTATTCTGGGTCGAGACCAATCATACGTCATACGTGATGGTATACTTAGACGATATCATCGTTGTATCCTCTGATTTCGATCATCATCTCCTCACTTTGCAAACCGTTCTGGATCCCCTTCGTGCTTCTGGATTGACCGTCGGCCTGGAAAAGTATTAGTTTCGCAGAAGTTCTCGGGATATATCGTTGACCGTCGCGGACCGAGGACCGCGAGCCGGATAAGGTTCAAACCATGCTGGATATGGCGGCTCAAGTGACAGCAAGCGAAGGCTTCGCGCTGCCCTATGTGGGTTCGAATCCCGCTACATTCATTGATATTTTGTGCTATCCCCGAGGTTCCATGGTAGATCAGCTTGTTACAGCAGCCTCGTCAAATAAGACAATGCGGGTATTTCGAAGACTCCCTTGAGAGTTTCGGGGAAGTACACATGGCCAAAAATGAGAAATGACTTTGCCCGCTACGTTTCCAGGTACACAACAAAGAAAACCTGCTGGTCTTTTGCTGTCGTGCGTGCCACCTAGTGCACCGTGGGAAACTATAAGTGTGGATCTTGTGGGATCGCTACCCAAGTCCAGAACAGGGTTCTGTTACGTTCTGGTTGCTTCCAACGTGCTTTAGAAGTTCGTCCAACTTTCCCGCTTCGAAGGGCTGTGGCGGCTCCTGTAGTGAAACACTTGGAGGGCCAAGTCATCTTACTCTTCGAAGCATCACGAAGGATATTGTGTGATAACGGAGTTCAGTTCCGGAGCCGCGAATTGGCCCGTTCGGCTGAAAAGTACCCCGTTCACCCCTATATTATCCGCAATCGAACCCCGCTGAGCGGGTTAACCGCGTGCTGAAGACAATGTTGTCTTGTTATTTGAGAGAAAACGATTCATTTGCGTGGTTCAAAAACAGCAAGCATGAAAACAACCCGGACGCCTTCACTTATATTTTTTTCCACTCTTGGAAGACATCAAAAACGTAATCTATCGCGTTTCGTGTTTGAAGCCATGCCATCAGGTCGAAAGTTTTTACTACAACGTCCGGGGCCATAATTAAATTGGAAAAGTTCGCTTCTCTCACCCCGGCGCGCCGCACGTGTCATATTTTACTCACACCGCGTTTCCCCCGCGCTCACACCAAACGTCACATCAAAGTGCGCGCGCTCTTTGCTCTTTTGCCCTTTTCTCATTCTTTTTTTCATTATTAAATGGCATCCATCATCAGCTGCAGCCAGGTTTTATTAGCTCTAAACCGTTGAATTTGGCGCGCGCGGAAATAATCATGCAAAACATGCAAAGCACGAATTTGTATTCCCCGCAAGTCGCGCGACGAAGTGGTGACATATTGGCCGACTACATGTCTTCCGGTGCGCAAGAGTTCCGTCTTCGTGTAATGCACGTAGGTGGCGGAGGCATATACAGGGCGATTCTGAATAGTTGCGGGAGAACAGAGCGACTGGATTCGTTCACCTTGTCGCCGACAAGCCAATGCGACGTATCCAGCTCTGGTTCTGGAGACATTGCTATCGCGCAGTTTTCAAATTTGGCGCTACGATAAGAACAGCAGTTTCTTAGCAACCGCTATTAAAAACCAATGACAACTGTCGCGGTTCCAACGAGAACCAATGAGAACGCTTTCCCTTGACGTGAACAATTCGAAAACATGTCATATTATGCTGGATAGTTTGGAGGTCACGCTTCTCCAACTGCGTCAACGCCTATTATTTATGATCACCCAGTATACAATTGTTAACATCGGCATACAGAGCAGGGGCGCGTGATAAATGACCCGGATGCGCTAACGTTAAAAATTCATTGCATCCCGTGCAATTTAGAACGTAAATGGCATGGCTTCGTGTGAAAAATGGCACCTCGCGGGGGTGTTGCCTTAAGGGTGTGGGGTTGTGACGCTTTACACACAACACGGTAGGCTTTTTTTGGGGGAGTCCAACAATTTAGAGGTTGGTAAGCGCATCAATGATTCATGCAAATCGCGCTTGAGACAGATGCCAGAGACGATGCAATCCATATTGGCAATTCAGTTCTACAGAGTTTGTATAACAAAAAGAAAAACGGTAGTTTTTGTATTTTTTCTTGAAAAGGTACCCTTCGAAAAGGTTTTACCAACGTAACAGACTGAAATCACTACACTCAGCTCAAGATTTGACAGGTATTTGACATTGGCATGATCTATCATGATTCGTCTTATCTTCGTCTTATCTGTCAAGTTTCTTTCAAGTCTTCAAGTACCTATCCATTATTGACATATCAAGTAGCTGTAGCCCATGGAAATGTTCAAGATTGTATAATTTTAACCAGTACTTTCGCTTTCAACCAGTAGCCCTACAGTATCCACATCTGTACAGGGTGTTAGCCATCCTGAATAAATGTTTGCTTGGTGAAAGTTAGAAAATTTCCCGGGACCCGTCGATTTTTGCACACTACACAATTTCTTGTTCAATTTCTTGTACAATCTGTCAAATCAACAATAGAGTTCATTGTTTTTTGACACTATTTTGGCAGATGGTTCAAGAAATTGTATAAGAAATTGTGTAGTGTAATACAGCTATAAAGCATACATCCTCAAATTTCTGTCTTCAACCCCCTTACCTCCACCCACCCCAAGTTCGAAATTTCAAATGACACTACCTACTCAGGTTGAAGCAAGGTTGAACATTTGGTCATTTTCCAATACATATTTCGAAGGGAGGTAGAAGTATCGGAGGATGAAATATTCCCAGTTTGTTCAATGTTATGGCAGATGTATGCCACGGAGCATCTCATGGCGAAAACATGATCTATCGATTTGCTAGAACTTAGGAGAATATAGGAATAGGGAGAGAAGGTGTGCGAATGACCTTGAAGCCACTCAACTGTCATCTCTGCTCATGAACTACGCCCAATTACTGGATCTAGTTACAAGGTGCGGGCTTGTTTTTGGATTTGATATGTTGTTTCGGATGGTATTCGACTCCAAGACCTCCGTCACTAATCCAATCCCGGATCGAATACAAAACTAGCAAATTTGGCAAAATCCGGAGAGATAACAAGGTAAGTACCGCAGTGCGTACTCGGTTGCTACACTTCGATTCCTCTCTCAGGGCAAAGCCGGGGCAGAGCTTTGGTGCGGTTTCGATGGTCGGATTTCATCCCCGAGAGAGAAGCGCGAACTTTTGCGAACGGGCCAGAGGAAAGGCTTTCCAAATTAATTAGATTTGTCATCGGATATGGAGACTCTGATAATGGAACGCGACATGTTTGATGGGAAACTGCGTGTTTCCCTGACGGCCTGCTGCTTTAGACAAGAAACTTTACACGCAGTTTAAACATAATTCACGCGGAACCTCTCTCTCTCCAGACGACGTCAGCTTAAATTACCATACCCTCATCATCATTGCCGCCGCCACCACTACTTCCTCCAGCATAGCGCGTCGACATTTTATAAATAATTTAATGAAATCAATTTTATCATCCAATCACCAGTAATTTGTGTTTGTTAGAGCTAAAAGCTCTACCCGGTAGTAGAGGCTTCGCTGCCTTCGCTCTAGCTCGGTTCGTACCGCAGAGCCATTTTATTAATTAATTTCGCGGAGGCATATCTTTCAATTTCCTATTACAACCGAGCACCTCGTCCCTCCATTTATGTCATCCGAACGCCGGATGCCCGGATGGTTTTATTATTATTAACCGCGCTATAGCAACAGGAAGAATGCGAGGTGGGCTTTTTACGACAGATGAAATAGACCAAGCTTTATCTGTATAAGAAAACTGGATGGTAGAAAATACGTGAACATAAAAATGATGAAAAAGACGATTTGTGGAACACTAGAGATATTTGAAAGATGCTCAGGTCTGTTTTATTAGTATGCGAACTGAAGAAGTACAGAAACCAGAAGCGGTGTGTGTCCGTTTATTTAAAAAGGGCGTCCCAGACGAGAAACAGCCCAACATGCGGGTTCCAGATGTGCCCAGCTTTCCTAGATGCTTATTCATCCTTATTCGTATTCGGAAACGTATTCCATCTCGTTGCCTCCTGACGTTTACTCTAGAGATTCTTCTGTTTAGAACTCGTTACCGGCAGTTTGAACATCTCATTTTGTGTATCTATATTTACCCGGACAAATTGCCCGGTAAATAAACCATATAGGTGACACAACACCGAGCACCGGGAATGGAAAGAAAAGAGAAGAGCAAAAAACACGGCGCACTTTTATTCTTATAATTTGAAATTCAAATTCAAGAGCTAATTGTTGTTTCCGGTACATATATCCGGAAAACGCGTTGTTTTTGTGGTGGTTTTTAACGGCCCGGTACTACTGTTCATTCTGTAAATAAACACTAATTTTATCTACGGAATAATGTATGCCGCTATTGCTGCCATGCCGGAGTTTATTATCATCGAATTAGTGATACACGAAGGTTAAAGATCGCGTTGTATGTATATTGGAAAAATAGATAAGTAAACGAGACGCGACAAAAGGCTTTTGTGTTTGTTTTGTATTTTGTACAGAGAGAAAAGCGAACGCAGATGTCGTAGTTTATCGGAATTTCTAACGTACAGGGTGATTCGAAATAGTTGCTCAGTAGAATGCTACTGTGAATCCTGTGAAGTTCATTGCGCATGCCTCTTAGGTTTTATTCTGATTTGACGTATCCGCCTCATTTTATCGTATTTATTGTCAATTTTTCGACGTACTTGCTTTGTTTCACCGAGGCATTCGTTAATTCTCGACGCATTTGCTTGTTTTACCGTGCATTCCTCATTAATCCCAGTTTTAAACCCACTTTTACCCTACCGAACGCTACATTTCGCCTTGTTGATAGGCAACCAGTTATACATGCGTGTTTAGGGCCGCCGCGTTTATCGTACTTGATGGCATGTATTAGATCTCTTTTCCACGATAAATATATCAATAGCTGCGTAATCTGTGACCTAGGTAGGTAGGTAAGTAGGTATCTTCTGAGGTTATCGACGGAACGTTTTGAAATTTATAATTTAAATTTAACCCTCGTCGTTTCGCCTGCCATGAAAAATGCAAAGGATTCGATTGGTGGTATATCTTCTACGAGTATATTATACCTGCTTGAATCAAGCGTATGGATGTAGAGATTTCTCGAAACGTACGTGACGCGAATCATTGTGACCGAGGGGTTGATTTTCCAAGTTGTCAGCTAAGAAAAGCGTAGCAGAGTTGTGGCCGACCTGAAAGTGGATTCACACTTGAATTATTACGCGGATTCAAGTGCGATTTGATATGTTCGTCGGTAGGTATGGAGAGCGTTCCAAGCATTTTTGAAAAATATGATGTTCAACTGACCAGATCTTTCAACCATATCCAATTCGTAATATTTGTTTGAAATCTGTTTATAGTTGGCTGATCGTCCTCGAATACAAAAGGTGTCGAGCCAAATAGATATAAGATAGAAGATACGATTGGTGGCGGTAACACGAACTCGGTACGTTCAACCACTGAAAGATATGGAAGATTGTTATGATATTCGCCAGAGATTCCGATTCGGAAATAAGCCACAAGATCGGAGAATCCGTCTCAGGGGATAAACCACAAACCTGTACAACTGGAGGAAGAGCCATTCGATAGCTTTCGGGATCAATAAGCGAATCCGCTAGATTTTTTTAGAGCTCTCCCAAAACCCCAGAGCTCATATAGTTGTTGAAAACTGTTTATAGCTGACTTATTGTCCTGATTATTATGCCTACCTAAGAATACAGAGTCAAAACTGAACATTTTCAGAGTGAAAAAGTACAAATTGGATGATTTTTTTTCATCAACTGATGTCAGGCAAATCTCATAATTTGGAATATTATCACAGAGCGAGAGAGTATGAACATTTTTCTTCAAACCAGTGCAAGCTAATCTAAAATTGAACCATTTTGAAGTATTTTATAGCAATGCCAACGACACTGGATTGGCAAAAAAATCAACTTCAGTTGTGTTAAAAAATCAGCAATAGATGCAAAATGAGTGGCGGAACGCAAATCAAACGAAGACTTGATCATTGGACAGTGATGGGGAACGGTCAAGTGTTGGAGAGAATGTGGTGCAAGAAATAAAATAGTAATTTGGATCCTTGTCAGTTTCCATCTGAGTGTGCCCCTAGGTTGATGAGAGCGTTCAATCCTTAATCTCGACATGGTGAAGGCGCCTGGTCGGCATTTTAGGGGAGAGGGAAATGTCACATGTATGGTTTGACGCCGCCCCTTCCCCTGTGACGAAGGTAGTTGCTAGTAAAAAGAACGCGCAATGAGCGCGACAGAGATTGACGGGTTGAGTACTAACGAGTGAATTACTGTAGCGGAGCAGGCCTGTCCGACCGTTTCAAGGAAGGATTGTTCCATTGCCTACGTGTGTGCCCTTAGCCCTACCTGACATTATCTCTACTCAGTTGACTTTATGCTCCCCTGTTCAATTTTCCTAATTCAACTTTGGATCCATTACTGGTGGAATCATTTCGGTGTTTCCTGAACAAAAGCCTTTTTTTACAATACATATTCACTTTTTCGATTACGAAATTCTGTGAGTGCTTAGGTATGTATATTAATTTCGGGTTTCACCAAAGCTATCTTAGTTAACACTCTGTTAGTGAAATCTTGTGTGATTAATTATTGTTAACTGGCGACAGAAATTAAGGTTTTACATAGCAGCATGAAGGAATGATCAATTTTCTCAAGATTTTCTGAATTTACCATGACCAAACAACAAGAATTGGCCGTTAACTTATTGGTGGAGCCCGCGGCAAGACTTGAACCTGTTGTCATAACCAGAGCCTGAGCCTGTTCTCATAACATTTTTTTTTGATGACCACGTGTTACAGCATGAGTGTCTGAAGCTGGACTCAAGGCCCCGAGAAAGGTTCCTTTGAGACTTACCTGTAACAAAAGAAAAACAAGGTTAGAAGAGTATAATAAAATGAAGGCAAATTTATGTAATATAATTTATGGTCGTTCTCCGTAATTTATCTTGACATTCCGTAAAGGAATGTTGTTCACAACATTATGTTAGAGCTCTGCTATTCCCTTGTTGCCCCAGGTAACAACCAATGGGGGTTTGAGTTCTTGGCCTAACAGAGCTCCAACATGATGTTATGAACATTATTTTCTTACAGAATCATCCCATCAGTCATGGAAGAATGCTATTATTTTATTATAACATACGAAGTGCCTCAGAAGTTCTGGAGGCCAAAGCTACTGGGACGAAGTTCTGTAAGAACCGTCAATTTGGCCAGGGTTTGGTATGCATAGGGTGCTTTACACCTAGACGGTACAAATACCACCAGACGGCACATGTTCCATGGTGTGGCACAAAATTTTAGGTGATCCAATGAACGGCGCAGAACCGAGTAGAAACACGTAGATGGAAAGCACCGTTTGGAACCCGCACATGCGTAAATGGCAGGTGTACCGAACTTGAGGCTAGGTGGAAAGCACGCATAGATGGCACTTGATGTTAACATTTGACGTTGACACTATAGACAATTATGTCCACCTGTGTCGCCCTCTACACGTGGTCTCCCAAACGACTTTGTGTATAGTTATTGTGAATGCATGCAGTTTTCTATGTTGAATTAATTTCTGGATACGTTAATTGGATGCGAATGAGATATAGATTCATTAAAATTATTCAAATAATTAAAGTTACTGATTAAAGCACTGCTTTGCATCACAATACTGTGTAACATTTTTCATGCCCCAGATCAGGTTACTAGATTTTTGGTACTCTTGACGGTTGTTCCCGATTCCCATTCTTCACAATCTTGATTCTTGTTCCTTGAAGTCATGAAGTCGGCTTTTATTATCGCTCGCCACCACCACTACCACCACCATCACCACCCCCACACCACAACCCTTTTTAATCCCCCAATCCTCGGCCGACTTAATTAGGAGCGCGGAAATGTTAACAGCACGCACAATGAGGAATTGCGGAAATATTAATTTGTGGTCTCTCTTGATGGGCGGGTATGGCGGCCGCAATTAGCGTTTGGGACAATTTTGCTCCGTCGTAAACGTTACGCACGTTAAATCGAACATTCAATCGCGTTGAATTTGAGCCAAACATCGCCCGGCCATAACCATTCTATAACCAGCTATCTAATTAATTTTAATAGGTTTTGATTCGTTTTTACGGCTTCATGCAAGCGTTTCCGCTTAGAGATAGCGTCGCCACAGCGTGGAATATGAGCCTCAACGTATCCCTCGGGGGGTTACCTCATCAGCACATTTTTGCATGTTCCCCATCACAAAAAAAAATGAAGTAAAATAAAAATAGTATAGCGGCTCTTGCACCCGCACACTTGCCGGCTGTCAACTTAAAAACGAACATTTTGGCTTTCGCTTCGCTTTGTTCGGCCGCTCGGTTAATTACCTGAGCATTTATTTACAGCCGTCATCATCGTGGGAATATGCAAGAAAGTTGCGAGATAATAACAAACACAAAATGTTCACACTGTGCCGCATTCCTTCCTTCTTTCATCTCGCTGCGTTTTGTTTATTATACCTATGTGTGCGTGCATAAAGATAAATGGAAGCGCAAAATTGCTTTATTGATGCAGCTTCAAAGCGCCAAAGCTTTTGAAAGCGCTTGCAACACAGGCTTTCCGTGAGCTGCGGTGTGAAAAGTACAACTTTTATTGTGCCGTTTTCCTTTTTCCTCCGTCACGAGATTTTAGCATTCATTCGGAATTGGCAACCCGAAAAAACCCTCTTCAACTGACGCAGCAGGAAAAAGAGGAAAAGCTTTCGGATTTGTGTCGCATTAGTTGTTCCGCTCGACTGGGCAATTTATGTAGGTGGTGGTTGGTGTATACAGGGCGATCTCACAATAGCGCACGGGAACAGTACTACGACATAATATGGAGTCTCTAATGAAGCTCACAAAAAATTGCTAAAAAGTAAAAACACCTCCAATTTCGAAGTTTTGAAGGGTCAAAGGATCGTCTTTCAAGCCCTTCTAGTTTCGATACTTCAAATAGGTCGCGGAAACATAACCGTCACTCTGGCACCCGCTATGGCAACGTTGCAGGTATGCCTAACGTGGCAACAGCGCATTGCGCATTTCCGCGCTTCTCAGCCGCTTTCGTTTTGCGCCAGGAGCTGCTTCGGGTGGATCACTAGATAGAGAAAGTAAATGCATACGCCAATCACGGCCCAGCTGGATCTACTTTCTTTGTCTAGTGATCTACCCTGAGCAGCTCCTGCTGGCACAACGAAAGCGCCTCTTGACAGCTTCTTGTACGCGCTTGCGCAAGATGGGGTGCCAAGGTACCGCTGTAGAAAGTTCGCTTGTTTTTGACATTACTCAGCAAAATCTTGAGTTTAGCACATCATTTTTTTGATAAAGCGACAATTGTTCAATCAATTATCTATATATTTATTATAACTTTACAACTAAAGAATATTGTATCAACAAGTAGGCACTAGTGAAATAGTATATTATTAACCAAGCGGGTAATGATTGCTTTTTACTCATGAGGATGCAGTTTGCCGACACGAGCCTTGGCGAGTGTCGTAAATCATCCGAATGAGTAATTGCCATTACCCGCGAGTAGAATACTATGCTTTATCCAGTCTTATTGAAAAATGCAGGCATGTATGCGCGTGATAATGTGTGCATTATTCAATAGGGTTGGATAAAAAACATTGTAACATATACCCATCTTTAGGACGCCATTTTTGTTCCCGCGAAATATCATTTTAGTGAAAGTTGGTGGCAGAATTATGAAAAAGAAATACCAACCACTGGATGTGCATTGAATTTCAATGTTATTATACTGGTTGGGTCGGAAACTTCAAAAATTATTTTTCTTCAAAAATGCATCCCAACCATTCGGCTGCTCATCCTCCCTCAACCAATGTAGAGCAGATGATCACACGGTTTTCTACCAAGAAATTTTTTGGGAGGAATTTTTTAGAGCAAATGGACCTTTTTACTTCAAGGCTCACCCTCACCCTGTATAGTAAATGGAAAGCTAGTGCAGATCCAGTGGTCGATGATTTTTTTCCATAATTCTGCCACCAACAGTTGTGTAAAATCTTTTGAATGAAGCCAGAAGTGTTCGAAGGACCAAACCTTGACTCTTTATAAATCACTGATCAAAGTCGAAGATTTTTTTCATAATTTGTGTGGACTTTATAAAAGATTCCATATACCACCCTGTATAGCGGAGATGAGGAGGTGAAGCCGTGGTGTGTATAGCTATATCTGAAGGTTCGCATTTTCTCCCAGGCGTCCGCGAAATTTATAGGGGTGTAATGCAATACACGAACAATTTCCAGGCCCTTTTCGCGCGATTGACAGTTCTCTTGACTGTACCACTTATTTCGCAGCTCGTTTTTTGCACACACCGCGTGTTTCGCCTGTCAGCAAAGACCCGCCCGCGCGTGTAGCGTTAATATTGAACAGCCTCAGCAATAAGGGCCGCCCGCGCGTCCTCACCCTCAAGTTCATGCATCTGCCAATTCCACGAAAAATTTGTAACTCAATCTCCTGATGGCTGTGTTCGCTTTTATATCGTGATGCTCGATTTTAAGTCAGGCGGCGCAAAAAGCGGAGGCGCGAATTGCCAAATACAGCGGCCTGATTGGCTAAAACAGTCTGTTTTGCGCCGTTGTCATGGTAGTCCGACGC
Source organism: Anaspis maculata (assembly GCA_949128115.1). NCBI lineage: Eukaryota > Metazoa > Arthropoda > Insecta > Coleoptera > Scraptiidae > Anaspis > Anaspis maculata. Next base: position 79,145,262 of record OX421964.1, on the reverse strand, counting down.
ATTCCGGACGCAAGTCGGACTTGAAATCGAACCCTTACACTGACGTTCTTCATAGAAATGCTAATACGACCAGAAAAACCAAATTCAATAGACATAAAGCTAAATTTCAAATACCTGTTCTACTTCACATATATATCTTTCAAGTACAGTTGGGAGCACCGAATTTCGCACACCTGTCATTAATGTCATTCTCAATCAAAAAATCCAGGATGTATGCTTTATTGCTACAATGAGAAGGTTATCATGAATGGCTTTGTCCCACTTCCAACTATGCCTTCGAAGTGGCGATAAAGCAGAGATCCTAGATTTTGTGGATGACATAAATGACAGATGTATGAAATTCAGTGCTCTTAACTGTACCTACTTCATAAGTATTTCTGATATCCAACTGAGTACTCCAGTTATTGACGTTAAAACTAGGTCGGATCGATTGACAAGTTCGAAGTAACTGCCTTTTTAAAGATCGATCTCAAGCCGACTTTACTTGAAATGCGTTTAGTATACTGTCAATGTCATAATGAAACGTCACGTCACAGTTGACGTAAGGTCTGAACTCATAGCTGAGATGGAACGCCTGAAGTTACAGGTTATACAGGTGAAACGCACTTCAAACGGATAAGACGACTTCAGGTTTGATTATGAGAGTGGCAGCTTCAGAAAATTGAAAAACAAAAAAAAATTGGAAAGTAGATAAAGTGAGGTACACAACACGTACAGGGTGATCCACTGAGATTCCCCCCATCCCCGTTAGAATTTTCCCCGTTGAAATAAACTGGCAGGGAAAAACAATTTTTGTAACAGTTTTTTTCGTATAATTCTAGGTATAATTCAAATTAGGACACCAAAAAATTTTTATATCTTGCAGTATACAGAGTGTTTCAAAAAAACTTTAAAATCTTCAACATTTTTAACATGCCGAATAACATGATTTGATATTTGATTATAGTCCGGGTACTAAGGGAAAAAACTCTGTACTTGGTGATAAAGTTTTTGAAACTTGACACACATGTTCTTTGAATTATTCTCAACAAACCTGTAAGTGGGGTAGACTTGACAGGTAGCAATTCAGGGTGAAAAATTAAGTTGAAAAATGAAAAAAATTTATCTGAAGAACAGAAAGTGCTGGAGTCTTGTAAATCGCCATATACATATATGTGTAACTTAATGTTCATGGAGCTGCCCAAAACAGTTTTGGAATATATTGTTTCCTCTCTGAGATATTTTGAAAAACGTAAAAATGTTCGAAAAAACGACTTTTTGCCCATAGATCAGCAAATTTCAAAGATTTTAAGGTGCAACTTGGTATTTCTACCATGTGTGACGTTAGAAATGGGATAAGACCAGGAGCCAATTCCTAGGCCTCCTATTTTCAGAAATACGGTAGTCATCTTTTTGTTGTCTTCACGGCGGCCATTTTGAATTTTCTTGTATTCGAATATTCCAAAACGTGGTCGGCAATTGTGAAGAAGACTACATTGGACCATTACATACAGAAAAATCTGTTGTGGGGCGACACAAAACTTTCCCGGCGGTATCCAGAGACGTCAGTAATGATTTTGATCGAAGTGTCCCTTCGGGAGGGGGCGATTCGATTTGGAAATTGATGAAAAAATTCTATTTAGTCGAGCGTTTAGCGAGCATCCTGCATCCATTGTTGAGCGGACAGAAAAAATGACAGGTTAGGACAGGTCAGTTTTCCAAGGTGATGAAATGATCAAAAAGGTAGAACTAGGTAGCTAACTGCTGTGATATCTCAAAAATGCAATGCTGGTTCCTTATTGAAATTTTTGTTCCTACTTTAGATATGATGATGAAATTACAAAAACTTGATTGAAAACTTTCACTGCATCTGTGTGTCAAATTTCAATTCTATATTTTCAATTTAGAGCTTGGGCAGACAAACCCAGACCCAATGTGCCACCTGAGGGCTTCCGATCAAAATCATCCACCCAAAGTCTAATCAGAACATTCCAGGCTGAACTTAGGCCTCCGTACCTGATTTCGATTTGATCGGATCAATAATTCGGTAATTATCGTGACAGAACCGCTTAATTTGTACGATCGCATGAGTGGTTTTATATTTTCAGGAGGAAAATTTCCGGGAAATTGGAGAGAAATTATTGGAAAATGTTCAAGAACCAGTTATCTATTCTCTAAAAAAAAACAATTCCGAGAAATCTGTTCACTGAATAAAAAGTTGGAAAATTTGCAGTTTTTCCAGAGAGGAAAACTCGGCAACTGTTGATCCGATTTCGAAAATTTTTCCTCCAAAAATTAGCTCATTCTTTTCTCTAACTTTTATTCACAGCATGTCTGCACCTAAAATTAATATTTCGTGGGGCCTACCGCATGTAGAAGTTTGCATTGCGTTTTTCTCAAATTCACGGAATGTGCAAATTTCATTTTGAAAAAATTACAGTCGGAAAACCGAAACCGTGTCAACTCTGAAAATAGACCTGCACGACGCTCAATACAATCTACTTTCGATATCAGTTGAAATTTCCAAAAAAAAGTCGATCCCCGAGCAGGAATAAATTTTTGAGTGGAGTCCTGCTACAAAAGCGAGTCGTGCTGGTCGAAACACCGGCGAGAGCCCCTCCTGAGTGGCAACGGCCAGGAGAAATTTCGAAAATTCATTACGCTCAACTGGAGAATGGTGGAAAACTGCAACTGCGGCCTCAATTTGACTCTTTTGTTGTGTTGCTTCCTGCCAAATCTGGTTCCAATCCATCAGATAGATTTTGAATAATTAATTGGTAAAGTTTTGAACTTTAACATTTTTTATTATTTGACAGATGACAGATAGGGCAATGTTTTCAACTGTTCTGAATACAGTTTTCCAAGGGCTTTCAAATGACATATTGCAAGTTGAGTTCCGTGAGATATAGCTTCTTACATTTGATGATAGTGACAGTTGGGTTTGACAGATGACAGCCAAAAACTAATGGGCTCTTTTCAGGAAACAACCATGTTTGTATACCAAATATCAAGTCGATCCAGTCAACGTTACGGCAGTTATCGTGGAAGATCACAGACAGACACACATACACACACACATACACACACACACACATACACACACACAGACAGACATCATTCTGAAAATGGTCTTAATCGTCTTGGGGGACCTCAAAACGGATATATCCGGTGAAATCTCAAAACTTTTTTTCTGCACGATTACAATACTTTCCCTCCGTGTTCGTGGGTGGGCCGGGAAAGTAAAAGACATTCTGCAAGAGGAAGTAGTTATTTTTACGTCAACTAAAATCAGAGTTAAAATCTGTAGATCTATAGTTTTCCTTGGTTTTACACATTTTCAGTGTGGATGACGGATGATGTGGTACTTGCAGAAGTGAAATACAACCAGAGATTTAAACATTCATCTTTTCCGAGATCTTGTGCCAAAATTCACCATCACCAGTTCAAAAATTTCTTGTGAGCGACGTCAAAATTAAATATTACACTTTTTAAACAAAAATGAAAATCTCATAGTCCTCTCCGCTCCATTGAGAAAGGTTCCTGTTTCAGAATGTCTTTTTCTGTATATAATGATCCAATGTAATCTCCTTTTCAATTGCCGACCACGTTTTGAAATATTCAATCACAGAAAAACTCAAAATGGCCGTCGTGAAGACAACTAACAAAAAATTGACTATCGTATTTCTGAAAATAGGAGGCGTAGAAATTGGCTTCCGATCTTATTCTATTTCTAATGCTACACATTGTAGAAATACCAAGTTTCGCCTCAAAATCTTTAAAATTTGCTGATTTATGGACAAAAAGCCGTTTTTCCGAGAATTTTTACGTTCTTCAAAATATCTCAGAGAAAAAATAAAGATATTTCAAAACTGTTTGGGGGAACTTCATGAACATTAAATACACCTGAATATGGTGATTTGCAAGACTCCAGCACTTTTGGTTCTTCAGATACAATTTTTCAATTTTTCAACTTTATTTTTCACTCTGTATACGCCACCTGTCAAGTCTGCCTCACATCCAGGTTTGTTGAAAATCATTCAAAGAACATGTGTGCCAAGTTTCAAAACTTCATCACCAAGTGCAGAGCTTCACTTTAATTTGTCCCTTAGTACCCGGACTATTATGACCATATACAAGGAAGGGTGTTCATTTTCGAACTCCCCACATCAGATCTTTTTCTAGGAAAAGGTCGAAACAGGTCGATTCTCATTTCAAGTGGGACATCTAGGGAGGGCACGTATTGTCAAATTTTCATCTTCAACCCTTACGCCCCCACCCTAGTATACTTAAAAATTTCAAATAGCATTCACCTCTCATGTGATACATCAAATTGAAGGCATTAAAATTATCATTCTGACAAGCATATTTCGACTTTTTTTTATTCTTGAGAATCGATTTTCTAGCAAAAACAGGTCGCTATTTATTTTGAAAAGGACATCTGAAACACGTATTGCCACATTTTTATCTTCAACCCCTTTGTTTCCACCCTACCCCACTTGAAAACGATTAAGGGATGGGTTTGGAATTTCTTTAAATGCTTGACAAAAAGATACTTTTTTCAGGTTTAATTTAATGTATCACAAGATAAGTAATGGCAATGGTAACGGTATTCGAAATTTTAAAGTAGGGTAGGGTGGGGGCGAGGGACCAATTTTAATTTACTATCATCATCATACACTGCGAGAATGGCGGATAAATTCCTTTTAATTTAAAAAAAAGTAGGGTTTGAAGATGAAAACTCGGCAATACGTGTCCTAGAGGTTCCCCTTGAATAAAAATCGACCTGTTTCGGCGTTTTTCTGGGAAAAACATCTGAGGTGGAAAGTTTGAAAATGAACGCCCCTTGGAACACCTGTATATGATCATAATTCATAATCACATATCAAATTATATTATTCGGACTCAAAAGAAAAAGCCCCATTATTTCCGATATTTGAATACAAGGTGTCGAAAAAAATGTTGAAGTTTTTTTTGAAACACTCTGTATACTGCAAGATATAGACAATTTTGGTGGCCAAATTTGGATTCTACGGGAAAATGTTGTGAAAAATGATTTTCCCTGCCAATTTATTTCAACGGGAAAAATTCTAACAGGGGGGGGGGGATTTCTGGGTGGGTCAGCCTGTACCTACAGCGCTAAAAAATATATTTAATGAGGTCTTACATTTGTTTGAGTTCTCCTGAAACCGAATTTGTCAACATTGTACCACTTTCTTCTCATATTTTCCGGATTATTGGGGTCATTTTTTCTACTGTTCACAACCTCTTTATCCTTCGAAACTATTTTCCTCAGTTCTTTCCTCTCACCACGGGACAAAAACCCACGTTTGGACGGCATCGCTTCTTCGCGCTCAAGAACCGAGAAAACTTATTAGGAACTGGAAAAACAAAAAACGCAATGCTCAAACTATAAACAAATAAACAATAATCATGAAGCAGGTACCTAAAGATATAAGAAACGTACATTCTTATCAAATAGGCATGCCAACTTCACCTTTATTCACAGGAGAAAAAGCAAATTCCTTCAGATATTATTTACATTTTACCGAAATGTACAAGAAGAATTTTTCTACGAAATTCGCGATTCAAATTAATTCTTCCCGGCCAAAACCGGATTGTAGTTGGATAGTGACAACTGACAACTGAAGTGACAATGGCATCTGAGTGACATAATTTCACACTGTCATCGTCAATGGGACTGCCACTTTCACACGCCGAGGGCGCCACAACCGTTGGGGGCAAATTCGACAGTTTTGACGGCGTTGACGCTTCAGCGACCGATGTCCGTCATTTCATGTCTTGATTTGAAATTTGGATGACCTCTGTTTCTTGCTTGACGTTTCCAGTCGCTGTCAGTTACTGGTCAAACTACTCAAACTCCCGTGTTTTTCCCGTCGTAGGGCCGCTTCATCCAAGTAGGCGCCTCCTACAGTAGTGGCGACCGTTATCACAGCCGACGTCATTTTTTGAGCAATTCGCGATTCAAATTGATTTTTCCCACTTCAAGATGGCCGCCAAAAGCGGATCGTAACGAACAGCGACAATTGCATTTACAATAACCCTTGCTGCAATCCCGTTTTATGGCAGCCATGTTGAAAATTTCATCTGAATCGCGCTACTTCCATCCGATATTCCGAAACAAATTAAACTTTGCACAGATACCTGGGATGCCAATCATTTTGATACTATATGCCGTTCGCTATGCAGAACGAGGCAAAAACAAAGGTCTTGCGTCTGGAACTGGAGGCGTATAAGCGACTTCATTAGGATTCCAACTCGGTGTACTCCCACCGAGCTCACAAAAGTTATTTCTTTTATTCTTTCCTGTTTCCACATCCGACAAAGCTGCATGAAACATAATCCCCTAGCCGCACGAATTTCTCTTTTCATTACCAAAGTCTGTTTCGATACAAGACAAATCCAATTAACTGAAACCTCAACTGGGAGATCTGCTGAACCGCCTCGCGCAAAAATTCTCCCAACATGGCACAGTCGTCTCAAATTATGTTCTTTTTTCTTGTTCCCCATGGCAACTCTCAATTTTGCCAAAAACGTTTTCCCAAAGCAACGCAATATCTCTCGGGTAAACTCAAACTACCACCAAACACACACGCGAGAATATTAATTAAAACGGACGTATACCAGCCCGAGCCCACCACACACAAAACTTTGGTTTACAAGTTGTAATCGCCTTCCAGAATTCATGAAAAGTAGCAAAGCTTGTCATCCGGGTCTCCTAGCTCATCATAAATGCAAAGCTCCGTGCCGGTGTGGATTTAATTAGATTTCCGGCGTGTGTGCTAGTGTGAGGAATGGGAATATAATATCCTCAGAATAACCTCCCGTTTTGGGGCTACATGGGACGACGCCTCTTTAATATTGAAATCTAGCATAATCTACTTCCGCAAATTGAGCTGATAATTATTCAGGAGTTGCACCTAGCCCAACTCTTGGGAGACGACAGCAGTTGGGCGAGGATGAGCTACTAAAGCTCAAAGACGACAAAAAGGAGCCATTATCACCCGCGCTCTAGTGGCGGAACTGAGTGCGCATTCCGAACGACTTGATTATAATAGTTTTTGAGCTTCACGAATAATGAAAATAACTTCAAGCGAGAAATTGCAGAGTAATTTAAACACTACTGTACTTTAATAACCGGCCGCGGCCGAGCCATAACGCCGCTGCTACTGGAAGATGCTCATTTTTTCCATCAGGTTGATGAATAAAAAATCAGCCACAAACGGCTGAGGCATTTCGATATGAATTATACAAGAGTTTTGTTGGCACGAGGTATGCGGTTTGTTCAACTCTATACGCAACACACCTTTGTGATTCAACCAACAACCATCCACCGCATCAACAAAACAATGCCGGTGAGTATTTTGGGTTTATTTTCGAACGATGGTCTCGCTGATACATAATTCATCGGGACAGTGGCGCAGCCAGGATTTAGCCATGGGGGGGGCTAACGAAAGCGAGCGGAGCGAGCTGCGCCAAAGGCGAACCCCCCTCCGGAAAAAGGGCCTTGGTCATCCTAATTTTGAGTATAATTATTGTGGTACCAATGTTACCTACCTTAAATTGAAGTAGGTATTAAATTCAGTATTCCCCGGGCACAGAATAGCCCCCGGGTTTGCGGGAAAATGACAGTAATAAATGGTAGTAATGACACTTGCAAACTGACAGCTGAGCTGCGCGCACGTAGAAACGTCATACACGATCGTCGAGACGATCGTTCGGCACATACAAACGATACGGCCGAACGCAGCTGTTCACGAAATACGGTTTTTCGTGCTCTTGTTAGATCTATCGATAGTGACAATCTGAACGATAATCGTTCGCTAACGACTCGTTAGCTGGCAGTCTGAACGATAATCGTTCGCTAACGAGTCGTTAGTGAACGAGAAGTTACAAAATAAGCCTGATAGGTAGGTGAGTATACTTGCTTAAGAACAGAGTTATATCGGTAAAATAAGCGTTGTGGAATCATTAATCCCTGTGGGTTCATTCCTTGACAGAATCTTACCATTTAGCTCTCTCTTGAAAGCTACAAGGATGCAGTTTGGTTTGAGCCCATTGGCATTTCCAAAATCGAAAAATATCTTTTTTTATTCTTGGATGAATGATTGATTTTTGAATTTTGGAAATGCCAATGGGCTCAAACAGAAGTGCATCCTTGTAGCTTTCGGGAGATACCTAAATGGTGAGATTCTGTCAAGAAATAAACCCACAGGAATTGATTCCGCAACGCTTATCTTACCAATTCAACTCCGTCCTTAAACCGGAAGAGTTTCTCTCTCCGCACCAATTGAAAAAAAACGTGCAATCCAATCGCAGTGCAACTCTCACACAGAGAGACTAATGATCTATTTTCTAAATGATAAAGAAGATAACAGTCGAACACAATAATTTTTTTATTTTGTTCAAAATTTTTCATTGCTTCGGTGAAAAAGCGAGACTGTCTGGGGGGGGCTATAGCCCCCTAGCCCCCCCCTTGGCTGCGCCACTGCATCGGGATGGTTTGCGGTGGCGCATTTTATATGGCCGCGACAATTCGAATCGCTTCTGTGTACAAAACACAATATTGGTGGCTTGAATGAGCCGGGGGTTTTTTCCTGGAGCCACGAGCAGGCTACCAAATCGATTTTTTCGCAAATACGCCTAAATCTAGGCAACCAACAATGCACACGAAGCTAGTACTAAAGTGAGATAACATATTCATCTCGCTATTTGTAATGTTCTTTGTGTATTATTTTTGTTGAACTTCTTGCATTGAAAGAACTAAAAACTAAGCTATGCAATATAGCAGTCCTAAACGCTAACACCAGTGAGCAGGCAACTAGTTATTCAATTTCACCTCTTCTAGAAAAACAAGGAAAAAATTCAATTTCTTTGATGTCAGCAGGAATATACAACAATATTCTGAAATGGCAATGCGAGTTCTTCTATTTTGTGATTTTACTACGTTAAGTTATCAACATTATGTAAAAGTACAGGGTGTTCCACCGAGATTTCCCCCCTGTTAGAATTTTCCCCGTTGGAATGAATTTGTGGAAAAGAAATTTTTCCCAGCGATTTCTACCGTAGAATTCAAATTTGGACACCATTTTTGTTTTCAATATCTTATAGTATACAGGGTGTTTCAAAAAAACTTTCAATTTTTTTTGACACCGTGTACCTATAAAGATTGATAATGAATATTCCAGATTTCCTCCCGTCAAATTTTTTCCAGCAGAAACGCAGGAACAGGTTGATTTTTATTGATGAGAATTGGCAATACCTCTCCCAGATGTCCCCCTCAAAATGAAAATCGACCTGTTTCGGCGTTTCTCTTGAAAAAATTTGGCGGGAGAAAGGGGAATGAGGAATCTGGGGTGGAAAGTGTGAAAATGAACACCCCTGTATATGATCTTGTTCAAATATCAAACTATATATGTATCTGGACTCAGAAGATCAGCCGCATCATTTGCAATATTCAGATAGTTATAAAGTGTCAAAAAAATGTGGAAGTTTTTTTGAAACACCCTGTATACTATAAGATATAAAAACTTTTTGGTGACCGAATTTGAATTCTACGGGAAAATAATGCTTGGGAAAAATTCGTTTTCCCACCAATTTATTCCAGCGGGAAAAATTTTAAAAAGGGGAGGTAACTCGGTGAATCACCCTGTACAATATAAGATTACATGGAATAAGATTTGATAACTGGTGTGAATATTTTAAACATTTATAGAATTTTAATTCAACTGGTATTATCCGCGGTCACTTCACTTTCACAATAAAATCCTTGATTCACCCACATCAGTGGACATCTGCCCCTGATACTTATGCAACCAAGAATATACCACACCCCACTTGCTGTCATAGCCTATGGCGTGGCTCAGTGATGTCATATTAAAAGGGATGAAATACATGTTTTATTAGAAACGAGTATTTGATACAATAAGCTTGTCTCTGGCATGAAACAATTCGAATTCGAATAAAACAGCAATAAAGGTAGGTATACGTATCATCCGCACAACAAAACAAGCAATTTTACTGACGAAAAAAATGCAAATTGTTTTCCAATCAGCGAGCAGGATTAATTCAAACGAGCTTGAAGCCGTGCGTACCTGTATACAGGTACGAAAACCCAATTAAAACTGATGCGCCAACGAATTCTGAAACAAATCGCGTAAACACTTTTTTACGATACAAATCAGATATTTATGAATAATACATCGCCGTACACACAATAACGGAATGGAATTGTATGGAGTTAATCTCACTGAAAGCGCCTGAAAATCGTTTGGATAACTAGCGCACGTATCTGCCACCTAAAGTGAATAACAACCTGGTAATAATGCACTCTCCTGAAAGTTTCATGAAATATTCAACTTTACCTTTACATAAAAGCTTTTGAACGTAACATACCCACACCCACACCCGAGCCCTGGGTACTTGAATTCAATCGACTTTTTTTTTCGGTGCGCGGTTGCCGAGATACGTATACATCTCTTTCGAAAGGTTAAAGGGAAAGGAAGCCTTTTGTCGTTCGGATACTTCGGATACCACTATGCATTTTTATTGGAAATACATAAGGATGAATGTAATATGAGTTTACTTGAAGCTGTATGTTACGTAGAGGAAAAGAATTGATAATTTAGAGCAACACAACGCACAAATTGAAATGTAACGAAACGCGGCTTCGTATATTGAAGTCCATGGTCACCACATTCCGCGCCAATCAAGACAATTTAACAATATAAAAGAAGCCGTCGTTGTGTTCTTCGTGAGTTTTTCACGCGTTGAAAAGAAAATTGTTCCGATAGAAACTGAAACCAGAGTAACCAGACATCTTTTTGCCGTCGCGTTGGCTAAACGGTCGGCCGCTACTCCAGCTGCCAACAATGTCAACAACTGTCAATTATTTTTTTGTGCGTGTAAACTTGGCTGTATGTCTGGATCAAAGTAAAACGTTTTTATTTTGTATATTTTTTGTTTAGCAACTACTAATAGTGGTACCTACCAATTATTATGGAAATTTTACTTGAAAGTTAAATATTTGAAAAACGAAAGTCGATTACTGTTATTGTTGACGCTAGATAATCGTAGGTCAATAGATTAGATAAATAGGAGGCAACATTCGTTTGGAAATCAGAAAAATACGTCGTAGGCTTGTGGCGACCAATGGCTCCAGCTACCTATTTTTTTTTCTAAGAAAAAGGAAGAAAATTTGAAATACCTAACTAAGTAAACACGCAAAGTAGTCCAGCAGCTCCCCAGAGGAACCGTAACTGCAGTGACCCCGGGCAATTTTTTTAGTTTAGCATTGTAGGCTTGCCGATTTCTTACCTCGCATGGAACTGGCTTGTCCAAAAGCTAAGTTATGTTACCTGTCAAAATGATAGGCGTGTCGCCTGTCAAACTGACAACAAAACAATAGGATCTTTGGAACTTGACCGTGTCATGCGTGGAAATGCGACTCAGAGGCCTATCGTTCAGACACTGAAACCGCATGGACCACTCCTAATTTCACAGCATTCAAGATTCGTATTGACGGCCAGGCAAACATGTCTCACGCGGGCTCCAAAACGGAGGCAAATGGCAAGTTGAAGGGTTCGCATCAATTTCGGTCCAATACGCAACTTCATAGGCTGCGTTTTTTGAAATTCGAATTATTGAATTTTTCACTCGTGGATCCGGCTGCAAGTGCAGACTTGACGGCCGGTTGTTTTGCCAATAATTCTGCAGGGCTTGTCGCGTATTATTGGCTTAAGCAGGTCAAAGGGCCGGTGCTTCCAATGCGACATTTTCTTTAGAGCGAGGGCATCGCATTGTTTTGGATGAAGCGTCGAGAAATCGAATTCGTTTCAAGATCGTCAGATATATTTTTCCATCTTTCAAATGTCACAGACTACTATGATTTTTTTGTCTGTACACTGAAACTGGGAACAGGTCGGAAAATCACGCCATTTTCCAATAAGATTGAGAAAAGCATCAGACATCACGTCCGGCAAATTTGTTACTTTGCAGCGGAAATATGAGAAATTGCGTTTCAAAAGTGTTTTGAGGGCCTCTTGAGGGTTTTCGAGGTCGGTTTTCGTTTGTTTTTGAAAATGCTCTTGAATGTTCCAAACTTCCAAAAAATTTGGAAATTTTTTATCTTGTTCCTTGAAATTTTGAAAACTAGATAGCCTTTACATCTTTATTCACAAAAGTCGCATACCAAATTTGAATTTTCTATTTTCCAAAAAAGCCGGAAAACCGTTTTTGGTACCTTTTTTTTGGAAATAAAAAATTCAAATTCGGTATGCCACTTCCTTAAATAAAAATGGAGGTATGGGCGTTGCTATCTAGTTCTCAAATTTTCGAAAAACAAAATGAAAAATTTCCAAAAATTTTGAAAATTTAATAGAATAGCAGCTTTAAAGGGGTTTCTACTCCAAGAAAAAACAAAAACCGATTCCCGTAAACAACTTTTTCAGTCACATCAGAAACCACTTATACTTATCCCGAAAACAATGCCTTTGATCAAAAATTTAACAAGAGCAACTTTCAACTTTAAAATAAAACAAGGAATCTAAAAATGCATCATTTGATAAAAATTCTCAGTGGCGTAGAGGCAAGGGGGAGAAAAGGGATGACCTCCCCAATATGGTGATCAACCGCGAAATTAGCATTATTCAGACCTATTTCAGAAGACAAAAGTCAAAATTTGTTCAAAGTCGGTTAAACGGTTCAAAACTTACGCTAGAAAAAATTCTAAAAGTTCAACTCCAACAACACCCAAGCATTTCAGGATAGTCGACATGATCATTATTCTCGAATCAATTTCCGAATAGCAGTCTGTCCTCGTTTCTAATAGTAATTATGTTACTGTATCAGGGTGTTACCGGTTCAATCCGCCAAACTTCAGAAGGCAAAAGATTATCAAAAAATAAGTAAGCTTTTCTGAAAAAATATATATTTCGAAAACGCATAATAATGGATATATGGGGGGTCTTTAAAGTTGAACTTGAAAATTCGGTTTTTGCAATAATTATCGACAATTCTCACAACTCGATCCAGTGGCGTAGTGAAAGGGCTGCCCCCGTTTTCGTCCAAAATCTCTACGCCACTGAAAATTTCTCAAAATCAAGCACATTTTCCATTCTTCGTTCAATTTAGAGCAAAAAGTTACCTTAACAAAATTTTGTTTGGATGCCGATTTGAGATTTTTGATTTTTGAATTTTCGAAAAACATCCCAAAAACAAAAGAATTGAAGAACTAAAAATTCATTTTGGGGAAACCTCTCCTATATGCCGGCCAAAAAGAACTTTTAATCAAACTTAGTAGACCCATATACGATTTTTTGGCAAAAATTTTACAGTTCCAAATTTTCAGCTATTTGATTTGGTTGTTTTTGGGGCGCTTTTCGAAGATTCAAACTCAAATTATTCAAAAATAAAGTATCCAATATTGTGCTAAAATAACTTTTGGTTCTAAATTGAACGAAGAATCTAAATATTTGCTCCATTTTGATAAACTAGGAGGGTAGAAAATAGGGATTGAGCTGGGGAAATTTATTATTAGTGGATTATAGGCTGCGTGCATGATATGCAGCGCCGGCGCGAAATGTGAAACTCTTGTGGGAGCGATTTAGTTAGCGAACATATTATCACTAGATGGCGCTCGTGTCGACTAAAAACATTATAAAATATTTTAAATTTCCTTTACGTGGTGGCTCCATCACAACATGTACAACCAACAAATACACGAGGAATAAATAATATCCTCTCTGATGTCAAAACAAGTTGCAACAACTACGCTGGCAAGCTGTCGTCTGCCAGCTGTCTGCTGTCTGCCACAAGACGTTCCTATTTTCACCACCATGGGCTCTGTGTGTCCTACACGTTGACAGCTCAAGATAATGCACATAGCCCATAGGACGTTCAAGAATGATTGCAAAACACTCCGTTATAATGCGTTTCTGAAATATTTTCTCTGGAACAAGTCTTCTAATTTTGGTTCTATCAGATAATTTTTGGCAGAATTAACCTCGGGAATACATTGTAGGTATAAATCTTGAATCTCATTTGAAATATTTTTTGGCAGTAAGTATAAGTGACTATAAAATACAGTATCAAGTAGCTCAGTATTACAAATCGAAGGTACCTTTGTACTTTTGTCTCATTCATGGCATTTGCTTGATTTGATGTAGCTACTCAAAATGACCTGTTAATCTATTCAAGACTTAATTAGTTTGATTCGTTTTTTCATGATTTCCAGTCAAAACTAAGATTACGTGCAGTGAAGAAGAGTGAAGAAGACGATAAATAGCACAAGAAAAGGAATAAGGCATAATCAAGCACTCGGATTCGAATGACAGCTGTCACGAACTCATGTCTGACAGTTCTCATTCCTAGGGAGGAATACATTATTATTTTCAAGCTAGGGTAATACCGGCGCCAATTTCAAATCTTCAATCGGCCAAAGATATATAATAGGTCTATCAAGTATAGCAGTGGAAAACAGTTCCCTATTCTAGTAAAAAACAACAAGATCATCATTATCGCCTCGTAAAATTAGTCAATTAAATTACAACACACGATAGAAAATGTTTACGTCTAGTTTCTATCAAAAGCATTCGAATGTTGAACCTCATTAGATCTCGAGTTAGATCTTCAGGTAACAAAGCCGGCACTGCTCGTAACAAAAATTCGATCAAAGTTTGCCCAATATGAAAAGTAGCCTCACGGCAAGGCCAATAAGAACCCAAAATTGAATAAATATAAGAATACGAATCATAAAAAAAAATCGGAACATTGCGTGACTGGTTAGCAGCAAATTTTAATAATGCATGAGAGGTGTTGGCTGCTCTGAATGAACCTGGGGGGGGCTCGGGCTCGGGCTACCACCGAGAAAATGGACTTGCTAAGTTGCAACGAAAAGTTCTCCTCTTGAAGAGTAATTGGAAAGGGTTTTTGTAATTAAATCTCCATTCAAGCGCCCAACTTTCCGACAGCGACATAAAGACGTCTTATGCCGTTCCGTGGGTGCGGAATCCGCGAGCACAATTCCACGGCACTTGAATAAAACGTCTTAATTTCGTACAAAAGCGCTGATGGTGCCATTATTCAAGACATTACTGTTTCTGATTCTGGAAATTGTTATTAGTAGGTGGTAGCAGGGCAGCAGTAATAGCGGTTGCGGCCGCAACTATGAATAACTAATGACACGCAAAGTAGATTAAATGTCGATTTACTGGGTCTTCTTTTGAAATAATTATTATTGGACTTTCTTTTTACTATTATTTATTTGTGGACAAAACAATAAGATTATACACCGTCTTCTTGATGTTTATTACTTATTAGAATAGAATGCGCTATAACGAGCTTTGATAGTTATAAATCTCGGTTCTAATGGTGTAGTGCGTTGTGTATGATTGCCTTTATTGGCTGTAGATAGATACCATGGAAACTTGCCAGTCAATAACGCAATATTAATTTAATTGTAATTCATAAATTCCGTGATGATGCTCAGTCGATTTATACGCACGCTGGTGTGGCCGTGATTGAAAATTTATTCTTTAGTCACGCAAATTTGCGTTCAGGTTCCATCTTTTGAAAAGTTTGAATTAAGTTATCAGCATTTTTTGAACATTAATCACCCTGTAATCGTCATTTTCGTAAGCCAATTTTGATTTTTGTTCAAATACTCAAAATAAAATAAGTGAAAACAAACACGTGATGCCATTGGACTACAGTATCCGCGCAAAAATGGTCTTTAAAACGGTGCTAAACGCTTCCTCTTATTTATCTACCGCACAATTACAACGAATTCTGGTCAAATATTTATTTAGAAATTACGACGAGTTACGTACGCCCATTCAAGTTAACGCTTGATGTTCTAATTCTGATCGCTTACAATTTTTCTATGTCCTACTCATCGAAATAAGAATATTTTTATCCGGATTATATTTTGAAGACGAAAAAATTAAACAAAAATTGAGACAAACGAGAGCAATGCCAATGTCAGCAGAGGCTGCCAGGGTGTCATGTTCAGCACGAGATGTCGTACATTTGAATAGAACAATCACAAAAGGCAAGTTCTTGTGTGGCGTTCATCGGCTAAATCGGGCGATTTCGACCTATTCGCGATTTAAATTGACTTTTCCCGCCATAAAATGGCAGTCAAATGCGGACTGAAATGAGTAGTGACAATCGAACAGCCAATGACATCAAAGTGACATAACAATGGCAACCTCGACAATCCTTCTCAACGCATTCCGCTTTTAGCAGCCATCTTGTGGCGGGAAAAATGAATTTAAATCGCGAATACAAGCTGTCTCAGAAATGGCGCGCCACAACAGTGCTAGGTATATGAAGTGTTTTATAGGGCCCCGCAAGAAAATACATTTTTGACTTTTATTTTCAAAGTTACGCAGGGTCAAAGGGTGGTCCTTCAAACCCTTCTAGTTTCGTTATTTAAAATATTTCAGTCTCGATATTTCAGTAAACTGATGGTGGCAGAATTATGAACGTTGATGACAAAATAAATATTAATAAAAAATATCGACTACTGGGTGTGAGCTAGATTTAGTAGATTAAAATACACTGTAGCAATTTCATCTTCCTACATGTAAATAAAATCTGCAATATTTTTTTTTACTATTTTATTGAAAATCTAAGAGGAATAAAACAAATTCAAATATGTGCACAATTCCCATATACCTACAATTCCATTCACTAACATCATATAACTTAGATAAACATTTAAAATCCGCGGGCGCGCTAAGGAAAACGACCTTCCTCTTGAAATGACACAAAGAAGAGGAATCACTGATAAGGTCTCAAGAAAGTAACAGTTTTTCACGTTAATTTTCGGCGAAGGAGCTGAATTAGCCCCAAAACGTGGATGACCCCTGGCGTGGCTGGAAAGTGCCACTATGGACAAGGAGCTGGTGCCTCAAAACTTACGTCATAAGGACGTAAGGTACATGATTTCAACCCTATGGGTCTAATGTGCGTTGATAAGTTTGTTGAAAATTGCTTTGTCTTACATGTCAGACCGGGGGCTTTAGGCTGGTATGAGCCTGTCAATTTTTGAAAAAATGGTCAAAAATTTACGTCATAAGGTACATGTATGAAACCAACTGGATTTTGTGTGGGAACATCCCCTTGATCGAAAATCTGGTCGTGGGACAAAATTTTTGGGAGCTTTCGGTCCATGAGACAAGTTTGAAATTTTCAAAAAAGGACCAAAATTGATCAATTTTTTCACAGGCGTTTTGTTGACTAACTCACCAAGTGTGATATATATTTGTAATCAGGATAAAAAACGGAATCGATTTCCATGTTAAAATACAGGGTGTACGATTTTAGAAAAAAATTTCTATGTTGCACCCTGTAAGCGATGTACCATTAAGAATTTTTGTGGACAGATTCGAAACCTGCGTAAAAAATCATGTGAGAATCGTTTTTCATTCCTAAAATTATGCCAAAGGAGAAGACTCGAGGAGGAGGTAAATTTTCGCCTTTTTTGAAAATTTCAAACTTGTCTTATGGACCGAGAGTCCCCAAAAATGTTGTCTTATGACTCGATTTTTGATTAAGGGGATGTTCCCACACAAAAGCCCGTTGGTTTCATTTATGTACCTCATGACAAATTTTTCACATTTTTCAAAAATTGACAAGCCTATACCAGCCTAAACCAGTCTGACATTAGGACAAAGAAATTTTCAACAACCTTATCAACGCACATTATTAGACTTACAGGGTTAAAATCACCTTATGACGTTAGTTTTGAGGCACCAGCTCACTGTCCACTAGTTCTGAAAAGGTTTGTCTGTGTTTTTGACGAGATATTTTGCTAAATTTCCGAGGGGGTAATCACTTGTGCAATATTTGGGACAAGGTGTGTGCAATACTGTGCAATACTGTGCAATATCGTGCAATAGTGTGCAATACTGTGCAATATCGTGCAATAGTGTGCAATATCGTGCAATAGTGTGCAATATCGTGCAATAGTGTGCAATATCGTGCAATAGTGTGCAATAGTGTGCAATATCGTGCAATGGTGTGCAATAGTGTGCAATATCGTGCAATAGTGTGCAATATCGTGCAATATGTGTACTAACGTATAATATGTGATAAGCATGGAACTCGCATAGAACGCGTGTAATATGAGAAATAAGCATGAAATATGTGTGTAATAAGTGTAATACCGTCTAATATATGAGAAGTAACATCTAATATCTGAAGTGAGTGCAAATTATGCGTGAAATTGGTGGAAGGTTACCCAATTGTCACTCCCACGACATATGAACACTCAGGGAAAGGTGGTCTTCTCAGTGAATCTGGTTAAGAATTGACATAAGTACTTCTATACTCAGATCAAAAGCTCGCTCAAAAGTATAGACAACGTTTATGTATAAGTTTCGCCATATACAGGGATTGGGGGGGGGGGAATATTGACCTTGCTCGTTTCTTGCGATCTCCCATTGGGGCTTTGTCCGGGCTTTGCTCTTACAATAATATAATATAAAATATTATATTATAATTTGGATAATGAGAAACTATCATTTCAATGTTTTTTACCCACAGAAATTGAATCTGCCCCTCATACGTCCACATTATTCAAAAATTCCAAATTTGACAGTGTACATTTTTTCCGATTTTTCCAAAATCATTTTTTGGCACTCAGCTAAACTTCATTATCGATCCGTCTGGTCACGTATCTCTTCGTCTATCTCCTAAACGGATGTTTTTGACTTTTAAAATTGTTACTTGAAAACAAATGTTCTGATTTTGTTTTTTTCTGCACAAGAAAAGAAGAAAACATAAATACGCAAATATTGCGCCTTTTAGATGTATCGCATTTTTAATAAAACAAAGCTCTCCGCCTACAACACCAGACGATCAGACCAAAACTGCACAGACGCATGTTTCGCCCCTACTCTACTGGGGGCTCATGTATTGGTGCGCAGGCATCCAATCCGGATGCCCGGCGCTTTGGTAGTCAGATCCTTGTAATGCACACAGTGGGGGACTCATAATATGTAAGTCTCTCAAGCGGCGCCATCTATCAAAGGCATTCCGCGATGCTATATTCCAAAAGCACCAGGAATCTTTGGCATCAGGCAGGCAAGGAATATAATACAAAATTCCACGTCAAGCCAAACCGTCGCAGCCTCCTAGGGCCAAAGTGGACCCATTTGCGTGTTTATGTTCTCTAACATTGCTCAACTCGGCTCGAGTATACCTATGTATGTTGCATTTACATTGTACACTTTACCATCGATGCTCCTGGCGACGATTTGGCTTTGCGTGAAATTCCGTATCATATTCGTTGCCTGTCTGATGCTTTTGGAATATAGCATCGCGGAATGCCTTTGATAGATGGCGCCGCTTGAGAGGCTTACATATCAGAGGAGCCCCCACTGTGTACATTACAAGGATCTCTGACTGCCACAGCACCGGATAGTCGAACTGGATGCTTACGCACTGGTGAGCTCCCAATAGGGGCGAAACACGTGTCTGTGCAGTTGTGGTCTGATCGTCTGATGATGTATTAGCCGGAGAGCATTGTTTTGTTAAAAAAAGAACTCGGGAGGCTTTTCAAATGATGTATCACTCGACCCCTATTTACGGGAAACATTTTTTCTATATTTTCAACTTTTCCTCCATTAAATTGGACATCAGAGTATTTTAGGAGAGAAAGGGAGTTTTTGAAAATTTTGAAAATATTTTTTTGGAAAGATAATTCAATTCTCTTCAAATTTGATATATCACAAAGTAAATAGCTCGGTAAATAGGTAGTGTCCCCAAGTGGGGTGGGAGGGAGCGAAAGGGGTGAATTTGGGTGGCACTTTTTTCACCAAAAATGTTTTCCTTTGATGCTGTGCAGGATGACGTTGACACCATTGAAGAGAATTGAAAAGTCAAGGATATCAAATTGGACATTCAGAGAATTTTAGAAAAAAAGGGGGTGGGGTAAAAAACTTTGAAATATTTTTCCAGAAAGAGATTTAAATTTTTGATAATTTGATGTATCGGTATCGCAAAGTAGGTAGTGTCATTTGAAATTCCGAAGTTGGTGTGGGTGTGGGTGAAGATAGAAAAATTTCGCCTGGCAAAAAAATTGTTCAGGGTGGCTTGTTTCCATTGAAACACCTGTATGCAGGGCGTTACACACTTTCTGTTGATATTTCAGGAGATGCGGTAGAGCATTAACAACTTCAGTTTTTTTTTATTCGGCATTTTACATAGCATTTCAATCAATAACAAGTGCTTAGTGTTTTCTCATTGAATCGTTTTAACCCAAAAATAATTGTCAAAGTCGAGGGATTTTCACCAAGATAATATCGGGTCTACTTTTCGAGTGATTGATAGTTTGTTTGAGAAATTTGAAACATTTAACCTCAATGAACCACAGAACAGGAGTAAAATTTTGCTGATTACTACTTAAATTACTAGTAGAAATGGTAATTGTAATGTATCATTGTATAGTTGACTATGTATAGATGCTATGAAGTGTCTCTTCTCTTCTCACTTGCTAGTATGCAATAATTGATAGCCTTAATTAACGGTATTCTGTGAAAAAAATGAGAAAAAGATATGTTTCTCAAGTTAAATGGATGAATGAACCATTGACGTACATCGCTTGCTGAATTGTCAGTGCATGTTATCGAGTGTATCGCTGTTCACGTTAACGAGTAGTAATGTTCACATATCCTACTGTTCACGTCGAGGTTCACGTTATCGAGCTTCTACTGTATTTATGTTTTCCTGTCTTTCTTTTGGCGATAATATTTATTTTTCGATGCTCTCTACCATCTCCTGAAATATTGACAAAAAAGTGAAACACCCTGTATAGTACACGTTTGTTTTCATGTATCACTCACTTAATGCGAGTTCACCCGAATGAAAATTTGTTACTGAGCCCGTGAGGGCATATTCCTCGGCATATTCTCCTATTTTATTTTTCTTTTCCATACACACATCGATCTTTGCTTTAATATGCTTGATTTCAATTTTGAGCAAAATAGCTAAATACATAATGGGTGGCCAAACTTCAGGCCAAGTTTGATTCCATATGTGTCCGGGAAATAAGACAGTTTCTAATTTGTTTCAAGTTGGTGGATATTTAATGAGATGTTGTTTCAGCCGTAAAGTCACTTTTAAAGTTCTTGAAGCAATCTAGCCCTTCACGCGATTGTAGGTACCGATTGTACCTCGAATGTACCTACCTACCTACCTAGCTACCTACAATACCATGTGTAATAGTAAGTTTATAATTTATGTAATCAATAAGAATGCGTGTTATATGTGCAAAGTGTGTAATAGTGTGCAATATCGTGCAATAGTATGCAATAGTGTGTAATATGTGCAATATTTGTAATAGTGTGCAATATCGTGCAATAGTGTGCAATAGTGTGCAATATCGTGCAATAGTGTGCAATAGTGTGCAATATCGTGCAATAGTGTGCAATATCGTGCAATAGTGTGCAATAGTGTGCAATATCGTGCAATAGTGTGCAATATCGTGCAATAGTGTGCAATATTGCACAGTTGGGACACCCCTTTCGCGAGTGATTACCCCCTCGTAAATTTCATTTGCTAACCCTTTCAGGCTACAAAAAGGACCATGTCTTGATGAACAATTCCGCGGAATAAAAGCGGAGCGAGCCCTCGAGTTATGGGGCTAATTTGCTCCTTGCCAAAAAATTCAAGTTTTAATAAAATAGTACCTGAAATTTTTTTGCAGATTTTATTTACTTATGAAAAAATGAAATTGCTACACCACCCCTCTCCTGCAAGAAAAAATAGGGCGGTGAGCCGTACTATTTTTTTCTGTTCAACGCCTCATATAGGCAGGCAACTCTCGGATGTCATAAAAATTTTGTTATGATTCTCTCTCTTAATCACTCCTTGCTAAACTAAACCTAAAAATCTATCATCATCAATACATCAGCATCTCTTACAATTTGTTTCTTCAATCACCTGTTTTTTTTGACATTTCAGCAGCTGACAGTGCATCACTAGGGCTTCGCCCATAGAATGTTTCAATTTGCTAGTAAGCGCATCACGCACATTGATTACATTCCGAGAAAAAACCAAAATTACCGCAATTTTAAAAGAGCTAAACTTGTTGTACGCCCGAATGGCGCCAGATATAAACGCTGCAACAAGCCAAGTGCACCGGGGAACCACGCCTTCTTGCTCTACCGAAAGAAACAAACTGAGAGCCGCCTTCACCTAATTTGAAATTGAAAAATAAAATAAAATATGTAATTTAATGAACAAGATAAAAGAATCTTTCAAGCCAAATACATTAATTTATCATAACGAAACCGAGGTAATGTTCCACGAACACAAAATTCAAAAAAAGCTATAAAACTTAAAACTAGAAGAATTCGAAAGACTACCCAAAATTACCCTTTGGCCCTTCATAAATTCGAAAATGAAAGTTAATTTTTTTTTATTTAGTAAAAGATCCTCGAAAAGATCGTAAGGAATCAAACGTATTGTGATAAGCACAGCTACAAAGAGAGACTTGCGGCCAGAGAATGGTGGTAAGGGGAAAAAGACAAACATCATGGTTGATTCGTGAATAGAAAAGTTGAATGGAAATAAAGCATGGAAAAAATATATGAGCTCACGGAAAGCGATGAATCACGAAAGTTACAAATGAGCAAGAAAAGCCAAGCTGGTAGTGATAAAAGAAAATAGGAAATCTTGCGTAGACTTCGTCAACAAAATGGAGGTAAATACTAAAGCCAACAAGCAACTCTTCTTCGAGGTTCTTTAACAAGGTCTTCTGAGAAACCAAGGGCTATCAGGCAAATTATTCCGGATACTGAAAATTGAAAATCCCACTGCACAGAGGTAACTTCAAACTCGTAAAATCTACGATCAAATTCCGGAGAAAAAATTGAGACTAGCAATTGAGAATTCTTTGAAAGATGACCAGTGCGGATATGGCAAGGAAAGAGGTACAAACTAGGAAAATTGTTTGGGAGGTACTGGAAAAAAGAGAAATGTACCTACGCAAGGAACTCGTGAAAACGATGAAGAGCTTCTATTCCTCTGCAAGAAACATCATCAAAATAGGAAATATTGAATCAGGCGAGCTGAGAACACCGAAGGAAGTAAAGTATATCCCGTTCACTTTTTATTTTCAGTAGAATGACTTTTTGGAGCAAAAATACAGTGACAAGCTGGAGCACTGAGGGTACAGCTGACAGCTGACAGGATGGCTGCTGACAGGTTCGCCCCAAAATTTTGCAGGTGCCATCAGCCGGAGTGGCAGCCCCCCAGCTTGTCACTTTATTTCTGCTCAGAAAAGTCATTCTACTGGGAATAAAAAGTGAACAAGATATAATTAAGGAAAACAAGACGAAGACTGAGGAGTATTGCATGGTCTACAGATGATTAAGACAATTGTTTGCAGGAGGCTTGGCATTCGCGGACGATTTGGTTTTGATAGCAAAGGCCTACAGCGAGATCAGAGCCTATATGACCAGACACACCTATCTGCAGCACTCGTGCGGCCGTCAGTTTGACTCAGATACCTATGAAATTTGTCAGGCCGATATAACAAAACTCACAGGTTTGTTGGGCTCAAAATAGGGTGATTGCATGAAATGCGTTCACATGATCACCGGCAGACAGCGCAAGGATCGAGAGTTATGTTTTGACGTTTGTAAGAGAATAGGGCGATTGCATGTAGGGGGCGCTTGCGACGCCGTTTGCCATCTGGGAACTTTAGGCAATTTGCAAAACATAAACAAACGAAACTAATGGATAATCTGGATCTGGCGCAAGCGCGCTGCGCCCCCGAACCAAAGCCACCAAGTGGCGGCAAGCTGAACCAACATCATGCAATTGCCCTATTGCATTGGGGCACATAACAGGGCCGTTATTCTTGAATCGTGTGAGAAAAGTCCCTGGGAGTAAAATACATTCCGCAGTACACTGATGTATAGCGAATGTTGCCTAAAATCGTGGTTTTTAGGCAACTTTCGCTACCGAAGTGTAGTACGGATTATATAAAACTCCCAGGGACTTTTCTCACACGATTAAAAAAACAGCGACCCAGGTGTAAGGCATTGTTAGAAATGATTAGAAATCACAATCTCGATCTCGTAAACGTCGAATAAACCAATATGTGAACAAAACACGTAAAAATGATAGTAATTAGTGAGGTTAGCAGGTTAGTCTGGTTGACGTTGACTCCGACATGGATGAAACTTGACAAATGACAATGACACTATTGACATTTTGCCATAAACTCCATCTACATGCAATCACCCTATTATCGTAGTTAGCGTGAGCTAGCGGGATTCTAAATTCCCTTGGTATTTATGAAGCCCTTAATGTAATCGTAACCAAGACATTATTCAGTCATAATTAATCTGTGGGGAATAAAAAAATTGAGCTTATAATACGGACGATTTCTGAACAATTCTAGCTAACCAGAATCCTTTAAAATTTCAAAGGCTATTTTCATTTCATAGAACTACCACTCTGGTCACCTAGTGTTCGCCGAAATCGAGCCATGATCGGTCAGTTATGTCAAGTATTATTTCCCAAATTCTGTACCAACTGTTGAAATTAGGGACATCTAGAAAGAAATTAGCCAATCATAAAGACGTATTTTGACCGTTCCTATGGAAATACTGGGTTGACGGACCTTTAATTGCAACGGAAATAATGCAGAAAACTTCCTATTATTACCATCTAAATTAGTAATACGGATCGTAACAGAGAAACTGTTAATATGTACTGTAAGAAATTGCCAGCAGGTACCGAGGCGATTTTTTTAAATTTTTTATAATACATATGTACTAAATTGTCTCCTGTCATGTTTCGAATGGGTATTTCTCACGATTAAAGAAATCACTTCACGTCTGGAGCTAAATCACATTTGTCACTCGATCCGATCCTGCTCTGCGTCCAGCTATTTAGTTTCGACTATGTTTTTTAACACAATATTACTAGAAAGATTCCGCCGCGTTTCTAATCACCCTGTATACACTCCCAGATAATGTGTTTACTGTTTTACTGTGTGTTTACATTGTGCTACAATACACACACCATTTGGATTGGATATTGAACTTGTGCACAGCGCCGCACATTTCAACCGAAATTAACAATACAGTAATGACTAAAATCCATACAGCACTGATTTCTTCAATAAACTCAATCTCCAAAGCAAATTACCGCGAAAATTCCAGACGCTTCCAAGTTCAAAGCACCTATTAAAAAAAAATGAAT
Organism: Anaspis maculata; assembly: GCA_949128115.1. Classification (NCBI taxonomy): domain Eukaryota; kingdom Metazoa; phylum Arthropoda; class Insecta; order Coleoptera; family Scraptiidae; genus Anaspis; species Anaspis maculata. Next base: position 79,120,041 of record OX421964.1, on the reverse strand, counting down.
CATTTAGCGAAGCTCGAAAATAGAACCCCATAAATTCAAAGGAGAGAATGAAATTGAAATTGAAAAAACAAGTCCAGGGACCGCACCCGTCTTTTTGTGTGTGTGTCCCAAATGCCTGTAGCTCTGCCTACCTGGGCGCATCGCATCGCCACATTTTGTCGGCGTATACAGGGTGTGGCGAAAAGCACGGGGGGTTAATCCTACGTAGTAACTCTGCGGCAGTGATCTCGCTTTGTGTTGGGGGAAAGCGCGACACTGAGAACGTATCGAGGGTTGCTTGCTTTCCAGCCTCTCAGCCTTCCGCCAGCTCTCTAGAGGACGCATTAAATTTTCAGCGGTGGTCCATGCTCTCTTGGGTACAAGATAGACGACGACAACAAAGAAGCCCCGATATAGAGACGGCGCGCAAAAATAACTTACCGGGTAGTACATTCCCTGAGGAGGAAGGAAAAAAGCTCCGGCACCCCACAGTTTGATGGCCGTTTATAAAACAGGTACACAAACAAAAAGCACTGCACTAAGGCAAAAAAAGAAGACTGGAGCGGTGTACGGCGCGACGCTCTTTCGTTCTTCTCGTATTGGCACTGTACTGAGAGAGAGTTTCAAGTTTTCAACAACAACAACAACAACGGCTTGTCATGTGTGTGTTGTGGCGCTTGGTTGGGCATCAACGTTGTATATGCGTTGTGTTGTACTAGAAGACGCCTCTTTGGGGTGCTGCTGCAGCTCAACTACCACCCCGGCTACCGTGCGAGGGGCACATGCCTCTCTTGTACTCGGGCCGGTGTGGTGGGGTCGATCAATGAACGTTTCGGTAGACGCGCGCAACGTCAGAATAAAACGTAGCGGAGAAGAGCAGAGAGCCGGCCGGGTCGGAGGACCTGGTGCTCGAGGTGGGAACCGCCGTGCGTCGGAAGGAGACGGACGGAGGCGGTGGAAGTGCGAGATCGGGGCGACCTCTCCTCATCTGTATGTGTGTTCGGTAGGCACGGCATCGCGGCAGATCAGAGTGGGCGATGCGCCAGCAGCATCTATCTCGCTCGGCGAGAAGAGCGAGGAGAACAACGACGACGACGACGACCGACGGCGGAGGTTTAATTTTGGGAATCGGACAGTGCCGGCTCCCGAATACTTTTGGCCCTTTCGCCACATTACTTTTTATACCGCTGTACTTGGAAGTAATCTGCGACTTGGTCATCAAAACCCCGAGTGCGTATAAATGCTGACCTTGACCTCAAGCATGGTTATCGTAAGTACCTGTCAATAGAGTAGTAAAAGATATTTACGATCTTCAAGTAATTTTTTCGGGTTGCCAGTATGGGGGGTTCGAGATGAGTCAATGGGAGTGTTTATGTGAAACGCATTCTTGCTTCCAGAGTCGACGACACTTCAGCTAAGATCATAAATAAATATTAGTCAAGGGACGTCTAACAATGCACCAATGCGTCTTTAAGCTCTCGTGCCTATTGTTGTAGGTTTATCACCTTCACACCTCAGCGCTATTATTAAAGTCATACTTGAAACAAGGGCGAAACAAATTTGAAAATAGTACATGAAACAGTGTCAATCAAGATGTCCAAGGAGGCCCGTCTGTTGCACTTAGTTGCCAAATATCGTGCTCGCCTGGTTAAGCAAGCTTACTCAGCAGAGTACTATTATCAATTTCAAAATCTCTATAACACAACGTCATTTTCAAGGGCCGATGGCGGGGAAAAAGCGACTTGCCCCGAGCGGGAGTCGAACCCGCGTCTTCCATTAGCCGGATGGGTAATCTACCACTTAAGCTACCGAGGAAACAACAGTCTTCCGCCCCACACGACCACATTATGAGAGCTGCCACGGTCCAAGGAGGCCCGTCAGTTGCACCAATCAAAATGTCTAGTCAGTGTATTTCTAAGCCGAGTTCTTGACTGGGTAAGGAAAAATTCAGGAAAAAGACGCTTAGCTTATGAACTCATAACCAATAGACAAGAAAAAGGTTCAACTCATCACCTGAGCAGGAACGATGAGCGTAGAAGAAGTCACAGGGCACGAAATACTAACTGCTCTTGATACCACCAAGAAACTCCGAAATACAGTAGCACTTGTTGATGATGCTATTGATACCTATCGAGAAAAAAACAAGTTGAAATTGAAAATGTTACTCTAAGATGTAAACTGAGAAAACCTGAAGCTCTACAGATTGAACTACTTAACAAAAACGTGAATCAGCCGCCGAAACAACGGCACCACCATCGTCCTCAGAGCCACGACCAACAGGCATGGAAAACACCGCCCAAATAGCCAAATAACATCCCAAAACATCTTGTGCCTGAAGTCGACTGATACAGAACAAAGTATCGAAACAACACGGAGTCAGATCGTGAAAAGGGTCAAAACTAAGACATTGACGGCTCTATAAAAAATGCTGTGGAGCTGGGAGAGAACAAGATACTGATCCACGCACCCAAGACAAGATACAAAAGAACAAGCTCCGACGAATTTTGACACAAGGCAGCTCAATAAGAGTTGCAGATGAAGACTTAAACCATTGTATCTTAAACCCAACGTTACATGTGGTGTTCAACTGCGACTAACAAAGCAAGAATTTATTGATGCTGTTGTGGCTGGGAATGAGAATCTTGTTGAGGCTTTTTGAGAAGGTGCTATAAGATCAGAACTTGAAATAGTAGGTACATGAGCAGAAATGTCGAATCCTTACCAAAGAAGATTGGTTGTTAACGACTACACTACAGCTAGAGCAATTCTTGTTGAATGCTGGGAAAATAATCTTGAATTTAAGTAGATTATTCATAATCGAAGTAGTAGAAGTAGCACTGTGCCACAGATGCTGCACTTTTGACACATCGCAAAAAAATGTAACGAAGGCGAAACATGCCACGTTACATGTGGAAGCATGACAGCTGAATTTGATGCTTATTAAAAGACCCAGGGTCATCGTGAAAGACGAAAACCTCATAAGAAATAACCTGCTGAACATCATGTTTTGAAAGATGTAAGGCTATAAGAACCCCTCAGGGTTTTTTGACGATGTGCCGCAGGCTGGTTTCGAGATTCTATGCCTGGTCGAGACATGGCTATGGCTAACCTAAGATGCAAGAGTTCCACCTTATCTTCAGGACGATTTTAACGTTATCTCCATAAGGAAGAAGTCTCAAAGACGCGCTAGTGGTGGTGTCGTGGTGCTGTGCAAGCGGTGCTATGAAGTCTCAATGATAGATTCCACCCCGTGTTGGATAATATGTGAGCTTAGGACCAAGTCTAATGAGTTTATTCTTTGCACTTGACATTATCAAAATGCTTGAATTGTTTCAGTCTACTATACTTGACGACTAACTATAATAGCACATGGTCATCATTGTGGGCGACTTCACTTGCAGAGTCGGTGTTGTTCCAACGATCGCACCCCATGCGTACTTCAAAGAGAAGAAACGGAATCCGAAGGCCGTGAAGTCCAATCTGATGAATACAGTGGAAAATTCCACACATCGCCAAACCTCACACATACCAGAAGAAGACTGCTGAACAACTTGTACTCGGCCAAAATTCTAACCCAAGGTAGAGTAAAGGACGACAAAGATCTGCTCAAAAAAAATTTCTAGTGATGTTCCTGTCTGCTTGCTCTTAACTCCTTCAGCCTGGGCTCAGATGATATACCTTTCAGAAGAGACTGGGCTTCAATTATTGAAGCGAATCTTCCACAGGGCTCCGTATCAATACCTCAACCGTTGTATAATATCTAGTAGGCGAACGGTTTCTGCGTTTTCTGGCCAAAACACGGCCAAATCACTCTTTGAGCCGATTGTACTAGACGCCATCTACCGGCCGTGTTATCAAGACTGTGGCTAGTGGCTAGACGTCTTATTTTAATAATTGAATCCGTTATTTGGAAAAAGGTGCAATCCGCGCAAGTGACTGAAAAACGAATGTTGAACTATTTATTTATGAAAAAAAAATGCGCAAATCTAAAACATGCTGTTAGATAGCAGCTTCCGGAAAGATCTCTTCCCGATTGTTCGACGGTAACCTTATCGTTCTTAACACATCATACTATCTATTGTTATTAACTAGTTACTTGCTTGCTCAAAAAAATGTTTATAATATTTAGTGTAATTAGATGCATGTAATTAGGTGCACAAATAGGTATCAAATTACATAGATATGAATATTTTGTATAATGATTCATTTAATGTGTTTTAGAAGTAGATTTTTCACGGAAATTTTGCATAAAAGCAATTTTGTATTGAGTAGGTATAAAAGCAGCGGTAATCGTGCTCCAAGTAATGGAAAGTTAATTGAAAATCAGTTCCGAGAATAGTTGAGAGTTGAAAATAAAGCCACATCTATGTATTCATAAGGTGTAACTGTAAAGCAATAAGAAGTGTGCCCAATAAAGTGCTCAAAGCAAGAAGAAGAGTTTATATATCAAGGAATCCATAATGGTCTCTATAATGATAATAAAGAGGTCTAATCTCGGGTCCTAATAGTCTTATAATGAACCAAAACATGGCAAGTGTTGAGGAAAAAATTAGCTTCCTCAAATGTTTTCTTTTAGAGTACTCGGAATACCAGAGGGACCTGTGGGCGGAGCCTATAACTGCGCGAACCGAGTTCATCTAGTGGTGCACCTAGATTTGTAGTGGGATTTTAGGTTCGCCTGTGACCTGGTAATGGTCCACCACTCCAGCTGGTGCTGTTTCTTCCCCTACATTTCAACACACGGACTCGTTCAAAACGATTTTTGTTTTTCTGTTCAGCCCCGCCCACAAGTCCCTGTGATGTGCCGTCAACTCTACAAAACATAGTTATATTGAGAAAGAATTTGAGTACCTGCACTTATTTATGAAACTCAAATCCTGCTCACACAAAATGTAGGTACATTAATAACAAAATGATGATAAAAATTCAAAATTGACCTTGAGATTTACCTCTACAATATACAAGGTGTTTCCAAAATGGTGACACAAACTTCTAGGGGAGATTCTCCATCAAAAATGGACCAGGAAAAAATATTCCTTTGATGTCCTAAAATGCTCCGTTGAACAGTTACAGGGTGGTCAAGTTGACTTTTTAAAACTGATTTTTTGCCATAAGTTTTGAACCGTTTAACCTATTTTGTTCAAATTTTCAACAAAATTAGCTGAAATAAGTCTTTATCGAATAATAGTAACGTGTTAAGAAAAAAGTTCAGGGGTGTAAATGATGGGGGGTGTCCTCATTTTTACCCCCCTATTTTTTACACCGCTTACTATTTTTCCAAATTGTTCTTATTTTTGGATTCTACGTTCAATTTAGAGAAAAAAGTTACATTTGCAAAATTTTGATTCGAGGCTTTGTTTTTGAGATATCTGGGTTTGAAACTTTTGGAAAACATCTCGAAATTGCCACTTTCAAATGACTAAAAATTAGAATCCAAAAAAAACTCACGATTTCTCAGTAGAAATAGCTTCTCTAGAATTTCTAAGTTGATAAACTACTTTTTTTTCTGAGAAACGAGAAGTTTTCAGGAAAAAAAAAGGGCTCATTGAAAGTGACGATTTGGAGATGTTTTCCAAAGTTCCAAACCAAAATATCTCGAAAATGAAGCCTTTAATCAAAATTTTGCAAGGGTAACTTTTTTTCTAAATTGGACGTAGAATACAAAATTTAGAACAATTTGGAAAAATAGCTAGGGGTGAAAAATAAGGGGGGGGGGGGAATATGACAACACCCCCATTATCTACGCCCCTGATTTTTTTTTCTAAACACGTTGCTATTATTCGATATAGACCTATTCTGGCTGACTTTGTTCCAAATTTGAACAAAATCAGTTGAACGGTTCTAAACTTATGTAAAAAAATCGATTTTGAAGATTCAACTTGAACACCCTGTAACTTTTCAACGGAGCATTTCAGGACATCAAAGGTATATTTTGTCCTGGTCTATTTTTGATGGGGAATCTCCCCTAGAAGTTTGTATCACCATTTTGGAAACACCCTGTATATTTTTTTTATTTGTTTATTTAACGTCGGCTTATTTCCGCAACGAGGCCAAACACCGACGCCGGTGAATGCGTTTCTCCACTATACCGACCTCCGACCTCGACAATATAATCTAATCATTTTCGATTGCTTTTTCAGCAGTTAGCCACTGAAATATCTCATAAAACCTTTTTTGTTTTTCAGGGACGTATTGAAATGGTCGTTTATTAGCCTGTTTCTATGTCAAACGAAGAGTACTTGATCGGAAATCTCGAATATTATAAAAAACACAATCACAGTGATTGTCACATGTGCCTTTTTCCGAATCACCGATTCAGCTGCTGCTTCCTACTGGTTTCTCATTGGCATCTGTTCGATCAAAATCCGACAAAGTTGAACATGTCAAAAGAGAGAAGGTTTAATTTTGTAACTCTACAACAAAAGAACCGACTGAAGTAATTTAGGTCTGTTCTTTCTAATGAAGTTAATGAAGTTGATAATGTTGTTTTGATGAAGTTTCAACATACAGAACAAGACCAGATGAAGGTGATATTTGACAACGGCCGTCATCTTGGATTTTGGAAGTTTTGATATTGAGATCAAAAAGTGTCTTCTACCAAGACACTTAATATTTGAACAAGACGAATGTTGTGGTCAACCCAGTCGGTAGCACGGTGAGCTCGACCCCGCTTTCAAAGGCGAAGGTCCCGGGTTCAAATCCGCACAAGGCCAGATGGACTTATACACGCGTTTCTTAGTACTAGGGCATCTACTATCGTGCGGTGATGTTCCGGGAAAAGGGATGAAACGAGAAAGCCATCGAAACAAAACCAAACTGATTAATCCCCACTGTTCCAGAAATGAATTCGTTGTTATCGTCAATACTGTTATCGTTACTGAAAAATCCCCACAGAAAAACCTGCTAATAGCCTAGTAGTTGATGCAGGACAAAAAAAAAGTTGTGGTCAAGAGAACACTGTGAAGCCTCAATAAATTTGAATCGTGAAGTCTTGATGGATCTTTTGAACAGAAAAGCTGCATTTTTTTTCCATCGAACTCAGAAAAATCGCAATTCATCTCCCTTGAAAAGCTTTCCTATTGGTCGGACAGCTGAGCTGACGTGAGAATATCTGAGATTTTGGGTGAAAAGAAAGCGCCTTAGAAAGTTACCGGGGGAATCCAACTTGAAGTTTTTATTGCAAACCAAAGAGACTTCTCTACAGCCGTGAAGGCTCAAAGGAGGAATTTCTGAGAAAAACGTACGTAGCTTTCGAAATGCCAATATGATTCAAGGTCTAGGGACTCTGGAATAAAGAAGACATTCATTGGCTCTGATCTGTAAGCGAGTGATTCATATTAACCCCTAGCACACTCCAGGATCTGAGCTGAATGTAAAGTGAATAAAGATTACCCAAGATTATATGGCACTTATGCCTTCTTGCCGCCAAGTAACCGTAAAACAATCGAAGTATTATTTTGAATTTCTAGTGTGTTATTGGAGTGACTAAAAGACCGTTTCCAAGAATTTTAAGGAGGATTTCAGCTGAATGTGAACGTAAATTAATATTTCCCAAGATTTTATGCCATTTACGCCTCGTTTACGCCTTTCTGCCGTCAAGTAGTCGAAAACAGTCAAGAAATTATTTTGGATTCCTATTGTGCTAGCATGTTTGAGTTAAATGTAAACGAGAAAAAATATTCCCCAAGACTTATCGCCTTTTTGCCGCCACGTGACCGTAAAACGGTCGAAATATTATTTTGGATTTCTCGAGGGATTTCTAGTGTTATTGAACTGACTAAGAAGACCGTTTCCAACAATTTTCAAGAGGATTTGAACCGAATATGAACGTGAATCAATATTTCCTAAGATTTGATGTCACTTATGCCTTTTTGCCGTTGAGTAATCGTGAAACAGTCGAAGAACTGTTTGGAGAGAAAAAGAAGACCGCCTCGCAGCATTTGAGTTGAATGTAGACGAAAATAAATATTTCCGGAGATTGTATGTCACATGCCTTTTTTACCACCAAGTAACCGTGAAACAGTCAAAGTAATCTTTTGGATTTCTAGTTCGTTACTGGACTGACTAAGAAGACTGTCTCCAAGAATTTTCAGGAGGATTTGAGCTGAATGTAAACGTGAATACATAATTTAAGAGATTGTATGTCACTTATGCCTTTTTGCCACCAAGTAAGTGTTGGACATTCGAGGGATTTTTTTTGATTTCTAGTGTGTTACTGAACTGACTACGAAAAGAGCATCCAAGAGTTTTCAGCAGGATTTGAGTTGAAAGGTGAACGTAAATGAATATTTCCTGAGATTAGATGTCACTTATGCCTTTTTACCACCAAGTAACCGTGAAACAGTCGGAGTATTATTTTGGATTTCTAGTGTGTTATTGGACTGACTAAGAAGACTGTTTCCAAAAATTCCCAGAAGATGTTCAGCTGAATGTGAACGTAAATAAATTATTTCTCAAGATTTTACGTCACTTTCGCCTTTTTGCCACCAATAACCGTAAAACAGGTGAAGAGTTATTTTGGATTTATACTGTAATACATATTGAACTGATTGCGAAAACAGTCTCCAAGAATTTTCAGCAGGATGTGAGTTGAACGCAAACGTAAGCGAATTTCCCAACATTTGATATCACTTATGCCTTTTTGGCTTCAAATAACCGTAAAACAGCCAAAGGATTATTGTCGATTTCTAGTGTGTAACGGAATTAACTACGGTAACACTTTCCAAGAATTTTCAGCAGGTTTTGAGCTGAATGTAAGCGAAAATAAATAATATTTCCCAGATTTGATGTCATTATGCTTTTTTGCCGCCAAGTAACCGTTAAACAGTCGAAGTATTATTTTGCATTTCTAGTGTGTTTTTGGACTGAGTAAGAACACCGTCTACAAGAACTTTCAGAACTGGGGCTGAATGTAAACGTAAATAGATATTTCCCAAGATTTTACGTAACTTAAGTCATTTTGCCAACAAACAACCATTGATAAAAAATCAAAGAATTGAGTTGGATTTTTGGTGTGTTATTAAACTGACTACGTTCGTAAATATTTCTCAAAATTTGATGTCACTTACGCCTTTTTGCAACCAAATAACCGTAAAACATAAAAAAGTTCCAGTGTTTTTGGACAGATTAAGAAAACCATCTCCAAGAATTTTCAGAAGGATTTGAGTTGAATGTAAACGTAAATAAATATTTCCCAAAAATTGATGTCACTCACGCCTATTTACTGCTGACTGCAGTAACCGTCAAATAGTCAAAGGATCATTTTGGATTTTCAGTGCTATTGAAATTCTACGAAAACAGCCTCCAAGAATTTCCCAAGATTTGATGTCACTTACGCCTTTTTGCCGTCAAGTAACCGTTTAATAGTCGAAGTATTATTTTGGATTTCTAGTGATATTGGACAGACTAAGAAGACTGTCTTCAAGAATTTTCAGAGGATTTGAGATGAATGTAAACGTAAAAGAATATTTTTCAAGGTTTGATGTCACTTACACCATTTTGCCGCCAAAAAAAAAACACAAACCAGTTGGCAGTATTCCGTTGGCTTCTTACTGCGTTGCACACTTGAAAAAACAAATTTTCGCCAGCTATAACTGCTAGGGCGCACCGAGGTGCAAAGCACCGAGGTATACAATAACACAAGATGCGCATGTGCGAAAAGCATGAGATTTGTTATAAAATCAGTTATAATAAGTTCTATTTTTGCTGATGAAGACCTATTGTCTATTGAGGTGCTATACGGGGTGTTCCAGGGATGATAGCAAAAAATTTAACTGTGGGTAGATCTTGTCAAAATATGACGAAAACCTATATACCATTTTGCAAAGTTCGGCCTAATGACGAAGATACAACCCTCCAAAGTTCACTTTTTTCGGATTTCAAAAATTTGTTACTCAGGAACGTTTGAACAAATTCAGCTTTAATTCAGCAAAAGCTGGTTTGTCATAATCATCTATCAGCCTGCCAAATTTGGGAAGAATCCAACCAGTGGTGTAGGAGTTATGAGGGTCAATAATTTAGAAGCATCCGAAGAAAAGTTGACTTGAGGTGACCCCTCATAACTTCTACGTCACTGATTGGATTCTTCTCAAATTTGGCAGGTTGATAGATAATCATGACAAACCAGCCCATGCTGAATTAAAGCTAAATTTGTCGAAACGTTCCTGAGTTACAAATTTTTGAAATCCGAAAAAATTGAACTTTAGAGGGCTGTATCTTCGTCATTAGGTCGAACTTTGCAAAATGGTATATAGGTTTTCGCCATATTTTGACGAGATCCACCCACAATTAAATTTTTTGCTATCATCCCTGAAACACCCTGTATATAGTCTACAGTATCTATGTCTACAGTCCGTAGCTCCAGGTGACGAGGTGTGAAGCACTGGAATGTAACACCGCGAGGGTCGTTAGCAAGTGATGAGCTACGGTTCTTTCCGGACTTATTGGCAACACTGGCAGCCACATATTCTTCCGGTGGGAGAAGTGGAGATTCATAAAACGGAGGAAAATTGAATCTTTAGTTGGAACAAAATTAAGGTTGTTTTAAGTGCTGTTAAATATGCCGTTTTGCTTCCGTATGCATTATCTCCCTTTATCGTTTTTATTTTTTGTTTATAACCTATTCGTTACTCAGTTCATTGTTTATAGCCGCCACTGTTTTGCGTTCAGCGCTTTGTGCCTAGCTAATTATGATTCTGTTAGAAGATAGCCGGCACATGGAGGCACGTCACATTATTACGTGCCACCAGCCCCCATCCATGCATAAACATTACACATCCTCTTCATCAAATATGAATGGAAAATTGATTGGAAACTGTCTCACATCCACGACTAGACGACATCTCTTTATGTAACGATCTGATGACCTAACCGAATTAATTCAAAGAGGGTGTGCCCGGCTGCTAGCTGCCTGTCCCAATTCGTGTCTTTCCTCCCCTGCAACCCGCCCTTTCGCGTGTTACCGCGTCAACGTCGAAAGTTGCACAAAAGCAAACTATCCTCTAAGTTGTTTGTCTGTTTGTTACAACAACGAAAAAAAAAATACCCATGGAATTCGGTTTTCCGAACACGCTTAATTATTCATGCGGTGGGCCATTTAGAGATATTCTTCCGCTCAGAAAAGCGCCAGGGAGAGTTTCCGGTATTCAAACGTCGAAATGGTAATGGTGAAAAATGAAGTTTGGCGGCGAAGTTTACCGCGCGTCGTGATTTAGGGTCCCTCGTTATGTAAAGTTTTCTTTGCTTACATAACAACGCACGGAGGATGACGTGAAAATATTTCACTCTCAAGTCCAAGCCCACCCACACATGCACACCTATGTGCCGTAAAATATCGCTTTTTAAGGCGAGCGTTACGGGAAAGACGTAAAAAACTTTGCCCGATATGTCGTTGTGTAAACTGTAAAGTTTGCTGGTGATGCTTGCCAGGAGGGGTTTCTAGTTTTGGATTCGGCCTTCAGAGAGTTTACCGGTGGCTACAGAAGCAAACTCAAGATTTCAGTCGTGCAAACACCGGCTTATAGTAGCCGCTTTGGTAGATTAAAGTTGCATTTGCACTCTGTTTTCCTGCATAGTACGTATGCAAAAGCCGTTGTCTAGACTTCTGCCAACAATGCCAAATTGCCTTTAGGGCTAGAGATTTACAGTGCGAAGGACCATCCGTGATATACCATGAGTGAGGAAGAGATGGAGATGATATACCATGAGTGAGGAAGAGATGGAGATGTTTCTTCATCATTTTCGGCACTACCAATGCCCCATTTACAAAAAGGGAAAAAGGTATTACTCGATTCAATCAATAGCTATTTTTAGCGCATTTTCCATCTTGATGAAAATCGCTATTGCAACCGCTTTGTCCGTCCGTCCGTCCGTCCGTCCGTCCGTCCGTCCGTCCGTCCCTCGAACTCCTCCCAAACTAGACGACCTAGCTTTCTAATTTTTTCGCTGTTACGTAGCTGCCACTTCCAAAGGAGGGCTAGGCTATATTGGATGTCTATATTGCGCCGCCAACATAGAGAAAACCGCCCCCGATAAACTTGAAATAACATAATATTACACTTTCTACCAGACCTGATGCTCTGATGTTCTCATTTTTTGAATAATACATAGTTGCCACTTATAAACGTAAGCCAAGAAACATTCCGTCTTCAATATGCGCCGCCGACATGAAAAAACTGCTAAAAATCGCCCCCAATCACTTTAAAATGAAAAACATAAACCCGAAGACATAGCGATCTGATTCTTTCGGTATATAAATAGCTGACTAAAAATGGGAAAGGATAGGCTACTTTTGGTTAGTCGCCGCCCCCAGATTCCGCCCCCAAACGATAAAAAGTGCAACTTTCACAAATGTTACTGATTGAGATGTTCCCTCAAACATTTATGAACTGCCAACTCAAATTGTGCAACATTTGCTCAGCCGAACGCTGCCGCTCCCACACGCCGCCCCCAAAGAGACAAATGAAAAACATGAACCCGAAGACATAGCGATCTGAGTTTTTCGCTATATGAATAGCTGACTAAAAATGGAAAAGAATAGGCTACTTTTGATATGGCGCCGCCTCCAGCTTGCTCCGCCTCCAGCTTCCGCCCCCAAAAGAGAAAAAGTGCAACTTCCAACAATTTTCACTGATTTAGCTGATAATGTCACCTCGAACATTCAGAAACTCTTGACTCAAACTGTGCAAGAATTTTTTTGCCAAACTCTGCCGCTCCCACACGACGCCCCACAAGAGATAAATGTAAAACATGAACCTGAAGACATAGCGATCTAATTTTTTCACTATATTGATAGCTGACAGAAATTAGAGAAATATAGGCCACTTTTAATTAGCCGCCGCCTCCAGCTGCCGCCTCCACACAAAAAAAAATGCAACTTTGACAATTTTCACTGATTGTCATATTTCCCTCTCATTCAGAAACTCCCAACTCAAACTGTGCAACAGTTACTTTGCTGAATGCTGCCGTCCTCACACGCTGTCCTCAAAGTGAGAGATGAATGAAAAACATAAACCCGAAGACATAACGATCTAATTCTTTCGCTATATGGATAGCTAACTAAAAATGGGAAAGAATAGGCTACCTTTGACATGGCGCCGCCTCCAAATTCCACCCCCAAAAGAAAAAAAGTGCAACTTTCAATAATTTTCACTGAATTACATTTTAATGTAACCTCAAACATTCAGGAACTCCCAACTCAAACTGTGGAAGAATTACTTTACCAAACTCTGCCGCTCCCAAACTCTGCCGCTCCCACACGCCGCCCCCAAAGTAAGAGATAAATGTAAAACATAACCCTCAAGACATAGCGATCTAATTGTTCCGCTATATAGATAGCTGACTAAAAATGGGAAGAGAGGCCACTTTTGATTAGTCGCCGCCTCCAGCTCCCGCCCCCAAACAAAAAAAAATGCAACTTTCACAATTTTCACTGATTGTCATATTTCCTTGAACATATTTTAAAAACTGTTAACTCAAACTGTGCAACAGTTACTTTGCCGAATGCTGCCACCCCCACACGCTGCCCTTAAAGTAAGAGATAAATGGAAAACATAAACCCGAAGAAATAGCGAAATAATTCTTTCGCTTTATGGATAGCCGACTAAAAATGGGAAAGAATAGACTACTGTTGATTAGTCGCCGCTCCCAGCTCCCGCCCTCAAACAAAAAAATATATTGATGAGTGAAAGAATTTTCATTCAAATCTATTTCATTGGCAAGTACCCCATTCTGATAACACAATATCACAATGAGTTTCGAATGAAGAAAGTGGGCAAGGAATGGTGTTTCTTTTTTAACCAAATTTCTTTACGTTCACAATATGCCTCTTTGAGAAAATGCGCTACTGAGACTCACGCACGTGAAGGCATACCCACTTGTTTATTTTTTCCGCAAATGCAGAATTTTTGTTGGGAAAATGTTCAGCAACAAAAAACTGAAATTGCTATTCGACTAGATAGTCCAATTTCAGATACTGAAGCTCACCGCTTCGCCGCAAAAATAGATGAGAAAAATCAGTAAATGTGTGTACGATAAGAACGGCTGATCGCTCTGAGTTGGGGGATGAATGAAAGAGGGTGCCAACGATTTAATTGGCACTACAAAGTGGCGCGAAGACTATCAAAACAATTTGAATGCGGTCTCATCGTGGAACTTGCCTGTGTCGCACATCGTAATGCGTAATATAGCATAGATCGCGCCGTGCCCGTACACTGTCGCTGTAATCTCTTAAAGTTGTAGAGATGTCGCGCCATCCGATTTCTGGATTCGGCTCACATGGTATGATGTATTCAGTGTGGAAGATAAGAACTGCGGTTTTGTCATGGGATGGCACTCGAAGATGTGCCCGCCGCGATCCCCTCGTGATCCATCGCCGATGAGCTCTTATCGGATAAGACTCGGCCCCCTTTACGGGTGAGTCCTGTCCTCCGCTGGGATGAGTTTTGGCCCCCTTTCGGGTGAGTCGTGAATGCTTGGGATCGATGAGCGCCGTAGCCTCGGAGAATGTCACCCTCTGTCGATGCCTGTCGCCTGGAAAAGCAGATTCCAGGACCTAGTGGGTTGGGGTTAGTGCTCAGACGAAGTTCTTAGTCGCGCTTGTTTATATCAAGGGTCACACCCTTCCGTAGAATCGCACAATAATCAGCTTAAAATAACAATCCCCCCCCCCTTGAAACCCTTAACTTTGTTTCAGCATGCAATGGGGCCTTGCACTGCCACTTTTCACACACCGAGGGCGCCACAACCCTTGGGGGCAAATTCGACAATTTTGACGGCGTTGACGCTTCAGCGACCGACGTCCGTCATTTTATGTCTTGATTTGAAATTTGGATAACCTCTGTTTCTTGCTTGACGTCTCCAGTCACTGTCAGTTACTGGTCAAACTACTCAAACTCCCGTGTTTTTCCCGTCATTACGGCCGCTTCATCACTTCAGTAGTGGCGACATCACGTTGAGTTTTTCAATTGCAAGGCCCCATTGCAATTATTAAAATTTCCATGTTGCTTGGTTTCTCAAGTACAGAGTGATCCACCGAGATTCCCCACTGTTAAAATTTTCCCGTTGGAATAAATTGGCAAGAATAATTTTTCGTAACAATTATTCCTACAAAATTCAAATTTGGACAACAAAATTTTCTACAGGGTGATTCATGAGTGACCTTACGAATAGACTAATGACCTCACCCAATAAACTAATGGGTGATAGAGGACTTCGAGGCGAGTCAGGATCCACAGAAGAAATTTTGTTTTCTCGAATGATTACGAAGATACAGGGTGTTTTGTATGTTTCGTATAAAACTTTGACAAGCGATATTTCTGAAACGGCTAGAGATATTTTGTTGAAATTTACCAGTAATATTTCTCTGTTGGAACTTATCCAGAAGCCATACCGGGTAAGTCAAATCCCAGGGCCGGGCTAGAAAAAATGTACCCCTTTGTTATTCGATCCAAAAATTACATTTTTTGACCGCTTTTTGGAAAACTGTTATTGGATTCGAAAAGCTAAGGGAAAATGCTTCAAGAATCAGTCTTCAATTTAGATGGCACACCTAAACCGGTTCGACAATAAAATTAAAAGTAAAATTTGTGAGTAAGTTTCCACTTTCAACCGGACATAATCGACTCATTGTTTGACTGAATTCATTCAAATTCATTTTTTGGCTCATCTCTGTTGAATAAAAGGGCTTGCTTGGAAGAAAAATTCCAAAGCCGACAATTTTTTTATTGACGAATTCGAGAGTGAAACACAAAATTAGACTCGATTTGGTCGTAAAAAAAATCTTCGGCTATGGAATTTTTCTTTCAAGCAATCTCTTCTATTCCACAGAGGCTTTTTAAATCCGATAGCAGTTTTTGAAAAAAGCGGTCAGAAAATGTACTTTTTGATCAAATTACAAAGGGGCACATTTTTTCCAGCCCGGCCCTGGATTTTGACTTACCCGGTATGGCTTCTGGATAAGTTCCAACAGAGAAATATTACTGGTGAATTTCAACAAAATATCTCTAGCTGTTTCAGAAATATCGCTCATCAAAGTTTCATACGAAACACACAAAACACCCTGTATCTTCGTAACCAATGAAGAAAACAAAATTTCTTTTGTGGATCCTGACTCGCCTTGAAGTCCTCTATCTCCCATTAGCCAAGGTAAGGTCACTCATGAATCACCCTGTATATCTTGCAGTATACAGCGTGTTTCCAAATAACCATTTTGACACGTTTTTTTGACACCCTGCATTTGAACATTGGAAATGATGCGGCTTTGCTTTTTGAGTCCAAATAAGATTATTTCATATACGATCATGATCATATACGGGGTGTTTATTTTGAAATTTTCTGCTTCAGAATTTTTGCCACCAAATTTTTTTCCCGAAAAACGACTAAACAGATCAATTTTTATTAAAGGGGGACCTCTAGGACATGTACTGCAAAATTTTCATCTTCAAACCCTCCTCCCCCACCGGCCCCACCCTACCCTACTTCAAAATTTCGAACAACATTACCTATCTTGTGATACATCAAACTGAAGTTGATAAAATTCTCTTTCTGCCAAATATACTTTGAAAATTTCAAACCCATCCCTAATTTCCTTCAAGTAGGGTAGAGTGGGGACAAAGGGGTTGAAGATAAAAATGTGACAATACGTGTTTCAGATGCCCTTTTCAAAATAAATATCGACCAGTCTTTTCAGAAAATCGATTTTATAGGGAGTAACCAGGGAAAGAATTTTTTGAATATGCTTGTCGGAATGAGAATTTTAATAATATCTTCAATTTGATGTATCACAAGAGAGGTAATGCTATTTGAAATTTCGAAGTAGGGTAGAGTGGGGGCGAAGGGTTTGAAGATAAAAATTTGGTAATACGTGTCCCAGTGTCCCACTTGAAATGAAAATCGTCCTTATATAGCGTTTTCCTTGAAAAAAAATTGGTGCCAAAAAATCTGAGGTGGGAAGTTTGAAAATGAACACCTGTATATGATCATAATCAGATATCAAATCATATTATTCGGACTTGAAAGAAGAAACTGCATCATTTCAATATTTAAATACAGAGTGTCAAAAAAACGTGAAAATGTTTTTTGAAACACTCTGTATACTGCAAGATATAGAAAATTTTGGTGTCCAAATTTGATTTTTTTTCCTGCCAACTTAATTCAATAGGAAAAAATTCAACAGAATCTCGGTGGATCACCCTGTACAAGAGAATTATTGTTTTTGCCATGAGATGATGAGGAATTTCATTTAAAGAAACATCCGGTTTATTCTCGCGAAACTAATAACTCGGTTGCAGCATTCATCGGAAGTTGATAGAAGTAGCCTGCGCGTGAAATGTGAAATCTTAGAAGTTGGTTGTACTACCTGGCCACTTGACCTTGCGATTCAAGACATTTGTACCTATAATGAATTATTAGGGCTGGCTCAGTTGGTTTAGCGGTTTGATATTCCTTAAAATAGGGAAAAATGATTGTTTCGAAGCCTTTTGCATTAGTTCGTCGGCGAGTATCTTTATAGGTATCATCATTGGGTTCACATCACACAAAACCGTATAGGGTGGGATCAAAATATCTTCACATGAAAGTCTTATAACCTTGGTAACTGTTACGCGTACACCATTGGTTCCGGAGTTTTTGGATGAGTGAAATTGGATTCAACATTTCCAGCTACACATGAACTGTTCGCGATATCCTTCAAAGATTCAAGGGCAATTCACGGTAAAAAAAAATAGATTTAGTCCTCCACAAAAACAAACCCACAGCCAATCCTTTTCCAAAATGGGCAAAAGAGACCATAACCTAAAAAGAGCAAGCAAAAAGAGTAGTCCAGAGATAAGAGAAAAGACAGTACCTATAATGAGAGAAGGGGCCTTACGCACAAGCCGGGCGGTCCCAAAAGCAGGAAACGTGATTTAATTCATATAAGTTGAATTAAATCAAGAGTATATTGGGTTATCTTATCTACCCATCCAGGCGAATGAGCAGGAAAATTGAGAAGCTTCAAGCTATTTTTTATATTTTCTAAAAATTCAGATTTTTTTCTTCAAAATTTTCAGTAACAAAAAACAATAATTGCTATTTTTGTCTGGATGGTCCAATTTCCAAAATTACCCGTTTTTTCCATTGTTCTTACGAAGCATTGATATCAACAGAGCTGTAAGAAAACAACGTTTTGAAAGGACAACAAGGCTGTATACAGGATGGCCTAACGAAAACAGAACAGAGAGGTTTCGGGCATTTCACCTCATTTTTTTAAAAAAAGCTCGAACAGGTCGATTTTTATATTCGATTTTTCCAAATATTTTGGATTTTTTTTTATAAAATAGCTATTGAACTGGCCAATTCGATTTAAGAAATACCTGTTTCTTCCTTTTTGCATTTGGAGCATTGGCAACGCCGAAACCGCAAAAGAAAAAATCTATCTCTATCTTTTCCTCACTCATCGTATGTCACGGTCTCTCCTTCCACTGTGAATCATCACCCTTAAGGGGTTTCTCATGCTACTAAATAGTTGTTGACGGCAATCGGTTTAATTTAATTTCTTTCTTCAAGTAGAAACTCATTCAAAGAGAAAATGTAGGGCAATGCTATCAAATTTTCAAAATTTCCAAAAAAAATTTGAAAATATTTTATTTTGTTTTTTGAAAATTTTAAAAATAGCGCATACATCTCTCTTTGAAAAGTCACATACCAAATTTGAATTTTTAATTTTCAAATTTTTTTGGAAATTTTGAAAATTTGATAGGATTGCCCGTACATTATCTCTTCGGAGGAGTTCCCACTTAATTCCCGTCAACAACTTTTTTAGTCGCATCAGAAACCCCTTAAGTTTGCCATTTGATTTTCAGGCTATATTTGTGTTCATTGAAAACGCGAGGATGAGCCCGGAAAACCTGTAAGCTGTCTCGCCGGCAACATTTCCTACATTCAGATTTACGTTTTTCGTAAACCTAAATAACAAAACATAATCTCAAGATCAACTGAAAAATCAAAGGGAAATTGACTTCAGTCGTTCTGCTACACAAAGCTAAAATATGCATACTTTCCATATAAAAAAAACTGACAGCAATAGGACCTGAACAAGATAATAAATCAATTCTTAATTAAAACGCCAGCCGAAACTCCCGAGCTTCATTTGTTAAAAATTATTAATTTATTAACATGCCCGGCCGCAAATGTTCATGTCTCGTAGACCGAGATTAATCTTGATGTATTACTGGTTGCGTCAGAAACTTCTCTATTCCCCCGCTCGCATGTATACACGGCGAAGTTGTGTAGAGGTATGGGCGGAAACTCCTCTTAGTTTCGGAATGTTCATGCCCAAGCAGGGACAGATACAAAGCTGCTAATTGTAATAACATCCAGCGAGAGAGATATGTAATATGTACGCTTCAGCCATTTAACTTCATTATTTATTGGCCATGTACCTACATCTGGCTGTGGAAGTTTCAGAACTCATATCACTTTGTGCCGACTCAGCTCCTCCGCCTCCGAGAGACCCATTCAATTCGTTAATGAACTCGCAACTCCCTCCCATGTGCCTTTTCAATAACCCTTCAGAAATTGCGTTATCAGGAGAGCTTTTACGGCGAAAACTTTTTTTAATGCTCCGACATACTTTACAAGGAGCAAAAAAAAATACTGAACACGTTGTTGAACGATGTGTAAAAATTACCCTCCGCTTGGCGGCTGAGTGTTTGCTGTTCGCTGCCTCCGATGAAATATTGCTCTTCGGACGGGGGAAATGTACCTCTGCGTCAAGATTGCGCGGCGCTGAAAGCTTTTTCAGCATGCCAGACGTATGCGAGAGCAAATGAAATTTGTGCTCTGTTATTGCGCTAAAATGTAAGACCTGAACGTTGAAGACCTGAATGAAAATCGGAAGGAGAGAGAGAGAGAGAGATCCGGGCGATCGCTCTGGTTTCGTGTGTATTTAGCAATTTTCGTTGGTTGGTAATTTGCGGGGGCAAAAATTGCCAGGCGAAAAGTTGCGGAATCGAGTTACAGGGGTCGAGAGAGAGAGAGGGCTGGAGGACCGTGACCTGACGCCCTCGAGATGCCAGGGTCGTACCCGGGGCGTGCCTCGTGTCCCTTTTGTAATTCTATTTTCTTCCAGGCACCCGTTTCTTTCCTTCGCTTTCTTTGAATTTCAAACTGTTTCATCGATTTGCAACCATCAACTTCTTTCTTGGTACTTGGTAGGTATCGTCATCATCATGTGTATTATGACTCATCATCCACCAGTAGATTCAGAAGCTGATGAATTGGAAAACGCTTCATCAGGTTGGTACATGAGTTGAGAAATGAATCATGCACAAGAAATAACTTCTTTCAGCAACCACGCCAAATACAGTATTGATCACTGAACCAAAGTCATTCTTAGGTTTTGTAAATTATTATGCCAAATTTGTTCCAGATCTTGCGACCAAGTTGAATGCTTTGTACAAATTGCTTAGAAAAAGACGTAAAATTCGAGTGGTCTCAAGAACATCAAGATGCTTTTTGACAAAAAACAAACTAACCTCGGCAAATCCTGACGTGCTATGCTGGTGCATACGGTATTTCGGCGGTTATTTTGCACGAATCTAAAAATGGTGTTATATGACAGATTGCATTTCTATCAAGGACTTCTTCACCGCCAGAAAAAGGATACTCTCAGATCCACAAAGAAGCTTTAGCAATCATTTTTGATGTAACGAAATGTGATTCTTTTTTGTACGGCAGATTTTTCACGCTCTCAACCGACCATAGACCTTTGGTTACATTTGTGTCAGTTCTCACAGAACTGCATCCTAGCCATTTAGGAATGAATAAGTGCAAGTCGTTGACTGAATCCTATTTTTGATGGCTTGGGATCGATGCCGACATTGACAGTTTGTGCAGAAAATGTTCCACATGCAATGCGCTAGGTGGAGAATCGAATAAAACACTTCCAACTCCTTGGCCGTTCAGTTCTAGACCTTGGGCACGTTTACACATGGATTTTTGTGGACGTTTCAAAGGTAAAATGTATTTGATTATTGCAGATTCATATAGTAAGTGACTGAAAAACAAATGACTAGAGATAATCCTGATAGCGATCGAGGTCTGGTCAGTTGAAAATGTACGGACAGAGCAGTGCGATAATTGATTATACTCTGGGGCGTTGCGAAATGAATTTTTCACAAGAACAGGCGCCAAAAGGAACACTAAAACAACGGAACGAGCGCACTGAGCAGCGTCTTGCATTACGTGACTCGGCGTCCAAATTAAAAATCCAGCTGGCACGTAGCTTTTAGCATTGATTAAAAAATAATTTCACTGTCTCCTCAATGGGACCCGAATGCTTTGTCTCAAAGCGCGCGATGCGCTTACCACAGCCCCCTTTGTTTCGGCCCTCCAAAAGCAGACCCAATACCCGAACATCTGACTCTTTGCTTTTTGCAACTTTTGTATTCATGCCCTACATTCTACTGATTCAACTCAATGTAATCCCAGTGAGTATCACTGAGCATGTACTACGAATCGCAAACATTCATCGGTATCCCGCTGATGGCAAAAACACCAAAGGGTATAATTTGGAATGATACATAATTTAATTTGAAACGGGCCTTCCAGGAACCCCGTGTGGCCCGGTTAATTCGCGAAAGGCCCCCGGTCCAGTTACACAAAGCCAACTTTGTCAATTTGAGTGAAGCTCCAGCATGTGGCAATTACGTCCGCAATCCCTGGAACGGTGTCTTCGCATTTTGCATCAATTCCCTCTAATGCATACATTCATACCGGCTAGACGAGGAAAGGAGGAGGAGGGATATGAGAAAGGATAAACCTCTCCCAGCCCGGTTCTCCAACACATAGCACACACGGCGCGGAGGAGAAGAGAATTATATTACAGTGTATATAGTTTAGAGCTGATGTCGGCGAATTACAACTTAAACCTCCCCCTGCCCGGTTGAAATTTACATGTGTGCTAAATGTCAACTCGTCGAACTTTAGTCGAGAACAGGGACGTGGTGCTCGTTCTGAACTCTGGCATAATTGAGTTTCGCAAACTAACGCCGATGTCGGGAGAGATGAACCCGTGTTGCCGTCGAATGCCAATAACTCATCAAAATAGGAGAAGCCTGATGAGTTGCCAACGGCAAGTGTCAATAGCTCATTGATATAAGGGACGTATTATTAGTCGCTATAGACGAATGCCAATAACTCATCAAAATTAGGGAAGCATGATTAAATGCCAACGGCGAGTGTCAATAGCTCATTAATGTAAGGGAAGCATCATCATTGGTCGCCAAAAACTCAATAACTCAACTGTCAATAACGCGACTGTCAATAACTCCTAATAACAAAAGATATGTATTCGAACGAGTACCTACTAATAACTTACCAAACTAGGAAACCGTAGTTAGTCGCCATAGACGAATGCCAGTAACTTACCAAACAAGGGAAGCATGATAAGTTGCAAATGGCGAGTGTCAATAGCTCAATAATATAAGGGAAGCATCATTAGTCGCCTTCGGCGAATGCCAATAACTGAAGACTCATCAAAATAAAAGAAGCATGATTAGTCGCACACGGCAAGTGTCAATAATTCCTTATAACAAGAGAAATGTAGTCGAACGAGTACTAGTAACTCATCAAAATAAGAGAAGCATGATTAGTCGCCAGCGGCGTGTGTCATTAGCTCGTGAATATAAAGGAAGCATCAGTAGTCGCCAAGAAGTGAGGCGGAGTAAGTCGCCTCCGGCGACAGCTTATCGAAGTAAGGGAAGCATTAATTGCCAGCAGCGGGTGCCAAAAGCTCATAAAAATTGGAAAAACGTTATTAGTCGCCTTCAGCGAATGTCAGTGTCTCATCACAACAACGGAAGCACAGTAAGTCGCATTGGGTGAGTGTCAATAGCTCATCAAAATAAGGGAAGCATAGTAAGTTGCTTTCGTCAAATACAAATAACACATCGAAATGAAGGAAGCTTAGAAATAAGGCTTGAAGTAAGCACGGCAGGCATCCCGGTCAGAAAGGAGGATACTGATTGGTATGGCAAGATGCAGAGTGACATCGGAAAGAGAAGTGCGGAGATGTTATAAGTGCTGAGACTGGTCACACAGCAAACGGGTGTGAAGGGCCTGATAGGACAAACGAATGCGTAAATTGTGCTGAAGCGGGATATTGAGTTAAAGACAGGGAATGAGGGAGCTTTTGCCCGACATGCGGGAGGCAAAAACGGGTATTTCTGGTTCAGAGAGGCACTAGCAAAAGCAAGATGACAATTCTACAAGTAAATGTCAACGGAAGCTTTGCGGCACAAGCTTGATGGAAGCTACGGTTTTGTTGCTCGGAGTGGACGTGACTGTGCTGAACGAACTCAACATTAGCATCAGAAACATGGAAGCATGGGCTAGGGATAGCAAAATGGCTGCGGCAATCCAATCAAGAGATGTTACAGTGGTAACTGGCGGAACAGGATATGGCAGAAGATATGCCTGAGGAGAAACTAATGTTGGAAAAACATAAACTTGCTGATTTAAAAAGGGCCGTATATATCAAGGTTTCTTTTGTGAATAAGGGAGCTTTCGAAATATTCTAATACAATATTCGCATGGGTGAACATAGCATGACAAAACGCAAAATATAGTGCGGAGCACGTAGCATTTTATACAAGGGCTTCACTCTGCTTCACGTAGATTTCATCATTTGATGGAAGTTTGAGATCTAGACAATGACACCGTAAAGAGTTTTCTTGTCCATATTTGCCCTTTTGTCAGATATTAGGGTACATACTTTAACCCTTTAACCCTTATTTATACCTTGTTATGTTCTTAGAAATGGAAGGTAGTTATTCAGGAGGACCAAGTTCAATCGGCTGTCATAAACAGCGCTTGCAACTAAATACGTCCGCACTGGCTGCCAAGCTCTCCGTGAAAATCTCCCTCATGTAAAAATTGTTGTTATGTGAAATTCAACTAAAACGGAAGTTGAAACTTTCAACGCATTCAGGTATTTGTACGAGAACATCGAGATGCTGTATAACTTTTCCAGGTTGATTAAAGGCTCACATCTGATCTAACACATATCCAATTCACACATAGCTGATAGACATTGAATATGTGATTGAGGCTGATCACTACTCATGTAATTTCATGAAATATATTTTGTCGAGTTATCGAGACAAAGGACTGAATTCAAGATACGAAAAAAAACAACTCCATGTATTTGTTATGATATTGATGTCTTTTTTTCTCTCTCTAAGTGCAATAAGGGCTTGACTGTGAAAGGAATCATTTATTAGCGGGGTGTTATTATGCAAGAAATTAAACCCAAGTGTGTAATGATGTTTATCTCTCCCTACAAATGAAATCAAGGAGGAATTCGGAAATAGGGCCTGAATTCGGACAGGGTTAATCAATTAGACGATATTATTATTATGCAATTAGGCTGTAATTTCTTTCAGATGACGAACCAAAATTGAATCGGATGGCTTCTTATTGTTAGCTGAATTCAGCACAATTCGAGAATATGTAATTAACAAAGAACTCAAATGAAGTAATTAAAATTAAATAAATTAAATTGGCGATTACTAATTGATAGGGCAATAAAGTCAGGTGTGGTTTTAAACTTTGTTCATTTGTTATGTTTGTTGGAACATCTTCTTTCGAAAAGATCTGGGAATTTGTTTAAACAATTAAGCGCCTGAAGGGCTGCGATAATCTATGAAACGACAATTAAACACAACGTAGGGCAAGCACGTGCAATTAGATATAGCGGTATCATTACAGTAACCATCATTTTGTTATGATGACGACTAGTTTTCAAAATAAAATAAGAATCGGTCCTCAAAATTGAAGTTTTGAAAACTTCAGAAAAATATCAAGTGGCGGAGAAAATAAGTGGAAAAAAGAAACCAATCTTCCCAATAGCTAAGCCAGTGGACAGTTCTGAGAGAAGCTTCGATGATTGAATAATAGGTATTCATTTCAAAATTACCTGTACCAAATTTAGTTGAAATCGGTCAAGAAACCTAGAAGTTATCACAAAAAAAAACAAATTTCAAACTTCAACTTTGTATCTCATCAACGAATCATGGTAGAATGTTTCGCTGATTATATTCCGGCTTGATTTTTGATGGGAAATCAGCTCACGGAGTTTGTAACACTAATTGGAGAACATCCTGTTCACAGTGTGCAATCTATCAAAATTTGTTGAAGCCAAAAAATTGAATTCACGCCAGAGGCCTTCGCGATAGCTAATATCCCAACAATCGCTCATAATCAATTTCACGACTTTCTTCATTAGAGCAAGCTATGGAGAAAATGTATTGTATTGATAGGAATGGAACGATGCTAAGATCTTGACGCCTTGATGGATGTGCCGTGTATAATGTGGCAGCTGTCCGCAAGTAAAATTTTCTGAGACCGCGCAGCGAAAATAGGGAAACGTAAGCCCTCCTGCAGTGGAAGTTACTGTGGTCGGCAAGAGACATCGTCTCTACCATGGTGGCGGCTTCTCGCTGACGCTGCCAGGTGAGCGGCGGTCACTGAAGAAAATGATTGTCAAGCGCGGCAATACTACGTAAAATGCAGTGAAATGCACACTGTCCAGTGGCCGCTGTGAGTCTGAGAGAACTTCCTTAGACAGACAATCATCTATGAAGTTGGATTGCGCGAAACAAGATGCGCGTAAGTGAGTGCACTGTGTTGGAATCTTGCCCATTTCATTTGCGTATCTTCTTATACGTGCTTGCTGTTTCGATAGGTATGAGCCAGAGTAGCAAGTACTCACTAATCAGAGATTTACATTCTATTATCTTTATTGCTGCCGCGTTTAACCGCTGAGCCATTATTTTGTTCAATTACCACCGCTCACCTGGCAGGGTCAGCAAGAAGCTGCCAACTATGGCAGAGAGAAAGTCCCTGGGCGACCACAGTAACTTTCCTCCAGAGGAGCTTACGTTTCCCTACTTTCACCGTGCAGCTTTGGAAATTTCTACTTGCGGGTGCATCGCGTCGAGATGACGGTGACAGCTGTCACATTATACATAGCACATCTACAAGGCGTCAAAATCTAGGTAGCATCGTACCATTCATGCCAACACAACACATTTTTCCACAGCTGGCTCTAATGAAGAAAGCTGTGAAACTGATTATATGTTGTTAGCTTTGTCTACTTTCTGAAAGAGCTTTTGACAACGGTGTACAAGAAAAAGCATTGCTTGCACTTCAAAACTGGCTATTCTCTTTGCTATCAGTTACTTCCGACAGGTGCCAATGACTGGAACCAACTTGGCAACTCAACTGTAAAAGCTTTTTTAACTGCTATAAAACTTCACGCTTTGAAATTAAATTACACATTTCCCTACTGACTTACCCCTACAAAAACTGACCTGCCCAAAAGTTTGTCGCGATCAGATAAGTTTAAAATTACAAAGTAAATGTGCCTTGAGCTTGAACTTGAACATTTTACGACTCCGCAATCTCTCAGTTATACCCACTAGTAGGTAGACGGTAGACTATATTATGGCTAAATAGGTATAATAGTAAATTAGTATGTAAAGTATGTGTGTGTGTGGTGTGGAAACTCAGGTTTTATTCCAGTCTATACTTCCGTCTACGACAAATTATACCCACGCCCACTCTGTATTCGTAATCTCATCTGACATCATGCATGTGTGCGAACTGACGTTTGCATTTTTCTTTCAAGCGAAGCGCGGACGACTTGATTAACTCTAAAATGTAGGTTATCTAGTAGCAGTGATCTAATATGAGACTCGCGTCAAAATGAGAGTGACACTCGAAGCTACCTTGAAAGCTGCCGGGCTTTGTGTATTATTTATTCATTTTGTTGCTTTTGTATTATTCATTGATCATTATCCTACCAAATTATGCATTGTTATTATTATAGTGTACGTAGTACGTAGTAAGTAATAAAAAAATTATATATAGGTAGTGGGTAATTGAGAAAAAAACAGCAACTGAGAAAAAAAAGCAGGAAGAGGTCTTCGTTTGAACACACTTTGCAACAGAGGACAATGAATTATTAAAAAATAAACAAGCGGTGGTATTGAACTTGTAATTATTGTCATTATCGTTAGCACACTCGGAATTCTGTTGACCTCTCCCTGGAGACGCACGAATGCCATTTTTTTACGTACAAGAAAATTCACCACAGCTAAAATTACTTTGTTTTGCACAAAACGAAAAAAAAAGAGGACATTTTTCGACACGACAGCATGTTTACCCAACCAACCCATTTCCATAATAATCCAAGGAAAAAGCGCGCGCTGCGCTCCCCTATTTTTACATTACAATTTTTTTCCGCCGTACCAGATATGCAAATTTTGAGCTGTCGTTCGGCCGCTGCCGCCATCGCTCAAGGTTGTTTCGAAAATTGCCCAGGTGGAAAGCTCCGCGCGAGATCCACGATACAAAAAGAAGCTCTTATTATGCATCATCCCAGTGATGGATATGTCTATATTTGTTCAAAGAGATATGGGTTTTCGGTAGATGTACGTCTTTTGTAAAGGAAACGAGAGCGCGCAGGTGGCTCGTTGCTCGATATGCCATCTCTCAGGAAATTACAAATCCAAGGAGGCGGGTGGTATGATGGATATGACAAAAGAGAATATTATGTCAATGTGATTGCGTACGGCAGCAAGGCAGCAAGTAAAGCGTATTGCACGGTTTCCTAGGTTTCCGCCCCGAAGACAAACATCATCTGGAACATAAACAAATCCGTTCAACTGAAACTTGATTTATATACAGTTGAAACGAAAACATTTATTCTCGTTTCCATGCAAAATTAGTACTGGAGAGCTCCAATCGGGGGCGGTTCATTTGTTACCGCCGACGTCATCACGTTGCCAACTTCAAATTGGTACCAAACTGCGTCCTATCCATTTTACGACCAATCTTTTGGAACACCTCAACTGACCAGATCTCACTCACTAACGAAAAGAAAAAAACTGCTTGAAATCATTCAGAAATCATGTTCCGATTTCGTTTTGGTGCTTCTGGTCAATTTTGATCCTTTAGGGGCTGTATGCCACCTAGATAAGTTTGATTCTGGTGTTCGATATCTATTTGAGTTTCTAGCACTTGGCTAGCGACATATTTCTGGCAATTTCAATTTTTACAAGCAAAGATAGAGGATTCAAAAAACGAATCGTCATCCAAACTTACTGGTTTGTCTTCTATGTATAGCCTATTTTTGTTTTGACTTTTATTCTCATTGTTCAGCTTCATTTTCAGAACATGACGGAACGATCGTGAAATAGACATTGTGTGAATATAGGATATTTTATATGGAATATATATTTTTTTGTTCATATTTTTGAATGGAATAAGTGCTATGATAATTAGGTATGCTACAACTATATGTGAATGGAAATGGATTGAACACCAAAATAATGTTTTCAATGTTTCAGTAGATCAATTTTTTCCAAAAATTTTGAGGGATGACAACCCTTTGGATGCCGAGTTGGCATTTTAGAGGAGGGGGAAATGTCACCACAAGTATGGATTGATGTCGGGCCTCATCTCCACGCGATCAAATTAGTAGTCGTTAGTAAAAGCATGTACAATGAGTACGACTGTAAATACGTATTGAGTGCTTAACGAATGCAGCAGAGTCGAGCGGATCGGGCCTGTCCGTTTAGTTCAGCAAGGTAGGACTGTTCCCTTGCCTGCCTGCCTGCTAGTAAACGTATGTGAGCTGAGAATGCCAAAAGAGCCGAAGGGCAGAGCAAGTGAACGAGGTAGGTCGTAGACATTGTACTCAATAATCAAATACATATTCTTCAAGTTTATTCAATATTTTACTCTACAGAGACCTTTTGCGAGGTGTTTTACATATTTGGAGTCTTCACATTTTGGGAGAAATTTTAGCTACGTGACTCCTGCACTTGATGATCGCTTGAACTCCTGAATCGCTTCTGGAAGCTCTGTGTATTCTCTCCTACTCCAACACAATGTCAACAGATCAGCTCTGCTCATAGCTGTCTTTTTATTGTGGAAATTTGAGATCTATCACTGACTAATTTTAAAAACTGTCTCTTTGACTATCTAATAAACAGTACCTATATCTAATAAAATATATTTAGAACCACTGGACCCACTAATTGAACCCTCTGAGTTAATAATCCCAGCGCAGGTCTAAAAATTAGGAATTCAAGAAAATTCATGATGTCTTTACAAAAGCAGGTTTAGACGTCTTGGGGCTCAATACCAAGTTGCAGGCGCAAAGCTAAGGACGGCGTAACTCGCCAAATACAGCGGTCTGATTGGTTGGTATCCGCCGTTGCTATGGTAACCGCACTTACGGCGGTCTCCGGCCCAACTTGGTATCGAGCCGTTAGTTGAGAAACCACTATTTTGGCTGGGTAACAACAAGTTTCAAAAAATTAAATTTAGACCAAAAAATTGTTGTTTTCGAAAGGTTTTCCGAACATTCTGTCTCAGATCGAAAATAAAGGCTCCAATCAATATGTCACTAACAAAACTATTATTTATTAAAATCGATCAGGAAATAGAGGCTGTCGCTGAGCTCGCGGCACGGAGTCAAAGGCAATTTAGTTTCAAATGTCTCGGAAAAATTTGGGTTTTAATTTTTTTAAATATGGGGAGTCGAAGAATAAGGCTTTGTCCCCTTTTATTGTCTGATGAATTTCAGTGAACTTTTCAGGTCAGATTGAAGACAAAAAAAATGAACTTTTCAGTGTGTCTTTCAGCCCATTTATACATATACAGGGTGAGTCTAATACACAAAAACCTCAAAACCCCTGAAGAATAGAATCTAGACTCTTCCCATTGGGTCGCAGTGTATAAGTGCGGAGCGTTCTGGTGCATTCCAGAACACGCGTGTAGGCTTTCACCCTTTACCCATGCAACTAAATGGAGACTTCAGAGCAGTGGGTCAAACCACATCAGTCCATTTTGGCGGAGGTGCCACATACCAGAACACACGGGAAGCACGCGAAAGGTGTGTGATTATTCGGAAGTCGTCTAGAAATCGTATGTCGGCTCACTGTGGAATTTGCTGGAGAACCCATGGAACATTCGAGACAATAAGTCGGGACCTATACCGGGTGATCATTTGAAAACTATCCACCTGCAACATCTCCCGATTCCTAGTGCAAATGTCTTTGAGCAAAAAGAGGTCGATTTTTATATCGAGGGGGACATCTAAAATATACATTGGAGAATTTACATCTTGAGCCTCCTCGCCCCCACTCACTCCAACTTTGAGATTTCAAATGACACCACCTACCTTGAGATACATCAAATTAAAGAGAATCAAATTCTCTTTCTAAAAAAAATATTTCGAAATTTTTCAACCCTATCCCCCGTTTTTCCTAAAATTCTCTGAGTGTCCAAGTTAATATTCTTGACCTCCATTTCCCTTCAATACAGTCAACGTCATCCGGCACAGCATCAAAAGAAAAAATTTTCTATGAAAAAAGTGCCACCCAAATTCACCCCTTCGCTCCCCCACCTGACCTATGAAATCTAAAATGTCAATACCCACTTTGTAATACGTCAAATTTAAGGAAATTGAATTCTCTTCATGAAAACGATTTTTCACAATTTGTAAAGCCCCCCATTTTCCCCCTAGAATACTCCAAATGACCAATTTTATTGGGGGAGGGGTAGAAAATTCCAAAAAAATTCTTTTCAGATAGAGACTTCAATTCCCTTCAATTTGATGTATCACAAAGTAGGTGGTGTTTTGTTAAATTTGGGAGTTGAGTTGAGGGAGAGCAAAGGGGTGAATTTGGGTAGCACTTTTCCCACCGAAAATTTTTTTCTTCGATGCTATATAGGATAACGCCGACTAAATTGAGAAAAAAAATTAGGGGTCCAGAATATAAAATGGGACAGTCAGAGAATTTTTAGGAAAAAGGGGGTGGGGTTAAAAATTTTGGAAATATTTTTTCCAGAAAGAAAATTTAATTCTCTTCAATTTGATGTATCGCAAGGTAGGTAGTGTCATTTGAGATTTCAAAGTTGGGGTGAGTGGGGGCGAGGGGGTGAATATAGAAATTTGCCAATGTATGTTTTGAATGTCCCCCTCGATATAAAAATCGACCTGTTTTTGTTCGAAGAAATTTTAACTAGGAATCGGGAGTTACTGCAGGTGGATAGTTTTCAAATGATCACCCGGTATAAGCACTATAAATCGCCCACAGCAGTTAGTTACGAATGCGAAGTGGTAGCGAGCGGATGAAAGCGAGTAGTAATCACAGCGATACTCCCAAGCAATAATTGTTAGCGTGTATTTATTGTAGTAGGCAGTAATAAACAGTGAGTGTTTTAAAACGATCGTCTCAACTATAAACGAACCCGTACACGAAATACGTAACATTTAAAATAGACAGTTGTGGCTTGACCCACTGCTGGAGTCTCCATTCAGTTGCACGGGCAAAAGCCTATGCACGGGCACGCGTGTTCTGGAATGCACCAGAACGCTCCGCACTTGTACACTGCGACCTAATGGGAAGAGTCTAGAAAGATCGCGGGTTCCCCAGAATCGCCGCTCGTAACAATATATTTGTCATTTGAAAAGATGAATTTTTTGCTAAAAAACATTTGCAAAATATTTCAAGTTCTAATGCGATGTAATATGGGAAGTAAAATGATTCGTTCCCATACATTTCTACTGAGAGCGGTTTTTATGAAAACTGCATTTTCAGGATTTTTGTGTCACCCTGTATAATAATAAAAATATATAGATGTTGAATATACGGAAAAGTTCGATTTAGTTTTGTTTAGTCTGATCTAAAAGAAAAGGTTCACTGAAATCTTATCAAATAATAAAAATAAGAGAGGGCAAAGACAAAAACCGTTCGATCCTACATACAGGGTGATTCAAAAGTGTCGGACCATCCCAACAGTGCATAATATGGAGGTGCAGTAGAGTGCTAAAAAGTTGTTGAAAACATTCTATGTCTTCGAATTTGAAGTTATGGAGGAACAAAAGTTGATCATTCGATTGCTTCTATTTCCGTTGATTCAAAAGATTTTAGTAAACTGTTTCTGGAAAAATAATAAGTGCAAAAAATCAACCTCTGAATCTGTACTCAATTTTTGTTTTCTATACAGGGTGAATCATAAACTATAAAAATTTATTTTTCCGAAAAAACCAGAAGCAACAGAATTCTATCCAAATGAATTGTGTTATGGGACCAATGTGGCTGTTTACAGGTCCTTTCAGAAAAAAATAATTTTCAGGATTCATATACAAAACAGAAATTCTTTGCAGATTCAGAGGTTGATTTTTTGTACTCATTCTTTTTCCATAAACAGTCAGAATCTTTTGAAACAACGAAAATAGAAGCGATCGAAGGACCAACTTTTGTCCCTCCCTCCATAACTTCAAAATTAGAAGACATAGAATTTTTTTCAACAACTTTCCAGCACTCTACTCACCTCCATATTACGCACCTTCAAGGTGGTCCGACACTTTTGAATCACCCTGTATCTCCGAAAATAAAAGCCCTAAAAATGTTTGACTCCTGGACCTCGAGTTCCAGGACACGCTATATGAAAATTTAATCAGTTTTAATAAATTTTCAGTGGCGTATAAAGTGGGAGGTTGAAAAGGGGCGACCTCTCCACCATCTACGCCACTGAGCATTTTTCACAAAATGTGAAATATTATTCAATTTGCTTATTTAGGAAAACTTTAATAAGATTTTGAGCAAAATCGGTTCAACAGTTCAAATGTCACGTCAATAGAACGATTTGTTTTGAAATTTGAAGAGCTGTATTACATCATACATTTTGGAGAAAAAAGTTCTGAGCAAAGTCCTACGATTGTTTTTATTCCCTTTCCCTTGCTCAAATTTTCGCACTTTGACCCAACTCACCCTGTAAAAGTACGGCCGATGCTATTCAAGTTTGAAAAGTGAATAGCATCGCCTGTACAGGGTGTTCACGTATAAATTATATTTGGAAACTTCTCCTTGCTTTTCGTAGGCTTCGAATCTACCACAAACATTTTCTGCGGCATATTGCTTAGGTACAACATTGAACATTTTTGTCAAATTGGACATCCTGTAACATGGGGATCGATTCCGCTTTTCATTGTAATAATAAATATACAGGGTGTTTCAGGGATGATAGCAAAATTTAACTGTGGGTAGATCTCGTCAAAATATGACGGAAACCTATATGTATACTTTTCTCCAAAGTTCGGCTTAATGGCGAAGATACAGCCCTCCAAAGTTCACTTCTTTCGGAATTCAAAAATTTGAAACTCATGAACGTTTCGACAAATTTAACTTTAATTTAGCATAAGCTGGTTTGTCATAATTATCTATCAACCTGCCAAATTTGGAAAGAATCCAATCAGTGGCGTGGAAGTTATGAGGGGTCACCTCAAGTCAATTTTTCTTCGGATGCTTCTAAATTATTGACCTTCATAACTCCTACACCACTGGTTGAATTGTTCCCAAATTTGGCAAGTTGATAGATAATTATGACAAACCAGCTTTTGCTGAATTAAATTGCTAAATTTGTCGAAACGATCTTGAGTAACAAATTTTCAAAATCCGAAAAAAGTGATCTTTGGAGGGCTGTAATTTCGTCATTATGCCGAACTTTGCAAAATGGTATATAGGTTTTCGTCATATTTTGACGAGATCTACCCACAGTTGAATTTTTTGCTATCATCCCTGAAACACTCTGTATATCACACTTAATAGATTGATCAACAAAACACTTGTAAAAAAAATTTACGAAATTATAAAAAATATCGAAAAAAAATTTTTTTCGGTAACTCAGTGAATTTTCTATTATTTTTGATAAAATGAATATGGTTATAGTTTGATGGTTTAACCTAATTCAACTCAACTCTACAAACTCGAGAAAAAATATTTATATGAAATTTTGAATTTTAGCATATTTTTCAAATTTTAACAAATCTTTCAAGTGTCAACCTTCAAGTGTGTTGAATATATTAATGATCTGGATAAAAAGGGGAATCGATTTCTTTATTAAAATAAAAGGTATCCAATTTGAGAAATGTTTTCGGTGTTTCACCCTGTAAGCGATATATCACAAAAAAATTTGGTGGACAGATTCGGAGCCTACAGGAAAAATCAAGTAAGGATCATTTTTCCTTTTCAAATTATGTTTGAGGGGAAGTCTCCAAGGAGGAGGGGTATAATTTATAAGTGAACACCCTGTACATTTCTAGTGAAGAAGTCGTATGCCAAATTTTGATTTTCTATTCCCAAAAAAAGTCTTGGAAGTGAAAGTTTTCGAATCGGTTTTTTCAGTGACATCAGAGGCCCCCTCATTATTGGTCGAATAACACGTTTTTCTGACAGCCATAGCTTCAGAAGCACATAAGCGATTACTCTTAGAGTAGGCTTCGGGATCAGGGAATTTGAAAAAAAAATGAAATTTTAATCTTTTTGGAACATTTAAAAGGGCATGTTGATCGCTAGTACTTTTTGTAGCTTTCCAACGAGCCGAAAGTAATTGCTTGTGTGCTTCTCAAGCTATGACTGTCAGAAAAAC
This sequence comes from Anaspis maculata, assembly GCA_949128115.1. Taxonomy (NCBI): domain Eukaryota; kingdom Metazoa; phylum Arthropoda; class Insecta; order Coleoptera; family Scraptiidae; genus Anaspis; species Anaspis maculata. The sequence continues at coordinate 79,085,574 of OX421964.1, read as the reverse complement.
GTGTCGCATTTGACCAATATTGCGGCTATCTTGACCAGAATAGTCCGTTTGAGGGTTTGAGTGATGAACTGAATATTGGAACTGGCCATGTGACACAAAATGGTCGACCAGCTGTCAACCGAAGCGACCGGATTGAAGAGGCGACAAGCAAACGTGAACTGTCATTCAAATTCACTTTTAAATTCGTCAACAAAGCCAAAACCGGAAACTTCATGAGCAAATCAACTTCAATCTGAGTTAGTTTCTATAAGCAACTGGCCTTGCTACTGGCTGTATCATAGCAACTAACTCAGATTAAGTTGACTCGCTCATAAAACTTCAGGTTTTGGCTTTTTTGGCGCATTTAAAAATGACATTTGATTGACAGTTGACGTTCGCTTGCCGCTTTTTGAAATCAGTCGTTTCGGTTGACAGTTGATCGATCACTTTCTGACATAATGCCAGTTCCAATATTCAGTTCATCACTCAAACCAATGTTCTGATTAATGGTGGCCTTACATTGAGCATCAAATATGCTGCAGCTTTTTTAGCTGCCGAATTCTCATTGGTCACATGTTGGTCATTGACAGCAATGACAGGCGTCAGTTCCAATCAGAACTCTGCAGCTAAAAAAGCTGCAGCATTTGATGCTCAATGTAAGGCCACCATAAAATTGCAGTAATATTGTTCAAATAACACGTTTTCCTGACGTGGCTGTCAAGTGTCAACGGAACGGTCAACAGATTTTAACACCAAAGCATACCTGATTAACAGAGGCTCAAAATACAGCAGACTGAAATGAGTGAAATGCTCACGTTATTTGGTTCGGAAATAGTTATAGTGCTAAATTTTGGCCCTGTTTCCAGTCACTTTTGTTAAATTTCCTAATATATGTAGAATACTTATTTAAAGCTCAACAAATAAATAAAAACGCAAAGTACCGGTCAGTGTCTTATCTCGTTTACAACTGTAACCGTTACCGAGATAGCAACGGTGCTAGATTTAGCACTAAGGGGCTACGTCTTGTAGCTCAGCTAGTTTTCGAGCTGGACGTGTCAAATTTTCTGGATACATTCCTGAACGCGGCTGGGTCTCGCGTAAATACCTCAATAACAATATTTTTCAACCGCTGTTGCCAACTTGACCGGCGGAAAAAACAACAAAAGTGTTTACTTTAGCTCCACGCCCGTGCTGTGTGCATGTTTTTTGAACTTTTATCTCAGGTTTATTATTTACTTGAACTTGAGTTCACGGCCATTAGCCGCCTCGTTCGCGCTCCCCTTTTTAATGGAACCATTGGCTCGCGAATTTCACTCAGCCAAACAAAAGCAATCTGCCTGTCCGTCTCGCTCTTTTCCCCCGAGCTAATTTTTCCAAACCCCAAACCGACATCATCAGCAGGGCAGAATTCATTAAATAAGCCTCGTTATACCCGACACAGCCATTTCACCTTTACATTTCTCCACCCGCACAAGAACATGGTACACATTTTTTGGCAATTATCAAAATACATATTCATGCCTTCGAGAAAAACGGCGCGCAGCACGTAAAACACCTCATTACTGAGCCTGTCTCGTTAAGAATTTAATTACGTTTCTTAGCAACGGAGCGACGATATTGAAATTGAAGCTTCGTTCTGCGGCGTTGCTATAACGTAACATCAATATTACCGAGAGCAAATAATCTCGAATTCAATTCAACTTCGTCGAAGAGTGATGGAAAGAGGCAAAGGGACGAAGTCAATTCGCCGGCTCCTTGAGAGTTTAAAGTTTGCAAATAACTTCTTGCCGCGTCTGGAAGCACGCGCCGATGTAATAAAAATTTTCTCCGTGTGTCTTGTGTAGTAGCTCTAGTATATGAGCTACGGCTGAGACTGGAACCGGGTACGGGATACTGGGATTATTGTGTTTTATTGCGTTTCTTCCAGTTTGGGATATAAAAAAGTTAATAACGCAACATTCTCGGAATTATGGCTCGGCCTTACTAGCTCCGTCCATCCCTCACAGGCAATATATACCTGCAGCGAGACAAGGTTGTTAACCTACATTCAGCTACCAAATAACGAGGTACAATTAATGTCTTCTGTGTTGTGTTTATGATTTCCAAGTCTTGAGATTACGGTCCGCTAGGTCATTCGAAACGGAGTTTGTTAATGAAATACAGAGAAGTACATGCAGAAGTAACCAAGGAACTAAAGAGGCTACAGTGACATTTGTTGACGCTGTTGACAGTTGTACGATGCTAACTCGATCTTGACGTCTTGATAGATATGCTGTGTATAATGTTAAGCTGTCACCGTCTACCATAGTGCCTGGCTTCTCGCTGACGCTGCCAGGTGAGCGGCGGTCACTGAAAAGAATGATGGCAAACCGCGACAGTGCTATGTAAAATGCAGTAAAACGCTCGTCGCTCACCGTCCAGTGGCCCGCCCCTGTGAGGTTGAGGAAACTTCCTTAAATGGACAATACGTTACGGTGTTGGATTGCGCGAGATGAGATGCGCGTGGGTTAGTGCATTGTGTTTCAATGGGGAACTATAGGCAAAACGGATTGTAGAGGGCGACGTGTTCCATGCACCCATATTGACACTCTTGACAGTTATTGTACATAACCTCCCTCAAAGAAATGTACGGAAAGGGGAAAAGTGCTAATGCTCAAAGAAGAGTCGAGGCGGAAAGGAGCCCCACTGAGAGGAAAAAAGAGCTGGTGCAAAGGTGCAGCCTCGTACTTAACACGGCACTACCTTTTTTTTCACCGCTATTTTTCGTTTGTCGACTTTTCGACTTTTCTCTGCTTTTTAATTCACGAAGTGACGCAAACCGCTGGTTATATGCTGAGTGCTGACAAATGAAAATGAAATAACACTTCCATAGTTGAGGTTATGTACGCTTAAAATGACACTAATGACAGCTGGGGTGCATGGAACACGAGCGCCATTACTTCGGGCGTTTACCACTATAGTTCCCCATTTTGTTCATTTCCTGTATGTACAGGGTGATCACGCGAGAATTTCCCCATACTGGAGGCTTGTCCTTTGAGATAATTTGAAAAGGAAAAAATGTTCTTCAACAATTTTTTTCCGTAGATTTCAAAATTGGGAACTATATTATTTTACAACCCGTAACATGCAGGGTGTCGCAAAAAACTTTTTCAATTGATGCGACACCCTGTATATTTGAACTGCAATCGATGTAGTTTTTTAATTTGAAAAGTCATTTCCGGAGGCAATTTGTCAAAAAAATCACAAAAATCTCATGATACTGACCTGAACTTATAACGTTAATATGACTAAAAGAGTTTTGAAATTTGGCTCACAATTATTTTTAATAGTGCTAGGCTTACATTTGAGTTTTAAAAAAGATTAATACACCGAAAAACAAATTTTACCAAATTTGAGGAATTTTTTAGCCAAATAAGCGGAAGCCTAGTTCAGTATCATAGGATTTTTGTGAATTTTTTGACAATTCACCTTCGGAAATAACTCAACACTGTGGTATACCGTGTGTTTTTCGAAAACTGCACCAGCCAATAACTTTTTTCCCATAGGATACATAGATTTGAAATTTTTACGGAGTATTTGAGAGCACTTTTGCTATTTTTTGAGTTGATGCTATTTTTTGACATCAACTTTTGATTTTGAAATGGAACACCCTGTCTGTTTTTTGATATTCGGTTAGGCATTCTTTTTATTGACACATTGGTGCTCTTAAAAATTCTCTATGATGGAAAATGACGATTTTATAGCGGATTGAATTTAATCAAATTATTATTACCAAAGGTGGCTGCGACCACAAATGATAATCTGATGATGGAAGTTTGTTAATTGCTTATGTCAAGAAGCGTTGCCGGGGTGAAATCGACATGAGCAATAAACAAAATTCCAAATCAGGATTTTTATTTGTGGTCGCAGCCACCTTCGGTAATAATAATTACAATTCAATCTATTAATTAATAATCGATTTCAACCGACAACGCTTTTTAACATCAACTAAATTGACATAAATTGACAAATTTCTAACTTCAGGTTTTTACTTGTGGTTGCAGCCACCTTTGGTAATAATAACTAACTTATATTCAGTCCGCTATGAAATCGTAATTTTTCATCATAGCGAGAGTTTTCAAAACCATCACTGTGTCAACAAAAAAAATCTCTATCCAAATATTAAAATATACAGGGAGTTCCATTTGAAAATCAAAAGTTGATGTCACTTCCGGTTACTTCCGGAAATGAAAGCAGCTTCGAGCTTCATGATAAAGGCAAAAAATAGCCAAAGTATTCCGTAATATCCCATAAAAATTTCAAATTGATATATCCCATAGGTAAAACCATTGTGTAAAACGTTATGGGCTGGTGCGGTTTTCGAAAAACACACGGTATTGATTTTTAATTAAGATAAAAACTACATCGATTGCAATTCGAATATACAGGGTGTTGCATCAACAAAAAGCTTTTTGCGACACCCTGTATATTATAGGTCGTAAAATAATAATATAGCTTCCAATTTTGAAATCTACTGGAAAAATTGTTCAAGAAAAGTTTTTTCTTTCCACATTATCTCAAAGGGGAAGCCTCAAGTATGGAAGGGAATTCTCGCGTGATCACCGTGTACCTTCCTGTTGATACATTCTTGCTGGTTCAGTAGGTATAAGGTTGAGTAGGGAGTACTCACTACTCGGTGATTGACATTTCATTCTCTTCAGTACTGCTGCGCTTAGCCACTAGGCCATCATTTTCTTAAGCGACCGCCGCTCACCTGGCAGCGTCAGCGGGAAGCTGCCAACCATGGTAGAGACGACGTCTCTTGCCGACCACAGCAACTTCCACTGCAGGAGTGTCACGTTTCCTTACTTTCGTTGCACAGGCTCGGGAATTTTTATTTGCGGGTGCATCGCGTCGGGATAGCGGTGACAGCTGTCACGTTATATATGGCACATCTATCAACGCGTTAAAATTTGGATAGCATCGTACTATTCGTGCCAACACAACAAATTCTTTTCAACTGATTGAAATTGGCGAGTCTGAACAAATCTCACCAAATCTGAAGCTGTCATCGAACTTTCACAACCTGCCGAGATTCCATGATTGAATACTATAGTACGTCCAGCGGAATCGTGATTCGAGTGACCTGGGAGGTTCCGTTCCTTAATTTTATCAAGTTTCCAAATCTCAGCTATGGAGAAGTCGTGAAGAACTATTGGCAAAATAAGGAACGCTCTAGCGGTCTGCCATAAGCAGCAGGATTAATGTGTAAAAGGTTCAATAATCCGGAGCCTGCGGCCCGTAGGGTGAAGAAACGTTCAACACATGAAACTTATTACAAGTTTAATAATCCAAATTCCAAAGAATCCAGTCGTTCAAAATAGCGTCTTGGACCGAAAGTAATGTGTTTACCTATAATTTGCGATTTGTCACCATTTTGGAGCTCGCGCGACACGAGTTTATACAGATGCTTTCGGCTGTCGTCAAGACGAATCCTGAAATCTGTGAAATTCAAAGTAAGCCCGTGTGATTTTGGCGTTTAAACGACCGTAACACGTCTATGCGGCCCCCGAGTCGCATTCCCACGCATGACACGGTCAATTGTTTAAATATTTTGGTATCAGGTGTTTTTCCAAATTAATTTTGGAGATTGATGCTTTTCGATAGCGTCCTGGTGGACGGATGCAATATTTAAGCAGTCCGAACCCAGAGAACATTATCAATAATTTGCATTTTTAATTTTTTGTCGCATCATGAATTATGATGGAAACGCTGACCTATAAAAACAAAACCATAAACACTGTTAAAAACAAGCACTAGAGTGTAGAAATAGAGAAAAATGAACATAAACAAAATATTAATCACGCACTCGGAGACCGTTGAGATAAATATAAAGTTCACGGTCGCTCTGATTTGCATTCGGCATAAGGTGAGATTCGCTTCGTTTTTTATTTCTGCGTGAAGGTCCAATAAACGAGGCGAAATGTGTCGCGCGTCGCTTGTTCAACATGTGATACGTTACAATTTGGTCACAATAAAATGTTGGAGAGTCTCGCATTTGAAGTTTCCGGGAATGAATTGTTAAAGTTTTCTTGGAGTTTTACATGCACGGAATATCAAAGGTCCTTTATTGTACGGTGGGTATACGATTCTGCTGCTTGGCCGTAATTTGAAGTTATGTAACAAAAGTCTCTTTCCGCGAAAGCGCAACGAAACGAGGAATATTGCAAGACAAGTGAGAGAGAACGGGAAGGGTAGTAGGGTTGGAGGGGGCATTTCGGGGGCAAGCAAAACTTTGGGGGATTGAAGTCGGAGCGAAAGAAAAAGGATTAACAAGAGCTTTCACGGGAATTAACCGCGGGAGCTTTTGTGCGGTTCGAAACGACTCTTCATTCCATCATGGTTGTTATGAATGTTTTTTGAACAAAGCAAAATGGGCTTCGAAACATTTCTTTTTCGATTATCGTCTTTTGCTTAAGACAAAAACAACTGACTTCAACTGACCAGAACTTAGCAAGTAAACAATATATTGATACGAGCTGGTGGTTCAAGATTTGTTTGAGTAAGATGGAGATCCCCATGGGGTGAGTAAGACACATCTGTACAATGGACAGATGCGCCGCGATCGAGAGCTTGCCGATATATACGCGAATCTGACAGACGTTTCTAGAGGCATCGCAAATCTACTGGGGGCAGTCAATGCGGAATATGTCAGAGAACCCGTGGACTGTTGTGCAAATAATAATTATAATAATAATAATAATAATAATAATTGAGGTGTGTTTAGTAGTACGCAGTAATTAATAGTGTGTTCAAACGTTCGTCTCTCAATTATAAAAGTACCCCGCGCAAGTTCGTAGTAGGTACTATTGTTAAGAAGCTCCTGCATAATTGGCAGAGAAGCGGTTCAGGATCTACTTTACTCTTGAATGCAATGGAATATAGACTTTTCTAGAGCTCTCGTGAATAGACTAGCAACAGAGTATGAGGGGATATTGAGGGAAGCGACGAGAACTTATGAGGCATTTCCGGAAGATAATTTATTCGTAAATTATAAATTAGTAGTACGCAGTAATAAATAGTGTATGTATCAACATTACATTCTCAATTATTGGAATACCCATCACACACTCGTGACAGTATAATAATAAAATCTACACAAACATCACGATATTCCCAAACCAGTCGAAAAACACAAGAATACAAGCTCATTGATACCCGTTCACGACCTGCTATTTTTTTAACAATATCCTGATCTGACCTGACCGTATCAAAAATTAGGTCGCATGAATTCGTAGCATGTCTCGACCTGGCTTGATTGTGAGTGAGAAAAATGAATTTTTGGGGTTAGGCGACCATTTATACACCAGAATTAACGTTCCCGTCCGAGTTGTGAATTTATTATGACTGGCAGTGATGGGGTGGTTGGAATGACAAAAAATAATGTTTTGGGTGACCCCTTCCTTTATTTATATCACAAAATGAACGACAAAGCATTGTGCTTTCTAACTTAAATTCATGACGGTGTGATCTTCTTTTTTGTTTGGTTATGCCCGCTTTTTTTAGTCATGTAATTATTCAGTACATACGGGGGGTGTCTCGAGAAATGCGGTTTCGGCAAAAGTTCACGGGTAAGTAAATATAGTACGTATAGCTGAACTGTGATTCCAGTGGTCTGGGCAAATGTTCTAGGGTTGTCGCCATTCCGCCTTTTTACCTGGTGTGAAACCAACTTGTTCAAAAGTTTAGTTGTGTTGCCTGTCAAACTTGCATCAAAATGTTGGAATCTTCAAGAGCTTGACCGTGTCATGCGTGGAAATGCGACTCGGGGACCGCAGAGACGTGAGACGGCGTTCAGACACCAGAGCAGCACGGCCCCCCTTCAAATTTTAAGGCATTCAGGCGGTGTCGACATTAAATCGTCTCGTGCGAGCCCCGAAACGGTTGAAAATGAGAAATTGAAGGGGATCACAATAATTTCGGTTCAATAACCACTGCTGTTTTTTGAAATTTGAAAAAAAAAATTCTTTTCTTGTTTATTTCTTGAGATAGGTAGGTATAGGGCTGAAGAATTTGACTTCAACTTGATGAATTACATGGCAAATGAAATTTTGTTTTGTTTTTGTTCCTTTCGAGGAGAAACGTTAAGATAACACTGACAGCTGCATCCAACTTGGCAAACAGAATATAAATTATAAATCAGCCTCTCTACTTTTGACTCACCCTTCAAGTAAATAATGAGCGAGATAAAAGGCCAATTCCTGCAATAAATTTTTAATTCGAATTAACCGCTAAACCACCACACCCGTTTCACTAATTAATTTATGAATATGGCCAATGCCAGCATGAAATAAAATGGTCATTTCGAAAATAAAAATTTCATTTCGCGTCGGAAAATAGGTTATTTTTGTAATGTGGAACTAAAGTTGATTTTCTCATGACGAACCGTGGTTTGATGCTGAGGCGCAGCCGATAATGTCCAATATAACTTTTCTTCCAACCTCGGTTTCAAACTGGCATACAGAGCGAGATACAGATCGTATGATTAAAAGAAGCATCTGCTTTTACTCTACCTTTTACGGAGAAGCAAATTTTCTTTAGCAACTCCTAGTAAAAGGTGGAGTAAAAGCAAGTGCTTCTTTTAATCATACGATCCAATGTCTTGGTTAAGGTATACATTACGGGGGTCATAATTCCCTTTAGCTCATGCTAACTGTCAGAATTGCGAAATCAATTCAAAAAACTGTAACCTGTACTGTAACGGGACAAAATCTGTTTGGTATGGAATAAAATTCATCTACAGTCCTTTTTTTTTCCAAGACCATTGTGGTGCGAATGACACATACCTTTGCATTGCGAAGGTGTTTGCTGGACTGTATCTCGGACTGTGTGTAGTACTGCGATTATCAAATAACAAAAATAAGAGGAATTCTTCATAGAAAAAAATACAAAAGATGGTAATAACCTTGGGCAACCTACGCCCCTTCGGCGCCTGAAGGGCCCTCGGGGTAGTCTGTTGCCCTCGGCATTTACCGTCGTTATGATTCCCATTGATGTATCAATTATAAATAGCTATTAACGAATCAAGACAATTATAACGATGGTAAATATTAACAGACTACCCCGAGGGTCCTTTAGGGCCCGGGGTTATCATTACCATCTGATAATTCCAGTAATACAGGGTGGTGTCCGGTGTTTATTCGCGCAAACTTTGGCAATCAATAGAGCATCAAACAAGTGAGTATGCCTTCACGTGCGTGAGTCTCAGTAGCGCATTTTCTCAAAGAGGCATATTGTGAACGTAAAGAAATTTGGTTGAAGGAAAAACACCATTCCTTGCCCACTTCCTTCATTCGAAACTCATTGTGATATTTTGTTATCAGAATTGCCAACGAAATAGATTTGAATGAAAATTCTTTCACTCATCAATATTTTTTTGTTTGAGGGCGGGAGCTGGGAGCGGCGACTAATGAACAGTAGTCTATTCTTTCCCATTTTTAGTCGGCTATCGATATAGCGAAAGAATTAGATCGCTATGTCTTCGGGTTTATGTTTTCCATTTATCTCTTACTTTGAGGGCAGCGTGGGAGGGGGGGGGGCAGCATTCGGCAAAGTAACTGTTGCACAGTTTGAGTTAGGAGTTTCTAAATGTTTAAGGAAATACGACAATCAGTGAAAATTGTGAAAGTTGCATTTTTTTTGTTTGAGGGCGGGAGCTGGAGGCGGCGACTAATTAAAAGTGGCCTATCTCTTCCCATTTTCAGTCAGCCATCTATATAGCGGAACAATTAGATCGCTATGTCTTCAGATTATGTTCAACATTCATCTCTTACTTTGGGGGCGGCGTGTGGGAGCGGCAGAGTTTGGCAAAGAAATTCTCCCACAGTTTGAGTTGGGAGTTTCTGAATGTTTGAGGTAACAATCAAATGTAAATCAGTGGAAATTATTGAAAGTTGCACTTTTTTCTTTTGGGGGTGGAAGTTGGAGGCGGCGCCATATCAAAAGTAGCCTATTCTTTCCCATTTTTAGTTAGCTATCCATATAGCGAAAGAATTAGTTCGTTATGTTTTCGGGTTTATGTTTTTCATTCATCTCTCACTTTGAGGGCAGCGTGTGGGGGCGGCAGCATTCGGAAAAGTAACTGTTGCACAGTTTGAGTTGGGAATTTCTAATTACTGAATGTAAGGGAAATATGATAATCAGTGAAAATTGTGAAAGTTGCATTTTTTTTGTTTGGGGGCGGCAGCTGGAGGCGGCGGCTAATTAAAAGTGGCCTATCTTTTTCCAATTTCAGTCCGCTATCAATATAGTGGAAGAATTAGATCGCTATGTCTTCAGGTTCATGTTTTACATTTATTTCTCACTCTGGGGGCGGCGTGTGGGAGCGGCGGAATTTAGCGAAGAAATTCTTGCACAAGTTGAGTCAAGAGTTTCTAAATGTTCGAGGTAACATTATCAGCTGAATCAGTGAAAATTGTTGAAAGTTGCACTCTTTTTTCTTTTGGGGGCGGAAGCTGGAGGCGGCGCCATATCAAAAGTAGCCTATCCTTTCCCATTTTTAGTCAGCTATTCATATACCGAAATAATCAGATCGCTATGTCTTCGGGTTCATGTTTTTCATTTTAAAGTGATTGGGGGCGGTTTTTAGCAGTTTTTTCATGTCGGCGGCGCATATTGAAGACGAAATGTTTCTTGGCTTACGTTTATAAGTGGCAACTATGTATTATTCAAAAAATTAGAACACCAGAGCATCAGGTCTGGTAGAAAGTGCAATATTATGTTATTTCAAGTTTATCGGGGGCGGTTTTCTCTATGTTGGCGGCGCAATATAGACATACAAAATAGCCTAGCCCTCCTTTGGGAGTGGCAGCTATGTAACAGCGAAAAAAATAGAAAGCTAGGTCGTCTAGTTTGGGAGGAGTTCGAGGAACGGACGGACGGACGGACGGACAAAGCGGTTGCAATAGCGATTTTCATCAAGATGGAAAATGCGCTAAAAATAGGTGGGTAGACTTTTCCCCAACCACCTCGTTTAAAAACAAACAATAACGGAGATATGGTCCTTCAAAAATCAAATTAAAAAATCGTTTTTTTTCGCATAATTTTTCATTGTTCAGCCGATTTCGTTCAAATTTGGACCAAAGTTTATTAAAATGAGCTCTATTGAACAATAATAATGCATTCTCTCAAACATTTTTAGGGGCGAATATATTAGAGAGTACCTTACCTTTTTTCCCTATTTTTTTTACTCCTCTGATATTTTTTTTTAATCGTTCCCATTTTTGAATTCTACGTTGGATTTAGAAAAGAAAGTTAGAAAACTCTTGCAAAATTTTGATAAGAGGAAAACATCTCAAAATATCCTATGAGCCCAAAAAATGATTTTCCTGGAAACTTCTCGTTTCTCAAGAAAAATGGTGGTTCATCAACTTAGAAATTCTAGAAAACCTATTTCAGCTGAGCGATCATGAGTTTTTTTTGATTTTATTTATTGGACCTTTGAAAGTGGTGTTTTCGAGATATTTTCCAAAGCTGGAAACCCAAATATCTCGGAAACGAAGCCTCTAATAAAAATTTTGCAAGAACAACTTTTTTTTTCTAAACTCAACGTAGAATCTACAAATTGGAAGCATTTTGAAAATAATTAGGAGAGTAAAAAATAGGGGGAAAAGGGGAAGGGTACCCCATATTTCCTTTACCCCTAAAAATGTTCAAGAAAATACGTTATTATTGCTCAATAGAGACCCGTTTTAGTAAGCTTTGATCCAAATTTAAACAAAATCGGTTGAACGGTTCAAAAGTTATTGGGAAAAGACTATTTTTTTTTTATTTCAACTTTGAAGGGCTGTATCTCCGTAACTGTTCGTTTTTGAACGGAGTGTTTCGGGGAGAGTCTCTTAATTTTTTGATGCTCTATCGGTTGCCAAAGTTTCCGCGATCCAACACCGGACACCCTGTATACAGGCTGGTCCAGGATTATTCTGAGAAATTTCAGTGATCGATAGAGCATGAAAAACCAATAAGAACAAACCACAAAACCATATATCAAAAATGCATGGGTATTAACGGAAATATGGACGTCAAAGTTGAAGGTCGAAAACAGCTTTTATAACTTTTAAATCATCAGAACGATTCTGCTCAAATTTTGTGTAGATGAACCCTAAATAGATGTCCGTCGATCACCTAATGAAAATCTCCAACAAAACCTCCTACGGTCCATTGGCGTAGGTTTTGGAGAGTTGTCCCTTTTCACCCCCGTATTTTGGACGCCACTGGAGTTTGTTGGAAAATCATCAGATTTTTTATATCCTCATTGAATTCAGAAGCAGGAGCTTATCTGTTGAATTTTCGTTAGATCAGTGGTTTTGGTGATATTTTTTCAAGTTTGGAATTCCAAAAACACTGAATACCTACTCGTAACTCTTGATTTTTCCCATATTTTATTTTGAATCGGTAACTTGGTAACACGACAGAAACAAACTATATCCTTATCATTCAAACACATTTTAGACAACTGTTTTTCTGTCAAGAGTTCTAGTTTTTTACCTTCAACTTTGACGGGCTATATCTCCGTTAATATGCATTTTTGACATACGGTTTTTGGTTTTTTCTCATTGTTATCTCATGCTCTATCGATCTTTGAAATTTTTCAGATGAATCCTGGACCACCCTGTATAGATGACGATGATCTTATTTCATACCGAAGAGAAGTTTTTTTCCATTGAAAAGGTTACAGTTTTTCAAATTACGTTGTCAGTTCTGGCAGTTAGCATGAGCCAGAGATAATTATGGTTATCATTACTACGTTTCCATGAAGAATTGAAATCGATTTGAAAACGGTATCGGGATTGAATACGGAAGTGTTCACATGAGTGGTTCGAACTCGGTATTCAAATCGATTTGAATTCTGTTTACATATCTGTCATGTAAGTTTAACCCTAACCTAAAACTATCCCAACTTAACGTATCAAAGAAAGTGCAAGTACTCTGCAAACTGCAAGTGTGCAGAAGGCAGAAGTGCAGACAACAGGTGCAAGTATGAATGCGACCCTCGATGCGACCAGAACAGCGGTTTTACTCATTGCTATGTATCAGTTTCTGTTTGTTGATGTTTCGATCCAACCAATTGGGTTTCCATGAGTATTATTTCGATCCGATCCCGATACGATCCCAGAATTTGCCGAATAGACCTTGAGACTCAAATCGATTTGAATACGATGTTGCAAGCGTTTACATGCAGTTTTCAATCCCGATATGTACCGTTTTCAAATCGATTTCAATTCTCCATGGAAACGTAGTATATAACCTTGGTAATTATGACTCCCGCGATATATACTGTAGCCAAGACAATAGTTGCTTTCCTTCTACCATCTAATTTAGGTATTCCAACCTAAGTTGCTAGTGGTGTCTCGCTTTCTCCCATGGAATTCATCGTTACTTCTCTCTCTAACTTAGGTTAGGTCAGTGAGTTTTATTATAAAAGGAAAGAGCCTATTATTTAGTCATAATTAGCCTGTTAACCTGCTAAACAAAAAGAAATTGTTTAGCGCCTTTTTTTAATACGGCAAGGGCCACAGATAAGGCGCAAAGAGTTTTTGTTGTGAAAAGATTAGAGTTCGAGTTTAGCTTCATACGCATAGGAGCACACGTTCGCGCGATCTCGATAGAAAAATGTTGAAAACACCAAAGTTTTCCCGTGACCTGTACCGCGGGTGATCGGGGTATTTTTCTTTTTTTTCCTCTCCTCCACCCCGACGCAGCGAAGCGATCCGATACCTTTCACTCCTCCATCATGAAATAACCAATAATGGTAAGTTCCATCAATTTTTTGTGCAAACTCCGAGCTGTTGTAAGCCCCACGATTCATTGAAGGTGTAGATATTTGGAGAAAAAAATGGAATAAATTTTTGAGCAGGGGAGGGAGGGATTTTCGAAATCGGACCAACGAATTTCGAGTTTTCCGCTCTGGAAAAACTGTGTACTTCCAACTAAACCGATTTGATCAACTTTTTTGAACAAAAAGTAACTGGTTCTCTGGTCCTTGAACATTTTCCAAATTTGGAAAAATTGCAAGGCTCACTATTAGTTTTCCTGATTTCGCCTTAAACCACGTTCAAAGTTGCGCGACAATACAGTAATTAAAGTTGTTCTTCTATCTAAAAAACTCATATAAAAGTCCTAGACTGAGCAGCACTTCATAACATCGTTAGGTACCTAAACCAAAGACACCTTACCGCGAAACAAAATTTTTTGACTACCTAATTTATTATCTTCTCGACAGTTTACTTATCAAAATAAATCATAAGTGTTATAGGCACATACAGGGTGGTCCATCCTAGCGTAATTATCCCATAGCGATCTTAACGTTCAAGATAGAGAAAAAGATGTAGGAGAAAAGTTATATGGTTCAAACGCACCTATGACCTAAAATTATTTTCAGCTATACAGAGGTGGTTCCATTTTGATGGGATAATACACGGAGGGTAAATTTTTTTGAAATGGAGCACTCTATATTTTTTGCATTTTCGAATTCAGCTTTTTCAACTGTCTTTTGCCTATATTTTTGTTCTCCAATTGTTTGGCAGTGCTACCAACTAAAAGTTAAAAACTGACAGAAATCGCATTTTCACCACGATTTTCACCTCGATTTTCACAGTTTGCTTTAAAAAATTGTAGCGGCCTGCTTTTCAAAACTAAGAGATGAAACTTGACGGGGTGATAGTCAAGTCAAAGACCAATATTCCAATGTCAGAAAGTTTCGATTTCATGTTCATATGGGCGGGCATTCATAAAAAAATGAAACTTTATAATTTTCAAAGTATAATAACTCATTTTTTTCGAATGGCATGCCCCCAATTTTATAACGCTATCCGATAGCTTTTTTTATGCTCTTTCGTTTTTACTAGCGATACCCAACCCTTAAACTTTCACGAATTTTGCTATTTTTTTTACTTTTCTCAAAAACTGAGTCGTCCGTGATGAATGACAGACAAGCTCAAAAGTACGCAGCTGTCAGTTAGTCAGTCTGAAAATTGTCCAACACAGAAAAATAGCTTTACGCGAGAGGAAATGATTGATATGATATTCTGATATGAATCCAGATATCCAGGATTTCACTTTGATTTCATTTTGCGTTCAAGCCATTTTTATTTGTTCGACAATATTCAGACTGACCAACTGACAGCTGCGTACTATTTGGCTTGTCCATCATTCATCACGGCTGCCTCAGTTTTTTAAAAAACAAAAAAGCAAGTTTCGTGAAAACTCCCGATTATCTCGAAAAATATGGAGTTAAAGGGTAGGGACCCCTAGTAAAAATGGAAGAGAATAAAAAAGCTATCGGATAGCGTTATAAAATTGGGGGCATGCCATTTGAAAACAATGAGTTATGATATTTTGAAAATTATGAAGTTTGATTTTTTTTGTGAACGCCCTTGTAACATGAAATCGCAACTTTTTGACATTAGAATATTGGTAATTGTTCCGACCTTACTATGCCATATCTGCACCTGTCTGACTACAGCGGTTACAGAAAAAATGGATTTCTGACTACAGAGTTGAGTGCTATCGGAGTACTGTGGCCTCACATAGTTAACAGTAGGCAATCCAAGAATAATTGAGGACGTGTACCAAAAACCCACTGAATGTCCCGTCGACGCTAATAACCTTGTAGTTGATGCGTCGTGAAACATTCAAAAAAAAAAAAAAAAAAAAAAATATTGGTCTTTGACTTGACTATCACCATGTCAAGTTTCATTTCTCAGTTTTGAAAAGCAAGACCGCCACAATTTTTTTAAGCAAACTGTGAAAATGCGATTTTTTTTCAGTTTTTAATTTTTAGTAGGTACATAGCACTGCCACAATATTGAAAAACAGAAACACAGGCATAAGAAAGTTGAAAAAGCTGAACGTGAACGTGTTTCATTTAAAAAAATTGACGCTTTGTTTATCCCGTCAAAATGGGACACCTCTGTATAGCCGAAAGTAATTGTAGGTCATAGGCATCAAACCATATAACTTTTTTTACATATTTTTCTCTATCTTGAACGGTAAGACCGCTATGGGATAATTACTCTAGGATGGACCACCCTGTACCTATTTATAATTAGAGAAAAGAGTTCATCGATTGACGAAATAAAATACATAGTGTTGCATTTAAAACAAAAAAGTTATTGCTTGTCACACCCTGTATATACGGTACCAATTAGAAACTTTTAGAGAATCGATTTAAGGTCCCTTAGAAAAATTGTGGAGAAAAAGTTTTTAGTTTTTCATAATATCTCAAAGGGAATCTCCTAGAGGGGAGGTGAATTTTATCATGAACACCCTGTACCTTATCGTATCTTTTTCTGAACCATTTTTTGCTGGGAATCCACCCGCAAGTTTGTACTCCCTCGTGTACCTACTCCACTGTATTTTCGTTCCACCCTGGAGAAAATTATTAAAATATAAATTTCAGGATTTCATAGCTCCAGGACGATTTCGAGGACTAAGTACTAGCAGTCCTCAGACCGAGCCTCTGACTGGAATATGGTCAGCTCTCAATGTGAAGCCATTTTCCTCCTTCAAACTCCAGGACCGATCATATCATATGCCAACCCACAGGATCACAGGAAAAGTCCCAAATAAGTAGATCTCAAAACGGAAAAAAGGACAAAAAAAATAAAAAGGATATGAAGGGCATACCCAGATGCAGGCATCGAGCTCTCTCCATTCCGCTTCCAACTCCCGCCGCATTAAAACTCTGTAATCCTCCACAACTGCCATTTCGAACATTTTTCAAAAATACAATAATTTTTTCCCATTCGGAAAAAAAGTGGAGTAAAAAAGCAAAATCCCCGCGTGCCATGGCGCTGTCACAACGCCGTGATAACAAAATCGCATCGGGATTTTTACCTACCTACAACCACAGCCCGCTTTGATTCCCTGCTCGTCCTGCTAAAACCGCACTGCTAATTTTTTCAGTTTTTTTCAATATTTTCATACGACAGCTGTGCCAGAATTTCAATTTCAACAATAAATTGTGTAATATAGCAATCTGGAAATAATGTAACCCGTAAATTATGATGGAAATTAAAACGTATCATCATGCGGTCAGTGGAAATGACGATAGTGCGAGCCGCCGGAGCAGGCCGTGGGCGAATGGCAGTGGAGCAAAACAAAACAAATGCATGCAAGTTTTATGTCAATGTCACTTCAGATGGACTGTCACATTTCGATTTATGGTCAATTATCGAGCGCTAAACGGGTAAATGGTGAGTAAATAGATAAGAAAAGAGCGGGAATAGTTTGTAAACATTAGTAAGAAATGGTGTTGGTAAATGCTCTACAGGTGACATTAGGCATGGCATGCCGTCAGGCCCTAGGCGAAGGAGGGACTGCGACAGAGAAGCTGCTGGCTGACCGCAGGACCGGTTTCCGCAGCCTTGCCACGAAGGTATGTGAAGTTATTCCAAAATTACGGATAAATTCATCACCACATTTTCCTCAACAATGCTCTTTTGTAAAAGGCTTGGTAAATTTCAAACCTGCTGAAACCTGAGGGACCGGGTTTCCATTGTTCTGAGGCAACTGTGATTTAGCATAGAAAATTCAGACTCACCGTTACTGTTGATCCTTGGGGTGTAAGGGGGCTACGGTTCAGTCACTTTTCGATCACTTTTACTGCGAATTTCTTCCAGATATCATAACAAGTGGTTGTCGGTTCGGTCAACACGACTAATTGAATGGGCAAACGCGAACGCACACGGCGCTGGTGCTCTGAGCAGGAGAAAGAAGAACTGGATTTGCCGCAACGAGCGAGACGAGTCAAGGCTGAGACCAGACAAGGACGCCAGCACAAATACTCGACGCGCGCCACCCGGCCTGCCGTCGTCCTTTCGAATCCTGCTGAGGCTACACGGGTATTGATTTGCGAAACACATTTCTAGTATTTCCAAATATAACACAATGAAACGTGGTTGAAAGCACCAGGGCTGAAAGCTGCACAACACCTATTTGTTTAGGACGCAACATGCTCAACACCACCATCATCCTAGGGGCAATCGTAACGTACGTGTGGGCTTCCCAAAAAATCACGTACACCTTCCCAGAATTCCCCTACAAAGAAACCAATAAGAATGTAAGGTAAACTCGTTGTTTTGTGTGAAAAATTTGAAAATTGAACTCAATTTTTTGCAGGAAGTCATGTTCAGGGAGGTCGAAACGGCCTGCGAGCGTGGCTGTTTAGGAAAAATGGGAGTTTCTAAGGTTTTGTGCGTGCGACAGTGCGTTTCGCCGTCGTGCTACCGGGATTTGTATCAATCTGATTTGGTAATACTACACCCACCTAATACCTATTGTACTTTTCTAAAAACCGTGACCTTTTTTGGGTCCGTTCTTGTGTTTGGATGACTAAGTACTTTCACTCTTCGTGAAGAGGATTCGCGTTGTTAACTGTTACTATTATTTTGATGGCTTTCCCATTGATGTTATGCATGAAAAATGGGTCAAGTTCGCCAGCTCATAATTTGTTTATCTAATGTATTAGGTATATGAATAGGTATATTATGCGTCTGAATTGCATGATCGCAGATTGAGATTTGATATTAATTGAACGTTTTGCATGTGTACCTAATTCAATTTCTTTCACAGCATAGGTACCTACCTAATCATTAGAAATAAAACATATAATTATGTATATTCTTAATAGGTACTTACTCCATACTTAAGGTAGATTACCTATACAAAATAACAACCAATCTTCTTCTGAGCTCTGCCTATTTATTGGAAAATGAGTCAACGGTGAGGGCAACAATATACTGGCGGGAAGAATTAACGTTACACTTTTTCAAAGGAGTCAAAAGGACGTATTGGTACTGACGAGTCTGTTAACGAATTTCACTGAAACTTTTCACGGAGCAAGTTTGAAGGGTCTTATTCTTAATGTCTTCAAGCCCGCAAAGATGTAGGACTTGAAATTACAGGGTGAAATACTCTTGAAGGTGAGAATGCCCGAAAATTATTTGAAAGGATTTTTCAACATGTTCCAACGAGAGCGAGAGTGCTTTTTTTCAACGAGCAATAATCGCACCTCGGAAGTTCCATACATGATCATTCTGGAAAAGGTAGTCCCCGCTTGAAATGGTCTTAAGTATAGATGCTCATGTCCTCTGATCCGCAGTCCTTGCGTCCCATGATTGTTTTCGCATAAAAAATGTCATCAGTTCTCAGGAATTATTAATTTTTTACTTCCCCGACCCACCACCCAACGAGGAAAGGAAGTATTATGAACGCGATAAGAAAAAATTTCGAGATTTTTCGATCGGACTCACCGTTTCCGAGTTTTCATTGTCGCGTAAGCGAGGATTTCGAAGAAAAATTCCGATTCCGGTGTTCACTTATTTATTAAAAACAAGGTAAATGTAAAATTATACAATGGCACATCGCCGCGCATTAATTGCGGTGCTCACTTGAGCGAAAACTTAGTAAAATATACTAGTACTTAAGACACGCAAGCGGACTACATACTTCAATGGAGTCTGACAAACGAATGATACAGGAAGTGCCGAATCGGCACTCACAATCTCACAAAACTGACAATGGCTACACCCACCCTCTTCCGCTCACAGCGGGGTGCAGACCCATCGGTGGGCAAAGTAGGGTTGGGCTTCCCAAGATATTGTACATATTCCCCCCCTTGACGTGTCGTCGAAACTAAAAATTTCTTATCAAAGGAATTAAGCTAAATTAGCATAATGACCATAAAATCAATCATTATTTATACAAAATGGGGGTCTCCATTAAGACCTTAATGCGAACATTATCACAAAATCAAATATCACACTTGATTATTTGAAAAGAAAAAAAAAAAAAAAAAAAAAAAAAAATACAAGGAAAAACATTCCATTGAAAATGATAGTCAATCATTATTGACAAAAATCAAGACAAAGAGTCTAAGTTAACACACCGTTTTTTACATTTTCACTCAACAATAACAATAATTTATACAATGAAAAGAAAACAAATAGAAATCAATTTGAAATCCGCACTATTTACAAGGAATTATTTACAGAAATATACAGGATTTGATTTAACTTCAGTCGAAAAATTATCGTCCATTAGCAAATAAAATCAAAACACTTTATGACGGCGAAATTTGATCGTCCGTCGAATTTTAATCACATTGCACCTTACGGCGTCCATCATAATTCGTACACTCACTCACGTACAAAGTTGAAGTTGCAGGATATATCACTGTCTCTGTCACTATCTTCGATTTCGGTACGAAGCAGGTACTTTGGGAGATGAACGGCAAGTAGCGTAATTGCGTGACGTAATAATTACACGTCAACCTCCATAGGCAGGACACATATCTTCCTGGAGCTACGTTTGAAGATCCCTCCGGCAGTTTTGACGGTAACTACCCTGACTTCATTGTCTCGACCTGGGTGAATCTCGAGCACACGGCCGACTTTCCACATTAGTGGCGGCAGGTTGTCCTCGGAGATGAGCACCATGCAGCCGGGTTTAATTTGGTCAGCCGGAGAGGTTCGCCATTTAGCACGGCGCTGCATTTCAACCAGCACCTCCTGGTGCCACCGCTTCCACATTTGTTGGCGTATTTGCTCGAGGCGTTGCCATCTACCAAGACGGTTTTGAGGAATTTGAAGCAGGCTAGGCTCCACAGGCGCGACAAGCGACTCTCCGATTAGGAAGTGACCCGGGGTGAGAATTTGGAATTCGTTGGGGTCATCATTAAGAGGGGATAGAGGACGGGAATTTATGATAGCTTCAATTCTAGTCAACAATGTTGTCATGTCCTCAAAATTCAAAGCAGTATTGCCTAGAACACGTTTTAAATGCTGTTTTGCGGAGCGAATAAGGCGCTCCCAAAGACCTCCAAAGTTCGGTGAGCGCGGTGGTATAAAATGCCACGCGATCTCTTGAAAGTGATTGGCAAAGTCCTGTTTGAAATTTGAGTCTCTCACGATGTCAAAAGCTTCGCGCAATTCTCGTCTGGCACCAACAAAATTCCCGGCATTATCGCAATAAATCGATGACACATTACCTCTGCGTGAAATAAATCTTTTGAATGCATTAATGAATGCACCAGTGGTCAAATCACCAACTAGCTCCAGGTGCACTGCCACGTTGTCGTAACCATACAGACAAATAAAGCACCGTATGACTTTATTAATCTAGCATTGCGTCTAATACCTTGTTTTATGTAAAGAGGTCCGAAAAAGTCAATCCCTATATTTGTGAAAGGGCGCGAAGGCTGCAAGCGAATTCCTGGCAAATCACCCATTTTGGCAGTGCACATGCGCGGCTCTACTCGGAAACATCGATGACAGGAGCGGAAAATTTTCTTCGCCAAACTTCTTGCTCCGATAGGCCAGTATTTTGCCCTCAAGGTTGCCAAAGTTAGCTGAGGGCCTGAATGCAGGTTAATAATATGCTCCCTTCGCACGATCAGTTCTGTTATATGGTGCTTTGGCAGCACCATGGGGTGTTTTCGGTCGTGGGCCACTGCCGCATGCTTAATGCGCCCACCGACACGTATCACATTGTTAGCGTCCAAGAATGGATCAAGCGCTGCTAATCTGCTCATCCGGTCTACCAACTTGCCGTGCGACAGATTCAAAATTTCCCCGCGAAACTCACATGCCTGAAGATGCTTAATTATGACGATTGTCGCATCTTGCAACTCCGAACACAAAAGCAGCTCCCCCGTTGCTTTATCTCTACGACGGCAGTTCTTTACAAACCGCAAACAATACGCTATCACCCGCTGTAATCGGTCAAAACTGCTATATTTTTTGAAAACCGGGAGCTCTTCGGCTAGCGTGGCAACGCAGGCTACTTTTCTTTGTTCAAGAACTTCTTCAGAATAGTTCTGTTGAGAAGTTTGCCCCACGGTTGTGGAAAGCCATTGGCCTTCATCTTCGACCAGCCAAGCGGGCCCGTGCCACCATAGCTTGTTGCCCTTTAGCTGATTCGGAAATAAACCCCGCGTGATTAGATCTGCAACGTTCTGATCGCTGCGAACATGACGCCAACTGCTTGCGTCTGTTTTTTGCTGGATTTCCCCGATTCTATTGGCCACATACGTTTGCCAGGTACTGGCTGGCGATGCTAACCAATGCAGCAAGATCATTGAGTCTACAAAAAAATAACGTCCCCGTATCGGAACTCTCACGACTTTTCGGACGACCTCTTCTAGGCGTACGGCCAACACGGCCCCAGATAGCTCTAAGCGTGGCACAGACACGGTTTTTACAGGTGCGACCCGCGACTTCGAGCATATCAGGTGCGATTCACAATGGCCTTCTGCGTCCGTAGCCCTCAGGTAGATAACTGCCCCATAAGCCTGCATCGAGGCGTCAGAAAATACGCATAAGTCATAAGTAACGGTGCTAGCGATGCCGATCCACCGTGAAATGGCCAAATTGGCTAGGAATTGCAACTGCGATACAAACTCCTGCCAGACCGCGAGTAGGGGCGCAGGAATTTGCGCATCCCAAGTAAGATCCAACAACCATAACTGTTGGATTAAGAGCTTACCCTTTATAATTACTGGAGATATAAATCCAAGCGGGTCGAACAATTGCGACACCACCGAAAGAATATGGCGCTTTGTTATTCGCTCGGGGTTTCCCAAATTTATTTTGAACACAAACGTGTCCTTAGAACAATCCCAAAACAAACCCAATGTCTTTGAAAGCCCTTCTTTGTCGAGTTTTATTACCACGCCGCCACCTTTGTCGGTGTTCTCCAACAGCACATGGCTATTAGAAGCCCATTTGGCCAAACGAAAACAGCCTTGAGATAGCATATTTTCTAATTGTTCCTTTGCCCTTACCGCGTCTCCTAGATTGTGAAACGTAGCCAGTACGTCGTCAACGTAAGTGCTACCCATTATGATTTCGGCCGCCTCTGGGTAGGTACCTGCACTTTCCTTTGCTAACTGTTGGATAGCTCGTATTGACAAAAAAGAGCTGGGTTTTATGCCGAATGTAACCCGTAGTAAACGGTAAATTTTTACTTCTTCTGCAGGGTTGTCACGCCATAAGATACGTTGTAGATCAGCATGTTTGCGATTCACCTTAATTTGGCGGTACATATCTCGTACATCTGCCGTGAATGCAAACTGACCCAAACGGAATCTAACCAATATCGAGAACAAATCATCCTGCAATAAAGGCCCTTTCATTAGATTATTATCATTCAAGCTTTTTTGATTGCGGGAACACGCCGAGCCGTCAAAAACGATTCGGATTTTGTTACCTTTGGGTACAGCATGGTGAGGTAGATAGAATTGCGGATGATTATTTATCTCCTCTTCGGGGACCATCTCCATATGACCCTGATTTAGATATTGATTTATACCCTGGCTGTATTGACTTTGAAAGTCGGGATCACGCCTAAACCTTTTTTCTAACAAAGAAAAACGTTTTCGTGCTTGTGTCTCGGAATCGCCGAGATCGATTTCCCCGTTAATAGGCAAATCCACGACAAAGCGTCCTTCTTCGTCTCGCGAAAAGGTGCGTACAAAATTTTGTTCGCAAGCGATTTCTTCCTTTGTCCAGTTTTTATTAATCGATGGCACCTCTTCCTGAACCCAGAAATGTTCCATTTGACGGTTCAAATCTTCCAGCGTTGTAATATGACACATTGAATTTCGAGTTGAATTTCTTTGTGTACCCTTTCGGCATACATTCATTTTGCCTCCTACCAGCCAACCCAAATAGGAATTAGTCAGCATTAATGTTGATTGACCGGGAATGCGGATTTGCTCCTGCAATAACAATTCCCAAAATATTTCCGCACCTAATAAACAATGAATTGGTCCTGACTTAAAAAACTGCGGATCGGCCAATTCCAAATCCGCGGGAATTTTTAATGATTTCTCATCAAAAGATATCGAGGGTAAGTTTTGCGTAATTTGATCCAAGACCATACAATCAATCGTAGCACAAAAATCCCCATTGACACCCGATTTGACCCTTACCTTGGTCCGAAACTGAACCTTGCTTCGAGCGTTATTTATGCCCGCAATATCGAATTTTATCGGGATCTTTTCGGCGTTCAATTTGTGAACAAAATGTTCTGTCAAAAAATTGAGTTGTGACCCGGGGTCAAGTAATGTACGACATGGAATCCAATTGTCATCTGCCGCGGATATCAAGATTACCGCTGTGGATAGCAATACTTGATTAGGGAAGCAACAGTGGGTAGCAGTACTACTGTTGACTTCTGGATGCACTTGACCAGGTGGAGAGGGTTCATTTCTGTCATTTACAGGTAAATGCAACAGAGAATTATGTAATTGCTTACAAATGGCGCATCTCGACCGCGACTTGCATGCAATAGTTTTATGAAATTTACTCGCGAGACAATTCTTGCAAAGCTGCAAGGATGTACATTTTTTCAAGCGTTCACCTGGGCTCAAATTCAGAAACTCTACGCATTCAAGTAAAGTATGTGATGTACTATTACATATGAGACACGATCGTTTCGATTCGTTTTTTGTGGCAACGTAGGTTCTTTGTACCTTGATATCGCGACGCTGCGGATGTTTGGTAGAATCATGACTACGATCTTGATGCCGTTCGGTTACCCCTTTACGATTTTCCAACGATTTTAGGAGTCTACATCGCTTTTGCAAAAACTCTAATAAATCGTTATAGGTTGGGACATCAGTATCTAATGTGTTTTCCCACAATTGTGATGATTCCACATCCAGTTTCCGCGTGATTATTGGGACCAACATGGCGTTCCACGTGTCCACTTCATATTTTAGAGATTTTAGGGCAGCGACGTGATAAGTTACATCATTCAGTAGCTTCAATAACCCTGTACAAGATGATTTTTGTACGATGGCCAAGTCTAAAATTGACCGGACATGGTCATCAACAATCAATCTCTTGTTTTCATATCGTCTTTCCAGTAGATCCCATGCAATGTCGTAATTTTCATCGGAAATTTCTACTGCCGCAATGGCTTGCAAGGCTTCACCCGTCAAAGACGATCTTAGGTAATGTAATTTGGAACACTTATCAATGCTCGGCTCATCATGAATCAGACTTTTAAACGCATTCGCAAAAGACCTCCATGCGGTATATGAACCGTTAAAAGAGGGTAGTTGAATTTGTGGCAATTTGGCACTTGGCTTATGGCCTGGAGCTATCGATGACTGAGCTGGCGCGTTAACGTTTACGTTAGTTTTCTGCAATTTTTTAATAAGGACTAACGCGTCATCAAATAAAGCTTCAAATTCTGCGAGATACTCCTCAGCAGCATCTACTTCAGCTTTCCGGTCGCCGATTTTACACAAAATGTCCGTATGAATTTCTACGATTTTTTCACGTAACGCCGGAAGAGACTCTAATTTCACCTGAACTTTATCTCTATCGGTCGAAGAATTAAACTTCTCAACCTCTTTTAGCAAGCGTGTGAGAGTACCTCTGACAGTACCTCTCGCCGCAGTTAACTTTTTCAATTCTGGATCTTGAGCGAGATCCTTGGATGATGTTTCAGTCATCTTGAATTTATTATCACGTTTTTTACAATTTACTTTGAATTATGAAAACACGACAACACTGCATCCGTAATTGAGCTACAGTAAAATAGGAATCGGAACAAAGGAATGAGAGAGCCGCTTACCAATAACCTTTGGGGCTGCTTTCCATCTTCGAACTGCCAACAGCTTTACGGACTTCCTTCGAAGGACCACCACAGCAATCAAATCTTTGATTTCACTAGTTCACTATCATATCCTGCTCGAATACGACCATCATGTCGCGTAAGCGAGGATTTCGAAGAAAAATTCCGATTCCGGTGTTCACTTATTTATTAAAAACAAGGTAAATGTAAAATTATACAATGGCACATCGCCGCGCATTAATTGCGGTGCTCACTTGAGCGAAAACTTAGTAAAATATACTAGTACTTAAGACACGCAAGCGGACTACATACTTCAATGGAGTCTGACAAACGAATGATACAGGAAGTGCCGAATCGGCACTCACAATCTCACAAAACTGACAATGGCTACACCCACCCTCTTCCGCTCACAGCGGGGTGCAGACCCATCGGTGGGCAAAGCAGGGTTGGGCTTCCCAAGATATTGTACATTCATCTCTAGAAAAACCGCACATTTTCCAACTTTTTATCCCGCGAACAGATTTTCATTATTTTTTTTAAACAAGAAGTTACTGGCTCTTGAACATTTTCCAATCATTTTCTTCGCAATTTCCCGGGGAACTTCCCTGTTGAAAATATAAAACAGGCCTGACTTATCGAAACCAGGTTTGAATGATGCATGGAGCTTCAAGTGGAACCGTAATTGACGATCTTCATAATAAGATGATTTGGAAAAAGATTTGAGGTTTCCCCGGAAAATTCAAATTTCCACAATTTTCAATTTCCTGCAAATTATTTTCAATCTTTCTGTGGTGCCAGTTTCAGATCGTTCACCTCTATCCATCATGTACCGAATGGGCCATGAAAAACCGTGCTCTGAATTTTTATTTTTAAAATTTTTATTCCTCCACCGATTTTATCAAACTTTTCAGCATTGGATAGCCAATTGAATAGGCTCTCATTTCTGTATTTCAAAATGGCCGACATATTAAAATTCAAGATGGCAGAAACAATTGAAAATAGGGCTTCTTTTGTTCTCGTTGCATTTATGAAAGTTGCATATGAAAGTTTTTTTTGAAAGTTACCAGAAAGTGAAAACCAATAATGTATCATAAAGGATTAGACCTTCCTTGAAAATTCAAGACTACAACCAATGTAATCGGGTAATCTGCTGAGGAGCTATTGCGAGTTGAAGCGAAGCCTACTTTCCGTTTTTTTCATTTCCGCATAATTGACCAAAATTTAGGTAGGGGAGACCGGGGCACAGTGGTCACATTTTTCGAAAAACCCACGTAAAAACAAAATTGTCGTGCATATGGAAAAGATGATTAGTGCATTTGAAAATTTGACATTTTATTCATATTATTACATTTTTAGGGTAGTAAAAATGTTGAAAACTGAAAAGTTATTCTAATTTAGAAAAAAAATCAAAAATGACCACTGTGCCCCCTATGCGGGGTACAGTGGCCAGGTAACAGGGGCACTGCGGACACAGCTCAGCATACATTGAGTGAGTCCAGATTGATGCTGAATTTCAGTGAGCGATTCAATCTCTGGCAGTGCTGCCAGTAGTAACCGGATCAGTCTCATTAGAGAGCTTGCAAAGAGCTTGCACAATTTGTTCTGGGGCATAATGGCCACCGCTTTCTATTGGTAGGATTAGAAAAAACAGTGGTCATAGTGCCCCAGAAGTAAGGTGTCCATTGTGCCCCAACTGTAACCTCAACCAAGTTTTAACAGGTAGAATGAGCACTTATTACAGGAATCAATAATTTTAGGTGTATCGTCTCCACAAAACTATAGAGATTGTAACGAGGTAAAACACATTGATTAATATTATGAAATGATAATTATAAGAGCAAATTTGTCGCTTACCAGTTTTTTACTCAGACCATCATAATCAGACTATATAGAATTTGAGAAAAACGGTTTGACTGGGGAACAGCCGATGATGTAGGGACCTGTAGACGGTTATTATCTATATACTCAGTGGATGGCGTTACAATCCTCATAATTCAATTAGGAATATCAAGCCGAGACCACTGTGCCCCTATGGCCACTGAGCCCCGGTCTCCCCTATCCTGCCCACCAATCCGCCATATGCTCATTTCTCAACCGATTTTCT
The DNA here is from genome assembly GCA_949128115.1 of Anaspis maculata. Taxonomy (NCBI): domain Eukaryota; kingdom Metazoa; phylum Arthropoda; class Insecta; order Coleoptera; family Scraptiidae; genus Anaspis; species Anaspis maculata. The sequence goes on along the minus strand of OX421964.1, from coordinate 79,057,865 downwards.
CAAATTTGGTATCAATGGCTAGCTAATTGGACAGGCTACCTTAGAAATATGACAAAATGACAGATTTGTCAAGATCCAAGATGGCGGAAGCAATTGAAAATAGAATCTCTTTTGTCCTCATTGCTTTTCAATAAAAATGAGCGGAAAGTCAAAACCAATAATTGTTATGGAGGAATAGACCTTCCTTGACAATTCAAGACAGCAACCAATCAAATCGCTTCATCTGATGAGGAGCTACGGCCAGTTGAAGCGAAGCCTACTGTCCGTTTTTCTATACCAACAAGGACGAACAAGGCCCATTTTCAATAGTTTCCGCCATCTTGAATTTTTACGTGTTGTCCATTTTCTTTTATGAAAAATGGCAGCCTGTCCAATTGGCTAGCCATTAATACCAAATTTGGAAAATAAGGATATGGCGGGCAGGATTCCTAAATTTGTGTCATTTATGCGGGAATGAAGGAACCGGTAGGTAGGCTTCGCTTCAACTCGCCGTAGCTCCTCAGCAGATGACCTGATTTAATTGGTTGCGGTCTTGGATTGTCAAGGAAGGTCTATTCCTTCATATCAATTATTGGTTTTGATTTTCTAATTTTTAATAAGAAGCAATAACGACAAAAGAAATTCTATTTTCAATTGCTTCCGCCATCTTGGATTTTGACATGTACGTCATTTTCTCATATGAAAGAGATAGCCTGTCCAATTGGCTAGCCATTGATACTAAATTTGAGAAAATCGGTTGAGAAATGAGCAAATGGCGGATTGGCGGACAGGATACCTAAATTTGGATCAATTATGCGGAAATGAAAAAAACGGAAAGTAGGCTTCGCTTCAACTCACAATAGTTTTTCAGCCGATGACCCGATTTTACTGGTTGTGGGCTTGATTTGTCAAAAAAGGTCTATTCCTTCATAATACATTAGTGGTTTTGACTTTCTGGTAACTTTCAATAAAAAGCAACGAAAACAAATGAAGGTATATTTTCAATTGTTTCTGCCATGTTGAATTTTGATATGTCGGCCATTTTGAAATACGGGAATGATAGCCCATTAGATTGACTATCCAATGCTGAAAAGTTCGATAAAATCGGTGACGAAATAAAAATTTTAGAAGGAAAAATTCCGAGCACGGTTTTTTATGGCCCACCCGGTACTTATGCGTCTGACTGCCTCACTTCCTTTTCTTTCTCTTTCTATATAATTTAGTTACTAATGAAAACCTGCAAATTTCTAACTTTTTAGCTTGTGAAAAGATTTATAGTAACGTTCTTTAAACAAAGGGTAATTGATTCTTGAACATTTCCAGGCAATTTTTCGTCAAATTCTTCAAGTTTTCCGAGAGTTTTCCGTTTGAAAATCCACCGGCCTAGCTTATCGATACCAGACTCGATATTTCCGTATTTTATCGATATCAGCGATAAACCGTCGTAGTGAAATTTATTCATAAGACGAAACGACTGATGGTGGACGAGTGGCCATGCGTGGAATGGTGACAGATGATGATTGTGTTTTTCTTGTTTTTAAAAAATACCTTTACTCAAACCTTGAACCTGGTCGGGTAAGAAAATGTATGAGTTCAAGATATCGATGTAAAATTTCACAATTCAGATTAAGTTAAATTTGATTTTCACCTTAAACTTTGTAGGGTAAACGCACCTCTACAAAGTTTTTTTTTAATCAAGAGAAGGAGAAGTGCAACACATCAACTGCTGGGGTTACTAGCGTTTTGTGCACCTCCCTTGCCGTTGTTGTTAATTATTAGTACTTTGGATTATATCCGAAAGCTAAAAATTGAAACAAAATTGAAGATCCCTGGTCAAAGGGTTGAACGGTACACATGCTTCACGCCAACGGGTCTCTGAGGGCGGCACCTCTACAAAGTGTTAACGCTACTTGCGCTTGCACTTTCCCAGTCAGATCCGTTTTAAACAATATCTGCTTTCTTTTGGCCAGAATCACGGTTCATTATTCGGAAATCCGCTAACTGGATTGGTTGGATTGGTTGCACGTGACACAGCCAACCCCGTGAGCGGGTTTCCGAATCATGATCCGCGATCCTGGGGAGCGGCGACAAAATATCCCCGCCAAAAATATCCCGGCAATAATATCCCAGCCAAAAATATCCCTGCGTCAAAATATCCCAGGCCAAAAATATCCCCGCCAATAATATCCCAGCCAAAAATATCACCGCGACAAAATATCCCTGCCAATAATATCCCAGCCAAAAATATCCCCGTGAAACCTGTGCACATGGACCCAGTCAGGTACGTCCGAGGAGCGGTAATTTCCGGCTACACTATACATTTTTCACTCGAAAACAACTCTCGGACGCGAAAGTGTGTTCATGGACTTCGTTAGGTGCCCAAGGGGCTGTTTGTTACATCCGACCGTGACACTGTTTTCTGACTCAAAATCAACGTGGACATTTCACCGACAACCAAATCACCGACTAGCGAATCCACCGACTTGCTGATTCACCAACTCGCCAAATCACCGACTTGCTGATTCACCAACTCACCAAATCACCGACGAGACATTTTACAGGCCGATTTTTGACTTAATTGTATAGCCGATAAGGAGTCTATTTTTGTCTCAAGTATCATCCTTCTTTTCGGACCCACCAGATAAAGAACTGATTATTGAATCAAGCATCCTCCTTTTTACACCCATCAGATGAGAAGTTCATTTTTTACTCAAATATCGTCCTTTATTTTAGACATACCTACCTACTACATAGATTAATAGTCTTTTATTGACTCAAGAATCATTCTTCTTTCCAGACCAGCCAGATAAGAAGTTCATTTTTGACTAGAGTATCATCCTTCTTTTTAGACTCATTAAATACGGTAATAGGTATATATTTTTGGCCTGAGAAATTGTGTGGCAAGGATATTTTTGGCTGGCATATTTTCGGCTGGAATTATATTGGCGGGGATATTTTTGTCTTGGGATATTTTGTCGTGGAGATATTTTTGGCTGGGATATTTTTGGCCTGGGCTATTTTGTCGCAGGGATATTTTTGGCTGGGGTATTTTTGGCCTGAGATATTCTGTCGCGGGGATATTTTTGGCTGGAATATTCTGTTACCCGACCGATCCTGGCCGAAAGAAAGCGGTTATTGCTACCTATTATAGTCCAGGAGCTTATGTAATCCCGTGGGATTTTAAATGAAAGAGCATAGTGACTATGCGGATTACAATCATTAGATGGCCAGCAATCACACCTCACCGGGTGTTTTGCTCGAATTTCTTGCAGGAAATTTATACAGGGTGAAACAGAAAAAATGAATAAAAGTTTGTAGATCCAGACTGGGAAAAGATGGGAAGCTCAAACTGCATACGTGATTTGATTTTGTTGTTGTGTTGATTTCTGCCAAATTTGGTCCTCATCTATCGGATAAATTTTGAATAATTAAATGGCAAAGCTTTGAAATTTGACATTTTTTAATATTTGACAGATGCCATGTGGAGCAATACTCACAACAATTTTGAATACAGTTTTTCAAGGGCTTTCAAAAGACATATTGCGAGTCAAGTTTCGTGACATATGCTTTCTGTCATTTTTGATGGTGACATTCCCGTTTGACAGATGACAACCGAAATGTAACAAACTCATTTGACGGCAAAATCATGTCCGCATACCGAATTTCAAGTTGATCGAATCAACGTTGCGGCTGTTATCGTGGAAGATTACAGACACAGACACACACAGCTTCGTAGTCTTATCTGAAAAACTTTGCCATTTAATTATTCCATATCTGTTCGATGGAATGGAACCAAATTTGGAAGGAAGCAACAAAACAAAATCATCAAATCAAGCCTGCAGTTGCAGCTTTCCACCAATTCCCAGTTGGACGTTACGAGGTTTTAAATTTTCTCTTGGCCGTTACCACCGGAGACGGCCGCTCGTTTGGATTTTGACCAGGACGACCCGTGTTTGGTGCAGGACTCAACTCATCTGTCCTTTCCTGGTGGGAGATTGACTTTTTTTCGAAAAATTCCAACTGATATCGGAAGTAGATTGCATTGGGCGTCGTGTAGGTCCATTTTCAAATCCGACACGGTTTTGCTTTCTCGACGATGGTTTTTTCAAAATATTAAATTTAATTTTCAAGTTTTCTTGTTTTTCACTCTATTCACTACGAATGTCAATTTTTCAAGCAAAACCTTCAAAAGCATCAAGTCGGGCATCCACCTGGTGATTTGTACCGCTCCACCATCTATAGTTCACGAAATATAATTTTTTTTTCTCCTGTTTCACCCTGTATAAATGCCCAGCAAGAAATTCAAGCAAAACACTCGGTGAGGTGTGATTGCTGCCCATTCAAGGAATGTATTCCACATGGTCGCTATGCTCTTTCATTCAGAATCCCACGGAATGCTTTTTATTTACATATGCTCCTGGACTATTAGGTGGTTCGAATTATTCAACAAATAGTGTTAAGGAAAATTACTCTGAATTCGGGCAGTGCAAGTGGAACTCCAAGTTGCTGTTGGATTCACCATGGCCGAAAGCAGGTTTCAGTTTTGGGGATCCATGGCCAAAGCATCATCGAAATTCAGAATATTTCATGAGCAATAAAGCAAGCGAAATAGTGCCTCAGGTAACCTCCCGTGTAGTATGGATCCCCAATCAGCCCAATTAGGCTTCTATTGGCTTAGAGAGTACCAGTAAGCCCCCTTTTGCATTAATTTATTACATAAAGCTCCACTGGACCCCCTTATGTCTTCAATATCGTTTGAAGCCCTCCTGAGTCATTTTTCCATGGCTTTCAGCTTCCAGAGCTCAATTGGACCCTCTTGTATTTGCTCATGCTGATGTTATTCAGAGCCCTTTATTGAGCCCCGAGTTGAGCCTCCTTGTGTCTTCTTGCGTAATGAGCTGCCTTACGTTCCAAAGCCTAAGTGAGCACCCCTGCCTTGGGACTACATTATAGCGTTTTAATGAACCCTGCTGAGCCCTCTTGTGTCTTCAAGTGTCGTTTTGAGCCCCAATGAGCTTCGTCACGTGCGGTCCCAATGCAGCGAAGAACTGTCCGACGCGAAGAATTATTATTGTTCGCGCAAAGAATTGGCGCCCTCGGGTTTTAACTAACTCAAGGCAGGCAAAATGAGAAATTGAGAAATGACTAAAAATAAGCAGGCATAATGAGATACGTAAACCTCGTTTTGTCGGTATTTCTCATTTTGACTAGGCATAACGCGAGAAAAATCAAATGCACTCGTTTTGCCGGCTTTTTACAAAATGCCTAGGATGCCTAAAATCGCGTTATGCCAACGACAGATATACAGGGTGGTGCACTTTTTTTGTCAATATTTGAGGAGATGGTAGAGCATCGAAAAATAAGTACCTACTTTCGCCGAAAAAATAGAGAAATATTTTTTTACACATTTGAAAGAATAGTCAATGTGACCAGCTTGTAGGTATGAATCAACTCACTTTGTGTACCAAATTTGGTCAAAATTTAGTAGGTAATTGAATTTGGAATTACAACGCAAAAACCATTTTTGAAACTCAACATTGAAAGCCTCTATCTCCGTTTTAATGCGTTTCCGATATACATTCATCTATTTTTTGATGCTCTACCATCTCCTAAAATATTGGCAAAAAAAGTGTAACACCCTGTATTTTTTGGAAATTCCCAGGAAATACTCTTTATTACTTTTGTTCATGATTAAAAGTATTTTCGGTCAAATCTATTTCATTATATTAGCAAGTACCCCATTCAACTTTATCTCCTATTTGAATAAGTACAGCATAATAATGTTCATTTTGATTCTCTATTCTTGCCATATATAAAATAGGGCACAAATTTTAGTGCTTAATTCTATCTCGAATTATGCGATACTCTGTACCTACATGCCAAAATTGTAGTCGATGCAGTTTTTTTCCTGAACAATTCATATGCAGGGTGAATCATATTGATATGGGAAAGTCATAGAATTCGAATATAGGTACGACTGTGATCGTGAATTTTTCGTTTTGTTCCATATAAGAGACATTAAACAGACTTTTAAGCTTTTTCGCCATCATACAGAGTAGAGGAGGTTCGGAACAGACTTTTAAGCTTTTTCGCCATCATACAGAGTAGAGGAGGTTCGGGGCCCTATCATGAGGAGTAGAACTCTACGGTTGTGACGTCACGTTGCCTAGCAGCAGCTTATCAGAGAGGTGGTTGCTATTGCTACGCAACGTGACGTCACAGAAGTAGCATTTTGCTCATTGTGACAGCCCCCGGTAATTTTTCTCGTAATTTGTGTTTTTGGTAGCTAAATATTCATTATTTTCCAAATGGTTCAACATACCGAATATTGTCTAATTCGGCTCGACACCTATTGCATTCGAGGGCGATTGGTCAGTTATAAACAATTTTCAACGAACTTCGTTATGAATCCGGCATCCTCTCGAACGGCTCCTCCGCCAATTGTACTGGATTGTGGCTCATTCAGAAGTCGAAGTCTCCGGGTTGGTAGCTTTTCCCCGAGTCGGAATCTCCAGCGAATATCTCAACGACCGTGTAAACAAATCCGTGCATCGGAGGCTATGGCCGATCTTATGATTCCACCCATCTTGAAATATCGTATTATTTGAACGATTTGCATTAAACGTGGAATAATACCCTTGTCCTGCAGAGACATAATTTTATTTCTAACTTGATTTCACGGTTCCTCCGCCATACTGAAGTTTGATTTTCTGAACAAGGCTTCCTACTGAACACAGTGGTTAACTTTTTTTTGCATTTTACATTTTGGAAAAAGAATATTAATATGATTATTGTAGGGAAAAAACTTGCAGCACCTGTTGTAAAGTTCCCTCTGCCTAATTTTGCTGATCAGAATCGGATTCCGTATTTGCTAGGCATTCAATTAATTAGGTACCATCTATCTACTTGCTGGTTGACCAAAATTATCAGGTTTAAAACATACTAGGATTCCTATGATATACCTACTGCTACTGAGCTCATTTATGTCAGTGCTAAATGATTTTCTTCAGTACCTACCTCATTTTTACACGAGTTTTGTTTTGTTTCAGTTGGAGGAAGGCGAAGTGGACGTAAGACTGAATTCCTTTAAAGGTTGTTTTATTCAACGATACAACAGATCTCGCCCGTGACCTGGCTAAACACCAATATAATAATAATATGTAAAGATAATAATATAATAATAATAATGATGATAACAATACAACACCTACAGACATGTTAAAACAGTTTTTTTTCTTACTTATATGAACACCCAATAAATTGTTTTAGCGCTTGCACGCTCGTTTTATATAATATTGTTTTAAATGGTGATTGTATTGTTTAACAATTATACATTTTTCTTTTTTTTAGAATTAGTTTACTTCATCCCCTTTATTTTTTCTGTTGTGGTTGTTGTTGTCGCGTATAACATACAGATTTTTTTTTGTATAAAAAAATAATATTCATACTTACAAAATATAACGGGTGTTTATAAAATTGCAACATCTAGTGAACTGCAGCCGCAAAAGGGTATTAAAAAATCGAAATCATTCGTTTGAGAAAAAAAAAACGTGATTCAATTTTTATATACTAGGGAGCGAAGCATTGAAAAATGAAGCGACTCCGTGCCATCACATTATTCTCCCTTCCTCGTTTTTAAATGTCCATAAAATCGCACTGAATCTCGCTGGGTGATTTCTCGGTTTATTCAAGAACAAAAAAAATGCCAATGAACTTTTTTCTTGAGCCGCTTGGTTTTCAAATGCAGGAGTCCTTGCGAATAAAACGTGCTATTTGACAGCCCACTGGATTTTGGAAAATTATAAACACCAATCGGGTAGCTTCACTCGCAATGTTAATTAAATACATGAGCCTGAGGGTGGTAACTCAACAAAAGGCATTGTTTATTTAAATCATATGGCAAGATTTTTTTGGCATTGTGAAGTTTTTTTCATCAAGGGATAGCTTATCAATGCACAGTTCTTTACATCTAGAAGTTGAACTTAATGGAAACAAATGTCAACTTCCTCCTTTCAGTTAAAAGTTCACCTTCCATTGACAAACTAGCCGTAAAGCCCTCGGAATAACTCTACCATGACGATAAATGCCATGTTATGTGCATTCAGTCAAGTGGCGGCATCTAGCGACTGAAAGCTAAACAAACAGATAGGCATTCAGTTTCGCTACCCTTAACGCTGATGTAGACTCCGCCCACTTTTTATTACATTATTATCATTTTTGTGATTTTACAGCGATGTAGCGCTTACATCTACAGGTGTCCCGACTTTGACTCAAGAACAAGTAACCCTAGAGTCCCTAGTTAATTTTATGACTCCATGTGAAGTCATATGGACCCTTTTCTGACCGCTCAGCTCCTCTCAACTTTGGAACTACTTGGATGGGAGTAAACTTCTAGTTGATTCAAAATTCAAGACGAATATCTGGTAAGTTACAGCCAAATATCTCAAGCAGTTTATGAATTATTTACAAAAAAGCAACAAAGAAGTAAAACTTTGAAGCACTGTAACTCGGTTATTAAGCTTTTGAGAACATGTTCTTAGGGTCAAGTCAGCTTAATTTCTGATGGTCTGCACTCTTGAAATTGATAGGGTTTCAAGTCGGCCATGTATACATCTTCCTTACAGAATAATCCCACAAATGCTATAGATGCCACTGTTCCAACAATCGTTGGTATGGCATGTACCTTTTGGTTCAAGTTAAACCAGAGATGGAAATAGTGGGCTCAGGGCTACATCAATTGTTACTATTGCATTATTGCATTTATTCTAAGGATAAGCTATCCCAAAAAGAACATAAATTATGAGTCGCAAAAAATATTGGAATGTTAAAAATGTTAGTGGATGCAGCTGAAGCAGATGGTCTACAATCAGGGGACATGATATGATCGCATTTATAAGGCGACTTATTGTTTTAGTATGGTAGTGTCACAACAGTTTTTAATATTAGAGTATCTACAATTAATGTCATGATTTTCAAAGTGGATTCGAATGAAACCCTTCGACTTTGCGTCATCAAACACATTACCTTTCCACATTTCGCTGAAACGATACAAATGACTTGTCAATAATTAGCGGCTTGAATATTCATTCTAATTGTATACAGTAAAGTATGATAATAGGGTAGAAACAATAATCGAAAAACTGATGTAAACAATGCCTGGCTAACAATAGATAACAATTATTCCAAATCTTATGACTGTGAGGCTTTTAAAACTGGACGCGCCCTCAGTCATAAGATACAACAAAAATAAAATTTTTATGATAATCATAATAGTTTTAAAGATTAGTATCACATAATTAAAAATAAAACATTATAACAAGTTGTTGATTCATCTCTTCAACTATTCGAACATTTTGACTTTCGGGATTATATTGCTTGTTTCATTTTTTATAATTCCTTTATATTAATTCATTTTTTGGTGCGTTATTCGTTTGAAACCGCGTAGATTTTACGAAGGATTCAGTATGAACTAGCTAAAACTTGACTGAAATAAAGGAATTTACCGCAATCACATAATACTCCCTTCCTCAGTTATACAAAATTGCGTGAAATTGTACGAAATTTCACTGAGTGAATCATTGGCGTATCCTAATAAAAAAAGTTTATATCAACGTACGTCGTTGATGGCTCAGTTTTTGAGTTGTAGTTGATTTTCAAAACATAGAAATCGCGTTTCCAGTTGAATTTATGAATTCTGCTAGTTCAAACTGATATCACATCGTTTATGGGTAGCCATAAGTGGGCCAAGCACGTTCTGAGGATGAAGTGGCACTTGACACACTCGTATTAGTAAATACAGTCGTTATTTCAAACTTGCTTCCTAACTCTAACATCCTGTCATCAACATTGGCTTTGACGTAACAGTACTATATTTAAACTGGATCCACGCGGTTGACGGTGTTTTCCCCCACCACAAATAAAACTACTTAGTATTGCTACACCAAATCTATACAGAGTAACTTCATTGTATACCTCATTAGAAAAAATAAGTCATTTGGATATCCTAGTGCAGCGCAGCAGCGGTAACCTCTCCCGTGCCACCACTATTTTCCCGAAACCGTCAAGAGATGGCGCGCCGGCCTAAACGGCGCTCACGTGTACCGTGTGATGGTTGTGGTCCGCGGAAGGAGATTCGGTCTGGTCACCGCCGCCTCCGATCCCGGTCTGCGACAGTTCAACCCCGCCGCCTCCCAGCAGACCGTCCCCCGCCGCGTTCTGAGAAGGGGAAGTGTTCTTGTGTGACTTGTGCTTCTTGCCCAGCCCGGGCAGCTTGGGCAGGTGCTTGAGGGCTCCGACCGAACTTCTCGATTTGCCCTTTTCCGCCTCCTCTTGCTCCTCTGTTATGGCATCCAGCGGCACTTCGGTTTGGTGCTGTTCGTCCTGGATCGGTATGTCATCTGGATGCACACACATCATTACGATCATGAACATAAAATTTTCGCAAGGAACATCATCAAGTTCGCGGTTTCAAAGTAGACTTTTGTTTCGCGTGTGCATGCTTGAAATGGATCGGGTGTTTAACGTCTTCTGGAATGGGATCAGGGTGAAGGATTAGGATCAGGAAAAGGTTTACTGGGCCGGATACAGTACCTGGCAGCTTTTTCGTCCGGAACGATGCGTTGGTGATCATCGATTTGGAGACGGTGTGAGTGTGTGACGGCCGAGGCGTCACGGAAACCGTGGTCGAATGCTGGAGGAGGTTCTTGATGGCGTTGGCCGCGAGCAGCACATCTATAAGAAAATGTATTGGCACGAGTTATTATCGAACCAAAAGTTACACTTTGAGTAAATGTAGTTAGCTTTATTATTCATGTTTCATGGTCGTAAATAAATTGCAATCCTATGTCAGATTAAAACAGAATTTCACGAAGCAAGTTCCACTGATTCTTTCCACCTATACAGATGCTTCAAATTAGGTTTACTCTTCTTTCTGTGCGATCGACTCTTTTCCAGGTTAGCCTAGCATTAGTTAGTGCGTTGAATTATATCAGCTCAGAAGTAATCAGGAGTAGGATCATAGACGCGTGAAAAAGAGTTAACACCAGGTGCGGCATTGCGAAATAAACACACCAATTTGACGTCAGGAGCGTACGAACCAGACGTTCTGGCTTTCAGAAGAACGTGGTAACATGGCATCATGGAACTATGCGAAACCAAAGCAACAATTATCCAAAACAAAAAGAAGACATCAACAGGTGACTCCCGCCGTCAGGACGGACTAGACCAAGCCGTTTGTAAAGACGCTTGTTTGTCAAAGACTCTGTAGTTCTCCTCAAAATCCATTTCCTCTTTCATGGGGAACATCATCAATGATAAGTTTGCCAAGCTGTTAAGAGATGTAGTTTGATGTATGTAAGTTCCGGAAAATGAGGGTATTTCACCAAATAATTACCCAACTGACTTCAATAATTATTATCCATTATATGTGCTTTGATAAAAGAAAACAATGCAGCGTAGCAGGTGCGGCAGGCAAAAACTAAAAGGAACGGTAGCTGAAGACCGGTAGCATGACACCTAGGTCGAGCCCATCTGTGGTCGAGCCATAGCACGGTATTATCAGTTCAGTTTAGGTACAGGTCTATGGACTATCTTCATGTTTCATTAGGCGTTTGAATCATTTTGAACTTCCCGAATTCGAGATAGGGAATTAAGACGCCTACTTAGCGGGAGGACAATAATAATAATGCAACAATACCTGCAAAACTTTCATAATTGGCACGCTGGGTGATATCGTGCAAGGCCTGCACAGCACCGCCGGCCCCTCTTTCGGCTCCATGGTACACTGTGTGTAGCAGCTCCAACAACAAAGGACTAGATAGCGGTATGCGAGGAGATATCCCTTGACTGTAACTGCTCTCGCTATTAACGGAACTCCGTGCGCTGCCGGTCGAACCAAATCCTTGCGACACTAACCTGGAAATATATCCAACAATCTAACTCCCCATTCAAATATCTTTCTCTTCTGCTTTCGCAAGTGAATGTGTTTAGGAATTCAGGGGGAAGAAGGGGGGTATCGTACCTGGAGATGCCCCTGCAAGTATGTTCGATACCCTGCGTTATGACGCTAGCTAATTGTTGATTGTATAGGAACACAAGTGCGGTGATCACACGTTGGCGATTCTGAGCATTGAGACATTCCACCTGGGGCAGGGGCCCCCAGCTGACCAGCTTGCTGTTGCACTCCTCCCACCTCCTCAGCGAGTTCACGGCTATGAAGGCCGGCTCCAGGTTGTTCGAGTCGTGGTAGATCGAAGACTGGGCTATGCTGGGGATGCGGAACGATAACGTGCGGGGTTGTCCTTTCGAATCTATGACCTGAAAGGAAGAAGAACAGAAATGTACAAAATTATATCGAACAGCAAGCGGTCACCAACTCAGTTTTAAAGAGACACAATCTGATACTTCTGCCCGAGCGCACCAGATGTGATTACTTGACCTAAAAACAGCTTCTGCCTAATAAATGCCTGGGTTGCAACTGATTGCTAGGGTAAATGGCTTAGTTTTTAGGCATAACTTCTTAATTCTTGAGCGTTACTTAGTGCAACTTGATGTATGAACCCAGCATTATTCCATTTGACCAGGTTTGCCCTTCTTCAGTGATGGTTTTACATTACACAATAATAATTTAAGTTACTGGTTGTGTTCCTGACTGCCTACAATACTTCTTTTCACTAATCTGAATGTGTCTCTTCTTTTGTAAGTTTTTAATCATTCTACGCCCCATTACTTTATTATCTTACCCACCCAGCATCCCAATTCACTCTATGGTCTTGCAACTTTGATATACATATTATTTTTTGTGGATAACCCCGCAATTTTTTTTCAACTGTTCCCTTCAAACACGTTGTTTCTGTGATGGGTCATATACATGCACCAGCTCCAACCGTACAGCAACGATACTCACCACACGCCATTCAAGCTTCATTTTCTAACAATTTTAATACGGGCGAATGATCCATATCCGATGGATTAATAGTTATAAATTTAATTTCGAGGAACTACTTTTCAGTGCGTCGATCACTTTACTTTTCAGTGCGTCAATCACTTAGTGGTCGCAACGCTGGATGTCGGATTTATACCGTGCAACTCCGCTTTACTTTGAATCTCAAATGTCAATTTCATACGGTCATTGGACGATGTCATCGTTCATTGTCAAAACTCGATGGCATTCACTACCCCCGAAAAGATGTGTCTACAATCTACATGGACCTCGTCAGGTTCCTAGTTGTTTTGTTTTATGAGTCCCGAAAAGATTCGTCTGAAAAGCTGCGTACATGGACCTCGTCACTTTCCTAAGTGTTTTCTTATGAGCCCAAAAAGCTGCAATTCATCCGAAATGCTGTGTACATGTAGGTAAAGTTGCGGCCACACAAAAGTTTGTACCGACGGCGATCTAGTGGCCATGCTAATTCAATTTTCACGTAATTTTGAATGGGCATGGCCATACGATTGTCATCGGTGTAAACTTTTATGAGGCCGCAACTGTACATGGATTTCTTCAGGTCTCTAGGTTTTTCTATGAACCCAAAAAGCTCCAGTTCACCCGAAAAGCTGTGTACATATAATGTTAGTTGTATATTATATATAGTTGTTTCTTATAATGAGCCCGAAAAGCTACCATTCGCCCAGAAAACTATGTATATGGACCTCGCCAGGTCCCGAATTTTTCTTTTTGAGCCGAAAGAGCTGCAATTCGCCCAAACAGCTGTGTACATGGAACTCGTCAGGTTCCCAGTTGTTTTTTGTGAGCCCTAAAAGCTGCAACTCGCCCGGAAAGCTGTGTACATGGACCTCGCCAGGTCCCTAGTTTTTTTATGAGCTGAAGGCTGCAATTCACCCTATAAGCTGCATACATAGACCTCGTCAGGTCCTAGTTTTTCTATGAGCCCAAAAAGCTCCAGTTCACCCGGAAAGCTGTGTACATCGACCTCGTCAAGTTCTTGGTTGTTTTTTTATCGTGAGTCCAAAAAGCTACCATTTGCTCAAAAAACTGTGTATACGAAGCTCGTCAGAGCCCTAGGCTTTTTCATGAACCCAAAAAGTTGCAATAGGGTAGGGTCAAGGGTGGGATGAAGGGTTTAAAGATGAAAATTCGGCAATACATGTCCTAGATGTCTCACTTGAAATGAAAATCGACCGGTTTCGGCGTTTTCCCGTGAAAAAAAAAAGGTGTCAGAAAAATCTGAGACAGGGTGTCCAGAAAATGGCGAAAAAGCTCTCCAGTACGTCGCGAGGGAACCTTCAGGGATTTCTGGAATGTTAAAAAAATTCTACGACCTCTATTTTTGGGGTTATTAAGCGTCAAGAGGGCCCATTTAAGAACCCTTCTAGTTTTGTTAATTCAAAAGATTTCAGTTTACTGTTGACGTCAGAATTATGAGAAAGAAATATCTACCACTGGATGGTGTAATGATTTTTTCTTTATTTATAGGGTGAGTCAGAAACTAAGAAAATTATTATTTCAAGGACCAGTCTTTGACCTTTTAATAATCCCAAAAAATAAAGTCGACGTATGTTTTCATCATTTTTTCGGAATTCCCTGAAGGGTCCCTTACAACGTACTGGAGAGCTTTTCCGTCATTTTCTGGACACCCTGTATGATCAATTGATCATAATCAAATATCAATCATATTATTCGGACCTGGATGAATAAGCAGCATCATTTCCAATATTTAAATACAGGTGTCAAAAAAACGTGAAAGTTTTTTGAACACTCTGTACAGGGTGGTCCATCCCAGCGTAATTGTCCCATAGTGGTCTTACCGTTCAAGATAGAGAAAAAGATGTAAGAGAAAAGTTATATGGTTTGATGAGACCTATAATCTAAAATTATTTTCAGCTATACAGGGTGTCCCATTTTGACGAGAATAACGAAACGTCAATTTTTTAAATGGAGCACCCTATATTTTTTTGCATTTCCATGTTCAACTTTTTCAACTGTCTTATGCCTGTATTTTTGTTTTTCAACTGTGTGGCAAAACTACTAACTAAAAATCAAAAACGGAAAAAAAATCGCATTTTCAGTTTCCTTGAAAAGTCGTAGCGGCCTTGCTTTTCAAAACAAAGAGATGAGACTTGACATGGTGATAGTCAAGTCAAATGCCAAGATTCCAATGTCAAAAAATAGCGATTTTGATACGGGCGTTTACAAAAAAACATCAAACTTTATAATTTTCAAAGTATCGAAACTTATTTTTTTCAAATGGCATGCCCCTAATTTTATAACGTTATCTGATAGCTCTTTTTATTCTCTTTCATTTTTACTGGGGGTACCCTTCCCTTAAACTTCATTTTTTTCGGGATAATCGGAAATTTTAAAAAAAAATTCTTTTTTTAAAAATTAGGTTGGCCGTGATGTATGACAGGCAAGCCAAATAGTACGCAGCTGTCAGTTACTCAGTCTGAATATTGTCGAACAACAAAAATGGCTTCAACGCAAAAAGAAAACAAAGTGCGATCCTGGATATCTGGATTATTACCAGAATATCATATCAATAATTTCCTCTTGCGGAAAGTCATTTTTCTTTGTTCGAAAATATTTAGACTGACTAACTGAGAGTTGCGTACTATTTGGCTTGTCGGTCATTCATCATGTCCAACTCAATTTTTGAAAAAAAGAAAACAAAAAAGTCCAGGTAATTTTGTGAAAATTTCCGATTATCTCGAGAAAATAGAAGTTTAAGGATAGAGCATCCTTAGTATAAATGAAAGAGGATGAAAAAGCTATTAGATAACGTTATAAAATTGGGGGCATGCCATTTGAAAAAAATGAGTAATGATACTTTGAAAATTATAAAGTTTCATGTTTTTTTAGTGAACGCCCTGTATCAAGAAATCGCAATTTTTTTATATTGGGATATTGGTCTTTGACTTGACCATCACCATGTCAAGTTTCATCTCTTAGTTTTAAAAGCAATGCCGCTACGATTTTTTCAAGAAAACTGTGAAAATGCGATTTTCTTCAGTTTTTAATTTTTAGTTGGTAGCACTGCCACACAATTGAAAAACAAAAATACAGTCAAAAAACAATTGGAAAAGTTGAACATGAAAATGCACAAAAATATAGGTGTTCCATTTAAAAAAATTGACGTTTTGTTGATCCCATCAAAATAGGACACCTGTATAGCTGAAAATAATTTTAGCTTATAAGTTCCATTAAACCATATAACTTCTCTCTTACATCTTTTTTTCTATCTTGAACGGTAAGACCGCTATGGGATAATTACGCTAGGATGGACCACCCTGTATACTGCAAGATATAAAAAAATTTGGTGTCCAAAATTGTAAATCTCGGTGGATCACCTGTACATGGACCTCGTCAGGTTCCTGGTTGTTTTTCTTCAAGACCGAAAAAATTCGCCCGAACAGCTGCGTACATGGACCTCGTCAAGTCCGTGAGTGGTTTTTATATGAGCCAAAAAAGCTGCAATTCACCCGAAAAGCTGTGTCCATAGACCTCGTCAAGTCTCTAGGTTTTTTATGAGCCAAAAAAGCTGCAATTCATCCAAAAAGCTGTGTACATGGACCTCATCAGGTCCCTAGGTTTTTTCATGGGCCCAAAAAGTTGCAATTCACCCGAAAAGCTGTGTACATCGACCTCGCCAGGTGCAAGGTTATTCTTTCAATTAGCCCGAAAAGCTGCAATTCGCCCAAATACGAGCTATGTACAGGGTGATTCACCGAGATTTCCCCTCTCCCCTGTTAGAATTTTCCCTGTGGAATCGATTGGTGGGGAAAAAAAAATCCCAGCCGTTTTTCCCGTAGAATTCAAAATTTGGACGCCAAAATTTTTGTTTCTTATAGTATACAGGGTGTTCCAAAAAAACTTCCAATTTTTCTCGACACCGTGTATCTAAATATTGGAAATGATGCGGATTTTTCTTCTGAATTTAGATATGTGAATTGATATCTGAATAAAATCATGAACATGGTGTTCACTTTTACACTTCTCACCCCAGATTTCTCCCAACCGAATTTTTACCAGGAAAAACGCTGGAACAGGTCGATTTTTATCGATGAGAATTCAGCAATACGTGTCCCAGATGTCCCCCTCAAAATAAAAATCGACCTGTTCCGGCGTTTTTCTTGGAAAAAATTTGGAGGGGGAAAGGGGAATGAGAGATCTGGGGTGGGAAGTGTGAAAATAAGCACCCTGTATATGATCTTATTCAAATATCAAATTATATATCTGGACTGGAAGAAAAAGCCGCATCATTTCCAATATTTAGATACAAGGTGTCAAAAAAAATTGAGAAGTTTTGCAATTATTGATTCCAACGGAAAAAATTTAACAGAGGGGGAGGAGGAATCTCGGTGGATCACCCGGATTTCGTCAAGTTCCTGGATTTTTTTAGAAGTCCAAAAAGCTGCAACTCACTCGAAAAGCTGTGTACATGGAGGTCGTTAGGTTCCTGGTTGTTTCTTTTTATGGACCCAAAAAGCAGCAATTCACTCGTCACTTTCTAAGCTTTCTTCCAATGACCTAACATTTTTCTTTTTTCGCCGTTTTCCTCTATTTCTTCAATTTTTCTTCCTATTCACATTCTTTGCTCTTCTTCATTTATGCTAACATGTCTTTCCTATAAACGTTTTTGAGTGCGATTCACCCACCTTCTTACCCACCCTATTTGCTCTTCGGCCCCCTTACTGTAAAATCATAAAAAAAAATTTTTGTTCTTTCACAATTTTTTTTTATGCCGTAATCTTAATTTTTTTCTTTCAAAATCACAGCATTTCTTTGTGAAGACCATTTTGTCTGTTCTATTCAAGGAGGTTAGAATATAAGGAGGGAACGTAACCCAGCTTGTAGGCGAGGAAATTTGATGCGGAACGGGGTGAGGGGAAATCATGTATTTGAGTATGCAACCCGTAAGTTATGAACCACCCGAAGGCACACGAATCACAGAGGTCTATCCCACAGAATTATACAGCAAAGTGACAGCATATCATTCGTTTTTGTGGTTAAATTTTTTCATTTGTCAGTTTCGCTCTTCAATGTGGCATTTTCAATCGCTTTTGAGGTTTTTGAATGTGAAAACCGCAGCGATCGCCGTTCAGAGACAGTTTTTCCAAGCAGAAGACAATCCAAACTAGAAAATACTGTTGCACAAGTAAGTGAACCTGGAACAATAAATTTTGAAGTTACGAATATGCCCAATTCAAGATTTGCAGCTCCAAATGATTTGATTCTATCCTCTACGACGTGTGCCCTTGTCCAGTGCCGAATTGAAAAGGACATAACCGCCTTGCAAACTCATGGAAGACCAAACAAATGAAAAGCTCGAGCAAGCCAAAGTATGCCTCCTGCACTGCCCAGTGCACAGCTGCTGTGTACCTACCTATTTAACCTAGTACAGTTACCAATATTGTGCGTACGGACCTACGTGTGTGTTGTACTAGTGTGCACCTACACTGGATAATTCATACTTATAAAATGGAAGCAAGTCAATTAGGTAATTGAGAGTCAAAAATGCCACAAAATTTTGATAATATTGGTTTTATCTTTCCAAATTCAAGGATGCCTATTTTTGGATTTCACATGCACGATCGAAGAGAAGATACTGCCTTTTACTCAAGAAGAAAGTGAATAAAGAAAAAAGTCACTTGAAGTATGACCGCCTCGACCCAGTCAACCTTCAAGTTCTTTTGTGCATAGGTGATGATTTGATGAAATGGATATGATGTGAGGCTTAGCTTTAGGAGGCCTAGATCTTAGTTTAGAGCACCATGATGAAGGGCATTAAAAAACCACAGAATAATGATGAATCAGAAGAACGATACTGCTTGGCCCAAGAATTATTATTGAAACTTGAGTAAATCTCTTTGAAAATTTACAATTGAAAATGACTTTTCCATATTCAAGATCTCTGAACCTCACCAGAACATTCCATAATCAATAAGGAAGGATCGAGCACTACTGGTGGTCTCTGAAGAAGTAATGGAAAGATGGAGTGAATATTTCCAAGAGTTACTGAGTGCACAACCAAGGTAGACTGATGAAGACGACATTAACAAAGAAAATACGATCGAAGACAGAAATGAAGGGACGCTAACAGAAGACCTGAAAGAACAAAAGCATTCCTGGAACTGAAAAACGGCAAAGCTCCTGGACATGATAAATTTACATCAGAGATAATAAATAGCTTTGGGAGAAGAGGGAAAAAGATTGCTGCTGGAAATCTACAATATAAAGCATAGAAAAGAAAAGGGGGTTCTTAACGAGTGTGCAAACCATAAATGCATCAGCTTGCTGAACATGCCAATGCAAATATACAACTACTGGGAAAGAAACTGGAAAAGACAATAGAGCCAACGTTGCTGAACACTCCGAGTGGACTCCGATAAAAAGGTAGCGTGCAAAGCCTCATCTTCACAATGCATCAAAAAATTCAGAGAGCAACGAGGAGTGAAAAAGAAACTAACTAGTGCTATAAAAAGTCTGTACAAGAATACCACCAGTAATATGTACTACTAAGACACTAATGAATAAAAAAGAAGTAACAAAGAAGACCAAGCTGAAAGTACCTATAATACGATTTTCAGATCAATACTGACTGATGACTCACAGGTGAGACATGGAGGTCTTATCTAAGAGAATGCAGAAGGAGCGTGAAGCAACGGGGATGAAGTATGCGTCTGCGGCGAGGGGGTAATCACTCGCGAAAGGGGTGTCCCAACTGTGCAATATTGCACACTATTGCACACTATTGCACGATATTGCACACTATTGCACACTATTGCACGATATTGCACACTATCGCACGATATTGCACACTATTGCACGATATTGCACACTATTGCACACTATTGCGCGATATTGCACACTATTACAAATATTGCACATATTACACAATATTGCATACTATTGCACGATATTGCACACTATTACACACTTTGCACATATAACACGCATTCTTATTGATCACACAAATTATAAACTTACTATTACACATGGTATTGTAGGTAGCTAGGTAGGTAGGTGGGTACATTCGAGGTACAATCGGTACCTACAATCGCGTGAAGGGCTAGATTGCTTCAAGAACTTTAAAAGTGACTTTACGGCTGAAACAACATCTCATTAAATATCTACCAACTTGAAACAAATTAGAAACTGTCTTATTTCCCGGACACATATGGAATCAAACTTGGCCTGAAGTTTGGCCACCCATTATGTATTAAGCTATTTTGCTCAAAATTGAAATCAAGCATATTAAAGCAAAGATCGATGTGTGTATGGAAAAAAAAATTATATAGGAGAATATGCCGAGGAATATGCCCTCACGGGCTCAGTAACAAATTTTCATCCGGGTGAACTCGCATTAAGTGAGTGATACATGAAAACAAAGTGTACTATACAGGGTGTTTCACTTTTTTGTCAATATTCCAGGAGATGGTAGAGAGCATCGAAAAATAAATATTATCGCCAAAAGAAAGACAGGAAAACATAAATACAGTAGAAGCTCGATAACGTGAACCTCGACGTGAACAGTAGGATATGTGAACATTACTACTCGTTAACGTGAACAGCGATACACTCGATAACATGCATTGACAATTCAGCAAGCGATGTACGTCAATGGTTCATTCATCCATTTAACTTGAGAAACATATCTTTTTCTCATTTTTTTCACAGAATACCGTTAATTAAGGCTATCAATTATTGCATACTAGCAAGTGAGAAGAGAAGAGACACTTCATAGCATCTATACATATTCAACTATACAATGATACATTACAATTACCATTTCTACTAGTAATCTATTTGGGCGACAATCAGCAAAATTTTACTCCTGTTCTGTGGTTCATTCGAGTTAAATGTTTCAAATTCCTCAAACAAACTATCAGTCACTCGAAAAGTAGACCCGATATTATCTTGGTGAAAATCCCTCGACTTTGACAATTATTTTTGGGTTAAAACGATTCAATGAGAAAACACTAAGCACTTGTTATTGATTGAAATGCTGTGTAAAATGCCGAATGAAAAAAAAAACAGAAGTTGTTAATGCTCTACCGCATCTCCTGAAATATCAACAGAAAGTGTGTAACGCCCTGCATACAGGTGTTTCAATGGAAACAAGCCACCCGAACAAATTTTTTGCCAGGCGAAATTTTTCTATCTTCACCCACACCAACTTCGGAATTTCAAATGACACTACCTACTTTGCGATACCGATACATCAAATTATCAAAAATTTAAATCTCTTTCTGGAAAAATATTTCAAAGTTTTTTACCCCACCCCCTTTTTTTCTAAAATTCTCTGAATGTCCAATTTGATATCCTTGACTTCCAATCAATTCTCTTCAATGGTGTCAACGTCATCCTTGCACAGCATCAAAGGAAAACATTTTCGGTGAAAAAAGTGCCACCCAAATTCACCCCTTTCGCTCCCTCCCACCCCACTTGGGGACACTACCTATTTACCGAGCTATTTACTTTGTGATATATCAAATTTGAAGAAAATTGAATTATCTTTCCAAAAAAATATTTTCAAAATTTTCAAAAACTCCCTTTCTCTCCTAAAATACTCTGATGTCCAATTTTATGGAGGAAAAGTTGAAAATATAGAAGAAATGTTTCCCGTAAATAGGGGTCGAGTGATACATCATTTGAAAAGCCTTCCGAGTTCTTTTTTTAACAAAACATACCTCATCTAATACTATCGGCTAATACATCATCAGACGATCAGACCACAACTGCACAGACACGTGTTTCGCCCCTATTGGGAGCTCACCAGTGCGTAAGCATCCAGTTCGACCATCCAGTGCTGTGGCAGTCAGAGATCCTTGTAATGTACACAGTGGGGGCTCCTCTAATATGTAAGCCTCTCAAGCGGCGCCATCTATCAAAGGCATTCCGCGGTGCTATATTCCAAAAGCATCAGACAAGCAACGAATATGATACGAAATTTCACGCAAAGCCAAACCGTCGCCAGGAGCATCGATGGTGAAGTGTACAATGTAAATGCAACATACATAGGTATACTCGAGCCGAGTTGAGCAATGTTAGAGAACATAAACACGCAAATGGGTCCACTTTGGCCCTAGGAGGCTGCGACGGTTTGGCTTGACGTGGAATTTCGTATTATATTCCTTGCCTGCCTGATGCCAAAGATTCCTGGTGCTTTTGGAATATATCATCGCGGAACGCCTTTGATAGAGGGCGCCGCTTGAGAGACTTACATATCATGAGTCTCCCACTGTGTGCATTACAAGGATCTGACTACCAAAGCGCCGGGCATCCGGATTGGATGCCTGCGCACCAATACATGAGCCCCCAGTAGAGTAGGGGCGAAACATGCGTCTGTGCAGTTTTGGCTCGAGTTTTGGTCTGATCGTCTGGTGTTGTAGGCGGAGAGCTTTGTTTTATTAAAAATGCGATACATCTAAAAGGCGCAATATTTGCGTATTTGTGTTTTCTTCTTTTTTTGTGCAGAAAAAAACCAAATCGAAACATTTGTTTTCAAGTAACAATTTTAAAAGTCAAAAACATCCGTTTAGGAGATAGACGAAGAGATACGTGACCAGACGGATCGACAATGAAGTTTAGCTGAGTGCCAAAAAATGATTTTGGAAAAATCGGAAAAAATGTACACTGTCAAATTTGGAATTTTTGAAAAATGTGGGCGTATGAGGGGCAGATTCAATTTCTGTGGGTAAAAATCATTGAAATGAAAGTTTCTCATTATCCAAATTATAATATAATATTTTATACTATATTATTGTAAGAGCAAAGCCCGGACAAAGCCCCAATGGGAGATCGCAAGAAAAGAGCGAGGTCAATATTCCCCCCCCCCAATCCCTGTATATGGCGAAACTTGTACATAAACGTTGTCTATACTTTTGAGCGAGCTTTTGATCTGAGTATAGAAGTACTTATGTCAATTCTTAACCAGATTCACTGAGAAGACCACCTTTCCCTGAGTGTTCATATGTCGTGGGAGTGACAATTGGGTAACCTTTTACCAATTTCACGCATAATTTGGACTCACTTCAGATATTAGATGTTACTTCTCATATATTAGACGGTATTACACTTATTACACACATATTTCATGCTTATTTCTCATATTACACGCGTTCTATGCGAGTTCCATGCTTATCACATATTATACGTTAGTATACATATTGCACGATATTGCAGACTATTGCACGATATTGCACACTATTGCACGCCATTGCACGATATTGCACACCATTGCACGATATTGCACACTATTGCACGATATTGCACACTATTGCACGATATTGCACAGTATTGCACACTATTGCACGATATTGCACAGTATTGCACACTATTGCACGATATTGCACGATATTGCACAGTATTGCACAATATTGCACACTATTGCACACACCTTGTCCCAAATATTGCACAAGTGATTACCCCCTCGGTCTGCGGAGTAAAAAAAAATAGTGAGGAGACACAATTCGTAACCCCGAGTAAGAAAAGAGCTAAGATGAGGCCTGCAACAAAATTTGTAGATAAGAGACAACTGAGTTGCTGAGGACGCCTAGAGAGCATGAACGAGGATAGACCAGTAGAACGATAAGCGAGAATGACAGGAATAAGAAATCAAGAAAGACAAAAAGAAGCATAGGACGCAACAGTAAGATAAATAACAGAAAATTGACTGAGCTGGAATAAAGGAAGAACGCTCGCTGAAGACAAGAGACGATGAGAAGTTCATACATCAAGAAAAATTTGATACTCAATGTCGAGAAAGAACTGAGTTTTATTGTTGATATTTTATGAGAATGTTACATTTTTATTTGTATTATTCACACCACTACGCCGCAAAATAAAAGGATGTAGATAAATATAAAACAAAATTCGACTGCCACATCTTGTCATCATCAGTGTTGCACCTCTTCTGTTTTTTTTCAATCTTTGTCATCCATTTCAGCCCCTTTTCATCATCTCCCAACAATTGCCTCAGAGTTCTGCCCTCCTTCAGCGGTTCCTGACATGACCTCAAGTGCTCCATCGTCTCACTCCTTTCCACAACATGATATACCCTGGTAGCTTCCAGTAGCTACTCGTCTGTACCCCATCACCACACCCCAACCTTGCAAATCGCTGCTTCCAGCCTTCACGTTTGGATTAAGCGTGCACCTATGCACTTTGCCTTGTAGGTCTTTGTATTCTTGGTTTGGCATATCTAGAGTCTTGTAGCTTGTTTATCTGCACCTGCTTCTGTTCATCTCTGTTCCTTCTGTTCTGCTTTCCATTTCTGCTACGCTATGCCCTTTTGCTTTTTCTGCTCGAAAAATTTCTTTCTGGGCGGTGACCGCTAGGCATCCAAAAGCCATGAAAGCTACTGATTCCGCCATTATGAAAATGAGAAATTGGCAAAGGAAAAACACAAACACAAAAACTGACTGATTCTGTCACTACGCTTTTCGCAGTGACAGATTCATGATTCTGTGGGATGGACCTCTGTGACTCGTGGTCGTGTGCCTTCGTGTGGTTCATAACTTACGGGTTGCATACCCAGAACGTGACGTCACACGGCTTCACTTTTTTGAGCTCATGTTCCCTCCTGCTATAATTATAACCTCCTTGGTTCTATTACTCTTTTCTTAGCACCCCAGTTCGCTCTCCGGTAACTAGAAAAAAAGGTAATTTTGTCTTTTTTTATCACTCCTTTTTGTGTGGTGTTCAAGCTTCTTACCCACCCAGCACCCACTCACTCCCGGGTCCCATAGCTAGAAATGGGGAAAACAGAAAAAATCATGGATAATTCACATTTTTTTCTTGGATTTTCCTTTCACATGGCATTTTAAGTCATTTTCATTTTTAATAAATTTCTTTGCATGCTGGTATATGACACAAGACCCGTTGTTTTAAGTCTATTTGTACTTTTGGAATTTTTGAAATCGACAGACGCCCACGATTTTTTTTCACTGTAGTGTTCTGTGATTCTGGGCGCAGTCCTATTTAGGCAACTCTCCACTAAAGAGGTTGCAGGGCATTCACTTTTTATGCTACAAGAATTGACCATATTAATTATTCAAAGCGCAGTCGCAGATCGGGGAGAGAGACAACCACATGTGCTGGGTTGAAACTCCCATAAGAATATGCATGTTGAATGACTTTGTAAAATGATCAATTCAAGGTGCAAATTGACAATTTCAACGAATGTATAACATAGCAAGTGTGTAAAAAGAAATACCTGATCTACTTTTCACCATAATGAAATGGAAAATCTTGCTGTGAAGTTTATGCGAAGCAATTTAGAATGGGGTTTTTGAATCCAAAACAATTTCAAATTACCCGCCATATTTTATTGCACAACTTCCGCTAACGAGAATTTTGACAGCGCTTGAAAGCGAACCGAGCGTTAGCCGTCACGTAAAAGTATGGTTAAAAAGGTTAAAACGTCCCAAGAATCAAGAAAACACCTTGAAATCGTAAATTCTGACAGCGACAGCAAAGTTCCGTTTTCTATGCATGCTGTGGCGCGCGAGATCTTCTACTGCTGTGCGCATGGTCACAGGCACATACCTAACTTACAAATGACTAGTGGAAGGGGAAAGTGAGAATAATTAATATGGTCTATGGCTTTTGTTTTGCTGGCAGGAGCTGCTCAGAGTGGATCACTAGTAGACCAAGAGCTAGCAACATTTTATTTACCTCATAAGCAAAATGCGGTTTGACTTTTGGGGCATGTAGAGATTATGATTGGCTTCCATAAAATATTTGTCTTATGAAAAACACGCCTTGCTTTCTCACGAGGCAAGCAAAGAAATGGGCCATTTGACAGCTATATTCAAGAGCGGTTTTTCTAGTGTTCTTAATCGATATAAATATCAATCACATCAGGAATGGATAGGTTGAACTATCTTTCAACTAAATTGAATGGGACCGAATCTCGGAATGTATTAGAAACTACCAAGAACCAGATTTTCTCAACTGGCATGTTCAAGCTATATGCCGATCAGCTTTTAAATTCAGCACTAGAACGGTAATTTTCTTACGCCAAGTTGGCAATTCTGCGATAATTGGGGATGCTCAAATTTGTAATGTTGGATCACTTTTTCCCTAGATGACCTTGAATTTTTATTGTCAATCGAGTACAGCGCTGTTGCAAGATTGTATAAACGTTCAAGGCGTCTTGATTTTGGTAGATTTTCGCCAGTTTAAATGGGCGACTGGTGGAATGTTTTTTCCAAGGTTTTTTCAAATAAAATAATAAATTACGTTGAGGAAACTGTTCTAATTTTTGGTCAAAAATAAAGGTCAATAGCTGATATCTAAAATTAATCTGTGCCTTTTAAATTTAACACTAGGTGATAGATTTTACAAGCTCTCGAAGGTAATAATCGAAAATTTCACAATTTTTCTGAATTAATTGCTATGCCTGTACTAAGGATACAATATTAGTGACAACGTAAATCAACTTATATAGTGCAATAGTACCTAGTATCACTATATGTAGGTACTTAAGATATATTGATACTATAACTAAATATATACAACAATTCTTGAAAACCTGTGAGATGAATTAACTTCAGCGACAGCATTCGCTCGAAGATCTATAGGCAAACCACAGAAAAACTGCTCGACGTAGCTTTAATGCAAAAAAAAAGGAAAAGATGTCAGCGAGGCTGATATCAGTGGCCTTCTTAGGGAACAGAGGGTAGAGTAGATGCAGCAAGTGGGCGAGTGCGAAGTTGACGATGGAGATGTTGAGGAACTACAGGTCTAGCTCAGATGCAGTTTTTGATAGCCATTGTCCGCGGACACCTACTCCGCGACGATGTGGTTCATGGTCTGGTTCTCAGTTCCACACTCAGAACTCGGATCTTCTACATATCCTCACTGATAGAACTGAAATCTGCATTTTCCCTGCCCTGTTCGTATCCTATTGAATCCATACTTTCCTTGGAAGGGAGAAGCTCTTCGGATCCTCTACAATCGCTCTGTTCTTGACGGCGGCTTCAGTATCCCATATTTCCTTCCAGTGTCTTTTCATCTCGAAATCTGCAGCATGGATTTTTGGCTGCGATGTTCAAAATTGGCAGCCAGAAAGTCTGGGTAGATTTGACAACTCCAGCAATGATTCTCAATGCTTGGTTAAGAATGACGTCAATGATGTTGTGTGTGTGTGTGCTATTCATCCAAACAGGAGCGTAGTATTCCGCTGTCGACTAGACCAAGACAATGGTGGATATCCGAAGAGTAGTGGCGTCGACACTCCATGTAGTTCTCGCAAGTCTCTGAACCAGGTTCATTCGTGTCTTCGTCTTGGCAGTGAGTCTCTCCAAGTTGATCTTGAAGGATAATGTTTGGTCGAAGGTCCCACCGAGGTACTTAGAGTGGGACTGTGCTGCAGATGAAGTCCGGCCATCAAAGCTGACATTGAGGTGACGAACTGCTTCTGTCGTTCAGATGAATGGCTCTAGTCTCTATCTCCAGAGAGTTCGGATTCAATCCTCATTTCTGAAAGATGACAAAATTCTGTTGGAAAATCGTAATACATATTTATTATGTGCAGAAATATCATAGTGAAAAATCACAGAATCGGCGGGTTTTTATTTTGCACATCTGTGTTATTTGTCCAAAAAGTTTGTTCTCAGTTTTGACAAAAAAATACAAGATGAAACTTTGGATCAAGTTTTCATTTTTGGCTGGTCATAATCTACTCACTGTTCGACTCAATTGGTTCAAATTCATTTCATGGCTTGTCTCTGTTGACAGAAGGGCTGGCCTAAAAAGCTAAAATTACAGACGCCAACTTTTTTCAATCGAGTTACATCGCAGGTCAACCATTAAATTTGCCTCAATATGGCTCGAACCCGAAAACAGTATTCCCAAAAATGTAAATTTGACCTAATAACACAGGGATACATTTTTCCGAATCTGCGGCCCTAGACTTTGATTTACCCAGTAATTCTTGACAAGTTTTAACAGAGGAATATTGCTGGTAAATCTAAACAAAATTGAAATCCCCTATCTGCCATTGGTCTATGTAACGTTAATGAATAACCTTATAGCGTGGAGACCTCAGGTGATAATAAGCGCCGCAAAGCAAGAGCGCCTTTCTCTGGTGGTGATTCATGCGTGGCCCCAAGCCGTTGGTAATTTGTGGAAATTCCCTGGAATCCCGTGGCTATCCATTTAATTTGAAGAAATCGTATCCGGTGGAAATCCCGTGGTAATCCCGTGGTAATCCCGTGGCAATCCATCACAATCCGTTGAACGTTCTGATGTCCCAGTAATTCACCCGAGGATTCACCCCATGATCATTTGCATCTGAAGTCAACTTTGAATGAAAGAAAAAATTTACATGAACTTAAGTACTCAGACAAGAGTGTTACTCGTACTTACCTTATAAATATACAGGCAGAACCATGAATATAGCAATAGCAGAACCGAGGGCAGAACACTTATGAAATTTTCCCAGGAATGTAAACAACTATGACACTCACCTGACATCATGACAAACAACGGCCAAGGCAACAGGGCAGCGGATATGATGCAAGGAGACGCCAGAACTGGCATTTCTTGTCAAAATTTTCTAACCTCTTTAAACTCAGCCCGTTTTCGCGCAACTTGGTCTATGAGCGTCCGTTACACTCTAGGCAACATGGCCAACCGCGTTTTATTTTCTGCTGAATTTAAAACGTGATCGGCATATAGTGGGCTAAGCCGAGCTGTTTGGATCGCATTTGATGGCCGATTGTCAAATCATGCCTACTAGAAAAACCGGTGCCAATTTCCGACCGCTTGGAAATCTGGTTTTAGGTAGCTTCTAATGCATTTCTATAATCTTATTCATTCAGTTTTGTTGAAAGATAGTTCAATCTATCCATTCTTGATATAATTGATATTCATATCGATTAGGAACTCCAGAAAATCCGCTGTTGAATACTGCTGTCAAATGGCCCATTTCTTTGCTTGCCTCGTGAGAAAGCAAGGCGTGTTTTTCATAAGACAAATATTTTATGGAAGCCAATCATAATCTCTACATGCCCCAAAAGTCAAACCGCATTTTGCTTATGAGGTAAATAAAATGTTGCTAGCTCTTGGTCTATAGACAAAGAAGTAGATCCGGCTGGGCCGTGATTGACGTATGTATCTACTTTCTCTATCTGGTGATCTACCAGGAGCAGCTCCTGGCGCAAAACGAAACGGCCAAGACCACAGACCCAGGACTTGAAGAGGTCCTTGACTGCCTACAGTGACATTTTTCAGTGCCACTATGCAGGAGCAAAACTGAAAACATGCGTACCATCCATAATAAATGCACTTTGGGACACTTCACCCTAAAGCATAAGTAGCCAATACAACCTCTGTACTATGTACTTTGATCAGCTTTTATCTTAATTTATACTAAACTTACCTCCAAATTATATAAACTAACTAACAGCGCTTGAACAGAACTATACGACGACTTCTCGCCCAAATGCAGGAATATTAAACTCGGGATGTACTGCAGCGTAAACTTCTTCAGCTGCTCCTCGCCCGACCGGTAAAAATCAAACAGCTGCCTGCAGATGCCGTCCACCAGCTAGAAAAAACAACTTCAACTACCCCGCTTCATATCTCTGTAACATTCCATACGTTCTGTCCTTTGTATCTGTACGGTTCGGCCAGGATGTCATACAAGGCTATCATGACCTCGTGATTGTGCTCCTGCTCCGAAGAGTACGTGTGGATCTCGCTCTCGGTCAACGATTCAAACTCCTCCATCCAGTCCTGGGCCAGTATGTCGGCCATTATTGTCTCCTGTCGGCGGCGGGGCAGAAAATCGCAACAGTCAGTGGGTGCCCCACACGGTTTGTGAGGTTATGTCACCAGAAAGAAGCCAGGCCGAAACAGGGCCGAAAAGGGGGGCGACGGCCGTGCAAAGACAACCCCTGCTAGAATTTTACGGCTATTTGCTAGCGCAGAAATGAACAACAACAAATCGAAGTGCCAAAACAAGTCAAATCGGTGTAGACGTCAAAATTATACTTGCCAAAGTGCTGCCAACCGTTGTCGCAAACACCCTAAATTTTTAAACTTATTTTTGCAGGGGCGTGCGTGAGACACTTACCATCGTGGGATAACTCATCTTCACATCTGCAGGGTGGCGAGGAAATTTCCATGAATTTTTTATGCACAATACCGACGGGTCGCCTCGTCAATAATTAAATTCAAATTATTGAAAATCGTTACTTTTCAAGGTCATTGCTACTGAAATTATCCCATTCTACAACATACAGACTTTTTATTATTCTTCATAATTAATTTTTACTACTCTCGTACTCTCATTGGAAAGAACATCATGTCATTTTCGCTTAAAATTACTTATAAATACTTAATAAAGTTTGTAAAAATAAAAAGTAATTATTTGAACATAGCCATGGAGAAGTTACGCATTTAGCCGTACAAGTTTCCAGGGAACTCCTGGTCGGACAAGGCGTCTTCATTTTCGTGATCGGATTCGATTTCTTTTCGTTTCCGGCCGTACGCTCTTTTGCTGGTCACCGGCAAAGCGTCAGTTTCTCCATGCAGGAGCGAGTTTCTGTACAACAAAAGTGGCTGCCAATCTTCCCCACGACTGCTCGGCATTCCTGGAGAAAACAGACGTGAATTAGAGAAAATTAAATGAAAGCTAGCAACAGCCTAGCTACTTGTAGAGCAACAACGTAATGGTAGATCAATAATAAACGTTTCCAATGAAAAGAACGGACGCTGTACACTGTACCCCCCCCTGGTACTATATGCAACCAACCAGAACACCCTACCCCAGTACGAGTTTTTGCTGGAGATGGAGAGTGCGATGTAAGAGAGAGAAAAACAGTTTTGATTGAAAAAGCGTACTGAGCCGCCTATCAACATCAACAGAGTGATGACTATAGTACGTCCAGCGGAACCATGATTCGAGTGACCTGCGTAAATTTTATAGTTTCGTATTCTAGGCTCGCGTCGCCATTTTGGTTGGTGTGAGATTGACCTGTCCAAAAGTTGAGTCATGCTGTCAAACTGACATCAGAATGTCGAAATCTTCGAAAAATTGACCGTGTCATGCGTGGAAATGCGACTCAAGGGTCGCGGAAACGTGTTTCCGTCGTTTGGACACCAAAATTGAACTAAGAATTTCACAGCACTCGGGATTCGTTTCAACGGCTAGGCAGAGCCGAAATAAACTCGTCTCGTGCGGGCCCCGGAACGAGGGTAAATGCCAAACTGAAGGAAATTACTTCAATTTCGGCCCAATTTGCAGCTTCGAGTGACTGGATACTTTGAAATATGAATTAGTCAACTTTTTACAAGTAGTAGGCTTATGTACAAGGGCGACACTTTATTCGGAGCGACGACTCGCATTTCTTAGAATTGAACATCGAAAAATCTAGCTAGGCTTCAAGAGCTTCGAAATATTTTTCTACCGCAAAGTTTTGTGGATTTTATGTGGTCAAGATTTGGAAACTGAGAAACTTCTGCTGAACGTACTATACAGGGTAAAATAGGGATGTTCCCATCCACTGTCACACGCAAGGGCGCATGTTCAGATCACCCACCTAACCGGCGACTGTCGACCGCCGACTGTCAAAAATCCTCGGACAAATGACAAGAGTGAAGTTTAGTTTGCGCATCTCTCAGTAGATGGCGCTTGTGTCTACAAAAACGTAGAGAGACCTCAAAAACGTATCGCGAGTCACTAAAACAACCACCGAACGCACAATGCTTGTTTGCTTCCACACAAGCCTTCGATTTCTTGCATTCTAACATATTCAAACTTTTCTTCCCACTTTATCGCTAAACCACTAACCTAACTTTCTCTTATTAAATGTGTTTGACGTTTTTGTCCGAGGATTTCGTCGTCAACTATCAAGCTGCGGCTGTCGTCTGTTAAAAAACCGGCGCATGCTTCCCTCCAATGAAGAGGGCCGAGAACTATCCTCTTAGCCTTAGAAATGAAAGTATTGAAAGTACGCTAACAAAATTTTGTTTGTATTATCGAAGCTTTTTTCCCAGAAGTTGCAAGTGTTTTTGTAATGTGTTTTTCTGTAAACTTCAACACCTTGTATCTTGTCTTAGGAAGCAGGATGAGACACCGGCATTTTTTTTCTGGATCTGGAGAACTAGGGGAATATACCACTTGAGTTTGCTTGATTAAAATTGTAAAATACCCTGTAGATGTGCAAAGCTGGAACAAAAGCAGACTGATAGCAGTAGTAGCTACGAGCTACGAGCTTAAACTACAGCCCACTGTTGCCAACATCACATCAATTCGTTATTATTTGATCTTCATACAATAATTTGTTTTTTTTTAAGTGAAACTTCTTATTGATCGCTTAGAGCCGCTTTCGTTTTGAGCCAGAAGCTGCTTCGAATAGATCACTAGGAAGAGAAAGTAGATTTGATACGTACACCAATCACGGCCCGGCTGGATCTACTTTCTTTGTCTAATGATCTACCCTGAGCAGCTCCTGCTGGCAAAACGAAAGCGCCTAGATCACAGCACAGAAAACTGAAAGCAGAACCACAGATGGGAGTGAATTTGCTTGATGCGAGGATCGAGGATGTTTTATAAAAATGTATAGTTACCAGTGGTGATTCTCCGGTCCAAAAATGCGAGAACCACTCGCTTATCCTGTTTCAAAAGCTTGTTGGTGAATTCCGTCAGAATTTCGAGGAACGGTAAGTTGGGCGGCGGCCCTGTGGGATCGTCGTGTTGCTCGGCTCCCGTTACTGCGAACAAGATGCCGGCCCTGTGCAGTGACGTGATTGCGTCGCGGTTTTTCACCGCGTCCAGGCCAAAGGACAGCGCGAATCTTTTTGCCAGTTCCTGCAAAGAAAAAATGAATATGGTTAGAAAATGAATCACCATCATATTATGCATATAGGTTCTGGATACATATTGTTACGGATTTCGCGTTGGGTTCTTTTATAACTGATAGGCGGACGTTTATTAAAACACACTCTGTCTATAACTGCGTGGGTACCACTAAATACACGTCAATTATTATTTGCGCTTGGCTATAACGCTCTGATTAGCTTCGAACACTCGCTGTTGTCACTCTGAATTCAAAACTGTTGTGTCGGTCAGCCCATCGCTGCTTATATACTCCGACTGTAACCGTCAAGAACTTTCCATCTGTTATCTGGCAAATTCCACATTGATTGCGGCATGTGGTTTCACGGCGGCTCTCGAACAGTCCAACACCTTCGCGTGTATTACCAGCGTGTTCCGGAAGCGGCACCTCCGCCAATTGGGTGGATGCGTTCTACTCGCACGTTGGGGTCTGCAGTATGTTCGAACGGTCCAAAACCTACGCGTATGTTCTCGAATGCACTTGAATTGCACGAGATCTTCGCAACTCGTAGCACTGCTGTGTTCGAACGGTCTAGAAAGACCGCGTGTACTCTCGAATGCACAAGAGTCTGGCAACTCGTAACAAAATTATACCGTATGTTCTTAAAAAAAATCAGCAAGGGGCGGCTATGGAAAGTAAAACGTACGTCCGTGATTTGATTCATACTCATAAAATTCGAATAGAATGTCATCGAGTTTTCAATTTGTGTCGGTTTGAAAAATATGAATTTTACTTCCGACACATACCATTCATATTCGAGTCATATTTCCGCAATGGAATTCATCAAAATGGGCAATAGGTGTATGGGCTACGTGCATTACCTTGAGCAGTCAAAGCGTAGAACATTCAGAGCCCATGGTGGTAGAAATAAAAAGTTTTTCTAAATTTAATTGACTTATTTTACGAGGCGACATCCAGCTATTAGCTGCTCTACCATGCAACCTCGGGGACAGCACAAAATATCCATGGTTGTAACGGGATTCGAGTCCACAGAGCGCAACGCGAGTGGCTAGCTTGCCATCACCTACACCACTCGGTCACCACCGCACCGAGTTCTTGGGCCTTATGGTGCGATTCTCTAAATAATTACATTCCATAAAGGCTCTGTTATGCTGTTATTACCTAGGCAACAGCCAATGGCAGACAGGATTCTTTACATAACAGAGCGTTTATAGAATGTTATTTTTTACAGAATCGCACTATTATTTCTAGAAGGGAGCGATGACCAGGCGATTGCGGTGCAGCCAATCACAGCCCTCGTTGCGTAGCAACTTCGTACGGTTGCGGCCAAAATAAAGTGGACGATAATGTCAACGAGTTGGCGTGCTGTCATGCGACGTTCAGGCCAGAATCCTGGAGAATCTGTCAACTGTCGTCCACTTTAAAAAGTCCGCAATAGTATGTGAACAGATCACATCCTTTCTAGAAATAGGGCCCCTTGTTGGACTTATTTGACAGCAGACAGCTTTGAATTGGTTGCATGATTATTTGTTTTGACATCTATTCCTCGTGCATTTGTTTGTTGCGATGGGCAACTGCAAAATGGCCGACAGTTTGGTTGACGGTTGACAAATGACGGCAGCGAATAATGACAATTCTTTTTTGTCGACACAAGCGCCATCCAGTGAGATGTTCGACATCTTAATCGAGTCCAACAAGAACTTCACATTCCGCAGCGGCGCTACTAAAAATGTACTAAAAATGGCGTCCTAAAGATGGGTATATGGTATTATGTTATTTCCACTAGTACCTACTTGTTGATACAATGTTCTTTAGTTGAAAGTTGCAATAAATATATAGACAATTTATTGAACAATTGTCGCTTTATCAAAAAGATTAATGTTCTGAGCTCAAGATTTGACTGAGTAATGTCAAAAACAAGCGAATCTCTTCAGCGGTACCTTGGCACCCCATCATGCGCAAGCGCGGGCAAGAAGCTGGCAAGAGGCACTTTCGTTGTGCCGGCAGGAGCTGCTCAGGGTAGATCACTAGACAAAGAAAGTAGATCGATCCAGCTGGGCCGTGATTGGCGTATGCATCTACTTTCTCTATCTAGTGATCTACCCAGAGCAGCTCCTGGCGCAAAACGAAAACGGCTAAGAAGCGCGGAAATGCGCTGTTGCCACTTCACGCATATTTGCAACGTTGCCATAGCAGGTGCCAAGGTGACGTTATGTTCCTGCGACCTATAGTGTGTAGTAGCCTTTATTGAATTTTTGAATGATCATACGGTACATATTTGACGGTGTCAAACTATCAAAAAACTTTTTCTTTGAATTTCGAAAAAAATTCAATTGTCAATTTCAAGTACAATCGGCCCAATCCACGTTTACCATCACGTACATCACTTCAGCGCATACATGAGAACGCATACCTGCAGAGTCGAAACGTCAAATCGACGTCAAGCGCTGTCAGCAGTGTCAGCTGCCATTTGCGTGACATTACACACGCACACCGTATTACAGTGTTGTCAACTTGTTGTCGTGATATAGATATGGCAACGTCCTACTTTCACAGGTATGCGCAGAAGCCTTTCGGGAAACGTGGATTAGAGGCCGCACGCATACTTCAATTTTGAAGGAGTTTCTAAGCAAAATCTCCTTAACAACTCCTCTAAAATTGAAGTATGACGTGCAACCTCTAATTGTGCCGACTCTACCTACTTACTTCCTTTGTAGCTTTCAAAGGAGACCTAAATAGTGAATTTCTGTCAAATAATGAACTTTCGGGGACTGACGGTGCAACGTCTTATTTGACCAATATTGCGTCCACCTCAAACATACCTAAATGATGAAAATCTGAACCAAAAAAAAATACGTTGGCGTCACATTAGGAAAGGAAGTTTTGAACTTCAAAAGTTCATTATTATTATTTCAGCTCTCTGTTCAAACTGCTCGAACCTCAAATCATGTTACGCCACTGGTTCCAGGAGCAAGATGGCGGCTGTGACAGAACAGCAGGGACAGAGACAGGGAATTGGCAACACTGAGTGCTGCTTCTGCAAGGCTTCTGACGTATATGTCAAACTTCCAAACTGTTTTCGCCAAAAGTGTTTGGTTATCGTAGTGCGGAGTTTCAACCAAAATTGATTAAAAAATCGTTGAACCTCCAGAAAAACCCAAGACAAAATGACGGTGCAAGAATTCAAGCTGGACCCCGACAGCGAGCTGCGCTTCGAAGTGGAATCGAAAAGCGACAAAGTGTTCCTAACCCTAAGAAGCGGCACCGCGGAAGTCTTCGGCACGGAGCTGGTCAAGGGAAAGACGTACGAGTTCGGCGCGGGGGCCAAAGTGGCCATCTTCACGTGGCACGGCTGCGTCATCGACCTCAACGGCAAAACGGACGTCAGCTACGTGGCCCGGGAGACCCCCATGGTGGTCTACTCCAACTGCCACGCCGCCCTGGAATTCATGCGCGCCGAGGCCGACAAGCACAACAAAAGGGGCCCCGTCGTGATGCTGGTGGGGCCCAACGACGTCGGCAAGTCCACCGTGAGCCGCATCCTGCTGAACTACGCGGTGCGGCAGGGCCGCAGGCCGGTGTTCGTGGACCTGGACGTGGGGCAGGGGGCGGTGTCGATACCCGGCACCATCGGCGCCCTCCTCATCGAACGGCCGGCCGCCATCGACGAGGGTTTTTCGCAGGAGGCGCCGTTGGTGTACAATTTCGGGCACAAGAGCCCGAGTACAAACGAGGCGCTGTACACGATGCTCATCACGCAGCTGGCGAATTCGGTGCGGGAACGGATGGAGGTGAACAAGAAGACGAGGGCCTCGGGGGCCATAATCAACACGTGCGGCTGGATCAAGGGCGGCGGTTATCGCAGCATCATGCACGCCGTCAAGGCTTTTGAGGTCGACGTAGTCCTGTGCTTGGATCAGGAGAGGCTATACAATGAGCTGGTCAGGGACATGCCAAATTTCGTCAAGGTCGTGTTCTTGCAAAAGAGTGGCGGTGTAAGTAGTCATGATGTTAGGCTGCGATTTTTTATGGAAAGCATCAAGTAGTCATCTGTCACTGTGACAGTTCACTGTTAATGATTGATAGCTGTTGTAAACAACGCCAACCAGATAATATTGTAAAAGTGGGAGCATGCAACATGCAAGAGGAAGGGGGGAGGGGCTATTTCATAATAGTACTTCATAGCTTTGCAGCTGTTTGAGACCAAAACCGTTTGAATCAAGCCGATTTTGACCCGAATTTTTGCAAAGTTGCAAAGTATTCATACAGGGTGGTCCATCCTATCGTAATTATCCCATAGCGGTCTTCCCGTTCAAGATAGAAAAAAAGATGTAAGAAAAAGTTATGATTCGACGAGACGTATAAGCTAAAATTATTTTTACTAAACTGCTCAACAACTGATTTTGAATGTGTTTTCACAGTTTTTCAGATCCATCTTTTGGCAATCCATCCCATTGACGAGATTGGGTTTTTAATTCCAATTACTTTTTTTACAGGGTGGAATGTAAAACATTGCAAAATTGTGCTAGGTTCGATCAATCCCCGTTTCTCTGAATTTTTTTTTTCGATTTCTAATGAATTATTCATGAAGCCTGATGTCTAATCTCGAAACGGATTTTGAATTTTCCAGATCAGAAGTCCAACAATGACGATATGATTTTTTTACTTTCCCGACCCACCACCCAACGAGGAGGGGAAGTATTGTGAACGCGCTAAAAATTGTTACCGAGATTTCGACGGATATATCCGTTTTGAGGTCCCCTATGACGATTAAGACCATTTCCAACGTGTAATTCCATCTTCAAAATCGACACGGTTTAGGTTTTCCGACGTAGTTTTTCAAAATGGAATTTGCACATTCCGTGAATTTGAATCAACTGCAGTGCCAACTTCGACATGCGATGAGCCCATATCCATTTTAGGTGCAGACATGCTGGGAATAAAAGTTTGAGAGAAGATTGGATTAATTTTTAGAGGAAAAATTTGTGAAATCGGACCCACGGTTTCCGAGTTTTCCCCTCTGGAAAAACTACAAATTTTCCAACTTCTTATCCTGAACAGATTTTGGTGGGTCGGAAAAGTAAAAAAATCATATCGTCATTGTTGGACATCTGATTTGGAAAATTCAAAAACCATTTCGAGATTACACATCAGGCTTCATGAACAATTTATTAGAATTCGAAATAATTTTTTTTACAGAAACGGGGATCGGTGGAACTTAGCACAATTTTGCAATGTTTTATATTCCACCCTGTAAAAAAAATTAATTGAAATTGAAAAAAAAATCATGTCAATGGGATGGATTGCTGAAAAATGGATCTAAAAAACTGTAAAAACAAATTCAAAATCGGTTGTGTCAATCCAAAGTTACATCATTTTGAAAAAGAGCAAAATTTTCGATACCGTCATTCCAGTTGTTGAGCAGTTTATACAGGTGTCCTATTTTGACGGGATTAACGAAACGTTATTTTTTTCAAATGGAACACCTATATTTTTTTGCATTTTCACGTTCAGCTTTTTCAACTGTCTTATGCCTGTGTTTTTGTTTTTCAATATTGTGGCAGTGTTACCAACTAAAAATTAAAAACTGGGAAAAATCGCATTTTCAGTTTTCTTAAAAAAATTGTAGTGGCCTTGCTTTTCAAACCCAAGAGATGAAACTTGACATGATGATAATCAAGTCAAAGACCAATATCCTAATGTCAGAAAGTTGCGATTTCTTGATACAGAGCGTTCACAAAAAAAATCAAACTTTATAATTTTCAAAGTATCCATTTTTTTCAAATGGCATGCCCCAGTTTTATAACGCTATCCGATAGCTTTTTTTTATCCTCTTTCATTTTTACCCAGGGTACCCTACCTGGGTGTAATGAAATTACTTTATCCTAATCTGGTCCAACTATACAGGATGCTTTTTATAAAACATGCTCACCCCCATTTTTCTTGAGAATCGTGTGCGATATCGAGTCGCGGGAAAAACTGTTGAAATCACCATATTTTTGAGTTCCGATTTCATAATAAATGCTACCAGATTTTTTTCACTAAAACTTTCTGCACTTTCTCACTTTGTTTTCTTTTACAGGTCGTTGAACGCTCGAAAAGCCAACGAACCGAAGCCAGAGACCAGAGGATCCGAGAGTATTTCTACGGTACGCCGAAAAATTCCATGTACCCCCATTCGTTTGACGTGAAATTTTCCGAAGTGAAAATCTACAAAATCGGCGCTCCGCCCTTGCCGGATTCTTGTTTACCTCTAGGGGTAAAGGCACAGGACCACTTGACCAAGCTGGTCACGATCACGCCAAACGTCGGTATCTACCATCACATTCTGGCAGTGAGTTTTGCCGAGGGAGAGGAGGACGAAGACATCATTCTGTCACACGTTGCCGGTTTTGTCTGCGTGTAAGTATAAATTTTACCCTCCACCACTTGTATCAAGTTTCTGAAAGTGTAACGTCGAATTGGGCGACGTACACAAATGTCTGTGGCGCCATCGGCGGTGCTATCAAGAACTAACGTTGCGGAAGTTTGAAGTGCGCATGCTGCCTATGATAGTCCAGGAGCATATGTAAATAAAAATTATTCCGTGGGATTTTGAATGAAAGAGCATAGCGACCATGTGGAATACATTCCTTGAATGGGCAGCAATCACACCTCACCGGGTGTTTTGCTTGAATTTCTTGCAGGGGATTTATACAGGGTGAAACAGGAGAAAAAAAGAAAAAAATTATATTCCGTGAACTATAAAAGGTGGAGCGGTACAAATCACCAGGAGAATGCCCGAATTGATGTTTTTGAAGGTTTTTCTTGAAAAATTGACATTCGTGGTAAATAGAGTGAAAAACAAAAAAACTAGGAAATTAAATTTATTATTTTGAAAAAATCATCGTCGGAAAACTGAAACCGTGTCAAATTTGAAAATGGACCTACACGACGCCCAATGCAATCTACTTCCGATATCAGTTGGAATTTTTTGGAAAAAGTCAATCCCCCACCAGAGAAGGACAGATGAGCTGAGTCCTGCACCAAACACGGGTCGTCCTGGTCAAAATCCAAACGAGCGGCCGTCTCCGGTGGTAACGGCCAGGAGAAAATTTAAAAACCCGTAACGTCCAACTGGGAAATTGGTAGAAAGCTGCAACTGCGAGCTTGGTTTGATTCTTTTGTTTTGTTGCTTCCTATCAAATTTGGTCCCAATCCATCGGATAGATACTGGATAATTAAATGGCAAAGTTTTTTAGAGAAGATTACGGAGCAGTGTCTGTAATCTTCCACGATAACAGCCGCAACGTCAATTCGGTCGACTTGAAATTTGGTATGCGGACATGATTTTGCCGTCGAATGAGTCTGTTACATTTTGGTTGTCATCTGTCAAACGGAAATGTCACAATAAAAAATGACAGAAAGCATATGTCACAAAATTTGACTCGCAAAATGTCTTTTGAAAGCCCTTGAAAAACTGTATTCAAAATTGTTGAAAGTATTGCTCCGCATGGCATCTGTCAAATATTAGAAAATGTCAAAGTTCAAAGCTTTGTTATTTGATTTTTCAAAATTTATCCGATGGATTGGGACCAAATTCGGCAGAAATCAACACAACAACAGAATCAAATCACGTATGTAGTTTAGGCTTTCCATCTTTTCCCAGTCTGGAGCTACGAATTTTTATTCATTATTTCTGTTTCACCCTGTATAAATTTCCTGCAAGATATTCAAGCAAAACACCCGGTGAGGTGTGATTGCTGGTCATCTGAGGAATGTATTCCACATAGTCGCTATCCTCTTTCATTCAAAATCCCACGGGATTACATAAGCTCCTGGACTATGAGAAGTACCGAGCGTTCAATAAAATGTCACATCAAAGTAGGCGAGCTGAAGGAAACGTAGGGCTTAGCTGTCGAAGTGTAGGACGCACAGAGCCCATGGTGGTAGAAATAAGAAACCTTTGCTGGACTTTTGATAACTTTGACGTGGTTTTTGGTTTTGACGTTTGGCATCTCTGGTGCGTGTAAGAACAGGGTTTCAAAGTATTTCATGTGATATAAACTTAAATCTCGATGTAGAGGGTCAGTCGAGGTAAATTTGAACGCGATCGTGTCCCAAAAGATGGGTCGAAGTGTTCGCATAACACAATAAGCAGGTTGGTAAACGTTTCCACTCTGTTATGCTTTAGGAGTTGATCGGAATAATTCGAGGGGGTTAATCAAAGTGCAATTTACATGCAATCGCTTCCAGAAAGATAGGAAGTCTAGGTGTTCACATAAATAGCACCCTTGAGGACAGGACAGCCCATCAGTTCTTTCTTGCACTAAACACCCTCTGCGCCGGTGTAATGCGAATTTTTGATTACTGACTTATTTTATTAGAATTCTCCATCGCCAAGTAATTAAAGTAAGGCATTCAGTTTTATGTCACTGCGATTTCTCAGAAAATTCAAAAAGTGACACAATTAAATTTCATCTTATAGCTGGACGTCATTTCCTAGTGTTTTTTCTTCTAGCGTGACCCTCGGCTAAACCTGTCTGCCGAAAAAATTACAAAAACAGGGGGCAACTGAAGTGGCTATGGCAACATAATGTAATTTAGAAATTTCAATTTTCGAAAAATTTATCAATTTTTTCTCGAACACTTTTTTTTTGTTCAAAGAAATACTCTTATTCTCTTGCCAAATCTCGAATGAGTGCCTGTAATTTTTTCGCTTTTTAAGTCCGCGGTCTGTCTTTGTGATGGAAATGACATGGGATATTATGGAGCCATGGCGGATAAATTTCTGAAGATGAAGAAAAACTTTGATATTTTTATAGAATTCTAATAAGTCAGCCGTCAGTATTCATTCGCATTACACCGGCGCGAAGGGTGTTCATTGCGATTGCGAACAACTGATGGGTTGTCCTGTCTTCAAGGGGTGTGTTGTATGAACACTTGGACCTCCTATCTTTCTGGAAACGATAGCACCTTGATTAATCCCTCGATTAACGGGGTGTTACACTGAAAAAAAGATTTTGACTGAGTTTTCCTATAGTTTCTAATCTAATTGTTCATATCGTGGAACACGCGCATCTATTTTTCCGCTGGTTTTCTAACAAAAAAATTCTTCTATCCATATAACGTCACTTGGCCAACCTCAGGCGCAAACCAAGCGTGACCTGCTGAAGTGAAATTCGAAAGCATTTGGAGCTCCTAAATTATGACCTCACGTGAAATTTTCTCATTTTTTTTTCGGGGCCTGAACGAACCTAAAAATATCAAATGAAGACTATGTTAGCTCTACGATGGCTCTAGTATTTGAATCTATTTTTTTCTCAACACCCATGGAAGCGTAGATACCCCCATCCGATGATCAATTCCCAAAGCATAGTACAGTGGAATGCTTGAATAGTTCGCATCACACCGGCGTCCTAATTGTGTCATGCGAACACTTTGACCTATCTTTCGGGAGACGATCGCATTCAATTGTCTCGCGCAGAGCTCTCAGTCAAGTGTCAAGATGTCATGTGTATGCGTTATCCATAAAATAACCTAGGGTGTATAGAGTGTCTACCAACCTAACTTACATACCTTGCATATAACTGATTGCCCTTGACTAGCACCGGAAAATGGTCTATTTCAGAACGAACCTAAGCCCTACGTTTCCTTTTTCCAAAGGCTACTACTGGTTGTGCCGCTGCTTGTTATAACTTTATGCAAAAACAATCAAACTTAAATCTACCACTTCAATTTCAGAACCAACGTCGATATGGACCGGCAAACACTAACCCTGCTCTCACCACAGCCGAAACCGCTGCCTAATAATATACTGCTTCTATCGGAGTTGCAGTTTATGGACAGTCATTAGCGATAGTGTCGAGTTTTAAGTTGTATGTGAATAACAATATCTGGAGAGAAAAGTGTACATAAAAGTGATTTGAATTGAACTGAACAATGACCATTGTAAAAATATTTTGTACTTTTTCCTCAACTTGAGAAAAAAATGTTAAGAATAAAAATTATTTTATGAAACTGAATTTTGTGTGTGTGAATTCCCATTGAGTACTGTTACGAGTTGCGAGGCTTTCGTGTGATTCCAATACATTCGAATGTTTCTGAATCGTTCGCACAAACTGTAGACCCCAATTAACGAGTGGAACACATCTGCACAACTGGCGGAGGTGCCGCGATCCAAGAATTTGATGAACGTTTCGAGAGCCGTTGCAAATCTACTGGCGGCGGTCAATGTGGAATGCCTGAAAACCGGTGGCATGTTCCCGAAGGTAACACGAGGAGTATATGTATAAGTGAAGATGAGCCGACCGAACCAGATTTGAATTCACAGCGGCAGTGAGTGGATAGAACGGCGAAGTTAACCGAAGCGATTTATCCAAGTGCGGATAATAATTATTGACGTGTATCTAGTGGTACGCAGTAATGAACAATGTGTGTTTAAACGTTCGTCTCTCAATTATGAAAGTACCCAGCGCAAATCCGTAATAGTATTAGTCCACTGGTTGGTATCTCGATTCTTTTCTGTTGCCAGGCTCTTATTTGCTTTTGTATGAAGAAGTCAGTCTACTGGCAAATTTAGTCTGTGAAGCAGAAGATTCTCTGGGCTCGGACTTCAGGTCTTTATTCAGGGTGTTTCTTTGATAGTGCCGAAAAATTAAACTATGTATACAGGGTGATTCATAATTCGCAGTCACGGAGTCCAGCCAGAGCAGTTTGCTTGAATGCTTAAAAAATACCAGAAAAATGTAGTCCTTTAATTTTTTTAAGAGATGGGGTTGGGTCAAGAAATGGCCGACCTGAACCTCATCTATCGTCAAAAATTGAAAGACTGCATTTTTTTACATTTTCAGGTATTTTTCAAACAGTTCCGCACACTGCTTTGGTTGGACTCATCCGCGAATTATGAATCAGCCTGTATACACAATGTGATTTTACGGAGGGCATAGCGTGTAGTATACTGTTCCAGTCGGGTGATGACTACAGCAATGCTCAGCTCGGCTAAAAGTTGGATGGGAGACCGCCGGTAGGTAGTGCCAGTGGGCAAGCCACTGGCGGGTCTCATCTGATTCTAAGCCGGCTGACTGGGCCAACCCCCCGAGCACAACATGCCTGGAACCGGCAGTACGGCAAGTGAAGGAAAGCGACAGCGAAGTCAGGGAGGCTGACTGACGAAGTCGGGAACCTACCGACGCAGGGCGTGGATGTGTTGGACATCCGCACCTGCGTTCGGGGTTAAAAAGTCAAGTTCCAAGTCAAACCGTATGCTTGTCGGCCCCAGTGCTTGGATGGACCGACCATCAAACATCCAGACACCACTTTGCGGCTCAGTGAGTCCGGCTGATAGGGCACAATAAACTTAGTGTCAACCGGAAATGAAGCTGCAAAGACTATCTTGTTTGGGGATTACAGGGGCGATGTCAATAACCCCACTGCAGCCATGGAAAGCGTGGCTAGATCTTCAGCCGCTACAAATAATGGTGGGATCGAGATCGTTTCGCAGCCGTACAACGTCGCGCTTCACAGGCCACAGGGCTCGTTTTAACTCGTACATAGCGAGAAATCCGAGTTTAAAATAAAAAAATCAA
The DNA here is from genome assembly GCA_949128115.1 of Anaspis maculata. Classification (NCBI taxonomy): domain Eukaryota; kingdom Metazoa; phylum Arthropoda; class Insecta; order Coleoptera; family Scraptiidae; genus Anaspis; species Anaspis maculata. The sequence continues at coordinate 79,013,550 of OX421964.1, read as the reverse complement.
GTACCTTCAGGGCGAAGAACTCGTCATTTTGCCGGGCGCTCTTCCCTAAGGCCAGCTTCTGCACCTCGGTGAAGATCATGTTCAAGCTCAGGCACATGGTCAGCGCGCAGTTGACCTTGTTGATCTCCCTGGCCTTGCTCAGCGTCGCCTTGATGATGTCCCCGTACTCGTTGTAGTACTTGACGTAGTGCTTGAAGATGTCGGCGGCCGTCTTGGTCGGCATGATGTTGTAGACGATCAGCTTGCAGTACGAGGCCAGAAAGTTGCGGCGCTTGTGCAGCTCCTCGATGCGGTGCTCGTCGTGCTCGGCGTTCTGTTCCGGCACGAACACGTACGTCTGCACGAACTCGTTGAGGAGCGCCTGCAGGTCGCGATCGGGCTGGCTGACCAGGCTGGCCAGCGCCTGGCTGGAGCTGTTGAGCTGCTCGCTGAAGACGATCAGCAGGTCGCACAGGCAGATGTAGGATTCCTCCTTGATGGTCTGGTGCGGCGAGCAGCGGATCAGGTCCTGCGCGGCCTGTATGAACTCGTCGAGGCGCGAGCGCAGCTCTTGGATGCCGGCTCCAGTGAGACCGCCGCTCTCGTGCTGGGCCTGTGAAGGAAGCGCTACTGAAGAAATTTGGAATAGGTAATAATTATTCAAGTAAATGTTTCAAAACAAAATTGATCCAAGTTCGTCGTTAAATACTCCGATTTGCATCCTGAAAGTATGCATGGAATCAAACAACGAGAGGGTAGTCCGGACTGCCTGAGCCAAGTTTCAGTAGATCACGTTGAAGAGAGCGTGAAATAGCTCATTACGAACTTCTCGGGAAAATGAAGAAATGACAGTTGTAGAAGAAAGAAATTCCAAAAGGACGTTTGCAATCAAACAACGAGGAGGTTATCAGGATTGCCTGAACCAATTTTCAGTATATCACGTTGGAAAGGAGAAGTAAATGGTTCATTGCAAACTTCTCGTAAAAAATAAGAAATGGCAGTTGTAGATGAGGAAAGTTCCAAAAAGGATGCATGCTATCAAACAACGAAATGATAATCAGGGTTGCTCGAGCCAAGTTCCAGTACATAATGTTGAAGAGGGCGGTAAATGACTCATTACAAACTTCTCGGAAAAATGAAGAAATGACAGTTCTGGAGAAGCAAAATTCCAAAAGAATGCATGCTATCAAACAAAGAAATGGTAATCAGGATTTCTTGAACCAAGTTCCAGTACGTCACGTTGAAGAGGGCGGTAAATGGCTTATTACAAACTTCTTGGGAAAATGAAGAAATGACAGTTGCAGAGGAAGGAAATTCCAAAAGGATGTTGCACTCAAACAACGAGGAAGTAATCAGGATTGCCTGAACCAAGTTTCAGTACATCACGTTGGAAAATGCGGTAAATGGCTTATTACAAACTTCTTTGGAAAATGAACAAATGACAGTTGTAGAGGAGGAAAATTCCAAAAGAATGCATGCTATCAAACAACGAAATGGTAATCAGAATTGCTTGAACCAAGTTCCAGTACGTCACGTTGAAAAGGGCGGTAAATGGCTTACTACAAATAGTGGAGCGAAATCGGCCTGAAAAGTCGTCGTTTTTTTTGTTGAAGGTATAACAGCACCAAACCTTATAGGTCTTATAGAGAATCAAATTCCACGTATGTATGGTTATTTTGGGGATGATCTTGTTGTAGGGACCTTTTTTATGGGCAAAAAACCTCAAAAATTGAAAATGAGCAGTTCAGCATTCACAACGTTATATTTCTGGATCCAGTTGAGCTATCGGTCTGTTCTTTTTTTTAAATAAAAGTTCATGGAAAAACCTTTCCAATGGTACATCACTGACTAACGGTAATTGTTCACGAACGTGTTTATAGAACAATAAACATTATACTGACCAAAAATGCAGTCCTTTTTTGACCATGCGAAGAACTTCTTTCCTCGTAGGAATTTTCAGATACAACCTGCGAGGAAAATGAAGCCAAAATATGAGAGAAAATTTTAAAGGAAGTTTCATTGATCTAGGCCGTATAGTTTGTCACTTATGAATTTTTTTCTGGCGCATTGAGTTGGAACGTCGCCCGGCGTGTGTTTGCATACAGTAAATCGCCGCGTAACAAACAGCTAATGACGGGAGCCGTGCCGCGCTCACTGTTCGTTTGCGGCGATTTACTGTATGCAAGCACACGCCGGGCGACGTTTCAACTCAATGCGCCAGAAAAAAATTTATAACTGACAAACTATACAGCCTAGATCAATGAAACTTCCTTTAAAATTTTCTCTCGTATTTTGGCTTCATTTTCCTCGCAGGTTGTATCTGAAAATTCCTACAAGGAAAGAAGTTCTTCGCATGGTCAAAAAGGGACTGCATTTTTGGTCAGTATAATGTTTATTGTTCTATAAACACGTTCGTGAACAATTACCGTTAGTCAGCGATGTACCATTGGAAAGGTTTTTCCATGTACCGAGAGTTCATAAATTAAATGGGTCAAGGGTGCCTGTGAATTCAAAAACGTCTGTCGTAACTAGCGTAATCCTTTTGTAATAAATTTGTCAAACTTTGACAAGTTACGTCCTATATTATTGATCTCTGATCTGTCATAAGTGCACGAGAACACTCCGAATTCGAAAATACTCCTCGATCATGTAAGTTTTGTGTCTTGCCGTGAAAACCACATTTAAAATGTTCCGAAAACGAAAACTGCGACTGGTTTGACATATTACGATAACCAAAAAATTACATACATCAAGTGAACGATGCTAGTTCCGACAAATGTTTTCAAACGCACAGGCACCCTTGACCCATTTAATTTATGAATGCTCGGTACTTTTATTTAAAAAAAAAGAACAGACCGATAGCTCAACTGGATCCAGAAATATAACGTTGTGAATGCTGAACTGCTCATTTTCAATTTTTGAGGTTTTTTTGCCCATAAAAAAGGTCCCTACCACAAGATCATCCCCAAAATGACCATACATACGTGGAATTTGATTCTCTATAAAACCTATAAGGTTTGGTGCTGTTATACCTTCAAAAAAAAAACGACGACTTTTCAGGCCGATTTCGCTCCACTAAAACTTCTTGGGAAAATGAAGAAATGACAGTTGCAGAGGAAGGAAATTCCAAAAGGACGTTTGCAATCAAACAACGAGGAAGTAATCAGGATTGCCTGAACCAAGTTTCAGTACATCACGTTGGAAAAGGCGGTAAATGGCTGAATACAAACTTCTCGAAAAAATGAAGAAATGACAGTTGTAGAGGAGGAAAATTCCAAAAGCATGCATGTTATCAAACAACGAAATGGTAATCAGGATTGCTTGAACCAAGTTCCAGTACGTCACGTTGAAGAGGGCGGTAAATGGCTTATTACAAACTTCTTGGGAAAATAAAGAAATGACAGTTGTAGAGGAAGGAAATTCCAAAAAGACGCTTGCAATCAAACAACGAGGAAGTAATCAGGATTGCCTGAACCAAGTTTCAGTACATCACGTTGGAAAGGGCGGTAAATGGCTCATTACAAACTTCTCGAAAAAATGAAGAAATGGCAGTTGTAGAGGAGGAAAATTCCAGAAGAATGCATGCTATCAAACAACGAATTGGTAATCAGGATTGCTTGAACCAAGTTCCAGTATGTCACGTTGAAAAGGACGGTAAATGGCTTATTACAAACTTCTTGGGAAAATGAAGAAATGACCGTTGTAGAGGAAAGAAATTCCAAAAGGACGTTTGCAATCAAACAACGAGGAAGTAATCAGGATTGTCTAAACCAAGTTTCAGTACATCACGTAGGAAAGGGCGGTAAATGATTCATTACAAACTTCTCGAAAAAATGAAGAAATGGTAGTTGTAGAGGAGGAAAATTCCAGAAGAATGCACAACGAAATGGTAATCAGGATTGCTGGAACCAAGTTTCAGTACGTCACGTTGAACAGGGCGGTGAATGGCTTATTACAAACTTCTCGGGAAAATGAAGAACTGACAGTTGTAGAGGAGGAGAAAATTCTAAAAGAATGCATGCATTTTCAAACAACGCGGAGTTAATCAGGATTGCCTCAATCAAGTATCAATACATTACGTTTGATTTTGATTTTTTATTTGATTTGAAGATGGCGGTAAATGACTCATTACAAACTGTTTGGGAAAAAAGAAGTGACAGTTGTAGAAGAGGAAAATTCTCAAAGAATGCATGCGATCAAACAACGAGGGGGTAATCAGAATTTCTTGTACCAAGTTTCAGTAAATCGCGTTAAAGAGGGCGGGAAATGGCTTATTACAAACTTCTCGGGGAAATGAAGAAATGACACTTGTGGAGGAAGAAAATTCCAAAAGAATACATGCAATCAAACAACGCGGGGGTAATCAGGATTGATTGTACAAAGTTTCAGTATATCACGTTAAAGAGGGCGAGATTTGGCTAATTACAAACTTCTCAGAGAAAAACAAAGAAATGAGAGAAAATCTAAACAAGCTAGTAAAAAATTCCAGGGGTTTCTAAACTAATGTAGAACAGAAAATAACGCAATTCGACGTATGCGAGCCTATGCAGGTACCGAGAATTCATTAATTATAAATTAAATGGGTCAAGGGTGCCTGTGAATTCAAAAACGTCTGTCTAAACTAGCGTAATTCTTTTGTAATAAATTTGTCAAACTTTCACAAGTTACGTCCCATATTATTGATCTCGGATCTGCCATAAGTGCACGAGAATACTTCAAGTTCGAAAATACTCCTTGATCATGTAGGTTTTGTGCCCTGCCGTGAAAACCACATTTAAAATGTTCCGAAAACGAAAACTGCGGCTGGTCCGACAGATTACGATAACCAAAAAATTACAGACATCAAATGAACGATGCTAGTTCCGACAGATGTTTTCAAACTCACAGCCACCCTTGATCCATTTAACTTATGAACGCTCGGTATAATCTTGGGAAGAAAACGTTACTTTCTTATGTTCAAGGACGACGCAGGCGGTTTCCGTACGGTCTATTTTTCAAGGCCCAGTCTTACGAAACCGGAATAGCGTTATTCGAGTATAAACTTGGGATAAATGGCATGCTAACAAAGGTAACCTAGGAGATTATACCGAGTATAGCTCTAGGAGGTATAGCTATACCGAGCTTATACCGGTTTCGTAAGACTGGGCCTAAGTGAGACAAGTGCAAATAAAGGACAAATTCAAAGAATTTTGTAAAGCAGGTCAGATAAGACGCCTTGCGCCAAAAACATCAAGGAGCTCAACCCAGACGGTGAAAAGTAATACGACAACAAACATATGACGCCATTAACATCCGGTTTGGGCATCAACCATGTATTGACACCACCATATATCCCTGAGCACAATGGGGTGTCTGAACGAGAAAACAGGACCATTGTTGAGGCGGCAAAAACTATGCTACATTCAAAGAAACACTCACCTACTTCCTTATGGGCTAAAGCAATAAATACACTGCCGTCTATGTAATTCAGAAAACAGGCTCAACAAAGGTTGCGAATTTCAAAGTTTTCAGAGCTGAATGCTTTGTTCGCGTAATCATACAGCTTCACCAAAAACTGGACAAGACAGCGATTTGTGGGAATTTTGTGGGATATCACGATGGTACTGGTGGTTACCGAAATAACAGCGCCTTAGCCACTTTGCGCTGGCAGCTGTTAATTAAGAAGAGCCTCAGATTTTTATTGAAACATCAAGAGATTTTCTTTGGAGATGGCAGCTATGTATAAGCGATAGAATTAGAACGCTAGGAGCTGCAGGATTAATGTTACTTCAAGTTAGTTAGGGGCGGTTTTACCTATGTTGGCGGCGAGTTTTGAGAATCAATTATAGCTTAGTCCAGGTTTATAGATGGCAGCTATGCAGCAGCTATGTTTTTAACAGGACTCTTGAAAGAACATGGCGGAGACGATCTCCTTACGACTTACAAGATTACAATAATGTATTGCAATACGTTCAAATTTCAAAGTACGAACCTCCAGAGCTTTCAGACCCCACAGCAAGCAGTAGTAGCAAGCGCTCAAGCTGTACTTCAGCGCGTCTGGCGGCAGAGCGTTTTCGATCTCCTTGACGTCCTGGAACAGAATATCCCACAAGTTCCACTGGTTCAGGTTGTGGCAGGCGTAGAAAATCGAGACTTTCTTCAGCGAACTGACGACGTTGAAAATTTCATCGGCGTTCGGCGTCTCCTCACCGTCCATCAGGTTGCGCCAGTCGTCGATGGCGTCCTTGTACGACACCACGATGGCATCGATCATGGTGGAACGCTCCACGTCGCACCTTGTGTATATCGAATGCCCTTCCGTGCAGAAAATCTCCAGCGTCTTGGCGAGCGTCTCCAGCACTTCCGGTTCGTGCTTCACCTCCGCGATGCGTCTCAGCTTGACGAGCAGCGACTGCAGCGAGCCCTCCTGGCGACCGCTTATGTACAGATCCAGATCGAAATACTGCGGGATGCTGAGCAGATTGGCCAGTTTTTCGGGATCGGCCGAGTACTTCTCCAGCAGCGGCGGCAACGTGACGATGAAGTGTTCGGTGAGCTTCTGCTTGTCCTCGCCGGCTTGCTTGACCTCGCGGAGGGAGGAGACGCGGCGGGTGGGGCCGCGGCCGACGGGGGCTTCGCCGGTGGCGGCCTGCTTGATGCAGCACACCATGATCTCGATCAGGGAGGTTTCCTGGCGGTTGTCGAGGGGTTCTTCGTGCGGGCCGGGTTCCTCGAGCAGGAGGTCCGTCATGCACTCCCAGTCCTTCATCATGGCGTTGGATTCGATGAGGGAGTCGACCAGGTAGGCGGCGTGTTCGTGGAGCTCGGATTCAATGAAGAACTGGACCAGATCGCGGATGAAGGGGGTGTTGGGCAGGCGGCGTTTGCCGCGCTTTGTCTTGCCGGTGTCCATGTCGCCGGGTTGGAAGAGGCGTTCGTTGAGGAACTCGCCCGCCGCTTGAGCCACGGCGCGGTGCGAGGAATACACCTGAAAAAATTAACGCTGTCATCAATGTTTTCAAAATTATCTAAAATTCGGTGTCGATGCAGGTTCTTAGCCTTCTCGAGACTTGTCTTCAATTTCCTCTGTCTTTCCTTTCGACAGGGTGGTCCAGTTTTTGATAATTAGTTTTGAGAGATCTAGATTTTCCCGGAAAACAATTTTCAGGAGTGCACAATTAGGCATTTCCACATGACGTCACGAGCTCGTCAGTGTTGCCAACCTAGTTGAATTTATAACGTCAAAAAAGTGTTGGGGAACAACCCGCGTTGTTATGATTGTAAAAAAAGTACTTTTTTGAGATTTTGGATACAGTAGGAAGCAAGTTTGTGCGTGATAATTGTTCACGAAACTCTGGCGCTTCGATCAATACTGATAGTTGGAGATGTGCTGCCCCAAATAGCTCAATAAACAAGAAAGTTTGGTGGAGTGCTTAAATCATTTTCATCGAAAAAAAAAAGAAATCCGTGGCTTTTTCGGAAAACTAGATTCCTGGAAAAAAAGAGCATCTCAGGAAGTATCTCAAAGTGCCAAGAAATGCGACTCAAAGACATCTGGGAAGGAGAAAATATGCCAGTTTATTATCCTGCCGATAAGGTAAAAAGCTGACTAAATTGTTAGAATACAGAATAAATGTGAGATGATTTTACAAATTATCCATTACTAAGCGCCCTTCTGATTTCAGAAAGTATGGCTGTGACAAAAACTGTGACCTGTGGCGATCGTGAAATGGGAAAAATCCAGCGACCAAGGAATTTCTAAGTTGACCACAATGTTACCTCAAATCCTGCTTACAAGAAGAAATTTCAGGATTTTTTAAGCAATGTGTCTTGCCGCGATGAAGCCATCAACTGAAAATTCAAGATTGTCAAGTCAGGTGTACGATTTGGTCAACAGAAGATGAAGATACTCGAAGCCGATCCCATGTGGTTCACATGTGCTTATATCACAGCAAATATTACAACTTTAGTGAAGTAGAAAATGGAAACTATTGTCAATTCAAACATCTAGGCTTGTGAAAGCAATGGAGAAAGCATGACTAGAGATGTAGAGGGCTCAATGAACGTGAACGTTGGGTTGGAGTTTGGAGTGGTTGAATCTTTTTTTGAGGAAAAAATGAGAAATTCATGGTTTTCTCGAAACGCTGGGGCTCGTGGAAGTACGAGGCATCACAGAATGTATCCCAAAGCGCCAAGAAATGGAAAGGAGGAAAGAAGGAATACACTTGAAAAAATATACGGAGGTTGGACCGATAACAATTAGGATGGGTAACTAAATTGCTGTAATACAGTTATGATGTTTGCACAAAATTATCTGTTGCTAAGCCTATCTAGTTTCAGGAAGTACCTGTGTCAAAAATTGTGGCCTTCGGCAATCTAAAAATGAGAAAATCTACGGACTGAGGAATTGCTACGTCGACCACAATTTTGAGCCTAGAATCCTCAATAGAACAATAAATATTTGTATTTTTAAGAAATGTATCTTGACACAATCAAGTTGTAGTTGAAAATTCAATATCGTTAAATCAGGTGTAAAATTTCTGTCAAGTAGGGCTCCGGTGACCGATTACATCTTCGGTGGCCGAACAGCTGTTCGAGTTAAACTTCCATGTTTTGCCTCTGTCCATATTCTACAACCGAAGTGAGGACAGTCCTGCACTTTTAACATATAAAATATACAACAAAAACTATTGTTTGTTTCTTTAATCCAGCAGTAAAAGCTGGGCCTCAAGTATTTGGGTGATTGGGAAGCACAAACCGAAGAGGTACATACCTAGCCCCACACAAGGCATATCACTCCAGCAGTGCCGGGAACGTAAACCCCCAACATTCAGGTGAGGTTTAGAGGCAAAGTTCATGCCCAATTTTGTCGGAAAATATGAATTTTCACCACTACCCTGATGTGCAGTTTACCTAACATGTTTGGCTTGCTTTTTCACAAAAAAAAACACACTTTTCCACGAGAACTTATTTTGCAGGCGCATTAAGGACATTGCTTTGAACTTGATACAAAAGTTTCAAACTCAAACTCAAAAAGGTAGCCGAGGAAAAAATTGCAGAAACTGGAACTCCATAAGCGCCCTGTAGTTCGGTTGTTCCCAAACATTATTTGGTTCAAATTTGGCGGGCAATTCTGGACAGTTGGCAACACTGCTGTGACGTCAATGGAAATGCCTAATAGCGAAGATACAGCCCTTCAGAGTTGGAAATGAAGAATGGTTTTTTTAGCATGACTTTGGAACCGCTCGGCGTTCAACCGATCATTACGAGCCCAAATTCAGAAAATCGAATGGCCATCGGAATCCTTTTGCGTCCGTAAATAGATCCGTTTAGATCCGTTTGTATTACATATTCTCGTATATACGCCAATAGTATTTGGAAAATACACTTGTGGTGTCGACAATCGCCCACAAGCACATCTGTAGCCGCTGTAACCGAAACTTCACTTCATCCGCTCAAGCCGTCACATCCATTCGAGACCGTTCCAGACGCTCGAGACGTCAAATTTTGCATAACACTATCGTCGCTGAATACGATTTGGAATAGACGAAGACAATCTCTCATCGTCGCTGAACGAGTCATCCACGATAAAATTGGCAAAACCAATCATTGACGTACGTTGGCAAGATATCCGACCATAATTTCGAACTCAAATATCTCGAAAACGAAGCTTCTAATCAAAATTTTGCAGGAGTAACTTTTCCTTTTAAACAGAACGTAAAACACAAAAATATGAACGATTTTGACAAATTTTCAAGGAGGTGAAAAATTAGGGGGCAAAAAAAGGTGCCCTATGTTATCTATGCTCCTAGATAATTTTGATAACACGCGTTATTATCGTTCGATAGAGACTCGCTTGAGTAAACATTGGTTAAAATTTGAACAAAATCGGTTGAACGGTTCAAAAGTTATGCTAAAAAAAAAAGATTATTCATTTCCAACTTTAAAGGGCTATATCTCCGTTTTATGCACTTCTAATTTTTTTCCGAGATTAAGCATAAACGCCTTGGCATCAAACGCGTGTAAAAGTTCATCTGGCCCAGTGCGGATTTGAACCCGGGACCTCCAAAGCGGAGCCGACCTCACCGTGCCACCGACTGGGTTGGTAATAATTTGCAAGCTCCTTGGTGATTTTCTGCCTAGAATTGTCTTCAACATAGTCCCCAATTCTCTTTCTGATTGCATCAAGATCTTGAAACGGTTTTCGAATGCTAACTTCCATAGAAATAATAGTCCAGCGGTTCCGAGATTTTCAAGCTAAAATCGTCTGTAACATTGTCCTCAAATTTACATTTAGCTTACACGAGAGGCCTTCTCAAGTGTTGTGGATCTAAAATTATATTCAAAGTAGCTCTCAGAGTCATTTCAAACTAAACTGCTGGACAACGAAGTTGTCGGTATCGGAAAAATGGTCCAACTTTGAAGACCGATAACTTCCGATTGCCGGTTGCGATTTCCGTTTTGTTTATTGTGTTAATTAGCCTAATGCTTCCGTAACCCATCCTATAATACTGAATGTTGAGAGACTTCATGTAAAATTTCTACAGGGTGATACGTAAAATGCTGCAAAGTTGTACCGACTTCATCGTACCATTTGTCGAAAAAATGTTTTTTCATGTATTCTAATACAAAAATCATGAATTGTGGTGTCTTACCTCGAAACGGTTTTGGAATTATCCGGATTGGAAGTTTAACACCGAAAATAAAAAAAATTATTTTGAATGTTACAGATCTGCCTTGTTGGCACGCGAGATTAAGTCACTTCTGCGAAATGGATGTTGACATTGAGCAAGATTGTTCGTACAACAGTCCAGAACAATTTAACTTTCAACACAACCCGGATATTTGGTGTGGGGCCAAGCAGGGGGCACTTTTACTGCTTGCCCCCGTACGTTGGATATAGTCAGAATTTCATCAGAATTTTAGATATGGAACATGTTCTATTTACAGATTTAAGCCCCTGAACATGGTAAGGATGTGAAACTTCAGTGTCCGAGTGAAGTGAAGCCCCCCGGACGTTATACTTTTTGTGCTTGTGCTATGCCTGAGTTTCGTAAATCTGCAACATTCAACATAAAAATTTGTATCTTTAAGGTTAGACTTCCAACCCGGGAAATTCCAAAACCGTTTCGAGATAAGACACCACACTTTATAATTCTTGCATTAGAATACATAAAAAAATTTTTTTGACAAATGGGGGTACGATGAAGTAGTTGCAATTTTGCACCATTTTACGTATCACCCTGTAGAAAATGTACATGAAGTTTCTCAACATTCACTGTTATAGGATGGGTTACGGAAAGATTAAGCTAGTTAACGCAACAAACAAAATGGAAATCGCAATCGGCAATTGAGAGATATTGACCTCCAAAGTCGGACCATTTTTCCGATACCGACAACTTCGTTGTCCAGCAGTTTATTTTCAAGTTTTCTCCACTCAAGACTGAGCACCAAGCTTTCACGCCAGTTATTTTGAAGCTTTGACAAGTTGTCTTTTTATTTGAAATAGTCTCCAACTACTCTCTTCTGGTTCAATTCAGAGCTGTTTCTGCCATGAGAATTATTCTCAAGCTTTATCACGTTCACAAATCAAGAACCGCTTTTAAGGCAACGCGTGATTTGTTTTTAGCTTTCCAACAACTATTCTGAACCAGTGATAAGTTTTCTACACTGAATTAGTCTCTAGGAAGACTCTATTTCGCACTCAATTTTACACTCAGATACTTACAAGTTCGTAGACGTGTTCGCAATCCTTATCCGTCAAGATTTCGTGGTGGTGTTTCAAAATCGATATAACCAATCGCACGGCTTGAACGGCCACGTCGTATTCCTTGTCCAAAGTCATCGCTACGATTCGGTCCTTGAACTTGTTGGTGAACAATTCCAGTTTGCCCTTCAGCTCTTCACTGGCGTACAGCGGCTGCAGAGCTTGCAGACATCTGAGTCGCACTTCTCCCACCTTTATACAAAACCAAAATCAATAGCATCAATGATGAACAGAAGCAGTGTGAGTAAGCGCTCATAGAGAAACCACGCGAAAATGAAATTTTAGGTACTGAAACTGAGCAGCCATCTCTTTCACAAATACTGGAATCCAAAAGGCAGATGTCGCTACTTGCGATGCACTCTCAAACTGACCTCACTCGGCCCCGTGGTTTCTTCCTAAGCGCCTACTTTCTGGGAGAGAATAGTCAACGTACTTTATCGTGCAGAGTCCAACCAATGTATTTCAAATACGAATCGTCCAGGAAGTTGGCGTGAAACTTGTGCATCCAAACGCCTATTTCGGTCATGGCGATGGCCCGGATCTCGGGAAGGGTGTCTCGGTACCTGTGCACGAACACCGATTTGAACATGTACGTCAGCATGTTCTTGATTTCGTCCATGTTCTCCTCCAGTTCCTGGCGCTTTTGCAGCAACGCCTCCAGACGATCGCTGGCACGCTTCTCGCGGGTTTTCTGTCGCTCGGCCTCGTACTGGCGCTGGGTGTTGTCCAAATTGACGGAGACGGTCAGGGCCACGTCGACGAGAGCCGTCATCAGCTTCATGGCGCCCAAAGTCGCCGTGTGTCTGAACGCACGAACCTGGCGGGACAGAAAAGTTCAATTTGATCAAAGCTGAGCTTCCGCCTCGTCCGTTGTTCGTCACCCATGCCTACGGCACGTTGAAAGCCGAACGCAAGACCCTGCGGCCGTGCAGGTGAGATTAAAAGTCTGTTAACTGCAGCAATAAATTTGACCCGCACCTCTCTGGCCTCTGTTTTACACTCGGCAGCAAAAATAGCGCCCACTTGAATTATGTCGATGAAACAGGGTGACGGCCGTTTGTGTTCTCGATCCCAATGAAATGAGTCACTTCGTGTTTAACAAAAATGCTCGACCAACAGTTCCAAGTCTGGTAGCAGGCAAAATAGCGAGTCCGGTCCCTGTCGACACTTACCATTGTTGTCCGTTTGAATGGTTTATTGAAGGGCAATATAATGGTAACAAGGGTGGCATTGCTTCATTTATTTCGAGTCCTGCTACTTAATACTATGGTAGAGCAGGCCAAGCAAACAGTCGTCTTCGTTATGAATCAAGTGGGCGCTATTTTTGCTGCCGAGTGTGCACATTATCATATTTTACGTCCCAAATTTGACCATCAATAGAATAATAGTAGGAAAATCAGAAGAACAACAGAGGAATAATTGAGGAGCAGACGAAAAACAAAAGAAGAATAGAAAAAGTATAGAAGAGAAGAAATCGTGCCGCTGACGAACCTGCGAATCGGAAAGCCCGGTGAGCAGCGAGATGACGTTGTCCATCAGGAACTGATCGTAAATAATGGAGTACTGGCACTGTTTCACCAGGGTCTGGACGAAATCGCAGAAATTCTGCCGGAATTTCTTCCAGGTCTGTCCGGCCATGATCAGCGGGTATTCTCCGGATTCCTCGTCGAATTCCTCGGTCATTCTGCGGATGATGGCGGCGTGTTCCATTGTCGCCTGCATTTGCTGCGTGATGCGTCCCTTGCATCCGGCAGCGTTGATGAAAAATTGCATCAAAGAAATCAGGGCAGCCTCGCGGTTCACCTGAAATGAGAAAAAAATCTGTTGTAACACCACAATACTTTCCCGGGGAGTATCCAAGGACGTGAGTGAGTTTCTGCTCAAAGCGTACTGGGGTGGGCGGGGGATGATTGAAAAATTGGAGGAAAAACACCTACCAGGTTCAGCGAGAAACCTGGAAAACAAACCTGCGTATATGTCACATCAAACAGCACTGTGGTCCAAAAAAAATCTCAGGGGGCTGCAGAGTCTTAACCCCAAAGCGTTTCTAATCGAACTATATATTTTTTTAGTGAAGTTTCTGCTTCATCAACACCATTTATTTAAGAAATCGCAATCTAACTAGACCATAATTTTCACTACCAGACAATTTTGTTGGATTTTTATACAATTGTTTTCAACTTGCATCGTCGAATGCGATCAAAACTATCATATTCCATCAAGTCCTTGTGTCGTGCTTTTGCTATAGATCAAATTTAGCTTACATCGGTTGGGCATTTCCGGAGTTAATAATTTGTCGAAGTTTCCACCAAAGGACCCCGCACGATTCTTATGGAAAATGGGTCTCGGTCAAATTCCCTAATTTTTTTATATGTTGTAGCCCAATTTGACACGAGCCAAAATCCATCGTTCGTTACCCAAAAAAATGGACCTTTTTTTTTCTATGAGGGGTTGAAAGTGGCTTATTTCAAGGTAAAGAAATATGTTCCAACGTGAGTAAGAACATTGCAACGTCCTCTCTAACATATATGGCTCATGACAATTCCTTTTTTCTTTTGTGAAAAAATCAACCCCCTCCCTCACCCCCAACCCCTACTTGCGAGTATCAAATTCGAAATTACGTTTGAAAGTCATGCGGATGGTTGTATTTTGTCGAATTATGAATTTTGGCACAAATTGTTTTTGAAAAAAAAACCATCGGTCAATTCGGCTGAATTTCTGATATTGTGCTTTACCGGTTACGCTGAACAAGATGACCAAGGGAAAACTCATTCGTATGACCAGTTTCCACCCCACAGAGGGTTGAAATTGACTATAATAAAGCATAAAATATTCTTCGATGTCATAAACCAAATGGATGAAGATTGTGGACTTCCATATCATTTTGTTTTGTAAAAATGTCTATTCTTCGAAAATTATTCCAACCCCGTTTCTCATCCCCTATCCTTGTTTCTAAACATCATATTCGAAATAAATCTTGAAAATGTAGGAGAAGGTCTACGGTCGGATTCTCTGCATCTGATTGTGAATCCCCTCTCAAAATTCACTTTCACTATTATGCTTATGCTAGCACCCTTACAGCAGGATGGGATATACATTTTTTTTAATGATCTTTTGCCTTGATTATTATTAAAAATATTGGTGTTCCTATCAAGTTTCAACTTCACAGCATCAGGTTAATTATGTTCACCTGCACATAATTCCTAACTTTTTTTTGTACGATACACCTCTATGTATAGTTCAGGTTCAGGTGGAGAATTTAATCTCAATTGAAGCGAAAGCTGCTCAATCAAGGCAAAATATTATGTCACACTCTTATTCTAGCTAGTGCGACCATTTGAAGGATGAAATAAAAATTAGTATATTTTCAAGATTTATTTCGAATATGATGTTCAGAAACAGGGATAGGGGATGAAGAACGGAGTTGAAAGTATTTTTGAAGAATAGACATTTTTACTAAACAAGGTGATATGGAACTCCAGTATTTCCATTCATTTGGTTTATGACATGGAAGAATGTTTTATATGGTTTTATGCTTCATTATGGTCAACTTCAACCCCCTGTGGGGTGGAAACTGGTCATACGAATGAGTTTTTCCTTGGTAATCTTGTTTAGCGTAACTGGTGAAGCACAATATCAGAAATTCAGCCGAATTGACCGATGGTTTTTTTCCAACCCCACCCCCTATTTGGGGGTTGAAAGAACAATTTGCGCCAAAATTCATAATTCGACAAAATAGAACCACCTGCATAACTTTCAAACGTAATTTCGAATTTAATACTCACAAGTTGGGGGTGAGGGAGGGGGTTGATTTTTTCACAAAAGAAAAAGGGAATTGTCATGAGCCATATATGTTAGAATGAACGTTGAAATATTCTAACTTACGTTGGCACATATTTTTTTACCTTGAAATAACCCATCTTCAACCCCTTATAGAAAAAAACCTGTCCATTATTTTGGGTAACGGACGATGGTTTTTGGCTTGTGTCAAATTGGGCTACAACATATAAAAGAATTAGGAAATTTGACCGAGACCCATTTTCCATAAAAATCGTGCGGGGTCCTTTGACAGTTCATAATTTTTGACCGACGACATTATGGAGACTTGTGCTGAATTAATGCAACGAAAATTAACAACTCAACTAAACTAATAATTAAACTGAACTGAGCGACGAATTGAATGTTCGTTTTGCATGGCAGGCATTCGTGCAACCCGCGCAGCGTGGCGCAAGTAGTCACGTGATCCAATAATAGCATGCTCATTGGCACAGAGGGATCACGTGACTACTTGCGCCACGCTGCGCGGGTTGCAACTTGGACTTGAAATTTAGCCCTAAGCCGATAATTAAGCCAACTAACGCCAACTACGATTTGACCAAATCCCTATTTGGTAGTTGGCGTTGGTGAATTCAAAGAGTTTTTGAGAGTTGGGCGCACCTTTCTGCGCACAATTCAAATATCCCTTAAAATTACAACACAACGCATCTATCTCCCTGTGGATTTTGCAACCCTTATTCTGAGACACCTTGCATAACCCGCGAAGCAAACGAAGTCAAAGCATTGAATACTCTTTTGAAGAAAAAATTCCTGGTTCAGGGCTTATAGTTTTTGGGTTATGATTTTTTTCTGACACGTCAACTTCACACAGCGCGCACCGCACGGGTACATATCGTCGCAGTACGCAAGTGTCCAGAACCTAGTGAAAATTGGGTGGAAATTTTTGATATGAAGCTGAGCTTTTTTAGAGATAATCAGAAGTATGTTCTTTGTCCTATATCGTCCAAAAAATTCACAAGGGTTCCGTTGGTACTAGACAAGTTATAGAATGAAAACCACCCCAAACGGTGAGATGATTCTAATTTTTGTCATTTTTTTCTGCCTAACGGTTACTTGGACGTAAAATAGTTGTGGAGATGATATTATTGCCCAATCAATTCTGAAGTCAAGGTCACAATGACTAACTCTTTCCAACAGGTTTTTTTCGCGTTACTACTCGCTCAGAACTAGGTACTTCCTATTCAAGCACTGTTCGCGGGGATTGGTTGAAGACTCACCATAATTATGATTGATGGGACCTTTTCGATGTAGAATTTAGTGAAGAAAATCTTCATATTCATATCTATTTTACGTCCAAGTAATCTTTTGGCAGGAAAATCAACATCATGTTACCGTTAGGCGCGGTTTTCACCTAGGTTTTCATCACATAACTCGGGTAGCGCCAAAGGGAAGCTCACTTTATGTCAAACATTTCACCTCGGTTTCACTTGTGCCGCGAGAAGTATAGGTGCCGTGCGGTGCACGCTGTATACAGGGTGTTTCAATGGACACTAGCCACCCTGAATAATTTTTTTGCGAGGTGAAACTTAGAAAATTTCCTGAGACCCGTCGATTTTTGTTTTGAGGAGGACATCTATAGCATACATTGTCAAATTTCTATCTTCAACCCCCTCACCCCCACCCACTCCAATTTCGAAATTTCAAATGAGACTACCTACTTTGCGATACATCAAACTGAAGAGAATTGGAACCTCTTTGTGAAACAAAAATTAAAAATTTGTAAACCCCACCAGCTTTCTTTACAAAATTCTCTAGATGTCCAATTTGATATTCTTGACCTCTCAATTCACAGTTAACTGTTAGTTAACGTCATCCTGCACCTGCACAGCATCGAGTGAAAAAAAATTATGTGGGGAAAGTTCCACCCAAACTCACCCCTTCGCTCCCCCCACCCTAACTCCAAAATCTAAAATGACACTACCTACTTTGTAATACCGTATGTTTTTCGAAAACCACACCAGTCCATAACTGTTTTCCTATGGGATCTACAGGGTGTCTCAAAAGTATCGCATTCCGAGTCCAGAGCGATAAATGGGATCTACTCAAGAACACGAAAAAAATAGTCAAAAAATAGTCAAAAAAATTTGTGACGTTTATTTTGGAAGATATGGGGGGGGGTTAAAGGGTAGGACTTGGCTACCCTCTATTTTCATTATTCAAAGTCATTCTGAGGAACTGTTCGCGAAAGACTAAACAGTCAAAATTATCAACCACTGGGTGTGCAATGAATTCCTCTTTGAGATACAGAGTGAGTCATAAATCACAAAAATCCGGTTTTCTTCAATTATGTCTGTAATTAATTATTCCATTGGTTTCTGAAATAATTCAGAACAAGATTTGACCCTTCTCGTTTTCATAGAAAAATTTTTAGTGGCGTTTTTGGAGAAAAATGAGTGTTATAATCACCCTGTTTATTGAATCAAGTGTTTGAAAGTTATGAATCACCCTGTATATTAAATCAAAGTTCAGTGATTCAACAACACCCAATGGTTGATGATTTTCACTGATTAGTCTATTACAAACAGTTCCCCAAAATCACTCAAACTTACAAAAATCGAGAGGGGAGAAGTCCCACTCTTTGATCACCCATATCTCCAAAAGAAACGTCACAATTTTTTTTTTAATATTTTTCTCGTGCTCTCAAGTAGATTTTATTTATCGCTCTGGAATCGGAATGCGATACTTTTGAGACATTCTGTATAGACGTTATAGACTTGAAATTTTTATGAGGTATTTGAGAGTACTTTCGCTATTTTTTCCATTGACCATGAATCTGCTCTCACTTTCGGAATCAACTTTTGAATTACAAAAGGAACACCTGTATATTTTTCAATATTCGTATAGAGATTTTGTCTAACTAACACAGTGGTGGTCTTAAAAATTCCCTATGATGGAAAAATTCTAGGATAAACCTGGGATAAAAGGCATGCTGACAAAGGCGAGGACAAGGGTAACCTAGGAGATTATACCGAGTATAGCTATACCGTGCTTATCCCGGTTTGAAGTCAGAAATTTGTTTATAATTTATTTCGATTTCAACCGGCAACGCTTCTTGACATAAAAAATAAACAATCTTTTAACTTCAGATTTATATTTGTGCTCGCAGCCACCTTTGGTGATGATAATTTATCAAATTCTCGTAATATTGAATTCGCTATAAAATCGTCATCTTTCATCATAGAGAATTTCTAAGACCACTACTAAGCTAATAAAAAAAAAAAAATCTCTACCTGAATATCAAAAAATATACAGGTGTTCCATTTGAAAACCAAAAGTTGATGTCACTTCCGGTTATTTCCAAAAGTGAAAGTTGCTTCGTGATTAACGCGAAAAATTGCAAAAGTGCTGTCAAGTACCCCATTAAAATTTCAAATCTATATATCCCATAGGAAAAAAGTTATGGGCTGGTGCAGTTTTTGAAAAACACACGGTATACCAAATTGAAGAGAATTTAATCCTCTTTAAAGGAGACCACAACACAAAAATCGAGTCCATATTTTATTTGACCAACTTATGGGGAAAATATTTTAGGATATACAGAAGAAATCTAAGTTTTCTATACGAGTCCGATCAGCCGATGAAACGTTTCAAAAATATTATCGTGACGTCACTTGGGAAGATGTTTTCACCTAGATTTTCACTTCCGATTTTCACCTATCACGTTCCCATGGTCTTGTTATTGCTGTTGTTGTTTTGACAAACATCATTGTCTTCAAACAATCAGTTATAATTATGGCAGGCTTGAAACCGTCGTCGTCTCATCGGCAACGGAATCAGGTACAGGTATGCCCGTGAGTAGCTATAGGTAGCCCGTGAAAATGGGGTACTTGCCTAATTTTTTTTTATTGGCTTAATCGATAGTATGGTTAAAAATAACGTACCCGTATTTTTTCTTTTTCCTAAATTCCCAAAATTGCGGCCGCAATGCGTGTTTTAAAAATATATTTGTGACGTCACAAATATATTAGATATAGAACATAGAAGGGCTCTTTTTCCTCGTTGGGTTGGCAATCCACCGGCCTCAAGGTGCTGTTTTCAAACTTTGAAATCGTATCATCTCAAATCTGATCTGAGTCTGACTGACAACGTCAAACCGCCGACCGTAATTTCTTCCTGTGCCTTTTTTTTGCCTTTGACTGCTTTGATCGAGGCTTTGATCCACGCGGTAAGTACCTACTAGTTTTGTTCATTTCTTGTTCAACCTAACTAGTCTCTTTCTTTAGTCTTCAGTGCTGTCCACCTAAAAACCTTTCGCATGTTTGTCACCCGTGCTCTGACCTGGCTGACCCTCGGCTTCATTTCGGACATCAGTGTTCCTGCTCCCCGCATTTTATTTGGAGATCCATCGCGTCCTCCCCACATGGATCTCTTGTAGCTCTAAAGTATTACCTATCCGGAATTGTATGCTAATGATGAACCTATAAAAGCTCACTGTTCATTTTCAGCCTCTTATTTCTGTGCTATTGGTGATCCTCCAGATTTTTCCCTGGAAATAAATTATCTCGACTGAGACAGTGTTATAAGAGGTTTCTGGAGTCAGTTTCTTCGAAACCTTGTTCGACTTTATTGTCTAAATGCTCATGGTAAGAGAATTCGATAGGAAACCGATTTTGCGATAGCATGTTCAAAATGACAGTGTCACAGTGACATCCCTGACATTCTTGATTATTTCATTGTCACACAGTCAGACCAACCCCACTCAAAATCCCTGTCCTGGCGCGAAGCTTTTAGGAGGATTTTTCAAATTGGTTTTTTTCTGTAGAAAACGACGGGATTTTTGTGAAATTCTCAGTAGAGTCCCCTTATCACTTATACTAGCAATCAAAAGTATTTCCAGCTGAATCTATTCCATTGGCAAGTACCCCATTTGCCCCTATGACGTCGTTGTCGTTCTTATTTATTAAAACCGCAGCGCCCGCCACGAGATAAGTAAATTAACAAGACCCTATGCAATCGTTCTAGTTTTTTCAACTCTCTCATCTGAGACCAACTTGTATTTTGTGTTGTGGTCTCCTTTAAGAAATAAATATTTTTGAAATTTTCAAAAACCCCCTTTCTTTCCTAAAATACTTCGAATGTCTAATTTAATGGGGGAGGGGTTGAAAATTTGGAAAAAAATGTTTTTAGAGAGAGAGAGAAAGAGAGAGAGAGAGAGAGAAAGAGAGAGAGAGAAAGAGAGAGAGAGAGGGAGAGAGAGAAAGAGAGAGAAATGAATTTTCTTTAATCTGATGTATTACAAGGTAGGTGGTGTCTTGGTGAATTTTGAAGTTGGGGTGGGGGAGAGCAAAGGGGTGAATTTGGATAGCACTTTTTCCGCCAAAAATTCTCTTCTTCGATACTATCTGGAATGAAAATGACTAAATGAAGAGAATTTAGGGGTCGAGAATATTAAATTGCACACTTTTGCACAGAGAATTTTAGGAAAGAGAGGGGTAGGGTTGAAAATTTCGAAAATATCATTTTCAGAAAGAGAATTCAATTCTCTTTGATTTGATCTATCGCAAGTTAGGTGGTGTCATTTAAAATTCTAAAGTTGGGGTGGGTCGAGGGATGGGTGGAGTGAGGGGGATAAAGATAGAAATTTGCCAATGAATGCTTTAGACGTCGCCCTCAAATCAAAAATCGACGGGTATCGGTAAATTTTCTAAATTTCACCAGGCAAAAATTTATTCAGGGTGGCTCGTTTTCATTGAAACACCCTGTGCAGAGTGCTCACGTCAAGATTGACCCCCTCACTAGCCGCCTTATCCTTGAACCAATTTCAAAAATAAAAAACTGATTCATCAAGGATTTTTGCTGAATTTTTCAAATTTTACTCTAAAAATTTTCTGGATGCTTAATTTACAGGGTGTTTCAAAAAGAGTATCTTGTTTTATTACATTCTACATTTGTTAAACAATGCAATAGATGCAGACTTTTGTCCCGATTACAAACATATTATACAACACTTACGGGTTCATTTGGTGAAAAACTAAAAAAATTATAGATTCTTTAAATAAAATTCTAAAAATCGTCTTGATTGTGATTTTTAATATTTTTGAACTATTGCATTGAAAATATTTCGACAGTCTGTTTGTCAAATGAGCCCGTAAGTGTTATATTTCGTTATAATCGGGATAAAAGTCTGCGTTACTGTATGTAATGGAAAAAATATTATTTGCGACACCCCGTAAATTGATGGTCTAGAAATTTGAATTCGAAATTTGATTTAATGGACAAATCCAAAAAATCCAGCAAAAATCCTGAAAGAATCAGTTGTTACTTTTAAAATTGTCCCAGGGATAAGGCGGCTAGTGGGGGGTCAATCTTAATGTGAACACCCCACTGACGTATAATACTAGACCGAGTTGTTTACATCCGTGCATGCGGCCAAGACCTAAATCCAGTATGGCCGACGTCAGGAAAATAACAATATGCAAGTATATCAACTGAGGTGAGCCCGCTTAATGAATGCAGGGCCAATGTGTGGATTTTTACTCCAAATCGTCAAGATATTCAATTTTATACTATTTCTTGGGAAGATTTTCCATGTCTGATTTGAAATTAAGAAGTAAAGTAGGAGTAGAGGTAGAGAGTAGGGATTAAATTCCAAGTGATCACACCTCGTATTGTAGCACCTTGATGTGAGACGCGCGCTGCGGTCAGCTGATCGCGTTGCATGCTGTCACACGTCACACCATAGCCAGCCCATTTCTTTGTTGCTCATTATTATTTGTCGTTTCATTCGATATTTTGCTTATTTCGCGAGGTAATAATGGTGCAGCAGTGCCAGGTGTGCAAAGCTTCGGCATACCGGGAGCATACATTGACGTTATTTTTGACCTTCATTTGTTTTGCCCCCTCAACATGAAGAAAACACTGCAAGCACGTCTATGTGTCGTCCTGATAAACTCCCGCGTCCCCTCACTTTCCCTTGGTCCTAGCGGTTCTCGCGCGTCAACACACTGTGTAATGGGGATAGGAAAGATCCGTCTAGTATTATACGTCAGTGGAACACCCTGTACAATGACGCTGTGTAAAAATGACGCGTCGGAAAAAAAATCGTAGGAACTCAAAAACTATGTATGTAGTATAACTCCCGAATTAATTTTTTTTTCAATTCCTCAAAGCTTTGTCTTTATTTGCTTCGCAGGTTGTGCATATACGGTGCGCGGGAAAAGTTTGAAATAACGGATTTATTTTCTTTCCTGTCCGGAAATGAGGGGTTGCTTTTGAAAAAAATTTCGATGACGAAAATTATTGGAAAATGTTTCTTTGAAAAAAAATCAATTTGACCTGTCCAAGAGCTTTTCGATATTCCAGACAGGAACGAAAATAAATCCATTATTCCAAACTTTTGCTGCGCATTGTATGTACAGTAATTTGCACAAATAAAAAAGTTTTTCGCAGATATCCTAAAAAGTGATTGTATATTTCATAGCCGATCAAAACGTTTTCTTTTCTGGGTCATTAATAATTTGATAAACAACTGCTCCAAACCGCTATTACACCATTAGAAAGATTTGTGTGTTTATGTGTTTAAAAAAAAGGACTCGTAGCTTAGTTAGGTCCAAAGACTCGACGATGTAAAGGTTCAAAATAAGACAATTTTCCGAAAGAATGAAGCAGTTAATTACACAATTAACACAAACAGAAATTCCAGTGCAAACGGTACTTCAGTAGAAACAGCTTTGAGCTCAATCAGCTTTCCAAATAATACCCTTCAGAAAATTAAGCCTTGTCTACATAGTAGCATCTGATTGCTTTTGTGCCAAGTGGTCTTTGGCCAACGAAGCCTGGTTTACAATTTAAATTCTGGTTCTACTCTTCTGCATACAAAGATCTGACTAGTGGACTTTTGCAACTACTTCTGGTTCCACCGTCACCGAAAAATGTCAAAACAAATCACGAACCTTGTAGTTCTCGATCCAATCGTCCACGATGTTCGTAAGCGAAACTTTGCTGCTCCGGATATAGTGATACAGCGTGGAGTCGTCGGTTGTGGTCCGTTCGATGTGGTTCTTGCGACCCGGAGGCCGACCTCGTTTGCCCATGGCTTTCGGCGGCGGCGGCACCGACTCCGGCGGGGAATACTGGGCACCCAGCACGGGCGGAGGGTTCGTAACGCCTCTGGCCTTGGAACGGGTCACCCTGCGGAGCCCCGGCGTCGGAGGGGATTCGAACATCCCGTCCGATGAAGAGGTACCTTTAAAAACGGTTTTTCGTTTAGCTATCTTCATCAGGCTTGTTGAATCACGAGAGATTCAAGAAGCAAACCTACCGGCGTGCTCCCCGTAGGACTGGTCGTACATGCCGCCGGGCATGTAGCCCCCGTAGGTGTCGGGCTCCACTTGGGGCGTCATGGGGTTTTCGTACTCGGGCGGCGGTTCATCCATGCGGATGCGCTTGCCCCCGCGTCTCTGCATCATTTTGCAGGCTTCTTTTTTCCGAAAACGCACCCAAAACTGTTGTTTTTGAATAAATTCGGCGTTGTTTACGGTTTATAAACTTTCTAGTGGCATTTCGCGGTGACGTTGACAGCACTGACAACTGACAGCAGATTGACAGTATTGACAGCTGCCACCAACAGAGCGGCGACAAAATTCCCTGTGCAACATAACCTCAAACAGACAAATCTCAAAACAGCACATGCAAGTCGCAAGTCTAGTTTAAAAACCGCCACAATGGAACAAAACGAATCGCAAATTCAGATCAAACTCCAAACCAAACAGCAGATGTAAGTTTATTTTAATAAAAGTCGGTGCATCGGGTTTTTTGAGCAATTATATTTTTCGTAGATATTCCGTGCCAGAAGGGCCTTACAATGTCCCCTTCAAGACCAACAGTGCTTCTCTGAATACCATCTTGAATCAGCTGTTGAAGCAGAGCAAGCCGGAGTTCTTGAAGGCCAAGGAATTTGACTTCTTGGTGGCAGGGCAGCTGTTACGATTGCCGCTGTGCGAGCACCTGGACGAACGTGAAGTTCCGAAGGAAAACGTCATCGAAATCGAGTATCTGGAGAGGACGCCGGCGCCAAAACCGCAAGATTCGATACTGCATGACGATTGGGTTTCGGGGGTCGAAGCAAATCAAAATTGGTAGGTTTCTGCATGTGTTGTATACATTACTAAAGTTTATTCAGTCCCACTGTGGATCAAGTAGGGCTGGAAGTCTTGCTACATGACGCCCTTGGAAAGGAGAAATTCGGGAAATCATAACTTATGTATCCATCTAACTCACTTGAATCACACTAAGGTTGAACGTACTTTTTTGCATAAGTAAGTGTTTTTGAATTGTTTGTAATCAGACACCTTGAAGCAAAATGTCAATTTTTTGGGAGAATCTCAGTGGTGAAGACCACATCTTGTTTTTTAGGAAAGCCTCCAGCATTTTTTCTCCAAAAGAAGAACATAGTGGCTTCTTATACTTGACCTTGTGATGTTGAAAAACACCTAGGGCTTTATTTCTATCGGGGAGTTGATAACTCGCCTCCCTGAAAATCTCGCTGTCATCACATGGTAACCAGCAAGATTCTCAGGGAGGACAGGATCAACTCCTCGCTAGAAATAGGGCCTCTGAGAGAATACAAACCTTTGGCAGAAGTTAGAACCAGTCCAGAAACCGTCAGGTTGCTTCTGTTATTCCTGTTGTCAGTGCCAGTGTCTGTGGATACTTGGGGCAACCTTCGCCTATGAAAAGGACGGCAAAGGGTCGGCGACCTTCAACATGCCGCACATAGCACAGTTTGGTCCGTCGTTAGCTATTTATGTCATTGCTAGAAGGGCTATTCCTTCTAGCTGGGAGAGGAGTAATGGGGGCTCAGATGGTGAAGGCCACAGGCTCTGATACAGAACACTTAATTGTTTTCAACTACAGTGTTCTTAGGTCTACGGTACTTGCTTCAAACACACGCCAATTCAGTCAGATATCTGATGGATAAGTCATGTGACATCTCCCCCTTCTGCTACATGACGTCCCGGCATTACAAACTAGGGGTAAAGGGGCTCAGATGGTGAAGACCACAAGCTCTGATAGAGAATACTTGTATGATCTTCGACTACAAAGAGCTGTAAAGTAAATTATTATAGCTGTATTACACTACACAATTTCTTAAACAATCTGTCAGTTAAACAATCAAGTTCATTGTTTTTTGACACTATTTTGGCAAATGGTTCAAGAAATTGTGTAGTGTAATTCGGCTATTATTACTCACAAGAAGGATACAATTTTTGGACGTGAACCGTGGCGAGCGTCGTAAAGTATACAAATGAGTAATAGTCATTCTTTCTCATGTAGCAAGTTCAAGTAGGTTCATGTCGGCCTCCTTACTGTATCCATGGTAATGTCCAGTTTTGCTATTGATGGGAGTACCGTGAATAATAATCAGAATCCCGCCCTGTGAGTGATTTTAGAGACCGGATTCTAGGCAAAATGCCTTTTTGTTTTTGTTTTAGGCATGTGCATGAGGCCTTGAAATAAATATTAGTGTTGAAAAAACATTGCTTTTGACACCCCTTTGTTTTTGCCTAAATGCCTAAAACTGACAAAATCGGATTTACTGTCCTAAAAAGGCCTTTTCAACGGCCTAAAATAGGCTTTTTCGATTTTTTGGTGGAAATGATCCACAATGTTGGAAAATAAATCCATTTTCTGATTTGTTCCATT
Source organism: Anaspis maculata (assembly GCA_949128115.1). Lineage (NCBI taxonomy): Eukaryota > Metazoa > Arthropoda > Insecta > Coleoptera > Scraptiidae > Anaspis > Anaspis maculata. Next base: position 78,987,344 of record OX421964.1, on the reverse strand, counting down.
CAAACTATGGGAGTAAATTGATTTCAACCATAATATAATTTATTTACTTCAACTCATTTGGAAATGTATTTGGCTTATATTGCCTAATTTAGGTCCTTACTCATTACGGCCTATTTTAGGCTGTTACGTGAAGTACAACTTTCATTCACCTAAACGTGAACATAATGTCTCAATTTTTTCTATTCAACGCAACAGCTTGAGATCTAGTCTTGATCTTGACGCAGGGACAGAACTCAAGGCAAAATGACTTCCGATTGTGGTTTTGGTCATTTGCACTCAGCTTTGGAATATATAGTTATGTTGAAAGAAATAGCCTTTTACATCTCTTTGTTTGAAGTCTAATTCGCCTGAAATTATGAAAACTCGGATTTAGTGTCCTAAAAGTGCTTTTTTAACAGCCTACAATAGGTTTTTTCATGTTACGGTTGGAATGATTCACATTGATCTATTTGTTCCGTACTGTATGTCACTTTTATTCGTTTCGTCACCAATTGGTAATTTATGTGACAAGTACGCAAAATGAATCCGTAGCGGACAAATCCGCGTTATCCCAAAAAGCGAATGAGCCGCCGAAGCATTCTGCGTACTTGACGCATACATCATTTTTTAGCATGAGCTCTCCAACCACCAATTTGTGTCCTCTATATCGGCCATTTTGAAGTTGCCTATTCCGTAAAAATGTAACTACAACAACTACTAAACTGCTAAATCAACAATGCAACACCTTGAGAGAATCTTTCAGATACAGTTCGCAAGAATTCGTGTTTTGTGGACTCAGAGCAGTCGGCAAAACGACCATTTCAGGGAGACAATACTAAAAAATCAATAATTTGTTTTATTACAGACGAAAAATGTTCTTGGCCTATTTTGCCTATTTTAGTCGTTAGAGCCTAAAAAGTCCTAAAATAGAGCTTTTATTTGCCTAAACATGTGTCCTAATTTTTACTTTTTAACGGCCTAAAATCCGGTCCCTATGATTATCAACATCAGTGAATAAGAAACGCATTATAATAATGCGTGTATTTGACAATCGCAGTCAAAAAAGTACGTCCAGCAGAACTGTGATTCAAGTGACCTGGGCCAATGTTCTGGTTCAGCATTGTAGACTTGTCGCCTTCTTACCAGGTGTGAAACTGGCTTATCCAAAAGTTGAGTGATATTTTTTTTTTTTTTTTTTTTTTTTTTATTGAATCCATGTGTATTATACAACTATCCTAAGATATTTTAGTATTTGGAATGATAATATAAACAATGGCGTTGAGGAGTTCGTCTTGAAGTGACTCCCTCCTTAATTGATATTCAATAACAATTGCTATAGTTCTGTTTGTAGCTCATGGCAGGAACAAAGGCAGAGGTCAGAATTTAGAATCTGGTGGTCAGGTCCAATGGGTCGTACCGCTTGAGGCGCCTGGTGTCGCGGGCGATGAGTAGTTCTACTGCTAATGCGTTTGGATGGAACTGAAGGCGAGCTTGATAAGCAGAGCTGAGTCTGGCGATCTCTTCTTGAACTGTAGGCGTCTCGGTCAGGCGGTGGATCACATCATTTGGGAAATATTTTGGGACACCGATGGCTGTCTTGAGGACTTTGGATTGAAAGGTCTGCAGTCTAGAGATGTTCGTAGCGCTGGCGGCGCCCCATAGTTGTATCCCGTACGTCCAAATTGGTTTTAGGATTGCCTTGTAGATGAGGAGTTTATTCGTTGATGACAGTTGGGAGTTTCTTCCTAGTAACCAGTACATTTGGGAAAATTTCAGTTCCAGTTGTCTTCTTTTGGCTGTGATATGAGGTAACCAAGTCAATCGCCTGTCCAAGTGCATTCCTAGGTATTTAACTTCGTCGGTTTGCTTGAGTTGGTTGTTGTTCAGTAAGACAGCTGGGCACGTCTTCCTGTTCAATGTAAATGTAGTGTGAATCGACTTCGTTTCATTGACTTTGATGCGCCATAGCTTGAGCCATTTTCCTATTTTATTGAGGTGTATTTGCAGATTTTTTGAGGCCATTTCGGGTATTTTGTGAGAGGCCATAATGGCTGTATCGTCTGCGAACGTTGCCAAGACTGTGCCGGTGATAGTTGGTAGGTCTGCAGTGTATAGCAGGTATAAGAAGGGCCCAAGGACACTTCCCTGCGGAACTCCAGATTTGATGGGATACAATGGAGTGAAACCTTCTTGATATTTAACTGCGAAGTATCGACCAGTGATGTATTCCCTCAAGATCTGGTAGTAGTTGTGCGGGAGCCAGAGTTTTAACTTGTAGAGAAGACCTGTGTGCCAAACCCTGTCAAAGGCCTGTGAGACATCGAGAAATGCTGCCGAGCAGAATCTTCTTGTTTCCAGGTCGTTTCTGATTTTTGTGGCCACACGGTGGACTTGCTGGATGGTGGAATGTTGCATTCGAAAACCAAATTGGTGTTTAGGTATGAGTTTTTTCTCGTCAATTAGTGGCTTCAATCTGTTTAGCAGCAAGGTTTCGAAGATTTTGGACATTATTGGTAATAGACTGATAGGCCTGTAAGAGCCTACTTGTGTCTCATCCTTGCCGGGCTTTAGGACTGGGATAACCTCCGCTATTTTCCACAATGCCGGAAAGAACGCGTTTCTGAGCATGGAATTTAAAATCGCTGTAATCCTCCGTATCGCTATATCAGGAAGCTGTTTCATTATTTGTCCCGTTATGAGATCGAAACCCGGGGCTTTGTTCAGAGGGAGTTTTGTGATGATTTTGTGGACCTCTTTCTTCGTGAACTTCTGGATCGGGGGGTCCATTTGAAATGGGGCTTCGAGATGTTCGTGAATAAATTTCTCTTCGTCAGGCAGGCAGTCCCTCGGCAGTGGAGAGAAAACAGTGGCGAGGTGTTCGGCAAAAGTAACAGCTTTTTCAGTGTCAGTCCTGGCCCATTGATTGTTTGAAGATCTGATCGGTGGAACACGTATTTGAGGTCGTTTAAGTCGTTTAGTAGCCTTCCACAGTGAATGATCTGTTGTGTTTGTAGGTGTTAGATGCTCTAAGTAGTTTTGTATCGTTTTGTTTTTATGGGCACTCAGTAGTACTTTCAGATCTCTCGTAGATTCATTGTATCGGACTTTGTCTCTGGGGTCTCGTGTTTGCTGCCATTTCTTCCTGATCTTTCGCTTTTCTCTTAGTTTTTCCATAATGAACATAGGACAAGTGAGGTCTTTGTTGTTGGATGAAGATTCTGGAGTGGAATTCCATGATGACTCCTGTATGGTTTGCGTAAGATGCAGCACAGCTTCTTCGATGTCTTCATTAGTCTTCAGTGGCGACTGGTGCTGTAACCTCTCGCCGACCAGTTCCCTGAAGTAGTCCCAGTTCGTTCGCATGTTGCAGAGTGTCAGTGGCCGAACGACTGTTTTCGCTTCTGTGTTCAAAATCGCCATCACAGGAGAATGATCCGACGAGAGTTCCGTGCTTGACCTGACTGCAAAACGCTGAGGAGATATGCCTTTGACGATGCAAAAATCCAAGAGGTCTGGTGTACGTTCTGGGTCTGTGGGCCAATAGGTTGGCTCCCCGGTTGACAGAGGTTGGAGGTTTAGGCTGTTCAGGGTAAGGAACAATTGTCGTCCCCTGGGTGTTGTCAATCTGGAACCCCAATGGACATGCTTGGAATTGTAGTCACCACCACTGATGAATCGATTCCCAAGAGTGTTGAAGTACTTTTCAAAATCGGACTTGCAGATGCTGGTATTTGGAGGGCAATAGACCGATGAGATTGTCAGTGTTCCAATCCAGTCTTCCACTACTATACTCGTAGCTTGGAGGTTAGGTTGGGAATATCCTTGGAGTTCATGATGCTTGATTTCTGTTTTGATGATTACTGCTGATCCTCCACGTCCGCTGCCATCCGGGTGTTGCGTGTTGTATATTGAGTACTTAGGAATTTTTAGGCATGTTTTTTTGGTGATGTGAGACTCAGAAATCAGCATTATATCGATGTTGTTGTTGATAAGAAATAGTTTGACTTCCTCCAAGTGTTGGGCGAGTCCATTCGCATTCCAGACCGACATGTGTAAAGAACGAGACATTATTTCATTTTGGAGATCATAGTGGTGAGGAGGTTCAGCATTGTGTCCATTCTCTCCATTAGTTTTGCCATCATTTTTTCTAGGTTGGTCTGCGTGGCGATATCTGATTGTAATACTTGCGTCTGGTTTTGATTGGGAGTCGATGAAGTAGACGCGAGTGCAGTTACTTGTGCATACGAAGCCACAGGATGTGGAACATGTTGAGCAAGTTGAGGTGACGTAATTTGTGTGGGCTGGATGGTCGGTGTGATTTGCGCAGGTTGCTTTTGCCTCAGCGGAGGATATTTTAGCTTTTGTAGCTCTTTGATGTATAAACAACCTCTGTAGTTGGCTGGATGATTTCCCTGGCAGTTGGTACATTTAACGTTGGTGTTGATTTTTTGTTTGTTCTCACATTCCGCCGTCAGATGACTTCCCGCGCATTTCACGCATCGTGGGTTATAGTGGCAATAGTTTTTAGTGTGATTTAGTCTTTGACATTTAGTACATTGTGGGATTTCTCTCTTTAGGTGAGGATGTTCAAATTTCACTTTGGTATTTAGTAGTTTTTCTACTGAGTAGATTTCTTTGTTATTGGAGGCAGGCTTCAAGCCAATGTTGAAAAGAGGGAGTGCTTTCTTTGTTTTTAATTGACGGATATTGCCGATGTTTAGCACTTGATGTCCCAGTATTTTGAGCTCCTCCTTGATAGCCTCTATGTCTGTACTCGGGTGTATGTTTCTCATCACAACCCTGAATGCTTTTTCTTGTTTATGTTGGTACGAGTTAAACTGAGTTCCTTTCGCATCAAGTTCTTTAATAATTTTGCTATAATGCTCTGGTTCGAAAACTTTGATCTTCACGTGATTATTGGCCATTGTTTTGATTTCGTACTTGTTTTGCGTGATTTCTCTCAGCAACTCAGTTAATGGTTTAATGTTTTCGACATCTGCTATTTTAATTTCGGGTACGTGACTTTTTGAGAGATCTGGAGTTTCACTGACATCTGCGGAATCGCTTACTGTTTCTTGTGCGAGTGTATCGAATCTATTACTAGTTGTTGGTGGCAGGCTTAACCAACTGGCTAGTTTAGTTTGTTTAAGGTTTTTGGTTTGTTCTGGACTTAGGTCACCTCTGGAACGTTTTCCATACTGAACTGTCTTCCATTTTCCCTGTTCATTTGTGTTGACTGCATCGAACGTAGGTGTTGCAGGGGGCTGGTAAATCTGAGACGTCTGCTGCTGGACTGACATTGGAATTATCTGTTGCACCGGGACCTGCATCGGCTGCTGGATGTATTGCCCATATTGGTCACAATAGAGGGCTGGTTGCACGAGGGTAAAAGACGGCTGGGACATTTATCCTCATCTATTGATGTTGTCACTTGTCGATAAGGGCTAACTCCGGCTAACTGAGTGATATTAGGTGCTTTCCTTTTACCACAAAACTCAGATCTGATCTAAGTTAGAGAGAAAAAGCGAGAAATCACATGCATGAAAGTGAGATATCACTTACAACTTGGGTCAGAATACTTAGTTTAGGTGGTAAAAGGAAAGCACCTATTGCCTGTCAAACTGATATGATGTGAAAAAAACTGGTTGATATGAAAATTTTAAACTTTAATAATTTTACCGTGTCATGCGTGGAAATGCGATTCGGGACAGGCGCAGAGATGTGTTGCGGTCTTGTGCACCAAAACCGCACGGGTCTCCTTTTCAATTTCACATAATTCTAAATTCATCTTGACGGCCAGGCGCCGACACAAACTCATCTCGCGCGGGTCCAAAAATGGAAGCAAATGCCAGAGTGCAATTAATTACTTTCGGTCCAAGACGCAACTTCGAGCCGATTATTTTCTAATTGGGTTTTGAAATTTTTCCTGTCGGGATGTTCCTTGTTATATTAAACATTCTACAGGACTTGATGCGTATCTTTGGAGTAGCAGTCCAAAGGGTTGGTGCTTTTATTGACACTTTTTTTCAAGGACGGCATCGCGTTTTTTAAATTGAAATGTCGAAAAAATCGAGCTCGCTCTGATGGGTCAAGATAATTTTTTCTTGACCGTCAAATGTGACAGGCTACTTTGATTTGCCTATTATTTATTGACATAAATTGAAAACAGGTCGGAAAGTTATGTTCCATTTGTTTACATTAAAATGGAGAAATGCATCAGACATTACATTCCGCAAAAATTTTCCGTCCATCTTTAACGGAAATGTGCGAAAAATGTGTTTCAAAAGTGGCCCGAAATTATTGTGCCGAATGTCGCCAGTGTAGCCAACCGCAGAGTTTTGGGGATTTTCTTCAGTTCACGCAGAACAAAATCTCAAGTCACTCGAATCATACGTTGGAAGATCGATCCCAGTATCATGCCTACTGAAATAAACCATCAAGCGTCAAATCACAGCAGCATCGAAGCTGACAATACTTGATACCTATTATGAAACTCATACAATAATACATCATTATTCAATTATACACATTTCACAATACTGTTACGAATTGGCGTTGGGTACTTTTATCATTGAGAGTTCGAGCATTGGCCGTCCGTTTATTCGCGGAGGCTCTGAAAAATCCATCGGGCTCGCGTATGTGTAGTAGGTTCACCTGTACCGTGATTCTAGTCGGCTGTGAGATTTTGTTTTCAAGTTTCCAAATCTGAAATATAGAAAATCCCCAAAACTTTGCGGTTGGCTGCTCTGGCTTCATTTAGCGTTCGTCGTTCGGACCACTTTTGGAACGTATTTTTTACGCATGTCCTCTGCAGATAGACGGAATATTTTTGCGGGACGTGATGTCTGACGCTTTTTTCCATTATATTGGAAAATGTAGTAATTTTTCGACCTGTTTTTAATTTTCGTCAATGAACAAATAAATCAGAGCAGCTTCGACATTTGACAGGTGTCAAAAATATTTCTAACCTCTTGAAGCCGGTTCAACTTCAGGTTGATTCAAACTAAAAAAGTACTAGGCCTTCGTCCAAAAAAGGGGTCCCATGGAATCATCAATCCTTTCACCTCTTGCAGTCGAAAAGACACGACGACGAATCATGAAGCACTATTGGCAAGACAAGGAACATCTCAGCAGGCCTGCAGTTGCAGCAGGATTTACGTATAAAAAGTTAATTTAACCGAATTTCAAAAAACCCAGCCGCTCAAAGTTGCGTATTGGACCGAAATTCCTGTGAGTACCTTCAGTTTGTAATTTTCCACCGTTTTGGAGCTTGGCGGAACGAGTTTTTGTATATAACTTCACTTCCAGAGAAGTCAGTTTCACACCTGGTAAAAAGGCGGCAAGCCTACAATGCTAAAGTAGAAAATTTGCCCAGCCAACTAGAGTCACAGTACAAGTGAACCTACTATACTGGCACGCTTTCGAATCGCGGCACCTTCGCCAATTGTGCAGATGTGTCTTATTCGTACGTCGGGATCTTCAGCGAGTTTTGTAACCGTGCTTGAGCATTTAGCATCGTATTCCTCCTACTTTTGTGTGATAACACTCTCACTCATTTGAAATTCGGATGCTTCTCTTTAATTTCGCCATTTGAAGTTATAATACTGAGCTTGGGTGTAAATTCACCCTTCGCTTCTTGCAGTTTTCAGAGCTCATCGGACCTCTACCGTCACTTTATTCCTCTTTGACAAGCTTTCTGTCAGAAGAGTTTCCGTCGTAGCTTGGACTATTCAATTCTTGTCAAAAATTTAAGAAAGCTAGTAAAATGTTGATGTGTTTATAGAAAAAAATAGTTCTTGTAGATATTCTGTCCCACCGTTCTTGATCTTCTCTACAGAATTGGATGATGGCCGTCTTCAATACTCTATTCACCCGCTCGACCGGATTAGCTTGGGGATCGTATGGAGCGACGGTAATCTTTTGAATCCCTTATTCTTCTACCACTTCTTGGAATTTCTTATAAAACTGCGGTCCGTTGTTTATTTTGATGCCGGTTGAATTGGGAGCGATAACAGTAGCCGCCTGACGGTAAATTTTGTAAGCACGCGAAAACAGAAAAAATCGAACGTCAAAGCGGTGAAAAGTGATTTGAAACATTTTTCGAAGCTCGTATCGGAAACACTCGAAGTCGTCGCTCCAAAGGGTCACAAACGATGCATCGCCCTTTTGCCCTGTCCACCCAGAAAGCTGCGCGAATTCCTAGTTCATTTATTCGCCAACATGAACGTCGCCTTACTATGATTTCAATTTATTTTTACTACAACCTATTTATTATATATCACCGCGAGAAGTTACCCTGGATCCACGGGGCGGGGCGGGGTGGTTCTGCTTTCCAGACGACGCGACGCCTGCACTCTATACTCGAAACGAATTTCAAGGCCTGTCACGTTCAATTTTTCACAAAAGCCAGTGCTCTTTGCCGGCGAAATCTTACGCGTCTGACGTTTACTTTTTCCCCGGTATCTCTTGAGGACGTATAGGTGGCGCCCTCCCATGGTTATTCTCGACTCTAATATCCAAATTTTACTATGATCTTTTGCTTAAATCCTTACCACACCGTGTTCGTTGTTGGTTTTTTCCAAAATAATGACGTTCGACCCGTCTCGAACTTTTCTTAGAACACAAATAGATGTACATTGTTTTCACTTGACCGAGGAGTGTAAAAGCGTGCTGGCGGTCTTCATTTTACGCTCTTTTCGTCAATTTATGCAGGAGCCTAGTAATTTTTGAATAGTTCCTGATGAATTAGCGGTGATAGTTGCACATCCCCAGTAACTCTTGAAACTGGAAGAGGGCAATTTCTGGGAGGCCTGCAGGCCGGCCGCTCCGAACCCGGTCTGTTGCACACTGCCGGCAGTGGTGGCCGCTCCAGAAGATTCTCACTTTTCAATCAATTGAAAGCGTGCTGGCATTCCTCGTTTTACACAAATCGCTTTTCTTCTCGTCAATTTATGCAGGAGCCTTGTAATTTTTTTAGTAGTTCCTGATGAATTAGCAATGATAGTTGCACATCCCCAGTTCTTCTGAACTGTTTTCAGTTTTGTGGGCATTGGAAAGTCCATTATCCTTTGATCTTGTCGGCATCGGGGGATGATCCCTTTGTATCTCCTGTATAGCCCAATATATCAATTTTCTCAGCCATGAACAGAACACAATAATCGATGTTTAGTGAGGCCGACTTTCTGCAATCTTGTCCAGTTTCACGTGTTCCTCATGTCTTTGAAAAAAATCACTATATCAAGGTATATCAAGATGTCTTTCTATTCACTGTCAGCAAAAACTTGATCCGCAGGGGCCTGGAGGTGGAGCATTTGTCAAACCGAAGGGCATTACTTGAAACTCGAATACTCCTTCATCTTGCGTTATAAATGCAGTCCTCTTATTTCTCCAGCGAAATCCTACCCCAGGACATGAGGTGGTGTAAATGTAGACTTGCATTTTCTTCTATGTTTGCGTTAAAAAAAAAGAGCTATTGACACTTGCCGAAGGCGACGCCGGCCTTTTGTATCTTGATGTAAACTGAGCATCGTCTGCTTGAAGAAGTCATTGGCATTGGCCGAAGGTAACGCACGACCGCCTGTATCTTTTGTAAACGAAAAAACTGATGAAATGGGAATAAAAAAGGGGGTGTAACAGAAAAACTTTTTCAGACGGTTTATTTTCAGGATACTGACCGGATGTTATGACAACACAGTGTACATATGGACGACGCACGGGAAGATGGTCGCGTCGTGCAAGCAGCACAGCAACATCATCAAGAAGGTGTCGTGGCTGAACCCCGAGGACCCCTCGAAAGGCTTCGTCAGCGTTTCCCACGACAACACGGGACTCCTGTGGGAATGGGACGTCGGAACCGACTCGATGACGCCCAAGATCTGGCTCAGAGGTCACACCAAATCCGTCGATTGCGTCGGAGTGAACACGAACACGCAGATGCTGGCCACCGGAGGTTGGGACAACAACCTTAAGATCTGGTCCGCCTCTTTCGAAGTCGACGATCAAGAACCGGCCCTGAAGAAAATCAAGGGACCGCACAACATCACCACGAGGACGCCTCTACACACTCTGACCGGACACAAAGAGGCCATCCAGAGGATCAACTGGATCGATGACCAGACGATCTGTACCGTGTCCATGGATCACACCATCAAATTCTGGGATGCAGAGGTGAGATTTTTGAACCAGACTTGATTGAGGGCTCACTTTCACCGTGTTTTATCTATTCAATTCCAGTTGTGCGGAATCAAGAACGAAATCGGTGGGCAAAAAGCCTACTTTGGGTGCTCGTGGTCGCCGCTTTCGAACACCTTGTTGACTTGCTCTGCGGATAAATTTATCCGTTTGTACGACCCGAGGTCTAGCGAAGGTTCAGTGGTGAAAACTACGTTCAAGTCGCACAAGATGTGGGTCAGCTCGGTCAAATGGTCCAAGTACGACGAGCACCTTTTCGTATCCGGAGGATACGACGCCAGCGTCAGGGTATGGGACACGAGGAGTTCCAAGGCCTCCTTGTACAACTTGCAAGGGCACGAAGGGCAAGTCCTAGAAGTCGACTGGTCGAACAACCGGTTTATCGTATCCGGCGGAAACGACAACCACGTCCATATTTTTAGAAACAAGAATGTTGAATAAACAAACTATTTATTATAGAATATAACACGAATAATAAACCCACATAATCAAAAATTATGCTTTATTTGTTTTACATAATTACATATCTTTCTTTCTGTGTGTGCCTACCTATATAAAATTGATTGGAGCTTAGTGTTAACGCCAGCTGGAGAATGACGGTGCTCTGCAAAATAAAAAAGTGAGAAATGTTGAGGGTCGAAATCTGAGTCACTTACCCGGAAAACTGTTGAGGCTGAGGAGGCGTCACAGCTTGTTGAGCTAAATTTCCAAAGCCCACTGTCGGTTGAGTGGCCAAGTTTCCGAAGCCGGTTTGTTGGTTGGCCATATTGCCAAAAGACGAGGTCTGTTGTGCTGCAGGTGATCCAAATCCTGCCGATTTCAAAATTTCGATTGAATCAATAATCTCGGAAGTCTGTGTAACAATCTTAAGATTTGTAATGAATGATCATATTGTCGCGTTCATGAGTGGCACACCGCTCAAACTCTGCTGCAAATTCGACTGCAGCAACGTGGGGACGGGTCAGAATTTGGATGGGTGGCCGAGTTGGGCGGACCCAGTCCAATTCTGAACTGGCTGATGCACAGACTCGTACAGAAAGATTAGCACCAGTCTGGAGATGTTACCTACAGAAACCAAGGCTGCCTTACCTGCCGTTGGGGAAGCGCCTCCGAATATCTTGCCCGGACTTCCGAAGGCCGGAGCTCCGCCGAAGGCTGGGGCCCCTCCGAAGCTGGGCGAGCCGCCGAAGGCCGGCGAGGCCGATCCAAAGACCGGGGCGCCTCCGAAACCGGAAGAGGGCGATTTCTGGAAGGCCTGCGGACTGGCCGCTCCGAAACCGGTCTGTTGCACGCTGCCGGCGGTGGTGGCCGCTCCAGAACTGAACGGTCCTCCGGAGCCGGGGCTGCTGAAACCGCCGCCACTACCGAAACCGCCCTGTTGTCCGAAAGCGGGCGGCTGTCCAGGAGAAACCGCTCCGAAGGTCGAGGGCGATCCAAACGCTGGAGCGGCACCTGAAATCGTATCAAATCTTGAAAACTGTTGAAATCAAGTACTGTGGCGATTGGCCTAGTTCAAAATTGAAATAGGTATCTAAGCATTGAAGCATAGCTGCAGTTGGCGAAATTGAGAGAGTGGGGATGCAAGATGCAGGACTGGGGCGAAGAAGTGGAGAAGACGCGAGGGTGGTTGGTGTTGGAATGTCATAAAAAGACGACGCCTTGTTTTGCGTTCCTGTTATTATTGCTATATTTTGTTGATGGAGTTGTTTATGGTTCAGTGATTCTATATTTGGTGTGGAGCTCTCTTTTGAAGTCAAAGGCAAGTAAATCACTGATTTGATACCATTAATTGATGTGGCATGTGTTCAGAAATTTATTGGCACAAATTATTGTGATATCCGAGTCGCACTTCAACTAAATAGTGTACGATCATTATTATAAATGGTCAGATGTTGAAACTCAATTATAGTCTAATAGTCGTTGAGCCAGGGGACTCGAATGGTTTCCACTTTGGGGACTTGACGTGTCTATACCTTTTTGGATTCCCCACAACACTAGCATGAAAATAAGCCATGATACGTTTTTGTATCGAGTAGCTTAATACCGCCATCTTGGAAAAACCGCGCCAAATATGTACGAAAAATGACAAAAATATGTCTAGAAAAGTACGATAGAAAGACAATGACGTGAAGTTCGGTTTGTATTTTGCCATAGCTAAACTATGAACTGTCATATTTGGAGCAACGAGACCTGTCAAAAAACGGTGTTAAACGATATTTAAGTTAAAATTGTTGTTCAATTTTATTCAGTTTAATTTTTCCAATTGGAGGTGCCGTTGATGAGAAAAAAAATACAAACCACAAGAACTACATATTTGGCACGTTTTTTCCAAGATGGCGGTCTTAAGCTACTCGGTAAAAAAACGTATCATGGCTTATTTTCATGCTGGTGTTGAGGGGAATCCAAAAAGGTTTGACACGTCAAGTCCCCAGGGTGGAAACCAAAATCGTTATTTTTGACTCCTGACTCATCGACTATAATGTCAGATTTAATCCAATTTCACGAAGAAAGTTCCATGGGTTTTTCCTACCTGTAAAGTGCTTCAAGTTGGCTTTGCTTTTCTTCTCTATGCGGTTAACACTTTCAGATTAGCTAAGCATTAGTTAGTGCGTTAAGATGTAAGCCCAGAAAAAAAATAGAATTGAGATTTAGACGCGCGAAAAAAGGGTTAAATTAGGTGCGGTATTGCGAAATAAACAAATAGACAAATCAATGTGACGTCAGGAGCTTACGAGAAGAACGATCTGGCTTCACAAAGAACGCGATAAGATGGCACCATGAACTAATGCGAAACAGAAGCAACAATTACCCGACCAAAAGATATAATCAACAGGTAGCTCCTGACAGGACGGACTTGACGTGACCCGTTTGGAAAGATGTTCGCTCGTCAAAGAATTGGTCCGGAACCTGGCTACCAAACAACATGACGCAATAGTAATAAGATAAGACTCTACAGGCCTTGCAGTACACGTGTGCAAAAAATCAGGCCCGTCGCAAAGGTCCTTGTGTCCCGCATGCAATTTGCACTATAACTTTAAACTGAGGCTGGAAGTTTAGGTTAGGAATTAGGAATGACGGGGCGAGTAAGGGAATTTGTGATCTGGAATATTTCTAAATCAACTGAAAATAAGGTAAGCAGTAAAGCAGCATTTTAATAACGCCTCCTTTGATAGTGCCCTGCAGCAAAATGGCATTCTGCAATAGCTCCCTATTGCTGAAAGCAAGAATAATTGATTAATTAACAAACAGTACGCGATCGAATGACACTAACAGACAAGGCTGCACGCTGCAAGTCATAAGACTCGCAAGTCGTTGTATATTAAAAGACACTATAGTCCGGGAGCCCACTGCAAAAATCTGGGTCGATCGCTTTTACGGAAAATTTCCAAATCAAATTGATTTTGAAATTATTATTGATGAAGGTATCATCCAATGTGGTTGATTGAAAAAATAAATTGAAAATAAATAATTTTAAAGAACTAATAGTTAAATATAAAATTAACTAAACCTAAAATCAATCTTGTTAAATAAATCGTTATTTTGTATTCAATAATTTTTCAATTGCCTCTAACCAGTCTGAATGAAACCGAATGAGAATAAAATGGGAAATAAAAATAAGTACCTGTTCCGCTCGTGTTCCTCCCTCCGAACGGCGAGCCTCCAAACGCACTCGGAGTCGACGATCCGAAAAGACTTTTCGTGTCCTGTTGCTGAGCAGTGGTGGCTCCAAATTTCGCAGCACCAAAGGGATTCGCGGCAGTACCACCGCCCGATTCTTGCTGTCCTTGACCACCGAAACCGCCACTGGGTGCGGTGGAACCGACATTCAACGCTCCGAATCCAAACGACGCGGCAGTGCTACCGCCGAAGCTCGGCTGCGCAGCCGGGGCGCCTCCGAAAGGCGAAGAAGCAGCAGCACCGCCGGCAGCAGCAGCAGCTCCGCCGAACACCGAAGGCGAAGCACCTCCAAAGGCGCTGGGAGTGCTCGTGGTGGGCGTACTGGAGCCGAATGCGGATGAAGTGGCCGGTTGCGTGGCGAAAATCGAACCGGAGCTCTGTCCGAACGGTGCGGTGCTTCCGAAAGCCGGGCTCGAAGCGCCAAAGGCAGCCGTACTTCCGCCGAACACACTCGCCGTAGTTTTGGCGGTTTCAAATCCGGCAGCGCCACCGCCGAATTGAGATGCGGCAGCCGGAGCTGGGGAGCCGAACGGTGCCGATCCAGCGAACGGAGTCGAAGTCGTTGGAGTACCGCCGAAAACTGACGGGGACGTGGCACCGAAAGCGCTGCCGAATGAAGGCAGCGCGCCACTCGGACCGCTTCCTCCGAATATAGAGCCCGAAGTGCTGGACGGAGCGGCGGCTCCAAAAGCGGAAGTGCTAGTAACCGTTCCGAACACTGAAGCGGTAGTGCTGGTGGCTCCGAAGGTGGAACTCGCGGTCGCGGTTTGGCCTCCGAAAGAAGGCGTGCTGCTGCTGGTGGGCGCTCCAAAAGCGGAAGCGGTGCCGCCAAACGAAGGAGCAGCAGTGCCGAATACCGACGCGCCGGTTGAGGGGGGCGTGGCACCGCCGAAAATCGAGGAGCTCGTGGCGAATGCAGTGCTGGTGGGAGGAGTACCGCCGAAAACGGACGCGCCAGTTGTGGGAGGCGCGCCGCCGAAAATCGACGCGGTCGTCGTTGGAGCACCGAATGACGTCATGCTTCCGCCAAACACCGAAGCGCTAGTCGTCGCCGGCGTGCTTGCAAATACCGAAGCTGTATTGCTGAACGCGGAGCTGGTGGGAGGAGTGACGCTGGAAGTGCTGAAGGCGGGGGCAGAGGTGCCAAAAGTGCTGCTGGAAACGGAACCAAAAACTGAAGGGGCAGTAGCAGCCGCAGCAGAAGCAGGTTTTCCACCAAACACCGACGCTGTAGTTGCAGCAGGAGCACCAGCAAATATAGACGTTGTAGTAGGCGGGGACGTACCGAAAGCCGTACTCGTCGTGCTTGCTCCAAACACGGAACCAGGGCTGCTGGGTACTGGCTCCGTTTTTGGGAACGACGGCGGTGCTGCAGAAGCAGGAGCAGTCGTATTAGGAGCAACGCCACCTTTCTGTTTGCTGTGAGCCTCATCACTCATTGCGAAAATCGCAGCGGCTCTGCTAGTAGTCACATACGGTGTGGGAGCTTCAACAGAAGTAACCGCAAAGACTGATTTGGAAGGCGTCCCGAAAATGCTCGTCGTAGAAGGAGCCGCAGGCGTGCTCGAAGTAACGTCTGATGGAGTACTTGCTGCGGTAGAGGGGGTCGCAAAAGTACTCGCGGTACTTGCAAAAATCGAAGTACCAGTGGTAGAGGGAACGCCGAAAGCTGTTGTAGTTGCAATGCTAAAAGCACTTGGCGTGTTGGCTGGTGCAGACGTGCTTGTAGTAGTAACAACCTGGATGGTGGTAGCAGCAGCAGCGGTTGCAAAGGCACTGGTCGCAGCAGTCGACGTTTTGAAAGCCGACGACGACGCTGCCGGTGCTTTGGCGAAAGCTGGGGCGGCACCGAAAGCCGAACCGGCGCTTCCGAACATCGAGGATGGAGAAGCGGCCGCAAAAATCGACGGAGCTGCTCCAGCTGACGTGGCAGCTGTAGCAGTCGTTCCAAATGTAGCGGTTGTTCCAAATAAAGGCTTGGATTCGGTACCCGTTCCGCCGAAAATTGACGATTTGCTGCTGGTGCTTACGGCAAAAATCGAAGTGACTGGAGCGAAGCTGGTACTGCTAACCTTCTGCCCGACAGGTTTCATCGATTCGAACACTGGCGTTTTGACGTCGCTCTTGGCTGGTATTGTTGCCGCCGCTTGGTACTTCAAACTCGTCTCGCTTGCGGACGGCGCCGCCGCAAAAGCCGACTTGGCCGAGTCCTGGCTTTGCGATCCGAACGAAAACATCTGCGACGATTTGGGCAGCTGAGGCGGAAGGTCGGCGGCTGTTTTATCTCCGGCGTCGGGCAGCACGTGGATCTGACTGACCCGCGGTGCGGTTACGGTTCCGGTTTCAGCACGGATCGGCTTCACGACCGAGTGAGTGGTGAAATGCGCATCCCGATTCTGCGACCAAGCCTGCGACGGCATGCTCTCGGTCGTCCTCGCGATGAAGGCCGACTCGCCCGGCCCCAAAATCCTGCCGTCGTCCAGCGGTCTACTGGTCAGATTCCACTGAACGGACTTGTTGGCGTTCGGATTGGCGTAAGTCGGTGCGAATGCCGAACCGAAACTGGTGGAAATCGAAGCCATCTTCTCCAGAACGTGAGGAGCGGGGGGAGTGCGTGAACTCGGTGGCTCTGCTGGCGCTTTTTGCGTCGTCGTCTGACGAGGTGACGACTCCACTGCGATTCCCATGCCGCGTTGGGCGTTCCAGTTCGGTTTCAGTTTGGTGCCTTTCAGTTCGGAAGCGGACGGGAGATTCGACTGGCCAAAGATGCCCTTCTCCACTTTGATTTTGGTGGGCGGGCGCCCGCGCAGGCACGACCTGAGTTCGTTCATTTTGGCAGGCGTGAGTTGGCGGTTGCGCCTGCGCACCTGGTCGATCTGCATCTGGTAGATGTCGACCGGCTCGAGGCGGAGCGATTTCATTTCGCGTTCGATCTCTTCGGCGTTGTCCAAGTTGAAGATGAGCGGCGACGGACCGATCGGTTTGCGCGATTTGGTCTTGATCCTCGACGAGATGTCTTTCAAAATGTAGTTCTGCAACAAAAAAAAACGAATGCTACTGACCAGACCTCACTCACTAACACGTTGTTACCGTCAAAACCCATACATCATGCAACACGGCATTCTCAAAACACCATAATCTGGCACATTCCTGTTACTACAAGCTCTCCGTTACCACGGTGTCATCCCTCAGAGGCTGTAGCCCATAACAGACAGGATTCTTTATACGAAATTATGAGTGCCGAAGTCAGCGTTTCTACGCCAGCTTCCATGTACTTGATTGATTCTGTGTGCTGCAAGGTGTTCACAATCAAACTACTTCCTCCTCCAACTTCAACTGACCAAACCTCACTTCCTGACATAAAACCAATGCTTCGTGTCTCGTGTCTATTTCCGTTCTCCAAGGTGCCAAGATGACCTTGAATAAAATTTCGTGACTTTGAAGGTTACTTGAATTACTAAGTTAACCTCTACTACAAGCAAAATATTTTTAAAATAAGAAAAGCTCATTGGCCGCACGACCTGCTCGGAAACGAAAAATTCAAGAACTCAAAGGTTATTTGACGCATGACCAAAATATTTGGACTTGAAGGTGTGTTATTGTTCATGAAGGGTTGCTAACGGCAATAATTCGTTCAGCGGAACAGTGATTCGAGTGACAAGTGAGATTTTGTTTCTGAGTTTCCAAATATGATAATTTGAACTGTAAAATATTGTCACCAGTATGGGTTGACAACATCCCTTCCCACGCGACGAAGGTAGTCGCTAGTAAAAGCAACGCGGAATGAGTGCGATAGGAAGTATGCGTTAAGGTAAAAAGAGTGTAAAAGTGTAGGAGGAGAACGGGTCGGGCCTGTCCGACCGTTCGAACGAGGGGGAAGGTTCCCTTGCCTACGTGTGAACATGTGTGAGCCGAGAATGCCAAAAAGGCAGCGCAAGTGAACGAGGTAAGTCTTGGACATTGTACTTGATAGGTAAATACATAATATATTTATTTAGAATGACTGGACTCTTCAGTTGAACTACCTGAGTTACTAACCCCTAATAGTCCGGCTGGTAAGAGAAACCACCTTGCATTTTAGAGACAAGCGACGAAATTTGGCACACTTGTTCACTAGATCCTACTCTTCGATTCAAGAAATGTTGCCACCATCTGCGGAAATCGTGCAGACACTTTATACAGGGTTCAGTAGAAAAAGTTTGTTGAAAAATCGTAAATCGTGAACCATAACCGGTGGACGTATGTAAATCAGGATATTGATGACTTATTCAATGCTCATGAAGATGCTGCAAACAGTTTTGAAATATCTTGAGACGTTTCCGAAATACGTTGAAGAAGTGAAATTTCTTCAACTCTTTTATTTTTTCAATAAATCAGTTGTTTTTGGGGATATTGAGCTGCAACTTGATATTCCGGCAAACAAATATGTTTTCAATGAACCGCGATGTGGAGCCATCGACAAAGCCTGCTAGATTCGGAACTAAGATCTTCAACTTTTTTTCCATCGTGAGCGCCATCTTCAAATTGCCCTTCGTGAAATTGTTGAAAAAACAACAGGTAACGACTTTATTGGACACACACGATGTTTCATCATGAAAAACCAGGTACTGAATTGTGGCAATGACCTCTTCGCCTAAGAAACGTTATCAAGTTCGTTTTTCCTGTTTTTCCTCAACTTACGTGACAATCATGCCCGAATGAAACTTTGGATCAATTGAATGTTTGCGATATTTCAATCAACATTGTTTTGCAACGTCAGTCACGAAATTTCATCATCATCAGTCAAGTGGTGTTCTTTTGGCAAACATTTGAACAAAAAGTCTGCTTAAATATTTGTGAAAAGGGCAAAAAATGCAGGGTCACCTTCTGTCCTCAAACCCGATTAAAGAAAATATATACCCAAAAGTGCTACCAACTAATACTGAAATGATTTGGAGGAATGTGGTCCGTAGTTTAAAGCCAAGCTCAAACTGATTGTTACATTTTAGTTCGCAGGAGGGACGTGAAAAGTGTTGCTACGGCTTATACATATTTGAAGCGTTTCTGGCAATATTCAACATAAAACGTTTCAAATATTGAGCTGTAGCAACACTTTCGACGTCCCTCCTGCAGAAGTAGGATGGAAAAATCCATTTCGGTTCAACTTGAAACTACAGCAGACATTCCTCCGAACTCTTTCAGTATCAATTGGTAGCATTTTTGATAACAGATTTTCTTCAATCGGGTTTGAAGGGACGACGTGACCCTGCCGTTTTTGCTTTTTTCAGAAAAATCAAAGCAAACTTTTTGTTCAACTGTTTGCCAATAGAACACCACTTGGCTGATGATGATGGAATTCAGTGACTGCTGCACAAAATAATGTGGATTATAATGTCGTCAACATCCAATCGATCCAAAGTTCCATTTGATGATGGTTATCACCTAAGTTGAGGGAAATCAAGAAAAACTAACTTGATGACGTTTCTTGGCCGAAGAGGTCATTGCTGCAATTCAGGACCTGGTTTTTCATAATAAAATAAACGCGTGTGTCCAATTAAGTCGTTACCTGTTGTTTTTGCAACAATTTCACGAAGGGCAATTTAAAGATGGCGCTCACGATGGAAAAAAAAAGTTGAAAATCTTAGTGTCGAATCTAGCAGGCTTTGTCGATGGCTCCACATCACGTTTCATTAAAAACATATTTGTTTGCCGGAATATCAAGTTGCAGCTCAATATCTTCAAAAACAACTGATTTATTGAAAAACGAAAAAAGTTGAAGAATATTCACTTCTTCCAACGTATTTCGGAAACGCCTCAAGATATTTCAAAACTGTTCGCAGCATCTTCATGGGCATGGAATCAGTCATCAATATCCTGACTTACATAGTCCACCGGTTATGGTTCACGATTTACGATTTTTCAACAAAATTTTTCTACTGAACCCTGTATAAAGTGTCTGCACGATTTCCGCAGATGGTGGCAACATTTCTTGAATCGAAGAGTAGGGTCTAGTGAACAAGTGTGCCAAATTTCGTCGCTTGTCTCTAAAATGCAAGGTGGGAACCATACATGTAGCTAAACGTCCGGACTAGAACGCACGGTCGAAAAGGCAATCAGCCTTTAAACCTATCGCGACAGTATCTCCAAAATTTTGCATTTGCTTGCACTGGATATTTTCGGCACGATAATTCACGACACAAGATATCGCCCAGGCTACTTTCAAGTCGCATTTTTCGCACATTTTCGCTACAGAAAATTGGATTTTTTCCGGGACGTGATATTAACGCTTTTCTCCATTATATTGGACAACGGCATAATTCTACGATCCGTTTTCAGTTTCCGTCAATAAAAATATTCGAACCAGCGTGCAACATTATTTGGAAGTCGAGAAAAATTGGTCTAACCTCTTTGAGCGAGCTCGATTGTTCGACGATTCAATCTAGGGAATACGATGCCGTCGCTCCAAAGAGTGTATGCCAATGGAAGCATAGACCTTCTGGCCTGATCCAGCCAAAAAGACGCGCCATACCCTCAAGAATTACTGACAAAGCATGGAACATCCCGGCAGGTGTGCACATACACCAGGATTTACGGGTGAAAAGGACAATGCACGGTTCTTATGGAAAATACTCATGGAATCCAATACTATTCTCACGGATTTACGTGTGAAAAATCTAATAATCCAAATTTCAAAGAATCCAGCCATTCAAAGTTGCGTACTGGAACGAAATTATTTTAATTACATTTAGTTTGTCATTCGCCCCCGTTCTCTGGCCCGCGCAACACGAGCTTGTGTCGACACTGCCTAGCCGTGAAGACAAATTCTGAATGATGTGAATTTCGAGAGGAGCTCGTGCGGTTTTGGTGACTAAACGACGGTGTCTATTACGTTTCTGCGACCCCCCGAGTCGCATTTCCACGCATGACACGGCCAATTTTTCAGACTTGTTACGTTTGAAAATACCCACTCCCGGGTTACGCCACTGGGATGGACGCTGAGGCTGCGCGCCATTGGTGTGGACCGTGACAGCAGTGGCACCAACCGCGCGACGGGTCAGGCCGATGGTTTTGCCGTTTCTTTTTTCCTTCGTTATCGAACGAAAAACTTGCCCTATAAAACCGACCGACGTGTGATTTTTTTCTTTTTTGTCTCGACGCAATGGGGTACTTGCCCAAATTTTTTTTATTGGCTTAAT
Source organism: Anaspis maculata (assembly GCA_949128115.1). NCBI lineage: Eukaryota > Metazoa > Arthropoda > Insecta > Coleoptera > Scraptiidae > Anaspis > Anaspis maculata. The sequence continues at coordinate 78,966,321 of OX421964.1, read as the reverse complement.
AGATAGTATGGATGAAAATATTGTGACCGAATTTTTTCTTTTCCCTCAATTCCCAAAATTTCGGCCGTAGTGCCTGTTTCAAAAATATATTTGTGACGTCACAAATATTTATACTAAAAACTAAACAAACAGCACTGTTGGGTTGAAAGCTCAAAAAACTAGTAGAGTGGCATCACAATATTTGAAAAATACAGACATAACAATTTCAGTGAAGTTTCCGTATTGTTACCAACTCTTTGAAAAAAAATTGAAAAAAAATCTTTCCAACCAATGGATATATTTTCCGGAAATTTTCAGGAAATACTATTTATCACTCTTGTTGATGATTAAAAGTATTTTCAGTCAAATCCGTTTCATTGGCAAGTACCCCATTGTCGAATACACATTAACGGAAGAGAACACTCCATGGGGCGCCCCCCCGACGTGGTGGTCCTCCCCCTCGAATCGTTGTCAAGCTCTGGGGGCACCAGGAAAACTGGATTCTGGCGCCCGCGACCCCAATATGACCATCTGCGCTCTCCGACAAGAGGAAGTCGATTTTTGCTTCCAGCAAGAGGCCAACCACGTTCGGCAAAAGCGGTGTCGCTGACGCCGCCAGATCAGGAGGCTAGGAGTACTCGACTGGGAGGCACCACCTCACGGAGCCCCCGGACCTGCACAGACGCCGGCCTCCCCCCAGTCAGACAGGGAAGTTCAGTTTGTTTTGTAGTTTCAAGTAATCGATTAGCTAGCTCCGTTTCCTTTATCGGCATGATTGGTAGAGGGGTACGGCCTTCTGCCAAACCTTTCGTGTGATTTCGTACTTATTGATTTCAATTGTAGCAGACTTCAACATTTAGATGTCAATTTGACAAGCAACATTACTTTCAAACAAATCAGTTTCACACCAGGTAAGAAGGCGACAAGCCATGTAAGGCTCAAAAAGTTGGCCGAAGTCATTCGAATCACGGTTTTGCTGGACGTTCTTCACTACCAGCAATGGCAGGGAGCGACGGGACCATCAGGTGGTTGCCGAAAGAGGCGGCCAGAGATATCGTGCCAAGAAATTACCTACGTTGCATTTTTTTTCGATACTAACCTGCCTCTGCATGATGGCGCTCTGCTTGACCATCGTCTGGAAGATCACCTCCATGGTCGGCAGCTCCAGCTTGCGTGTCTTCTTGCAGTAATCCTGGAAGTTCTCCCACTGTTCATCCAGAGCACGGTTGGCCTGCGACAGCTGCGATTCCAGATAGTAACTGGCGTGACGTATGTCCTGCAGCTGTTTCTTGGAAGCGGAATCCAGAGGCTGCGCCCGAATGATCACCGACATCTTGTCGTCATTGGACGCCACGTGACGCGACACCGCCTCTTCGTACCAGGCAAATGACTGGAGCAGGTTCTGCTTCAAGCCGTGAACCTGTGCCAAAATCGAATATGTATCATACAAAATCATTCATGAAGCTTAGTTCAGGACAGGCGATTTTTCGCGGCGGAGCGCAACTGAGCTGAGCAATTTTTTCATCTGAACCAATCACGTCCCCACACCGTGTTTGGCCCTGGCAGAAAAACCTTTCTGCTCAGCTCGGCAAAAGCTCGAAAATCGCTTTTGATAGTCTTCAATTTTTGCTTTCACCAATAAAAAAATGACAGTCGAGTTAAACGGGAAAACTGAAAAGTATACGAACCTCGGCGGATTGTCCGGCGGTGATTTCGGTGATCTCTTTCAAAAACTCTTCCAGCATCTGGGTCGATTGCACCAAGATGCTCTTCTCCTCATTCGAAGCCGGCCCGACCTCCAGCGTCCCCGGCGGTGGAACCTTTATGGCTCTCATGTGCGATTCCAAATAGGCCACCTCGACCTGCACCATCTGGTTGAAGAGCTTTTCGGTTTCGGGGTCGTCTTTTTCATCGACGACGGCAACAACTTCTTGAGGAGACGGTGCCGCTGCTTCGACCTGAGAAGCAGATCGGGCCGGAAGTGCATCCGACAAAGGAGGAGCGGAGCTCGATGGGGGAGCGAAAATGGACGATTGAGACGACGAAGTCGTCGTCGGTTTGACGAAACTGGGCGGAGGTTGCATCGACGAAAGGATGGGAGATTGAGGTAAAGATGCGGGGGATTGCGGTGGTGCTCCTAAGCCGCCTCCCAGTCCTCCCAAGCCTCCTCCTAGTCCTCCGAATCCTCCTCCGAACCCTCCCAGTCCTCCCACTGCCCCTCTTCCCATTCCTATTCCGCCTCCTAATCCACCTCCTCCTACTACCACTACTTCATCAGCTTTCACTGCAGGGGGAAGTTCCGCAGAAGTTGGGATTTCATATAAAGGTATCTTCGGAACGAACGCTTTCGGTGGAGCTTGTTGCTGCTGCTGCTGCTGTTGTTGTTGTTGTTGTTGTTGCTGTTGTTGTTGTTGTTGTTGTTGTGGTTGTGGTGGTTGCTGCTTAAGAATCGGAGTCAAGGTGCACTGTCCAAAACTAAGAGGTTGCGTAGTAGCAACGGCCGATGGAGAAAACAGCGAAGTCGAAAAGCTAACAGATTTTGGCGCGGTGGTGCCTTTGGGTGTGTCGAAATGATGCTGAACTTGTTGTTGTTGTTGTTGTTGTTGCTGCTGTTGGTGTTGTGGAGGAGGAGTGGAAAACTGCTGCTGTTGAGCCTGTTGCGGCGGCAACGGCGTGGAAGCGACCACGGGCTGCGGCACGGACAAAACGACCGGTTTGGCGATCGGTTTCGGTTTGAAGAAGAAACCCAAACCGGTGGTGTCGTGCACGGGATCCGGCGGTGTGCATATCGTCGGCAGGTTTTCCTTCAGGTTGACGACGTTGAAACAGCAAAGCGTTCCGTGATGCGAGAGGACGAGCAGGATCGGTGTGGGTGGCAGGACGCCTTCGCCCCAGGGCACATTCTGGGTGCTGCTGATGTCCAGGGCCATGCCCACGGGCAAGGTTTCTTGGTGATCCGTGCTCAAGGGCAGTTCGGCACGGGCGGCGTCGCCCATGATCCACTGCGACCACGAATCACCGGTCGAACCGAGCACGCCAATTTCCATGCTGTTGGATGAACCTACCAGGAGTACGTTCCTGTCGAAAAAATTGAAACATGAATTACTCTCGTTGTGGCTTGTCTTGTTCGAGTGATCGTCACGAAAAATTCAACGGTGTTGATCTGATGTAGGGTACTGTAGTAATCCTAGCATATTGATTGTTTTTGTTTAGTTATATTTTTCGGACGAGTGTGATTTGAATTGGCTGGAATGTCGATGGGAGAGCGCATTTCTGGGAAAAACCCAAAGAGTCGAGCCACGGGGGATAGGCAGTTCAACGAGTCGCGAGAAAGAAGCCGATAATATCCATGAGTGTGTGATGGAACGCATTTTCAGCGAATTTTTACAAACTTACTCTAATACTTCGACGCGAGTAAAATATTTCTATATCAGGAACTGAATGTAAACGCGACGGAAATTTAGGTAAAAGACGGGACTTGATTTTGTTTGTTCTTGCTGACCAGACGTTCCGAAGACGACGTGTGCCGTAATTTACTACAGGTGGGTCGTTTTTACATTATTTCCTAAAATCATACTCTAAATCGCTTTTGGTTTGACGGCATTAGTTTTTGGGTGATTCAATTTTTGTTTTTACGCATGTAGAGCCAAATTATGAATTTAAAGTCGCATCTTCCTGTTGTGGGCGTCACATTTTACTTGTTTCCGGGAATCCAGAACAAAGAAGAACACCGAAAAGGGGTTTTCGCGGTTTTTACAGCCTGGTTTGAAACGAGGATGGAAGCTCCCTACGCGTCTCGTGGATTTCACTAATTTTCTGAGATGCCCAACGGCCCTCTTGGCCCTGGACGTGTGTTACCTACGCGTTTTTCCCATGGATGATGTCATACTCGTGTTTGGATCGCACTTATTTTTCAAGGAAAGCACAGCGGTGCCTTGCGAGAAGAATCTAACAAGCGAATATGCCTCATGGGCATGAGGCTCAGTAGCGCACTTCCTTTTTGAAGGATTAGTGGACGCAAGATGTTAATTAGGGTTCTACCGTTATTTGGGCACAAATTCGTCAGAATCATGAAATTTGGCTCAAAAATCAAAATGATCGTACTAATGATCAATGATGGGTAATAAAGAGATTTCAATATGGCGGCCAAGATGGTGGCAGAGCATCATTTGTCCAAAATCGGATGTATTTTGATGAAGTTCACATCGCCTGTGAATTTCACTCAAATCGGACCAATTTCAGAGAAATTCAAAATGGCGGATCAAAGATGGCGGCCAAGTGACAAAAATTATTGGTCAACTTTATATGGTGGTCACGTACGCATTTGATTGGCGTTGGCACTACATTCATATCTCTTTTCGTTGAGGCATAATTCTCCTAGTTCTATCACTTCGAAACATGTTCAATATTGAGAATGCAAGATGGCGGCGGGGCATCAATTGTCGAAAATTGGATAGATCTTGATGTGGTTCACATTGCCTGCAAATTTCATTTCAATCGGATCACTTTTAGAGAAATTCAAAATGGCGGATCAAAGATGGCGACAGAATAACAAAAAACTAAAAGTCAACTTGACATCCTGGACATATGTACTATTGATCAGCGTTTACACCACATCGATATCTTTTTTCCCTGAGGAGTTATCCCAGATACGGACGGACGGACAGACAGACGGACGGACGAACGGACGGACGGACAAAGTGAAGCTAAAAGCGCCTTTTTCCCTTTTTTTTTTGGGAAAGTGCGCTGAAAGTAACGCGTATGGGATTTTCTTTGTTTCACGTTCGAGCTTACGTGCGTATACGGGAATTGTTTTCATGTTCAGGTCCGGGCTTAGATTGATTTCCTGTATGAGTCTGTTTTACGTTCTGATTTTTTGTCATTTTTGTTGTCTCACGGATTTTGTAAACTTACTGATTTTCATGTCAATATTTTTTATGACCATTTCAATTAATTTTGTGCGTAATTTGATTGTCATGTACTTACGTGACTGTAATTTTTGTATGTCCTTATTTTGTCTGTGTCATGATTTGATTTCATGTAAATGTCATAGTCCGTCGTCTTTTTTATAACTCTCATATTTTTATGTCATGTTTTTATGCTCGCTGCTATGTTTGTCAGATATTCAATGTGGGTATTTACAGGATCCTACTAACCACCCCCATTTTGTCTTGTTTTGGGTTGTTGTTGTTGATGATTTTATCTGCATTGTTGATTTGTTGATTTATTATGCATTGTTTCCTGATGTGTTTTACAATTGTTTACTGATGTTTCTTTCTGCAATTTTGTTTTTACTAATCTCACTTACACTGAATACCGGAATCTATCAGTGAGTTTTTGTTATTCATTTGTCATGTATGTGGGAGTCTTCTTCTTTGGGCTTGACTCAGGGGTTTCTTTGACTGGGTTCTTCCACTGAGTGCCCTTTTCCGAATCCGTCACTCTCCTCTTTTTCTTTGACTGACAGTATGACATATTTTGTTGTTGTGTTTTCAAGTGTTTTTGTTTATTTTGTCTATTGTGTGCCATTTTGCAAGTCTGTCATCCTGTGTTAGGTGTTTTATGAAAAGAATCTGATTCATTTAAATTTTGCTGATGATTTTAATAAAAGTTCATTTTGTTTGCTGTTAATTCGTGTTTTTGTTCAACTTTTCAATACAATTCTCATCCCTAAAGTTCCGTTCTCGTCGAGAGTAGTAGAACCTGAGTGAGACGACAACGTAAGCAAAACGTAGGTAAGAGGACCAAGGTCGAAGGGGAGGGGGGTAACGACAATCACAGCCAAGGGTCAGAATAAGGGGAGCAGTTCAGGTGGTCAATAGTTTGGCAAAGTTTAGGGCAGCTGGGAGCAATAAACTAAAGCAACACAAAAAATGTAACGTCTGAGAATTTCACTGAGAGATGGGTGAAAACCGATTGTGGGGGCTATAAAATTTAAAGGAATTTCTATGGCGAGTGGGATTGCCAGCGAAAGAGGAATCGGAGAGGTTTGAATGGAGCCGCGACCATCGGCTCGGGACAGGCCCACAATATTTGGGACACGTGTTATATTGGAAAGCTCGGAACTAACCGTGGGAAGGGAACAAATTTTTGAATTTTTTGATACGAAAGCCCTGGTGAATGAGAAATTATCAGATTTGCAGTTTCACTAGATGGGCAATTTATCAAGGATAAAATAGACACCACACAAGCCGGATTTTAAACTAACGAAGTTCCGTCCAATTCAGCCAATTTAAGGTACATGATTAGGGTTTTTCATGTTCGAAAGGGGCCTCTAAATTATAGAAGTAAGCTATAATAGTTAGGCGTGTCTTAAGTCAGATGGGAATGAAGAGTTATAAATAATAGAGATAAAACGTCTCAATTAGTGCGGGGAAATGAAACAAATGGAGACACCAAGAATCAAATGCGCGATCGTTTGCAGGAAGGAGTCGCTCGCTATTGGTAAAGCACTAGGATTGGCACCAGCGTAGCTATATCTCAATCGATTAATTAGAGGCACGTCAATTGGCCGCTGTGTGAGCAGACTTATTGTTGAATTCCGATCATATCAACGTGTTGATTGAGAGTCGAATTTTCTGGGGTCCAATACCCCTCCAACAAAGTACTACTGGATCAGGCTGAAATATGATGAACGCGGTCGCCGAGAGCTAACATCAAAGCTTCATCATGTGAATAAAATAGCAAGCCCTTTGTTCCCTCTCGGTCAAAAAGATGACCGCTAAGGCGGTATGATGTCAGTCTTGGCCAAAAAAAAATGGCGGCTGTACATTGCCCAATGCCCACCTCTTAATGACACCTCCAATTACTGAGACAAGACGGTTTCAGGCGTAAGGCGATCAAACCGAAGGGTTGTGAATAATTCAACATAAATTGCGCGATGGGGACCTGACCGCGAGAAAGAGCAGGTTATCTACAGGCCTGAGTCGAGGTACGACAGAAGAAAATTATTCCGAGAGCATCGTTATCATTTCCTCCAAAAACATCTTTTGCAAATTTCGCCCAAAGATTGTTGTTTTCTGACAAGAAGACGTTTTCAAAATCTCTGTAAACCTTACCAGGTTTGCTGCAAAATCGTGTAGAACTGCGGCGGCCTGGTGTTTCCGTTGCTATAGCAAACGTCGTCGTAGTTGGTGAACACCGGCTCTCCAGTTTTCGGCGCGTCCACCACGATCACGCAGGCCCCTTCGTCGGGATTGGCCGACTGATAGACGCCGACGAACTGGTAGTTCGACACCCACTGCAGCGAAATCACCGAGTGGGGCTGCTGCTTCAGCTGCGGCGCGTTGATCATCTTGACCGCCTTCAGGTCGGGCTTGTACTGCGTGATCTTTCCGTCTCTCGATCCGACGGCGATCTGTTTCCCCTTGGGCGACCAGCAGAAGCAGGTGGCGGCGGCGGCGGCCGGCAGCTCGTTGATGTCGACGCCGCCCGGCAGCTTCAGCTCGTACACGCCCAGGGTGCCGTCGCTCTTGCAGGCGGTGAAGATCTGCCCGAGGGCGGGGTTCCAGTCAGCCTGGGTGACGGTGACGCCGGGCGTCGGCGACAGGCGCACCTCTTCGCCGGCCGGGGCGACCGCCTGCGTCCAGAACGAGACGACGGAGTAGAAGGTGACGAAGGGGCAGCCGCTTCTGGTGGTGACCACGGCCAGGATGGTGTGGTCGCAGTTGGTGGCCAGGTAGGTGGGCGGCGACGGCAGGGGTATCTCGCGTCTGGCATAGTCGACGCCCACGTCGCCGGCTGATTCGTGTATGGTGTGCGTTTGGATAACTGAAAGTTAAACATGACTTATTTAGACGCGCTCCTCTTCTTAATACTGGTTTAGTAAATGCGCAAGGTAAACATCGCAGTTAACGAAGTGGAATTCTCAAAACACGATTAGGGATATAGTGCGTCCAGTGAAAACCTGCTTCGAGTGACCTGAGAGATTTTGCAGATTTTGTTCTAAAATTTTTAGCGCATTTTCCATCTTGATGAAAATCGCTATTGCAACCGCTTTGTCCGTCCGTCCGTCCGTCCGTCCGTTCCTCGAACTCCTCCCAAACTAGACGACCTAGCTTTCCAATTTTTTCGCTGTTACATAGCTGCCACTCCCAAAGGAGGGCTAGGCTATATTGGATGTCCATATTGCGCCGCCAACATAGAGAAAACCGCCCCCGATAAACTTGAAATAACATAATATTGCACTTTCTACCAGACCTGATGCTCTGGTGTTTTCATTTTTTGAATAATTCATAGTTGCCACTTATAAACGTGAGCCAAGAAACATTCCGTCTTCAATATGCGCCGCCGACATGAAAAAAACTGCTAAAAACCGCCCCCAATCATTTTTAAATGAAAAACATAGACGGCCCCGTAGCACAGTCGGTCGTCTGCCGTCTGTGGTGCGGATGGCGCGGGTTCGAATCCCGGTCAGTCATGGATGTTTTGTGTGTGTTCAAAAATTTGCGTATATTGTTATTCAAATGTATAATTTACTGTTATCAATAGAAGGCGCAAAAACTCCTATGGCGCTGATAAGCCGAGAAGGAGGAAAACATATATATTTTAAATGAAAAACATAAACCCGAAGACATAGCGATCTGATTCTTTCGGTATATAAATAGCTGACTAAAAATGGGAAAGGATAGGCTACTTTTGGTTAGTCGCCGCCTCCAGATTCCGCCCCCAAACGATAAAAAGTGCAACTTTAACGAATGTTACTGATTGAGATGTTCCCTTAAACATTAGGAACTGCTAACTCAAATTATGCAACATTTGCTCAGCCGAACGCTGCCGCTCCCACACGCCGCCCCCAAAGTAAGAGAAAAATGAAAAACATGAACCCGAAGACATAGCGATCTGAGTTTTTCGCTATATGGATAGCTAACTAAAAATGGAAAAGGATAGGCTACTTTTGATATGGCGCCGCCTCCAGCTTCCGCCCCCAAAAGAAAAAAAGTGCAACTTTCAACAATTTTCACTGATTTAGCTGATAATGTTACCTCGAACATTTAGAAACTCTTGACTCAAACTGTGCAAGAATTTCTTTGCCAAACTCTGCCGCTCCCACACGCCGCCCCCAAAGTGAGAGATGAATGTAAAACATGAACCTGAAGACATAGCGATCTAATTCTTTTACTATATTGATAGCTAACTAAAAATGGGAAAGAATAGGCTACTTTTGATATGGCGCCGCCTCCAACTTCCACCCCCAAAAGAAAAAGTGCAACTTTCAATAATTCCCACTGATTTACATTTTAATGTCACCTCAAACATTCAGAAACTCCAAACTCAAACTGTGGAAGAATTTCTTTGCCAAACTCTGCCGCTCCCACACGCCGCCCCCAAAGTAAGAGATAAATGTAAAACATAACCCTGAAGACATAGCGATCTAATTGTTCCGCTATATAGATAGCTGACTAAAAATGGGAAGAGATAGGCCACTTTTGATTAGTCGCCGCCTCCAGCTCCCGCCCCCAAACAAAAAAAAATGCAACTTTCACAATTTTCACTAATTGTCATATTTCCTTGAACATTTAGGAACTCCCAACTCAAGCTGTGCAACAGTTACTTTGCCGAATGCTGCCACCCCCACACGCTGCCCTCACATAAACCCGAAGACATAGCGATCTAATTCATTCGCTATTTGGATAGCAGACTAAAAATGGGAAAAAATAGACTACTGTTGATTAGTCGCCGCTCCCAGCTCCCGCCCTCAAACAAAAAATATTGATGAGTGAAAGAATTTTTATTCAAATCTATTTCATTGCCAAGTACCCCATTCTGATAACAAAATATCACAATGAGTTTCGAATGAAGGAAGTGGGCAAGGAATGGTGTTTCTCCTCCAACCAAATTTCTTTACGTCCACAATATGCCTCTTTGAGAAAATGCGCTAATGAGACTCACGCACGTGAAGGCATATGCACTTGTTTAATCTGAACTATAGAAAATCCGCAAAACTTTTGCACTGTGATATTCGGCACAGTAATTCACGGCAACACACGATGTCGTCCGAGTCACTTTTGAAACGCACTTTTAGGACATTTCCACTACAGATGGACGGAAATATTTCAAAGGGCGTGATGTCTGAGGCTTTTCTATTTGTTTCAGGGGAAGGGGGGCATGGCTGTAATTTTCCACTTGTTTTTAATTTTCGTCAATAAACAAAGAAATCAAAGTAGCCAGTGACATTTGACAGTTGAAAAAAATAATATTACTAGCTTGTTGAAGCAAGTTCAATTTTTCGACGCTTCAGTCTAAAAAATGCATGCCGTCACTCTAAAGAAGATGAAAGGATCAACCCTTTGGCCTGTTAGAGTGGTTTAGTGGCTGATAAATGAAGATCTGGACGCCCTCGTGGTGCAAGATCGCTCTGGTAGTGCGGTTTTTGGGCTGGTGGCGTAATTGGACTGTTTTTCGTTGAAGATGAAGGTCGTACTGTCAATGCCGAACGCTACCGTAACAAGCTGGACAATTTTTTGGGACCTAAAATCGTGGAAGGAGGATTGTAAAACATGTGGTTTCAGCAGGATGGGGCTACGCCCCATACTTCTCGTAAGACAATTGAGTTGCTGAGAAGAATATTTCCCGACCATGTTATTTCACGAAACTGCGATGTCGATCTGACGCCCTTGGATTTCTTTCTTTGGGGTTATCTAAAGAGTGAAGGTATACGCGGGTAACCCACAAACGATTGAGCACCTGAAAGATAATATTCGTACCACTATGGCAGAGATAGGTCCAGAATGTGTGAGCGAGTTATGAAAAGTGCAGTCCGACGCGCCGAGATCTGTCGCAGGATGCTTGGTTGACATTTAACCGATATGGTACTGATATAGTACTTCTGATATAGTACTTCACACATAATTTTATAAGTTTGAGTTACGATATACAAAAAACAAACTGAAAATATTGGTTTTATTCCAGAAGTTACTGCGTCATAACTTTCGGTAATTACTTTTAAGACACACTTTATTAACTTTTCTAATACACTCAGTACACCATATAAAAAAATCGAGTTGTATTTTCATTTTGAAGGATAAATCTTGAAGATAATTATGACCTGCTGAGAATACAGCCTTAAAAAAATGATGTTTATTGTACCGAAATTGATGTGACCACCTTCAATTTGCCATTTTCTACCGTTTTGGAGCCTGCACGATACAAGTTTGTGTCGCCGCGATATAGCCATTGAGACGAATCCCGAATACAGTGAAATTCGAAGGAGGCCCGTGCAGTTTTAGTGTCTAAATGAGGGTACCACGTTCGAGTCGCATTTCCACGCATGACATGGTAAGTTTTTCAAAGTATTTCAACATGTTTGTCAGTTTGACTAATAACATAATTCAACTGTCTGACAAGCCAGTTTTAACCAAGGTAAGAAGGCGATAAGCCTGCAATGCTAAACTAGAAAGTTTTGCTAGGTCACTCGAATCACGCTTCCGCTCGACGTACTATAGGGGTGGCTGAGGGAGATAGAGCTCTTCAAAGTTCAGTTTTAAAATCATTTTTTACAGTAACTCTCAAGTCATTCAAGCGATTTTGATCAAATTTGGTACAAATGCTTACGAAATGGATACCCATCACATGACGCAGACAACTTTTGTCGAAATTGTCCAGTGGCGTAGATACGGGGGGATTGTTCAACTTCTCCCACCCTGTTTTCTACGCCACTGGATATTTTTGGAAAATTATACTTTTTTGAATTCCCTGTTCAATTGAGAAAAAAAGTTATTCCTGTGAAATTCTGGTTAGAGGCTTCATTTCCGAGATATTTGGGATTGAAACATTGGAAAACATCTCGAAATCGCCACTTTCCTGGGCCTAAAAATTCAAGAAAATCCATGATTCTGGGTGTTTTAAGTTGATGAACCACAATTTTTGCTGAGAAACATGGGCCCGTATTCATAGTCGGATCTTATATATAAGGTGGTCTTAAGACCATGTTTATTTAGACACAGGCTTGAACCAAGATGGTTTTATACATACAGTTATCATCTTGTGAACATTTTATAGCATAATAAAATACCCCTACATCTTCTCAAGGTTGTGTTCGGGAGAAATCAGCGTATTGAATAAGGTCGTCTTAAGACACAAGATCTGACTATGAATACGGGCCATGAAGTTTTTCAAAAAAAAAAAAAAAAAAAAAAAAAAAAAAAAAAAAATGGGTCCTGGAAAGTGGCGATTTTGAGATGTTTTTCAATGTTCCAAACCCATATATCTTGGAAATGAAGCCTCTAACCAGAATTTAGCAGAAATATTTTTTAAGTTGAACGCAGAATTCAAAAATTGGAACCGTTTCCAAAAACATCCAGGGGGGTTGAAAGTAAGGGGAAAAGGGGTAGGTTGCCCCCTATTATCTTCGCCCCTAAAAATGTCTGATGAAATTCGTTATTATTGTTCAATAAACACCTGTATTAGTGAACTTTGGTTTGAATTTGAATAACATCGATTGAACGGTTGAAAAAATATGCAAAAAAAACTGTTTTTAAAAAACAACCTTGAAGGCCTGTATCTCCGTCAATATGCGTTTGCGAGGGTGTTTATCAACAAAAATTCCCTAATTTTTCAATTTTCTATCTCCCTGTGAGTCTATTAACACTAACTCCGGGACACCTGTATAGCGATGCGCATGTCAACGAGTGTGGTCTGGTCAGTTGTCAGTTGAAGTTGACCATGGGACGGAGCAGTCCGATGTAGGAAGGGTGGCCACAAAGTGTGGCGTTTTTATCGATAGTTTCAGATATGTTTTGCATTACCTTCAATCTTCAATCAAAGAAGCAGGAGCTACAGGATGTTCAGAAACGGCCTAATACAGCGAACGTATCAATTCTTTCTTAATTCTTTTTTATAGATTAATTTTTTATCAACCGCACTTCATTTTAAGGACCAGCAATACTTTTTCGCTTTTCTGGTTTTATCGGCTTTTCTGGTTAAATGCAAAAAAATTAGTTGAAATTGAAACTTCAGAAATTTATCAAAACAGGCTACGCCAATGGAATATTATAATGCCACGTGAAAAAAATATTATTCAATGCTATATTCTTTCTTTTCTTTCCGTTCTTGAAACCTTATTCTAATTATAATAATCGCTGTTGTGAAATGTGATCGAATCAAACACACAGTGCTTGCTCAATGCTCATAAACCTATCCGCTACGTGCGTTCAACAAAAAGGTGGGAGGAGTCAACATCAGCGCTCAGGGTGGCGATTTACGAAACTGAATAATGTTTCTTTGTTTTGCTTTCGGCCACTAGACGTCGCTACTTGACTGAATGCACATAGCGGATTCCAGTAGCAAATACAGAGGACCATTATCACGCATCGTCATCCCCTTTTCGGTGAGGGCCGAATACCTACTACCAGTGGCGTTGTTGCGGGATATTTTCTTCGAAAATACTTGGGAAAAATAATGAATTACATCAAAAATATTCATAATCAAAGTCCGACCTGCGCATTTCGGTTCCGAAATATGGTATTGTCAAGAGTTGCGAGGCTCTCGTATGTTTCCAGTACATTCGAGAGCAAGCGCGGTGCTTCGATCAAGCTGGAGATTCCAATAAGCGAGTAGGACACATTTGCACATTTGGCGGAAGTGGCGCCAAAGCATGACAATATACAGGGTGGTCCAGGTTATAGTAGCAATAACTCACCATTCGATGGTCCATCGAAAACTAATAGTGCTATTCTGTGAAAAAGATACACCGATGTAAGCGCTGTATCGCTGTAAGATGACACATGTGACAATGCCAAACATTATTATTTCTGTCATTTTACACCGATGTAGCGCGTACATCGGTGTATCTTTTTTACAGAATAGCACCATAGGTCGACATGCATAATTTAGTTTTCTCCAAAACGCTTCCTAAGGGAGATAGAGCCCTTCAAAGTTCAGTTTTTAAAATCATCTTTTTGCAATAACTCTCAAGTCGTCGAAGCGATTTTTACCAAATTTGGTACAAATACTTATGAAATAAATACCCATCACTTGACGTAGATAACTTTTCTCAAAATTGTCCAGTGGCGTAGATACCGGGGGATTGTTCAACTTCTCCCACCCCATTTTCTACGCCACTGGATATTTTTGAAAAGTTATATTTTTTTGAATTCCTTTTTCAATTCAGAAAAAAAAGTTACTCTTGTAAAATTTTGATCAGAGGCTTTATTTCGAAGATATTTGGGTTGGAAACTTTGGAAAACGCTTCGAAATCGCGACTTTCGAAGGTCTAAAAATTAAAATCCAAGAAAACTCATGATTCCTCAACTGGAATAAGTTTTCTAGGTCGTTTAAGTTGATTTACTGCCATTTTTTGCTGAGAAACTAGGCGTTTCCAGAAAAAAACAATTTGGGCTCTGGAAAGTGGCGATTTCGAGATGTTTTCCACAGTTTAAAACCCAAATATCTCGGAAATCAAGCCTCTAATCAAAATTTTACAAGTTTTTTCTAAATTGAACAAGGAATTCGAAAAAAATATAGATTCCCAAGAATATTCAGTGGCGTAGAGAATAGGACGTGAAAAGTAAAACAACTCCCCCGTATCTACGCCACTGGACAATTGTGACAAAAGTTATCTGTGTCAAGTGATGGGTATTTATTTCATAAGATTTGTACCGGTCAAAATCGCTTTGATGACTTGAAAGTTATTATAAAAAGAAGATTCTAAAAACTGAACTTTGAAGTGCTGTATCTCTCTTAGGAAGCGTTCTAGAAAACAAAATTATGCATGTCGGCCTAGTTTTCGATGGACTATCGAATGGTGAATTATTGCTACTATAACCTGGACCATCCTGTATAGGCGAATCTGATGGACGTTTCTGGAATCCGCGCAGATCTACTGGCGGGTTATGCTGGAATATGCCGGAGAATGTGTGGAATATTCCCGAAGGTAACACTCGGAGTGTACAGGGATGTCCCACAGAGTAATCGACATAGCTTTAGGGTAGATGTACTTTTTCGAGGCAAATCAGAATCCGCATTCGAAATTTTCCTGAAGTCTTCCATTTCCGAAATACAGGGTGATTAATGTGTTTAGCCGAAAACTTTGATTGGTCATATCTCACTATTAGATCAATAGAATCGATTGAAATTTTGTAGGTGTATTTTAACACCAAGGGCCTTTGTAGCGCCTATTCATTTATGAAAAGAATACAGGACGGTACTCAAAACTTTGTTCTTCTAGTTTCTGTTGAAAATGTCATCCTGTAGGACTTTATTTAAAATCTGAATCCAAGAATGACGCATGAAAAATTTTATTGGTCGCAGTGCAGAAAGGATCCTCCAAGACCAAACGACCACCTCTAATCTACAATGACGGTCTGAACACATAAATTTGAATTTCACTTTCTACGTCGCACTCCATCAAACAATCAATCGCGATGTTGTGGATAAGGATCGATGATACGGCACAAGCGCAGTAAAAATTTCGGTCAAATTACTGGGGGGGGGGGGGGAGTGCGGAAAATTTCGCCGGCAACTGGACAATGTTTTTGTAAAGAAAATGAGCTGTCAAGCGTCGAAATGCGATTCGAGTGCTGCGTTGAAGTGCTGCGTTGAAGTGCATGCGTCCTCTGGATACCAAAGCTACGCAGCTCCTCGCGAAATTCACGACAATCGAGTCGAAATTTGCCGCGGCAGCATGAAGACGAAGTTGGGGCTTAAAGTTGAGGCAAATGGAAAAGTGGAGTTACTTAGTTGGATTTTACACAAATACAGATTTTCATCAAAGTTGCGTTTTCATTTAAATTTGATCTAATAGAGTCTGCTTGCTTGCTCACGTACCATACAACGTAAGGCAACTTTCTTCTTGAAAATTGACGAGTTTGTTATCTTGGCAACTTCTCAACTACATGGGAATTTTCAGAATCAAAATAAATCAGGTGTGACTGTAACCGTTGCTCTGATTTATTGTTAATAAATGAATAAACTAGGACTTCGCGCGACTTTTTGGCTAGAGCAGGGCAAAGGATCGGTGTTTCCATTGCGACACTTTTTGGAGCGACGGCACAATGGCAAACTGACAATAATCTGTGATGATGAACTCGACTTAGCCTATCAAAGCACTGAAACACAAATATTAATTTCCGAAGCTTACTCTCATGAAAAAAGCTCTGAAGTTGATTATTCATACATATCTACCTACTTTAGTACCGAGAGTTCATAAATTAAATGGGTCAAGGGTGCCTGTGGATTCAAAAACGTCTGTCGAAACTAGCGTAATCTTCTTGTACTAAATTTGTCAAACTTTGACAAGTTACGTCCCATATCATTGATTTCTGATCTGCCATAAGTGCACGAGAATACTTCAAGATCAAAAATACTCCTCGATCATGTAGGTTTTGTGCCCTGTCGTGAAAACCACATTCAAAATGTTCCGAAAACGAAAACTACGACTGGTTTGACAAATTACGATAACCAAAAAATTACAGACATCAAATGAACGATGCTAGTTCCGACAGATGTTTTCAAACTCATAGGCACCCTTGACCCATTTAATTTATGAACGCTCGGTACTTACAGTGCAAAAAATTGGTATTGGTTGGGCAGGGAATCTCCGCTTGGTGCAGAATGCTAATAGAGACGACACAGTAAAACGTAAATTAGGCTGTCATATTGAAACTCAGAGCGCTATACCAAACTAGTGGTTTGTTCCATGGTTTGTTGCATTAGCTTTCAGCACTGTACGTTTACTGAGTCCGCTCATATCAGCATTCTGCACCAAGCTAAAATTCCTGTGCCCAAGCAACACTTATTTTTCGCACTTAGTCCATCCGCTAGGTACTATTCTGTATTTTTTTAGAGGTCGAAAAGGTTTTTTTTGGAATTCCAATCAGTTAAGGTCCACAGAATCATATTTTTTTGGTGGCAACGCTCAAAAGTGGTGCGGTCACCCTGTGCACCCCCATGGGGGCCAGCCCCCAGTTAATCGAATTTCAGTTCTGTAACTCGGAGGATCGACACAGAATTGCAAAAAATTCAGGATGTCATGAAAAATGTCCCTCAAAAGTCATCCACAGTGAAGATACAGCCCTTCAAGTTTCAAAAAAGGCGATTTCCATGGAGGTACAATTTCCACAATTTTCAACCGATTTTGCTGAAAATTTGGCTAAGCCCCTCTGTAACAAGCATCTAGAAGGGGGAATTTCATTTTCTGGATAAATTGTCCAGTGGCGGAATGACTGGAAATTTTGACATAATGCCGTCCCTCCTCATTTCTCGAGTCCCTGGTCAACTTTGGACTCTGAAAATTCCACTATGTATCGAATACATTATTCAGCTACGATGTTCCCAAAAAAAACAAAAAATTCGAACACAATTTTTTTATATAAAAAAAATACTAGGATATTCAGCTAAAAAAAATTAAAGCAAATCCTCCTCTTCTATATTCAACATTAAACCCAGAAAACAGCTCTGATTCTAATTTTTTTGGGAACATCGTAGCTGAACAATATATTCGATACATAGTGAAAGTTTCAGAGTTCAAAGTTGACCAGGGACTTGAGAAATAAGGAGGGACGGCATTATGTCAAAATTTCCAGTTGCTCCGCCACTGGACAATTTATCCAGAAAATGAAATTCCCCCTTCTAGATACTTGTTACAGAGGGGCCTAGCCAGATTTTCAGCAAAATCGGTTGAAAATTGTGGAAATTGTACCTCCACGGAAATCGCCTTTTTTGAAACTTGAAGGGCTGTATCTTCATTGTGGATGACTTTTGGGGGACAGTTTTTATGACATCCTGAATTTTTTGCAATTCTGTGTCGATCCTCCGAGTTACAGAGCTGAAATTCGATTAACTGGGGGCTGGCCCCCATGGGGGTGCACAGGGTGACCGCACCACTTTTGAGCGTTGCCACCAAAAAAATATGATTCTGTGGACCTTACCTGATTGGACTTCCAAAAAAAACCTTTTCGACCACTAAAAAAATACAGAATAGTACCTAGCGGATGGACTAACTGTTATCTAGTTAACATTGAGTAAAGGAATGTGAATAATGTAATAAAACTCAGTAGCCTCGTTAGTGGAATTCATACACATGAGCTCTGACCTCTAAACCTTCTTGTTTGCGGCAATTTTATTTAGATTCAAAGCAAAATACCTCGGAGGTCCAACTTGTGCAATAGTTGTTCAATTTTAACCGTACCTTGAAACGAAGCCGAAGTGCTCCCAACGAAACACAATCCATACCGGCTAGCCGCTGCCACCAAATTGCAGTTGATGGAAAACGGGCCGCTTTCCTTGTTTTCGAACGCCTTCAACCGGCACCGCAGCTTGAACTGAAAGTCCTAAACAAACCAAAACATAACCTCAAGCTTTCGGCATTTTTTCGGTGAAAAGCTCACTCACCTGCACGTCAACAGGATTTGGCGCGTT
This sequence comes from Anaspis maculata, assembly GCA_949128115.1. Classification (NCBI taxonomy): domain Eukaryota; kingdom Metazoa; phylum Arthropoda; class Insecta; order Coleoptera; family Scraptiidae; genus Anaspis; species Anaspis maculata. The sequence goes on along the minus strand of OX421964.1, from coordinate 78,947,985 downwards.
CCTGAGCATTTTGCGGCTGCTTTTTTGCAACCCTGCCTGTTACAAATTGTTTAAATCAACGTTACAAATTCATTTTGTTGCATAAAAGCGTTGTTTGGTTTGTAAAACTTCAAAAGGTTGTCAAAAGTGACAGGTGGTGACAGCGTCAGCCGTCACAGTGGCGTTTGTTTTGGCAGAAGCTTGGGGAGATTCTAGGGATATTTGTGGCCGAAACGCGCGGCAAATTTGAATTGCCCAAAATCAAATTTGTAAATTCTACCTGAAATGAAACGTGAAATGCAGAAATTAATATGTTTTAATAATTTATAAAACTAAAGGATACTTCATTTCGCTTAATTATACATAATATTAAATAAATAAGTCTTTTAGGAGGTTTAAAATGATTAAATACTATTTGAAAGTTATGCAGCTTTTCAGCGAGGCGTAAGAGCCTCCGGCTGTCTTGAACGCAAACAATCCGGTCGCGGCGACTATACAGTACAACGGGATGAGCGTGGCGGAATAAACTTGGTAAGTGTTCAGTAAAGTCAAGCACGAAGCCAGCAAGTGGGAAGCAACCACGATGCCGACGTTCAGCTTGTTGTTCTTGTCCCAGGCGTCGAAGAATATCACGCCCCAGAACGTGTGGAGCAAGATGAAGCATAAAGTGGTGGCCGAGCTGGTCAAGAAGAACATTTCGTTTCCGCCTTTCAGCCCCATGGTGCCGGGTCCGACGGCGTCGGCCAGGATGTTGATGAGGGAAAAGGCGCCGCTTATGATGCCAAAGCCCAGGCCGCTGACGTACGCCAGGATGTGCTTGTTGTTGATCAGCTTGGTGCTGTCGTCGGTGATCTTTTTCAGACCGTATTCGGCAGTGCGCAGCAGCTTGTAGATGACAAACCGGAACGCCTCCTGGAAGCACACGGAAAAGATGACGCCGAAGACCAGGTACTGTCTCAGCGGGACGAAGATGAACCACCAAAGGGCCGAAAGCAGGAGGGCCAGCAGCCAGAAGAACGCGGCCGCTATCAGTATGATGATCCTGACGGGGTCGTGGGCGATGGTGAACACGAACATGGCAAACGGCGGGCCGAAAGCCAGGAACGCGCACCCGAAGAACTCAACTACGGTCATGATCAAGCTGAATTCGCGGATTTCGCAAGGGATTTATCACAACATTGCTGGGAATCTGACTTTTGCTTGTTTTGAGTGACGGATTGACAAGGGAGGGCTGAGACAGCTGACAAGCGTGACGGCTGACAGCTCGAGCCCGCTGCTGCCAACCTAACGGCACCGAATCCACTGCGATTCCTGGTGATTTCTCAGCGACTTCGCTGCGGTCGCGTTGGTGCCACTACTTTTTGACAACAAAGCGCACTGTGGTGACAAAATACAAGATGGTAAGGTTCTCGTTTCCGATAATTAATTCCTAATTACTAAAACAAACGTTTGATTGCAGTCAGGGAACGTGAATATTTGCGAAGTGACCAGTGAAGTGAAGCAAGCACTCAAGGAATTCCGCTTCAGAAAAGCCCAAGACACTGCCGCACTCGTTTGTAAGTTGTAACCTTAAAAAGGGTGTTTCCCTTATTTGCCCGAGGGCTCCGAATTATACCAGAGCTTGACACCCCCACACAAGCTCGAAGAAAATGTTTTGGTGTGAAAATGTTCAAAAAAAGACATAGACTGATTTTTAATCGACTTCAAAATTTGAAAATTTCCACTGTGATTCAGAGCTGTGGTTTCCCACTGTAGCTTATCATCTCAATAAATCACGCGGTTGTTAAACTGAATGATGAACAATGATGTCACTGAATTATGAACAATGATGTCACAGTAATCAGATTGTTGTAAAATATGTGAAGCTGGAAAAACTGGAAGTTTTACATAGCGCTGCACAAGGCCCATAAAGATTTTTTTGAGAGTTGTCATGTCTTGTCTTGAAAACTAGGTACTATCTGATTGTCTAGAAAGTCTATACAAGAATTGCAAAGCGTTTCTGACGCTCTCCAAATAATATTAAACGTCTTTATTCATTGAAGATCTAACGGGAAGGCAGGCTCAGCTTGGTAAACCAAAGTATACCAGCTGCTCTTCTACCACCTAACTCAAATATGTGAACGAGTTCTAGAAACCCCTCAGAGAACTTCGCGAATGCTCAAAGCAATTTCTGGTAATCGCAAGAAGTTTGAGAATTCTGTAGGGTCTACAGCTCTGCAGGCCGTTGTGGAGGACCCCTCAGGAAATTTCAAAAAAATAGTTGAAAAAATCTTCGACTTTCATTTTTGAAGCCCTTAAGGGTCGAAAACTGGCCCTTCGAATAATAATTTTCTTAACATTCAGACTCACCCTGTAATTTGAAAAAAAAATCAAAACACATCCAGCGGTAGATATTTCTTTCTCATAATTCTGCCGTCAACAGTAAACTGAGATCTTATGAATTAACAAAACTAGAATGGTTCAAAGGGCTGTCCCTTGTCCCTTGATAACTCCAAAAATAAAAGTCGAAGAATTTTTTTACCATTTTTTTTTAATCACCTGCAGGGTCCCTTACAGCGTACTGGAGAGCTTTTTTGCGATTTTCTGGGCACTCTGCATTAGATTGTAGTGAAGTGAATTCATCCAGCAAAACCATGATTCGAGTGACCTGGACAAATTTTCTAGTTGAGCATTGTAGGTGTAGGCTCTTGCCGCCTTCTAACATGATAATTATTATGAAACTGAGCTGTCCAAAAGTTATGTCAAATACCTGTCAAATTGACACCAAAATATGAATTCTTCGAAAAATTGGCCGTGTCATGCGTGGAAATGCGACCCAAGGACTGCAGGGACATGCTACCGTCGCGTCGTTCAGACACCGATACCGCGCTCTTCGAATTTCAAAGCATTTGAGATTCGTTTTGGCGGCCAGGCAGCGTTGACAAAAATTCGTCTCGCGCGGGCCTTAAAACGGGAACCAATGGCAAATTGGAGGTGATCACATCAATTTCAGTCCATTTTGCAACTTCGGAGCGTTGCGTTCTTTTTATTCGACTTAGTACACGTAAATCCTACGTAAAAATGAAAACTTGGAAAAATCCAAGGTCACTCGAATCACGGTTCCACTGGATGTATCATAGGTTTTTTTAAGAAACCGTAATTTTTTAGAGAGGTCAAGTCAATAACTTTTGGTTCTTGAACGCCCAAATTGACGGGAATCGGATTATGTTAATTTTTTCTTGAAGTAGAAACTCCTTTATAGAGAAAATGTACGGGCAATGTCATAAAATTGTGAAAATTTCCAAAAAATGTTGAAAATATTTTGAGAGTTGGGAATTTGACCGGTCAAAATCTTTTCGGTCAAAATCTCGGTCAAATGCCGGTCAAAATCTTGGTCAAAATCTCGGCCTATACTTCAGATTATTGATTAATGAAACACAGGTGTTCTAGAAGTTGTGTCATTTCTTACAAATATTTTTTGCTGACATGTCAAAAGATCAGGTAATAGATAAACAAGCGAATATGCCTCATGGGCATGAGGCTCAGTAGCGCACTTCCTTTTTGGAGGATTAGTGAACGCAAGATGTTAAAGTGATTAGGGTTCTACCGTCTTGGGCAAAAAATTGCAATATGGCGGCCAAAATATCGACAGAATCATGAAATTCGGCTTGAAAATCAAAATGATCGTACTAGACAAGGGTAAGTTCCAAGTTTCATGAAAATCGTTCCACTAACAAGAGATTTCAATATGGCAGCCAAGATGGCGGCAGAATTATGAAACTCAGCTTGAAAATAGGAATGATCGTACGAGACAAGCGTAACTCTCAAGTTTCATGAAAATCCTTCCACTTATAAGAGATTTCAATATGGCGGCCAAGATGGTGGGGCAATCATGAAATTTGGCTTGAAAATAAGAATGATCGTACTAGACAAGGGTAAGTTTCAAGTTTCATGACAATCGTTCCACTAATAAGAAATTTCAATATGGCAGCCAAGATGGCGGCCGAATTATGAAAGCCAACCTGCCTATTTGGTCCTTGAGGACCTGAGCTATCCACCGGGTAAAGTTCAATCTTCAAGGGCTGTAGCTTTATTTCCCGAGGAGAAGTTCAACTTCATCGAAGTGCACAGGAGATCTCTGTTTTTTGAGAATAATGATAACGATGTATGGATAACAAAAATAGTGCCCATTGGCCACCCTTGGGGACATCAGCTATTAATCGGAAAAAAGTTCCAAGACTCTTGTTTCAATTCTCGAGAAGGAGTACAGCGTCTTAATTTCTGCACGGACTCGGACAGACAGACAGACAGACAGACAGACAAACCGGCCACATAAGCGTCATTCTGTTACTTATATAAAAAAATGTTCTCCAACTGATTTCGACCTCCTGAACACTAATATCGGGTTCACTTTTGAATTGGAACATTTCTTTTTTATCGAAAAACCGACAAAATGGTAGCCTTGTCACATGATTTTTAGTGATACCTACCTACTTTTTTTTTGTTATTGAGCGAACATCTTTCGTAATTTGAGTGCCATAATCCTTCAGGTACCTAGTATTGACTATTTCAAAATGTTCAATTACTATTTCGGCACGTCTGATTTTAAATTTGTAGGGTCGTGTAATATGCGCCGAGCCGTGGCTTTGCGGTCGTTTTCAAAAATTGATAACAATTGACCCAACGGTCGGATCGAAGTGGGGTTTTTGTCAAAAGAAAGTTCAAATTGTTCTCTAAATATAATGCCGTACATGCAGTGATGTATTTCATTAAGAAATTGTAGTTGCCTGCATATCGCAACTTTCTACATCTTACCGCGAATGCCAGCACTTGATCGGCGAAGCCGCCCTACACCAAAATGTTATTTTTGTAATTGTTCATGATTATTTCGGCAAAATTTTTCTTGATTTGCGTACCAAGGCCATGAGCTACCCATTCGAGTTGAAATATTTTCTGTATTGAATTTCGTTTTGTTCGGAGGAAAGGATATCAAGCACCAGCAAGCAACGAATAAATCATTTGCGGCCGAGCCGTAGTTTCGGAGTCATTTTCAAAAATGAATAACTACTAATCGGCACCTCGCACCGATGTGAAATTTTCATTAAAATAAAGTTCAAATCATTCTCTAAATATAACTCCGCATATGTATTATGGTAAAATGATAAGATCGGGTACTTCCTCGCATGTGATAACTTTCGAGATCAGGCCGGCTTCTGAAATGCAGCATTCAACGGCGATGCCGCGTCACACTAAATTGTTATTATTGTCATTGTTTATTATTATTTCGTCAAGATTTTTCTTGGTTCGGGATACAAGGTCATGAGCTACCCAATGGAGTAAAAAATTTTCTCAAAAACCTTTTCGTCTAGGACTAGATGCGGGGACGGACGGACGGACGGACGGACGGACGGACGGACAAAGCGAGGACAAAAGCGCCTTCCCGTTTGGAGAAGTGCGCTAAAAACTGTTTTGTCATAAATGCCTCGAGCTATTAAGACCTAAAGTGTGGCGCTAAATGCTTATTTGCAGATATAATTGCAAAATACTGACTTCATGATATACACAAACAGACATTTGTCAGTCACTGATTTCAAAGCTCGATTCCAAGTGAAAAATTTCGACTTGAAGTCATTATTTTTGAATTACTTGAATATAAAAAATTGCAAACTTACGTATAACTTTGAGGTTGGAAAAGGAGCGAAGAAATGACTGCGCTTGTTCCACAATATTGAACAATATTGGATCAGAAATTATTTGAAAACTCATTTATGATTTAAATATTTATTCAAATCGGATAAACCGTTGTCGAATAATTTGACTTCCAACTTGGGTAAAAAATTTGGTGGTCCGTTACTGTAACTTTGTTGGAACTTGAATTTATCATCAAATAAAAAAAATTTAGTCTTGAAAAAATCAGGTACAAATGCAAAACTCAAGACAACAAAATAAATTATAAGATGAAATATCAGAGATGGCGCCGTAAAAAAGATTTTGACCGGTCAAAATCTTCGCTGTCAAAATCCCGGTCAAAATCTCGGTCAAAATCTCAAGTCACAATTCTAAAAATTTTTGAGTTGTTTTTTGTAAATTCGAAAACAAGATGGCATCGCGCATACATCTTTCTTCAAAAAAAGTCGCATGTCAAACTTGAACTTTCTATTTTCAAAAGAAAAATAACAAAAATGGTTTCCCGTAAACATGAAAAAGTGAATTAGTAGAAATCATTTTTGGTACCTTCTGGTATTTTTTTTGAAAATCGAAAGTTCAAATTTGACATGCGACTTTCTTGAAGAAAGATGTATGCGTGATGCTACAGTTTTCAAATTTTCTGAAAACAAAATTAAAAAATTTCAAAAATTTTTGGTTGGAGATTTTCAAAATTTTATAGCATTGCCCGTATATTTTCTCATTGAAGGAAATATATACTTTAAGAAAAAAATAAACAAGAACCGATTCCCGTCAACAACTTTTTTAGTCACATCAGAAATCATGCTAAACTACGCCCACTTTGTTAAGGGGTTTCTGATGCGACTAAAAAAGTTGTTGACGGGAATCGGTTTTATTTATTTTTTTCGTCAAGTAGAAACTCTTCCAAAAAGAAAATGTATGGGCATTGCTATCAAATTTTGAAATTTCCAAAAAAAATTGAAAATTTTCTATTTTGATTTTTGAAAATTCAAAAATCAGATAGCATCGACAATGCATCTTTCCTCAAGGAAGTCGCATGCCAAATTCCAAATTTGAACTTTTTATTTTCAAAAAAAGGCATCAAAAATGATTTCTTGCAGACATGAGAAAGTGAGTCAGTAGAAATCATTTTTGGTACCTTTTTTGAGAATAAAAAGTTCAAATTTGAGATGCGACTTCCTTGAAGAAAGATGCATTGCCGATGCTATCTGGTTTTTGAATTTTTGAAAATCAAAATCTAAGATTTTCAAATTTTTTTTGAATTTTTCAAAATTTTATAGCAATGCCCGTACTTTTTGTTTTTGAAAGAGTTTCTACTTGACGAAAAAAATCAAATAGAACCGATTCCCGTCAACAACTTTTTTAGTCGCATCAGAAACCTCTTAATAAATAGATGTATTCAGCCAATAGGAGCGCGAATTGAAATTTAATTTGATGAATAATTAATTTTTGCGTCCGGGAGCTGAAGGTAGATAAAGCATTTTGTGATAGGGTTCAGTTTGAGGCTCAGTTGCATAAACGGTTTTTAGCGCACTTTCCCAAAAAATGAGAAAAAGGCACTTTTAGCTTCACCTTGTCCGTCCGTCCGTCTGTCCGTATCCGGAAGAACTCCTTATACCCTTGACAGACTGCACCTTAATGATCATCAAGTGTAATGATCATTAACGTTGAATGACGATTGCGAATTTGGGGGTGACACACATAAATAAATAATAAATAAATAATATTGCCCGTATCATCTATAATTATAATATTAATTTCATATTTTCGGTGAGGTGTGAGGTGGTATTTAGCTTAGACTTGGATTCCATTCAATCAAGAAATCGTGGTGTGAACATTGCAAGCAATAACAAAGTAATTATTGCTCGCAATGTTCACACCACATCATACTATCTTTATTTGTTACCAAAATATATGTTGAATTTGTATTGAGTCGAAAAAAATGGAGGAAAGGAAGAATAAGAGACTGATGATTTAGTCAATAACCTGATCAAAGTCGCATAGCCCCATAGACTAACCAACTTTCAAGCGCGGCCCTGATAAATGTGCGCGGCTAGCAAGTGGCAAGGTCGTGTGGTTCATTATAACTTTTTTTGCAATTTTTCAACTGCTTTCGCGATAAGTACCTTCTATTTCGCTTGCTTTTGCAAAATTTCACATTTTTCACGACGGACGTTCTAGAAACTTCTATTCCCTCATCAATAAATTCGACTTTGCCAAAGCCAAAGATAGAGTACCACCAACCGATACTGTGCTACAAGTTCGCAATGTTCATATCATCCAACTTTCGCGAACAGGTGCAGGCGGTCATTTCTTATGTACAGCGAGGAGATTTTAAATTTTTCGTACGTGCTTATACGTGCACGCTACGGGAATTATATACCTACCTGTCTCACGGATACTTACGGAAACTCATCTCCTCATCAATAAATTCGACTTTGCCCAATAATAAAGTTCCGCCAATCTATATCCTGCTACCTGTTTGCACTGTTCGTATCACCCAAATTCCGCGAATAGGTGGTCATTTCTTATGTTTTTGGAAATTTTATTTTTTCGTACGTGCTTATACGTGTACACTACGGGCATTATCTCATAATTTGGTACAAGAGATGTTGTTGCAAAAAGCAATATGACACAAAATCCAGTTCCTCCATTCCAGAAATACGTGTCTGAATGGCGTTCTGAAATAATGGACTTGATGACAAATGACAGATATCGCGATGCATTGCAGCAAAGCTGGCCAGTGGTATTCATAAATCACGGCGATTATGCACGACCACCGGCGATTATTCGGCGATTATGGTTACTCCTAGTTAATGACCATTAAGGTCCTAAATGACGTTCTAAATGATCATTAAGTAAATGACGACGTGACACACTGGTCATTTATATCGTAATTTACGCCTAATGATCATTAAGTTTTCCAGTCTGTCAAGGGTATAAAGAGAAAGTGCGCTACTGAGCCTCATGCCCATGAGGCATATTTGCTTGTTTAAAGCTTAGAGGGCATCTAAAACAGAAATTTCAAGAGTGCAGAAGAGCCGAGAGGAGAGCTCTCTAGAGAGACGCAACGCAGCTGTAAAGACTATTCACTCCAGTTACTGAAACGTGTTTTAGGAGCTCTCTTTTTCATAGTTTTATTTCTTCCACCAGTGAAAGTCGATCGGGAAAAGCAGCAGATCATCATCGACGAGAAGCTGGAGGGCATCACCATCGAGGAGCTGCAGGAGAGCCTGCAGAGCCACCAGCCCCGCTACATAATCCTGTCGTACCGGCGCCAGCACGGAGACGGTCGCATCTCCTTCCCGCTGTGCTTCATCTACTTCACGCCCAGAGACAGCCACGCCGAGCTCCAGATAATGTACGCCGGTTCGAAGATCTCCCTGCAGCGGGAGGCCGATCTGAACAAGGGCTTCGAAATCCGCGAGCTGGAGGACCTGACCGAGGAGTGGCTGCTGGAGAAACTGGGAAACTAAGTACGCAAACTGAGTATATACCGACTAGTAAAAGAGAACAACAACAACAATAACAATAACTTGCCATTTATGATGTCGTCTTTCAGTAATATCATAAAATTTGTATTTTTATAAATGTTCCTGGCTACATTGAAGCAATATAATTAAGCGTATCCATTTTATATAAATGTACATAGTCCACTAGTTATACTAGCATGTGACAATATGTGTGTACAGGGTGTTTTGTGGTGCTATTTGATAAGTCTCGAGAAATTTATTTGGATCTCTAGCTATTTACTTATGCTAAATCATCAAGAATTGCGATCAACAGAAGAAAACTAAGTTGGCTTTGGAAGCAAAGCAGTCGATCGATCCGACCCACTGGATTGACTGAATCACTAACTGTGGGTTCCACCAAAATATTTAACCAGCTGATAGCTAACTCGAGATTTCTTTTAATGGATTCTGGCCAAATTATCAATGTAAATTCAGGTTTCAGGCTGAGTAATCAACGAAAGGGTGGTATACTTGCGATTTAACGTATTTTCCATAATGAACCTACCAGAATTGCCCAGAAAAAAATCCATTTAAACTCGGTTTAGTTTAAACCGCTCTTAAATTTTTTGGTGGAACCCGTGGTTACTGATCAAATTACGAATTATTATTGTCAGCAATTGTCAACTTGACTAAAGTTCTTCGAGGGCTCGTTACAATACACCCATTGGGAGGCATGGATCATGCGAGTCTCGCTGGCATGTACTTCGTCGTTTTCCATGGCCATCGGCAGTTGCTGGATATAAATATAAAAGTAGCATGAGATCAACAACATTTTAATTTGGAGTTGGCTTTTTTTTTACAGCCATTAGCCAATCCAGTCGCTTTAATTGATGGAAATATTGCATGCAAAGCCAACTCTGAACAGAAATCTTGTTTGATCGCACGGTAGATTTATAGCGACGTTTCGGTGTTGATGGTGTTCTTCAGGCCAAAAGAAAAGTTAGTTCAAAGAATTGTGGAGAAAATTACAATGATGATGCCGATTCAGCTTTGCTCGATTCTTGAAACAAATAATTGTACTTTCATTCGATGTGAATGAAATAAAAGAAGTTTTTTACAATTTACAAAGAAAAAACACAACTTTGAATGCACTTAGCATTTTTTGTAGTTGTTCTAAAATTAAAAACAGGGGCGCGTTGATCTCCAAGAGCGATTCTTTGGCTTATTTTAAATAAGAAAAAATAAGGCTTCCAGAACTTGTTTACCTACAGTAAGTTTCATAAACCTGTAAAGTTACACTCTCCAAAATGAAGAAAATCGAAGGTGGCGTTAGTTGACCGTCATATTGAGTACCTAACTACCTACCTACCGTGGGTTCCACAAAACAGATAATACGAGATTAGTTGATTTGCGATTTTTGTTTGTCAATTTGTAGCTGACTGATCAATGAAAATGATGGTTTGTCTCTCAATAAGGGAAAGATGATGGGTCTAGTACAGATTTCAGGCATTTTTTGTCAGTAATCACCTAGCATTCAGCAGAAAAAAGTTCAGTTAATCTGCAATCAGCCTTGATCGCTGATCATTTTTTTTGTGGAACTGACGGCTAGTTCAAGTTCTCGACAACTCCCTCTAAGTTTGAAGAAGAGTGCTTTGAAAAGAGAAAAATGAAAAATATCATGTCACTTGTACTTTATTGACATACGGGCAAGGCACCTATGATTTTGCAACGTTGCACTTGAATCAGCATCATTCAACATCAGTTCAGCCATCATTTCTTTGACATCTTGGCACGAGCTATCTTGGATTGTTTAATGATCGAGATGCTTCCATCATCATGCGCGTTTCTCATTTGTCTTTCTAGTCATTATACCTGTTTCACAGAAGAAAAGTACCTAATTTCCGTCCATTAAAAGTCACTTACTGCCACTACCACTTTCCTTCGTAAGTACCTAGAGTGGTATTTGGTAGTGGATTGCGGTTTTTAATAACAAATAATTTACAAATACATAATATACAACAACAAGTACCTACAATAAATAAACAAACAGGGTTTCGAAGCTAACAATGACATAAGTTAGCCTTCTTTGTTATGATCAGTTTTCCTTTTTATTCACCAATTTGTCAGATCCAGTGCAGTAGGTAGGTGGGTACTATTGAGGGTTTTGAAATGTTTCTTTTATATCAAGGAAAGAGCAAACAGATGATTTGATTATGCAAAGAACGATAATGACGTAATATCGACACAAGCCATCTGTGATTTTTTTTTAACTTCAGCATTTTTCCTACCAGCAAAAATACATATGTTCTAAACGTTTTTAAAGTAGGTACCTTAATACCCTAGACACACTGGAACGATTTATGGACATTAATCAGAAAACTTCACTATTTTTCCTTTGCTGTCATCAAGGCAGCAGGGCAAATTAAAGTTTGTCTAGGGTATAATTCACTAATAATTCATTCCTTAACAATGAAATATGGTCGGTAAACAATTACAGGCGGAAAATGAAACCATTTTACGTTCACAAAAACATATGATGTTCCTGAAATGATAATAAAGTAGGTATTGAATTGAAACTGACAGTGACACAAGCTTTCTTGTCCTAGAATTTTGTCACGATTTTTTAATGCAACGTATTATTTAATAGAATGGCCCTCGTAATTGTCTCTTCCATGATTAATGAATATTACTGTCAAAGCCCAAGTAGGTATAATCAATTTCACGGCTTTCTGCATCAGAGCAAGCTATGGAAAAATTGTGTTGTGTTGGTACGAATGATACGATCACAAGGGGATGCCAGCCAGTTGTCTACACGTGCAGTTTTTAATGTGACACCTTGTCACCGTGTCGAGGTATCATGTACGCGAAAGTGAACATTTTTGAGCATACGCCAAGAATCGTGAGTTTCTTTGGAGTGCTTTGCAGTGTGGATGATAAGGGACATTGTCTTTACTGGTTGGTGGGTCTCCGCCAAGGTTGTTAAGTTTTTGGCGGTTACTAATGAATGATGTCGAAGATAGGCAAGATACTACACGGATGAAAGGCCCACCTCCCAAAAGGCCGCATCTTCTGATGCACATCACTGGAGTAGTGAGTACTATGTACCTACTCTAGCTCTACCTATTATACCTACTGCAACAGCAAAGCAAGGTATGAAGACACATGCTGGCAGACAACACATTGTAGCTAAAGCTACCTACTCACGCCCAAATCGTCTCGTCTCCGTACAGTTCGACTCCATAAATTATTGTCCCACTATCCATATTGTCCATCTAAAGAATAAGTTTCCTTTTGGGCAGTGGGTTTTTCTTTTTTACATTCTATTTCTTCACGCATCACGTACTTTTGGCATAATTTTCTCAGTGGCCGGCAAAAACCTAATAGCCTTGGCGAAGATCCACCAACCAGTGAAGACAATGTTACTTATCGTCCACACTGCAAATCTTGTCCAGTCTTGACGATGTAGATTGACATGAGCCATCCTTGATCTTTAGAACGTTGGCATTTTCTTCGTGTAAAAATGCTTCAAAAGTGACAAGTGATACCAAGCCAACTTCGATTTTACTCGTATGGCCCTGCTAATTTTGTTAACATAATATTCAACGACAATAATATAAACAGTGCGTGATTTCAATAATTTTCAAGACTTGAGTGTATGGAAAATCGATTTTTACAAAAACCAGGACATTGGAAAGAGCACCCATGTTCAATGACAATGATACTGATTGAGTTTATTAGCCTGATTGCTCCACAAAGTATTTTCTAGTCAAGTCCTAAAGTACAAAGTTTAACACAGGCTAGCCATCATCAATTTCTGCTATTTCGAGCGTTTTGTTTTTGCAATTTCCGGTTACGTTCAAAATCGATTTTCAATGCTTTTCGAAAAAAATGAAAATCTTATTACATTGGTTAAGAGTGCAAAATTAGAAATATACTCGTTAGCCATTCCGAAAATTTTTTGTTTCGATAAATTACACGGTACTAGTATTATCGTGACTATTAATTGTCGACTGGTTTTTCCGTCTCGAGATGTGGTTTTAGCGAACCACCCTGTATAAATAAAAAGTATTATTAGCGAGCGTAATTCGATAATAACTGCTTCGATTCCTGTTGTTTGTTTCCCAATCCCCGTGACATTCCAAAGTAACACCAAAACCAAAAAAAAATCCCAGCAGACTTGCGTGTATAGAACTTTGGGCAGCGTCGATGTTGACTCTGTTGCATTATAATAAGTCTCCCGGAATTTAGTGCCGCAAAAAAAACCCAGATGCTTGATGTGAAGACTTCTTGAGCAATCGATTTTTCAAAATTCGACTTCCCCACCAACCCTTCGCTACCCACGCACTCAAGAACCAGTAGTTAATTTTGTTCATATACTTGTCAAATAGGCAGGTTATAAGTCGAGTTATATCTCTGTCAAGTCAAAGGCATATACCTCTACCCATTCAGGAGTTATAGATTGAAAAACAACAGAAAAGCAAACTTTGAAGGGCTGTATCTCAATAATAAAGGCAATTTTTTTTGCAAAACCAACTTCATAGATTGGTCATGAATTGAGGAATCACAGTTACTTTAGTGGTACTAAATTTTCAATACCTGTGTGGTGTTCCAGAAATGAGTAGAATGAAAAAATCTTTGATACCCAATTTCATGACCACTGTGAATTAAGTTTTAAACAAATTCGGCTTCAAAAAGAGATGAATCTTTTCGATTTTTCAATTTGTTTTTCATAAATAATTCATAAATGGGTCGGGGTATTTGGCTGCAAGTTGTTTTTGAATAATTATTTAGTCATTAGTCGAATTTCACCAAAATCCAACTAGTAGTTGGCCCTAAGTTGGGGGCTGGGGGGTTTGAAAAAAAAAGTCGAATTTCGATAAATAGACCTAGTTCTTCTGCCATTTATTTCTGGGACATTCTGTATGATTGAATTTCAGTTTTAATTCTGGAGTAGTAACAGCTGCTCAGAGTATTATGCCTGCAACTGTACGATTGTTCTGTTATTTGTATACAAACCTAAATATATGCGAGTTTATACTTTTCTATATACTACCTACTTACGAATAAAATAAATGGAAATGACGCAAATGATGTATAATTATAAATCTTTATTTACATTTATTATTATTAATTAATTAATTAATAACGTTGGAGAGGACTGCACCCTTTTCTGAGAGATACTCAGTCATATGTTTCAGAAAAGGTACTGAATGTATGAAGGATGAACTTATATATTATAAATTATAATAAACTTAAAAAAAAGAAAAAATCACAATCCCAAGAAATCGGTTCTTTCTATTATGCTATATGTTTTTTTTAAGAAGAGAAATTAAGGAAGCATAATAATAAGAACCGAAATCCTTGTTTTTTTTTTTGTTCCACTTGTTCCTAGACACCTTCTACTTGAGTGGGGGGTAGTGTTCACGCCGAGATTAAGCAGTAAATCATTCTGCAACAGAAGGATTTCGGTTCTTAGTATTGGCATTGTTAATTTGTATATTTGAGACACACACACAGCCCTTCAGCCCTTTTCGGATGCACAAGCGCGCACGCGCTTAAAAAAGTTATTATCTCTGAATATCACATAAAAGTTAAATAGAATATAATAAGTGATAAAAAGGTTTCTTGTTTTCTAGTTTAAAAAGGACGAAGAGTTCTATCACGTCTGGTGATAGTGGGCGTTTTCTAGGGCTATTACGTACCCATAGAGGTAGTAAAAGAAGGAAAGCAAGTAAAAAGCAAGCTTGATCCAGCCTTCTCGCTGACACCTCGTCAGGACGTCCGCGTTCATGATGCTGGTCGGGTCGTATATGCCCAGGCCGGACATGACCGGACGGGTTCGATACCGGTTGATGTGGTACACAATCAGCGGTATGTTGATGAGCAGCGAGAACCATTCGCCGGCGGCGATGAACAGTATGTTGAAGAAGAAGTGCAGGATGTACTCCGGCACTACCAACTGTAATTTGATGAAAGCATTTTACAGTTTTAGTTTTACCTTCACGCTTCGGGGAGGCTGTCGCATATTTTCCAAACAAGGCAAACTTACGGGGTTCAGGCTGTTGCACTGGTCAATGGGGTTCTTGTAGTCTGTTTTCAGTTCGTCAAAGGCTATAACGTGGAACAGCGAGAAGAAAATTAAGAAAGCGTCCACTATGAGGGCGATGATGTACGAAAAAGCTGGGAAATTGAACGCCATGTTGAGCTCGGGCCGGGTCTGCGAGTCGGAAATGGGGGCGCGCTTCTTCTTGTTTACGTTAATCCAACGTATTTTCGTATTTTATTGACGGGACCGGGGGTAACGGATCAATTTTGATGGATGTTTTTAGGTTACACACCGCTTGTCAATGACTTTTCGATAACAGATCAGCGAGGCGGCGCACCCACTTTTTGGTTTGGACCCGTGCTCGAGTGTCAAGTGCACGGCGACAGATGTCGCGACGTGGAATGAAAGGATCGAATGATTTCAGTTCCTTTTATCTTTCAAATTCGTGTTTTGTTAGTTGCTTTTATCCATCTAAATTTCAGGTGCAAATTTGATCGATTTAGCAATAATTTTCAATTTGTAGCGCCGTTTATTCATTTTAGGTTCCTGATTTTATGGCATCATTTTTATAACATCGGAGTTGTTGGTGCCTGTCTAATTTTTGACTTTTTGTCATTGTCATTATTATTATGTCATTGGCATAGACGTCATTGGTCCATTTATTGTGTCATGTGTCAGTCAAAGTAGCAGTTCGAGTTTTTAAGCTGGGTTCCCAGATGCGAATATTCGGACAGAAAATGCGATTTTGTATGTCAAATTTTGAATTCGAGGGCTCTGATTTGCCAATATGAGGACTTTGACTTGAAAATTCGCATTTTCTGTCCGAATATTCACATCTGGGAACCCGGCTTTAGTTCCACATTTCAACAAACACACAAAACTGATAAGTGGGAATAGTCTTGATCCAAAATCCAACGCGTGATTTCGGCGTGATCCCTGCTCAACAGTTTGTCAATTTGTCATTGACACCACGGGAATTTTCACCGGTTTCCATGGAAATACTGCTACTGCTGGGGCCGTATAATCAATTTCACGGCTTTCTGCATTGGAGCAAGTGGAAGGCGGCGGTTTGGTCATGGCCATCTAGTTCTGATGGCCATGACCAGATGATGAAATGATGGCCATGAAAGATAAAAACAGGTGTGAGCATAACACCGCTACTCGCTACTCTCATGAACAATTCAGTCTCAACTTCAACTTCAACTCTCTGTCTTGAATCAATATGACTCCAAAACAATTACACTCAGCTTTACTAAATACGCGACTTGGCCCAGCCAGAGAGTCCAGTTAACACAATGATAATGAAAAGTGCCCAAGTAGCACAGGGGGTTATATTTTGGATCAGCTGACGTAATAGCAACCGTTGTTCCTTCTTTATTTTTGTTGCAAAAATTTCTGGATAATCCGTAAATTTTATTATATGGATTATCATTTTCATTCCACACGCCATTCTGGGTGATTTGCCTATTTTTTTCCTTTCGATTTGCGTGTGGCCGTCAAGTGTCATGGACCCTCGCATGGACCCAAATTACCATCCAAATAGAAGTGATGAAAACGCCTTTATTACGTTGTGGTTATCAAAGTGGGGAATCATAGTCTGGTAACGACAACGTCAGGATTACCAAATGGTCATGACCCAAGTAGCACAGGTGGTTATATTTTGGATCAGCTGACGTTATGGCAACCAAAATGTATAACTCATTGGGTAGAATTATCATCCAAATAGAAGTAATGAAAACGTCTTTATTACGTTGTGGTTACCGAAGTGGGTAATCATAGTCTGGTAACGATAACGTCATGATTACCAAATGGTCAAGACCACAAATCCAATAAATAACTAATACCGTCGTGATCCAAACCATTCCGAATTGGAGTAGGCTGTGACCTCTGGTCAAATTCCGGGATGTTGAGCTGATTTTCGCCAGGGCACAGCCTACCCCAATTCGGAATGGTTTGGATCACACTGTACTTTGGTCATCATGGCGTTATTATGACTAAAAACTAAAGGTGCGTCCAGTCAGCTTATTTAGCCGCAAGTTTTAATTTTAGTCGCAAGCGCAGCGACGCCCATTGGCTCTTATGAACCAGCCTCCTCGGAACAGCCAATAAGCGATGCAGCGCTTAGGTACCTACAGCTAAAACTAAAATTGCGGCTAAATAAGCTGACTGAACGCACCTTAACTGAGTAAAAGCATCATTTGTGGCCATTATCAGATGTAGCAATTCATAAATTGACAGGGTTAATTCTTGAACCTCTTGATGGAAGTTAGTTTTGTTTATTCACCAGTAGGTATCTACCAGTACCTATGCTGAACATCTAGGATTTTTTCGTTTCTTATGGCGGCTTTACAGAACTTCGTATGTCGCCGGCGACAATCCCCCACTCCACTGTAGTTGAATAATTTGAATGACACGACGACAGAAACTCGTGTCCTATTGGCCTCGGCCAGATCGAATCCTATTGGCCAGCGACACCGTCGCCGGTGACATACGAAGTTCTGTAAAACCGCCATTAAATCACATCTTACTATTAAAAAACTAAATAAAAAAACTACCTACGCAGAAGTCTGTGTGAAGTGTTCGCTGACATAATCCTTTGGCTATCAGTCCGTGGTTTAGCAAGACATTATAATCCATTCCAAGCTTGAAAAAACCACAGCTTGCCATGAAAAATACGATACAAGGGAAGTTACGTTGAAATTTGTGTCCGTTATGACATGAAACCTCCACCTGAACTACGCTGTGTTGTCAAATTGTCGTTATGAGAACTGCGTTGCCTTACCTAGGTTCTTACAGCGCACGACGAGCTCAGGTCACGAGATCACTTGCGACAAAATCACACTCCAGCGCTAGAACTGGTCGTCCTCGGTCATTTTTTAAACTGTATATTTTTTCTCACTATGGGCTACTTGCCCAAATTTTTTTTATTGGCTTAATCGAAAGTATGGGCAAAAATATTGTACCCGTATTTTTTCTTTTTCCTAAATTCCCAAAACTGCGGCCGTAGTGTCTGTTTTAAAAATATATTTGTGACGTCACAAATATACTAAAAACTAAACAAACAGCACTGTTGGGTTGAAAACTCAAAAAACAGTTAGAGTGGCTTAACAATATTTGAAAAATACAGACAGAAAAATTTCACTAAAGATTCCCGACTTTTACCAACCTTTTGAAAAAAGAAATCGAAAAAAAAATCTTTTTATTCAATGGATATATTTTCCGGAAATTTTCAGGAAATACTATTTATTACTCTTGTTGATGATTGAAAGTGTTTCCAGTCAAATCTGTTTCATTGGCAAGTACCCCATTGCATCTCTCAACACTTTCACTATTGAAATAACGTGCCTAACGACTCACTATTTAAATGACGTGCCCAACGGCGTTTTTAAGACAAAAAAGAATGAAAATACTTTGTTAATACTTAATTACTTGTTAAATACTTAATTAGGACTTTGTTAGTTTATCTATGATCTGACCTAACAATTGAATTAAAACGGCAATCCAGCAGAGCAAACATCACTTTGACAAATTCGACTAACATCATCTTGACTTTTTCAATCCATCAACTTATCAGATTGTCCACTTGAAGACAATATACATGGTGATTCATGAGTGACCTTACATAGGCTAATGGGAGATAAAGGACTTCGAGGCGAGTCAGGATCCACTGAAGAAATTTTATTTTCTCCGATGGTTACGAAGATACAGGGTGTTTTGTGTGTTTCGTATGAAACTTTGATAAGCGATATTTCTGAAACGGCCGAAGGTGTTTTGTTGAAATTCACCAGTAATATTTCTCTGTTGGAACTCATCCCGAAGCCATACCGGGTAAGTCAAAATCCAGGGCCGGGCTAGAGAAAAGGTGCCCCTTTTTTGTTTCATCAAAAAGTACATTTTCTGACCGCTTTTCTAAAAAACTGCTATCGGATTCAAAAAACTAAGGAAAAATGCTTTAAGAATCACTCTTCAATTTAGATGGCACACCTAAACCGTTTCGACAATAAAAATTGAAAGTAAAATTTGTGGGTGAGTTCCCATTTTCGACCGGACATAGGTAATCGACTCATTGTTTGATCGAATTCATTAAAATTCATTTTTTGGCTTGTCTCTGTTGAATAGAAGGGCTTGGTTGAAAAAAAAAATTCAAAGCTGACAATTTTTTTTTATGATAAAATCGAGAGCGAAACCAAAATTAGACTCGATTTGATCGTCAAAAATTTTTTTCCGGCTATGGATTTTTTCTTACTACCAAGCCCTTCTGTTCCACAGAGACAAGCTGAAAAATGAATTTTAATGAATTCAATCAAACAATGAGTCGATTATGTCCGGTCAAAAATGGAAACTTACCCACAAATATTACTTTTAATTTTTTTGTCGAAACGGTCTAGGTGTGCCATCTAAATTGAAGAGTGTTCTTGAAGCATTTTTCCTTAGCTTTTCGAATCCGATAACAGTTTTTCAGAAAAGCGGTCAGAAAATGTACTTTTTGATCAAACAAAAAATGGGCACATTTTTTCAATTCCGGCCCTGGATTTTGACTCACCCGGTATGACTTCTGGATAAGTTCCAGCAGAGAAATATTACTGGTAAATTTCAACACAATATCTTCAGCCGTTTCAGAAATATCGCTGATCAAAGTTTCACACAAAACACACAAAACACCCTGTATCTTCGTAACCAATGGAGAAAACAAAATTTCCTTAGTGGATCCTGACTCGCCTCGAAGTCCTCTATCTCCCATTAGCCTATGTAAGGTCACTCATGAATCACCCTGTATTTTGGCGTATTTATATTTTGAACAATTAACAGTTTGAATCGGCTCTTTACAACACGAATTACTATCAAGTGGTTGGTATCTGGTTAAAATTCGCTTATTGCGCATTGATTTCGCGCATATATACATCATGTAACCCCCCCGCGCTCCTCACGTCCTGTGTATCTGTGTGCCTAGGCTGTATCTGCTACGATTACAGGTACAGCCGCAACGTCGATCCGAGCGACTTGAAATTCGGTATACAGACATGGTTTTGCTGTCGGATGAGCCCATCAATTTTTGGCAGTCATCTGTCGAACGAAAATGTCACTATCAAAAAATGACAGAAGTTATACCTACATCACGGAACTTGACTTGCAATATGTCGTCTAAAAGAGTGAGAGCCCTTAAAAAACTCTGTTTAAAGTTGTTGAAATTTTTCGTCTATCTGTCATCTGTCAAATATTAAAAAATATCACAGTTCAAAACTTTACCATTGGATTATTCAAAATCTGTCCGATGGATTTGAACCAAATTTGGTAGGAAGCAACACAACAAAAGAGTCAAAATAAGTCTGCAGTTGCAGTTTTCCACCATTTCCCTGTCTAACATTATGATTTTCCGAAATTTTTCCTAGCCGTTGCCACCCGAGAGGGCTTCTTACCCGGGTTTCCACAAGGAAGACTCGCTTTTGATGCAGGACTCCACTCAAAAATGTATTCCTCCTCCGGGATCGACTTTTTTTGAAAAATTCCAACTGATATCGAAAGTAGATTGAATTGTGCGTCATGTAGACCCATTTTCCAAATCGACACGGTTCCGGTTTTCAGACGCTAATTTTTTCAAAATGAAATTTGCACATTCCGTGAAGTTGAAAAAGCTGCAGTGCAAACTTCAACAAGCTGTGAGCCCCACGAAATGTTTATTTTAGGTGCAGACATGCTGGAAATGAAAGTTGGAGAAAAAAACAAATTAATTTTTGGAGGAAAATTTTCCGAAATCGGACCTACGGTTTTCGAGTTATCTTCTATGGAAAAACTGCATATTTCCCAACTTTTTATTCCGTGAACAGATTTTCACAATTTTTTTCAAACAAAAGGTAACTGGTTCTTCAACATTTTCTAAAAGACAACAAACACGCAAATATAAATAAATATTGCGCCTCTTAGGGCCATATAGCGGGCACCTCGCATTTTTAAAGCGACCGTCTGATGCTATGGTAGTCGGAGAGCTCTTTGTTTCATTAACATTTTTTTTAACAATTTTTTTTTCCAATTTCCCGGAAAGATCGCAGTGTACAAGTGCGGAGTGTTCTTGTGCATTCCGGAGCGTGCGTGTACGTGAAACTGAATGGGGAGACTCCAACGTTCGATCAGGACACATCTGTCTATTTGGCGGCGCACAGTGGGCCAAGTGTCGTAAAAAGCGGCCAAAAGTCAAGCAAGGTCATTTTAATATTTCGGTCTAAATTTTTGACATTATTTAGAGAAATAGTTGATTTATAAGATAGCAAAGTCTTGAGATTCCAAGGCAATTGATAACTTTTGTGTGATGCCTCAAACAACATAGGACTTTAAAATAGCTCTACTGATAAGTGATAACACTTTCATGACATTTTGTGACTGAAGTGCTATTGCCGACTGTGCTTTTCAGAGGCCAGATATCATTCTATAAATTTTACCATATAGCTCACTTGAAGCTTTTGAAAGTAAATCATACTTTACACAGGATATAAGTTCACTTGTTTTAGAATTATTGATTTTTTCAAATGGCGATGTTCGATTAATTTCTTTTCCAAGAGTTCCATTTTTGCAGTGACTTACAAAAAAATGTTCCATCTTGCTTCAACCTACAACTTCTTCCACAAAAAGCTACGCCTTCTTCAAGTTGATTTCCAAAGAAATTGAATGCGTCCACGAGCGTCCCCGTGATTAACGATTTTTTCTTCAAATATACAGGGTGTCTCAAAGCTCGCGCCCCATAGAACACTGACATGTGCCGACAACAATAGGTTCCCAGAAAACGGAAGAAAAAATTTATTGCTGCTTGCATAAAGGAGTCATGAGTCTTTTGAATTCACCAATCCCGGAGGGTCAATTCGAGGTAAATTTGCAAAATTCAACCGGTTGCTAAGTTTCGAAAGTAATACCAGCTGCCTGTCATTTTTCAATAAATGTTTGGCTCACTGTTAATAAAAGGAAACCTAGCAACTTAAAATTAAGGTAACACACCTCAAAGGTGTAGGTCTCTGATTGGTTAACTTAACTTTGTCTTTTCTCGAATACCATTTGAGGTAGATTTTTTTTTCCTCGGTATCACACATCCGACTGCCGTCTAGTTTTGCTTCATTTTCTCTGGGGCGCGAGTTTTGAGACACCCTGTATGTATGAAAAGACAAAAATTTAAAATCTCTGGAGAAGGCTGATTCTCACTGGATTGCTGCGAAATCGTATTAAGATTGTCAATAAGACATTATTTCGATGATATTGGAACAGCAGGATTATTTCTAGGGGTGTTTTACATGAAAAGTGGAAAGTTCTGTTTTTTCGTTACGAACTTACGAACATGTTTTCTATTTTGAATATCATTATCCCTGAGAACTTGAAGTCAGAATTTTTTTCAATATTTTCCCATCATCCCTTCAATATTTTAGGATGATTCGATGAATTTCAAATTTTTTCTTGTTGTTTTTTTTTCAGCCCTTAAATCTTACCCCCCAAAGGTCAGTGAATTTTATTCAATATTTTTCCCTTAATCGCCTTGATATTCTGAGAAAATTCGCTGAACCGGAAATTTTTCTATTGTTCTTTTTTTTTTCAACCCCAATTTCACCCTTGAGCGCTATTGAAATTTTTCAATATTTTTTCTATAATGACCTCAATATTCTAAGACGATCTGGTGAGTTTCAGACTTTTGGCCGCCGACAACTGATTTTGTACCACTGTGCGGCGGCGCCGGCTCTAGAAGCACGGCAGAATTATACGCGAAAGCAGTGGCGGATCCAGGATTTGCTATTAATTGAATTTTAATGAATATTTCACTCATACGTCAAAAACGCGATAATTCGGACACAAATTTTGAGGATTAATAAGCGATAATCCGAAAGACCATATCGATAATTCAATCGATCTGTCATTGTTTTAACACCTACTGTCAAACAAACATGATGCGTGTCCAGTGTCAACGTTGGAGTCTGGACACTGTATGGGGATGCTCATGCTCAAGCGAGTACTCAGAGACCCAGAGGAATGTGCAAGAAATTGAAACGATTTGGGATTGAGCAGTCATAATGATTTCACACTTTTTACGTCAGCCTCTGGTTCTCTTTTCTGTTCTGCGGCTCAGTACAGTTAGGTGGCTATTCATGTATCATCAATTTTATTGTCGTGTGAAATAATATGTGAATAATTTGTAGAATTATTCGGGAAATATTCTTCCGAATACCACTCTTGCAATGAAAATGAACCAGATAATTCTGAAAATGTGTGTTGCCATAAGAAAACCGCATTCGTTTGTTTTCTTCTGTTGTTCGAAAGAAGAGCCCTCCCCCTGCGGGGTCGGGCTCTTTTAGCTTTCGAACAACAGAGAAAACAAACTCATGCAGTTTTCAGGCAACACGCATTTTTCAGAATTATCGGTAATTTTCATTGCACTCGTGGTATTATACCCGATAATCCTGTTTAGGCATTTCGGCATCGAAATATTGCTCCAGGCTCTGGAGATCTAGATAGCTGAATAACCTAGTGAGATTTTAGAGACCTTTATTACCTTACCGATACCGGTCGTACTCGCGGTGGTATGATGGAATATGGATTGGAGGATTAAAAAGCAATGAATTCAGCTCTGTTATTCGAGCCAACCGGCCTCGCGTCACAAGACACGCCACAAGTCTTTTGTTGATTGTTCTTTCTCGAGACACAAAGGGGCACCTTTACCACTTCACGAGTCCAGGGGTCGTAAGGTCGGACGCGTGTTCCTCAACAAGAAGAGTACAGTGTCCAGCAACAGACGAGATGCCAAGTCGGTGTCTGCTACTACTGGTATATACTTAACTTACCTTAACAGCTACACCTCCCCAAGCCGTTTGTTATTCGCTGGCTTATTGTTGTTTGACTCGTAAAACCAATTGAAATTTACGATGTCATAGGCATTAAAGAAGGCGAAAGGCCCAACAGTGCGCGGTTTATGTTTCTTGTTTCTCGTTTCTTCTTTGTTTGTGTATTTTGTACGAGCAAAGGTGTATAAAGACTTGAAGAGAAAGACATTATAAGGAGCCGAGGAGAAGTAACGTGACTCCTGGGGCAGGTTCCAAGTTCCAACCCGGCGCAAATGTGCAGTAAATTGTCCGGCTCGCACAAATCACTACTCCATTAGAAGGAAACCGGACACTGATGTATTTATTACTCACAGGATGGTGCATTGGTACATCGAACTAAAGGGTGCGTGTCGCGGTTGAAGGATCAAATCGAATTACTATATGTAGATTTTTGGCGTGAAATAGAAGCTTTACTGAACGACGCTGGTTTTGTCACTCCTATAATACCTACCTTCTACCTTAATCTAGCTATACTTGCTAAAATATGGAAGTTGTCAATATTATGGTGCGATTTTCTAGAAAATAACATTCCATGCACACTCAGGACTCAGGGGGTTACCAGGAACCCGCAGCCCCCGCACCCGGGAGGGGAAATGAACTTTTTGAAGTTGAACTTCTTGTCGATCGCTTAGATCACAACGTTTGGGTGACCAGTGCCGTCCCAGGAAATGGAAGAAGGGAATGTGTAACGTAACACGTAACTGTTGTCACATCTAAATCTTTTTGTCATGAAGTTATTCATCTTCTATTCGACCATTGTTGTGGTGCTAAATTTCATTCTTTGGATCCAAAAAACGAGGCCCCACGATTTTTCAAAACAAACCTCGGAATTACTAGAGTTTTCAATATTCAATTTTCTTATTATAGATATTTTCGTCTTCGTTGCGAGAAGAAGTTGAAATTACGCAATTTAGCACGAGCCGTTTTCGTTTTGCAAGCGGAGCTACTCGGGGTAGATCACTAAACAGAAAAGTAGATATATGTACACCAATCACATCCCAGTTGGATCTAGTGTCTTTGTCTAGTGCTTTAGTGCGTACCCCGAGCACTTAAGCCTGCAAAACAAAAACAGTAGATACGGTTCTCTCGATAGACATTTCGGTAATTGTTGACGACCACTACTTCTCGACTTCAGCCACCAACTTTTCACGGTAGGTAGACACCACCACAACATCACGTTCGTCGACCGTAGTTTCCTGGGGAAACCACTATTTCCACTGTAAAATGCCCCTTCTTTCCATTACTTGTCCTACGACGTAAGTACATGCAAGAAGGAAGCGTCCTATAGAGCTGTTTAAGTGGTTGCCTAACTCTTAGAAAATGCTAGTCGAGAAGTAGTCGTCGTCAACAATTACCGACATTTCTTCCAACGTCGTCTTTTCTTGCATGAATCCTCAGTGATCATGAGGAGTTCAAGATACTTCATTGGGGAACTATAGTGGCAAACGCTTGAAGTAATGGCGCCCGTGCTCCATGCACCCCAGTTATCATTAGTGTCATTTCAAGCGTACGTAACCTCAACTTTGTAGTTGTCATTTAATTTTAATTTGTCAGCTATCAGCATATAAACAGCGGTTTGCGTCACTCCGTGAGTTGAAAAGCAGCGAAAAGTAGAAACGCCGGCAAGTGAAAAATCACGGTAAAGAAATGGTAGTGACGTGTTGTGTGTCAGGCTGCGACAGTTCCAAAGGACCATACCTTTGCATTTTGCACCAGCTCTTTTTTCCCTCTCAGTGGGGCTCCTCTCCGCCTCAACTTTTTTTGAGCTTCAGCACTTTCCACTTTCCGTACATTTGTTTACATTTCTTTGAGGTTATGTACGATAACTGTCAATAGTGTCAATATGGGTGCATGGAACACGTCGCCCTCTACAACCCGTTTTGCCAACCCGTAGTTCCCCATTACTATAACGGTACCTAATGGTAAACGGATTTACTTGTCCATAAGCGAGAAGCGTTGAGTATGCATGGTCTAAGAGTGAAAAACACTTTTTCGCGAATAGAATGGTTGGGTGGGTAGGTACCGAGTTGGGTAGTTGGTATTATATCGAAGTTTTATGGCTTCATGGCCCATGCATTGTTGAAGCTAGCAAATACTCGATAACAGGGAGCCTATTTCTAGGGAGGATGTGATCCGTTCCCATGTGAAGTTGCTAGGCAACCAGGGGTGGGACTCTGTGTCAGTGTCGCTAGCTACTTATCGCCACGAAGCGATAGTTTCGTACTACGCACAGTAGTAAGCGACCTCCCACCACACCTCATCATCGCTAAGAAAGTCGCCAGAAAGCGACACCTCGAGACGTGTAGAGAACGGTGTTTACGGCTTGTTTACGGTCGTTTGTGGGGTTGTTTTGTTGTTGTTGATTGTTTTACATAATCAATTTTGTCATGAAAAGGTTGACAAACATCACTATCCGGCTAGCATTATTATTACAATAATTTTATATGTATAGGTACCGTTGAATACTGTTGTAAAAATTGAACTAGATTAACGTTGAAAGCTATATTTTGTTTTTGTGTTGAATAATGAATAATATTCTCAGATTTACATTCATTTATTATTGCTTGTACGGATTCTCATTTTTGATGTTGTTTTCAATAATAACAAATTTTAATATTTATTATTTTCATGTAGGTAACTAGCTACGCTTATACCGAGAGTTCATAAATTAAATGGGTCAAGGGTGCCTGTGGATTCAAAAACGTCTGTCGAAACTAGCGTAATCCTTTTGTAATAAATTTGTCAAACTTTGACAAGTACGTCCCATATTATTGATTTCTGATCTGCCATAAGTGCACGAGAATACTTCAAGTTCAAAAATACTCCTCGATCATGTAGGTTTTGTGCCCTGCCATGAAAACCACATTTAAAATGTTCCAAAAACGAAAACTGCGACTGGTTTGACAAATTACAATAACCAAAAAATTACAGACATCAAATGAACGATACTAGTTCCGACAGATGTTTTCAAACTCATGGGCACCCTTGACCCATTTAATTTATGAACGCTCGGTATATTTGGCGTTTGTTACATTATCATTTAGGTATCAGCATTATATTTAACGAAGATACCTACTAAATTTTTTCTAGTCAACATTGAAGCATGCTGAACAATTTTAAAGGATTTATAAACACTTTATGCACTATCTTGGCTGAAAGTTGAAACTCTAAAAACGCCCACCGCTTCCGCCACCGCCCACCTAAGTGTCAAAATATGACGGTTTAACGAGAACTGCCAACATTCAACCAACAACTTCTCTACAAAGTTACTGTGATAAATGCCTACTTTCGCAGAATGGCTAATATAAAGCCGAACTGTTCCGAAGCGTACGCGATAGGTGCACAGAGTGCAAATTCTAGCGACTATTGCTATCGCCTATGGTTATCGACTATCGCTTCGAAGCGACTGTCGCCGGAACAACACAGAGTCCCACCCCAGGGCTGTGATTGGCTGAACTGTGATCGCCTGGTGATCGCTCCCCGCTAGAAATAAGGCCCCAGGTCACTGGTGTATATAGGGTTGCATATAACAGAATATCAAGGGCAACACGCTGTCTCCCTTTAAATAAAATGAAAACAATAATACAAAATGCTTTGATCGAGAAGGCGTACTACAGCCTCGAGGTCGAGGAGTTCTTGACAGATCGGGAATTTGAGTGTTGCCTGTTGCTGTAATTAGGCATTTCCATTGACGTCACAGCAGTGTTGTCAACTGTCCAGAATTGCCCGCCAAATTTGAACCAAATAATGTTCGGGAAACACCGAACTATAGGGCGCTTATGGAGTTCCAGTTTCTGCATTTTTTTCCTCGGCTACCTTTTTGAGTTTGAGTTTGAAACTTTTGTATCAAGTTCAAAGCAATGTCCTTCATGCGCCTGCAAAATAAGTTCTCGTGGAAAAGTGTGTTTTTTTGTGAAAAAGCTAGCCAAACATGTTAGGTTAACTGCACAGGGTAGTGGTGAAAATTCATATTTTTTTACAAAATTGGGCATGAACTTTGCCACCAAACCTCACCTGAATGTTGGGGGTTTACGTTCCCGGCATTGCTGGAGTGATATGCCTTGTGTGGGGCTAGGTATGTACCTCTTCGGTTTGTGCTTCCCAATCACCCAAATACTTGAGGCCCAGCTTTTACTGCTGAATTAAAGAAACAAACAATAGTTTTTGTTTATATTTTATATTTTCAAAGTGCAGGAATGTCTTCACTTCGGTTGTAGAATATGGACAGAGGCAAAACATGGAAGTTTAACTCGAACAGCTGTTCGGCCACCGAAGATGTAATCGGTCACCGGAGCCCTACTTGACAGAAATTTTACACCCGATTTAACGATATTGAATTTTCAACTACAACTTGATTGTGTCAAGATACATTTCTTAAAAATACAAATATTTATTGTTCTATTGAGGATTCTAGGCTTCAAATTGTGGTCGACGTAGCAATTCCTCAGTCCGTAGATTCTCCCATTTTTAGATTGCCGAAGGCCACAATTCTTGACACAGGTACTTCCTGAAACTAGAAAGGCTTAGCAACAGATAATTTTGTGCACACATCATAACTGTATTACAGCAATTTAGTTACCCATCCTAATTGTTATCGGTACAACCTTCGTATATTTTTTCAAGTGTATTCCTTCCTTCCTCCTTTCCATTTCTTGGCGCTTTGGGATACATTCTGTGATGCCTCGTACTTCCACGAGCCCCAGCGTTTCGAGAAAACCATGAATTTCTCATTTTTTCTTCAAAAAAAGATTCAACCACTTCAAACTCCAACCCAACGTTCACGTTCATTGAGCCCTCTACATCTCTAGTCATGCTTTCTCCATTGCTTTCACAAGCCTAGATGTTTGAATTGACAATAGTTTCCATTTTCTACTTCACTGTAGTTGTAATATTTGCTGTGATATAAGCACATGTGAACCAGATGGGATCGGCTCCGAGTATTTTCATCTTCTGTTGACCAAATCGTACACCTGACTTGACAATCTTGAATTTTCAGTTGATGGCTTCATCGCGGGAAGACACATTGCTTAAAAAATCCTGAAATTTCTTCTTGTAAGCAGGATTTGAGGTAACATTGTGGTCAACTTAGAAATTCCTTGGTCGCTGGATTTTCCCATTTCACGATCGCCACAGGTCACAGTTTTTGCCACAGCCATACTTTCTGAGATCAGAAGGGCGCTTAGTAATGGATAATTTGTAAAATCATCTCCCATTTATTCTGTATTCTAACAATTTAGTCAGCTCTTTACCTTATCGGCAGGATAATAAACTGGCATATTTTCTCCTTTCCAGATGTCTTTGAGTCGCATTTCTTGGCACTTTGAGATCCTTCCTGAGATGCTCTTTTCTTCCAGGAATCTAGTTTTCCGAAAAAGCCACGGATTTCTTTTTTTTTTCGACGAAAATGATTTAAGCACTCCACCAAACTTTCTTGTTTATTGAGCTATTTGGGGCAGCACATGTCCAACTATCAGTATTGATCGAAGCGCCAGAGTTTCGTGAACAATTATCACGCACAAACTTGCTTCCTACTGTATCCAAAATCTCAAAAAAGTACTTTTTTACAATCATAGCAACGCGGGTTGTTCCCTAACACTTTTTTGACGTTATAAATTCAACTATGTTGGCAACACTGACGAGCTCGTGACGTCATGTGGAAATGCCTAATAGTTTTGGTACCAATATTTGCTTTGATGTATATTTTCATCCTTGTACATATTTTATTAACTGTGTTTTGTCTTGTTTCATGTTTTATTTATCTTATTAATTTATTGTATTATGACACGTTCTACGCCTTAAAGGAATCAATGTACTTCTTGTAGGGAACAAATAAAATATTGATTGATTGATGATATATTTTTCGCAACAGGACAAATTTACAATAAATTCTTTGTACTGGACAGTTGGACACCCTTGACCGGCTCTACCTGCTTTGAAGGGTGCTAGGCCACCTTCTTTCCTAATTCCTGTATATTCATTCGCTTTGCTGTCGCCGTAGCGGCAACATCTCCACACTAAAGTAAAAGTAAACGTTGATTTGTGTAGTAAGGCGTCCGTATCATTTCCTTCACCCTAGTTCCATGGACAGAAAAATCATACTCCTACTGAGCTATCGATGCAAAAATTAACAGGCTTTTTGATTAATAATATCAATAGTGACTTCAAAGTGATGGTCTTCCCTTACGCAATTGAAACAACGCAGGACTTGAGACAAGCCATCAAGGCCTCCATCTATGGCTCCCATGTGCATATATCCAGCCAACGGTTCAAGGAAGACATCGAGAAAGTCCGCGATTTCCTGGACTACACTGCATCAACGACTGCATTGATAGAGGAATCCCTGGATGTAGTCAAAGACGAGCTAAAGTGTGCCGTCTGCCTCGAAGTCGTGCTGACTGCCACCCTCACCAAGTGCCAGCACGTTTTTTGTGAATTCTGCCTGTTGATGTGCTGCGCGGCCAAGATGAGCGGTCCCTCTGTGGTGAGCTGTCCATTGTGCCAAACAGAACTTGGTAAAGTTGCAGAATTAAAGAGGCTGAAAAGAACCGACAAAATCATCGATATGGTAAGTCTAAGCTTTTCTAATGAAGAGTATTTTGCGATACAAGAGCGCGTTTTCAGGCCCCGAAGCCCGAAGCCTTGTTTGCCATTATGAGGCGTGCGTATAGCCTTATATTTTTGCAATATATAATCAATACGTAATACATAATATAATAAAAAAACGAGTTTCCTATCAATTAAGGCAACGATTATACGAAAAACGTTGTTCGACACCTAGGCTCTGTGCTTTTTTAGGCCCTCAGCCTCTTTTGCACGGCTTCGGGACCGAAAACGCGCTCTTATTGTATCGAAAACTATTCTTCTCATTTGTAAACGCCATAGCGAATCACAAACAATGTGACGTCACTTTTACTGTCTTCGACGCTTATGACCTGCGAAATCGACAGCTGTAGCGCGACAAACGTAGCAAAAATATTGCCCAAACCTCAGAAAAATTATTTCATGAAATTTTATGACTGATATCGACACAGAACTTCATCCTCTACAACATATCCAAAGTCCCAATAAAAAATCACCTCATTGGCTTTTTTTATAGTCGCTTTGAAAGTATAGCGCGTTCACAGTAACCATATTCAAAGACGATTTTCTGTTTTTGTCGCTATCATTTCACTGTTATGGTTCAAATCGTTAGTAGAATAGAATAGAATAGAATAGAATAGAATAGGTTTATTGCTTTCATGATACACAAAAGAATCCTAAGCAGTAGAAAAAAAAAACGTGATAGAAAAAGTCTAGTGTCTAAAAATTTAAAAAAGCGAGACAACGCCTCTACTTTCACACAGAGAACAATAACATATACAGAACGTTGTTTATATTAACAAAATACAATACAAAATCGTTAGTACATTTCACTGTCAAGGTCGAGAAACACAACGCAATAATTTTAGAAAATGTGTCATGCACCAGTGGCGCACCAGACGGCTGCGAAGGGGCCAAAAAGCGATTTTTTACAAAGTCTTATGGTAAACCGTGACTAACACTTTTTTTTGACATGTTTGGTATCATTTCTGACCAAATCGCACATCCTGATTCTGAAAATCGTAATGAAATTTTGATAGAGACGTGTTTAACCGATTTCATCAGAAAAAAACATGATTTTTTTTACCCTTTAAATTGATGTTTTGTAATTCTAGTTCCATCATTGTCCAATGTATTTATAACTATGATTTTGAGATAGGCAGTTGCTTTGGGCTATTTCACACACAAATATCATTTGCTGAAAGCTGAAACTTTTTCCAGTTTTTACAAAGTCACGGAGCTATTTTATTTCTTGAGATGTTGCATGTCAAAGCTTGATGTGACGAAACGTGCTATTACACAGAAAAAATTAGGCTATGGTCAGAATAAAGCTTTGAGTTGGTACTTCATCCATTCCAAGGCATGGAAGTAGCTATCTCTATCAAACAAAATAGAAAAAACTGGAATCGGAGCCGTATTTTAGTCGTGACAACATTTTTCTTCAGATATTGCGAGCTTTTGAAATTAAATTTCTTCACGATATGCACGTAATCGGAGGCATACAGGGTGATTCATGAATGACCTTACATAGGCTAATGGGAGATACAGGACTCCGAGGCGAGTCAGGATCCACAGAAGAAATTTTGTTTTCTCCATTAATTACGAAGATACAGGGTGTTTTGTGTGTTTCGTATGAAACTTTGATAAGCGATATTTCTAAAACGTCGAAAGCTGTTTTGTTGAAATTCACCAATAATGTTTCTGTACTGGAACTTATCCAGAAGCCATACCGGGTAATTTGAAATCCAGGGCCGGGCTAGAAAAAATGGACCCCTTTGTTATTTGATCAAAAAGTACATTTTTTGATCGCTTTTCTGAAAAACTGCTGTCCGATTCGAAAAGCTAAGGAAAAATGCTTCAAGAATCATTCTTAAATTTAGATGGCACACCCAAACCGTCTCGATAAAAAAATTAAATGTGAAATTTGTGGGTCAGTTTCCATTTTCAACCGGACATAATCGACTCATTGTTTGATTGAATTTATTCAGATTCATTTTTTGGCTTGTCCCTGTTGAATAGAAGGGCTTGGTTGAAAGAAAAATTCCAGAGCCGACCTTTTTTTTGACAAATTCGAGAGTAAAACGCAAAAATTAGACTCGATTTGGTCGTGAAAAAAACTTCGGCTATGGAATTTTTCTTTCACCCGCAAGCTAAACAAGATGGCAGCGGAATCATGAAATTCACCTTGAAAGTGAAAATGTTTATACAAGATAAGAGTGAGTTCCAAGTTTTATGACAATCCCTACACTGATAACAGATTTCAACATGGCGGCCAAGATGGCGGCGGAATCATGAAATTTAGCTTGAAAATAAAAATGATCATACGTGACAAGGGTAACTTCCAAGTTTCATGAAAATCGTTACACTAATAAGATATTTCAATATGGCGGCCAAGATGGCGGCGGAATCATGAAATTTAGCTTGAAAATAAGAATGATCATACAAGACAAGGGTAACTTCCAAGTTTCATGAAAACCGTTCCACTAATAAGGAATTTCAATATGGCCGCCAAGATGGCGGCGGAATCATGGAATTCAGCTTGAAAATGAGAATGATCATACAAGACAAGTGTAACTTTCAAGTTTCATGAAAATCGTTTCACTAATGAGAAATTTCAATATGGCGGCCAAGATGGCGGCGCAACCATGAAATCCAATCTGCCCACTGGCCACCCACGAGGGCTTGAGCTACCATTGGAGAATGTTCCAGGGCTCTAGATTCATTCCCAGAGGAGAAGTTCAACTTCTTAGAAGTGCACAGGAAATCTTTGTTTTGTGATAATAATAATGATAACTATGAATGTATTAAAAAAACAATGCCCATTGGCTACCCTTGGGAATATCAGCTATCCATCGGAAAAAGTTCCAAGGCTCTAGCTTGATTCTCCGAGGAGGAGTTCAACTTCTTGGAAGTGCACAGTAAATATCTGTTTTTTGATAATAGTAATGATAACTATGCATGGATAAAAAAATAATGCCCATTTGTCACCCTTGAGGACATCAGCTATCTATCAAAAAAAGTTCTAAGGCTCTAGCTTTATTCCTCGAGGAGGAGTACAACTTCTTAATTTCTACACGGACAGACAGACAGACGGACGGACAGACGGACGGACGGACGGACAGACAGACAAACCGGCCATATAAGCGTCATTTTATTACAAAAATGCGCTAAAAATGAATTTGAATGAATTCAATCAAACAATGAGTCGATTATGGCCGGTTGAAAATGGAAACTTACCCACAAATTTTACTTTTAATTTTATTGTCGACACGGGGCAGGTGTGCCATCTAAATTTAAAAGTGATTCTTGAAGCATTTTCCCTTAGCTTTTCGGATCCGATAGCAGTTTTTGAGAAAAGCGGTCTAAAAATGTACTTTTTGATCGAATAACAAAAGGGCACATTTTTTCTAACCCTGGATTTTGACCTACTAGGTATGGCTTCTGGATATAATAAGCTACATGGACCTATAAGCTCCCACAAATAAATATTATTGGTGAATTTCAATGAAATATCTCTAGCCGTTTCAGAAATATCGCTCATCAAAGTTTCACACGAAACACAAAACACCCTGTATCTTCGTAACCAATAGAAAAAACCAAATTTCTTCTGTAGATCCTGACTCGCCTCGAAGTCCTCTGTCTGCCATCAGCCTATGTAAGGTTATTCATGAATCACCCTGTATACAATTAATTATACATACAGGGTGTTTCAAAAATTAGTGCCATTCTTTCCACTCCAGATTTAGATTCTCAAAATATGAAAATTGTGCTATTTTTTATTTTTTAAAAGTGCCCCTGAAAAAAGTTACAGGCCTTCAAAGTTCGATTTTTTAATTCGTTTTTCATCCATAACTTTTATACGGCTGAGCCGATTTTGTCCAAATTTCAACCAGAGTGTGCTGAAATATAGACAATACAAATAGAGAAGACCATATGTTATCACCACCGTCGTCACGGATATTGAGGCATCAAAAATCGGCCAACCTTTTGTTGAATGATGGACTCGCCTGGTTCCTACGCAACCGTAAAAATCCGTGACGACAGATGGTCTTTTCTATTTGTATTGTCTATACGTCTCTATTGAACAATGATGGCGTATTTGAATAAAAATTCCCAGTGGCGTAGATACGAGTCTCCCCCCCCCCCACTTTCTACGCCCCTGAAGATTTTCCAAAATTGATTACATTTCTAGATTCCTTGCTCAATTTTCAGAAAAAGTTACACTTGCAAAATTTTGATTAGGGGCTTCATTTTGGCGATATTTGGGTTTGAAACTTTGAAAAACATCTCGGAATCGCCCCTTTCCAGGGCCCAATTTGTTTTTTCCTGAAAAACTCCATGTCTCACAGCAAAAATGGTGGTTTATCAACTTAAAACACCTAAAAAACTTATTTTAGTTGAGAAAATCATGAGTTTTCTAGAATTTCAATTTTTAGTTAAAAGAAAAAATTAAACCCAGGAGAGGGGCGATTCCGAGATGTGTTTCAAACTTTCAAACCCAAATATCCCGAAAAAGAAGATGTCCAACAATGAAGATTGAAGATATGATTTTTTTTACTTTCCCGACCCACCAAAAACTGTTCACGGGATAAAAAGTTGGTTTGTAGTTTTTCCAGAGAGGAAAACTCGAAAATCGTGGGTCCGATTTCAAAAATTTTCCCTCTAAAAATTAATTCAATTTTTTTCAAACTTTTATTCCCAGCATGTCTGCACCTAAAATGGATATTTCGTGGGGCTCATCCGGCTCATCGCATGTCGAAGTTTGCACTGCAGTTTATTCAAATTCACGAAATGTGCAAATTCCTCGGCAAATTCCATTTTGAAAAAACTACCGTCGGGAAACCTAAACCGTGTCGATTTTGAAGATGGATCTACTAGTTGGAAATGGTCTTAATCGTCAAAGGGGACCTCAAAATGGATATATCCGTCGAAATCTCGTGAACAATTGTTAGCGCTTTCACAATACTCCCCCTCCTCGTTGGTTGGTGGGTCGGGAAAGTAAAGGTGCGTTCAGTCAGCTTATTTAGCCGCAAGTTTTAATTTTAGTCGTAAGCGTGAATTTTCAGCCACTTTTGCTCAAATCAAGTGATCAAAATATTTTTGGCCAGCTTTTTATATCATATAGCCGTACGTTACGAACAACAAAGCTGGTAATGAACCTTTTCAATAAAGGCGGGGGGATTTGAAATTTTAATCCCGAGATCCCGGGATTTCGATTTTGTCTCGGGATTGGATGCCCCAAGCAGAGCTGAATCTTGAAATGATCAATAGTTCACTTAAAAGCAAATTGACTTCCGACGAGTTCCACTCCAAATCTGATTTCGGGGGTTATTCAAATCTGCGTCACTTTTGATGCAGACTCTCAGTTCCAATTTTTCTTCTGCATTAATTTCGAAGACCTATCCTTTTTCCCTGAAGCTTTAGCTTCAACATGAGCTACAGATTATAAAAATCGGTCAATCAGTAAAAAAGCTATGACAAAAAAACCAAAAAGTTCAATTGATTTGAATATGTGCATTGTGCATAGGCCACAGATACTAATATGATGTTTTTATGTACAGGTCATGGTGAAACACAACCCCCACTTCGAAGAATGGAAGATGCTACAGATAGTCAAAAGGTTCTTCCAGTACAAATCATATTTCTATCAGAAGCAATTGCGTCAATCACTCGCCAATAGTGCTCGAATGATGGAGCTCTTGTACTTTTTTGAGCCTTCCAACGACGGCTGGTCCGAAAGAAGAAGGAAGGAACTTGAATTTTGGATTGAATTACATGAGGCTTTGGTGGAGGGGCTTCAAAGCTCCAAACCGAATTTCGAAGCTCTTGTGAAGAATGACCGAAAATATTATCATTGGGTACAGGATTGGATGGCTGATGTAGCGTCACGCAACATTATTCGCAGTGATTTGTAGCTTTTGCACATTTTGTATGGTGTTAATGTCACAAAGTTGGATGCACCTGGAGTACTGGACCCACCAGCATTATAAACCGCTCACCAATTGAAATGGGCCATCCAAAAATTTCAGTCACATTCGAAGTGGCGTGACTCTTGAATAAATTGACTACTTATTTTGAATGTTTTTTTTTTGATTAGCTCACATATTGGACTACAACATGCAATGTGTCATTTTGGGTAACTACAGGTGTTTCATATTGTTACGAATTTCGCGCACGGGTTCGAATATAATTGAGACGATCGATTTAAAACATACACTGTTTATTTCTGCGTACTACAATAAATACACGTCAACAGTTATCTACTTGGAATATCGCTGTGAATATTGCTCGCTTATTCGCTCGCTGTCTCTTCCAATTCAATACTGACTGTCGCGCTGTTGGACGGTGCCTTTTCTATGCCTCCGATTAGCGTTCCCGAGCTTTCTGTCATCTTCCAGAAATTTCCATAGTGGCCCGGCATATGCCGTTTCTAGACCACTCCTGAATAATCACACACACCTTTCGCGTGCTCTCCGTGTGTTCTGGAATCTGCACCTCCGCCATAGTGGAAAGATGTGCCTTGATCGTGCGTTGAAGTCTCTCCATTCAGTTTCACGTACACGAACGCTCTGGAATGCACAAGAACACTCCGCACTTGTATAGTGCGATCTAATGGATGGAAGAATCCGGAAAGATCCCGTGTTTACCAGCATGCACGGAATAGCCGCTCG
The DNA here is from genome assembly GCA_949128115.1 of Anaspis maculata. Taxonomy (NCBI): domain Eukaryota; kingdom Metazoa; phylum Arthropoda; class Insecta; order Coleoptera; family Scraptiidae; genus Anaspis; species Anaspis maculata. The sequence continues at coordinate 78,910,742 of OX421964.1, read as the reverse complement.
TAACAATATTATCCAAGTCGTTAGCAAAAGATAGGGCTGCTGTCTGCTGCACAATTAATCAATTAATACCTAGATCCAGTGTTCCCTATAAGTATAATTCAAAAATTCTATGGATGGCTGTTTTTTTTTGTGGACCTTGTTGGTCGAAAGCCATATTGGGAGGTCTATAATAGATTTTAAGACAGGAGTTAGTATAGTTAGTCCATTAAGCGCTGGTGCACAACTTTTTCAAAGACTTTCGAAAAGCAACTCACTCAACAATCAGATAATTCTATAATTTATACATACATTATCAGACATGCCGCCTTTCTTATGGATAGGCATAACCAACATTCCAGCGTCGGACTGGCAAATTTTGGCCTACCGGGCAAAGAATGAAAGTGGCCTCGAAACCGAAGGGGGAGTCAGAGGAGTTCCCCCCCCCCGTTGGCGCCGCAGACGACTTTTTCCAATAATAATAGTGATAATAATGCTAATAGCACAAAAAAGACGCTGACCAAATTGTCTATGAATTTCTTCAGACTCAAAACTTTTGCTTGAAATACACTACGATAACAACGGAGGAAAGAAAAATATTTATTATTGTTACGTATTTCACGTACGGGTTCGAATATATTTGCGACGGTCATTTTAAAACACACACCGTTTATTACTGCGCACTACAATAAATACACGTCAACAATTATTTACTTAGGAATATCGCTGTGATTACTACTCGCTTTCAATCCGCTGGCTACCACTTCGCATTCCAATTCATAACTGCTCGTGAGGCGACGATTAATGCCTCATACAAGGTTATTCAAAACTTTGGAATAAAATTCATAACTTTTGACAATTTTTTTCCAGGAAAAACACTCGAACAGGTCGATTTCTGAAAAAGGCAAGCCGTTTTTCTATGACACGCGTCATGATCTACCGTCAACTCCTTGACCCCTAGCCACCCTTAGTATTTTTTTCAAATGGCACCCTATGGCTTAGGGAGGCTCGTTTTCAGATCTACCATTTCAAATTATATTAAAAGCTTCACCATGAAAGTCCAGGGTTACTCACAAGTCCGGAACAAAATTCATAATTTCTAACAAGTTTTTTTTTTCAAAAAAAAAACCGCTCGAACAGGTCGATTTTCAAAAGCGGTGAGTCAGTTCGCCATTATACGTGTCATGATCTACCGTCAACCCCTTAATCCTTAAAAAGGAGACCACAACACAAAATACAAGTCGGTCTCAGATGAAAAAGTTGAAAAAACTAGAGCGATTGCACAGGGTCTTGTGAATTTGATTATCTCGTGGCAGGCGCTGAGGCTATAATTGAGAACGACAATGACGTCATAGGGGCAAATTTCTACGGGCTACCTATAGCTACTCACAGGCCTGATTCCGTTGCCGATAAGATGACGACGGTTTCAAGCCTGCCATAGTTATTACTGATTGTTTAAAGACAATGACGTTTGTCAGAACGACAATAACAGCAATAACAAGACCATGGGTACGTGATAGGTGAAAACATCTTCTCAAGTGACGTCACGATAATATTTTCAAAACGATTTATCGGCTGATCGGACTCGTATGGAAAACTTGGATTTGTTCCGTATCCTCTTGAACTACCTTCCCCTTAAGTTAGTCAAATGAAATATAGACTCGATTTTTGTGTTATGGTCTCCTTCAAGCTCTTGACCCTCAACCCCTTAAGCGTCCAACCATTTTTAAAGGTAACTCTGAACACAGTTTTTGAAAAGCTTTCCAACGAACCTCCACAAACCATAGGATGCGATTCAAAAAAATACTAAGGGTGGTTAAGGGTTAGGGAGTTGACGGTAGATCATGACACGTATCATAGAGAAATGACTCATCGTTTTTGAAAATCGACCTGTTCGAGCTTTTTTTGGAAAAAATATGGCAATGAAATATGGATTTTGTTCCGGACTTTCGACTAACCCTGGGGTTTCTCAAAACTTCATGGTGAAGCGTTCGATCTAACTTTCAATGGTAGATCTAACACGACAAGCTTTCCAACGGGCCCCCACAAGACATAGGGTGCCATTTAAAAAAAAAATACTAAGGGTGGCTACAGATCAAGGGATTGACGGTAGATCAAGACCCCTGTCATGAAAAAACGGCTTGTCTTATTCAGAAATCGACCTGTTCAAGCGTTTTTTTCCGGAGAAAATATGGTCAAGAATTATTAATTTTATCCCGGACTTTTGAATAATCCTGTATAGGTCCGACTGATTCATCTCGGATGTCCCATGCATTCTCCAGCAGTCTCCACAGTGACCCGACATGCGGTTTCCATACGACTCCCGAAAAATCTTACACATTACCCGTATAATTCTGCCGTGCTCTAGAATCGGCGCCTCCGCCAAAATGGACAGATGTAGCTTGACCCACTGCTGAAGTCTCCATACAGTTGTACGGGAAAAAGCCCACACACACGCTCGGGAATACACCAGAACGCTCCGCACTAATACACTGCGATCTAACAAGAAGAGTCTAGAAAGATCGCATGTTATCCAGTATCGCCGCTTGTGAAATCATTCTAACATTTTGTCCAGGAATTACAGAAATAATAGCGAACAAAAATGAAACCCAGCCGGTTTTTTGCATATAAGCTCATCAACAGTTTTGATTTCAAAGATAGGTACTGATCTACTTGCGAATTTGTCGATAATTTCTGCATGTGGCTAAAGATGTAAATTCTACATAGACGGTAAAGAAAGAGCACGACTAGATGGCAGATAAAACAAACCAACTGCGGGAGCATCAGCGGGAGCCTCACACATACAATATTGTCATTCCACGACTAGTGACTACTAAATAGCACAAACAAAAGTTGACCAGACTTTGATACAAAATTGAAAATTTGGATTTAAAAAAAAACATCAAAGTGCAATTTTTTCCAAATGTGGGAAATTTGGCCTCCAAACTGGGGAATGGCCTACCGGGCATTTGCCCGGTTGCCCGGTGGCCCAGTCCGACACTGTTAGCTAATGGCGTTTTCCACTAAGTGCGCACTAACTGCCCTGACCTTGCGCATGGACCAATATCAATAGCAGGGCTTCCTGGTATTGATATTAAACCCTGGACGGAATTAGGAATTCCATCAGGCCCGGACGAATTTCCATTTTTGATTTTTAAGAGAGGCTTTTGGATTTACCTCGGAATCTACCCACTGAAAATATTTGACCAGCAAATCATATTGAATTAGGCATTTCCACATGACGTCACGAGCTCGTCAGTGTTGCCAACCTAGTTGAATTTATAACGTCAAAAAAGTGTTAGGGAACAACCCGCGTTGTTATGATTGTAAAAAAGTACTTTTTTGAGATTTTGGATACAGTAGGAAGCAAGTTTGTGCGTTATAATTGTTCACGAAACTCTGGCGCTTCGATCAATACTGATAGTTGGAGATGTGCTGCCCAAAATAGCTCAATAAACAAGAAAGTTTGGTGGAGTGCTTAAATCATTTTCGTCGAAAAAAAAAAAAAGAAATCCGTGGCTTTTTCGGAAAACTAGATTCCTGGAAGAGAAGAGCATCTCAGGAAGTATCTCAAAGTGCCAAGAAATGCGACTCAAAGACATCTGGGAAGGAGAAAATATGCCAGTTTATTATCCTGCCGATAAGGTAAAAAGCTGACTAAATTGTTAGAATACAGAATAAATGTGAGATGATTTTACAAATTATCCATTACTAAGCGCCCTTCTGATTTCAGAAAGTATGGCTGTGGCAAAAACTGTGACCTGTGGCGATCGTGAAATGGGAAAATCCAGCGACCAAGGAATTTCTAAGTTGACCACAATGTTACCTCAAATCCTGCTTACAAGAAGAAATTTCAGGATTTTTTAAGCAATGTGTCTTGCCGCGATGAAGCCATCAACTGAAAATTCAAGATTGTCAAGTCAGGTGTACGATTTGGTCAACAGAAGATAAAGATACTATCGGAGCCGATCCCATGTGGTTCACATGTGCTTGTATCACAGCAAATATTACAACTATAGTGAAGTAGAAAATGGAAACTATTGTCAATTCAAACATCTAGGCTTGTGAAAGCAATGGAGAAAGCATGACTAGAGATGTAGAGGGCTCAATGAACGTGAACTTTGGGTTGGAGTTTGGAGTGGTTGAATCTTTTTTTTTTGAGGAAAAAATGAGGAATTCATGGTTTTCTCGAAACGCTGGGGCTCGTGGAAGTACGAGGCATCACAGAATGTATCCCAAAGCGCCAAGAAATGGAAAAGAGGAAGGAAGGAATACACTTGAAAAAATATACGGAGGCTGTACCGATAACAATTAGGATGGGTAACTAAATTGCTGTAATACAGTTATGATGTTTGCACAAAATTATCTGTTGCTAAGCCTGCTTAGTTTCAGGAAGTACCTGTGTCAAGAATTGTGGCCTTCGGAAATCTAAAAATGGGAAAATCTACGGACTGAGGAATTGCTACGTCGACCACAATTGGGAACCTAGAATCCTCAATAGAGCAATAAATATTTGTATTTTCAAGAAATGTGTCTTGACACAATCAAGTTGTAGTTGAAAACTCAATATCGTTAAATCAGGTGTAAAATTTCTGTCAAGGAGGGCTCCGGTGACCGAATACATCTTCGGTGGCCGAACAGCTGTTCGAGTTAAACTTCCATGTTTTGCCTTTGTCCATATTTTACAACCGAAGTGAAGACATTCCTGCACTTTGAAAATATAAAATATGAACAAAAACTATTGTTTGTTTCTTTAATCCAGCAGTAGAAGCGGGGCCTCAAGTATTTGGGTGATTGGGAAGCACAAACCGAAGAGGTACATACCTAGCCCCACACAAAGCATATCACTCCAGCAATGCCGGGAACGTAGACCCCCAACATTCAGGTGAGGTTTGGTGGCAAAGTTCATGCCCAATTTTGTCGGAAAATATGAATTTTCACCACTACCCTGTGCAGTTAACCTAACATGTTTGGCTTGCTTTTTCACAAAAAAACACTTCCACGAGAACTTATTTTGCAGGCGCATTAAGGACATTGCTTTGAACTTGATACAAAAGTTTCAAACTCAAACTCAAAAAGGTAGCCGAGGAAAAAAATGCAGAAACTGGAACTCCATAAGCGCCCTGTAGTTCGGTTGTTCTCGAACATTATTTGGTTCAAATTTGGCGGGCAATTCTGGACAGTTGGCAACACTGCTGTGACGTCAATGGAAATGCCTAATTGCTTTCACTGGTTCGAGAAGATCTCCTGGATGAAGGGAAGGCATGTTGTTTGGGGCAATGAGCAAAGTTGACAAGTTTAAAACGGCGAAACGGCGGTTTTCCCATGGGCAGGGGGCTGGTGCCTCAAAACTTACGGCTACAGTCTTTTGTTAGAAAAATCACTAGTTAGAAAGAGCGTAAGTTAAGAAATTTGGGCTTGCAGCGTTTGTTAGAAAGTGTCCCGATAATACCCGAAGGCCGATCTCCGAACTGTTATGATATACTAGAGAGCCTGAAAACACTGTCATGAATATTGAATAGATCAATCTCTTCGTTCGTGATTTTCCAACACAAGCTCCTTCTAATCTGCGATCCACCGGTTAGTAGGTATCGGTGGTTAGAAGTAGTGTAGGTATGTTAGAAAAATGCCACTGTAGCGTAGCTTAGAAAATTTATCTTGATCTCCCGAAGACACGTTCGTAGCTTAAGTCGAGCTTTGGTCAATGTATTATACAGTTTTATATGAAAGTATGTATGTATGTATTGACGATGCCATTAAATCTGTGCCATATATGGGAACTAACCATTTTGAGAAATCAAGTTCCATACTCCCAGCTATTCTGACAAGGACAACACAACCTCACCTGACCTGACCTGACCAACTTTCTAAGCTACACTACAGTGGCATTTTTCCAACATACACTACTTCTAACCAACGATACTAACCAGTGGATCGCAGGTTAGAAGGAACGTGTGTTAGAAAATCACGAACGAAGAGATTGATCCAAACATGACAGTGTTTTTAGGTTCTCTAGTATATCCCAACCGATCGGCCTTCAAGTATTATCGGGATACTTCCTAACAAACGCAAACGCTACAAGCCCAAATTTCTAACTTTGGGCCACGTTGACCGCCACCAAACTCACGTCATAAGGTAGGTACCTACATGATTTTAACCCCAAAGGTCAAATGTGCGTTGATAGGGTTGTTGAAGATTTCTTTGTCTCACATGTCAGACCGGGGGCTTCAGACTGGTCTGAGCTTATTACTTTTCGAAAAAGGGGGAAAATTTACGTCATCAGGTACATGAATAAAACCAACGGGATTTCGTGTGGTAACATTCCCTCAATCGAAAATCTGGTCGTGACTCGTGAGACAAAATTTTTGAGGGATTTCGGTCTATTACAAGTTTGAAATTTCCAAAACTGGACCAAAATTCACATCCCTTCATCAATTTTTTCACAGGTGTTTTGTTATCGTTTTTCATTCTTGAAATTATGTCTTATGCAAGTCTCCAGGAAGGGGTAAATTTTGGCCCTTTTTGAAAATTTCAAACTTGCGTCTTATGAACCGAAAGAAAGACCCCAAAAATGTGTTACGACTCGATTTTCGATTAAGGGGATGTTACCACTTCCTACACAAAAGCCCGATGGTTTACTTCATGTACCTTATGAGTACCTACCTATGACGTTAATTTTGGCCTTTTTTTTCGAAAATTAACAGCTTATACCAGCCTAAAGCCCCCAGTCTGACATGTAAGACAAAGACATTTTTGACAACATTATCAACGCACATTAGGCGCGGGCAGCTAACTGTCAAAGATAGGCAACCAGTGTGTTTGGTGGACCAACAAATGGAATTTAACGTTGAGCAGCATAGCAAGTGAGTGCCTTTCTTGTGTTTTCTCACCAGAAGAGCGATGTCAGGATGAAAGGGCACTATTTTTGTATACTCTAGGATCTTACGCAAATAATTCCGAAAAAAGGAAACGGGCCGAAAGCATCCTTTTCACGTATTCCATTGAAAAAGTCCAGTGAGATGTCTACACTACCTCAAAGTGTTACCCATGATTTTTGCAAAACCCAAGAAGGAACTGAGTGTTGAAATGTGAGCAACGTTATCTCTTTTCTTCGAGTTTCACACGAGGTAGGTGAAAATTTTATAAAAAAATTTGTGTGGGAGCTATGAGTGGCATCGAACATCAATGACATAATGCTCGGTTCATCATCTATCCAGTTTATTTTGTGAAACCATCTCAAGTTATCGTTTTTTCAGGCAAGTCAAGCAAACTGCAAGCCAACTTGGAAGTTGTGGGCTTGAGCACCATACAGTTTTCCAAGGATCGAACGCCTGTATAGACACCCAACTTTACGGACTCACTTCGGACTCCGAGTCGGACTCCTTAGTACTCCTTACTAAACTATAAAATCTCTGAACCACAGTTGTGCTATTTTATTCTAACACCGCCCCACTGCAGCTCAAAATTGCTCTTCTCTTGGAGTTTAACATAAAGTGGGTGGAAATAGATGAATAGAACTATCAAGTGTGAGAGATATGACTGCTATGAGTGGAACCGAACACTCACTCGGTTCATCATCTCAGTTCATTTTGTGTAATCCTCTCAGGATTAATCTCCTTAAGGCTTCACTTGTTTCCTAGTGTGAATAAAGCTTATGATAGATCTGTAGTTAATATCTTGAAATTTTAGCACATACTTTTGATGTTCCTTAGGTTTTGCCGTAGGAGTCTGAGATAAGTCCGGAAATGTTGGGAGTCATTAATTTATTTCTTGGAAGACCACAATCAGTGCCTACAACCTCCAAGTTAGCTTGAAGTTTGCTTGATTTACCCTGAAAAAAGATGGCCTGAGATGATTTCACAAAATGACCTGTGATGATAAACCAAGCATAATTATGTGTTCGATTCCATCATAGCTTTTACACATATTTGTTGATAAAGTGTTCACGCACCCCATGTTAAACTCCAAGAAAAAAGATGACCTGAGCTGCAGTGGAGCGGTAGGTATTAGAATAAAATAGCACAATTCTGGTTCAGAGGCTTTATCGTGGGAGTCCGAAGTGAGTCCGTAAAGTTGGGTGTCTATACAGGCGTTCAATCCTTGGAAAACTGTATGGTGCTCAAGCCTACAACTTCCAAGTTGGCTTGTAGTTTGCTTGACTTGCCTGAAAAAACAATAGCTTGAGATAGTTTCACAAAATAAACTCGATAGATGATGAACCGAGCATTATGTCATTGATGTTCGATGCCACTCATAGCTCCCACACAAAAAATTTTAAATTTTTTATAAAATTTTCACCTACCTAACCTAGTGTGAAACTCCAAGGAAAGCGCTAACGTTGCTTATATTTCAACACTCAGGTCCTTCTTGGGTTTTCCAAAAATCATGGTTAACATTTCGAGGTAGTGTAGACATCACATTGGTCTTTTTCAATGGATTACGTAAAAAGGATGCTTTCGGCCCGTTTTCTTTTTTCGGAATTATCTGCGTAAGATCCTAGAGTATACAAAAATAGTGCCCTTTCGTCCTGACATCGCTCTTCTGGTGAGAAAACACAAGAAAGGCACTCGCTTGCTATGCTGCTCAATGTTAAATTCCATTTGTTGGTCCACCAAACACACTGGTTGCCTATCTTTGACAGTTAGCTGCCCGCGCCTAATTGGATCTTTAAGGTTAGAATCATGTGCCTTAAGACGTAAGTTTTGAGGCACTAGCTCCCTGTCCACCAACGGAATGGTGACGCGATGGAATCTAATTTGATTATAAACTTGAAAATCAAATATTCTTCTACTATCAAATTTACTACAAAACAAACAAAGTAAATCAAATTTGTCAATAATACCTAATAATACATAATATTGGAATTGTCTGGTGCTATTATAAGTAGGTGCTCCCATCGTCACACCGATTCATTTCGCAGCATTTCTATATTTATTTGGGTTATTGTAGAAAAAAGTAGGTCACTGGGTATTAACAAGAAAGAAATTGCAAGTACGAACAAAGTGTGTCGCGTTTTGAAATAATAACCGATGATGATGATGTCGAATAGGCGAAAAATTCCAGCAGGTATGAGGTTTGCTGACTCAGCTTTGCGAAGACTCACCATCGTGCATGGTCATGTAAAATCCTCGCTGAAATCTCCATAGGTAAGTTTTCAACCATACTTATATACGTACTCAGTATTTATTTTGGCAAACAAAGAACTTAAATTTATAGAATATGATTTGTTGCATTAAAATGCAATTATTGATTTTTAGGTTTTTATTTTACAAAAATTTTGAGAAGTAAATAAAAAATAGAAAAAAGGCATCCCAGATCAAAAGTGATGATTGGATTCGAACGAAAAACTATCATATTTATGTGCTCCAACGACGCGCACGTGTCCATGTTTCAAGTTTTGTTTTATTTCACCATGCATTTTTCAGCACGTTTGTCTTGAATCATCAAATATTACACACGATTGCTATTACATTTCACTTTTCATCGTCGTAGAAAAATTATGGTAGGTAATTGTTCTCAAGTAAGTATATATTATGTAGTAGCAGCTCAGCAGCTGTAAAAACTAAATATTATTTTTAATTATTGTGACTGAGACTGAGATAGTTATTCGCAAGGGTATTCGCCAAAAATTTAGGCTACGAGTTGATATACGATATACCTACCCACATATAAAGGGTGATTCAAAAATGAAATCCTACAATTTACTAGCAAAATTCCGAGCAAAATAGGTTGGCTTCTACAGGGGGCTTGCAAACTTGGGGTGGAAAATTAAACCGCAGATACAGAAATGCTTAAAAATATAAGAAAAATGATGAAAAAAATTTAGGGTTTCAATTTTTGAAAATATGGAGAGTCAAAAGCTGGTTTTTCTTTTTTTTTAAGTAGGTACTTATTTATAATCTCGCATATAAGATACAGTTTTCAACTTCAGAGACTGGTGTTTTCAATCGATCACATCAAACCTTTTTTTTGTGATAAATTGGTATTATTTTATTTTTTTTCCTTATGAACGTATATATTCAATAATAAAAATATTACTGGTTTTTCAGCCCTTTTTATTTTCGTTATTTTGAAAGATTTTGGTAAACAGTTTTAAACAGACCAAAAAGCAATGTTTTTGAACCTTTGAATGTATTTTGTAATTTTATTTACTACACAGGGTGAGTCTTAAATCCTGAAAATCCAGTTTTCTTCAAAAATGCATGCAGAAAATTTTATATGAGAACTATTTGTGTTATTTGTTGCTCTACATCAGTTTTATAACTTCTAGAACCTTTCACGGGCATCTTCGAGGAAAAACAGATTTTTACATTCATGAGTTCATGACTCACCCTGTACCACTAAATAAAATTACAAGACAAATTCGAAGGTTCAAAACATTTGGTTTTTGGGTTGATGGAAAGAGTTTCCTAAAATCTTTCAAAATAACGAGAATAGAAGGGATCGAAGGACCATCTTTTGACCCTCAATCCTCAATATTTCCAAAAATTAAAAACCATGAATTTTTTCAACATATTTCTGGCACTTTTGGAACATTTTTCTAGCCGCGGTTCAATTTCTTACTACAAGTTTGCAAACACCCGGTATGTTCTACTTATTTATACCTACAATACACTGAAGAATGAATATCTTGTCCGCCTTTTTGAACCGCCCTGTATAAGAAGTACTTAACTTAAATCTGCTGTGTTGTTATGTTGTTATACCTATAATACCCATCTGATATACCTTCTGTATTGTGAATAATACCTAATACCTGTAGTTATTGTTCCCTGACACTGCTTTGGTATAATATTATTTCTGTAAGGCGTGTTCGGGATAATAGTACAACCCGCCCGATAACGCCTTTGGAAGCCGCACAAAAGACGATTGGTGAGGTCGCAGAGGTATAAAACACACGAATTGACTCGGTTGCCTGCAACAACCAACCACCCCTAAAGTTAAACATGGAGGGTGAGGCAGGGCAGGACAGAGTGAATTAATATTGATTTTGAATTGGGGATTGGTGTGTATATCTTACAGGGTGGAACAAATAATTGTTGTACTGTACACATCCGTATCCGCAGTGAAACAAAATATAGTCAATTAACAGAGTTTTTTGGCCACCAGACATTTCTTGTTGAAATACTGTAATATTTTTAAATAAGAAAAAGGTATAAACCTATAAATTGAAGTAGCCATGAAAGCCATGAGCCCCGTCTCGATGAAATTGGCACATTAATAGTGCGATTATGTAACTAATTTCAAAATATTTATTTCAGAAACGGCTGGAAATATTCAGACGTGGTTTGTTTAAAATTAAAAGCAATAAATTGTGGATCTACCTGATGGTTTTCATGAATCTAGCTCTTTTGCTTCATGAGTTGGATTTTTTACATGACGACCGACATCATGTAGATAATCCTCAAATGCCGAGTGGTGATGGTTTTGTGACGCTTTCAAAGATCTGGACCAGGTATCTCAGGTATAGGTAAGTCCCTATCCTACACTTGAAACTATTAGAAAGTAATCTAAATTTGTCAAATATTCAGATTTTGGGAATTTCGACAGAAGATTATCTAGGTACTGTCTTACGTGAATTACCGTGGGTTCCACCAAAATATTTAACCAGTTGATAGCTAACTCGAGATTTATTTTGATGGATTCTGGCCAAATGATCAATGTAAATTCAGGTTTCACGCTGAGTAATTAACCAAAGGGTGGTATAATTGCGATTTAACATATTTTCCAAAATGAATCTACCAGCATTGACCAGAAAAAAATCCGTTTAATCTCGGCTTAGCTTAAACCGCTCTTAAATTTTTTGGTGGAACCCGTGGTTAGAGTATTATGCTATTGATGATGAAATGGGTAGGTATACTGTGTTCAACCCTAGTGTGATTCTAGTGAGCTGTGATTTTCGGAATTTCTCCTTTCCAAAGGCGTCGCGTGGCGAGACTCCCAGCCAACTAGAATCACATTAGGGTTGAACGCAGTATACCTGCTCATACTGTCAGGACTTGAACCGAACCTTATCATTTTAATGGTGGACAGACCATCAAAAATTAAGCTGACATGACCATAAAAATGACATGCCATTCAAACTAAATGAAGATACAGCCCTTCAAAATTTTTATTATTTTCTTTTTTTTAGTAATTTTAGTGTTTGGCTGTGACTTGCCATAGATTTGTTCGAATAATATTATCTACTTATAGGTATAGAATTTCGCTCAAATCCAACCTGCATCAATGAGTTGGGAAAGAGTGAGGACTGAGGGGTCATAAAAAAGTCGAATTTTGAAAAAAAAAACTCTATATTGAATCATAAAATTACCTAAGGACTTCATATAAAGTTTTTTTTTTATTATCTTTTTTTATGACTCCTCAGTCCCTCTTAGCTTTGAAATCACAAATTGTATTTGAGTGAAACTCTCCGTGTGTAGATAATCATTTAAATCAAATCTCTGACAGTTAAGTTGAAGGCAAATACCTCAACAAGTTTATGAATTACTGAAAACAAATCAAAAAATATTGTTACGTATTTCGCGAACGGGTTCGATTATCATTGAGACGATCATTTTAAAACACACACTGTTTATTACTGCGTACTACAATAGATACACGCCAACATTTATTTACTTGGGGATATCGCAGATCACCACGCTTTCTATCCGCTCTCTTTGCATTCAATACTATTCGTAGGCCGGGGATCGGTGCTTTATACAGGGTGATTCACCACCAAATGGACATAGCTCAAGGGCAGGTCCAGTTTTTTCAGGTGAACCTGGATCTGGCTTTGAAATTTTTCTAACGGTGTTCGTTTCGAAGCTACAGGGTGATTCATGTATTTCGTAGAATTTTTTGACAGGCCATAACTTTTGAACAACCCAAAAGATGGGTTTGAAATTTTGTGAGTTTATTCTTCTATTGATATCTGACACATCGCTCTATCAAAGAGTTCAAAATTTCCAGGGCCGGCCTTGAAAAAAAAAATTTGAAAGCTTTTTCAAAAAAGACACTCTGTATGCATATTATTCAAAATTCATTTTCATATTCAGTAACAACATGAAACATGCTATCAATATCGCGAAAAAAATTGCTTGGCACCATTAAGCTGTCAAAAGAAAATTGATAATTCTGATGATTTTTGAGGTTAGGATTTTTTGTAAATCAATATTTCAAAATATTCACAAATGATTTATTATGGCCCCAAATTTCAGCCATTTCGTCATAAAAATAAAAATGACATTTTTCTCGTTTTCTCAGTAGTAACAGAAAGTTTCAGCCGAATTTAAAAAAAAATATTGTAACGTCCTTCAGCTTCACTTCTATCCCAAATTGAGCTAAAATTGTGGAACGTATCAAAAATTTTTGAAAATTTTGATGAAATTTTTTGTTACTTCTGAGAAAACGAGAAAAATGTCATTTTCATGTGTCTGACAAAACGGCTGAAATTCAGGGCTATGATAGATCATTTGCAAGTATTTGAAAATATTAATTTAGAAAAAATCCTAACCTCAAAAATCTTGCGATTGTCAAAATTTTCTTGACAGTTCAATGGTGCCAAGCAATTTTTTTTGCTATATTATTAGCATGTTTGATGTAGTTTCCGATTTTGAAAATGAAATTCGAAAAATACGCATACAGAATGTCTTTTTTAGAAAAAAGCTTTGGAGTTTTTTTTACAAAGCCGGCCCTGGAAACTTCAAACTGTTTGATAGGGCGATGTGTCAGATATCAATGGAAGAATCAACCCACAAAATTTCAATCCAATCCATTCGGTCGTTCTGAAGATACGGCTTGTCAAAAAATTCGACAACATACATGAATCACCCTGTAACTTCAAAACAAACAGTGTTAGAAAAATTTCGAAGCCAGATCCTGGTTCGCCTGGTAAAACTGGACCTACCCTTAGGCTATGTCCATTTGGTGGTGAATCACCCTGTATAGCTCCGACTAATTATCTCGAATGTTCCATGGGTCCTCCAGCAAATTCCACAGTGACCCGGCATATACGATTTCTAGGCGACTCCCGAAAATGTTCTGGAACGTCCGGCACCTCCGCCAATTCGACCGATGTTTTCTGATCGACCGTTAAAATCTCGCCGGATGTATTCTACAATTGCCAAGCCATCGCGTTTATTCTGGAAATGTCCAGAGCTCCGCACTTGTACACTGCGACCTAATGGGAAGAGTCTAGAAAGATCGCGTGTTCTCTAGATTTGCCGCTCGTAACAATATCAAAACTCTAAAGGGCTGCATATCCGTTATGTCACGATATAGGAAGAGACAATGAGAAATTGGAAACCCTAATTGAATTGACTAAAAATCTGTTAAAATCGCCACAATTGACCATGAATCTGTCAAAATCACAATTTACAGCACGGGATTAAAATCCAGATTACACTTTGAATAATGCATACTATGTCTATCAAGATGTCAAGAAGCCAGTTCAATTGACTAGCAATCTGTTAAAATAACACTGTACTGACAAGAAAGTACGCTTAATGGGGTATGTTCCAACATAAAGAAACCGTTGAATTTACCTGATATTATTAATTATTGATAGTCAAAATTTAATATAATGCAGTTGGAAAAAAAATTATTATTATTTTTTTTTAATTACGGCCTCCTAAAAGTACGTTCAGTTTTGCAGAAAGTTTTGAACTCCTAGATATCGCGCGCATATTTTAGACCAATGAGGATCAACTTCGAATCACATCGGCAACATCGCAATCCCTCCCACTTATTCTGACAGATTTGATTTGACATATCGTTTTGTTCTTGTTTGCATTTAATGAAAGAGAGGTTATGTCCGAAAACTTTATGCGTTGATTCGATATTTTATCTTCAACATTCTTGATTTCGTGCTACTTGCTTTCGTCAAAAGTGCCTTTAAGTTTGAAGAATGGATGCTGGTTATGTGGAAGCAAATTCCACCAATTTGCCGAAAGTGGATCCAGATATGATGGATTCATATTATCGGCAGAATGCAAACTACATGATAGCTGGAGTACAACATGTAAAAACGCAAAGGTAATAAGGAGCACTTATTTTATTATCATATTTAGATTATTATCAACAACCACATTTAATGATCCATTTTATGATACAGATCTGGTCGGCAAACCTACACAGATGACGCTGTAGGGTATGTTCAGCTAAGAAGGGAACATCCCCGTTGCATGATCAAAGCACGAATTACTCCTGAACACAGGGTTCGTCAAAGAGCTTACTTAGTAAGTGCGACCATTGATGAAAATGCAGAGGAAATAGTAGAATGCCAATGTCATGACTGCGCTGCTAGTGAAGGTTTGTGTTAATTCGTAGAACATTTTTGAATTTCATGATTTGACAAGTGATTTGATTAACTATCTGTGGGTAATGCTTATATATTTGTCTTTTTCTTTTAGGAGGTTGTAAACATGCAATTGCTTTACTCTTTTGGCTGCTGAAAAAGAATTACGAACCAGCTGTAACTTCAACAGTGTGTTACTGGAAGAAGTCAACACTTTCCAGAGTGGGCACACTGGAACCCGTGAAAATTGCAGCGATACCAAACAGAACCGTTGCACCACTACCACCCAAGTCCAACAGCTTCTTGAACGCGGTAGTTGAAGAAGGAATAAAGAAGTCGAGTAAGGGCTGTTTATTCAGTTTCTTCCGGACGACAAATACTTTGGTAGAGGATGTATCACTTCACCATTTAATGTCGAAGTATCTGCACAGTGTAGTTCATGGAAGTGCCAGTGATTTTATTGATTTTTGCAAGACAACCCTTGATCCAGATACTTGTCTTCACCTTTGCACAGCAACTGTGAACCAGTCGGACTGCCCAGAGTGGTTTGCTGCAAGATTTGGAAGAGTCACAGCTTCAAAAATCCATGAAGTTGCACAGTGTCAAACTTTTGATGGAACTCTTGTAGAGACAGTGCTAGGAGCTACAAAATTTATGCAAACGAAAGCTATGAAAAGAGGTATAATTTTAGAGCAGCAAGTAATTAAAGTCGTTTGTAATGAAAGAAAACTTGTTTTCAAAAAATCAGGAATGGTATTGAAAAAAGACTATCCAATATTTGGAGCATCACCCGATGCTGTGACAGATGAGTTTTGCATTGAAGTCAAGTGCCCATCAAAAGCAGCAACAGTGGAAAATTTTGTCAAAAACGGAAAAATCATGCCTAAGCCCTATGCACAAATACAGTTGCAAATGTTTTTGTGCGAAAAATCTAAAGGGCTATTTTGCGTGGCTTCACCAAATTTTGAGGAAAATAAAAAAGTGGAAGTGATTGAGGTAGATTTAGATGTAGATTTTTGTCGAAGTCTCATTGTAAAAGCGGAAGCTTTTTGGAAAAAGGCAATCTTTCATAGACTTGTTTAAGTTTAGTACCTATTCTATCTCCGTAGATTTGTCTTGTTAGTGAAATAAGTTTTGTTGTGAATCACCTCGCATGTACATTGTGAACGAACGTATCTAAGTTCCATCCTCAATGGGCATATTTCATTTGTTTAATTTTTGTTGTTTCTGACCTCTGCTCTGCCGTGTTTTTCATTAAATTGAAAACGCCTACAGATTGCCTTTATGCATTTTCATTCAATATACTATCTGTTTTTTTTAAACATCACCTCGTAGAAATTTCATTATACCTTTCACATCAGACAAACCATATGTTCCACTCTATATTATGATATACAGGGTAAATGTTTTAATACATTAATTTGAGGACGTGATAGGGATTGAAAATGGAAGGGACTTTCCCCAGAAAATAGATTTCTAAAGTGCCTAGTAGCGGAGAAGTCCTTCAAAGTTGGAAATTATTTACTTTTTTTTCGCATAATGTGTTGACCGTTCAACCGATTTGGTTCAAATTTTTCAACCCTATTAAATAATGTACGCATTATCACGCGCATACATGCCTGCATTTTTTCAATAAGACTGGATAAAGCATAGTACTCTACTCGCGGGTAATGCCTATTACTCATGAGGCAATCATTACCGGCTTGTTGAATAATATACTATAACCAACGGTAACTAAAATAAGTCTATCAAATTAACGCGTTGCATAAAAAAAAATCCAAGGGCGTAGATTTTACATGGTTTTCCCTTTTTTTGGCCCCAATGTTTTACCCCTACTTATTTTCGAAAATTGTTCATAGCTTTGAATTCTAGGTTCAGTTTGGAAAAAGTAACTCTTGCAAAATTTTGATCACAGTCTCCGTTTTCGAAATACTATTAGTCTGAATGTTTGAAAAACATGTCAAAAGCACCACTTTCAAGAGAATAAAAATGATAATCCAAGAAAATTTATATTTCTTCAATGAAATGGATATTTCAGGTGTTTTAGATTCATATACCAATACTGAACCTGAGAAGCAAATTTCCAGAAAAATAAATTTTTATTCTCTCTAAATTGGTGTTTTTGAATTTTTGACATGTTTTTCGAACACTCATTCATATTTCTCGAAAACGAAGCCTCTGATAAAAATTTTGCAAGACCAACGTTTTCTTCCAAATCGAACTTGGAATTTATAATTTGAACAATTCTCAAAAATATAACTTTTCTCTTACATCTCTTCCTTTATCTTGAACGGTAAGACCACTACGGGATAATTACGCTAGGATGGACCACCTGTATATGTATAAATTACTTTTATTCAATAATAGGTACCTATTTGTGTAACAAAGGCCCCTGGAGATTTATTATAGAACAAGCTACTATCACAATATAATCTAAGTGACTAAGCATTTTTGTCGGAATACAAGCATGAGGAGCAATCATTTTGAATTCCCTAAGTCGTCTGATCACTCTTTCAATATGAATCCTTACAGAAGCTATTAATTTGCTTTGTCGCACTTGAGCTTTTGTCTGCTTCTCACTACTGCTCACACTCGGAGGCCGCACAAGAGTACAATTTTTCTTCTCTAGTAGAGGAACTATCTGTTTGAATCCCCTGTCGGCTAAAACTTGACAGTTTTGAGGAAGGACATCCAAATAACCAGACTTGGTTACAATCTCCAGATCTGATGTCCTACCACCAAATCCAGAGGACACAAAGTTCACTAAGCCATTTGGTGTGGACGAGATGAGATATTTTGCTGTGTTGCATGATTTGTATTGGCTCCACGTCAAGGCTTGATGGACTGCTCCGGAGGGCTTTTGGATTTCAATCTCAAAGCAGTCGATGATTGTCTGCACATTTTTGTAATTGGCCCAAAACTGTTGAGGCAGTAATGATCTAATTTTAGATGCAGACGGCCACACTATTAGTTCTTGAAGTAGACTCGCCATTTTTGGCAAGGTTTTATTGAAGACTTTTGACGGATAGTTTGACTGATAGCCAAAATCTATGGCGAGCCTCTCAAAACTATCATTTGTCCTTATTTTTTTCAATGTTAGGAGAACATCCATCTTGTTCAACCCTTCGTTACACAACTTTTCTACCAGGAAATAAGCATCTGGTGGCAATCCGGTGTAGAGACGAGGGCTATTCTCTATCTTCCCAAGCTCACCAGTTCCTTTGAAAGGAAATGGAGGTGTGAAACTCGAGCTGCCACAATCTGATGATGGGTAGTATGAACCATTATCAGATTTCACACCTTTTCTAGGTGATGACACATCACTGTCACTATTCTTTTCCACTGATTGTGGCACACACTTTTTGGCAATTCTAATGTTCGTATTTGTGGCTTTATCAACAGAATCCTTTCTGAAGTCGGCTAGAACTGCTACACTCCGAACTTGCCAACTCGTTTGAGTTGCTTTTGTTTTTGTTCTTGAGGTCAGCGGCTTCGGCTTTTGTAGTTCAGCGTTGAATACTTCGAACTTTCCCGAAGGCGATTCTACAGAAAGTGGACGTGTCTCTTTTGTTGGTGTCGTAGTTGTGGCTGATGATGAAGGTCCTGCTTCAGATTCAAACAATTTTCTTCGGGCTCCATGCCCTGGGAGCTTTGCTGCTTCTGAAGGAACAGTTTTTAATCTTTTTGGAAATAGTTCTTCAACTATCTCAGTTTTTCGCTTTTCGGCAGATCTTGTAAGCTGTGATTCCTCGTTGGAACCTGTGACGGGTCCAAGGTCTCGGGGAACGATTCCTTTTTTAATAGTCAGCTTCCCACCAACAGTTTTAAAGTATTGCCAGTTGTCACAATCAGTTTGAAGCTGTTGTGAAAAAAAAACAAATTTTGTTATTCGCTAAAAGAAAACGGCATTTTGAATAAGACTTACGTTGAAGTGATCTTCACAGCAGAAAACTTCTGATGAGCTGGGAATTTCCGAAGTGTTCCTGGCAGCTTGATACCACAACTTTCGCACTTCCATATTTCTAGGCACCCTTATAAATATCTTTCGAGTACAATTTAAGGAGTTGTTTGTACATCCTCGAAAAAAGCAGGATTTTGTGCTAGCCATATTTAAAACAAATCAACTGGAAATACTTGAATCGCCTTAAAAATTCGAAAACGCAAAGGGTAAGACAGCACTGACAGCTGTCAACTTATCTGTCATGGCGAATGGGCGGTGATTACGGGATGCGGTGTTGCCAGATGATCGTGTGACGTCAGTTGCTCGTGACGTAGATTACACTCGGTTTTAAAGGTGGGCGTTGCTCCCGCCACAACTTTATGCGTCTTTTACGGCCGTAATACACAAAATTTATCGAAAAAAACTTACTCACGTAATTAAGGGGTCAAAATAGTCTATGTTTAATAAAGAAAAAAAGTAGAGGAACATACCCCATTAGTGATGATGTATTTGGGTGTAGGTAGGTCAGGGCGCCGTTGCCATGGCCATGGCAACCATGGATGCAAACAAGAAATGGTAGTTGACGTTGACATTATTTGCGTCAAAAATCGTCAACAGATTAAACGGTGTTGCGGGGTGTTGAATAACAAAATGAATAAAAGGCTGTTGGCTGTTCCAGATAGTAATCACTTCGGTTATAAGTAATCACCCTTTTCTCAGCGAAACATCGTGCCAAAAGGATCAAGTGCAATTTAAAAGTGTAGTCAACGTCAACTCTGTCATTTTGGGTTTGTATCCATGTAGCCATGGCAACGGCACCCTGACCTACACCAACCTACGTCACACTGATGAGCGTTCTAGAAAGTAATCCAAATCACAACTTGTCAAAAGATTACTCCAAATGCCTCATCTAAAACTGTCGAAATGACAGTTGAATTCGCTAGAAATCTCTCAAAATGGCATTGAATTCGCCGGAAATCTATCAAAATGACAATGAATTCTCCAGGAAAGTATCAGAATCACAATTAAAATCTCGGTGTTTGAGTGTTTGTTGAAATTACACTTGAAATAATGTAAAATCTGTCAAATTGACAACTGAATTGTCTGAGATTTTTTTGTCAGAATGACACGGAATGGACTGGAAATCTATCTAAATCAAAATTAAATCACAGCATTTGTCACAATTACACTGTGAATAATGCAATATCTGTCAAAGTGACAAATGAATTGACTGAGAAATATGTCAAACTGACATCAAATTGGCAAGAATTATGTTAAAATGAGAATCTAAATCACAGAGTTGTCAAAGTAACAGCTGAACTTGCCGGAAATTTGTCAAACTGACATTGAATTCGCTAAAAATCTATTCAGAAGATATTTTTCAAAACACTTGAAATGGTTCAAAATCAATCAAAGTGACAATTGAATTGCCCCAGAAATCTGTCAAAATGAAACTAAATTGACTACAAATCTGTGTCAAGATCACAATTTAAATCACGGTAGGTACATATTTACTATTTATCAAAATTACACCGAGAATAACATAATATCTGTCAAAGAGACAATTGAATTGACTGAAAATCTGTCACGATGATACTGAATTAACTAGAAATATGTTCAAATGAATTGAATGAGAGTCCAAATCCCAGATTTTTGACAACAACATAAAACGTAAGAATTTTTTTTCATGTAAAACTACCAAAGTGATATCGGATTGCCTAGGAAAATGTCAAAATACTTACAGTCTACATCACGAATTTGTCAAAATTACATAATATGAAATTATGTTGAATCTGTCAAAGTGATATTCGAACTGACTAAAAATATGTTAAAATTAGTGTTTGAAACAGTCAGTTATCTCCTTCTTCGTCAAAACACAAGAAAATAAAAAAAATCCAGATGCTCGATGCTGAAGACTGGTATGGACCTTGAGTTTTATGATGGCGGAGTGCCACTTTGTAGAGGTGTTGTTTGATCCACTCTCTTTTGGTTGAAACTTGAAGCCATTAAGACGAACTATGCCGGCGGCATATACAGGGTGAAATAAAAATAAAAAGTTGAACAAATGTACCTCAAGAACCAAAATAGGTGAAGACATGTAAATCGCCAAAAATAATTCTGATTTTATGATCATGGAGTCGTCGTAAACTTGAATTGAATATCTTGAGCCGTTCTTGAAATATTTTCAAAAGACTGAAGTTGTTACCAAAAAAAATATATTTTCGTCTACTTATCAGAAAAAAAGTTGACTGTGTTTTTTCTAAAATTAATTGGCCTAGAGAGGGCTTTTCACTGTTATTTCATTGTAAATGTAATTTATCATTGTTTCGATTCAAAACACCAAGTTTCGATTCAAGATCTGAAGAATTACTGATAAAGTAGGTTCACTTGTACCGTGATTCTAGTCGGCTGTGAGATTTTGTTTCTAAGTTTCCAAATGTGAAATATAGAAAATCCCCAAAACTTTGCAGTTGGCTGCTCTGGCCGGACCAGTTTTGAAACACATTTTTTGCGTATTTCCTTCACAGATAGCCGGAACATTTTTACGGGACGTGATGTCTGACGCTTTTTTCCATTTTATTGGAGAATGTAACAATTTTTCGACCTGTTTTTAATTTTCGCCAATGAACAAATGAATCAAGAGAGCCTTGACATTTGACAGTTGTGAAAAATATTCCTAACCTCTTGAAGCCGGTTCAACTTTCGGTGCTTCAAATTAAAGAGTATACAATGCCCTTCGTCCAAAAAAGGGACCCATGCAATCATCAACCCTTTCGCCTCTTCCAGTCAAAAATACAAGCCAAACCCTAAAGAACTATGGGCGATACAAGGATCATCCTGCAGTCTGTCATTGGCAAAAGAATTTACGTGTAAAAAGTAAATTAAACCAAATTTCAAAAAACCCAGCCGCTCAAAGTTGCCTATTGAACCGAAATTGATGTTGGTACCTTCAATTTGCACTTTGCTTTCGTTTTGGGGCTTCCGGGACGAGTTTTTGTCGACTCTGAATGGGCCGCCGTCAAGATGACTTAGATTTGCGGCCGCCCCGTGCTCTTCTGGTGTCTAAATGACGGTAAAACAGCTCTGCGTCCCCCTAGTCGCACTTCCACATATGGCCAGGTCAGTTTTCCAAGATTTTAATATCAATTTGATAAGAAATATAACTTCACTTCCAGAGAAGTCAGTTTCACACCAGGTGAAAAGGCGGCAAGCCTACAATGCTAAAGTAGAAAATTTGCCCAGCCAACTAGAGTCACAGTACAAGTGAACCTACTATATACGGAAAACTATTTTTTTTCGTAACGACTTCAGTCCTCTAAAGATATTTCAGAAACGGCTCAACATATTTGATTCAAGTTCACGACGACTTCATGGTCATGAAATTAGAATAATTTTTGGCGATTTACATGTCTTCACCTATTTTGGTTCTTGAGGTACATTTGTTCAACTTTTTATTTTTATGTCACCCTGTATATGCCGCCGGCATAGTTGGTATTGATGGCATTAAGTTTCAATCAAAAGAGAATGGATCGAACAACACCTCTACCAAGTGGCACCCTACCATCATAAAACTCAAGGTCCGTACAGTCTTCGGCATCGAGCATCTGGACTATTTAGCTTTTCTTGTGTTTTGACAAAGAAGGAGTGGACTGATGATGGAATATGTAAGGACCTTTCTTGTAGACAACACAATTTCCAACAATTTTGCTCCAAGTGCTTTTCCTCTGAGTGCCATCGTTTACGAGATAAACACGAAAAACTGATCCTCAAGTTCTTCTCGAGGCCACAACGACCGAAGCACACACCGGATTCTTGAGGACTTTTACTATGTTAAACTACATGCCTAACTAAGCTTATATACAAAAATCCGGCTAGTTATCATTTTTGTTCGCTATTTTTTCTATAATTCCTGGACTACCAGGAACTTATGGGAATTTTTGTTCGAAACGTCCGGGCGTCCCTTCGGGTGGGAAGTAGAAATTAGAGTCTCAGGAAAACTTGAATTTTCCGGGAAAACCTCGAATCTTTTTCCAAATCATCTTATTGAAACAATCGTCAATTAAGGCTTCACTTCAAGCTTCATCATCTAAGTCACTAAGCCCGGTCTAGATAACCCATCAGGCCGGTTTTACATTTTCAACATTTCAACAGAGATAATTTCCGAGAAATTGGAAACAAAATTGTTGGAGAACATTCAAGCAGTCCCGGATCTAGGTTTTTTTAGGGAATGCAAAACTCAATTTTGCTGCTCCCATCGATACGCAAGAAGCAAAGGGGGCTCTAGGGAGCGAGGCCCCCCAGCTCCGCAGCTGAAATTTTTTTAATTTTAAGGGGGCCGTTTGAGCAAAATACCCCTCTTTTCCTAAAACTTTTACAATATGAAAACATACAAATTGCTAAAGTAGGTACTGCGGAAGATTTCTTGTTACCCCTTTTCCAAGTTTCTGAAAAGTAGCGCAAAAGGTTCTGATAATAGAGGCATCGAACAGTTTAAACATGTACCTATTGTCGTTTTCGGGAAACCTATTTGGATACTTTCACAGAATGATGAAGAGCAGGTGAATGTTACTTTCATCAATTTTTTTATGGAAATGAAATTGGACCTTATTTTGCCGCCCCGCCCCTTCATTGTGCCGCCCGGTGCATAGCCCCGGTTTGCTCCCTCCTAGATCCGGCGCTGCATTCAAGAACCAGTTAACTCTTGTTTGAAAAAAAAATATATAAACATCGGTTTACGGGATAAAAAGTTGGAAAAGTTGCAGTTTTTCCAGAAAGAAAAACTTGAAAACCGTGGGTCCGATTTCACAAGTTTTTCCCCCAAAAATGAATTCAATCTTTTCTCCAACCTTCATTTCCAGCATGTCTGCACCTAAAATGGATATTTCGTGGGTCACCACACGTCAAAGTTTGCACTGCAGTTTTTCCAAATTCACGGAATGTTCAAATTATATTTTGAAAAAATTACCGTCGGAAAACCGGGACCGTGTCGATTTTGAAGAATGGGTCTACACGACGTCCAATTCAATCTACTTTCGATATCAGTTGGAATTTTTCGAAAAAAGTTGAACCCCGCCGAGCAGGAATGATAATGAATTCTTGAGTTGAGTCCTACATCAGAAGCGAGTCGTCCTGGTCTAAACCCGGGTGAGAGGCCCGCTCGGGCGGCAACGGCCAGGAGAAATTTTGAAAATTCATATAACTCCCGACTAGAAAATGGTGGAAAACTGCAACTGCAGACTTGATATGACTCTTTTATTGTATTGCTTCCTGCCAAATTTGGTTTCAATCCAGCGGATAAATTTTGAATACATACTTAATTAAATGGTAAAGTTTGGAACTTTGACATTTTTTATTATTTGACAGATGACAGATAAAACAATACTTTCAACTGTTATGTATACAGTTTTTCAAGGGATTTCAAATGAAATATTGCAAGTCGAGCTCCGTAAGATATAACATCTGTCATTATTTGATAGTGACACTTCGGTTTGACAGATGACAGCCAATGCCAAAAACTAATCAGCTCATTTGACGGCAATATACCCTGTTTGCTGTTTGTATACTAAATTTCATGTCGATCGGGTCAACGGTTCGGCAGCTATCGTGTCAGAACGGTTTTCCTGCATCATCACATAACTTTACCTTCCGGGTGAGAGGACGGCTCGGGAAAGTTAAATTCCGGATGAAGCTTCTTTCGGTGTCAATTTTTAGGAATGCGCATTGAAAGTAGGAAAACGTGAGTCCCCCTGGAGTGGAAATTATTGTCGTCGACAAGGGACGCATCATCTTTACCATGGTTGTCGGCGCTTCCTCGGTATCAAACAAAATTATTTTTTGGATTTAAATGGAAACTACATTGAAAAATAATTGGCCCGTGTTTTTTTATTCAGTCAAAAAGCGTATCGTTTGGGCGTAATAAATAAATAACATCAACTAGTTCTGACGTCACAGCGAGTCACCGCCTATACTGCCTGTGTAAATGACGTCAGAAATAGGCAGAATATAGGAATTTCGTTTATTTATTGCGGCCAAACCATACGATTTTTGGCTAAATAAAAAAAATACGGGTCAGTTATTTTTCCATATAGTTTCTGTTTCTATCGAAAACAAAATATATTTTTTAAAGTATAACACTCCATTATGGCCAAGCGCTTAAGCGCGGCAGTACTAAAGAGAATGGAATGAAAATGCTCACTCTTGATTTTGGACGCAAGTAATGTCAACGTCAACTGGCATTTCAGGTTTAAATTTACATCCATAGGTTGCCATGATGGCATGATGCCATGACAACGGCGCTTTGACCTACACCAATCTACGTCATCACTAATTGAGCGTATTACCAGAATATCCAACTATGAAAGCAATAAACAAAGCAGTACATATCAGTTTGTTACGATCCAAAAACAAAAGAAATGAATAATCGGTATAGAGGCATTAGTTAACAATTTGGTGGACGCACTGCCGCTGCTTATTACCGATTTCTTGGCGCATCCACCAAAACGATGCACAAAAATCGAGAGCAGCAGTTTTGTCTTCGATCAGAAGTCCGAAAAAATGGGCACGGGTCTCGGGTCAAGCACCATGTTTCTCACCGAGATGCACCTGCATCAGCCTGCAGGACGCAATGGTGGCCAACCGGAACGGCAAACCAGCCTCCTCCTCTTCCTCCTCCGCACCCAACCGTCAGATAACCGCATCCCGCCGAGCACGCCAATGAAACCTCTAAATCCTGCCGGCTGTACGGCACACATCTGCAGGAAAAGCTCGCCGGGACCGGCGTCGAGGCGGCGCCTGCCGATTTCGGGCTCGCCAAAGTGGGGGCCAGGCCCGGCCTCCCTGTGCCCGAGCTTTCCCCTACCCATCCATTCGGCTTTGTGTTGGCTTGCGGCGGCAGCATTCTGTCGCACCGGGTACCACTGAGCTGCAGAAAGCGTGTAATGATCCCTGCGAGCTTTACGGTGTGTTGTTGAATAACTCTCGAATAATGTCCGTCGGATAATTGGCTTTGTTTTCTATTTTGATACAATTCTGTTTGGTGTTGTGACTGAAAAAAATTCGAGAAGTGCGCGCAATCAAAAGGATGTTACGAAAGAGACTTTTTTTGTATAGAAGAACAAAGTGGGAAATGTGATTGAAAATAAGTGGTGTTTTGTGATTTTTTTTTATAAATAAAATTGGACAATTGGACATGATGAACGAATTACCAGAGGCGCTCAATTTTACCGGGCGATCGATGCATACGCATTCGTCGCATATTATGTCGGCCGTGAGTACTTCATTTTCTCATTTCATTTTTTACTGATGATTAATCAGGTATTATTATTCATTTAATCTATTATTTATACAGATTGATTCCTATATTAAGGATTGTAAAAAAGGTTTAAAAGAAACTGTTGAGTACCTACGTCACAGACTATCAAATATTGCATATGATTCTACGTTCAATCTTGATGACAACTCGGAAGTCGCCCTAATCACTCCTTCGAGATTCGAGAAGTTCTTGAGGATTAAATTGCCCATCCACATCTTTCTTCTGCATTGCATGCCGTAAATTCCAATTGATTTGGGTTGAAGTTTTCAAACAGTTTGAAAATTTCGGAGACAAACGGAAAAACTTACTCAAGAAAGAGTTTAGAGCTCTCCGACTACAGGCGCCACTGCCACACGGTACCGCTTTCTGATTACAAGGGTTAGATACTGGGAGTACATCCTAAGATTCTAATTACTCAATTAAAAATTGAAATAGGTTGGGAGGATGATAGTTGTGTAATAGAGCTAACTCGAGATTGAATGGATTTGTTCCGGCCAATTATTCTAGAACAGACAGAAACATTCCCTGTTCCTTGTAGAACAAAACATACCTAATGACAAGTCAAACAAAAGATCAATAAAAAATCGGTTTGTCACCTTTGAACTTTCCCGTCTACTATCCAGGAACCTATGGAATTTTTTTTTTCGAAACGTCCGTTTCGGGTGGGAAGTTGGAATTAGAGGGAAATATTGAAAATAATTTGCAGGGAATTGAATATTGTGTTTTGGAAAACTCAAATTTTCCGGAAAAATCTCAAATCTCTATTTAAATTATCTTATTGTGAGAATCGTCACTCAAGGCTTTCATTCCACAAAAAAGATAATACGAGATTAGTTGATTCGCGATTTTTCTTTGTCAATTTGTAGCTGACTGATCAATGGAAATGCTGGTTTATCCCTCAATAATGAAAAGATGATGAGTTTAGTACAGATTTCAGGCATTTTTTGTGGTTAATCGCCTAACATTAGGCAGAAAAAAGTCCAGTTAATCTGCAATCAGCCTTGATCGCTGATCACTTTTTTGTGGAACTGACGGTAAGTCCGGCCCCGAAAACCCAGGCCGGTTTTACATTTTCAACCGGAAAATTCCCGGGAATGAAAAAAAATCATTGGAAAATGTTCAAGAACCAGTTACTTCTTGTTTGAAAAAATTGGTGGAATCTGTTCACGGGATAAAAAGTTGAAAATTCGCAGTTTTTCCAGAGGGGAAACTCGAAAACCGTGGGTCCGATTTTGAAAATTTTACCGCTGAAAATTAATTCAGTCTTTTCTCCAGCTTCAATTTATGCACGTCTGCACCTAAAATGAATATTTCGTGGGACTTACCTCACTCACGGACTTACCGTCTGTCGAAGTCACGAAGTCTGTACCTACTGCAATTTTTTCAAATAGGACACGGAATGTGCAAATTTCATTTTGAAAAAATCACAGTCTGAAAACTGGAACCGTGTCGATTTTGAAAATGGATCTGCACGACGCCCAATCTAATCTACTTTCAATATCAGTCGGAATTTTTCTAAAAAAGTTGATACCTGAGCAGTAATGAATTTTTGATTTGAGTCCTGCATCATCAAAAACTAATCGTCCTGGTCAAAATACGGGTGAGAGGCCCTCTCGGGTGGCAACAGCTAGGAGAAATTTTGAAATTTCATAACGCCCGACTGGAAAATGGTGGGAAACTGCAACTGCAAACTTGATATGACTCTTTTGTTGTGTTGCTTCCTGCCAAATTTGGTTTTGTTCCATCGGATAGATTTTGAAATTTGAATAATTGAATGGTAAAGTTTTGAACTTTGAAATTTTGTTACTGTTATTTGACAGATGATAGATAGGACAATACTTCCTCAAGTTCCGTGAGATCTAGCTTCTGACATTTATTGATAGTGCCGGTTCTGTTTGACAGATGACAGTTAAAAACTATTGGGCTCATTCCACGGAAAAACAGTGTCCGCAATCCGCATATCAAATTTAAAGTCTGTCATATCAACAGTTCGGCAGTCATCGTGAGAATGACACACACACACACCCTTTCTCTCTTTTCCCTTCCATGTTGGAAAGGGGGGGGGAAGGAGGAATAAAATTGAAATTCGAGTTTCTAATGAGGTCTAGACCTGGAAATAGTTACACCAAGTCAGCGGGCGCCCTTATTCTTCCTAAAGTAGGGAAATGAGTATGGGACAAACTTCTACTGAAAAAAATCGTCGTCATGGCTGCCGCGCAACTTTTTATCAGCATCCTTCCTGCAACGTCTTCGAAGAAAAAGAATATTGGGAGAAAAAACGACGAAAAGTTCAAAACCGCTTCAAGATTCATTGATGTGATGATGTAGGACGTATAGGCATTCTGAAAATGTGACTTGAACATTCTGCGAGCTGTTTTCTCAAAACAGGGGACTTTGCTGAAGTCAGGTCACTTTGGTACCCTTATCATTGTCACCCTGTATATCGTACACAAGGTCAACAATCCTTTTATCTATAAGATAATACGTTGCAATCAAAAACTTCTCTTGAGCACCACAAAAATTTGCAGAAGCGGGCAATTTTTTCTCGAGACTAGGTCATAGAGGTGCGCGCCTTTAACCAATAGTCAGGTGGTCCTGAACATTGAATAGACTTGAAGATTAAATAATCTTGAAAATTGAATAATCTCGAAAATTGAATTATCTCAAAGAATGAATACCCAGCCTTGAAATTATTCGAATTATAATTTTTCCTCAACATTACTTTTTCATCCGTTATGTAGAACACACAATGAAAAAGAAATCAATTTCTGAGATCATTAACGTTTCAAGCTTGAAATTTCTTCTTCTCAAAATCTGATATCAGATTCGGAGGCCACCATGAAACATGCTATAAAATGCGATTCCTTAATTGTTTGGCACACTTTGGCTGATTCGAAAAGAAGTAACTGAGATGTTTCAGGAATATTTTCAAAAATTTCAATTTGGATCAGTCAAACGCTATTCCAGATGTTCACAAAGTCACTATTGCAATTTTGGTGTTCTAATTAACCGTTCTAACACTCAATAACAATTTCATCTAATGAGATGCACCTAGGTACTTTACTTTTTAATTTCGATGAAGTTTGGAGCATAATAATAGGCAACACAACATACAACAGTAATTTTCGCTGAGCTGAAGAGTGAGACGAATGATCGTACTCAATGCGAAAGAAAAGCCGCGTTCGGATATTACGTCATATCAATCTGAGAGCTCGGAATCGTTCGAATATTACAAACCGACGAGCCAGAGCAAGATCTGTACCGTTCGGATATTACCTCGCAGAGGCCTCCGAGCACGCTCGGTTTCGTCGGAGGTTTTTGACCGAGCATGGACCGAGCTCTCAGATATTTTTTGACGCATGTCACTTTCACTTGTCACGCATGTATGTGCTTTCGTCTCCGAACATTTTCGAAATCGTTTATTTACTAAATGAACTAAAAACCGAGGAACCAGCTCTGGCACAACAGGGTAAATGAATGTCTAAAGTGGCCCATACACTACGCATGCAAGAGCACGCGAGCAAGCACGTCCAGGTAAGTCCGCGCTCAGTTTTGACACATACACACTGAGATACTTGCACGCGAGCCTAGGCCTGTGCAGTCAAGTCTTAGCACTTGCATTCGTGTGTATGGGCCACTTATGGCGAATATCGAATGTGGTATGAACACATGCAGCAAAGATGCAGCACAACAACAGCCAAAAGGGACGACAGACGACAAAAATGATAGGTGTACACACACCATTTCCAGCCCATTACCTCGAAAACCCACCATTGTCTCTTACAGAATAAATACGCTCCAAACAACATTATGTTAGAGCCGAGGTTAGAGCCAGCACAACGGAGCTACGTAGTCAACATAAGTCACTTTTACTTCAATTCAACGCTTTTACATACGGAGTAATCTCAACCGTTCGTTTATTAAAAGTTACTTGGATCGCTTTGGCATCACGTGATCAAATATCTGTCTGCTCTGTCTGCTCGCTGCGAGATGATATCCGAACGCGCCTAAAGAAAGGACCGACCGAACCTACTGCGCACTTTCCTAGTCAAATCTTGGTGGACGTCTCTTTTCTAGAGTAAGGATACTTATTCTTATTTCAAGTTTCAAGCGAGGCGAAATTTCGGCTTGGTCCACCCAATTTTTGATCTATGTAGTTAAGATTAATCTTTGTCAGATTATCGATATTTTTCTGATGTGGATGCGTTAAAAATACCTAAAATTGTCAACGTAACTAAGCTGTGATCTACAGTCATCGCTGGTGGCGCCTCTACCTCTAACAGACAAATAAACTTTAATCATGGTGAAGTTTGAATAATATCGTCAAATTTTTTTTTAGATGACAAATCGGCAAATATTTTTCTGATGTGGATGCGTTAAAAATACCTAAAATTGTCAACGTAACTAAGCTGTGATCTACAGTCATCGCTGGTGGCGCCTCTACCTCTAACAGACAAATAAACTTTAATCATGGTGAAGTTTGAATAATATCGTCAAATTTTTTTTTAGATGACAAATCGGCGAGGATAAAGCATGAAAAGTATGAATAATAAACATTTTGTGTCAGATTATTTTGTATATAAAATATTATTGGTAAGCGTAAGCGTCGTAGCAGATAGATGGAGGTAAAATATTTTGGGTTGCGTTGCCAGGGATCACGTTCATTGTTTTGAAATCAAGATCCGAAAATGTTTTACCAACAAAATTATAGCAGTAAATAACGACTTTCCAGATGAAATTCAGGTCTTTGGAATGTTAAAATGGATCGTCAAACTCGTCGTCAAACTTCGAATATTTTACGGCATGACGTTTTTGGTACAGGGATCCAATAATTTTGAAAATTTCCGTGATCTAAATAAACATGGGTGGCGCTACAAACTAAAGCAGCTTCGTTCTGCCAAATTTCAAACGTGATCATTGCGAAATAGTTTTCACTTCATAGGTCCAGGGAATTTAGGATTTTCTTTGGTAAATTTTACGATAGTAAGACCAATGAAGAATACAGTTTTACGAAAGATCAGCTTCTATGCATTTCCTGTGGTCAATTACCAGCATTGACCTAAAGAATTTACCAGAAAAATTCCTCAGTTAGCTAATTCGTGATTACATTTTTTGCTACAACCGGGGGTGAGTTTCACAGGAAACTGAGGGCTCGATTTCAAGTTGGAGATATGCCCGCGCAAATGTGGCGTAAGTCCGGTTTCTATGGCAATATAACAAAATCCAACGCGGTGATTGGCTTATCGATGCCGTAAATGAGTGGCGCAAGTTGCGTCGCTCACTTGAAATTCAGCCCTAAGACTCGAGCTAAGACTGGTATTAATTAAATATGTAGTATGTATGAAACTTTACAGGAAGGTTTCGATGTGGTTTCGATATACCATTATAGCAACAAAAGGTTACCAAGGCTGCGCAATAATCATGATAGTCCGTTGGTTTTTGTGAAACTGGGTGATATTTCTTCTAAACAAATCGATTACTCACCAAAAATGTGCAAAACTAACCCCAAAAGGACTCGACTGTGGCATATCAAAAGTCCTCCTGAATCCCATGTGCAAGCTTCCCCCTTTTCCAGAATTTTTTACCTGCGGATATAGTAGGTACTCCACTTGTCGACTTGTACTAACTATAAGGCACACTTACAGTCTAGGAGCTAGCGACGGATTTCTCATAATCATTTCAACAAGGAACAGATGTGATTTTAAAAAGTTCCCCACATCTGCTGATGACCAAAACGGACCTTTCCCGGCTGGTAGCCGAGGCCTTTGACAGCTATACCTCTCAAAAGGAAAAAGTTAATTATTGTATGCTTTTTTTTAAGCTCAGTATTAATTTATGAACAATGTTTTTTCTTAAAGAACCGTCGACTTACCGTCAGTTCCACAAAAAAGATGATCAGCGGTCAAGGCTGATTGCAGATCAACTGCACTTTTTTCTGCTGAATGCTAGGTGATTACTCACAAAAAATGCCTGAAATCCATACTAGACCCATCATCTTTTCAATATTGATAGGCCAGTCAAATAAGGAAAGCTGGAGGGAAAAAACTGTTGGAGTTTTGGAAATTTGACAGTAATGTCCGGTAAGGTGTACTGATGAACATACTAAAAGTCCCCAACTCTACCTATCGAGCTCGAGCCGCCATCTTGGAAAAATGGTCCTTCGATCCAGTTTTCTGCTTATATTGCGCGCTAATCATCAAAGGTATTTAATTAGGTTTCATTAAAAATCAAGGCTATAAAATTGTCTACAAAAATTGTTTCATACTGATTTTTCTCTCGTATCTGTTGATATTAATTGAATTAAATAACAAAAAAAAAAAATAAAAAAAGCGATTTTTTGCCTATGACTAGAAATATTGTCTTTAAAATTTGTGAAGATGTTGGCAGTCTACATCAAAGCTAAACGTGACAGTTGAAATGGAAAAAAAATTGCGAAAATATTTTTTAATTTTTTTTTAAATTAAGCAAAAATTTGGTTTTCGAGTTTGACATTTCCAACAGGGCGGAGTAAAGGTTTCAATCGAACATCAATCAGTTTTGATATTTACATATTGTAAGACAAGATTTCATCAGTATTGTGGCTTCACGAGCTTCTGGAATGCTCGATATGAATTAAACTAAAAGAATAATCGCTAAGTCCAAAAAGTGTTGTCGATTGGTTCTGAAGGAAACATTTCGAAACAAAAGACATCAGCAAAGGATATACAGAAGGTCCAAAGGTCATTCAACTGTATATGAGCCCCATATTGATGTGCCTTATCCAAAATAGTACAAAAGAATCAATCAAAATGTTAAAATCCACCCTGTATAACAAAAAGTAACGATACAAAATGGAAGTAGTAAAGCATACCTGGTGCCAAAAATACAGCCTTTACATTTCTGAAAAAAAGAACAAGATTGATCGATTTATTTGAAAGTTATTAGTCCTCAAACTTGACTTTACAAATTTCAGCCAGTGAAATATGGAAAAGTAGAGAGAAGTAACTGTCGGAGTTTCAGAAATTTGACAGGGATGTTCGCTAAGGTATACTAATGAACATACTAAAAGTCCCCGCCAGTACCTGTTGCGCTTGAGCCGCCATCTTGAAAAAATGGTCCTTCGATCAAATTTATTACCATTTTTCCAAGATGGCGGCTCGAGCACAACAGGTAGTGGCGGGGACTTTTAGTATGTTTATTAGTATACCTTAGCGAACATCCCTGTCAAATTTCTGAAACTCCGACAGTTACTTCTCTCTACTTTTCCGTATTTCACTGGCTGAAATTTGTAAAGTCAAGTTTGAGGACTAATAACTTTCAAATAAATCGATCAATTTTGTTCTTTTTTCCAGCAATGTAAAGGCTGTATTTTTGGCACCAGGTATGCTTCACTACTTCCATTTTGTATCGTTACTTTTTGTTATACAGGGTGGATTTTAACATTCTGATTGATTCTTTTGTACTATTTTGGATAAGGCACATCAATATGGGGCTCATATACAGTTGAATAACCTTTGGACCTCCTGTATATTCTTTGCTGATGTCTTTTGTTTCGAAATGTTTCCTTCATAACCAATCGACAACACTTTTTGGACTTAGCTATTATTCTTTTAGTTTAATTCATATCGAGCATTCCAGAAGCTCGTGAAGGCACAATATTGATGAAATCTTGTCTTACAATATGTAAATATCAAAACTGATTTATGTTCGATTGAAACCTTTACTCCGCCCTGTTGAAAATATCAAACTCAAAAATCAATATAATATATAATATATTTAATATATCCATTTATACATATATACTTAGAACCCATTCGTTTATTTAATATTCTATTTAGTGTTGTTTATATTTATATTTTTATTAATAAAAATTTATATCAAAAAAAAAAATCAATATTTTGCTTAAATTGAAAAAAAAATCAAAAAATATTTTCGCAATTTTTTTTTTATCTCAACTGTCACGTTTAGCTTTGATGTGGACTGCCAACATCTTTACAAATTTTGAAGACAATATCTCAAGCCATAGGCAAAAAATCGCTAATTTTTTGATTTTTTTTTGTTAAGTCGATTTTATTAATATCAACATATACGAGAAAAAAATCGGTATGAAACAATTTTTGTAGGCAATTTTATAGCCTTGATTTTTTATGAAACTTAATTGAATATCTCTGATGATTAGCGGAATATGAGCAGAAAATTGGATCGAAGGACCATTTTTCCAAGATGGCGGCTCGAGCTCAATAGGTAGAGTTGGGGACTTTTAGTATGTTCAACAGTACACCTTACCGGACATTACTGTCAAATTTCCAAAACTCCAACAGTTTTTTCCCTCAAACGGAAAAATTTGTTCTAATTTGACTGGCCTATGAGGGATAAACCAGCGTTTCCATTGATCAGTCAGCTACAAATTGACAAACAAAAATCTCAAATCAACTAATCTCGTATTATCTGTTTTGTGGAACCCACGGTTAGTTCATAAGATGAAAGAAGTGTGGAAATGTTTCCACTGACGGAACGAATGACTTTTCAAATTGAAAGTACATAATTACTAGACGGTGGTAGTTTTCTTCAGAAATGGAAGCTGTAGACACAGTGTTTCGCTATATTATTTGAGCTCTTCAGTACAGCATACCAGACGTAAATTTTCTAAACATTTCCACACTTCTTCCATCTTGGAGACTTAGAAAAATCACTTTGGTTTCTTGTTGAAATGATGCGAGAAATCCGTCGCTTCAGATACCCAACGGGTAGAGTGATTTTTACGTGGAAAAGTTACCGTGAAGTCACTCGACTCGAGAGATATTATTTCTAAACGATCTCGGGCATAATGTCCGGTGAAACTGACAACTGACAGAACACCGCCCTGTCGGTGACAAGTGACAACCAAGTGTAACTCCACTTTTTGATTTCGATCGATTCCATTGAAAGGGTCAGAAAACTTATCATTACCTACTTTACATGTGCCTTATCCTCGGCCTTAACCGAAAATGACAATATACGCCCGGCGTCCTGCACTTCTTGAAAAAACAAATCGCAATGCAAAGAAGACCATATATGTTTCCATTTTTATAGCTTGAAATATTCGGTTGAAATTACTTTCAGAATTGACATTTTGAGGTAATTTTTTCAATAACTGCTGTTGATACAACTATAGTGCGGTTTCGAGTTTTGTGGAGCGAACTTTCGAAGTTGATTATGCCGTTTTACTGGTGCTTTTCCTTATCTATAATTCAGGGATTTTGAAATTTCTGGGTTGGGCCATGTTAATTGGGGAGGGTGGTTATCAGCATAAAAATTCAAACAGAAGACGAGGACGACGCAGTTTCTCACATTGACATTCGACACAGTAAAATCCGCATCTAGATACTAGGTCTGCCTCGTGCCTACGATAAATGCAGAAGCATCAACTTGAAATTTGTTCCAATCATTAATTGATATGAATTTATTTATTTTTAATCCAATTTATTTAAAAATAGCACGAACATCGATGTATGTCACTTGCGCTGAAAAGGGCATGGCATAACGAACGTGAATGCAGCTAGAGAGACTAGAGACCTTAGACCGGTTTTCGGCGCCAGTTACATGAAATACTATTTAACACGTTGTCATGACAACATGTCGAAAAAATGAACAAATTGAGTTGCACTTACCCATGGCCGGCACACCATCACAAATCTTCCTGCGAGAGGACGGCAAAAGCCTAAAAGCCTTGGCGAAGACTCACCAACCAGTGAAGACAATGTCCCTTATCGTCCACACTGCAAATCACTTGAAGAAAGCTAACAATTCCTCGCATATTCTCGATTTTGTTTTAATCTTGGCTACTCTAGTACTCTGTCACTGTGACACTAAGCCAAAAATTCCAAAAGCCAGTACACACACACACTCCGCGTCAACAACTGTACGCGTTTTTAATGGGCAATGACTGTACTTTCGCGTTTGCCATTCAGATTTTGTCATTTTTGCATTTTTCAACAGTTTTCAATACTTCATACCTCTCTTTCTGTCTATCTAACGTTAACGAGATACAGTAGTTTCAGTACAGAATAAGTCTTATGCAGCTAGATTTACTACATCGGTGACGACAGGTGCGGTGAGTCGATAATCGCGCGCCCTCTTCCGGTACAAACGCCTAACCAAATAGCTGTGTGCTTAGCTTTCAGCTTCCATTATGCTCTTGTACTGAACTCAACAATACCAATAGCTGATTATCAATACTGGTCATTATTGAACTTTGTGCATCGATGTTTTCTATTATTTATGTCCCGATGGAAGTTTCCCTGGAAGTTTCATATATCGCGCTGCCGTATCGGTCTTTTTTTTTACGTAACAATCACAGCAAGTAAACCTAATACCCCCGATGCCATTGCCAAGAAAAAGAAGTTTAATTCATGGTGCGTGCTTGATTTGACTTTCCGAACGATCGGCAATCTTCACGTGCGGAACATTAAGCCGTCTCTTACTGCCCGCATGGCTCACACTCAACTCCCACATTCAGACACACCACACACACTCACACACAAAGAAGGAACAAATCTACGAGCTTCCGAAAATAGGAAATAGGATGCGAGCGTTGGCTATTATCGACCGCACGCATACCAACACAATACAAAAATATTCTCGAATAATTTTGTACTTATTCCTAGAGGTAGAGGAGCGCGCCCCGCGACTTCAAAGTGTTCATCCAAGTGTGAATCTCCCAGATACAGTGTGTGTGCCGTGTGACAAATTTATTAGGGACAAAACCGTTTATGTTGATGTTTAACTTTGTGCGTTATAATAATATTGTTGTAAACATACGGCAATTATTTACAAACAAGGAAACGAGGCTTGGTGCAGCAGCACTCGGCGCTTTTATAGAATAACTATGGGGGCCACTGAATTTATGCGTAGATCGGGGGGCCTCGGGCTTCGCCCTCGGCGTCAAGCTTCCTGGCCGACTTCAACTGGTGTCACTGGAACAAAGACACGTGACAATGGGCGATTAACATTTAAAAAACACCACGTGGTGTAGAGCTCGATACTTGATCGTGGAGGATATTTTTGAGAGGAACACATACTCCGACGTCTAGTAGCTTAGGTGGGCACTAGTGGATACCTGCAATACCCACATTATTAACATGGAAATTTGACAAGTAGAAATAATGTGAAAAGGGGTTTGCATTTGTGTCTCTTATTTCATGTTATGGTTAGCGTATTTAGCGGGCTTGTAGTAGATCTAGCTCCAGAGGTGTGCACTGTGCAGCTGGAAGACTACGCCCCCAGCAATGTACTACATTGCGGTGAAAAAAAGGCAACGGTTACGTCCCGAACACAAAGGTAGTTACGGCGAGCTTATTAGAATGAAAAATGCGGATCTTCAGCTGAAGTCCCAAGCAGAAAATCTTTAGAAAAAAGCGAGGAAAAAAGGTAGGTGGTTTGACTCAGCACGGCTAGCCCGAGGTGATTTTTTCTTGGCTAGCAGTAGGCTGGCTTGTTGCAACGCTGGTCGACGGGCTTGTGTGTTTCCCTCCGTGCGGATGTGACACGTCTGTTGCTCTTCCTTGGACGGAAGCTGTGGATGATTTAGAGCAAGGTCTGCAACGACGCTGGTCATCAACATGGGGCCCAATAAAGAGCCTACGGGGTCCCAAGGGTTCACAGGAACAAAAGTTTGCTTGTAGTGGACTGCACAAGACAGCAAAGTGACAGTTTTCACGTGCCACCAATCGACGTAACAGCCGACGCTGCCTGCGGCAACTTACACCTCTTCTTACAATAAATTCCCTAAAACTTCCTTTACGAAACGGCCATTTTCCCAATAAGGTCAATCGCCTATAGGGGTGCAACAATAGAGCGATTGCATGTAGACGGCGATTACGTCGAAGTTATGCTTCAACTGTCAAAAGTGTCACTTTCAAATTTGAAAAATTTGTCTGAAGTAAAAGCACGTAAAATGCCCCATCCTTGGTGAAAATGTGTCAGTCTAGGGGCTGGAGTAGCCAGTTTGTAACCAGAGTCTGGCGGTTCTCTGTACAAATTCCAGCAATACGAACGTCACTTGGCGAGGGACCGCCGGTCGATTTTCACGCGAAGGCGAATTTCCACACAGAAGAAAAACATCGCAGGAGGTACGAAATTGCATTCTGGAATGTCATTATAGGATGGTCACGTTCAAAGAAACCTATTTAGCCCCTGCTTTATCAATTTCGCCTCAAAAACACCTAACTCGAAGTGCACGGAATTTTTACCGGGAACCTGCAAGTAATGCAAGTACTGCCGCCAACGGCATGCCATTGCCATCGGCGGACGGACCAGCAAGGTTAAAATTCACTTATTTCTCAGTCCTACAGAGTACCTAATTTAGGTTTCAAATCAATTATTTATTATGAACAAATTAATTATTGGCGTTCTTCGTATCTTACGCATCTCCCGTGGTCAATCAAACTAGCTTTGGTTAGAACAAAATCCATTCAACAGTGACACCTTGTCAGCGTTAACAGTAAACTTCACGATTTCAAAAACGTAGGCGCCCTCTGGCGGCTGAAATGGCGAAGCTAGTTTGTAAGTTTGTATGTCATTTGTTCTGTCGCTTTCTCCAACTTGTTTACAGCGCCCCCATCGGTAGTTAAAATTGCGAATCTCCTTAACTTCGGAGACGCTTTTGACACCTCTGATGCAAGTTTTACAGAACGCTTATTGTAACACCTGTTACTAAAAATGGTGGCATAATGGGCGCTATTACGTATTACGAATGCAAAGCAGAAACATAGTTTTAACGTCGACTCTTGAGTTCAGTTGAACTGGGCTCTGTGAAATAGTAGGAAAATAAATTGGTAAGATTTTTCCCTTGCCTAGATTTGACACTTCATGGTCATCTATAGACGCGCTACTATGTGCAAAAACAAAAACGTTTTTATCAAAAAGTCGATGAGTCAGTAACATAAGTCATCTCGCGTATCTTCTCACATAGCATGATTTATTCTCTCTGTTATTGGTTTGGTTTTAGATTTGTGATTTGCCAAAACATAGATATTTGGGTAAGGTTAAGAAATTTGTTTTTTCTCTCTGGCGATTGAACGGAAAAATTAAAAAAAATTAGTCACCAAACGCGCGCGCTCATCCTTTTCTCCAGAGGATTAGATTACAGAAACCGAAATTGTTTCGTTATTATCGCAAAAAATTGTATCAAATCTCGTTATTATCGTAAATAGCTAAGTGTATACACTTTATCCTCGCGAAACTGGACACCGCCGTGCCATACCCGTCTGATGGTGTCGGAACGTTGACATGTTACCTCTCTCTGGTTTAGAGTATAGTGGCATTTGAAATACAGACCGTGACTGGTAGTGACTTTACGCGGAATGCCAGCTCTACATGAACACGACGATAATAATAAAAAATCTCTGGAAAATTATTCCTTGGGTTTATAAATAACCTTGTAAACATCACAAGATAATATAATAATTGAGGCACACATATCCACACACATGCACACGCACACACTCTTCAGCAGTTGGTCGACCGTTATCGCAGAGGCAAATTTCGTAATGTTCTTCCTTGTTTATTGCTAGGTCTTACAGATCAGGAATTATCTAGATCTCGCGGAATAACGTGCTGTGGACGTCATTGGTGCCAAAAAGCGTCCTGAATTCCTTCAACGCTTTTATATTCATTTATCTTGAATTTTTATGTGGTCGTTTTTCAAAGCGCTGTCTCTTGAGGTTTTCATCAAAATATCTACTATGCCTTGCGGCTCAATTTCAAGTTAGGTGGCGCAAATTTGCAGCGGTACAAATTGACAAATACAGCGGCCTGATTGGTTCAAAAACAGGTTGTTTTGCGCCGTTGTCATAGTAATCTGACGCAATTACAGACTTGAAATTGAGCCTTTATTAGAACAATCAAGTCAGCGACGCAGTTTGCGTTTGCGGCATCGCTAAGCCAATCATCGCCTCGGTTTGTGTTATGTTGCCATAGTGACCGAGCTTAGCTACACTTGCGCGGGCGTATCTCCAACTTGAAATCGAGCCCTTACATTCTTTGAAATTGCATAGTGATTTTAGTTGTGAACCTACAATTAAAATAAACGTCATTTCGATAATTCGATAGTATAAACGTCATAGTGACGAGCGTTCAAGTACCATCGACGTCGTCAAGTAGCCCATGAAAATTAAAACGTAGGGCTTGAATTGGTCATTGAACTCAAATCTAACAGTAGTAGCGACACTGACGGTTTAATAAATAATACAAACTGAGCCTTCACGAGCTTGGAAAGATTAGACCGACTCGTAAAAAGCAGATTTTCGCTGGGATATTTTAAAAAATCCCATGGAAAAGACAAGGACAAAAGCAATGATGAGGAAGCGTTGAAGAGTACCTATGGAACAAACGGCAGGAAAGGAAAACGGAAGATTGGACGATTGATTCATTGTGGAAAGAAGAGATAAAAGAGTTACCGGAAAGCAAAAAACTGGCGTTTGATTGGAGTGCCAAGAAAGGAAGATGGATCGAGACCATAATTTCGTCGACCAATACATGTGAAGTTTACCGGATACATAGAAAAAAAAATACATTGGTAGAATTGACAGAACACGAAGAAAAGTGAGTTGGGAGCGAAACTTTTTACTTACTCCATTTTGGCACCATCAATCCTAACACGCCAAAAATTTAGATCAATCTTCGACGCAGCAGCGAAAACTCAAATGGATAGAGTGAAAGAGCCGGACACGTACAGAATGGAAATAATGATGTTCCGCACAGTATGCAGCCCGAGTTGCGCATTGTACTTTATAGAAAGGAATGCTGATGAGTTCAAAGAAGAGTATCCAGATTCGGCGAAAGCAGCACGAGACAAATTTTATATGGACGATTATTTAGATTGCGTGGACGACGAAGGTCGAACTTTTCAAAAATTCCAATTTTTGAAGTTTCGTATTTTCTCAGGGAAGGCGGTTTCCACCTGTGTAATTAGCCAACGACCGAAAATATGACTGAAAATGAGAGAAAATTATCAATGTGGAAGAATGGACCTGAGTTTCTGAAGCGACCACCAGAATATTGGCCGGTCGAAAAACGAGTTGAAGTGGATGGCAAAGATTTGGAATGTAGGAAAGAACAACCGGAGGTAGTGTTACCACTAATTGGAGACGCTAGAAATTTAAACCCTGAAAGATTCTCGGGCTGGCACAGAATGATACGAACGACGAGCTGGATCAAAAGATTTATTAGGAACTGTAAGATAACTAAAAAGATTGGAGGAAAGCTAAGCCTTGGAAGAGTTGAACAAAAGCGAAGCGTTCTGGTTAAAACAAAGTGAAAAAAAATAGTGTTCAGGAAGATTCGGGAATAATGGAAAGTGGAAGGAACGTGCCGAAGAAAAGCAAGTTATTAAGAAGATGTTTGAGTTGAGTTACTGGTAAAGAAGAGGATGAAGACAAACGCGACCTCCATTTATGGGTATGATTATCATACGGAAGATATGGAGTGGCCGCGTCGTGTCTTATCAGTTGTGTCGTTTCAAGTTGAAAGGTAGAAACTCTGCTGAGCCCTAAGTAGGCGAATGCAAGTTGAGGTTTTATAAACAAATAAGAACATGAACAGCTGTTCACACCTTCAATGCACAAATCACTGGTTTGTAGGCATCTAGAGGGGAACAGCTCTTTATGCCTCTTGTCCTTTATAGCCCTCGGTGCTTCAGACCGACGCAATAGCCCGAGGTGCGAAGCACCGAGGTTGATGAAACAAGAAGAAACACGAACTGTCCATACACCTTTGATGCATAATTATTTCGAGCGCAACAGCTGATAATGGCTCCTTTCGCTTATGAAATGTTCAAAAAATTGAGTGTCACCCTACAAAATTTGACCTGACTTTGAAAGTAGACAACTTTGGATTGTTACGCGCGATTGCAATCATTTTCAGACCGTTCGGTTCGTTAGCCCAATCCTTCAGCTATTAGTCCGTATATCTGCAAAACACAACACAAGGTAGACACTTGGAATTCTGACTCTTGAACTCAGAATTCCGACTTTATTCTCACAATTTTGAGTTCGAAGTGAATTTCAGGATTCTGAGTTGGAAAGCCAGAATTCTGAGTTTGAGAGTCAGAGCTCTGAGTTTAAAGCAGAATTCTGAGTTTGAAAGTCGGAGTTTTGAGTTTGAAGCAGAATTCTGAGTTTGAAAGTCGGAGTTTTGAGTTTGAGAGTCAAAATTCTTTAAAAGTCAGAGTTTCAAGTTTGACAGTCCAAATTTAATTATAACTTCATCATCAGAGTTTTGACTTTTGAACTTAGAATCTCGACTTTAATCTCAGAATTCCGACTTTCAAACTCGAAACTACGACTTCTCAACTCGAAATTTTGACTTTTAAACTCAGAATTCTGACCTTCTAACTCAGATTGAACCCAGAATTCTTACTTTTAAACTTGAAATTCAGATTCTAATCTCAGAATTCCGACTTCTCAACTCAGAATTCTGACTCAACAACTCGGAATCTGACTCCTTAACTCAGAATTTCTGATT
Organism: Anaspis maculata; assembly: GCA_949128115.1. Classification (NCBI taxonomy): domain Eukaryota; kingdom Metazoa; phylum Arthropoda; class Insecta; order Coleoptera; family Scraptiidae; genus Anaspis; species Anaspis maculata. The sequence goes on along the minus strand of OX421964.1, from coordinate 78,867,758 downwards.
TTAAAACTCAAAAATCTGAAACTCACTTGAGACTCAGAATTCTCTTCAATCTTAGAATTCCGAGTTTTTTAGACTCAGAATTCTGACTTTGAAACTCCAAATTCTGACTTCTGAACTCAAAATTTAGACCTTCAAACTCAGCAATCTGACTTCGAAACTCAGAATTCTGACTTTGAAACTCAGATTTCTGACTTTTGAACTCAAAATTTTGACTTAATCTGGAAATTCCGATTTTTGAATTCAGAATTCTGACGAAATATTAACTTAGAATTCTGACTTGAATCTCAGAATTCCGACTTCGAAACTCAGAATTCCGACCTCGAATCTGACTTTGAAACTTGGAATTATGACTTTGAAACTCAGAATTCTGACTTCCAAACTCAATATTCTGACTTTTAAACTCAGAACTTCGACTTAATTCTGGATATTCCGACTTCTCAACTCGGAATTTCGATTTTTGAAACTCAGAATTCTGACTTTCAAACTATGAACTCCGACTTTCGAACTAAGGTTGAACCCAGAATTCTTTCAAACTTAAAATTCAGACTTTAATCTCAGGATTCCGACTTCTTAGCTCAGAATTTTGACTAAACTACTCGGAATTCTGACTTCTAAACTCAGAATTTCCAATTTTAAAAACTCAAAAATCTGAAATTCACTTGAAATCCAAAATTCTCTTCAATCTCAGAATTCCGAGTTTTTTAGACTAAGAACTCTGACTTCAGAACTCAGAATTCTGACTTTGAAACTCCAAATTCTGACTTTTAAACTCAAAATTCGACTTTAAACTAGAAACTCTGACTTTTGAACTTAGATTGAACCCAGAATTTTGACTTCAAACTTGAAATTCTGACTTTAATCTCAGGATTCCGACTTCTAAACTCAGGATTCTGACTTAACAACTCGGAATTCTGACTTCTAAACTCAGAATTATGACCTTCAAACTCAGAATTCTAGCTTTTAAACTCAGAGTTTCGATTTTAAAACTCAAAAATCTAAAATTCACTTCAAACTCTATTCAACATCTTGGAATTCTTACTTTCTAAGCTCAGAATTTTGACCTTCAAACTCAACATTTTGACTTTGAAACTCAGAGTTCTGACTTTTGATTTCAAAATTTTGACTTTAATTCTAAAAATTCTGACTTTTGAACTCAGAATTCTGACGAAATTTCAACTTAGAATTCTGACTTAAATCTCAGAATTCCGACTTCGAAACTCAGACTTTTGACCTCGACTCCGACTTTTGAACTTAGAATTATGACTTTGAAGCTCAGAATTCTGACTTCCAAACTCAAAATTCTGACTTCCAAACTCAAAATTCTGACTTTTAAACTCAGAACTCTGACTACATTCTGAAAATTCCGACTTCTCAACTCGGAATTTCGATTTTTAAACTCAGAATTCTAACTTTTAAACTGTGAACTCCGACTTTTGAACTCAAATTGAACCCAGAATTCTGACTTTTGAACTTGAAATTCTGACCTCAATCTCAGGATTCCGACGAAATTTGAACTTAAAATTCTGACTTTTATATCGCAGAATTGCGACTTTTCAACTCGAATTTTGGCTTGAAACCGAAAACTCTGACTTTAATTCTTAAAACTCCGACTTTTAAACTCAGAATTCTAACAAAATTTCAACTTGGAATTCTGACTTGAATCTCAGAATTCCGACGAAATTTAAACTCAAAATTCTGACTTGAATCTCAGAATTCCAGAATTCTGACTTGAAACTCAGAATTCCGACTTCGAAACTCAAAATTCCGACTTTGAAATTCAGAATGCTGACTTTGAAACTCAGATTTCTGACTTTGAAACTCAGATTTTTGACTTTGAACTCAGAATTTTGACTTTAATTTTGAAATTCCGACTTTTATCTCAGAATGCTGACTTTGAAACTCAGATTTCTGACTTTGAACTCAGAATTTTGACTTTAATTTTGAAATTCCGACTTTTATCTCAGAATTCTGACGAAATTTAAACTTAGAATTCTGACCTGACTCTCATAATTTCGACGAAATTTAAACTTAGAATTTGGACTTGAATCACATAATTCCGACTTTCAACTTTCAAACTCAGAATTCTGACTTCAATCTCTAAATTCCGACTTCTCAACTCAGAACTTCGATCCTTAAACTCATAAGTCCGATTTTTAAACTCAGAATTCCGACTTTTAAACTCAGAATCCCGACTTTTAAACTCAGAATTCTGACTTTAAACTTAGAATTTTGACTTTAATCTTAAAATTCCGACTTTCAAACTGAGAATTTTGACGAAATTTGAACTTGGAATTCTGACTTGAATCACAAAATTCCGACTTCCTAACTAAGAATTATGACTTTTAAATCTCAGAATTGCTACTTTTCAACTCGAAATTCTGACTTTAAACTCAAAACTCCGACTTTTAAACTGAGAATTCTGACTTTGATCTCAGAAATGCGACTTCTGAACTCGGAATTGTGACTTTTAATCTCAGAATTCTGCTTTTAAACTCAAAATTTCGAGTTTTTTTTCTCCAAAATCATAAAAGTAACCATGGAGTATGGACATCAAGGTAGACATAAACTTTATATCTGGGGACGGTTTTTCAATTCCGGCATATTTCGTTTGTACCTCAAAAAGTAAACTTTTGGTGTTGCATTAATAACCTTTTCTTCGACTGACTTTTGAAATATTCGCTCATTTTGAAGCTCAAGCTTCAGGGTAGAAATACCAGTGGATCAAAATCATCCTAAGACTATATATTTAGAATACAGATCTGCACAAAAAGTGATCCAAACCTGAACTGATCTCAGAATCCGGGTTGGGAGGCGAATGGAATGGGAATCAACTCACTCTCGAAAGAACCATTCATTCTGGACACTTCAAGGTGTTTTTTCTCGTTCAGTTGTCAAAAATTGAGGGGAAATAACGCGAGAATGAGAAATTTGGCGGCCCTCCACGCTCCACGGGTTCCTTGAAATAGATAGAATGGCCACCTTTAAGACATTTTCGTTTTCAAGAATGCAAAGACGAAAAATTTATGCTGAAATAAACCGCAAACATAAAAAAATCTTACGAGTTACAAGTGTTTGAACTTGTAATTTTTATGGAGGATTAACTGGTTTGTATCCATAATAGCCCAAAAAAATACGTATGAAAATTATTTCAGCATAATCTCCAATGTCTTGAGATCATTCCTATTCGAATAGAATTTGATTCAACCATACGGGAGGGCTATTGCAAAAAACTGCGGGTGCATGTTTCGGCGTTTTTCGACCTCAATTTTAGCGAAAAAATTTGTCCCATGCGTATCTTAGGAAGCGCTGTTATTGTCCTGATCAGGTATGCCTTGGAGGCCTTTTCTGATTTCTGGTTGTACCGTTCACAATTGATTTCAAAGCAAGGTAACTCGATCAGAGACGTTTCCAAACCCCGGTATATTGAGGTCAAAATTTCGTAGACATGCATCAGTAAATAACAAGCGTCATTAATAAATCAGCGATTCATCAAATTCGTCGCTAGTTGGCAACAGCCAGTATATTGATGAGGTTTTCGTAACCGTTACAAAAAAAAAAGGTCAAGCACAATTTCTTGATAATTTTCCAACGAGATGAAAATTGCGCTCAACACTACAATTTGTAGAGGATATCAGACAAAAACAGGAACGCGTATGAAACGTCATAACGCCAGAAAGTCTCTCTCGGTGGTGGCGATGATGAACCGGCTAAAATTTGTCATACTTGCAATAATTTGATAAGTGTGGACTTGTCTGGTGGTGGAAATTTGAAATATGACTCGGTTCTATGCGGCGAACAGCATGTTTGTGTAAACACTTTTGCAAAATAAACAACAAATGGCGGCGGATTCTCGAATCCCTCTCTCGCCAAAATTCGAAATTATAAGATGCTATGATTATCATAAAGCAGAGGAGGATAAAGTGGTGTTTTACCGAGGTGCCAAGTTGTTTTCATAACAATGCGAGAGGTGTTTCTCAAAACTTGGCGCGCCAATTTTTTATCGGGGATCGGGGACATGCTCCGAAGCAAACCAGAAGTGACAGTTTGCATATTTACATGATTTCATCGAAAGTCTTCCTCGCAAGTCCTGCGCATTTATATTCTCAGAAGCCGAAAATATTGCAGCCAGAGTTTTTCACTGCACACAATCAACTACAATCAGTTTCACGGCTTTTTTCATGGGAGTAAGCTTCGGACACAATTTTTTTCAGTGGCCACTTCCTAACAGCATTAGCGAAGAGCCGCCAACGATAGAGACGATTTTCGCGACGCAATCTCTAACATTTTCATTAGCGTGTTCATTACGTTGCGGTGACAACCACTGTCACATTCGTAGTAACATATTTTTGCCATAGCTTACTCTAATGAAAAAAGCCGTGAAACTGATTATATTCATTTCGTATACAACATCATATCGCACAATGCTTTGATTTGGGCAATAGAACATAATCTAGTGTAAAACATTTACGGCTCAATTAACCAGTCACAGGCTAATTAATATAGGTTAAGATTAGAAAGGTGTATGGTGGGGCACGTATGTCGGGGTCCCCAACTCTCGGCACAGTCGAGCTGACAAACAAACAAGTCCCTATTAAGCTTTTGTTTATAGAAACAATGCCTTTGGTTTATCGTTCTGAACGGGCAATAAATGGGGAGAATAATGTTCGTTTTTTCCAAAGTTTTATTGGAAGCCAATTTTTCGACTAATTACGTTTTATGACTCGACAAACAAGCTTTTGTTTCCTCCGTATTTTCAATCATTCGTGTTATTTAAAAAACAAATTTATCAAACAAACGAGCTGAAACAATCAGCAATCGGCATCAATTTGGAAACAGCTCGAGGAAACTTGGCGCGCTTTGTTCTCTCCCGTTCCGATTCCTGAGGATTGTGCCAAGGAGATTTCACACAATCAAGATTCAGCGAATTCTCACACACGACATGCAAAAATCGAATCACTTTCAATTTCTGACATTCTTCTCAAACAATCGGCCTCAAATATCACAAAAACTATGTCTGCTTGAAATCAAAAGTTAAGAAGAGTAACTTTTTCTTTTAAATCAAACAGGAAATCTAAAAAAAAATAGATTTTCTTCGCAAAATACCTATCCATTGGCGCTTTTTGAAGCATCAGCTAAAGGTGGTTATGGAATTTCTACAATAATATGAGCAAAGCCGAAATCAAAGCTTTTACCGACTACCTACACGATTCTAATCGTTTTTTTTGCTGACAAATCACAAGAAAAAAGAGCGAATATTATTAAACAGTTAAACACTAAACATTATTACGATAATAACCAATTAATTACTATACTTATTACTTTATAATAAATATTATAAAATGAAATATTATTATTTAGATTCAGCGCTAAGCAAAATATTTATGTAATTCTTTTAATTGAAATTGATACAATCGCGAGGGTTTTTCTTTTTTTTTTAATTTACAGATATACGAGTATAATTATAAAATTATGTCATTATCATCGTCGGTAAATAGCTGGTGTGTTAGCACTGCAGTTTCGAGCATTTCTTTTTTTGCATTTTTTTTTTGTTTTTTGGAGACTCGCCGATAAACTCCGTTAATCTTGCTGGACAAAACGCATTGACCTTTGTGGATTCTATTAAGTAAGATTATTATATTCCGCGCGCGCGTTCTCTCATCATCATCGAAAACAAACCTTGACTACAACATGAAGCGATAACACCCAAGAGTCGCGATCAAAAGCGATTTTCGTGGTGGTGCCACACGATCCTTGACAAACAAGGAACGAAAACAGATAACGACCGAGAAGAAACGCATGCACGGCTGATTCGCATCATGGATACAGGGCGTCCTGAAGAAAACACTTTTGGTAGTAAACTTCGCACCCACTTATCATTGACAATGACATAAGTGGTCAGGTCATCTGTCAAAAATCATTAGGGTGACCGTGTCATAAAGAGGGCCCGAAGCCGATCATTTTACAGTGTAACCATTCTACCACCATTCTCTCATGGAATTTTGAATCGATGTAGATACGGAAGAATGCGATTTACTCATGTTACTATTCCATTTTCGCACTTGAATATCGCCCACTTACCTAACTCGTCGCCATGGTAACCACTCCATTCTCGCTGTTCTTATTGTTTTGACAGTTGACGTTTCATTCACAACTGTCAACGGTTGACAGCTAGCCGACAGCGCGTGCGACATTGCTCATTGCAGGTTATTGTGCCTTCCAAAGAAGCAAACAAAATACGTGCCAGATATTTCAGCGTTTGTGTCATGCACGGTCAATACGATACTCTCGATGGACTTCCACGGGCTCGAAGTGGGCAACAGTAAAAAAACGGCTCAATGGTATTGTTTACAATTTCCGATCTAACACCTGTATGTGCACCTTGTGAAGTACAGAAGCTGTATTGTTGGTTGCCTATATCACTTGAGCGGAGAATAAAAGCACGCTACAAAAATTGTACAATTGTGTATTGTTGCCTATAAGAGCTATGCGAAAAATGCGAAAATGCATGTGCTTCTTAAAGCGCAGTACGTTATTGTCACAAAAAAAACACCAACATGAATATTGGAAAAGCAAATTGAGAAATTACACGCGTCAACTACCTATTTTTCGCGACTCTCTTCCCATTTTCTGTGTTTTATTCCTTCTTTTTTACCGTACTTTACCTCCTTTCCTTGCTTTTGCGCTATACTTTCCATGCGTTATCTTTTTTTAAAGCTCTTCCCTCTGCTTTTTCCTGTATTTCATTCCTGTTTAATGAACGTCAACTGCATTTTTTACGACTTTCTTACAGTTTCATTTGATTTCTTCCTTCTTTTCAATGTTTTTTCAACGATCGTTGGCGATCCTCAGCCCTATTCCTTGTTTTATGAGGCGTTCTTTTCAGATTCTACCCGCCCAACACCTCTGTTGTGCTCCCCGGTCCCGTTGGTGTCTTTTGGTAGCGTATTGTCACACAACTAATGTCTTTTAGTGCTTCTCTTACGATTACTTGCGATTTTTCGCCTTGTTCTTTGTTTTATGACGCGTTATTTTTAGCTTCTCCCCGCCCAACACCCCTAATTGAATAAATGAATAAACTTCATTTCCACTTACGTTACATGGGACTGTGAGAGGAAATGTCATTTCTCAAGTTGTCTCAAACCAAAAAAAGTACTTTGAAAATACGTAGCTTATGCTTTTATACAACCCGCTTGCATAAAGAGGAACTGCTAGCGCCCTCTGCCAGCCGACAGTTCGAAGCTCTTGTACCAATGTGACGTGAAAAGTCAAATTTAACGGTCAACGCATAGACGTCAATTGAAAAATTCAAACTTCATGAAAAGCTGGGATATTTGGTGGTTTTCGGTGCTTTTCCTCATGTTTTAACTGCTTTTCCTTATGTTTTCACTGCTGATAAGTCATAATTATTGTTTTTATGTAGGTATTGTTTCTTTACCTACTTGGTCCAAGATTTTACGAAATCTGAAGTTTTGCATTTGCAGTTTGTCGAACCTCAAGTTGAGTTGAATCGTTTTTAGCGCACTTTCCCAAAAAATAGGAAAAAGGCGCTTTTAGCTTCACTTTGTCCGTCCGTCCGTCCGTCCGTCCGTCCGCCCGTCTGTCCGTCTGTACCCGGGATAACTCCTCGGGGAAAAAAGATATCGATGTGGTGTAAACGCTGATTAATAGTACATATGTCCAGGATGTCAAGTTGACTTTTAGTTTTTTGTTATTTTGCCGCCATCTTTGATTCGCCATTTTGAATTTCTCTAAAAAGTGATCCGATTGAAATGAAATTTGCAGGCAATGTAAACCACATCAAGATCTATCCAATTTTCGACAATTGATGTCCCGCCGCTATCTTGTATTCTCACTATTGAACATGTTTCGAAGTGATAGAACTAGGAGAATTATGCCTCAGCGAAAAGAGATATCGATGTGGTGCAAACGTCAATCGAATGCGTACGTGACCATTATATAAAGTTGACCAATGACTTTCATCACTTGGCCGCCATCTTTGATCCGCCATTTTGAATTTCTCTGAGAGTAGTCTGATTCGAGTGAAATTCGCAGGCGATGTGAACTTCAATTAGATACATCCAATTTTCGACAATTGATGCTTCGCCGCCATCTTGTATTCTCCATATTGAACATGTTTCAAAGTGATAGAAGTAGGAGAATTATGCCTCAACGTAGAGAGATATCAATGTGATGCAAACGCCAATCGAATGCGTACGTGACCACCATATAAAGTTGACCAATGATTTTTGTCACTTGGCCGCCATCTTTGATCCGCCATTTTGAATTTCTCTGAAAGTGGTCCGATTTGAGTGAAATTCACAGGCGATGTGAGCTTTATCAAAATACATCCGATTTTGGACAAATGATGCCACTGACGTATAATACTAGACGGATCTTTCCTATCCCCATTACACAGTGTGTTGACGCGCGAGAACCGCTAGGACTAAGGGAAAGTGGGGGGGCGCGGGAGTTTGTTATCAGGACGACACATAGACGTGCTTGCAGTGTTGTCTTCATGTTGAGGGGGCAAAACAAATGGAGGTCAAAAATAACGTCAATGTATGCTCCCGGTATGCCGAAGCTTTGCATACCTGGCACTGCTGCACCATTATTACCTCGCGAAATAAGCAAAATATCGAATGAAACGACAAATAATAATGAGCAACAAAGAAATGGGCTGGCTATGGTGTGACGTGTGACAGCATGCAACGCGATCAGCTGACCGCAGCGCGCGACTCACATCAAGGTGCTACAATACGAGGTGTGATCACCTCGGTGATCACTTGGAATTTAATCCCTACTCTCCACCTCTACTCCTACTCTGCTTCTTAATTTTCAATTAGACATGGAAAATCTTTTCAAGAAATAGTACAAAATTGAGTATCTTGGCGATTTGGAGTGAAAATCCCCACATTGGCCCTGCATTCATTAAGCGGGCTCACCTCAGTTGATATACTTGCATATTGTTATTTTCCTGACGTCGGCCATACTGGATTTAGGTCTTGGCCGCATGCACGGATGTAAACAACTCGGTCTAGTATTATACGTCAGTGAATGATGCTCTGCCGCCATCTTGGCCGCCATAGTGAAATTTCTTATCACTTAACGATTTTCATGGAGCTTGGGACTCACCTTTGTTTCGTATGATCATTCTTATTCTCCAGCCAAATTCCAACATTCTGCCGCCATCTTGGCCGCCATATTGAAATCTCTTATTAGTGGAACGATTTTCATGAAACTTGGAACTCACCCTTGTCTATAGTACGATCATTTGGATTTTTGAGCTAAATTTCATGAATCTGACGTTATTTTGGCCGCCATATTGAAATTTCTGCCCAAATAACGGTAGAACCCTAATTAACATCTTGCGTTCACTAATCCTTGAAAAAGGAAGTGAACCTCAAGAGCCTCATGCCCATGAGGCATATTCGCTTGTTCTGCTTTTTCTTCCCGTTATATCACTAAGACTCCTCAGAAAAGCCAAAGCTTCACACACACACATACCAAGGAAGGAAGTCTAAGGAAGGTAAAATACAGAATCTTGGTGGCCGGTTATTGAAAATTGAAGCTGAAATTGGCACGGAAATTGCAGTGTAGACGACCAGTCTCGATAATAAATAATTAATTTGCACAATAATTTGCAGTCGTTGCTGTGGCGTTTATCATGGCATACTGAATACTGAATTTCCGAACTTAACTGAATAAGAATAAGCACTTAACTTTGACACATGACAGTTGGTGTCAGAGCTGTTTCGATCAGAAGTTCTGTTACGTGAAAAAAACACCTAAAATTAATTTCACGGCTTTCTGCATTAGAGCAAGCTATCTACAAAATGGGTTGCGTTGGCACGAATGGCACGTTGACGACTTGTTGGCAGCTAGCTGTCTTCATGTGCAATTTTCAGTGTGACATTGTCACCGTCTCGGGGAATTGTGTACGCGAGTCATGGAAATTTTCGAGAATATGCGAGGAATTGTTAGTTTCCTTTGAGTGATTTGCAGTGTGGACGATAAGGGACATTGTCTCCACTGGTTGGTGGGTCTTCACCAAGGCTATTACGTTTTTGCCGACCACTGAGAAAATGAAGACGAAAGTCCGTGATGCCGTTCAGAAATGGAATCGAGAATGGAATGTAAAAAGGAAAAAACCACTGCCCAAAAGGAAACTTATTCTTTAGTTGGACAATATGGATAGTGATGGGACAATAATTTATGGAGTTGCACTGTACGGAGACGAGATAATTTGGGCGTGAGTAGGTAGGTACAATGTGTTGTCTGCCAGCATATTGTGTCTTCATACCTTGCTTGCTGTTGCAGTAGGTATAATAAATAAAATAATAAATAAATAAATGCTTTTCTCTCTATCGGTTCCTCACGCCATAAGAGTTTTTGCGCTTTTATTATAAATATACAAACTGCTGAAAAATTATTATCAAGCGCAAATCATGGACAAACACAACACCCAGACAAGACCAGGAATCGAACCTGGAGCCTTTCGCATCACAGGCGACTGCTGGACCGCCTGTGCCACGGGGCCGTCAGTAGGTATAATAGGTAGAGCTAAAGCTAGAGTAGGTACCTAGTACTCACTACTCCAGTGATGTGCATCAGAAGATGTAGCCTTCTGGGCGGTGGGCCTTTTCATCCTATTAGTATCCTGCCGATCTTCGACATCATTCATTAGTAACCGCGGACCCACCAACCAGTAAAGACAATGCCCCTTATTGTCCACACTGCAAAGCACTCCAAAGAAACTTACGATTCCTGGCGTATAAAAGCCAATTCGCCTCCAGCACCGAAACGCAAATTTTCAACGCGCCGAGAACAACGAATGGTTTGCAATATGTACGAGGGAATGAATACAATTTTCTCGCATTCCTGCATTTTTGTCCCCTCTTCACGACCCACCTATGATTTTCCGCCCCCTTCTCACGTTCCTTGCCACCTCGCCGCAACGCTCCAAATGCTCAAGTATGAGTCACTCTCAATCTCAACTATTTTGAATCCAGAGTACCTATTGACCTATTTTTTTCGAAGTTGATAATCATGTTTATACGAAGGCGCAGAGCGGACATGGAAGATATTTATTTGTAATTGCGACTTTTTTCTGTCAATTGACACTTTATTCTTGCAATTGCGACTTTTTTCTGTCAATTGCCACTTTATTCTGGCAATTGCGACTTTTTTCTGTCAATTGCCACTTTATTCTGGCAATTGCGACTTTTTTTCTGTCAATTGCCATTTTATTCTGGCAATTGCGACTTTTTTCTGTCAATTGCCACTTTTTTCTGTCAATTGACCCTTTTTTTCTGTCAATTGCCACTTAATTCTGGCAATTGCGACTTTTTTCTGTCAATTGACACTTTATTCTGGCAATTGCGACTTTTTTCTGGCAATTGCGACTTTTTTATGTCAATTGCCACTTTATTCTGACAATTGCGACTTTTTTCTGTCAGTTGCGACTTTTTAGCACATTTCCATAGAAAATTATGTTTATATGGCCGGTTTGTCCGTCTGTCTGTCTGTCCGTTATTTGTCTGTACGTCCGTCTGTCTGTCTGTCCGTGTAAAAGTTGAGAAGTTGTACTCCTTCTCGGGAAATGAAGCTAGAGCCTTAGAACTTTTTCCGATTAATAGCTTAGGCCCTCAAGGGTGGCCTATGGGCAGACTGTATTTCATGGTGGCGCTGCCATCTTGGTAGCCATATTGAAATTTCTCATCAGTGGAACGGAACCTCGAACGGAACTTACTCTGATCTCGTATGAACATTCTTACTTTCAAGCTCAGTTTCATGATTACGCCGCCATCTTGGCCGCCACATCGAAATTTCTTATTATTGGAACGATTGTCATGAAACGCGAAACGTAGGTACTCTTGTCTCGTATGAATCTGCTTCAGATTCATTCGCTCTGAATCCGCTGTAGCGGATCATGAAACTCAGCTTGAAAATAAGAGTGATCATACGAAGCAAGGGTGAGTTCCAAGTTTCAGGAAAATCGTTCCACTAATAAGAAATTTGAATATGGTTACCAAGATGGCGGCGTAATCATGAAACTGAGCTTGAAAGTAAGAATGTTCATACGAGATCAGAGTGAGTTCCGTTCGAGGTTCCGTTCCACTGATGAGAAATTCCAATATGGCTACCAAGATGGCAGCGCCACCATGAAATACAGTCTGCCCATAGGCCACCCTTGGGCAAGGCTGGTCGACGTTATGTTGTACTATAGGTTGCCTCATCCAGTTTATGAGTGACGTCACAAGATACCCTCCGGGAACTTGATTTTGGCTGAAACTGATGTCGCTTTTTTCGTTTGACATTTCGGATCTTATTTCGACGGAAATCCACCAAATTTCTGAACTGGACGAGCAATGGTTGATGCACATTCAACGATTGGTGGTTTTTAGATGAATCGGGCATGCTTTTATCCACCAAAACACAATTTGAACCGCCGAACTGTCAAGACCAAGAACAAGGCTTAACGTTATCACGAGGTGAAGCGAACGGCGCATCTGTCACCGGGTAGCTCATTGGTAAAGAACCTGACTTTCAACAGGAAGGTAGTGGGATCGATCCGCAGCCGTGCCTAACTTTTTTTTCTTCAAAAACACCCAAATTGCGATTTTAAAAATTAGAAAGAGGAAACAAAATTCAAATTAGTGTTGCCCAACTCATATTTAATTTTAAAAATCATAATTTGGGTGTTTTTGAAGAAAAAAAAGTTCGGCACGGCTGCGGTTCGATCCCACCACCTTCCTGTTGAAAGTCAGGTTCTTTACCAATGAGCTACCCGGTGACAGATGCGCGGTCCGCTTCACCTCGTGATAACGTTATCGCCTTGTTTTTGATCTTGACAGTTCGGCGGTTCAAATTGTGTTTTGGTGGATAAAAGCATGCCCGATTCATCTAAAAACCACCAATCGTTGAATGTGCATCAACCATTTCTCGTCCAGTTCAGAAATTTGGTGGATTTCCGTCGAAATAAGATCCGAAATGTCAAACGAAAAAAGCGACATCAGTTTCAGCCAAAATCACGTTCCCGGAGGGTATCTTGTGACGTCACTCATAAACTGGATGAGGCAACCTATAGTACAACATAACGTCGACCAGCCTTGACCCTTGGGGGCCTAAGCTATTAATCGGAAAAAATTCTAAGGCTCTAGCTTTATTTTCCGAGAAGGAGTACAACTCCTCAACTTTTACACGGACAGACAGACAGACGGACGAACAGACAAATAACGGACGGACAGACAGACGGACAAACCGGCCATATGAACATCATGTTCTATCGAAATGTGCTAAAAAGTCGCAATTGACAGAAAAAAGTCGCAATTGCCAGAATAAAGTGTCAATTGACAGAGAAAACATTGCCCACTTGTGAAGGCGCGAAGTTCAGATAAGAATATAATATTTAAAAAGTGTCGCAAGTACAAGATAGGTAAAAGTTCAATTTTTTTTCCCAACAACGTAATTCAACAGGCCACCAAGTCTGCCACTTTTGTATTAAACCGCATCAGTATGATGCTTGACAGCGGATTTGGGAAAGGTCAAGTTCAAAACAAAGTCACCAAAAAAAAAACATGGTCATTTACGGTCCCTAAACTCTTTATTTTTATCAATTTGATTTAGATACGAATACGTGGACGCTTGTTTGTTCGTTCAAGCCGAAGACGTGTTTTATTTTCTCATGATACAAGGTGATCAGAATTAACCGGCCAAAATTTAGAAAAAGAACTCCCAGTCCTTCTGATTCACAAAAATATAACATGTATGCATCTCCCTAGCTTGCCAAGGAAGATCCAGGGTGCCAAAGTTTACGACATATAGTGTTACAGGTTGTGAGGTTCTAATGCATTCGAGAGCACACGCGGTCTTTCTAGACCTTTCGAACACATTGTTACGAGTTGCGAAGATCCAATGCATTCGAGAACACACGCGATGGTTTGGACCATTCGATTCAACTTGAGATCCCAATGACCGAGTGAGATACATCTGCCTAGTTGATTTGCGGAGGCGCCGTTCGCCGCGGCTCAATGTGGAATCTACCAGAGAACCGGTGGAAAGTTCCAGAATAACAGTCGGAAGTATATATTAAGCACTGGGTCGACTGACATGGTGGTTTTAAATTCATAGCGACAAAGCGAGTAATAATCGGCGATATACCCAAGCACGAATAATGGTTGACGTATTCATAGTGCATACACTTTAGTTTATTTAAGGAAAAAACTTCATTTCGAGGTGACCCATTGCACGCTACTGGGTGAACCTTTCAAATCGAAAGAATTTTGAATTTCTGACACACCTGACGTATCTTTCTTGGGAAGCAAGCGAGATGTTTTGTAGTTTTCTGGATACTGAGGACTCTGTACAAATACATTATTTTGAACTGCGATTACATTTTCAATGAATGAATTATTTATCTCTTATTTTATTGAAATTTATGTAATTCATTAAAGAAGAAGGTATTTTGTTTGTTTGCCTTTAATCGCAACATTTACGCCAGTACTATTATCGCGTTCGTCTGATTTTTCAGTTGTTATTTTTGTTTCTTTTATTGGCACATATTATGTCTCTTTGTATCTGCACGGCAATAAATTTTAATTTTCAAGTATAAACTGTGATATTTCAATTCCCAGATATTTTCAGTGACAATAATTACCAAACTGGCATTCTTCTGATACGACGACCCGCCCATAAAAAATGTGACGTGTTTCGTATCTAGTACACGTCAAAGTCATGCGAATTTAACACAAGTAGTAAACAACGAAATTTTCCGTCATTTTGACGGGAAATAAATATAGCTGCACGCTGCACGTTTTAACCATTCAAAACCCATTTCCGCATTCATATAAGTTTTAATCAGGCCTTAATTTTGTTCCATTAAAAATGCGAGGTGCCCGCTTTATGGCCCAAGGAGGCGTAATATTTATATTTGCGTGTTTGTTGTCTCTTAACATTGCTCTACTCGGCTTGAGTATACATGTGTACACCTACCATCGATGCTCTTGGTGACGATTGGCTTCACGTGGAATTGTGTTCAATTCCCTCGCCTGCCTGATGTCAAGAAATATAGCATCTGCGGAATGCCTTTGATAGATGGCGCCGCTTATTAGGCGCTTATTAGGAGTCCTTCTGGGTGTATACAGGGTGGTGAAAATTTCGATGCTCACCATTGGTATCTTGAAAACGGTAAGAGATACGAGGTCGGTTAAATTAGAAAAAAGTTGCGCATTTTTGTGGCGATTGAGAATCTGAAAAGAAACTTTGCATATTTTGATTGGTTCCCGATTTATCACGAAAAAACTGAAAATTCTGATTTCAGAAATCATTTTTTATCTTAACCATTCAAGCTATTTGATTTATGTTTTTTGATCACTCCGAGTCGAATAAACGTTGACAGAAATTTTCCAGGCCTTCTAGATTTCAAATTATGATAGTCTACTTTTTTTTTTCTTATGGCCGCCATGTTGGATTTTTGCACTAATAGATGGAGAAAAAATTAGCTTTCCGAATTAGTTACCAACCTGTTCTTTTATGACATTTTTAGCGTCAAATTTCGAATGTTTCGTAAATTATTGACAAAATCGGGAATGCTTCAAAAAACAATTGAAATATTATCAATAGCAACAACAACGAGAACAACAAAAAAGTGACAGATTGTGTGCAATTGACGTATCTAACTTCTTAATCGTGTTTTGTGCTTGTTTGTACAGAGAGTTCATGAATTAAATGAGTCAAGGGTGCCTGTGAATTCAAAAACGTCTGTCGAAACTAGGGTGATCCTTACTCCTTTTGTGATAAATTTGTCAAACTTTAACAAGAACGATGCTAGTTCCGACAGACGTTTTTGAACTCACAGACACCCTTGACCAATTTAATTTATGAACTCTCGGTACAAACAAGCACAAAACACGATCAAGAAGTTAGATACGTCAATTGCACACCTGTCAATTGTAACTTTTTTGTTGTTGCTATTGATAATATTTCAATTGTTTTTCAAAGCATTCCCGATTTTGTCAAAAATTGACAAAAATTTCGAAATTTGACGCTAAAAATGCCACAAAAAGAACATGTTGGTTATCAATTTGGAAAGCTAAATTTTTTCTCTATCTATTAGTGCAAAAATCCAATAGGCGGCCATGAGAAAAAAAAAGTTGACTCTCATAATTCGACATCCAGAAGGCCTGGAAAATTTCTGTCAACGTTAATCAACTCGGAGTGATCAAAAACATAAAACTACCAAGTTTGATTGGAATAGCTTGAATGGTTGGGAAGATGAAAAATAATTTCTGAAATCAGAATTTTCAGTTTTTTCGTGATAAATCGTAAACTAATCAAAATATTCGAAGTTTCTTTTCAGATTCTCAATTGCCACAAAAATGCGCAACTTTTTTCTAATTTAACCGACCTCGTATCTCTTACCGTTTCCAAGATACCAATGGTGAGCATCGAAATTTTCACCACCCTGTATTATCATGACTTCTCTCTGCCACAGCATCGGATGGTTTGATTTGACTTGACTGAATGCCTGCGCACTGATGAGCCCCCAATCCGCTATGTGCATTCAGTCGAGTAGCGACATCTCGCAGCCGAAAACAACACAAATAGGCATCATTCAGTTTTGTAAATCACCACCTTGAGCGCTGGATGTCGACTTCTCCGGGGGAACGCACATAGCGAGATGGCCATGTGCATTCGGTCGAGTAGCGACATCTAGCTACCGAAAACGAAACAAATTGGATTTATTCAGTTTCGTGAATCGTCACCTTGAACGCTGATGTCGACTCCTCCCACTTTTTTGAAGTCGGAGAGTTTTGTTTTATTAAAAATGCGAGGTGCCCGCTTTATGGCCAGAAGAGGTGCAATATTTATATTTATCCAATCCTATTGAATAATGCACGCATTATCAGGCGCATACATGCCTGCATTTTTCAATGAGACTGGATAAAGCATAGTATCCTACTCGCGGGTAATGGCTAATACCCATTCGGATGCTTTACGACACTCGCAAAGAATAGTGTCGGGAAACTGCATCCTCATGAACAAGAAGCAATCATTACCCGCTTGTTGAATAATATACTATTATGTGTTCGTTGATGTCTTTTAATATTTTATATCCTGCAAAATCAACTGAAAAACCATTGAGGGTTGGCTTTGGTGTTGAAAAATTAGGTCATTCAGTCAATCTAGTCCCAGAAAACGTAATATTTTGTTCCGTTTCCTGAATCAACCGTAAATGATTTTTCTGTTGATCGCACGGTAAGTGGCTTGTTGAGTGGCAGTCAACCGAACCGTACCTCAGACAGAATTCGCACGACAAAAAATTTTTCCCACGACCACGACATCCATGAAAAATTTATCACCTGCGAAACTGACATTTTTCAGCTTTTCAGCCACAAATGTTATCCACCGACACGTACGTTTTCTTATGAGTACGCTCTTTTCCAAGCATTCAGTCGTAAATAACACCATTAACACCTTTCACAATCATTTGAAGCTCCAAATCATTTACGCAACACGAAATTTTGAATCGTGTCTCATTATCAAAGGGAAAAACTGTTGAATTGTTTGACTGTATGCATGTCGATCGTAGGGTTGAAGGAACGATTTTGTCCTCAAAAAACTCGTCTATTTTGTCCTGGAAAAAAAAACCGTCCTAGACAAAACCATTTAGATATCTTGATTTTTAACCACCTTAATGGAAATAGTATATTATTCAACAAGCCGGTGATGATTGCTTCTTACTCATGAAGATTCAATTTGCCCACACGAGCCTTGGCGATTGTCGTAAAGCATCCGAATGAGTAATAGCCATTACCAGCGAGTAGAATACTTCGCTTTATCCAGTCTTATTGAAAAATGCAGGCATGTATGCGCGTGATAATGCGTGTATTATTCAATAGGATTGGATAAAGTAAATTTTTTGAAGCGTTAGGAAAAGTTACGTTCTGGTCGATTAGGCAGATATAGCTAATGCAAATGAAACGCTAGCCGTTTAGAACGTAATAAAGTAATAACAATAAAATTAGGCACTGATTTTTCTTGGAATAGCAGAAGAGTTGATGTCCAAAATTTCATGCCCGCTAATAATAACTTATTAACGTCGTCTACATGTCCATGTGTTGACCAAAAACAAGAAATAAACCACGCACATTCGGTGACGAATATGCTCGTGTGTGGTAAAGTACCAAATAAATTCTAGGCCGTATCGAAAACCATAATAAACGGGATATCAAATTTCTCAATATCAGTCCACATCGCAGCAGTAGTGTAAGCCAAACCAAGCTAATCTTGCCAATATTATTTCTTGATTAATCCTCACACACCAGATTTTTTCCTCCCATTTCTCCGCTGTTTGCCAGCTAGCAGTGCAACTTTGTGCGCTGTTTCATTTTCCAAATGTTTATTTTGCAATTTAGCCAGAAAATTTGAATGGGAAAGAAAGAATCCGTGTTCCCAGAATGCGGAAGATGATGGCTGTTGACATTGCAAAAGATGGCTCGGAACACCTGCTTTTCAAATTATTTTGTGCCATCCCGTGCAGTTTCCCAGAGCCTCAACTCAGGTGCTTGAAGCGTTGAACTGTCGGAATTTCGAAATCGTATGATTTCATGTTTTTTTTTTTAATTAAACGGAACGTAAGATTTTTGTGTTTTTGCAGGACTCACTGCCGAATAATTTGCAAAAAGTCAAGTTGGAACCGGATGCCGCGAATTATTCGCTACCTTCTCTGTCACAAGCGCTAGCCCTACACAATCACGGTAAGTTTCTGTCTTTTTTATCTCGATTTTTATCTTATGACATATACAGGTGTACCTGAATGACCCTGCCAAACTTCAACAGCAGATTACACGATCAAAAATAAGAGAAAAATCCACAAGCATGGGTCGAAAAGTGCTTCGTTACACTGCTTAGGCTTAGATAGCCCTAAAGGTGGCCCCCTGAAGATGGTTTTTATATCTTTCTATTCGCGATTTAAATTAATTTTTCCCGGTATAAGATAGCTGTCAAATGCGGATTGAAATGATCAGTGATAACCGAACTGCCAATGACATCAAAGTGTCAGATCATTGTCAACAATGTCAATGTCAACGCTGCCGCCTTTAGCAGCCATCTTGCGGCGGTGAAAATTAATTTAGATGAACATGTTTGCAACCTTCGGAATGGGAGTGTCAAATTATCAGAATGCGACTAAATCAACCAGAGATTTTTCGATGCGGTTACTTTTTGTGCTGAAATTTCTTGAGAGTTCTGAGACACCCTGAGACAAAATGTAGAGAGTGGCCCATACGTTTCCCAGAAATTTCAATATTATTTTAAAGCTTTTTTTGTCGTTGGTTGTGTTAATCTGTTGAAATTTTTTGTTGAGATAAGGTTTTAAAGAATTCCAGCTCTAGTGTCAATAACTTCCCGAGTTCTGGTGCGATGAACTTGTTCTCATCGTGAATCATTTTTCTCGTGAAAATTCAGATGATTATGCATAACTGCAATGCGAGTTTTGTGGAATCTCTAAAAGTATACCTACCTGCACACTTTGTCTTCCAAGCATTTTTATTTTTAGATATGGAAACTAATTTCTCTTGGAGGTAGCTTCATTTGCTTCTAAAGTTCTACAAGTTACTGTTACTCGAAATTCAGGAGGCGAAACGATTTCAGTTTTTTGTTGTTGTTGCTATTCTTCTGGAAAGGCAAGAATAAGAGTACAATATGAGAAACTGAACCTTGAGGGTGCCATAATATGGAGGTGTAGTAGAATGCTGAAAAGTTGTTGAAAGAAATCTACGTCTTTTAATTTTGAAGTTATGGAGGGACAAAAGTTGGTCCTTCGATCGCTTCTATTTTCGTAGTTTCAAAGGATTTTAGTAAGCGATTCATGGAAAAATAATAAGTACAAAAAAATCAACCTCTGGATCTGTATTGAATTTTGTTTTTTTTTTAATCCAGTGTGAGTCATACACTACAAAAATTCAGTTTTCCTAAAAAACCAGAAGCAGAAGAATTCTATTGAAATGAATTGTGTTTTATTGCACTGTACATAGGTTATGGGACCACTGTGACTGTTTGCAGGTACTTTTAGAAGGAAATAATTCTCAGGATTCATGACTCACACTGTATACAAAAATGAAATTCATTACAAATTCAGAGGTAGACTTTTTGTTTCTTTTGTACTCATTGTTTTTCCATAAACACTAAAATCTTTTGGAACAACGAAAATAGAAGCGATCGAAAGACCAACTTTTGTCCCCTCATAACTTCAAAATTAGAAGAGATGGAATTTTTTCCACAAGTTCCCAGCACTCCACGACACCCTCATATTACCCTTTTGAATCTTTCGAATCTTTTGAATCACCCTGTATCTACCCTTCCGACCTAAATAAACTTGAATTTTTATTTTGGAGAAGCCTTGTTTGTACTATTATACAGGGTGTTGCATGGAGGAAACTGACACAGCTGAAGGGAAGGTCCAGTTTTTCTAGGTGAATTAGGATCTCGCTTTGACATTTTTCTACTGTTTTTCGTTTTGATGTTACAGGGTGAATCATGTATTTTGTTTAGGTTTTTGATGAGCTATATCTATCGAATGGCTTGATGGATTAGACTGTTGATAGTTATATTCTCCTAATGATAGCTGATACATTGCACCATAGATTAGTTCGGAAGTTCCAGGGCCGGACTTTTTATTTTCAAAGTTTTGGTTAGAAAAGTTATTTTTTTAAATGTTTTTTTGGAAGACCAATATCAGATTCAGAAACTACAAAAAAAATGCTACAAGAAACAGCATTAAATTTTTCCGGCACACTTGAAGCCTGCCCAGAAAAAAATATTTTTCGAGATTTGGGTCGGCTGCGATCTAGTGAAAACCAGTCAAGCACTCATTCGTTCACGAAAATTTGAGATGTCCATCCTCTAATTTGATGCTGTCACGGTTTTCTCACTTTTCTACATTAGTATCACTTAAAAGTCCAGGAACGGATTCAGGTCTAGTGGACATTATTCCTAAAAATCCGATTTTCTAGTATTTAGTTGAAAAATTACAGCATAAAGTTATGGTGAAGTGGCTGAAAATGCTCTCTTGTCTGCATATAGATGGAGCCTTAGGTCACTTTAGAAACCAGCTAAACAAATTTTTCCTTTTGTTGGTTTCAAGAATATAAAAAATTATTTCCGAAATTTTTTCGCAGACAAAATAAAACGAAGCAGGAATGATAATTGAGAAACGTAGTTTTTATGTTGAGAAAACGAACAAAATCAATAAACTAAACACTAGGGAACCAGAAGAAAGAGATCTTATTATTGTAAATGATTTTCGAAATAGTAATAGGAGAGTAATGAGAGCCTCATAAAAAATAGTCCAGGAGAGTAAGGTCCGGGGACCTGGCCGTCCACGTATGGGGATCGCCTCGAGCTTCGACCAATCCATCTATTGGGATAAAGATTATCCAAGTAGTGCCGTACATTCTGTTCATGGCAGTCAAACTTTTCAAACAAAATCATCATAGACTGCCCCAGTCAAATGCCCTTAAATAAAAAGGGGTCCTATTAACTAACCTATTGTCGACCAGTCCACACCAAAAGTTCAAAGAAAGCTCATGTGTTGGGAGTGAGTTTGCTTTTTGGTGTGCGGACCACAAGTGCGAGTTTCTGGTGTTCAGCACACCATCTCTGGTGAATTGCTGTTAATCGGTGAACAGTATCTGGAGAAGGTTCCTTGGATTCTGGAGAATTCACCCACAAAACTTGGACTTGGTCTTGGACTTTTGACTTTTTTTGCCGCACCAAGTGATACTAATGTAAAAAATGGCAAAAACCGTGACAGCAAAAAAATAGAGGATGAACATCTCAAAGATCCGTGAAAGAATAAGTGCTTGACTTGTTTTCATTGGATCGCAGTCGACCGAAATCTCAAAAATATTTTTTACTGGACAGGCTCAAGGTGTGCCAAAGAAACTAAATAACGTTCCTTGTAGCATTTTTTCTGTAGTTTCTGGATCTGATATTGATTTCAAAAAAAATTGATTTAAAATGTGACTTTTCTAACATGAACTTTGAAAAAAAAAATTAGTTCGACCTCGAAACTTCCGAACTACTCCATGGTGCGATGTATCCCTAAATCGCCTGTCTACCACTATCTCCGCAGCCTGTCACCCATCTGTCATATGACGAGGTGATGATACTAGCTTTCCAGGTAAACTACTGACTAGAGCTACTACTGCCACCGATGCTCAAGGCAGCTGATCCGGCAGTAGAAATTTATGTAATAATCAGCAAAATATAACTCGTGCTTTGTGTTCAATGCCAATTAAATGTTTCAAATTCTTCATAAACAACTACTATTAATCACTCGGGAAGTAGACCCAATATTATTTTGGACAAAATCCCTCCGATTGGTCCACTTTTCCCTCGTTAAATAACAGTTGTTTTCGGGTTGAAACGATTCAAAACGATTAACTCGAAAAACACTAAGCATTTGTTATATTACTGTTGTAAATTCTTACAAAAACGTCTCTTAAATCGAGCAGTCAATACAAAAAATATAACAAACAATGCTCGAAACAATTCGAACGTATCACAACACGAAATTTAAATTCTGAAAAATATTTTTATCATAATGTAATTAGCAGGGAACAGTTGGGTAGGTATAAATACATACACATAATACTTCTTATACCCTATCATGGCGTATCTCGAGGGCATTTAAACATTTTAAACACACAAATGGATTTGTAGGTAGAGTACCTAACCGGAGTGGAATGAAAATGTTTATGAAATTTTGAATAACATGTTCCCTCTCGCGGAATTTCCATTTGGTAACTCGGTAATTTTTTTCTGCCTGGACATAACGACCATTAATATTACCTGCATTATACCTAGATACTACATACATTTTGGTAGAGAGCAAATGATGGAAAAAAAGTAGAGTCTGGGGTAGAAATGGTAGAATTAACAAATAAATGAAGAGAAATTCGTTGAATCTAAACCCCATGTTTTTTTTTATCTTAATAAATAATGACCAGAAATTAATGTAATAAAACGGGCTGGAAATGTCACTATGGTAACATGGCTCAATTTACAGCTGGAAAAGTCTGCTGTGGTTAGACGTAGGCGAGGACGTAGGTACATTTTTGTTTGAAGCGTCCCTTCGAGTGCCGAGAGACGTTACGGTTGAGATTTTACCCCGAAATTGTAATAAAACTCAATATTGCTCACAAGCCACTCACAAAATGTGATCCTTTTTTCTCAGAGCTCAATGATCTCTTCCAAAAATCCAAAAACCTGATTGGCCAGTTCCAACTGGAACAAGTTCCCAGTTTCGTTCAGTTTCGCCAGCCTTCTTTGCAGTATCCCCGGAAAGGAATTATTAGAAATAAGTTGTTTTCCAATGGCATAGATACCATTATTATTGTCGACATCTGTAAGTTGTCATTGGGCCTCACCCTTGAACAAAATGGGATCTTGTACAACTTTTTTCATTTGTTCAAAACAAAGTACAAACTGAGAACACTACAGGCATAAAAATATTTCTCGTCTCGAAGGTCCCTACTTTATTCAGAAGAAAATGTTGAAAATTTGGGCGGGAAGGGATGGAGTTCAAACTGGAAGACTGATGAAGTAGTAAACCTGTTTTGCGCTTGCGGACTAGGCAGATCATCGTGTCATATGGATTGGCCGTTGTTGTCAGGTTGTGTCTGATGGGCAGTCTACAGTCCATGAATATTTTACTAGTTAAGATTAAAAATCACATTCATATATCAGCAGGAAACAATTACTCATTATAGCTGTGTGTGATGGCAGTTCACTGTAAATCTGCAAATTATGCGTCAGAGAACCGAAAAACGTTGCCAGAGAGTTACCGTGTCAAATTCTGTTTATTACGTGTGGTTATGTTCTCCGCCAGACTTTGTGTGTCTTCTGTTTTCCCCGGTTCTCAAAGTCCAAGTAGACTATTGTTTGCCAGTCTAAAGGCACTCGGATTGATAAGCGATTTCGACTTTTTCCTCTGGGTTCGCCAACCATATCTTCTTGTCTGGTCTTTAACGACGGTGACAGTGATTTGGTTGTACTCCACGGAACCACTCACTTTATTCCAGAAGATTCTTACTGGGTAGTCATTCTCATTATAGAATTATATAATGTTGGAATTATAAAACCAAATTAAACCCGAATGAGACCCATTTTTCAGATCTGAAGATGACCTCCAAACATATAGATTCATGATGTCAAATCTGATTTGCGTTCGCCCTGAACTCGCCCTTATGAATTCGCCTTTGATGCCCGATCTGAAATTTTCCAAAATTTTCAGACCTTGGGTGGGTTTTTCTTCACCAAAAACTAGGCCAAAAACAAAGAATAAGAAAAATAAATTAAAACGATCCAACTTTGGAACTTACCCATCGGGATCATCAGGTGGTGACACCTGGTTTCAAATCTTCAGCATGCCAAACGCCTTGCATAAAACCCGAGATTAAACTTCAGTTATCCGTCAACTGATATGTCCACGGACACACTTCTAACATGGAATTATGTAAGGACCAAGACAATTTGACCGCTAATTTAGCCATATATCTTTTTGTCTGATCGAATAACCTACAGTTTTTCCTCCAATCTGAGTAATAATTAACCTTATACGTAATATTTCGGAATCAAAGGTCGTATCGTGATTTATATTTCGCTGCAGCTTTTCTCGACCACCCTTGATCATCATCGTATAAACAAGCTCTCTCTCTCTCTCTCTCTCTCTCTCTCTCTCTCTCTCTCTCTCTCTCTCTCTCGTCGACGTAGGTGCTGCCGTATCGTTATTTTCACCAGGCTGTTTGCGTCAATTTCTCATATCAACTTCTCTGTTTGTCTTGAACGCAACATGATGCCAATATTTCGGTTCATTCGTTCGCATGGATTGCTTTGGGGGTTTCACAAGGAGGTATACAATAAACACCGTTACATCATATTCATCATTTCGGAAAATTGGTTAGGTATAAAGGTAGGTATACCTACATAATTATTAATATTGAACTTCATTATCTGTCGATCTACTTTGATAAGCCGGGGTACGGGTACGAAGTACTCCATAAAGTAAAGTGACGCGTTCTTTAACCGCTTGACAAACTGACTTAGCTGTAGCTTCAACTTCGCGCAACGGTACTATTATTCAATCGCACGTAGACCTTGGGAATGGATCCTTGAAAACCGTCACTTACTTAACTTAATTGATATTCCCACTGTCGTCGCTGTGAATTGAACTCTGACCTGCTTCTGCTCCCGTTCCCTGGCCATGCCGCTAATTATATTTTCGCGTGCTGTTTTCGAAAATACTCCAGCTTCTTCTGGAAAAGTCTTGAAAGTTCTCGTTGCTTCCGGTGTCGTTATCGGTATATTCCAGCATTGGCCGGCAGGCCATTCACAAGAGCTCTAGAAAAGTTTGTCGCCTTCACCAATAGTCTGGCAAGCTCTCGATGTACGGCTCTTCCGCCAAAATTGTGCAGGTATGTGTCTTGCTCGCGCGTCGTTATCTTTAGCGTGTTTCGTAACACTGCCCTCCTCTCAAACCTTGTTTGTCCCGATAAAACACTATGTTATTTCCCCAGTACATACCATACGAGTCGATACAGGTGAAAACTTTCAACTTGGCTTCCAAAGGGACTCCGGACTTTGGATCCGGTACACAAGTTCGTGGATCTTCTTGACGCCCTTCCATGATGAATGGAGCTCCGTCGGAGTGCATGAGCTTCACTGGCACTCCGATTCGACCCATCAAGATTCAGGATGTCGACCAGGGGCCTTTCTAATACAGACATTTTGCAAGTTTTCACTTTGCACTTGGTGAAAT
This sequence comes from Anaspis maculata, assembly GCA_949128115.1. Classification (NCBI taxonomy): domain Eukaryota; kingdom Metazoa; phylum Arthropoda; class Insecta; order Coleoptera; family Scraptiidae; genus Anaspis; species Anaspis maculata. Next base: position 78,841,936 of record OX421964.1, on the reverse strand, counting down.
TTTAGGGGTTGCTAAGAAAATACGGTGTAGCAACTCCTCAAGTTTTTGCCGAATACAAAGCACAAAGCGGAAAGTTGCAAAGTAGTTTGATGAAATAGGCCCCCAGTACTTGCGCTACGGTTTATTAAGCCTTCTGGTTACGCAGGGCGTATGCTTCCGTCCACTTGCTGAAGTAGTCCATGGGCGACGAAGATGTTTCTATTGCCATCGTCTGTCGTGGGGAATGGTCTAGCTACGTCTGTGGCAAAGCTGGGCACCAAAGCGTTATACCGTTAATCGTTAATTAACGAAGTTAACTTTTTCGTTAACGATTTAACTTTTAAGTTAGATTGAAAAATTATTAACGGACTAAGTAACTTCCGAGGTAACTTCCGTTACATTCAGCTTCCGTTAACTCAAGTCCGTTAACGTCCGTTGAATCCCGGGTAAGAGGTGGTATTGAGGTAATTTTCTTAGTACTATTATTACATATCAGTTTTTAGCGCATTTTCCATCTTGATGAAAATCGCTATTGCAACCGCTTTGTCCGTCCGTCCGTCCGTCCGTCCGTCCGTCCGTCCGTTCCTCGAACTCCTCCCAAACTAGACGACCTAGCTTTCTAATTTTTCCGCTGTTACATAGCTGCCACTCCCAAAGGAGGGCTAGGCTATATTGGATGTCTATATTCCGCCGCCAACATAGAGAAAACCGCCCCCAATAAACTTGAAATAACATAATATTGCACTTTCTACCAGACCTGATGCTCTGGTGTTCTCATTTTTTTTAATAATACATAGTTGCCACTTATAAACGTAAGCCAAGAAACATTTCGTCTTCAATATGCGCCGCCGACATAAAAAAAACTGCTGAAAACCGCCCCCAATCACTTTAAAATGAAAAACATAAACCCGAAGACATAGCGATCTGATTCTTTCGATATATAAATAGCTGACTGAAAATGGGAAAGGATAGGCTACTTTTGGTTAGTCGCCGCCCCCAGATTCCGCCCCCAAACGATAAAAAGTGCAACTTTCACAAATGTTACTGATTGAGATGTTCCCTTAAACATTTAGGAACTGCCAACTCAAATTGTGCAACATTTGCTCAGCCGAACGCTGCCGCTCCCACACGCCGCCCCCAAAGTAAGAGATAAATGAGAAACATGAACTCGAAGACATAGCGATTTAAGTTTTTCGCTATATGGATGGCTGACTAAAAATGGAGAAGAATAGGCTACTTTTGATATGGCGCCGCCTCCAACTTCCGCCCCCAAAAGAAAAAAAGTGCTACTTTCAACAATTTTCACTGATTTAGCTGATAATGTTACCTCGAACATTTAGAAACTCTTGACTCAAACTGTGCAAGAATTTCTTTGCCAAACTCTGCCGCTCCCACGCGCCGCCCCCAAAGTGAGAAATGAATGTAAAACATGAACCTGAAGACATAGCGATCTAATTTTCCCACTATATTGATAGCTGATTGAAATTGGAAAAAGATAGGCCACTTTTAATCAGCCGCCGCCTCCAGCTGTCGCCTCCAAACAAAAAAAAATGCAACTTCCACAATTTTCACTGATTGTCATCTTTCCCTTACATTTAGAAACTCCCAACTCAAACTGTGCGGCAGTTACTTCGCCGAATGCTGCCGCCCCCACACGTTCCCCTTAAAGTGAGAGATGAATGAAAAACATAAACCCGAAGACATAACGATCTAATTCTTTCGCTATATGGATAGCTAACTAAAAATGGGAAAGAATAGGCTACTTTTGATATGGCGCCGCCTCCAACTTCCACCCCCCAAAAAAAAGTGCAACTTTCAATAATTTCCACTGATTTACATTTCAATGTTACCTCAAACATTCAGAAACTCCGAACTCAAACTGTGGAAGAACTTCTTTGCCAAACTCTGCCGCTCCCACACGCCGGCGCCGCCCCCAAAGTAAGAGATAAATGTAAAACATAACCCTGAAGACATAGCGATCTAATTGTTCCGCTATATAGATAGCTGACTAAAAATGAGAAGAGATAGGCCACTTTTGATTAGTCGCCGCCTTCAGCTCCCGCCCCCAAACAAAAAAATTGCAACTTTCACAATTTTCACTGATTGTCATATTTCCTTAAACATTTAGAAACTCCTAACTCAAACTGTGCAACAGTTACTTTGCCGAATGCTGCCACCCCCACACTCTGCCCTCAAAGTGAGAGATGAATGGAAAACATAAACCCGAAGACATAGCGATCTAGTTCTTTCGCTATATGGATAGCAGACTAAAAATGGGAAAGAATAGACTACTGTTGATCAGTCGCCGCTCCCAGCTCCCGCCCTCAAACAAAAAAATATTGATGAGTGAAAGAATTTTCATTCAAATCTAAATATTCCATTGGCAAGTACCCCATTCTGATAACAAAATATCCCAATGAGTTTCGAATAAAGAAATTGGGCAAGGGATGGTGTTTCTCCTTCAACCAAATTTCTTTACGTTTACAATATGCCTCTTTGAGAAAATGCGCTACTGAGACTCACGCACGTGAAGGCATACTCACTTGTTCACATTGTAAGTAGCTCCGCGGCCAAGCTCCGAAGGTGCTCCAAGGCACGAGAATAACTAAAAGATGCGGATAATAGAGAGTTATTGCAGAATGCCATTTTACTGCACGGCACTATTAAAGGAGGTGTTATTAAAATACTGCTCACCTTATTTTTGGTTGTTGAATAAGAGTTATTGCAGATCGCAAATTCCCTTACTTGCCCCGTCATTCCCAATTCCTAACCTAAATTTTTAGTCTCAATTTAAAGTTAGAGTGCAAATTGCATGCGGGACAGAAGGACCCCTCTGACGGGCCTAATTTCTTGCACACGTGTACTGCAAGGCCTGCAGAGTCTATCTGCAAAAACGTGGGTGCGTGACCATAGTCACCCTCGGAAGAAGTGAAACTTCTATAGATATGAATCAATCAGCAAACAACGTTCGAAGAGGTGTTCTTTTCGTATACCCGCTTCCTAACGGTTTGTATCATCTTGTTTTTCTTATTATCAATCTTATTATTATGAGTCACTCAAAGGGCAGCATACTTTCGACATGATTTTTTTCACAATTAGACTTCTTTTGTTTCTTTTCTCGCTGCGCTCGGCGCCTGAACTCTCATTCTCCGTCACATGAATAGTGGGAGTGGTACGCAAAAGCATACCGCATTTTGGAGTGCAGTAACGAGATTTTGCATGGGCGTACTTTATACCGAAACAAGCGATTTGTCCCGCAGCACTCGATATTTTGTCCCTTCGGGGGCCAATGGGGGCCCTCCAAAATTTTCAAGATGCAAGAATTTTCACAAAATGATCATTGAGTATCGTCATGTATGTCATAAGTGAAGCTTACGGGTCTATTGAAAATGTTTACATCAAATGTCGTCGTGTCCAATTCATTCTTCACATTTGAAAAAAAATTCTTTCGCAGAGGTCAAAAAACTTTTTATTTTTTCTGCTGTGCAAGGAAACGATAAATTCATATGTTTTGTTGCGTTCCCTAAATCGCGTTCCGTAAGCCCAAATATGAAGACAATTTTTTCGCAGTATAATTTTCTAAAGAAGAGGTGACCTCTTCAGTAAACCTTTTTCAACTGCATTTTTTTCAATGTTCCTACTGGATAAGACTGTCAATTTTCGCAGATATGAGAAGCTTGAACTCTTTTCTTAGTAATTTCCATGCTACATGGCTTCAAAACGCACAAGAGAGCCCTAAAACTTTTTTTTTCTGCTGGGCCGTCAAATTTTTGGCATGTTGATTTTGTAGTAGGGGAGACGCGCAAATAAATGAGTTCTAGTCCAGGCGAATAAGTTCTACCGGAAAATATACCTACTTATACCTAACGACTCTGCGTTTTGTTGTAATACAATAAAACACGGCATGGAAGAATATCTTCTGTTGAAACCAAGTCGCCTGCGCCTGCAGCCTGGATTGAATATTGGTTCGCGTCTCTCCTACTATTAAATCAAAATATCGTAAGTTGGACGGCCCAGCAGAAAAGAATTCTTTTCGGGCTCCCTTGGGCGTTTTATAGTCATGTTGCTTCGCAACTACCAAGAAAAGAGTTCGAGGTCTCCATTCCTGCAAAAATAACGAGTGATATCCACTGGGGACATAGAAAGAAATGCTCTTGGAAAAGAGGCACTGAATAAGAGGTCACCACTTCTTTGAAAATTACTATTACAAGAAAAATTTCTTCATAATTAGGTTTAGGGAATGCGATTTAGTTGGGAACGCAACAGAACATATGAATGTATCGTCTTCTTGCATAGAAGAAAAAATAAAAAGAAGAAAAAAATTTTTTTTTTTCAAGTGTGAAGAATGAATCGGACACGACGACAATTGATGAAAACATTTTCAATAGACCCGTAAGCTCCACTTATGACATACATGACGATATACTCAATGATCGTCATGCGAAAGTTCTTGCATCTTGAAAATTTGGAGGGCCCCCATTGGCCCCCCAAGGGACAAAATATCGAGTGCTGCGGGTCAAATCGCTTGTCTCGGTATAAAGTATGCCCATGCAAAATCTCGTTACTGCACTCCAAAATGCAGTATCGATGTGTTTTTAGGTGTGTACCGCTTTCACTAGAAGTCTCACTCATACCCCTAATACAATAAATATCTATTTTCATCAATAATATTCTCCACAAATAATTATGCGAATGTGACATCGTGACGGATTTTCTTACTGGACGATTTTCCCCGTTATATTACAGCACGGTGAAAACTGTGTTCTGGCAGGCACAGCATGGAAATCTAATAATCTCCACAAAGCATAAGAATGTCGTTTGGAAAACTCGATCTGGTATTAATTTTAATTGAAATAACAAAAACAAAACCACAATAATTTAACAAAAACAAAACAAAAATAACATAAACAAATCAACAAAGCGCAAAAATTAACAAGAGAACAGCTCGGAACTTTGATTCGATTCGATTCGAAAATGTAACGGTAATCGTCTGCACATGTGAACATGAATTGTCATGAAGCAGACAAATGACAGAAAATAAAAATGACGGCGAATGAGAGCGCCACGCAATGGTCACAATGATAACTTTTAGCCAAGTCGAGAACCATTCCTGTCGGGTCACCAGCACAACACCCTCTGCGCAAAACCAAGTAAAGGAGTCCAGTGTCGGCGACAGGTTGGCGATACGCATTACGAAAATAAATTAATCATTTTCGGTTGTAATTGACACTTCCCTTGAGTTAGAATCCATCGATAAAATTAAATTTTAGTTTATGATGGAAGCTGTTGTCCTTAAAACACAATGCAAGCGGTAAAAGAATACCAACTGTAAAGAATAGAATCGAACGCGGCAACAGCTTACTCCCATTTTCTCGGACGAGACACTGGTCACCCCAAGGGCCTGACACTACGTTACACCTCCGCGTTACTCACCCTCGTTACATGTACCGCGAATTCACTCCCATGTGTGGTTCTGCGTTAGTTGTGTGTTGTGATCTAGGCGCGAGAATAGAAGTTTCACTTCAAAAAATAGCCCCCTATTTAATAACGTGAGGGAAGTTCAATCAAAATTGGACGAATATAGGCAACCAACAATACACTAAGTACAGGGCCATTTTTGGGGCTTGTCAAAATAAAGAATGAATAAGGTCGACCTAAAGAGTGCATAAATAAAGGCAGGCACTATCCTTATTAAGGGAAATTTAACGTCGCACTAATCTGCGCAAGCGTAGGTGCCAAAATAGTGCTGCCTTTAATACTGCTTGCCCTTATTTCATCTGCAATAACTCTCTAATGAGTTATTATACTGGTAATTGGTTGCTAAAAGTAAGCTTACATTGTGCCTCATACACTCTATGCCCATACTATTGTTCCGTATTTCGCGTACGAGTTCGAATATAATTGAGACGATAGTTTTACGATTGTAAAGTTGATTTCTTGATTTTCATCTTGTCCCGACTGTCATATTGAACTTCTTCGTAAGTGAATTGATGATCTTGATGAAACTTGAAAGCTTGTCGCTTCGCTCCGTGCTTCAAAATGACGCGTGTGACAATACGATGTGTTATAAAACTTGTATTAGGTATGATATACTATTTCCATAGCTTGCTCTGATGAAAAAAGCCGTGAAATACTGATAGAAGTAGTTTTTACACTCCCCTCTCCCATCACCTCCCTCGTCTAGCAGGCGCGGACCGCCGTAAGTCACCATGGCAACCAACGACCGATAACAAGGCCTGCCAACCAATCGTATCGTTGTAGATTTGTCGAGTTACGCCGTCCTAACTTTGCGCCGCCAACTTGATATCGTGCCGTTGCCGTGCCATAATATTCTGTGCGAATTTGAGACACTCCTCGAACCTCGAGCGGTATTACGCAACCGAAGCAGAGCACACTGCAATAAAGCAAAGCAAAGTGCCTTGTACACTTTATAAAAACATTAAACAAAGGCACGTCGTCAAGGGTGGGCCGCGAGTTACACGTCTAGAAGGCACGTTTTCCAAAACAAACAACGGCATTTAGCAAGTGCTGAACGCGTAAAATATACCGTGTGTGTATGTGTGTGTGTGTTTGAAAAACGTGCAAAAGAAAATAACCCTGCTATCATTTCGAAAATGTCCTCTTTGTGCCGTCATAATTATCGTCAACGGTGGAAAAGCTGAAGAAATGAGGAAACTCACGCGCCCACAAAGCGCAGCGCGAAGCACGGCAGAGACCACACATCGGGCTAATTTTGAAGTACTGTCGTGTCTTTGATGGGTGTCAGCGTGAGTCGGTGTAAACAGCGCTAATCCGTAAGCCGACGTAATGGGTTCCTGATGGGGCTTTTCGAGAGCCGTATCGTTGAGGCAATAAATCGCCGGCGTTTTGTTTCCTGAATGCTCCTGTTGAGCGGAGGTGCTAACTGCTGAAATTCCTCGTGCGGGCTCCGCGTGACGCGTCTATTATTCAAGATTTACGACTCTGCCGTGGCCTCTAGCGCTTTATTAGCTGCATGTGCTTCCAGTTTTCACTCGAACCAATCGGAAAATCTGGACATTTGGAACAATGAGTCGTCTGTCAATCAGGAATCAAGTAGCGGTGGATTGGGGATTGGGGCCGCTTCACGTATCCCTGAGCAATGCATAGGTATAAAAACTTCACCCAAACTTCGACCATCTTGGCCCGCCTTACTGAACTTTCTCGTATAAGTGAAGCGATTGTGATAAAACTTGCAGCATACTTTGGTTCCGTGGAACAGTTTGCGATTTTAAGGTTGATTTATTGATTTTCCGCCATCTTGTACCGGCTGTCATATTGAACTTCTTCGTAAGTGAATTGATCTTGATGAAACTTGAAAAGTACACAGTTGTCCCGTATGACGATTAACTTATAACATCCTACTGATGGAAAATGCGCTGTAGAACTCACCCCGTGAGAACTTTGCTGCTTGTGGCAAATCGCAAGATGATTCGTTGTTTTTCGTCGCTGCGATGGTAACCTAACTTACGGCGGTCTGAGCCCCAACTTCGTATCGGGCCCTTGGTTCTTACTAAACTTTACAACTATGAATAAGTAGGCGGGTACCTATTCGGTCTGATTCTATAAGGGAATGGTTATGGTATTCACCGTGCTAACAATGAAATTGCTAGGGCAACGGGCCTTCCTATTGGCTGTCTGCCTATTGTGTAATTACCATAATCATTTCCTTGTAGAATCGGGCCGATTAATACATTTAATTATGAGTAATTGGTTATGTTACTGAAATTATCGAGGAAATTATGAACTTTTACAACCAATTTTTTATTTCTTATGAGCAAAAAATGGACCAATAAACTTTGAACTGAAAAAAGACGTGGGTGCGTGACCATAGTCACCCTCGGAAGAAGTGGAACTTCTATAGGTATGAATCAATTAGCAAACAACGTTCGAAGAGGTGTTCTTTTCGTACTCCCGCTCCGCTTCCTAATAGTCCTAGCGGTACACGTAAAAATGGCTCTAATTGTGACAAAAGTGTGAAATTTGGTGTGTGGACTCCTTAAAGCATTTAAAAGGTTTTTAGAAGGGGAGCCAAGAAAAATTTTGATTTTGATTTTTTAATTTTTTGTGACGTCATTTTTTTTATTTTTTTTTTCATTTTTGCAACTATTCAAGATTTTTTACTTTTGCTTTTGTATTATGGTGAGTAACTGCCTAATCCAAGAAACGGGAGAGAAAATTTGCGAAAAAAAATAACTGAACTGAAATGATGGCGTTTTTTTGTAAAAATCAATTTTTTCCATTTTTTCCACAGAATACTGTGAATGTGTGAAAAATTAAAATAGGCAATTATCCCTCAAAACAAGCCCTATCAGAAGTTATGGAAGTGTTTTTCAAAATTCCAAGCCGTTTCCGAGATATTTGGAAATATGTTATTTCTTGCGACTGTTTCTTCGTATTAGCTCCTATTTCATCAAACATATAACAGGGTTCTTTTTTCTTGAAAATATACTTCAGAATGATCAGACCGAAGATTTCTTAGAAGTTTATTGTAAATTGTAATTTTTCCAGTGGCGTAGATCATAAAAATTCAAATCGTTTCTACCCTCTCACCATACTTTCTACACCACTCGATTATTTAAAAAATACATGACATTTTGGCATTATGATGATCATCCAAGATCACTTATCATGACACTTCATTTAAAAAGCACACAATTTTTCCGCTGATCAGATCGACTGCGAAACAATGCATCTTGTATCATCTCCTCGATCATCTCCATCATGACTGTTTTAGATAAATTATAGTTGATTGTCCCCCCCCCCCCAGAGTTTTTGAATAGGATGTCATGACAGGTGGCTTTTGATGATCATCTTGTCAAATAAAATACAAATAAATACAAACAAATAGGTAGATATGTTCCTATGTTCCAAACCGCAATAATTACAAAATAGATGCGATGACATGTATGCCTTCGACGCCAGTGATAGCCACTCAACCAACTTTACTGTTGATAAAGTGCAGAATTTTCAGTTTGGGGGAGCAATAAACTATTATGTATCTAAAACAGTCATGATGGAGATGATCGAGGAGGTGATACAAAATGCAGTGTCCGTTTTTATTACTATATTATCTTTGTAAAATGTTACTTAATAAACTTAAAAAAAGTAATATTTAGCAGTCGATCTGATCAGTGGAAAAATTGTGTGCTCAAGATCGTCAATCTCATCTTGTTTTCAAAAGAAGTGTCATACTAGGTGAACTTAGATGATCATGATGCCAAAATGTCATATATTTTCTAAATAATCGAGTGGTGTAGGAAGTACGGTGGGAGGGTAGAAATGGTTCGAATTTCCACGATCTACGCCACTGGAAAAATTACAATTTACAATAAACTACTAAGAAATCTCCGGTCTGATCATTCCTAAGTATATTTCTAAGAAAAAAGAGCCCTGTGATGTGTTTGATGTAATAGGAGCTAATACGAAGGAACAATTGCAAGAAATAACATTTTTCCAAATATCTTGAGAACAACTTGGAATTTGGAGACACACTTCAAGAACTTCTGATAGGGCTTTTTTTGAGGAATAGTTGCATTTTTCTATTTTCCACATATTCACATTTCACACAAAATTGAAAAGTTAGATTTTTACAAAAAACGTCATCATTTCAGTTCAATTGATTTTTTTCACAAATTTTCTCTCCCGTTTCTTGGAATAAGCAATTACTCACCATAGTACAAAGACAAAAGTCAAAAATCTCAGATAGTTTCAAAAAGAAAAAAAAAAGAAAAAAAAATGACGTCACAAAAAATTGAAAAATTAAAATCAAATTTTTTTCTTGGCTCCCCTTCTGAAAACCTTTTAAATGCTTTTAGGAGTCCACACACCAAATTTCACACTTTTATCACAATTAGAGCAATTTTTATGAAATTTTACTTATACCGCTAGGACTATAATTCAGTGATGTAAAATACCCGGGTTTTTATACATTGTTTCGAAGCCGATCTGATCAGCGGAAAAATTGTGTGCTTTTTAAATGAAGTGTCATGCTAAGTGATCTTGGATGATCATCATAATGCCAAAATGTCATGTATTTTTCAAATAATCGAGTGGTGTAGAAAGTATGGTGAGAGGGTAGAAACGATTTGAATTTTTATGATCTACGCCACTGGAAAAATTACAATTTACAATGAACTTCTGAGAAATCTTCGGTCTGATCATTCTGAAGTATATTTTCAAGAAAAAAGAACCCTGTTATATGTTTGATGAAATAGGAGCTAATACGAAGAAACAGTCGCAAGAAATAACATATTTCCAAATATCTCGAAAACGGCTTGGAATTTTGAGAAACAGTTTCATAACTTCTGATAGGGCTTGTTTTGAGGGATAATTTCCTTTTTTATTTTCCACATATTCACAGTATTTTTTGAAAAAAATGGAAAAAATTGATTTTTACAAAAAACGCTATCATTTCAGTTCAGTTAATTTTTTTCGCAAATTTTCTCTTCCGTTTCTTGGATTAAGCAGTTGCTTACCATAATACAAAAGTAAAAGTAAAAAATCTTGAATAGTTGCAAAAATGAAAAACAAAATAAAAAAAATTACGTCACAAAAAATTAAAAAATCAAAATCAAAATTTTTCTTGGCTCCCCTTCTAAAAACCTTTTAAATGCTTTAAGGAGTCCACACACCAAATTTCACACTTTTGTCACAATTAGAGCCATTTTCATGAAATTTTACTTATACCGCTAGGACTATAACGGTTTGTAGCATCTTGTTTTTTCATTATCATTATAATTATTATGGGTCACTTGAAGGGCAGAATACTTTCGACATGATTTTTTCACGATTAGACTTTTTTTGTTACTTTCTCGCTGCGCTCGGCGCTTAAACTTCCATCTCCGTCACATGAAGTCTCACTCATACCCCTAATACAATAAATATCTATCTATTTTCATCAATAATATTCTCCATAAAGTACCTATAGTTAATATAATAATGATTTTTATTATTATTTTATTTTCTCTCCCTGCGGTGCCGGTAAGCCGAAGCGGTCCGTCTGTCCAAGGTACACATAATAATTATGCGAATGTGACATCATGATGGATTTTCTTACTGTACGATTTTCCTTGTTATATAACAGCACGGTGGAAACTGTGTCGGGTAGGCACAGCATGGCAATCCAATAATCTCCACAAAGTATAAGAATGTCGTTTGGAAAACTCCGGTATCAATTTTAAATGAAAAAATAAAAAAATATAAAATACATAGGTATTTAGATAGGTATGTACCTCGTGAATGTGATTTGCGGTAACTACGTGGTTCTAGAGTTCCTACGATATTATCTTCTCCACTCACAATAAGGCCGCCAATCAGAAGTGATCCGCAATCGGCGGCCTCCCATTCAAATTTTGGTCGCGCTAAGCGTTGTCGCAGTCAAATTATCACTCAACTGGAGTGAAGCCATCGTTCCATGTTTGGCTCGAGGTTAGGCTATTGCCAGGCAGCGAGATTTCGCAAATAGGCGCTTCAAAAGGTGGTTGAAATATTGCCTGCTTATAAAACTCCCTAACCATCAACTCTTCACCAAAAAATTACCGTTTGACTGATGTGGTCCGAATTTCACGGAATGTCTCGTGACTTACAGCAGGTTTTTTTTTTTTTCAAGTTGAACACTGGAGTGTCTTGAAGAAATACGCTATAAGCAGCTCATGAGTAGCGCTGGGCAATACATTTGAATTATCGATTATTTTAGCATGCAAAAAAATCATCGATTAATCGAAAATCCCGATTGATCGATTATTCAATTAGGTAGTCGATTATGAATGAACGATCAATCAGTCGATTATTCGATTGTGAATAATCGATTATTTAAGGGATTATTCAATTTTTTTGATCAATTATTCGATTTTTTGATCGATTAATCGATTATTCAATGAACGATTCGAATAGAATAATCGCATATTTCATAATCGACTATGCATAATCGAATAAAATCGATTAATTGATTACAAAATAATCGATTATTCGATTTTGAAATAAATGAAATAATCGATTAATCGAAGTAATATATTATTTTTTTTATAATCGATTATCCGTTACAATATCTCATAATCGCCCAGCCCTACTCATGAGTCAATAATGTAAGACTGTCTGTGTAAAATTTGAGCCAAATCGGTCGAACGGTTCACAAAATATCGAAAGAAAACGATTTTTGGTTCCAATAGCGATATCATTGATATTATAAATTATCTGATATTATTTCCACTTTCCAGTATTATTGGTATTATCGGTATTATAGGTATTATTTCCAGTATTATTGGTATTATGTGCAAATTAATACTGGTAATACAAGCTTTGGTATTATGTGGGCCGTATTCATACCTCGCTTTTAAGCTAAAAGCGCTTTTAGAGCGATGCGCATTGAGGGGCATTTCTCATATTTCAGTGTTCAAAAATACAAATTACTTCGGAAATTAATTGCAATTAAGTACATACAATCGCTCCCAATCGCAATAATGTATTTTTGAACACTGAAATATGAGAAATGCCCCTAAATGCGCATCGCTCTAATAGCGCTTTTAGCTTAAAAGCGAGGTATGAATACGGCCCATGATGTACCTACAAATTTTGGGTCCGTGATCCACCCCTCGCGTCACACAATGGATACAATGATAACTTCTAGCCAAGTCGAGAACCATTCCTGTCGGGCCACCCAGCACCACAACACCTCTGCACAACACCAAGTAGAGGAGTCCAGTGTCGGCGACACGCATTACGAAAAAAAATTATTCATTTTCGGTTGTAAATGACACTACCGCTGAGTTAGAATTCATCGATAAAATCAAATTTTAGTTTATGATGGGAGCTGTTGTCCTTAAAACACAATGCAAGCGGTAAAAGAATACTAACTGTAAAGAATAGAACCGAACGCCGCAACAGCTTACTCTCCCATCTCTCCATCATTTCTAGGACGACACTGGTCACCCCAAGGACCTGACACTATAACGTTTCACCTCCGCGTTACACACCTTCGTTACATCCACTGATGCCATGAAGCGAATTCACTCCCATGTGTGGTTCTGCGTTAGTTGTGTGTTGTGATCTAGGCGCGAGAATAGAAGTTCCCCTTCAAAAATGGATGGATCAAAGCTTATATTGCTCGAATTTGGAAACATTTGCGTAATTTGGTGTTTTTAAACCTTCAAATACAAATATCTCCGAAACCGCTGCTCCAAATGTAAGAATGACATGCCAATTTCCCTTCAGAATTGGACGCGAAATTCGATTCTTCCATCGGTTTTCCGAAATATTCAGTGGCTTAGAAGAAATTAGGAGGGTAAGAGCGTGACTACCCCCCCCCCCATATCTGCACTGCGTCATTCTGGCAGAATCTGTGCAAAACTTGAGTGAAATCCGAACAAGCCGTTCAAAAGTTATCAAGGAAAAAAAAACAATTTTTTTCAGCAATTCTCAAGCTCTGTAACTTTTTAATATGCATTTTAGATACCTATGTACAGCATGTTCACATTAAGATTGACCTGCCCCCCCCCCACACACTAGCCGGCTTATCTGCTGTATTTCTTTGTAATCAGGATAAAAGATTGCATCAACTCTTAGACCATTTAAAAAAACTAGCAAAACCCAAGAATCAGTTTTCCTTTTTGAAATTGTCCCAGAAATAAGATAGCTGGTGGAGGGGGAATTTCAATTTTGATGTGAACACCCTGTACTTTTTGGCATGGGTCAACTTCTTTTTTCATCCTCTATCAGGCTGCAGTTTGTCGGCTAAAACCTGGACCACCCTGTATTTCAATTATATTTACCAAATCCGAATCGTACGGTCGTAATTTGAGTTGAAAAATTGACAACTTTGACAACAGGTGTTTCTAAATTTTCGTTCACCACTGCACCTGCCTACTACATGAGAATAGATCGTGGAACGAACATAAGGTGTTACAAGCTCCAGTCTTTAAAATTTTGCGGCAGCAAAGCAAAATGTTGACTTCGTGTGTGCAAGTCGAGACTTTAGAGCTTTTTAGCAGGTCGGGAAAAAATTGAAACGACGACGACTCCGAGTGGAAGTAATGGTCCGAGGAGGACACGTTCCATGATGGTGGCGACGACCAAGTGGTGTGTATTATGGTGCAGCTGTGTTTTGCGTGGGCGAGGTGAAGTATGAGTAGGTATAACGAGCAATAACACGGCTTACCTCGCAATTCCTGCCGCGTTTTGCACGGTGCACAGTCTCTCTGGATTTATGACTGAAAAAGAGATTTGTTTGGAATCATCTATGGTCTGAAAGTCGGCCGCAGTATATTTAGTCGTGAAATTATCCAAGTTCTAATGGACAGGGACAGGGAGCTGGTGCCTTAAAACTTACGTCATAAGGTACATGATTTTAACCGAGATTTTAACCCTGTAGGTCTAATGTGCGTTGATGAGGTTGTTAAAAATTTCTTTGTCTTACATGTCAGACCGGGGGTTTAGGTTGGTATGGGCTTGTCAGTTTTCGAAAAACGTCAAAAATTTATGTCATAAGGTACATGAATGAGACTTAGGGGCTTTTGTGTGGGAACATCCCCTTAATCAAAAATCAGGTCATAAGACAAAATTTTTGGGGGCTCTCGGTCCATAAGACAAGTTTGAAATTTTCAAAAATGACCAAAATTTACCTCCTCCTGGAGACTTCTTCTTTGGCAAAATTTTAGGAATGAAAAACGATTCTAACATGATTTTTTACGCAGGTTTCGAATCTGTCCACAAAAATTTTCAATGGTACCTACATCGTTTACAGGGTGCAACATCGAAAATGTTTCTCAAATCGTACACCCTGTATTTAAACATGGAAATCGATTCCGTTTCTCATCCTGATTACAAATATATATATTACACTTGATGGATTAGTCAACATGGATTGGTGTAGTCATGTTGACATACACCAAGTATTTCCAAGGTAAAGGCCCAACTGAGTCTTGCAAAGATTTCGCCGCCCTAGGCAGGGGAAATATTACTTTCCTGTCTCAACAGACGCCGGTAAAGTATCCATTACCTGTTACCTGTCAGTTTTGAGCCTGATCTCTACCCTCTAACCTACCACAAAAACGCCATGGTCTCCTACCATCCCATGACCACCAATGATTTGACATCATCGGCCATTCCGATGGAAGGTGGATGACGAGCGAGATGACGTTTGAGCTCGAGAAAATTTCAAATATGCATGAGCCATCGCTTTTAACTCATGCATTTCAGTGCGATTTATGCATTTCAACAATAAGCTTGTTCGAATCGGTATATCAGCGAAACCCGATAAGTGGTCGGAAATACCATATTTTTAGTCAAACTCTCAATTCGGACAGATAAGGATGCGTATGTGGTATCGCACAGTGGTATCCTTGCAGTGCTATTTTTTTTTCGTCTTAGTTTCATTAAATTAAACGATTGTATTTTGGTAAACAAGGCTTGCGAAATCGAACGCGTCACAGCCAGTTGGTCGTCCCGATTGTGACTTTTATATAGTTTCGAAGATAACTTATTTTCTTTGGGGATCATCTGAATAACGATAACACTTTAGGTACACCTAGGCTACAAACACCCTTGAAACAAAAACTTCAAAATAGTGTAGGGGATGTTCCATTGCGAAGTTCTGAAATATGTAACCTCAGCAATTTTGTTGACTATTTGTTGAAGGGTTCTAGAAATTGTAGCAAAAATAAATCGATAGGCTTTTTTTTTTGTTCAAACAAGCAAGTTGACTGATTAATGATTATCGCAGAGGCCGGTGAAGGTTTTATCACTGCGGACAGTTCAAAAGGTCACGGGGACAAACAAGGCTCTAATGACGTGTGTCATGCCTCTGGAAACGTCACGCTGATGGTCGTGGATGGAAGTTGGTACACACACACACAATCAAGAGTGCTGCCATGCAATGTCCTTTTGTGCGATGTTTTGTAAAAACACATATCCAGCGAAATGTACATTAACCGTGACCAGAAACACGTAAATATTTAGAAGTCGAATGCGTAAACCGTATCCTTATTTACAAATAAACAAGATAAATCGATCTGCTCTTTTTCTCAGCAAGGGGATATATTTCCGATAGGTAGATGGGAGTTTAAAAAAGATTCGACCCGATATAAGCATATTTTAATCAGTTAATTAACTATAATTAACTCACATAGGCACTAATTATTATTATTGGGTCGTACGGGTTTTATGTTTTTCTTATTCCCATTTTGCCAATTAATATTGGTGGCCAATGTCGTAAATATCAGAAAGCTTCAGAAAGAAAGCAGAGACCGCGCTGATCGCCCCCGCGGACAAAGTTTTTGCCAGAACTTTCCAAAGAAAACCTTCAGGAATTTTTTGCCGTTTTTATTTCAGGAAACGATAAATAATTGGGACGTGGCCCGCGGTTCCCATGGCAACAATCAATTCCAGCAGAACGAGGCACGAACGATGTTAAAATACAGGGTACTTTTATTGTCGGTTTTCGACGCTTGACTTGAAGAGTGGCTACGAGTGGACGAAGTCCCGGAAACAAAAAGAAGACGGCATTCTCCGCCAGAGGTGGACTGTATCATTGGCAGCCACACCTGGTCATTGGCAGGCAAACGAGGCTGATTTTGGCCAGGCCACCCGCCACAGTCTGCCTTGAGTAAGAAAGTTTTTGATCATACGGTACTACTCGTCTACGAGGATATGTTTGGAACTTTTGGAAGAATTAGACAATGAAAAAAGGATCCATGATGGGACAGATCAGTAACTACAGCAACGTCAAGTCAAGAGATAACTACTTGCCACTGATACATTCTGAAGCACCCTGGGCTATTCAACATTCGATGTAATGTAGCAGCATGCCTGATTTGCCACAGCCTCAAAAGAGGTCAAGGTCTTTACCACTTCTGAGGTTCTGCCACTTGTTTCTGGAAACGGAACTTTGCTAAAGTCAGGTCATTTTTGTACTCCTTTCATTGTCACCCTGTACAACGTACATGAGGTCTACAATGGGGTGATCTAAGATGGTACCTTGTAGCCAAAAGGTTACTCTAGGTATTGAGCACCAGGAAAATCGGTAGCACCAGACATATCTTGATTTGAACAGAGGCTAAATTCTGATGTGGTTCACTTCAATTTTGGTCCAGTTCATTTGGCCACAGGGACAGTTCATCCTGAATACCGACGTCAGCAAGACTAACATTGGAGCGGTATTGTCGCAACTTCAGGACGGACAGGAACGGGTAGTGGAGTGGAGGACAGATCATGGTTCTCTCTGAGGGCGGAGCCTCCCAGTAGCGCCGCAGACAAAAAAAAACGGATTTTAGGGGGGCTCTTTGAAGCAAAATGCCCGCCTTTTCGTGAAAACTTCGGTAACAGTTCCGTATGCGGTGAAACGTCAAAAATTTGTTGTTTTTTTTTTCGGAAAAAAAGACTAACAGACAGATATCACTCCAAAGAACACGATTCTGTTGTCGGAGCCTGGTTTTTTAAACTATTTCTTCTGATTTTCTAGCCTTAAAGAAATTTCACTGCATACGGAACAATTACCGCGGTGGTATTATTCCATATACGGTGAAACGCCAAAAAGGCATCAGTTGTGGTGGGAAATGACACTCATAGTTAGATTTTACTTTATAGAACATGATTCCAATGTCGGAAGGATGCATTTCTCAATAAGTTTTTTTTCAGTTTAAACATTCACTTTTTACAACTCATAATAATTACCCGCCGCCACTGGATGTACGTCATGTGTCAACAAAACAAAAGCAGAATCAAATCAACTCCAACTCCCTACCCACTGACGCAGGTCTAAATAGAAGGAGCATACTTGAGACGACGGGAAAAGTTCAACGAAAATAATAAATTCTTGTTTGATATTAAGTATAATAAGAGACCACTTATCCACCTACTTGCACTAATTTACGATTTTTTTCCCATTTCAGCAGTTTTGTCAACTGTCACTGTCATCTGTCAGACTTTGACGTATGGCCTCGCGTAAAACAGTGGCGCACTATAGGCCGAATTTACCAGATTCCATAACTTATAAATTAGAATTCGATGTAAAGCGAATGAGAAGTGCCGCTCCGACAATAGAACTGTGTTTTTCAAAGTGAAGTATACCAATACCAATCTGTCGCCCCACAACAGATTTTTATTTTAGGCCCCAGCCCGTAGCATCTCAATTATGGGTTTCACACCCAATATATTATATATTTTTGAAATCACAAAAACAAGATCTTTCGACTGATGATATGTCAAATTATTTTTGACAGATGTCATTTTTTGACAAATGACAGAATATCACTTGTGATACATCATTTTAAAGCCCATAAAATACTGAGGAGAACTGTGTTTTAATTTTTGTAATAGGGTGTCTTTTACAGCTTCAAGGGGTCTTTCAATAGGAAAAAAAATTTGAATTTCAAAAATACATAATAAGTAAATAGGTAAAGCAGGTACCTATTTTTAATGTGAACTAATGATTATAATGATTAATCAATCACAATGAAACAAAAAATGTTCTGAAGAAGTTGCTCGAATGACCGCCTCCTTTTTCCTTGAATGAAAGATTCGACGATCAGTGAATTGGAACTACCACCGGCCCAACGCGATGACATCCGAGCTTGCCAGAAATGACCCCCCTCAAGTTTTTATGGGCCTACCCGAAAGATAAGGTGTTTATAAAGTTTCCCAATAATTTGGACAATTTAGAAATCAGATCATCACCATTAGTTAATTTTAAAAATACCTATTACTTATTGAGTGGCTATTTCTGAAATTGACATTTTTTCCTATTGAAAGACCACTAGAAGCTGTAAAAGGCACCCTATTTTAAAAATAAGAACACAGTTCTCCTCAGAATTTAATAGGCTTTAAAATGATGTATCACAAGTACTATTCTGTCATTTCTCAAAATATGACATCTGTAAAAATAATTTGACACATCATCACTAGAAAGATCTTGTTTTTCTGATTTCAAAAATATATAATATATCGGGTGTGAAATTCATAATAAAGATGCTACGGGCTGGGGCCACGAACCTGTAGTATAGCAGCTGGACTGCTAATTCCCCAGATTCCCCCAACAAATTATGACCCCTCCTCTGGAAGTCGCCATCTTATTATGCACCGGTACATGACCGGTACCCAAAATGTTTGGTAGCGGCCTCGAGAGTGGCTTTCAATATTCAACGGAGCAGTTTTATGTATTGGTGACTATGACTATACACTCTATTTCATAAATATATGATTCTAGTGTATATTAATGTAATTTTCAGCTAAATTTGTTACCAATCTATGAAGATTTGCAAGAGTTTACCGTTATTACATAGAACGTTTGAGGTTCACTGGAATAATTTTCGCTCGGTGACAGTCGGTGCTTGGCTGTCAGTGCCGCGCTATCTTGATCTGGGATAATATCCTGATTTCTGGTTTTGATTTCTGCGGCTTGTACCTATATCCCGTTCACTTTTTATTTTCAGTAGAATGATTTTCTTGTATCAAAAATAAAGTGACAAGATGGGGAGCTACGGCTACGGCTGATGGCACCTGCAAAGTTTTGGATCGAAACTATCAGCGGCCGTTAGCTGTATCCTCCCAGCGCTCCAGCTTGTCACTTTATTTTTGCTCCAAAAAGTCATTCTACTGAAAATAAAAAGTGAACAGGATATACCTAGGTAAACTCGTAGAATTAGACCGTTGCCGTGGCAGGTGATGCCAACCCTTGAAAACAAAAGCCCAACGTCCACATAATCTCATGGCAGCGCCCGCCTGGCGTCATTTCCCCCTCTGTTATCATCAGTCCAGCTATATTACAGGTTCGTGGCTGGGGCCTAAAATAGACCGAAGAAGTGTGACGTCACAACACGGCAACATGGCCGGCGGTTGACATTTTCTGGAGGCCAACGTCAAACGACATGACCGTGGGATGCACGGCACGTGGCATGCACTTGACGTTTCTCTGTTTGTGTTTGTCATGTGTTTGTCAAATTTTTGCGAAGGTAAATAACGGAAATGGATATATACAAAAAAGAATCATATTTTGGGCTATATCAGGTGGAGGAAATCAAACTATATTGCTATAAACTAAAAACTGCTAACTATAAACTGCACTGCGATCCATTGCTCTTTGCCTCTGAGCATCTCATGAACGAGATTGTCGACGGCGATTCTCCTGCTCAGTTTTTCTTCGAGGTCTTCTCGCTGCCTTGATGGACCGTTACAATGAAAACGAGCGTGTTCCGCGTTGTCCTGGCGCTGAGGCTTTTAAGGCAGGTTGGATTTCTTTCATCCAACTTTGAACCAAGGCGTTTCACTGCCGTTGCCACTGCTCGACGAACTGCTCACTGGCCTTGTTTCTGCTTTCTGGTTTGCTGGTGGCTGGTGGGCACTCCTAGGCTTGTTTCCTCTAATCGCAAGCATCGGGGCGAAGGGTGGGATACCCGAGAGCGCTCGGGCTGCATCATGCGGAACCGTTCTGTAGGCACTGGTGATTCTGAGTGCAGCTTTGCGCAGCTCTCTGTCAATGAGTTGGGCTATGTCTGGCCTTTATGCAACCAAGTCCGCCTGTATGACGCTGGCTGTCTCTTAGGCTGGCAATTTCAGCAATGCTCACTGCTATTTTGCACTGACTTTTGTGACTTTTGTTGTGAACCTCCAGAAAATGTCATGCCAAACACAACCAAACATAGAAACGTCACGTTCTACGCCTGACGTTGGCCTCCAGAAAATGTCAACTGCCGGCCATGTTGCCATGTTGTGACGTCATCACTTCTCCGGTCTATAAAAAACGGACGGTATACATTCTGGAATAGGTGGTATCGTCGAGGCGGCCATTTTGTAGAAGCTAATCAAAAACAGCTGACAGATCTGTCACATGCATCAAGACTGACATGGCGAAGTTGTAAAGCAATTGACCTTTCAAATTTTAGGAGATAGAAAATATGTAGTTAGATGGTTTTTCGAGGTCACCTTTGACGTTTTGACGTTTCGTTTCTGACTTTTGCGGGACAGGCGATAGAAAATAAGGACTACGCACCCTGGTGTGAGATCTGTGAACCAACTTAAACCCGCTCGGCCCGGCGCCCGGAGCGCACAGTCACGATGGCTGTGGCGCGAAATTGATATTTGACATAAGTAGGTACGTCAAAAGTTGAAAAAAGTTCTGAAGTTTTCCATACTCCGGAACATCGCTTTCCAGTAATTTCCTGAGATGACTACACAGTGAAGAAATTGTCACTGGCACACGGAAATGTAATCAAGAGGATTTTGAAATGGAAGCAAGTGCTAGTGATCCGCCTCAAAATTCGAAATTGTGTTGAGAAATGTGCGGGTACACCTCGGGGTACACCCTCTTGAAACCTCGCTTGAAACATTCATCCGAGAAAGAGAAGCCGTTATAAATTGAAAAGTTTATTATTGTAGTTCACAAAACATAACCTCACACCTTGGGTTCCTTTTACCATCATCATCGACAAGCACACAGCACCCTTGTCAGTGGCACCTAAAATATGTAGTTAGATGGTTTTTCGAGGTCACCTTTGACGTTTTGACGTTTCGTTTCTGACTTTTGCGGGACAGGCGATAGAAAATAAGGACTACGCACCCTGGTGTGAGATCTGTGAACCAACTTAAACCCGCTCGGCCCGGCGCCCGGAGCGCACAGTCACGATGGCTGTGGCGCGAAATTGATATTTGACATAAGTAGGTACGTCAAAAGTTGAAAAAAGTTCTGAAGTTTTCCATACTCCGGAACATCGCTTTCCAGTAATTTCCTGAGATGACTACACAGTGAAGAAATTGTCACTGGCACACGGAAATGTAATCAAGAGGATTTTGAAATGGAAGCAAGTGCTAGTGATCCGCCTCAAAATTCGAAATTGTGTTGAGAAATGTGCGGGTACACCTCGGGGTACACCCTCTTGAAACCTCGCTTGAAACATTCATCCGAGAAAGAGAAGCCGTTATAAATTGAAAAGTTTATTATTGTAGTTCACAAAACATAACCTCACACCTTGGGTTCCTTTTACCATCATCATCGACAAGCACACAGCACCCTTGTCAGTGGCAAAGGCTTTTATTTTCATGCCATTTTCGGGGAGAATGCTGCTTCGATGGACATCCGCCAGCTAAGGACGACGTCCTAGACAAGAAATCCATCAAATCCAAAAGGTATTTTCCAACGTACCGGTCGTTTCAGCGCCCACATTATTATTGACACCGACACCCTGAGAGTCCTGGGACGTCCGCATCAGCTGTTGGATCCTTTAGGCAGAATCTCCTCGAGAACAGGAATTCTTGTTGGTATTTTATCACGATGAAAACGAAGCGCGAGTTTTAAACTTAAAAGTGTCAGTCGAAGTGACAGTCATTTGAAATATAAATCCGAACTGTCAAGTTCAAGGTCAAATTGTCATCTGTAAAGTTGTTTCGGACAGTTCCGTAATTGGCCACCTGGCGCTGGGATCTTAAATTCAATCGCCTATACTGTTCCCATTATCATGTGGGGAAAGTCACTAGAGCCCATAAGGGAGTTTCTAATGGACGAAGCAAGAAAGTTTTTTCGTAGTAAGATGCACGTGGAAGCCAATTTCACAAGAGGCTACAAATTACGAAGTAATCCAAATGGCATTAATGATTTTTCGTCAACCTACGACGCTTCACGATGTTGGCAGAAACATCAAGCATTGTCTGGTGCAGAGTGATCCCTGCTGGTGCTGGTGCAGCCACACTTCCATCAAGTTTGGGTCTTTCGTGAACCGGTGCATGCCGGGTGTATTCGTCTTATTCTCGCACTCGCATAGAGCGACACAACACCCTTGAACCACTTCTGTAAGTATCTATACTCAGTTTTCCACTACATATAACACACTTATTGGTAAGAACGAGGGTAAGAACAAGTGAAATCATGAAATCCATGCTGAATCAAATAAATACACGACAGAGCGCTTGTCAGTTTCGAAAATTTCCCATTGTGTCAGAAACGAAATGTCATATTTTAAAAAAACATGGGGCGCTTTCCAATAACTGCGACAAGACGGATACAAATGTCAAAGTGCACTTGCCAGCTCAATTCCAAACTCAGTCTCGCCAATGTTTCGATTGTGTCGACATGTGGTGCTATTACTGTTATTGGAACGCTAGTTGTGTCAAATTGTGTCCATGTGTCGAATTGTGTCCTTATACGCCTTATTGGGAAGCGCCCAATGACCTCGATTAACCATCTCTTATACGCATGACGTCACAGTAAAGAGAGACAACGGAAAATTGGAGACCTCAATTACAGCAAGACGCTTAGATACTGACGATGATTTGCCCAGCCGCGAGTAGAAACTTGCGGTGCTGTGTTTGTAGTGTGACCCATTTGAGCTGGTGAATCAAAATCTCGACTACAAATTGGATTTGATGCAAAAACACAACGCGGAAGGCCCTTGTAGGCTACTTGTGCTGGGTACAGAAACGTTCTCAGTCAAGCAACTCATAGCCCATAAAGCAGAAGAAGCACACAACCTACCGCACGTAAGAAGTGTTCTCTGCAAGCTTTCAAGTCTCTTGTGAACTTTCTGTTGAGATAATTTCTTCGACTTGCTCGATAAAGCCATCAGAATTTCCGCTGTTCAGATCATTCCTGGATTCGATCTCCACGGGACCTCATCACTCCAGGGTAGTCCAATACAGTAAAAACCGATGCTCCCGTGCGGGAGTAGGTGGCCGAACAGCCATATACACACCGAACAGCGCAAAATACCATCTTCTGAGTCATTGAAAACATGAACTTTGTGACACTCTAACTCTAGTTGATGTGACAAAAGTCAGTTTGATTAGCTTCTACAAAATGGCCGATTTTCAGGAGCGTGACGTCACGCCGATACGACCTATTTATTGCCTCTCTAGAGTAACTAGATTGCTTGTCGCTTTCGATAGTTGTATGCACCGGAACAGCTCTTTCGGGGGCGGCACTATGAGGAGTCAAGGTTATATATGCCTGTACCAATTTGGAGAAAACTGTGGAAGGCTTTTCGATTTTCAAGTAGTGGAAGAGTTGCCGACGGTCAGTAAAAAAATCTGTGAAAGAGAAAATTAGGTACCTAGCCGTGTGCCGTGGAGTTGGTCGCCCAGTTAAGTTACATTAATGTCGCCATGTCGCCCAGTTTATATGTTAAAATATGCTCTGTCATTAAGGGCTCTTTTTTGAACTTCCAGTACCTACACTTCGGTGGCGACTATACTTGCCATGGTTTTTTTTTTGACAACTTATCCACATTTGCTCCGCAAATACAAATGTGAGGAGTACAAACCACACCACCCAATCACCCAAACGTAACGCAACACTTATCTGCAGTACCTACATTATCATTAAGATGAATAGATAGTTGTCGGGCGGGTTGGGCTTGCAGCCAGGATCCCAATTCCCTTTCTTTTTGAGCCAAAAGTTTCGCTTGTTGCACTGGATCGTTAGCAAAGTGATCTATCAGTTGTTCGAATTGTTTTCCTACCACAGGTCTGTCCCATGGCCCATGGTCTTTGAATGAATGTGGCTGAAACCTTCCTTAGGTTCATCAGCAGCAGAGAGATCTTTCCAGAGATACTATATACTTTGCAATGTCATCTACGCCATCAAATGTAGGTAACAATCTGGGATATTACAGGACGTACGAAGAAGATCGAAGCCAAGTAGGCTGGAAGAGCTAACTAACCTGATCTGACGCGAGAAATGCAGGAGAAGATCGCTGGGTGTATCACAACTTTGGAACTGCTAAACAGTTCTTGAGCAGAAAAAGTCTATGATGTGCCGATAAAAGTTTTAAACGAGATGACATCAACTTGAATTTCTTCAGTTTGTCATTTAGACATTATTATTTATGTAACGCCGTGTATTTTCGGAGATTTTGTCGCCTCATCTTGTTTTTGCGTGCTCAAACCCGAATGCGTTTAGTACATCCACGGAGCTATAGCACATTCGGAGATAACGCACCGTTTATCATTTATCATTGCGAGAGGTTATCACCATCACTTGTCGCCGCATAATTAAACGGCTCTTTATACAATCACAATAGCAAAACGGGGTTAGAAATCAAGGGAATACCGAACGGCAGTTGTTGGGGATTTATATATCGCGCACTCGGAGAATCTCTACCTACCTACTTACATCTCTGAACCGACCTTTTGTGTAAACAACAACCGGGAGGATATTACAGCAGTATCGATATCTCTGGCCCTCGCGTACCCTCAGGGCGAAGGATGGGGCTAATGAACCCCCGATCGAGCCACCCCCCACAGCGCGCCTCACGTTCTAGCCCAAGGCCGTTCGGTGATGTCTGTCATTCATTATGATGGGTAACTTTATACTCTCCAACCATCACGCCACGAGCGGGGTTAAACTCTGCAGTTTAGTTTCCATTAGGGTTCAGCTTAGCTAGGTGAAGGTGTTATCATCCTGCCAATTAGTCCAATTTTCGCAAGGTTTTTTTCCAGACAGGAAATACGGTTAATTATGATTACGTAACAAGCTCCCTTCTGTTTCAGCACCATGTGCGGATTTCTTTCGGATGAGGGCTAAAAAGAAATGTTATCTTCAAATAGAGTTACGTTTTACTCAACGGACGAAACCTGGAAATCGGCGTTTCCCACGTTCGAAATCGAAAGTTTTTTTCCAATGACTCGATTTTGAGAATTGATAGGTTTTAAAATTTAGTCACGCGTTCGCAATTTGATACCTATACTGCTGCTTGGAACAATTTAGGTACAACTGAGTCATCATCTACCATACAGTGCCAGTGTTATGGTATACGGCGGAGCGCCAGTTTGGCTGGACCCATAAATTACATGTCTTGGAGTCGTGGAGTCGTTCAGCTATCACTTTTCCTCGGTGTGTGTGTGAGGATACAAAAACAAACATATCAAATTAGTGCTTTATTGAGATTTGATTCTTCCAGGTCCAGGTCACGTTGAAACGCATATTTCTATGGCTTGTGTTGTGTGGTGTTATAATTTCTAGAAGCTAACGCCGGAGACCTACTACAAGTTTTATTCGTTTTGCACCTTTCAGCAACATCCGCGGCTGCTAATACCGCAAAGTACCTACCACTACAAATAAACATAAGAGTTATAATATGCTAGCACGTAAAATCTGGGGGGGACATCGTCGTAATTTGCTGTTTTGAAAGATTATTTACAAATAGCGACAATTTGTGTATTTTTCACCTTTATGGTCCTTATGTGCTTTGATCTCGCTAAAAATAAAAGTGATGAACGAGCTTGGACTTGCTGTCTCATGCAAGCTTCCAGAAGCAGTGTGGTGAATGTGCACACAATGTGCAGGCAATGATTTTACAAAGCCCTATCCAGCAAATAGTAACAAGCGAATATGCCTCATGGGCATGAGGCTCAGTAGCGCACTTCCTTTTTGGAGGATTAGTGAACGCAAGATGTTAAGTGATTAGGGTTCTACCGTCTTGGGCAAAAAATTGCAATATGGCGGCCAAAATATCGACAGAATCATGAAATTCGGCTTGAAAATCAAAATGATCGTACTAGACAAGGGTAAGTTCCAAGTTTCATGAAAATCGTTCCACTAACAAGAGATTTCAATATGGCGGCCAAGATGGCGGCAGAATTATGAAACTCAGCTTGAAAATAGGAATGATCGTACGAGACAAGCGTAACTCTCAAGTTTCATGAAAATCTTTCCACTTATAAGAGATTTCAATATGGCGGCCAAGATGGTGGGGCAATCATAAAATTTGGCTTGAAAATAAGAATGATCATACTAGACAAGGGTGAGTTTCAAGTTTCATGACAATCGTTCCACTAATAAGAAATTTCAATATGGCAGCCAAGATGGCGGCCGAATTATGAAAGCCAACCTGCCTATTTGGTCCTTGAGGACCTAAGCTATCCACCGGATAAAGTTCAATCTTCAACGGCTGTAGCTTTATTTCCCGAGGAGAAGTTCAACTTCATCGAAGTGCACAGGAGATCTCTGTTTTTTGAGAATAATGATAACGATGTATGGATAACAAAAATAGTGCCCATTGGCCACCCTTGGAGACATCAGCTATTAATCGGAAAAAAGTTCCAAGACTCTTGTTTCAATTCTCGAGAAGGAGTACAGCGTCTTAATTTCTGCACGGACTCGGACAGACAGACAGACAGACAGACAAACCGGCCACATAAGCGTCATTCTGTTACTTATATAAAAAAATGTGCTCCAACTGATTTCGACCTCCTGAACACGAATATCGGGTTCACTTTTGAATTGGAACATTTCTTTTTTATCGAAAAACCGAAAAAATGGTAGCCTTGTCACATGATTTTTAGTGATACCTACCTACTTTTTTTTTGTTATTGAGCGAACATGTTTCGTAATTTGAGTGCCATTATCCTTCAGGTACCTAGTATTGGCTATTTCAAAATGTTCAATTACTATTTCGGCACGTCTGATTTTAAATTTGTAGGGTCGTGTAATATGCGCCGAGCCGTGGCTTTGCGGCCGTTTTCAAAAATCGATAACAATTGACCTAACGGTCGGATCGAAGTGGGGTTTTTGTCAAAAGAAAGTTCAAATTGTTCTCTAAATATAATGCCGTACATGCAGTGATGTATTTCATTAAGAAATTGTAGTTGCCTGCATATCGCAACTTTCTACATCTTACCGCGAATGCCAGCACTTGATCGGCGAAGCCGCCCTACACCAAAATGTTATTTTTGTAATTGTTCATGATTATTTCGGCAACATTTTTCTTGTTTCGCGTACCAAGGCCATGAGCTACCCATTCGAGTTGAAATATTTTCTGTATTGAATTTCGTTTTGTTCGGAGGAAAGGATATCAAGCACCAGCAAGCAACGAATAAATCATTTGCGGCCGAGCCGTAGTTTCGGAGTCATGTTCAAAAATTAATAACTACTAATCGGCACCTTGCACCGATGTGGAATTTTCATTAAAATAAAGTTCAAATCATCCTCTAAATATAACTCCGCATATGTATTATGGTAAAATGATAAGATCGGGTACTTCCTCGCATGTGATAACTTTCGAGATCAGGCCGGCTTCTGAAATGCAGCATTCAACGGCGATGCCGCGTCACACTAAATTGTTATTATTGTCATTGTTTATTATTATTTCGTCAAGATTTTTCTTGGTTCGGGATACAAGGTCATGAGCTACCCAATGGAGTAAAAATTTTACGCAAAAACCTTTTCGTCTAGGACTAGATGCGGGGACGGACGGACGGACGGACGGACGGACGGACGGACGGACGGACGGACAAAGCGAGGACAAAAGCGCCTTCCCGTTTGGAGAAGTGCGCTAAAAAGTGTTTCAAAAATAACGTCCCTATTCTCTTTCTCAACAACTTTTGATATGTAAGGTAACAAAAGGCCAGAGTAGACAACAAAATATATAATATGCTTCGTAATAACTCAAAACAATCTACTATCACAACTATAGACCGCAGGTACTCAACGTGCTGGGCCGTCAGCCCTTGGCTGAAGACTGCCCGAGTGGCGGCCCTACGAAGGGAACGTGAGGGGCCAGGATTTCGGTAATAAAACGTGCAGACGGCTCGGGTTACCGTCTTGCTTTTTCGTCGTTCCCAACATTCGGCCATCCTGACTTCTTATTCTGTCCTCAGAATAGCAATCACTCTAAAACAGGTACAAATACTTGAACCGCGAATAGCAAAATTTTTCAACTTCCCTTTTTGTTGCATTTGGTGAGGCCCAGATACTAATCGAATTGAAACTCAGTTGACATGACTTTTGTTGCTCTTCCATCAACTCGACTGTATTCCTTGTTTTATGGCATCCCAAATCGATGCCATCTTTTCTCCAGTGACATAAGTACTGGTCCTTGATAGACCCCATGTCCATTCAGCTTGGTGGAATGGTCCTGCGCATAGGTACTGCGCCTTGGTAGAATCCATACCAATCCATCTTGGTCGATCAGCAACCGTCAGCGTGATCGGCACTGTTGATTTCGAATGGTTCTAGATGGATTCTTCTTGGACCTTAGTAGAACCCAATCCATCCATCTTGGTTCTTTGTCAACACTAGTCATAAACTCTGTTGACCTTTGTCAACGTCAATCATGAATTATGGTGGTCCTCGGCCAACACTAGTTATGAACCTTGTCAGTCATGAACTATGGTGGTCCTCGGCCAACACTAGTTATAAACCTTGTCAGTCATCAACTATGGTGGTCCTCGGCCAACACTAATCATGAGCCTTGTTGACCTTTGTCAACGTCAGTCATCAACTATGGTGGTCCTCGGCCAACACTAGTCATGAACCTTGTTGACCTTTGTCAACGTCAATCATAAACTATGGTGGTCCTCGGCCAATTCTAGTCATGAACCTTGTTGATTTTTGTCAACGTCAATCATGAGCTATGGTGGTCCACGGCCAACACTAGTCATGAACCTTGTTGACCTTTGTCAACCTTAATCATGAACTATGTTGGTCCCTTGCCAACACTGGTCATGAACTTCGTTGACAAAAACTTCGTTGACCTTTGTCAACTTCAACCATGAACTACACACATCAAAAGGATCTAGGGGACAAGCAAATTCAGACGATTCCTAAAATAATCATAACTTTTGATTTCCGTAAGCGATTTCATATCGGTCTTCAGTGTTCGATAGCCCAATCTTTCGTTTTCATGCCTTGATCACGTCAAATACGAACAGTGTTTCATAAGGTTGCTACAGGGTGATCAATGGAACAGTATAAAATTGCCGAAAGTTCAGTACGAGCGCGATTTCTTAAAAAAATTATTTCATGCATTTCAATATCACAGTTATGAAGATCGGTGTTTCAGCTTTAGTAAGGTTCTTGAATTTGGAAAATCGAAGATGAATTGCCAAAGATATTGATCATTTTGTGCCGTCATGTTGAACTTTCAAGAACAAGGAAAGTGATCCGATTTTATTGAAACTTGAAACACACTCATGTCTGGTTCAAGTAATTGGAATTTCAAGGTCAAATGTCACTTTCGGTCACTCTCGAGCCACTATGTTGAACTTTTCACATAAATGATTCAATTCGAATGAATCTTGAAACACACTAGAATCGAATCATTTACATGAAAGTTTGATGTGGCGGCTTGGAAGTGACCGAGAAAGACATTTGACATTGAAATTCCAATTACTGGAGCCAGACATGAGTGTGATGCAAGTTTCAATGAAATCGGATCACTTTCTTGGAAGTTCAACATGGCGGCACAAAATGATCAATATCTTTGGCAATTTACCTTTGATTTTCAAAATTCAGAAACATTACTGAAGCTAAAATACCAGTTTTCATAACTGTGCCATTGAAATGCATAAAAATATTTTTTTGGGAAATCGCGCTCGTACTGAACTTTCGGCAACTTTACACTGTTCCATTGATCACCCTGTAGAAACTTTATAAAACATTGTTCGTATTCAACGTGATCAAGACATGAAAACGGAAGATTGGGCTATCGAGCACTGAAAACAGATATAAAATCGCTGACGGCAATCAAAAGTTATGATGATTTTAGAAATCGTCTGAATTTGCTTGTCCCCTAGATTCTTTTGGTGTGTGTATGTTAGTCCTTTGCCAACACTAGTCATGAACTTTGTTGACCTTTGGCAACTTAACCATGAACTATGTTGGTCCTCTGCCAACACTAGTCATGTACTTTGTTGATCTCAATCATCATATTTCAAGGGTTGAGTCTCGCTAATCATTATTAGTCTTTACATGCCACTCATCGTATCTTGAGAGTTGAATCAGACCTTGAAATATGAAAACTCAGATCCTCACATTTCAAAACAACCCAGGGTTTCACCTTGTCGACCGCTATCACGGTGGTGGTAGCTCGTGTGCGGTCT
Organism: Anaspis maculata; assembly: GCA_949128115.1. Classification (NCBI taxonomy): domain Eukaryota; kingdom Metazoa; phylum Arthropoda; class Insecta; order Coleoptera; family Scraptiidae; genus Anaspis; species Anaspis maculata. The sequence continues at coordinate 78,811,141 of OX421964.1, read as the reverse complement.
TCTCGTAAGTCCTTGACTTCGTAACGGTCGTTCGGCAAAATCTTCCGAACTCTGAATGGATCCTTGGACTTCGGTAGTAGCTTCCTGCTGTCACCCGTACTTGATGTCGCATTCAAGACCATTACCAGCTGGCCTTCCTCGTATTTGGTAGCTGCAGCTCGAGTCTTGTCGAATCGCTCCTTTTGAGCCTTTCCATCTTCGGTAATTCTTCGTTTCGAGTTTCATCGAGCTCTCCATTTTACCAAGTCTGCTCAAGTCACCTTGTATTTCGCCAATATACTAAAGTCAGCAACGTGACGTGTTTTGCATTTAGCTAGTGTTTCAAGTCGTGATACACCAATGCTCTGATGGCACCATGTATTCATTTAATGGGCTTGTCCCATTCGTCTTCTGCATTTCCTAAACAAGTGACAGTCAAAAACATTCAAAACAGTACGGCTATATCTTCCATGCACTGCCCATTGACACAAGTAGGTAGTGGCAGTAGCATTTAACGTGTACAATAGCATTCAACATGTGTTTGATCTCATTTGTTTTCACAAAACAACTTGCAACTTGTGAGGTAAAAATACCTTCCTTCTCTCAGTAATGCCCTTGGCTGAAGACTGCCCGAGTGGCGGCCCTCCGAAGAGAACGTGAGGGGGCCAGGATTTCGGTAATGAAACGTGCAGACGGCTCGGGTCTGCTGTCAAAAAGCAGGCCGAGGCACTTCACAGGGTCCTGAGGCGAAAGAGCCCTACCAAGTGAGAAGAGGAGGTTCTGGGTCTTGGTCACATTTAGGCGAAGTTGATTCAGGGAAAATAAATGTTCTGTGACTGCCAGTGCCTCATGACGAAGAGCCTCGAGTGTCTGTAAGTCGCCGCTCGTGGTCAGGAGAGTGGTGTCATCAGCATATATCACACAATTCGTGGACAGAAAGCTCTCAATGTCGTTGATATATAATATAAAGAGGAGAGGCCCTAAGATGGATCCCTGCGGAACGCCATGACTCAGGTTGCGGAAAGAGGACATCTTCCCCCCCAAACCAACGCATTGTGAGCGTCCCTTCAAAAATGACTCGATAAAAAGCAGGGGAGGGCCTCTCACACCGTAACCCCGCAATTTGGCGATTATTACGTCATGTGACACGCAATCGAAGGCCTTTGACAAGTCACAGACAGAGGCCGCCGCCATCTGACCTCTCTCCCAAGCCTCAGTGACCTCAGTCACCATCTCCATGAGGGCACGGACCGTGGAACCACCCCTAACAAATCCGAACTGAGCAGACGTCACAATCTTGAATCTCCAGAAAATCAACCAATCTGTTCCGAAAAGCTATCTCCAGAATCTTAGAAACCACAGGCAAGACATAATAGTCTTGGGACCTGAACCAGGCAAAATTGTTTTTAGATTACGGCAAGATTTTAATTCCGCCCGTGGGAGCTTATTACTTATTTCGATTTCAAACGACTTCAAAGTTTTTCTAATGTGATGAATCTTTTGCAGCGCTATCTCCAGGGTCCACGTTCAGCCCGCACCACCACCACCACCACAACAACGGCGCCACAAGCCTTGCCACCAGCCTCACCACCCACCACCATGTCACAGTCACCGCTTCCGGTGCCGTCCAACAGTCCACCTCCGTATCCGTCGACTCCATGGACGAACCCGTCCGGGCAGCCAGCGCCAACTCCAGCCACTCGCCTCAACCCCAGCCGTCGTCGTCCACCACTTCGACAAGCTCCAATAACAACAACAACACCTCATCCTCCACAAACAGCGAAAGCAAACCGCCCTTCTCGTACGTCGCCCTCATCGTCATGGCCATCCAGTCGTCGCACATGAAGCGCGCCACGCTGGCCGAAATATACGCCTACATCACCGCCAAATTTCCCTACTTCGAGAGGAACAAGAAGGGATGGCAGAACTCGATCAGGCACAACCTCAGCCTGAACGAGTGCTTCATCAAGGTGCCCAGGGAGGGCGGCGGCGAGAAGAAGGGCAACTACTGGATGCTGGATCCGCAGTACGAGGACATGTTCGAGAACGGCAACTACAGGCGGCGGCGGCGGATGAAGAAGCCGCCGTACAGGTCGCAGCCGTACCCCAAGGCGTTCTTCGGCGACGCGCTCGGCCAGCACGGCCTGCAGCTGCCGAGGAACATCTTCACGCCGCCGACGTATCCCCCGCCGTATTCCAGATACGACACGGCGGCCACGTGGCTGGGGCCGAGCCAGCTGGCGGCGTCGTACACGAGCTGCAACTCCGCGGCCGCTGGGTTAGTACCTTTTTGCTTGTTCATTTTTCACTTTCCCTTATTTTGCTGCGGTCCGCAGTCCATTGGATCCTCAGAAGTATCATGTTCTGACAGAACAAACCCACAATCCCACTAAAGCTTACTATGCACAGCACAGCCCCTAGGAAGAAGTAGTAATAAGTTTATCGAACCGTACGATTTCACAGGTCTGTCTTTTCAAAATATATATACGATACACCTCTTAGAAGTAACAAAACTTTGATATCTGATTTCCTCAATTATTGATAATCCTTTATTCTTTACCGGAATTTTGCAAAAAGTCTTGTTTCTCACACTCCCTATTGAAATATATGCGGGTTGTTCATCTGTTATCAGCTTTCTGATGACGTGACTCCCTTATCTTCTCCATCCTCGGCTTCATCCTTTCTTGTATCTTTGTCTCTCATTTTCAGTTCTCCTACCAGTAGTCCGCCGCTCTTTTCCACTCTGCGGATATCTTCACTCGCATACCTGTTTCTTCCGGAATACTCCCCCCTATCTTTCCATGTCCTCTCTTTTGTTTCTTTATGCTTCTTTTTCCAGCATCTTTGCAGTATGTTGCACTCTTCTCAATACATCATCCTCTTTTCGTACTTTACCGCTCTTCTGTACAATTTCAATCTTCAATTCCATCTCTTCTCTCTCGCTCGCTCCCACTCCCCCTCCCCCTACCAAGAAAAGGGTGATATTCCTTGGTAGTTTTTCACCTCTTGTTCATCTCATTTTTTGTACATAGAATAAATCACTCCCTCTCTCCATTTCCTCCGGAATCCTTTACTCATCTTCATGGTCTTTCTGTCACTCCCTTCGTGCCATGGATCCATACTTCATTCTCTACAGGGTCTTTTTTTAAGCAATGTCACTATTCCGGAAGCTTCTGGTGAACAAAGTACGCAACTTTTTGACAAGGGTATGGCAGCTTCTTGTAGTTTACAGTTTCAAGTTTTGTTTGACACTACAACCATGGTTGGCAGTCATCAACTTCGTGTACAAGGTGCCAAGAGCCTTAAAGTTGCAAATTTGTTGTTTCTTCATTTTGAAATTCAAAATTCTCCTCCATTTCTGTACCAATTCACTTGAAACTTGAAACAAATTGAAACCTAGAATTTGAATTTTGATACGATGAAAGTTGTCTTTGTGCAACTTCAGGATGATGGCCGCCGTTTCCCAAAAAAATCTTCAATCAGAAATGCAGTGCTCGGCGGGTGTCAAAGAATCTCGAGATGTAACTTCAGTGCAGATATTTTTGATTCTCTTCTCAAGATAACAAATGTCCCTGATTACGTCTGTGAATACCTGGTCTTTGAGAATGCCTACAAAGAAAAAACAAAGCGACTTTTTAACACTGTTTCCTTCTATGGCCAAGCACAACATTTTGTTCTGTCGCACCGTGCACACAAAGTTGATGGCTGACAACTGTGGTTGTGGTGTCAAACAAAACTTGAAACTATAAGTTACAAGGTGCTGCCATGCCCCTGTTGATAAGTTTCTTACTTCGCCTGTCAGAAGCCATTCAAATGATGACATCCATAAAAAAAGACCCTGTATTCCATCGCTTCCACAGCGTTTCTCCCATCTTTGGATTTGTATTGATCCTCCTGGTTCCTTCCTCTCTTGTATTATTGTGCTTCCTTCACCTCGCATTGCTCCGTTCTCCACCAAGTACTATGAAGTACTCCCTCCATTCACGCATATCGTTATTCTCGCGCTCACTTTGTCATATTTTCTTTTATCCTTGTTCATGTAATCCCGACTTTATTATCGTGTTCTGTCTCTCAGATCTTCATTCTCTCCATTTTTTTCTGTCATTTTCTTTAGTAAACTACGCAACGAAATTATTGTCGTACTCCAAATTTCACTATTTTTCAAAACAAGAGAACTCCCGACTGGTTTTAACAATTTCAATTCTGCTTGGAGCATTTCAGAGCTTGATTCTCTAGGTATAGAATCGTATCAATTCGAAGATTGATAGATGTCAGCTTGAGTTTCTACAGGGTGTTGAAGAAAGTAGTGCAACATTTATAAAGTTTGACATTCTCCGATTTGAAATAAAACTATTTCATTTGAATTTCAACATCAATGGCATGTAGCTAAAGTTCGTATCTCGGATGGTTTTTGATTTATCTCTCTATCTCTTTTATTTACAGGGTGGTATCGGAAAAATAATTTTTTGGTCTTTTGGTGATAACATTTTCCCTTTTTCATCAATTTTCTGAATTCAGGGCTCATATTGAAGCTGAAGCCTTAGGTAAGGAAACCCAATAAACATAATCGACTCAAGACCAACATTTAAAATATAGGGTGTCTTCAAAAGTGATATATGAATTTATCTGTCCTGGAAAAGTGGAATGTTGCACCACTTTCTTTAACACCCTGTAGAAACTCAAGTTGATATTTATCAATCCTCGAATTGATACGATTCTATACCTAGAGAATCAAGCTCTCAAATGCTTTGAACCGAATTGAAATTGTTCGAACCAGTCGGGAGTTTCCTTGTTTTGAAAAAGGGTCAAATTTGGAGTACGACAATAATTTCGTTGCGTAGTTTATATTTTCCTGGCTTCTATAAATTCCTCTTTCGTTTCCTTGTTCTCTCCAATTTCTCAGTTTTCTTTGTGCTTCTTTCTTCAGTCGTGTGCAGTCTTGCTTCCACTCGTTATCTCTTCTACCGCCGCGTCAACTGTGTTGATTAGTTCCTGCATGTTTTCGTTTATTGTTTCTTCTGGGGATTTCGTTTCTTTTGTCTTTCCATGCTCTTTCTCTTTTATTTCTCTTCCTTATGGCCGATGGTTAGATTCCACTTTGTTCCCAATTCGAAACGTTGCTACTTCCTCGATTGCCTGTCCATTTGCTATCGCATTAATAGATTGTTGTTGTTACATTGCCGCTGACAAATGTATCCTTCATCATCTCCTGCTTCATTTCCGTTCAGAATGTCTCACTCTTCATCTTCAGTGGGTCCTAGAAGCCGTTTTCTCTCCTTATTTTCAGTCTTATTTTTTGATAGCCTTGTTCTTTTCTTGTCCTTTTTTTTTTGTTCAGTTTTTGGAATCATCTTCATTTATCTCCTACCTTGCATTGTAGTAGCCTCCAACAAGTAAGCGTTCTTCCTTTGTTCCGTTTAATCTCTGTTCTATTTTTATTCTGTTCTATTTCTTTTACTCAGTTTTTTCATGCTCGTGCTGTATACTGGATTCTATCCGATTTTCAAAATTCTATCCATCGTAGTTCGTGTTGACAGTGTCGTCTCCAATTCCTCTCCTGCTCCCGTTACTTCTTCCTGTATCCCGTCTATCTTCACTTCCTGGTCCGCATTTCACTTTCCCGGTCCCCCACCCACATGGAAGGGAAAGTATTATAATCGAGCAGAAAAAAGTCCTCGGATATATCCATTTTGAGGAACCTTAAGGCGATTAAGACCATTTCCAGAATTGTCTGTCTCTGTCTGTCTGTCTGTCCTATGTGTAAACGGTAATTGTTGATAAGTTGATTGATCGACTTGACCGCTTGACTTGCGATATGTCATTTGAAAGCCTTTGAAAAACTAGTCAAAACAGTTGGAAGTATTTCTTCATGTCTTTTGTCGAATAGTAAGAAATGTCAAAGTTTGAAACTTTGCCATTTAATCATTAAAAATCTATCCGATGGATTGGAACCAAATTCGACAGACACAACAAAAGAATCAGATAAAGTCTGCAGTCGGAGTTTCCCATTATTTTCCGGACGAGCGTTATAAATTTTCAAACTTTTCCCTGACCGCTACCACCCTAGGAGGTACCACCCGGGTTCGGCCGTTCACCAGACCTTTCTTTGGCCCATTTCGTATCCTTGGATACCAAACCTGCGAGTTGTTATATCGGACTGACCAATCATTGTTCAGGTACTTATGTCAAACTGACGGCCGCACAATTGTGGCAGATATAGGTGTGTGCCCCCTTTGTCTTCGTGCCGTTTAAGCAAGAATGGGCTCCGATCCTCCGTGTTTTCGAGTGTCGTTTGGGGCGCCGATAAACCCCTTGTGTTTTCTGTTTCGGAAGTCCAGTATGCTCATCCCTTTGACGTATATTCTTGCGAACTCTATTGTGTGCGACTCTCTTGTGTGGTTCGGTACCAGGGCCCCATGGTGTCTTCCTGTTGGTTCAAGTCCTAATGGGGCTCCTTCCTAGCTGTGTCGTTTTAAATCTTTCAGGTAACTTGTGTACCTCTTGGCCCTTGGCGCAGCGCCCTTGTGTCTTCTTGGGTTGATTGAAGCCCTGTTGTCGGTCCCCTGGTGTCTTCTTGAGTCTCTTGAAGTCCCGTTGAGCCGCTCTTTTTCTCAGTTTTCAGAATTTTTGTGCTGTCAGGTGTGGTTCGGTACCTACGCTTCTGATGGGCTCGAAGGCTCATTTCACATTAAACATTTTCCGACTTTTTTTTCGTAATTTCCCGTTTTCCAGTTGAACAAAACTAGTAACCGTTTCCGTATATGTACTGACAGACGAGGTTTTGCAGCCTCTTAGAACTCCTTGAAGCGTATTGCTTTTTGATGTGTAGGTATATGCTAATCTTTCAGGATGGTCGTTCGACTTGGTCGATTTTTTTTCAATTTCCCATTTGCCCTTCCCGAAGAGAAGTTTATTAACTGACGTGTCTGGATGCCGCCGGGAAAGTTTTGTATCGCCCACAACAGTTTTTTTTCTTTCAATTCCTAGGAGGTTCAATTCTGAATTACTTCAGCCACTATTCTGAGCGGTTTATAATTTTATTTGGCAAAATTCGAGTGGTGGACTGGAGGTAACTGGCACCGTACAAATCAGTACTAATCGCGTGTGTCGTTTTGCAGGTATCCCCAGCAGGGCTACGCCTCGGCCGCCACCTTCAGCCCGTGCAACGTGAGGCAGGAGGCCGCCGCCGCCGCCAGGTACCCCCCGTACTGGCCGCCCGATAGTGAGTACCCCTCTGGCCCCCACAGTTCGCCCCCTGCTGATCCCCAGCTCCTGTTGCAGTGGTGACTACCGTGAAGGAGGAGCCCGGCAGCCCTTCCTTCAACCCCAAGTGCTACATGTGAGTACGGAGAGAGGCTCGCCCCCTCTTCTCTGCACGCCCTCATTAAGCGACAAGGGGGAGAATCTCCCGATAAAAGAAAAAAGCGCCAAACAAAATTGCGGCTCGCACACACACACACACCATGTGCGTGCCCTATCATTCGCTTATTGTGTTACTCTCATTCTTTTTCTATATTTTTATTATTGTTTTGAAAATGTTTTATTACTTTTACCGTTGCATTCTTGTTATTTTGTGTTATAGTACCTTATACCCTTACCCATTACCCCATATATGTGTAAAAGAAGAGAACGAAGTGCGAAGAAAGCTTTTGTGTTTTATTTTTAATAACTCACTTTTTGTACATATGACCATCTTTCTTCTACTTCAAACCAGTGAATCTCAGATTTTATTTTTTGTATGTGTTACCTCTAATGTAAATATTTCTCTTCTCTACTTTACTATTAATTAATGTTTAGAAAACTCTTGAGATGCATGATGTGGAATTATCAATGCACTGATCATAAAGAGGAAAAAACTGATGATCAAACATAGGAATAATTCTTTATTATTTTATATTCCGTCCTTTTCTCAAGCAATGGGGAGCTGCGACAAGCGGTCCTTGTTTATAATGTATTTATATGTAATATTTAAATGTTGATATGTATGTAAGTGTAAAGATCATAACTATTGCCATATGATTTATCTGTGAATTGATTGTTGATTTTCTTTGACGTGCGCGCACATTTTTTTTGTGTTATGTTCCGCGGCAGCTGAATCTTTTTTTGTCTGAAATGATTAATAAATCAAATAAATAAATTTTCTCTAATCTTGCCTGTTTTTGTTTCCTGACCCTGATACAGTGTCACGTGCTTTTGGATTAGAATCAATTTTTAGAAACCCCATTACTACTATCATCTCCGAGAGCAGCATTATAATTTATAAATACTTGATGATTTAAAAAAAGGCGCGTTTGTGTTCAGAGATGACGTTTCAATTAAGAATACATATAGCATGATGATAATGGATTCACTTCCTAACCCAGATAATGTAAATGAGAACTCGGCGGCTGTGATAATTTCAAGTAAAGTTTATTCAACTCATCGAAAACAAGCGATTTGTCGTAAAAAAAATACATCGGATTAACGAGCGTCAACCTGAGAAACTGCGGGAAGCACGATACAGTTCTGACAAAATAATACTTGAAAAAAATGAATAGACGGAGAAACACAGATTATTATTGATATGAGAAGACTTCTTGAAAATTCAGCTGAAACAAATTATTGCTAGAGTCCAATGAATAAAGCGAGTGAGGCTGGGTGTTTGCATATATGGCGAAGCGTTGTTGTTCGCCGGCCGGGGCTCCCTGTCCGTAGAGATTCACCGCACAAAAATTATGATATCCTCCATGGAAATCGAGCAGTCAAAATAATTCTTTACTAAAATCTTCCCCATTTCTTTCTGCATATTTCATTCACTGTATGTATGAATGTATACACTGTAATTGTTCGTAACGTACCTCGATTGGACTGCAGTTTTGAATACGTACCTACTCATTAACCATTAATCGACGAAACGAATTTGTATCTTCCATAGCAATAAAGGAATCAAAATGATTATTAAACTTGAAACTGCTCCATTTCTTTCTCCACATTTAATTCGATGGATGTATGCATGTATCTTGTAACGATTCGCAAATTTCCCCGATGCCGGAGTTACAGCGCAGCGTTAAATATCCACTTTTAAAACATCATTTCACTTTTTTTTGCAATCACGCAGCCTAACCAGTTTTTTTGTGCCTTTTCCCAACCGCAGAAAATTGACTACCATTTGCAAAAAACCCGATAGCGCCACGAATTCTCGTTCAGGAGGAGTTCAACTACAAGCGGGACAGACGAACGGACTGCAAAGCGCGACTAATGTCGATTTCTTACGAAAATGCGTTGAAAATTGTGCACACCTGTATTACAAAAAGTGAACTTACTTGTCATAATATTCATCTCTATTTCGATATTGCTACGAATGTGCGTTGAATTGGTACTTTTATAATTGAGAAGTAAACGTTCAAACACACTTTGTTTATAACTGCGTACTACTAAATACACGTCAATTATTATTCGCTTTTGGGTATATCGCTTTGGCTAACTCCGCCGATCACACGCTGTTGTAGCTGTGAATAGACATCTGGTGTCGGTCGGCTCATCTGTGCTTATATATTCCAAGTGTTCTCTTCGGGAACATTCCACACTTTCTCCGGCATTTTAGAGCAATCAGCATAACCCGCCAGTAAAGATTCGCGGTTCTAGAAACGGTCATCAGATTCGGTGTATACTCTGGCAAGCTCTCGATCCGCTCATTGTGCAGATGTGTCTACTCGCACGTCTCGATCTCCAGCTTTCTCGAACCTTCCGGAACCGCCGCGTTTGCCTCGAATATAGTGGAATCGCATGACAGCCTCACAACTCGTAAAATATTATGATGTGAAGTGTAATCCCTGAAATACAAAAAAACTAGGCGCTCACGATTTTTCAAAAGAAACTTTGAAATCGCTGACAATTCATTTTTTCCTCCAGTTGGTAGCAATGCCGTAGGGTTATTTAAACAAATTTACACCAACTTATAATACAGCTTGAAAAGCTGAACAAGAAAATGAAGTCAAAAGTACTAAGTGTATGGTAATTGATATCTAATTAGTAAGCAATCGCTCCGAACAAAGTGTCGCAAACGAAGCATCGATCTTTTGCCCTGTTCCAGCCAAAAAGTCGCGCGAGTCCTCAGTTTAATTATTCGTGAACATAAACTCAAGAAAATTCACTACAAGGTTGAAACATAGACGTCGCGTCACCAGCTGCGCTCGCACTCAAATTTATTTTGACTATTTTTTGTCCAAACAAAAAACCCAGAGGAACAAAATCGGTGTATTTGTGCCAAAATTCAGGTGAGTAGGTACCTCAAATTTGCCATTATTCTCACATTTTGTCTTTAGTACCACCGTGACAAGTTATCCTGAATCCTCCACGGGGCCTTCATAGATATATTATACCTATACGACTTTTTTAGTATCTTGTACAAGGGCGCTAGAAAAGCTCGACGCACTGGTGATAGACCCTGAATTTTCAACGAAAAATTAAATTAGCACCAAAACACGTCAAAAGCGACACGAAAATGCACAGGTAAGAGGTAAGTACCTACCTACTACTGATGCTGCATGATATTGTTACGTATTTCGCGTACGGGTTCGAAAATAATTGCGACGATCGTTTTAAAACACACACTGTTTATCACTGCGTACTACAATGAATACACGCCAACAATTATCTACTTGGAAATATCGCAGGTACTTCGCTTTTATCCGCTCGCTACCACTTCGCATTCCAATTCAATACTGGTGCTGTGGGCGATTCATAGTGCTTATATAGGTCCCGACTAGTGTTCCCGAACTTTCCACCATCTTCCAGCAAACTCGACAGAGACACGGCATACGATTTTCTAGGCGACCGACTCCCGAATAATCCCACACATTTCGCGTATAATTCTGCCGTGCTCTAGAGCTGGCGCCGCCGCCGCCGCCAAATAGACAGATGTGTCTTGATCAGGCGTTGGAATCTCCATGAATTTCAATGCCATCACGTATACTCTAGAAATAAACAGAGCTCCGCGCATTTGTACACTGCGGCTGTGGAAGAGTCTAGAAATATCGCGTGTTTGCCAGATTGCACGAGAGTCGTCGCTCGTAGCAATATCATTGATATCTTCCTAACCGTAAATTCTATCCCAGCACTGTTTGGACTCGAGGATGTGAAAATCAAATTAGACAGAGCTACTTTATCGGTGGAAAGTCTTCGCACAACTGACTAGGTGATAAAAATAAAATGTCCTTAGTAGGCTTAGTAGGCAATTATCGATTTTACAGATCACTTGTTTACTGAAATCTGATTCTGTCTCGTTTCGCTTTTTGTTTCATAAGGGGTTCTGGAATCCTCCGTGCTGGAATTTTCTCTAATAACCATGATTAGTTTTTACTTTTTAATATGCCATTTACTCGACTCGCTTTAGTTTCAACTGAATTTGTTATGATGAGACATCTGATACGGGCGATCACTGAAAGTATCACCTATCTGAGTGAGTATTGCGATTACGGAAAAAATGACGCAAAAAAAGAAAGGAAACCTACCATCGCACTGTGCACAATTTGTTGATTTAAAAGTCTTGTATATACAGGGGTCCCAGCAAACATAGGGAAAAGATTTTCCTTCTGAGTCTTCCTGATTCAGAAAAATATAACATATAATTGAATGCATTTTTCTTGCTTCCTAAGATATTGTTACGAGTTGCGAGTTCTTGTGTGATTCCAGTACATTTGAGAGTGAACGCGGTGCTTCTGGATGTTCGAGTAAGCTGTAGATCCCAACGATCGAGCAAAAAACATCTGCACAATGGCCGGAGGTGACGCGATCGAGAGCTTGCCGGTATATACGCGAATCGACTGGCGGCGGTCAATGTGGAACGTGCTAGAGAATCCGTGGAATGTTCCCTAAGATAACACTCGGAGGATATGGCACAGCACAGATGAGCCGACCAACATCAGATTTGAATTCACAACGATAGTGAGCGAGTACATCGGCGAAGTTGATCAAAGCGAAAGTTGATAAGTACGAATAATAATTGACGTGTATTTAGTAGTACGCAGATGAACAGTGTGGCTTTGAACGTTCGTCTCTTGATTACAAAAGTATCCAGCGGAAATAATAGTATGTTGTATTCAGGCCCGCACAAATCTCACTACGCCAGTGCATATCCCAGAGCTGTCTGCTTGGTAAAGTGTAAAAAGGTATGATAAGTACCAGTACATTGCTAATAGTCGTATGTCAGCGAGTGCCTTTGAGGAGAACTGAAGCTTTCGCTTAGTTTACAGGGAGGCGCAGGTGTCGCGAAAACTTTTTGCCCATATGGCAGAAGAACGCCGCTATAAATAATATCCGAGTCCGATGTTTTGAAAACTTGGGTGTCCGTATTGAAAAACTTTCCGGATTATTGTTGAAACTTTTCATCGGGTTATTTTCAAACTTTGGTGCGATTATTTTGAAACGCATCGGTCGGTAGCTGTTAACACATTAGTCTGATGCGAGGTCTAGCTAGCTGATGCGAGCTCCTTCCTCTGTAAGTATATATCTGTTGCGCCTCTTTTGAACAGAGATTTCACTCCGCTAATGATTGATGTGGATGGGCTTGTTGTCGGCAAATGTTTGAGTGAAATATCATGTTTTGTAAATAGTGTGTATGTGTGTGCGCGTTGCGTTGGATGAAACGGCTTCCACAAGGGTGGTTTGGCGGTGGCTGAAGTGCCGCGCAAGTGTTAAACTGCTGCGGAGGGTGGAAGTCATCATTTATGAGAATATCCGGAGGAGCGGTGCCTACTTCTTGTCTTCAACATCTCAGCTGTTGCCCCTTTATCTCCTACGAATTCCCAGAGTATCCGACACCTACTACACTTTTATTTGGGTACCAGTAGGTAGTAGGTACTTGAATACCAGAACGATACTAGATATGTATGTTTCAGAGTTTTTGTGTCTCCGTAATAATTGTTAGTACTGGACAGGGAGCTGGTGTCTCAAAACTTACGTCGTAAGGTACATGAATGAAGCCAACGCGATTTTGTGTGAGAACATCTCATTATCCGAAAATCTGGTCATAAGACAAAAATTTTGGGGGCTTTCGGTCCATAACGCAATTTTGAAATTTTCAATAAAAGGACCAAAAATTACATCCATTCATCAATTTTTTCACAGGTGTGTTGTTGACTCACCCATTAAGTGTGATATATATTTGTAATCAGGATGAAAAGCGGAATCGATGTCCATGTTAAAATACAAGGTGTCCGATTTGAGAAAAAATTTTCGATGTTGCACCCTGTAAGCAATATACCATTGAAAATGATCGTGAACAGATTAGAAACCTACGTGAAAAATCATGTAAGAATTGTTGTTCATTCTTAAAATTATGTCTAAGGGGACGTCTCCAAGAGGGTGAATTTTGGCCCTTTTTTAAAATTTTAAACTTGTTTTATATGAACCGGAAGCTCCCAAAAATGTTGTCTTACGACCCAATTATTGATTGAGGGGATGTTCCCACACAAAAGCCCGTTGATTTCATTCATGAATCTTATTACGTAAGTAAATTTTGGGTATTTTTCGAAAATTGACGAGCCTTTACCAGCCCAGTGATGTAAAATTACCGTGATTTTTTTTTTGCAATTAACCAAGGTAATTTACCGGTTTTTTAATTACCAAATAAATTCTTCGGTAATTTATGTCTCTCTGTGAATTACCAGGAATTTATATTCTTGGTAATTTACCATTTAGGTGTTTTATATTTTTGAGATGAGATTTTATTTTAAATTGATTCATAATGACAGTTCTCTTTATAATTATTAAGAGCTTCACGGGCCGTGCATCAATTTCACAGGAGACAAAGAAGTAAGGCCTATAATGACGTCACTCATAGAGGTAGGTAGTCATTTCGTACCTCCATTGATTGAGCGTATGAACCAAGTCAAAAAAAAATTACAAACCAAACTAAACCCCAACCAGGTAACGAAAAAGTGAAAACAAGAAACATCTAATGAACCTGATGATCTACAAAAATTCAATAACCTTGATTCACTGTTTCCACCTTCTTTTGACCTAATATGGTTCGTGCGATTGTACGACAAATTCAAAAGGACCGTCACTCTTTTGATTCTTTGGATTTTCATTTTTTTCCTTTTTCATTTTCACATTGTTCAATTTTTTTCCAACTTCAGCTCTGACCAATTCTTTATTTCATACTCTGCGACTATCGTTGTAATAAAACAAAGAAAACATAAGTGAAGAAGATGAAGAAGCAGGACATTTTTCTGTAACTTCAAACCCGAGCATAACATCTAAATTGCGTCTACGGTCAAAACAAGCGAATATGCCTCATGGGCATGAGGCTCAGTAGCGCACTTCCTTTTTGAAGGATTAGTGAACGCAAGATGTTATTTAGGGTTCTACCGTTATTTGGGCAGAAATTTCAATTTGGCGGCCTAAATAACGTCAGATTCATGAAATTTGGCTTGAGAATCAAAATGATCGTACTATAGACAAGAGTGAGTTCCAAGTTTCATGAAAATCATTCCACTAATAAGAGATTTCAATATGGCGGCCAAGATGGTGGCAGAATGTTGGAATTTGGCTGGAGAATAAGAATGATCATACGAAACAAAGGTGAGTCCCAAACTCCATGAAAATCGTTAAGTGAATTTCAATATGGCGGCCAAGATGGCAGCAGAGCATCATTTGTCCAAAATCGGATGTATTTTGATGAAGTTCACATCGCCTGTGAATTTCACTCAAATCGGACCACTTTCAAAGAAATTCAAAATGGCGGATCAAAGATGACGGCCAAGTGACAAAAATCATTGGTCAACTTTATATGGTGGTCACGTACGCATTCGATTGGCGTTTGCACCACATCGATATCTCTTTTCGTTGAGGCATAATTCTCCTAGTTCTATTACATACTTTGAAACATGTTCAATATGGAAAATACAAGATGGCGGCGGGGCATCAATTGTCAAAAATTGGATGTATCCAATTGAAATTCACATCGCCCGCGAATTTCACTCGAATCAGACAACTTTCAGAGAAATTCAAAATGGCGGATCAAGATGGCAGCCAAATGACAAAAATAATTGGTCAAATTTATATGATGGACACGTACACATTTCATTGGCGTTTGCACCACATCGATATCTCTTTTCGTTAAGACAATTCTCCTAGTTCTATCACTTTGAAACATGTTCAACATGGAGAATACAAGATGGCGGCGGGGCATCAATTGTCGAAAATTGTATGTATCTGATTGGCAAAATGGCGGATCAAAGATGGCGGCCAAAGGACAAAAGTCGTTGGTCAATTTTATATGGTGGTCACGTACGCATTTGATTGGCGTTTGCACCACATCGATATCTCTTTTCGTTGAGGCATAATTCTCCTAGTTCTATTACTTCGGAACATGTTCAATATGGAGAATACAAGATGGCGGCGGGACATCAATTGTCGAAAATTGGATAGATCTTGATGTGGTTTACATTGCCTGCAAATTTCATTCCAATCGGATCACTTTTAGAGAAATTCAAAATGGCGGATGATCAAAGATGGCGGCAGAATAACAAAAAACTAAAAGTCAACCTGACATCCTGGACATATGTACTATTGATCAGCGTTTACACCACATCGATATCTCTCTTCCCCGAGGAGTTATCCCGGGTACAGATGGACAGACGGACGGACGGACGGACGGACAAAGTGAAGCTAAAAGCGCCTTTTTCCCATTTTTTGGGAAAGTGCGCTGAAAATAATGTCGGTTCCGTATTCAAACGATCTCTCTTGATACGGAGTTCAACGTTATTTCTTATCTGGTGCCCAGTTTTTGCACCTAAAATCTTATAGAACCACCTGCAAGCAAACGGTAAGCTATTTCGAGGAAAAGACAAGCTTGAAAATGGAATGCATGTTGCAGTAATTTACCAAGGGTTGTTTGTAATTTACTCGTAATTTACCAGGTAATTTCACATACTTGAATCAAATCTCAAATAGCTATACCGCGCAAGAGAGACGTCCGACACCTGTAATAATGGGCGCCGCCATCTTGATGGTTATTTAGGGATTTTGGGTGGTGTGGACTGGCACCACTTAGCTACTTGGCCATTTGACTAAGCACGGCATTATTTTGCTTCTCCCTCAAAGTACCTACGTGGAATCAACATCAATAACATCAAGTGGGAATCAACAGGTGAAGAAAAGGTGTGCGATCATTCCAGCATCCAAAAGTTCTGTTGACTACGTGATGTTTATTTACACTGTCAAAAAGCTGTCACTTGACGTTTCGTTTACTCAGAGTACAGTGGCTCCCAACCATCCAACTCGATGTGTGTGATTATTTCGTAATTTCAAGGAAACTAAATACACTTACGTAATGGTACTTGAGAAAACTGGATAGCTATTGTGGAATTGCAGAAGGTTTGATCAGTTTCACGGCCCTTTAGACATTTTGTGGTAGCTATATAGCTCGGTATTTTGAGATACATTGGAAATTAACCATCAAGATGGCGTCATTCTTCAACTCCTTCTGTTGTCAAAAATCCAAAATCTGTTGACGGCAACATAAAACTTTCGCGGAGGTATCCAGAGACGTCAGCAATGATTTTGATCTAAGCGTCCCTCGGGAAGGGGAGATTTGATTGAAAAATTGAAGAAAAAATCGACCAAGTCGAGCAACCATCCTGCAAAAGTAGCTTACGTATACACATCAAGAAGTACAGCGGTTCAAGGACTTTCATGGGCGGGCTGCAGAGCATTCAGTTCCACAGGGAAAACGTCGGGAAATTGAGAAAAAATTGGAAAATTGAAAATAATGCAAAAACCAAATTATCTTTTGTTTGAAAAATAATTGATGAAAATCGGTTTGCGGGTTGAATACCTGGGGCAAAGTTCTAATTATCTGAAATCTGAAAAAAAAAAAACCGAGGGGTGGGCTCAGGGGGCTCCAGAGACACAAGAAGAGACCAGAGGACCGATAGGGCTTCAATAAACCCCAAGAAGGCACAAGGGCGCTCGCTTTGGCCTCAAAGGTAAAAGCAAATCCAAGAAGCACACAAGATATCTGAAAGCTAAACACAAGACAAGTAGGGGGCCCATTATGGCTTCAAACGACAGGAAAACATCATGGGGCCCTGGTACAGAGTTCGCGAGAATATGCCGAAGAGCTGAGCATACTGGGGTTCCAAAAGCTACAGAAAACACAATCGGCTTATCGGAGCCTCAAACGACACAAATAGACCAAGAGCTAGCAACGTTTTATTTACCTCATAAGCAAAATGCGGTTTGATTTCTGGGGCATGTAGAGATGATGATGGGCTTCCATAAAATCTTTGTCTTATGAAAAACACCCCTTGCTTTCTCACAAGACAAGCAAAGAAATGTGCCATTTGACAGCAGTATTCAACAGCGAATTTTCTGGAGTTCTTAATCGATATAAATATCAATTTTATTAGGAATATACAGGGTGGTCCTCGTTTTATGTCATTAAATTTAAGGATTAATAGAAAATGAAAAATGAAGGGGACTTTTTTCAGAAAACATATTTGAGAAATGCCTAATAACAGAGATACAGCCCTTCAAAGTTGGAAATAAATAATCGTTTTTTCCGCATAACTTTTGAACCGTTCAACCGATTTGATTCAAAATAGAACCAAAGGTTTACTGAAATTATCCTCTGTCGAACAATCATAACATGTTCCATAAAAAAGTTTCAGGGGCTTGGACATTAGGGGGTGACCCTACTTTTCCCCCCTTATTTTTCACCCCCTAGTTATTTTTGAAAACTGTTTGTAATTTTGAATTCTACATTCAATTTTGAAGAAAAAATCACCGTTGCAAAATTTTGATTAGAGGTTTCGTTTAGGAGATATTTGGGTTTGAAACTTTGAGAAACATCCCGAAATCGCCACTTTCCAGAACCCAAATTGTTTTTTTCCTGAAAATTTTCCCAGTTTTGAAAAAAATGGTGGTTTATCAACTTAGAAATTCTAGAAAATCTATTTCAGCTGAGAAATCATGAGTTTCTTTGGATTTTAATTTTTAGACCTTTGAAAGTGGCGATTTCGGGATGTTTCCCAAAGTTTCAAACCCAAATATCTCCTAAACGAAGCCTCTAATCAAAATTTTGCAATTGTGATTTTTTCTTCAAAATTGAATGTAAAATTCAAAATTAGTAACAGTTTTCAAAAATAACTAGGGGGTGAATAATAAGGGGGGAAAGTAGGGTTACCCCCTAATGTCTAAGCCCCTAAAACTTTTTCATGGAACATGTTATGATTGTTCGACAGGGGACAATTTCAGTCAACCTTTGGTTCTATTTATAATCAAATCGGTTGAACGGTTCAAAAGTTATGCGAAAAAAACGATCATTCATTTCCAACTTTGAAGGGCTGTATCTCTGTTATTAGGCATTTCTCAAATATGTTTTCTGAAGAAAGTCCCCTTCATTTTTCATTCTCTATCGATCCTTGAATTTAATGACATAAAAGTCGGACCAGCCTGTATAGGTTGAACTATCTTTCAACTAAATTGAATGAAAAAGGACACCGAAATGTATTAGAAACTACCAAAAACCATATTTCCAAGCGGACGGAAGTTGGCACCGGTTTTTCTAGTAGGCGTGATTCGAGAATCGGCCATCAAATGCGATCCAAACAGCTCGGCCTAGCCTACTAGCTTGAACAAATATGAACATGCCAGTTAAGAAAGTCTGGTTTTTGGTAGTTTCTAATACATTACGAGATTCGGTCCTATTCAATTTAGTTGAAAGATAGTTCAATCTATCCATTCCTGATAAAATTGATATTTATATCGATTATGAACCCCAGAAAATCCGCTGTTGAATACTGCTGTCAAATGGCACATTTCTTTGCTTGTCTTGTGAGAAAGCAAGGGGTGTTTTTCATAAGACAAATATTTTATGGAAGCCCATCATCATCTCTACATGCCCCAGAAGTCAAACCGCATTTTGCTTATGAGGTAAATAAAACGTTGCTAGCTCTTGGTCTAAAAGGATTGGGACCCACTGTTGCTTAAACGGCACAAAAAGACACAAAAGAAGACACACCGATATCTGCACCTGAAAAATTTTTCGGGATAAAGCCGCAGTTCTCATCCCATTTCATTCTATTGGAAAATTGCTTGATTTCACGATCTGTCTTAGATTTTCGCCAATGAGGAAATAAAACAAAACAACCTGTGAAATTTGACAGCTAAGGAACATATTTTTAATAACCTTTTGAAATGAGTCCGATTTGTCGTTTATTCAAAACTTGATAATGCAAAAAAACGCCCAATGTAAGCATCAACGGTTCCAGCCGTTCCAGCCAAAACGACACTCCAAGCCCTGAAGAATTATTGGCAAAACAAGGATCTCCCCGGCGGTCTGCCATGGGCAGCAGGGTTTACGTGTAAAAAGTTCAATAATCCAAAGTTCAAAAACTCCACTGTTGCTGAAAGTTGCTTATTAGACAGAAAGAGATGTGATAAGTACCTTTGTCAGTGCCTTCAATTTGCAATTTGGTTTCTTTTTGAGACGGCTCGCATAGGATGAGGTTCTGTCGGTCCTGCCTGGCCGCCGCGCCGTCAACTGAAATCGAAGAAGTCCCGTGCAATTTCGGTGTCTAAACGACGGTGAAACGTTTCTGCCCCCCCCTCATCTGTGTCGCATTTCCACTTATGGCAAGGTAATTTTTCAAGATTTCATTATTTTGATGTCAGTTTGATAAGCAACATACCCTATACTTTTGGACAAGCCAGTTTCACACCAGGTAGAGAAGGCAATGCTGAACTAGAAAATTTGCCCAGCCTACTGGAATCACACTTAAGGTGAACGTACTGTTACGAGTGGCGATTCTCTTGTGCATTTGAGAGCACACGCGGTCCTTCTAGACCGGTGTCGATCAGCGTGTTACGAGTTGCGAAGCCCTAGGCATTCGAAAGCATACGCGATGGTGTGGATTTTTCAATTTACATGGAGATATCAACAGGCGGGTAAGATACATCAGCCCAATTGGAGGAGGCGCCGCTCTACGACACGTCGGCAAATACACCCGAAAAGTGTTGCGATTGTTCGAGATTCGCCTTGGAGCCATATATGCCGCGGTCAATTTGGAATTTGCTAGAGACCGGTGAAAACTTCCAGAATAACAGTCGACGGAGGTATATGTATAAGCATCGATGGATCGGTCGACAAACCAGTCTTTAATTCCGAGCGATAACAGCGAGAAGTAATTGACGATATACCCAAACGCGAATAACAATTGACGTGTATCTATAGTAGTACGCAGTAATAAAGAGAGTATGTTTCAAACGATCGTCTCAATATAAAAGAAACCAACGCGAAATCCGCAACTACTATAACTACTATACCAGTTCTAATTTTTCTGTCAATGGCTATAATGTCACTTCGTCGAGAGCTTCCATTATCAGCCACAGAACGCACTTCTTCGTGAATTTTCATACCAACATTCTGTGTGTTTTCGATAAGGTTAGTCTTAAGACCTGACCATGAATGCGGCCCTTGGATATGTTCTTAAGTGGCATATATACAAACCTCAAATGTGTTAGTGACAGTTGACATTATCAATATCAACTACGTCATCAAGAATATGTGAGTATACGCCACATTGCGGGAGTTTCGAAAAACAAGGGCCGCTCATCGCCTGTCGATGTCTGCCGAAAAAATTAAATGATCGCGTTTAAATGAAACGTCTTGTAAAACCCGACGGCGCGTCCAATAAATTATTTTTATATCTTCTCCCCGCAACGGATTATTTATTCTGATGGTATTTACAAATAACTGGGCCACCTTTATGAATGAAGGAACAGGTTGATACAAGCACTGTAAAAATATTCCCACTTTCAAAATCTATTAAAGTAGTTTACAAGCCGTAATTTATTCGAACATCGGCCGAGCCCGTGCCAAATTATAAATCCTCGCCGCGCCACATCAACGTGAGGACATTGTGGCACCTTTTCTCATCGCCCATTACCGACAATTTTTCACTAGAGAGACATTGTACTACTCAATACTCACGGTGAGCGCTACTTGAAGCACGTTTTTCTCATTTTCGTTTTTTTCTTCCTCAGTCCTGCTCCTGTTGATGCTTTCGGTGATTTAGAAGTCAATTTCGGGAGGCCCCATACTTTTAGCGCCTTAAAATACAAAAAGCGTTTTTGAATGTGTGTGTGTGTGCGGTGCGGCGCGTCCGTCAGCAGCCTCAGTTCTCAGCTGTTGGCAGTACGTCTTGCGACCTACGCTGTCAAGCGGGGCTCAGCTATTTTAAAAAGAATATATCCCGCTACATTCTCGCATTCCCGGCTAATCCCTCAGGACCCCGTGTGATGGTTTCTCTTCGCTTGTTAGTCTCGACGGAGAAACTGGGGCTCGCAGGCCAGGGATTTTCGGAGAGAGCATCAGAGGCTATATGCGAACGGCCGTACGTTAAACGCCTAATCACTTGCTTACGTTCTAAATAACGTTTTGGGAATCTTGGTGGTGGGTATATTTTCAAAATAGCAGGGAGCAGTTCACTCGCAATAATTCTTTTTGTGAATAATGCAGTGATGTGGATCATCACATGAAGAGCGAACATGTCACCCTTTGCTTGTTTGCTTTAGTATCAAGACTGTAGGTAAGACCAAACAGCATATTTATTTACAAATAGCATAAACAGATGGGTATAAAATAATATAGTGGTGATCATAAATACGAGAGTAAATATAATATCTCAACTTTCAACTATTTAAATGGCAAAATATGTTCGTTCAATTTCAAGCCCGTTTTGTTACCGACGCAAAGTTGAAGTTGAACCGTCAAAAGTCAAAAAAAAGTCAAATTGTTACGTCGATTACGTTACTTTTACGTTACATCCTCCCCCGGCTCGCAAAATTTTACGAATCATCAAAAAACATCACAAAAAAAGTTAGATATTCATGCATAACTTGAACTTACCAAAGGAACAATACGGGCTCATATCCCCAAAAGTGCCTCTTTCCTAACGTCTCATGGGTTCACTTTTCTTCTTTCTCGTTCTCAAGATAGCGCTCTTAGGGTATGCAGTCTGCCTAGTAGTACAAATAATTCGATTGCTTATTTGACTGACAACTCACGGTTCAATTCCAAGTGAGGTAGCGCAAAGTTGCGGTGGTGCAAATTGTCAAATACAGCTGACTGATTGGCTGAAATAGGTTGCTTTACTCCGTTGTCATGGTAATCTGACTCAACTTCAGAAGCAAGTCGGATTTAAAAATTGAGCCCTTAGGGCTCGATACCAAGTTGCAGGCGCAAAAGTTGAGACGGCGTAACTTGCCAAATAGAGCGGTCTGATTGGCCGTTGCTATAGTAACCGCACTTACGGCGGTCCCCCCAGCCCCAACTTGGTATCGAGCCGTTAGGGCTGAACTTCAAGTTAGCGGCGCAACTTGTACGCCACTCATTTACGGCATCGATAAGCCAATCATCGCGTCAGATTGTGTTATGTTATGTTGCCATAGTGACCGGACTTACGCTACACTTGCGCGGGCGGATCTCCAACTTGAAATCTAGCCCTTAGTCGAGTCTTTTCTATTTTTTTCTCCCCCATGCCTATGCCACTGAGACTGGTTAACACACCTTCAAAGCACAGGCAGCATACAAAATTAATTTTGATGCTCGTCATTGAAAATTCCAAAATAAATTGCGAGGAGAAAAGTTTCAAAGACTAGGTGTGGGTGATAAAGCTGATGATGGGACCCCTGATCCCTCTTCCTCTTTTTCAAAGCGGAACGCGCCACCGCGTATACACAAACACCACAGGATTATGAGATGTTAAATAGTTGCCGGTTCGTATTCAAAACAAACAAGTCGTGAAATGTTCAGTGCTTATTTTGAAAACTGTCATTTAGGATCTTTATGTTTACTAAACGCGACCCACCGTTCTAACAACACTCGCATCTCTGCATCACCACAAATAATAATTACCTTGAGAGGATGTAAGATTTAGGAGGTAATAGCCAGCACAATAAAATTTGTATCTAGCTTTGACGCTGATCTTGGTGAGAAATATTTCCAATATAAATTATAAAAATAACCAGAGGACGGTGGGATATTATCGAGGATATTTTTCAGAGCTCAGAATTCTGGGCGACTTCAAATAGCTATATATTATTGTTACGAGTTAATAATAATAATTAATAATTGTTTTCCTCCTTCTCAACCTTCTTCTGCTTATAGGAGTTTGTAACATTTTATTAGTTCGGTTTATCAATCAGTACAAAGGTATACATTTCGATGTCACAGTAAATTTTTGCTCAGAAAATGTGTTGCCGCCGGCCGGATTTGATCCTAGGACCTCTAGGTTGGTGTTGTGTTGCGTTAAGCTTCTGAGCTACCGGCCGGTCAGCCGGCATTGTTACGAGTTGCGAGGCTCTCATTTGATTCCACTACATTCAAGAGCAAACGCGGCGATTTCGGAAGACTCGAGAGAACTGGAGATCGCGACGTGCGAAAAACACACACCTGCACAATTGGCGGAGGTGCGACTTTCCAGAGCTTGTCGGTATATACGCGAATCTGATTGACTAGAGTCGTCGCGTTTCTACTGGCGGTGGTTAATGGTTGAATATGCCGGAGAACGTGTGGAATGTTCCCGAAGATAACACTCGGAGCAGGTATATTGGTTTAATTTTTGAAGTGAAACTTCTATTCTCGCGCCTAGATCACAACACACCACTAACGCAGAACCACACATGGGAGTGAAATTGGTTCATGGCATCAGTGGTTGTAACGAACGCCTGTAACGTTGTCTTGTCTGATCTTGGGGCGACCAGCGTCATCCCAGAAAATGGAAGAATGAGCTGTTGCGGCGTTAAGGAGGTATATTCAGAGCCGGGCCTAGCAGGCGCGCAGGCGGGTACGGCAGGCGGCAAGTCATAGGGGCGGTAATATAATAATTAAGTTGAATTTCGAAGGATTCTTTTCAATCCCGCATTTGGTGGGGCTCTCCACTGCCGGTGAGGGGGGCGGCAATTTTTCGGTGGCACGCAGGCGGCAAATAGGCCAGGCCCGACCCTTAGTATATTCTTCAACGGACGTTTACAATTCAAAAATAAAATCGAATGCCGCACACCCAAATGTAGACACAACTTTCAGGAACCTATGTACCTATTAAGCAGGAAAGCAGGGGTGGATGATTAAAGCCCAGAGGGGAAATAAATTTTCGACAATTGAGGCTGAAAGAGTTGCCTAGATATCAGCTGATTGTATAGCGATGATATCATACTGGTTTGACAATCAAATTTTTATGTTTGGAAATTGATTTTTGACATTATTCTTTGTTAATTTTTTGAATGGTTTGATTTCACCTCAATTAAATGTGACATTCTAAATATAAGTACGGTGGCGAGCACATAACTGGGAATACTCATATCAATTCTGTCATTTCAATTTAACCTATGGCCTTATTTTGATTGGAGTAGATAATATCGTACGAACTCTAGAACCACGTAGTTACCTCAAATCACATTCACGAGGTACCTACCTACATACCTATGTAAATACCTATGTATTTTATATTTTTTCAATCAAAATTAATACCGGATCGAGTTTTCCAAACGACATTCTTATACTTTGTGGAGATTATTGGATTGCCATGCTGTGCCTGCCAGAACACAGTTCCACCGTGCTGTAATATAACGGGGAAAATCGTACAGTAAGAAAATCCGTCACGATGTCAACAGAGAATGGGAGTTCAAGCGCCGAGCGCAGCGAGAAAAGAAACAAAAGAAGTCTAATCGTGAAAAAATCATGTCGAAAGTATTCTGCCCTTTGAATGACTCATAATAAGAATAATAATAATAATAATAATAATAAGATTGATAATAAGAAAAACAAGATGATAAAAACTGTTAGGGATCGGAGCGGGAGTACGAAAGGAACACCTCTTCGAACATTGTTTGCTGATTGATTCATATCTATAGAAGTTTCACTTCTTCCGAGGGTGACTATGGTCACGCACCCACGTTTTTTTTTATAAGTTCAAAATCGTGTACAAAGCGCAGATGACCCGACCGACACCAGATTTCGATTCACAGCGATAACAGCAAGTGATCGGCAAAGTTAACCAAAGCGATATACCCAAGTGCGAATAATAACTGACGTGTATTCAGTAGCACGCAGTAATAAACCGAGTGTTTGAACGTTTGTTTCTCGATTATAAAGTATCCAATGCAAATTCGTGACAATAATGTAGAAGAAATGAGAGAGTCTAAGTAAATGATAAAACAAAAATGTTGAACAATTTTAGGAGATTACGTTCTTACTGTAGGACTCATACAACCGAGCTAGTTGTTTGGATGATTTTTCAAGTGCCTATGAGCTCTCTGTCCTCTGTCGTTAAAGCGCGATTTATAGATTGACGCCCGCCCGTCTCACCGTTAAACGCTAGACGTAAGACACAAGACGTTCAAGATAAACTGCTGGTGACGTATGGTGCTGTTTACAGGGCTGGGCAGTATTTCAAATACAAGTATTTAAAATACGTATTTGAAATACATTTGAGTATTTTGTATTTTGTATTTAAATACATTTGATTGAGAAGTATTTGTATTTTGTATTTTGGAATAGTTCAGGCAGCTAGTACTTCGTATTTTGTATTTTAAATACATTTTTCGGAAAAGTATTCGAATTTTCAAAATACAAAATACAAAATACATTTGTTTCCCATGGTCTTTAGTCTGTTCGTAGTAATACTATATTCACCCCATTGACTTTTCTTGCTTAAAAGATTGCATTTTTCACGTTTTACGTTTTACTGGTGAGTGCATCCTACTGTCAGCCACGAGAGGTTCCATGTCGGATGTTAGACAATATTTTTGAAAAGCTGGTTGTCCTCAAAGGAAATCAACATTTGTTATTTTGAAGAATTAATGAATGAAGTGGGGAATAGGTTTGAATATGGAGTTTTCTTTACTTTATGTTTATTTTATTTGTCTTTTCATAGTTGATAATAATTTACTTATTGTTGCGACTGAATCAATCAAGTGTTCCCATTGAAATACTTGCATAATACGGTTTTTTTAATAAAATGGTTAAAATAGGCAATAAGAATGTATTTTGTATTTTGTATTTGGAATACTATAGGTTGTATTTTGTATTTTGGAGTTTCTTGGTTTTCCAAAATACGTATTTTGTATTTTGTATTTCAAAGACATTTCAAGAAGTAGTTTGTATTTTGTATTTCGACTATCTTGGATCGTGTATTTTGTATTTTGTATTTAAATACATTTTTCGAAGTATTTTGCCCAGCCCTGGCTGTTTATAGTTTGGCGCTCGCCCCGCAACGCGCTACCCGTAAGACGCCCGCCCGTGAAAAGATGACCATCTTTCATCTCTTACGTCTAGCGGCTAGCGGGCAGCCAATAAGAAAGAACCAGTCAGCACCACCCGAACAGCAATTCTGCTGATCATTGGTTATTTCTGTTTTATTAACACAAAATTATTGATTCAGAAAGTTCTATCTCGTCAAATTATTTTCAACTATACAGGGTGTTCCATTTTTGCGCTATATCAAAAAAAGATATTTTTTCAAATAAAATGCCCCACTTTTGGTTTCATTTTCTTGTTCAGCTTTTCGAGCTCTATTATAAGTGTATTTTTGTTTTTTCAATTTTTGGCAGTGCTACCAACTAAGAAAAATTGATTTTTTTATAATTTCAAGGTTCATTTTGAAAAATCGTAGAGGCCTCGCTTTTTGGAATAGGTCCCTTCGTTTCGGTTTTTTTGAGTGCGCATGTCTGGCGCGAATTTCATAGTTTCGTACACCGATATTTAAAATTAACACTAAAAAATATTGTAGGGCACCTAAAATTCCACAAATAATTTGGTTGAATGTTAGATACCATTTTTTATATTCAAAGGAAATGTTTCATTGAAATTCAGTTCAATGATCATCTGTGGAAGTTCAGGAACAACGAAAATGGCAACAGCGCTCAAGACTACAAGACATCGGCGTCAACTGTCACTTGTGACAGTTATGATCATACTTCTCGTTTCTACCTGACCTACATTTCATTTGCTCATGTTTTGACGAAAGAACACAACTTATTGAAAATGGCTGTACCGAGAAGGAAGTTCAAAGAAGGTACGAAGAGATGCATTCACGGTATGTGTAAAAGTGACAGCCAGGAACCAGTAGTTCGTCCGGCGGCTAGACAGAGCATGCAGCGTTGCCATTAAACTGACAGGTGTACGAAAGTTTTCAAAATTTGGAGCCTTCAAGCATGCGCACCTGCCCAAACGAAGTAGCCTATTGAGGAATGAAATTTGGCACAACAATAGTCGAATAGATGATGGATAACTTCATGATAAAAAACTTGAAATCCAGTAATACAGGGTGCGCAGAATTTTTTTTCGAACTTCGCCAATTTCAAAGTGCCATGAGTCTTTTTTTTTCAATAGAATGCCCCCTATTCAATATTTCAATCTCACCATTCGATAGCTTTTTTTCCTCCTCTCTCATTTTTACTAGAGGTACCCTACCCTTAAATCTCATAATTTCTGAAATAATTGATAATTTCGATTGAAATTGCAGCTTCATTTGACAAAAAAATGACTTATGGCACTTTGAAATTGGCGAGGTTCGAAAAAAAATTGGGTACACCCTATATCATTGAATATCAAGTTTTTGGTCATGAAGTTATTCATCTTCTATTCGACTATTGTTGTGTCAGGTTTTATATCTTAATTCCAAAAACGAGGCCCCACGATTTCCCAAAATGAACCTTGAGATTATAAAAAAAATATTTTTTTTCGTTGCCAAAAATTGAAAAAACAAAAATACACTCATAATAGAGCTTGAAAAGCAGAACAAGAGAATGAAACCAAAAATTGGGCATTTTGTTTCAAAAAATATCTTTTTTTGTTATAGCGCAAAAATGGAACACCTGTATAGTTAGAAATAATTTTGCAAGATGAAACTTTTTTAATCAATAATTTTATGTGTTACACCTTTTCCTCGATCTTGTAAGGGAACGGCGCTAGGAAAGCTCGACGTACTGTTGCAGGACCCTGTATAACCAAAAAATCCAGTTCCGACACCGATCTACGATGGACTCCCTGGACATGCCATTATTTATCGAGTCAATCGTCAAATACTTGAACTAATTTGCGCATGCTTATGGGTAACGTAACGACGTTCTATAAATTGGCCAAAATATTTACGGGCTATGAATTACGGTTAACGGGTAGCGGCTAACGGTGAGACGGGCGGGCGTCAATCTATAAATCGCGCTTAAGTTTTACTTCTCCGACCCCTAAGAGAAAAGGAGGAGTGCTCTCGAATGCAGCAACGTTGAGCGGGTCCGCAACTTGGATGGGAAACTGCAAGAGCCACTGGGTGGTCTCATCTAGTTCCAGGCCGGCCGAAACTCCTCCTCGGGTGGTCCTAGCGCTATGTAATTTGACTTGACTTGTGATATGTCGTTTAAAAGCCCTTGAAAAACTGTATTCAGAATAGTTGAAGATTCCATCTGGCCTCTGTCAAAAATTAAAAATACGTCAAAGTTCAAGAATTTGAAATTAATCAACTCAAAAACTATCCGATGGATCAAAACCAAATTCGACAGTATAAATGAAATTTAATCTGCGGTGGGAGTTCCCCACAACTTTTCAGTCAGGCACTATGAATTTTCGAGTTTTTTCTTGGCCGATACCGCACCCGGCATGGTTGTTCGCGGGGCTTTTTCCTAGAATAATGCGCGTTCTGTGTATGACTCATCTGAGGCGATATTTCCTGATGGTGAATCGTCTTGACTGGGAGAAACTGCAATTCAACTTTGACTTTTGAATATGATACAAACCATTTCAATTGTTTCGAGAGTTGGCTAGCTCTAACTTTCTTTTTAATTTATCTTGAGGACGTAGAAATCAGGAGGCTTCGTATAAAATATCTACAGGGTGATAGCATTGTATAACTACTCCTAGTAGGCCAGCCGCCGTTCAAATTGTGCAATTTTCGGAAAGCACGGGTAGGTGGCGTGTTCAGCATTTGTCGTTTGGTCGCTCAAATTAGTTATAAATCACGCTGTCTTCAAATTTCAACGTGGCGCCCAACTTACTGATAGATGTTGATGGTTTGGTACAGAAATTTTGATTTTTCTCATTTGCGCTGATGATTTCTTGCGAGCTAATTGCTCTAGGCGATATCTAGCGACAAAATCACAAATTCGAGGCTGACCTACTAGTAATAGTTATACAATGGTGATAGGTAAAACGGTGAAAATAAGCAACATATTCAGCGGATCTCAATTTGAAGAAAACTTATCATGGAGTTAGAGAAACTCTGGGGAGTTCTAAGAAATTTTGGCGTGACTCAAAAAATTTCAGATGAAGAAAGAACTCAGAAAAGGAAATGACATATATTTATAGTGCGATTCTGTAAAAAATTACATTCCATAAATCTGTCATGTAAAAAATCCTATCGGTCATTGGCTGTAGCCTATGTAATAACAGCGAAACAGAGCCTTTATGGGAATGTTACTTTTTACAGAATCGCACAATTAGTCGCAAAAGGCACCTGTTTTGTGCAAGTTACGGGATCTCTGAAATTTAATATTCTAGGAGAACTCTGCATGGGGAATTCCGAGAAATTCTGGGAAAATACAAAGTAACCCCGAAGAAACTCAGTCAGAAAACTGCAGGGGATTCAATCGCAAAAAGAAGTCATTTTGATGCAACTCCGAGGGCCTCATGAGATGAGGAATTAAACATTCTGGGGGGAGTCTGAGGAACTCTCACGATCAGGAAAGACAAGAGATACTCTGGAGGAGCTCAGAAGAAAAACTGCGGGGAGTCAAGTTCAGAAAATGATTTCTTTTGTACAAGTCAGAGCGTATTAAGGGGGTAACTAACTATTTCCAGAGAAATTCTAGGAGAAAGAGACAAGAGTGAGTCTTGAGGAACTTGACCGAATTGCGGGGAATATTGGCAAAAGGGAAATGATTTTTGCAAAATAGAGGATTTCAATGCAGGTCGAAATCACTTAAGGGAATTTAATGGGAGCTCTGAAGAACTCCATCCATCGAAGTCCAGGAGGAGCCAGTGGAATTTAAGTGAAACTCAGGAGAAGAATTCCGGAAGACTGAGTCGCAAAAATGACCACTTCTGCACAGGCTGAAGAGGCTCAAGTGTGAATAAACATTTTGTAGGATCTTTGAGCTCCGAGGAACTATCAGGAATTTCGAAACATTTTGGGAAGACTCAGAGAAACTCTGGGAAAACAACGAGGAATTTAGCCACGAAAGTCTTTTGTATAGGTTTAAAAACTTTAAGAGTAGTGAGTAATTACATATTCTAGGAAAGCTCTAGGAAACTCCAAAGAATTTTGGAAAAAATCAGAAGAGCTTTGGGAAATTCAGTAACCAAAGTCTTTTTTTTTGAGAAAATCAAAGGACATTATATGAAAGGGACCTGAATAATCTGAGGGAACTCTGGGGAAACTCCTAGGAATTCTTGCCAATCCCAGAGGAACCCTGAAGGAGCTCAGCAGAGGAACTCCGGGGAATTCAGTCGCGGCGATCAAATTCAAGAGCCTCAAGTGAAATTAAATATTCAATGAAAACTCTGGGGAATTCCAAAGAATTCCGGAAAACCCAAAGGAACTCTGGGGAAGCTTAGAAGGTGAAATGCAAAGAATTCAGTGTCGGAAAAGTGATTTCTTTTGTACAAGTTGAAAAACCCGAAGGTGAATTAAAAAAAATATTCTAGGCTCGATTTTACGTAAACTTCGGAGAGCTTCTGGAATCTTGAAAAAAATAACTCGACGAAGTCCGGAATTCACTAATTCAGTCACGAAAGCTACTTTTCTGTGCAAGTTTTAGAGCACTAGATAATCTAGAGAATTTTCCCAAGAAATTTTGAAACAACACAGAGGAACTCTGGAGGTGTACTCAGTAGAGGAATTGGAGTAAATGCAGAAGTCAAAGTGATTTTTTTCGTACAAGTTGAACTGTTGAAGAACCTTAAATGAGACCACAACACAAAATACAAGTTGGTCTCGGATGAAAGAGTTAAAAAACTAGAACGATTGCATAGGGTCTCGTAAATTTACTTATCTCGTGGAGGGCGCTGCGGTTTTAATTAAGAACGACAATGACGTCATAGGGACAAATTTTCACGGGCTACCTATAGCTACTCACGGGCACACCTGTACCTGATTCCGTTGCCGATTAGACGACGACGGTTTCAAGCCTGCCATAATTATTACTGATTGTTTGAAGACAATGACGTTTGTCAAAACGACAACAGCAATAACAAGACCATGGGAACGTGATAGGTGAAAATCGGAGGTGAAAATCTAGGTGAAGACATCTTCCCAAGTGACGTCACGATAATATTTTCAAAACGTTTTATCGGCTGATCGGACTCGTATGGAAAACTTAGATTTGTTCTGTATACTCTCAAACTACTTTCCCATAAGTTAGTCAAATAAAATATAGAATCGATTTTTGTGTTGTGGTCTCCTTTAAGGGGAACTGAATATTGTCAAGAAAACTGAGGGAACTCCGAAGAATTCCGAGAAATCCCATAGGTACGACCTACTCTGAGGAGAGGCACTCCGGGGAATTAAATAGCAAAAGTGACCGTGCAAGTTCAAGGACCTCAACTGGGACTAAGTATTCTGGAGGAACTCTGAGGAATTCCGAGAAATTCTTGAAAAACCTAACGGAAATCTGAAGGAGCTCAGCAAAAAAACTCTCAAGTATTCAGTCGAAATAGTGATTTCTTTTTAACAATTCAAAAAGAAGAACGAAAGAGGAAAGATTTGATATTCAGAGAGCAATCCTGAGGAACTCTGCAGAATTCCGAAAAAAAAAACTCAGAAGATCTGGAGGACCTCAGCGGGAAATTCAGTCGCAAAAATAACGTTTCTTTGTGTAAGTCAGAGAACATGGAGAAACTTCAAAAAAATCTGGCAAAAACCCAGCGGAACTCCGGGAAACTCAGTTGTAAAATGGACCTCTTTTGTCTAAATTTCTGCAGCTGTTTAGTTACCCCTCGAGGTGGTTTGACAGTTTTTTCAAAGTCATTTGTGTGTAGCCGCCAAGCGTAGTAATGGACCCAAAAAAAAATATTATACCTACCTCTGATATTATTAAAAGAGGTTATTTCTTATTTCCAAACTTGATTATTTTCACGAGTTGAACCCTCGGTGACACGCATGTGTACAGTATGCAGCTCTTGAATATCAAAATTAATTTGTTCCTCCTCCACTTAATATCCTTCTCGACAGACTAACGACCTGTTGACAATGAATAATTATTTCGAAAAGCGCTTCATGCACCCCTGCACTCGAAAAATTCCAGCAAATAACGCATTTTTGCGTTCGCCAATTTAGACGTTAAACCCCACAGAAAAATTCAAACACGCATATAAAAGTGTCAACATTTTCCAGATTTATTCGGGCGCGCATACGAAATTAAACTAGGTAGAGGTGTCCTCTCTGGATTTTCTCCTCTCTTTTCTGTACAAATGTATTAGGCCCGTGATGAATGGGACTCATTTGCCGCCTCGACAATTTGTAGACGTTTAGGAGAGCCACTTTTTTCGCTCATAAATCTCTCTTTTAATAGTTCGGAATGTCAACTCTCTGCTACGGCTCTTCTCTCTCTCTACATACGTGTGTCATTAGCTCGCGTGTGATCTTTTTATTTTCTTTTTTGAAATGCACTTTGCGGCATTTAGTTGAGGGTGTGAGAAAAACGAAGAAAAAGAGAGCAGGTTTAGAGGATGAGGACGTCTTATTTGGCTGGGAGTGGTGATGTGGGTTCGCGCTCGGAAAACGCTAACTGGCAACGACACTTGGAAACAATAAACATGAGGTGCGTATGTGTGTTGTGTAGATGTAGTGTGTGGCACTGGTGCTGGACTTGGCCTCTTTTAAATCAAATTGGATATGTCGTTTAATCGGTAGTAAAAACTGCGGGGGAAATTTATGCAATCCGGCGTTTCCTCGAGACGTTTGCATTAAATCACGGCTTAATTTTGGATACCGCGAGACCGGCATTGTGCCTCGATGGTCTCGAGCAATAACTTTCCGTGCTGCTGGATATAGCGCGCGCGTTACGGCTCTATAATAAGAGACTTTTCGCAGCAGAGTTCCGGAATTCCAAAAATCAAGAAATATTTTGCAAAGCTTGGAACCTTCTTCTTCACGGGACATGAGCAAGACAAACTCACCCCCCTCCCTCAAGAAGGAATCAGCGACAGGATTTCTGTTCAAGACACCAGCAGGTAGTGAGCGTGCCTCTTAATATGCCGAACCATCGACAGACACTCCACCTCACCGACAAGTCGATTTACCATCCAACAAATTCGAATGCAGTGGAAATAGCCACATAGAAATAATGAGGAATACCATTATTAAAGTAGGTTCAACCCTAGTGTGTGATTCTAGCTGGCTGGGAGTCTGGCCACGCGGATGCCCCTGGAAAGGAGAAATTCGAGAAATCATAGCTCACTAAAATCACACTAGCTTCGCCCCCCCACGACCCCCCTTCAACAATGATCCGACACTTTTTGTGCCAAAAAGGTATCAACGGGATATGATGCGTCAAATTATAACGTATTTGCTTCCAATGGATTGACGGGTTTCATCCCCTCCATTTCAAGTTGCAATTTTTCACCCTCCCTCCAATAACTCAAAACCCCCGGGTGCGATTTTGGATATGTTGTAGAGCACTCAATTCTGAACAGAATATCAAATTTTCAGGACGTCCATATATTTTTCCGAGGTAGAAATCTATCTTTCTTGTACTATTGGAATATCGCAGGTACTTCGCTTCTATCCGCTCGCTACCACTTCGCATTCAATACGAAGTCGCGTCTTAAGGCGACGATCGGTGCTTTATATATATACCTCCGATTAGTGTTCCCGAAATTTCCATCGTCCTCTGGCAAATTCCACAGTGACCCGGCATATGGTTTCTAGACGACTCCGGAATAATCACACACCTTTCGCATGCTTCCCGTGTGTTCTGGAATGACGGCACCTCCGCCCATTCGGCTGATGTTTTCTGATCTACCGTTGAAAGCTCCCTATTCAGATTCAAGGGCAGAAGCCTACACGCGCGCTCTGGAACGCACCAGAGCTCCGCACTTGCACACTGCGACCTAATGGGGAGAAACTAGAAAGATCGCGGGTTCTCCAGAATCGCCGTTCTGGGCAGTTTTTTGCAGAATATTTACTCGAGTTTCGGCTTTTGCAGAAGTCAACTTCTTATACATTCATCTGGTATGGTAAGGACCTATCTATCGTATTAATAAAAAGATCGCAAGTGTATACAAAAGCGGAACACCAAATGACACTATCCGTGAGTTTGACACGTGAGGGGCGTGTTCGCAACAACTTCTGGTTTCACTACTGCCTGCAAAAAATGTTACGTACCTAGGGATGAATAATGGGATATAACTTCTGTGATCTGTTAGTATAACGGGGATTTAATGTAATAAAAACAGCTAGGTATTTTTCTTTATATCACTTTAGTGACTCGTTTAGTGACCTTAACATCAACACCGATTTAAATTTTAAAAGTGTTTGATCTGTTCAGAAGGTAATTTATTTTGAGTTTCGTGGATCTTTCGTTATATAGTTTCACACAGTTCACACTAATCCTATTTGGCAACAGTGTAGTGGGATTTTAATATAATGCGACGCGTAAGTACCTTAGCGCGATTAGGAAGATCCGGTAAATTTGAGATTTTAGCACTTTTCTTCAAAGAGATTTTGTGTGGATGTCAAAGGATTTTATCCTTGATTCTCCTTCGGTATTATTATGAGAATTAACCAGAAATAACGACTTCCTTGTCGTATATCATGGTATATCTCTGTTTTCAAAACTGGATAATTATAAACCAAAGAATAATAATGTTCAAGAAGGTATTTTTATTCCACTAGAAATTTCTCGCACAAAATAAAAATATTATCAATTTTTTGATATGTCTCGCCCAATTTTTGCAGTTATATTTCACCCCCTGAAAGTTTTTACTTTGGATAGAGACGTATTTCAAGCTCCATCAATAGAGTCCGGTCTCGATTAGCCAGGCCGGTTTTGCATTTTCAATTGGAAAACTTTCGGAAAATTGGAACAAATTACTAAAAGATGACTGAAAGAAAGACGAGATCAAACCAGAAAAATGTTTTATCATCCTACGTTTGTAACAAATGGAAACAATATGATGTAATTATGCATTGATAAATTCTTCAACAAAATTACTGTTGGAATTGATTACAAAAAAAAGTACATTACAGTACCCAAAACGCCCCTGTTCAAAATGTCGTTTTCTGCAACAAAAAGAAAAATCGTTTTTATAGACGTTTTTATCTTATGGTTCATTATTCAACAAAGATTATCATTTCCAAACTGGATAAGTAACATCGTAACTACGTAGGTACTATTTTTAGGGAATTTAAAGTTGAAAAGTTTGTTTTTGCCTTGTTGGTGTTTTTCTTTGGCCTTAGAAATTTGGTTTCATTTCATAAGTATATTCCACATTCCTGGGAAAGTTGCATTTTAAGCCGACACCCAGACCACAGCGGGAAAGGAACCCGCAACTTCCGTACCACAGACAAATACCGACCCTCTGTGCTAAGGGGCTGCTATTTAGGGAATAGTGTGTGATTCAACCTGTGTTGTCGAATTTTGATGTCATACAAAACGCGAGTCCAAGACGTTAATTTGAATTTTCAAAAAATCATCCGGAACAAATTTTTTTGCGATCTTCTATCAACCCTTACATTGCTATAAATAAAATTTGGAACATTTTTATAGCTCACCATTTATATCTTCCTTCTTCTCCTCCTCAAAAAATGGAAATATATGAATTTTTCTTCAATGGTTGCAGTTGCCTACTGAAAATATTAGATATTTGAAATAAACTTTCGCATGGCTCCAGCGGCCGCTCTCTCCGCTGCGGCGGTGAGTTCCAGGACGTCTGTTGTCTTCTTAGCGGCGGCGGCGGCTTTATCTGCTGCGTCAGCAGCAGCTTCTTCGGTGAGGGCCGCCTTTTTTGCACCTCTGCCAGCGCTTTTTGGGGTGAAGGGGGTATGGTTTAACCTTTTTTTTCCAAAGAAGACAATCAAGATTGATTTTTAGAATGTTATCGAAAATGATAATTTACCATGTGCGTACCGACACCTCCTCGCCACGCGTCCACAGCCCCTTCTTGTGACGCCTGCATACGTCTGCAAAAAAGTAAAATATTACCAAAACAAAAAGCCGGAAACTAAGTTCGTACGGTTGACTAAATGGAGAATGGGAAAAAATGGAAAAGACACAAAAGGGGGCACACCTATATCTGCAACAATCGTGCGGCCGTCAGTAACAGAGGTACCTACCTCTAAAATTTGTTAGGCCCGATATAACAAAACTCACAGGTTTGGTATCCAAGGATATGAAATGAGCCAAAGGCCGGTTGAACGATTGAGCCCGAGTGATATCGTCCAGGGAAGAAAGTTTGAAAATTCCGAGGAAAATTTATAGCGCCCGTCCGGGAAATGGTGGAAAACTTCAACTGCAGTCTTAATTTGATAGTTTTATTAGGCTGCTCTGTCAAACTTGGTCCCAATCCATCAGCGACAGATATTGAATAATCCACCTTTCCCATTAGAACATTACGCATACCTGTGATAGCACAACTGGCTATCTGTAGCTGCCCCTGTAGTAGCAGTAGCCGTCTGTATAAGTGGGAATCTGCACTCACAGGTATGCGCGCGAGTGATTTCTCTGATGGGAAAGGTGGATTAAATGGCAAATTTTGAACTTTGACATTTTTTGTCATTTTTACCGGAGGGTTTTCACCGGATAGGATTGCTTCAAATTAAATGGATAACCACGAGATTTCAAGGAATTCCCACAAATTACCAACGGCTTGAGGCCATGCCTGCATCACCACCAGAAAAAGGCGCTGTTGCGGCGCTTAATATTACCTGAGATCTTCATGCTATAGGGTGATTCATTAACGTTGCATAGACCAATGGCAGATAGAGGACTTCAATTTTGCTCAAATCTAACAGGACTAACAGCAATATTCCTTTGTTAAAACTTGTCAAGAATTATTGGGTAAATCAGAATCCAGGGCCGCAGATTCGGAAAAAAATGTAACCCTGTTATTTGGTCAAAATTTATATTTTCTGGCCGATTTTCTGCAATACTGTTATCGGATTCGAGCCAAATCGAGGCAAATTTTGTGGTTGACCAGCGATGTGGCTCGATTTTTTCTTGAAAAAAGTTGGCTTCTGTAATTTTTGCTTTTTAGGCCGGCCCTTCTGCCAATAGAGACAAGCCATGAAATTAATTTGAACGAATTCAGTCGAGCAGTGAGCAGAATATGACCGGCGAAAAATGAAAACTTGATCCAAAGTTTCACCTTGTATTTTTTTGTCAAAACTGAAAATGAACTTTTTGGACAAATCACACAGGGTGCATTTTTTCGAACCTGGCCTTAGATTTTGAATTACCCAATACATATTTGAAAAAATGTTTTTCTTGCAATTGTTTTTTCGTATTTGCTCCTATTACATCAAACACAACACAGAGTTCTTTTTTCTTGGAAATATACTTAGGAATGATCAGACCGAAGATTTCTTAGTAGTTTATTGTAAATTGTGATTTTTCCAGTGGCGTAGATCATGGAAATTCGAACCATTTCTACCTTCTCGCCGTACTTTCTACACCACTTGATTATTTAGAAAATATATGACATTTTGCCATCATGATCATCTGAGATCACCTATTTACTATTTAGTACTAGCGGTACACAAAAAAATCCTGCACTTTGTGATACAAATAAGAACTTCGGCATGATTGTTCCTAGAACCAAAATGAATAATTTGGCCCGCTGTTCTTTTCGATTATCCCCTGCTGGTCCGGGACTTAAGGGGCAAAAGGGGGACATAACTTTTTTTGATTCAAGCACTAAACACTGCTATCGATTCATGTTTGATATCATTTCTGAATGACTAGAACCTGCTGATGCTCACGATGTCGCCACTGTCAGAATGATGCGCCTGTCGGGAGACAAGGTAGAGCTGTCAGACTTGCAGTGGGGGTTCCCTGAAATAACAAATTTTGGTCATCGAAGGGGATGTGTGGGGTGTTTTTGACATAACCGAGGCCTGCGAACTCGTTTCTTTGTGTAAAAATGTGATTGGTTCGAAACTGGAAAATATGAGGGGTCAAAATTATGATTATCGATTAATAAACATTTACTATTCGATTCGATTGAACTGAGTTTTGTTGCACTTTTTATTAGGCTGGGTCAGTAAATTATTATGCTGTCATTACCGAGGCGCTGCGCTCTCCAGAAGTCGACTTATGACGAATAATTTCGAATTGAAATAATCCCTGAAACTGGCTGAATGGAACGTTAAGGAAAGTGTGGAGTATAATTTTGGCCGCCTTTAGAGTCATCAAACTTACTTTTTTGCATAAAGATAAAATTCTGTCAATATTGAGGGGGCTCATGGAATATAGATTTTTCGTTTTTTTCTACGCAAGCACTTGTTTCAATCCTTGAAGAAATATATTTCAGCATACATTGATGACGCCGATGCGATGCTGTCATCGCTGAAGCGATACGTCAACCAGAAGCCGAGTGGGGGCTGTAACTCTTTGTACTTGGGGTGCGCGTCTTGAATAAGGTTAGATTGATCTTGAAATATGATGTATTGGGCAACATTTCTAATGTTTTTTGGGTCGCTGATTTCATTTCTCGGTGCAAAATTTTAATTGGGTTAGAATTCGGGGAGAGGGGGGATATCTCCCATGTACTAAGGACAGCTACAACTCCGCTTGTGAGTCAATCAAAATTTTGCATTGAGAAATGAAATCAGCGACCCAAAAAACATCAGAAATGATCGATGCCCAACACATCATATTTCAAGACCAAACTAACCTAATTCAAGACGCGCACCTCAAGTACAAAGAGTTACAGCCCCACTCGGCTTCTGGTTGACGTATCGCTTCAGTGATGACAGCATCGCATCGGCGTCATCATTTTATGCTGAAATGTATTTTTTTAATGTTCAAGGCGAGTGCTTGTGAACCAGAGAGTACAAAATCCCTATTTCATGAGCCCCCTTAATATTGACAGAATTTAATTTTTATGCAAAAAAGTAGACTCTCTGAGTCTAAAGGCGGTAGAAATTATATTCCACTCTTTTTTGAATGGCCACTGCAGCAACTTTCAAGAACTTTTCCAATTCGAATAAATCCGTCATAACTCGACTTCTAGCGAACGCAGCGCCGCGTGACTCGCTAGCACAGCCTAATCAAAAGTGCAACAAAAGTGGAATCAATGCGAGTCGTAAATGTTAGAAAATCAATAATCATAATTTTGACCCCACATATTTTCCACAGTTTCAAACCAGTTACATTTTTACAAAAAGAAATGAGTTCGCAGACCTCGATTATGTCAGAAATGATACCCCACACATCCCCTTCGATGACCAAAATTTATTAATTCAGGAAGCCCCCATCGCAAAATTGACAGCTCTACATTGTCTCCCGACAGGCGCATCATTCTGACAGTGGCGACATCGTGATCAGAAGGCTCTAGTTATCCAGAAATGACATCAAACATGATTTGATAGCAGTGTTTAGTGCTTGCAGCAAAAAATAGTCATGTACCCCTTGTACCCCCCAAATCCCGGACCAGCAGGGGGTGATCGAAAAGAACAGCGGGCCAAATTATTTATTTTGGATCTGGGAACAATTGTGCCGAAGTTCTTGTTTGTATCACAAAATGCAGGATTGTACCAGATTATGTTGTGAACCGCTAGTACTAATTATGACACTTCTGTTGAAAACAAATTGAGATCGACGATCTTGAGCACACAATTTTTCCGCTGATCAGATCGAATATTAATAAATAAATATTACATTTTGTATCACCTCCTCGACTATCTCCATCCATGACTGTTTTAGATACATTATAGTTTATTAGTCCCGAGATTGGTCCCCAAACTGAAAATTATTTACTTTATCAACAGTAAAGTTGGTTGAGTAGCCATCAATGGCGTCGAAGGCATACATGTCATCGCATCTATTTTGTAATTATTGCGGTTTGGAACATAGGAAAATACCTACCTATTTGTTTGTAAATATTTGTATTTTATTTGACAAGATGATCATCAAAAGCTACCTGTTACGACATTCTGTTTTAAAACTCTGGGGGGACAATGAACTATAATTTATCTAAAACAGTCATGATGGAGATGATCGAGGAGATGAAACAAGATACAATGTTTCGCTGTCGATCTGATCAGCGAAAAAATTGTGTTTTTTTAATGGAGTGTCATGCAAGGTGATCTTGGACGATCATACTGCCAGAATGTCATATATTTTCCAAATAATCGAGTGGTGCAGAAAGTACGGTGAGAGGATAGAAATGGTTTGAATTTCTATGATTCTACGCCACTGAAAAGAATACAATTTACAATGAACTCCTAAGAAATCTTCGGTCTGATCATTCTGAAGTATATTTTCAAGAAAAAAGAACCCTGTTATGTGTTTGATGAAATATGAGCTAATACAAAGAAACAGTCGCAAGAAATAACATATTTCTAAATATCTCGAAAACGGCTTGAAATTTAGGGAAACACTTCGATAACTTCTGATAGGACTTTTTTTGAGGGATAATTGTCATTTTTAATTTTTCACATATGTATTAACAATATTTTTCGAAAAAAATGGAAAAAATTGATTTTTACAAAAAACGTCATAATTTCAGTTCAATTAATTTTTTTCGCAAATTTTCTCTTTCGTTTCATGGATTCAATAACTCACCATAATACAAAAGCAAAAGTCAAAAATCTTGAATAGTTGCAAAAATGAAAAAAAAAATGACGTCACAAAAAATTAAAAAATTAAAATCAGAATTTTTCTTGGCTCCCTTTCTTAAAACCTTTCAAATGCTTTTAGGAGTCCACACACCAAATTTCACACTTTTGTCA
The DNA here is from genome assembly GCA_949128115.1 of Anaspis maculata. NCBI lineage: Eukaryota > Metazoa > Arthropoda > Insecta > Coleoptera > Scraptiidae > Anaspis > Anaspis maculata. Next base: position 78,770,228 of record OX421964.1, on the reverse strand, counting down.
CAATTAGAGCCATTTTTACGTGTACCGCTAGGACTAATCCGCAGACAATCAGCATTAATTTGCAAAAAAAAACCGATACCACTACGACTTTTAATTTAGGAGTTCAACTACAAGACGGACAGACGGACAGACGGACGGACATCAAAGCGCGGCTAATAGCGTATTTCCTAGATATTGTTTTGCCTGCCAAATTTTTATTTCTCAAGCGATTTCGACAGATTTGGTATAATTGTGTAGCCAAATACCTAAATAGGATACATGTGTCACATTCACAATCATGCAATATGATCGTACCGTCAAAATTGAAGATGGCGGACACAACTGGAAATAGGCCTTCTTCTGCAGTCGTTTGAAATTGAAATTTGACAGACTCCACAGAAAATTCTCTTCCTTGACGCTATCGCTAGGATGACGCTGACTAAATTGAAGAGAATTGATGGGTACAGAATATTAAATGGGACACTCAAGGAATTTTAAGGGAGAAGGGGTGGGGGTGGGGGTTGAAATTTTTGAAAATATTATTTTTGGAAAGAGAATTTAATTCTTTTGATTCAATATATCGCAGGTAGGTGGTGTCATTTAAAAATTTCAAAGTTGGGGTAAATGCGACGAGGGGGCTGACCGGCTGAAGATAGAAATTTGTCAATATACCTATGTTTTAGATGTCCCCCTCGTCCCCTCGATATAAAAATCGACCTGTTTTTGCTCGAAGAAATATTCACTATGGGATAGGCACTCTGCGGATTTGCTTCAGCGCCAAAAGTTGCGGTTTTTTTGTACTTTTCCTGCAGGAAGTTATCTATTTCCATAACAACAATACCATTTAAATAATCATACCACCTGCAAATGTCAATTTCAACAATTCATAAACTTCAATATTGACAATTTTCCTCACACATACGTTCGCGACTGCCGCATGAGGGTGCTGAAACGGGCGGGATATTCAAAATGTGCAGAGCGCCTATAGGAATCGGGAGTTATTGCAGGTGGATAGTTTTCAAATGATCACCCGGTATATGATTTTTGTAGCCTATTCAATTGGCTACACAAGAACATACCAAACTTGTCAAAATCGGTCAAAAGCTAGGTCAAAAGGGACAAAAATTCGGTGAGGAAAATGAAATAAACAGTGCGGTTTTTTATGGCTCACCCGGTAGAATAATGGAAGCCTCTACCCTCTACAGTCTACACTTACAAAACCAGTGGTTGTGGTATTTCTTTCTCATCATAATTTTGCCAGCAATAGTTTACGAAAATCTTTTCAAATAAGAAACTAGCAGGTTCGAAGGACTAAACTTTGACCCTTCGTAACTTCGAAACTCGCTTCGAAAATAAAAATCAAAGAATCTTTTTATTCTTTTTTGTGAGCTTTCGTGTAATCAAATGAATTCTTCAATCAAGGTCAAAGCAGCCCCAACCCCAGCCAGAGAAGCTTTGCACCCCCGAATTTGAGGTGGAGCACAGCCTGCCTAAATTAATAATAATTAATAATTTGTTCACAGTGTTCACACGATAGAAGATTCCAATAATTTTCCATAAAGTGTGCAGTACTTAACTGCAGGAGATAAACTGTTCATGTAGTAGGTACAGATCAATGAATACGCAAGTAAATCAAAAACATACAACATACCAGAATTTCTCGTGAAAAAACAGCAAAAATTCCCATATTTTCAAAAGACCGACTGACGACGAGATGAGAGGACGAGATTGACGAGAAACGTCAAAACAATAAGGGTCAGGGTCGCCATGGTCACCCGTCCCGCCAACGCCAACTATACAGCTTTGACAAACATCAAACATCCAAACAGTCATTTTTATTTTTTATTTGATTTTCAATATTTGGCTGTGGATCTACGGGAAATTCGGGAAATTCCACTATTTTAAACTTATCAGAGAAAAACTTCATATTTGAATAGCTGATTGGAATTTCAAATCCTGGAAAACCCAAGGGGAAAACCGCAACACACGTTGCGACACCTACTGAATCGTGCTGTGACTGACCCCGGCTACGAACCAAAATCCAAAAACACGATCTCGAGCACGCCGCTAAGCCACTTGTCTGTTTGACATTATGACATATTTGACGTGAAGGTGACGTTTAAACATAACCTAGCTGCTTGTCGATTTTTTAGAGTGCCCCCAAGCATATTTTAACTAATAACATGGTGAAACCGCGAAATCGTAAGCACCCCACGTTCATTTTCAACCTCACCGACTAATCTTCATTGCATGTCTTTTTAGAATTCTCACACTTGACCCCCGAAGAGAAGAAAGTCATAACTGTCGCCGAGATCGTGCAAATCCTGATCAAAGCCCAAGAAGAGAAACGCGACATCAATTTGAACGCCCTGAAAACGAGAATCTCGTCGAAATATGGCTTGCACACGTCGCCGAAGCTCGTCGACATCATCGCCGGAGTGCCGGTCACTCACCGCAAACTCCTCGTCCCGAAACTCATGGCGAAGCCTATACGAACCGCCAGCGGGGTTCGTATTTATTGCATTCTCGTTATCTCCATAAACAGCCACTCATTTGTAGATAGCAGTAGTGGCGGTGATGTGCAAGCCTCACCGTTGCCCCCACATCAACATGACCGGAAACATTTGCGTGTACTGTCCCGGAGGCCCCGATTCAGATTTCGAGTATTCCACACAAAGCTACACCGGCTACGAACCGACTTCCATGCGAGCCATAAGAGCGAGATACGATCCTTATTTACAGACCAGGAATCGAGTTGATCAATTGAAACAACTGGGCCACTCTGTGGATAAAGTTGAGTTTATTGTAATGGGTGGGACGTTCATGAGTCTTCCGGAAAGCTACCGAGACTATTTCATAAGGAATCTGCACGATGCCTTGTCCGGGCACAGGAGTAGTTCGGTAGAAGAAGCCGTAAAGTATTCCGAGAGGGCGAACTGTAAATGTATCGGGATCACTATCGAAACCAGGCCGGATTACTGCTTGCAAAGGCACTTGTCGGATATGCTCAAGTATGGTTGCACGCGACTGGAAATCGGGGTGCAGTCCGTGTACGAAGACGTGGCCAGGGATACGAATCGGGGGCACACCGTCAAATCAGTGTGCGAGACGTTTTGCATATCGAAAGACGCTGGATACAAGGTTGTGACGCACATGATGCCCAATTTGCCGAATGTTGATTTGGAACGCGATATCGAGCAGTTTATCGTAATTTGAATGCCAATTTCTTCAAGTGATTATTATTAAAAACATGTTTTGTAGGAATTTTTTGAAAATCCCGACTTCAGAGCTGATGGTTTGAAGATTTACCCGACTCTGGTGATACGTGGTACTGGACTGTATGAGTTGTGGAAAACTGGACGGTATAAGAGCTATCCGCCGTCGGTTTTAGTGGATTTGATTTCGAATATTTTGGCGTTGGTGCCTCCATGGACTAGGGTTTACAGAGTGCAGAGGGACATTCCCATGCCGCTAGTAAGGTAATAACACTTGGATGGAACTATTTAAAGGTATAGGTATAGTACGTTCAACCTTATTGTGATTCTAGTGAGCTATGATTTTCCGAATTTCTCCTTTCCAAGTGCGTCGCGTGGCGAGACTCCCAGCCAGCTAGAATTACACTAGGATTGAACGCACCATAGTACCAATTTACCCAATTTTTGTAATATTATTTGAAGTAGTAAGTGAGGTAGAAGGTATTTATTGTCAGCAAAAAATCATATTTCCAAAAAGTAAAAGAATCTGTGTCTGTTGAATACGCCACTAAAAAACTTGTGTTGCTTTAAAACAATGTTTTTTGGTTGTCTGGTAAGCGAAAGATGCATTTTCAAAAAAGTAAACGGAACTGTGAAAAGTACTTGAAAGTGGCTTTTCTGGGAGGTGTCATCACATGACATGTGATCACTTTCAGGGTTTTTTCATTAGAGCAAGCTATGGAAAAATGTGATGCTGACTTGATTTTGACGCCTTGATAGATATGCTACGTATAATGTGACAGTTGTCACCGTTATCTCAACGCAATGTACCCTAGAACGAAAATTTTCGAGACTGCGCAGCGAAAGTAAAAAAATGTGAGCCCCCTGGAGTGGAAATTGCTTCGTCGACAAGGGACATCGTTTCTTCCATGGTTGGCGGCTCTTGACTGACCTTGCTAGGTGAGCGGTGGTCACTGAAGAAGTACTAGAGAGAATGGATGAAAATCACCGAGTATTGAGTACTTCTTATTCTAGCTTATGCCTACTGACACAACAAGCATGTATGAAGAAGAAAATACATACAGGAAACGCCACTTGCCATCTTTTTTTCTTTAGCAACCGCCGCTCACCTAGCAGCGTCAGCCAGGAGCCGCCCATATGTCCCTTGTCGATCACAACAATTTCCATTCTAGGGGAGCTCACTTTCTGATACTTTCGCAGCGCAGTTTGGAAAATTTTCACTTGCGGGTGCATCGTGTTAAAATGACGGTGACAGCTTTGTTACGTTATACATAGCACAACACAACACATTTTTTCTATAGCTCGCACTACTGAGGAAAGCCGTAATACTGATTATAGGTACTTTAGTACAATTTTTCCGATAAGACCGAGGACAAGCCTCTCACAGGATCCTTGATTAAAAGTGTTCTGAAGTATGGCTTGTGGCACCTTTTAAATCAGCCATTTTGAAGTAGAACCGAGGTGTCTGATCAGATTTGAGAAATTGTTTCATATTAACTCGTTTTCAGCGTTTTCGAATGTTCACTGTGATATCTGTTCATACAGGGTGAATCATTTTAGGATCACTGAGTGCGTTTCTATCACAGCTTTGGATCCGATCGAAACTCTATCCGATCGGGTCGATCCAGTGCTTTGGCCGGCTTGACTTGAGTCAAGCGGATCGAGCTCGCATCCGCTCTTATTTACTACGTTTCCATGGAGAATTGAAATCGATTTGAAAACGGTATCGGGATTGAAAACTGCATGTAAACACTTGCAGAACTGTATCCAAATCGATTTGAGTTTCAAGGTCGATTCGGCAAATTCTGGGATCGTATCGGGATCGGATCGAAATTACTCATGGAAACCCAATCGGATTGGATCGAAACATCAACAAACAGAAACTGACACATAGCAATGAGTAAAACCGCTGTTCTGGTCGCATCGAGGGTCGCATTCAGACTTGCACCTGTTGTCTGCACTTCTGCCTTCTGCACACTTGCAGTTTGCAGAGTATTTGCACTTTCTTTGATACGTTAGGTTGGGATAGTTTTAGGTTAGGGTTAGACTCACATGACAGATATGTAAACAGAATTCAAATCGATTTGAATACCGAGTTCGAACCACTCATGTGAACACTTCCGTATTCAATCCCGATACCGTTTTCAAATCGATTTCAATTCTCCATGGAAACGTAGTACATGAGTATTATTTCGATCCGATCCCGATACGATTCCAGAATTTGCCGAATCGACCTTGAGACTCAAATCGATTTGAATACGATGTTGCAAGCGTTTACATGCAGTTTTCAATCCCGATACCGTTTTCAAATCGATTTCAATTCTCCATGGAAACGTAGTAATTGTAGCCGATGTGAACAGGATCGGATCGAAGTGGCAGATGACCAACTTGTAAACAAAGCGTGATTTTTACGAAATCAAAGGATGCCTTCCAGTAATTGTAAATAAAATACACCAAGAAAATTCAATGATGAAATATTTTTCGATTTGGCGCAGTTTGATGCGTTTTAAACCATGTTGTTGTCTCTCATAAATTCTAACCTAATTCTGAAGTAGTGAAATAGAATTGAGTGAAGCGGATCGAACGTACGACGATAAAAACGCACTTGACTTTGGATCTTTGGATCTGATCAAAACTCGAGCGGATCAAAAGCTGGGATAGAAACGCAGTCAATGATATTTAAAACAACAAGCAGTGATGATGAATCTGATGCAAACTTCAATTAGTACTTGTTTCGTTTATACAGAATGTTTCACATTTATAGTGCGATTCCATAAAAAATAACATTCTATAAAGGCTCTGTTATGTAAAAAATCCCGTCAGCCATTAGCTGTTGCCTAGGCAAGTAACAGAACGTTTATGGAATGTAACTTTTTAGAGAATCCCACCATTAACCAATGAAAATTCAAGCGTCGATAGAGAATCTAAAAAGATGAAGATTAATTCTAGAAGCCATATTTGAAAAATGCCTTTTGATGGAGATGTATCCCTTCAATGATGGAAATTAATAATCGTTTTATTTTTCGCCTAATTTTTAACCGTTTAATCGATTCTGTTCAAATTTGTTTAGAGTTCACTGAAACAAGTCGCTATTGAACAGTGATATCATGTTTCTTTAGAATATTTCAGGGGATTAGATAATGGGGGGTGTTCCCTCTTTTTTCCCCCTTGTAATGATACGCACCTTACCTGTGCTTCGCTCGTGATCGTCAAAACCTTCCACTGAGACCGTCGTTGTTCAGGAGTGAAACGTCCCGAGGAGGAAGAAGTTGGAGTTCAATGAAACACGTTCATTGTCAGTCAACGAAAAAGGGAGAGTGATGGAATCGAAAAATAGGTACGCAGAGGAAGAACTCTTCAAAGAAACCCCTGCGTATAGCCCAAAGAAGACGACTCTCAAATATGATGTTGCGACAAAGTGTTGAAAACTCACTGATACTCCCCCCCCCCCCATTGAAGCAGACTAAAAGTACCCCAAGCTCACACAGACATTCAAAAGACAAAACTGAAGAAACATTAGCAGACGGAACATGAAAAACCAATACGAAACAATTTGAAATAAGGATAGTTTTGTTGCGCACCCCGTGCATACTAGGATCCTGCAATAGAATCTAATCCAAATGGCTGAAAAAAAAAACGATTATTCATTTCCATCTTTGATGGACTATACCACCGTTATTAGACATTTTTCAAATATGGTTTTTGAAGTGAGTTTTCATCTTTTTAATCCTTAATCGACCCTCAAATCTTTATCGGTTAAATCTGGAACACCCGTATAAACCCGTATTAATTGCAGTTTGGAGTTTACATCAGATTCAACATCACTACTTGAAATTAAAAATATTATTGGCCTAAAATGGTTCGTGTCTGGTGAATATGTACAATCAGAAAAACTTATTGTGGGTACCTAATTTGAAACAGTGTTTTTGTGGATTTTTTGTGAGGGAAAAGTGAAAATCCCAAGAACTAGCAGAAATATGAAAAATGCTTGCGAAGAGCTTTTCTGGAAGGTGTCACATGAACTGCTGTCACAATAAGGGATGGCCCCTCTCCCACCGGCACAAGTCAAAGCAAGTACGACTAGATGTGTTGCGCGACACGGTGGAGGTCGCCGGCTCTCTACAACCCATGTTATAGGCAAAGGAAGAGCCCTAAGTACCCACAAGCACTGATACAGAATACTTTTATTGTCTTCAACTACAGTGTTCTCAAGTCAACGGTACTTACTTTGAACACACACCAACTCGTACTCAGGTATACGATGGGTGAGTCCCATTGGACCTCTACTTCGTTCAAACTCCCGACCGACCAGTCTCCTGGGCGATTTGAAACTGTTTTTTTTTTCAATTTCCTCGAGAGCTAAAAATGAAGTTTTAAAAAATTAACAGAAATACGAAAAGTGCTTGTGAAAAGCTTTCTTGGGAGGTGCCACATGACATAGTTTGATCCACTTTTTCCGACCAACTTTTCCACAGGGCCCTTAATAAAAATTGTCAGAAGTATGGTAGCACCTTCCAAATCAGCTTTTTGCGAGATCAATTCAGATATTTGCCAGATTTGAAAAATTAGTCTATCCAAACTCACCATCACTGTTCAGTTTTGAAATTATTTTTGAGTTTAATATGATCCGTACCTATTAAATTCACCCAAAAAGGCTTATTCCGTTATTAGTTACATGGATTTGAAACTGTATTTCTGTGGTTTTCTCGCAGGCAAAAAATTGAATTCTCATATTATGAGCAAAAATTTGAACAGTGTCTGCGAAGAGCTTTTCTGGGAGGTGCCACATGACATACTTCGATTACAATTTTTCGACTGACCTATAGTTATTATTGATGCTAAAAAGTTTTACTTTGTCTCCCGACGCTTAGTTCTGGAGTCGAACACGGAAACCTGCGAGAACTAGCGCTCGCCCGCATGAAGGACCTGGGCCTCAAGTGCCGAGACGTCCGGACCCGTGAGGTGGGCATAACGGAGATACACGAAAAAGTCCGACCGAACGACGTCGAGCTCATCCGGCGCGACTACCACGCCAACGGCGGCTGGGAGACGTTCCTCAGCTACGAGGACCCCACGCAGGACATCCTCGTCGGCCTGCTGCGACTGAGACGCTGCGAACCGAAGACGACCTACCGTCCCGAGCTCAAGACCGTCGCCTGTTCCGTGGTCCGGGAGCTGCACGTGTACGGTTCCGTGGTTCCGGTCAGCGGCAGGAACGTCAAGAAGTTCCAGCATCAGGGCTACGGAGGGCTGCTGATGGCCAAGGCCGAAGAGATCGCCATCAAGGAGCACAGGTCGAAGAAGATCGCCGTCATTTCCGGCGTCGGAACGAGGAATTACTACCGCAAGCTGGGGTACGAGCTCGAGGGGCCGTACATGATCAAGTGGCTGCAGCCGGAGGCGTACAAGAGCGTTCTGGAGTGCACCGACGGGGAACCGTTGGTGAAGGCCGAGAAATTCGATTCGAAGAGCAGAAGGTTGGGAAATCTGGGACTGTCGGATGAAGAATGGTTCGAGTTGAATAGGTTGTGATCATCTAGATAAGTAATTTTATTGTATAATAATAAAAATAAATTAAGTAGTAAAAGAATGGTTTTAGTGTTATTTAATTAGTAGAAGTGGTCTGGTGAGAAAAAGGCCTGGTGGAAATTGGGCTCCAAAAGGATCTAAGTAATAGAAATGACTTCCGGTTTCTAGGAGACTTGTCAGTCAGTTAAAAAAAAATCACCAAATCAGTTGAATCAGGAAAGTCTACGTTGGTTTAAGTCAACTTGAGAGTCTTGAGACACTTTAAGCAATTTTGGCACAGGTACGTAGACGTGCACCACATCAACAGAAGATGTAAACTTCAACTTTGAGCTGAACGAAAAACTGAAGAAGCAAAATCATCATCGAGGAACAGTTAATGACCACTATCGCAAAATTCAACTGCTGAAATCTTTATTTTGCGCCTCGTTGCGGTTATGAAGATGGAATTTCCGGAAACCTGCAAAACACGGCGCATGTAGCGGTTACCCAGAGCTCAGTTTTAGGACCAGTTCTATTCAATTTCGTTATCTGACCATTTATTTCTCTAGTTTCGATTCTTGTCTGGGTTGCATGTCAGGCAAGCTTTTCCAGCAGTCCCACGTTTTCAAAACAATTTGACATGAAGCAATAGGTACTCCAGTCCAGTTTGAGCTGAACAAGATGAATAGAAGTTCCAGCGTTCACTTTTTAAAGCCATCAAGTAGATGACAAAGCTTGAAATCGCAAAATCCAGCAGAAATCCTCACGCTGCATTGCGGACATGACCTCGAAATTTTGATAAACACAGCCATATAGACAGCATTAATTGTTTACCCAGAGCTCACTCTTAGGACCGATTTTATCCAATTTCGCCGGCATTCCTTTCTAGTTTTAATTCCGATCCGGTTGCATATGACAAACGAGTTTTTTGAGTGCTGTCCTGTCTTCAGAATCAGAACAATTCTGGCTCTGACGCTCTATGTTCGTAAAGCGCAGAGCAGTGTCTCTGGTGATCGTACAGACATGTTTTCAGAGATCGTAGAGCAATAATTCCGAATACTGTAGAGCGACACAGTTCGATATTCTTGTGGAGCACGTTACCAAGAATCTTATAGCGATATTCAAGGACTTTAGAAATTATATTTTCTCCTACGGAATCGGGAATTTATCGTTACAACCAGCACTTGCGATCGCTTGGCCAAAATTATAGTTAAAATTCAAGCACTTGTGATATTACTGTTGATTATCACATACAACGCTCTTGTTCATTCGAGCTGTAAGGATGATAATCACTTACCTATTTTCCACTGTCAAGGGCAACTGAATAAATTGGATACAAACAACAGAATCTAACATCTGTCACTTTGGACTTCTTTTTTTGCAGTAATCAGCAAAATTGTGCTTGGAATTTTCCCATATAGTTATTGCTAAGCGTTTCCCTCGGGCCTTGGGCTGGTTGTCCCTAGATAAATGCCCTTCTCCTACGGAGTCGAGTATTCAATCATTCATCATTACAACCAGTACTCGCGATCGCTTGGCCAGAATTATCCTAAAAATCTAGGCACTTATGATGTTACTGTTGAATGTTGATTATCGTTCCAGTATTTCTGATGATTATTGTAGTGCGACATTTCCAAGACTTCTTTCTATATCGACGTTTATATTCGTAAGAGATCTCTAAGGTAAACATTAGTGATAAGATCTTGAAACGACATTTCTTGGCATTGCAGAGCAACATATGCAAGGATGCGAGAGCATTGCGATGCCCCTGAAGATCGTGGAGTAATATCAAGGAATTTTTTCAATGGCATCGGTAAGAAGCCTTGTTGTACTATCTACTGCGAACTGCGACAATATTGATTATAGAAAAACTACATCCATGCAAAAAAAAATTGAAAGTAGCTGCTGTTTCACTTTTTTCTTTAGGAAGCTAGTATTTACCTACAGCGCTTCCTCCGCTGCGCAGGATAAATAGTAGGGTGGGCCGAAAAAATAAAAATTTGCCAAATCGAAAAATAATAGTGCGGAAAACTTGTATTTGAGCTTTATAAGTATTCCTATGAAAATTTGAAAAAAATTAATTTAGGTCTTGGGGTGCCACAAAGCACTTGAAATTTAAAAAAATTGAATTTCTTTGAATTTTTTTTTCAAATCCAAGCATTTTTCCCAATTTTTTTTTGCCGAAGGTTTGTATTGGGTCTTTGACATTGTGTGTACAATTTTTTGTTTCAATTAGTCAAGTTTCTGATTTTTACATGACATTTTCTGAAATGAATGGATTTTTTTCAACTATTATAACTTTCTAATGTCCTGTAGAACCAAAAATCTTGACTAATTGAAACAAAAAATTGTACACACAATGTCAAAGACCCAATACAAACCTTCGGCAAAAAAAATTGGAAAAAATGCTTGGATTTAAAAAAAAATTCAAAGAATTTCAATTTTTTTAAATTTCAAGTGCTTTGTGGCACCCCAAGACCTAAATTAATTTTTTTCAAATTTTCATAGGAATACTTATAAAGCTCAAATACAAGTTTTCCGCACTATTATTTTTCGATTTGGCAAATTTTTATTTTTTCGGCCCACCCTAATAAATAGGACAAACGATTGTACCTATTTAGATACTAAAATCTGAAAATCCACTCATCCGACGATGCTTGGTTTTCAAATAGCTACGAACAAAAAATATCACTTTCGAAAAAAAATAGAATGCCTACCCAAGAGATCTCTGGTGGCTGGGTACGGAACTGAAATAGCCATCTAGTATGCAACACCCGCACTGTGCAGAAAGTGGTTGCAGAAATCTGTCTTTATTTTCACATTGGTGCAGGTACAATTTTCAAGAGGGCTACTCTAGACACACAGAAAACTGTTGCTCGATTTTTTGCTACCGTTCCCTAGATGGCAGCAGCAAAGCACAAGCTGCTGGGCTGCCATCTAGTATACAGTAGCGAAGTCGAGACTAGTAGTTTCCTTTCTGCTTCCCAATTCCCATCTAGCGCATGAAAATTGAAGCTGTTTATTCCATCCAACAATTTCCTTCATAAGGTATCTGGTACTATTAAGTAACGTACAGTAGATGGCACTGGTAGTTTCATGCAGTTCCATGCACAGTCGCAGGATGTCGCTGTCCCAAAAAAACACAATCATCGCGATTTAGGATTCGGCAAGAGATCATCCAGGGGTGAGAGTAGGTAATAGTATATTATTCAACAAGCGGGTAATGATTGCTTTTATACTCATGAGGATGCAGTTTGCCGAAAATCGTAGAGTGACGCTTCTGAGGTCTATGGAGCGATATCTTCAAGAATCCTGTAGCAGTAGATAAAATAAATATGATGCGATTAGTTTTTCTTTCATCACAACTAAATATGTACAAATTGTTCAGGAAAAAAAACAATAGGCATTTGATTTACATCAGATCAGGAAACTCTTTAATTTGTTTTTTGATCCTCAACAGCATCTTTGTGTACCACGGTTCCAGGAGGCTCAGGTGGTCGTACTCGCGGACGATCCTGGTGAAGGCGTCCACGTCGCACTCTTCCATGCTGACGATGATGTTCCTCAGCAGTTTGCACTCGCGGCTGCCCTCGAAAGCCGGCGACCTGTCGACGTACATGCTCAGAGTGTGCTTGGCACTGACCACGTCCTGGCACAGGTGGCAGAGAACCGCCCTGAAGAGGTTCTCCTTGGCGCTGTACTGCAGCAGCGTGTTCTTCAGATCGGCAAAGGCCACTTCTTCGTAGATCTGGATGGCGCGTCGGTAGTCTTCGAACTCGACGGCGCAGTAGTGGGCCACTTTCAGCGAGCACTTCTTGGCGTAGGCGTGGTTCTCTTCCACTTTGTAGTAGTCGGCGGCCTGCTCGAAGTGCTGGACCGCGTTCTCAATGTCCAGGGCGTGCTCGTAGATCTCGGCGATCGAGTTGTGCAGCTTGGCCGCCTGCACGAACCTGTTTTTAAAGGAAATTAATCGTTGGTACAATAATTGATTTGAATTGGTTTTAAAAATAGAGAACCAGCTGTATAACTTCTTAGAACAAAAAGTCTGAGTTGGATGAAAGAATTTAAGCTTTATTTTAGAATAATATAAACGACCTTAGGTGATTTGATAGTGAGATGAAGAGAAGGACCAATGCTAGATTAGAAGTACCTATACAGGGTGATTCATGAGTGACCTTACATAGGCTGATGGGAGATACAGGACTTCGGGGCGAGTCAGGATCCACTGAATAAATTTTATTTTCTCGAATGGTTACGAAGATACAGGGTGTTTTGTGTGTTTCGTATGGAACTTTGATAAGCGATATTTCTGAAACGGCAAGAGGTATTTTGTTGAAATTCACCAGTAATATTTCTCTGTTGGAACTCATCCCGAAGCCATACCGAGTAAGTCAAAATCCAGGGCCGGGCTAGAAAAAAGGTGCCCCTTTTTTGTTTCATCAAAAAGTACATTTTCTGAACGCTTTTTTGAAAAACTGCTATCGGATTCAAAAAGCTAAGGAAAAATGCTTTAAGAATCACTCTTCAATTTAGATGGCACACCTGAACCGTTTCGACAATAAAATTAAAAGTAAAATTTGTGGGTGACTTCCCATTTTCGACCGGACATAATCGACTCATTGTTCGATTGAATTCATCAAAATTCATTTTTTGGCTTGTCTCTGTTGAATAGAAGAGCTTGGTTGAAAGAAAAAATTCAGAGCCGACAATTTTTTTTTTATGACAAAATCGAGAGTGAAACCAAAATTAGACTCGATTTGATCGTAAAAAAAAATTCTTCGGCTATGGAATTTTTCTTCTTACCAAGCCCTTCTATTCCAGAGAGACAAGCTAAAAAATGAATTTGAATGAATTCAATCAAACAATGAGTCGATTATGTCCGGTCAAAAATGGAAACTTACCCATAAATTTCACTTTCAATTTTTATGTCGAAACGGTTTAGGTGTGCCATCTAAATTGAAGAATGATTCTTGAAGCATTTTTTCTTAGCTTTTCGAATCCGATAGCGGCTTTTTAGAAAAGCGGTCAGAAAATATACTTTTTGATCAAATAAAAAAGGGGCACATTTTTTCAATCCCGGCCCTAGATTTTGACTTACCCAGCATGGCTTCAGGCTAAGTCTCAGAAGAGAAATATTACTGGTGAATTTCAAGAAAATATCTCTAGCCGTTTCAGAAATATCGCTCATCAAAGTTTCATACGGAATACACAAAACACCCTGTATCTTCGTAACCAATGGAGAAAACAAAATTTCTTCGGTGGATCCGGACTCGCCTCGAAATCCTCTATCTCCCATTAGCCTATGTAAGGTCACTCATGAATCACCCTGTAGGTAGGAGCGAAATATAAAAAGAACTGTCCGTGCATGAAGGAGGCGGTTGAACGCTGGGTCCTCGGCAGTGTGGATTTGAATAGACCACGTGGAGAGACTATTTTCAATTAATTAGGTGAGGAGTGACTGGCACAGACGATCTACTGGCACAGAGGCAACTAGGGAATACCTACCTAGTTGTAAGCAAATCCTCAAGGCAGAAGGAAGAAGAGAATATAATATAGAAAACACGAACCTGCCCAAGTCGGTGTAGATCTGGATGGCGCTCAGCAGGCAGTTGACGGCGCTGCTGTGGTCGTACTTCTCGAAGCACTTGGACGCCAGAACGAAGCTGTTGGCTGCTTCGCTGCGGTTGTGCTGCAGGTTGTTCAGGTCGGCGGCTATCCGAAACACGGAGCCGGCCTCGAGCCAGTTCTGGGCCATCTTGAACAGGTTGCCGGCCTTGTGGTAGATCTCGATGGCCTCTTCGGTGCGGTTCCCTTTGCCGCCGCCGAACAGCGACTGGAAGAAGCCCTTGGGGGACATTTTCTTTTCGGCCTCCGCGACGAGATTCCTTGCTTGCTCTTCGTGTAGCTTTGCTCTGTTCATTTCACAATTTCAAACCCTCTGTTCACAACGACATTGCCTAACATAGAACTCTAATTGCCGACCAATATGTGCGATATGATGCCGTCATAGCTTCATGCCAAATTGAAGTGATGCCAATCATGATGCCAGATGCCAGTTTGTTGGCGCTGTCGTTTATTCCTTGTCATTTTCTTTTGACTGCCACGTGTTCTACAATGAAATCAACAGTAATTATCTTGGTCAAGACAGGGTAGCCCTGACGCCGTATAATGCATCAGCCGCGTAATTGGTCATGTGGACCACCAATTTTGCCATTTCAAACAAGACTCCCTTTGACCCTCGCTTTGACCAAGATAATTTTGTATCTCAAGGTATAATCAATTTCACGGCTATCTGCATTAGAGCAAGCTATGGAAAAATTATTTTTTGTTGGTAGGAATGAGTAGGAATCCATAACCGTCGTCGTAGAAGGTTTGTGTAAATGTGGTATGTGAAAAGGTTAGGTCTTGTGGCATTTGTGGCAGATGTCACCCGCCGCGTGGTGTGATGCACGTCAAGTCAAAATGTTCAGTTTATTTGGGGAGAACAGATAAACACGTGTTCCTCGGAGTGTCAATTAGCTGGACACCTAGTTGGTGGCTCTTTACTTGTGCTTTGGTAGTGGCGGCCAGTGAGCCAGTGTGTTAAATGACGCCCACAGATGATGACGCCCACAGATGATGACGCCAAAGGAAGTCAGCGGTAGCACTAAAGGGAAGTAAGACTGATAGTAGGAAGTACTACGTGCTCTACAACACTAAAACAGCATACAAGCCCAAAGAAGATGAAGAAGGGAATACATACATGAAATGGTCAATAATTTCATGTTGAGAAGATCTTCCAACACAGAGTGCACTCACGCGTCGTGTCTCGACTGTCTTGTCTTGTACAGTGCAACTCCATAAATCAATGTCCATGGAATTTTCTCAACCTCACTGGGGCCACTGGACAGGCATTTTCATTAATTTTTCTTTCCTTTAGTGCTGCCGCTGACTTCCTTTGGCGTCATTTTATACACTGGCTCACTGGCCGCCACTACCAGAGCACAAGCAAAGACCCACCAACCCGTGAAGACGGTGTGTAGCAAATTTACACTCCGGGGAACACGTGTTTATCTGTTTTCCCCAATAAAACTAAACATTTTGACTTGATGTGCATCACACCGCGCGACGGGTGACATCTGCCACAATACCTAACCTTTCCACATACCACATTTACACAAACTATCTGCGACGACGGTTATGGATTCCTACTCATTCCTACCAACAAAAAATAATTTTTCCATAGCTTGCTCTAATGCAGATAGCCGTGAAATTGATTATAGTACCTATTATTATATACCGGGTGATCATTTGAAAACTATCCACCTGCAATATCTCCCGATTCCTAGTGCAAATGTCTTTGAGCAAAAACAGGTCGATTTTTTTATCGAGGGGGACATCTAAAACATACGTTGGAGAATTTATATCTTGAGCCCCCTTGCCCCCACTCACCCCAACTTTGAAATTTCAAATGACACCACCTACCTTGAGATACATCAAATCAAAGAAAATTAAATTCTCTTTCTTAAAAAAATATTTTGAAATTTTTCAACCCTACCCCCCGTTCTTCCTAAAATTCTCTGAGTGTCCGAGTTAATATTCTTGACCTCCATTTCCCTTCAATACAGTCAACGTCATCCTGCACAGCTTCAAAAGAAAAAATTTTCTACAAAAAAAGTGCCACCCAAATCCACCCTTTCGCTCCCCCCACCTGACCTTAAAAATCTAAAATGTCAATACCCACTTTGTAATACATCAAATTGAAGGAAATTGAATTCTCTTCCTGAAAAAGATTTTTCACAATTTTTAAAGCCCCCCATTTCCCCCCTAGAATACTCCAAATGACCAATTTATTGGGGGAGGGGTAGAAAATTTCAAAAAAAAAATTTTCAGAAAGAGAATTCAATTCTCTTCAATTTGATGTATCACAAAGTAGGTGGTGTTTTGTTAAATTTGGGAGTTGAGGTGGGGGAGAGCAAAGGGGTGAATTTGGGCAGCACTTTTTCCACCAAAAATTTTCTTGTTCGATGCTATTTAGAATGACGCTGACTGAATTGAGAAAAAAATGAGGGGTCCAGAATATAAAATGGGACAGTCAGAGAATTTTTAGGGGTGGGGTTAAAAATTTTGGAAATATTTTTTCCAGAAAGAAAATTAATTTCTCTTCAGTTTGATGTATCGCAAGGTAGGTAGTGTCATTTGAAATTTTAAAGTTGGGGTGAGTGGGGGCGAGGGGGGTGAATATAGAAATTTGTCAATGTATGTTTTAGATGTCCCCCCCGATATGAAAATCGACCTGTTTTTGCTCGAAAAAATATTCACTAGGAATCGGGAGTTATTGCAGGTGGATAGTTTTCAAATGATCACCCGGTATTATAGGTGTGCCTCCCAAGCAACTACGCACCGTAAGACCAGACCGCTCTGTGCTACTACAAACAAATCGTCTTCATAGGGATCCTATAGCATATGCGATATGCGCCAATCACCATCCACCATACTTCAGAATAATCTGCTCCAGGGTTCTCAACTCCTGCCTGAAAAGTTCTAACATGCAAGAAAGGACTGTGCCACTGTGCCCTCGATTTTTGAATTCAATGCCGTTTTCCTGCGTGCTGTTTCTCTGTAGTACCAGCTAGTGGACACCGCTATTATTATTGTTGTTCAAATTTTACGAAGCCTTCTGGGCGAATTTTCGGGGCTAGGCAATCTGTCAAGGAAGGTCCTAGATACCGACCGGTTATAGTAAGTGCCTACCTACCTCTCTACTTACCTATATTGTTATGAGCGGCAATTTCCGTTCCTTCTGGAGAACACGCGACCTTTCTAGACTCTTCCCATTAGGTCGCAGTGTACAAGTGCAAAGCTCTAGTGCATTCCAGAACATGCGTGTAGGCTTTGGCCCGTGGAACTGAATGGAGACTTCAACGGTCGATCAGAAAACATGAGCCATTTTGGCGGAGATGCCGACATTCCAGAACACACGGGAAGCACGCGAAAGGTGTGTGATTTTTTGGGAGTCGCCCAGAAATCGTATGCCGGGTCACTGTGGAATTTTCTGGAGGATCCATGGAACATTCGAGATGATTAGTCGGAGCTATATGAAGCACCGACCTCGGCCTACGCAGCAGTATTGAATTGGAAGTGATCGAGTGCGTTAGAAGCAAAGTAGTCTCAGCGATATTCCTAAGTAAATAATTGTTGGCGTGTATTTATTGTAGTAGGTACGTAGTAATAAAAAGTGTTTTAAAATGATCGCCTCAATTATAAACGAACCCGTTCGCGAAATACATAACACTATGATGAATTATTTTACAAAGGCCAGGAAAAAATGTTAGAATTCGTAGCGCCAGACTCGGAAATAGTGGAAAGGTACCCGGGGTCCTGTCACTATGAGCAGAATTTTACGCTTGAAACATCACGTTGCATAGCAGCAGCTATCAGAGAAGCAGTTGCTACGCAATGTAACGTCACAAGCGTAGAATTCTACTCATCGTGATAGGGCCCCAGGCTTAGAAGTCCTATCACAGCGGCTAGAATAATACCTACATTTGTGACATTGCCTAGCCGCGAGAGCAACTAAGCACTGTAACGTAAACGTAAATAACTTTTGAAGTAAAAGTGAAGTGACAAGCTGGGGGGATACGGCTACGGCTGATGGCACCTGCAAAGTTCTGAAGCAAAACTATCAGCGGCCATCAGCCGGATCCTCCCAGCCGCAGCGCTCCAGCTTATCACTTTATTTTTGCTCCAAAAAGTCATTTTACTGAAAAGTAAAAGTGGACGAGATATAACGATATAAGTAGTATTCTACGCGTCGTGATAGGGCCTCTGGAGTGGGATCACGACGATTAGAAATGCCACTTTTGTGACGTTCGGCGTTGCTTAGCCGCAGCCAATCAGAGTGGTGGTTTACAGGCAACGTGATAGGACTCCGCTACAGTAGTGACGTCACATGGTGTATACGGTATACGTATCGTAATCTCACCCCTGTACGGTCCAAAGCCACACTGATTAGATTTAGAGCCCTCACCAAGGGGTCGCAGGCAACCCAGTTATACCATTTCTTTGTTTGTTGCATCTATCTGGAGGAGCAAGGTAGAAATTCAATCACAGGGGTTAATTTTATAGTTCTTCAATTTTGATTTTGCTCTCAAATAACTGCAAGAAATAGTGAGTTTGCATAATTGGGTTGCCTACCCGCTTAAGAGATTGTTCTTGATGGGTTGTATAACATGTAGATTGTAGAAGGGACATCCACAAGGGACTCTGTTGTATACATCATTCAACTGGTCAACTGCTTACGCTCTCAGCGGTAAACAGCATTATTTAAAAGTTGACAGTCTGTGCCTGACGTCATTGCTACGTTTCAGATGGACAGTGGACCAGAAAACTGACACTGAAACAAAGACATGAATGCCAGACGGCGATGCTAGTCAAGCTATCACTTGCTACAACCTCTAACCTGATTAAAACAGGTGCGCCCTATCATGAGTGGAATATAGCCTGTCCGATTTCTACATGGTTCTAGTGGGCTGCGATCGGCCGATGACGACCAGAAACAGAGCCCACTCGACTCATGTAGAAATCAGACAGCCTATTCGCGATTTTAACTATCGATGGGGGCGCTGTAAACAAGATGGAGGATTGTTAAGTTTTTCTGTCACCTGTCATCGTGCGTTGTATAACGGTTGTACCAATAGTTCATAAATTGAAGGGGTCAAGGGTGCCTGTGAGTCTGAAAACGTCTGTCGGAACTAGCATCGTTCTTATTGTCTCTAAGTTTGACAAATTTATTACAAAAGGGGTAATGGTAATACCCTTGACACACAGACTAGAAAACCTAATGATCATTAAGCGTAAATTACGATATAAATAGGGTGATTGCATGAAATTCGTTTACCTGATCACCGGCAGGCAGCGCAAGAATCGAGTTGTTTTGACGTTTGTTAGGGAATTGCATTTGGGGTACATAACAGTTAACACATGAAAGAGTTGTAAGGTGCATTGTTAGAATGATTGGAAATCACAATCTCGATCTTGTAAACGCCGAACAAAACAGTATGAACAAAATACGTAAAAATAACTGTATTTAGTGAGGTTAATCCGCTTGACGTTGAGTCCGACATGGATGAAACTTGACAGATGACAATGACACTATTGTCATTTTGTCATAAACTCCCTCTACATGCAATCACCATATTACTAGTGTGTCACGTCGTCATTCACTTGATGATCATTTAGAACGTCATTTAAGACCTTAATGATCATTAACTAGGAGTACCTAACCATAATCGCCGGTGGTCGTGCATCATCGCCGTGATTTTTTCTCGGATTTTTTAATACCATTGGCCAGCGTTTCTGCAATGAATCGCGATATCTGTCATCAAGTCTGTCATTTCAGTACGCCATCCCGAGTGTCAGACACGTATTTCTGTAATGGAGGAACTGGATCTTGTGTCTTGCATCTTCAAACAACATTTCTTGTACCAAATTATGAGATATAATGCCCGTAGCGTGCACGTATAAGCACGTACGAAAAATTAAAAACTCCCCGTTTTACATAAGAAATGACAACCTATTCGCGGAATTTGGATGATACGAACATTGCAAACGTGCAGCACGATATCGATTGGCGGCACTTAATTTTTGGGCAAAGTCGAATTTATTGATGAGAGAATAGGTTTTTCCGTAAGTATCCGTGAGAAAGGTCCTCTATTGAGAAAGGTTAATCCATCACCCACCTTGTACCATTATTATTAGCTCCATTATTTCATACATTTCCATCAAGTTCTTCTGTCTGTTCTTCCATGACATCATAACTGTTTTATTGACATCTGAAGAATTTGAGAACAATTTACACAAACTTTATCTTTACTATACATTTATACAATATCGGTATGTTATCGTTCTCCTTGTATGTACTTGTTTTATGTATTTGATTTTAGAACTTTACACTCTGACGAAGAAGACCTTCGAAACGGGTCAGAAATAAATAACAATTTGAAGGAAGACTGCGTGCAGTTCATTCAATTATACTCTATATCCTTCTCTGAGATGGCGGATCCTTTCCTGAAACTGACGTTTACAGACATTCCATTTAAATCAAAATTGTCACTCTTTTTAAATTTTACAGCATTGCCAACGATACAGAGTTGGCAAGTTCAAATCATTTAGGGTCCTTGAACTTTTTCCAACTCAGTGTCGAACCTATGTCTTTTATGTTTGCTGAATGGATTAGGTACCGAGAGTTCATAAATTAAATGGGTCAAGGGTGCCTGTGAATTCAAAAACGTCTGTCGAAACTAGCGCAAACTTTCTGTAATGAATTTGTCAAACTTTGACAAGTTACGTCCCATATTATTGATCTCTGATCTGCCATAAGTGCACGAGAATACTTCAAGTTCGAAAATACTTCTCGATCATATAGGTTTTGTGCCCTGCCGTGAAAACCACATTTAAAATGTTCCGAAAACGAAAACTGCGGTTTGACAAATTACGATAACCAAAAAATTACAGACATCAAATGAACGATGCTAGTTCCGACAGATGTTTTCAAACTCACAAACACCCTTGACCCATTTAATTTATGAACGCTCGGTATATATCAAATTTTCTGCATGCATTTTTGAAGAAAACTGGGATTTACGACTCACCCTGTATAGTAAATAATATTACAAAACACATTCAAAGGTTCAAAAACATTGCTTTTTGGTCTGTTTAGAAGAGTTTACTGAAATATTTCAAAATAACGAAAATAAAGGGGGTCGAAGGACCACTTTTTAACCAGAGCCCTAATTTTTTTTCACCATTTTTCTGATACTTTTGGAGCATTTCTCTAACTGCGGTTCAATTTTCCACCCCGAGTTTGCAAACACTCTGTATAGGTACAGGGTGAGTCATAAATCCTGAAAATCCAGTTTTCTTCAAAAATGCATGTGGAAAATTTCATGTGAAAGCTATTTGAGTTATTTGTTGCTCTACATCAGTTTCATAACCTTTAGAACCTTTCACGGGCATTTTCAAGGAAAAACAGATTTTTACGATTCATGACTACACTGAATAAAATTACAAGACACATTCAAAGGTTCAAAAAATTTGTCTTTTGGTCTGATGAAAAGAGTTTTCTAAAATCTTTCAAAACAACGAAAATAGAAGGGATCCAAGGACCTTCCTTTGATCCTCCATATTTCCAAAAATGAAAATCGTGATTTTTTTTCAACAGTCTTCAGTCACTTTTGGAGCATTTCTCTAACTGCAGTTCAATTTTTTACTGCAAGTTTGCAAACACCCTGTATAAGTGTATATTGATCGTTATTGAACAAAAGTTCATTTTCTTGAATAACTTGATGACCTATACCAGTGTATTTTGACAATAGAGTATTATACTTTTGAAAAAATATATTTTTTTATGGAATCAGAAACTATATTGAAAAATAACAACCGTATTTTTTTATTCAGCCAAAAATCTTATCGTTTGGCCGCAATAAATAAACGAATTTCCTATATTCTGCCTATATCTGACGTCATTTACACAGGCAGTATGGGCGGCGACTCGCTGTGACGTCAGAACTAGTTGATGATATTTATTTATTGCGCCCAAACGATACGGTTTTTGACAGAATAAAAAAACACGGGTCAATCATTTTTCAATGTAGTTTCCATTTTAATCAATTTTTTTTTGTATAATACTCCATTCCCGCAAATTAGCTGCGCCAGTTGAGTCGCCAGAGGGCGTCTAGATTTTTGAAACCGCGAATACTACCCAGTGACGTTACGATGCCTAGCATAATATCGTTTCTAGGCAATGTGGTGTCACTACGGAAATACTCTACTACTTGTGATAGGACCACAGTCGGAAAGCAACAACAACAAAAAAGAACAGGAACATTCGCAATGTTTTGTTTTAATTAAAAAAAATCTTGCAGTCACACACACAAACACACGCACACGTCACTTAATAATAATAATAATAGTCATAAATGAAACAGACAAAAGTTAAGTACAAATTACTGGGGGTTGGGCTGCGGCGGGTAGCTGTATCCGTACTGGCCTTGGGGCGGCGGCGGGCCTTGTCCTTGCGGCGGCCTGTACTGCTGGTAGCCCTGGGGTGCGCCGGTGTACTGTGGCTGCGGTGGATATCCTCCGGGTCCCGGCTGCGGCGCGTAGTACGTGTTGGGCGGTCCCGCCGGAACGTAGCCCTGCGGTGGCGGTGGCTGCCCGGCGTAGCCTGCTGACGGTGCTGGCGGCTGCGCGTTGGGCCCACCAGGTGCGTAGGGCTGCTGGTACGGCTGCGGTGGTGGCGGAGCCCCGCCGGGAGGAGCACCAGCTGCGGAGGTCGCCGACGCTGACCCGCCCGTGGCGTTGCTGCTGGACGGCGGCCCTGAAAACGGCGTCGATTGAGCGTTGCTGCCGGGGGGATTGTAGCTTTGAGGCGTCGTACTTGACTGTGCGGGATACCCGGACGGTG
The DNA here is from genome assembly GCA_949128115.1 of Anaspis maculata. Taxonomy (NCBI): domain Eukaryota; kingdom Metazoa; phylum Arthropoda; class Insecta; order Coleoptera; family Scraptiidae; genus Anaspis; species Anaspis maculata. The sequence continues at coordinate 78,747,080 of OX421964.1, read as the reverse complement.
CCGTCGACGTCGGCTGGACGCCCTGCTGCTGCGGCGCTCCCGGGGGCGGCGCGTACCCCTGCTGCGGCGGATAGCCGCCCTGCTGTGGCGGCGGGTAGCTTCCCGGCGCCGAGCTCCCGTACGGCGCACCGTTGGGCGGCGGCGGCGCGTATGCTCCTGGCGGCGCACCAGTTGGCGGGGCGGCGCCAGGCGGCGGGTACGGTCCCTGACCTGGTTGGGACGGAGCGGGATTAGGATTGGGATAGCCGCCCTGGGGAGGGGGATAGTTACTGTGCGGTGCGGCGGTGGCTGGAGGCTGGGCGTAGCTGCCCGGGGCTTGGCCGGGAGGATACACGGGCGGCTGGCCCGGTCCGGGTGGGTACTGGCCCTGTTGGGGATATGCACCGCCCTGCGCCGGATACTGGCCCGGGTACTGGCCCTGCTGGTAGCCCCGCTGGGCGTACTGGAGCTGCGGCGGCATGCCGGGCCTCTGGCCGGGACCGGGGGGCTGTCGGTACGGTCCTCCTGGCTGTTGCTGTTGCTGCTGGCCGAAAGTGTTCATGTGCTGCTGATCGGGCGGCGGAGGTTGTCCGTGAGGAGCCGTGGGACCTTGCATCTGCAACATCTTTGCGAGCGAAAAATTACAAAACGGCGATTCAAAAAAAAAAAACCTATGCGGGAGACAAAACGACAAAAAAAGACACGCGGAATTTCGGATGTGACAATCAAAATTTTGCTTTTCAAACTGTGACAGAAATCTAGTTGACTGTTATTTATAAAAATGGGACTTGCTTCACTTGGTACTAGATCAATCGCATCTGTAGGTATGCCTCGGAGTGTTGGCTGTAGATGTGCAACCGGACCGAAAACCGGACCTTTTGTGGACCCAAGACATTTTTGTAATACGGAGCAAGCAAAAACTCGTGTCGTCAAGTGACCTACGATTTTCCGAATTTCTCCTTTCCTAGTTCGTCGCGCGACCAGTTTTTCAGCCGATTTGCTCTACGTGAGCTGGACAAGGAGATTGTACAGCTTGCTTGTTATACCGGGTCTTTCAGTTTCAGCGTCCTTACAAGGGATGATAGAAAATAATATTAAATATATAATAAAATAACAGTATATTATACAAGCAAGGTTGTGAAGAATGTAGCTGAGCTAAGCTCAGCTGCGCTTCGTGATTTGAACAGGCGCCCCAGCTATAATAGCATTCTTCACAACCTTGGTATATCATATACAATTTTTTACCTCTAGCCGTGAAGTACACCATTATTAACCTGTTCCTGAATTGCGATGTCCATTTTCTCGTAGTAAAAAAAATACTATATAAATCACGGTCGAGAAAATTATTATAGCTTCAGCGCCTTATACCCCTCAGCTCTGCTTCGGGATCTTAACTGGCGCTTCAGCTATAATAATACTTTCTCAACCTTGGTATATAATTAGCCCAGGCAAAACAGGTTTCAACCCGAAATAAATTAAGGAAAATCTGAAAATTTGAGGATCCCTTCAGAATTTGATGGGAAATAACATACTAAAAGTCCCCATCTGTCCGAGGCCTAGCATTTTTTCTGTTGGAGGTCAAAGGTACAAGAAGTTACCATTTTTGAAATCGTTGCTTTTTTCATACTCTTTTCATCGGACCTTATATTTTCAAGGTCAAAAAACCCAATGAAATAAGTTTCCAGAAAGTGTAATGCACCAGTGGCGTACCGGACGACTGCGAAGGGGCCGAGGTGCAATTTTTGACAAAGTCTTATGGTGAACCGTGACTAACACTGGTATCATTTCTAACTAAATCGCACTCTCTGATTCCAAAAATAAGTATAAAATTTCGATAGCGACATGTTCAAACCGGTTTCATCAGAAAAACACATGATTTTTTTTTGTCCGCAAAATTTGATGTTTTGTGGCTCCTACCCTGTGCCTGTGGGTACCTGCCCACCAGGGAATCGAGGGAAAGGACACTTGAAGTATTGGACTCAATAAGGGAGCAGTTCCTCACGAGCCCAAAGGATTTCATGCCAGTTGAGTACGACTTCGGGGCTACCTATGAAGTGGTCGTAAATGACCGCCAGGAAAGCGCCCGGAGGGTGCCCCGGCTGCAGAAAAACAACATGATCTGGTACACAGACGAATCCGTAAAAGAGGAAGGAGCCGGGATAGGCATATATGGCCCGAAGTATAGGGAATCACTGCCTGTGGGAAGGTTTCTGTCCACTCTACAAACCGAATTACTGGCGGTGGAGAGGTGTGCCCAGGTATGCCTATCCAGACAGTACAAAGGAGCAAGAATTTGCATTGCCACAGACAGCCAGGCGGCTTCAAGGCACTTGGAGGCCTATGACTGTAAGTCAAAATATACCTGGAACTGCAAAAAATCACTCATACAGCTGGCTGAGAGCAACAAACTCACTTCAATGTGGGTACTTGCCCACCAGGGTATCGAGGGAAATGAAGGAGCGGATGCCCTTGTGAAAAAGGAGTTCAAACAACATTTATTGGACCGGAGCCCACATGTGGGATGTCGTCATCCCTAATAAGGGAAGAAGTCGATAAATGGGAGAATAGGCAGATAGAGGCCTACTGGAAGAGCATTCCAGGCCAACGACAAGCCAAACAGCTTATTGCGCTCTCCAAAACAAATACGCAGCTCATCCTGTCGCTCTCTAAGAACGAAATAAGACTACAAGCTTTGTGCATCGGCAGATGAAACCACCGTGCACTTACTCTGCGAGTGCGAAGCACTGGCCCAGAAAAGACTTACGCTGCTGGGAGGTGTGAAACTGACACCCGCAGACATCAGAGGTAAGTCTCCCAAGGAAATCATCCGATTCGGTGAGGAGGTGGATTTCCTGGGACATTAAATAGAAGCATGGTCACGCACAAAAGGTCTTATAGGTCGCAGTGCAGAAAGGATCCTCCGAGACCAAACGACCACCTCTAATCTACAATCTACAATCTACCTGCGAAATTTGATGTTTTGTGGCTCCAGTTCTATCAGTGCCCAATCTATTCCCAACCATGATTTTGATTTGGACAGTTAGTTTGGACTATTTCACACACAAATATTATTTTCTGATTTCTTTTCCCGTTTTTACAAAGTCACTGAGTTATTTTGTTTCTTGAGATGTACCATGTCAAAGCTTGACTTGATGAAACGTGCTATTTCACAGGAAAAATTAGGCTACGGTCAGAATGTAGCTTTTATTTGGTTCTTTATTCATTTCAAGGCATGAAAATCGAGATGAAAATAGTCTTCTCTATCGAACAAAGTGGGAAAAACTGAAATCGGAGCCGTGTTTTAGTCATGACATCATTTTTCCTCCGAATGCGACTTTCGAAATTAAATTTCCACATGATGCACGTTTTGGAACAAAATTACCGTGTGACTTTGTAACAACTATAGAAATTTCTAGTCATAAAATTTATCCATTAAATAGTCAATTGAACAATCTATGTCAAAATTGTGATCATGGGTTTTTTGAACCACGATCGAAATGGAGCTACAAAACGACAAATTTATAGATCACAACTTCGCGTTTCTTTGCGAAATTTATTCCGCATAGAGCAACCGGAAAGATTGCTCTATCTAACACCACATAGATTTGTAGAATCGGGCAATTTTTTCTCGAGATATTCCCATTTTTACAGAGGCAACATTTCGAGGTGGTCAATTTCAATTTTGGCTCAGTTTATTTGTTTCTCTACGTCAGTTTTATGACCTCTAGAACTTTTTACGAGCATTTTCGAGGAAAAATAGATTTTTAGGATTCATGACTCACCCATTACACTAGACCAGATTACAAAACACTTTCAAACGTTCAAAAAATCTGCTTTTTGATCTGATGAAAAGAGTTTACTCAATTCTTCCAAAACAACGGAAATAGAAGGGGTCGAAGGACCACGTTTTGGCCCTCCATATTTCCAAAAATAAAAACCATATTTTTTTACATTTTTCTGGCACTTCTGGAGCATTTCCCTACCTGCTGTTCAATTTTCTACCCCAAGTTTGCAAACACCCTGTATACCAAGGTTGAGAAAGTATTATAGCTGAGGGATATAAAGCGCTGAAGCTATAATAATTTTTTCGACCGTGGTTCATATAGACAATACAAATAGAGAAGACCATTATGTTATCACCACCGTCGTCACGGATATTGGGGCATCAAAAATCAGCCAACCTTTTTTCGAATGATGGACTCGCCTGGTTCCTACGCAACCGTAAAAATCCGTGACGACATAATGGTCTTTTCTATTTGTATTGTCTATACAGGGTGGTCCATTCTAGCGTAATTATCCCATAGCGGTCTTACCGTTGAAGATAGAGAAAAATATGCAAAAAAAAAGTTATATGGTTTGATGAGACCTATAACTTAAAATTAGTTTCAACTGTACAGGGTGTCCCATTTTGACGGGATTAACAAAACGGCAATTTTTTTTAAATGGAATACCCTATATTTTTTTGCGTTTTCATGTTCAACTTTTTCAACTGTCTCACGCCTGTATTTTTGTTTTTCAATTGTGTGGCAGTGCTACCAACTAAAAAAAAATTGCATATTCACAGTTTTCTTAGAAAAATCGTAGCGGCCTTGCTTTTGAAAACTAAGTGATGAAACTTGACATGGTGATAGTCAAGTCAAAGACCAATATCCCAATGTCAAAGAATTGGGATTTCTTGATGCAGGGCGTTCACAAAAAAACATCAAATTTCATAATTTTCAAAGTATCATAACTCATTTTTTTCAAATGGCATGCCCCTAATTTTATAACGTGACCTAATAGCTTTTTTTATCCTCTTTCATTTTTACCAGGGATACCCTACCCTTGAACTTAATTTTTTTCGAGATATTCGGAAATTTTCACAAAATTTGCTATTTTTCTTGGTTTTTTCAAAAATTGAGTTGGCCGTAATGAATGACAGACAAGACAAATAGTACGCAACTCTCAGTTGGTCAGTCTGAATATTGTCGAACAAAAAATGATTTTACGCGAGAGGAAATAATTTATATGATATTCTGGTAATAATCCAGATATCCAGGATCCCACTTTCTTTTCTTTTTGCGTTGAAGCCATTTTTTTTGTTCAACAGTATTCAAACTGACAAACTGACAGCTGCGTACTATTTGGTTTGTCTGTCATTCATCACGGCCAACTCAATTAAAAAAAAAAATAAGAAAAGAAAAATAGAAAATTTTGTGAAAATTTCAGAAAAGTCCAGAGAACAATATTAGTCCAGGAATTTTAGCTGTTAAAATCGCAAATAGCGAACAAAAATGAAAGCGAGCCGGATTTTTGTATATAAGCTCAGTTAAGCATTTAGTTTAACATAGTAAAAGTCCTCAAGAATCCGGTGTGAGCTTCGGCCGTTGTGGCCTCGAGAAGAACTTGAGGATCAGTTTTTCGCGTATATCTCGTGAACGATGGCACTTAGGACAAAAGTGCTTAAGAAGAAATTGTTGAAAATTTTATTGTCTATAAGAAAGGTCCTTACACATTTCATCGTCAGTCCACTCCTTCTTCGTCAAAACACAAGAAAGTTAAAATAATCCAGATGCTCGATGCTGAAGGCTGTATGGACCTTGAGTTTTATGATGGCGGAGTGCCACCTCGTAGAGTTGTTGGTTGGTCCACTATTTCTTGATTGAAACTTGAAGCCATCAATACGAACTATGCCGGCGGCATATACAGGGTGAAATAAAAATAAAAAGTTGAACATTTGTACCTCAAGAACCAAAATAGGTGAAGACATGTAAATCGCCATAAATAATTCTGATTTCATGGTCATGAAGTCATCGTAAACTTAAATCAGATATCTTGAGCCGTTCTTGAAATATCTTCAAAAAACTGAAGTTATTACCGAAAAAAATAATGTTTTCGTCTACTCATCAGAAAAAAAGTTGACTGTGTTTTTCCTAAAAGTAGTTGGCCTAGGGAGTGTTTTTCACTATTATTTGATTTTAAATGTTATTTATCATTGTTTCGATTCGAAACACCAACTCTCGATTCAATATCTGAGGAATTACTGATATACGGAAAACTAGTTTTTTTTCGTAACGACTTCAGTCTTCTGAAGATATTTCAGAAACGGCTCAACATATTTGATCCAAATTTACGACGACTTCATGACCATGAAATAAGACATCTTTTTGTCAATTTATATGTCTTCACCTATTTTGGTTCTTGAGGTACATTTGTTCAACTTTTTATTTTTAATCCACCCTGTATATGCCGCCGGCATAGTTGGTATTGATGGCAAATAGTTTCAGTCAAAACAGAATAGATCGAACAACACCTCCACCAAGTGGCACCCCGCCATCATAAAACTCAAGGTCCATACAGTCTTCAGCATCGAGCATCTGGATTATTTTAATTTTCTTGTGTTTTGACGAAGAAGGAGTGGACTGACGATGAAATGTGTAAGGACCTTTCTTATAGACAATAAAATTTTCAACAATTTCTTCTTAAGCACTTTTGTCCTAAGTGCCATCGTTCACGAGATATACGCGAAAAACTGATCCTCAAGTTCTTCTCGAGGCCACAACGGCCGAAGCTCACACCGGATTCTTGAGGACTTTTACTATGTTAAACTACATGCTTAACTGAGCTTATATACAAAAATCCGTATCGCTTTCATTTTTGTTCGCTATTTTTTCTAAAATTCCTGGACTATATATCAAAAAACTGGGAAAATCTAAGATGTACTATTTTCCAGTATACCGTTTTCTTTTCGGAAAAGTGACTTTCCATACTTTTTTCAACATGTCAGAAAAGAGTGAAATGAGCGAATTTTGAGACACCTGTTTACTCTTATCTGCGAGATCGTGCTTAGAAACAGCCAAAGCGTTCCTGATCTTTTTAATCCCACTTTTCAACAGATTTTTTTTGACAGAAAATATCTAGGCTTAAAATATGGATTTAAATCAGTTATTCCATAATCAAAAAGCTTGTTAAAAGTAAACCACAAGAACTGTCATAAAAAATAGGTACCTAAAAAGTGTCTTTAATATTTACTCAAGTAGGTACTTGAGTAAATGGCAAAATTTAAAAATACTTCCAAGTGAACCACGCACAAGTCATCAAATAATAATTCATTTTTAGGAATTTAGCAAGAACTTGATCTATGGAGCTGTATCAACTCTTCTCCGGCAAAGTATAGTTGGCTTTGGCTTTGACAGCTTAAGAAAACTTATAGGTGGCTGTGACATTCATGTGTCAACTTTAACCCTGCAGCAGATTTTTAGTTTCTGGCTCGGTTCTTGAGTTTTTTTCTGATCAACCAACAGAGCTGGTAAATATTAGGCACTTAATACAAATAAATAATAATCATAAAAGGATCAAAACGACCAAAGGACATCCCAGCTGGACCAACAGAAGCGTCACCCTTTACATTTTTTGAGATAACAAACAGGATCAAGTAGGCTTCAATTGTTCTTCACTCCACAAAAATGACATTCGAGCCATTGTTGCTGGATTAAACCAACGACAGTGAGACTTCTCAACAAGCGCTCAACAACCATGCCGTCAGTGATAGCCACCTTGAGCCCCAAAATGGAAACTTCGCTTCGGATCGCTCCGGGTGAGTCTACTAGCTATTGTCCTTCTTACCTACCCTCATTAACGTCAATGAGGTACCCGATACGTACCGGCAAAAACGACTGCACGTTCTGGGCAGTGTCCGCCACTTGAGCCAGGTACATCAGGTTCCTGTGCAAGGCGTTCTGGTACTGCTGCACCTCGGCCGTTTTGCCTTTGCTCTGGTATTCTTGGATGTTTTGTATTAGATGGCCGTTTTCGTCAAGCAATTTTTGCACCTGCAGCGGCGTAGGGGGCGGCTGCTGCATCCTGGTGGCCCCCGCGGGGGCGGTGCCCTGCCTGAACTGCTGCACGGACATTCTTTGGCACTGATTTGCGTTCGGTTTTCCGGCAAAAAGAAAGAATCACCTTGAACAAAGCGGACGCAAAACCGCTGTGACGTTTGGATTGACGTTTGACGCGCAAGGTGGCCAACCCATCTGCTCGCTTCAAATGCCCCACATAAAAAACAAATGGTGGCCGAAAATAGCTGTTTTTTATGCAAAGTACGCCCAGAATACCATTAATAAAATATTTCACCAATTTTTTTCACTAATCCAAAAATTACAATCCAAATAAAAATTGAAAATTGAAACAATCAATGCCAACGTTACAGTGACAACTTCCCTGGCCTAGTGCCTAGTGTCACTACTGTCACTGAGACATTGAGCGGAGCGCATGGCGCATGTCAAAGTTTTGAGGTTATGTGCAGTGTTTTCCAATGTTTTTCGTGAAGTGAAGCAAGTGAAAAATGAAAATTCGCCGCCAGAAAAAAGTGTCGAAACGCATGCTGTTCTATAGCAACTTTTTCGGCTTCCGTAAGCCGTATCAGTTGCTAGTTGATGGCACGTTTTGTCTTGCAGCTCTTCGGGTAAGTATTCCAGTGTTCATCTTTCAGTTGAACACGTTCTACACCTTATTCATACCGCAAAATGCTACAGTTTTCATGCAATTCCTGCTTGCTAGATCTAGTTGAAGCACAATACGCACATCAATCGTTTTTCAGGCCCAAGTAAACATCGCCGATAACATCCCGAGGTACCTGCAAGGCGAAATGAAAATCATCACGACCATGTGCTCGATCCTGGAAGTGGAAAAGCTTGGCAAAAAACTCTACGGGGCCCTCAACATTTTGAAACAGTACATAGTCCACAAGTGCGGCCACGAAGGCACGAACCCCGTTTCCGGCTCTCGGTGCCTGCTGTCCATGCTGAAGAACGACAACGCAGCCCACTACATCGTCGCCACGCAAGATCGCGAGCTGCAAGAAAAGATACGCAAACGCATCGGAATCCCGCTGCTCTATCTCAATTCCAAAACGCCGATTTTGGACGATCCCTCGCAAAAGAGCCTCGATTTCGTCAAGTCCAAAAACATGACTTTCAACGTCGCAGAACAGAAAAAGTTGGAAGAAATCAAGCTCGCTGAGAGACAGAAAGAAATGGCGAAGAGGAAAAGGAAGAAGGCGAAAGGACCGAATCCGCTCTCTTGTAAAAAGAAAAAAGTTAAACCAGGGAAAGTGCAAAAAGGTGCTGTGGCCAAAACAGAGGTTGAGAAACAATCCAGGAATGTTATAGGTGATAAAGAAATTGTTAAGGTTGTTATGAGTGAAAAATGAAATAAAAATGAAAATGAAAAGATTATTTTTTATTCTTTGTGCTGGCGGGTTTGTTGACATCTTTAATTGGCGAGAAAAAAATTGCAGATTTCCATAAATTTTTGATCAAAAAATTATCAAGTTACGAAACTACGCAGTGTATTTTCGGCGCCAGGCGAATATGAAACTTCACAAACAAAGTGGAAATAGACCTAAACGGAAGATAAAAGACACCAACGGGACCGGGGAGCAAAATATGGATGTTGGGTGGGGAGAAGGTAAAAAAGTACTCGCGCAGCAGTTGAAAAAAACAATATATGCTTGGAAAAAAGGAACAAAACTCACATTACGGGACAGGGGAGCAAAATGTGGAGTTTGACGGGGAGAAAAATAAAAATATCGCACAAAAACATAAAGGGAAGGTAATGCTGTACGCTTAAAAAGAAGAAATAAACACACAAAACCAGAGGAAACTCGCAATACGGGAAAGGGAGCAAAATGGGGTGTTGGGCGGGAAGAAAGTGAAAACTATCGCTCAAAAGCATAAATAGGAGAGGTTATAATGATGCACGTTTGAAAAGAATGAATGGAACAAAACGGGAGGAAATTCGCGAAAAAAGGTAGTCGACGCGTGTAAAGCAGTAATGAAATGCAGAGAACCAAAAAAATGCGCAAGAGCGCAAAAAGGAGGATAATAACTCACGTAAAACTACCGCGCAAAAGCGTGAAAAGGAGGTAATGTACGTTTGAAATGAAGAAATGAAACACAAAACGAGAAGAAACTCACGGTAGGGCGCAGGGGAGCTGTGTAACACAAGATATGAAAAAAGAAATAAATCAATTTTTATAGGTCGTGGGAACAACGTCACCTTGGCACCCGCTATGGCAACGTTGCAAATATGCCTGACGTGGCAACAGCGCATTGCGCATTTCCGCGCTTCTTAGCCGCTTTTGTTTTGCGCCAGGAGCTGCTCCGGGTAGATCACTAGATAGAGAAAGTGGATACATACGCCAATCACGGCCCAGCTGGATCTACTTTCTTTGTCTAGTGATCTACCCTGACCTGAGCAGCTCCTGCCGGCAAAATGAAAGCGCCTCGTCAGCTTCTTGCCCGCGCTTGCGCATGATGGGGTGCCAAGGTACCGCTGTAGAGATTCGCTTGTTTTTGACATAACCCAGTCAAATCTTGAGTTTAGCACGTTAATTTTTTTGATAAAGCAACAATTGTTGAAAAAATTATCTATACAGGGTGTCCGTTTTTCGAGGCTAAGCATGGGTATCTCGCTTATCTTGGGAGATACAAAGTCGGTTAAATTAAGAAAAAGTTGCGCATTTTCATGACGATCAATGATCCAAAAATAAATTCAACGTATCGATTTTAGTTTTTGGGATATCGTGAAGAAACAGGAATTTGAATTTTTGTTTTCATTTTTTATTCAAAAACGGTTGAAGGTGGCCTTTTCTAATCTAGACATTGTCAGGGCACTTTTTCAAGGGGAATTCAAAGCTGCCAAAATCTGTATTCTAGCTTTCAAAGCAACCGAGATACGATATTCAACTTTTTTCTCTAATGGGCGCCATATTGGATTTTGATATTTTTGAATACGGTATTCTTTTCTGGTTACAACGATGTGCCACATGTCACTGTTGAATAAATGTTCAACATTTACTTTTTTTTTATTGTCGGTGCTGATTTTGTTTCCAAAGCACTCTTTGAAAAATAAGAAAAATTTTTTGCTCAAGAGCATGAATTCAACAGTGGCATGTGACACATCGTTGTAACCAGAAAAAAATATTGTATTTAAAAATGTCAAAATCCAATATGGCACCCATAAGAGAGAAAAAATTTGAATGTCATATCTCGGTTATTAAGCAAGATACCCATGCTTAGCCTCGAAAAACGGACACCCTGTATATTTATCACAACTTAACAACTAGAGAAAATTGTATTAACAAGTATATATGTAGTAGGTACTGGTGAAAATAACATTTTACCATAAACCCATCTTTGGGCCGCCATTTTTGTTCCCGCGACTCATTCAGAATTTCTTGAAAAACTAATATTTGGTAAGTAATCATAGGTAGCTACTAGCTAAGCGAACGCCTGCTGTAACTATCTCCTCAGGTAGGTACTCATACAAATGATCTACGTTCTTTTTGCCACTTTTAGCGCACCTCTCCAAACGGGGAGGCGCTTTTGTCCTCGCTTTGTCCGTCCGTCCGTCCGTCTGTCTGTCTATCCGTCACAGCATCTAGTCCTAGACGAAAACGTTTTTGCGAAAAAATGTTACTCCAATGGGTAGCTCAATACAATAACAATATATTTATTTACGTCCATGATTTCATACAAAATATGGGACACGTCCTTAAAAACAAACAGAAACAAAACAAAAAATATATACAAGAAAGAAAGAATAACAATAACAAGCTTACACACTAACAAGATACAATGTACCAATGCAGAGAATACAAATACAGGGTTATTCAAAAGTCCGGAATGAAATTCATATTTTTTTTCCATATTTATTTCGGAAAAAACGCTCGAACAGGTCGATTTCTAAAAACGGTAAGCCGTTTTTTCATGACACGTGTCATGTTCTACCGTCAACCCCCTAACCCCAAGCCACCCTTAGTATTTTTTTTTCAAAGGCACCCTATGGCTTGTGGGGGCTCGTTGGAAAGCTTGTTAAAAACTTTATTCAGATCTACCATTGAAAATTGGATCAGACGCTTAACCATGAAGTTTTGAGGAACCCCAGTTTTACTTAACAGTCCGGAACAAAATTCATAATTTCTTACCACATTTTTTCAGAAAGAAAACGCTCGAACAGGTCGATTTCTAAAAACGGTAATCCGCTCTTTCATGACACGTGTCATGTTCTACCGTCAACCCCATAACCCCAAGCCACCCTTAGTGTTTTTTTTCAAATGGCACCCTATGGCTTGTGGTGGTGACTTCATGGTGAAGCGTCCAATCTAATTTTCAATGGTAGATCTGAATAGAGTTTTTGACTAGCTTTCCAACGGGCCCTCACAAGCCATAGGGTGCCATTTGAAAAAAATACTAAGGGTGGCTTGGGGTTAGGGGGTTGACGGTAGAACATGACACGTGTCATGAAAAAACGGCTTACCGTTTTTAGAAATCGACCTGTTTGAGCGTTTTTTTCCGAAATAAGTATGGAAAAAATTATGAATTTTATTCCGGACTTTTGAATAACCTGTATATACAAGTTGCTGAATAAACGGTGAGCAACCATCCATTCACTTTATTCTTTGTTAGAAGTTGAGGAACTCATCAAGTGAATAGAAAACATTATTCGCAAGAAATACATAGGTATGTTCGTTTCCTGAAAATCGAAACGCTACTACCACGGTCAAGATCACTCATCAAAGACAAAATCTTGTTGAAACACTTAACTCCAACATATGAGGGGCAGGAATGACCCAGAGAAAGTCGAGAGAATTGTAGGTGCAATTTATTTTTATTTCTGGTATCAAATTTATGAACGTCATTCCTCTTTACGAATGCTTCCTCATTTTCTTTTATAAAAAGGACAATATTGAAAATATACAAATTGATCACAGTCAAGATTTTGTTTTTAGCGAATAACGGCCTGCAAGAAGCCCGAGGATGGACTCTTGCTATAATTCTGACAATTTTTTTCTGAACAAGTAAGACATCTTTCATGTGTGCAGAGGAGCCCCAGAATATTATCCCATAGGATAAATGCTCGGATAAATGTGACTTTACCAACCCGTTGTACAGAAGCATAAGCACATTATATGAAACCACATCCCGGAGAGATCTGACTAAGTAGCAGAGTGAACAAACCTTATTACATAAGACTGCAATGTGAGAATTCCACTTTAACTTGTCATCGATGGTTAGACCAAGAAATTTGATACAATTTGAGCCCCTTATTGAAAAATTATTCAATTTTAAAAGTAAATCGTAACTCGTCGAAACATTTTTGGGTAAAAACCGAGTGTGCAGAGCCTTCGACACGTTGACAGTAAGACCGTTTTCTGTACAATAGCTGTAGACCTGTAGAACAGTAGAACTCCTGTGATGCCCGATTACACATGTCAATCAGTGCATCCAGATCAGAATGCGCCATCTGAGCATTGGTGTTGTCCGCGTAAAGAACCAAGCGTTCAGGAGTAGTACATGACTCCACGATGTCGTTGATAAAAATTATAAAGAACAAAGGGCCCAGAATTGAGCCCTGCGGTACTCCCACCGTTACACTTTTACTTGATGATTTAGCATCTCCAACTACACAAGTCTGTGTTCTATTTTTGAGGTAAGAGGCAACCCAATCGTCAGCGACCCCCCTTACACCAATACCGTAGAGCTTTCGAAGCAGTAACCCGTGATCAACCGTATCGAATGCACGACTCAAATCGTAAAAGACACCCACCACATGCTGCCGATTGTTAAGACAGTCATATATAAACTTAAGAGCATTAAAAATAGCTGAATTAGTCGATCTCCCCTTTCTAAAGCCGTGATGTATCTTAGAAAGAAGACCGTGTCTCTCCAAAAACACAGAAAGTCATTCAGCAAAAGCCATTTCAAAAACCTTGGCGAACTGGCTTTGCATACGGGTTTGGTACATCTCACCGACTGGACATTTCACCGACAGCCATTTCACCGAACGGACATTTCACCGACACGCCGTTTCGCCGACAGGACATTTCACCGACTCGCCGAATCACCGACTGGACATTTCACCGACAAGACAATTCACCGACACGCCATTTCACCGACAGGATATTTTACCGACACGCCGATTCACCGACAGGACATTTCACCGACAGGATTTTTCACCGACACGCCATTTCACCGACAGGACATTTCACCGACACGCCATTTCACCGACAGGACATTTCACCGACACGCCATTTCACCGACAGGACATTCCACCGACACGTCATTTCACCGACAGGACATTTCACCGACACGCCATTTCACCGACAGGACATTTCACCGACTCGCCGATTCACCGACAGGACATTTCACCGACTCGCCGATTCACCGACAGGACATTTCACCGACATGGCAACTCACCGACAGGGCATTTCACCGACAAGACACTTCACCGACTCGACAACTCACCGACAGGAAATTTGACTAACTCGCCGAATTCGCAAATTTTGCTTGAAAATGAGTTCCTGGAAAATGCTGCAAAATGTAACCATATCGTGTTTGGTATTGGCGAATGCGAAAAAACTTTTTTTGTGTAGGTTTCATGTTTCCACATTGACCCTGTACATTGCTAAAAGCTCAAACGTGGGAAACAGATTGTTGTCTGTATCGTTTTCCCGGAAAATTCAAGGAAAATGAAAATGGTATGATAAAATGCAAAATTTTTTCATCAAATCTAGATCCCAACCAATCTGGATTCGGACGTACGGTTACCGAGTCAAAAATAAGCTCCTCAACTGGCGGGTCTAAAAAAAGAAGAATGCTTCAGTCCAAAAAAGACTTTATCTATGCAGTGAGTTCAAAAAGAAGAATGATACTTGAGTCAAAAATCAGTTCTTGATCTGCTGGTAGGTCTGCATGGAAAGAAGGATGATACTTGAGTCGAAAATAAACTCCATATCTAGTATGCCTTAGGATACTTGATTCAAAAATAGACCCCTAAATACGAGTAGTGGGTCCAAAAAGAAGGATGATACTTGAGTAAACCAGAACCAGAACTTCTTATCTGGTGGGTCTGGAAAGGAAGCGATGAATCAAAAACTCAAAAATAGGCTCTGTATATGGTGAGTCTAAAAAATAGCATGATAGGTGGTACTCGATCAAAAATAAACTCCTGAACTAGCGGGTAGAAAAAGTGTTCTTGTCAATACATAATCTATGTAGTGAGTTGGAAAAGAATAAGGATGGTACTTTAGTGGCAATCAGTTATTCATTTGGTGGGTCAGGGAAGAAGACTCATACTCGAGTTCGAAATAAACTCCATATTTGGTAGGCCCAAGAATACTTGACTCAAAAATCAAACCCTCATCTGGTGGCGCTAAGAAGAAGGATGATACTTGAGCAAGAAATAATCTTTTCTGGTGGGTCTAAGGTCTAAGTCTACGAAAGGATAAAATTTGAGTCTGATATTAATTCCTTATCTGGTGAGTCTCAAAAGAAGGATTATAGACTTGAATAGAAAATGAACTTCTTATCTGGTGGGTCTGAGAAGAAGGATGATACCTCGGATGATGCGTCAAAAATCCGTTTTTTATCTAATGGGTCCGAAAAAAATGATACTTAAGTTAAGAATACACTACTCATTTTGTGAGTTTGAAAAAAAGGAGGATGCTTGAGTCAAAAATTCAGGAACTGACTGTGTATCTGGTGGTAATTAAGTACCAACTAACTACTAGACTTGAGTCAAAAAAGAAGGACGATGCTCTAGTCAAAAATAAACTCCTCAACTGGCGGGTCTAAAAAAAGAAGGCTAAGCAAAAAAACATTTTCTCATCGGGTGGGTCTGAAAAGAAGGAAGATACTTGAGTGAAAATCAGATTCTTACCTGGTTATCGGATACACTTTTGGCGCTGAACACCAACCATGCTCGGAATCGCACCGGTACGGAATAGAGCATATCAATCATTCAAATGTAGGTACCTATGGTCCAAAACTCAAAACGCTACAGTCCTGTCGGTGAATCGGCGATTCGGTGAATTGTCCTGTCGGTGAAATGGCATGTCGGTGAAATGTCCTGTCGGTGAAATGGCATGTCGGTGAAATATCCTGTCGGTGAAATGGCGTGTCGGTGAAATGTCCTGTCGGTGAAATGGCGTGTCGGTGAAATGGCGTGTCGGTGAAATGTCCTGTCGGTGAAATGGCGTGTCGGTGAAATGTCCTGTCGGTGAAATGTCCTGTCGGTGAAATGGTGAGTCGGTGAATCGGCGAGTCGGTTAAATGTCTTGTCGGTGAATCGGCGTGTCGGTGAAATGACCAGTCGGTGAAGTGTCCTGTCGGTGAATTGGCGTGTCGGTGAAATGTCCAGTCGGCGAAACGGCGAGTCGGTGAAATGTCCTGTCGGCGAATCGGCGATTCGGTGAGTTGGGTGTCGGTGAAATGTCCAGTCGGTGAGTTGGTTGTCGGTGAAATGTCTGATCTATGGAAATGTCCGTATCCCTTTGCATATTCTAAGCTTTGTATACATATCGAGCGGTAATTTGCAACATCTCTCTCGGATCCCTTTTTTTTATAAATTGGAATACATTTTGATTCCTTTAAACTTTCAGGAAAACAACCCGTCAAGAAAGA
This sequence comes from Anaspis maculata, assembly GCA_949128115.1. NCBI lineage: Eukaryota > Metazoa > Arthropoda > Insecta > Coleoptera > Scraptiidae > Anaspis > Anaspis maculata. The sequence goes on along the minus strand of OX421964.1, from coordinate 78,730,656 downwards.
TTTGTTGATAAGATCCGACAAAGGTGCAGCGATAAAATCACACGCAGCTCTCAATGCCCTGCCATCAATGTTGTCAATACCTGGAGCAGGCTTCTTTTGTAGTTTTCTTAATTATAGTCACTACCTCCTCGGGTGTATAGTAGGGAACAGAAAGAAAGTTACAGGGCTCATAGCAACTCTGACGTCTCCACAAAGTGAAGGTGTCCTGGACATGGCAGTGAAAAAAGTATTGAACTCCTCACACACACTCAAGACGTCACTAAGCAAAACATTATTCTCTTTTAGTAGTTTTATTTTAGGATGTCTATTTATCTTTTTATGTTGATTAATGATATTCCAACTCTCCTTCATTAAATTGCCCGCCCTCGACAATCTCGTCATTTCTACCACGTACGAAATTCTCAACTTCGCGTCTGTACTGTTTTTCAAGCTCCTGGGCCGCGATTCTGTACTCTCCTACCGACACTTGTCGGTGTCGGTAGCTAGGCAGGAGCGAATCTGATTGGTTCTCACCCTAGCTACCGATCCGATAGTTGTCGGTAGGCAAGTACAGAATCGCGCTCCAGATATCTTTGAGAATAAAATTGATTGTCAATCCGTTTAGCAACACATGACATCTCACACAAAAAGTTATGCAGTGAGACGAGACGCGTCGGAAATTTAGGCTTAGAATTATTATTACAAGTTTTAATGTCGACCAGAGGAAAACTTGAGTCGTAATATTGCCAGATACGGTGGTAAAACTTGTTAAAACTCTCATTCAACTCCTTCGCATTGACCTTGTATCTCCGAACCAAGAAAATCTCGACGAAATAATGATAAACAATTACAATAATAACAATTTAGTGTGGCGCGGCATCACCGTTGAATACTGCATTTCAGAAGCCGGCCTGATCTCGAAAGTTATGACATGCGAACAAGTACCCGTTCTTATAATTTCACAATAATACATAATGCGGAGTTATATTTAAGGTGAATTTGAACTTCATTTAACTAAAAATTTCACATCGGTGCGAGGTACAGGTCAATAGTTATGAAATCTTTCCGAAATAATCAGAAACAATTACAATAATAACATTCTGGTGTAAGGCGGCTTCGCCGATTGAGTGCTGGAATTCGCAGTTAGATGTAGAAAGTTGCGATATGCGGGTAACTACATGTTCTTATGAAAATACATCACTACATGTACGGGATTATATTCAGAGAACAATTTGAACTTTCTTTTGACAAAAACTCCACTTCGATACGAGCCTCGGGTCAATTGTTATGAATTTTTGAAAACGACCGCAAAGCTACGGCTCGGCGCATACGCGGCCCTACAAATTTAAAATCAGACGTGCCATTAACACTATTTAACATTTTGAAATAGCCAATACTAGGTACCTTAAGGATAATGGAACTCAAACTACGAAACATGTTCGCTCAATAACAAAAAAAAGTAGGTAGGTATCACTAGAAATCATGTGACAGACTACCATTTTTTCGTTTTTTCGATGAAAAAGAATTGTTCCAATTCAAAAATAAACCCGATATTCGTTTTCAGGAGGTCGAAATGAATTAGAAAATATTTTTTTATAAGTAACAGAATGATGCTTATGTGGCCGGTCTGTCTGTCTGCCTGTCTGTCCGTGTAGAAATTAAGGCCCGGCCTGTACTCCTTCTCGAGAATTGAAGCAAGAGTCTTGGAACTTTTTCCGATGGATAGCTGATGTCCCCAAGAGTGGCCAATGGGCACTGTTCTTGTTATCCATACATCGTTGTCATTGTTATAAAAAAACACAGAGATCTCCTGTGCACTTCAAAGAAGTTGAACTTATTCTCTTCGGGAAATAAAGCTACAGCTCTTCAAAATTGAACTTTATCTTATCCGATGGATCGCTTAGGTCCTCAAGGACCAAATAGGTAGATTGGCTTCCATAATTCCGCCGCCATCTTGGCTGCCATACTGAAATCTCTTATTAGTGGAACGATTGTCATGGAACTTGAAACTGATCCTTGTCTTTTGTCTAGTACGACCATTCTTATTTTCAAGCCGAATTTCATGATTCTGCCTCCATCTTGACTGCCATATTGAAATTTCTTATTAGTGTAATAATTTTCATGAAACTTGGAACTCACCTTTGTCTCGTATGATCATTTTTATTTTCAAGCCAAATTTCATGATTCCGCTATTAGTATATTGGAAAAAATAAATAATAAATGAATAAATAACTTTATTGTTTCTTATGGGCTTAGCCCAAATAATTGCGGATGCTGTTACCTCATTAACCCTGATGAGCTTTGCACGGTCTGCAATCTAAAGTTGCCTGAGACCGTTGAACATATTTTTTTTTATCTGTCCACTATACGAGCAGTTCAGGTCTTCCTATATTCATAGCCTTGTCCGTTTTGAGGGTCTACAATTTGCGCTAAAATACCTGACCCTGCTGAAGCTCAAGAACATAGACAGGTTCATTGTGAATTTTCTCAAATTGCGCGCCTTCGCCAGAAATGAATGAGGTCTCCATTTGTTTTCTTTTTCTTTTTTTCATAGTTTGATTATTCCTGTATGTTTCAGTTCTGTTGCACGAAATACTTGTTTTTTTTTCATCAAAAGTCCTCAACTCTGGGACTGCTACAAATTAGTATACAGGGTGAAAGTTTATTATTTTTCTTTACTTCCTTTCGAGCTTCCTTTCTTTCTTGAAAAACTGATGACTGAAAAAAATGGTTTTAAGCTAGTTTGATAGACCATAGTCTTCCAATAAATATATCAAAAATATACCACCCAGCAACTGCTGTATATCAAGTTACAGGGTGAAAACTATTTTTCATCTTAATTTTTTTTTCTTGGTGGAACTGATCTAGATTGAAGCCGGTTCCAGTTCTTTTGCAAGCTTATAATGTTATACTGAACATAAGAAAGGGAAACATCTCTGCAACTGCTGCTTTTTCAATTTACAGGGTGAAAAGTCATTTTCACGTTTCAATTTTTTTGTTGGTGAAATTGGCTCACACTACAATTGCGACTGATTCTTCTGTAAACTTGAAGTTTCTAGTCAAACATATCAAAATAATACATTTCTGCTACAGCTACGTTTTTTTTACAAATTTAAATGTTTGAGTATATTCGGGTATATTGCATCAAAAATTCAAAAAATCTTGGAACGCAACCAAACATTTAAATTTGTAAATAAAAACGTAGCTGTAGCAGAAATGTATTATTTTGATATGTTTGACTAGAAACTTCAAAGGATACAATCGAACTAAAGGTAGTTTCGGGCCCCCATGATGTCGGTACTACACATTCATGATTTTTTGTGTATAAGTTACTGAAGGTACTAGCTTCGAGTTGGCAAAGTTTCAAAAATGTGTAGAACCGACATCATGATCAAAATTTAATTTTTTTCCATAGCTATCTCGGACTACAATAATAGAAGAATCATTCCGGTGGTTAACGGGCATACTCTATACAAACCTTGCCCTTTTGAGTACAGCATTGAGATTTGGTACAGTTGAAGTACATACCTATACCTTACTTTCAAGAAGTGGTGCCCATATGGCACTACTTGCAGACGCTGTATACAGGGTGTTTAATAATGCAAAAATTCCAACTTGTTAACCAAAAGAGTTAGAGTCATGAAAGTCACCATGTAGATTCACAATACAATGCTTGTTGAGATAAAACAAACCGCGTCTCAATATCCTCAGGCGTTCCTGGAAAATCCTGGAATTAGTGATCAGTTTAATAAAAATTGATATTTTTCAATAAATTACTGATTTTTCAAGCTATTCGAGTAAAACTTGGGAGTTCCATGAGGAGCGAGATAAGGAGTGGAGTCAAGAATGGAATGCCGTGTGTTACCATCGTCTTCATCTACTATTTTCGAAAAATTTGACAGTCAACTGTTTTTCTTCTCATTGTCCGGTGGTTAACGGTACCAAACTTGCACTTTTGAGTGCATCGAGACTTGGCACAGTTGATGTACCTACATACCTTACCTTTCTTTTAAAGAGTGGTGCTCAGATGACACTACTCGCAGACGCCGTATACAGAGTGTTGAATAATGCAAAAAATCCGAATTCTGGTGGAAAAATTGGATTTTTTCTCGGATTTTTTGCATATTCAACACCCTGTTTACGGCGTCTGCAAGTGGTACCATCCGGGCACCACTTCATGGAAGTAAGGTATAGATAATAGGTATGTACTTTAACCGTGCCAAGTCTCAATGCTGTACTCAAAAGTGCAAGGTTGGTACCGCTAACCACCGGACAATGAGAAGAAAAACAGTTGACTGCCAAATTCTCCGAAGATGGTCGATGGAAACGATGGTGACACACGACATTCCATTCTTGACTTCAATCTCCATGAAACTACCGAGTTTCACTCGAATATCTTGAAAAATCACTAATCTACCGAAAAATGTCAATTTTCATGAAACTGACCACTAATTCCAGGATTTTACAGGGAAGACTGAGAATATTCAGACGCAGTTTGTTTTAGCCTAACAAGCATTGAATTGTGAATCCACATGGTGATTTTCATGACTCCATCAGCTCATCTTTTGCTTAACAAGGTGGAATTTTTGCATCATTGTATATGACACCTCCAAGTAGTGCCATCTGGGCACTACTTCTTGGAAGTGAGCTATAGGCTTGTTCTTCAACTGTGCCAGATCTCAATGCTGTACTCAAAAGTGTAAGGTTGGGATCGCTAACCACCGGATTTGATACAGCTCAGCGACTTAGTAGATGTATTAGGCGTTTCGTGCTAAAAGCGGAGGCAATTGTTTCAGAATGAAATTTTTCAGTGGCTGGCGACATTTTTGATTTCCCCTGGGGATGGGGGAGGGGAGTTAGGGCACATCTGTCTCAAGAACGCTCATCTTCACCCGAGTCTTCACCCTTCATGTTGAAACAAAAAATTATTGTTGCGATTTGTAATGCAAATAAAGCTTCTTGTTTCGTGAAGGTACTTCCCTTTCGACTGAAGAGGGGAGGGGTCAGTTTGTGTCATGTGGGCCATTTTTCTTGTGAATCAATGTGTTTGGTACGTTTCATGTTTCATCGATAACCAACATCAACCGAGGACCGAGACAATCCGAGGAATTGAGTTGGAAAAAGTACCTAGTGACCTGACGAGGTTCACACAACTATTTTGTGTCCAGGTTGTTTCCGATTCAGAAGTAGGTGGTAAGGCCGATTAGCCGAAACGCCGATTCACCGAACACTGTGAAAAATAAAGACTTGTTGGGTTTTTTGAAAAGTACCTAGTGACCTGATGAGATCCATGTAGCTAGCTCTTTTGTGTCCAAGTTGTTTTTGAATCAGAAATCGATGGTATAGCCAAAGGTCACTGCCCTTCTGGCGTACCTGACAGACACGTGACACATGACACAAACTGACACCCCCTCCCCAGTCAAAAACAACACTTTCACGGAACAAAAGGTTTCATTTGCATCACAGATTGGAACAATAATTGCCTGTTTCAACATCAAGGGTGAAGATAATCGTTCTATAGGCGATTAGCAGATATGCCCCCAGCGCCATTGTGGAGGGATGAACTAAAATGCATCATTGCTCAGAATCAAGAAGACTAGGTATTATTATTATCAGTGTTCATTGTCATGAAAAAAGTCAATTGATGATAGTTTTGTCACACCGTGGTGTCGCGAAACTTCAGTTCGCTATCTGTATGTGACTCTGAGGTAGGTTTTAGCTTTATTATTACTAGGTAAGTATCAACGGTAAGTACTTTGAATTCATAAATAAATTGTCTCCCCTTTCAAGAAAGTAAGAAAGCAAACTACAGAGTTGTAAGATGGTACAACCACAAAAATCGAAACTGGGCTGTTGTGTTATTGGATGCCGTAATACCTATTTTAATGCAGGAAAAAGATCTGTGGTATTTTATAGATTCCCTGGAAGATGGCACCAAGTTGATCGACGGCAAGTTTGGATAAATAGTTTGGATAAATAATGTAAAAAATCTGTTGTGGGGCGACACAAAACTTTCCCGGCGGTATCCAGGGACGTCAGTAATGATTTTGATTTAAGCGTCCCTTCGGGGAAGTTGGATTTAATTGAAAAGTTGATTGAAAAAGTTCTAGTGAGTTGTGCGTTATGCGATCATTCTGCATCCATTGTTGGGCCTACAAAATAAGTGACAGGTTCTTAGGTTTCCATAGTGATAAAATACTTCGAAAGGTAGAACTAGGAAGACAATTGTTGCGAATTTGGAGAATGCAATGCTGTATCCAGACAAGCCCAGACCCAATTTGTCCCTTGAGGACTCCCGATCGAAATCATCTATCCAAAAACTAATCAGGTCATTCCTTATGTTTTCATACCTGATTTCGATTTGATTGGAGCTAGAGGTAGTTAACTGTTGTGATATCTCAAGAATGCAATGCTAGTTCCACACAAAGGGGTACCTGAAGTTAGAAAACCAACCCAATATACCTCTCCAATTCACTTTGAACCCTTCTGGATAAAATAGAGAAATGCATTTCCTATTATACTATCCTCTATTCCATTAATCTCGAGGTTGAAATTATCACGACAGATTATTATGGAATGCTTAATAAGTTTGATTCTGGAAAAAAAAATCACCGCCGGAAAACCGAAACCGAGTCGCATTTGAATATGAGCCCGCACCACGCCAAGTCGCCAAGTGCAAATCTACTTTCGATATCAACTACAGTACGTTTTTTAATCAAAAAACCACCACCTGTTGCTTTCAGTTGGTAGAAGGAAAAAATTCCTGTTGCACGATTAATGTTGTTATGTTGACGTTAGGTCAAAAAAGAAAAAATGTCAGGGGTGTCATGCCCGTCAGGTCATTCCAATTCGAAACTCAAAAAGCTGCTTTGACAAGACTTGGTCTTTCCTAAGTATTTCCCGACATACATACTTAGTATGCCGAGAAATTGAAACGCGAGTTGAAAATATCGTTGGTGAAATCTATTACGGTCGAAACAGAAGATAAAAATTGTGTTGCAAATCTTTGGCAAGAGGCACTCGTCAAGTTTTTCAGCAGAACAGTGGCAAAAAAATATCCCTCACTGCAGAAAATTGATTCATAGAGACTGGGACAGAGACATGGGGAATTTTAGCATCAAGGACATTCCACCAATTATAATAAGTTTGGCAGAATCCGACCCATCGGATGCAGAATTGGCTGATTCTTCTGCTTCAGACTTTGAAGATGAATCTGGTGATGCACATGAGGTTGCTACTGGAACTTCTGATAATGACGACAAGTATATTAGCGCGATCGCAGTATTCACGGGCACCGCAAATTATCTACAAACTTCACACAGCATATTTTTTTGACATAAACCTGTGTCAGTGTGAAGTGCGACAATAACCTAAATAATTACAGACCGTCTGTACTCTCAACAGTGTCAAAAAAATTCCTAAATTTCCACACTAGACAGCGTTGCCGTTGTTCTTTTGGGGGTAGAATGCGACGTTGGTGGTTTTTCAATTAAAAAACGTACTGTAGGTACATGAAAATGATAGGTATAGTATATAGATAGGTACTTACTTACTTTATGAAAAATAAATGTATGGAGTACCTAATTGAAAACACAACGGATGGTACTCTTGATAGAAAAGTGATAGGTAGGTAATACCTAATAATAATTCAACAATGCCAATAATAACGCGCGCGTGTTTATGGAATGTCAAAAAATTTCTATTGACATGGTAGTCGTCATAGTGAACTTTATAACAAACTTGATTTTTACCTACCTTACCTAAAGCAGCAACAAACAGTCCAGGAATGGGGTACTTGCCCAATTTTTTTTTAATTTTCACCCCATAGGGTAAAACCTCCATTGATTGGCACCTTAAGAGGTTTCTCAAACTTAGAAGCTGATTAATCGTTTGGTAATAGAGGTACGAACCACAGTTATTTTTTCAGGCATTCTTCAATGTCTTTGCTATATGGTCTTATTAAAGTTTAATGCAAACAGTGTTCTAAACAGCCAAAAAAGAATAACAATGAAAGCCTTGCATTTGTGCCAGTCATTGGCACTTTAGCCAATGATTGGCACGATGAGCTGAGCCATTGATTGGCACTGCTCGATGGCAGTGCTTTGGCACTGGTTTGCGTGTTTCATTGGCATTAGACACCACAAGTTAGGTAAAGGGTATTTACCTGAACCATATATAAACATAATATAGATATTTGTGGAACAAGTGAGAAAGAGCGAGTATTGGGACGGTGTGAAATAATTAGCTAATGGCAAGCAAAAAACAAACGGGTAGGTACGAGAAAAAACGTTTGTCCACAAGATTTTTCCACTACTTTTTCATTTCGACATAAAAAAATAAGACCTTATCTAACTTGCAGTAGTAAAAAAAACAATAAAAATGATTCGTGATAATTATCTTTATAGTGTAAATTAATAAATCAGAAAACACAGAAGCGCAGATTCAAACTAAGAGCAAGTCTACAATAAATTTCAAAAAGCAATCTTTTGGTAGTTTTAACCTTTTAAAGAAAAAAAGAACTTTACAGGAGAGCAGAAACAACTGCGATTTAAAGTCCGGGAATAGTACAGGAAATTACGCTATTTTTCAGTGTAGGTAACTGTAAACATAGTACAGGAAAAATAGTAAAAAAATCGGCCAAACCTCGGAAAAAATATGGACGTCCTGAAAATTTGATATTCTGTTCAGAATTGACTGCTCTACAACATATCCAAAATCGCCAAAAATCGCACACGGGGGTTTTGAGTTATTGGAGGGGGGGTAAAAAATTGCAACTTAGAATGGAGGGGATGAAACTCGTCAATCCATTGGAAGCAAATACGTTATAATTCGAAGCATCATATCCCGTTGATACCATTTTGGCACAAAAAATGTCGATCACTGTTGAAGGGGGGTCGTGGGGGGGGCGAAGCCCTGCTAGGTGGTCCATTTTGTTTTTCTGGCCATGTAGAACCGATCACGACAAGTTTGGTATCTTTTCCGACTATATCCAACCTCCTGAACTCGAATCCGATGTGTTAATTTGGATGAAAACAAGTTTGAACAAGTTAACTTGGAAAAACTTGTTTTTTCTTTGACAATTTTGATGATTTTTTTTTGCACTGTTAGAGGTGTTCATCTTTGAAAAATTTTCAGAGGCCATTGAATTGAAGTGTATTCTTAACGAAAATCATCTACTCGATGTTTGACTTTGTTTCTCGAGTTTAAAAAATCGATTTGAACTTGAATCGGCCCGGCGCGTCGTCTACTACTGACCAGAACACTACAGCATGCACCTTTCAATGAAAATAGCTCAAACTATTGAAGAAATAACAACTCATCTCTGGGAATTTGATGATCTGTGCAAAATTGAATTCCCTATAACATAAACAAAACCGCCATGAATCGCACTGCTGGGTTTTGAGTTATTTGAGGGGAAAGGTAACAGTTCATAGAGTACGAATCTTGACAAAATGTTATCCTCCTCCTCGAATAACTCAAAATCCTGCGGTGCGATTGATGGCGATTTTGTTTATGTTATAGGGAATTCAGTTCTGCACAAATCCTCGAATTTTCAAAGATAAGCTATTAGTTTTTCAATAGTTTGTGCTACTTTCATTTAAAGGTGCATGTTGTCGTGTTCTGGTCAGTAGTAGAAGCGGCGCCGGGCCGATTCAAGTTCAAATCAATTTTTTAAACTCGAGAAACAAAGTCAAACATCGAGTAGATGATTTTCGTGAAGAATACACTTAAATTCAATGGCCCCTAAATTTTTTTTAAAGATGAACACCTCTAGCAGTGAACAAAAAAATCGTCAAAATTGTCAAAGAAAAAACAAGTTTTTTCAAGTCAACTTGTTCAAACTTGTTTTCATCCAAATTAGCACATCGGATTCAAGTTCAGGAGATTGAATATAGTCGGAAAAGATACCAAACTTGTCGTAATCGGTCCTACATGGCCAGAAAAACCAAATAGACCACCTAGCAGGACTTCGCCCCCCCAAGACCCCCCTTCAACAGTGATCGACATTTTTTGTTCCAAAATGGTATCAACGGGATATGATGCGTCGAAGTATAACGTATTTGCTTCCAATGGATTGACGGGTTTCATCCCCTCCATTTTAAGTTGCAATTTTTTACCCCCCCTCCAATAACTCAAAACCCCCGGGTGCGATTTTTGGCGATTTTGGATATGTTGTAGAGCACTCAATTCTGAACAGAATATCAAATTTTCAGGACGTCCATATTTATTCCGAGGTTAAAATCTATCTTTCTTGTACTAACAGTACAAACTTACTTTTCTTTGATAACACTTCAAAATATCGTGATTTTCTGTACTATTCCCGGACTTTAAATCGCAGTTGTTTCTGCTCTCCTGTAAAAAGTTCCATTTTTCAGTTACGAGGTACTGTCGTGAAGTCCTCGATAAACGTTTTGGCCAGGAAAATGTTTAATTTTAACAGCGATAGGCTGCTCCTGCTACTATAGCCGTACCTCAAGCCGTAAACTGCTACTTTCAACCCTCATTTATTACGAGTGAATGAAGTCTAGTTTTGCCATCGCTGTTTTCAAGCCGTAGCATGATCTAATTCTTCAGGCTAATAATTATTCTTATCATCTTCGATTGATTGTCTGGATACCTATCTTGAAATACTCGCAAGTTAGCTATTGGGGAATTATTGTCGTTTCGTTTGATCGTTTGACGCCTTTGACAATCAAACAACACTGGTTCTTTTTCGATACTCTTAAGTGAATGATGAACAATAAAACATGCCGTTACGGGAACCACGCTGCCAACAACAAGAATAAACTAAGCTGAGATGCTGAGATTAAATGGCATCAGAGTGGTTCTCAATTTCAAATTTTTTTTTCGCAAATCTTGCTCAAAACCTATTGAATTGGACGGAAAAATATCGATTCCAATGATTGGAACTTTGCGCAAACGGCATGTTCCACTTATGGGCACCCCTGCCAATAATTGAAGCTTCGCTTAAATCGACATGCTCCATCCATTGGCACCCCTGCCAATCAATGGAAAGTTACCGTTTTGTGACCCAAAGGTTGGCACCAAGAAAAATGTTCAAAATAAGAAAACCACACCAGTGGTTCCAGCAGAAAAATGTGAAACAAAGCTTATTCTTTGAATTATAACAAAACCGAACAAATTTCTGAATAAATTTGGCAAGTTACAAACTACCCATTGAGGGTGAATTCTTAAGAAAATCATAAGAAACTTATCTTATTCGCAATTCTGTCATAAATCCACTCGTCACACAAAGAATGAATAAAGTAATTATTTGTATTATCGACATAATATATCAAACAAGGTTGTTGCATTTTGTGAAAAATACCAGATTTGGCAAAATGGAGATATTTCACTAATTAAAGCGATAAATAAATGGAGGTGCCAATCATTGGGGCCCTGCCAACAATACCCCCTTTTACCCTATATACTGAACAGTACATGTTGGAAAATATTCAAGAACCAATAACCTATTTTTTTTTAAATCATTGGCGGAAATCTATTCACGGATTGAATACCTAGGAACCTCAGAATTCTATATAATTGCCCTGACGGCACAAGAATTCTGAAAACTGAAAAAAACGAGAGGGGGACTTGGTGGGGCTTCAAGAGACACCCGTAGACACCAGGAGCCTAAAGGGCCTCAACGAACCCAAGAAGACACAAGGCCGCAGTTTTGGCCTGAAACGGCAAAATCTGATGGACACAGATGGGGGCCCCATCAGGGTCTTGAACGGCAGACACCATGGGGATGGGGCCCTGGTACCGAATCAAATAAGGGAACTGCACACATCACAGTTTGTACGTATACGTCAATGGAATGGGCATACTGAAGTTGCTAAAGCTACAGAAAACACAAGGGGGTTTACGGAGCCCCAAACAACACAAAGGATCGGTTCGCACTGTTGCCTAAATGATGCAAGAAGATACTAAAGAAAACACCGAGAACCTGCCGAGAACAGCGTTCATGTTGTCACTTTGACATTGATACAATTCGTAACAAAAACGTAGTTACCTACCGGTTTGGTTGCCATGTTGCTAAACAAATTGAATAGGCCAAAAATCGAGGAACAGGCAAGCCCGGCTGAATTCGGCCAGGCCAAACTTTGAAAATTCATAGCGCTCGGCTGGTGAATGATGGGGAACTCCAACTTCAGCATTAGCTTGATTCTTTGGTAATGTTGCTTCCTGCCGGGTTTGGTTCACATCTGTCGTATAGATTTTGAATAATTAAATGGCAAAGTTCCAGACTTTGATATTTTTTATAATTTGACAAATAACAGGTAGGAAAATATTTTTAACTGTTCTGAATACAGTTCTTCAAGGGCTTTCAAATGACATATCGCAAGTCAAGTCCGTGAGATGTAGCTTCTGTCATTTGCTGATAGTGACACTTCTGTTTGACTGATGACAGCCAAAAACTAATCCGGTCATTCCAGGGCAAAACCATGTCTGCATATCAAATTTTAAATCGATCGGATAAACGGTTCGGCAGTTATCGTGGAAGATCACACACACACACACATACACACCCACAGACAGACATCATTCTGGAAATGGTCTTAATCGACTTGGGGGACCTCAAAATGGATATATCCGGTGAAATCTCAAAACTTTTTTTCTGCACCATTACAATACTTTCCCTCCATGTTGGTGGGGCCGGGAAAGTAAAAAGCCAAGTAAAGACAACCCGGAAATTTTTCTGATCAACCTAAATTCAATCATTTCACCTTTCCAGTAAAAGTGAAACAGAAGGGTGGCAGCCACGAGCCTACCACAGGGTATGCAATGACCAGTGACCATTTTGTTGCAAAAAAAAAAGAGCGATACTGCTTCGAGGCAAGTTGACTGAGGTCTGGCGAATTACCTTCGCCTTTATTTGGCCTGCTACCTCCACAAGATTGAAAATATGACTTGCTTCCTTCAGCATCTTCCCTTTACCGGCATTGCCGGCTGTTTTATGCCGGAAGGAAACCGGCCTGAACCCAAAAGATATAGATTTATCCATCACACCTCACAATCAGTCACTCAAAAATCTCGCGGCACGGACTTTCAAAGCCCTTGTCAATGTGACATGCGCATGTCTACCCTCCAAAGGAGTGCTTTTCTACCGCTAGAGGCGCGAAAACAGGCGCGGAATTTGAAATGTGCAAACTGCCTATAGACAGATGTGCCAGGTTTTTTTTTCAGTTGATTTTAATTCGATTTTTTTTCGGAACATAATCGAGAAACAGTCGACGAGAATCTTTCATCTGATTCGAAGCCGGTCTGAAACTCCTCCTCGGGTGGTCTTAAGCAAATTCTCCCCCGAGTATAACATGCCTCCAGCCGGCTGTAGGGCAAAGTGTAGAGGACAACCGGCAGCGTAGTCAGCGTAGTCCACTAATTAGGACGAGTGGCAGTTCTTCTGCGAGGATTCTGTTATTTTCTTCGACTCTTGATATGGGTTTGTTCACGCTCAGATGTTTCATATTGACATCAACTTCATAGAAGTTAAAGTTATGGCAGCTTATACTCCCCTCAAGGGTCGTCCATCCATTTATCTTCCCCACCATGTCTTGTGTACCTACACACGAGACTGAGCTTCTCTGCTTTTTGGAATGTGGGACCGGTGCCCTCGTTCATGACGTACAAATTAAGCATTGATATACAGTCAGCGATCTCATGTCCTCTAGTGTTATGCCCGCTTCATGAAGATTCGCAACAATCGCAACGCAGAGCGCAACGTTTCTGATTGGATCACAAGGTATTCCCAAAGTCATCGCAACGAAGGGAAAGGCTTGCGAGCAAATCAGAAACTTTGCGCCTCATTGCGCTGAGGCTGCGGCTGCGTTGCGTAATTTCATAGAGTTGTCATTAGAACTGGTTGGCTCCCATTCTGTAGAATGATCGTCGAAGTCGCCTGTTGGGAACCTTGATTGTGGCGTTTTGCCTTTCACCAAACGCTGGTCTGAGCGAGGTCAGGGTGTAATTCTTTGATTCCAAGGCGTTTTACACTGCTCTTTATACTTCCTCTTTTGTGGTAATTGCATCGATGTCTTTGATACGTAAAGCCATAGCTGGATTTCTTGTAATGACTTCCATTTCTTGCACGTTTTCTGTTGCTGCTCTGAGTCCTTTTTTTCTGTCTTTATCCTTGCCAATTATAAATAAGAGATTTCTCTCTCTGGTCTTCCTGATTGCTGGAACTTGGACCCCGGTGTCTTCGACATTAGCCTTCTCTTTTACTGCCTTCAGGAGGTCCGCGTAGCTCTTTCTTTCTCCTTTAACAATCACGGCCTCTGTGTCGTCTCCATATCCTTGAGTTTCGTCCTTTCTTTTTAGTATTGGGGAACTGCTACTTTTCTCCTTTGCCCGTGGTTCCTGGCATAATACCCTTGACACTTGACATCCGGTGTTCACGGTGACAGGCCCGCCTTTGTTTGCGTTATATCTTCGCCTGGCTTTCTATAGGTGATAATTTTCACTCCTTCTTCCCAGAAGCCGTACTCCGAAACGGCTGACAATATTGTCCACCAGCACCCTCGCCACTGTACTTGGTTGGGTAAGGCGTACGCTTCCGGCCACTTGCGGAAGTAGTCCATGGCAACCAGGATGTATTTGTTGTCATCTTACGTTGTTGAAAACAGGCTAGCCACATCGATCGCGATGCGTCCAAAAGGCGCTCCAATATTGTAAGTCTACAGGTCCCCTTGGCTGCAAGTTCTTGGTCCCTTGCTGACCGCACAAACTTCGCACTGGCGACACCATGTCTCCACGTTGTTTCGACAGTTTAGCCAGTAGAACCCCTCGCGCACCCCGGCCAAGACCTTGTAGGTACCCTCCAGTGACGCCATCGTGCATTTCCTCTAGGACCTCTTCCACTCTCTTTTCGGAAAGCACCAACTGATCCATCTCCTTCTTCCTTACCATCAGGACTCTCCTAGACTCTCTTCAGCTGCCCATTCTTCATTCTCAGAGAATGCCCAAAGAGCCTTGAATTTGGGCCCTTCACCAGAGATCTCGGCCAACTCTGGTCTGTCTTGGCCAAGTTCTTTTCTTTCTGCAAGTGAACCGATGGCTGAGTCCTCGAGCTGCTCCTTATTGAGTACAGCCTCAGTTCAATTCCTTGAGGTTCCGACAACGATTGCCTTGACTTCGACATTTCAATTCTGTTGGTCTACCTCCTTGCAGTACTTGCAATCTTCGCTGCATGGCCTTCGAAAAAGAGCATCCGCATTGCCATGACTTCTTCCAGGACGATGTTGGATTTTGAAGTCATATTGTTGCAGTTTCTCGATCCTCAAGGTGTACTGTCCTTGTGGAAGAGGGTATGCCAGGATAGCACTCGAACACAATGCAACCTTCCGAGTCTTGAATGAGTTTTCACATCCTTTTGTCCACAGGAATGGCGCACGGTCTTCAGTCAGTTTGTGTGAGGGCTTAGCAATGTCAGCGAACTTCTCCACAAATCATCTGTAGTATGTGCATAAGCTTTGTGGCACAAGTCCAAGAAAATTCTGACTTCATGCTGATTTCTTGGTCGTGGCATTCTCTCTGGATCGGTTTCGATTCCTTCCGGCGACACTACGTGCCCCAAAAATTTGACTCGCTTCTGGAAGAGCACGCATTTTTTTGGGTTAAGCTTGAGATGTGCACCTCAAAGACGTCGAAATACCTCCCGGAGGTTCTGTTCTTCAAATGTTTGACCGATGACCATTACGTCGTCGAGGTAGACGAGGCAAGTTTTCCATGTTGGACCACGCAAAAAGCACTCCATTAGACGTTCAAACGTGGCCTGTGCGTTACAAAGTCCAAACGGCATCACAGTAAACTGATGAAGGCCGTTACCGGCAGACTGAAAAGGCCGTCTTGTCTTTGTCGTCGTTGTGAAATCCCACTTGCCAGTAACCACTCTTCAGGTCAAGCGTCGAAAACCATTTCGATCCAGACAGCATGCTCAAAGTGTCGTCAATCCGAGGCAGTCAATAGTTGTCTTTCTTTGTCACATCATTGAGTTGACGGTAGTCCACTCAAAATCGCGTACGTCTTTCTTCGTAACAAAACAACCGGTGTTGACCACGGGCTTGTCGATTCTTCTATCACGCCTTCATTCAACATGTTTGTCAAGAGCTTCGACACCTCTTCTTGCTTCGCCAATGATAGGCGCCTGGAAGCCTGTCGGATCGGTGCGGCGTTCTCAGTGTTGATCCGATGTTGGATCACGCTGATCCTCCCGGTAAGCTTACCTTCCATCGCAAAGGCTGCAGCTTCTCCTTGTATGAGTTGCGTCGCAACCTTTTTCTCCTTTCCCCACAGATGTTTCTAGTCAGGCGAGAACATCTCCACTATCTTTTTTTCCAAGAGCTTGGGAGTCGCAGCCTTTGTCGATATTTTTTTACAGCGTGATATCCATTCTACGAGCTCCCACTTGCCCAGAGTCTCTCCTTCCTTGATTGTTTGGCACGTCTTGTTCGGGTTAATGACTGATCGGGATCTTTGTCTTGTCCATGTCATCAATGTCTTGGCCATGATGCAGCTGGCAGCTGTGTCGGGTTCAGCAATTCCGGCGACATGTCCTCCAGGTTGTCCGCATAGTGTTGCCCACATGATTTTCTCGGAGTTAGCAGCTACACGAACGGTTTCAGCCAAAAGTAGCCGGATTTCCTCAGCGGCCTCCATGGTTGTTCTAAGCGCCATTTCCCCGTCTCCGATCTTCAGTGTCCGCTGTCCAACATCCAGGATGAATCCGTACTTTTCCATCAAGTTCAGGCCAAGTATGAAGCCGTAAACAAAGTCAGCGACCAAGAACTTTTCTTGCAGAAGAAATCGTCCAAAGCGAATGCTCACTTCAGCTTCTCCGTACACTGTAGCAGACTCTCCGGTAGCTGTAGTCAAACAAGCGCCGTCTCTCAGTGGCACATTGGGTTGCTTTCGAAGTATCGCATGTCAAACAAATGACTTCGTGGCTCCGGGATCGATTACGAACACGCAATTGTCCTCGTCAAGCTTTCCACTCAGAAGGAGGCTATTGGGTGACTCCCACAGCAGTGAGACGGAGTAAGTTCTGGACCATTGAGGGCTGCCAGCCAGCGTGCGCCCCTCAGCGCCAGATGGAATTAGTTTTCTTGATAGCGTCTCTTAGGGCTGAGAGTTCTCCGTGCCGGTATAGAACGGTCACTTGAATTCAACCTTTGCCCGCAGTTCCGACGCAGATATCCCAGTTTTCCACAACCGAAGCAATGCGGTCTTCCTCCAGCTCTTGGCTCACCTTGAGAACAAGCGTTTCCTTCACAGATTTCTCAGAAGTACGTGATGCTCTGGATTCGTCAAAGCTCACCTCCCTAAGACGATGAGGCTGCGAAGCATCTTTGCTTCGCCTCGCTTTGCTTCGCATTTGGCTGCCTTAATGCAAATGGCTTGGATGAGCGCGTAGCTGATGTTGACTGGATTGCTGATCATGACCATCTGACGCACATCTGGATCTTTTTTCCGCCAATGAAAGTTTCTTTTGCGATGTCGGCCAACACATCCGCTGGATGAGCTGGATAGGCTAGGCTAGGCTAGGAATTTGGAGTCAAATTCCTGAAGGCTTTCTCCGCCCTCTTTTATTCTGGCCTTTAGCTGGGTTTGATGGATGTGCCGCACATGATTGTCCCCAGATTGGAGTTCCAGGACCCTGGTCAGCTTAGTAAAGTCCTTCTGCTCACTCTCCGGAATCGTCCGAGCGGCTCCAACACTGGGCTTCTGACAGCCAGAACTAGAGCTGTAGCACTGTCAACCTTGCTCCATCTGTTTATTTTGGCAGCGGCATCGAACTGCCTCTTAAAGGTAGTCCATGGGCTTTTCCTATCGAAGTTTGGCAGCTTCACACGATGGACACCCGCTGAACTGACCATCGTAGCACTGGTGGCACTTTTCTGGACCTGTTGTTCCAGCTTCGTCATGTTGGCTTCCATCGCTTCTATTCTTTCTTCCACTGTCGCAACCACTTTCTTTTTTACACTTTCGCCGAAATACCGAGTTTGTTGTCCCACAAAAGCTGATTTTTATTCCCTTTCCTCCAGGCGTTTTCTTTCCTGTTCTTTTAGCAGGTTTCTCAATTCCTGTTCCTGTCCTTCTAGAGGATTCTTCAGTTCTTCCTTATCTTGTAGACGCTGTTCTTGTAGAAGACTCTGGTGTTCATGTAGCAGATTTTTCATCCCTTTTTTTGTGCCTCTAGAAGATTATTCAATTCTTCTTTCTCTTCGACGCGTTAATTTCCTTGTTCTAGGAAAAAATTTGTCAATTCTTCTTTTTCTTCCAAACGCCTCTTCTCCTGTTCTTCTTGAAGATTTTCTGCTGCTGCATCATCGCCATGATGCTCGTCAAAGTATCTTCGACTCCGGTCTTCGACATGCTTCTTGTCTCCGGAATTCACAAATCACTAATGTTCCGAATGACCTGTAGTCGCAGGCCAAAGTACTCTCAATTATACCGCTCCTGGCACCAGATGTTACGTATTTTGCGTTTAGATTCGTTTATATAATAATTGTGACGATCGTTTTCAAACACACAATTTATTACGGCCCGCTACAATAAATACACGCCAACAATTATTAACTTGGGAATATCGCTAATTACTACTCGCTTTCTATTGCTCTCGATCACTTCGAATTCAATACTACTCGTAGGTCGATCCGTGGTGCTTTATATACTCCGACTAGTATTCTCGAATCTTCCATGGGTCCTCTAGCGAATTCCACAATGACCCGTCATACGGTTTCTAGACGACTCCCGAAAAATCATACACATTTCGCGGGCATTATCAACGTGCTGTGAATCCGGCACTCTGCCAAATGGACATTGTGTGCTACTCGGCCGTTGAAGTTACCAGTTCAGTTTCACGGGCCGAAGCCTGCATGTATGTCCTGGAATGCACTAGAGCTCCGCACTTGTACACTGCGATCTAATGAACAGAGTCTAGAAAGACCGCGTGATGTGTGCTCCAGAAAGCACGCGATAGTCTTGCCGCTTTTGTGACGGGGTAGTACACCCTACGATTAATTTTTTTGCCTCCATCTAGTTCTGTGTCCCTCTCTATGCTGGCTACGCTGCCTACTTGAGCGCTTTGGTTTCGGAGCTCACTTACACTTTGAAAGCGGTCTTTGAATGCCACAGTTATTCCTTGGTACATTCCAAAGTCAGCTGCCACACAATGGGCTGAAGCCGATGAGACCAAGACTGTACAGAGACGTGTATTGGGTATTGCCCCTGTTGAGGGCTCATCAGTAAGCAGATATCCGGTCCAACCATCTGGTGCTGTGGCAGACAGAGATGCTTGTAATGCACACATAGGAGGACTCCTGATATGCGAGTCTCCCAAGCGGCGCCATCTATCAAAGGCATTCCGGGATGCTGTGTTCCAAAAGACATCAGAACCGCTATTCTTGAATCGTGTGAGAAAAGTCCCTGGGAGTAAAATACATTCCGCAGTACACTGATGTAGCGAATGTTGCCTAAAATCGTGGTTTTTAGGCAACTTTCGCTACAGAAGTATAGTACGGATTATATAAAACTCCCAGGGACTTTTCTCATACGATTCAAGAATAGCGGTCCAGGCAGACGAGGGAACTGAACACAAATTCCACGTAAAGCCACACCGTCGCCAGGAGCATCGATGGTAAAGTGTACACACGTTCTCAAGCCGAGTAGAGCAATGTTTGAAAACACAAACACGCCAATATTGCGCCTCCTAGGACCATGACGGACCCATCACTTTTTCAATAAAGTAAAGCTCTCCGACTACCACAACACCAGTCGATCAGACCAAAACAGCACAGACATGTGTTACGCCCCTGTTGAGGGCTCATCACTGCGCAGGCATTCGGTCCGGATCAGGACTCCTCCTATATGTCGGAGAGCTTTGCTTCATTATCTATGAAATATAGGCTTATTACGCGATTCGTGAAGGAAAAGTGGAAGATTTTGTTTGTGGGTGGCGTATAAGTAAGACGATTCGTGACAAGTATCTAGATAGTTCATACCGGATACTAGCATAGCGGCTTTTTTTTCTTTAGGGAGTTTGTAGTTGGTCGATCGAGACCTAGAGTGTTCAAGAATACATGATGGCGTACATTCTCGAACTGACTTCTTTCTTTCATTTTATCTAGTGAGCGGCGGCTGACCCCGGACGCGGCGACCAATAAAATGAAAATAGCCTATACTTCCTTGCTTTAAATCAGTTAGCCATCAGTGAAAGAATCAGATCACTATGTCCTCTGGTTGGGGAAACATTGCAAGATCCGTCACAAAAACCACGAAAATTGGGCTGGGGCCCAGTAGTTCATCAATATTTTCTTCAAATAAATTATTGAGGAGATGGACAATCTGAACAATTTTTTGCACAATTACGAGAAATCACTTACTTATGCATATTGCATAATAGGCCAGGCAGTAGGTCATTCTGGATGGAAAAAATTCCGACCAAAGCTTTTATGGTGTCAAACTCTTCGTAAGGTCAGTAGGTATCTACCACTGAGTTTCCGCCCAAAAACGAGTTGTGCTAATTCCTCCACATCTGCCCAAAGGTAAAAGATGTCTTGAAGGTGCAAAAAGACCTGTTAAACCCCAGTACTTTTTCATTTTATTTGCCTCAATGCAAACGTACAACTCTAACGCAAACATTGGAAGCATTTGTCATCATCTCTGTGCCAGTCTTACTGTTGAAAAAAAAGATTTCTTTGTGCGGGTCAGATAAATCACATTTAATTGTTTTTCCACACAAGAAAACGATGGAGCAACATGTATTTTGGATATTTCCTAATAACTTGTACTCACTGAGCCCATTTATGGCGTTGAAAATTCAGTAACAGCATTTTGGAAGATGTTGCCCGCTAAGAAGAGAATAATTTTTATCCGTCTGTTCAGCAGGAGTTTTTTCAATTTCACCAAACACCGTTCTCAAAAATTTTATAGGAAATGACAAGCTGGAACTGTTTTCTAATGATATTATATCTGGCTTAACCGCGGCACGCTTTTTGGGAGTGTAGGAAACTGATTTCTTTCGAGCGGTTCTATTTTACCCGCGTGCGGCCATGCCTACTTGACATAGACCGGACTGATTACACAAGCTTGGAAATGTACTCTCTTCCAGCTTTGAAACACGACCATTAATGATAAAATAATGTATGATTTCTTCATAAATCAATGTACAAAGTCGCAATAATAATGGTCGCGTTTTAAAGCTGGAAAAGAGTACATTTCCAAGCTCGTGTAATCAGTCCGGTCTATGTCAAGTAGGCACGGCCGCACACGGGTGAAACAGGACTTCTCGAAAAGAAAATAGTTTTTTTAGACTTTCAAGTGCGTGCCGCGGTTAAGCCAGGCACGATATCGTTAGAGAAGAGTTTGAGCTTTCCATTCCTTATAAAATTTTCGCAAATGGTGTTTGGTAAAAATGAAAAAATTGCTGCTGAACAGGCGGATGAAAATTATTCACTTTTTTGCCAGCAACATCTTCAAAAATGCTGTTATTGAAATTTTAATGCCATAGATGGGCTCAGTGAGTACAAGTCATTAGAAAACATCCAAAATACATGTTGCTCCATCGTTTTCTTGTTTGGAAAAACAATAAAATGTGATTTATCTGATCCGCACAAAGAAATCTTTTTTTTCAACAGTAAGACTGGTGCAGAGATTATGACAGATGCTTCCAATGTTTGCGTAAGAGTTGTACGTTTGCATTTAGGCAAATATAACAAAAAAGTACGGAGGTTCAACAGCTCTTTTTGCACTTTCGAGGCATCCTTTACCTTCGCGCAGATGTGGAGGAATCAGCACAACTCGTTTTTGGGCGGAAACTCAGTGGTAGATAACTACTGACCTTACGAAGAGTTTGACACCATAAAAGTTTTGGTCGGAGTTTTTTCCAGATTGTAGTGATTTTACCGACATACCGCCTGGCCTATAATCAATTTTGACGAATACGGTAAGGTAGTGGCAAAATTGACGAAAAACTGGTCCTGCAGGGCCCAAAATATGCCCAAACCCGATAGTGTCCTTTACAGAAGAACCAGTCGCAATTGTTGTGTAAGCCGATTTCATCAAGAAAAAAATTGAAACGTAAAAATGACTTTTCAACCTGTGAATTGAAAGGCAGCAGATGAAGAGATATGTCCTTTTTATATGTTCAGTATGACATTATAAGCTTGCAAAAGAACTGAAACCAGCTTCAATCTAGATCAGTTCCACCAAGAAAAAAAATTGAAGATGAAAAATAGTTTTCACCCTGTAATTTGATAAGCAGCAGTTGCTGGATGGTATATTTTTTATATGTTTATTGGAAGACTATGACCTATCAAACTAGCCTAAAACCGGTATTTTCGGTCATCAGTTTATCAAGGAAAAAAGAAAGTAAAGAAAAATAATAAACTTTCACCCTGTATACTAATTTGTAGCAGTCTCAGAGTTGAGGACTTTTGATATGTTAAAGAAGGGACTGTAAGCTTGTCATGGTAAAAAAAATCGTTTTTGTTTGAATTAATTCCAGCAAAGCACCTATTTTATTCTATTTCCAATATACTATACCATCTTGGCCGCCATATGGCATCTTGGCCGCCATATGGAAATCTCTTATAAGTGGAAGGATTTTCATGAAACTTGATAGTCATCTTTGTCTTGTATGATCATTCTCATTTTCAAGCTGAGTTTCATGATTCCGTCGCCATCTTGGCCGCCACATTGAAATCTCTTATTAGTGAAACGATTTTTATGAAACTTGGAACTTACCCTTTGTCTCGTATGATCGTTCTTATTTTCAAGCTGAGAGCTGAGTTTCATGATTCCGCCGCCATCTTGGCCGCCATATGGAAATCTCTTATAAGTGGAAGGATTTTCATGAAACTTGGAACTTACCCTTGTCTAGTACGATCATTCTGATTTTCAAACTGAATTTCATGATTCTGCCGAAACTTTGGCCGCCATATTGAAATTGTTTGCTCAAATAACAGTAGAACCATTATTACTCAACATCTTGCGTTCACTAATCCTTCAAAATGGAAGTGCGCTTCTGAGCCTCATCCTCATCCTCATGCCCATGAGGCATATTCGCTTGTTTTGCTTCGGCGCTGTATATTTCGACGCTAAAGTTTTCGACAGTAAGCGATCTAGCCCGAGAAGAATGCTGTCAGCTGTCATGTCGCAACGATCAATATTCTGACTGATTCTGACTTTTAAGGGGTGCGCACTGGTGCAATGTCTTTGTTTCGGTAAAAGGTTGATTCAAAATCAAGGGGAAAATGGTCAAAACCAAAACCAAAAGAGGAATAAAAGTAATACGAGTGAAAAAAATTAGAACTAGACCAACTCGTCGCCAGAAAGCATTCGCGAAAAGCATGCGACGTTACGGTATTTGCCCGCCCTATCAGGTGCTAGTTGATGGATTGTTTTGTCTTGCAACTCACAACGTGAGTATTCCGGTGTTTTTTTACATGATTTTGTATGAAAATCTACTTTTTATATCTGTTATGAGTCCAGTTTTTCGCTGCGAGTTTAACTTTCTGTTGCATAAAAAATCCTATCGACCATTGTATGTCGCCTAGGTGATAACAGCGTAACAGAGCCTTGATGGAATCCTATTTTTTTTAGAGAATCGCACCATCAATAATTATCGTTGCAACAATTACCACAGTAACCAAACCGGGCTTAAAGTTAACTCGAAGTGAGCAACTGGGCCTCATTGTGCTTTGCAGTATGAAGATGTTAGACGGGGAGTTAGCGACGGATTTTTCATATTATTTCAACAAAGCTACATTGTTGATTTAAACATCCCCCTACACCTCCTGATGACCAGAACGAACCTTTCCTAACTGGTAGCCGGGGCCTTTGGACGTTATAGCTCTTTGAAGAAAAAAAAATTGTATGTGTCCTTTATAACGGGCTATTCCGAGACGTCAAACGATTACCCTGCTAGCTCGATTAAAAAAATTGCGATCGGAATGTTCGCAGCAGCTAGAATGGGCGCGAGGTCCAACGAGCCATGTCCAACACAGGCCCAGGTTCAAGACCCCACCAAGTCCGATTTTTTTTCGAAAGAAAATCGTTCCTCTTAATTTTTAAAGCAATCTAAATTCAAAACATTGATTCCTTACTGGATTGTTGACTTTTTTCCGATAATTCAGTATAGCGTTCGCTTGTTAAATACCTAGTCTGTGTGAAAAGTAACAAGAAAAATTCGAAAAGGCGTTGCTGAATTATCGGAAAAAAGTCAAGAATCCAGTAAGGAATCAGTGTTTTGAATTTAGATTGCATTAAAAATTAAAAGGAACGATTCTCTTTCGAAAAAAAATCGGACTTGGTGGGTCTCGAACCTGGGACTGTGTTGGACATGGCTCGTTGGACTCCGATCGCAATTTTTCAATCGAGCTAGCAGGGTAATCGTTTGACGTCTCGAAATAGCCCGTTATAAAGGACACATACAATTTATTTTTTTCTTTAAAGAGCTATAACGTCCAAAGCCCCGGCTGCCAGCCGGGAAAGGTTCGTTCTGGTCATCAGGAGGTGTAGGGGGATGTTTAAATCAACAATGTAGCTTTGTTGAAATAATGTGAAAAATCCGAAAAATTCTACCTAGGTGGCTAGGTGTGATCTGATAAATTTTATGGTCACATTTAAAAGAATTCAACCAAGAGATTACAAATCTGTTTCTGTAATTCACTTTGTCATTATTTTGATGATAACTACAATTACTTTGTAATTACCTAAGAATTATTTGAGGATTTTCATACTATACATTAGTCAGGTGTCGTAGGTATAGTAGGTTCACTTGTACCGTGATTCTAGTTGGCTGTGAGATTTTGTTTCTAAGTTTTCAAATCTGATATTTGAAAACTCCCCAGAACTTGGCAGTTGGTTGCATTGATATTTGAAAGTTTAAGCTTGACGACAAGATCAACAACTTTACCGTTTGTCAGATCGAGTGTCAAATAGACTGAAAATCACGAGTTTCACGAAAATTATGGTGAAATTATGCCCATTACTGTGAAAACTGTGTTTGCACCTCAGCTTGTGTCTTGAACAATAACGTCCAGTGCCAATTTTAAAGTCCTCGAGAGTGCCATCAAGAACTCGCTTCTGGGAGAAAAAATGGCCGGATGGGTGCTGGGCATGTACCCCATAACGTTCAGCTTTGCGGAGAAGACGTGGATCTATTTTCAAAAACCACATAATATGGAAGCATTGTGAACTATTCCTGGTTTTTAAAAGAAGTAACCACACTCTGGAAGGCTGGAAACGATGGGAAGCTGAACCCTCCTAATTTTTGTGGGGATGGGATTCATCGGCGTTAATACTTGATTTCACTGCTCAGGACATCGTACTGGAACAAGAAATTTGCGGAGCTTGTGAAAGGTGAACAACATCCACTCCATATTTGCAATTTGCAAAGTTGATTTCGGTAAATTTTCCATTTTTGACAGCAACAGTCAACAGTGATGGTGTGTTGACTGTTGCTGTCAAAAATGAAAAATTTACCGAAATCAACTTTGCAAATTGCAAATATGGAGTGGATGTAGTTCACCTTTCACAAGTTCCGCAAATTTCTTGTTCCAGTACGATGTCCTGAGCAGTGAAATCAAGTATCAACGCCGATGAATCCATCCCCATAAGAATCAGGAAGGTTCAGCTTCCCATCGTTTCCAGCCTTCCAGAGTGTGGGTACTTCTTTTAAAAACCAGGAATAGTTCACAATGCTTCCATATTATGTGGTTTTTGAAAATAGATTCACGTCTTCTCCGCAAAGCTGAACGTTATGGGGTACATGCCCAGCACCTATTCCGTCCATTTTTTCTCCCAGAAGCAAGTTCTTGATGGCACTCTCGAGGACTTTGAAATGGGCACTGGACGTTATTGTTCAAGACACAAGCTGAGGCGCAAACACAGTTTTCACAGTAATGGGCATAATTTCACCACAATTTTCGTGAAACTCGTGATTTTCAGTCTATTTGACACTCGATTTGACAAACGGTAAAGTTGTTGATCTTGTCGTCAAGCTTAAACTTTCAAACATCGATGCAACCAACTGCTAAGTTCTAGGGAGTTTTCAAATATCAGATTTGGAAACTTAGAAACAAAATCTCACAGCCAACTAGAATCACGGTACAAGTGAACCTACTTTTTTTATACCTACCTGCATATCCAATCTTGCTGCCAAAGGATTACCTAGTTCAATTATTATTAATAATGCTTCATATAGGAATAAGTGTGAATATACAATGTTGGCTTAAGTAAAAGCAGAGGCTTACCGTCGGTTCTACAAAACAGATAATACAAGATTAGTTAATTTACGATTTTTGTTTGTCAATTTGTAGCTGACTGATCAAAGGAAATGCTGGTTTATCCCTCAATAATGGAAATATGATGGGTCTAGTATAGATTTCAGGCATTTTTTGTGAGTAACCACCTAGCATTCAGCAGAAAAAAGTTCAGTTAATCTGCAATCAGCCTTGATCGCTGATCATCTTTTTTGTGGAACTGACGGATAGTGTGTAATAATGTGTGATTTATACCTATCTTTGAATTTAATTTTCATCAAACAGATAATATTCTATAATTGAAAAGAGCTGTACAGGCTGGTCCATCCTAGCGTAATTATCCCATAGCGGCCTTACCGTTCAAGATAAAAAAAAGATGTAAGAGAAAAGTTAATATGGTTTGATGAGCCCTATGACCTGAAATTATTTTAAGCTATACAGGTGGCTCATTTTGACTGGGTAAACGAAACGTAATTTTTTTTAATGTATTTTTCTGCATCTTCGTGTTGAGCCTTTTCAATTATTGTCTTATGTCCGTTTTTTTTTGTTTTCCAATTGTGTGTCAGCGCTTTCAACTAAAAATTAAAAAATAAATGCATTTTTGGAATTTGCTTGAAATGCATTTTTTTTCAGTTTTTAATTTTTAGTTGGTAGCACTGCCACACAATTGAAAAACAAAAATACAGGCATAAAACAGTTGAGAAAGCTGAACCCGAAAATGCAAAAAAATATAGGCGTTCCATCAAAAAAAGAGGACCTTTTCAATAAAGGCGTCTCTCTCGCACGATTTACGTCACAGCCCCACATGGCCGCAGTGTAGTGCCGCGCACATCTCTGTCGCGGAAAAATTTCGTTCATCTATAGATGAAAATGATTTCAGGTCATAGGTCTCATCAAGCCATATGACTTTTCTCTTACATCTTTTTTTTTAATCTTGAACGGTAAGTCCGCTATGGGATAATTAATTACGCTAGGATGGACCATCCTGTATAATTTCGAAATTCTTTGGCTCAAGTCGTTTTTGGCGATTACATTTTGAGCTTGATTTTGAGTCTCTGACATTGAGCACTGCCAATTAATCGTCTGTTCCAAGTCCTTGAGTCCCTTGAGTATTTTGTCAATAATGATTCATTTTTGACAAGCTGCTTATTTTGTATTTGTTTTTTTGTAATATCATTGTTATCACCCTAATCACCCTATACTGACCGCTGTGGGAACCAAACGACGGCTGGTTGAAATTTGTGAAAACCAGACGTCGGATTTTGGCGGGGTATTAGGATGAGAATTTTCTAAAATTTTTGCTGAATTTGCCAAGATTTTCCCAAAATTTTATAATTCATTCAAATTTTACAAGGGAATTGACTTTTCAATAATTCGTTCCAAACATCTTGGTAGATTTTTGCGGCGAAAATTTGGCTTTTCGGGGAGAATTTCGAGAAATTCGGTGTGAAATGCCGACCGGGGGGTTTCGGGGACCTAGTGACGTCCGGTGCGGGCCATTCGGCTGGGTTTTTCTTGAAATTTTGTCGAAAAATGTTAAAATTGGAGCACGGCCCGGCCAATCTGACCGGAACGTCAATTGACGCTCTCGGTTTTGGGAAACTCAACATCTCGGGACATTTCAACAGTGCTTTTGGGATGAAATTGATCAAGTCAGCATTTGAAATTGGATCGTGGTCTCGAGGGGACTTTTGAGCGTCCATCAGACACAAAACACAAGAACCACCTCCAGATTTGAACGGCACTTTGATCACATTTCGCAGGCCGGCTCCGGTGTTGACGGGGTAATTTCACCGATAGAGGCGACTTGGGGGGAACCAAAAGGCGATTGGGGAGGGTACCTACTCACAGTTTTCACAAATCGAAATGCATCTGTCAAATTTTGATTCTTGACATTTCAAGAGGCCGCCATATTGAGCTTTTGCATATTTCAACTTATCCGATCGATATTTCAAGTTTTTGCCTACTTGAAGTCGACAATTGAGATGCATCTGTCAAATTTGTCTGTCGACATTTCCAAGGCTGCCATATTGAACTTTTATATTTTTCAACAGATTATATTGAGATTTTGAACAAATACTTAGTCAAGATGGACAATCGAAATGCATTTGTCAAATTCGACATTTTGGCAGTTTGAAGCGGCCGTATTGAACTCTTGCTTTGTTCAACAGGATCCATTGGATTTTCAAACAGACTTGGTTCAGATGAACAATTAGAACGTAACTGTCAAATTTTGAATTTTGCACATATCTTTATTTCATCTCAATTTCTCCAACAAATATTTAGAAAGGCTCCTAAATAATACAAATACACAGTTCCGCTTTTCCTTCCACTATACAGTGTCTTTCACGACAGTACCTTCTCCCGAAGTAAACGCTCCAGTACGTTGTAAGAGACACTTCAGGGAATACCGAAAAAAACGATGAAAAATTCTTCGACTCCCACTTTTGGGGTTTTAAAGGGTCAAGGGACGGCTTTGAACCTTTCTAGTTTTGTTAATTTAAGAGATATCAGCTTACTGTTGACGGCAGAATTATGAGAAAGAAATACCTACCACTGGATGTGTATTGATTTTTTTTTATTCACAAGTGAGTCAGAAACTAGGTAAATTATTGTTCGAAAGACCAGTTTTTGACCTTTGAGGGCTTCAAAAATGAATGTCGATGATTTTTTCAATCATTTTTTCGGAATTCCCTGAAGGGTCCTTCACAACGTGCTGCAGAGCTTTTCCGCCATTTTCTGGACACCCTGTACTTGATAGCCAACCGGCGAGACTCTTTATGTCCTCAAATTTGAGTTCACTTTTGGACGTCAAAGGTCGTTCTTGGTGATAGTGTTTTGGGTCCCGAAAAATGACTGAATTCTTGGAGGAAGTTGTTCCTAGTTTTTGAGGCCTCTAAAGTGAGTTTTGTTTCTGAATCGATTTCGACGAATGTTTTTGAATATTTCAGAGTTTCTTCTGCTGATGGTAAATCGCTCTCGCCAACTTATTGTCATCTAGTCCTCAAAATCAAGTTCTGATACCACGACATTCGTCTTATTAGAGTCCTTATAAAAGAGTAGTTATACTTGATAGTTCTCAAAAGTAAATTCTTGGAAAGGTCGTTTTTGGCGATAGTGTTTTGGGTCCCTAAACATGATAGTATAAGGGCATAGGTCGTGCGGTGTGCAGCTTCGTGAAGATAGATAGAGCTATATTTCAATCCATTCCTGAGCCATCAAGGACCATGAAAAATTATGGTGGAACAGGACCACCTTTTGACCCTACATATTTTCAAAAATCAAAACCCCTCATTTTTTCCAACATTTTTCTGATACTTTTGAAGCATTTCTGCAACTGCGGTGCAATTGATGCAATCCTGCCCCAAGTTTGCAGACAGCCTGTATATGCAACTCATAATTATTATAGATTATGAGGTGTCCATTCAGAATATCCACTTTTTCACTTCGTATCTCTGCCGTTGTGGCCGTAATTCTTGAGAGATTGCGCATCAAAAAAAAAAAAAAAACATTATAAACCTTTAGATAGAGGTTATATAAAAATGAAAGCTCATTCAATTCTCTAAAATTTGACATCTGAACCACCTGTGTGCGACTTACGGTTCCTGAGCTGTACTTTTTCAAGGTCACTTTGCACTTACGAGTTCACTCTATAGTTGCATGACAACCATTACCGTTGTTGATTTTCTAAATAGTTAATCATCTGTGGCTGACAAACTAATCATCATATTTATGGTTGATTTAATTGTATGTAGCGGTCCATCACACAAAGGGCGAAAATAATTTTTATTATCCAAGAAAAATTCTGTCTTCCCACCTTCTGGTTGATTTGGCTGCCAAATGGAGATGTGATCAACTCAACATGCTAATAGATAGATAGATATATTTCTGCTATTATTGAGTTCAATTAGTACATTTAGCAAGTCAATATGCTGAATTAGCATTCATGCCAATTCATTCATGATTGGATGCCAAAAGTTGGTTCTTCAGGGAGTTCTAGAAGTCGTAACTCAAGAACTGCAAGTAGCACGTAGACGATTGGTATGTCGAATTGTTGATAATTGAATAAGCTTTTATTCGTATGAAAACGTTTCAGCCTCACGTCGATTGAAATGAAAATATTGCCAAAAATCTTTTTGGGCGCCATTTTTTTCAATATGGCGGTCCGAACGGCAAAGATACGAAGTGAAAAAATAGAAATTCGGAAAGAACACCTTTATCCTCCGGTTCCACCAAACTTCCATGAACGAATTAACTTTATCACTCGCAACTGGCCATGCTATTGGCTGGTGCATGGCAACTATTAGCGTGATTAAATTAATCCGCCGTAAAACTTTGGTGGAACTGGCTGTAGGTCTGTTTTAATGCCAAGTTTCAAAAATATCTGGAAACCTTCAAAAAACGTTTATGAAAATATTATTATCATTTTGTCTTCTAGATCCTCAAAATCGAGTTGTGATACCACAACACTTGTTTTCGGCTCCTCGAAAGTGAGTCGTAATAGTTGATAGCAAACCAGCGAGGCTCTTCATATCCTCAAATTTGTTCTCAAAAGTGAATTAGAAAAGTGTTTCTTGACGACGATGGTGTTTTGAGCTCCCAAAAGTGAGTGAATTCTTGAAGAAATCTGTCCTTGGCTATGGTTTTTTAGTAGTGTGCTTGGCGGTTGGTAGATATTGGTCTGTGCTTGAATTAATTTTGCTGTACTCAAAGGAAAAGAGGCTTACGTTGAAGGGCGCCATCTTCATACCGCAATTTTTCTTCCATCGCTATTTGTTGGATCTTGTCGATGAAGTAAGTTATGTCTTCCGTTCACAGGTGCGAGTGAACATAGCCGAAAAGATCCCAATTTACATGCAAAGCGAAGTACGAATCATTACGACCAGGTGCTTGATCTCGGAAGCGGAACAGCTGGACAACAGGCTGATCCACAACGATATGAGACAATTCGTCGTACATGAATGCGGCCACGAAGGCACGAACTCGATTTCCGGTTCAGAGTGCGTGTTGTCCATGTTGAAGAACAAAAACGAAGCTCGATACATTGTTGCCACAACAGATTGCGATTTGCACGGAGAAATACGGGCCAGAAGAGGAGTTCACCCGCTGCTCTCCCTCAAAAAAAAATCATTCACATTGGCCAACCCGAAAAACAAACGGCTGCTGAATGTCGTCGAACAGGAAACGTTGAATGTCGTAAAAGAAGAAATGTTGAATGTCGTGAAACAAGAAACGTTGGATGTCGTAAAACAGGAAACGTTTGATGTCGTAGAACAGGAAACGTTGAATGTCGTGAAACAGGAAACGTTGGATGTCGTAAAACAGGAAACGTTTGATGTCGTAGAACAGGAAACGTTGAATGTCGTGAAACAGGAAACGTTGGATGTCGTAAAACAGGAAACGTTTGATGTCGTAGAACAGGAAACGTTAAATGTCGTGAAACAGGAAAAGTCTGAAGAAAGCAAGTCCCATGGAGGAGAGAAAGAAACGACGATGGAAAAAAGGAAGAACCTGGAAGGACTGAGTCCGATGTCTTGTAAAAGGGCGAAGGTGTAACCTGAGAGAGTGCAAAAAGCCGCTGTGGCTGAAACCGATGATGAGAAGTAATTCAGGAAAGTTGTAGCTGATAAGAAACAAAATTGAATTATTATTGAGTTAGTTAAGAAATCAAATGTAGTGTTCCTTTATTTATTATCGAAATTTTTTTGCTGAATCAGCTTTCAGTAGTGAGAGAGAGAGTAAGGATAGTTATAAATAAATAAAGAAGCAGTTTACAATATCGTATTATCATATATTTCTGAGATATATAGGAATCATTTTAACACTGCGTGAGATATACACACACAGACTCTTCTACACAGTTTGCTGCTTATATTTCATTCGTATAGTTTTCCTCTTCTCTACGACAGATAGACCCGTTAATAAATTATTAAATCTACTATTACATAGCGTTAATATTATAATACACACTTGTTTTACATCACATTTAAAATAAATTTTATTTTAGGTTCAAAAGCTGTATATGTATGTACAAAAAATTGGTATATTGCACTAGAAAACAACCGAGAAGAAAACAAACTAAAAAAAAGAAGAAATGTACATTTCGCGCGCGGAAAAATCATGGCAGTCTTAACGTTTTGTATTGTCAATAATCGAAGTTAACATCATGCATGAACCAAGAACTTTTTTCTCCGTCAGTTGTTTTGATTTTTTTTCATTATTTCCTTTTTTACACAATTAGTGATGAGCACCTTTATAAATAGTAGTAGCTAGGTTCCTACGTTAAAGCTTATTCTTTATACAAGACCTAAATTTCGTATAACCAAACGTCTTGGTGTCGTGTGGAGGTTATTTTTGGTTGTTTCACGAAAAAGTTGAAACGAAAAACGTTTTTTCGCAATAAAATTTTGATATGTCAAAAAAAGAAATGTTTTTTGGATGAACGACAGCGGAGGCCACGGAACGTGAATGTAAATGGCAGTGTACCGATGTTTCATATTGGAGTTGACACTTGGTTCGTAATTGCAATAATTTACTCTTTTTTTTCGAAAAGTCGTTGTTTTAATAGCCAGTTTACTCTTAATTCTGTTTCGATGTTAACTGTTTCTATAAATAGATTAAATTTTCAAAGTGATGTTGGAATCGGTAAAGTAGCGAGATTATTCAAATTTATTGTACGGATTTGAGTAAATTACGTCAATTACTGCAATAAAAGCTCTGATTTGTACCGGGGTACGCAATTTTGTTTCGATTGTCCTCCCGTGCCCCTCATCCAGAAGCTATGTATATTATGACACATTTTTTTGTATATACCGATGAATTATGTACAATATGTAAAAAACTGCATGGAAGAATTAGTGGAACACCAAAAACTTGTTTTTCAACAAGCTCGTCGATTTTGAGCAAAAGTTTCATTTGCAGAAGCAATAAAATTTCGAATCATGATAAAATGTAGCTGTTGGAAATACTTGTCCTTTAATGGGTATAATATATGCCAATGTGTTTTTTAATAGGTACAGATTGTGAAGCTGAACACTCCTGATTTTCATGAAAAAGGCGAGAAAAGCCGCGAAAATGCTTTCGTTGGAATATGTTTTCGTTGGAATTTATCATCCAGTGACAGATGACACTTGCCTGGACTGCGAAGGTAACAAAACAATTGAAACTAGACGTCTCAAATTGAAATTTTGATTGATGAATTGTCAAGTGTCCCGTCTATTATTGGTCATCACTGTTTGCGGTTGGTTGCGCTGGAGATATTCGGCACGATGGCAGATGTCGCCAGAGCCACTTCTGAAACGCATTTTCCGGACATTTTAACAGTGTAAGGAAATTTTGTGCGGGAGATGATGTCTGACGCTTTTCTCCATTTTATTAGGAAACGGCGTAATTTTCTGACCTGTTTTTAATTTTCGTTAATGAACAAAAAAAAAACAGAGTAGCCTGTGACATTTGGCAAGTTGAGAAAAAGATTTCCATATCTCTTGAAGTGATTCAAATTTTTCGACACTTGAATCTGAAAAATGCGTGCGCTCCAAACTAAACTGTTGCAATGAACGCACCGACCCCTTCGTCTCCTCCAGCCAAAAAGACGCGTCAAGTCCTGAAGAATTATTGGCAAATTAAGGAACGCCCCGGCGCCGGCGGTCTGCCATAAGGAGCAGGGTTTACGCGTGTAAAAAGTGAAATAATCCAAATTTCAAAATTTCAGTCGTTCAGAGACACGTCTCTGCGGCCATCAAGTCGCATTTCCACGCATGACACGGTCAATTTTTTTTGAAGATTTCAACTCTTGGGCGTCAGTGTGACAGGCAACATTACTCTGAGTCAGTTTCACACCACGTTGAGAATGCGGCAAGTCTTTACTCAGGTCACAATAATTACGTTTGCGCTGGACACACTCTACTAGAATCGACCGTTTGATGCCTGGTTTGAGAGCTTGAAACAGAAGTTCAAATTGCTGGTTACTGTCGCAACGGAGCAAGGTCGTCAAAAAGTGGAATATGATCCAGTGACGTCACTGGATGACCGATTCAACGAGGCCGTTTCCTGTTTCTTATTTACGGATTTTTGTTGACCTCAACAACTCTAAATCAGTTTTGGCTTTTTCCATTAGAGGAAGCTATGGGGACATTGACATTTTCAATTCAATTCACAACATAAATGTCATAATTTCCATAGCTTACTCTAATGAAAATAGCCGTGAAATTGATCATAATTATTTAATGTTTGAAGGTTGAATCCTACCACAATATAAGACCCATTGTCACAATTGAATAAACAAAACTACAATTCAACTGTGGTTTTGTACTGTGGCGTCTATAAGTAATTAGTACAAAGTGAAATTTTAACTACAATTTAGAGCATCCACAATGCTTCTACTTTCCACCATCTCAAATAATATCAGCATGGCGCAAGCTTGATAATTTAAACGGACCCTTTCAGCTCTCGGCCGCCTTGTTCAAAGTGTTTAACTAACCGAATTTTGACTAGTTAGAGTGAGCTGTCCACAACTGTTCAAGGTGGATACAGATATTGATATAATAATATACAAGGTAAAGCTTTGCTCTGCTCAACTGACACAGAATGTGACCGTGTTCGCCAATGAGACCACGCGACAAAAAAGTGGCGAACATGACGATGCAATGGTTTTTGGTTGTTCTCCTAGTTCTTTCAAGCAGCAGTATACGAGGCGTTTGGGAAACCCGTCAGAATTCGTTGGCCCGTTCGAAAATTTTGCCGGAGAATCGCTCACCACGAACGCTGCGTATTTCCGCAAACGCCAGGTACAATCACAAAATGGCGCGCTGCTACTAGCCCCGCCACTACACCTCGTCGGCGTCGTCGTCCCTGTTCGGACTGCCGAAGTCCAGGGTGCAGTACTTGTCCGCCATGACGGTGAGCAACTGTTCGAACTTGGAATGTCTGTCGTTGGACGGGGCGAACGCCCCCCTGCTGCCCCACAAGAACTTGAGCTGGAACTCGGTGCGGAACATGTCGACCGTCAGTTCGTCCAGCCTGGCCTCGCCCAGGACGATCTCGGCGTTCCGTCTGTACGTCGCCGAGGAGTCCATGTACTTCCTGGCCGTTTCCAGGTGCGTCAGCAGCGTGGTCAGGCCGAAATCTTGCGTGTTGGCCTCCCACAGGCCCAGGCAGCTGAGCGCCAGCTGATTCGCCTGATTGGCCGACGAGCTGTCCGGACAGAAATCGTCCAGATTGCGTTCGAGCAGCAGGATGAAGGGCAGCAGGTGGGGTATGGTGGTGTTCGGTGCTTGCGGGTTTGAGCAACTGTTCATGTTTTTCAGGGTCGGACGCAGTTTCGCTTCGAAATTGAAGGCCGAGTCCGTGTACTTTTGTCTGAGCATGTGCCAAGTGGTGTGTAGCCTTTCGATCTAGAAGGACAAGTTTTAAAATTTAGTTTTAAACAAGTTCAATAGATTATTATTGCGATCAATATGAGGACAACAACAACAAAAAATACTGACCTGTGGTAGGCAAAGGCCCAACATGATCCCGCAAAATCCAAATAAGTTGCCCAAGGCAGTTTTCGTGTCGATCGCCACTTCGATCCATTTGTTCAGCGTCTCGGTTCGTTCTGTTTCGTCGGTGCACGTGAGGATCGTCACCGCTACCAGCAGCTTGAGGCATTCGGTCCTGTAATAAGATATTTTCCATATCAACTGATAACGAGTCGTTAAATAAGTCGTCGGGCGGTGGAAGCGTCGTGAGGTTTACATCCCGAAATTGGCTTT
Organism: Anaspis maculata; assembly: GCA_949128115.1. Lineage (NCBI taxonomy): Eukaryota > Metazoa > Arthropoda > Insecta > Coleoptera > Scraptiidae > Anaspis > Anaspis maculata. Next base: position 78,694,655 of record OX421964.1, on the reverse strand, counting down.
AAACTTTTTAGCGATTACCGGGCGATCGCGGTGCAGCCAATCACAGGTCTGGTTGCCTAGCAACTTCACATGTGAACGGATCACATCCCTTCCTATAGAAATAGGGAAGCTATATAGTGGGGATGGTCTCACTTGAACTAGACAAACAGACATAATAACCCAATCGGTGAGCACGGTGGGCTCGGCCTTACTTTTAAAGGCGAAGGTCCTGGGTTCAAATCCGCACTGGGCCAGATGGACTTTTTCACGCGTTTTTTAGAACTGGGGCATCTACTATCGTGCGGTGATGCCCGGGAAAAAGGGATGAAACGAGAAAGCCATCGAGACAAAACCCCACTGATTAATTCCCCATTGTTCCAAAAATGTCTTCGTTGTTATCGTCATCACTGCTATCGTTATTGAAAAACCTGCTAAAAACCTAGTAGTTGATGCAAGGCAAAAAAAACAGACATAGGGGAACCTCATCTAACCTGATTGATTTGAGTATAGGGGACAGGTGTAGGGGATATCCGCGAGGACAATAATGAACCATTTGAAAGATGACAAGTGACATCTGATGGATGACACGTGACATGTGAGAAAACGCAGATACATGAATTTTGAATTAAAAACCCATTCAGAGCTAAACGCACATTTGACAGAAGTTCCAAGTTAGTTTTCAACAAGACTTTTCCCAAGTATTCTTCTTAGCCGAGAGTACGTACATAAATACACAAAACCCGGCCGGTAGCGCGGCGGACTCCGTCTTTGGAAGCAATTCCAGGGATCGTGGGTTCGAATCCGGCCTGGGCCAGGTGAAAATTTTCATGCGCTCTTTAGTACCTTGGCGTGTACCACCGTGCAGTCACGTCAAAGGAAAAATTGTGAAACGAGAAGGACACCGAAAAAAGGGTGCTAATAACCTCGCTGTTGATGCGTCCATAAAATGGTGGGTGGTGTGGGAATCACCCGGCGTCGCTCTTAGCCTACTAAGACGGCGCTGAGGAGGTACTGCCAGTGACTACACGGATACCCGCCCACCGCCAAAAAAAATAAAAAAATAAAAAATAAATACACAAACACATTGATGTTTGATCCACGTACCTTTCAATGAGATCTAATCTGAACTGGTGGCCGTGCGGCAGAGCGCACAGCTCGATCCCGTTGCACAGCCTCGAATTTAGCTTCGAATTGTTCTTCTTGCCCTGCTGGTTGTAGAAAACGACGTCCAGATCCGTCCTCGTCAGGTGATTGGCCAGGATCCTCGGCCCCGACTCTTGCAGTATCATCTTGACGCCGCGCAGCGCCTGCGCGTCAAGGGGTTTGTTTTCGTTGACCGGAAGGAGCAGCGTGTGGAAGTTGTCGAAGTCGAACTTGGTCGACGCGTCGATTTTCGGTAAAATAATCTGAAAACATACAGGAAATAATCATTAGTGACGTTCCAAACCGTTGGCGCCCATAAGAACAACCAGAGTTGTTCTTATGTCATATCCTTTATGTCATGTCCTTGTCATATCTCAAAAATAAAAGAATATGAAGAAAAACTGATGACACCATTGAACGCGTCTTCAAAAAGTGCCATTATTCACACTTTCAATGATGTCAATAATGTCAAAGTCGCAATCACGTCAAATTATTATTTTAAAAGTTATCGTCAAAAAATGAAAATGCATGTTTTTCCTACGACCACCTACGAAAGTGACCCCTTTCACACGCTATAGTAGGCCCGAAAGTTGTCAATCACGTCAACCTACTCAACCTGTGCGTTATGAGCCGTGCGTTATTATAACGCACAGTTCATTCGGATCACGAAACAATACGAATTCAAACGACCATTTAATCACAATTTCGAAGAACCGGCTTTCAATACCACCCTAACTCTGATTCACTAGCAAACCAACAATAATTCGCACCTATACAGGACTGGCCTCAGTCATGTCCTCTCGAGTGTCCTCTCAACCGAAAGTATGGTTTTGACATGCTTATACAGGGTGTTCGGGTCTGGTTATTACGGGTTATTACAAACTTTGAGGGATGATTCCCCATCAAAAATAAAGCCGAAAGAACAAAAACTCATGGTCCTAAAATGCTTCCTCAAAAAGATACAGGGTGTTGAAGTTGACTTTTTTAAATGGTTTCTTCACCGTAACTTTTGAACAGTTAGACCGATTTTATTCAAATTTGAACCGAAGTTTAGTCAAATGAGTCTCCATCGAACACTAATACCACAATTCATCATAAATTGCTGGGGTCGTAGATAATAGGGGACTGTCTCCTATTTTCGCCCCTATTTTCATCTCCCCTGATTATTTTTAAAATTTGTTGATATTTTCGAATTCTACGTTCAATTTAGAATAAAAAGTTACTCTTGCAAAATTTTGATTAAAGGCTTCGTTTTCGAGATATTTGGGATTGAAACATTGGAAAACATCTCGAAATCGCCACTTTCCTGGGCCTAAAAATTAAACTTCAAGAAAATCCATGATTTGTCAACTGGAATGAGTTTTCTGGGTGTTTGAAGTTGATAAACCACCATTTCCGCTGAGAAACATAGTTTTTCAGATTTTTTTTTGCAAGAGTAACTTATTCTTCTAAACTGAACGTAGAATCCGAAATTATCAACAATTTTCAAAAATAATTAGGGGAGATAAAAATAGGGGCGAAAATAGGAGACAGTCTCCTATTATCTACGAATTTATGATGAATTGTGGTATTATTATTCGATGGAGACTCATTTGACTAAACTTCAGTTCGAATTTGATTAAAATCGGTCTAGCGGTTCAAAAGTTACGTTGAAAAAACCATTAAAAAAAGTCAACTTCAACACCCTGTATCTTTTCAAGGAAGCATTTTAGGACCATGAATTTTTGTGTTTTTTCGGCTTCATTTTTGATGGAGAATTATTCCTCAAAGTTTGTAATAGCCAGACCCGAACACATTGTATAACCTTATCGAAGGCCTAACCCTAGCGGTGAGATGTATAAAAATAAAAATCCTACATAATTTTCTTTCAACAACAGTAATTGTAAAGTTATGAATAAAATTTTCACCTACACTTATAAAGCAGAATAATTCTTTGGTATCAATGCAAATGTGACCACAAAAGATTAAATGGGGGTCTATTCAGAAATCTTGAGCTGCACCAGCCCCATCCAATACATCTAAATACCGGGTGTTTATAAACGTCTGTGATCGCGGCAGGCTTTGGTCAGGCCAAAAGTCGCAGTGAAAGGCACGATTTGAAAGAGTGATAGGAGATTCCAAAGGCGATATGATAACAAACGTTTATAAACACCCGGTACTTTGAATCAAGTTAACATACTTAAATGACAAAATGACGGTTGAAATGTCACTAACATTATTGGATTTTCAATTTCCTCACAAGGACACGTTGTTAATAAATGAAGTCCTATACACCTGCAGATGACCAAAACGTACCTTTACCGGCTGGTAGCCGGGGCCTTAGGCCGCTATTACTCTTCAAAGGATAAAAGAAATTGTTCGTGTCCTTTATTGATGACGGTTTTGGCCGGCCGACGAATTCTTCAGAAAAAAGTCTTTCTCTGCGTCGTGTTGCGGACTCATAGCTTCATAGCTTGTCGATCCTCTTTTGTCTGTTTGCATTCCACAGCCAATTTCGTCTCTTCTGGTTCACGCAACCGTACGCAACCCTTACAAGTTGAAGTAACGGTCCTCCGTGTCTTATTAGTTAGCTACCAATTTTTAGTTCGTTCCAGTTTAATACGGCTAACCAATTGGTGGAACCGAGATTAGGAAATTTTGTCTAATCAAATTTTAAGTGTGAAGCTGGGAGTCTATAGAGGTACATAAACATAAAACATAAAAAAAAAAACTTCAAAGAGTTATTTTCACGAACCTGCATGAGCTTCTCCTCCGCCTCGACGTAGTCGAACTCGAAGTTTTTGAGCGTCGTCGACGACTCGGACGTGCTGATGTTGTAGCGCGGGTTCTTGATGACGACGCCCGAAGACCTCTGGTTGGGCTCGAGGGGATCGCCGGCGGCCGAGCTGAGGGCCGAGTCGCCGGAACCGTTGCCGGAATCCGACCCGGAAGCGTGGTACGACGTGACCCTCTGGAGGCCGCCGTGCGGCAGGAAGCCGCCGTCCAGGCTGTACCTGCTGTTGCCGGAGTCCGTGACGTCGGTGGAGGCGGTCGGCGTGCTGGGGGTGGTGGTGGCGCTGCCGCCGTTGCTGGGATGGGGACCGTCTTTCGGATCGCTGCCCAGGCGGATGATGCTGGGGACGCGCGAGGGTTTCGGCGGCGGCGGATCAGAAGAGTGGCCGGACTCGCCGTCGCCGAAGAAGCGTCGTTCCGCGCACGGGGACAGCGTCGGGTCGCTCGTTACCTGAAACCAAACACAACGTTATGAAGAATCTAACAGAAACTTATAACTTAAATAATTTGTAATGGCGAACAAAGACGATAAAATTGACAAGATAATAGTCATAATTTCTCATCTCATCCTTTGAGTTGCAGCTGGCAAATATTTTGCCGAAATCATGTCAGTTCAACTCTCAGGGAGGCGGCGGTAGCTCAGCGGTTGGAGCGCTGGACTGCGAACCTAAAGGTAGTGAGTTCGATACCACGCGGCAGCAGTGATGAAAAATTTACTGCTGTCGTTAACCTTTCCGGCAAGCGACCAACCCAGTCGCTATAAATAATTGGGTACCTGCGTTCTATGTGAACAAGGGGGTAATAAGGCGGTTTTCTAAGGCGTGATGCTTACCCTATCACTTCGGGCCTCTAGGGCTCCGCAACAACCGGGTAGTGAACACAAAGAACGGAAGCTCTAACCTTCCGCTTTGTAGGCCAAGTCCCGCAATGGGATGTAGAGCCACACTACTACTACCACCTTACTCTTAGGACTTTTGACTTGAACATTTCAAAATCAATTGTGGCAGCTCAAGAGCAATTTGTTAAAAATCACATTTTGACTTCAAAATTCCAATTATCTAAACACGACATAAGTGTGACGAAGTCTCACTTAAATCGGATCGCTTTTGTAAGATTTCAATATGGCGGTTTGAAGGTGACCGAAAGTGACATTTGATTTTTAAATTAAAATTGCTCAAACCCGACAAGTGTATTTCAAGTTTCATTGAAATCGGATTACTTTTTTGGAAGTTCAATATAACGACGGCACTAGGTAAATGATCATTATTTTCGCCATTTCACCTTTAATTTTCAAAATTCAATTATGTTTATGTTGAATTCTTCTTGTGTATGTACTTTAGCCTGTATTCTGCAGATGTTTGCAGAAACGACACTTGTCGTAGGAAGTAGAATTTTTAGATTTTGTTTCTGTACTATAGAAATCGCTTTGGTAGACTTGGAAATCGCAAAAATCGAATACCAGAAATGAGTTCATTATTTCAGGAGCACCATCATCAAAGCAGCAGCACAACGACCCAATCAAATTGTCCGTTACTCCTCCTGCTGTTGCTGCCACTTCTCAAAAACCCCCCGGCCACTACTACAAATTGGATAAAAATAAAATCAGATTCCGAACCAGCCATCATCATAACTCGATAACAACAAGCGGTGGAAAATTGGAAATTCTCTATCGTCGTCGTCGCCATCTGACATCGGCATCGCGATGCCGCCGTTCGGAACGATGCAAACTAAATTGTCCGTCGTCATTATTTTCACTTATCGGCGACGAAGGAAAAGCCGAAACAGACGAGTGGTACATCGATTCCGGAGCTTCGACGCACGTCACCAACAGCAAGGCATGGTTCTTCACCGATGCCGTGACGGACGACGGCGCTTTCAGCTTGAACCAAGTGATGGTGGCCGATAATCAGAGACTAAACGTGACGGCCGTCGGCGACGTACGTCTGCACTTGACCGGCGACGTTCAAATCGAAGTCACGAACGTCCTGTACGTACCCGGCGTGACCACCAATTTGTTGTCCGTGAGTCAGATAGCCGAAGCAGGCGGATGCACTATCGTCTTCGATTGCGAAAAGTGCTCGATTTTGGATCGGGACGGGAATTTGGTGGGCACGGGCAGTTTGAAAGATGGCATGTATAAACTTGACCGAGCTGCGACAGACGATGGACCAAGAAACGAGCATGGTAACCGGTAAATCTGTCTTTTTGAAGTTTTTGTAAACACCGCAGCTATACAACCGTAGTTATAGCATACAGTAGCCACTTACGTCGTCACCATTGGTGAAAGCAATTTTGACCAAGCACACTGACGAGTCTTGATAAGGCCGAAACGCCGTTGCCTTCTTTGAATGAGGTGAAATAATAGTGCATTTTCCCCATAGACTACAAAGTCCATAAGGAAGTAAAAACCATACGACCTCTGCATCCCGCTGGAATTTATTGGTTCTCTTGAAAATTGCGAAGTTATGTTTTTCTTCGGCAGTGGCATTAGCTGATTGATATTTCAGTGACAAGTCATGCAGCGTTGTCAAATACTTGGGTGATCTACAAACTGCGCAGTGCCGATTTACCTCGGAAACTCGGTTTCAAACGTGAGAATGACGGAAACAACCCAAAGTAGCTTTACCACCTCATTTATCTGTCAATCATATATCCTCAACTCTGTTAGTTTGAAATATGGCCGCCAATGGCGCTGCGGCCTTAAATCGATACGCCTCCTATAATAAATCCTGTTTTTTTCTTGTATAACGTGAATGAAATTTTGGAACTTTATATAGCCACCAATACAGACGCTGGAAGGCTACGGTTGCTGTCATTTGAAGACAGGGTCGAAGACTTCAGATGCTTCCAACCGTACTCGTCCTGCATGTCTATGTATGATGCTTCATAAAGTCGCAAGGTTTATAATCAGTTCCATTGCTTTTTTCATTAGGGTACCTAACTACCTAAGCTATGGGTCCATATTCAGCAGTCCACGGCGAAGTCAGCCCACAGCTCAAACGTCCCACCGGAGAAAGGTCCACGACTCATTTATCCCCGAGTTCCGTCCGGAAAAAAGTCCACGACTCATTTATCCCCGAGTTCTACCACCGCGGAGACATCCACTGTTAAAACTATCCATGAGAAAAAGGTCCACCACGCATTCATTCACTGTCAGGTGACTTCGCCCATAGACATTGCAAAACTATATGAAGTTGGGTGTATGTTTGAAATCAGATAGCCTATACCTCTTTGCATCTCCAAACTCTTCACTGATCACTGTTAAGAAACGAGCAATTGTCGAGTAATATTTTCAACAAAAAATAAACTGCTGCTATTTTTCATACTGATATAATTATGTAACCAAACATACATTCAACAGACCATCTACTAGTTTTCAAATATCTATGGGTGTAGGCGGCATATGACAGTGGCTAAATGAGCGGTGGACTTTTTTTTCGGTGGACCGTTTGAGCAGCGGATGTCTTCGCGGTGGGAGAACTCGGGGACAAATAAGTCGTGGACTTTTTTCCGGTGGGACGTTTGAACCGTGGACTGATTTCGCTGTGGACCGCTGAGTGGGTTCCCTAAGCTACATGGAAAAATTTGGTTGTGTTGGTACGATGCGAGGTACGATGCTAACGTCGTCACAGCTAGCTGTGTGGATGTATGTGATGCGACAGCTGTCACCTGTCACCGCGATGTGATTTATGCGTAAGTGGGATCTTCTGAGATTATTTGGCGGAAATAGGAAAAGGTGAATTTCCTTCGAGTGAAAATTTGCTGCGGCCTGTGACTGACATTATTCTGACCGTTGACGGCTCTTTGCTTATGCTGGCTTGTAACGGCCACTAAGAAAAAAACTAGGCCGAAACGCGGCGCTATAAAAAAAAATGGAATGAAAATGCCTAGTGGCCTCATCTTCTGATGCTCATTACTGCGTAGTGAGTACTACATACTCTAGCTTTACTGAAAGAGCAAGCAGGTGACAAGGAAATACATATATTAAATGGACAAGTTTCATGTTGAGGTAATATTCCAACACAGTGCACAGCCGTGTCGCGTATTGCCTAATGCAGTCCAACTTCATGAATTCATGTTCATCTGAGGAAGTCTTCGCAATATAACTGGGAACACTGGGTAGTGGGCATTTTCATTCCAATTCTCTTCAGTGACCGCTACTAACCAGCCAGCTAGGCGAAGAGCCGAAGAGCAGTAGCAAGAGCAAGAGCAGAGCAAATGTTTGTTTAAAATATTGAAACATTCATTCTGGTACAATTGGGGAGTCACAAATATGTCAATTGACATGAAAACTATCTTTTGCGAGACAAAATTCAAAAACAAATGTCTCATTTCGATTAGCTAAAAACTCGGCTAAAAAGTAGTATAAAAAGTTGGCGAAAGCTTTTGCTTAGAATTTTAAGGTGTTGCTAGGAAAAACTTGCTTAGCAACTCCTCTAAAATCGAAGTAGAAGCTTTTGCTAAATTTTTATTCACACCACCCATAGTAAGGCATATAAACAGGTCAACACATGAATTGGTCCACCCCAAAATTTCGCCTCATTTTGAGGGGGCATATTTCGGAAAATACGTTACCGATTATTGAAAGCTTGCTGATGCCTGGAAGAGGGTCTTTTTGGCTACAAGGTATCACAGCGTGTCCGGTGTTCACTGACATTGTACTTGATATACAGGGTGACAATGGAAGGAGTGCCGAAGTGGTCCATTTTTAACACTGGGTAACTTTTGCTAAAAAAATTCCAGACTTTTTCTGGTGCCATTTTTGGAAAGCACTTATCAAAATCTCGAAACGGTTTTAGACTTGTCTCCGTATTTTGATTTTTCAAAAAGATGTGTCGCTTTATGTGAAATTTGAATTTTCTGATGCTGCTTCCGCCATTGGTCATGCAGTTGGCTGTAATTTGGCACAAATGCAGAATTTGCCGTAAGAAACTACCCCATGGAAATTTTTCACCTCACGGACACCTAATGGTGCTACCTCTGTGGTCACCTGGTACCTGCTTAGGGTCGGTCTCAAATGGGTTAGGTTGCGACGATACATTTCATGTTTATCAAACACAGTGTGGCTCAAATATAGATTTAGTAAACATTCGTTGCATTGCAAGTCCCATACTTACCATACCAGTCCTATTTTGGTTACTTTTGTACAGGGTGATTTATACGAAAAGTTACAGGGCTATAACTCGAGAACGGAAGAAGGTAGAATCAAAATTTTTGTTTTGATTCAATCTGACCTCGAATCTGACACAGCGGTGCAGATTTCACCATGGTGTAGATTTTTTCAAAACAGCCCCTAACTAAGGGGTTGAAGGTGACCATGCCATTTTGGAAAAGTTTTTTTTTAATGGATATCTTGTTAATCTGAATGGCGATGTGAGTGCAAAATGACATTTTCAAATTGATATGCCCAACCCTTAAGTTTCTACCCCAAGTGGAAATTAGTAAAAAAATCTTCATCACGAAACTGTCTACCTTATAAAAAAGGTTATTCTACCTGACATCCTTTTGATGTGGATCAAATAGACATCAAATTATTGATGTTTGGGGGGAGGGGATTTGATCAAATCAACAAAATAGCACAGCACAATTAAACAATGTGTATTGGAATGCAAACATGAGAACAAAAATATAAAAAAAACTGAAAAGATGTTATTCCACACAAGGCAAGAAAAGTAAAATTCAACGTTAGTAATGCGTTGGACCACCCCTTGCGCTTATAACTGCCGCGCATCTCCGTGGCATACTTTCAATTAAATTCTGAAGAAATTTTTGGGGTATTGCCCTCCAGTGCACATGAGGGGTCTTGATCAAATCCTCAAAGTTTTGAGGAGGTTGTTTTTGTTGAGATAGCCGACGTCCTAATTCAGCCCAAACGTGCTCAATTGGATTGCAGTCTAGTTACTGTGCAGGCCAATCGAAACGTTGAATTCCGTTATCCTCTAAAAATTGATTAATAATTTCGGCTATCTCAACAAGAACGACCTCCTCAAAACTTTGAGGATTTAATAGAGGCCCTTCATGTGCACTGGAGGGCAATACCCCAAGAATTTCTTCAGAATTTAATTGGAAGTATGCCACGGAGATGCGCGGCAGTTATAAGCGCAAGAGGTGGTCCAACGCATTACTAACGTTAAATTTTACTTTTCTTGCCTTGTGTATAATAACATCTTTTCAGTTTTTTTATATTTTTGTTCTCATGTTTGCATTCCAATACACATTGTTTAATTGTGCTGTTTTTATTTTATTGATTTGATCAAATCCCCTCCCCCCAAACATCAATAATTTTATGTCTATTTGCTATTTGATCCACATCAAGGATGTCAGGTAGAATAATCTTTTTTTTATAAGGTAGACAGTTTCGTAATAAAGATTTTTTTTATTAATTTCCACTTGGGGTAGAAACTTGAGGGTTGGGCATATCAATTTGAAAATGTCATTTGGCATTCATATTAACAAGATATCGATTAAAAAAAAACTTTTCCAAAATGGTATGGTCACCTTCAACCCCTTAGTTAGAGGGCTGTTTTCAAAAAATCTACACCATGGTGAAATGTGCACCGCTGTGTCAGATTGAAACAAAACAAAAATTTTGATTCTACCTTCTTCCGTTCTCGAGATATAGCCTTGTAACTTTTCGTATAAAACACCCTGTACAAAAGTAGCCAAAATAGGGCTGGTATGGTAACTATGGGACTTGTAATGCAACGAATGGTTACTAAATCTATATTTGAGCCACACTGTGTTTGATAAATATGAAATGTATCGTCGCAACCTACCCCATTTGAGACCGACCCTAAGCAGGTACCAGGTGACCACAGAGGTAGCACCATTAGGTGTCCGTGAGGTGAAAATTTTTCATGGGGTAGTTTCTTACAGCAAATTAAGCATTTGTGCCAAATTACAGCCAACTGCATGATCAATGACGGAAGCAGCATCAGAAAATTCAAATTTAACATAAAGCGACACATCTTTTTGAAAAATCAAAATACGGAGACAAGTCAAAAACCGTTTCGAGATTTGTGATTTTTGGAAAACCGGAGTGCTTTCCAAAAATGGCACCAGAAAAAGTGTGGAATTTTTTTAGCAAAAGTTACCCAGTGTTGAAAATGGACCACTTCGGCACTCCTTCCGTTGTCACCCTGTATATCATATACCTTGTAGCTAAAAAGACCCTCTTTCAGGTATCAGCAAGCTTTTAATAATCGGTAACGTATTTTCCGAAATATGCCCCCTCAAAATGAGGCGAAATTTTGGGGTGGACCACTTCATGTGTTGACCTGTTTATTTGACTGGGGAAACGGCCATTTAGTCAATAACGGTCGGATCGATTTAAAACTTGTTTCAGCTTGACCAAAACATCTTTAATAGTGAAAATATGTCTTCAGTTTCACGTTTCCATGGATCGATTCGACCATCACCTTCCCTGTTTGTGCAGCAAATTTTCACGCATCATACTAACAAAACAAATTTTTCCATAGCTGGGAAAAGCCGTGTATGATGATAGCTCAAGTTATATCAGAACGAATCAGGATTTAGCACCTGCTTCACCAGCCTCACAGTAGCTTACCCGGCAACTGCGACCCAAAGTGTTTGAGCTGGGCGACAGCGACAGCTTCGTGTGCGGACTGCGGGGCAGCGAGTGCGTGGAGAACTTCAGCGTCGCGTTGATGGAATCCGGTCCTGCGGATCGCGTCATCAGCGGCGACTGTAGTATGACCCCGTCTGCGCTGTTGCACTTTTCCTGCGATATCCTGTTGACTTCGGAGGGCGTCAGGGATTGGGATCGCTGTTTCTTGGAGGGCAGCCGGGGCAGGCCGTCCCTGGTTGTCCTCGTGGGCGAGGAGGACGGGGGACGGCTGCAGCCGTGCAGAGGGTTGTGGCGGTAGAGTTGATTACCTGCAAGAAAACCCATGCTGTTATCGTCGAGATTTCAAGTGTACATATTATCTCTAACTGGTGTTGTTGTTGTTTGTTGTTGACGGTGATGACACTTCCTGACCTAAATTCACAAGGTGCGGTGGATGAAATGGGGAGAGACTGGCGGGAATTGGAGCAGTCGAATGGAAAAAGTTGGGGAACTACTCGCACATAACGCCCAACTACGTGGGGGAGATTGTGATCTTCTGTGTGTCGTCTTTTGCGAACGAGACAATAACTGACGCAGCGTAACCGAAGATATACTGATATAGGTGTAGCCTAGATAAGTAAAGAGAATACCTTCAACCTTCGTCAAGGACTATCATCCCTTACTCTCACAAAACACGGCATGTTTTGCTTAATAATAACAACTGGTCTTTGAAATAGGTAGGTATGCTTAGCTAACACAGCCATGGACTTGTACTTGAAGTGAGCTGCTATTCAGGGTAGGTACCAGGCTAAACAAATAATGTCCCTTATATAGGCGCTACCATCGTTGATAACGTAACGGTTCTCAAAAGTAGTCTTAAGTCCAGGAAAACTTTGAATTTGATATTATTTGTAGATGTAGATACTCGTACCTAAATTAAAGTGTGCTCAACAGTAATTATTAGTTTTTTCTTCAAAATGGGCAGTCAGGTTTATTTGGCTCCCAAAAACGTATCGTAAGAAGTAAATTTGAGAGCCACTGATTAGTAGGTTTCTCATCGCCGCTGCTATTTTATTCAAGTAACACTGACCGTTAGTCTAAACGCCTTTCAAGAAGATAACAAGAAGATATTCACGTCTGAATGAAGCTCTAGGTTCAGGCTCAGGCTCTAGGCTCTAGCTCTCCTCTAGTAATAGGAATAACCTATTACTGAATTCAACGATTCATTTTCTGTGCTTAAAACTACGATCAAATGCGTTTAATGTCTGACATACCTAGTTCCCGCTGATGCGCTGATTGACCTGTGTCTGTTTGCCACTTTTTCATCAGACAAATACTATTTTCGTACTCGAGATAATGTGTCTGGGCGATCGTCGGACGGCAAACGACAATCTCAAAATACGCAACAATCCAACAAACATCCGGCAAATAAATATCTCGCCCGTCCACCATCACTTGTTTCGTTCGATTTGGCCAACTTTACTGCGCCCCGAGGCGTAACGGAGTATGAGGCTGCGAAGTTACCAGACCACAAGCAGAGCTTCAGTTTGAAAAACCGCATAGCGGCCTGGTGGAACTAAGTCATGTCCCTCAGTTCCAGATTTACACATGTACCTATAGGGACTAAGAGATAGGGGTTGTTCAATATGATTGCGAGAAATTGAAAGAATCCTGTCGATTACGCGCAGTGGAAGCCATGCAATACTGCGAATGCATCAAAGTCTGACGATCCGGTAAAAAAGCAGTCGGAGAGATCCGTAATGTATGTACACTTTCGGGGGACTCTCATAACATGTGAGTCTCACATGCGTCGCGGCGCCATCTATCCAAGGCATTCCGCGATGCCATAAGCCCAAAGCATCAAGCAGGCAAGGGAATGTAATAAAATTCCACGTGAAGCCAAACCGTCACCAGGAGCATCGATGGTGGAAGTATGCACACGTATTATACTCAAGCCGAGTAAAGCAATGTTGGGAAATACAAACATCTTGCTTGATGCTCTAGGGTTTATGGCATCGCGGAATGCCTTGGATAGATGGCGCCGCATGATAGACTCACATATTATGAGTCCCTCAAAAGTGTACCTCCGTACTGATCAGACCCCAATAGAGGCGAAACACGTGTCTGCGAAGTTCTGATCTGGTACTCCCGGTGTTGTTGTGGTTGTGGTAGTGTTAGTCGGGGAGCTCTCTTTAACAAAACTGCTGAGTTTTCTATGGCCTTGAGAGGCGCATATTTATTCTGACAAGAGGCTCCGGCTACGTCTTCGAGATCCATGATCCATATTTCAATCTGAATGTCCAAAAACATCTCAATAACCCCAAATACCCTATTTACTTTTACTTTTTACGTAATGAGTAGCGATTCTCTCGTGCATTCGAGAGCACACACGGTTCTTCTAGACCGTTCAAACATAGTGTTGCCGATTTTGTTCAAATTTGAACCAAAGTTTACTGAAATAGGTCTCTATCGAAAAATAGTGACGTGTTTCAAAAAAGAGATTCAGAGGCGTAAGTGATGGCGGGTGTCCTCATTTTTCCTCAATTTTTCACCCCCCTCCCAATTATTTTTTTGATTGAATCCAATTTTGGAATTTCAAGTTCAATTTAGAAAACAAAGTTATAGTTGTAAAGTTTTGATCAGAGGCTTTATTTCTGAGATATTTGGGTTTTAAACTTTGAAACATCTCAAAATCGCCATTTCCCAAAGCCCAAATTGTTTTTTTTTTTAACTTCTCGTTTCTCAGCAAAACCTACTTCAGTGGAGGAATCATGAGCTTTCTTGGGTTTCAATTTTTATGCTTTTGAAAGTGGCGATTTCGAGACGTTTTTCAAAGTTGCAAACCCAAATATCTCGAAAATAGAGCCTCTAATAAAAGTTTTGCGTGAGTAATTATTTTCTCTAAATTGAACGTAAAAATCAAAAATTGGATTCATTCCCAAAAATAATTGGGGGGTGAAAAACCGGGGTGAAAAATTAGGACACTCCCCTCCCCCATTATCTACGCTCCTGAATTTTTTTTTTTGGAACATGTTACAACATTTCGATAGAGACCTATTTCAGTGAACTTTGAACAAAATCGATTGAACGGTTAAAAAGTTATTTAAAAAAATCGATTTCAAAAATTCAACTTGAACACCCTGTAACTTTTTAACGGAGCATTTTAGGACATCAAAGTTATATTTTTCCTGGTTCATTTTTGATTAGGGATCTCCCCTAGAAGTTTGTAACCGTAATTGCGAAACACCATGTATAAGCACCGATGGGCCGACCGACAGACTTTAAATTCAAAGCGATAACGAGCGGATAGAATAGCAAGTGATAATCGGCGATATACCAAAGCGCGAATAATAATTGACGTGTGTTTATAGTAACGAGTATTTGAATAAATTTCTGTTCAAGTCGCCTATGATTCCTGAAATGTGGCGGAAAAACGTAGCCAGCAAGGAAACCGACGCCTACTTTGAGGAGAAATTTATTCGACTACTCTTTAGTACGCAATAATAAACAGTGTGTGTGTGAACGTCGTCCTAATTATAAAAGAACCCAAACGCGAAATCCGTAACAGTGAAGAGACACTGAATACTTTTTTGACATTCTTGAAAACCGTCGATAACAAATATTTTGCTTCTGGAGGACGCTGAAAAGCTCAAAATCTCCATTCAAAACATAAAATCTCAGCTCTTAAAAACTTGACAAACTCAAAAAATTTGTCAAAAATCTGTAAAATTAATTTCATGAATCTTGACTTTTTGTTTGTCCAACTCTCACCAGGCCGCTGTTTAGCCTCAAGCTTAAGCATTGCCTGTGCTTCAGCTGTGCGCGTCCTCATACTCCGTTGCGCCAGGGGCGCAGTGAAGTTGGGTAAATTGAATGAAACGAAAATCCAATTAGTTCTATTAAAGTACCTTCGTGCTTTCGCCAGAGCGAAGTGGGAGTCTTCGCAGTCTAATAGCCCGTTGCGCCAGGGGCGCAGTGAAGTAGGGCAAGTTGAATGAAGCGACTGATGATGCACGACAGAGGGGCACGGGCATTTGGAATTTGCCAGATGAGATACTTGTCGTGTGTGTTGGGCCCAATGTATGGGAATGTGAGCCCACTAATCAGTCTTTGAAAATCCAATGAGTTTTAGGTATCTTCGACTAGCTTCGCCAGGTTGCGTAGTAGTGTAAGCTCAAGCATCGCTTGGCGGCGCTCAGTTACCTACGCCAAGGGGTGCAGTGAAGTTGGTCAAATTGAACGAAACGACTGATGGTGGACGGGTGGAAGGTGTACTAACCAGGTCTTTATTGGACTGCTACGGGATTTGGAGTGAGCGAGTGGAATCCAGGGACCAAATTTTTTTTTGGATCTACAGAAATCTTAAAAATCTCGAAAATGTCAAGAATGTCAAGAATCTGGAAGTTTTGAGGTTCTATTCCAGTATTTAAGGCTAAGTTTCACCAAGTCGCTAACGAGTTATAAATTCTTGTAGTCTGGATCTGGCCGCCTTGTAGCTCATATTCAGTTGCGCCAGGGGTGCAGGGAAGTTGAGCAAGTTGAATGAAACAGCCGATGAAAGACAAATGGGAACTAGGAATCTGCAAAATGAGGCGTTCGTCGTGTATTTTGGGACCATGGACCTGATGAAAAATTGAAAATACAAAGAGTTCGAGGATCTTTCATTCGATAAGCTTTAGCCAGGTTGCTTCGTAACCTCGAGTTCAAGTATGAGGTACCCGGAGTGGTTCCGTTACGCCATGGGGCGCAGTGAAGTTAGTCGAGTGTACGAAACGAGTAACGGTAGACTGGTGGAATATGTATTTCCCGTCGGCGTCCGTAGCGCTCCGTTCCGCCAAGGGCGCGAAGTTGTTAAAATTCCTAGGGTAAACTGGACGAAACGAGTGATGGTGGACGGGTGAAATGTGTACCTACTCGCCATACGTCTGTCGGATTGTTGCGTGTTGAGTGAAGTATTTATAGCCGCTTGGGAAGATTTTCTTGCTTTAGAGACCTAGAATTGTAAGCGTTTGACTTAGGTTTCTAAACGGGCAGCTATGTTTCGATTTTATACGAAACATTGGCTTGCGCACCACTGATTTTTGAAGCATTATTTGATTACGATTAAGATATGGAGAGAAGGTTTGATGGATAAAAATAAGAACTAAATAATAAAGAACTGACCCATGGGCGTCGTCGCCGGCGACGTCAGCCTGCTCTGCGGCAACGGCGTCGGATACTTGCTGGCGTAGAACGAAAGCGGGTACATGCGGTTCTTCGGGTAGCGGATGATGGCGGCCGAAACGACGGTCACCGGCTTGCCGGAGCCGACGTAGAAGGTGATCAGATCCGGCACGGTGTCGAAGGCGTCCTCCTCGAACTGGTACTGGACGTGTTCGTACACGGTGTCCGGCTGCAGGATGATCTTGTTGATGACGAAGTGCAGGGGCTGCGTCTTCGTGCGGCAGGTGAGGACGTAGTTGCCGGGCTGGGACGTGCAGTCGCGCACCAGGAAGCCGCCCTCCTCCCTGACGATGTCCTCGGCCCGCGCCCTGGGGATGGCGCCGTGGTACCAGGCGTGCGACCGCAGGTCCCTGCTGTCCAGCGAGAGCTCCCATTCGAGGGCCTTCTTCAGATCGTGCGCGTTCATTGTTGGGTCGGCCGTCGGCTCCTGAAAAAAAAAAAACGATCGGAAATTTAGCGGATGCATTTATCGCCGGTGGCAAGTCTGCACAGTTTGCTAACTCAATCAATCAATTAGGCGAAGTTACCAACCTGCAACCTCACGGCAAATTTGAACTAACTTAGGTACTTTACAAAGCAAAAACGTCGGTAGGTACCTAACTTAATGCATTTTGTAGTAGATGGTACACCCACCTATGCACAGACATGATTATTATCTAACTACAAGCAGGGGTTGCTGAGATTTTCTTGGCACTACAATTAGATTATTCATGAAATCAGAGTTCGTAGCAGATAGATTTGCACGGAGATGTCTGAAATGGACCGTAAAATACTGAAATATGGAGAGCTCATCATGAAGTGTGTGCGAGAAATCGAATCGATAAAGCACCAGTGTGCAAAAGTTTACTGGGAATATCGTCAAGTAGGTACACGACTTGAAAGTGCTTCTTTCTATGTCCAATTTGCAAGCAAAGATGATGAGCGCGCTGGCAAGTCTTCTGAAGAATCGGCACACGCTTTCAGATTTGAAGTATGTACCTGTCTACCTATCATTTAAGCATCATTCTCATCGAGTTATACTTCAAGATCACAGGGAGCGAAACTTTTGCTGAAAGGTTGCAGATTTGACGAAGATTTCTTTTTCACACCCTTAGTCCTTTGTTGGAACAATTTTTATCGCACTCTGTTCTGTTTTTGCTGCACTGCTCTTATTCTTTGCTGGATACCGCTATACTTTCCATACTGATTTCTATAAAGGATGAGTTCCAACATGCAATTAATTTTAAGAGTCGGTCCTGGACTCATTCTAAGACGAAAATCATTAGTGACATCCGCCCTTCTAGCGACAATAAGAAAAAAATACCTTTGCCTAAATACGTACACCTACTCGTAGATATGAGATATTCGACCATACAAAGTTTCAGATTTGTATTGTCATTTGTTGCTTTTTTTTGAACAAAAACTAGTTTTTACGTCCAGATTCAAGTCTCTGAATCTTGAAATCTAAACCCTTTAAAACGACTAATAAAGATCAAGGAATCATCTCATGAATTGAATGACATATAGGTTAAAACCGAGGTTAAAACTCACCTTTGTATAAAACACTTCCACGCTTAACTGGCATCGGTATGTCGGAATTTTTGCAAAATTGAACGTGTCATGCGTGCAAATGCGACTCGGAGGCCAAAGAGGCGTGTTATCGTCTAGACATAAAACCCTTCGAATTAAACAGCAATCGCGAATTCGTCTTGACGGTCAAACAAATTGAAGGAGCAGGCCAAAGGGTCCGTGCTTCCATTGCGACACTTTCTTTGGGACGCCGCCATCGCATTTTTTCAACTGAAGCGTCAGAAAATCGAAATCGCTTCAAGAGGTTAGAATATTTTTCTCAAAAATAACAAGCAAATTACATTCATTTCGGTCCAAAATACTCAGCTCTGAACAGCGGGTTCCTTGAAATTTGAATTATTGGACTTTTTCACGCAAATCCTGTTGCGTTCTTGGGCGCAAAAGATAATTTTCACTGAATAATCTATACAAACAGTACTATAATTTTTTTTTAAATTACGAAAATAGAAAAGTGGGTGAAGTCTCATCCTTTGCCTTTGACCCCCGATATCTTCACAAATAAAGCGCCATTGATTTGTTTATATATTTTTTCACGTTCTTGAGTGAATTCCATACCAGGGTGGCCCAACGAAAACACAACAGAGGGGGTTTCGGGCATTTCACCTAATTTTTTTTTAAAAAGCTCGAACAGGTCGATTTTTATATCGAGGGGGACATCTATAGCATGTTCACTTTAACCGTGATTCTAGTCGGCCGGCTGTGAGATTTTGTTTCTAAGTTTCCAAATGTGAAATATAGAAAATCCCCAAAACTTTGCGGTTGGCTGCTCTGACCGGACAATTTTTGAAACACATTTTTTGCGTATTTCCTCTGCAGATAGCCGGAACATTTTTGCGGGACGTGATGTCTGACGCATTTTTCCATTTTATTGGAAAATGTAGCAATTTTTCGACCTGTTTTCAATTTTCGCCAATGAACAAATAAATCAAAAGAGTCTTGACATTTGACAGTTGTCAAAAATATTTCTAACCTCTCGAAGCCGGTTCAACTTTCGATTGTTCAAATTCGAGAGTATACAATGTCCTTCGTCCAAAAAAAGAGCCCCATGCAATCATTAACCCTTTCGCCTCTTCCAGTCAAAAATACACGCCAAACCCTGAAGAATTATAGGCGATACAAGGATCGCTGTGCAGTTTGTCATTGGCAAAAGAATTTACGTGTAAAAAGTAATTTCAAAAAACCCAGCCGCATAAAGTTGCGTATTGGACCGAAATTGATGTTAGTACCTTCAATTTGCAATTTGCTTTCGTTTTGGGGCTTCCCGGGACGAGTTTTTGTCGACCCTGAATGGGCCACCGCGGCGGCGCGCCGTCAAGATGACTTAGATTTGCGGCCGCCCCGTGCTTTTGTGGTGCCTACATGACGGTAACACAGCTCTGCGTCCCCCTAGTCTCATTTCCACGTATAACTAGGTCAGTTTTCCAAGATATCAATATCAATTTGATAAGAAATATAACTTTACTTCCAGAGAAGTCAGTTTCACACCAGGTGAAAAGGCGGCAAGTCTACCTACAATGCTAAAGTAGAAAATTTGCCCAGCCAGCTAGAGTCACAGTATAAGTGAACCTACTTTAGAACATACATTGGCGAATTTCTATCTCAAGCCCCTTCACCCCCACCCAACCCAACTTCAAAATTTCAAATGACATCACCTACCTTTCGATACATCAAATTATAGAGAATTAAATTCTCTTCTGGAAACATGTTTTCAAAATTTTCTACCCTACCCTCCTTCCTAAAATTCTCTGACTGTCTCATTTTATATTCTCGACCCCTCAATTTTCTTCAGATAAAGGCTAAAGATAAAAATTCGTCAATGTATGTTTCAGATGTCTCCCTCGGTGTAAAAATCGACCTGTCCGAGCTTTAAAAAAAAAAATGAGGTGAAATGCCCAAAAAAACCCTCTGTTGTGTTTTCGTTGGGCCACCCTGTATATCGCTCTGGACTCGGAATGCGATGCTTTTGAGAAAGTTTTTATTGAGGGGTAAACCACCTTGGAAATCTGGTTACACTTTCATGGAAATCATTGGCAACTATTTGGAAATCATTGGAGATCTTTGAAAATCATTTGAAAATCATTGGGAATCAGTGTACAAAAATTCTGTCCGTGGTAAAATTTCCAACATGGGTTACACCTACCCCAACTTTACACTTACCCAGGTGTACATTACCCCTCGGTTTTTATGTACGAACATCTTTTTAGACTAAAGTGCGGCACCGGTATAATCGGGCGCTTGCATGTACGATTGCGGCCAAATTAAAGTGGACGACAATGTCAACGAGTTGGCTTGCTGTCGTGCGACGTTCAGGCCAGAACCCTGGGAAATCTGTCAACTGTCGTCCACTTTAAAAAGTCCGCAACGGTACAAGGCGATCACTTCGCTGTTATGACACAAACTTCAATAGTGCCAACGTGCAATATCATCTGTCACTTGTCATTTACGACTAAATCTAACTTAACTATAGTAGGTTCACTTGTACTGTAACTCTAGTTGGCTGGGCAAATTTTTTACTTTAGCATTATAGGCCGCCTTTTTACCTGGTGTGAAACTGACTTCTCTAGAAGTGGAGTTATATTTTTCATCAAATTGATATTAAAATCTTGGAAAACTGACCTTATCATACGTGGAAATGCGACTAGAGGAGCGCAGAGCTGTATTACCGTCATTCAGACACCAGAACCCTACGGGGCCGTCTTCAATTCAAGTCATCTTGACGGCGGCCATTCAAGGCCGACAAAAACTCGTTCCGCCGAGGTTCAAAACGGAAGCAAATTGAAAACTGAAGGTACTCGCATGAATTTCGGTCCAATACGCAACTTTGAGCGGCTGGGTTTTTTCAAATTCGGTTTAATTAACTTTTTACACGTAGATCCTGCTGCAACAGCAGGCCTGCTGGGATGTTCCTTGTCTTTCCAATAGTTCTTCATGATTCGGCGTCTCTCTTCGACTGGAAGAGGTGAAAGGATTGATGATTCCATGAGACCCCTGTTTTTGGACGAAGACTAGTATTTTTTTAGTTTGAATCACGTAAAGTTGAACCGGATTCGAGTGGTTAGGAATATTTTTGACACCTGTGATTTATTTATTCATTGGTGAAAATTAAAAACAGGTCGAAAAATTACTACATTTTTCAATAAAATGAAAAAAAGCGCCAGACATCACGTCCCTCAAAAATGTTCTGTCTATCTGCAGAGAAAATGAGTAAAACATGTGTTCCAAAAGTGGTCCGAACGACTACATGACTCTTCGTGAATTATTGTGCCAAATGAAGCCATTTGAAAACTTGAAAAAACAAAATCTCACAGCCGACTAGAATCACGGTACAAGTGAACATACTATAACTACGTCTTGTTTCAACAGGAGTACAAAACTAGTCTTTGTACAAGGTACCTATACATATCCCTAAAGATGAATAACTGAAATCTTTGCGCTGCCTGTCGGCGATCAAGTGAACGAATTGCAGGCAATCGCTTCATTAGCATTACCAGTGCCAGTACCCAGAAATGATACGGCTAGGATTCCAAGTTTTCAAGAACAAAAGACGAAAATATCCCTGAAATTCAAGTTATCTTAATATGAGCGGGCAAACTTCAAACTTCAACTCGACTTATACATAGGCGTAAATTGAAACTTAACTAGTTCTACAGGGTAGTGCCAGACTTCACCCTTAACTCTCACCTACTACTTCCACTACTACTTTGCTGATGGATGCACATATTTAGCAAGTGAGGGTAAAGAGAAGTTCGGTACGGAAGCGGGAGAAGATTGAGGATTCTTGATTCCAGCCGGCTGGAATTTGCGTGATATCAAGTACCACACCCCTTCCAACTCCGTGTATACTTCGCACCCGCCCTTTAGAAGTCTTCCTGCAGTAGGTATGCAAGGCAAGACATATTAAAACAAGGCATGGTAAAACAATGTCGGTGGAATAAAGCATACCTACTCGAAGCCCTCATCGGCTTTTGTTCAAAGCGCCTTTTTTGAAGAGACTCAAGGGAGCGCACTTGGAGATGCATTTTCCACGGGAAAAGTCAGAGAGAGAAAAATTACGCATTGTTCTATCATTGCACCCTTATTTTTTCTCCCTTCTAGCTTTATCCTCGAACACAAAACGGCGGCGTGTATATTAATGAAAATGGAGCCTGTAGGGGCGGATTAAGCTGATTGAGCTATTTTTCTTTGATATCCCTCTTTTTTATGGAGTCTCGTTGAATAAGACCTATTACATTATCTTTGCAGTCTCGATGGAGGCTGCTGACTTTCAAGAGCAATCGTCAGTTAGCAGGCAGCGGTCGCGAATACGCGGTTTGTCAGATTTATATAACCAGATTGACAGTTGTGGCGTTGACGTAGTGTATGCGGTATTTTGCGTCCAGTTCAAATTCGGTGTGTTTCTGCTGTCGATTTTTGACTGACAATAACAATTTTTCATTATCCGTGCTTTTGTGAAAGAAAATACAACGTCCTGATGCGGCAGGCAAAAACGATAAGGAACAGTGGCTGGCGCGAAGCGAAGAAACCGATACCAATAAAGGCTCTGGCACACTGAAGCATAGACAGCGCGGCCATGGTGGCGGTTAAACTCTGCAACGAATTTCTACCGGAACGGCAGGTCGCGTCAGCGTGTGCGGGCCTGCGGCAGTCATTCAGCGAATAAATGTAGAAATAAAAAAAAATGCCACTTTGACAGGGGTATACTTCATTCAAGCCGGAAAGGCAGCAAGCCAGGAAGGAATGGCGATATTTGCAGGACGGTCTATATTAATTCTAAAAAACTGAAGTCCCTAGCTTCAACTGCCATGTCAGTCTTCTACTGTATATATGGCAAGGTACGGTATTATTAGTCCAGTTTAGGTGCATGTAGGTCCATGGATCAAAAGAAAATAATTACATTCAAAGTTACCGGACTGGCTTTGGAAACAAAAACTCTTCATCAAGTGGAGCGACTGGGTTAGCTTAGTTACTGAATATTTTAACATCACAAAGCCAGCCAACCCCAAAATTTTATAGGAATTTTACTCGTCGCATGATGAATAAGATGATGATAATCGACTATGATAAATTTAATATTCCGCTGAAATATACGCAATTACTCTTCTGTTAAAAATCGATAATGAAAATGTTTTATGCATACTTCGAAATGATCCTAAATGATTAGTTTTGCAGCCCTTTCACTTAATCACCACCATAGTCTGTGTGTATGTGTTGCTGTTGGCGCAAAGTCTGGCGGGGTGGTTATAGCGCCAGGATAGAGGAAATTACTTCTGTCGGCTTTGCAGAATTTATGTTTCGTAAACACGAACTTTTGCACTTTGCGTACTATTTCAAGAGAAAACATCACTTTCGCTCGTTTCACTCATAGTCCAGTCACTATGTCTTTCCACCTCGGAAAAAACAGTAGAAGGTTGAAATTTTGTACTCACGTTCCTCTGATGGTCATGAATGAGCTATAAAAAGTTCCTTAAAATCCGAGCTTAGGAATCCACTATAATGGCCATCAAGTGTTAAAAACTCGTTTTTTCAGCGAAGAAGTCCTTGTCTTGACTCAAGATTTTTATTTTTGCAATTAAATGATTTCATATGACCATCTTAACAATAGCCATATACGATTCCATTATTTGCATAGGAGGCGGATCCAAGATGGCGGCAAAAAAAAACAGTCGACTATCTTTTTTTCTGACAATAATAGATCTGTACATTGAATGACGATCATATTTTATTTCTTACATGATTTTTAATTGAAATCTCAAGTTATACTTCAGTATCTCAAAAAATCATTGATTTATTAAGCAAAAGAGGATTTTGTGAATTTTTCAGTTTTTTTCAGGAAATTTCAAAAACGGTTGAAGATGTTTCAAGATGGTTGGCAGCACCTTCAACAGCATAAAATTAAGAATACCTATATTCGGAAATTTTTATATCTCCAGCTCTCATGGTTCCTGAGATAGGAATTTTGTTTATTTTTTTTTCACCTGCAGGTTATGAATTCGACTTCTTTTTCCCTTGAAACAGAAATAGTATATTATATCTCAAGGTTGTGAAGGACGCTGTTATAGCTGCGGCGCCTGTTTAAATCCCGAAGCGCAGCTGAGGGATATAAGGCGCCAAAGCTATAGCAGCGTTCACAACCGTGGTTTATATACTATTTTTCTTACTACTAGCAAACATTAAATCCTGATTTGTAACGATTTTTTAAGAATATGGGATGTGACAGGACTGACAGGAGGTTGAAAATGTGACAGGAGGTTAATAATAGTGACAGGCGGTTGATAATGTGACAGTCAGCCTACTGGTTGTGAAAAATCACTTCACGACCTCTAAGCAGGTCAATAACGGCCCACTTCACAGCTAGTAGTGAGAAAAAGCCATATTTTGATTTTTCTTTATCTCGGAAGCCAAAAGAGCTGGATGTATGAAAATTATCATATATATTTGCAGTTTTATGCTTTTGATGGTGCTTTAAGCCATTCAAAAAAAATCTCAAACGTTTTGAAATATTTGGAAAAAAACAAAAAAAAAACAACAAATTTTCTTTTTTTCATAATAAATCAGTGGTTTTCTTGGGTACTGGACTGTAACTTGGTTCTTCTATTAAATGAAATAATGTGATCATCAACCAATGTTCAGAATTGCTATTCTCAAAAAAAAATGTTGTCAACTTTTTTCCTTCATGCATCTTGCATGGCCACCATCCTTGATTCGCCTTCTAGGCAACTGTAAAATGTTGTATAGAAATTCTTAGAATTTAGAATGGTAACTTGCTATCATCCAATTGCAAAAAAAAATCGTGAGCTAAGACAATGAATGACTTCTTCGCCCAAAGAAACTGGTTTTCAACACTTGATGGCCATCATCATGAGTCCCTAAGCTCGGATTTCAGGGGATAGCTCACTTTTTGCTACTTGAAGAACTTACCCTGAGTTGCACCAACGCTCAATTAATATAATACGAGATTAGTGAAATTTCTTTTGGTCAGTGCTCGTTGGTGAATGATAGAAATTCTGGTTTCACAAAAGATGACGTTCCAATGAGTGATTAGCTTAAGATTTTATGCATTTCCCATGGTCAACCTACTAGGATTGGTCAGATTGGAATCCATTTAATCTCGTATTAGCGTCAATCGCGTATTATTTTTTTGGTGCAACCCAGGGATAGTCTACAGGGTGATCACGCGAGAGGGATACCTCCCATAAAAATTTTCCCGTCACGATAATTGAAAAAAGGAAAAACTTCCCTGGAACAATTTTTCCCGTAGTTTCTGAATATGTCAAGTATAATTTTCCATTTCGTGCCATGTACAGGGTGTCGCAATGTTTTTGTATTTTTTCGAAACACCCTGTATTTCATCAGCACAATCGATGCACATTGTTATCCTAATTACAAATATACATTTGACTTCAGGATTTTTCTTGAAAAAAAATTGGGAAATTTGCAATTGTATCTCCAAAAACGTCTATTTTTTGAGATAAGAATGATGGACTCATTTCAGAATTCAAATAAGTCCAGGATACTTTGTTTCACTTTTAAATGACACGCGATGATATAAAATGATCAAACAAATATTCGGGACATATTTGATTCCTAAAATGAATCGATCATTCTGTTTTTTTTGAGATGCCACTGTGGATTTTTCATTTTTTTTCGGAAAAAAATTAAAAACTGTCATGCATATTTGTGATCATGATAACAATGAAGATCGATTGTGCTGATGAAATTCAGGGTGTTTTGAAAAAACGCAAAAAAATTGCAACACTGTATATGGCACGAAATGGAAAATCATACTTGATAATTCAGAAACTACGGGAAAAATTGTTCCAGGAAACTCTTTTCTTTTCTCAATTATCGTGAAGGTAAAGTTTTTTTATGGGGGGTATCCGTCTCGCGTGATCACCCTGTACAAAATTTCAACCCTAGCTCTGCCCCTCCACTATTTTCCAAGTTGCTAGGGTTTTTTTTTAACATAGTGACTGGTCTATTAGGTATTCAGCAAGAGATATTTGCAAATTAGTTCGTTAGTTGATCCAGCATTCGGTGGCGGGATCCAGGTTCAAATCCGGCCGGAGGAAGGACAAATTTTCTCTGGTCAAAAATTGTGAAATTTGATGTAGAACAACAACCTTTGAAAGCGCAACAATCAATTCATTTGGACATGTCAAAATTCAGCAAAAAAATTAGTAGTGAAAATGGATAAACTCGCAACGAAGTATCCGTTTTGACTCGAGTTCCTCATGAACAATCACGGCAACTCCACCGAGGACGAAGAATGCTGCATTCTTCGTCAAAGCTGCTGTGACCCGCCTCCCGCTGAAGTCAACGTACCTCCCCAGCCCCCAAACGACAGTCCCCTGGACGTGGTCGAAGCCGCCCTCAGCCCCAGCCAAAAGGACGGCAACGAAGGCGACGACAGCAAAAAAAGCGGCAAGTCATGTCTGTTTTCTCTGACGTCAGACCAAGTCCAAAAAGCTGCCGAGGTATTCGACGTCTGCGTCAGCATCTTCAAGAAAATGCAGCCCGGATGGCTGCCGGGCAAAGACAACGTGGGCGATTCTCTCATTTCTATTTCGAACCTTTTCGTCGAGCTGCCTGCAGATCGTCGAGGCTTCCAACGTTCCAGATGAATTCGGACGGCAAATCTGAACTGTGCAAAAGCAAAAAGGGCGATTGTTGTATGTTATTTATTGATTGATTGATTGTTGTTTATGCCCTCTTCGTCCCTTCTTGAACGCTGTTGGTTTCTGTATTCATTTCGAATCATTCCATACTCTGATTTGCATTTTTGCCTGATAATTTTAGAGTATGGTTCACTTCAGCTCTATTTTTAGAGTCACGATTATCTCAGAATTTTTTTTGTTATAATTTTTTCATGTGCCGACTCAATTGCAAGCTTATGTACCTTATTTTTGTCTGTACGTCATTACCTGTGATGTTTTACTGACTGATTTTTATGTGCACTTATCATGCGTGCATTTTTGTGATGAAATGTCATGATTTTTGCGTAAATTTTTCATGTCCTCCATCTTTTTTTTATGTCTCTCAAATATCCAGCCATTCATTTTTTTTAATACTCACTGATATTTTGCCATGACGCTTGCGAGTATGATAGAGCCTTGATGAGCTGAATAATATTTATTTTGTTGAATATTGTGAGAAGTCGCATCCTTGTGCCGTCAATCACTTCCGCTCAGCCCAGCGTGACTTGATTGTTTTTCAATGTTGTGTATTTGCATGTCATGAGGTTTTTACTGTCCCAGCAGGTTGTATGGTAGGTACCGAGGGGTTGATTTCCCGAGAAAAAAGTGTACACAAGAATTCTGACTTCCGGAATTCCGAGGATTTTCGGTGACATTCGGGAATTCTGGTGATTTCCGAAAGAATTCCGGGAATTCCAGTGATTTTCAAAAGAATTCCGGGAATTCCAGTGATTTTCAAAAGAATTCTGGTGACTTCCGAAAGATTTCCGAGAATTCCGGTGATTTCCGAAAGATTTCCGGGAATTCCAGTGATTTCCGAAAATCTTCTGGGAATTCCGGGAATTTCGGTGATTTCAGAGGGAATTCCGGTGATTTCCGAACGGCTCCCGGGAATTCCGGTGATTCCCGAAAGAATTCCAGGAATTCCCAAATGAAATGTAGGTACACTGAATTCCGGGTAAATCAACTTCTCGGTAGGTACTTTGTTTGCTATGAGACGATAATGATGTTACCTATTGGAATGGAACTGAACCTCCTACAGCGAATACGTCATTTTGTCTTCTACTAATTATTTTTTAGACTCAAAAGTACCACTGGTACTTTTCTTGATCTACATTCTCGGATTATACCGCGATAATACAAAAAGGTGAACAAAATGAGGAGAACACAGAAATTGTCTTCAAGTTCGAAGGACCATAATTCTGAATTAAGTCTACAAGTAAAAAAAAAGAATTTCAGTTCCATTTTTACAAAATCTTCATCGATACAGAATTCAATTCTTTTTCTCTAATCACCCTGTATGTCAATCATTTCAACAGCTGAACAGTTCGCTAAAAACGATAAAAAATATAGTTTTGGCTTAAAAGTCATAGGTACTTACAAATACAAGCAAAGACTAAGTATGAATAAGAGCATTAGAAACGTCGACTTGACTTTGCGGAAACGGCAGCAATAAGGACAAGTTCGACAAAGCTGTGAAACTTATCATTTAGGTACCCTCTAAATCTGTACCTACATCAAATTTTTATTGCGATTTCATAAAATAGCACTGATTTATTATTTTGATTTACGACACCTGAATTTCTATAATGTCATTCTTGTTTAGATTTTTTATCGTTCAAGTTACGAAACAAGAAAAATTCGTCTGATTATCAATAACATTTGGAAGTACAGTTATCTAAATAAAGATAAAAAATGAAATGGTTTCAGTTCTATGCATTATTGTGAAGGCAGTGATAGGTGGAGATTGATTAGTTTTTTTTCTGTGAGAATGCACGGCCAGATGCTAAGTATGGAGAACGACTTGTTCATAGACTCTGATGGTAATGATCAAAAGTTTAGTTTCTACGGTACCCAACAAGAAAAAAGCGAAAAAACCTTCGTTCCCAGCAGATCTCTGAAAAATTGCCTTATTATTGTGAGACGACACATACATATGCCCCAGTACACGGCGAAGACTCTGATTACATGGATCTGAAGTGGTTTTTCACTGAATATCACCAGTGGAATAAACAAGTGCGATTACTAATAATTCAAACTTACCGGGTGAAAGACACTCATCTAGATCATATGATTAGTTCAGCAGTGGCGCCATCCGTGGTCTAAACGAATGAGGCTAGTTCTAGACAGCTTAAGGCATAATATGGTTTGAAATCCGTGGGTTTGAACGAACCCGTGAAACGAACACAATTACCAATTACCTTAAGGATGGAGTCATATTGGTAAAATAAGCGTTGCGAAATCAATCCGTGTGGGTTTATTCCTTGACGGATTCTTACCATTTTGGCCTCTTTCGAAAGCTACAAGGATGTACCTACTTTGGTTTGAGCCATTGGCATTTCCAAAATCCAAAAATAATTTTCTCAAATGTCAAAATTTAATTTTTTTCTTGGATTTCGGAAATGCCAATGGGCTCAAACCAAAGTACATCCTTGTAGCTTTCGAAAAAGACCAAAATGGTCAGAATCCGTTAAGGAATAAACCCACACGGATTGATTTCGCAACGCTTATTTCACCAATATGACTCCGTCCTCAAATCAAATGTCGCCGACGTTTTATAATTCAATTATCATCACGAAAGCTTTGGTAAATTTTCAATACTTGCTGTACAACATTGAGGGTAGGCACAGCTACTGTATCACAGAAGAATTTCTTTACTCAAAACCATTGTTGTGTGGCTGCAGGTAGCGCTGTTTATCCAATAGTCACCCGGAAAGATGAGTGTGTCAAGCGTAGTGGGATCAAAATTGGAACTTCACTACTTCACTTCTTTTGTCTTGAGTGAAATATTCTGCCCTCTGCAGAAAAATTGAATGCCATTATGGCTGCGCTTACTGCTTACTCCGTTCGGACTGCAAGTCGCGCGCAATAAAATCTAGTGTTGCTGAGTAACAACGAAGGCCGCTACTCAGTGGTGAGTTTTTTTTAATCACATTCTATGTTGAATGTATCTGCACACGTCGATTTTCTGCACACAATAGCTGTGTAGAAGGATAAAAACGCAACATCATTGGAAATGTCGCCTCAAGACCAGTGGCGTATCTGGGGTAAATTGCGCCCAGGGCAAAATATGAAAATTGCGCCCCTGAATCAGGCTTTTTTTCAGAATCCAGGCGGGCCAACGACAAATTCGGCCCTCCTATTAGGCTTTATCTGGATCAGATGAAAAAGTCGAAAGTTGATCCTCTGTTTGGATGTGTTGGTTTTGGTTTGTTCCCTCTTTCTCTTTCCCATTTCGCTTGTCAATTATTGCTCACACGAATTATGCCCAGCCTCGTGCCCAACAGTTCAAATATCAACATTATTTCATTTTCTCATTTTTCATTTTTCATATTTTCATCTTTTCCTCTCATCTGCGCCCTAAGGATCAAAGTGCGCCCATGGCACGTGCCCCACTTGCCCCCCCGTAGATACGCCTCCGCTCAAGACAGAATACTAAATAACTTACGTGGTATAAGTTTGTATTTAAGATCGAAGAGATATTAGGTATATCGACTTATTATGAACATAAAAGCCAAGTTGGTTTAGCTCCAGGGGCGGATGGGCGCCAAAAATCTTACCGGGAAATTTTGCCGGCAGGCCAACAAACCGCAGCCCCCCCCCCCCCCGCTCGTTACCAGGGAAAAGCTTTGTAACTTTTGCATTTTTTTTTCGAATCACATTTTTTTTATTTTTTGTTAATTTTTTTACAAATAAAATTGTCATGTTGTCAAAATATTGGGTATATTATATTTATGAAGAAAAACATAAAACAAAACATAAATGTATTACAGAACATAAACGAAACAATGTTATAGAAGTAGGTGTACATAATAAATAATTATAGCACCCAAATCACAATTAATAACTATCAAATTATTAATATATTAATGCGTCCCTCATTAGTTTGCTTGTTTGACCCAAACGATTGATTATTTCATCGTTGTTGATATCGTTCAGCACCTCTTTTTCGATATTCATCAGCATGAATGCTTCGAGTCTATTATCAGACAAAGTATTTCTCAATCTGTTTTTGATGAATTTCAAAGTTGAAAAAGATCGCTCACAAGCTACTTGTGAAATAGGCAATGTTAGTATATACTGATAAGCTAGTACCAGTGTGGGATAGGCTCCCTTAAACAAATTATATTTCAAAATTGCACAATAGCAACAAATGACGCAGTTCTGGCAATTTTTAGTTTCGGTGCACGCTTTTGACTCCTTTTCCTTTGGGCCTTCTTCCTCTGCGTCTGTTGCTTGGGAAGAGTCGTCTGAATCTGCGTCAAATTGAGCATAATTTATTTTGTAGGAATCTTCAATTGTCAGTTTGATAGTCTTCCAGTTGCCCGCAAAACTAGTTAGTTCTTCTTTTAATATCGCAGGCGTTGCAGATGCATCAAATTTGAGCAACTTTTCTGACAATACTCTCAAAGAGTTCTCTGGTAGCTCAAATTTGGCAATTTCCTCAAAATTATTCGGGTCCAAAACGTTTAAATCCCTACATAATTCAGCATTTTTTGCGAATCTTCTGTTGATTGATTCCACTGCAGTATCCATAATGACGTTGAAGAAGCCGACCTTAAATTTCTCATTCTGACTCACTGGGACTTCATCGGAGGTTTTCTCATCAAAAAATTTCTTCTTTTTTTGTGGACGAGTTTCAGGCAATTGCTCTTCAATAAAGAATTCGAATTCTTTTGTTTCAAAAGCGAGTTTAACCCATTCTACGAATTTATCTGCAGAGGCTTTAACTTCCGTCATATTTCTTTGCATTTTTTTCAAATTTAATATGGCGGCGTCGACCATCGAGTTGCATTTCAACAAATCTAGCCCTTTTGTCTGCACGTACCTTGATAGAGGGCCGGTTATAGAGAAGAGTTTCAGAAATATCTGCGCAATTTGGACATTTTCATATTTCAGTAATTGTACCTTGTAACTGGCAGCTGTCGCTCTTGCATCGGGTTTAATTTTTGGTGTATTTTCAATCGTGTTAAGGACATCGATTAAATCAACATACAATGCATTATCGGGTTCATTGAAATTACCAAAAATTTTACTGAGCGCTGCTTCCTTTGACCACCAACGAGTTTCTCCTATTAACTGGAGTTTCTTCGCTCTAGGATTGTTGCCAATGTTTAACCAGTAACCCATCCGTTGATGTGGTTCTTTGAAGAATACAGCGATACAATTCAGTAACGAAAAAAACGATGCTGCCTTGATGTGAGATTTGAAAATATCTGTCAGAACAAGATTTAGGATATGTGCATAGCACCAAACATGCACATGATTTTCATTCTCCTGAACCATGAAAGCAGAGAATCCTGAATAACTTCCTTGCATATTGGCTGCCCCGTCAGTAGAATCAGCAATGCAATTTTTCTCATCCAGTCCATTTTTTTCCAATACGTCATGAATCATGGTGTGGAATCCCTTTCCTGTGCTGTCGTGGCAGGGAACCACTGCAAGAAGGCGTTCGTGGATTGATGCGTTGTAAACATATCTAAAATGTAATTGACAAATGACAAATTGAATAAAAAAATATATAAACATGATGACACAATACTAAATACATACCTTATTACTACGGCACATTGGTCAGTAACTGAAATATCTTGAGTGCTGTCTATCTCTATTGAGAACATTGTGGAGGCCTGTATCTCTGAAGATATCTTCTTTTGTATCATTTGCGTAATTATGGTAATGATCGAATTTATAGTTGTTTTAGACAAAAATGTGCAAAAATTGCCAGCACGACGTTTTATTTGCTTCTTATGATATGTTTTACTTCTTGCAATGATGATATCCAAGTGACTTTTTAAGATCATATCGAATTTGGACAAAAGAAGAATGATCTCTAGGAAGTTTCCATGATCAAGGTTTTCATTTTCCAGATTGTAGGCGGCTTCATTTGCCGTACCACGGTAGGACAGGCCTCGTTTTCCGATCAATTTTATAACATTGATAACAACATCCAACACATGCCGATTGTTAGCAACTTTTTTGTTCCTCATTTCAGTGACGTTCCCAAAAAGCAATGTGTCCATTCTTTGATTTTTAGCATACATAAAATATGATTCACAGTTTCTACCATGACTGATAGCGCTTTCGTGCTCCTCTATCCGCTGGTAAACATGTTTCCAATCAGACATACCTTTTGCAAAAGCCGAATTTTGATCCTTGTCATAGGCTAGACAAACTGTACAGAAAAGGGCCTTTCTTTCTTCGCTATAACTCAGCCATATTCTCTTTGACTTGTTCTTTCGCGCGAAGGCTTTTTCGATATTGAAAGGTACATCTTTTTGTGCGACAGGTATCTTTGGATGGTATTCAAAAAATAGTTTTAATTTATTGGGATCAGGACGATCAAAGAAATCGCCAGGCGCTGTCTCCGCATCTTCCGGCTGTTCCAGTAATGGCTCCGACTGCGGCTTCTTATCCTCGTCCTCCGCTTCCTCCTCTAAATCATCATCATCTTTTTTGCTTTCACTCCCTATCCCCATATCAAAGTCGTTGTCGTCATCGTCTGAGGAGGTATCTAACAGCATTTTCGACGACTCAGTTTGAATTTGAACTTCTGTTGTAACATGTGATGGTGATTGATATTCTTGGGGTTCTTGATCTGGTATTTGTATTTTCTTGCTT
This sequence comes from Anaspis maculata, assembly GCA_949128115.1. Taxonomy (NCBI): domain Eukaryota; kingdom Metazoa; phylum Arthropoda; class Insecta; order Coleoptera; family Scraptiidae; genus Anaspis; species Anaspis maculata. The sequence continues at coordinate 78,661,088 of OX421964.1, read as the reverse complement.
CCATCACTGCTTGTCCCTGAACTTGAGGGAGCAGTTAAGCGACCAAGCATTGTATCCAGAGACCGGCATTTTCTCGCTATTTCACTTCTTTTTTTCTTTTCGCTCTCGAGTTTTCGTTCTTGCCCTCCTTTTCGTTTTGGTGGCATTATTTCGCCATTCGAATCTTCCCCCAACAATAGTTATTAGGTAGGTACCTTAGTCACAATATCGGTAAGTAAGTGTGTTTTCACCTCGGTTTTCACCCTAACAAATATAATTGCAGAACCGTTAGCGTAACGACATAGTAAAAAATTATTTCAAATAATCACCTACCTTAATTCATTTGGCTTAGGTATACATTTTGTATTGACGATCGGATGACAAATGACACAATTATTGGCATAAACTTTTTTTCTCGGGAAATTCGTGGGTGGAAAAAATGACTGTGTAATTAGTAGGTACTTAGTTAGGATTTAATCTGCTTGTGTCGAAAATCTGTCACAAACTGAGATGGGAAACAGAACGCGAAAAGAAAGGATCGAGCAATGGCAAAGGGCGCCTAAAAACTTTTTAAACAATCGCAATAGCCAACACATTCTGAAATAGATCCATTTGTTTGGTCTTTTCTAGTTCTAAATTCTTATTCTATATAGGTAAGAAAAACCGAATAGGTCTTCTCTCCAGGAAGCGAGAGCGCTCGGTTCCCAGTAATCGAGATCGATGCAATGTTGTTTATAGTAATAAAAATCCATTTGTGACGGCCTTTGCCTTCGCGTTACCGGATTGTTATTGTTATGTTATGTAGTGTAGGTACGGGCGGGCCATACAGCACCAAAAGTCGGGGGCCGCTGTCGTATTTTTTTTCAGAGATCAGTGTAATAATAAAAATCGCAATCTGGACCGGCTCACGACGGGCCACAGACCGACAGGCCACCGGGAAATTTCCCGGTATCCCGGTGGGCCCATCCGCCCCTGTTTAGCTCTGATTGAAAAACCAGCAATCAAGTAGATTGGATCTCGAGATGAATTATTATAGGAGGATCAAAGACGTTAAGGAGGATTGTGTTGGGGATATTAAAAACGTAACGGTTTACGGTTTGCCTCCAATTACGTAACATAAAAGCGCAACCCAGAGTTGAGCTTTTGCAGCTCATCCAAAGTCGCGGGCTTCAGATATTAACATGAAGCTTCGAATTGTTGAATTGTTTATGTACCTACCTACTTACTTATAGTTTATTCATAATCTGTTTATTTTTATCAATCTTTTTCCAGATGAGGATTACAAGGCTGTCAATTCCACGCTGTTGGACAAAATGGCGATAGCCTTCGCCGAATTTCTCGGCACGGCCATGGTAGTTTTCGTTTCTTGCCTCGGATGCACCCACGGAATGGCCACTGGTGGAGTCATACCGAGTTTGCAGATGAGTCTGACTGGAGGATTAGCCGTCATGACAGCCATAACAGTGAGTATTGTATGATCTATGTCTATGCCCGAGTCTATGTCCTATGCCCCGAACTCTAAAAAATCGGCTGAAGTAGAAAAATTTGCATTTTTTTCAGAGAGGAAATACTTAACTCGAAAACCATGGGTTCGATTTCGAAAATTTCTCCTCCAAAAATTAATCTTTTCTCCAACTTTCATTCCCACCATGTCTCCACTCCGGTCTCCACCTAAAGTGAATATTTCGTGGAGCGCTCACCGCATGTCGGAAGTTTGCACTGCAGTTTTTTTTTAATTCACGGAAGGTGCGAAAACTGAAACCGTGTTGATTTTGAAAATGGACCAGCACGACGCCCAAACCTACTTTTGATATCAGGAGGAATTTTTTGAAAAAAGTCGATTCCCGAGTAGGAATGAATTTTTGAGTGGAGTCCTGCACCAAAAGCGAGTCGTCCTGGTCAAATCACGGGCGAGAGGCCCTCTCGGGTGGCAACGGCCAGGAGAAATTTTGAAAATTGATAACGCCCGCCGACTGGAGAACAGTGGATACTCCAAACTCTTCTGAATACAGCTTTTTTAGGGCTTTCAAATGACATATTACAAGTTACAAGTCAAGTTCCGTGAGATAAACCTTCTGTCATTTTTTAATAGTGACATTTTGATTTGACGGATGACAGTTCAATGATGATGGGTGAATGAATGAATGAAATATTTTGTAAAAATGCCGCTTGGGGATATAGATTCGAGATCTAACATTTAATTTCGTTCCGAAAAGAACTGTTCCTAGTCAATATTAGAAATATAATTATTGATAGCGGAGCATAAATTCGTCGAGCTGTCAAATTTCAAAGCTAGCTAGCTATGTTCCACTAAGGAATCAAGCTGATTCCGCGTGGTTCAATGCATGCAAATTGCAAGTAAAACATTCAGTCAAATGGCAGGCAAATTACGAACACACGAACTAAAACAATTTCATCTGATTATTCCCACTAGAGATGCAACAATATCTGTTGTATTGTATTGTATACCACTTCTGATTTAACAGCAAGTTTTTGAATTATGTGGCAGAGACGTTATTATTATTGTGCCATCATCACGCCGCTGTGGCAGTAAATCATACGGTGGCGCGCGACACACATATTTTCACGAGTGTGTTGGCGGTGTGCAGACACAATCCACGGAGAGGTAATAACAGCTTTAACGATGGCATATGTGCCACTACATACACCAGTGCTACCAGTGCTCCACACCATATTATTCTCTGTTATTACTACAAAATGATCCTTGCAGACTGCAAGCATTTTCATTGTACACTAAAATGTTGCTTTATCATCAGATCATCATCTCTGTACATACACTTGCTGAAATGCTCTGGTGGCAAGGGATCCGCAATTCGTATAATTATTATTTGTAATTGCACTGCACTGGGGTGGTTTTTTCAGCGTGTCGCGTTGGTTTCAGGCGTTATTGGACACACTGGGTGGCGATCGCGGTGGCCTTCCAGCATTATAGGATAGGAACCCTATTTCTGGACCAGGAAACAACTCACCTTTCGCGTGCATTACCTACGTGCTGTGAAGCCGGCACCTTCGGCAAATGGACAGATGTGTCTTACTCGGTCATTGGAATCCCCAGTTGAACTAAATGGTTCAAACCCTCGCGCATGTTCTGGAATGCACCAGAGCTTCGCAACTCGTAACACTGCGATCTGATGCGAATAGTCTAGAAGGACCGAGTGTGATCTCGAATGCACTCGAGGCTCGCCATTTGTTACACTATTTTAGCTGAACCCTACTTAAATCTAAGTCAAACAACTGGCTCACTGGCTGATACAGCTTTACCTCAAGAGAGCTCAATAATGAACCTAATACGGTTGTAAAATGGCCACAACTGAGCAAGTTTAGCTCAGCTTTAAGTCAAGTTATAAGTAAGCTTATAAGTACATAAATAGATCAGATCGATGAATTATTTTGAGTGAATTCTTTTTTGGCTAGAAAAACTAGGTACTAAAAATGAACAATTTTGCAGGTATTTGCACACATTTCCGGAGCTCTGGTCAACCCGGCGGTCACGCTCTGTGCTGCAATAATGAACCAGATAACTATATGGATGGTTCCGATCTACATTGCGGCCCAAATTGCTGGTTCTCTGGTTGGATATGCTATTTCAATGGTAAGTGGGTATGGTACCTGTAATAATTAGTAAGCTATGGAAAAAATGTGTTGTGTTGGTGCAAATGGTACCACGCTAACGTCTTGATATAATATATCAATTAACTGACACAATCCACGTAGACATAAAAAGTTCAAGATTACGTAAAGAAAATCATCCACTGGTTGGTGTTTTCGCTAATGCTGTTAGGTAAAGTGGTGGCCTAGCCACTGAAAAAATTATACCCAAGCGCAGCGGTACTAAAAAAAATGGAATGACAATACCCACTGCCCAGAGGCCTCACCTTGCTAACGCTTTGATATATGTGCTTTATAAATTGTGTCAGTTATCACCGTGATATCTCGTCGTAATGTACGCGCAAGTAGGAATGTTTTAGATTACGTAGTAAAATCGTCTCTTGGTTGATGGTTTTTTGCTAATAGGTATAGTGCTGTTACTGTTAGGTTAGGTATAGCTGTTAAGTATAGTGGCGGCCACTAAAAAAAATGATACTCAAGCGCGGCGGTACTGAAGAAAATGGAATGACGATGCTCACTGCTCAGAGGCCTCATCTTGCCAACGCTTTGTTATACAGGGTGGTTCTCGTTTTATGTCATTAAATTTAAGGATCAATAGAAAATGAAAAATGAAGGGGACTTTCTTCAGAGAACATATTTGAGAAATGCCTAATAACAGAGATACAGCCCTTCAAAGTTGGAAATAAATAATCGTTTTTTCCGCATAACTTTTGAACCGTTCAACCGATTTCATTCAAAATAGAACCAAAGATTTACTGACGTTATTCCCTGTCGAACAATCATGACATGTTCCATAAAAAAGTTTCAGGAGCGTAGATATCAGGGGGTGTTCCTAATCCCCCCCCCTATTTCTCACCGTGACCGGACAATTCGTCCCGCGGACAATTCGTAGCGGACAATTCGTCGCGGACAATTTGTCCCGCGGACAATTCGTCCCGCGGACAATTCGTCTCGCGGACAATTCGTCCCGCGGACAATTCGTCTCACGGACAATTCGTCGCAAAATAATGTTTTGCCCTTTGTCTTAACTTTAACAAGTCCCTTTGTCTTTACTCGTTGCTTTTCGAACTTTAGTATGCCCCCTTATTCCTTTCTGCAGTATTTGGAGCCCCACTGCGCACCCTGGTTTCTTTATATCTTTGGAGCTCTGCTTAGTCCCCTTGCATCATTCCGAGAATTTTTGCTAGTACACCAAGCTTTGGGAGCACAGACTGACGGGAGCACCAGTAAGCCCCCTTATACCTCATGAGATATTTGGCCCCTATCGAGCCCCTTATCTTCTCTAGTGTAATTTTTGAGCTCTAATGAGTCCTCTTATGTTTTTAATTGCTTTCAGATTTCCATAAGGCCCCTTTTGCAGTCTTGTGCTATCAAGAGCTTCACTGGGCCCCCTTATTCTATATTCAACGTAACTTGAAGCCCTGCTGAGCCCCCTCGAATTTTCCATGAATTCCGGAGCAGCAAGCAGCGTTATGCCGTCATGGCATGTTGAAGCCCTATCGGGCCCCATTGTGCCTTCAGGTGTAGTTGGAGCCCCGTTGAGCCTCCTTATGTTTTTTCATGACTTTCGGAGTAGGTACCAGTAAGCCCCATTTCGCGTTATTTTGTTATAGAGAGCTTCATGGGACCCCCTTGTCTCTTCAATACCGTTTGAAGTTCTGTTGGGCCCCCTTGCACTTTTCCTATAGGCTTTTGGAGCAGTATAGTAAGTCCCTTGTGCCTTTATGTTATATTCGACCCCTAATCCCTTGTTTCTTCAAATATAATTTGGAGCCCTAATGAACCCCCTTGAAGCCCCTTGAGCCCTCTTGTGTCACCAATATCATTTGAAGCCCTACTGAGCCCCCTTGCATCTTTCCGTGACTTTCTGATTTTTGTTGAGCCCTGCGTCATTTGGAGCCCTAAGGAGCCCCTTTGTGTGTTTTTGTGGCTTGTGCGTTCTTGCATTGCTGGAAGCCCTAGTGTACCTGGGTCCCTTGTGCCTTCATGTGATATACGGAGCCCTATCGGACCCCCTTGTGTCCGCAAGTGTATAGTTTGGCGCCTAGTGAGCCCTCTTGTTTTTTGTCTGGCTATCAGAATTCCAGTAAGCCCCTTGTTGCCTTCTTGTGTTATACGGAGCTCCATTGGGCGCCCTTATTTCCTCAACGTCTTTTGAAGCCCTGCTGAGCCCCCTTACATCTTTCCGCAACTTTCGGAGCAGTAGCAAGCACCTTTTGCCTTCAGGTGATATTCGGAGCCCTATCGGGCCCCATTGTGCAAGCAGATAAGCTTGATTATGAAGAGCTTCATTGGGCCCCCTTGTCGTATTTCCGTGGCTTTTGAAGCTCCATCGGGTCCCCTTGTACCCTTATGTGTAGTTTGGAGCCCTAATCAGTCCATTTTTGTTTTTATTGGCTTTCAGTACTATGCAGTGAGGCCCCTTTTGCTTTTTCTCGTTATAAAGAGCCCCTTGTGTCACCAATATCAGATGAAGTTCTACGGAGCTCCCTTGCACTTTCCCGTGATTTCTGGATTTTTCTTAGGCCCCTTCTGCCCTATGTGTCCATTGGAGCCCTAACGAACCCCCTCATGTGTTTTCGTGGCTTTCAGAATTCCAGTAAGCCATCTTGTGCGCTTTTGCATTTCTGGAAGCCCTAGTGTAAGTCCCTTGTGCCTCCATGTGATATACGGAGCCCTATCGGACCCTTTTGTGTCCGCAAGTGTAGTTTGGAGCCCTAGTGAGCCCCCTTGGGTCCATAAGTATAGCTTGGAGCCCTAGTGAGCCCCCTTGTGTCCATAAGTATAGCTTGGAGCCCTAGTTAGTGAGCCCCCTTGTATTTTTCCATGACTATCAGAATTCCAGTAAGCCCCCTGTTGCCGTCTTATGTCGTTCAGAGCGTCAGTGGGCCCCCTTGTTCCTTCAAACGTCTTTCGAAGCCGTGCTGAGCCCCCTTACATCTTTCCGTGGCTTCCGGAGCAGCAGTAAGCACCTTGTGCCTTGATGTAATATTCAGAGCCCTATCGAGCCCCCTTGTGTCTTCAAGTGTAGTATGGAGCCCTAATGAGTCCCCTTGTGTTTTTTAGTAGCTTACAGAATTCCAGTGAGCCCCTTTTGCCTTCTGTTGTTATATAAAGCTCCTTGGGCTCCCTTGTGCCTTTATGTGATATGCGGAGCCCTATCGGACCCCCTTGTGCCGGTTAGTGTAGTTTGGAGTCCTAGTGAGCCATTTTTGTTTTTTAATGGCTTCCAGAAACCCAGTCACCCCCCTTTTGCCTTCTTTGATTATACAGAGCTCCATTGGGCCCCCTTGTTGTATTTCCATGGTTTTTGGAGCTCTACCTGGTCCCCTTTGTACCCTTATGTGTAGTTTGGAGCCCCAATCAGTCCACTTGTGTTGGCTTTCAGAGTATCATACAGTGAGCCCCCTTTTGCGTTTTCTTGTTGTGGAGAGCCCCCCGGGCCCCCTTATGTAACCAATATTATATGAAGTTCTACGGAGCCCCCTTGCATTTTCCCGTGATTTCCAGATTCTTGTTAGGCCCCTTGTGCCCTATGTGTCGTTGAGAGCCCTAATGAGCCCCATTATGTGTTTTCGTGGCTTTCAGAATTCCAGTAAGCCATCTTGTGCGCTTTTACATTGCTGGAAGCCCTAGTGTAAGTCCCTTGTGCCTTCATGTGATACGGAGCTCTATTGGGCCCCCTTGTGCCCGCAAGAGTAGTTTGGAGCCCTAGTGAGCCCCCTTGTGTCCATACGTGTAGATTGGAACCCTAGTGAGCCCCCTCGTTTCCATTAGTGTAGCTTGGAGCCCTGGTGAGCCCCCTTATGTTCTTTAATGCGACTATCAGAATTCCAGTGAGCCTCCTGTTGTCTTCTTGTGTCATCCGTAGCTGCCGTGGGCCCCCTTGTTTCTTCAACGTCTTTTGAAGCCCTGCATGCTGAGCCCCCTTACATCTTTCCGTGGCTTTCGAAGCAGTAGTAAGCACCTTGTGTCTCTATGTGATATTCGGAGCCCTCTCGAAGCTCCATAAGGCCCCCTTATGTTTTCAATATCGTTTGAAGCCTTGCTAAGCCCCGTTGCATTTTTTCGTGACGTTCGGATCTCTGTCGGAGCCCCTTCTATTTGCTAATGATTTTTAGATCTTTTTATTGAGCCCCCTTGTGTCTTCATGTGTAATATAACCCCCTTACCTTCCGAAGCCTTCACTTGCGACGAATTGTCCGCGGGACGAATTGTCCGTGAGACGAATTGTCCGCGGGACGAATTGTCCGCGGGACGAACTGTCCGCGGGACGAATTGTCCGCGACGAATTGTCCGCTACGAATTGTCCGCGGGACGAATTGTCCTAGCACCATTTCTCACCCACCAGCTATTTTTGAAAACTGTTCATAATTTTGAATTCTACGTTCAATTTAGAAGAAAAAGTCACTCTTGCAAGATTTTGATTAGAGGCTTCGTTTAGGAGATATTCGAGTTTGAAACTTTGGAAAACATCTCGAAATCGCCACTTTCCAGAACCCAAATTGTTTTTTTCCTGAAAAATTCCCGTGTTTTGGAAAAAATGGTGGTTTATCAACTTAGAAATTCTAGAAAACCTATTTCTAGAAAAAAAAAAATGGAATGACAATGCCCACTGCCCAGAGGCCTCATCTTGCTAACGCCTTGTTATATGTGGAATGTAAATTGTGTAGTTATCACCGTGATATCGCGTCGTAATGTACTCGTAAGTGAAAATCGTCTATTAGATAGTGTTGTTTCTCCGCTAATGCTGTTAGGTATAGTGGTGATTACTGATTAAAATGATACCCAAGCGCGGCGGTACTGAAGAGAATGGAATGACAATGCCCACTGCCCAGAGGCCTTATCCTGCTAACGCCTTGTTATATGTGGCATGTAAAAGGTGTAGTTATCACCGTGATATCGCGTCGTAATGTACTCGTAAGTGAAAATGTTCTAGATTGCGTAGTGAAAATCGTCTACTGGTTAGTGTTTTCCCGCTAATGCTGTTAGGTATAGTGATGGCCACTTAAGAAAATGATGCTCAAGCGCGGTGGTACTGAAGAAAATGGAACGACAATGCCCACTGCCCAGAGGCCTCATCTTGCTACCGCCTTGTTATATGTGGCATGTAATTTGTGTAGTTATCACCGTGATATCGCGTCGTAATGTACTCGTAAGTGAAAATGTTCTAGATTACAAAGTGAAAATCGTCTGCTGGTTGGTATTTGTTCGCTTATGCTGTTAGGTATATAGTGGTGGCTACTGAACAAAATGATACCCAAGCGCGGCGGTACTGAAGAAAATGGAACGACAATGCCCACTGTCCAGAGGCCTCATCTTGCTACCGCCTTGTTATATGAGGCATGTAATTTGTGTAGTTATCACCGTGATATCGCGTCGTAATGTACTCGTAAGTGAAAATGTTCTAGATTACAAAGTGAAAATCGTCTGTTGGTTGGTATTTGTTCGCTTATGCTGTTAGGTATACAGGTGTCCCGTTTTTCAACGCTCACTATGGGTATCTCGGAAACGGTAAGAGATACAAAGTCGGTTAAATTACAAAAAAGTTGCGCAATCCTATGACTATCTCAAATATGTCAAGATATCCAAGATATCTTCGGTCATTTCTGAAATATCCCCAAAAAGCTGAAAAATGCCGAATTCGAAAATTTCAAATCACTCCTTTATTATGACAGCTATCAATTTGAAAATTGGTATTCTGACATTTTTGAAGGTCCTTGATCGACTGATGGTCATAATTTTCTCCTACGCCCACTAGTTTTTGAGATATGACAGTTAACTTTATTTTTTCTTATGGACACCATATTATTTCTCCACCCCATAAAACTCACATTTTCTTTCTCTTTACAATGATATGAAACACTTGTAGCATTTTTGTCAAAATAACCTATAAAAATTGGAAAAACCATTTCTGGGGCGAAAAAATCTAGTTACCGGTTCGGTTGCCATGCTCTCGTGACATATTAAAATGGAATTCGGTTGCCATGATCGATTGATTTTGGAAAAAGTTGGGTTACATTCCGTTTATATGTATTTGATAATGATAATAACTGAAAATAAAACAAATACAAAACCAAGTATAACACAAAATAACATCGCAATAGCAATAAACATTTATAATTTACAATTACTCGAAATGGTGTCTATTTTGCGAAGAACGCTCCAAGATCGCATTTATGGTTCATGACAGAACATCCCAAAGCAACCAAGAGCTGGAAGCAAGGAGTTGCTGATGCGTTCCAGCCAATTAACCCGCACGATATCAGCGCAGCCGTTGAAAATATGGCTAAAAGGCACACAACTCTTCACAGAGAAAAATGAACTCCAATTCGAGCAATTGTAAATTATAAATGTTTATTGCTACTGCTATGTTATTTTGTGTTATACTTGGCTTTGTATTTGTTTTATTGTTATTTATTATCATTATCAAATACAAAAAAACCGAATGTAACTCAACTTTTCCCAAAATCAACAGACCATAGCAATCAAATGCCATTGTTTATATGCCACAAGAGCATGGCAACCAAAGCGGTAACTAGATTTTTTCGCCCCAGAAATGGTTTTTCCAATTTTTATAGGTTATTTTGACAAAAATGCTACAAGAGTTTCATATCTTTGTAAAGAGAAAGAAAAGGTGAGTTTTATGGGGTGGAGAAATAATATGGTGTCCATAAGAAAAAATAAAGTTAACTGTCATATCTCAAAAACTAGTGGGCGTTGAAGAAAATTATGACCGTCAGTCGATCAAGGACCTTCAAAAATGTCAGAATATCAATTTTCAAATAGATAGCTGTCATAATAAAGAAGTGATTTGAAATTTTCGAATTCGGCATTTTTCAGTTTTTTTGGGATATTTCAGAAATGACCAAAGATATCTTGGATATCTTGACATATTTGGGATAGTCATAAAATTGCGCAACTTTTTTGTAATTTAACCGACTTTGTATCTCTTACCGTTTCCGAGATACCCATAGTGAGCGTTGAAAAACGGGACACCCTGTATAGTGGTGGCTACTGAACAAAATGATACCCACTGCCCAGAGGCCTCATCTTGCTAACGCCTTGTTATATGTGACATGTAAACTGTGTATAGTTACTAGTTATCACCGTGATATCATCGCGTCGTAATGAATTCGTAAGTGAAAATGTTCTAGATTACGTAGTGAAATCCGTCCACTGGTTGGTGTTTTTTGCTAACTCTGTTAGATATAGTGGTTGCCACTAAAAAAATTATACTCAAGCGCGGCGGTACTAAAGAAAATGGAATGACAATGCCCACTGCCCAGAGGTCTCATCTTCCGATGCTCAGTACTGAGTAGTGAGAACTATCAACTCTAGCTTATAATAAAAACAGCAAGCAAGTAAGAAACAGGAGATATGTACAGGAAATCGAGAAGTATACTCCGCGTGTTTCTTGTCTCGACTCTCGTATAAAGCAAATGTCGCATTATACATAGCATGGTATAGGAACTAGCTGCCATGGCGTTACCATCTAATTAGTATGATATCATCCGTAGCAATACAACACATTTTTTTCCACGGTTTATTCTAATGAAGAAAGCCGTGAAACTAATTTTACTTACATTTATTTATCGAAATTTGGAGGCTCGTAAACTTTCTTCTTAGAGCATTCAAGTAACAAGACCCGCTTTTTTCGGATCTGGGAGTAACATTACAAATTTCAAGCTCAGCGCTTCAGGAAAAGCGTGCGATTCTTCATCACTGAGAATTTTTGTACATGTAGCGACAACTTGTCAAAATGCCGTGGCAGCCGCTAAGGAAAATTTTGACATGAGCTAGAAATTCCCAATTAGCTGTAAATAGCGACTTTTGTCTCGCCCTACTATACAAACGATAACCCTAATTATAATTTTCCTCTATATAAATAATGAATGGATGGTATATGCTATGCTTAGAAACGCTAGGTATTTTTGATCAGTTATGTGAATTTACAGGCACGTAATGTATCGATTTTCAGGCGGTCACACCAAAAGGACACTTGGAAGTTGCAGGTGGTCACTGCGTCACGGCGCCCAGTCAGGAAATTTCCCTATTACAGGTATGTATTTAAAATATAAAATACTTGAACAAGACTGATGGAAGAAAGCCAAAGTGAAAACTTTTTATTATTTTTGTTGTCTTCCTGGATTAACGTAGGAATATGGCGATACTATTGAAAGCAGCTCAAATCTGATTCAAAGCAATAATTATTTATTACTCTTCAGTAATGGGAAAAATTGAAGAAAAAAGCGAAAAAGTTTGAAATTTACATGTTAAATTGAAACGCCAGGGAGTCCCTAAATTAACCAGTAATTTACAAGAGGATATCCACGCGGAGTCTATATCTATATACCAATATACTTCTGGAGCCCTGCTTGATCCAATATGCCCGGGACCCAACTTAGTTACGATTTCCTTTCACACCTCATCCATTTATTCATTATTGAGCAGTGTAGGTATAGGTAGCGTAGGGCAGTTCGCTTTCAATTCCGCAGAGAACGAGGATATCCTTCCCGTTCCCGATGATCCTTCCAGTCCTTCCTAGTTCGTATTGCTACACACTACACCAAAGCACATTCCATTCACCCATGGTACATAACTCTCAGTTTGGGCTTTGGGACCGAGATGTTTTCTTGGGATACCTATATACCCACTTAATCTACTCTAAAGTTGTTGACGTTCAGGGATAGCTGCCGGAACAATTTTATTGCAATAGCTTAGCTGCGATTAGAAATGAGTATCTTTTGTATTTCCTGTGAGTCCCAGATACTCATAAAACAAGAGAAAATTGAATTAATGAAAATGTTTATCGGAGTTCTTCCGTGATATCGAAATAAAAATCACTGCGGGTAATAAATCGATTATCGCCGCTCTGGGGTGAATCGCTTTGGAAGTTGTTGTAGGTACACAAGTTTAGTTTTCGGGTTCTAATTTATAAAAGGGTGAGCCGTTTGGGAAAACTTGCGGGAGAGTGAGAGACGAAAAGGACGAGAATGGACCATTTTCACCCTTCCGCGTATCTTTCCCAAATAATGCGGGATATAAAAGTGATTTGGTGGCGCGCTTCGATTTTGTTTGGGCGAGCAAAAATTTAATCAAACTTTTAATAACCCAGGGAGTCGGTATATAGGTAGCTCTGTATATAGGCAGAAATTGTCCCCATTGTTTGTCGCATGAAAGGCAACAATTCGGGAAGGGATATGATGTACCTACCCACGCAGAACGGTCTCCATGGAAATTATCCTTAATTGTGACAAAACGCCGGGGACCAACAACAAGTTGATCGCGTATAATACAAAACCCTTCTGTTCTGTAAAATTATTCAAAACCTGTGAAAATTGCGAAGCGCGAAAAATGTATTACTGGTTGCTTACATGCGGCATTTAATTTTAATTTTGGAATGTATTGTCCGAGATAGGTACTTCTCTTCCAGTTCTTTCCCTTGTTCGCAATCTTTTATTCATGCTTCATTGAGGATTGAGTTGGATTAGTGAAATAGGGCGTTGCGGAATCAATTCCAGAGGGCTTATTCCTTGACAGAAATTTACCATTCAGGTCTGTTCCAAGAGCTACAAGGAGGTGTTATACAGGTGCAGGGTGTTTCAGCGACGATAGCAAAAAATTCAACTGTGAGTAGGTCTCGTCCAAATACGACGAAAAACCGAGCGAAAAACCTATATACCATTTTGCCAAGTTCGGCCTAATGACATACAGCCCTTGAATTTTCACTTTTTCCCGATTTCAAAAATTTGTAACTTTAGGAACGTTCCGACAAAAATCAGCTTAAATTCAGCATAAGCTGGTTTATCAACATTATTGAACCTGCCAAATTTTGAAAGAATCTAACCAGTAGCGTAGAAATTATGGGGGGTCACCTCAAGTCAACTTTTCTTCATCGGATGCTTCTAAATTATTGACCCTTGTAACTCCTACGCCAATGGCTGGATCCTTCCAAAATTTGGCAGGTCGGTAGATAGTTTCAACAAACCAGTCTCTGTCACATTTAGGTTAATTTTGTCAAAACGTTCCTGAGTTACAAATTTTTGAAATACTGAAAAAAGTGAACTTTGAAGGGCTGTATCTTCCTCATTAGGCCGACTTTGCAAAATGGTATATAGGTTTTCGTCATATTCTAACAAGATCTACTCACAGTTGAATCTCTTGCTATCATAGTAATATAGCTATCAATTAGTGACATTTATACTGAATTTAGTGATTTTAAATGATATCTCTAAATAACAACAACAACAATTGCTAAAAACAAAAAAAATTGCTGAGGCTAAGTGAACTAAGCTCGAGGCCAAATTTTTTTTTAAATGGCATTTTGATGAGCTAGTGTGGTTTCACATGATATTTCTTACTATTTCAAGCTTTGTTCAGTAACACTTTGACATATCTCATTTTTTCCATTTTCACTGATTCTAATGATATTAAATATAATTTTGATGTCTTGTAGTGATTTGAAATGCCACTTTTACAGAATATGGTTGCTTCACTAGATAATTTTAAGGATTTTGGTGTCATCCAGTAACCTTTTTAACAAATCTCACTTATTTTAGTGACATTTTCACTGAATTTAGTGATTCAAAGCTATATTTTGAGATCTTTTAGGGCCAGTTTTTTAGTCTAGTGTCAACTCTTGGCTTCGGTGCCATGGATTTGATTGTTGTAACAATTGTTTACGTAGCAACAAAGCCAAATTCAAAGGGTCAGCTGAGACTGAAAGACTTTGGTGTCGTCCAGTATTATTTTGACATATGATTTTTTCCAGTGTCATTTTTACTGATTCAAGTCATTTTAGATCATATTTTCTAATCTTCAAGTCGTTCGAAATGCCATTTTGCTAAACTACTGGTGTTACTTGATATTTTGACAGTTTCTATTAGGGTCCAAAATTATTTTTACAGATTCAATTTTTTTTAGTAACATCTTGACAGAATTCAGTAATTTTGAATAATATTCCAAGGTCTACTAGTGGTTTGAAATGCTATTTTGACAAAGCATCAGTGTTGTTTTACTTGATATTCTGACATATTTTAGTGTCATCCAGTCACATTTTGACACAGCTATTTTTTAGCGGCTTTTTTTGCAGATTATGTCGATTTTGAATGGTATTTCAAGAACTTTCAGTGGCTGAAAAAGTATTTTGCAAACAAGTATGGTCTCACTTGACACGTTCCACACTATTTCAAATCATATTTTGAGGTCTTTTCTGGCTTGGTTTGGAATGTCATTTTGACATTGTAGGTATTGGTTCCTCTCGATATTTAGACAGATTTTAGTGTCGTCCACCAACATTTTGACAGAGTTTTTTCTAATGGAATTTTTACTGATATCTTAACGATTTTAAATACTATTTCAAGGTCTCCTCGTAGTTTGAAATGTCATCTTGATAAACTACCGTAGTGTCACTACTTGATATTTTGACCGATTTTAGTGTCTATCAGCAACATTTTGACACCTATTTTTAAAATTAAAATTCCAAAATACTCCATCCATAGTACAAAATGTATTTTATTTCTTCTTTTTCGGTGCATATTCCAAACCCTTCACGTACTTCTGCGGAATCTTGTACTTTTCCGTCAGCAGTTTATAAACGAAACTGACCTGGTTGCCTTGAACCAAGAGCTGATCGCACTTCTGCCCCGACGGCTTGCCGATGCTGGTGCTGGCGGCCACCCCGTGCTGGCACTCCTTGGCGAACTCACCGACGTTGATTCCGAAGAGCTCCAAATTATCGACGAGGGTGACTTTTTTGTTACCCGCCCGTCGGCCGACGCTCATACTGATAGGAGACACCTTTCCTTTATTATACACAACAGTCGTTGCCCTCGTCGTTTCCGCACCCGAGGATACTTCATAGCACGATTTCATGGCGGCACAGACCTTTTCCATCAATTCTTCTCGTGTTATGAGATTTTCGGTTCCGCATATGCCAGCTAGGGCGCCTTTCGGCCTCACAAATCTTTGATTGGTTTCGTCTTGGCACTGATGTTTTTTCACAAAATCATTAACGTGTCTGTGGATATCAGCGAACTGGACCGTGTCTCCTTTTCTCAAATTCGAATCGGAAAACAACGGCAACACAACCTGCGTGATTACGTAAGATTCAGTCACATTGGTTGCGTGATCGTTATTCTCCTCTTCCACTTTTGTTTTCGGACGATTTGCCGGTTCTAGGTAAAACTCGCTGAAGCTAGGATGGTTCCTGTTGATAGCCGTTATTGATTCGACGCCTTTCTTAACTTCTTTGACGGTCAGCAAATTTTCTTTGCACATGTAATCGAGAAACGGCTTCAGTTTCTTGTAGGATGTTTTTTTCAGATCTAGCGTCTTGTCTTCGGGGCAAGCCGGTATCATTTGAAGCTTGTAAAAATTGGACGTCAGTACTGGCAACGTTAGCGTTTTGGAATATTTGATTGCAGCAAAAAAACAACTAGTCAAGAGTTGATCCATTTCTTCGGTACTCAGTGCTGTGGGTTTAGATACTGGTTCTAGTGATGCATCGTCTACATTTTCTACCGCTTCATTTGAAGGTTCTTCCAAAGCCTTGACGTTGACCGAAGCTTCGGGGTTGGCCAAAGTTTCGCTTGACCTGGGACGTTCCCCGAGTGCTGGAAAGTCTTCGTTGTAGCCTTTGCGCTGAAGCCACTTCGGCGGGCCTAGCTGGGGAATGGGAAGCGCCGCCAGACCTTCCAAGCAGCACAGCTTGTCGCCATGATAGTGGTAAACGGTCAAACATCGTCCCCGTCCTGAAGCCATAGAAGCCGAATTCATAACAGTTACTCCGACTGCAAAAGCTGCTACATTATCGGACGTATTTATCGCAGCGGCCTGATTTTGCCTCAAGGTTCCATACTTAGGCTGCGATGGAGGAGTCATAACTCCAGGCAACATCAAATCAGCCCCATTGATGATATTGCGAAGCACTTCTGTATATGTCGTGAATGCATGCAACAAATCAGGGAATTTCCATAACATGTAAACAGTAGGAAACAGGGCATTGTTATTGCGTATGGAAAATACGATGGGGCGTTTCTGGACAGTGAAGACTTGGACAGTTTCTTCGTTTGACAGTACAATTCTCAAGCTATTCAGGACTTCCTTTTTGGGCATCAAGGTTTCTACATCTGATTCGCTCAAAAGCGGAAAGGATTTCTGAACTAATTCTTTAACGTTTTTCCTTTCTGATCCCTTCACTTGATTGTTGCTTTTAACTCGGAAGGGCTTGCGAAACATCTTGGGATTCCTAGGACCCTTGGGGCAGAGCAGGGGACGATTTCTTTTGAAGCTTCAGTATTCTCAATGTTTTAGTTCTAGCTGGCGAGGCGCTGACTGCTGACGGATGTGGATCTTCAACTTGGGTGGGGACAAACTGGAGACAAAGCCAAATCCAAATTTCAAAACGTGCTCCAATTCTTAAATGGAGTGACTTTCATCCAGTGACATTTCCACTAATTTAATTATTTTGATCATTTTTGCAAGATCTTTTAAGGGTTCGAAATGCCATTCTGGCAAACTACTGTGGTTCCACTTGATATTTTGACAGATGAAGTATTTCAGTGACATTTTGGCATATTCAGTTTTTTTTTTGTAGTGACTATTTCACTACTTTCAGTTCTTTTGAATGATATTTCAAGATATTTTGGTGGTTTAAAGGGTAATTTTGACAAACCGGTGTGGTTTCACTAATTAGGGTTCCCAAACTTTCGTTGTCTTTTTCTACCATGACGTCATGCATAAGCTGGTTTATCGAGGTCATCGTATTGACACACGACGTTTCGTTCCTGACCGATAACAACACTACCCAAAGAAGAAAAAAGGATTATCAATAACCTATTTTGTGGGTGTTACATTGTTTCTGGTTTCACTTCACTGTGTTTTATGCGGTGGAAAACTAAGTTCAATGGTGTTTTCATGTTTTCACTGACAAGTAGGCGACAACCTGTCAGTCCTGTCAACAGTGGTGCCTAAGGGCACGCCAGCACGCCACATGCACATAACGTCAAAACGTCAAACGATGACCTCGAAAAACAATGTGTTTTCTATCTCCTGAAATTGGAAAGGTCAATTACTGTGACAGACTGTAGGTTTATTGCTCTCCATTAACATTTTGGCGTGTGAATTTTTTCAATGATATTTCTCATGATTTTTGTGATTCGAAAAGTAGATTTTGACATATCGCATTTTTTCTAGTGCCATTTTTACTGATTTTAGTGATATAAATGTATAATGTAAATGTAACTTTTATATCATCAAGTGATTTGGACGTCTTCTTGTGTAGAATCATCTATAGGCGCTCTGCATATTTTGAATATCCCGCCCGTTTCAGCACCCTCATGTGGCAGTTGCGATCATATGTGTAAGGAAAATTGTCAATATTGTAGTTTATAAATTGTTGAAATTGACATTTGCAGGTGGTATGATTATTCAAATGGCATTGTTGTTATGGAAACAAATAACTTCCTGCAGAAAGTGCAAAAAAAATCGCTACTTTGGCGCTGAAGCAAATCCACCGAGTGCCTGTAAGCCATTCAAGTATGTGATGCCTGCTGCCAAATCAAACTCAATGTCAGACTTGCGTTCTCCACAAAAAAAACTATTGTAGGAAGAATAATCTTGTATGTTTTTACAGCCTGCGAAAATTCTGAATTAAATATTTGTCGATAACGGGTTGCCAAAGACAGAAAGCTTTGTTTTGAACAGTTACGTGTTTGAATAAAAAATGAACGGGAAGAAAAATTGTGAAAAAGGGCTACTTGAGAATAGAATTTTACGCTACTCTACTCTACAGGCTGTCCCAGCCAAAACAACCCAGTGCGATTTTCTCAGAAAATATCAAGACAACAACAAAAAAATCAATTGGGGGAAGCCTGATCTTTTAGCTTTATTTTAATCGGGCGGGTCACAACAATTCAAAAATTCATGACCGACCAAACAAAATTCCTCAGATGAAAAAAAAAATCCTGTTTCTCTGAGCTTTCCATTGATGTGTCACTGATGTCTGTCTGTACCTGGCCCAGCAAGCCAGATATTCTGTCCTACAGTCCAGCAAACACAATAATCGGAATTTATGACGTCACCGATCACACTCTTGTTGATTTCAGCATTAGCCGTTACTACTAGGTACTTTTTCACTTACCATACCTGGACTCACCATAGCAATGAACATTGGCTGATGTTAAAATTAACAAGTGTGTGATCGGTGACATCATAAATTCCGATTATTGTATTTGCTTGACTGTTGAGACAGAATATCTGGCTTACTGCACTAGGTACAGGGTGTTCACGTTAAGACTGACCATTGACCCCCCCACTAGCCCGCTTATCCCTTAACCAATTTCAAAAAGTAAAACTCATTCTTGAAGGATTTTTGCTGAATTTCCCAAATTTGCCCATAAAATGTTTCTAGATCCATAATATACAGGGTGTCGCAAAAAAATTCCTTGTTTTATCACATTTACAATTATTTAAGTAATGAAATAGATGCAGACTTTTGTTCTCAATACAAATATACAGGGTGTTCGGGTCTGGTTATTACAAACTTTGAGGGATGATTCCCCATCGAGAATAAAGCCGAAAGAACAAGAAACTCATGGTCCTAAAATGCTTCCTTAAAAAGATACAGGGTGTTGAAGTTGACTTTTTCAAATGGTTTTTTCACCGTAACTTTTGAATCGTTGAACCGATTTTAATCAAATTTGAACCAAAGTTTAGTCAAATGAGTCTCCATCGAAAAATGATACCACAATTCATAAAAAAGTTTCTGGGGGGCGTAGATAATAGGGGACTGCCCCTTTTTTCTGCCCCCATTTCTATCTCCCCCATTTTTTTTATTGTTAATATTTTCGGATTCTACGTATAATTTAAAAGGAAAAGTTCTCCAGCAAAATTTTGATTAAAGGCTTCGTTTTTGAGATATTTATGTTTGAAACTTTAGAAAACATCTCAAAATCGCCACTTTTCGGAGCCCAATTTTTTTTTCTGAAAAGTTCTATGTTTTTTAGCAAAAATGGAAGCTTATCAACTTGAAACACCTAGCAAACTTATTTCAGTTGAGAAATCTTGAGTTTTCTTGAATTTTAATTTTTAAGGCCTTGAAAGTGGTGTTTTCGAGATGTTTTCCGAAGTTTCAAACACAAATATCTCAAAAATGAAGCCTCAAATAAAAATTTTGCAAGTGTAACTTTTTCTTCTAAATTGAACGTAGAATCCGAAAATATTAACAATTTTGAAAAATAATCAGGAGAGATGAAAATTGGGGCGATGAAAATTGGGGCGATAATAGGGGATAGTCTTCTATTATCTACGCACCCAGAAATTTTTGATGAATTGTTGTATTATTATTCCAACGGTTCAAAAGTTACGGTGAAAAAACGATTTAAAAAAGTTAACTTCAACACCCTGTATCTTTGTAAGGAGGCATTTTAGGACCATGAGTTTTTTGTTCTTTTGGCTTTATTTTTGATGGGGAGTCATCCTTCAAAGTTTGTAAGTATACAGTTTGTCAGTATACAGGGTGTCCCGGAATTAGTATTACAAAACTCACAGGGAGATAGAAAATTGAAAAATAAGGGGACTTTTGTTGATAAACAACCCTCTCAAACGTATAATAACGAAGATACAGGCCTTCAAAGTTGTTTTTTTTAAAACAGTTTTTTTTCCATAACTCTTGAACCGTTCAACCGATTTCAGTCAAATTTAAACTAAAGTTTACTAAAACAGGTTTCTATTGAACAATGATAACGCATTTCATCAAACATTTTTAGGGGAGAAGATAATATGGGGTGCCCTCCCTCTTTTCCCCCTATTTTTGACCTCTTCAAATATCTTCGGAAATTTATCAAATTTTTGAATTCTGCGTTCAATTTAAAGAAAAAAATTACTTTTGCAAAATTTTGATCAGAGGCTTCATTTTCAAGATATTTGGGTTTGAAACATTAGAAAACATCACGAAATCGCCACTTTCCAGGGCCCAAATTGTTTTTTCTGAATAACCCCATGTTTCTCAGCGAAAATGATGGTTTATCCCAGAAACACCCAGAAAACTCATTCCAGTTGACAAATCACGAGTTTTCTTGAATTTTAATTTTTAGGTCCAGGAAAGTGGCGATTTCGAGATGTTTTGCAATGTTTGAATCCCAAATATCTCAGAAACTGAGCCCCTTATCAAAATTTTGCAAAAGTAACTGTTTTCTTCAAATTGAACGTAGAATTCAAAAATTCAAACAATTCTAAAAAATATTTCAGGAGGTCAAAAATAGGGGAAAAGGGGGGAAGGCATCCCCTATTATCTTCGCCCCTAAAGATGTTTGATAAAATGCGTTAATATTGTTCAATAGATACCTGTTTCAGTAAACTTGAGTTCAAATTTGACTGAAATCGGTTGAGCGGTTCAAGAGTTTTGAAAAAAAAACAACTTTGAAAGCCTGTATCTCCGTTAATATACGTTCGGGAGGGTATGTTTATGAACAAAAGTCCCCTTATTTTTCAATTTTCTATCTCCCTGTGAGTTTTGTAACACTAATTTCGGGACACTCTGTATAACACTTACGGGTTCATTTTTTTAAAATTACATATAGGTTATTGAAAAAAATTCTCAAAATCGGTTTGATTGTGATTTTTCCATATTTTAAACTGATACATCAATTATATTTCGACAGTTTGTTTGTCAAATGGACCCGTAAGGGCTATATTTCGTTGTAATCAGGATAAAAGACTGCATCAACTGCATGTTAATGAAAATTTGTTTTTGCGGCACCTTGTAAATTGATGGTTTAGAAAATTGTCATGTGCATATTAAAAAAATTCAGCAAAACACCTTCAAGAATCAGTTTTCATGAAGTATTTTGTTTCGTCGGTCGGGAAATTGCATTTTCTTGGAAACTAGAGCACCTACAAGCATCGGCGCCCCCTCAAAAGAAGGCTAAAAGGTCGGGCTTCCCCCAATTGAATTTTTTTGTTGCCTTGATATTTTCTGAGAAAATCGCGCTGGGTTTTTTTAACTGGGACACCCTGTATTGATAATTACTGAAAGGAGGTCAAAAAATTTCACTGAATGCCAAAGTAAAACTTGAACAAAAACTTCACAAATATAAAACCCAGCTAAAAGCCTGAAAATTAAATGTCAAATTTACGTGAAGTTGGCGACAGTGGAATGTAGTAATTTTTGAACTTTTATGCCTATAACACCAAAGCTATACTCACTACATTTCTGCGGACGGAAAATTGAAAAACTTTTTTCTTAGAAAAAACAAAATTTAAAACACCACGGGAGAGCTTTATTGGAAATTCCAACGAGTTGACAGCCTCTAACGAAGTTAATGCTACTTTCAAACTTTCCTCAGCGCGCTGCTTTTCCTCTCTCCCTCTCTTCCTCTCTCTTTCTCTCTATCTCTCTCGTTCTCCTTTTACACACCACAATGAAAATTACCGCGCACCCGACCGTAAATATTAAAAAGTTACTTTGGCACGTAGGTACCTATCATCGGGATACCGAAAAGGTACAGGGAAAGCTCACCCGGATTTGGCCTAAAGTCCTCTTTTGCGACCGCGCGCACCCAAAAGCTCTGCCTAATTAAAAGTTCAAACTTCAAGATTCCCATGCCCGACACTTTCTGATGCTGCGAAGAGGGGAAAAGTGAAACAAGCGAATATGCCTCATGGGCATGAGGCTCAGTAGCGCACTTCCTTTTTGGAGGATTAGTGAACGCAAGATGTTAAGTGATTAGGGCTCTACCGTCTTGGGCAAAAAATTGCAATATGGCGGCCAAAATATCGACAGAATCATGAAATTCGGCTTGAAAATCAAAATGATCGTACTAGACAAGGGTAAGTTCCAAGTTTCATGAAAATCGTTCCACTAACAAAAGATTTCAATATGGCGGCCAAGATGGCGGCAGAATTATGAATCTCAGCTTGAAAACAGGAATGATTGTACGAGACAAGCGTAACTCTCAAGTTTCATGAAAATCTTTCCACTTAAAGAGATTTCAATATGGCGGCCAAGATGGTGGGGCAATCATAAAATTTGGCTTGAAAATAAGAATGATCATACTAGACAAGGGTGAGTTTCAAGTTTCATGACAATCGTTCCACTAATAAGAAATTTCAATATGGCAGCCAAGATGGCGGCCGAATTATGAAAGCCAACCTGCCTATTTGGTCCTTGAGGACCTAAGCTATCCACCGGATAAAGTTCAATCTTCAACGGCTGTAGCTTTATTTCCCGAGGAGAAGTTCAACTTCATCGAAGTGCACAGGAGATCTCTGTTTTTTGAGAATAATGATAACGATGTATGGATAACAAAAATAGTGCCCATTGGCCACCCTTGGAGACATCAGCTATTAATCGGAAAAAAGTTCCAAGACTCTTGTTTCAATTCTCGAGAAGGAGTACAGCGTCTTAATTTCTGCACGGACTCGGACAGACAGACAGACAGACAGACAGACAAACCGGCCACATAAGCGTCATTCTGTTACTTATATAAAAAAATATGCTCCAACTGATTTCGACCTCCTGAACACGAATATCGGGTTCACTTTTGAATTGGAACATTTCTTTTTTATCGAAAAACCGGAAAAATGGTAGCCTTGTCACATGATTTTTAGTGATACCTACCTACTTTTTTTTTGTTATTGAGCGAACATGTTTCGTAATTTGAGTGCCATTATCCTTCAGGTACCTAGTATTGGCTATTTCAAAATGTTCAATTACTATTTCGGCACGTCTGATTTTAAATTTGTAGGGTCGTGTAATATGCGCCGAGCCGTGGCTTTGCGGCCGTTTTCAAAAATCGATAACAATTGACCTAACGGTCGGATCGAAGTGGGGTTTTTGTCAAAAGAAAGTTCAAATTGTTCTCTAAATATAATGCCGTACATGCAGTGATGTATTTCATTAAGAAATTGTAGTTGCCTGCATATCGCAACTTCCTACATCTTACCGCGAATGCCAGCACTTGATCGGCGAAGCCGCCCTACACCAAAATGTTATTTTTGTAATTGTTCATGATTATTTCGGCAACATTTTTCTTGATTCGCGTACCAAGGCCATGAGCTACCCATTCGAGTTGAAATATTTTCTGTATTGAATTTCGTTTTGTTCGGAGGAAAGGATATCAAGCACCAGCAAGCAACGAATAAATCATTTGCGGCCGAGCCGTAGCTTCGGAGTCATGTTCAAAAATTAATAACTACTAATCGGCACCCCGCACCGATGTGAAATTTTCATAAAAATAAAGTTCAAATCATCCTCTAAATATAACTCCGCATATGTATTATGGTAAAATGATAAGATCGGGTACTTCCTCGCATGTGATAACTTTCGAGATCAGGCCGGCTTCTGAAATGCAGCATTCAACGGCGATGCCGCGTCACACTAAATTGTTATTATTGTCATTGTTTATTATTATTTCGTCAAAATTTTTCTTGGTTCGGGATACAAGGTCATGAGCTACCCAATGGAGTAAAAATTTTTCGCAAAAACCTTTTCGTCTAGGACTAGATGCGGGGACGGACGGACGGACGGACGGACGGACGGACGGACGGACGGACGGACGGACGGACGGACGGACGGACGGACGGACGGACGGACGGACGGACAAAGCGAGGACAAAAGCGCCTTCCCGTTTGGAGAAGTGCGCTAAAAATTAGAGGGCAAAAGCGTATTACTACAACTTCCGGTTCATAAACTAATTAGCAAATAACTCGGTTCGCGTCCTCATTCCTCCTCCCGTTCCCGCACGTTCCCTCATCACTTCAGAACTCGCGGCACGTGCCCCCTTGTGAAAAGTTTTTGCAGCTTTTCCGGTCGACTGGAACGAGAGGTGGTGGCGGTGCCAAAGCATGCGGTAATGGGATAAAGTGATGAGTTTGTTTGTAAACATGTCAGTTTTTCTTTGCTTTATAGGACGGTTAGGTGTGTTAACAAGATGTTGCGTAGAAACGGGATGAATTTCTGTGGCGATCTATATTCGGTTTCAAATTGATTAGACATCTAGGGTGACGGTGCAAATTTGAGTTTATGTTGGTAACAATAACAATCGTTATTTGGTAATTTTGTAGTTACCAGGTTGCCGGATAAAAGTCACTTGGGACAGGGCGATTGCACGTATTTCGTTTACCTGATCGCCGGCAGGTAGCGCAAAGATTCCAGTTATGTACCTATTCCAAGATTCCTAGGGGTATTGGACCGGTGCGAAGGTTAACTTGGTATGCCTGTTATCCGGCTATTATGAAGTATCAAGAAAACGCATTTGAAAAAAAAGCGATTACCGCAAATGAAGAGAATAGTTCTGCAAGGAACGTAGAGTTTTGGTTCGGCACGCATAGATGACCCTGACACTGACAATTGACGTTGACGCTATTGACAATTATGATTATGCCATAGCGACGTCAGCGCCCGTAGAAGATGCTTCAAATCAAAAGTCGTTGATTACAACTTCAAAACAAAATTTGATTTTTCTTGACATTGATCTAACCAAATCTAGAGCTAGCTTCACAGTTTCATAACCTGCTGAGCTGAGATGTCAGTAATTTTGAGATTACATAATCCTCAAACCTAGTTAGTGCCTCCATTAGAATGACTTGCTTCAGGAACTAAATCTTGACTTCTTCACAACCATTAGAAAAATATACAAAAATAAAACTACCGTGTTTCAAGGTTTTTACAGCAATTTTGATTATTTTGAATTTTTCAACCAGGCTTTCGTGGTGGAAGCCCTAGCCACTTTGATCATGTGTTTCGCGATTTGCTCGACGTGGGATCCGAGGAATTCAAACAGGACCGATTCGATGCCCATCAGGATCGGACTGGTGGTAGCCATGCTGGGAATGGCTGCGGTGAGTATCCACATTTTGAAGCTTATCGACTTTTTGGAGCTCATTGACTTTTTGAAGCTGATAGTCAAATCATTTTAAGAAAGTCCAAGCATCTTGGGTGCGTTCCTAAATCAGCACGATTTCATTATCGCGCTAGGGAGAGTGTTCCAATGGCGTGCTAGCTATTGGTCATCACCGACAATGGCTGCAACTATAAGCGTTGCCAGCTGTCAATCAGGTCGGCCGCTGTGCAATGAGAAACTGTACCGCTCTACAGCCTATAGCTAAAAGTTCGTGCTGATCAGAAAGCGTGCCCAGTTGAAATAGGCTATTTCGTTTGGGCAGGTGCGCATGTGTAGAGGCGCTAAATTTGGAAAACTTTCGTACACCAGTCATTTGAATGGCAACACTGCATGCTCCATCTAACCCTCTGACCAGCTACTGGTTCCTGGCTGTCACTTTCACACAAACCGTAAACGCATTTCTTCCTAGCTCCTTTGAACTTCCTTCGCGGTAAAACCATTTTCAACAAATTCTTTCAATGTTTCTTTCGTAACATCGTAACATAGATCTCTGGTCGAAACGTGAGTAGGTAAATAAAATGGAGGTTAGGTAGAAACGAGAAGTGTCATAATTGTCACAAGTGACAGTTGGCGCCGATCTCTTGTTGTTTCGAGCGCTGTTGCCATTTTCGTTGTTCCAGTGCTTCCACAAATGATCACTGAACTTAATTTCAAAAAACATTTCCGTCGGAGACCAGAATGGTTTCCAACATTCAACCAAATTATTTGTGGAATTTTGGTGCCCTACAATATTTTTTGGAGCCAATTTTCAATATCGGTGTAGGAAACTATGAAATTCGCGTCACGCATGCGCATCCAAAAAAAAACCAAACGAAACGACCTATTGTAGGAAATGCACTTTCAATATGACTATTATTTACTTTGTTTAAACAGGGACCCTACACAGGAGCCAGCATGAATCCTGCCAGAAGCATTGGGCCTGCAGTCTGGAACTTGGAATTGCACTACCACTGGGTACTACATGAACCTTCCACATTTCAGTATTTTTTTTTAATTTTGTATTTTTCTCCTCAGATTTATTGGCTTGGGCCAATCACAGGGGCCTGCATAACCGGTTATTTCTACAAAATGATATTTTTGAAACGATACGACAATAAGTAGTGGATAAGTTATGTTAAAGTTTGAACTCATTTTAACTTTTTTTCTTTGTTTGTGCTTAAGTATAGGTAATTGATTTTTTTTGTAACTATTTTATTAAAAAGAAAAAAAGGGGAATAAGCAAGGTGAAACTTACCATGATGAGGTTGTTGAGGCTCTTGCTTTGCACGGTCTCATAGACAGTCTTCAGATCCGATCTGTAACAATAATAGAAATGTGCCATTAAATTGCAACTGATTTTTAACAATAAATTAGTGAAAATGATCGAAAGTTCTGGTTAGTTCAGTGAATTCAACTGTTTTTTTTGCCTTAGTAATTGATTTCGTACATTTATGACATGTATCACCACAAAACTGCTTCGAAACTTTTTTTTTTAAGACTTTTTCGTTTGATAGTTCCGCCTACTTTAGCAAATTTAGCTGTCGTCGACCTGGAAACTAATGAATTCAGTTGATTTTCATCACAAAACTGCATTGAAATGATTATTTTCACATCTTAAAAGAAAATAGAATTTGCAAGTGATTTTCATCGACTTTTCATTCGATAGGTTGTCCACTTAGGTGAATTCTTCATCTGAAAACTGACGAACTCGATAAATTCTTCACCACAAAAGTAGCTGGAATGTTGTTATCTTTTATTGATTTCTAGAACTTTTTCAAGTGAAATTTAGCGACTGTTCTTGTGATAGCTCTGCCCAGTTCAATGAATTTACCTGTTTTTCGCCGGTGAGTTGATGAATTTTGTCGCACAAAACTGCGTTGAAACTGAAATGTTCACTTCTTTTGATGAGTTTTTAGAAGTAACAGCAGATTTTATTTGATTTTTTTAAACCATCCAGTAAAGTTCTGCCGTGTTCAGTGAATTTAGCTGTTTTTCATCAGTGAGTTGATGAATTCAATCATTCAATTCAATCCAATTCAATCAAGTCGAAACTGAAATGTTCACGTCTTTGAATGATTTTTTGTAATTTGCAGCGGATCTGAATGGACTATTTGTTAAGTAGTTCTTCCGTGCTCAGTGAATTTAGTTGTTTTTTGTCAATTTATCACAATTGAACTGCATCAAAATTCAGAACAAATGTTTTAATTTTTTTGGAACTTGCGAATGATTTTTAGTAACTTTTCATTTGATAGTTCTACCCAATTCAATGAATTAGCGGTTTTTCACCTGAAAGTTGATGAATTCATTGATTTATCACAGCAAAACTGCGTCAAAACTTAAATGTTTCTTTATTTCAATCAATTTTCTAAACTGGCAAGTGATTTTTGGCGACTTTTCATTTGGTCGTTCTGTCTAGTTCGGCGAATTCAGATGTTTCCAACCTGGAAGTTGATGAATTCAATGCATTTATCATCACGAAAGTAGCTGAAGTGTTGTAAACTTTGATTGATTTTTTGAATTCTTCAAGTGACTTCTAGCGACTTTTCTTTTTATAGTCCTATCGAGTTCAGTGCATGTAGCTGTTTTTCGCCTAAACTTAATGAATTCAGTCGCACAATAGTGCATCGAAACAATAACTATTTGTATCTTTAAAAAAATATTGGCAATTTGCAAGTGATTTTTGCGATTTTTTATTCGCTAGTTCTGTGTGGTTCGGTGAATTCAGCTGTCTTCGACTTGGAAGTTGATGAATTCAATACATTCATAATCACAAAAGTGGCTGAAATGTTGTCATTTTTCAGTGAATGCTCAGAATTTTTCAAGTGATTTTTAGCGACTTCTCTTTTGATAGTCTTGTCCAGTTCAGTGAACGTAGCTGTTTTTTGCCTGAAAGTTGGCAAATTCAGTCGCACAAAATTGCGTCGAAACTGAAATTTTTCAGCGACTTCGTTCAATAATTTTGCCAAGTTTAGTGAACTTAGTCATTTTTTACCTTGAAGTTGATGAATTCAGTGAATTTTCACCAAAAAAGTGCCTCGAAAAATAATTATTTATATCTTGAAAACATTTTTACAATTTACAAGTTATTTTGATCGACTCATCATTTGATAGTTTTGCCAGTTTGAAGAATTTAGCTATCCTTGATATGGAAGTTGATGAACTGAATTAATTCATCATCATGACAGTAGCTGAAACGTCGTCATCTTTTAATGCAGTGGACTTTTTCAAGAGGTTTTTTGCGACCTGACTTTTGATAGTCTTGCCCATTTCAGTGAATTCAGCTGTCTTTTGCTTGAAAGTTGATAAATTCATTCGCACGAAACTGCGTCGAACTGAAATGTTCACTTCTTTTGATGAATATTTGGAATTTGTAACGGCTTTTGTCATCCTGCTTAGTGTAGTGAATTCAGCTGTTTTTCGTCCGTAACTTGATGGATTCAATCAATTCATCACCGAAAACCGCATCAAACTGGAATGTTTTCATTTCTAATGAATTTTTGGAACTTTCGAAAACAGAAACAGCTTACAGAAGTAGCTGGGCTGTTATAATCTTGCAATGCATTCTTAGAACTTCTTCAAGTGATATTTAGCGACTTCTTTTTTGGTAGTTTTCCCAGTTCCGTGAATTTAATTATTTTTCGCCGGGAAGTTGATGAATTCAGGGGCACAAAATTGCATGAAAACTAAAATATCCAGCTATTTATTTCATGAGTTTTTGAAATTTACAGAGGATATCAATTAACGTTCTATACAGCAGTTCTGCTGTGTTCAGTAAATTTAGCTGTTTTTGTCCTGAAAGTTGATGAATTCAATCAATTTTTTCATCACAAAACTGCATCAGAACTGACATGTTCCAATGGATGTTCAAAATTTTTAACTGATATTCAGCAACTTTTCGCATGAGGGTAGTCATCGATCTTTCGGGAAGCTTGGTGAGATCTTTGCTCAGCAGAGATCACATTTGGGTTGTACTACTTTACTCTACAAGAATTTAAGTATCAAAATCAAAGCCTGAGTGGAGCCTATCAAGGAGCGGTATTATACTACCCCATCCCAATCCCACCTACACTGCAATAAGTTCATAAAGAATTGAAGCGTATGCTGGAGCTGGGCATGGTATAACTCTCTTTGTCAGCCTGGACATAACCTGATAATTAACTAGCTGGAAACGGAAAAGTTAACGCTGTCGACGTTCTCTCGATATCAAGAGCGTCTACTGGCGAGAAACTTGTTTTGTCCCATAACCCCAGCGGCTATGGGTTGGAGGCAGTCTCAGCACAGACCACCAATCACGACTAAGACGTGATTCGCTATCTATCTCGGTCTTTGAACAGAAGCAAAAGTAACAATAGTGCTACCGAAAAAGAGTGCTTGGTGGTGGTTTGAGCTATCGAGAAGCCGAGTCATTACTTGGAGGGCACTTATTTTGTCACAGTGACGGACCATTTTGCTTTGAAGTGGCTCAGCTCACTCAAAGACCCCAAACAGTCAACTAGCACGTGGAGTGTCCGCCTACAGCAATTTGAATTTATCGTCATCCACATGCGGGGCAAAAACCACGTCGTCCCTGATGCACTTGGCCGAGCAGTTTCCAAACTCACGATTGCAGTACTGGTTGTGATTATTGATATTATACTGGTGAAGTGGTGAATATTGACGACGAAACTTTACAAGAGTTGACAGAGATCAGATGGAGTAGCCGAAGTCCAGCGGAGTTGGTTGAAAGTGGTACCTACCAAAAAATCATCGCCATTTCCGAATATCCCCAACATCCCACCGCTTGACACTTAGAGATGCAAGAGACATTTCAGTAAGTCGCCCAGAATTTCTACTGGGCAAAGATGAGGTTGGACATCACCTAGTCGTTTTGTGACAGCGTGTAAGAAGTAGCTTTTTGACGTAGGTACGTTCCTTCCGACACAGCGTTCCTAAATTATGGATTCATTTGATCACACGGTAGGACTACGGTAGTAATAATAAGTGGAACGTAAAGAGGGACGTCCAAAGCGTAAAGTTGGAGATTTCAAAAAGGAAAAGCCCAGCAGGATATGCTTGATCCTATCACCTCAATCACCTATAAAACGTTGCGGGTTTCTTGAACTGTCGCTCGTCCCTTTCCGAATATCCGCCGAAACCCTAAGGCCCCATCAGACATTTTTATGTCGCTCATCATAACCCGCCGCGAGTTTGAATCCTGAGAGACAGAACCGAGCTTGCACGCGAACCAATAAAGCTTTTTCCCATATCGCTAAATTTTGAAGTATGTATTGCTATCTCTCAAAAAAGATCTTTCCAGACAGCGTGGGTATCATAATAAAGACAGACACAAGGAATTTGTTTTTATCCGGGCATGAAGCGTGCAATTTGAGACAATTTGGGAAACATATCCTTCTTCGTCCTTGAGAAATTCATGCCGAATTGCTTTAATGAATCACTTCAGAGTTCAGACGTTGTTGAGCTGAGCTGGGAAACACAAAAGGTTCATTATGAACGTCTGAAAGGATAATTGCTTCTCACTGCTGTATGCCGAAGGATAATGAGAGAAGTGAGCACAGCAGCGCCACCATCATCGCGTCGGAGAGCACGGCTCACGTCCGCTTTCCATTTGTGTTTTTTTTTTTGCGTTCCACCGGAGCTCTCATCATGTGGAATTATAGAAAATGAGAATGCCGGGCGCATCAGAAAAACAAAGAATAAATTCAAATAAGTTCTGGTGGTGGTGGCGTGCAACATGAAAGCTCACCAGAGTATTATTAAAAAGCTCCCTCTGATATAGTTCCCGTCCCAGCCGTTGGAGATTGCATATGTGCAGCTACTAGACTGAAAGCTCTCGGACTTGCAATTTCACCGCGAGGATTTAAGATCTCTGCGGGATTGTGGTGTTTTCCTGCTGCTAGCGAAGAGAAGACCTACCTACTTAGTTTTAAAGAGACCTTCGCGCATTCCTCTTTATCCATAAAGTTTATTGTGATTCACTTTAAAGAGCCATTTGAACTCTGTATATGCCATTTTCGATGGATTTTATGTGCATGCGTCGATGGCTCTAAACATAATAAAATTTTACGGGGTGTCGTATAAGTTTTAGTTCCGTATTTGGGCTGGCAAAGAACATTTTCGGAGTGATTATCCTGACGGAAAACGATGGTTTTATTCACCCTATTTATTAAAGTTAGGCATTTTATTTATATACTAAAACATTTTCAATTTGTTTGGCTGGTCCACTATGCGTTTTTTTTTATAAGAATAAGACATTGTCATTTGACATTGGGAAAATATGTTTCTATAGGTTGGTAATATTGTTTTCCTACGACCACCTACGAAAGTGACCTCTTTCACACGCTATAGTAGGCCCGAAAGTTGTCAATTACGTCAACCCACTCAACCTGTGCGTTATGGCCGTGCGTTATTATAACGCACAGTTCATTCGGATCACGAAACAATACGGATTTAAACGACTGTTCAATCACAATTTCGAAAAACCGGCTTTCAAATACCACTCTAACTCTGATTCACAAGCAAACCAACAATAATTCGCACCTACAGGACTGGCCTCAGTCATGTCCTCTCAACCGAAAGTATGGGTTTGACATGCTTATAAAACCTTATCGAAGGCCTTGCCCTAGCGGTGAGATGTATAAAAATGAAAATCCTACATAATTTCCTTTCAACAACAGTAATTGTAAAGTTATGAATGAAATTCTCACCTACGCTTATAAAGCAGAATAATTCTTTGGTAGCAATGCAAATGTGACCCCAAAAGATTAAATGGAGGTCTATTCAGAAATCTTGAGCTGCACCAGCCTTATCCAATACACCTAAATACTTTGAATCAAGTTAACATATTAAATGTCAAAATGACGGTTGAAATGTCACTAGTTTTAATATTGGATTTTCAATTTTCTTACAAGGAGACGTTGTTAATAAATGAAGTCCCATACACCTGCTGATGACCAAAACGTACCTTTCCCGGCTGGTAGCCGGGGCCTCAGGCCGCTATTGCTCTTCAAAGGATAAAAGAAATAATTGTTAGTGTCCTTTATAAATGACGGTTTTGGCCGGCCGACGAAAATACTCTGATAGCTTGATGGTGAGCGCCGCCACCTCCGACCTTACCTGCTGCCACAGGCGCGTGGCATGTGTCCAGCAGGCTCGAGTTCGATTCCTGCGATTCCCCGAGTTTTTCTCATGAAACAGATCATTTTTTATATTTTGAAAGCAATCAAAATTTGAAAGACTGGTTTTTGATGGGATTCTTGATTTTTTTGCGATAATTCGGTACCGCTCGCTTGTAAGATGCTCAAGCATAACAACAGCCACAGGCAGGCTTAGTCAGAAAATAGCGGTTTTTCGAGAAAAAATTGAAATATATGGAAAAATATTAGTATTGTTGAATCTGGGTGGTCAGAGAAATGGCGTTTTTCGAGAAAAAATTGAAAATTGTGAAAAAAATCCAAATTTTTGAAAATTTCAATTTTTGAAAATTTGAAATACATACACATTTTCTCTATAAACCCATTTAAAATTACCCTTACTCATGTAATTATCATTTATTCACTGGTTTTTATAAAATCTATGTTTACAGAAGAACACGGAAATGACGTCTTAATTTGAATGTAATTTTCTCCCGGTCGTAGAAAAAATAGTGTACGTAACTCGTCGTAAAGTGTCTTACTTTCATTCGTGTGATTTCTGCACGAGGCGCACACACTCATGCGTAATGTATCACTCTCCGTACTTGTTACGTAATGTACTATTTTACAGATATCTTAGAAACCAAAAAAACGTGGGTGCGTGACCATAGTCACCCTCGGAAGAAGTGGAACTTCTATAAGTATAAATCAATTAGCAAACAACGTTCGAAGAGGTGTTCTTTTCGTACTCCCGCTCCGCTCCCTAACGGTTTGTAGCATTTTGTTCTTTTTTTATAATTATAATTAAATTATTATTTATTATTTATTATTAATTTATACTCATGCGTAATGTATCACTTTCCGTACTTGTTACGTAATGTACTATTTCTATAAACTGCGCCGCAAAATATGCATCAACCGCTATGGGTTATTAGCAAAAAACTTAGTAGGTTGGTACTTTCCTATTATTCTATGCGGCGTGAGTGTCAGTTGAAAAACTTTTGGGTGAGACATCAGACGAGAACACATACTTCACGCCAAGGGGTTTAACATGGCGGCTTTTACAGACAAACAAAGAGGACCACGGATGGGCCATGGGGAGACAAAGTGTTATAGTAGGTTCACTTGTACTGTGACACTAGTTAGCTGGGCAGATTCTCTACTTTAGCATTGTGGGCTTGCCGCCTTTTTACCTGGTGTGAAACTGACTTCTTTAGAAGTTGGAGTCATATTTCTTATCAAATTGATATTAAAATCTTGGAAAACTGACCTCGTCATACGTGGAAATGCGACTAGAGGGGCGCAGAGCTGTAGGTATTACCGTCATTTAGACACCAGAACCCTACGGGGCCGCCTCCAATTTAAGTCATCTTGACGCTGGCCATTCAAGGCCAACAAACACTCGTTCCGCCAAGGTTTAAAACGTAAGCAAATTGAAAACTGAAGGTACTCACATGAATTTTGGTCCACTACGCTACTTTGAGAGGCTGGGTTTTTTTGTAATTAGGTTTCTCAAACTTTTTACACGTAAATCCTGCTGCAACAGCAGGCCTGCTGGGATGTTCCTTGTCTTGCCAATAGTTCTTCATGGTTCGGCGTGTCTTTTCGACTGGAAGAGGTGGAAGGATTGATGATTCCATGGGACCCCTTTTTTTGGATGAAGGACTAGTATTTTTTTAGTTTGAATCACGTCAAGTTGAACCGGCTTCGAGAGCTTAGAAATATTTTTGACACCTGTGAAATGTCAAAGCTGCTTTGATTTTTTTTTCATTGGCGAAAATTAGAACAGGTAAAAAAATTACTACATTTTTCAGTAAAATGGGAAAAGCGCCAGACGTTACGTCCCGCAAAAATGTTCCGTCTATCTGCAGAGGAAATGCGTAAAAAATGTGTTCCAAAAATGGTCCAAACGACTTCGTGTCTCGTCGTGAATTATTGTGCCAAATGAAGCCAGAGTATCCAACCGCAAAGTTTTGGCGATTTTCCATATTTCGAAAACAAAATCTCACAGCTGACTAGAATCACGGTACAAGTGAAAATATTACAGAGGATCTTACTTGCCATCTAGAACGACATTTTGCTCCGCGATAAAGCCAAGGATGGCTGTGCATAAACGCTAAAATCTACCAGTTCTACTAAGTATGTATATACGTTGGTAACACTGCAGCTGACACTGAACCAACCAACTAAAATCATAAGTAATAATACAGTAATACCATCCACAAAAAAGCTACCTGAAATGCCTCCTGAAACGAGTTGTTGAAAACTGAACAAAGCCAAAATTGTTTGACACTTCATTTAATAATACACGTCGAAGTAATCAACCCCAATCAACCCCAGACATACCAAATTAATTGTAAAAGCATCAATTTCCCGACTTTTGACATGTTTGCTCTGTTTCCAATTGAAAAATTCACTACATTTCGAACCTGTTTCTCCCAAATTTCATCAACTCTATTGCATACCCAAATATCTCAAATTAATATCGGATACGAACAGGGAGCACTGAAAATTAACGAGCGATAAAAAACAACCCTTGCAAGCGCCTGAGTCACACCTCGAGTCACATGAAAACCCTCTCTCCTAGTGGTCGCCACCCATGACGTTTACGACTTCTATGATAGATTTTAATGTCGCATTATGTGGGGAGAGCTCATAGATTTAAATTGTTCCATTTGTTTTCTCCTGATAACCCTTCAGCGGGCGCTGTAATAGTTACTGCTCAGTCAACGACACTACCAAGTCTTTGTGTGACGAAGGGAGAAGAGCAAACAACAGAAAGAGACAGGTGCCAAGAACCAAGGCATATTAGGATGGGGTGAGAAAGTAAACTGACAAGATTTACGCCGTATCGTGTATCATAATAAATATGAAGGGATGGCTATGAAAGACGTGATACACGTCAAGTGGTTATAGGAGGTATACATACCCACAGGGAAGTATTCGCTCGAATTTCCGTTTGTCGTTGCGAAGCGCGCGCCAGAGCTGGAAGCAATAATAAAAGAAAATTGGGAAGGAACAAGGAGCACGGAACATTTTTGTTTGTTGTCGGGAATAATAAGAAATTCATTCACGTCTTTTTGCGGACGTAAATGTATTGTTTTCAATGAATGATGTTTTTTTTTTCGGCGACGTGAAGGGAAAAGGCAAAAAGGCAAAAAAGGGTCCGTGTCCGCCCAGCAGCAGCCGCGGGGCTGTGGTAGGTATGCGTGACCGGTTTGTACGGCGGATTCTTGCTGATTTGGCGTGAGTTATCCTCGGATGTTTTCTCGTTCGTGCCAAATGGACATTTTCTGTTTGCCGTAAACATCCATTTCCCATTTCGGTCTCGAATTGAGGTACTTACTACATATACCACCTTGCAGATTTTCTCTACTTCCAGCGAAAAGAATCGGTTTGTTATTGTACCTATTCATCATTGCTCGAGGTGCACCTTGTATTTGAGCATTAGTTTCGAACCGGAACTCATTTTGCTCCAGTTCACCTCGAGTATACCCCGCCGACGAGGGAGACTCTCGCACATTACGGCGGTAATCGCAAAAATCAGTTAGTGTGTGTTGCTGAACGATGTCTTTCTTTAATAATTTCAGTAAATCACTTGTTCATAGCGTTTAGTCATTTAGAGTTGTCCGCAAAAATTGATGAAACAAAACAATTTTTTTTTATAAATGGACTTGAAGCCTGATATACTTGTACTTACCCTTGCCAAAATCTTGAGAAAACTGTTCATCAATGTAGCTGTTAAGTACAACATATCACCACGACAAGAAACAGACGTATTACTGGTTGCATCTCAAGATTTGCTACCGTGGCCTTGAAGATCTCCAGTACTATAGCGGCAACCAGTTATACATAATACATTGCTTTTTGAGATTTCTCAGTAAAGTGAAAGAAAAATCGGCGCCAACCTTGAAGAACGATGGGAAGCGAAGATTGTGTGGTGACTAAAAAAGCACAGTGAACAAATATCTGGTTGATGTCACATATCCTTTGCCAAGAATGGAGGAAATTTTTGCAAGCTTCATAAAAGTGGAAATTATTCAAAAATTGACTTGGATCAGGTACCTATACAGGGTGGTGAAAATTTCGATGCTCACCATTGGTATCTTGGAAACGGTAAGAGATACAAGGTCGGTTAAATTAGAAAAAAGTTGCGCATTTTTGTGGGGATTGCGAATCTGAAAAGAGACTTTGAATATTTTGATTGGTTCCCGATTTATCACGAAAAAACTGAAAATTCTGATTTCAGAAATTATTTTTTATCTTTCTAACCATTCAAGCTATTTTGATCAAACTTAGTAGTTTTAGGCTATTGACCACTCCGAGTCGAATAACGTTGACAGAAATTTTTCAGGCCTTTTAGATTTCAAATTATGATAGTCAACTTTTCTTTTTCTCATGGCCGCCATATTGGATTTTTGCATTAATGGATAGAGAAAAAAATTAGTTTTCCGAATTAGTACCCAACATGTTCTTTTTATGACATTTTCAGCGTCAAATTTCGATTTTTTCGTAAATTATTGACAAAATCGGGAATGCTTTGAAAAACAATTGAAATATTGTCTATAGCAACAACAAAAAAATGACAGATGATGTGCAATTGACGTATCTAACTTCTTAATCGTGTTTTGTGCTTGTTTGTACCGAGAGTTCGTAAATTAAATGGGTCAAGAGTGTCTGTTAGTTTAAAAACGTCTGTCGGAACTAGCATCGTTTTTGTTAAAGTTTTACAAATTCATTACAAAAGGAGTAGAGATTACCCTAGTTTCGACAGACGTTTTTGAATTCACAGGCACCCTTGACTCTTAACTCATAACTCTTGGTACAAACAAGCACAAAACACGATTAATGGCGGCTTTACAGAACTTCGTTTGTCGCCGGCGACAGTGTCGCTGGCCAATAGGATTCGATCTGCCTGTACTTCCCTACCTCCCCCCATAATTTTCGCGACACGAGTTTCTGTCGTCGTGTCGTTCAAATTATTCAACTACAGTGGAGTGGGGGACTGTCGCCGGCGAGAACCGAAGTTCTGTAAAGCCGCCATAAGAAGTTAGATACGTCAATTGCACACAATCTGTCACTTTTTATTGTTGCTATTGATAATATTCCAATTGTTTTCCAAAGCATTTCCGATTTTGTCGATAATTTACAAAAATTTCGGAATTTGACGCTAAAAATGTCATGAAAAGAACATGTTCAGTACTGATTCGGAAAGCTAATTTTTTCTCTATCCATTAGTGCAAAAATACAATATGGCGGCCATAAGAAAAAGAAAAGTTGACTATCATAATTTGAAATCTAGAAGGCCTGAAAAATTTCTGTCAACGTTATTCGACTCGGAGTGGTCAAAAACCTAAAACTACTAAGTTTGATCAAAATAGCTTGAATGATTGGAAAGATAAAAAATGATTTCTGAAATCAGAATTCTCAGTTTTTTCGTGATAAATCGGGAACCAATCAAAATATTCGAAGTCTCTTTTCAGATTCGCAATCCCCACAAAAATGCGCAACTTTTTTCTAATTTAACCGACCTCGTATCTCTTACCGTTTCGAAGATACCAATGGTGAGCATCGAAATTTTCACCACCCTGTATACCCAGTTCGAACACGAAAGCTAACCTGGGGTAGGTACTCATCGAGGATTATTCACCATGAACCGAACCCCCACCGTTGAGTTTTCTTCACCGGATTAGGTGTATGTGTCGATAATTGGACGTTGAAGACTGATCATAAACCACTTGTGGCTCTGTTCGGAGAACATCATGGTAGTCCTTCACTGTATGCTAATTGCTAACAGACTGCAGAGATGGGCAGCAGCATACTTGTCAAGCTCCAACTACAAGATCCAGTATATAAAAGGAAAGACCAACCCGGTAGCTGATTGTTTATCTAGAATTTCTCGACCAGTGAGAACCGTTTCTTCAGAGTACAAGGCCAATGGAAAATGCATAGACTTCGCGATGACATCAGGAGAATGGGCGATAGGTGACGGAACAATAGCGGAGGCAATTGAAGAAGATGAGACGTTGAAGAGGGTTATCGAATGCCGGCAGAAGGACGATTGGACTAAAGTGAACGAAGACCTAAAACTTACCAATACAGGAAATAAGAGCTAAGTCTGGAACAGGGAGTTCTGTCATGGGGGTATCGTATCGCCATTCCTCAAAGCCTGCGAAACAGGCTACTCGATAAACTATACTTTGCGCATTTCGGTATTGTCCGTATGGAGTAGAAAACGAGATCCTGAATTTGGTGGCCTGGTCTAAACTGCTCAACATTTGAAATGTCGTATCAAAAATTTTACCCTTATCCAAAACGGTATTGCTTTGGATTGTCTCAACCGATTCCGATTTCGTTTTCACAGTTGTTGAGATACATTTTCCAGCAATCTACTCGGTTGGCGAGATTTTTTGACTTATTTCAATTACATTCGTTACAGGGTGGAATGTAAAGCATTGCAAAATTGTGCTTAGTTCAATAGATCCCCATTTTTGTGAACTTTTTTTTTTTCGACTTCTAACGATATAATCATGAAGCCTAATGTCCCATCTCAAAACGATTTTCGAATTTTCCAGATCAGAAGTCCAACAATGATGACATGATTTTGTTTTGTAAAAGTTGCATTTTAGTCATTTCGGTAGGCAATAAAGTCGCATTTTTGATGATAAGAACCTGTAATTCTGCATAATTGTTGCTTGAACTGTTAAAAACTGCTGTGCCGTCAGAAACCTTCGTTTAACTTTCCCGGTTCGCGTTCTCGAATGAAAAGGAAAATATTGTGAACGCGCAAAAAATTTGTTCCCAAATTTCGAAGAATAACTTTTTTAAGGTCCATCCAATCGATTTATTTAGACCGTTTTCAGTTCAAAGTCGGTCCGTCTGCCTGTCCGTGTGTCTAACTCTGTGTAATCGTCCAGATTGCTGAAATATGTATCTAAGCAACCGTGAAAACAAAATCGGAATCGGTTGAGACAATCCAAAGTTACACCGTTTTGAAAAAGGGCAAAATTTTCGATACCGACATTTCAAATGTTGAGCAGTTTAGATGGAGACATTGAGAACCTTTAAAAGTCATGTCTGCCGTGCTTGCGGAGTAGACAAGATCCTCCGAAGACTGTCGAGACTCCGCGACCTTCAACAAAAACACCGTCCAAGATTATCTACAGCGATTACTCCAAATAATGTTTTTAATATTGACTGACACCAATACCAAATGGCCGCAAGTTTTATCAAGTTGAGTCACTGACTGCAGTAGAACTTCAGGCGGAGCTTAGAGATTGCTTCGCAAGATTTTGGATTCCTAAAACACTGGTCAGCGATAATTGG
This sequence comes from Anaspis maculata, assembly GCA_949128115.1. NCBI lineage: Eukaryota > Metazoa > Arthropoda > Insecta > Coleoptera > Scraptiidae > Anaspis > Anaspis maculata. The sequence goes on along the minus strand of OX421964.1, from coordinate 78,621,136 downwards.
AGGCAACTGGTGACAGAGTAAACAAAGTTTTTTTTCAAAAGAAACGGAATCGAGCACATTACTTCACCACCTTTCAACCCAGGAAGTAATGGAGCGGCCGAAAATTCAGTCGAGACGTTGAAGACGAAGATTGAAGCGGCATTGTTGGATCCGAAAAATCGTTCCGAAAGTTTCGTTTTGACACAATCATTTCAAGATTGCTCAGAAGAACATCGGATCTCTCTCTCAACAGGATGTCGCGCCCATAAGAAAATTATAGCTTCATCTCTCTCATTTGGCCGGCAGAGCGAATCGGTGACGTCATTCCTATCCAGTACACTCTGGTGATAAAAGCCTCCACGATTACCATGGAACTCAGTAATCTGGTCTAAGTTAAAGATAAACAAAGTCAAAAATCGAGAGAGAGAGAGAGAGAGAGAGAGAGAGAGAGAGAGAGAGAGAGAAAGCAAGCGAGAGGGCAGTAGCAACTTAACGTTAGATTACTTAGTTTAGGTCTCAGTAGTTAATACTATAAAATAAGAGCAGCTAAAGTTTACGTCTACCAGGCTGAACGTTGGAAGTCGGTTATTGCCAGCTTGGCGACAAAAAAATAACCAAAATACTCTCCTCAAGAGCACATTAATTATTCCTCTCGCTTTCTTTGCACAAGCATCCACTCGCGACCAATACATCCCGCACCCGTCCATCCATCAGAGACAAAACAGAGCTTCTCACTTAAAAGTTGGTACTCGCAAAGTCTTTGCGGTTTGCCGAGGCGATCCTCCAGTTCCTCTTCTCTCGAATTAAGAGCTTCACCATCAGCGCGCTTAGCCAAGCTCGAACGCTCTCTTTTTCGCGTCCTCTGTCTCACTCCGTCTTTCTGCTGCCCTCTAGCTTTCTCTCTCCCTCCCGTCTTTTATTCTATATTGATTTCCATCGCCTAAGCGCCGGTTTAAAAGTTCGGCGTGTCCTTTTAACTGGCAGGAGACGAAGAAAATGGCTTTATTGTGTCTCCCATTATTCTCTCATTCTCCTCCGAAACATCAGCGAGTGTGTTGATAATTCAATTTATTAGTATAAGAGCGGTACGGCAGAGCGTGAAGGGAGTGATGCTGGCAATAAGTTCGTTGTTCTCGTCGAGAATACGGATCGTTTCAATCAGAGCTGATCATATGTCTTGGGAAAAATTGATTTAAAATACATCTTCGTTAATTTGTTTTGCATATTTTCTCGTTGATTTGTAAACAGAGCCAAGGCGGCGTTCCAGCTGTCAACAGTGTCAGTAACAAATGTCAATGTTTTGTTTAAGTGTGCAAAACTTGAAATACATGTTTTGCATGTTGAAATTAAACAAAAATTGGCCCCGAACGATAGTCAAGTCTATATTTCAGCTTTGAGTGAACAATTCAAAGAGAGGCATCATAACCGGTGTCATTTCTGCTCGTATTTCTGACACGACAATCGGTTTTGACTGTGGCGTCACCTGGCCGGCCGAAGTCCAGCATATCCTATCTTTAAATAATCAATGATTTGAGGTTAGAAATTCCGGATCAAAGTAAGAAATTTGAAAACAAAAATGTGTATTTACCAAAGTCAATTTGTTGACATATGGTTGACAGATTAAGTCGCCGTCTTAAGGTACGTTCCGATATTTGTTTTGGTCGACGAATCGCCTGAAAAGCTATATTGGAACGACCGGCTGGCTGAAAAAGTTTAACCAGCTGTTAACCACAACGGCTAGCTTTGGAGGCCGGCCAGTGAAGAAAGGTTAACCCAAACGTCAACTGTCGTCCCGATATCAAAAGTCACCCACTGAAAAATTGGTCGATAGGCTAGTTAACCGATTTAAATATCGGAACGTACCTTTACCTAACGTTACCAATAATAGGAGAGCGATTATACGTTGGAGCGTAGTATGTGGTTGGAGCCAGGGCCAGGGATCACGGTTGGAGCTTTGTGTCAACTGTCAACAGTGTCAATGTGAAACAAACAAAAAGTACAAATAGCAAAATGACAGATGACGGATCTGACAATGAAATGACAATAAATCAGTACTTGTTACCGCCGCGGTTGATGCCTGTTGGTATCGACCGCAAAAAACACCAAAAAATGCCTTCCAAGCATTTGACAAGTGACAAGTGAAACCGCCGACGTCAAGAATGACCATTCGTTTGCCATTCGTAAATTAATTCCCTAACAACGCGCGCTAAATTCGGAACCTCTTGCGTTTTCGACTACGTCACTAGATCTTCGCCTTTCGCGCCATCTAATCCGGTATTTCGAATTTCAATCAAGCGGAATAGGCAAGAAACGCGGGAAACCGAGCCGAAAGATGGAAATCCCGATACATAATCAAGTACGACATTAAAACGCATGTAAAGTCTCTGCATTCATTCTTTACGACTTACTAACACCGTACATTATTAACACTATACTGGTGCAATTTATGCGTTGATACACATGCATACTGATTTGCATGCCTCATAATAGGTACCCACGTAAATCATCAGGATTTGACTTGAAGTTATAAGGTAGGTAAAGGTAGCTAGGTATGCGTTGATAATTTTCGTATAATAAATTAATTAGCTTTGACGTATAATTAGAAGATTTATCAGGCGCGCTGCAAACTCGTCTGCGGGAGAAGCAAGAAAACGAGAGAAAAAGAGCAAGCAAGATGAGAACTTAATTAGCGAGACAACGCAGTTACAGCAGAATTAACAAGGCAGCGGTAACTGAAAAGAAAAAACAAAGCCGGCGGTGATTATGTGATTCTGGGAATATTTATGCAGCTTCAGGTGGCGAGCTTGAGTGTTTGACAGGTACGTCACCGATTTTGTAGTGAAACTGGAACATATACTGCGAGCAGTGCATAAAATTCAGAACCTAAAGCAGTGTACATACTACATAGTAGGCCTAGCTGAACCTACTCCCTCTTTACCTACGCCTTTTACCTTGAGTAAAACTGACTTGACCTGGCCAAAAGTCAAGTTACATTGCGTGTCAATTTTTCAAAAACCGCCGGGGGTTCCTTGTTTTGTCAATTCATTTTTTAGGGCTTGGTGCGTCTTTTTGGCTGGAGCAGGCCAAAGGGTCCATTGCGACACTTTTTTGAAGCGATGACATCGCATTTTTGGAGTTAAGACGACGAAAAATAGAGCAATAGCTCTGCAAGAGGTTAGATTTATTGTTCTTGGCTGTCAAATTCACAGATTACTTTGTTTCATTTGCTAATTGACAAAAATTAGGAATAGGTCGGAAAATTACACCATTTTCCAGTGAAATGGAGAGACGCGTCAGACATCACGTCCCACAAAAATGCTGTCCATTTGTAGCGGAAACGTGCGGAAAATCCTTTCAAAAGTGGCCCGAATGACATCGTGTGGCGTCGTGAATTATCGTGCCGAGTATCGTCAGTGCAACCAACCGCAAAGTTTGATTTTCTTCAGTTCAGATTTGGAAACTTGGAAATAAAATCTTACAGGTCACTCGAATTACGGTTTTGGACCCGTACTTTTGAAGCCGGCGAAAGGAAATCACAACGGATTGCCGTGGCAACAGACAATCGCAGCAACAGGCGGTTGCCATAGCAATCCCATGTGAATTCGTCTCGCGAGTTTAAAAAATACGGGTCCACCTGGACGTATTTTAGCATGCAGTCCTAAATCAGAAGATAAAAAATACATTTTTTGCAATAACTCCCAGAATGAAGCTTGGATTCAAACAAAAATTTTACAATAATAAACTTAAACTTTCTATTCGTCTTAATTGAACGTTGAACCCTTATCTTGAGTCCGTAAATTTTGATACCCTGTATATTTCTTAGGAAGAGACACAAAGGCATTTAATAAATGTGCTCTTCTGAATAAGAACGACTAGGAGAATCCATCATTAATATTCATTTGATTAGACTGAATCACCCTGTATAGTGTGTATTCAGTTTTAATTCTTTGTTCTACTCCACCCCTGCTAAAAACGACATTTCAGATAAGAACGCAGCATTATTCCACCAAGTCCACACATATTTTACATGGGGTGTTGTAGCTTTCGGATAACCTTTATCTTGTAATAGAATTTATGAATACTGATGATGAATACTTAGAGATGGGATTTCTGTTGTGCACACCAAACTTCAACGAGGAATGAAGCCGTGCTGCACCAAACACCTAACAAAAAACCAGAAAAGACGTCTCAAAATATACAAATAAGTGGCGCTTTACCTACTTGCGACGTTTATTTATAAAACTGTCTCAGACATCTGCTGTTATCAGAGGGGTTCATACCATAGCTTTATTGTATTATTTTCCCCTGCATCCAGGCGCATGCCGGTCCCTTAAAACTTGAAACCCACCCTTCGATTTTTCCATTTTAATTCTAGGTCCTTGTTCATCCCTGTTATTGTGTTCGAGACTATTGGGTTTGAGGTATCGACTCGGAGGGTGCAAGCCACATACGCAGATGCTAGCAGTCAAATCGAATTTGGAACGAAATTAGCTTCAGTAGAGGCCTTGGGAAAAATTATACAAGATATTTCGTGAAAAACAAAAAAAAAACTCATAAAATATTGATCGTAAAATGATGAAAGATTTGGTGGTTGATTTGAAAGAGGTTTATGGTTTTTTTACCGCCACAAATTGCCCTCTGCGCCCTCAGCTGGCGGTGCTTTATGACATCAAAACAAAAAAAAAAAAGAGAAAAAAAAGTCTCCACGGTCGTAAATTGGTGATTGTCATGGCAACAACAAAAACAATTTTGCGTGCATGCGGGCCATTAATCATGGAATGGCTTAATTAGGCATTCATCCCGTGTCATATACTTTTCGGGTTGATATAGTCCGGCCTGTCCAATTATATCGCGGTTATGGATGGGGCTTGGCGAAAAGCAAACGTCACCAAATTTAATGATTTTTCGATAATTATTATTGTCGGGTAAACAAAGACTTCAAATACTAGAACAGAATCTTCATAGCCCGCTGCTTACCAATTGCAAATGACCACCTACTTGACTTATTCACCAGAATCTTGGTTCACCTGCTGAAAATCGAACATTGGAACTGTCAGCTGTCAGAAAAATGTTGAAGAGCTGTCAGTGTCTATGGCTGTCAGCCGCAACGATCGTTTTCAAAGGCCGGTGAATAAACTTGTCAGCTGTCATTACCAATATGTACATACTATATGTCACTTTTCTATAAGTACTTACCTTATTGATTTCAATCTTTTTAGTTTGTGAAAAGTAAATTTGTGGCACGGTTAGCTATCAGAAGTAGTACAGGAAAATTAGTAAAAAAATCGGCAAAACCTCGGAATAAATATGGACGTCATGAAAATTTGATATTCTGTTCAGAATTGAGTGCTCTACAACATATCCAAAATCGCCAAAAATCGCACCCGGGGGTTTTGAGTTATTGGAGGGGGGGTAAAAAATTTCATGTAAAAATGGAGGGGATGGAACCCGTCAATCAATTGGATGCGAATACATTATAGTGCGATGTATCATATCCCCTTGATACCATTTTGGCATAAAAAGTGTCCTTCATTGTTGAAGGGGAGTAGTGGGGGGGCGAGGCTCTGCAAGGTGGTCAATTTTGTTTTTCTGGCCATGTAAAACCGATCCCGACAATTTTGGTATCTTTTCCGACTAAATTCAATCTCGTGAACTCGTATCCGATGTGTAAATTTGAATGAAAACAAGTTTGAACAAGTTAACTTGAGAAAACTTGTTTTTTCTTTGACAATTTTGACGAATTTTTTTTTTACTGTTGGAGGTGTTCATTTCCAGAAAATTCTCAGGGACCATTGAAATGAAGTGTGTTCTCCACATAAATCATCCACTCGATGTATAATTTTGTTTCTCGAGTTTAAAAAATCGATTTGAACTTGAGCCGGCACGGCGCGTCGTCTACTACTGACCAGAACACTACAGCATGCACCTTTAAATGAAAACACCTCAAACTGTTGAAAAAATAGCAACTCATCTTTGAAAATTGGAGGATCTGTGGAGAATTGAATTTCCTATAACATAAACAAAATCGCCATGAATCGCACTGCAGAGTTTTGAGTTATTCAAGTGGAGAGGTAACAGTTCATAGAGTATGAATCCTGTCAAAGTGTTATCCTCCTCCTCGAATAACTCAAAATCCTGCATTGTGATTCATGGCGATTTTGTTCATGTTATAGGGAATTCAGTTCTGCACAAGTCCTCCATATTTCAAAGGTGAGTTGTTATTTCTTCAATAGTTTGAGGTGTTTCCATTTGAAGGTGCATGCTGTAAAGTTCTGGTCAGTAGTAGACGACGCGCCGTGCCGACTCAAGTTCAAATCGATTTTTTAAACTCGAGAAACAAAATTATGCATCGAGTGGATGATTTTTGTGGAGAATACACTTCAAATAAATGGTCCCTGAAAATTTTCCAAAAATGAACGCCTCCAACAGTAAAACAAAAATTCGTCAAAATTGTCAAAGAAAAAACAAGTTTTCTCGAGTTAACTGGTTCAAACTTGTTTTTATCCAAATTTACACATCGAATATGAGTTCAAGAGATTGAATTTAGTCGGAAAAGATACCAAACTTGTCGTGATCGGTTCTACATGGCCAAAAAAACAAAATGGACCATCTAGCAGAGCTTCGCCTCCCCACTACTCCCCTTCAACAATGATGGACAATTTTTGAGCCAAAATAGTATCAATGGAATATGATACGTCGAACTATAATGTATTCGCATCCAATGGATTGACGGGTTCCATCCCCTCCATTTTTATCTGCAATTTTTTACCCCCCCTCCAATAATTCAAAACCCCCGGGTGCGATTTTTGGCGATTTTGGATATGTTGTAGAGCACTCAATTTTGAACAAAATATCAAATTTTCAGGACGTCCATATTTTTTCCGAGGTTGAAATCTATCTTTCTTGTACTAAAGTTGGTCAGCCGCAAGCAGATCGTTAAGCAAACGTCACCTGTCAATCCTGTCATTCATTTGTGTCATTTTTAGACGCTAAAAAGCCTTAAATCATAAAAACTGAGCCACGACCTACAAAATACTAAATGGATTTAGTGAAACTGAAAAACAACACAGTGTAAAAATGAAGCTAATTCAGACTAATCAAGAAACTTATTTACACGTAAACCCAACCGAACCTCGCCTACTTGTCAGGCGAACTGTGAAAACTTTACATTGGACTGTATTGGTATGTAACTCCAACTTCCCTACTGACCCCATCATTCGGCCTTATAAAATCTCACAGAGTTTATTATGACATTATACCTACAGAGCGATCAAATACTCGATTGCTCAAGTTGGCATACGATGCTCAACTATTCCCCAAACACGCAACTTTCGCCCGTTCGGGAAAAAAGTTAGCATCGTAGGTACGCCAACTTGAGCAATCGAGTCCTATTATGACTGCTCGTTACTTATTTATGTTATTTGCTTGTAATTATTCTCGTAATTATTGTAACATTGGCAGATCACTTTTGAGACAAGCTAAAGAGAAAAACTACTAGCTATTTTCCAACTAGTTTTTCCTTAGTTCTTGCGTACGGTGACCTACAGGATGATCCCTAAAGAACGCAGTCCGAGTAGAGCAAACGAGGTCCTTCTAGACTGAAGGAACTCATTTCTACCATTTTTCAAATGTCGAATGTCAAATGACACACCTCAGGATTCTCAGGTGAGTCGGTTCATGTCAAAATGATCACTCACTCCACTCATGGTGACGGATTTTGATAAATTTTGGATTTGTTGCAGAGAACAAAGAAAGCGAAAAAAGTCTTATTCGCCGTTTTCTGAAAAGATTTCCGGAGTTACAATTTTTTTTTTCCAGTTTTTCACTTTTGGCTTGCAACCTACTTCGAGAAAAATCACAGCTCTGCAATCCGATCTTGACGATTTTTGTTTTTGGTTCAACCATGAAGGATGAGGAATTTTAGAGACTGCACACTTTTTTTGCCAGATGGTGTAAAAAGTTTGAAAAATAACCTTTTTGATGACTATTCCACACAACATACTTCTGACCAATCAATGGGCGTGAAACCTTCGAGTTGACCCAATGAAATCAGTTCAACAGCGATAAAACACGACCGTCGTGTATAATCAATAGTAATATAACAAGTGCTTAGTGTTTTTTCAGTTACATCATTTTAACCCGAAAACAACTGTCAATCACGAGGGAAAAGTGGACCCGATATTATCTGACTAAAATCCCGAGACAAAGTCGAGGGATTTTGTCCAAGATAATATCGGGTCTACTTTTCGAGTGATTGATAGTTTGTTTGAGGAATTTAAAACATTTAACTCGAATAAAACACAGAGCACGAGTTGAATTTAGCAGATTATCGCCCAAATAGACTACTAGAAGAAATAGTAGGTCCAATGTATCATTGTATTGAACTGTCAATTTCAAAGCATGCCTTGTTGAGAAAAAATTAATTTCAAAAGAAGGGTAAAAATGTTTGTTTTTTTCTTCTTTCTAATAACTGAATACACTTGTGAAGTTCACTACTAAATCAAGCTAATTCTGCTTGGCTAAATAATAATCATCTTGCGATGAGTGGTAGTTCACAACACAGTAGTTTCACATGGGAGGTAGAGTGGTAGAGCTAAAAGCTAAATGTCAGTAACAGCTGTTGATAGCGCATGAAAGAAGAGTGCACAGTCGCGGATTAAGAAAGGGCCTCGTTGCTGGAAACAATGCTGAAACGAAGTCTAATAGGCTGTAGAATTGTATTTTAGTGAGTGGAAGACCTTTTAAACGCATCAGAACTATAATTTCGATCCAAACCAGTATAAATACAGTCGTTTCAATTACATATTATTCGTGGGCCCAAAAATATTTCAATCCGGTGCTATTACCTAGTGTGCATTGATCACCTCCTAGTGTGCATTAATCGATAGCTTAAACCGAGTCACGTGGGTCTCACCTGGTTGTTCTGATTGGTTGAATTGGGTATGTGGGCGATAGTCACTGTAAAATTGCGTCTTCTTTATACATTTAAATTTGGGTCCGAAACGCTTTTATATTTTGATGAATTTCATGATTTGTGGAATATTCTTCGGAAATACCACTCGAGCTAATAGGGTTTTATCAAAATTTTCGAACTGTTGTTTTTTTCCATGGAGAAATTCAGCTCGTGCAAATGATCACTTTATTATCAAAGATAAAAACCCTCCAGCTTCGCTGTCGGGTTTATGTCAGATAATGAAGGAACCATTTCACACTCGGTGAATTTCTTGAAAAGAAAGCTTTAGAGTTAGTTCGAAAATTTTATCGATAAAACTATCAGCTCTTGTGGTATTAAATACAAGAAAACTGTACCTACAGGGTGTCTCTCTTAAAGATGTCTTGTGCAAATGATCACTTTATTATCAAAGATAAGACCCTCCAGCTTAGCTGTCGGGTTTATATCAGATAATAAAGGAACCATTTCACACTCGGTGAATTTCTTGAAAAGAAAGCTTTAGAGTTAGTTTGAGAATTTTATCGATAAAACTATTAGCTCTTGTGGTATTAAATATGAGAAAACTGTACCTACAGGGTGTCTCGCTCAAAAATGTCTCCTTGCTCATTTTCGCTATTCTCAACATATTTTTGCCATTCAAAAACTTTTCTTGGTCAGTTTTTTTTATGGGCTTTTGGATCTGTAAGCATATTTTTCCTATATTTGACAACAAAACACAGGGTAGTTAAGAAAAAATTCAACAGAATGACCCAATTGTTTTCTCATAAATTTCGATAGACCCTTTCAAGCCCAGTTAATTCAAAAATATACAACACCTGATATTTATGTCACAAACAACATTTTAATAGAGATGAAAAGCCCAAAAACCACAGTTTCTTCTTTCCCGTGTTTTTTTCAACTCGTTTATTTAACGTCGGCCTATTTCCGCAACGAGGCCTAACACCGACGCCGGTGAATGCTTTCCTCCACTATACCGGAGATTTTGCCGAACCCCTGTGTGTTCCAACACAGGGTAGGGATTTTTAACGACCACCAACATCGCATGAGGTCGGCACCATCGTTCGTATTTTACGTGCTATGCGACACGTCTTGCATTTAGCAAGCATTTCAAATAAACCAAGAAGCTTGTTTTCGAGGCGAAAATCCGTCCCAGGCCTCTGGAGTGGTAGTCGAACGCGCTAACTACCACACCACAAGCTTCTCTTTCCCGTGATTATTAAGTAAGAAATTAAGAACAAGCAAGCAATGATTGCTCTGTTGTCATGGCAACACCAGTTTATTTGCATTTTGTTGAATTTTTGCTGTCACATATTCAAAAATACGGTACCTACTCAATGGAAGAAAGATGCGCTTTACTAGAAGTTCTTCACCACTGCAATAGAAATGGGGTCGCTGCCGGACGACTTTTCGTCCAAATGTATCCGGAAAAGCTAGTTCCGTCAGCAACAACGTTCCGGAAAATAGCAGCGAAATTTAGGCGACAGAAGAGAGTGTGGCAGATACTAAAGCTAATTTTACATTTGGCAATTTTACTGCAACTGTTGCATGCAACGGTTGACAGCAACAATTGCGCGCAACAAAGTTACACGTACGATTTTGTAACGCTTTACACTACGCAACAAATCTATGCAATTTTGTTTAAAGAAAAACAATTGGAAATTTGAAAAGTCAAAAGTCATTTGAATCTATCAACAAAAGTCACACACGGTAGAACAATGCATGTGGTGCAGTTTTTTTTGCAGAGTTTCTTGTTTTGCACAATTATTACTATTAACCATGAATAGAAATACGAAGAGAACGCAAGAGGTACTCATTCCAAGACATCAAAAACCGTCGAATGATGGCAGCAATAATAATGACTGCCGTCCTTGCCGGTGCTACCGTTTTTGGCGAAAAACACTGTCGCCCGAGAAGGTGGTGGGTGAAGCCGTGCATGGCTAGATAGGAGATCCTCTGAAGGGACCCTGCATTTCATGCAAAACGAGATAGCCCAAGAAGATATAGAGTTCTTGAAAATTTCCTGCGAATGGAGGAAGTTCCAAACTGTTAAATTTATTGTTTCTGAACATTTTTGTTAAAAGAGATTCGGCCTTGTGCTATTCTTTGCTCAATGTCCCTCCTACTTGGGACATCTACTTGGGGATCCTAAGTCAAATCACTTGAGATTTGACTGCCCAAATAGCAGGAATTTGCAACTCTCTCTCTCTTCGTTTCCAATCTGTATTCTCGTGTCTTCTATTTCTGTATTTTATCCCTGTCGTTTTGAGGATTTCCCTCATTTTACATTATCAAAGGCTTTTCCTAAATCCACCAAACCTATGAAGACCTTTTCCTCTTGTTTTCTCTACTAGAACTCGTGAAGCTAAAATGGCCACACGTGTTCCCTTATTTCGTCTGAGCCCGAATTGATCCTCTCCTAGTACTTTCTCAGCCCCTGTTTCCATTCTTCTTTGCACACCAAACAACAAATCAAACCAAAAATACCTGAATCTAGTGCATCTAGACAAATTGCAAGTTGCACGCAACAAAATTACAGCATATTCACAGTTGCATGCAATTTTGTTTTAGACTAGGCAATTCTGTTGCATGCAACAGTTGCATGCAACGATTGCACGCAATTGTTGCTCAATGTAAAATTAGCTAAAGAGAACTCGACAACCATCAAGAATCGCCACTGAAGAGAAACATGTGGACATCCTTCTCTGTATTTTCGAAAAAATCAGAGGGATTCACTTCGTTAGGCTGTGAATATTTTGAATGTTTCCAGAAGCACAATGGAAAAATATTGAAGAAAAATGGTCAGAAACCATTTAAATTCCCACCGGTTCAGCCACTGTTTCCAAGAGATCGGCAGAACGGGGTCAGTTTTTGCCGAACCATACTGAAAATTCATGATATGGACACATTTTCTTGAGAAATATACCTATTATGGACAGACGAGTCAACTTTTTCTACCCGGGGTTCTTTCAACCGACGCGACGTAGGAAGCTCTCATTTGTGGGCAACAGAAAACCCTACAGCATGCAACCAGAGAAATAAAGAAATAGGGTCGTCAAACCGTAAACGTGTGGCGTGGCATTTCGCGGAATAATAGAATTGGTCCCGTTTTTATTGAAGAAACCCCCAGAGGACAAACTTATGCACAACTTCTGCTTTAGGTGAAATTGAAAATTTACTCGACAATCTACCTTTAAACCAAAGAAACACTCTCATTTGGCTTTGGCAGCAATATGGAGCACCTCTTCATAACGCAAGGGTCGTTAGGCTTCCTTAATGATCAATATCTTACGTGGCTTGGAAGAAATGGAACAGTTCCATAGCCAGCTCAAAGTCCGGGCCTCAACCCGTTTGATTACTTTCTTTGGATTCTATTCTATCCTATACCTACTTTCTTTAGAGAGCTTTGGATATCATTTGAAGACAACAGACACACAAATATTGCGCCTTCTTATGGCTAAAGCGGGCACTTCGCATTTTTGATGAAACAAAGCTCTCCGACTTCCACAACACCAGACGATCAGACCGAGACTGCACAGACATGCGTTTCGCCCCTGTTGGGGGCTCATCAGTGCGCAGACATCATTCCAACCATCCGGTCTCGCAGAGATATGATGAAATGGTCCCCCAAAATGGAGTAAGAATGTGGTCTAGTTCTAGCTCATATACCGTATGATCAAAAAATTCCTCCTCTAGGTAGGCTGTGGTCTGACCATTGGCAGGCAAACGAGGCTGATTTTGGCCAGGCCACAGCCTGCTTTGAGGAGGAAAGTTTTTGATCATACGGTATAATACTTGGTATATTATTATACGAGCTTCATAAGACGAGGTATTTCACACGATTGGTTCTAGGACAATACGAGCTTGCGAGGGGCGTTTAATGCGTCTTATTAAACAAGTGTAACATACTATTTCATCTACTGTACCCTAATGATTGCGCATCAGAAATTGAAAATTCTAGCTGCTGAAAATAGAAATGTTTAAGAGGTGACACTTCGCAACTGACGTTCGCCTACCTCAAGGTAGCAATAAATTGTTTCTATTGGTTGAACAAAATGCTTCCTTTCGACACCGTTTTGAGTATCAATGGTGCGATTCTCTAAAAAATTACATTCCATAAAGACTCTGTTACTCTGTTATTATCTAGGCAACAGCCAATGGCTGACACGAATTTTTACATAACAGAGCGTTTATGGAATGTTATTTTTTACAGAATAGCACTATAAGAGTGTCCATTGTTGAACCAAACGATGTTATTAAAGCATCGACATGAGTGTTGTTCACGAGATATCAGCCAAAATAACGTCAAAAATAGGGGAGCCGTTAATTAGTTAATTGGATCACCGGTCCAAAAAAATTCAATCCGGCACTTCAAGTAGATACGTTCCATTCACTTGGTATAGGTTTGAATATTAATTCAGTTGATTGAGCGCATAGTATTAAGAGCTACCCTTATAGTTAGAAGCAGAAGTAGCTATCTGAAAATTACGAAAAAAATTATATATTTTGGTGATTTCACAAGCTTTCAATCTTTTTTCATTGCCCTTTACTCGAATTTCGAGGTTGAGGTACGACGTGCCCAATTCTCCTGGTCTACAAGTAACAGTTAGTCCCCTAACCAAACTTACACCTACATTAAATATTCCGTTTCTATTCAATTTCCAGTCCCTCTCCTCGCACGTTTCACCACCATCCAAACTTACTTCCGGAATCATATGCACACCAATCTGCATATTATTTCAAACATACTCTTTTCTTTTTTCCTCCAACGGATATTGCCCATTACACAGTCTGCCGTATAATTTTCTCGTTTTCTCTCATCTCTAGCGCATTATATTATTATTTTCATTATACGAAAAAACAATAGGCAAGCCGGGAAGAATGGTTTTTATTTTGTTTGGACCTCCAAAACAACATCCGGATTTTACGCCATCGCGCGATACCTGTGCTAAGGTGACCACGAAGGAAAAACCATACGAGAAAGAATACATTGCCAAGAACATTCGAGATCATCTCCCTCTGGGATCACTTCAGGGCAACGAGTTCTGTGGTATAAATACAAAATAAAGCAGACTAAATTCTCCAGAGTAAAGCAATCCACTTTTTTTCCCGAAGCCATCGATTGCGTAAAGGTAGAAGAATGCGAAAGGAATCACGCCCTTGCTCAGCACAAGAAATTGCTCGTAACCAATAATGTTCAATGCATCAACGAATATTGGAATAATCAGAGAATTGTAGTTGTTTCCATCAATCTTTGCTCGTTCCAATTTTCGTAACGTTGGTTACGAGCATTTTATGCTGGAAAATAAGGACTGTTTTCTTTTATACAGGGTGTTTCAGTTTTAACCGATCAAAGTTTGGGATAGGATTCTCCTCATCCTCCCGATTCAGAAAAAATATAGCGTACGTGCCTCTCACTCGCTTCCTAAGAAAAAAACAAGGTGCTAAAGTTCACTTTCTTCGACTAGAAAAAACTTTTATCTTGAGAACCATTTAACCAAATTAGCTCAAATTTACCATAGGCTGGGTTTGTCGGAGTCATCCACTTACCTGCCACCTTTCGCAATGGTTGGAAGCATCTGAAGAACCTTTAAAACTACACTATCCGTAACATTGAATACGACACATCGAAAATTTTGCCCCTTTTCACATTGGGATAACTCCTGATTGTTTTGGACGATTTGGAATCTGTTTGTACCGTTGCTTAGCCCAATAATCTAGTAATCCATAACTGTGGATAAGAAACTAAATGCAACTTGACTGAAGTTTGAACAGGGTGATATGCACAGGGTGGTCCATCCTAGCGTAATTATCTCATAGCGGTCTTACCGTTCAAGATAGAGGGAAAGATGTAGAGAAAAGTTGTATAGTTTGATGAGACCTATAACCTTGAATTATCTTCAGTTATACAGGTGTTCCATTTTGACGGTATTAACGAAACGTCAACTTCTTTAAATGGAACACCAAATATTTTCTTGCATTTTCATCTTCAACTTTCTCAACTGTCTTATGCCTGTATTTTTGTTTTTTAATTGTGTGGAAGTGCTAACAAACTAAAAATTTGAAACTACAAAAAATCGCATTTTCACAGTTTTCTTAGAAAAATCGTAGTGGCCTTGCTTTTCAAAACTAAGTGATGAAACTTGACATGGTGATAGTCAAGTCAAAGACCAATAGCCCAATGTCAAGAAATTGGGATTGCTTGACACAGGGCGTTCACAAAAAAAACATTAAATTTCATAATAATTTTCAAAGTATCTTTTCAAATGGCATGCCCCTAATTTTATAACGTTATCTGATAGCTTTTTTTATTCTCTTCCATTTTTACTGGGGGTACCCTACCCTTAAACTTCATTTTTTTCGAGATAATCGGAAATTTTCACAAAATTTGCTTTTTTTTTTGTTTTTTTTCAAAAATTGAGTTGGCCGTGATGAATGACAGGCCAGTCGAATAGTACGCACCTGTCAGTTAGTCAGTCTGAATACTGTCGAACAAAAAAATGGCTTCAACGCAAAAAGAAAACAAACTGGGATCCTGGATATCTGGATTATTACCAGAATATCATATGAATTATTTTCTCTCGCGTAAAGTCACTTTTCTTTGTTCGACAATATTCAGACTGACTAACTGAGAGATGGGTACTATTTGGCTTGTCTGTCATTCATCACATCCAACTCAATTTTTGGAAAAAAACAAAAAAATGGCAAATTTTGTGAACATTTCCGATTATTCCGAGAAAATTGAAGGTTGAGGGTAGGGTACCCTTGGTAAAAATGAAAGAGGATAAAAAAGCTATCAGATAACGTTATAAAATTAGGGGCATGCCATTTGAAAAAAATGAGTTATGATACTTTGAAAATTATGAAGTTTGAAGTTTTTTTGTGAACGCCCTGTATCAAGAAATCAAAATTTTTTGACATTGGGATATCGGCCTTTGACTTGACTATCACCATGACAAGTTCCATCTCTTAGTTTTGAAACGCAAGGCCGCTACGATTTTTTCAAGAAAACTGTGAATATGCGATTTTTTCAGTTTTCAATTTTTAGTTGGTAGCACTGCCCCGCAATTGAACAACAAAAATCCAGGCATAATACAGTTGAGAAAGTTGAACATGAAAATGCAAAAAATATAGGTGTTCCATTTAAAAAAATTGACGTTTCGTTGATCCCATCAAAATGAGACATCCTGTATAGCTAAAAATAATTTTAGGTTATAGGTTTCATCAAACCATATAACTTCTCTTTTACATCTTTTTCTCTATCTTGAACGGTAAGACCGCTATGGGATAATTACGCTAAGATGGACCATCCCTCGGACCATCCTGTATAGCGGTGCAAAACTGTCAGGCGTTCAACATGCTCTAATTTGGACAAATTTTATTTTTTCCGGATTCTAACATTGGACGGGTAAAAGATAACTTTATACCTTGCCACGTTACTCAATTAATTCTCCTTATTTACAGGGTGGTATGTACCAAAAAAAAATATTTTTTTGGTTTTTTGATAATATCATTGTTTATTTTTGACCGATTTTCAAAATCCAGGGCTCAAATTGAAGCTGAAACCTCAAGTAGGAAGATCACATGATCAGAATCGACTGGAAACAAACATTGAAAAAGTATGATTCCCTCAAGAGTGACCCGACGTTGCATCGGCCCCGGAATCTGGCTTGGAATGAGAATTAACCGATAACCAACCTTGGGCTTGAGCGAGGCATTAATTCTGAACATCTTCCGATATTTAGAACTTGAATGAGACAACAACTGTTGATGAAGAAACAAAAGTACAACTGCATGTTATCAAGGCAAAATCATCTTCATGGCCCATATGAAATAGCCTGTAACTAATGTTACAAAAATGCATCGCTCACCTGCAGCTTTTGTAACCAAGGTTACGGAAATTACAACAAACAGAATTTTTCAATAATGATTGATTGTTCTAATCTCCGTAACGTTAGTTACAAGCGATTTCATACGAGCAAGACAGATTATTCTGCTTTGATAACATGCATTTGTACTTTTGTCCCTTTATTTTATCAACAGTTTTTGTCTCATTCAAGCTCTAAACATCTGAAGATGTTTAGAATGAATGCTTCGTTCAAGGCCAAGGCCGATTATCAGTTCATTCTTATCCCAACCCAGATTCCGGGACCGATGAAACGTCGGGTCACTCTTGAGGGAACCATACATTTTCAATGTTTGTTTTTAGTCCATTCTGATTATGGGATCTTCTTACTTGAGCTTGAACTTGGTTTCAGCTTCAATTTGAGTCTTGGATTTTGAAAATCGGTCAAGAATAACAAATGATATCACCGAAAAACCGAGAAACTATTTTTTTGAAACCACGCTGTAAATAAAAAAGCTAGGGGAATAAATCGAAGGACGTGGCGAGGTATGGAGTTATCTTTTGTGCCTCCAATGTTGGAATCCAAAAAAAAAGGAAATTTCTTCAAATGGGAACATGTTGAACGCCTGGCCGTTTTGCACCGCTATACATGTCACCCTGTATAAACTTTACTCAAGTTTCACTGAGTTTCTTATTGACAGTCATGGATTATCAGACGATTGGGCTAAGCAAAGGCACAAACAGATTTCAAATCGTCCAAAACAATCAGGAGTTATTCTAATTTGAGAATGTGCAAAATTTTCAGTGTGTCGTATACAATGTTGCGTAGTTCTTGTCAGAATTCCCACGCCACTGGCACTGATTGGACTCTTTCGAAATTTGGTAGATAGGTAGATAATCCCGACCATGGATGATCCCGACAAGCCAGCCTATGCTAAATTTCAACTAATTTGGTTGAATGGTTCGCTAGTTGCGAATATTTAAAAATCGAAAAAAGTGAGCTTTGACACCCTGTATCATTCTTAGGAACGAGTGAGAGGCACGTAAGTATATTATATTTTTCTGAATCAGGTGGATGAGGAGAATCTTATCCCAAAGTTTGACCGGTTAAATCTGAAGCACCCTGTATACTGTTGTATCGCTGCCCTTAGATGAACCCGGAAGGGGATGATTATCGCGAATGTTCTCGAAAATGTCTTTTTTCTCCTGGATGATCACCTCAGCGAAGGTGATGATACAAAATCAGTACGTTGTTGGTTCATATGTCCAAACAAACAAAAATCCCAGTCTGTCCCAGTTTGTCCCACTTTTTTTCACTGTCGCCCTTTTTAAAGTAACTATTACGACTAGCCGATACCTAAGCAAATATTCCATAAAACAAACACCAGACTAGAGAATTATATAGAAAATTCCAAAACGGAAATAACAATTTCGAGATAAAACAGGAAACGCCGTACACACACACTCACCATAAAAAAGCATTGACCCTGCCGATGATGATGCCTCATCCCATCGTCTCCGAGGCACTCGCCGCTCTCGTTTTCTTCTACAATCATCATGCCACTAATGAATTCCACCAATTACACACTGTACAATCCACGCACGGAACAATTATCATCAACAAACACGAAGTCGGTCGTTTATTCTTCCCCCGATTCTTCCCATAAAACGCACATATTCTCCGGCCGCGGCAGGTACGTATACTTCACCGATAAAAAGCAACTGAACATTTAAAAATGCACACCGAAAGTACTCAGGATAGAGACCAAAAAAAAGATCGAATGTCCGAGCTGCTCGGCTCCCTCTGGTCTTCTCCCCATCCAGAGAAAGAGAGCGGGCACGCACAGGGGTAGGTGTATAGGTACAGAGTTGTCGGGAGAAGTAGTAGAGAGTCACACCCCCACCGGGCACCCCCGGGTTATTGATTGGGATGAGGGCGCAAACGCCACGCCGCCACTGGTTGTGTGGGAATATAAATAAAGGTCCACCCTTTACTACGCATACTATGTCCTGCGGAAAATAGTATTTTCTCGAGTATTTTTTTGAGAATGGAACCAGGAAACGTACGCAAAAAAAAGTATCTGGTGCCTGTTACGGGCATGCTCTGGGGCAGACTCGAGGAAGAATGTACGATTCGGATGGTTGAGCGCGAACTGTAACGCCGGGTGTACGAAAAGTTCTTGGAGAGGACGTAATAATTCATTTTGTGCAGGCAGTGTAGCGGCATAGAGTGGGGACACTTGGCGGGCGAGGCAGGGCCGGCCTTGAGGTCGCGCCCGTGGCCCGTGGGATGCCTCTGAGACGAAGAGGTGGATGGTTTGTTTTTCGCCGGTGATTGGAGGTGTTGCGATGAGCTAGACAACTCTACAGGCTGTTCCATCGAGAGCATTTGAACTAACTACTTTTACCATAACAGACTAGTATTTGATTTCTACCGTAAGCAGCTATCCACGGACTTATCTACCTACATTGTGGCTAAGAAAAATCCTGCAAGTACTGTTACTAGCTAGTAAGGTTGATTCATCAGACGAACCGACTGATGGTGGACGAGTGGCCCTGGGATGATGCCGTGATAAAATTCCTTGTGTCCTGAGAAGGGAGGGGGGGGTTCAATTGTGCAACTCTTTAAAACCAGTCTTCTGTGTACGACCATGGGATTCTCACTACTCACTTGACCAATTACTTGGTTGGAGACTTGGCTTAAATATAACAAAAATAAATAGTAATGGAAAATGTACCAAGTTTCACACTTGGACACGTTAATTTCATCGATTTTATCGCCAGTTATTGCGGCGCTCCCGGATGGCCAAAGTCGCATTGCATGGCACCACTGGATCGGCGGATTAGCGGATTAACTAATTATCTGATTTAACTAGCAAAACGAGCATAAGTATCCCGAATATTTTTGCTAGACCACCGAATTTCAGGAGCACTAGTAAGAGTATAAGCCCCTTTTACCTTCATGTCATGTAATATTTATTTGGCCCCTATCGGACCCTTCATTCCACTAATCTAATTTTTAGTCCCTTTATGTTTTTCATAGCTTTCAGACTTCCAGTAAGGCCTCTTTTGCAATCTTGTGTTATCAAGAGCCTCTATTGGGCCTCCTTATTCTGTCTTCAATATAATTTAAAGCCCTGCTGAGCTGAGTCCCTTTGCATTTTTCATGACTTTCGAAGCAGCAAGCAGCGGTGTTCCATCATGTCATGTTGCGAGCCCTATTCGGGCCCCTATTGTGTCTTCAAGTGTAATTGGAACCCTGTTGTGCCCCAGTATGTTTATCCTGGCTTTCGGAATAGGTACCAGTAAGTCCAATTTTAAGTTATTTTGTTACACAGAGCTCCACTGGGCCCCCTTGTGTCTTCAATACCGTTCGAGGCTCCGTTGAGCCCCTTTGCACTTTTCCGAGGCTTTCCGAGCACTAGTAAGCCCCTTTGTGCCATTATGTGATATTCGGCCCCAAATTGGGTCCCCTTGTATTTTCAAGTATAATTTGGAGCCCTGATGAGCCCCCATTATGTTTTTTCATGGCTATCAAAATTCCAGTAACCCCATTCGCCTTATTTTATTATATAGCTTGATTGGGCCTTCTTTATAGTTTTTCTATGGCTTTCGGAGCTATATCGGGCTCATTGTGTCTGAAATGTAGTTTGGAACCCTAGTTAGTCTCCTTGTGTTTTTTCATGACTATCAGAATTCCAGTAAGCCCCCTGTTGCCTACTTATTATCCAGAGCTCCGTTGGGCCCCCTTATTTCTTCAGTATCTTTTTAAGCCCTGCTGAGCCCCCTTATTTCTTCAATGTCTTTTGAAGCCCTGCTGAGCCCCTTTACATCTTTCCGAGACTTTTGGAGCATGAGTAAGCGCCTTGTGCCTTGATGTGATATTCGGAGCTCCATCGGGCCCCCTTGTGTACTCAAGTGTAGTACAGAGCCCGAGATGGAGCCTGATTGGCCCACTTATGTTTTTATTGGCTTCCAGAGTACCAGTAAGCCCTCTTTTTCCTTCCCTGTTACGTAAAACTCCATCGGGTCCCCTTTTGTCTTCAGTATCGTTTGAAGCCATACTGCCTCGCATTTTTCTGTAGCATTCGGATCTCTATTCGGCCCCCTTGTATCCTCATATGTCGTTTGGAGCCCTAATGAGCCCCTTTATGTTTTTTTCCGTGGCTTTCAGAGTTCCAGTAAGCCCCCCAGGCTTGGAACCCTAGTGTTAATCCCTTGTGCCTTCGTGAGACATACGGAGCCCTATTGGGCCCCCATGTGTACGCAAGTGTAGTTTGGAGCTCTTAGCAGCCCCCTTGTGCTTTTTCAAGACTCTCAGAGTTCCAGTAAGCTTCCTTCTCCTTCTTGTGTTACACATGGCTCCATTTGGCCCCCTTGTTTCTTCAATGTCTTTCGAAGCCCTGCTCCCTTGCATCTTTCCGAGACTTTCGGAGCATGAGTAAGCCCCGAGGTGAGCACCTTGTGCCTTAATGTGATACTGGGAGCCCTATCGGGCCCCCTTGTATCCTCAAGTGTAGTATGGAGATCCCTGGTATGGAGTTCTAATTAGCCCACTCAGCCTTTTATTGGCTTTTAGAGGACCTAGTATGGGGGCATAGGTCGTGCCGTGTGCAGTTTCGTGGAGATATATAGAGTTATGTCTTAATCGATTCCTGGGCGATCAAGGACCATGAAACATTATGGTGGAATATTGGCATCTACTGCAGGCAAATATGGCGGAGGCGCCAAAATCGGCTTCATTTGGTAGTAAGAAACTGGCTGTAGCTCGTTTGTTTTTCAACGAATTTCGACATCTGGAACGTCATTTTGTAGACAAAAAAGTTCTCTTCTTATTCAATACCTAAATTTACAAACGTCATTTCGTGAGACGGTCAAAATTGTCTTCATAAGATATGCTAAATTCCGCCGGTTTTTGAAGGTTACCCGATATTTTTGAAACCTGGCAGTATCATAGATCCAGAGGTGCCTTTTTCGAATTTCTACTTTTCCACTCCGTATCTTTTCAGTTTCGGCCGCCATATTGAAAAGATAGCGCCCAAAAAACAGTTTTTTGTCAATATCTTGAATTCAAGTGACTCAAGATTGAAACGTGTATATGCGGAGGAAAACCCATTAAAATTTCTACAATTTGACATATCAGTCATTTATGTGCGATTTACCGTTCTTGAGTTGGAGCTTTCAGAACTTCTGGAAGCATCAACTTTCGGCGTTAAATGTGTAATTACAGGGTGAACTGTGAAAGCAAACTGACTTTAGTAAGAAATAAAGGTAATATAGCATTCGAAGGATATCAGATACATTCGAAACGCATTATTATGATAAAATTTGAGATCATCATTCAGAATATCTACTTTCCACTTCGTATCTCTGCTGTTCTGGCCCTAATTGTGAAAAGATGGCGCCCAAAAAAACATTTTTGAATTTTTTTTCGGAAAATTCATTATAAAATTTTGGGATTCATATCAAAAGTGAAGGTCTATTAAATTCTCTGAAATTTCACATCTGAATCACTCATGTGCGACTTACGGTTCTCAAACTATACTTTTTCAAAGTCAATTTTCCCTTAGAGTTCACCCTGTAGTTGCATAACAACCATTACCATGATTGATTTTCTGGATATTAATGGTCTCCGGTTGATAACTTATCATTATTTATGGTTAATTTGACTGCCACGTGGAGCTACGATCAACTTGCCATGCTGATTGGATAACAAAAGTTGATGCTTCTGGGAGTTCTAGAAGCCATAACCCAAAAAACCAGAAGTAGCACGTACACGAGTAAGGTGTCAAATTTTAGAGAATTGAATAAGCTTCTATTCGCATACAAACGCTTCCACCTCACATGGACTGGAATGAAGATATTGACAAAAAACTGTTTTTTGGGCGCCATCTTTCCCGTATGACGGCCAAAACGGCAAACATACGAAATGAAAATGTGGAAATTCGAAAAGGGCACCTCAAGATCTATAATACCGCCAAGTTTCAAAAATATCAGATAACCTTCAAAAAGGGCCGGAATTTAGCATATCTTATAAAGACAATTTCGACAGTTTCCCGGAATGACGTTTGTAAATTTAGGTACGAAATAAGAAAAAAAATTTTTTGTCCACAAAATGACGTTCCAGATGTTGAAATCCGTTGAAAAACAAACGAGCTACAGCCAGTTTCTTATCACCAGATGAAGCCCATTTTGGCGCCTCCACCATATTTGCCTGCAGCAGATGTCAATATTCCACTATAATTTTTCATGGTCCTTGATCGCCCAGGAATCGATTAGAACATATCTCTAATATCTTCACGAAGTTGCACACGGCCAAGCCTTTTTCGACCCTATGCCCCCAGACTAACCAGTAACCCCCCCCCCTTTTGCCTTCATAATATGTCAAGCTATGGGGCTTCACTGAGCCCCCTTGTGTCTTCGATATCGTTTAAAGCCCTGCTGAGCACACACATAAAGGACACAAGAGACAGTCTCCACTGTAGTTTCGGAAATAATATGACGACACAAAGAAGCTCATTAGAGTGAGTATCCAGAGTAATCCAGAAGGGAGACGTATTTTTCCAGGGACGTTTTTTCCCGAGGGCGTATTTTCCTGAGGATGTATTTTCCCTGGGACGTCTTTTCCTTCGGATGTTTTATCCCAGGGACGCAATTTCCACGGGACGTATTGGGGGGGACATTTTTTCCGGGGACGTTTTTTCCTAGATCCGGTGGCTGAAGAGCTGTTACCTCCTTGCGATATTTTCAGATTGGGGAATTTTGTCGCGGGGATATTTTTGGGTGGGTTTTTTTTGGCTGGGATATTATTGGCGGGGATATTTTGTCGCAAGGATCGATAATTTTGGCGGGGATATTATTGGCGGGGATATTTTTGGCATGGGATATTTTGTTGCAGGGATTTTTTTCGCCGGGATATTATTGGCGGGGATTTTTTGGCATGGGATATTTTGTTACCCGACTGTCTCGGCCCCGTTCATTGAACACTGCATTCGTGTGCACTGAGGGTATGCAACCCAAAATATCCCTGTGTCGTCCAAGTCCTCACCCCTCACCCCCTGTTCGGTGTGCCTGGCACTTGGCTGTCAGGCGCAAGCGTAAACGAGCTCCAGCACTTTCTTCGGCCGTCTTCGGCATTCTTCGGCTTTCTTTCCGCTCGTGCCTTTGCCGCTTCGTTCGAAGCGGCGTTGATCTCCGTACGTCGAGCGGGAAGCCACGCAGTCTTTTTTTTGGTCATCGTTCTCGCGGCCATCTTGTCGTGCCATCGGCGTACATTCGTACTCGACCAGAAGCCCATCCAAGGCCCATCGCGTCCGATAGTGACTCCTGGAGGAGCTCTGCAGCATCTCCAAGTCCAGAAAGCGGCCGTTTTTCACCGCTTTCACCGGGGAGCGGCTTGGATCATCCAGCCGCACACAAAGCTCCAGTTTCGGACGGGATCGAGTCGTTCGTCCGCCATTTTGGTGACGAACACGGGCACTCGTGCATTTCACCAGGAAATCCACCACCAGAACGGCCATCCACCACGACGCCGCCTTCGGACTCCGCCAGGACGACGCCGCCACCGAATAAGATCCCGTAAGTTCCATATTTTCCATTGTTTTTACCATTTACCGTTTATTCCCGTTTGCCGGGGTGTATACCTTCAGTGCAGTTCGTCTCGTTTTCAGGACGCCACTCGGCGCCAGCGAATCTGCCCCCGATCAGAACCACTCGGAATTTTCATTTCATTTAATTCACATTGTTTTTTTTTTTTATTGTTTTGTAATTCTGTCTGTTTGTGTTTTTTTTCTTTGTTTTGCATTAAAGTTTTTGATTGTTGTTGTGAATTTTATTTCTGACTGTCGCTTGCTGCTTTCCTAATCCAAGAGTTATTGTTTTAATGCAGCCTTCATCGGAAGGCTGCCGTCTTTATGTGTACCGCGCTAACACCGACGATCGCGGCCATAAGAGTTAATATGCCTTTATTATCATCAATTACAGTTGAAAAATTTATTTTACGACACAACACCCAGACTTACATTACCGGGAATTGAGCCCGGAGCTCCACTTTGCCGAGCAGGTACGCATCCCACTCGACTAGTGGGCCGTCTTCAGTGATCAAACGAGAACTGGTCTGGTACCGTATGATCAAAAACTTTCCTTCTCTAGGCAGGCTGTGGTCTGGTCATTGGCAGGCAAACGAGGCTGATTTTGGCCAGGCCACAGCCTGCCTAGAGGAGGAAAGTTTTTGATCATACGGTATTTTCAACTTTTTCAACTGCAAAAAAAAAGAAAATAACGGAAAACTCCAAGATCTCCAAGAAAATACCCAAAAACCTAATTTCCTAGTTTCGGCACTTTTAAGGTTGGTTGGCTTCAGTGGTTTTTGGAGTAACGAGTGACTTTTTTGGTTTTTAGGAGAAAAAATCAATAATCCGATCAACCGATTAACTACCGTCGAAGTTGACTTTTTGGTTAAAGATTCAACGATTAACAAAGTTAACTTTTTGGAAATTTGTAACGTATGATGAAAAAATGTAGGGTTGGCTTTGGTGTCGAAAAATTCGTTTATTTAGCCAATCCAACCGCGCCTAATATTTTGTTTCCATGGGCAACCTTAAATGGTTATTCTGTTGTTGTGTATTGTATGTACGAAACTTGGTGAAATTTTGGAGCCATTAAAAGTGGTGCCAATCATGAAGCCAATTTTTGTTAGTTTCTCTCTAGTTGACCAGGATCTGTTGAAATTTAATGATTATTTGGAAAACCTTTGCCGGAATCACTGATAATTACCGCCAAGCACTGAGTGTACAGGGTGTTCACGATAAAATTCACCCCCCTCTAGGAGATTCCCCTTTGAGATATTTTGAAAAACTAAAAATTTTTTCCCAACGATTTTTCCCAGGAATCTTGAATCGATCGTCTAAAAGTCTCTTATCGGTACCGTATACAGGGTGTGACATGTTACTTTTTCATTTCAAATACAACACCCTATATTTTATTACGTTATTTGATGCAGTCTTTCTTTCTGATTACAACGATATATAACACTCATGATTAATTTTGACAAGGAAGCTGCCGAAAGAATGATAAAACAGGTAGTCAAATGAATTAAAAATTAAAAATTACGCGACACCCTGTATTAGGAACAAATTAGACCATTTATCCATGCAGAGTTGAATTTTGCAGACAAAATGCTGCGAAAATAACTTTATTTTCAGTGAAATATAGAAACCAAAGCCATCTTACCGCGAAACAAAATTAGTTGACTACCTATTTTATTATTATTTTTTTGACATCTTACTTGTCAGAATAAATCATTAGTGTTATATATATATATATATTTATTTGTAAACAGGAAAAAAGGCTCCACCAAATAGCGAAATAAAGTATAGGGAATAATAGCGAAATAAGTATTTTGTATTTAAAATAAAAAAGTTACATATCACACCCTGTATACGGTACCAATTAGAAATTTTTAGAGAATCAATTCAAGGCCTCTGGGAAAAATCGTTTAGAAAAAGTTTTCAGTTCTCCAAAATATCTCAAATGGGAATATTCCACAGGGAAGGTGAACTTTATCGTGAACACCCTGTACAATCCTATTTCTTTGTCTGATTTTTTTATGGTTGATAGATCGTCCCAAAATGTAATAATAGCTGTCAAGCCGAAATAGCTTAGTTCGATTTTTGTAAAAGCGAGCCCTATGTTGAATCATTTGGAAGATATTATGGAAGATTGTTTCGTTATTTGCTGGAGACTCAGATTCAGGAATAAGCTACAAACCCGGAGACTCCGACTTGGGGGTAAGCGACAAACCCGTATAATTGGCAGAGGAGCCGTTCGAGAGCTTGCCGAATTCATTGGGGAAGCTGCTGGAGTTTTCTTCTAGAGCTCTCTCAATAGATAAACTTGATTGTGTAACATACCGGGTGATCATTTGAAAACTATCCACCCCTAATATTTTTTGATTCTTAGTGAAGATTTCTTAGAACAAAAACAGTAGCCCAGGCAAAACAGGTTTTAACACGGAATAAATCAAGGAAAATCTGAAAATTTGAGGATCCCTCCAAAATTTGATGACGAACAATATTCTAAAAGTCCCCATCTGAGCGAGGCTTGGCATTTTTTCTGCGGGAGGTCGAAGGTACAAGAAGTTACCATTTTTGAAATCGTTGCTTTTTTTCATACTCTTTTCATTGGACCTTATATTTTCAAGGTCGAGAAACCCAGTGCAATAGTTCCCAGAAAGTGTAATGCACCAGTGGCGTACAAGACGACTGCGAAGGGACCGAGGTGCGATTTTTCACAAAATCGTATGGTATGTATGTTCGGTGTCATTTCCAACTAAATCGCACTCTCTGATTCCAAAAATGAGTATGAAATTTTGAGAGAGACGTGTTTAAACCGGTTTTATAAAAAATTATGATTTTTTTTACCTTTAAATATGATGTTTTGTAGCACTAATTCTATCAATGTCCAATGTATTCCTAACCCATGATTTTGATTTAGACAGTTAGTTTGGGCTATTTCACACACAAATATAATTTTCTGATGCCTTTTTCCGTTTTTACAGAGTCACGCACAGACAAATTCTACACGCGCTTTCCTTCCCGTTGTTTCAGTGCCTGCTGCGTCCCAGCTTGTATCGACATTGTTACTGTATTTATCTCATTATGTGCCATTGTGTCGAATGTTTTTCTGATCCGGCTTGTACTATTCAGTGCCATCGCTCAACGAGACGTGGCCTACTAGGTTCAAATCGACTACCACCAATTTGGAACACAGGAAGATTCGTGGCTCCCTTACTCACTTTTCCTTAAGCCACAGGCCACAGTGCTGCTTGATATTATTGTATGCACAAAGTTTCTGTTCCAGAATGCTCGCTCAACCTGGTAGGTGTTTTTTCTGCAAGCTTCCAATGAGAGTCCCCTCCCTGAAGGGACGTTCCGAGGGGAAGGGAAAGGGCAAGAAAAATGGATTTCAAGAATTTTGTTTGGTACTTTTCGTGTTTTGTTTTTCAAAACAATATTTTGGGCAGTTTTGGAGCGTGCTATTTTTCTGTTTCACGATGAAAGCATATTTTTTGGCCAGAAGACTGAGTCACATTCGCTAAGATAATTCTATTTCCTGCATTATTTGTAAGCTGGATCAGGAGGGATTCCTACTTGAATTAAAAAGTGTGCTTCGCATCCATCTACCGTCATTTTAATTCGAAAAGCCTGCTCCGCAACGCTTTACAAAGCGTCCCTTTTATTTATTTAAGAAGCCACACACAGCTGATGCTGAATTTTTCACGCAACCAATTTCGCACCCCACACCCGGCCCTCGGACCAGCTACACCACCGCTAATTAAACATGGCTTTAGGTTTTCGAACAGGAAGGGCCCTTTTAAAATATCAATTAAGACCGGCCGCGCGGGTTGAAAAGTCTCCTCATTACTATTTCAAGCAAATTCACGCGTGACTGAAGGGCCGACTCGGCTGCCGTGTTCCGGAGATTATCGTCAAAGTCCTCATCGCCAACCGGGAACTCGCTGGAACAGCGGAGCAGACATACAAAAACACGTGCTCTATCATGAAGATGTCAAGCACACTCCCATCATCCCGAATGGCGCGTTTCGAAGGGATGTTTACTGCAGCAGGAAACGGTAGCTTTCAGGACGATACTAGACCGCACTAAGAGTAAAGTCCCTTCAGAATTTGGCGGCGTCCCTCGTGGTGTTATCAGATAACGGTGACCCTTTGCCGAGGTGTGTAGCAGAGTATAGGGGTGAGCATGGACCCTAGTATCGAGTTCAGGACTATCTGCTAAACAAGTGGCGCCGCGTAAAGTGAAGCTTTCGTTGGACTTGAGGCTTGCAGTAGTGTTTATTTTTCACACTAATAGAGAGTTATTGCAGAATGCCATTTTACTGCACGGCACTATTAAAGGAGGCGTTATTAACATACTGCTTACCTTATTTTTGGTTGTTGAATAAGAGTTATTGCAGATTGCAAATTCCCTTACTTGCCCTGTCATTCCCAATTCCCAACCTAAATTTTCAGTCTCAATTTAAAGTTAGAGTGCAAATTGCATGCGGGACACAAGGACCCCTCTGACGGGCCTGATTTCTTGCACACGTGTACTGCAAGGCCTGCAGAGTCCATCTGCAAAAAATTAGCCCCTTATTCAATAACGTAAAGGAAGTTTGCTCAAAATTGGACGAATATAGGCAACCAACAATACACTAAGTACAGGGCCATTTATGGGGCTTGTCAAAATAAAGTATAAATAAGGTCGACCTAAAGAGTGCACAAATAAAGGCAGGCACTATCCTTATCAAGGGAAATTCAACGTCGCACTAATTTGCGCAAGCGTAGGTGTCAAAATAGTGCCGCTTTTAATACTGCTTGCTCTTATTTCATCTGCAATAACTCTCTATTACTTTCCCGACCCGTCCTTTCACTCGGCAGCGAGGGGTTGACCACGGCAAAAAATCGGGTACAAAAAAACTCCAAATAGAGTGAAACCTCCAATACCTCCACAATACCTCCACGGATCCCCACGGATCTCCACGAATCCCCACAAATCTCCATGGATCCCCACGGATCCCCACGGATCTCCACGGATCTCCACAATACCTCCATGGATCTCCAAAGAACCTCCACGGATCCCCAGAGTCTGGCGCATGCGCAGTATCCTCATACATACGTACATACCTACTGGATAGTTTATGATTTTTTTCAATAATACTCACTTTCGTCATATTTCCTTGCTTGCATGCATAATGTTCGGCATTCAGGTAGCGGATTCTAACAATGTGTATTCGCACTAACCAATTTAAGTATGCAGTTTTTTTTTTAATAATCAAATTTCATAAACGGCTTTATTATTCTACATCCTGAATTATCATTATTCGGGAATCAAATTTTCATTTTATTCCGAATGTCACTCACAAAATGGGATCATACACGGACCTTGCCAGGACTTAGAAATTTTTGGAGAAAAGGACAAATTTTTGATGATTTATGACCTAAATATTGACAAAAAAAGTGTCTCAATTTCCAATATTTAGCCTCGTATTTAGCTATCTGACCGCCAGTTCCACCAAAAAAATGATCAGCGATCAAGGCTGATTGCAGATTAACTGGACTTTTTTCTGCTGAATCCTAGGTGATTACTCACAAAAAATGCCTGAAATCTGTACTAGACCAATCATCTTTTCATTATTGAGGGATAAACCAGCATTTCCATTGATCAGTCAGCTACAAATTGACAAACAAAAATCGCAAATCAACTAATATCGTATTATCTGTTTTGTGGAACCCACGGTGAAAGTAATATTTACTTGGGGTTTTGCAACAGACCTCATCTATAGTTAGAATCTCTAAAATATTGGTATAGGTTTTCGAAAAAATATCGACAACCTAGTGTTGCGTAAACGCACCATTGGTAAAACATGGGTAGTTAGGTACCTACCTCGCTCATAGAACTTTCGTTGGAACCCGCAATATAATTATACGTACATTAGGTTCTTGCAGCTTTCAGCTTCGACCTTGTCTTTCCGCCGTTTCCATAAAAAAGATGCCTGGACGCTTCTGTACCGCGACTTTACGGACTTTCATAGCCAAAATTAAGGCAAATTAGCAGTTTCACCAAAAAAGTTTATCAAGGAATAGCTATTTCCAGATTTTCTGGTGGATCCTGGCCAAATGAGTAATATAAATTTCGGTTCCAAATCAATGGAGAAATCAATTTGAACAAATGATTGGTGTTTTTCGGACTTTACGCATTTTCCGTGGTCAATTAACTAGCATTGGTCAGAACAAAATCCATAACCCGCGTGTTTACGCTAACACTGAGTTACCATTTTGGTGAAACCCGCGGTAAGTTTATTCAATTCAATGTTTAATGTTTCTTGAAAAAAATACACTCTCATAACATGGAATTTGGTGGAGAAATATAACAAAACAAGTGAATATGCCCTCACGTGCGTGAGTCTCAATAGCGCATTTTCTTAGTGCCAGGTCTGTCATTGATGAGAATGAAGTCCAGCTTGAAAATTAAATGTTCATACGAGACAAGAGTAAGTTTCACGTTTCATGACAATCGTTCCACTAATGGGAAATTTCAATATGGCGGCCAAATGGCGGCCAAATCATGGAATTCAGCTAGAAAATAAGAATGTTTATACAAGACAAGAGTAAGTTCCAAGTTCCATGACAATCCCTCCACTGATAACAGATTTCAATATGGCGGCCAAGATGGCAGCGAAATCATGAAATTTAGCTTGAAAATAAGAATGATCATACGTGACAAGGGTAAGTTTCAAGTTCCATGAAAATAGTTCCAATAGCAAAAAATTTCAATATGGCGGCCAAGATGGCGGCAAATCATGAAATTCAGCTTAAAAATAAGAATGATCATACAAGACAAGGGTAACTTCCAAGTTCCATGAAAATCGTTCCACTAGTAAGAAATTTCAATATGGCGGCCAAGATGGCGGCGGAATCATGAAATCCAGCTTGAAAATAAGAATGATCATACAAGGCAAGGGTAACTTCCAGGTTTCATGGAAATTGTTCCACTAATAAGAAAGGACCCCGCACGTTTTCCATGAAAAAGTGGTTTCGGTGAATTTGGCTGAATTTTTTATATGTTGTAGACCTTGATTTGAGAAATATTTTCCTGAAAAATTGGACCCCTCCTATGAACAGTTTTTCCCCTACACTCCTAATAAGGTCCAAATTAGGAATTGTTTCGAAACATTTAAAATTCATGAAACGGACTCATATCGAGGCTGTGATCATGAGAAAAATCACTAAAAAAAATCTAAATTATAAATTGAGGTTGTTACCGAGGGGGATAGGGGTCAAAGTCGAGAAAATAAAATAAAATTCCGGAACATTCAATTCTCATAAAATCTCAGCAAAAGAATAATGGTGAATTAATTTTGAAACATTCTAATCAATTGACTGGGGATGATTTTCAAGGGGGTTGGGGGTCAAAATCAAAGAAATGGAGTAAAATTCCGGAACTTCTGATTCCGATGATATATGATTTGACAAGCAATGGGTAAATAATTCTAAAAAATCTAAACCAATGAATTCGGGTGTTACGGAGGGGGTGGAGGGTCGAAATCGAGAAAACAGTGGAATTCGGGAATTTCCAGTTCATCTAGAAATTGATATGGTCGAATGAGAAAATGATGATAAAACCAATTTGAATAAGAATTAGGTTCTTCATTTCTCGACCATCCCTACCTCTTACCCACCCACCATGATATCTGCCTATAACCATGTCCTAGTCCAAATTAGAAATTGTCTCAAAACTTTTGAATTTCATGAAAATGGCTTAAAATAAGGGTGTGATCATGAAAAAAATAAATAAAACATCTAAGTTGTGAATTGGATTTAATAATTACCTAGTTATCAGAGGTGGAGGGTTGAAATCGAGTGGAAGAAGTAACATTCCAGAGCTTCCGATTTGAGGAATGATGGAGAAATAATTTAAAAAACCCTGAATCGATAAACTGGGGTGGTTACTGAGAGGACGGGGGTCCAATCTAGGAAACGGAAGAAAGTTCCAAAACTTTAAATTCATAGGACAGAACTAAAAATTCAGATTTGAAAAAATTGAGTTTGACTCCCAGTATCGATCTATCTTTGGAATCTCATCAAATCAACCAATGATCAAAAGCAGAGGGTTCATATTTATTAAAAAAAAAGATAGTGGGAGTCTGATCTATTTTTTTAGCTATATGATGGACGCACACAGAGACAGAACTGTGGAGAGCTTCTCGAGAATCTGCAATATAAATATTATCCGTGAGCTCTCAGAATCTTGATTGCAACTCCCAAGCCTCCCATTATGGTTGTAGGTATAGGTATCATGGTGGGTGGGCAAGGGGTAGGGATGATCGAGAAATGAAGGACTCGATCCTTCGAGTTCGAGTCGATCGGACTCGAGCAAGATTGGTTTCATTATCATTTCGTTATTCGACCGGATCAATTTCTAGATGAACTGGAAGGTTCCGAATTTCACTGTTTTCTCTCTTTCGACCCTTCACACCCTTAATCACGCCCAAAGTCATTGGTTTAGATCGTTTAGATTTTGTAGAATTATTACCTATTGCTCGTAAGATCAAAAATTATGGGAAACAGAGGTTTCGGAATTTTACTCCATTTCCTTCATTTAGATAGACCCCTAACCCCCTTGAAAACCACCCCTAGTCAATTGATTTGGATTTTTAAAAATTAATTCTCCATTATTCTTTTGCTCAGCTTTCATGAGGATCAAAAGTTCCGGAATTTTATTTTATTTTCTCGATTTTGACCCCCATCCCCCCTCGGTAACTACCCCAATTTATAAGTTCGATTTTTCAAGTGATTTTTCTCATGATCACAGTCTAGATAGGAGCCCGTTTCATGAATTTCAAAAGTCTCGAGACAAATCCTAATTCGGACCTTATTAGGAGTGTAGGGGAAAAACTGGTCATAGGAGGGGTCCAATTTTCAAGGAATGTTTTTCTCGAATCAAGATCTACAACATATAAAAAATTCAGACAAATTCACCGAAACCACTTTTTCATAGTAAACGTGCGGGGTCCTTTCAATATGGCGGCCAAGATGGCGCGGCGGCGGAATCATGAAAATTAGCTTGAGAATAAGAATGATTATACGTGACAATGGTAAGTTTCAAGTTCCATGAAAATCGTTCCACTAGTAAGAAATTTCAATATGGCGGCCAAGATGGCGCGGCGGCGGAATCATGAAATTTAACATGAAAATAAGAATGTTCATACGTGACAAGGGTAAGTTTCAAGTTCCATGAAAATCGTTCCACTAGCAAGAAATTTCAATATGGCGGCCAAGATGGCGGCAAAGTCATGAAATTTAGTTCAAAAATAAGAATGATCATACAAGACAAAGATAACTTCCAGGTTTCATGGAAATCGTTCCACTAATAAGAAATTTCAATATGGCGGCCAAGATGGCGGCGCAACCATGAAATCCAATCTGCCCACTGGTCACCCACGAGAACCTGAGCTATCCATTGGAGAAAGTTTCAGGGCTCTAGACTCATTCCCCGAGGGGGAGTTCAACTTCTTAGAAGTGCACAGGAAATCTTTGTTTTGTGATAATAATAATGATAACTATTAATGTATAAAAAAATAATTCCCACTGGCCACCCTTGGGGGAATCAGCTATCCATCTGAAGAAGTTCCAAGGCTCTAGCTTGATTCCCCGAGGAGGAGTTCAACTTCTTAGAAGTGCACAGTAAATATCTGTTTTTTGATAATAGTAATGATAACTATGCATGGTTAAAAAAAATAATGCTCATTGGCCACCCTTGGGGACATGAGCTATCTATCAAAAAAAGTTCTAAGGCTCTAGCTTTATTCCTCGTGGAGGAGTACAACTTCTTAATTTCAACACGGACAGACAGACAGACGGACGGACAGATAGACGGACAGACGGACGGACAGATGGACGGACAGATGGACGGACAGACGGACGGACGGACAGACAGACAAACCGGCCATATAAGCGTCATTTTCTTACGAAAATGCGCTAAAAAACATGAATAAATACAGGGTCCAGAAAATGGCGGAAAAGCTCTCCAGTACGTTTTAAGGGACCCTTCAGGGAATTCCGAAAAAATGATAAAAAATGCACCGACTTCAATTTTTTGGGTTATCAAGGATCAAAGACTGGTCCTTCAAATTTTCGAAAAAAATTTCTCTGTTTCTGACTCACCCTGTAAATAAAAAAAATACACATCCAGTGAAAAAGTCCGAATTGAGAGAAAGTCTCCATGGATCTCCACGGATCTCCACAAAACCTCCATGGATCTCCACGAAACCTCCGTGGATCTCCATGGATCTCCACGAAACCTCCGTGGATCTCCATGGATCTCTACGAAACCTCCGTGGATCTCCATGGATCTCCACGAAACCTCCGTGGATCTCCATGGATCTCCACGGATCTCCACGGATCCCCACACATCTCCACGGATCTCCACGGATCCCCACAGATCTCCACCAAACCTCCACGGATCTCCAGGCCAAGGGACAGAAAACCTCCACAGTGGTCAACCCCTCGCTCGGCAGGGAAAGTTATGTGATGATGCAGAAAACCGTTCACACGATAGCTGCCGAACCGTTAACCCAATCGATTTGAAATTTTGTATACAGACAGGGTCTTGCTGTCAAATAAGCTGATTAGTTTTTGGCTGTCATCTGTCAAACTGAAGTGTCACCATCAAAGTGACAGAAGCTTCATCTCACGAAACTTGACTTGCAATATGTCATTTGAAAGCCCTATGAAAGCTGTATTCAGAACAGTTTGAAGTATTTCTGTAACTGTCACTTGTCAATAGTTTAAAAATGTCAAAGTTTAAAAGTTTGCCATTTGATTATTCAGAATCTATGCGATGGATTGGAACCAAATTTGACTAGAAGCAACATAACATAAGAACCAAATTAAGACTGCAGTTCGAGTTTTCCACCATTCTCTAGTCGGGCGCTACGAGTTTTTGAATTTTCTCCTGGCCGTTACCACCAGAGACGGCCGTCCACCCGGGTTTTGACCAGAACGACCCGCGTTTGATGCAGGACTTCAGTCAGACGCTCTTTCTTGCTTAAGGATAGACTTTTTCCGAAAAATTTCAACTGATATCAAAAGTAGGTTGCATTGGGCGTCGTGTAGGCTTGTTTACAAATGCGACGCGACACCGGTTTTCCGGCGGTGATTTTTTCAAAATGGAACTCACACATTCCGTAATTTTCAAAAAACTGCAGAGCAAACTTCGACATGCGGTAAGCTCCACGGAATATTCATTTTAGGGGCAGACTTACTGCGAGTCATAATTGGAGAAAGAATCTTTTTTCTCGGAGGAAGGAAATTTTGAGAAGAAAATTTTCAAAATCGAACGAACAGTTTTCGATTTTTGCCACTCTTGAAAAACTGCTTCCAACTTTTTATTATCCCGTGAACAGATTTTCTTTTTTTTTTAACAAGAGGTAACTGGTTCTTGAACATTTTCTAATAATTTCTTTTATTCACAATGAGTTAGCAATCAATACATTCCTAACTCTTGAAAAGTTGTAAAGTGAATAATTCCTTACAAGTTGGAGAATAATGTCACTTTTGGACCACGGGCCGAAAGTGACGTATGCAGAGAGGTATTCTGATCTTAACAGCTGTCGTGGAGGGCGGAGTGTTGATGGATGCGTCGTTTAAAACGGTTGCCTATGCCTACCTGATAAAAACGTTTGACGCGAAAAACTTTGAATAAAGCCAATGGGGTACTTACCAATGAAGCAGATTTGACTGAAAATACGTTTAATCATCAACAATAGTAATAAAGAGTATTTCCTGGAAATTTCCGGGAAATATATTCATTGGTTGAAAAGATTTTTTTCAATTTTCAATTTTTCAAAAGCTTGGTAACAATAGGGAAACGTCAGTGGGATTTTCATGTCTGTATTTTTCAAATATTGTAACGTCACTCTAACATTTTTTTGAGTTTTCAATACAAGAGTGCTGTTTGTTCAGTTTTTAGTATATTTGTGACGTCACAAATATATTTTTAAAACACGCATCACGGCCGCAATTTTGGGAATTCAGGTAAAAGAAAAAATACGGGTACATTATTTTCAACCACACTTTCGATTAAGCCAATAAAAAAACAAGTGAGTATGCCTTCACGTGCGTGAGTCTCAGTAGCGCATTTTCTCAAAGAGGCATATTGTGAACGTAAAGAAAGGTTGAAGGAGAAACACCATTCCTTGCCCACTTTCTTCATTCGAAACTCATTGTGATATTTTGTTATCAGAATAGGGTACTTGCCAATGAAATAGATTAGAATGAAAATTCTCTCACTCATTGATATATTTTTTTGTTCGAGGGCGGGAGCTGAGAGCGGCGACTAATCAACAGTAGTCTATTCTTTCCCATTTTTAGTCGGCTAACCATATAGCGGAAGAATTAGATCGCTATGTCTTCGGGTTTATGTTTTCCATTTATCTCTTACTTTGAGGACAGCGTGTGGGGGTGGCAGCATTCGGCAAAGTAACTGTTGCACAGTTTGAGCTAGGAGTTTCTAAATGTTTAAGGAAATATGACAATCAGTGAAAATTATGAAAGTTTGGGGGCGGGAGCTGGAGGCGGCGACTAATCAAAAGTGGCCTATCTCTTCCCATTTTCAGTCAGCTATCTATATAGCGGAACAATTAGATCGCTATGTTTTCAGGGTTATGTTTTACATCTATCTCTTACTTTGGGGGCGGCGTGTGGCAGCGGCAGAGTTTGGCAAAGAAATGCTTCCACAGTTTGAGTTTGGGGAGTTTCTGAATGTTTGAGGTAACACTAAAATGTAAATCAGTGAAAATTTTTGAAATTTGCACTTTTTTCTTTTTGGGTGGAAGTTGGAGACGGCGCGATGTCAAAGGTAGCCTATTCTTTCCCATTTTTAGTTAGCTATCCATATAGCGAAAGAATTAGATCGTTATGTCTTTGGGTTTATGTTTTTCATTCATCTCTCTCTTTGAGGGCATCGTGTGGGGGCGGCAGCATTCGGCAAAATAACTGTTGCACAGCTTGAGTTGGGAGTTTCTAAATGAAAGGAAAATATGACAATCAGTGAAAGATGTGATAAATGCATTTTTTCTTGTTTGGAGGCGTCAGCTGGAGGCGGCGGCTAATTAAAAGTGGCCTATCTTTTTCCAATTTCAGTCAGCTATCGATATAGTGAAAAAATTAGATCGCTTTGTCTTCAGGTTCATGTTTTACATTTATCTCTCACTTTGGGGGCGGCGTGTGGGAGCGGCAGAGTTTGGCAAAGAAAATCTTGCACAGTTTGAGTCAAGAGTTTCAGAATGTTCGAGGTAAGATTATCAGCTGAATCAGTGAAAATTGTTGAAAGTTGCACTTTTTTCTTTTGGGGGCGGAAGCTGGAGGCGGCGACATATCAAAAGTAGCCTATCCTTTCCCATTTTTAGTCAGCTATCCATATAGCGAAAAACTTAGATCGCTATGACTTCGGGTTCATGTTTTTCATTTATCTCTTACTTTGGGGGCGGCGTGTGGGAGCGGCGTGTGGGAGCGGCAGCGTTCGGCTGAGCAAATGTTGCACAATTTGAGTTGGCGGTTGCTAAATGTTCAAGGGAACATCTCAATCAGTAACATTTGTGAAAGTTGCACTTTTTATCGTTCGGGGGCGGAATCTGGGGGCGGCGACTAACCAAAGGTAGCCTATCCTTTCCCATTTTTAGTCAGCTATTTATTTACCGAAAGAATCAGATCGCTATGTGTTCGGGTTTATGTTTTTTATTTTAAAGTGATTGGGGGCGGTTTTTAGCAGTTTTTTCATGTCGGCGGCGCATATTGGAGACGGAATGTTTCTTGGCTTACGTTTATAAGTGGCAACTATGTATTATACAAAAAATGAGAACACCAGAGCATCAGGTCTGATAGAAAGTGCAATATTATGTTATTTCAAGTTTATCGGGGGCGGTTTTCCCTATGTTGGCGGCGCAATATAGACATCCAACATAGCCTAGCCCTCCTTTGGGAGTGGCAGCTATGTAATAGCGAAAAAATTAAAAAGCTAGGTCGTCTAGTTTGGGAGGTGTTCGAGGAACGGACGGACGGACGGACGGACGGACGGACGGACGGACGGACAAAGCGGTTGCAATAGCGATTTTCATCAAGATGGAAAATGCGCTAAAAATAGGCAAGTATACTCTATACACTGATAGAAAGGACCACCAGATTCATCCGCTTGAAAAGTAGTCCCGAGCGTTACCCGCGAAATTTAAAATTCCAGTTAGAAAGAGGTGCTTATTTCCGTTAATCACAGCTAAGTGCTATGGTAATTTTAAATGACACCAGTTTAACACCAATTTTAATGAATGAGAAAATAATATTTTTGAATGAAGCTGATTTTATTACACAACACTCACAACAGCCGAGCCGACTAAAAATAACAAACATCATAGAGAAATGGAGGTTAGAAATCGTACGTAATTGTCAAACTCGCTGAATGTAATGCCATTGGCTTGGCGTAGGAATAATTTGCCCGGGTAAGACTACCAACCGAACAAAACTAATATTAGTTCCAAACGCGCCTATGTTGTTACAGTCTTTGGTGCTTTTGTTTGCTATAGGTTACATCACTGAAATTCGAAAAAGTCCGTTCTATCGGTGTACAGACTATACCCCATTATTTGCTCTTATACATACCACGGAGTAAAGCGTCATTACAGCCTACGGGATTCTATCTCACCTCGGCACGCCTCGGTAATATACTGAATCCCTTGGCTGTAATGAGACGATTTCCGTCTCGGTATGTAATATACTATTCCCAATTTTCCAAAAGTTTTACAGTTGAAAATTTGGAATCTGCTTATCGCCGAGAGCTAACTCAAATGATAGAGCTCACAAGGAAGCCCTTAATTGACAATTCTCACAATGGAAATGGAGGAGGCTTTGAGTTTTTCCGGGCAATTCAAACAAAAACTTTTTGACAAAATGATCAGTTTCCTGCAAATTTTGCTTGAATCCATCTATCTCCTAAACTCCAAGGCCCGTATTCATACCCCACTTTTAAGCCACATTTAGCATGCCTCTAACAAAAAGCGCTCGGCTACCTGATCAAAGTTGTCGTATTCATACATCCTTTTCGTTTTAAGGCCATCTTAGCGCAAGCATCAGCAGGGTGGTACAAATTCTGACAGGCGACAGTTGACGGCAAAACAACAGACATTTTAGCTGTGTTTTGACACATATTTTCAAGGTTATGCCATTTCAGAACGCGATTTGCTTAGAAAAGCAGCTTCCTTATTAATCCTGCACTGCAGAAGGACCTTATATGGTAATTTCAGGCTCTAATCGTCCCA
Source organism: Anaspis maculata (assembly GCA_949128115.1). NCBI lineage: Eukaryota > Metazoa > Arthropoda > Insecta > Coleoptera > Scraptiidae > Anaspis > Anaspis maculata. The sequence goes on along the minus strand of OX421964.1, from coordinate 78,581,494 downwards.
ACAAGCCCAACTGGAAAACAAATTGTCAACACATCTACTGTTCCTAATGTTCGTATCAATATTTACGAAGAAGTCAAACAGTAATCAAAGTTGGAGCTCGTGATAGAAAATATTGGCGATATTTTTGTACTTTTTAGGAGCGGCACATATTGGCATTTTGCTAGGTAATTGGCAGTTACCGCTAGAGACAACCAGAAGTACCCAGGGTAGTGCAATCCTTCCATTTACATCTCAAGAGTGTTGTAAGTGTTCATATGTGTTATGTGTGTTATGTGTATCATATCGCAGAGAAAGTCATTTGCAAAATCATCGCTTAAGTTTTGAAATTATATCAAATGTAAATAGTAATATTTATAATGGTGGGTTAATGGGTGGGTGAATCTATCAATTACATAAAAAAGTTTTGTACCTAGCATTGTTATCAATCCCTTTCGCTTATGTTCTAGTCGAATTTGTACCAACCTGTTCGAATATTCAATTACGCGCCGGGAATCTTACTCTTTTGACAACCAAACGGAAGCGCACTGTAGTATAGGAAAATAGTGTATTAGGGCACCTTTTACGTCCTGTCAGGGCCCATCTAAATAAAGAAGGTGTTGATTTGGCAACTTTGTGAAATGTACTCAAAACTACCTACCCGAAGGTAGGCGCAGGTAGGTGAGAACTCCAAGTCGCTTTCATAGGCGCTTTCGTTTTGCCAGCAGGAGCTGCTCGGGGTAGATCACTAGACAAAGAAAGTAGTTCAAGCTGGGCCGTGATTGGTATATGTATCTACTTTCTTCATCTAGTGATCCACCCGAAGCAGCTCCTGCCGCAAAACGAAAGTGGCTCATTTTGCGCCAAGAGCTGTTCCGGGTAGATCACTAGATAGAGAAAGTAGATACATACACCAATCACGGTCTAGATGGATCTATTCTCTTTGTCTAGTGATTTACCAAGAGCAGTTCCCCCTGGCAAAACGAAAGCGCTGGCAACTCTTGCTACGTCGATGTACTGCGGATTGCATAAAACTTTCAGGGAGTTTCTTCCACAGTATCAAGAATAGCGGCATGGACCTGTTAACTTGAGAAATGGACACCTGTTCGACTGTTTTGTCTAAGTCGTCCTCGTCTTGAGTGCAGTAAATAGTAAAGGAGTATGACTGGAAGCGCGCTAAGAATTTTAGCGAAGAAAAAAATCAGACATTGCATTTTGTGCCGGTAAACAAGTCGTAATCGAGGACAGGTCCAGCAACGCCAAGATGACGACGGTCATGAAAAGAAAAAAATCGGTTGTGTCACCCCAAAACTTTCCCGACTAGTATCCAGGGCTATGTTTCGGAAAACTTTGTTTCGTTGACGAACGTTCCTTTGAGTGGGAATTTGGAATTAGAGAAAAAGATTGGAAATAATTTGTAGGAAATTGGAAATTTAGTCAGGAAAATTTCTAATCTTATTCCATATCATCTTATTGTGAGAATCGTCTATCAAGGATTCACTTCAAACTTCATCATTCAAGTCCGGTCTCGAAAACCCAAGTTGGTTTTACATTTTCAACCGCAAAATTCCCGGGAAATTGGAAAAAAAGTTGAAAAATGTTCAAGAACAAGTAACCTCTTGTTTAAAAAAACCCCACGCCCACAACAGATTTTTCTTATTGCTGGCGAGTTGCATTGCTGGTAAAAACCGGGAAAAATCGGTTACCGGTTTTGTTGATTCCCGGTTTCCGTAAAACCGGTATTGAAAGCTCACTTTGAAAAAACCGGTACTGAAAGCCGGCTTCGAAAATCGGCATCGAAAACCGCCTCCGAAAACCGGTATTGGAAACCGGCTTTGAAAACTGACACTTGAAACCGCTCCGAGCCGGTCTTCAGCTATCATCAAAACCGCGATTTTCGGAGTCGGCTTTCAAAACCAATTCGGTTACCAGCACTAATTTTAAGGTGAAATTTCGACCTTATACACGTAATTTCGACTTCAAACACGAACTAGTACTTCGACTTTGATCTTGACATTCCGACTTCAAGCAGGAAATTTCAACTCCATACGCAAAAAATCATTGATTTCTTTAATGTGAAACTTCCGACTTGAGACAAAAAAAAATTCGACTTTCAACTCGAAATTTCGTTCATCTCAAATTTCATCTCAAAACTGACAAACTTTGACTTTTGCTGCAAAATTTTGACTTCAAACACAAAAAACTTGACCTATTGATTATCTCGAAAGTTCCACTTTAAACACGAAATTTCAACTTTGAGCATGAAAATTAGGACTTTTAACGCGGAATATCTAACTTCTAGACCTCTATTGTGAAATAAATAAATAATAAATAAATAAATAATTTATTTTACTCACACCGAGACAACAGTGTGAGTAATAGTCGGGGAGGAGAAAAGACTATGAGTTACACTTAAATAACACAATTAAACAGGTTTATAGAACAAATACATACACAAATTCACAACAATGTATACTTATTATTGAACAAGTACAACAAGTTTAACAAGTGCCTACCAATCGCAGGCCAAAAACTCACCGATGGAATAAAAACTTTTGCTAAGGAGCAAAGAATGTACCTCTTTTTTGAAGGAGGTGTAGCTGGTGAGCTTCCTGGCCGCAATCGGCAGCTTGTTGCCGACTTGAATACGAAAAACTTGAATTAAAACTTCGAAGTAGTAAGACTTTGAATTTTATCTTCGAGTTTACACTTGAAAACCAATAATATTTGATTTTTAATGCGAAACTTGGACTTTAAACACGGGAAACTTGAATAAAATGTCGAATATTTGACTTCCAAACAAGAAATTTCCACTTTCAACATGAAAACTTCGACTTCGAATAGGTACGAAAGATCTAATACGGAAGTTTCTACTTTTATCTTGGAATTTCATCCGACAAACTTTGACATCTTTGATTTGAACAAGAAAAACTTCAATTATAGCTCTTCAATGACAAAATTTCGACTCACAACGTTTAAAATTCGACTGTCAATTCTTAAAATTTCACTTTCAACCACGAAATTTTGCCCTCATTAAATACGGAAAATTACAACTTTCAACAAGAAAACTTTGACTTCAAAAACAAAAACTTTTGACTTTTACCACATGAAACTTGAATTTTCACTACGCAATAGTGACATGACTTTGAACATAACAATCTTGAATTTTGGTGGAAAAATTTCATTTTGAGCACGAAATTTCGACTACAAACACGAACGAGTCCGATTTTGATTTTGACATTCCGACTTCAACCACGAAATTTTGACTCCACGCGAAAAACGTTGAACTTTACATCTCGAGATCTTGATTTTTATCACGTAAAACTCCAGACTTCAAACAAGAATTCTTTTGTTTTTTATTAAGAATACATTTATTGCAACATTATTGACTTGGAACACGAAAAACTTGACTTGAATCTCGAAAATTTGGCTCAAACACGAAATTTTCACTTCAAACATGAAAACTTCGACTTTAATCTGGAGACTTTGACTTCAAACACAAAAAATTTGGACTTGAAACAGTAATTTGACAGTGTTATTTCTTTCTATATTTTTGGAATTATTCTGAAATTTTTCAAACCATTTTGGCATTGAACACGAAAGATGTGATACGAAAGACTTCAACTTTATCTCGAAACTTCTACTGCAAATGCAAAAATATCTAGTTTTATCGTGAATTCTTGACTTCGAATACAAAAAATTTTTGACTTTAATATTTGGAAATTTTCACTTCAAACATGATAATTCCGATTTTAATCTCGCATGTTGGCTTTCAACACAAAATTTTCAATTCAATCACGGAAGATTTTGACTTTTGACCTCGCTTTTGACTTAAAATTTTGACTTTCAACTTTGAACACAAAAGAGCTAACACGGAAAACTTCGACTGCTATCTCGGAATTTCGACCTCAGATGCAAGAGCCTTTTACGTGCATCATGAATTTTTGACTTCAATATTGAATTGTAGAGTCGAATAGGAAGTTTCGACTTCAAACACTTAAGATTTTGGCTTAGATCTCGACTTAAAAAACGAAAAGCTCCTACTTAAGTCTGGAAACTTCGACTTTGAACACAAAAAAAAGTCGACTTGAAACACGAAAAACCTCTAGGTACTTTAAACCCAAAAAACTTCGACTTTCTATCTGGGAATTTCGAATTGGAACACGAAAAGCTACGACTTTTATCTTGAAATTCCGACTTGAAAAACGACAAACTTCGACTTTTATTGCGAAAACTTGAATGCAAATTACTTACAAAGAACTTCGACACCAATTAAGAGCTAAAACGAAAAAATTCGACGTCAAACATGAAAATTATGCTTCAACAAAAAAACTTTATATTCACTTGAAATTTTTACTCCAGGCGCAAAAGCCTTTGACTCTAATCTGAAAATTCTAGGTCGAAAAACTGACGGTCATATCGATATTTTGACTTCAAACACGAAATTTTGACTCTGAACGTGAAAATTTCAACTTGAACCAAGGAAAGTTGAGTTTTAGTCCGACTCTTGGACTCAACTTTGACTCTCAAGTTTCGAAAATTCGACCTAAACCACGAAATCTTGACTTTGAGCACCGGAAAGTTATGGACAGGGAGCTGGTGCCTCAAAACTTACGTCATAAGGTACAAGGTGTTCACGATAAAATTCACCCCCCCTCTAGGAGATTCCCCTTTGAGATATTTTGAAAAACTAAAAACTTTTTCTCAACAATTTTTCCCAGGGTTCTTGAATCGATCGTCTAAAAGTTTTCAATTGGTACCGTATACAGGGTGTGACATGTAACTTTTTTTATTTCAAACACAACACCCTATATTTTAATACGTCATTTGATGAAGCCTCTCTTTCTGATTACAAAAATATATAACATTAATAATTTACTTTGACAAGAGGCTGTCAAAAAAATTATAAAATAGGTAGTCAAATAAATCAAAAATTAAAAATTACGCGACACCCTGTATTAGGAACGAATTGGACCATTTTTCCATGCAAAGTTGAATTCCGCAGATAAAATGCTGCGAGAATAACTTTTTTTCGAGTGAACTGTAGAAACCAAAGCCATCTTGCCGCAAAACAAAATTATGTGACTACCTATTTTATTATTTTTTCGAAAACTTACTTGTCAAAATAAATCATAAGTGTCATATATATTTGTAATCAGAAAAAAAGGTTTAATCAAATAACGGAATAAAATATAGGGTGTTGCATTTAAATCAAAAAAGTTACATATCACACCCTGTATACGGTACCAATTAGAAACTTTTAGAGGATCGATTTGAGGTCCCTGAGAAAAATCGTGGAGAAAAAGTTTTTAGTTCTTCGAAATATCTTGAAGGGGAATCAACTGGAGGGGGGTGAATTTTATCGTGAACACCCTGTACATGGATGTACATTTTAATCCTGTAGGTCTGATGTGCGTTGATAAGGTTGTTAAAAATTGCTTTGTCTTACATGTCAGACGGGGTAGGCGGCTTTAGGCTGGTATGAGCTTGTCAATTTTCGGAAAAAATGGCCAAAACAATGCTTCAAGGAACGTGAATTGAACCAACTGGATTGTGTGTGGGAACATCCCCTTAATCAAAAATATGGTCGTAAGGCACAATTTTTGGGGGCTTTCGGTCCATAAGACAAGTTTGGAATTTTCAAAAAAGCAGCAAAATTTATCAATCTTTTCACAGGCGTTTTCTTGACTAACCCACTGAGTGTGATATGTATTTGTAATCAGGATGGAAGACGGAATCGATTTCCATGTTGAAATACAGGGTGTACAATTTGAGAAACATTTTTCGATGCTGCATCCTGTAAGCGATGTACAATTAAGAATTTTTGTGAACAGATTCGAAGCCTACGTAAAAAGTCATGTGAGAATCGTTTTTCATTCCTAAAATTATGTCAAAGTAAAAGTCTCCAGGAAGAGGTGAATTTTGCCACTTTTTGAAAATTTCAAACTTGTATTATGGACCGAGAGCCCTCAAATTTTTTGTCTTAATACCCGATTTTTTATTAAGGGAATGTTCCCACACAAAAGCCCGTTGGTTTCGTTCATGTACCTTATGACGTAAATTTTTGCCATTTTTCGAAAATTGACAAGCCTATACCAGCCTAAAGCCCCCGGTCTGACATGTAAGACAAAGAAATGTTCAACAACCTCACCAACGCACAATAGACCTACAGGGCTTAAATCATGTACCTATGACGTGAGTTTTGAGGCACCAGCTCCCTGTCCAATTATTCGAGAGGCTTGATCAAGCTGGAATCTACATGAGATCGTTTCCAAAAAGATTGAAGGTTCAAGTGTTCACACAACTGTAAAACGTGTCCAGTTCCATGCCAAAAATGCATGATTAAGACATTCATCTATCTGCCTGACTAGCAGATAAATTTCCAGGGCGTATAGGTTATGTACAAATGAAAGAAGAGAAAAAGTGGCGCAATAACTCACCAATGACTCGGGAGCATTGGCACAAATCCAATAAAAAAGATGAGCGAAAAAAGGAAACGGCAAAAAGTAAAAACTTTGAAAGCTCTCCTCGATTCCCTCCAGTTTTCCCTGCGGTTCTCTCATCCTGTACATCATTTCTACTTTATTCAAAGAATATCGGTACCTACTCGTAGAGCCCGCTGATACTCACCCGTCATCAATCACAATTTATTATGACAAAGCAAAACGACTGATAACACAAACAAATTACCATTATAGCATTACCCGTTACATAAGAAAAAGAAAACAAAAAGTTTTGCCTCGATGATTTATAATACTCGAGCTCTGCGGACACACAAGCCTCCTCCTGAGGTCGGAAGGCTATTAATAATATAATTTAATGGTGCACACAGAGAGGGAAGTTGCTGAAGCTAATTAGTTCATGCTAATTCTGCATAATTATGTTTCTCTTTCGCATCAGCGCGATAGAAAATGACCATTGAAAGTTTAAAGTTGTAATGATGAGAAAAAGACGTGTACTACATGCTCTTCTTGTTCGTTTCAATAAAGTTTATTGCAAATTGAATGGCTCTGCTTTGGGTACTTAAGTACACTCGGTCGATTACAAGTGCAACGACCCTACATGAAGTTTTGATCAGCAAAAACCGTAGACTGTAATAATAATAATGTTTTTTTTTTCAGAAAGTAGGTTGAATAAACGATAAAATTAAAGAAATACGGACTGGCGGCTACTTGACGATGGTTAAAATGCTTCCTGTAAATCAAATAACAAGGTGAGAATCCCTACAGACCAAATCTTCTACAATCTCAGGCTTAAGGAAGGATTTCGATTTTGTGTTCTATTTTCGTTGGACCCACCGCCGAAATGGTAGAAAATTCCAGCAGTAAAAGAAGTAAAGAAGAAGGCTGCAGAAACAAAAGAAATGTTAGAGGCTACAAACAAGAGTGCATGTACTGGATTTTTGTGAGGTCCTACAAATTGAAAAATTGGTTGTGTCACCTCAAAACATTCCCGACTAGTATCCAGGAACCTATGGAAATTTTTGTTCGAAACGTGCCTTCGGCTGGGGAGTTGGAATCAGATTGAAAGATTGAAAATAATTTGCAGGAAATTGAAATTTTGCCAGGAAAATTTGAACTTTTCCGGAAAAACCTCAAATCTTATTCCAAATCATCTTATTGTAAAAATCGTCAATTGAGGCATTACTGATAAGCTTCATCATTCAAGTCCGGTCTCGAAAACCCAGGTCGGTCTTACATTTTCAAAAGGAAAATTCCTGGGAAATTGGAAAAAAATTGCTGGAAAATGTTCAAGAACCAGTTACCTCTTGTTCAAAAGAAAGGAGAAAACCTGTTCACGCGAAAAAAAGTTGGATCAACCACATGTCGAAATTTGCACTGCAGTTTTTTCAAATTCACGGAATGTGCAAATTTCATTTTCAAAAATTATCGTCGGAAACCGGACCCGTGTCGATTTTGGAAATGGGTTTACACGACTCCCAATCCAATCTACTTTCGATATCAGTTGGAATTTTTCGAAAAAAGTCGATTCCCGAAAAGGAATGAGTTTTTTAGTAAAGTCCTGGCTCAAAAGCGAGTCGTCCTGGTCAAAACACGGGCGAGAGGCAACGACTAGGAGAAATTTTGAAAATTCATAACGCCCGACTGGAAAATGATAGGAAACTGCAACTGCAGACTTAATTTGATTCTTTTGTTGTGTTGCTTTCTTCCGAATTTGATTCCAATCCTCGTTCCAATCCTTCTGATAGATTTCAAATAATTTAATGGTGAAGTTTTTTGAACTTTGACATCTAACATCATTTGACAGATGACAGATAAAGCAATACTTTTAACTGTTATGAATACAGTTTTTCAAGGGCTCCTAAATGACATATTGCAAGTCAAGTTCCATGAGATATAGCTTCTGGCATTTGTTGATAGTGACAGATGACAGCCAAAAACTGATGGGCCAATTCCACAGAAAAATCATGTCCGCATACCAAATTTCAAGTCGATCGGGTTAACGGTTTGGCAGTTAACGTGGAAGATTACAGATAGATACATAGACACACAGACACGGAGTCAAACAAAGAGAAATCATTCTGGAAATGGTCTTAATCGTCTTGGGGCACTATTACAATACTTTCCTTCCATGTTAGAGGGGGGGAAGTAAAATTTAGTAGTCAGGCTGAAGTTCTTGGATTTTCCAAATTTTTGAAAAAAAACATGTTTAATCAACAAATTGAAGTCCCAGAAATACCAGTTCTAGTTTCCTGATTTTTATCTACAGTTAGCCATCTTTTCCGATTTTTTCTGTTGAACGGTTACAAAATAATTGGTGATTTCCCTTCTGCATATTTTACTTTCCCGACCCATGGAAGGGAATATATTGTAATCGTGCAGAAAAAAGTTTCGAGATTTCGCTGGATATATCCATTTTCAGGTCCCCCAAGACGATTGAGACCATTTCTAGAATAATGTCTGTCTGTCAGTCTGTCTGTCTGTGTGACGGTAAGTTTCCACGATAACTGCCGAACCGTTGACCCATCGACTTGAAATTTGATATGAGAACATGGTTTTTCTGTGGAATGAGCCCATTAGTTTTTGACTGCCATCTGTCAAACAGAAGTGTCACTATCAACAAATGTCAGAAGCTATATCTCACGAAACTTGAATTGCAGTATGTCATTTGGAATTCCTAAAAGTAGAGTGTATTCAGAACAGTTAGAAGTACTGCCCGATCTGTCATCTGTCAAATAATAAAAAATGTCAAATTTCAAACTTTACTATTCAATTATTCACAATTTATCCGATGGATTGGAACCAAATTTGGCAGGAAACAACACAACAAAAGAGTCAAATTAGATCTGCAGTTGCAGTTCTCCACCATTTTTCAGTCCGGCGCTATGAATTTCCTGAATTTCTCCTAGTCGTTGCCACCCGACAGGGCCTCTCGCCCGTGTTTTGACCAGGACGACTCGCTTTTGATGCAGGACTCCACTCAAAAATTCATCCCTGCTCGGGGATCGACTTTTTTCCAAAAATTCAAACTGATATCGAGAGTAGATTGAATTGGGCGTCGTGTAGACCCATTTTCAAAATCGACACGGTTCCGGTTTTCCGACAGTTATTTTTTCAACATGAAATTCGCACATTCAGTGAAGTTGAAAAAACTGCAGTGCAAACTTCGACATGCGGTGAGCCCCACGGAATATTCATTTTAGGTGCAGACATGCTGAAAATGAAAGTTGGAGAAAATTGAATTATTTCTTTGAGGAAAAACTTAGAAAATCGGACCTACGATTTTCGAGATTTCCTCTCTGGAAGAACTGCAAATTTTCCATTTTTTTATCCCGTGAACAGATATTTCATCATTTGTTTTTAAACAAGAGGTAACTGGTTCTTGAACTTTTCCCAACAATTTTTGTTTCCAATTTCCCGGGAATTTTCCGGATAAAAATGTAAAACCGGCCCGGGTTTTCGAGACCGGACTGGGATGATGGAGCTTAAAGTGAGGCCTTAATTGACGATTTTTAGAATAAGATGATTTGGAACTAGATTTGAGATTTTCCTAGAAAATTCTAATTTTCCTGGCAAAATTTTCAATTCCCTGCAAAATATTTTCAATCTTTCTCTCTAATTCCAATTTTCTACCCGAAGGGACGTTTCGAACAAAAATTCCCATAGGTTCCTGGATACTAGTCGCGGAAGTTTTGGGGTGGCACAACCGATTTAGGTCAAGTAAGGGAGCCCTTCAGTTCTACATTTTGTACATTATCTACAAAGCCACAGTACAGGATGTTCACGATAAAATTCACCCCCCCCTCCTCTAGGAGATTCCCTTTTGAGATATTTTGAAAAACTGAAAACTTTTTCTCAACGATTTTTCCCAAGGATCTTTAATCGATCTTCTCAAAGTTTTCAATTGGTACCGTATACAGGGTGTGACATGTAACTTTTTTATTTAAAATGCAACACCTTATATTTTATTACGTCATTTGATGGAGCCATTCTTTCTGATCACAAAGATATATAACATTTATGATTTATTTTGACAAGGAAGCTGTCAAAAAAATAATAAAATAGGTAGTCAAATTAATCAAAAAATAAAAATTACGCGACACCCTGTATTAGGAACAAATAAGACCATTTATCCATGCAGAGTTGAATTCTGCAGACAAAATGGCTGCGAGAACAACTTTTTTTTTAAATGAACTGTAGAAACCAAAGCTATCTTGCCGCGAAACAAAATTATTTGACTACCTATTTTATTACTTTTCCGACAACTTACTTGTCAAAATAAATCATAAGTGTCATATATATTTGTAATCAGATTAAAAGGCTCCACCAAATGACGGAATGAGATTTAGGGTGTTGCATTTGAAATAAAAAAGTTACATATCACACCCTGTACACGGTAGCAATTAGAAACTTTTAAAGGATCGATTTGAGGTCGTTGGGAAAAATCGTGAAGAAAAAGTTTTTAATTCTTCGAAATATCTCGAAGGGGAATCTACTGGAGGGGGGTAAATTTTATCGTGAACACCCTGTACAATAATCAATTTTACATCAATTCAAATTTTTCAGTTTAAGCAGAAATAGTCTGAAGATCCAAAGACAAATTTTCTTAAAGTCAGCAACAGTGTTCATTTTATCATAAAAGTTACCAAATGAACACTCAATAATGTAGTGATTTCTGCTAAACGATCGAATTCAGTATAAAATGGAATTTTATCTGGTCTTTCCAACATTTATTTTCTCCTTTCGATTTTTTCCATCCCGCACCTCCCTTTTAGCCAATAAAAGAATTAGAGCGTCTCAGCTTCCGGTCTCCGTACACTTCATTAGTTCCGTTGCCAATATCACTGCGTAAATCACGACGCCTCCAGATACAGCTCCTCCGGCTCGTTCCCTCTTCCTTTTATCTTCCGGCAGCAAAAAGAATAGACAGTGTAAGCAGTAAAAGACAAATGGGCTAATAAAATGTTCGAGAGGACGCCCGGGCATGTTTGATCCCGGATTCGTCCCCTCCGATGATTCCCATAAATGCCGATTTTTAATGCCGTCTCAAAAACGGAAAAATTAAATCTGAGCGGGCCTGTGCCTTCCGATTTGAATTGCAAAAGAGCGGAGAATGATGATCGTTATTTTCGGCAGGAATTCATTCATTTGTCCAAGCCCATCGCGTTTTCCTTCTATGTTATTTGAACAGGGCATCAACTGGAGCATTCCGCCTCAAAATAATTGTTTTCAAGTAATAATTGCGGATTTTTTTTCAAACCCACAATTTGTTACACGGCGCTTTTTTCAATAGAGTAAGCTATGGGAAAATTTTGTTGTGTTTGTGCGAAACTATGTTACAAAAATAGGGAAACGTGATTTTGATCGAAGTGAAAATGTGCTGAAATCGTCCTGACTGGTTGGTCCCTCTTCGTTTATGCCGGTTAGTGACGGTCACTAAATAAAATAAAGCCGAAGCGCAGCAGCGACAGAACTAAAGAAAATGGAATGGAAATGCTCATTGTTCAGTGGCCCCAGTGAGGTCAAGAAAACTTCTTGAAAAAGAAATTAATTCATGGAGCTGTTCGCAAGTGGTACTTTCAAGTTTTGTTTTTATCAACTTTTACTTCAAAACCAAAAGATCTGGAAAATCATATCATAATATAGTGCTACCCAAGCTTGAAGGTACATGAGCCGTGGACAATATGCAAACTAACGCAAATTCTGGCCGATCTGATGAAAAATATGACTCAAATTGTCAGAACGCATGGCAGCGAATCAGGACTCGTGTAAGCTTGATGGCACTGCATAAGCTTTTTCCGAGAAAATATAAAATTTACCCCTTACTGAAATATACTATACCTACCTACCTAATGAAATTTCATTAATCACACTGGATGCCACGCCGTTCCGGCCAGGTCATTGATTATCCCCAGCCATAATTTGCGCTTTCCCACACACAATCATAAAGCTTTTCATTTCCCCGGGCTCGAGCTTTGAGCTGCTCTCGACCTTCCGTTATATAATATTATACTTCCAACATTCAATTATTTTCGTTTGATAAATTTCCATGAAATTTCCTCCGCGGTTTTCCTTCTGCTGAAGCGCGCGGTAAAATAATTAATTTTTTCAACAAACGAGGAACCCTTAACCTCAAACCGACCGGGCATACCTACAACCATCAAAATTCAGAATAGACGCCTGCTTGCCTTTTCATGAAGGCATCTACCTAAATTAATTTTTGTGCAGAATGTAAGTTAGCGGGTACTACTTACAAGGTATCCCTTTCTTCGAGAATGTTGTTGCTCTTGTCCACCGCCACGCTGTGTCGTATCGAAGGCTGTCTTTTGAAATTCCCTGAAACACAATATGAAATATGAAAAACTCTGCTGAAACAATCCGTTTATATCCTAGACAGACTGCACGTTAATGATCATTGCACTTAATGATCAATCACGTTAAATGACGATTGCGAATTTGGGGGTGACACACTACACGACACAGATACCTATCCCACGGATACTTACGGAAAAACCTATTCCTTCATCAATAAATTCGACTTTGCCAAAAACAGAGTGCCGCCAACCGATATTCAGCTACAAGTTCGCAATGTTCGTATCATCCAAATTCCGCGAATAGGTGGTCATTTCTTATGTAAAACGGGGAGTTTTTGATTTTCTGCACGTGCTTATACGTGCACGCTACGGGCATTATCTCATAATTTGGTACAAGAGATGTTGTTGCAAGAGGCAAGACACAAAATCCAGTTCCTCCATTACAGAAATACGTGTCTGACACTCTGAATTGCGTACTGAAATGACAGACTAGATGACAGATATCGCGAATCATTATTGCAGAAAAGCTGGCCAACGGTATTCAAAAATCACGGCGATGATGCACGACCACCTGCGATTATTCGGCGATTATGATCACTCCTAGTTGATGATCATTGAGGTCCTAAATGACGTTCTAAATGATCATTAAGTAAATGACGACGTGGCACACTAGTAATTTATATCGTGATTTACGCTTAATGATCAATAAGCTTTCTAGTCTGTCAAGGGTATTAGAATGAAGCTGAAGAAAGCAGTTGAAATTAAATAACGGAAAAAGGTAACCAACAATTCAGTAAGAAAGGGTCAATTCACTGTCGACTTAAGGCAGCAGTCGCAAATATCAATCAGTGTATTACTGGTTGCTATATTTCGTTGTTGTAATCGAAACGCTCGATATTATTTGGTAATAACTGGATTTTCACAAGATACTGCCCTCCAAAGTTCACTTTTTCCGGATTTCAGAAACTTGTAACTCAGGAACGTTTTAACAGAATTGACGTGAATTTAGCTTAGACTCGTTTGTCGAAACTACCTACGGACCTGCCAAATTTTTGGAAAATCCAACAAGTGGCGTAGATGTATGAGGGTAATTAATTTAGAAGGAGACGAAAAACAGTTGACTTGAGGTGGCCCCCCATAACTTGTACGCCGATGGTTGCATTCTTCCAAAGTTGACAGATTGACAGATAGTTTTGACAAACTGGCTTATGCTAAATTCAAGCTCATTTCCTCAAAAGATTCCTTTGTTACTTTTTGAAATCCGAAAAAAGTGAACTTTGAAGGGCTGTACCTTCGTCATTAGGCCAGACTTTGCAAAATGGTGTATAAACAATTGAAGTGGCCCACCCAAAATTTTTAATGAAGTTCAAAGTGCCCTAGCTCCCGAAAAAATAAGACTAATTCCAAATTTTTCCTTTTCCTACATAACTACGCTCTTTGATCATCAGAGGACAGATACAGAATTAAGTTCAAATCTTCCTTGTTGGTTATACAGGGCGTCGCGTAAAACCCTTCAAAAACTAAAAAGTTTGAGTAACTCCCAATTCGAAAAAACATGTTTTTGGATATTGTCAACTGGTCCAGGGAGACCCATATTTCGAAACGGTTTTTCAATTTTCCGATTATCGTTCTTCACTACAGGGTGATTCGAGAAAAACAACTTCTTGGTTTTTTGGTCATAACCTTTTACCTTGTTGACCCATTTTTATAATCTGTAGCTCATGTTAAAGCTAAAGCTTCAGGGAACAAGAATATGTCTTCGAAATTGATGCAGAAGAAAACTTTAAATTGAGACTCTGCATCAAAAATGACACGGATCTGAATAACCCCAAAAATCAAATCTGGAGATGAAACTCGTCCGAAATCAATTTGCTTCATAGTGAATCATTCAAATGATCATTTCAAGATATACCTCTTCCCGTATGAAAGAAGATTTCTTGACGAAGGAACTGAATCATGACTGCATGTTTTCAGAAAAAAATCAGTGTCCCTCTGACCTGAAAACTAATGTAACCTACGTTACGAACAACAAAGCTGGCCATTGGATTCAGAAACATTGTTGGATGTCTCTCGGTTCAATAATAATTACCAGCTTTGATATTTGAAACGTAGGTAACATTAGTTTTCAGGTAAGAGGGACACTGATTTTCTCCTGAAAACCTGCAGCCATAATTTAATTCCCTCGTCAAGAAATCTTCTTTTATACAGGAAGAGGTATATCTTAAAATGATCATTTTGAATGGTTCACTTTGAAGCAAATTGATTTCCGACGAGTTCAATCTCCAGATCTGATTTCGGGGGTTATTCAGATCTGCGTCATTTTTGATGCAGAGTCTTAATTTCAAGTTTTCTTGGGCATCAATTTCAAAGACTTATTCTTGTTCCCTGAAGCTTCAGCTTTAACATGAGCTACAGATTATAAAAATCGGTCAATAAGGAAAAAAGCTATGACCAAAAAAGCAAAAAGTTGTTTTTTCAAATCACCTTGTAGTGAAGAAAGATAATCGGAAAATTGAAAAACCGTTTCGAGATTTCGGTGTACCAACCTCCCTGGATCAGTTGAAAATATTCAATAACTGTTTTTTTCAAATTGGGAGTTACTCAAACTTTTTAGTTTTTGCAGGGTTTCACGCGATGCCCTGTATAACCAACAAGGAAGATTTGAACTTAATTCTGTATCTGTCCTCTGATGATCAAAGAGCGCAGGTATGTGAGAAAAGAAAAATTTTTGAATTAGTCCTATTTTTTCGGGAACTAGGGCGCTTTGAACTTCATCAAAAATTTTGGGTGGGCCACTTCAATTGTTGAGTGGTTCAGGTTTTCGTCATATCTTGACGAGATCTACCCACAGTTCAATTTTTTGCTATCATCGCTGAAACACCTTGTATGTTCTATTTTTAGACAAAGTCGATTCATTGGAAAACTTTATTGTAAAACATCAGTGAAGCTTCAAAATCGCAAGTGGATAACTTGGGAAATCTCATTGTTCAAGATGGCCTGAAGGAACGTCAACGATAAAGATTTGACATATGCATTTCGATTGTCTATTGAAAGTACATGTTCACTTGAAATTTGAAGTCGATCGCTTGAAAAATTTGAAGTTCAAGATGGGAAACGTCAAAATTGAAAATTTGACAGATGCATTTGGATTGTTAAGTGAGGGTGGTAAGGGTAAGTACCAGTAAATTTTAAATGGAGTTGACGGCTCACCAAAGGGACCTGTGAGCGGGGCTGAACAGAAAAACCAAAATCGTTTCGAACGAGTCCATGTGTTGAAATAGGGGAAGCAACACCGTCAGCTGGAGGGCTGGACCATTACCAGATCACAGGGGAACCCGAGGGGGGACCCAAATCCCACTGACAAATGTCAAATTTGACATAAGCTATCGATCTTCTATCAAATGGAGGTATACATATTGAAAATTTGAACCCGATCCTTTAAGGAATGCAAAAGATATCCAAGATATCAAGAAAATCAAATTATAGCCTCTGAAACGTCAAAATGTCAAATGGACGGAATGACGTGACTGCCACTTTTTTCGAATGCTAAACCCCAATTTTTTCCCAGAAATGAACAGATTATCAAGTTCTGATTACTGCACATAATTTTTGAAATAATAATTTTTGAAGTTGAGAAAATGTGTTTTAATTTTACGAAAAAAACACAGGCGGCATTTTTTCAAGAGAAGGTTTTCTACGAGGTTTTCTACTACATCACACCTGGGTATTTTGCCAGGCGCTGGTACGAAAGAGCGCAGGTCAAAAAAGCGCGGTACAAAAAAGCGCAGAGAAAAGAGCGCATGGACAAAACAGCGCACGGACAAAAGGGCGCACGTTAAAAACGGCGCACGGACAAAAGAGCGCATGTACAAAATGGCGCACGGACAAAAGAGCGCAGGTCAAACTGAAAAGAACTCTGGGTTGTCATTCTGGAAAATTAGTTGTCAGTGATTTGAAAATTTGGCAATGCTCAAATCTCAAAAAGGCGGCGATATAATTTTCCACGGTGGATATCGATACAGAAGAGATCGCGTTTCAGCCACATCCGAATCGTGGCGATGTTTAGTTTAGTTTTAGTTTAGTTTATTTATACTCTACAATGACCTTAGACCTGAAGACGTACCTTGAAGACGTGCAGAGGCAGGATGGTGTGAAAAATTGGTGACGATGAAAAATTTGAAAGAACTCCTCATAACCACGGACCTGCCCCTGCCGTGCAGGAGTTGAATATGGCTCAAAATATGATATACTTTTGTAATTTTTTTACTTTGTGGGTAATTGAAAGTTCATTTTTTTCATTTTGTAAGTAGGTACCTCGTTCTGTACATCAAGTTCTGAGAATAAAATATAATAATATTGTCGTATGATTCAATTCCTACAAACTTCAGACAAAACAGCACGTATACAGGGTGGTGAAAATTTCGATGCTCACCATTGGTATCTTGGAAACGGTAAGAGATACGATGTCGGTTAAATTAGAAAAAAGTTGCGCATTTTTGTGACAATTGACAATCTGAAAAGAAACTTTAAATATTTTGATTGGTTTACGATTTATCACGAAAAAACTGAAAATTTTGATTTCAGAAATTATTTTTTATCTTTCCAACCATTCAAGCCATTCCAATCAAACTTGGTAGTTTTATGTTTTTGATCATTCCAAGTCGATCAACGTTGGCAGAAATTTTCCAGGTCTTCTAGATGTCAAATTATGATAGTCAACTTTTGTTTTTCTTATGGCCGCCATATTGGATTCTTGCACTAATAGATAGAGAAAAAAATTAGCTTTCCGAATTAGTAACCAACATGTTCTTCTTATGACATTTTAAGCGTCAAATTTTGAAATTTTCGTAAATTATTGACAAAATCGGGAATGCTTTGAAAAACAATTGAAATATTATCAATAGCACCAACAAAAAAGTGACAGATGGTGTGCAATTGACGTATCTAACTTCGTAGTCTTGTTTTGTGCTTGTTTGTACCGGTAGTTCATGAATTGAATGGGTCAAGGGTGTCTGTGAGTTCAAAGACGTCTGTCGGAACTAGCATCGTTCTTGTTAAAGTTTGACAAATTTATTAGAAAAGGAGTAAGGATTACCCTAGTTTCGACAGACGTTTTTGAATTCACAGGCACCCTTGACTCATTTAATTTATGAGCTCTCGGTACAAACAAGCCGTAAGTGCCGTTACCATAGCAACGGCGGATACCAACCAATCAGACCGCGCTGTATTTGGCAAGTTACGCCGTCTCAAACTTCGCGCCTGCAACTTGGTATCGAGCTCCTAGATACGTCAGTTGAATACAATCTGTCTTTTTTTTGTTGTTGCTATTGATAATATATTTCAATTGTTTTTCAAAGCATTCCCGATTTTGTCAATAATTTATGAAAATTTCAAAATTTGACGCTAATAATGTCATAAAAAAAAACATGTTGGTTACTAATTCAGAAAGCTAATTTTTTTCTCCATCTATTAGTGCAAAAATCCGATATGGCGGCCATAAGAAAAACAAAAGTTGACTATCATAATTTGGCATCTAGAAAGCCTGGAAAATTTCTGCTGAGGTTGATCGACTCGGAGTGATCAAAAACATAAAACTACCAAGTTTGATTGAAATAGCTTGAATGGTTGGAAAGATAAAAAATAATTTCTGAAATCCAAATTTTCAGTTTTTTCGTGATAAATCGTAAACCAATCAAAATATTCAAAGTTTGTTTTCAGATTGTCAATCGCCACAAAAATGCGCAACTTTTTCCTAATTCAACCGACCTCGTATCTCTTACCGTTTCCAAGATACCAATGGTGAGCATCGAAATTTTCACCACCCTGTATACTACTTAAATGATATTATTGCCTAATTAATATGCGCGCTCTTTGCGCTCTTTTGTCCGTGTGCCATTTTGAACATGCGCTTTTTTGTACCGCACTCTTTTGACCTGCGCTCTTTCGTACCAGTGCCATTTTGCCAATGTGTCGTGTTTTATTTTCAGGCAGAATTGAAAAATTTCACTTGTGAGCACTATTCTTTCTAAACAGGTGATCAATAGTTGAACTGGTTCATCCAAAAATTTCACGCTACCTCAAGAGTAGGTAAGGAGCCGGTTGAGCCAGACAGACAGGAGTAGGGGTAGGGGGACCGTGGCAATCGATTCTCAATTCGGATCCAATGACCGTTTAATTGGCTTTTTTTCGGCATGTCCTTGAGCATTGGATCTGTATTACAGGCAAAATATTCAATTCGAAAAGCTAGCATTCCACAATAAGACGGAATCGAGAGAAATTTCAATGTCATCAGAATGATTTCTGGTGATATTTTAGTGGCATTAGTAGCAACATGACCAACCTAAAATAGTCGCTAAATTCAAAAATGTTTTTGTCGCCATTTTTCGATATATGAGATTAGTGACGTATGTGACAACTGACATTAGGGACAGGTAACGTACGCGACAGATAGTGACAGGTGATGTAGGTATGTGACAACGATGATAGTTGTAGGGGCCAACCCCGCTATAGGTCGCAGGAACATAACGTCACCTTGAAACCCGCTATGGCAACGTTGCAAATACATATGCCTGACGTGGCAACAGCGCATTGCGCATTTCGACGCTTCATAGCCGTTTTTGTTTTCTTAGTATTTTGTTTAATGGCACTCTATGGCTTGTGGGGACTCTATTGATTTCGGACGAGTTTCATCTCCAGATTTGATTTTTGGGGTTATTCAGATCTGTGTCATTTTTGATGCAGAGTCTCAATTCAAAGTTTCTTTCTGCATCAATTTCGAAGACATATTCTTGTTCCCTGAAGCTTTAGCTTTAACATGAGCTACAGATTATAAAAATGGGTCAACAAGGTAAAAGGCTATGACCAAAAAACCAAGAAGTTGTTTTTCTCGAATCACCCTGTAGTGAAGAAAGATAATCGGAAAATTGAAAAACCGTTTCGAAATATGGGTCTCCCTGGACCAGTTGAAAATATCCAAAAACATGTTTTTTCGAATTGGGAGTTACTCAAACTTTTTAGCTTTTGAAGGGTTTCACGCGACGCCCTGTATAACCAACAAGGAAGATTTGAACTTAATTCTGTATCTGTCCTCTGATAGTCAAAGAGCGCAGGTATGTAGGGAAAGGAAAAATTTGGAATTAGTCTTATTTTTTCGGGAGCTAGGGCACTTTGAACTTCATTAAAAAATTTGGGTGGGCCACTTCAATTGTTTATACACCATTTTGCAAAGTTTGGCCTAATGACAAAGGTACAGCCCTTCAAAGTTCACTTTTTTCGGATTTCAAAAAGTAACAAAGGAATCTTTTGACAAAATGAGCTTGAATTTAGCATAAGCCAGTTTGTCAAAACTATCTGTCAGTCTGTCAACTTTGGAAGAATGCAACCATCGGCGTACAAGTTATGGGGGGCCACCTGAAGTCAACTGTTTTTCGTATCCTACTAAATTAATTACCCTCATAACATCTACGCCACTTGTAGGATTTTTCAAAGAATTGGCAGGTCCGTAAAGAAAAAAGTTCGAACAAGAACGGAGTGTTCTTTTGTTCTTTTCAATGAACCCCCACAAACAATAGGATGCGATCCAAAAAAATACCAAGGGTGGCTGGGGGTTAGGGGGTTGACGGTAGATCATGACACGTATCATGGAGAAACGACTTACAGTTTTTAAAAATCGACTTGTTCGAACTTTTTTCTTTGAAAAAATATAGTAACGAATTATAAATTTTGTTCCGGACTTTTGAGTAACCCGGGGGTTTCTCAAAACTTCATGGTGAAGCGTTCGATCGCACTTTCAATGGTAGATCTAAATACAGTTTTTGACAAGCTTTCCAACGAGCCCCTACAAGCCATAGAGTGCCATTAAACAAAATACGAAAGGTGGCTAGGGGTCAAGGAGTTGACGGTAGATCAAGACACGTGTCATGAAAAAAATGGCTTTTCTTTTTCAGAAATCGACCTGTTCGAGCGTTTTTCGCAGAAAAAATATGGTCAAAAATTATCAATTTTATTCCGGATTTTTGAATAACCCTGTATAGAGTGATTGCATGAATGTCGTTCACCTGATCGCCGGCAGGCAGCGCAAGGATCGAGCTATGTTTTGACGTTTGTTAGGGAATTGCATTGGGGCACATAACAGGTGTAAGGATTAGAATGTCCATGTTACACATTGTTGGAATGATTAGAAATCACAATCTCGATCTCGTAAACGCTGAATAAAACAGTATGTGAACAAAACACGCAAGAAGACAGTACCTATTTAGGCCCAGTTCCTCACTTCGAGTTCAACTTTAAACTTGGTTTGTGCCATATATTTAATTGTTGCAACAATTATTTCCACAGTAACCAAACCGGGTTTAAAGTTAAACTCGAAGTGAGCAACTCGGCGTTAGTGAGGTTAGTCCGGTTGACGTTGGCTCCGACATGGATGAAACTTGACAGATGACAATAACACGTAAAACATTTTGCCATACATTCCCTCTACATGCAATCACCCTATTCTGACCCATTGTGCAGATATGTCTTACTGCATGGAACTGCACTGCCTCGAATATACCGTATGATCAAAAACTTTTCTACTTGCGGTAGGCTGTGGCCTGGCCAAAATCAGCCTCGTTTGCCTGCCAATGACCAGGCCACAGCCTACTGCAAGTAAAAAAGTTTTTGATCATACGGTACTACCACTGGGTACTACCAAAATACACGTCCGTGTTTATTCTCGGATGTAGTGGAATCGCACGAGAGCCTCACAGCTCGTAACAATATCTTGGAAATTGGTTTGTTTCGATTGAAAAACATCTGGATAAACACAATTTCCGTGGAGAATGAATCAACCTGTACGTATTGTACCTACTTGAGACAATCGACATGCATCTGTAAAATTTTGAATCACGACGTTTCTCAATGTCATCATTTTTACCTTTAGAATTTTTCAACTGTAGTCCAGTAAACCTACGTAAAAAAAGGGGTGAACCTCAAACTAATTGCAACAGAAATAATTCTTCCGCTATGAAATACCTTGAAGTCCTACAAGCAACATATCAAAAATTAAGAAAAATTAAAATGGCGGAAAGTCTTCAAGATGGCGAATCAAAAATGGCGGTGTCACTTTGCATAGTTTTTGCTTATAGTACATAAAATATCAGTTTCTACCTGAAAATGAATCATGGAAATCTGAAAATGTCAGGATGTGTCCAGAACTGTCTGACGTATAACTTATCCAAAAACGACAAAAATCGCACTGGAAGGTTTTGTGTTATTCAGGGGAGGGGGAGTCAAAATTGCTATTTGAAATGCATCAGGGTTAGAACTTAGAACCTATTACTTATACTGACTCAAATGAACAATTTTCCCGAATTTTTCTATGTGTCGAAGCCTGAAGGTGCCATTTTTTACAAAAAATGTATAATTGCATAACGTGGGGGGCACGGTGGGGGTGTTAACTAGAGGTTTGTGGAATTTTCATTTTCCATATTGGTGCTATACCGTCAAGTTAGGTATCATTTTCGACTTATTTCCACATTCTAAATCCAATGATAATCCCAAAATTGGAATAAAAACAAGTTTGAATAAGTTAGCTTGAAAAACCGTGTTTTTTAAGGTATATTCTTCAATTTGATTTTTTTCAGTAGGTATTTATTGTTGGAGACATCCAAAACTATTTTCCACTTTTCTTTTTTTTTCGGCTTCCAAAAGCAAAATACGCAGGTAATGGGTCCATGCTTTTGATAATGGTAAATACACTCCAAAGTAGTGACGTATAAAATAGTTCTGAATACAAATGCCTCCACCAATTGAAAAAAAAAAAACTGAAAAATGCCAAAGGAAATTTTTTTTCAGGTAACTTGTCCAAACTTGTTTCTATTATAATTTTGAGGTCATCATTGAATTCAGAATGTAGAAGTTAGTCGGAAATAATACCTATCTTGACGCAGTAGCTCTAATATGGAGGAAAATGAAATAAAAGACACCTAGTCAAAAATCGAAATATTGGCTAGCTGACTTTCTCAAGGAAATATAAAAAAATTTGGGCGAAACTATATGTTTCTTCTTCATTATTATTTATCAAAACAAACAAGACATAAAATTGTGATTAAACCACGTTAAAACCAGTTGAACTTGAAAAAACACGTTTTTGAGGTTTATTTTTTTGCCGTTTTTTAATTTCGATTTGGTCATTGTCAAAAAATATTTTGGTGGAAATTGCTACATAGTTCACTTATTTCAAGCGTTCCACACATAGAAACTATGCATTGGATGTGGCATTTTGTTCTCACACATTGATAAAATTGATTTGTTGCGGAAACTGTTCAACGCTAATTTTTCACTCGAAAATTTACGCAGGTTCACGCAAAAATTATGCTGCGTCCATCAAAATACAACTTTTGTACGACTGCCTCTACTGAGCGAAAAAAGGAATGCTTCATCTATAATCCGCAGTTCAAAAACTTTAAAACAAATGTATATTACACTTACAGCATCTTTTTTACCGCAAGAGTGCGTACATCTTTTGAGCAAAAATGGTCGTTAGGCAGCTTTTGCAACAAATCGATTATATCACTTTGTTAAAACAAAAGATACATTCAGTGCATGATTTTTGTATGTAAGATACTTGGAATAGATGAAGTATGTGGGAATTGTGATAATAAATTAATTCAACAATGACACAAATGAAATCGAAAAAAAGGAAAAAATGTCCGAAAAAAAACCTGTTTTTTTTTAGTAAAACTTGCTTAAACATGTTTCAATCACAATTAAATAACCTTTATTGAATTCACAACGTCAAATTTAGTAGGAAACGATGTCAGAATTGCCAGAATTGATCCGATATTGACAGAAACGAAAATCGTCCATGTAGCGCCTACTTCCGGATTAGTTTTGACATTTTGGACTTGTTCCCCTACCTATATTGTTTCATATTTCTTATGTGTTGTTCGTATAGGTGTACTGAACTGATAAACAACAAAAATTAAATTTATTATAGATTCTTTATCAAGAAGTATGGTTAACGTCCTTCGACCGGATTGGATATACCATTTTGGACGTTTTCCCCTACTCAAATTTTTCTTAATTTTTAATATGTTGTTCAGACAGCTAAACGAAACTTAATGGCCAAAAAATTATTTCTGTTGCAATTAGTTCGAGGTTAAACCGTAGTTTTACTGGACTACTGATCCATTGGAGATTTCAAACTTGTTAACACTCTGTTCTATAGTTCTACATTATACATACAGTAGTGTGGTGATTAGGTCCTGCACAAAAATCATATTTTCGTTGATTTTTTTTCGAAAAAATCCTTGTATAGGTCGATTTTTGTTTATATTAAAGTGGGACATCTGGGAAACATACTGCTAAATTTTTATCTTCAACTCTTCGCCCCCACCCTCCCTACTTTATAATTTCGAATAGCATTACCTATACCTTGTGATACATAAAATTGAAGGCAATGAAATTTTATTTCCGCCAAACATATTTCTAATTTGCTTAAACCACCCCCCAACCCTTGTGAAAATCCTCTTTGTTTATGGAAGGGAACTTTTTTCCCTATGAACTCCCGATTCTTGAGAAATACTTACCAGCAGAAAGAGGTCGATTTTTATCTCAATGGGGTCATCAAAGACACTTAAGGCCAAATTTTGATCTTCAGCTCCTTCGCCCCCACTTTTCCCTACTTTAAAACTTCGAAAAGCATTACCTTTCTTGTGATACATTAGAGTGAAGGCAATAAAATTCTCTTTTCATCAAACATATTTCTAATTTTTTCAAAGAACGGCTTTGAAGTAAGGTAGGGTGGGAGCGAAGGGGTTGAAGATGAAAATTTGTCAGTTGTGTCCTAGATGTGCCCCTTAAAGCAAAAATCGACCTGTTTCAGGATTTTTTCGAAAAAGCAATCATTAACAGAAGTATTAATTTTGCGCAGGACTTTATCACCACACTGTATTTGTTTCAATCAAGCTCAACACCCTCGAGAAGGAACGCCTCGAACCGTAACTCAGGTCCATGGATACTCGCCGGGAAACTACTGCCGTACCATCGCAGATTGTTTTATTAAAGTATCAAGTACTCTGGAGAAGATGTATTACTGGTTGCATTCAGAATTTTTCAGATAGGTACTTGCTACCGCGTCTTCAAGGGTTCTTGCACTTTTTGCTCATATTCGAAACAATTTTGTCAACTTTGGATTAATGGGGCCTTAATTACCATGGTATTTGGCGCGTAGAATGGTCAGGTTGCTGATGATCATCGCCCTGTGCGACGAGATCTTCACCCCCATGTCTTTCAGATCGGCCTCGGAGAGCTCCAGCAGGTCCTCCACGCCTTCGAATTCGCCAAACACATCCTTGTACTGTTCCAGCTCCATCGACCTGAGCCAGGGCAAAATGTCGATGTGTTTTGCATTGCTGATGCTTTTGCATGGCGTCGCGTCTATGATGGTGCTGCTGGTGTTGTTGTTTTTGTGTATCCTGCTTTTTCCGCGCAGAGGCAACGACCCGAACTTGGACCAGGACAAGTCTGTAAAAAAAAACAAAGTTATTATACATCAACGACAAATCATCGACATGGGCAATTATCTAAATAGAGCGCAAGACAAATAGTAGGAAACACACAAATAAGTACATATAGACATACGAAATAGTGAGATGAGCAAACATAGGTGAAAGGCAATAACCGCAGAAGAGGTGGGATAATATTTGTAGAGGCAAACAGATAGAGGGTCGACAAGCGGCGACGGCACGGACCAAGGAATGTTGATTTTTCACGTCACGGGGACGGAAGGAAATAACGCATTTCCTGGCGGTTTGGGTTTTCAGTTGAAAAAGTATTACGTTTTTACAGTAAATTTTGTTGTAGGGTAGATATATGCTTGACAGATATGCAAAAGATAACCAAAATAAATATTATATTTCAACACAGGAATTTCCATGCAAATCTAAAAAAAATGTTTTTTTTTTACCTCACTGGCTGCAATTTCATGTTTTCAATAGTCAAGTATGGGTAGGTCCTACCATACACGTAGGAGCAGCACCGAAAAATAAATTCTTTCCAGAGCGCGAGTCAATCGCCAAGCCGCATCTACCTAGACTAGTTTGTCTGCCACTGCCACCCACTGTTTTGATTTCGTAGTGATGGTTGCGAGCATTTCCAAGATATTTATTTAGATGCGGCTTTGCAATTTTTGCGCGCTCTGAAACGAATTTGTTTTGGTACTCTCACGTGCATTTTGGGATTCGATCCATGCGATATAAACAGAAAACAGTCCGAGCTATCCATTTCTGTTCGAATTGAAGCTCCTGACCGATGGAAGCAATGAAAAAATAACTGGTGAATTTGATGTTGGCAATTTTACACAATGCCGGCAACCGAATCGGTTTTTGAATTTGAATATCGGAATGATTTGGAAGAAATGTCAAGATGATTCTGCAAATGTCAAAAGTATTTAAAAAATTACATTGTGTGTTACATTGTGCTCATAATGTCAGCATATTTCAAAAAATGTCTCATAATATTGCATACCTCCCTCGGTGCTTCGCACCTTGTTTGTAGCCATTTACAGTCTTATGCTTTGCAATTCGTCAATCGCCCTTTCCTGGATGTATCCCTCGGTGCTTCGCACCTCGGCTTTGCGCCACGAAAAACAATAAACTCT
This sequence comes from Anaspis maculata, assembly GCA_949128115.1. NCBI lineage: Eukaryota > Metazoa > Arthropoda > Insecta > Coleoptera > Scraptiidae > Anaspis > Anaspis maculata. The sequence goes on along the minus strand of OX421964.1, from coordinate 78,555,101 downwards.
TCCGCTCGAGCAACTGTGCAGTAGCTATAGCCAATTTCACAGCTTTTTTTATTAGAGCAAGATAATGAAAAAAAATGTGATATGTTGGTATCAATGGCACGATGCTAACTCGACGCCAACCTCGATAAAACTAAAAATAATTGTCAAATAACTGATTATTACTTTCGAATTTCAATGTCACTGTTATGAATTATTGTAAAACTGAGGTATTTATATTGTTAATTGACTAATTATTCGACTTTGTAACCCTAGAAAAAGTAAAAAATAACTTCCAATTTGGAAATTCGACTCCAATGTGCCTTTCTAGCCGGAATAAATCAAATCAAGTCCTTAGGTAAGCTAACAAATGGTCCTTCGAGCCGGATAAATCAAAGAAAGCATTTCCTTAGGTAAGCTGACAAATTGTCCTTCGAGCTGGATAAATCAAATAAAGCCTTTCCTTAGGTGAGCTAACAGTCACAATGATTGAAATATGTTAATTCCAGAATAACAAAATTGAAAAAAGTCACAATGACTACAAAAATTTTGAAATTATTCCAAAAAATGTCACAAGAATTCAAAAAACGTTGAAATAATTTCAAAGAAACTGTCAAAAAGACTCCAAAAATGTCAATATTATTGAAAAAAAAAATGGAACAATGATTCCAAACATTTTGAAATATTCCAACAAAATGTCATACTAATCCCAAGAACTGTCTAAATAGTTCCGAAAAATGTCAATTACCTCAAAAAATGTCAGAATAGGTAGAAAAAAGTCAAAATAACTCAAAAACAATTGAAATAATTTTGATCAAGTCAAAGTTATTCAAAAAATGTCAAAATGATTCCAAAAATGTCTGAATGATCCAAAAAAATGTCCAAATTAAATGAAAAAATATCAAAATATTCCCAAAAAATGCCGAAATTATTCCAAAAAATGTCTCAATTTTAATAATTATTTAAGAATTCTAAAAAGTGTCAAACTAATTCCAAAGTCTCAAACTTTTTCCAGAAAATTTCAAATTCGTTCTGAAAAATGTTGAAATGATTTTGAAAAGTCAAAAAGATGCCAAAAAAATTCCAAAATACAGTTTTAAAAATGATATGAAATAGCTCCTAGAGGAGCTTGTGGTGTGGTTAGTTAGCGCGTTCGACTGCCACTCCAGAGGTCGCGGGTTCGATCTCCGCCGGGGACGGATTTTCGGCCTCGAAAAATAAGCTCCTTGGTTTAGTTGGAATGCTTGCTAAATGCAAGACGCGCCGTGTGTCGCATAGCACGTAAAATACGAACGATGGTGCCGACCCCATGCGATGTTGGTGGTCGTTAAAAATCCCTACCCTGTGTTGGAACACACAGGGGTTCGGCAAAATTTCCGGTATAGTGGAGGAAAGCATTCACCGGCGTCGGTGTTAGGCCTCGTTGCGGAAATAGGCCGACGTTAAATAAACGAATAAAAAAAAAAAAAAAGCTCCAAAAATATCAGAATAATTTCAAACATGTCAAAAAATACAAAAAAGTCTAATTATTATATTTTGAGGATTTTGATGTCGGAATGATTTGAAAAAATGTTGAAATGATTCCAAAAAATGTCAAAAAAAAATCGCGAAATGTCTTCAGTCGAAGTTTCCGTGTTGGATCTTCCGTGTCTAAAGTCAAACTTTTTGGTGTTCAAATTTGCGATTTCGTGGTTTAGGTCAAATTTTTTAAACTTGAAGAGTCAAAATTGAGTCCAGGAGTCAGACTTGAAGCCAACCATCCTTGTAATTCAAGTCGAAATTTTCATGTTCAAAGTCGAAGTTTCGCGTTTGAAGTCAAAATATCGATATTAAGATCAAGTTTTTTGAGTCAGAATTTTGGGATCAGAGTCGAAGGCTTTTACGCCTGAAGTCAAAGTTTCAAATGGAAAATAAGTTTTTTTGTTTGAGTAGAATTTTCATGTTTGAAGTTGAAGTTTTTCGTTTCAAGAATGAAATTTTGACAATAAAAGACGAAGTTGTTTGTCTTCTCTTCAAGTCGAAATTTCAAGTTGAAAGTCGGAGTTTTTCGTATTCAAAGTCCAGATTTCGTGTTCGAAGTCAAAGTTTCGCGGGATCGGACAAGTCAACTTTTTTTGTTTGAAGTCTAAATTTTCATGTTCAAAGTTTTAAGATTAAAGTCAAGTTTTTCGTGTTCAAAGTCAGAAATTCGATATAGAAGTCAAGGTTTTTTCGTTTGAAGGCAAAATTTTGAAATAAAAGTCAGAGTTTTTGTGTGTTTGAAGTAAATGTTTTCATGTTTGGAGTCTGAGTTTTTATGTTCAAAGTCACATTTTTGCATAAGAGTCGATTTTTTTTGTCGTTTCCCAAATTGAAATTTCAAGTCAAAAGTCGAAGTTTTTTTGTGCTCCAAGTCAAAATTTTCAGATAAAGGTCAGAGCTTTTCGTGTTGAGTCAATTTTGTTGTGTTTGTAGTCAAAGTTTCTAGAGTCTAAGTTCTTAGTCTAAATATCGGGATCAAGGCCAAGTTTTTTGTATTCAAAGTCAGATTTTCGAGATAAAAGTCGAAGGTTTTGAGTCTGAAGTCGAAATTTGGGAATAAAAATTGAAGTTTCTTGTTTGGAGCAGAATTTCTCGGTTCGAAGTCGGAGTTCTTTGTATTAATAATCGAATTTTAGTAGTAAAAGTCGAAGTTGTTTGTCGATTTTCAAGTCGAAGTTTCAAGGTAAAAGTCGGAGTTTTCCGTGTTCCAATTCGAAATTTCCAGATGAAAGTCGAAGTTTTTCGGGCTTAAAGGAGAGATTTTTCGTGTTTCAAGTCGAAATTCTTTGTGTTTGAAGTCGAATTTTCCAGGTTGAATTAGGAGCTTTTCGTTTTTCAAGTCGAGATCCAAGCCAAAACCTTCCGTGTTTGAAGTCGAAATTTCATGATGCACGTAAAAGGTTTTTGCATCTGAGGTCGAAGTTCCGAGATAGAAGTCGAAGTTTTCCGTGTTGGATCTTTTGTGTTCAAAGTCGAAGTGTTTTGTATTTCAAGTCAAAATTTCAACTCAAAAGTCGAAATTATCACATCAAAGTTGAAATATTTCGTGTTTGAAGTCCAAAATTTCGTGTTCAAATCCAGCATTTCGTGATCAGAATCGGAATTATCATGTTTGAAATAGAAATTTTCAAGTTGAAGTCAAAGTTTTTTGTTTCAAAGTCAAAAATTGAAGATAAAAGTAAATATCTTTGCATTTGTAGTCGAAGTCTGTTGTGTCACATCTTCCGTGTTCAGTGCCAAAATATGTACAGGGTGTTCACGATAAAATCCCCCCCCCCCCTCCCCGTCTAGGAGATTCCCCTTTGAGATATTTTGAAAAACTAAAAAAATTTTCTCAACGATTTTTCCCAGGGATCTTGAATCGATCGTCTGAAAGTTTTCAATTGGTACCGTATCCAGGGTGTTACATGTAACTTTCTTATTTCAAATGCAACACCCCATATTTTATCACGTCATTTGATGAAGCCTTTCTTTCTGATTACAAAGACATATGACATTTATGATTTATTTTGACAAGGAAGTTGTCAAATAAATCAAAATTTACGCGACACCCTGTATTAGGAGCGAATTAGACCATTTATCCATGCAGAGTTGAATTCTGCAGACAAAATGCTGCGAGAATAACTTTTTTTAAACTGAACTGTAGAAACCAAAGCCATCTTGCCGCGAAACAAAATGATTTGACTACCTACTTTATTATTTTTCCGACAACTTACTTGTCAAAATAAGCCATAAGTGTCATATATATTTGTAATCAGAAAAAAGGCTCCACCAAATAACGGAATAAGATATAGGGTGTTGCATTTGAAATAAAAAAAGTTACATATCACACCCTGTATACGGTACCAATTATAAACTTTTAGAGGATCGATTTAAGGTCCCTGGGAAAAATCGCGAAGAAAAAGATTTTAGTTCTTTGAAATATCTTAGAGGGAAATCTACTGGAGGGGGGTAAATTTTATTGTGAACACCCTGTACCTAGTTTAAAAAATTTCAAAATAACTCCAAAATCAACAAAATGATTTTGAACGTATTGGAATAGATCCAAAAATATAAAGAGAAATAACTGTCAAATTACTGTTTCAAGTCTGATTTTTTTTGTGTTTGGAGTCAAAGTCTCCAGTCAAGTTTTTCGTGCTCCAAGTCAAAATTTTGCAATAAAAGTAGAAGAATTTATGTTTGAAGTCGGAAGTTTTACGTGATAAAAATTGAAATTTCGCGATAAAACGTCCAAGGTTTTGCGTATGGAAGAGAAATTTCCTGCTTGAAGTCGGAATGTCAAAATCAAAGTTGAAGTATTTCGTGTTTGAAGTCGAAATTTCGTGTATAAGGTCGAAATTCCACCATTAAAATTAGTGCTGGCAACCGAATCGGTTTTGGAAGCCGGCTCCGGAAACCGCGGTTCTGATGATAGCTGAAAACCGGCTTTCGGAGCCGGGACCAAAGCCGGCTTCCGAAATCGGTTTTCGGTGCGGTTCCAAGTGTCGGTTCTCGAAGCCGGCTTTCAATACCAGTTCAACCGAAACCGGTATTTGACGAAACTGGTATACCGGTTTTGCATTTTTCTCGGTTTTTGACAGCACTTAACACTTCTTGCAGTGAACCTTGTCAACAAATGCTGTTATGAAAATGACGATACCAGAAAGAGCTCAAAAGAAAGAAGTTGATCGAAATCAACTTGAGTTAGGTTATTTTGTTAAATTTTTGCAAGAGGAAAAATCTTTTCAAATAAAGAAAAATTTCACACCCTGTAGATACCTAATATTCCTAATCAAAATTCTATGTTTTCTCTTAGTGAACTAAAACACACCGCAATGCAGGCGTTGAAAGGCTCCATCAAGATTAAACGATACCATTTACACTCTCAATTATTGTATACCTACCTATATTTTACATTTAAATACTTTTATTAATGTTATTCATGAAGTTGAATGAATAATGTATCTTTTGTCAGTTGCCAGTTGACAGAATAGTGAGGGGTTTATAAAAAAAAGTATATAGGATTTATAGGAATACAAACAATTTTGCACCTCCCAGTGCTGCCACCACTCACTTCAATTCCATCAAGCACACGTTTCGATTCTTATCTTTAGAACCTTCATGGACTATTTGCGTGTGCATATAGGGTACTGGTAGGTACTACCTACTTCCTCATTCATGCAATAATAATCTGTTATCTCGAACAATTTAAAAGTCCGTGTACTACAATCCTTTGTTTATGAGACAATTTCCTATTTCATACACCGGCAGCAGCTCAGTGGCAGACCGGCGGGACAAGTAATTAACAGGTATGCAAATATAAAAGAGTTCATTGATGTCGAGTCATCAGGTTTAATAAAGAAAATAATGGAGGGACAATATTAAATTGCGGCTTTGCTGCATTCTAAAAAAAAATTAATCTCGAAAAGGCAGTCGTGCTGAAGTGTTGATTGAACTAATTATTTGTGAAATTAACATACCCATTACACGACCAGCACTGCAAGTTGTGTGTGTGTGTGTGTGTGTGTGTGGGATTATTATGAATGTGCATGCAACTGTCAAAATAAGTGTGATATGTAGCGTATTGATTTTGTGTTTATGTCGGTAGATAAGCGAGTTTTTTTTTTCAAAACAGATAACGTGATAAAATTATACACCGGGTAGCGAGAGCGAGTGCGATCAGGAATAAATCTGTTTGTGATTAGATATACCGGGTGTTTCCAAAAATCGTGGATTACAGTTATGCAGCTGTGAAAATGAAAACGTATTTCCGCGATTCGATTCAAATTGCGCCCTTGAGACGGTCGGTCAGGCAAAGCAAGAGTACCTATGAATCAAGTCGCAGAAATACGTTTTCCACTTTCACTCAAAATAACTTCAATTGAAAATTTTATTAAACACCCGGTACAAATCGATCTGATTTCACAGGCGGGAGCCTTCACAGTAGCACATACAGGGTATAGTCCTATTGGAAATAGAAAAAAATAGGTACTTTGCTAGAATTTATCCAAACAAAAACGATTTTTTTTACCATGGGCAAGCTTACATTCCCTTCTTCAACATATCAAACGTCCTCAACCCTAGGACTGCTACAAATCAGTATAAAGGGTGAAAGTTTATTAAGTAAGTATCGAGGTAAGTATATTAAGTTTATCTTTACTCTATTTTTTTCTTGAGAAACTGATGACCAAAAAAACTGTTTTAGGTTAGTTTGATAGGCCATAGTCTTCCAATAAACATAAAAAAAAATATACCACCCAGCAACTGCTGCGTATCGAGTTACAGGATAAAAACTATATTATTCATCTTCATTTTTTTTCTTGGTGGAACTGATCTAGATTGAAGCCGGTTACAGTTCTTTTGCAAGCTTATAATGTCATACTGAACATATGAAAAGGACACATCTTTGCATCTGCTGCTTTTCAATTTACAGGGTGAAAAGTCATTTTCAAGTTTTTATTTTTTTCTTGATGAAATCGGCTGACACAGCAACTGCGACTGGTTCTTCTGTAAATTTGAGGTTCCTTGTCAAACATATCAAAATAATACATTTCTGCTACAGCTACGTTTTTATTTAGAAATTTAAATGTTTGGTTACGTTCCAAAATTTTGAAGAATTCCAAATCCAAGATTTCCAAGATCCAAGAATAAACATACTAAAAGTCCCCGCCTCTACCTGTTGTGCTCGAGCCGCCATCTTGGAAAAATGGTAATAAACTTGATCGAAGGACCATTTTTCCAAGATGGCGGCTCAAGCGCAATAAGTAGAGGCGGGGACTTTTAGTATGTTTATAAGTATACCTTAGCGAACATTCCTGTCAAATTTCTGAAACTCCGACCGTTACTTCTCTCTACTTTTCCCTATTTGACTGGCTGAAATTTGTGAAGTCAAGTTTGAGGACTAATAACTTTCAAATAAATCAAATAATTTTGTTCTTTTTTTCAGCAATGTGAAAGCTGTATTTTTGGCACCAGGTATGATCTACTATGTATCGTTCCTTTTTGTTATACAGGGTAGATTTTCACATTTTGAATTATTCTTTTGTACTATTTTGGATAAGGCACATCAATATGGGGCTCATATACAGTTGAATAACCTTTGGACCTCCTGTATATCCTTGGCTGATGTCTTTTGTTTCGAAATGTTTCCTTCAGAACCAATCGACAACACTTTTTGGACTTAGCTATTATTCTTTCAGTTTAATTCTATCGAGCATTCCAGAAGCTCGTGAAGGCACAATACTTATGAAATCTTGTTTTACAATATGTAAATATCAAAACTGATTGATGTTCGATTGAAACCTTCACTCCGCCCTGTTGGAAATGTGAAACTCGAAAACCAAATTTTTGCTTAATTTGAAAAAAAAAAATAAAAAAATATTTTCGCATTTTTTTCTTCTATCTCAACTGTCACGTTTAGCTTTGATGTAGACTGCCAACATCTTCACAAATTTTGGAGACAATATCTCTGGCCATAGGCAAAAATCGCTTATTTTTTGATTTTTTTTTTGGTCATTTAATTTAATTAATTTCAACAGATTCGAGAAAAAATCGGTATGAAACAATTTTTGTAGACATTTTTATAGCCTTGATTTTTTTATTAAACTTAATTGAATATCTCTGATGATTAGCGGAATATAAACAGAAAACTGGATCGAAGGACCATTTTTCCAAGATGGCGGCTCGAGCTCAATAGGTAGAGTTGGGGACTTTGAGTATGTTTAACAGTACACCTTACCGGACATTACTGTCAAATTTCCAAAACTCCAACAGTTTTTTCCCTCCAGCTTTCCTTATTTGACTGGCCTATAGTGCTGGCAACCGAATCGGTTTTGAAAGTCGGTTCCGAAAACCGGCTTCGAAAACCACGATTTTGATGATAGCTGAAAACCGGCTTACAGAGCCTGCTTTCGAGACCGCTTTTTCAAGCCGGCTTTCAAAGTCGGTATTCGGAGCCGGCTCCCAAAAAAAGTCGTAGTTTTTAGTTTGTAAGTCGGAATTTCGCGGTTTGAATCCAGTTTTCGAGTTTGAAGTCGCAGTTTTTCGTGTTGATGGAGTCGAAATTCTGAGGTGAAAGTCGAAAGTTTATTGCTTGAATTAAAATTTTTATGTTTGAGCTCGAAATTTCGTGTTCAAAGTCGAACTTTTTTGTATTCAAAGTCAAAAATTCACGATGAAAGTGGAGCGTTTTGGATTTGAAATTTTTCGTGTTCAATATAAAAATTGTTAAAATAATTTTAAAATAACTCCAAAACTAGCAAAATGGTTAGAAACGTGTGAAAATGATTCCAAAAATGTGAAGAAAAATAACTGTCAAATTATTCAATCTTTCCGAATAATTTGAAACTATTGTCAAGATAATTCTAAAAATGTCAAAATTATTAAAAAAATGTCAATGATCGAAATATGTTCAAATATTGAAAAAAGAAGTTGAAATGATCTCATAATATCAGGATATTTCCAAAAATGCCTCATAATACATACTGTACAACTCGGTGCTTCGCACCTCGTTTGGAACCATTTGCAATATTTTCAACTCGTTAATCGCCTCCTCCTGGTTGCATCCCTCGGTGCTTCGCACCTCGGCTGCGCGCCGCGAAATACAACAAAATCTTTGCTCGAGCAACTGTGCAGAAAGTGTCTATAATCAATTTCACAGCCTTTTTTATTGGAGCAAGATATGAGAAAAAAAATTAATGGGCTGGTAGAATTGACACGGTGCTGACTCGACGCCGGCCTCAATTTCATGTCAAAATAATTTTCAAATAACTGATTATTATTGCTTCCGAATTTTAATGTCACAATGATTAGAATATGTCAGAATTATTTTAAAAAATGTTATAATAATTCCAAAAATGTTGAAATAATTTAAAAAAACTGTCAAAAAGATAAAAAAAAGTCAAAATTATTCAAAGAATTGCAACAATGATTACAAATATCATGTTGAAGTGATTCTGAAAAATGTCAAAATTATTGAAAAAATGGAATCAGTGATTCTGAAAACTGTCTTAATAGTTCCTCAAAATGTCAATTAGCTCAATAAAAATGTCAAATTAGGTAGAAAAAAGTCCAAACAAATCAAAAACTATTAAAATAATTTTGAACATGTCGAAATAGTTCCAAAACTTATTTCTGTTCCTTATTTCTGTTTTCTTTTGACGTTGCTGATAATACGAATTACCTACCTGTAATCATGTGTTTCTATGGCAATAAAGTATGAAATGAAATGAAATGGATGAAATGAAAATTGTCAAAATATTTGTTAAATTGATTTTTTTCGTATTCGAATTTCTAAATGATCAACAAATGCCAAAATAATCCCAAAACATGCCAAACTATCCCAAAAAATGTCACAACGATTCCAAAGATGTTGTTTGAATTCTAAAAATAATGTCAACAAATGTTAAAGTGTCAAAATTGTTCCACAAAATGTCGAATTTGTTCCGATGAATGTTAAAATAATTTTGAAAAGCCCAAAAGGTGCCAAAAAAATACAAAATTGTTCCACAAAATGTCGAATTTGTTCCGATGAATGTTAAAATAATTTTGAAAAGCCCAAAAGGTGCCAAAAAAATACAAACTATTCTAGAAATGTTGAAATAGCTCCAAAGCTTCCAGGATGATTTTAAACATGTCAAGAAATTCAAAAACGTTGAATTATTCATATTTCAAGGATTTTGATGTCAAAATGATTTGGAAAAAATGTCAAAAAAATCCACAAAATGTCTTCAGTCGAAGTTTTCGTGTTTGATCTTTCGTGTCCAAAGTCAAACTTTTTGAAAGCCGAGATTTCGTGGTTTAGGTCGAATTTTCGAGACTTGAAGAGTCGAATTTGAGTCCAAGGCCCGTATTCATAGTCAGATCTTATGTCTTAAGACGACCTTATTCAGTTTTGATACGCTGATTTCTCCCAAACACAACTTTGAGAAGATGAAGGGGTATTTTATTATGTTATAAAATGTTCACAAGATGATAACTGTATGCATAAAACCACCTTGGTTCAAACCTGTGTCTAAATAAACACGGTCTTAAGACCCCCTTATACAGGTGATCCACCACCAAATGGACATAGCCTGAGGGTAGGTCCAGTTCTTCCAGGCAAACCAGAATCTGGCTTTGAAAATTTTCTAACGCTGTTCGTTTTGAAGTTACAGGGTGATTATGTATTTTGTCGATTTTTTAAATAAGCCATATCTTTGCAACGATCCGATCCAATGGATTCGATTGAAATTTTGTGAGTGATTTCTACAATTGATAATTGACACATCGCCTAATCAATCAGTTCAAAATTTCCAGGGCCGGCTTTGATAAAAAAAAATTCAAAGTTCTTTTCAAAAAAGACGTTTTGTATGTATATTTTTTCAAATTTATTTTCACATTCAGAAACTACATAAAACATGCTATAAGTATTACAAAAAAAATTGCTTGGCACCATTGAGCTGTCAATAAAATTTTGATAATCTTGAAAATTTTCAAGGTTAAGATTTTCTGTGAATTGATAATTTGAAATATTTGCAGATGATCTATTATGACCTCAAATTTCAGCCGTTTCGTCAAAACAGCCGTCACGTCCCTCAACTTCAGCTTAATGTGGGATAGAAGTAAAGTTGAGGGACGTAACAAATTTTTTTTTTAATTCTGATGAAAAAAAATTTGACACCGAAAAAACGTGAAAATTTTTTTTTCAATTTTTTTTTACGTAACAGCTGAAATTCAAGGCCACAATAGATCATTCGCAAATATTTTGAATCATCAATTTACAAAAAATCCTAACCTCAAAAATTTCCAGGATAGTCAAAATTTTATTGACAGCTCAATGGTGCCAAGCAATTTTTTCTGCAATATCATCAGCATGTTCCATGTGGCTTCTAAATATGCAAATGAATTTTGCAAAATATGCATACATAATGTCTTTTTTGGAAAAAGCTTTGAACTTTTTTTTTCAAAGCCGGCCCTGGAAATTTTGAACTGTTTGATAGAGCGATGTGTCAGCTATCAATAGAAGAATTATCACTCACAAAATTTCAATCGAATCCATTAAGTCGTTCTGAAGATACAGCTTGTCAAAAAATTCTACGAAATACATGAATCACCCTGTAGCTTTGAAACGAACAACTTTATAGGAATTTCAAAACCAGATCCTGGTTCACCTGGAGAAACTGGACCTATCCTTAAGCTATGTCCATTTGGTGGTGAATCACCCTGTATATAAGATCCGACTATGACTACGGGCCCAAGAGTCGGACTAAAGCTCAACGTTTCTTCTTTCAACTTAAAATTTCGTATTCGAAGTCAAGATATCGATATTGAGGTCAAATTTTCCTAGTCAGAATTTTGAGATCAAAGTCGAAGGCTTTTGGGTCTGAAGTCGAAATTTCAAATGAAAATAAAGTTTTTCTGCTTGAATGGAATTGTCATGTTTGAAGTCAAAATTTTCCGTCTCAAAAGTCAACTTTTCGCAATGAAGGTCGAAGTTGTTTGACTTTTGCCAAGTTTAAATTTCAAGTTAAAGTTGAAATCATGACTTAAGTCGAAGTTTATCTTGTTTCAAGTTGAAATTTCGAGATCAAAGTTGAAATCTTTCGTGTTGGGAAACGAAATTTTGTGTTTTAAAGTCGGCATTTTGGAATTACAATAGAAGTTTTTATGTTTTAATTTCACGTAAAAGTTTTGAAGGGGGAGACTAAGCTTTTCGTGTTAAAAGTCTAATATCTTTGTGTTTTGAAGCGAAATTTCATGGTTTGGGTGGAAATTTCGAGACTTGAGGGTCAAACTTGAGTCGCGGGGTCGGACAAGTCAACTTTTCTTGTTTGAAGGCGAAATTGCGTGAATTAAATTGATGTTTTCCGTGTTACATTTCTCGTGTTCAATGCCAAGATAGTTTAAAAATTTCAAAATAAGTAACTCCAGAACTAAGAAAATGATTTTGAACGTGTTTAAATAATTCCAGAAATATAAGGAGCAATAACTGTCAAATTACTGTTTCAAGCCTGAGTTTTTTGTGTTTGAAGTCAAAGTTTCCAGATTAAAGTCGAAGTTTTCATGTTCGAAGTCAAAATTTCGTGTCTGAGCCAAATTTTCGGGATTCAATTCAAGTTTTTCGTGTTCCAAGTCAAAATTTTGCAATAAAAGTAGAAGAATCCATGTTTCAAGTCGGAAGTTTCACGTGATAAAAATTGAAATTTCGAGATGTTGAGTTCAAGGTTTTTTGTGTAAAGTCGAAATTCCGTGGTTGAAGTCGGAATGTCAAGATCAAAATCAAGATCAAGATCAAAAAAGAAATTTCAATATTGAAATTGAAGATTGTCATGTTCAAAGTCATTATTGCGAAGTGAAAATTCAAGTTTTTCTGTGGTAAAAGTCACAGATGTTTGTTTTTGAAGTCGAAGTTTTTTGTTAAAAGTCGTAGTTATTCGTATTTAATCAAGACGAAATTTTGTGGTTGAAGTCGAGAGGATAATTGACAGTCGAAGTTTTTTATGTTAGAAGTCGAAATTTTGTTAATGAAGTCGAATATCAAAGCTTCAATTGAAGGTTTTCGTGTTTAAATCAAAATTTTGCATCATGAGTCAAAGTTTGTCGGTTCTCAAGTTGAAATCCCAAGATTAAAGTTGAAACTTCCGCGTTAGATCTTTCGTATTTGAATTCGAATTTGTTCATGTTGAAAGTCGAAATTTCGTGTTCGAAGCCAAATATCCGATATTCAAAGTGTTCAAAGTCCAAGTTTCGCATTAAAAGTCAAAATTTGTCCGTTTATCTAATACAAAACTCGAAGTTTTCAAAGTCACTAGGTACTTCGAAGTTTTAATTCAAGTTTTTCGTGTTTAAAGTTGAAATTTCGCAATAGAAGTCTAGAAGTTAGGTCTTCCGCGTTGAACGTCCTAAGAGCTACGGCGAAGTTCTAAAAAAGATTAAAACCAAAATCGAAGTGAACAGACTGAACGTGGAAGTTGAAGGAATTAGGAAAACTAGGGAAGGTAACCTCCTGGTTAGCATGGCACAATACGAGTGGCTCCGTTTTGCTGTTATGTGTGAGCCACTCGTCAATGCCCCAAAAGAAGCTATGGGAGATGGCCAAATACGCTTCTCCACATACAAAAAGAGGTCCACCACACGAGATCTAGACGAGCTCATTACGGAAGAAGGGGTATTGGTATATATCTGGTATCTCTGAGGTGACTAAGATAACGGGAGAAGACAAGACCCTACTCAAGAGTCTAAGGCCCACACAGGACGGTTCGCATGTGGTCACCATTGAAGTCGAATCAAAAGCAGCCCAAAAACCAAATCGACGGAAAAATAAAAATCGGAAGGACTAACCACCGAATAGGGAAAAGACCGAGAAAACCCCAGGTGTTTTCGCTGCTGGAATAAAGAGCACAGGGCGTAAGACTGCAAGAGCACGGATAGAGCCAAATTATGTCTCAAATGTTGTAAGGAAGGCCATCACCCCAAATAGTGCAGCGACCCCCCGAGGTGCCCGTGGTAGGAACAAACGGACACAGGGCAACCTATGAGAGATGCAAGGCGTTCGAAAAAACACTAAGGAACCACCACCCCGAGCACGGACGAAGAAGACGAAGAAGCTTAAGCGAAAGCTAGAGCGGAAACATAGAACAACACCAATCCGACGGCCAAACTCTGGACAATGGAATTTGCGAAATCGGGGTTCCAGGCAAAATCCTTGGGAGAGTACAAGACAGCACGAAAAAGCCTACGCCCAGAGATTGAACTGGAAAAAAAGTCAAAATGGAAAGAGCTTCTCCAGGACATTATCTCCAGATGGCTGATGGACGTTCGCGGAAAACTATAAGAACACCTTATTCGGGCCCAATTGAAAGAGGCACTTTACAAACGGAGAGGACTTGGCGGACAATATGGAGGTCAATACGGGTTTCGCAAGGGGAGGTCAACGCTCGAGGCAATGGAAACGGTCATCAAAATCGTGGAAGAGTCGAAAAATTTAGCTTTAGATACTGAAGAACAGTGGCAATGATTACCATAGACAGTGGCAATGATTACCATAGCATAGACCTCCGAAATGCCTTCAACTCGGCTTCGTGGCAGGCCATCACCAAGGAACTGGAAAGAAGGATTCCGGAGTACTTACAGTCAATTGAAAACTACATGTGCCAAAGAACCATCGTTTTGAGTGCGGAGCAAAAAACGCAAGAGATAGAGACCAAAAGCGGTGTCCATCAAGGTACGGTGCTTGGACCAACCCTTTGGAACGTCCGGTATGACGGCTTGTCGGAACTTGGGATCCCGGATGAAGTGGCGTTGGTCGGATATGCGGACGACATAGCAATCGTCGTCTCCGTCAAAAACAAAGATGAGGTTGAGATGAAGGCAAACGAGACACTGGAAAGGGCCGTATGCTGGCTGAACGACCAAGGGTTGCAAATTGCACCCGTAAAGACTGAAGCTGTAATGCTCTCTACAAGAAAAGAAACGCAAAATCCCCACACTTCAAAGTTGCAGACCAACAAATCTCTACCAAGAAGCTGGTGAAACACCTTGTACCTACCTATTATTCCACCTCGTCATTGTGTATTCATGACCTAGTCACATTCTAGTGTCTCATCGGCTTATATGATCATGATTGGAAGGCCATCACGTCAACCGGTAATTTATTAGGCGTATTATAGTAATAATCCTGTTCTTTCTTTTGCTTTTGATGCCGCATCGTTTATCACCAGCGAAGTGCCCAAAACGAAAAATGAAGAAACCAACCGAAGAGATTTCTTATCGTCCGTGTTTGTGCATAAAATACAGGTATATATACCAACAACACAAAGAATTATTGTTATCGGAAGGATGCGCGGTAAATATTTGCATGAATAAAGCTGATGGCCTCACAATCAATTTGTTGTGTTGCGAGCCACCCTCGGAGATTTTGGAAATAATCGCGTGATTTACGAGGCTTTCGCTTTTTAGCCCTAAATAACACTCCTGAAGTCGCCGACCGACGAACCGACCAATAAATCATTATTATATACGATTCATAATCCATTTGCAAACGGCGATGACAGTCGAGAAAAGTCAACATTACCTACATGCGAAAGTTCCATCAAAAAAGATACTTGCAAATTGTTGTTTGAAGGTACTTGAAGGCAAACATGAAAATAAACAAAGCATGCACGTATACAGACGGTGTCGTCAAGCACTCAAGCGCAGTCGTTTGGTGATCCAGAACCAAAAACCTCAATATACAGGTGTCCCGAAAATATACCGACAACGTTCTAAGGCAGCTTTCCCTCATCAAAACAAGAAAAAAGTTCCTATAAACATGAGTCCGGAAACGCTTCCTAAGGGAGCTACAGGCCCCTAAAGGTGGGACCCTGAAGATGGTTTTTAGCCAATATCTCCGAAACTGTTTAAGGGAAATCAATCAAACTTCGATTCCGATTCCTCACGTTTACGTTACGCTTCCGCTTGTGTCAATCCATAAATCAAGTGTAAACGAAACGTAAGGAAATCGCTCATATGCATTCTCATCTTGCGTCGATAGAATTAGTTTGGTATTAAAACTAGAGTGCTAAAATCTTGCAGGAACTGCTCTATTTGGAAGAAACAAAAAGGAGGTCAAGAAATGTGCATCCGGGATGAATCGCTGCCAGCGATTACTCGATGTAATTGTGGGTAATTAATAGTTTGCATGTTCGCAAGCTTTACCATATTGAAATTATCAACACTTATTTTATCCTTTGATGGTGGCCGTTAGCCGCCGAGCTGTGTGGGCCTTTATTTTCTCTATTATCTTTCAATCTAAACTAGCCGGCAGTTGAAATGGGACGGCCAAAAATTCACCGACTTTGGGAGCTTGAAATTTTTGGCCTGGATGACGTAGGACGGGTATTTTATTATCACAGTTCAATAACGATTAGAATCTCTTGAACTTCGTCTTGAATTCTTGAGGTCCATCTTAATGTCTAGCATCTCCGCGGTATGCTTCCAATGCAACTACTAATTCCGCTTATCCTCGCCGTTCATTCTTGGTGTAAGGGGTCAATCCAACCCTTCCGTGGTCCATGCTGGTGGTTCTCTGTCTGACAAGCTCCACCGCAGGAGGTCCTATACGGGTTCAATAGGGTTCATGCCAGGCAATATGACCGGCTATGACATGCGCCTGATATTGAAGAGTACGTTTACTACCGCGACTCGGTACAGTCGAGCATTATCATCCATAAAATTCCTACTTAAATTTGTTGAGCTGAGCTAATGAAAAAATCACCGGCTCCAATCCTTTATTTAAGTAATAAAAGGCTAAGAAATCACTATACACCCCTTCATGAGGTCATATTTCAAGACTGGGAAGAGTTAAAGCAACAATTAAAAAAAAAGTAGTTGTAACATGACTAACATGTCTCCATAAAAGTAATATGAGTGCACTGTCAAAGAATTGGGTAATTTTCTCTAACACTGGAAGAGAAAGAATTTTTAAAATCGGCCATCTAGGTCAAAGATTACAAGCTTCCTTTGGTGAGTTTTTTTTGCCGTCGTACTTCAAATAACGATTAGAATAATTATAATTATATCTTCACGTGAAGCGAAGCGTAAGTATAGGTGAGTTACATACATATCTACCTCGATATCTACTAAAAACTTGACAATAATTTACATTGTTAACCAGTCGTGTCCGCCCGTAAAAATCTCAGGAAGCTAGGGAAATAATCTAGTGGCGAATTCACTTGGCTGACCCAGTGTTGCTCGGTCGCACTCGTTGCCAAGGAAACTCCAATAGGATGAGCTGCTCCCTGACAACGAGTGCGGTCGAGCAGCACTGGAGCAGCCAAGTGAATTCGCCATAAGAAAAAATATGAGCACAACAAAAAAGAAGAAATACATCTTCTTGGCTTTGATGGGACATGTACGTCACTATGTAATAAAATATCGAAACGTATCCTATTCTAACAGACATCAGTGTTCTAATAATAGAACTTCAATTAACAGAGTACTTACTTCGTAATAAATGTCATGCAGATATTTCAGTATTACAGTATTTAACAACATTGTAACTCCAGGCGTTATCATAAATACCAACATAAATACAGTTTTGTGTGCAATTTCTAATGCCTGCCGCTGTCTCATTGATTTTGCCTCTGAGCCATTCACGATTTGGATTTACTAGCGACAAAATTTACCGATTACTCACGCAAAAAAACTATTCATGTAATCGCGGTTTTCATGCTATTATACTCGTACTTGCCTATTATTGTCGATAATTAGTGATTTAGTAATTGTTATTAATAAATAGTGAAGTACATTTCAGTTCAATCAAAAATCCATAGGTCCATATATGAGAGAGTACAGGTGTTCACTGTTCACATGAGATGGAGCTCTCCAAATTGAATCCTTATCTTTCAATAAATTTTGTGCAAGAAAGCACAAAACGCACAGTGGGCGTTTTCATTCCATTTCCTTCAGTACCGCCGCGCTTGGGCATTATTTTGTTCAGTGACCACCACCATCACCTAACAGCATTAGCGAAGAGCCATCAATCAGTAGACATGGTTATGTCCCTTATCACGTCGCAAAAACGGTGACTGATGGCGACAACTGTCACATTTTAGACAGTACATCTACCAGTAAGACGTTAGCATCAAGTTAGCATTGAACCATTATTTTGTACTCGCAGCACCACATATTTTTTCCATGGTTCACCTTAATGAAAACAGCCGTGAAACTGATTGTAGATGTAATTTTCTTGACACTAGTGACTGATAAGTCACTTGAGTGATAATCACAAACATTTCCGCTATAATGACACTGCAATAATATAGTCAGCGTCATAACACAAATCATTAAGGCTGTATTCTCAGTAGGTAAAAACTATTGAAAGGATTTCTCCTTAAAAAATGGAGATAAAAACTCAATTTTTTTATACGGTGTCTGAGTGTATTACAAAATTGAGTACATACAGAGCGTTTGTTCAAATACATATGTGAAAAAAAAACATGGAACATCTTGTATTTTCGTTGGTTGAATTATGTAAAAATTTACGATTTCTTTTTTTAAGGAGACGGTTCCAAAAATAACACAATTTATCACTTGTCATGTGATGAAACATGATTGTAGAAAAAATTGGAATAACTTGAATGAACACTTGTAAATTAGCAGCAGCCAGACTGCGTTTACATAACTATTTTATCAACAAGTCAAGTGATTGCATATGAAAAGCAAACTGATTAATAAAATGAGGAAGCTTTCTCGGAGGCTCCTTTGCTGCTAGCTAATAAAAAAGTTACTGCTATACTCTTATCTGCTGAGTATGGCCGTGTAGGTATAGATATAGCGGGCGACCAAAATACGAACATTACGACACGAATTCACGAAAATCTAACGAGATTTAAAGTTGGTGAGAGGAATTTTGTCTCAGTAGGGGGAGTACTATGACGGTCATTACTCAGATGCCGCATCCTGGTGACAAGAGGTGAACAGCAACATATACACCGGTTTTACAAAACAGAACTCTCACCAATCAATAGATCGCTGCTATTATTCAAAAGATGGCGCGCTTGCACTTGCCTGTACCTTTTCTCTTGAACTTGATTCTCTGAACATTTCACCCTCCAATTTGGTCACTTCTGACGCGGCAAATACAGCCTCCAGAGTTCCATTACTATCACAATAAGCTACAATTCACAAGGAAACGGAAATCAACAATACGATTCACAAATACCTACATATTGACACATGATTGATACCGATGATGTGAAACGTGCTTAAAATTGACACATCAAAGGCAAGCGGGGACCCATCTTCCTCAGAATGACTACACTGACCACGACTTGAAATAGGTAATAAATGATAGAAATCGCTCAACGACGTAGGTATCTTTCAAGACAATAAAAAATTCGGCTTCACTGCGAGAACTGCGCCAATCAAATCTAAACCAGAGACAAAATGGTCAAGTTCATGGCAATGAAAGGAAGCTGAATGTTGACGGTACAGTTGTGCTTGTACAGAATTTTTTGGTGGTGTCCAACAAATTGAGCAATTAAGTAGTAAGCATTAAAGTTCCTAGATTTTTCCAAGATTTGAAAAAAACATGTTTTATCAACAAACTGTTGACTGAAAAAAAAATTGAAGTACCAGCTTTATGCTCTTGATTTTTATCTACATTTATCCAACTTCCCCGATATTTTTTGTTCAATGCTCAGGAGATAATTGGTGATTTCCTTTTCCAACATTTTTAGCCTGTTTTCAGGTTAAGTAAGGGAGCCCTTAAGTCTGAAAATCAAATGACTCTGGGTGAAGGTTGGCAAAAATGAATTCAACAGCTGATTTGGGCTCCACATGATTCGCGAGACGATGCAGTTATTTATGAGTTATTTGCTAGAATACAAATCCGTCAGTCACTCCACCAAAGGCCGAATAATGAATATATGCCTACTATGAGGCAGATAAATACAAGTGTCCCAAAATTTGGGAGCGCAAAAATAACCGTCAATAAACACCCCATTTGAAATATAGACCATCAGATGTGAACTTGATTTTATAAAATTCGACCCTTTTTTCGGTTCTTAATTTTGGGACACTTGTATGCTTCACTGCATCGTCTGCAGCCGGCTTTATTGTGAATTGTTCCAAATTTTGCAAAGGAGAGAAAGCGAGTGATAAGTCAACAAAAAAAAAACGAAAAGCTCAGAAAAAATGTGAGATAAACTACGTTCAACCTTAGTGTGATTCTAGTGAGCTATGATTTCCCGAATTTCTCCTTTCTAAAGGCGTCGCGTGGCGAGACTCCCAGCCAACTAGAATCACACTACGGTTGAACACAGTATATTATAATAATTGACTTCGATTTGTGTGATCTATTATTAGCGAATCTATTGTTGTTAATCACTTACATAGGGAGGTAGGTACTTGCGCATAATTGATACTTTGCGAGTTATTTTTAGTTTTTAATTTGCATTTCAATTGAATTGCAGAATGCTAAGGTTATCAACAAGTTCTATTAATCATCACCTCGATCATCACTAAATGTTGTTAAGGCTGTCATTTCCATCACAAGGACAGAGTGCGGACTACAGGCAGTGTGAAAAAACACAGAAAGACCTTTGTGCCTTGACCCTCGGCTCAATATTTCTCTGCCCAAAAAAAAAAAACAAAAAATTATAGGCGATCTATCGAGAGCTAGCAAAAGAATTAAAGTGTTTTTCAAAGAGAAAAATAAAAAAAGTGTTTTTTTAAAATTTCAAAATGATATACGTTATGTTGCCAGATAGTCCAGAGAATTCGATAATCTAGAAAAAAAGTCCACGGGGTTATGTAAGTATATGTCTGACTTTTTCAGTTTACCTGTAATCGCGGTCAAAGTTGCGCGCCGGTCCAGTAAAGTGGCAAAACTCGCCGCGTGACATTCCGCCTTGAATGCTGCGAGAATGTCAAGAAATATCCGAAAACTGTGAGCTTCGAAGTTGTGAAGAATTGAATGTTTCACCAGAAAATCTTCGAGGCCAATTATTAGCTTTTCTAGCTCTGCCGTGAACCATGTTCGAAAAGTTGCACGATAATCGTGTTGATTCTTTTGAAGTGTTTTTTTTTTGAAAAACTTACAAAACTCCTAGACTTGATGAAAAAAATATGGCAACGTACAGGATGGAACAATTGATCTAGAATGCGATTTGCACTCCCAGCTTCCTCATTGAATACTGGAATGAACGTAATAAATATGAAAAATGTTTACAAACGAGCTTGCAAGGGGAAACAATGATCTACAGAAAATCTCGTGATGTCATGTTGTATCCATCTTTTTTGATTCAGCTGCGGAGTGCTATCAAAGTTGAGGCACATGACTCGTGATGTGGTCAAACTGGCACGACGTTCCAATGATTGTTTGATTAATTATAATACATGATGAAATGATTCAAATAATTTGCGAGCATTCTTCAACGTCTGGTAACTATTGTTAGAAATGTAACTTCGCGGATGAACGCTTTGTTTTCTATAAATTTTCTTGTTTTGCAGAATGCAGAAATAAAAAATCTGTTGTGGGGCGACACAAAACTTTCCCGGCGGTATCCAGGGACGTCAGTAAGGATTTTGATCTGAGCGTCCCTTCGGGAAAGTGGGACTCAATGGCGAAGTTGAGTGGAAAAGTTCCGTTAAGTTGAGCGTTTAGCGAGCATCCTGCATCCATTGTCGGGCCGACAGAACAAGTGACAGGCTCTTAGGTTTCCACGGTGATGAAATATTTCGAAAGGTAGAACTAGGAAGCTAACTGTTGTGATATCTCAAGAATGCAATGCTAGTTCCTTATTCAAATTTTTGTTTCTACTTAAGACATAATGATGAAATTACACAAACTTGACTGAGAACTTTCTGCATCTGTGTGTCAAATTTCTACTCTATATCTTTAAATTTAGAGCTTGGGCAGACAAGCCCAGACCCAATGTGCCATCTGAGGGTTTCCAAACTAAATCATCTACCCAAAGTCTAATCAGGTCATTCCAGGCTGAACTTATGCTTTCGTACCTGATTTCGATTTAATCCGATCAACAATTTGGTAGTTATCGTGGCAGAACCGTTTAATTTGCGCGATCGCATTATGAAGTAGGTACAAGACAATGATATAATTCAAAAGCTAGTACTAGAGGAAGTTAACTGTTGTGATATCTCAAGAATGCAATGCTAGTTCCACACAAGGGGGTTTACACAGCCCCAAACAACACCTGAAGACACAATTAATCGGGGCGCACTGTTGCCTTTAATGATGCAACCTGAATTATTGTTTGAAAAATAACCGGTGAAAATCAGTCGCGGATTGAAAACCTGGGGCAGAGTTCTAATTGATTGCAATTCAGGGCCTCCAAGTGGTGACCTGTGGAATGAGACTTCGAGCCCATCAAGAAGTTAGGTCCGAACCACACCTGAAGGCACGATAGTTCTGGAAACTAAAAAAAAAGGGGGGCTCAGTGGGGCTTCAAGAGACACCCGCAGACACCAGGAGCCTAAAGGGCTTCAACGAACCCAAGAAGACACAAGGCCGCAGTTTTAGCCTAAAACGGCAAAATCTGATAGACACAGATGGGAGCCCCATCAGGGCCTTGAACAGCAGACACCATGGGGATGGGGCCCTGGTACCGAATCAAATAAGGGAACTGCACACATTACAGTTTGTACATATACGTCAATGGCATGAGCATACTGGAGTTGCTAAAGCTACAGAAAACACAAGGGGGTTTACGGAGCCCCAAACAACACAAAGGATCGGTTCGCACTGTTGCCCCAAATGATGCAAGAAGATACAAAAGAAAACACCGAGAACCTGCCGAGAACAGCGTTCATGTTGTCACTTTGACATTGATACGATTCGTAACAAAAACGTAGTTACCTACCGGTTTGGTTGCTATGTTGCTAAAAAAATTAAATAGGCCAAAAATCGAGGAACAGGCAAGCGAGGCTGGAATCGGCTAGGAAAATTTTTAACATAGCGCTTGTCCGGAAAACGGTGGGAAACTCCAACTTCAGCATTAGTTTGATTCTTTAGTAATGTTGCTTCCTGCCGTGTTTGGTTCACATCTGTCGTATAGATTTTGAATAATTAAATGGCAAAGTTCCAGACTTTGACATTTTTTATAATTTGACAGACAACAGGTATGAAAATACTTTTAACTGTTCTGAATACAGTTCTTCAAGGGCTTTCAAATGACATATCGCAAGTCAAGTTCCGTGAGATGTAGCTTTTGTCATTTTCTGATAGTGACACTTCTGTTTGACAGATGACAGCCAAAAACTAATCCGGTCATTCCAGGGCGAAACCATGTCTGCATATCAAATTTCAAATCGATCGGATAAACGGTTCGGCAGTTATCGTGGAAGATCACACACATACATACACACATACACACACACACACAGACAGACATCATTCTGGAAATGGTCTTAATCGACTTGGGGGACCTCAAAATGGATATATCCGGTGAAATCTCAAAACTTTTTTTCTGCACGATTACAATACTTTCCCTCCATGTTGGTGGGGCCGGGAAAGTAAAAAACTGAGATACTCGTATTTTGTAACACAATATAATAATTGAAAAACGTGATGGACATTTCAATTCAACTAATCAGTTTAAATTTAACACAGGCTGGTTTGTCATATCTAGGTATCTACCTGCTAAATTTCGAAAGAATCTAGTCAGCGACGTAGGTGGAGGCATTGATTAGGAAGCATCTGAAGAAGAGTTCTGAAAACCATGAAAAGACACACGCGGGCCGAGTAGGGCACCTTAAACACAAGAGCAATAAGGGGGCTGCTGGGACTCCGGGTTAGAAGTTTCATAAGCGCTAGCGCTATAGAAGATTTCATAACAATGGGGTCTCAATTACCTGACCATGTTGAGATTAAGAGTCGTCAAAGAGACTGCTGGTGCTTTAAGGGGGCTACTGGGGTTCCACAAATCGAATTCAAGTGGGTATATGTATACATGGACCTGGAATCGAGCCTGGAATATTGTGGCGCGATAAAAAGCTCGGATTACTTACATAATTTCTTATCGTGAACTGGATTCCACTTGAGATAACTATTAAACGAGTCATTAAATAATAATTCAACAGTAGCAGATCACCTAGATGTATAGGTGGGTAGATAGGTAGGTAATGTAGCTATGCATATATTTAGCAGTAATAGACACCCAGCAATCCTATCTATCAATAAAAGTGACCGTCATCGCGTGATCAACTGACAAATATGACGTTTGAAGTTTGTTTATGTCACAATTCTTGCAAGAAAACTGTAATAATAATAAACAATACAGCTCGCAATACATCGTGGGTGGCTGTGTCCCAAATGTACCTAAGATCTGACGTTTGAAATTTGTTTACTGTTTATATCGAAAAGTGCCATTCGTTTATTTGTTTACATGTAGCAATGTTTTGACATTATGTACCTATACAAGTATGTACTTTGGTTTGTGCCCATTGGCATTTCCAAAATCCAAAAATAATTATTCCAAATTTGAAAAAACATATTTTTTTTTGGATTTTGAAAAAGCCAATGCTCAAACCAAAGTACATCTTTGTAGCTTTGCAAAGAGACCTGAATGATATATTTCTGTCAAGGAATGAGCCCGTAGCACTTGATTTTGCAACGGCTGGTCTCACCAATTTAACTCTATCCTTAAATATACAGGATGTTCATTTGAAAAGTTGTCACCCCCAATCTCTCGCTTCAAAAATTTTTTCTGAAAAAAGCCGAAACAGCTCGATTTTTATATCGAGGGGTACATCTTTTGACGTACCCTGGACATTTGCAGAATCAACCCCCTTCCTCCAGCCGCCCCTGACTTTGAAATTTCAAACGGCCTGACCCCCTTGTGATAACGCAGTTTTGAAAATGTCGGCGAGTATATCTACGAAGTTTCAGAAATTTCCATGAACCCATAACGGAATAGCACCCTGTCAAAATCATGGAATCTGGTAAATTCCCACCCCAATATGTCTGAAACAAATGAAGATATTGAGATGCGGTTTTCTCAGGGTTGTAGGTAATTGATCACTTTTGAATTAATTGTTACATGGGGGGTGGAAAATTCAGGGGTTATTATACCGGGTGTTTATAAACGTTTGTTATCATATCGCCTTTGGAATCTCCTATCATTCTTTCAAATCGTGCCTTTCACTGCGACTTTTGGCCTGACCAAAGCCTGCCGCGATCACAGACGTTTATAAACACCCGGTACCTACAACTTCGAGAAAACCTCATCTTAATTTCTAGATTTGTTTCAGAGATATTTGGATGGGAATTTACCCATTTTTTAATAGTATATTATTCAACAAGCGGGTAATGATTGCTTCTTACTCCGTCGTAAAGCATCCGAATGAGCAATAGCCATTACCCGCGAGTAGAATACTATGCTTTATCCAGTCTTATTGAAAAATGCAGGCATGTAAGCGCGTGATAATGCGTGCATTATTCAATAGGATTGGATAAACTTGGTAGTTATATTCAGCTCGACGACACCTTCAAAACTGCGTTATCACAAGGGGGTCATGCCATTTGAAATTTCAAAGTTAGGGGCGGCTGGAGGGAGGGGGTTGATTCCGCAAATGTCAAGGGTACGTCAAAAGATGTCCCCCTCGATATAAAAATCGACCTGTTTCGGCTTTTTTTCAAGAAAAAATTGTGAGGCGAGAAATTGGGGGTGACAGCTTCTCAAATGAACACCCTGTAGGTGTTTTGTGTGGAAAACACATAACTGACACTACTGCAGTCGCTGATGAATAATACGAAATTGGAGCTGACAGCAACAAGTGCGGAGAAGTGGCGGGCCACTTGACCACGCTTAAAAGGCCGGAAGTGGTCTCACATCAATCTTGAGATGTGTGTGCCATATTACACGCCAAAAGAGCCTGTTTTTGCCGCTCTTGTAGCGATGATAGTTCGAACCACTTCATGCAAATTGAGACGGCTTTCAAAGCAATATTCCTTTCATTCATATGCTTATTGGCGCCATATTTTAACTTTATTTCAGCTCTTTCGAAAAGCCTGGAAAATATAAGCATTTTTGCCATTAGTGTGCAATGTGTTCACGATGAAATTCACCCCTTTTTTAGAGTTTTCCCTTCAACATATTTGAAGAAACTGAAGTGGCGATTTTCATCATGGACTCCAAATCGGTCCCCTGAAATGTTCTAAGCTTCTAATAATTAATTGATACCATAACAAGATGTGATGTGGTGATTTTATTTCAGCTGGCATTTGGAAAAATTATTTCATATCTCCATAAGTATACAGGATGTCCCGTTTTTCAACGCTCACTATTGGTATCTCGGAAACGGTAAGAGATACAAAGTTGGTTAAATCACAAATTTAGTTGCGCAATTTTATGGCTATTTCAAAAATGTCAAAATATCGAAGATATCTTTGATCATTTTTGAAATATCCCAAAAAAACTGAAAAATGCCGAAATCCAAAAATTCAAATAACTTGTTTATTATGACAGTTATCAATTTGAAAATTGGTATCCCGACATTTTTTAAGGTCCTTGATCGACTGACGTCAATCTTTTTCTCCTGCACCTACTAGTTTTTGAGATATGACAGTCAACTTAATTTTTTCTTATGGACACCATATTATTTATTCACCCCATAAAACTCACCTTTTCTTTCTCTTTACAGAGATATAAAACACTCGTGGCATTTTTGTCAAAATAACCTGTAAAAATTGGGAAAACCATTTCTGGGGCGAATAAATCTAAATAGATACCGGTTCGGTTGCCATGCTCTCGTGGCATAATAACAATGGCATTCGGTTGCCATGG
Organism: Anaspis maculata; assembly: GCA_949128115.1. Lineage (NCBI taxonomy): Eukaryota > Metazoa > Arthropoda > Insecta > Coleoptera > Scraptiidae > Anaspis > Anaspis maculata. Next base: position 78,528,858 of record OX421964.1, on the reverse strand, counting down.
TCGGTTGATTTTGGAATAGTATATTATTCAACAAGCGGGTAATGATTGCTTCTTACTCATGAGGATGCAGTTTGCCGACACGAGCCTTGGCGAGTGTGGTAAATCATCCGAATGAGTAATAGCCATCACCCGCGAGTAGAATACTATGCTTTATCCAGTCTTATTGAAAATGCTTTATCCAGCCACGCATGCGCGTGATAATGCGTGCATTATTCAATAGGATTGGATAAAAAGTTGAGTTACATTCCGTTTTTATGTATTTGATGATGATAATAAATAACAATAAAACAAATAAAAAAACAAGTATAACACAAAATAAAATAACATCGCAATAGCAATAAACATTTATAATTTACAATTACTCGAAATGAGGTTCATTTTGCGGGGAACGCTCAAAGATCGAATTTGTGGTTCATGACAGAACATCCCAAAGCAACCAAGAGCTGGAAGCAAGGAGTTGATAATGCGTTTCAGTCAATTAATAACCCGCACGATATCAGCCACTCTGTGTATCAGCCGTTGAAAACATGGCTAAAAGGCACACAACTCTGCATAGAGCAAAATGGACTCCAATTCGAGCAATTGTAAATTATGAATGTTTATTGCTATTGCTATGTCATTTTGTGTTATACTTGGTTCTGTATTTGCTTTATTGTTATTTATTATCATTATCAAATACAAAAACGGAATGTTACTCAACTTTTTCCAAAATCAAGAGATCATAGCAACCAAATGCCATTGTTTATATGCCATAAGAGCATGGCAACCGAAGCAGTAACTCGATTTTTTCGCCTCAGAAATGGTTTTTCCAATTTTTCCAGGTTATTTTGACAAAAATGCTACAGGTGTTCTATATCTTTGTAAAGGGAAAGAAAAGATGAGTTCTATGGGGTGGATAAATGATATGGTGTCTGTAAGAAAAAATGTAGTTAACTGTCATAACTCAAAAACTAGTGAGCGCAGGAAAAAATGAATATTGTCAGTCGATCAAGGACCTTCAAAAATGTCAAGATACCAATTTTCAAATTGATAGCTGTCATAATAAAGAAATGATTTGAAGTTTTCGAATTCGGCATTTTTCAGTTATTTTTTTTGGAATATTTTGGAATTGCCCGAAGATACCTTGGATATCTAGACATATTTGAGATAGTCAGAAAATTGCGCAACTTTTTTGTAATTTAACCGACTTTGTATCTCTTACCGTTTCCGAGATACCAATAGTGAGCCTTGAAAAACGGGACACCCTGTATACAGGGTCCTGCAATGAGATGGAGAAAGTCTAATACATCCACTGATATCATCTAATGTATCTACTTCGCGTTACTAATGAAGTAATTCATTCATTATTACCTTGGGAGCAGTGTTCCAATGGAGAAAATGATTAAACTGTTCAACTGGTTTTTCAACCAATAGGTCGCGGGAGCAAAGATGGCGCCTAACGATGGGTATATGATATAATGTTATTTTCACTAGTACTTGTTAATACAATTATATTATCATGTCTAATGGAGTCGGGAATTTATCGTTACAACCAGCACTCGCGATCGCTTGGCCAAAATTATCGTGAAAATCAAAGAACTTCTAATATTACTGTTAATTATTACAAACATGTTAGTTTCAACCAATCAGGGCAGCTGATATGGGTCCAGGCTACTTATTTTAAGCTATCGATAAAAAGTGAAAAAATTACACCAGGGGCCCATTTCATAAAACTACAAACGACTATTTACAAGTGTGTAGTCCTCGGTGTAGTCTTGGTAAGCCATTGTTGCAACAATGGGTCGTCAAGGCTATACATTATTTGTAATTTGGCTATTGAAAACTTGCACTTTAGTATATTACAGCGCCGGATTGAAATTTTTTTCTGGCCCTTAAACCAGTTCCAGCCTGAAATGTCCACAGTTTTGATGATTATTATAAAAAAAAAAAACAGCATTATGGCTTGAAGTAGTGATTTTTGTCAACTGAACCATGTTTTTACCTCATTTGAGCAAAACTTCATCAGTGTGGGTCTTTCCCAAATCGGGTCCTTATAAGCTCTACTAAAAAGTCACCCATGTGAACTACCCACGATAGCTACCATCACCACCAGTGTCCAAGGCAGCTGATTCATTCACACGCGTGTAGTCGTGTACCCAACTACCTAATACATAACCGAAAAACAATCAAAATAACATAAGCAACAATCTTGATATCCTGTCCTAATGAGCCGGCTGTTTTAATTCAACTCGAGGATTTAACTATTTCACACAGTGACCAATAAAAACATATTTGACTTTGACTCTTTGTGATTTCATTCTCTCCACCTATTTATTAGAAGATATGAAATAATTCCTCTGAATACTTAGTTGGAACAAAATCATCGGCTTCGATTTATAGACCTTTTAGACGGATCAGCTCTGAGCGTATAGAAGGGCTCTGGCGAGGGCTCTGGACCGAGCTCTGGACTTTTCAAAAACACAGTCCAGAATAACCCGATTTGCCGACACTTGCATTGATTCATTATACAGGGTGATTGTAGAAAAAGACCCACCTCAGATACCTCACTTCCAAATTGTTTTGCAGGAAAACGCCAAAACAGGTCAATTTTTATTCCGAAGGAGACATCTCAAACACGTATCGCCAAATTTTCATCTTTATACTTCTCGCCCCCCACCCTACCCTACTTTGAAATCTCAAATAGCAACTCATTTACCCTGTAATACATCAGACTGAAGGTAATAAAATTCTCTTTCTGTAAAAAAACAATTTCAAGTTTTCTAAACCTGCATTTAACCCTTTTCAAAAATTCTCTTCATTGGGAGGCGAAGGAGTTGAAGATAAAAATTTGGCAATACATATGTGTCTTAGATGTCTCTTTCGAAATAAAAATCGACCTGATTTTGCTGGAAAATCTATCTTTCACAGATCGGCAGTTGATAGGGGAAAAACTTCCCTTGATTTGACAATGAAGAAATTTTGAGGAGGGTTTGGGGTGGTTTAAAAGAATTCAAAGTATGTTTGACAGAAAGAAATTTTCATTACCTTTATCTTTAATTTGATGTCAACAACACAGGTGGTGCTATTTGGAATTCTCAAGTAGGGTGGGGTGGGGGCGAAGGGGTTGAAGATAATTATTTGACAATGTGTGTCGTAGACGCCCCCCTTAAAATAAAAATCGACCTGTTTCAGCGTTTTTCTGGAAAAAAATTTGACAGCGAGAAATCTGGGGTGGGTCCTTTTCAAAAAATCACCTGTAGGTATAAACACTACATCAATTTATACAGGGTGGTTACCAAAATAGTGAACCATTGAAAATAGGTAGCTAACTCGGTAGGTAAGTTGGTACCAAATGCTACTGAGAACAAGATGAATTTTTTTTTACATTTTCCAATTTAACGACACAACATCCAAAATTTGTTATTTCTTCAACTCACTTCTGGTGAAATCCCTCTTTTTCTTGGGCTTGCTGGCGGATTTTCCCATTTTGTTGCACTATATCCGAGAACACTTTACCGGCACTAGAAACACACACGATTATCATTTGTGCAGTCAATGCACGAATTACGATCACTATCACTGGCCGTTGTTGTTGATAAAATTACGCACACAATTAGCACATTGTAGCAATTATAATTCCGCCACGGCGAGTTCCGCAAGTTCACGGCTCCCGCACACCTGGACTTCGGATTCCCGGAACGCTGAAACAACACATTCATCATAAGAGCTTATGGCCCGCAGTAAAAAGTAAGTACACCTTACACCACCTCTGGTGTCACGTCAAAACATTATAAAAAAAAAATGGACAATAAAAATGAGCATAACAAAAAAATTAAAAGTGAAATGGAATAAGGTAGGCATAACTTAAGGTATGAGTAAGTAAAAGAAAAAAAAATCGTACCATGATAAACACGAAAGAAGCGAAATATCTGACCACCCGCAAGTAGAGGTACCTATACCTAAGTAGTAAGAAGTCGTGTGTGTGTGTGACTTTCAGCGATAACATAACAAAGCCCCGGCTTCGAGAATCGAGACGGAATTTCGCTCACGTATACTCTTCTCGGTTGCGGGGTCTTGGCCGAAGGCTACATGTGACTGGTCGATGAGGACTGCTCGAGCTTGGCTTGAGATGCACATTTCTGATGCAACGTGCCGAGATCTAGCTGGCTTAGATAATACGGCAGTTACGGCACTATGGCAGTATTGTGTGTGCCCCGGAGTGTTCTGTTAGCAAAGGAAGTATCGTGTTACAAATGAACAATATCAAAGAGTCACCAAGTACCTAACGACATTATACGAAATGGAAACATAAGTTCGACACCTTATGGGACCCGACCCAATCGAACGCGGCATGTGGGTGGGTTGATGGGTCCTTCGATTTCGAAACAGATGATCATCCAGACCGTCCGAACCACACATTTAGAGAATTTTTATCGATCATTAACACCACCTCGACATGTGGCCCTCCAAGTGGTTTTATCCTAAGGGTCAGTTTTGTTTTACCGGCCCACCACCAAACAAGGGGGGTATTATGAACGCGCGCAAAAAAAAATCGAAATGAAGAAGGATTATACAGGGCGAGTCATTGATATGGGCGAGCTCAATTACACCTACGCCATCAATGATATCGAAATGAAATAAACGGCACTGCAAACGGGAGGTCAAAGTGCAGTTTGTAAAATTATCTTGCTCTATACAGGGTGCCCCATTTTTGCAGAGCAGTTTTTGAACGAGCTTTTTTAAATAGCACCCCCTGTATATTTTTGCATATTTGGATTTGTCCTTTCCCAGGCATTACAAATTCGTTTAGTTTTTGCAATTCGCCTCAACCGTCCAAAAGTTATAATTTTTCTCTAGAAATTGAAGCGTTTGTAGGCACTTACTAAATAAATCGTAAGGCACTTGGTTTTCAGGCTATCAAGTTGGGATTTTGCTTATGTTTAAGCAATAGCATAAAGTATCTTTTGGCCTTAATATCGCCTATTTCCGTTCCGGTATCACCTTGCTGTGTCACACTGATTTTGGTAAACTTTGAAGGGCCATAACTTAATTTGTTCAAATAGCGTTCCCTGTTTTTCATTTCTTATTCGTACCAAGCGTCTCATTTCACATTTTTTTCACATCCTATGTTTCTTCTCAAAAGTTGATGGTTTGGAAAATAATTCGGTTTTTCTAAAAACTGGACACAAATTTCATCGATTAAACTTAGCGTGCAATGAATGTTAGCGCGGTACACATAAAGACGGCAGCCTTCCGATGAAGGCTGCATTAAAACAATAACTCTTGGATTAGGAAAGCAGCAAGCGACAGTCAGAAATAAAATTCACAACAACAATCAAAAACTTTAATGCAAAACAAAGAAAAAAACACAAACAGACAGAATTACAAAACAATAAAAAAACAATGTGAATTAAATGAAATGAAAAATCCGAGTGGTTCTGATCGGGGGCAGATTCGCTGGCGCCGAGTGGCGTCGGGATCTTATTCGGTGGCGGCGTCGTCCTGGCGGAGTCCGAAGGCGGCGTCGTGGTGGATGGCCGTTCTGGTGGTGGATTTCCTGGTGAAATGCACGAGTAGTGTTTCACTCTCGGCGAGACGAGAGCGAGAGTGGGTCGCTCTCGGTCTCGGTCTCGTAAATCTCGTAAATGGACCACTCTCGTCTCGGTCTCGTACCATGTAGTCTCGCTCTCGGTCTCGTACTCTCGGCGAGACTCTCGGTCTCGGTGTTTGTATTATTGACTTTTCAGAAAAATCAGGTTATTGTCAGGTCAATGTCAATTATCAGGAACAAATGGCGCAAATTGCAATTCATATTTCATTTATTTTAGTTTACGGTATTTCAGCAACATGGACTATTTATTAAGTGAGCGAACTTTATTCTTTCTCAATTTATTCGAAATTCATAGGAACAATGAATAAAATCCTAGTTGATTTCTGTTCATCGTTACGTACTAGATTGGATGAATTTCAAGATGGATATTTTTTGTCAATTTTAGATGAGCAATTTTTACGAAGGTAACTGCGGTATAGGTTACTTAAGAAATTTAGATTGCGTAAAAGACAATCTTGGTATTTTATGCATTCTCAAATTTAAAAATGACTCAGTAATCAAATAGGTGTAAGAAAAAGTTGATAAAATTGATTTTCCTTCATTATGACTGATCCTTTATTTTTTAAAAACTTGGTTTTGAAGGAATGTGGCTCATCAGTTATACATAATGTATCCTTTAAATTTAGTTATGGTAAATGAATCGCTTTTGAGTGAAATATAACAAATGCATTTTATTTGCATAAGCAATAATAGTGGTTATAAGGTGAAACACGGTGAAATCTATAGCCAGCTTCTGACAGCAAATCGAACAGATTTTATACTCGATTAAAAAAGCATTTTTGTTTGCTCATTCAAAATAAAAGAAATGTCGAGTCTGCTTTCGTCCCATTTGTTTGATTTTTCCATTCAGTTCGTGGACCGGACTTTTGGGCAGGTATTCTTGGATTGTTGTCATAAAAGTCATGAAACCCAAAAATAAACTGACCGTGCGACTTGCTGAATAGAGATGCGAAAGACACGTACGACTATAAAAGAAAGTTTTTGACACGTGTTTCGTTGGTTGGGTTTCAATTTTTTGGCAAGAAAACACTTGAGTATTAAGGATAGAGGCTTTCTTGCGCTATTTTGCAATCCATTGTTGACCCATTTTCTTCATTCATAAAATGTAGCGGTAAGGTTGCGGACTCATAAAAGTTTACACCGACGGCGATCGAGTGGCCATGCTAATTCAGTTTTGACGTAATTTTGAATGGGCATGGCCACTCGATCGCCGTCGGTGTAAACTTTTATGAGTCCGCAACCGTACATAGCACCTTGAATTTATCCAAATCAATACAAAACCCAACAAAACGGGGCTCGAAAACTGTATACCTACAAAATTCCTGTGCGGCTCTATTGTGATTGCACACTAAAATAGGTAATAAAAATTATGGCTGAACATCCCCATCTTTGCCTTTCAGGCCAAAAAGTGGAATACCTATATAATAATAAGTATAAAGTACCTCTAATAGTGGACACTTCTGTTACACAGCGCATCACGTATGAAAAGATAAAGCTTCTCTTTTCTAGTTTTGCACTGTCAAAGTGTCAAAGATGAAAACTGTCGATGTCAAATAAACCTCAACATTTGGAAAACTTCCCGAACAGCCTCAGCTCTTCGATGAGGTCGAAAAAGCCTCATCCTCTGGTGGAATAGTAGTTGATAATGAAGTGGTGAGTGTAGGTACGTGAGAAAGAAAAAGTCACCGAAATCTTACCTACATCTCAAATTTCAAATTCGGCTATTTTCATATTCAGAGATTCTTATTTGTCCTTAAATAATCAGGTGATTATAAGAGAGTCCATCAATAGAATAAAAGGCCAATGTATTTCTATGTATCATACGCATTAGTTATGGCACACCGAGACTCTCGGTTTACCGAGACTCTCGTCATGGTAATCTCGTCTCGTTCTCGGTCTCGGTCATGGCACTCTCGTCTCGGTCTCGCTCTCGGTCTCGGTTCGAGAGCGAGACCAAGACCGAGAAAATCTCGCTCTCGTGGGAAACACTATGCACGAGTGCCCGTGTTCGTCACCAAAATGGCGGACGAACGACTCGATCCCGTCCGAAACTGGAGCTTTGTGTGCGGCTGGCTGATCCAAGCCGCTCCCCGGTGAAAGCGGTGAAAACTGCCGCTTTCTGGACTTGGAGATGCTGCAGAGCTCCTCCAGGAGTCACTATCGGACGCGATGGGCCTTGGATGGGCTTCTGGTCGAGTACGAATGTACGCCGATGGCACGACAAGATGGCCGCGAGAACGATGACCAAAAAAAGACGGCGTGGCTTCCCGCTCGACGTACGGAGATCAACGCCGCTTCGAACGAAGCGGCAAAGGCACGAGCGGAAAGAAAGCCGAAGAAGGCCGAAGACGGCCGAAGAAAGTGCTGGAGCTCGTTTACGCTTGCGCCTGACAGCCAAGTGCCAGGCACACCGAACAGGGGGTGAGGGGTGAGGACTTGGACGACACAGGGATATTTTGGGTTGCATACCCTCAGTGCACACGAATGCAGTGTTCAATGAACGGGGCCGAGACATACTCCCCACCAAAATACCACTCGGGGTATTTTCAAAGTTCAAAAATTAATGAAATCAAACATGATACAAAAAGAAAGAGCATAGTGAAAACAATGACGGAAGTGAAAACACAGAATGCTCACTGTCCTGAAGGGAGGAGACAAAGTTTGACCATTGGGCGTCGCAGAACGTCGCGTTGAGTACGGACATCTGCGACACGACAAATGCCATCTTTGCCGGGGAAGAGTTTTGAAATTCTGCCTAACCTCCACTTCAGAGGGGGAGCGTTTTCGTCCTTGATGAGGACTAAAGACCCCACATCGGCGGATTCAAGGTGACGTGACTTGTGCCACTTGCCGCGTTGGTACAGCGTGTGTAGATATTCGTCGCGCCAACGCGCCCAGAAACGCTGTTGCATGGATTGGACCAACTGCCATCGCGACAACCTGCTGATCTTGAGGTGGGACAAATCTGGGTCAGGTGGGGCCGTTAACGGCTCGAGCGTCAAAAAATGACCAGGCGTCAATGGGCACAGATCATTTGGATCCGAGCTCAGCTCCGAAAGTGGCCGTGAGTTGAGCAACGCTTCAACTTGGGTGACCAACGTGGTCAGCTCTTCAAAGGTGAGTATTTGATCACCTATCACGCGAGATAGATGAGTTTTGACAGCTTTTATGCCGCTTTCCCACAGCCCGCCAAAGTGGGGACTGGAGGGAGGAATGAAGCGCCAAGTGATGGCTTCGGATTCCGCGGCGAGTTGCATTGACGTCGTCAATTGCCTATGAGCTCCGACAAAGTTTGTGCCATTGTCGCTATAGATGGTAGAGCAGCGACCGCGCCGGGCAATGAATCTGCGCAAGGCAGCGAGGAAAGCATCTGTTGAGAGATCGGAGGCAACCTCGACGTGCAATGCCTTGGTGGCGAAGCACACGAAAAGACAGATGTACGCCTTCGTAGTTCTGACACCGCGAGCGCGTGACATGAGGATTGGAAAAGGGCCACCATAGTCGAGCCCGACGCAGCTAAAAGGTTTTAGCTGAGAAATTCGCGCCGAGGGGAGGTCGCCCATGGTGGGAGAAAAAGTTTGCGGCTTAGTCCGGAAGCACCGGTAACACGATGCAAGATAGTGCCGTACCGCGCGTCGCGTGGACAATATCCAAAAATTTTGCTGCAGGAGATAGCAGGTATTGTTGAGTCCCGGGTGGCAATGTCGGGAATGAACTTGTCGAATGACGAGTCCTGTCAAGACGTGACGAGATGGAAGAAGAGCAGGGTGTCTGGTTGCAAATGGCAACTCATGACAATGCTTCAAACGTCCGCCGACGCGGAGAACATCGTCACGATCGAGAAAGGGTGAAAGTTTTCGAAAGGGTCTTGAACAGGGTTTGCCGTTGCGTAACGACGCGATTTCGACGGCAAATACCTTCTGCTGTACATGTTTGACAATGTACAACAAGGCAAAATGGAGTTCTGTATCCGAGAGAGGTCCTGTGAACTTCTCATCGGACTTGCATTTGCAGAACCGATAGAAATAGGCGACAGCGCCCTGAATCTTCCGTAAGGAGGATATGCGCAAAAAGAGGTCGTCGATGTCAATCGGCGGCGGCTGCGGCACACGCACGACCAAAGCGAGCTTTCGCTCTTCAGACGCAATGTCTGGGGAGGACACGGAGAATTTGTCATCCGGCCATGTGTCATCCGCTGATGACAGAAAAGGTGGGCCAGACCACCAGAGGGAGCACGAAAGCATGTCTTCGGGAAACAATCCGCGCGAAGCTGGGTCGGCGGGATTGTCCGATGTTGAGACATGTCTCCAACACTGAGGCGGGACACGCTGTTGAATATGCTCAACACGGTGAGCAACAAATGTTTTCCAGCGGTGCGAAGAGGAACGCAGCCAGCTGAGAACAACCGTAGAATCGGTCCACGCAAATATGGCATCGAACTGTACGGTTCCTGCGAGCGCTGCAACGGTGAAGGCAACGAGATTGGAAAGTAGGACCGCTGCACACAATTCGAGACGGGGTACGGTCAGCAATTTGACTGGAGCCACCTTTGATTTGGCGGTTAGGAGACGAATGGTGGGAACACCATTTCGAAGGTAACGAACGTACAACACGCTCGCGTACCCAGATTCAGATGCGTCGCAAAAGGCGTGCAACTGGCACCTGTCTGCAGGCGACGGAAAAGTATGCCGTGGAATTGGCAACCGCGAAAGTTGCGATAGCTCGGATTGAAAACGCAACCACTGCTGACATACGATGTCTGGAGGGGTGTCGTCCCAATCAAGGCCAAGTTTCCATAACCGTTGGATTAAATGTTTGGCGAAAAATGCAACAGGGCACAGAAAGCCGAGCGGATCGTAAATCCGAGCCACCTCCGACAAGATGGACCGTTTTGTGCACGGTAGTTCATTTGGATGAACCGTGAATGAAAAGGTGTCTGTTGCCGCTTGCCACTGGAGGCCAAGAATTTTTACAGTATTGTCAGCAACGTCACTGAAAGTGGACGGCTGAGTTCGAACGTGATCAAGTGGTATGTCTTGCAGCACATCAGGGTGATTGCTTGCCCACTTGCGCAATTCAAAGCAACCCGATTGGAGCAGGTTGATTAGCTGCGTTTGTAATTCCCGTGCTGATTCCACGGAGTTCGCACCGCAAAGTAGATCGTCTACATACAAATTACGGCGAATTGCCTGCGAAGCCAATGGAAACTTCGAGGCGCTTTGTTCTGCCAAGTGAAGCAACGTGCGAACCGCTAGAAACGGTGCCGAAGAAACACCATATGTAATGGTGTTCAATTGGTACGCTTCAATGGGTCGATCAGGGGAGAAACGAAAGCGAATGAGTTGATACTTGCGATGTTCGGGCGAGATAAGTATCTGCCGATACATCTGACGGATGTCACAAGTAAAAACGATCGGCTCACACCGAAACTGCAGTAGCAAGGCTGCTATGTCCTGTTGTAACTTAGGACCGACGAGAAGCGTCTCGTTGAGAGATAAATGATTCGGCGCTTGCGCCGAAGCATCAAAAACGACGCGAATTTTCGGCTTGTCGTCTTCGATCTTGACGATCGGATGATGAGGGATGTAATACGCCTCAGAATCTGGAGGTTCTGCGTCCAGCAAGGTCATGTGACCTAGGTCGAGGTAGTCGCGCATGAATGCTATGTACAGATCACGGAGTGTGTCCTGACGGACCAGGCGACGTTCGATAGCTAACCAACGGCGGTCAGCCATAGACCTGCAATGTTCAAAGGTGGGGGACTCCCTTTTGAAGGGAAGCGAAACCCCAAAACGACCTGACGGACAACGGTAGACAGAGTCCCGGAAACAAATTTCTGCACGTTCATCATCTGGGGACAAACGTGTTTTGGACGATGGTGACGAGATTTCCTCTACTTCCCAAAATTTGTGCAGAGACTCGTCGATTCCAGTTGGAGTGCAGACCAAAAAGGAATGCAGAGGTTTTGACGGGGTTTGAAAGGGACCGAGAAGAGCCCAGCCAAAAATTGTGTTTATGGCAACAGGCTGTGACGGACCTGACGAGACGATTCCCTCTTTCACGACTGACGGATAAACGTTGGCGCCCAACAACACTTGAATGGGGCCTGGCTTGAACCATGTGGGATCCGCCAGATTCGATAAGTTCAAGTGGAATTGATCCGGGTTCAAAGCGGTGTCTGGCAGGTTACCACAAATCCTGCGCAGGACAATTAACTCCAATTCAGGGATTGGGAGAGACTCATCATCAGCCTTGACCTGGCAAGTGACTGTGCCACACGTCGAATTGGCGGGGGTGAGACCCAAGCCAAAAACGGGCACATTGTGATTTGATGGGGATAGACCCAATTTGCGCACGCAGGAGTCCAAAATAAACGATGCCTGACTGGCAGGGTCTATGAGCGCACGGAGGCTTTGGTAGCCTCCCCACCGGTCACGAACGTGAACGATTGCCGTGGCCAACAAAACATGAGCTGCCTTGAGGCTTGAGGCGAGATTCGTCACCGAATTCGCGACATTTTCTGGAAGACCAGGGGAAACGATTTGCGGTAATTCAACTGGATTCGATAAAGAACTGGGTGACTCATGACCTGCAGTTCTATGTGGCTTGGGGAAGTGCAGCAAGGTGTGATGCCTTGCGTGGCACTGCCGACACGAATACGACGATGGACATTTTGGAGCGCCGTGATTGGTGCTCAAGCAGTTGAGACAGAGCCTTTTCTGTTTGACCGCCAAATATCTGTCATTTGGGGACATTGACAGAAAAGTCTTGCACGCGGTGACTCTATGACTTCTCGCCCCACAATGAGAACATGCTGACTCATGCGACGTCGCTGGGGCAGATGAAGTCTGAGACACCAACGTATGTGAGGCCCACGACTTGCGGCTGACCTCGGGCTTCACGGTAACGGTGTTTGCCCGTGTGGAGCGGGAGTTCGATTGCGTTTTAGAATTTAAGGCAGTTGCCTCGAAAGCCTTGCATTGGTCGAGCACGAAAGACTTGACGTCTTCGTATTTGGGGAAGGGTGTGCCAGCTGACTGCACCTCGAAACGTTTTCGCGTCGACTCATCGAGTTTCTGGAGCAGCATGCTCGACAGGGTGAAATCCCACAGGTCGATATGCGGATACTGCTCGAGCGCCACTAAATTTTCGTTGAACGTGTTCACAAGATGGCGAAGCGCTTGCGCGGAGTCAGATGTGACGGAGGAGGCGTTCATCATCGACTGCCAGTAAAAAGTGACTAGCACGCGGTCGTTCTGGTATCTCTCAACCAACGAGTCGAACGCAATTATGTAATTATCTCCCGTCAATGGCAGGTGTTTAACCATTGAGAGAGGTTCACCAGATAAAGACGAGATCAGATACTGAAACCGTTCAATATCTGAGAGAGACTGGTTTCTGTGTATTAACGCCGTGAATAGATCATAGTATGGTGGCCATGATTTTAACTTTCCGTCGAACAACGGCAACGCGATTTTTGGCAATCGGACATTGCTCCGGCCTGTCTCGAACCAAGTTTGCGAGGCTTGGCGAGAGAGCGAGGAAGTCGGCTCTGAATTCGCAAACGAGGCTTTTACCGCAGCAAGTTTGCCATACAAGCTGTCTGCCCGGAGTGTACGTTCAAGAAATGTAGCCTTCTGCTCCTCGGAGGCACTGGGGAGAGGGGCAGTGTTGACCGTGCTCTTGAAACCGTTGTAAATTTCCGCCGCAATGTCAAACGTGGCTAAAAATGCCGGTTGGAGGCTTGGCTCGGTGGTAGCTGTGACGCCTTGTTCCAGAAGGGGCTCAAGGCGCGCAATAGCTATCGCGATGGACGATAAAGTTGCGTCCATTGTGTACGACACAAAGAAAAATGAAAACAAAGCAACTGACCCTTAGGTTGGCGTACCTGAATGGCGAACCCAACCCAGGTGAAAAAGTGCGAATGAGACGGGCGAAAAACGAATTGATCAACACGCTGGACCAACGCACAAGTGTCACGTGGGTTTGACCCGTGACTTTAAAGTTTCAATAGTGAGGTGAATTAAATTCCTGACTGTACCATGCTTAGCCTGTATCCGGCTACGAAGGACCAATTTATATGTTAGCGCGGTACACATAAAGACGGCAGCCTTCCGATGAAGGCTGCATTAAAACAATAACTCTTGGATTAGGAAAGCAGCAAGCGACAGTCAGAAATAAAATTCACAACAACAATCAAAAACTTTAATGCAAAACAAAGAAAAAAACACAAACAGACAGAATTACAAAACAATAAAAAAACAATGTGAATTAAATGAAATGAAAAATCCGAGTGGTTCTGATCGGGGGCAGATTCGCTGGCGCCGAGTGGCGTCGGGATCTTATTCGGTGGCGGCGTCGTCCTGGCGGAGTCCGAAGGCGGCGTCGTGGTGGATGGCCGTTCTGGTGGTGGATTTCCTGGTGAAATGCACGAGTGCCCGTGTTCGTCACCAAAATGGCGGACGAACGACTCGATCCCGTCCGAAACTGGAGCTTTGTGTGCGGCTGGCTGATCCAAGCCGCTCCCCGGTGAAAGCGGTGAAAACTGCCGCTTTCTGGACTTGGAGATGCTGCAGAGCTCCTCCAGGAGTCACTATCGGACGCGATGGGCCTTGGATGGGCTTCTGGTCGAGTACGAATGTACGCCGATGGCACGACAAGATGGCCGCGAGAACGATGACCAAAAAAAGACGGCGTGGCTTCCCGCTCGACGTACGGAGATCAACGCCGCTTCGAACGAAGCGGCAAAGGCACGAGCGGAAAGAAAGCCGAAGAAGGCCGAAGACGGCCGAAGAAAGTGCTGGAGCTCGTTTACGCTTGCGCCTGACAGCCAAGTGCCAGGCACACCGAACAGGGGGTGAGGGGTGAGGACTTGGACGACACAGGGATATTTTGGGTTGCATACCCTCAGTGCACACGAATGCAGTGTTCAATGAACGGGGCCGAGACAATGAAAATCGACTGATTCTGACAACCAACGTCAAAGTGACTTCTATTGTACGTCACTTTTAAATTTTGACAAGAAATTATCAAGTGAAAATAAAGAATGCTACGGAAAGCCTCTCTAATTATTTCTTGCATATTTTCCCTGGTATTGACTCAAGCTTCATACACCCGATCATAAACAAAGCCCTGAAGAAAAAATCGGGTTAGTCAAGTCAGGTCACCTCGCAGGCCATGGCACCGGATCAAGTTATCAACTTGAAAATCGAACTAATTTTAAATTCAAACTGCATCAACTGATTTTGACAACCAACGTCAATATGACTTCTATTGTACGTCACTTTCGAATTTTGACAAGAAATTATTACGTAAAAATCAAAAACTCAAAATGTCGGAACAAGGAACTAAACAATATTATTTATTGCGGTAGGGCAACAAATCAATAGTGATAACATTCACTACTACATTTGCAATCGTAAAAACTGTTTAAAATGACAAAATTTCTTCTCAAAATTCAAAAGTGACGTACAATAGAAGTCACTTTGACGTTGGTTGTCAGAATTAGTCGATTTTCGTTGCACGCTAAGTTTAACCGATCAAATTGATTATTCTCCAAACTATCAACTTTTGAGGAAAAACATAGAAGGTGAAAAAAATGTGAAATAAAACGCTCGATACAAATAAAAAATAAAAAACAGGGAGTGCTATTTGAAAAAATGAAGTTATGGCCCTTCAAAGTTTACCAAAATCAATGTGACACAGCAAGGTGATACCGGAACGAAAATAGGCGATATTACGACCGAAAGATACCCTACGCTATTGCTTAAACATGAGCAAAGTCTCAACTGAAGAACCTAAAAACCAAGTGACTTACGATTTATTCAGTAAGTGCCTACAAACGATTCAATTTTTAGAAAAAAGTTATTAACTTCTGAACGGTTAAGGCGAATTGCAAAAACTTAACGAATTTGTAATGCCTGAGAAAGGACAAATCCAAATATGCAAAAATATACAGGGGGTGCTATTTGAAAGAGCTCGTTCAAAAACTGCTCTGCAAAAATGGGGCACCCTGTATAGAGCAAGATAATTTTACAAACTGCACTTTGACCTCCCGTTTGCAGTGCCGTTTGGTTCATTCCGATATCATTATTGGCGAAGGTGTGATTGAGCTCGCCCATATCAATGACTCACCCTGTATATCTAGAGAAGTTCCCCAACATGATCAAAACTATTTTCGGAGTTATGTCTGTCTGTGTGTCTGTCTGTATGTCTGTCTGTCTGTAATCTCCCACGATAACAGCCGCAACGTTAATCCGAATGATTCGATCGACTTGAAATTCGGCATGCAGACATGGTTTTGCCGTAAGAAACATCCATCAGTTTTTGGCTGTCATTCGTCAAACGAAAATGTTACTATCAAAAAAATTACAGAAGTTTACTATACCTATGTCATGGAACTTGACTTGCAATATGTCATTTGAAAGCGCTTGAAAAACTTTATTCAAAATTGTTACAAATATTTCTCCACCCGGCACCTGTCGAATACTAAAGAACGTCAAAGTTCACAACTTTGCTATTTAATCATTCAAAATCTATCCAATATGAATTGGAACCAAATTCGACAGGAAGCAACACAACAAAATAATGAAATCAAGTTTGTAGTTGAAGCTTTCCGCTATTTCCCAGTCGGGCGCTACGAATTTTTCAATTTTTTCCTGGCCGTTGCTACCCGAAACGACCGTTCACCCGGGGTTTTGACCAGGATTACCCGCGTTTGGTGCAGTACTCTACTCAGACGCTCTTTCTTGCTCGGGAATAGATTTTTTCAGAAATAAAGCAACGCATTTTGAGTTTTCCTCATTGGAAAAATTGCAAATTTCTAACTTTTCATCTCGTGAATAGATTTCTACCGTTGTTTTTTCAACTTGGTAACTGACTGGTTCTTGGGCTTGGGCATTTTTCGACAATTTCACTCAAAATTCTCCTAATTTTCCAACTGATAATGTGAAACCGGCCTAGGTTATTGAGACTGCACTCAAATGATGGAGCATAAAATGAAGCCCTATTTGAAGATTATTGCAATAAAATTATTTGGAAAGACCTTTGAGAACTGGAAAATTCAAATTTTCCACTTTTTTTGTTAAATTATTATGGAAGATGTTTCAAATTTGTTTCATTCATTCTCTCAAATTCCAACTTTCCACCTGAAGGGACGTCTCGTCCAACAGTTTCCGTCTATTCCTTGCCACTGGTCGGGTAAGTTTTGAGGTGACATCCATCATGAAGATTTTTTTCATCCTCGGAAAAAAAAACAAATTTAAAGGAACTCGATGTTGATATGTTGATAACGAGCGATCCTTTCCCTCTCAATTTCGCCCTCAACGATAAATCTCTGTTGAAAAATGAAGGCTGTACCGTGCGAAGGCGTGAACGCATTTAAAACAATCGATCTATAGGTTGTTTCAGCTAAAAATGGCAGCTAAATCTTCCATATCCTCCAAACCGAGCTCCGAGCGGTTAATAAATATATCATGTTTGTTTTTTCGCAAGTCGCATCTAATTTATGTCTGCTCGACAGCTGTTGCATTTGAAAACAATTGTAATCTATGAACAATTTTGAACAAATAATAATAATATGTACATCTCCAATTTCGTCTAATTGGGAGAGCTCTCGAAACAGTCCAGTAGCTTCGCTTATGAATCCGGCAAGATACTGAGTGGCTCCTCCGCCAATTGTACGGGTTTGTGGTGTATGGACGTATCGGAGTCTCTAGGTTTGTCGCTCATCCCCCAGTCGGAGTCTCCAGCAAATATCTAGCAATCTTCCATTCATCTCAACATATAACAAGTTCATTTTTTGGCCAATCGAATCTTGTATATTTCTGCTTGACATCTACTGCATTTGCACTGCACTGAATTCGGGAGTTTCTAAATAAAACGGTCAAGGACGGAGTTGAATTGGTAAAATAAGCGTTGCGATTGCGAAATCAATCCCTGTGGGTTTATTCCTTGACGGATTCTTACCATTTTGGTCTATTTCGAAAGCTACAAGGATGTGCTTTGGTTTGAGCCCATTGGCATTTTAAATTATTTTTTGATTTTTGAAATGCCAGGGCTCAAACCAAAGTAGATCCTTGTAGCTTTCGAAAGAGACCAAAATGGTAAGAATCCGTCAAGGAATAAATCCAGACGGATTGATTTCGCAACGCTTATTTTACCAATTCCACACCGTCCAAGATAGGTAGATTGCAATAAACATTCGCTGTGTATTGAAAACATTCACTTCACGCTTTTTGAAAATCACTTCCCAGTCTCGAAACACCCAGTAAAGTAACAAATGTTTTTATTGTTTTGTTTATTCAGTGTTATTCAGTTAATTCGTTGTCAGTGGCGTACGGCACTCGTGAAGAGCTTTTCAACGGTCACTCGACACGATTCGGGAGTATAGAACAACTTCAAAAAACTCAAACTTCGTATGTAATGAGCTTTTTTGAAAAATGATTTTTTCAAATCACCCTGTGCTTCAGAGCTATGTCAAGTGAAACCTCTGTTTGCAAATGCTTTTCATTCCTGATGTCACTTTTCCAAATTCCGGCCGTGCCAAATTTTGGAAAAATGTAGTATTTACGTAAGTATACCTATCCTATAAGTATGGAAGTCAAAATTAAACTTTCGAAGGTCCACTTGTACATAGGATGACAAATATTGATTAATGATTATAGGAAACACTTGCTAGAGGGTAACTATTGAAAGAACAACTTTATATTTCTTGAAAACTCACTTTTCAGCTTCGAAACTCAAACCGAATGAAGTGATCAAAAATTTTTTGATTTTGAATAAAAGTTGACAAGATTGACATTTTTAAACCTGCCGTGATCAGGGAGGAATAGGTAGCACCCGTAAAGAACTTTTCAACTGTCAGTCGATATGACTCAAGAGGATTATAACAACTCAACAACTGAGATTTCAGAAGCTTTTTGAAAATGGAGTTTTTCAGATTTGGTTTCTAATTTAGAATTATAATTGTCACATCACATCGGTCTAAAGCTTTTTGCAAGTTGGTGCTTTTGATTCGGTGATCGGTTAGTTCTCAAAAGTTGCAGTCGTACCAATTTTTGCTGCAAAAGTTGGGTAGGTTACAGCATTACTAACTTGATTTTCACTTGCCTACACTGAGAAATATGGAAGTCATGAAATTGAGTTTCCAACTGTCTATACAGGTGTTTCATGATTGGTGGCGGACAAAAACAGATCCAGTAGGTCTCGATAAAATAAAGGGAAAATGCCTATACTATTCTTTCAAAATCTGGCAAGTAGATAGGTAATTTGGACAATAAACCAGTTCATGCTAAACTCAAATTGATTTTGTCGAATCTCTCAGAGTTAAAAATTTTTTGAAGCCAGAAAAAAGAAACTTTGCAGGGCTGTATCTTCAACATTCGGCCAAATTTTGCAAAATTGTATGAAAATGTTCTCTTCATTTTTTCGAGTTCACTCAAAGGTTTTTGTCTGCCACAAATTATGAAACACCCTGTACAAGACGATAGAGATTAGTAAGTGAGTGCAATGAAACACCCGCTACAGCGAAGGTATCTTGACCTCATGCTCATTGAAAACTCACTTCAGTCTCGAAACATCCAAAAAAGTCAACAAATTATTATTTTATTTTTTTGAAATAAAAATTGGCAAGATTAGTCATTTCAAAAGCTGTTGTCATCGTCAGTGGCCAGTAGCACTCGTCAGAAGCTTTCCAACAATATGTCGCTGAGCACGGCTCAGGAGTATGAAAAACTCAGAATGACTCAAGCTCAAGTCCTTCAACTGAAGTTTGTTGAGGAGTTTTTTGAAAAATGAAGTTTTTTGAAGAATCCTCATGATACAAAACTATATCGGGGAGCACCTCGTTGAAAAATCGTTTCGAGGTGGGACAATAAACACGCAAATTAATGAGCCTCTTAGGGCCATAGCGGACCCACCAGTTTTAATAAAACAAAGCTCTCCGACTATCATAACACGGGTCCACCAGACCAAAATCCCACATACACGTGTTCCGCCCCTGTTGGGGGATCATCAGTGCAAAGACATCCAAGTCTGACGATCGGGTGAAGTCAGAGGGACAGTCAGCCTTTTCAGATTCTTTCAATTTCTCACATATATTTTGGAAATTCCAGTCGTGGCAACTTTTGTTGCAGTAAACAAAGAGGTATGAAAAATTTACAATGAAAAAGTTTGTTGTATAATCAAAATTTGCTGAATATTTGAAGCTTTTTTCCCTTTCTTTTTCTCGTTGCTCATTAAAATTGGCTTGCCCTTAAACTTTTCAGCTTAAATACCGTCCGTTTTTTTTTCTAGGCCCCAGCTTATAGCGCCTTTGTTATGGGTTTTACACCCAACATATTATATATTTTTGAAATCAGAAGAACAAACTCTTTCGATTGATGGTATGTCAAATTAGTTTTGACAGATGTCATTTTTTGACAATTGACGGAATAGTACTTGTGACACACCATTTTAAAGCGCATAAAATTCTCAAGAGAACTGTGTTTTCATTTCTAGAATAGGATGGCTTTTACAGCTTCTGAGAGTCTTTGAATAGTAAAAATTGTTAAAATTCAGAAATACCTGCTCAATAATTAAAAGGTATTTTTAATATCAACTGATGATAATATTCTGATTTTAAATCGTCCAAATGAGCGGGAGACTCTATAAACACCTTATCTTCCAGATAGGCTCATAAAAAAATCGAGGGGGTCATACCTGGCCACTTCGGATACTATCGCGTTGGGCTGGCAGTTCCAATTCACTGGTCGTTGAATCTCCCATTCAAGGAACAAGGAGACGGTCATTTCAAGTAACTTCTTCAGGACATTTTTCGTTTCATTGTGATTATTTATTGATTATCATCATTAGTTATTATTAAAAATGCCTGTTTTGCCTATACTTACGTACTTATTTAGTATTTCTGAATTTCAACAATTTTTTCTATTTGAAGACCTCTAGAAGCTGTGAAAAACATCCTATTCTAAAAATGAAGACACAGTTTTCTTCGGAATTTAATGGGCTTTAAAATGATGTATCACAAGTACTATTCTGTCAGTTGTCAAAAAATGACATCTGTCAAAAATAATTTGACATACCATCAATCGAAAGATTTTGTTTTTCTGATTTCAAAAATTTATAATATGTTGGGTGTTGAACCCATAATAAAGGCGCTACGCGCTGGGGCCTAGAAAAAAAAACGGACGGTATACCCGAAAAACTGAAGCAGGTGTGCAATTTTTGAGAAACTATTACAACGGGTAATAATAATAAATAAAAATCTCTCGTTGTAAAAATCACTATTTACAACATGCCACTGCGGGAATAAATGGACTTTTTCATCAATTGATTAAACACCGATTTTTTTTAATTTGCCCAATGTCCAACACCAATTTTGAATAATACCTCTGTGTAAGCTTAAGCTCTTGACAAATATGCCGTTTAATCAAAAAACCAAACATGTCAATTGTTGAACAATGCCATCAATTTACTGACAACAGTGACAACTGTTTGACGCAATCTGACCAGCCTGTTTGATTCTAATGAGAAGTTTATACACGATGTCTTTCCATTTGCATGTTATTGAGAAATAAAAAGGAAAACATTGCGCATGAAACGCGTATTTTGTCTGGGATTTGCATTTTCCCACAGTAAAGCACGCCCGAGGAAAACTGCACGAAATCCTCTCCTTTCCACTCGGGCTTAGGGATACAAGATAAATAAGGTTGGCATAGGCACGGAGATGGATTCCGGCTTGATCCGGTCCCTTCGCGACGAAACGCCAAACGAATTTGAATATATACAAAAGCTCTCTCTGACAAAACTGAGAACAGAGGGTGGTGTCTTTTTCAGCCTGCCAACCTATCCTTCAGTCGAATTAAATCGGAGAAATTTTACATATTTCTTCGATTTAGCCTATGCGAGGCTCTAAGCACCTATCACGAGTCCAATATCAATATGCATTTGCTCTGTAAGCTTCACTTAATACACTCAAGAAGTGGTCAGCTCAGAGCTTACCTGAAATAGTATTTTATGTTACCAGCGCCGAAAACCGGGCATAGCAAAACGAACGTGAATGCAGCTCGAGGCTGTAGGCCGTTCAAGTTGGTACTTCTGCCATTCATCACCAAGGCACGAGGCATACAGGGTGGTGAAAATTTCGATGCTCACCATTGGTATCTTGGAAACAGTAGGAGATACGAGGTCGGTTAAATTAGAAAAAAGTTGCGCATTTTTGTGGCGATTGACAATCTGAAAAAAAACGTTCAATATTTTGATTGGTTTACGATTTATCACGAAAAAACTGAAAATTTTGATTTCAGAAATAATTTTTATCTTTTCAACCATTCAAGCTATTTCAATCAAACTTGGTAGTTTTATGTTTTTGATCACTCCGAGTCGATCAACGTCGGCAGAAATTTTCCAGGCCTTCTAGATGTCAAATTATGATAGTCAACTTTTGTTTTTCTTATGACCGCCATATTGGATTTTTGCACTAATAGATAGAGAAAAAAATTACCTTTCTGAATTAGTGACCAACATGTTTTTTCATGACATTTTTAGCGTCAAATTTTGAAATTTTCATGAATTATTGACAAAATCGAGAATGCTTTGAAAAACAATTGAAATATTATCAATAGCAACAACAAAAAAAAAGACAGATTGTGTTCAATTGACGTATCAAGGGCTCGATACCAAGTTGCAGGCGCAAAGTTTGGGACGACGTAACTCGCCAAATACAGCGCGGTCTGATTGGTTGGCATCCGCCGTTGCTATGGTAACGGCACTTACAGCGGTCTCAGCCCCAACTTGGTATCGAGCCGTAACTTCTTATTCGTGTTTTGTGCTTGTTTGTACCGAGAGCTCATAAATTAAATGAGTCAAGGGTGCCTGTGAATTCAAAAACGTCTGTCGAAACTAGGGTAATCCTTACTCCTTTTCTAATAAATTTGTCAAACTTTAACAAGAGAGATGCCAGTTCCGACAGACGTTTTTGAACTCACAGATACCCTTGACCCATTCAATTTATGAACTACCGGTACAAACAAGCACAAAACACGATTAAGATACGTCAATTGCACACCATCTTTTTTTCACTTTTTTTGTTGTTGCTATTGATAATATTTCAATTGTTTTTCAAAGCATTCCCGATTTTGTCAATAATTTACTAAAATTTCAAAATTTGACGCTTAAAATGTCATAAAAAAAACATGTCGGTTACTAATTCGGAAAGCTAATTTTTTTCTCTATCTATTAGTGCAAAAATCCAATATGGCGGCCATAAGAAAAACAAAAGTTGACTATCATAATTTGACATCTAGAAGGCCTGGAAAATTTCTGTCAACGTTGATCGACTCGGAGTGATCAAAAACATAAAACTATGAAGTTTGATCGAAATAGCTTGAACGGTTAGAAAGATGAAAAATAATTTCTGAAATCAAAATTTTCAGTTTTTTCGTGATAAATCGTAAACCAATCAAAATATTGAAAGTCTCTTTCCAGATTCTCGATCGCCACAAAAATGCGCAACTTTTCTCTAGTTTAACCGACCTCGTATCTCTTACCGTTTCCAAGATACCAATGGTGAGCATCGAAATTTTCACCACCCTGTATACCTACTAGATGCAGATTTTTGTGTGTCAAATGTCGATTTGAAAAATTGCGTCCTAGATATGATCGAATTTTCTTGCTTAAAACCGCCCTCCCCCTCCCCAATTAGAACGGCCATCCCCCAAAAATCCCGAAATTACTGAGTTCTAGTGTCTTGTGTGACGACGAAAACAGAAAATGACATAAATTAATCACTTTTAAACCTTCGCGCCACAAAACGTCAAAAATCATTCTGCAATTGTACCAACAGCTATTAAAAAAATGACCCTGAAAAGTCAATTTTCAAAATAATTATTTATAATTTCAACTGATCTAAACCAAAAATTTCAAGCTATAACAGTGGAAACGTGATCTCTCTTGAATTGTGAATGATTTTGCGAGGTTAGTTGATTTCTCACGTGTATTTTTTACTTTGCCGTTCTAGATCTTTTTCTGAATATTACAGTGCAGGACACCGAGCGTATATTGTCATTTTCGGTTATGGCAGCACGAAAATATACTGACGGACAAAATTAGCGTTACACTTTTTTGAAATATTGGCACAAACGAACCCGTCGACAGATTTTTCCAAAATTTTCCGAGGAGCAAGCCGGAAGTGTTTTCTTTATGTCCAGAAACGCGCAAACACGTGGTCCGCAAAATGACTGAGTTGTATGGTCTGAAAGGTAGAAATGACCAGAAACCATTTTCGTAGACTTTTCCAACACATTCAAGAGATCTTCTTAAGGCTGCAGAAAAGGTAGTTTTCACTGAAAATCGTGTCAGTAGGTGGTTCAGACCCTCTGTAGTCTTCCTGCATGGTTTTAACAGTACAAAATGTTCACTCACTCAGTGCTCGTTCTCTGTTTAATGAAATGAGAAAATTTCCGTATGATTTTCAAAAATGCTTTGTGTAATTGGAAAATCTGTTTTTTACGTACTTGAGAAGGTAATGCAGCAGCAAAAGGTTGAGAACATTTCTTGTCTCCTTCGCAACCTCTTCATGTGGTAAGTCATTTCCTTACCATCAGCTGATAAACCGTTGTCAAAAGAATCAAAACAGTCCCGGTGATACCTCAAGGTTCATTGAAACCTCAAAGCGCCATCGGCTTGGCATCCGACCCTCGAGCTCCTAGATTAACCATAATTTAACACCTTGTTGGTACCCTCTACAAGAATGGTAAAAGGAGCAGATTTTTTCGAACTAGCTCAAACAGATGCTGTTTCATGAGCCACTTATCCGATCGGTATAGTCAAATGCACAAAAAATCTTCATCTTATGTTTTGAAGTCAATTTTTGTGACTTCCGTGCATCAACTTCTACTCAGTGCAACTTTTAGGATTTTTATCGAATTTTATTCATCGTTTGTCAAGAGAAACCTCGATGCCTTCATTCATCAACGTAATCACGAAAATGCACACACAGTTCCTCAGAGTCACGCAATCAGCCTTTATTTTGGATGTTGCAATGGGTTTTCCCAGGTGCGAACACCCGGTCGGGTTGGCGGGTTGCTATGCTAGAGTACGTGGCTCGTACCCAGAAAGTTTTTTAAAGTTTATTCGTCATTCTGCGCAACCAAAGAAGCCTTCCAAGGACTGGTGGTAACTCGTATTTCGAGAACAAAGGTCTACCTGAAGATTTTCAATCCTTGCAATCCTGTCGTTGATAATTTTGCGAAATGTGAATCATACCTTTCATTATTGTGAATTAACAACAATGAATAAAGTACTGCTGCCTGACGTGCCTGACCCTGACGTTGACGCTTGTCAGAAAAAAATATCCGAGCGATACAAAATTTACAACGATAGGATTGCAAGGATTGAAAATCTCCAGGTAGACCTTTGTTCTCGAAATACGAGTTACCACCAGTCCTTGGAAGGCTCCTTTGGTTGCGCAGAATGACGAAAAACTTTCTGGGTACGAGCCACGTACTCTAGCATAGCAACCCGCCAACCCGACCGGCTGTTCGCACCTGGAAAAACCCATTGCAACATCCAAAATAAAGGCTGATTGCGTGACTCTGAGGAACTGTGTATGCATTTTCGTGATTACGTTGATGAATGAAGGTATCAAGGTTTCTCTTGACGAACGATGAATAAAATGCGATAGAAATCCTAGAAGTTGCACTGGGTGCAAGTTGATGCACAGAAGTCACAAAAATTGACTTGAAAACACAAGATGAGGATTTTTAGTGCATTTGACTATACAGATCGGATAGGTGGCAAATGAAAAATCATTTTTTCGAGCGAGTTCAAGAAAATTTGCTTCCTGTACCATTCTTGTAGAGGGTACCAACAAGGTGTTAAATTATGGTTAATCGAGGACCTCGAGGGTCGGATACCAAGCCGATGGCGCTCTGAGGTTCCAATGAACCTTGAGGTATCACCGGGACTGTTTCGATTCTTTCGACAACGGATCATCAGCTAATGGTAAGGAAATGACTCACCACATGAAGAGGTTGCGAAGGAGACAAGAAATGTTTTCAATCATTTTCTGCTGCATCACCTTCTCAAGTACGTGAAAAACTGATTTCCCAATCACACAAAGCATTTTTGGGAACCATACGGAAATTTTCCCATTTCATTGAACAAAGAACTAACACTGAGTGGGTGAACATTTTGTACGAGTAGGTAAGGGGTCAGTTGAGCCAGACGTTTCTAGGGACTTTTATCTGGTGACTTTTGGTTGGCAACACTGAATCTAGTGACTTTTTTGACAGGTCGTTAAGCATTGGATCTGCATTACCGGCATTTGACAGGTGACAGGTGGCGTGGGAAATTTGAAAAGTTTTTAGTTTATCTGGTGACTTTTGGTTATTATCACTGAAACTAGTGACTTTTTTGACTGGTCGTCAAGCATTTAATCTGTATTACCGGCATTTGACATGTGGCGGATTTTAACGTGCGGGAAATTTGAAAAGTACGTGGAATTTGGATTTGACAGGTTAGGTCACAGATTGTGTTTGGCAGGAGACATTTGTTAGCTTGAAAGCGCGGGATGTTTGAATTCCCTATACCTACTGAAGCACTCCTCATTGTATCTTAACCCTTGCAAACGCTCAAGTAGTTTGGTTTCAATAGTTATTTTTTGTATATAAACGCAAGCAAATAGAACCGTTTTATTGACAGACCAATATACTGTGCTAGTTACATAGACAATAATTACATACAGTTCAGGGTAAGACCTCAACATCATGATTTATTCGTAGTTTAATTCACATAACTGCTTACATAGACAATTATATTAAATTCAAAATAAAGCACAAATAGGTGATCATAAACAAATTTACAGTATTGATTATACATACAAACATTAATTACTAAAATTACTTGAAATCGAAGTACGTTCGATAAAATTTCTTAGTTGCTTACATAGACAATTACGTCAAATTAAAATAAGGCACAAACAGGTGATCGTGAACGATTTTTCATAGCTGAGTATACAGGCATCAACTACCTATAATCGAAAAACATCTAATACATGTTCTTAGTTGCTTACATAGACAATTACGTGAAACTTAAAATAAGGTACAAACAGGTGAGCATGAATGACTTTTCATAGCTAAGTATACAGACATTATTTACTTGAAATCGAAGTACATTTGATACAATTTCTCAGCTGATTACCGCATACCATTACATGAAATTTGAAATAAGGCACAAACAGGTGATAATAAACAAATTTACAGAGTTGATTATACATAGAAGATATGCACACGAACATAAAATCGAAGTACATTTGACTATTTCTTAATTGATTACATAATATACAATTACATGAAATTCAAAATAGGGCACGAAGAGGTGATCATAAACAAATTTACAGTGTTGAATAATACAAACTTGAATTACTCAAAATCGAAGTACATTCAATACAATTTCTTAGTTACTTACATAGGCAATTACGCGAAATTCAAATAAGGCCAAAACAGGTGTTCATGAGCGATTTTTATAGCTGATTACACAAACATTGAATACTTTAAAATAGGAGTAGGTACTTTTAATACAATTTCTTAGTTGATTATACCATATAAAATTATTTGAAATTTGAATTAAGGCACAAACAAATTATAATAAACGAATTTATAGGGTTGATCACACAAATATCAATGACCTGAAATCGAGGTACATTTTTAATACAATTTCTCAGTACAAACATCATTCACCCAAAGTCGAAGTACACTTAACACGTCAACTTGATGGTCGGCAGTTCTGATGTGCCGGTCGCGAGGCAGAATGTTGGAATCATCATCATTATTGACAACAATTAACTCCTTCATGGAGCCAAAATTGAGTAGCTTGGAATTCTTATAGCTCAGTTTTATTATTTTCACTTTGCAAACGACATCACTTCTATTCTCGGGTGCTGGGAAGGCGAAGGGCCCACTGTTGGCTCTTAGAGAGAATCGTTGATAGTGTGAATTCAGTAACTGGATCAGGTTGACAGTATAATTCTAGTTATTGTAGTTGTGATGAGAACATTCCAGGTGAGTACTACAAAAAAAAAATCAAAAATTGTATGTTATGTCTAACAGGATATTATAATACAAGTTTCATAAGACATAGTATTGTTGGGGGGTACGGAAAATGAACGAGTGAATATGCCTCCACGACCGTGAGGCTTATTGTTTGTAGGTATATGCATTTCAACTACCTGAGAAGTCGCACCCAAAATAACGGCTCTTGCCAACAGGGAATTGGTTGAAGGCCTTTTTTCTTATAATTTATAAGGTTATGACAGTATTACGGGAGCATAATTATTGAAAATAAAACATGCTAATTGTCGCAAGGCCCATAAGGTCGTGAGTGGCGTGACAATAACAACCATGTAAACCGTGGTAATAAGTTTGAATTTGAACAATCTATACTGTTTATCCGCGTAACCAGTCTTTTTTCCATCAACTGTAGTCATTCCACAGAGTTTTAACAAGAGATTGATTTTTTTTTTCAATAAAGTTTGACCATCGAATCTGTGGGTGATTTTTTTTTGCATAAGCATGAGACATTACATTGAAAAAGATCGATGGAATTGGCTTAGCTTTGCGTGGGGTAGGTATAATATACAGCGAGCCGCGGCTTTGCAGTCGTTTTCAAAAATCCGGAACTATCGACCAGGGGCCTGTATCGAAATAGAATTTTTTTGTCAAAAGAAAGTTAATTTTTCTTCTAAATATAACCCGTACATATAGTAATGTGTTTCCATAAGAATATGTACTTAAATAAATGAATTGTCCGCATAAACATAGTGAAAATTAAACTTACACGAAAAACACAAACACGGCACAGCACCAACCCATGAGGCTGCTAGATAACGAATGCAAACGCACCACCACCACCTGCCGACTGGGTGGTTGTTCGTAACTTCTTACCTGAAAAGCCCTGAGCTATTTATTTTTTTTTTACCTGAAAGATCGTGTCTGAACAGGAATTTTTAGTATCATATGCACATACTCACGAAGCCACCAGATAATCAATAATTATTATATAAATAGAAACTTTATTTAAAAATTACTTTGTGCTTATCACATAATGCTCCGACTTGAAAAATATCAGCGCTGAATTTTGTCAGTCCAGTACGGCAATGTAAAAATAAAAAAATATAAAAGATTTCAGTATTCAGAAGTATTCAGGAGCTCAATGTGTTGAAAAGATGTTTTAATAAAAACTATTAACATATGGACAAATTTACATAAAAATACCTAATGTTTTTCAATGCTCAAAGGTATTAGCCTAAAATGTTAGCGATTATCGATTGCATTGAGTACACCTGCCTACTGAAATTTTTCGAGTACCTGAGGGTCTAATATAAACGACTCTAGCAAGCCAGCATTTTATAAGAATTTTCTACTTGACCGACCTTGAATTTTCAATAAATACCCTTTGATTACCAGGTTGAGAAAGAACGAATGAATACGAGAGGTAGCCAGTAGTGTAGGTAGCGCGACCGAAGAAATTAACAAGAGAGTTTTGCAGCATTGCCCACCCGCTGACGAGTGCTCTTCAAGCTACAAATATCTCCGGATCAAATATGTACCAAGCCATATGCGTAGTATCAGAATGGTGCATCTTAATACTTAACTCGGCCCTTTCAGGATGTACCTATGGGAGAAGTTTGTGCAAATAAAAATACGCACTAGTTATTGGTTACAGCTTTGTTCATTTCAGATTTTTAAACAGTTCCATACTCCTATCCTTACCTTAGATATGAAAGATTTTATTGTATCTATCTATGTACTAACAAGACTCTAAGAATTTTCATTCACATGTTCGAAAATATTTGCAGTCATTTCTCACAATAATTAAAGGCCGGTTACCTGCTCTTTAAAAAATTCATGCTCTCAAAGCTCGGGGTATATTATAGAAATATGTGCCATCATAGTTTCGAGGAATATGATGATATGATGGTGGTGTATGGAGAAATTTCTACGAGCACTTTGGAAAAACCATATAGCAACACATCGACACGGCTTCTATACCACTTTCTAAAGCATGTGGGAAGCAGTGCCACTTGAATGAAAACTACGAGTGCACTCGCTTTTTTTTTTATAAACCCAGCTGTGAATGAGCATAATGAGCACCGTTTACCTGGAATCGCATGGTTTAGCTGTAAAGATGTTGTGGGGTATGAGACAGTTCGGCATGCGTTAATTAGCAGTAGCCGTTGAAAAAAAAAATAGGCATACTTTTTTTCAAGAGTTTTATTCAAAAATTAATACATGTCTTCAGTCGTTCATAATCCGATAATACATCGTCGTAGTGTAGTTCGAGGAACTCTAGCATGCATGAAACTTTTTCATTAGATTTGAAACCAGCCAAAATCTGTTTGAGAACTTTATACATAGAAACGTTCGAGTTTGATGTCGGCATGAGTTGTCAGCAGTGGCGTCATGCTTTAACCAGCAGCACGTCATGCCTTAAGTCGGCATGAGTTGTCAGCAGTGGCGTCATGCTTTAACCATCAGCACGTCATGCCATAAGTCGGCATGAGTTGTCAGCAGTGGCGTCATGCTTTAACCATCAGCACGTCATGCCATAAGTCGGCATGAGTTGCCAGCAGTGGCGTCATGCTTTAACCATCAGCACGTCATGCCATAAGTCGGCATGAGTTGTCAGCAGTGGCGTCATGCTTTAACCATCAGCACGTCATGCCATAAGTCGGCATGAGCTGCCAACAGTGGCGTCATGCTTTAACCATCAGCACGTCATGCCATAAGTCGGCATGAGCTGCCAACAGTGGCGTCATGCTTTAACCATCAGCACGTCATGCCATAAGTCGGCATGAGTTGTCAGCAGTGGCGTCATGCTTTAACCATCAGCACGTCATGCCATAAGTCGGCATGAGTTGTCAGCAGTGGCGTCATGCTTTAACCATCAGCACGTCATGCCATAAGTCGGCATGAGTTGTCAGCAGTGGCGTCATGCTTTAACCATCAGCACGTCATGCCATAAGTCGGCATGAGCTGCCTGCAGTGGCGCCATGATTTAACCAGCAGCTCGTCATGCCATAATCAGCTCGTGATGTTTTAACCGACGACCTTGTGGAATTAGGCATGGTTCAGCCGGCTGATCTAATGAGGCATATTATAGATGGATAGATTAATAGAATCATTTAAGCGCCGAGTCGGCATGGGCTGCTAGCGCGTCTGAGTAAATACAAAGTACTTTTTGAAAAAGGTTATACCCCCAACTGGACGACGGAGCTGTTTCGCATCAGACAAGTGAAACCGAACACCAACCCGGCTACATATCTTATTGAAGATCTAAAGGGTTCGCCGATCATGGGATGTTTTTACGAACGAGAACTACAGAAAACTAAACATCCCGAGATTTATCTAGTGGAAAAAGTTTTGAAAAAAACCGGTTCGAGGCTTTACGGTAAATATTTGGGTATGCCCGATCGAGGGTGGATTGCGAGAGCAGACGTTGTTTGAACCAGCAACCTCGTCGATCACACTTAACGCCAGAGAGCCGGTGAAATAAGTTGTCTGGAGCAAAAACGTCCCGATCACAGCCGTCATAAACTCCATCGGCGCTATCGCCATAAGCATCGTAGCCATCATCACCAGCAACGCCATATCATCATAAGCAAGATCACCGCTATCGTCATATCATCGCAAGCATCATCACCTCTATCGTCATATCAACGTAAGGATCATTACCGCTATCGCCATATCATCACAAGCATCATTACCGCTAACGTCATTTCATCATAAGCAACATCATCGCTATCGTCATATCATCATAAAACAACGTCATATTATCATATTCATCACCCTCGCTATCGTCATATCATCGCAAGCATCATCACCTCTATCGTCATATCAACGTAAGGATCATCACCGCTATCGCCATATCATCACAAGCATCATCACCGCTAACGTCATTTCATCATAAGCAACATCATCGCTATCGTCATATCATCATAAAACAACGTCATATTATCATATTCATCACCCTCGCTATCGTCATATCATCGCAAGCATCATCACCTCTATCGTCATATCAACGTAAGGATCATCACCGCTATCGCCATATCATCACAAGCATCATCACCGCTAACGTCATTTCATCATAAGCAACATCATCGCTATCGTCATATCATCATAAAACAACGTCATATTATCATATTCATCACCCTCGCTATCGTCATAGCATCATAAACAACGTCATAACACCCTCGTCATCGCCGTCATCATCATCATAAGTATCATCACCGGCATATCGAGATAAGCAGCGAGCATTATAAGCAGCGTAAACATCTTCATAGCATCGCCAGCACCAACGTCAAACAAAGAGAGATGCCCACCTTGTTCAGCCCCTGGCAGATTATCGAAAAAATGTTACGGTATTATGACGAAGCCATCGTTCAAGAGACCGAATTACTATATCAAACAACTCTGAACGGATCAGCTGCAAGGATACGAGTCGGGCTTAGCATCGCCAGAGGACTCTCACCAGCAATCATCATCACATCGCATGCAAATTCGAGCCGAATATCTTTCACCATGCGGGAATGGAGTGAATTAATAGAGCTCTTGCCCTCTTCGACTGCATCAACTTCGAACGTTCCGAATGGTGATATGAAAATTTTCGAGAACTATACTCTAAAATTGGGATCATCTGCAGGCATCGGACATCTACATAGCAGGGCCCAGACCGTCTATCTGCATGAAAATTTTCTACAACAAATTGCACGAATGAGAGATATCATTAGCTATAGATTAGAGGCTCTAGAATCAATGAATTTTAAAAAAATTTATACTGATTTATTATCAAGCTCCTTTAAAATGACGAGCGATGTATCGAACTCGAACGTTTCTATGTATAAAGTTCTCAAACAGATTTTGGCTGGTTTCAAATCTAATGAAAAAGTTTCATGCATGCTAGAGTTCCTCGAACTACACTACGACGATGTATTATCGGATTATGAACGACTGAAGACATGTATTAATTTTTGAATAAAACTCTTGAAAAAAAGATTGCCTATTTTTTTTTCAACGGCTACTGCTAATTAACGCATGCCGAACTGTCTCATACCCCACAACATCTTTACAGCTAAACCATGCGATTCCAGGTAAACGGTGCTCATTATGCTCATTCACAGCTGGGTTTATAAAAAAAAAAAGCGAGTGCACTCGTAGTTTTCATTCAAGTGGCACTGCTTCCCACATGCTTTAGAAAGTGGTATAGAAGCCGTGTCGATGTGTTGCTATATGGTTTTTCCAAAGTGCTCGTAGAAATTTCTCCATACACCACCATCATATCATCATATTCCTCGAAACTATGATGGCACATATTTCTATAATATACCCCGAGCTTTGAGAGCATGAATTTTTTAAAGAGCAGGTAACCGGCCTTTAATTATTAGGTTTGTTTTGGCAGCGATACACAACCGTTTCCAACCGTTTGGATTCTGCGCGCTTCCGTTAAGCCGTTCGGGCAGTGTAAACTTCGAGTTGCCAACTGTTGGTAAGCTGTTTGGGCAGGTGCCTCCAACGGTTCGAAAACAGTTTGTGGACGGTCAGAGGAGTTTGAGAATTAAAAAGAAACTGGTGATCAGACGCATGCGTACGCCTTTCTTCGCAATCGGGCGATCTTTGATTGATGGCGTGGCGCGTAATGTGACAGTGTGACAGTAAAGGTAAATAAAGACGCATTTTCAAGGTTAATTTAAAATAGTTTTACCTGCTGAAAGTTACATATTTACATTAATTCACATTAATTACATTAATTCGGTAAATTTATTAAGGGGTTTCTGATGCGACTAACAAAGTTGTTGACGGGAATCGGTTTTATTTTTTTTTCGTCAAGTAGAAACTCCTCCAAAAAGAAAATGTACGGATATTGCTATCAAATTTTGAAAATATTTTTGATTTTGATTTTTGAAAATTCAAAAACTAGATAGCATCGACAATGTATCTTTCCTCAAGAAAGTCGCATGCCAAATATGAACTTTTTATTTTCAAAAAAAGACACCAAAAATGATTTCTCGTAGACATGAAAAAGTGAATTAGTAGAAGTCATTTTTGGTACCTTTTTTTTGAAAATAGAAAGTTCAAATTGCATGCGACTTTCTTGAGGAAAAATACATTGTCAATGCTATCTAGTTCTTGAATTTTCAAAAATCAAATTCAAATATTTCCAAAATATTTTGGAAATTTTCAAAATTTGATAGCAATGTCTGTACATTTTCTTTTTGGATGAGTTTGTACTTGACGAAAAAAAAAAATAAAACCGATTTCCGTCGACAACTTTTTTAGTCGCATCAGAAACCCCTTAACTAAGACCTCGGCTTGGCGGGGAAAACTTGATAAGTTGTTGTGTCCCTAGTTTCAACTGGAACCGCTCGCTACGCGTTCTTGCAGCAAAAACTTTCCAACCACTTGAAAACTGGTTGGAGTCGAGTATGCGCGCTGAATCACAGTTAGCAAACCGTCCCCAACTCGCTGCCAAAACAAACCTATTGTGAGAAATGACTGCAAATATTTTCGAACATGTGAATGAAAATTCTTAGAGTCTTGTTAGTACATGGATAGATACAATAAAATCTTTCATATCTAAGGTAAGGATAGGAGTATGGAACTGTTTAAAAATCTGAAATGAACAAAGCTGTAACCAATAACTAGTGCGTATTTTTATTTGCACAAACTTCTCCCATAGGTACATCCTGAAAGGGCCGAGTTAAGTATTAAGATGCACCATTCTGATACTACGCATATGGCTTGGTACATATTTGATCCGGAGATATTTGTAGCTTGAAGAGCACTCGTCAGCGGGTGGGCAATGCTGCAAAACTCTCTTGTTAATTTCTTCGGTCGCGCTACCTACACTACTGGCTACCTCTTGTATTCATTCGTTCTTTCTCAACCTGGTAATCAAAGGGTATTTATTGAAAATTCAAGGTCGGTCAAGTAGAAAATTCTTATAAAATGCTGGCTTGCTAGAGTCGTTTATATTAGACCCTCAGGTACTCGAAAAATTTCAGTAGGCAGGTGTACTCAATGCAATCGATAATCGCTAACATTTTAGGCTAATACCTTTGAGCATTGAAAAACATTAGGTATTTTTATGTAAATTTGTCCATATGTTAATAGTTTTTATTAAAACATCTTTTCAACACATTGAGCTCC
Organism: Anaspis maculata; assembly: GCA_949128115.1. Taxonomy (NCBI): domain Eukaryota; kingdom Metazoa; phylum Arthropoda; class Insecta; order Coleoptera; family Scraptiidae; genus Anaspis; species Anaspis maculata. The sequence continues at coordinate 78,494,067 of OX421964.1, read as the reverse complement.
TGAATACTTCTGAATACTGAAATCTTTTATATTTTTTTATTTTTACATTGCCGTACTGGACTGACAAAATTCAGCGCTGATATTTTTCAAGTCGGAGCATTATGTGATAAGCACAAAGTAATTTTTAAATAAAGTTTCTATTTATATAATAATTATTGATTATCTGGTGGCTTCGTGAGTATGTGCATATGATACTAAAAATTCCTGTTCAGACACGATCTTTCAGGTAAAAAAAAATAAATAGCTCAGGGCTTTTCAGGTAAGAAGTTACGAACAACCACCCAGTCGGCAGGTGGTGGTGGTGCGTTTGCATTCGTTATCTAGCAGCCTCATGGGTTGGTGCTGTGCCGTGTTTGTGTTTTTCGTGTAAGTTTAATTTTCACTATGTTTATGCGGACAATTCATTTATTTAAGTACATATTCTTATGGAAACACATTACTATATGTACGGGTTATATTTAGAAAAAAAATTAACTTTCTTTTGACAAAAAAATTCTATTTCGATACAGGCCCCTGGTCGATAGTTCCGGATTTTTGAAAACGACTGCAAAGCCGCGGCTCGCTGTATATTATACCTACCCCACGCAAAGCTAAGCCAATTCCATCGATCTTTTTCAATGTAATGTCTCATGCTTATGCAAAAAAAAAATCACCCACAGATTCGATGGTCAAACTTTATTGAAAAAAAAAATCAATCTCTTGTTAAAACTCTGTGGAATGACTACAGTTGATGGAAAAAAGACTGGTTACGCGGATAAACAGTATAGATTGTTTAAATTCAAACTTATTACCACGGTTTACATGGTGGATATTGTCACGCCACTCACGACCTTATGGGCCTTGCGACAATTAGCATGTTTTATTTTCAATAATTATGCTCCCGTAATACTGTCATAACCTTATAAATTATAAGAAAAAAGGCCTTCAACCAATTCCCTGTTGGCAAGAGCCGTTATTTTGGGTGCGACTTCTCAGGTAGTTGAAATGCATATACCTACAAACAATAAGCCTCACGGTCGTGGAGGCATATTCACTCGTTCATTTTCCGTACCCCCCAACAATACTATGTCTTATGAAACTTGTATTATAATATCCTGTTAGACATAACATACAATTTTTGATTTTTTTTTGTAGTACTCACCTGGAATGTTCTCATCACAACTACAATAACTAGAATTATACTGTCAACCTGATCCAGTTACTGAATTCACACTATCAACGATTCTCTCTAAGAGCCAACAGTGGGCCCTTCGCCTTCCCAGCACCCGAGAATAGAAGTGATGTCGTTTGCAAAGTGAAAATAATAAAACTGAGCTATAAGAATTCCAAGCTACTCAATTTTGGCTCCATGAAGGAGTTAATTGTTGTCAATAATGATGATGATTCCAACATTCTGCCTCGCGACCGGCACATCAGAACTGCCGACCATCAAGTTGACGTGTTAAGTGTACTTCGACTTTGGGTGAATGATGTTTGTACTGAGAAATTGTATTAAAAATGTACCTCGATTTCAGGTCATTGATATTTGTGTGATCAACCCTATAAATTCGTTTATTATAATTTGTTTGTGCCTTAATTCAAATTTCAAATAATTTTATATGGTATAATCAACTAAGAAATTGTATTAAAAGTACCTACTCCTATTTTAAAGTATTCAATGTTTGTGTAATCAGCTATAAAAATCGCTCATGAACACCTGTTTTGGCCTTATTTGAATTTCGCGTAATTGCCTATGTAAGTAACTAAGAAATTGTATTGAATGTACTTCGATTTTGAGTAATTCAAGTTTGTATTATTCAACACTGTAAATTTGTTTATGATCACCTCTTCGTGCCCTATTTTGAATTTCATGTAATTGTATATTATGTAATCAATTAAGAAATAGTCAAATGTACTTCGATTTTATGTTCGTGTGCATATCTTCTATGTATAATCAACTCTGTAAATTTGTTTATTATCACCTGTTTGTGCCTTATTTCAAATTTCATGTAATGGTATGCGGTAATCAGCTGAGAAATTGTATCAAATGTACTTCGATTTCAAGTAAATAATGTCTGTATACCTAGCTATGAAAAGTCATTCATGCTCACCTGTTTGTACCTTATTTTAAGTTTCACGTAATTGTCTATGTAAGCAACTAAGAACATGTATTAGATGTTTTTCGATTATAGGTAGTTGATGCCTGTATACTCAGCTATGAAAAATCGTTCACGATCACCTGTTTGTGCCTTATTTTAATTTGACGTAATTGTCTATGTAAGCAACTAAGAAATTTTATCGAACGTACTTCGATTTCAAGTAATTTTAGTAATTAATGTTTGTATGTATAATCAATACTGTAAATTTGTTTATGATCACCTATTTGTGCTTTATTTTGAATTTAATATAATTGTCTATGTAAGCAGTTATGTGAATTAAACTACGAATAAATCATGATGTTGAGGTCTTACCCTGAACTGTATGTAATTATTGTCTATGTAACTAGCACAGTATATTGGTCTGTCAATAAAACGGTTCTATTTGCTTGCGTTAATATACAAAAAATAACTATTGAAACCAAACTACTTGAGCGTTTGCAAGGGTTAAGATACAATGAGGAGTGCTTCAGTAGGTATAGGGAATTCAAACATCCCGCGCTTTCAAGCTAACAAATGTCTCCTGCCAAACACAATCTGTGACCTAACCTGTCAAATCCAAATTCCACGTACTTTTCAAATTTCCCGCACGTTAAAATCCGCCACATGTCAAATGCCGGTAATACAGATTAAATGCTTGACGACCAGTCAAAAAAGTCACTAGTTTCAGTGATAATAACCAAAAGTCACCAGATAAACTAAAAACTTTTCAAATTTCCCGCGCCACCTGTCACCTGTCAAATGCCGGTAATGCAGATCCAATGCTTAACGACCTGTCAAAAAAGTCACTAGATTCAGTGTTGCCAACCAAAAGTCACCAGATAAAAGTCCCTAGAAACGTCTGGCTCAACTGACCCCTTACCTACTTGTACGGTTTAAATCATGCAGGAAGACTACAGAGGGTATGAACCACCTACTGACACGATTTTAAAAGCAAACCGTCTCTTCTGCAGCCTTAGGAAGATCTCTTGAATGTGTTAGAGAATTCTACGAAAATGGTTTCTGGTCATTTCTACCTTTCAGACTGTACAGCTCAGTTATCTTGTGGACCACGTCTTGGCGCGTTTGTCGACTTGAGGAAAACACATCAAGCTTGCTACTCGAAAAATTTTGGAAAAATCTGTTGACAGGTTCGTCTGTGCCAATATTTTGAAAAAGTGTAACGCTAATTTTGTCCGTCAGTATATAATAATATATAGGAGTTATAGGACCTATAATCAATTTCACGGCTTTTCCTATTAGAGTATGCTACGAAAAGAATGTGTTGTGCTGGCACGAATGTTACGATGCTAACTTGATTTTGACGCCTTGATAGATATGCTATGTATAATGTGGCAGATGTCACTTTCATCTCAATGCGATGCACCCGCAAGTGGAAATTTTCGAGACTGCGCAGCGAAAGTAGGAAAACAAGAGCCTCATGGGTCCGTACTTTTGAAATCGGGGAGATGAATTCACATGGGATTACTATGGCAACAGTCTGTTTCCGCTTCTGCGATTGGCTGGTGCCATAGTAACCGCACTATTTTCACATGGGAAATGAATTTACACGTTTCAAAAATACGGGCCCTGAAGTGGAAGTTGCTTTGGTCGACAAGGAACATCATCTCTACCATGGTTGGTGGTTCTTCGCTGTGATCAAGAGGATGTGACCAAAATGATGATCAAGCGGTCAAGCGCGGCAGTGCTGAAGAGAATGGAATGAAAATGCCCACTGTCGAGTAGCACGTGTAAAGTCGAGGAAACATCTTCGGATGGACAATAACTTGTGTGGAGTTGGACTGCACGAGACGAGACGTGCGTGAGTGCACTCTGTTGGAAGCTTGTCTATTTCCTGTATCTTTTTCATACGTGCTTGCTGTTTCAGTAGATAAAAGCTGGAGTAGGAAGTACTAACTACTCACTGATTTTAATTCCATTCTCTTCAGTACTAGGAGAGAATGGTGTAGTTTCGGCATGTTAGTGAACAATATAATAAACTCGTATAATAATAGGCTGTTATGAGAGACTGAAGTCATGGTGAAGCCCCGTAGTAAATGCCATAGAGTTCAACAAGGCATTTTGTGAATTCAGCCGTTTTTTTTGAGAACACTCGGTGGTCGGTTACAGAAGTTTTGACGTTTTGTTAGTTGGTAAAGTAGGGCTTTGTAAACCTACTTCAGTTGGAGGGGCATGCAAGCGTGCGGCTTTCCGATATGATAATTTAGATATTATTACTGTTAGCAGTGAACACTCCAACAACAATGTTCGTTTCATATTACACGCCTCTTTCTTTACCTTTCGCATCGATTCCAAAACCGTTCATTCTAAAATTCTGCTTTCATAATTATTCAACGCAACGCAGTGGAAAAGTAAGAAAATTTTCACGGAATGATGATTTCCACATAAGTATAGGGTATAGGTAAATCATAACCACTTAAGTTTCGCAAACAATGAATCATAAACAAAATAAGTGTGATTAAACAAGGTATATGCGACAGTCATAAGACGGTATCATAATTTTCTTGGTGTTATTGCGTAAATTTCTAGGTAGATTCCTACTTAAAAGTGTACCTACCTATTTAATTTCATATATGCGATGAGAAAACACATCCAGCAACATTTTTAGTAGTAAGCGACCTTGCTGAAAATCTATAGGCAGCGGTACAATAATCATAAATTATTTGATAATTACGTAATGCAGCCTCTTTCCTACATTTTTTCATCTGTGGAGTTACGATCCCAACTTGATAATGATCACTTTGCAAAATATATCTCTCAAGTAGCGGTTTATGTTCATTGCAGTCTCGCACACACATAAATATTTTAACGTCCTCAATCAAAGGTTAAATAAAGATATTGTTATTGGAGAATGTTTAATTCCAGTCCAGCATTACCGCGGAACGCCATCAGCTATTGAAATAAATTCGCTGTCATCGAATAATGTATCTTATTGCCATTTTAATTTTCAATAACCGACACTAGTTGAAAGCGAAACAAGCAACAATATGATTGATGATTTATTTATCTTTTTGTTTAGCTTTGCGCGACATGCAAATTGATGCGAATTATATTTTTAAATTGTGGCAGAAACGCCTTCTCCTTCGGTCCTCACCTTTGTGTGTGTTCGACACAATCGGAAATTATGTAACTTGGCATTGTTTTGATTGTTGCAGTGAATCTACGAGTGGTAAATAAATAAATAATAATAGATCGTCATCAGGTTGGTGTATTTGGAAATGTGGAGATTAGAAACTTTGCTGTTAGCTCTTTGCGGCTATTAGCCATAAATTTTTTGACCAGTCCGCCTACAAGAGTTATGGATATTTGAAAACGGAATTGTAAAGAAGTTGGATTTGGATACAACGTTTTGTTAATGGGCCGAGGAAAGGCGTTGTGAAATTGTTTTAGCGCCGAATATTTGATAATTAATAGTGTTTTTTGTAAAGTTTAAATGGAAAATTTGCATATTACGTGGCGCATGGTTTTGACCTTTCATTTTATAGTGTTTAATGGTTGAGAGCAAAGTCATACATAGAGCGATAACTCTGAAGATCATCCAGCGGTATTCTAATAGAGTTTTAGAGCAATATCTACGAACTCCGAGGGCTGCAGAATTCGCACGGCAATATGTTAGGGACTAGTAAACCACCCAATAGGTACTCCCAAAGATATTTCGGCAAAATTTTCGTGGAGTTCGTACAGGCGATAACCTCGATCCGTAAAGTAATATCTCCCAGGATCGTTAGGCGGTATTCGCAAGGAAGAAAAAAGCGAAGGAATGTAGCGGAATATTTCCAAAGACAAATACTCCAGAGCGACATCTTGAATGTTTGTACAGCGAGATGTCCAAAAATCGTGGAGTACAGCAGTCCTATCCTATCCTATCGTAGAGCAGTATTTCCAAGGATCGTATAGTGATCTAGGAACTGTAAAGCGATATTTCCAAACTTCGCAGGACGACATCTTCAAGAAACGCAAAGCAACACTCTCAGCAACAGCAGCATCTTCCAGAAACATTTCTTCTTGGAACTTGAAAGCGATATTCTATAAGATCCGTGAAGCAATATATCTCCGAGTATCGTTGAGCGACATTCACGAAGAAAAGGAGGAAGGAAGCGGAGGATTACAGTGCTACATTTCTGGAGACAGACTCTAGAGCGACATCTCCAATACTTGCTCAACAATATCTCCAAAAATCGTACATCACAGATCTTATCGTGAAGCAATATCTCCAAGCAATCGTAGGACGATAGTTTTAAAGATCGCAGGGCGACCTCCCAAAAACAAATTCAAGGACCGTAGAGCAATAACCTCAGATTTGTAAAGCAAGATCTCCGAGAATCTCAGAGGATTATCTACCGAGATCATGAAAAGATATTTTGGAAGAGCATAAAACGACATATCCGAAGTTTGTAAATAATTATCTTGTCTCTCCAAATCACTGGAGATATTCCTGCGGATTACTGTGAAATTTCCGAGGATCTTAAGACGAGACAGTAGAAGTGACCTTCACTGTTCTGAGAGCAATCTCTTATGTTTTTGTGTAGCAAATATCTCGAAGGTTGATATCTTGATGCTGTGAGATTTTGGGGGATCGTATAGCGACATATTCCAAGATTTCTGAGGCGACATCCTCAGAGAATCACATTTAGGTAGGATAAACGCTTCTGACGCAAAGCGAAATTTACAATTGTACAGAACATGTTTAGAAGCCGAGAAGCGACATCTTCAAGGATTGCAAAGGCAAAGCAAAATTTTCTTGAAATGTAGAATGACATGAATTCATAGAGCAAGATTTCCGAGATCCTAGTTATATTTCGTTTCGATAGACAACAAAGAGACAGTTCAAGGTTTGTAGGCTTCATAAGACAACATCCCCTGTGTTTGTAGTGATAATTAAAACCCACTCATTGTGAAGCGATATCTCAAGAAATCAGAAAGTGATGAACATCTCCGGGTTTCATGGAGCGAAATATCCGAGTTCGATGAAGCAGCCTTCTGGGAAAATTGCAAGGCTATATTTCTGAAAATCGTATGGCTACATCCCTGATGTTTGTAGAGTTGGGAAATATCTGGGACTGGAGCAATATTTATGATTATAGTGATATCACAGAGAACTGTAGAGCAACAACTGATAGAATGATAAAACAATAACCCGGAGGCGTTGTTTCCAAGAAACGTGGAGCAATATCTTCCGAAATTCGTGAAGCAATTTATTCGAGAATCATCAAGCGATATTCACTAAGATAGCAGTGCAGTATAATAGCTGTATTACACTACACAATTTCTTGTACAATTTCTTGAACAATCTGTCAAATCAACAATCAAATTCATTGTTTTTTGACACTATTTTGGCAGATTGTTCTAGAAATTGTACAAGAAATTGTGTAGTGTAATACAGCTATAAAGATCGTGGAGCGACATATCTGAGCATCATAGGGCGGCAAGTACAGTGTTTGTATAGAGGTGTTTCCAGGGATTGTAGGGTGATGTTCCCGGGGATCCTGGTATGGCATGTTCGAGAATTGCAAGGTAACGTTTTGGAGGCCCACAGGATTATATTCCCAATCTTTGTATGTAGAAATATATTTCCGGACATGTAAAAAGATGCAAGACAATATTTAGGAGGACCTAACGACTACATCTCCGATGTTTGTGGAGGGATCTGAAAGAATTTTTGAGCGATATTTTTGAGGGTCTTGAAGGGACACGTTTGGGAATTGCAAGACGATATTTTGGACAATCCTAGGACTACATCTCCAATGTCTGAACAGAAATATTTTTGAGGACCATCCATAGAGCTACATCTATGATATTTGTAGATGATATCTCCAGAAATCGTAGAAAAAGATTCCTGGGAGTTCTAGAACCTCATCTCTGATGTTTGTAGAGAGATATTGCCGGTGACTGTAAGGCGGTATCTTCGAGGATTCAGAAGTAACATATCGTCGGTCTAACGTGAAAGTCACGTCAGTCTATACGCAAAATGTTCAACAGTAGAGTAAAAACATATTTATTCGAAGGTAATTGGGTGTTTAACCCTGGTCAGCGAAGTTTAAGGGAATCTTGACAAACCAATAAAGGTCTCGATAAAGAAAAAACAAGATTTAGCACTCATTAATCTTTTGATAAACCAGTTTCTGCCTTCCCTTGTCAGATTTTTGTAGAAGAACTCATGCGACTTTCAAGTTAGGCCGACTATATTCGAAGTCCTGCATCGAAAAACATTCTGAAAGATCTTGTAGTGATATCTGCGATATCTGTGGAAGGATATTTTTTGGGGATTGTGGGCCATATCTCCATTGATCCTAGAGTGACAAATTCTAGAACTGCGGGACAACATTTTGAGGGATCCCAGAGCGACTCCGATGTCTGCAGAGAGATGTTTTTGGGCATTTTAGGACTATATCTCCGGAGAATCTAGAGTGATATATTCGAGAATTACAAGACAATATTTTGAACGGCCCAAGGAATACATCTCCGACGTTTATGAGGAAGTGCTCCATGCAGGGATTGTAGGGTGACACTCCAGGGGTCGTAGACTGGAGAGTAATGAGGGACCGTAGAGTGACATCCGAAAATTGCAAGATAATTTTTTGAGGGATCCCAGAGCGACTCCGATGTCTGCAGAGAAATGTTTTTGGGGATTTTGGGACGATATCTCCGGAGAATCTAGAGTGATATATTCGAGAAATACAAGACAATATTTTGAACGACCCAAAAAATACATTCTCCCATATTTATGAGGAAATGCTCCAGGGATTGTAGGGTGGCAACTCCAGTGGTCGTGGACTGACATTTTCGAAAATTACAGGACAATATAACCAAAAATTCTAGAGCGGATCCCATGTCCGTAGAGAGATATTTTCGGGGATTTCAGGGCGATATCTCGGGATATCCTGGATAGACGAGAGTGATAAAGGACCGTAGAGTGACATCCGAAAATTGCAAGATAATTTTTTGGAGGATCCTAGAGGGATCGATGTTTGTAGAGGCTGACGTGGTGGTATCTCCAGGGGTCGTAAAGTGTAAACTCTACAATTGCATGACAATATTTTAGAGGACCCTAAAATATTGTATTGGGGATTTTAAAGCGACATCTCCGGAGATACTAGAGTGAAACATTCGAGAGCTGTGAGACAATAATTTGAAGGATACTAGAGAAGCACCGATGTCTGTAGAGAGATATTTCTGGGGATTTTGGGGCGATAACTCCCGAAATCCTGGAGAGGCATATTTGAGAATGACAAACAATATTTTAGACAATGCAGGAATATATCTCCCTCGATACCTTCGACGTTTGTAAGGCAAGGTTTCTGAGGATTGTAAGGTGATATATAACCGCCGAAGACTTTTTACCATGATATACTGATTTTTTCATTTTTTAATAATATTATTATACACATGTCCCAACTTTACTATAATATATTGTTTTTATAAATAAAAAAAGGTGATATTTTCAGGGATTGTAGAGTGATATTTTCAAGAATTGCAGTACAATTTTTGGAGGAGCCTAGAGGGACATCTCCGATATTTGTAGAGATCTTCCTGGGGCTGGTGCGGCAATATCTCCAGGGGTCGTGAAGTGACATACTCTACAATTGCAAGAAAATATTTTGGAGGACCCTAGAGGAGTTCCAGCTCATGTCTGCAGAGAGATATTTTTGTGAATTTATTAAGTTATATCTCCGGAGATTCTAGAGTGAAATATTCGAGAATTGTAAGACAATGTTTTGAAGGATATTAGAGAGGCTCCGATGTCTGTAGAGAAATATTCTTGAGGATTTCAGAGCGACTTCTCGCGAGATCCTGGAGTGACATATTCGAGAATTACAAGACAATATTCTGGACAATGCAGAACTCAATCTCCCTCGATACCCTCTATGTTTGCAGGGATTGGTTTCCAAGGATTGTAGGGTGATATTTATAAAGATTGTAGAGTGACATAATTATTCAAGAATTACAGGATAATTTTTTTGAGGATCCTAGAGCGACTCAGATGTCTCTATGAAGATATTTTCAGGGATCTTGGAGTGACAGATCCGAGAATTACAAGAAAAATTGTGGACAATCCAAGGACTATATCTCTTTTGTTTGTAGGGAGAGGTTCCCGGGGATTGCAGGGTGATATCTCCAGGAATTGTAGACTGACTCATTCAAGAGTCATTCTCTTGTCCATTCAAGAGTTCCAGGACAGTTTTTCAGAGGATCCTGAAGTTACCCCGATGTCTGTAGAGAGATATTTTCGGAGATTTCAGGGAGATATTTCCGGAGGTCCTGGAGTAACATATTGGAGAATGACAAGACAATATTGTGGACAATCCAAGGACTTGATCTCATATGTTTGTAAAGAGAGGTTCCCGGGGATTGTAGGATAATGTCTCCAGGGATTGCAGAGTGACATATTCGAGAATTACAAGATTTTTTTGAGGATCCCAAAGTTACTCCAATATACAGGGTTACTCAAAAGTCTGGAATAAAATTCATAATTTTTAAGCATATTTTCTTCGGGAAAAACGCTCGAACAGGTCGATTTCTAAAAAGGGCAAACCGTTTTTTCATGACACGTGTCATGATCTACCGTCAACCCCTTGACCCCTAGCCACCCTTGGTATTTTTTTTCAAATTGCACCCCATGGCTAAGAGGCGCTCGTTGGAAAGCTTGTCAAAAACTGTATTCAGATCTACCATTGAAAATTATGCCGAACGCTTCACCATGAAGTTTTGAGTAACTCTAGGGTTACTCAAAAGTCCGGAACAAAATTCATAATTTCTTACAATATTTTTTTCCGAAAAAAACGCTCGAACAGGTCGATTTTTAAAAGCGGTAAGTCATTTTTCCATCATACGTGTCATGATCTACCGTCAACCCCTTAACCCTTAAGCCCTTGACCCTCAACCCCTTAAGCGTCCAACCATTTTTAAAGGTAGATTTGAACACAGTTTTTGACAAGCTTTCCAACGAACCCCCACAAACCATAGGATGCGATTCAAAAAAATACTAAGGGTGGCTGGGGGTTGACGGTAGATCATGACACGTATCATGGAGGAACGACTTACCCGGACTTACCGTTTTTTAAAATCGACCTGATCGAGCGTTTTTTTTTTGGAAAAAAATATGGTAATGAATTATGAATTTTATTTCGGACTTTTGAATAACCCTGTATGTAGAGATATATTTTTTGGGATATATGGGCGATATCTCCAGAGATCCTGGAGTGACATTCGAGAATTCAACTGATTATTTTGGAGAATCTTAGGATTAGTTTCCCGATGTTTGTAGAGAGATATTTCTGAGGGCCATAGGACTACATCTCTAATGTTTGTGGAAAGATACTAGATTATATTGAGAATTCTAGGAATGCATCTCCGATGTTTACATAAAGATATTTCCGGAGATTCTGGGGCGGTTCCCCTGGAGATCCCAAAGTGACACAGTCGAAAATTGCGGGACAATATTTTGAAGGATCCTAGAGCGGCTCCGATGTCTGTAGAAAGATATTTTCGGGGAGTTTAGGACGATATCTAATGACATCCTGGAGTGACAAATTCGAGAATAATTACAAGACAATATTTAGGAGGATTTGAAGATACAGCTCCGAAATTTGTAGATGAATCTGAGAGGATAGACATTTTTTTTAGGGCCATTGATGTATGCAGAAGAAAATTTCCAGGAATTGCAAAAAGATATCACTGAGAACTCTAGGATTGCATCTCCGATGTTTATAAAGGGGCATTGCGGGTGACTGTAGGGCGGTATCTACGGAGAACCCGAAATGACATATTAGAAAATTGCAGGACGATATTTTAAATTTGAATAATAATTAAATAATGATTATAATTAGATTTTGAAGGTCCTAGAGCGGTTCCAATGTCTGTGGAGAGATAATCTTGGGTAGTTGAGGGCGATATCTGTGGAAATCCTGGAGTGACATATTCCAGAGATTGTGGGATAATATTTCCAGGGATTGTGAAGAGATATATTCAAGAATTGCAAGACAACATTTTGAAGGATCCTTAAGCGACTCCGATGTCTATCGAGAGATTTTTTCGGAGATTTTGGGGCGATATCGCCGAAGATTCTAGAGTGATGATATATCCGAGAATTACAGACAATATTCTGGATGACCTTAGATAGGGAGATATTTCCAGGGATTTTCGGGTGACATCATCTCCAGAGGTCGTAGAGTGGCATATTCGAGAATTGCAGACAACGTCTTGGACGGTACAAAGATACATCCCCGATGTTGTAGGGAGGTATTTCTAGGTATTGTGGGGTAACATCTCCAGAGATCGTGGAATGACATATTCGAGAATTGCAGGACAACATTTAGGAGAACCCTACAGCGATTCCGATCTCCCCAAAGAAATATTTTCGGCAATTTTGAAGCGATATCTCTGGAGATACTGAAGTGAAATATTCGAGAATTGCAGACAATGTCTTGGACGGTTCAAGGAATACATCCCCGATGTTGTAGGGAGATATTTCCAGGTATTGTGGGGTAACATCTCCAGAGATCGTGGAATGACATATTCGAGAATTGCAGGACAAAATTTTTGAGGGTCCTAGAGCGATCCCGATATCTGTAATCTGAGATTTCGGGGATTATGGGTCTGTAACTCCAGGGATTCTGCACTGACATCTACGATGTTATTCAAGAGATATTTCCAAAGATTCTAGGGGAGTCCAAGATCTACGTGTAACGCGGGCCATTTTGGAGGACTCTACGACTTCTCCAACGTTTTGTAGAGCAAATATCAGAGAATTAGCGTTACCTACAAAAATCGTAGAGTGATAGTCTGGAAAATCGTAGGGCGACACATCCAAGGTTCGTATAATATTCCTCTTTGAATAATTCGTTGGAATGAAATTGAAGAGTGTAAGGACAATCCGAGGGACAATCTAGATCTCACACATTGACTATTGGATTCAAACTTGAATAGGTGCTAAAGCAAATGCAAAATCTATTATTAGACTGAACTTTTGACTGAAATTCAAACTTGAAACTATGTCGAGGAGAATAGGTTACTCATTGATCCAAACTTGGTGTTTCAAAGATGAAATTTCAATTAGTTAAGATAACAACAATACAGATTCAAATACATGCCTAGTTACCTAGAAAAATGATACCTAACTGACGAAATCAAGTGAATATTACATATGCTGGGCTATCTGAAATCACTGCTTCAGTGGAAGAAAATGTCGAAGAAAATATACAAGAGAAATAAAAGAGGCATTGTCATGATAAATATTGATTTTTTCGTTCTAGGCAGCTCTTTTGCGTTAAAGGCACTGGATGCAGCTGAAATGATAATATTATTCGAGTCAAGGTGAGCCGTGTGTCATGTTTTCAAACGAGAGCTTTCATAAACGTATTATTGTTGTGTATGGCATTAACAAGCACAAACGATTTGAATTTTTATCTGCAGCACAGCAGAATGCTCCCTTGGGGTATTTCAGCATCACCTCACGACTGAAAATGCAGTTCACGACCTTGTTCTAACGCCGCTCGAAAGCGAAAGAGAGAACTGAAAAATTAACACCCCTACGCAAGAATTTCAAGAATCTCAATGTTTGCTTTTATCGTTATATGTCTGAGAGTGTTTATTTGCTTTTTCCGACTTTGGTTCATTCATGAAGTAAGTATATTATAGGCAATGAAAAAATAATGGAATAAATACTCTTAATTAAAATTGAGAAGACGAAACGAAGCCGCGAAAACTTCAAGTGGTCAGAAACTCGCAACTCCGAACTTTTCTACAATTTCCCCAAACATTATCTTTTACTTACTTAGGTGTAGGATGTAGGTACCTACTGGTAGAAAAAGTGAGTACGTACCTTTGCGCCAGGTTACGAAACTTCCAAACTTTCCCACTTAATCACGATTTTTCACTTTACTTCTTCCAACTTTGCACACGTAAATCTAGCCACTTTTTTCTACTCGAGAAAAAAAATCTTCAAGGAACAGTAAACTTTAGCAATCGCGAACAAACTCGACGAAATTTCAATTAATGCACCGTGAAAGCACTGTTTTGTTTCAAAAGCTCTCGGGGAGTAATAAAAGATCAAATAATTGAAAGTTGTACCAGCTCACCGGAGCGTATACAAATCAGGAGCGCTCACTCGACCATTCGGTATATTGTTAAAGCGACTACTGCAGAGTGCTGATGCTAAACACTCGGATGTTGAGCTGAGTTTTGCCAACAACAAAACTACTGTAAGCGACCGGGCAAGGTTGCACGGGTATGTATGGCAAATTCACGCCAGCATAAATTTACTCGGTTTTCAAAGAGGTGCCCATAAAGTGGAAATTAAAAATTGAAAAAGGCCAGAGAAAGGTGTAGAGGTACTGAGATATTTCAATGCGTGCATGATCGTATCTGTATATGGGTGCTACGTCAGAGAATCTCGGTTATCTTATCGAGTTTTTTTGTTATCGCTGGGGTTATTTGCATAGGTATGTACCTATATGCTCAAAGGAAAAATGGTAGGGAAAATTTGGGTAAATAAACGATGATGCTGCTTGATTCCAGAGCTAAAACTCGAATATTTCATTTGTTAGTTACCCATACGTTTTTATACAGTGAGGGGCAAAAGTATGGAACAAATCGCATTTCTTCTCTGAAAAAATTCCTCGAACAGATCGATTTTGTTTTCCAATTCGGCACATTTTGATGTAAAATTTTCATATTTGCCGCCATTTCTGTAAAAGCTGTGACATCATCAGTCATTTTTTCAAATTGAATTCCTTTTCTTTTGTTGCAGATTCGAATACCTAGATTATGAAATTTTGATTTCAGCAATATGCACATCAAATTATTTCTTGATTTAAAAAGTTTTATTTATGAAAAATTAATTCTTTATTTTTATAAAAATTGATTTGGGACTATTTTTATTGGATCAAATGCTCAAACTGCCACCCGTTAGTCTCTTGGCAGTACGCAAGCCTTTCCGAAAATTCTCGGATAACATTTTGGATAACTTCTACACTGATCAAGGACATACGGCATACCTCACGAATTTGCTCTTTCAAGTCTTCCAAATTTTGTGGTCTGTTGATGAAGACTTTTGATTTGAGTATTCTCTGAGAAATAATCGAGAGGGGTGGGATCCGCTGATCTCGCTGGCCACTACCTATATTAGTCCAGTCAAATTAAGCAAAAATCGAGTCAAATCGGAAATAAATTTGGAAGTTGACGAAATTTGGTGGATCGATGCAGAATTTAACGTAGAATCACATACTGAAATTCCCGGGAATTCCAAGGCTTGGTTTCTTCTTTAGGACCAATAAAAGAGCGCAATCCTTGAAAATTTTCGATTTTTTCTGAATAGCTTGTAAACTATCATCTTTAGAACACAACTACTAGCGAAGCGAATGTAGCCTGGTTAATTCCCAAGAGATCGGTACTAAATTCATCACTTTGTGATCAATAGTCTCTAAGATACAGCGGCTGCGAAAACGCAGTGAAAATTACTCAAAATTTATTTCCGGATTTTACGTAACAATTTGCATAGTGTCAGCTGAGGGGCTGAAACGTGGACAGCAATAGGCGGATTCCAATGTGTTTTACATGTCTGGGAAGCCAATTCAACACTTGGTATCACATTTCTCTCGAGAAGTCGCTAACCTCAAAATGATACTTTTCCTCGACCTTTGAAATCGTTGCTTGATGTCCCAAAGAATCCCCAAAAATCAATTTTTTTCTAGCTATGCCATTTGCTTCATTTTGCAAGTAGGGCAAAACCATCCAGGGAATATATGGAGACTTGAACACCAGAAAAACAAAATATTTCGGAATCCTGTTCCCAGTGATGGTTCCTGAGTTATATGAGTTGAAAGATTAAAACGACCTATTTAGAAAAAAATAGGTAGCCCGGACACTAACTGCTGATTACTGTAAGGACCTTCCATTTGAGGTGTAAGATGTCACTTAGCAGACGTGGAAAATACATAAGTATATTAAATACGTCTGCTAAGTGGCATTTTATATCATCAGATG
Source organism: Anaspis maculata (assembly GCA_949128115.1). NCBI lineage: Eukaryota > Metazoa > Arthropoda > Insecta > Coleoptera > Scraptiidae > Anaspis > Anaspis maculata. The sequence continues at coordinate 78,477,949 of OX421964.1, read as the reverse complement.
CAAGGTCCGTGCAGTATTTGCTGGGTGTCCGGACCAGCTATCTTTTTTCCAAATAGATCGTTTTAGTCTTTCAACCCATATAACTCAGGAACCATCACTAGGAAAAAGATTCCAAAACATGTTATTTTTTGGTATTCAATTATACATATATTTCTTGGATGGTTTTGCCCTAAGTAAAAAATTGAGCAAATGTCATGATATAAAAAATCGATTTTTGGGGATTCTTCGGGACATCAAGTATCGATTTCAAAGGTCGAGGAAAAGTGCCATTTTGAATTTGGCGACTTCTAGACAAAAGTGTGATACCGAATGTTGAACTGGCTTTCCAAACATGTGAAACACATCGAAATCGGCACATTCTCTTTCCACGTTACAGCCCCTGAACTGACACTATGCAAATTGTTACACGAAATCCGGAAATACATTTTGAGAAATTTTTACTGTGTTTTTGCAGACGCTGTATCTCAGAGACTATTGACCACAAAGTAATGAGTTCAGTACTGATCTTTTGGGAATTTAACGGGCTACATTTGCTGCTAGGGTTTTTGTGCCCTTAAGGTAATAGTTCACAGGTTATTCAGAAAAAATCGAAAATTTTCAAGGATGGCGCTCTTTTATAGGTCCTAGAAAAAAGCCAAGCCTTGGAATTTCCAGGAATTTTAGTATGTTATTTAACGTTAAATTCTGCATCGATTCACCAAATTTTGTCAACTTCCGAATTTATTTCCGGTTAAAACCTATTTTGACTGGGCTATATGGGTCCTCGTCTGCCAATCCACCTTTCAGGAAAACAGGTGTCCAAAAGAGTGAGGACAGGTCGCGCATAGTGACCTAAAGAGAAGACTAAAGGGCCTAAACAGCGACAGGAAAAGTTTGACTTTTGGGTGAGATATTTTAAGAGATTTTATGAAAATTTCTGCGATAAAAACGTTTTGATTTGTCAGAAAAATAAAAAAAACTAGAAATTTACCACCTTTGATAATTGTTATTATCATCTCGGTAACTATCAGTTCAAAAGGTGTACATTGCCTATGTATAAATAAGTAAAAATCCATTCAGTCTTGTAGTGGTGTTGTATAAAGTTGAACGTATATTGGTTATCTCAAAACTACACCACAATTTTTGTATTTTCTTTTTGCCAACCGGTTTCGCCTTTCGGCATCGTCAGGGCTTGTATAATATTTAAAAGATATTCTTTTTTGAAGAAATTTGTCAAATTTTTGACGTTTGTCAAAAATTAATTCTTAATTAATTAACTTTTACAAATTTCTTCAAAAAAGAATATCTTTCAAATATTATACAAGCCCTGACGATGCCGAAAGGCGGAATCGGTTGGCAAAAAGAAAATACAAAAATTGTGGTGTCGTTTTAAGATAACCAATATACATTGCCTAATGTATATGCCTAATTTCATAATCTAGGTATTCGAATCCGCAAAAAAAGGAGGGAGGTTCAGTTTCAAAAAAATGGCTTATGACTATAGAGCGGATTTATATGCGGTGAAAAAGCTCAAAATATGTAGTTTATATGCGCTTAAAAAGTATCAAAATATGCGGTAAAAACGTTCAAATAAAGCAATATATGCAGGTAAATATGTGATATACCTAAGCTACAGAAAATATTGAAAATGTTAACATTTACATGTAAAACCATTAAACCAACTCTGACCATCAAAGTAAAAAAAAATTTCTCGAACATTTTATTTTATTTTTGTCTTGAAATGAAAAAATCGTGATTTTTCTGACACATCTCAATAAAATGGCCAAAATATCAACAAATATTCAGTTTAATGCAAAAATATGGACTAAATATGCGGCTATATGCGATTATATGGACTATCAATTTGTATGCGGTAAAAATTCAAAATAATAAATTATATGCGAAATAAAACTTGGTATTTAGGTTCCTTATAGATGGAAACGTCAAGCTGCAAGTCGACAGTTCCATCCAACTCAGCGAATAGAACATGTAAAAAAATATAAATCCGCTCTCTACTTATGACGTCACTGCTTTTACAAAAATGGCGGCAAATATGACAATTTTACATCAAAATGTGCGGAATTGGAAAACAAAATCGACCTGTTTGAGAAATTTCTCGATAAAAGAAATGCGAATTTCCTAGTAAATTTGTTCACCAACTTTTGCCCCTCACTGTATGTATATTTTCCATCACCCATGAGATAGGATGTCCACTTTTACGGTCCACTTCAAGGTTGTGGATGTGGATTCATCGTTTTTCTTCTTTTTCACCACTTCCATCGTTGTCATGCTTCAAAGCCGAGCCTAACATTTTATGCGCTCTACAATTTTTAAAGCATATGGTTGGGAGTCGCAAAGGGGGCCAGGACCCGGGTAATTTTTGTTTTGTTTTGCTCATCCCCCCCTGGCAATGGACCCCTAAATACCTCCCTTTCGTGTCGTGTCGGTTCGTACCTACATAAATACCATATACCGTCCGTTTTTTATTTTAGGCCCCAGCCCGTAGCATCTTTATTATGGGTTTCACACCCAATATATTATATATTTTTGAAATCAAAAAAACAAGATCTTTCGACTGATGATATGTCAAATTATTTTTGACAAATGTCATTTTTTGACAAATGACAGAATATTACTTGTGATACATCATTTTAAAGCCCATAAAATTCTGAGGAGAACTGTGTTTTTATTTTTGTAATAGGGTGTCTTTCACAGCTTCTAGGGGTCTTTCAATTAGAAAAAAATGTTGAATTTCAAAAATACATAACAAGTAAATAGGTGAAGTAGGTACCTAGTTTTGATGTAAACTAATGAGAATAATGATCAATCAATCACAATGAAACAAAAAATGTCCTGAAGAAGTTGCTCGAATGACCGCCTCCTTGTTCCTTGAATGAAAGATTCGACGATCAGTGAATTGGAACTACCACCGGCTCAACGCGATGACATCCGAGCTTACCAGAAATGTCCCCCCTCGAGTTTTTATGAGCCTACCCGAAAGATAAGGTGTTTATAAAGTTTCCCAATAATTTGGACAATTTAAAAATCAGATCATCACCATTAGCTAATTTTAAAAATATCTATTACTTATTGAGTGGCTATTTCTGAAATTGACATTTTTTCCTATTGAAAGACCCCTAGAAGCTGTAAAAGACACCCTATTTTGAAAATAAAAACACGGTTCTCCTCAGAATTTAATGGGCTTTAAAATGGTGTGTCACAAGTACTATTCTGTCATTTGTCAAAAAATGACATCTGTCAAAAATAATTTGACATATCATCATTAGAAAAATCTTGTTTTTCTGATTTCAAAAATATATGATATATTGGGTGTGAAATCCATAATAAAGATGCTACGGGCTGGGGCCTAAAATAAAAAACGGACGGTATGTATTTGGTATAGTCCAAATTCAAGTCGCGTTCAAGTTTGGGATCAAATTGGATTGATAAAATAAGGCGTGGCTGAATCTTTTTTTTTCCTATGACCACCTATGAAAGTAAAGTTTCTTGCATTTTCTTTATTTTTCGAAAGTACCTACCAAATATTACACAAGTGTGATATTTTCGAAACTCGCATGATACTCGATTATCTAATAATCTATAAAATTTATTACCTGCGAAATAAAGATTTTGCAGCTTTTCGGTCACAATTATTATTATTAACCGACACGTACGTTTTTTTTGCGTACGCTCTTCTCCAAGCATTATCCAATCGTAAATAACACTTCTCACAATCATTTAAAGCTCCAAATCATTCACGGAACACGGAATTTCGAATCGAGTTTCAGACAAGTCAAGACAGTTGTCGAGACTAGACAAGACAACTAATCGACAGGACAACTCATCGACAAGACAACTCGCCGACAGGACAACTCGTCGACAGGACAACTTGCCAACAGGACAACTCGTCGACATGGAGCATTGCACCCGCGCATGACCGGGCTTATTGGGGCTCTGAAGGACACTTCAAGACACAAGGGGGCTCAGCAAGACTTTGAATCCTACAATGTATATTGTATACACAAGGGAGGATAGGGCTCTGAATATCACAGGAAGACCTGGCAGGGCTCACTCGGGCCCTCAACGATACTTTAAGACACAAGGGGGCTAGCAGAGCTCAAATCGCCAGAATGTAGACACAAGGCTAGATAGGGCTTCGAATAACACAAAAAGGGTTTAGGGGCTCAATGGGGCTCCAAACGACATTATACGACACAAGGGTGCTCAGCAGGGCCTAAACCACTACAATGTAGACCAAAAGAGGATAGGGCTGTGAATATCGCAAGAAGGACTGATGGGTCACCGGGGCTCCAAACGATAGTTGTAGAGACAATCGGGCTCATTAGGGCTCCAAACGATACTTGACGATACAAGGCTTTAAAACACCTCAATGTAGATATCAGGGAGGATAGGATTCTTATAATTGGAAGAAGGCCTGGCGGGGCTCACGGGGGCTCCAAATGACACTTTGAGACAGAAAGAGAGCTCGGGGAGTCCTGTAGAACTTCGACCAACACATAAAGACTCATAGGAGCTAACCAGAGCTTCGAAAACTAAGACAATGTAAGAAGGGGCTCAGCTAGGGTTGCCAGGTTGCTAGCATCTGATTACCGAACACAAAATAATAATAATAATAATAATAATAATAATAATAATAATAATAATGATGATAATGCTGAAAAGGGGGAGTATGATCATGCGCCACATGCGAAAAATTTTTCAGATATGTATATTAACAATAATGTTGATTTCCAACAAGGGACTCACGTACCGCTCAATTTCATGTTGAGGGCTCAAAGAGTGGCGAAAAATGAAGAGAGCTTTTGTTTACTGGGCTATAAATAAAATGTTGCTAATATTTTTAAATCGAAGACAACTTAGGTCATGTTATTTTTTTTAATTCTTGAAAATAAATTCCCCGATTCCTCAGAATCCCGAATCCCCTTCTGTCAACCACTCGTAGAACTCTTCCTATATGCATATGCTTCGTTATAACCGCAAAGACGTCGTTCACAAGCGTATTTAGAAATCAACTAACAATACTTAGCACAAACCAGGCACGATCTGTTGGATTTTGCGAAATCAAAATGAAGTATTTCCCGCTCGAATCAAAAAGTTCCCTCCTAGGGCGTCACTAAAAAAGTCCCCTTTGGCGTATTTCGGACGGGACACATCCTCTAGGGGACATCTCCCGTCCGAAATACGCCCTAGAGGACCTTTTTTAGTGGTCCCCAAGAGGACTTTTTGACCCGGGCGCAGAATGCAGACTCGACTCTGGCTCTGGATGATTGTAAGTTTTTCTGTCACTTGTCATCATCGTGCGTTGTATTGACGGGTGTATTTGTGGTATTTGGGTTGATTATTGATCGCTATTTAATAAAACAAGCTAATTTTCTTGAATAACTTGATCACATATACGAGTATTTTGACGATTCGCACGATTGTCAATGGTTATCTGAATCTGACAGAAATGACGTAAAAATTCACAAACTAGCTTCGCCATTTCAGAAGCCAGAGGGCGTCTAGATTTTTGAAATCGCGAGTTTTTGAAAATTACCGAACAAATTGATGTTCGGCTGGCCTCTTCTTCCGGACACGAACAATCAAGTGAATTACCGAACAGTCCGGGCGAAATCCGGACGCCTGGCAACCCTAGGCTCAGCAAGGCTACAAATAAAACATAAGGTCAATTGGAGACACCAGGGGGCTCAGTAGAGCTCTAAACGATAGTTTAAGATACAAGGGAGCTCAATAGGGCTTGAAACGCTTCAATTCAGACACAAGAGACGAGAGGCCTCTAAAAATCGGACGAAGGCTATTCAAGTATACTGAGCCCCTTGTATCTTCATGTACCGTTTGAAGCCCTATTGGGCTCTCTTGTGTCTTCAATTATCGTTTGCAGACCCGGTTACCCTCTTTTGACTTCTTGATGTTTCTGGAATCTTAGAAAGCTCCTTTGTGCCATATTAGGTTTTTCAAAGCCCTATGTGGCCCCCCTGTGTCTTTATGTTTCATTTGTAGTTCTGCTAAGCCCCTTTTTTCAATTTGTTAATTTTCCAAGCTCTAGTTAGCTCCTGTTAGTCTTTATGTGTTGTTCAAAGTTTTACGGGGCCCCCTCGTGTCCCCAAGTGTCATTTCGAGCCCCAGTGAACCCCGCCAGGCCTTTATCCGATTTTTAGAGGCCTCTCCTCTCTTGTGTCTACATTGAAACGTTTCAAGCCCTACTGAGCCCCCTTGTATCTTCAATTATCGTTTGGAGCCTTATCGAGCCCCCTTGTGTCTTCACTTATCGTTGGCAGGCCAGGTGCCCTCTTCTGATTTCTCAACGTTTTTGGAATCGTAGAAAGCTCCTTTGTGCCTTATCAGGCTTCTCAGAGATGTGGCCCCCCGGTGTGAAGAATTGTTCGCGCGAAGAATTGTCCTAGCACCTTTAATTAATTGTCCTGTCGTCGAGTTGTCTCGTCGGTGAGTTGTCCCGTCGGCGAGTTGTCCTGTCGAAGAGTTGTCTTGTCGATGAGTTGTCCTGTCGGCAAGTTGTCTTGTCGATGAGTTTGTCTTGTCGATGAGTTTTCCTGTCGGTGAGTTGTCCTGTCGGCAAGTTTCCTGTCGGATATTTTTGGCTGGGATATTATTGGCTGGGATATTTTTGGCCTGGGATATTATTGGCGGGGATATTTTTGGCTTGGGATATTTTTGGCTGGGATATTCTGATACCCGACCTGTACTTCTGCTTGATGCCCAAGCCCAGTGTGCAGCCTCTATGTCTGCGACAAGAACACTGTATTTCTACAGAAACCGTCCAGTGTGTAGACTGACTCCAACTTCTTCGTACAGATGAGCAGTTTCTCCTGGTAGCTGTAGTCAGGCGGGTGCCGTTTATGAAGGGAGTTATCTGCTGACCGCGATGCCGATGAGGTTCACGACTAACGTTTGATGCTGTGGCTGCTGTATCAATGACAGACGCAGTTACAACCATCGACTTTTCCGCCAAGAAGGAGACTATAGGTAAGTGAACCTCTCCAGCAATGGAACCTGAAGCATTGAGGATACCAGCCAGCGTGCGCCTTTCAGCGCTAGCTGGAAATAGTTTTCCTGGTTAAGTCGTTCTCGATCAGCAGTTCCTCGTTCGAGCCTAGATCGGTTTACCAATTCGTTTTGTCTGCAGTCGCGTCGCATATGCCCGACCCTTCCACAGTTGAAGCAACGCGGTCTTTCTCCAGTTCTTGCTTCCTCTTGGGGTCTATTCCGAAATAAAGCGCCGAGAAAATGTACACATTTTTCAGATGTATTTTTCGATCAGACATATTGTAAACAACGTTTCTAATGATTTTGAAGATATTCATTATTTTGTTAGGTAGGTACTGCAGATCGATTTTATGTACCGTAGTTAACACTGCCCAGGTCTATTTAGAATTTAAATCGGTATCACAGCATAGGTACGGGGAAAGTCATTTCTCATGTAAAATTGTTTAACAAATCATGGCCACAAGCAGGCCATTTGCTCGAATATGTATGTAAATGCCCGTATTACTATGTCGTTGACTAATTGACTATTTGCTCTTCCACCTTGTACGCGCATTCATTTCTTACTTTGGCACGTATTTCATACACTAATACACACACAAAGCCTTTGTAAGGAAATGTAAAAAAGCGCTCCGAACAAAAACCTGTCTTCGGTACTTCTTCAGAGGCCGTCGGTTTTCTATATTTGTGCTTGGTACTTGTAAATGCAATGGAAATATGCGTGCCGGAGACAAAACTGTGACAATAAATTATCATACTCAGTGCGTACACTACATTTTAATTTATTGAACAAATAAAGAGACTTGTTGCACAATTAATCATAAGTAGGTATATACTTAGATAGTGTTTCCTTTTATTATAAAATACCCAGTAGCCTGAAAAAAAAGTTTCATCTGATATACAGGTGTCCCGAAAATACACCGACACCATTCTAGGGCAGCTTCCTTTCATCAAAACAAGAAAAAAAGTTCCCATAAATATGGGTCCGGAAACGCTTCCTAAGGGAGCTACAGGTCCCTAACGGTGGGACCCTGAAAATGGTGCGTTTATTCAATATTTCCGAAATTGTAACAGGGAAATCAATCAAACTTGACACATTTATTAACCTTTTTATGCCTAACAAAATTTGAATGCCTAACAAGAATGAAGTTGCTTTGAAATAGTTTTTTTTTCGCCTTGAATATCGTAATTGAAAAATCAGCATTTCTGACCACGTTTTCATACATTCAAACCCAAATATCTCGTAAACGATGCGTCTATCGAGGTTGAACAAGGGGACCTTTTTTTGGTAGAAAACTCCAATATTTCATAATTTTTTGTTAAATTTAGCAACAATTCACATTCAAAAAAGTTAGGGTTATTTTTACCCTCACACCTTAGTGAATTTATAATTTACCCACCCCTGGTAAATTATTTTGGAACTAATCTTGCCTTATTTTGTTGAGCATAAGAAGGTTAGTGAATGTGTCAAGTTTGATTGATTTCCCTAAACGGTTTCGGAGATAGTGAATGAAAACCATCTTCAGGGTCCCACTTTTAGGGGGCTGTAGCTCCCTTAGGAAGCATTTCCGGACCCATGTTCATAGGAATTTTTTTCTTGTTTTGATGAGAGGAAGCTGCCCTAGAGCGTTGTCGGTACCTATATTTTTGGGACACCTGTATAAGATACAACATCTCGGAATGTTAAAGGAAAATGCGGCAATTCACAAGACTGAGTAGGGAAATGAACAATCAAAATGTTCGAAACATTCGGATTGATAAGATTTTACGTCAAGAACGATAACAACAAAGCGAGAATTTGCGATTTCCTGGTCTCCCGTATACACGATCACCTTAATCCTTATACGGTCACAAGGTGTGCAAATTACCTACCATATATACTTAGAGGCCTAGAGGTGGCAATACCTGCATATAAAAACCCGCATTTGATATTCAATTGGAGCAAGATTTACCTCGGTTCAATCTCATAAAATATTCTTTTTCGCTCTTTTGTGCTGCCCATGATCCCTCCATCAGATTGATGCACTTTAATCCTGATTATTATGCAGATTAGTGTGAATGTGGTGCGTAAATATATACATCGAAGTACCTTACAGCTATCAGCAGATCGCGGTTTATGTCATACGGTATTAAAATGAAGATAGCGTTAATGGAAAAGTTAATACCTATTTAAACAGCAATTTACATATTTACATGGGTATCCAGTATTTTGGTTTATACCGTGTGTTTCACCAAAGACTTTTCCAATTTTACGTTAGCTGTTAGGTTCAGGCAATGGTTGCCTTGCATTTCTGATTGGCGCGCATTTAAACGGCTGTCAAATTGTCAACTCAACAGTGATTTCAACGGTTTTTCTTCTTCATTTCCTTTCTTCAACTGCACTTGTTCAACTTGGTTCTGTGCCTGTGTTGTAGGGTTTTTGTTAGTGTAAAGATCTTTGGCTCATTGGAAACTTCATAATCTACAAAATATTGAAGATTTTAGATTCCAACAAGAATCTGAATGTGAACCATAATTTATGAACTGAATAAAGTACCCTATCCTGGAAAATGTTACCGAGCCTTTTTCACATGATTCAAATACTGGCACTCCTGACAATTTTTTTTTGACCTGCCAACACTGAATCGGAAACGTGCTGCTTCTATAGACGAAACCCAACAGATAAAATTGGAAATGTTTGTAAAATTGTTGTTTGTGAGTAAAATAAATTCTTAAAATGTCAGTCAGAAGAAAATCACCGGCTTTGAGAGTTCTTTTCAAGAGGGACCACTTTCAGGAAACTCGCCAGAGACCTCGACGCGCGATCAAGACACACCTGCATAATTGGCGGCGGAGTCGTGCATCGAGAGCATTCTGGAATTTCAGAAAAGCTTTGCAAGCCTTTTCTAGAGCGCTGGCGAAAAGAAAACAAAGTATATGAGGAGCAGCATGGCAATAGAGTTGGAGTTGAATTCAAAGTGATAGTGCGAACACAGCAGAGTGCGACATCCAAGTGCGCCAACTTACGTGATTTGTAAATTAAGTAGTACGCCTTAATGAATAGTGTGTTTAAACGTTTGTTTTACAATTATCTAATTATCATCAGCAAAATAACAATCATGGTTGATATGATACTTGCACTGCTATGCTGTAGAATTAATGAAATCTGGTACGGGTCCTACTAGGGTCCTACTAGGAAAACGACAGTAGCTAAAAGAATGGTCACGTTCTCGAAACTCATTAACAACAAAAATAATCCTGCAATAATTGCATCTCCATCTGCTCTCACCTGTTGGACAGCAGGTAAATCTGCCCACATATCGGTAGAGATCTAGGTATTTATCTAGCAGTAGGTTATTAAAACACCAACGCAAATTACTCTATCAACATTTGAATGTATGTTAATCCAAAATATTGCACCTGGAATGTATAATTGGTCCCTACGTCGAAATGGGTAGGAAGGTGTTCTAAAATCATCGGTTTACTTTTTATCAAAGAAAAGATCATACTGGTGGGTAGATACTACCCACTTGCCTATACTTACTCTAGCTTTTATGGTGAATATTATTTATAATTGAATTTGGTAAAAATAGAAGACGGTAACAAAAACAATATTATCTATGTGTGCCTGCAAGGTATAAACAAATTATTAGCTATTAATTAAATTAAATATAGAGCACGTACATATCAAACACCTACACAAATAGAGGATAATGTTTACGACCTGAGGATATATAAGTAGGTAGGTATTGAATAATCAGACAATTTCCGCAGAAATAGAATTACATCATTATTATTTGTATACCTAATTTATAATTTTACATGTAGTGGTTTAAGTGCTACCTGGGGCTATACATAATATCACCTTAAGGACGGAGTCAAATTGGTGAATTGAGGCGTTGCGGAATCAATCCGTCTGAGTTTATTCCTTGACAGAAATCTATCATCCAGGTCTTTTTGGAAAGCTACAAGGATGTACCTACTTTGGTTTGAGCCTTTGGGCATTTTCAAAATCAAAAAATTATTTTTTCAAAACTTGATTTTTTTTGGATTTTGAAAATGCCTAAAGGCTCAAACCAAAGTACATCCTTGTAGCTTTCCAAAAAGACCTGGATGATAGATTTCTGTCAAGGAATAAACTCAGACGGATTGATCCCGCAACGCCGTATTTCACCAATATGACTCTGTCCTTAAGTATATGATTCTAGTTAATTGAAGAGATTTTGTTTTCAAATTTCCAAATGTAAAATATAGAAAATCCCCAAAACTTTGCGGTTGGCTGCACTGGCGATAACAACGATTCTCCACGGCACGAAATTTCGTCCGGGACGAGGTGCGGGACACGTTTGAAACCACTTTTTCGCGCATTTCCGCTACAGATCGACGGATGATTTTTGCGGAACGTGATCTCTGACACCTTGATTCATTTTACTGGAAAATGGCGTAATGTTACGACCTGTTCATAATTTTCGCCCATGAACAAATAAATCAAAGCACTTTGTGGAATTTGACAGTTGAGTCATTGCATAATATTTTACACCAATAAGGTTAAGAAAGTATTATTATAGCCGAGGCGCTAGATTTAGCTCGAAGCGCAGCTGAGGGATATAAGGCTCCGAAGCTATGATGGTTTTCTCCACCTTGGTTTATATAGGCATTTTCTTTCTACTAGAAAATCGACATCGCAATTCAGGAACAGTGATAAAGTGAGGTTGCCGCTACACGACAAAACAACGTGATATACTGCACTTCATGTTAGAGCTATAAAACTTAGTAGACTTTTTCAAGGAACTATTTGCAACAATTCTGTCCGAGGTGCATGCCCACGAAAATTATCGCTCCATCCAAAATGGCGGCCGTTTTTCAAAATGGCGGCTTGAATATGTGAAAATGTCATATTCGCCCCATATACTGTTATATTCGCCCGTTATACTGTCGATAACCACAGTAATCGAGACAGATGCTCAATTTTCTTTATACAGGGGTTCGCGAGAGGTGGAACCCCTCTTCTCCACCAACCGCTTTTCCTTGGAGATATTCTGAAAAAAAACCTCTACTTCATAATTTTTCCCGTAGCTCTCGAATATGTTCATTATATATTTCTATAGCTCATAATATACGGGGTGTTCAAATATTTTTTTCCAATTTTGGCGACAGCCTGTAATTTATTGTTGTAGTCGAGGTTGTAGTCTATGTAGCTTTCTATGCTGATCATGAAAATGTGTGACACTCATGGGTTTTTTCTAAATAATTTCTCAGAAATGAATAAATCTAAGTTGCGAAGACCGTATTTTAGGCAGCCAGAAGAGATACACTACACTTCATGTTAGAGATATGAAATTTGCTTCACTCCTTTTGGGGAACTGTTGAAACACTTCTGCCCGAGGTGCCAATCAAAATTATGACTGGATCCAAAATGTCGGTCGTTTTCCATTATGGCGGCCTACATATGTGAGAATCTCGTATTCGTCCGATCAAATCCCGCAGGATGTTGATTCCCATAGATCTGCTTATTCTGGAACTGACTGCAATCACAACAATCGTGACAGATGTATATTCTTCCATGTATATAGAGTGTTCACGCGAGATGCCACAGAAGAGTAACGCTGTCTCAAGGGCTTGATAGTTAGGTTCTTTTTTCAATTTCAAATGACTGTATACGAAAAATTGGGCATCTGTCAAGATTGTTGTGTTTACCGCACCAGTCTCAGAATAGTTGAAAATATGAGAATCGACATCCTGCGGGATATAATCGGACGGATACGAGACTCTCATACATATGTGCAAGCCGCCATATTGGAAAACGACCGCCATTTTGGACGCAGCCGTAGTTTTGATTGGCACCTCAGGCAGAATTGTTTCAAACAGTTCCTCACAGGAGTGTAGCGAGCTCGGTACTCTCGGTAGCGAGTTTCATACCTCTAACATGAAATGTAGTGTAGTGTATCTCCTGGCTGCCTAGAATACAATTTTCGCAAGTGAGATTAATTCATTTTTTAGAGGGTATTTGAAGAGAAACCCATGAGTGTCACCGAGAGTGTCACACATTTCTGTAATCAGCATAGAAAGCTGCATGAATTACAATAATTATCTGCAGGGTGTCACAAAAATTTCAAGTTTTTTAACACCCTGTAGGTATAATATGATGAGATGAGCTAAACAAATATATGATAAGCATGTTCAAGAGCTACGGGAAAAGTTATAGAGGATTAGCTTTTTTTTTCAAAATACTTTAAAGGGGAACCGTTTGGTGGAGGGGAGGGTTTCACCTCTCGCGTACACCCTGTATACAGAAAATTGAGCATCTGGCACGATTATTATGGTCACCGTCAGTTTAAGAATAGCTGGTACGGAAATCAAGATTCTGCGGTATACAATGGAGCGAATATGACATTTTCACGTATTCAAGTCGCCATTTTGGAAAACGACCGCCATTTTGGATACAGCGATAATTTTCGTAGGCACCTCAGACAGAATTGTTCCGAATAGTTCCCTAAAGAATTGTACCAAATTTCATAGCCCTAACATGAAGTGCAGTTTGCAGTAACTTTTCACGTAGCGGCCCTACTACTGAAGCGAGATCTTTCAATGCTTCTAACTAAAGAATTCGAAAGCCTACGTTAAAAAACCGCACAATGGAAGCATCAACCCTTTTGTCTGTTCCAGTCTAAAAAACACATCAAGCTCTGAAAACTTATGGGGAAAACAAGGATCTCACCTGCGGTCGGTCCGAAAGTGAAAAGTAGGTAAAAAAAAAGCGACCGTAAAAAAAGTCCAGGGTAGTTTAGGGAAATGCTTCAAGAGTGCCAGAAAAACACTTAAAAAAAATCGGTTGTGTCACCCCAAAACTTTCCAGACTATATAGTATCCAGGATCCTATGTAAATTTTTGTTTGAAACGTCCCTTCGGGTGGAAATTGGAATCACAGGGGAAGATTAAAAAGAATTTGCAGGAAATTGAACATTTTTTATGGAAAATTTGAATTTTCCGGGGAAACGTCAAATCTTATTCCAAATCATCTTTATGGTAAAAATTCTCAATCAACGTTTCACTTCAAGCTCCATCATTCAACTCATCATTGACTTTTAACTCGTGGGTCACACATTATTATTATTATCATTAATTTTACCTTTATCAGGTGCCTTGGCTTTGTTTTTTTCCCCGGAAACTTCGTACCTCCCGGGGTCTCGGAGGTACGACCGGGACCGTACCTCAAGTCCGGTCTCGAAAACCCAGGCCGGTTTCACATTTTCAACTGGAAAATTCTCGGAAAATTGGAATAAAATGGTTGGAAAATGTTTAAGAACCAGTGACCTCTTGTTGGAAAAAAAAATAGTGATGATCTGTTCACAGGATAAAAAGTTGGAAAATTTGCAGTTTTTCAAGAGATGAGGAAAACTCGAAAACCATGGGTCCGATTTTGAAAGTTTTCCCTCAAAAAATTAATACAATCTTTTCTGCAACTTTCATTCCCAGCATGTCTGCAGTCTGCACCTTAAATTAATATTTCGTCCACCGCATGTCAAAGTTTGCACTGCAGTTTTTCAAATTCACGGAATGTGCAAATTTCATTTTGAAAAAAATACCGTCGGAAAACCGGAACCATGTCGATTTAAAAATGAATCTACACGATACTCAGTCCAATCTTACTTTCGATATCAGTTGGAATTCTTTGAAAAAAGTCGATCCCCGAGCAGGAATGAATTTTTGACTTGAGTCCTGAATCAAAAGCGAGTGATCCTGCTCAAAACACGGGCGAGAGGCCCTCTCGGGTGGCAACGGCTAGGAGAAATTTTGAAAATTCATAACACCCGACTGGAGAATGGTGGTAAACTGCAACTGCAGACTTAATCTGGCTTTTTTGTTGTGTTGCTTCCTGCCAAATTTGGTACCAATCCATCAGAGAGATTTTAAATAATTAAATGGTCAATTTTGAACTTTGACATTTCTCATTTTTTGACAGATGATGGCAAGCAATACTTCAAACTATTCTGAATACAGTTTTTCAAGGGCTTTCAAATGACATACTGCAATTAAAGTTCCGTGAGATATAGCTTCTGACATTTGTTGATAATGACACTTTTGTTTAACAGATGACAGCCAAAAACTATTGGGCTTATTCCACAGAAAAACCATGTCCGTGTACAAAATTTCAAGTCGATCGGATCAACGGTTCGGCAGTTATTGAGGAAGTTCCGGGACGTTTTGTTTCGAACAAAAATGTCCATAGGTTCCTGGATACTAGTCGGGAAAGTTTTGGGGCTGACACAACCGATTTTTTTCAGTGATAATGGGCTCCAGGCCTCTAGGGGGTCTTTGCTTAGAGCATCTTAGTCCGGCCCTGTATAGGTAGGTCTTTTAGATCTCACCCGATATGGCAACGTCTGGGAGATGACTGTCGTGATCCTCCGAACAAGAAATGGAAAAGGCCCACGTGCTCCGGATGGCGCCCACGCGTTGATCCGCCACCCTCCTGCTGATTGCACCGTCACGAACGCCACTGCCACCGGTTTTATTTCTTGTGTTGCCGCTCCTGCAATATCACGACATCTAAATATAGTGAATACATGATATACACAACTACACCCGTTACGGCAGGTATGACCAAATACATTTCGAAAAATTCTCTTCAAACGTAGGTAGGTAGAATATACCTACTCATACATTCCAATTCTTCGGGTTGGTTTCTCAAGTCCAGAATTCAAAAAGTTGCTTTTCGAAGCAAATCGCATTCTGATAAAAAAAAATTGTAAATTGCAGCTAGCTATGAAAGTATAAAAGTAGGTATGTCCGCAACTTGATTCGAATTGACCTTACCAGTTTTCGGAGATAGAAAACGGGGCGGTTCATCAAGGTCATTTATGGAGTTTCGTTCTGACAACGTGGTGGAACTTTGCCGGGGAAGTAGAGCAGCAGCAATTTTAAAGCCACTAATTTTTCCTGTGGGGAAAGTCACTGTAGCCACCGAAACCATTTTCAACGGACAGAGAACTTTGTACAAATGAAAATTGAAAACTGATTTTAATAAGCAAACATACATTAGAGAGGCCTAATCATCAGCGCATGTAGCGCCCTTAGCCACCACTGTGACAGATTGCCGTCGAGGTTGTCATCTGGACATCTGGTTGTCATTGAAAAGATGAAATCACCGAGAAAAACACACTTGAGCTATCTCTACTTGGTTTTGCACGGCATAAAACACAGTGATTGAAATCAGAAACACGGTAGCACCTATAAAATAGGTTATTGTTGGACCTTTTTTCTTCCTTGGGCAGTGTCATCATTTGTCAGGAAAGAAACGTCGTATGATTGGTCGTAAGGCTCAAAACATGACGTTGACGAACTGCCGTTACGCTACGCATGACTCCGTACGTGTAACTCCAAAAAAAGTGACATAGCCATGAAGGAGCCCTTACGTACCTAGTACATACATTCACCCTGAAGCCAGAAACCAAGCCTCTCATTCTAATGGCCCATACTTTCAATGAAGCAAGACCTTGTCGCTTTTTTACGAATGACAAAAATTTTGATGTATTAATGTAATATTTTGCTCCTGACGGTACCAAGCTCCTCAATTCCATGTAAGAATTTTTATTATAGCGTGTTTTGTTTCTTTGTTAAATAGTTTCCTTCGCTCTCAAGAAATTTTTGCGGCAAATGCAAACTTTGACACATTTGACTTTTTTGGACTGATGGATGATTGATAGTTGGCATGTCTAGGGGAGCGTCTACTAACCTTAATCAAAAAGTGGAGGGGTGAAGTGGACTTTTGAATAAAAATTGAATACGATCGGAACAACTGAGACTTTGAGTTGGGAGATGAATAGAAGAGGGCGCCAACGATTTACCTTACACGACAAGGTGGCGCGAATATCAACAAAACGATTTGAATATGGTCTCATCGTGGAAGTTGCCTGAAACGCAAACGGTGATGTAGTATGGTATATACCGCCAATGTAGGTATTAACTCAACCCGCGCCTAGTGATAATACGGACCCATGGCCGTGCACCATCACTATTGTTATTCAACAAAAGTGGGTGGCTGCCGTCTGCGTTCGAGAATATGTCTCATATCGTGCTGGAATTTTGCTGGAAGAGTATAGTCTGTTCGCCGATAGAACGGACTTTTTTGAATTTCAGTGATGTAACCTATAGCAAACAAAAGCACCAAAGACTGTTACAACATAGGCGCGTTTGGAACTAATATTAGTTTTGTTCGGTTGGTAGTCTTACCCGGGCAAATTATTCCTACGCCAAGTCAATGGCATTGCATTCAGCGAGTTTGACACTTACTTACGATTTCTAACCTCCATTTCTCTATGATGTTTGTTATTTTTAGTCGGCTCGGCTGTTGTGAGTGTTGTGTAATAAAATCAGCTTCAATCAAAAAAGTTATTTTCTCATTCATTTAAATTGGTATTAAACTGGGTGTCATTTGAAATTACCATAGCACTAAGCTGTAATTAGCGGAAATAAGCACCTCTTTCCAACTGGAATTTTAAATTTCGCGGGTAACGCTCGGGGACTACTTTTCAAGCGGAGGAATCTGGTGGTCCTTTCTATCAGTGTATAGAGTATAGCTGCTGCTTCGTCAGGGGTAAGCAGTCGAAGATGTGTCCGCACTCGTAATTAATCACCGATGGAATAGTCCTGCCCGCTTCTGGAATGCGTCTTGGCCCCCTATACGGATGAGTCTTGACCTCCACCGTCTCTCTGAAAACTGCCGTTTTGATAATAGCTGAAAGTCGGCTTTCAGAGCCGCCTTTTGGAACCGGCTTTCGCAGTCAGCTCACAGAATCGACTTTCAGAACGGCTTTCAATGCCGGTTTTACCGACAGTCACATTTGCACACTTTCGAAATACTTACCTACTTTAGAAGGTTTGATTTTAATGTAGATGACAAACACTTTTTCAGCTACAAACGTAAACGATACGGGATATTTCCCAAAAAAAAATGCTATTGGAAGAGATGCCAGGCTTAGTACGTCGGGTACACATTAAAAATCAACCAAAAAGCTGCACATTTTGATTGGAATATGCCGCTTGCTATGGTCATAGATAAGGTCAGAACAAAGTTTTTTGGCAACAGCGCCACTTAAAAATCGGTGCAGGAAACAAGATGGTGGGCTTCAAAGATGGGCACCACCTGTTTTTTGTAATTTGTGGTTTTTCACCATCTAGCGGTCCGATTTCAATTTCCTTTCTTTTTGTTCATAAAACCCTGCTGAAGGCTAAGCTTATCTGCCATCACACATTTTCCTTTTGACATTTACAGTTTCGTAATATTTGGAAAAAGAAATATTTTGCCTTACTTATTAAAATGGTTAACATGTGTGTATTTCTAGTGCACTTCATTGCTTCTGATGATCATTGTATAGAAGAAAGAACGGTTTCTGGTACCTGAAACTCTTCCCTCTGTGAATAGAGTAAAAATGGAAAAAAAACTTCAGGTAATTAAATGGGAATAGACGTGTTTTTGATGTCTAAACAATTTTATGGAATTTGGAATAGGTTTCAATGAAAATAAATACATAGGTCTGAATTTCTCTCATTCGGATTCTAGCACCTCGTCTTCTCCATTACCTTCTCCTAATTCCCTCCTGAAAGAGCAACCGAACGCTGCATTTCACCAGCTCCCGACAAGCTGCCCAAATTAGCTCTAGACAAGACCAAACCGGCGTCCACTCCCTTGCAATAATAGTCCATCCCCATCCGTTTGGTTCTGGAATGATTTCCGTCGTAGAACACTCACGCCCCCAGACTCTGCCCCAGACTTTGTCCTGCTTGATATGCAGACCTTGGCGCATGCTGCCTAACTGAACTGAGTGCTTTTTTCGTTGGAGGGAGGTTTTGAAGATTGCGACTTTTCGTTGTAAAAAGAAGCTTTCTCTTATGATTGACGGAAAATTTTTGGCACCTTTGTGGTAGAGCAGGATAACAATTTTTTCAAGAGCTTCAATGTTTTATCGGAAATGGATTGTTGTGGTAGAGATATGGCTCCAAATGCTTTCGTGGCTGCAGGAAAGGACTTCCATACATTCCAGGCGGTTTGTTATTTACCCTTCATTGCAAATGACGATGTTATATCTGAACCTCTGAATGCATGGAAACATCTCAAGGCAACAGTTCTTTATTCACCCATTCTTTCTGCCATGGCGTTGATGTTCATTTATCTCTGGGCTTCTCCTGATCCAAAAATTATCCACATCTCCTGTACAGCATTTTTCAGAGTTTGGAAAAAAGATATTGCCAAAACGACTACGTCAGTGTCTACTGTACAGATCATAATTTTCGTTGCTCCTTGTTCGACACTATCTTTGGCATCGAGCAATATTCTGCCATCTGCTTCTTCCTGTTGCCTACGTTTCTGTAACAACTATGTGCGCAACCAAATTTCAAAAGAGCATGTTGTCCAAGTAGCTTGATCAGTTTTATTTTGTTTTCATCGCAGCAAGAGAATCATTCCAATTCTTTGGCAACACATTCTCTTTAGCTGCATGGCGACGAATACCAGAGCCTCTTTTCTCTCTCACGAATCTCTTCAGGCTGGTTTTGTGGTAAATATCCCACAAAATGTGTATCCTACTTGCATGCAATAAGATCGATCTCTTGGAGAGTGAGCTTCAACGATTAAAAGCTGACGTAGTGGGAATAACAGAGCATTGGTGTAGGCCTGACATAATAGGAAATGTGCATTTCAAGAATTACAACATTGCAAGTCAATTCTCTAGGACTCAGTTCTGCCATGGGGGAGTGATGATTTTGACAAGAAGTAACATCAAGTTCAGGATTCTACATGTGGCAAACCATTGTATCGAAAGACAATTCGAAGCATGTGCAATTGAATTGGAGGATGAGGAATCTATTGTGTTGGTTCTGTACCGGCCGCCTGATGGTGACTTGCAGGTCTTCCTCAACCAACTGGAAACTGCATTGCATGAAATAACAACTGAATATGCTTATAAACATTTATTTGTTTTAGGCGACTACAATATTGACATTTTATTAAAGACGAAAGCCACTAAACAGCTGTTGGAATTGATGGAGTCGTTCGGCTTGTCTCAGACCAGTATGTGTGCTTCTAGAGTTTCTTCAACATCTGAAACATGTATTGATAATATATTTACTAACCTGAGCAAAAGCCTGTGGACTTGTGAAACGGTGAACCTTCATTTATCGGATCATCTTAGCCAGATGCTAGATGTAAACATCGCGAAGAGACCTATAAAGAAAGAATTTATTGAAATGCGACCAATAAACAATGAAAAAGCATACCGCTTTAAATCTTTGTTGATGGAAGAGGACTGGGGCGATGCCTTGAGTATGGGTGCCGACGCTGCGTTCCGGAGCTTCTTCCAGAGGTTCACTACTATCCTCAACTCTACCATGCCAAAAACAAGAAAACTAATTGCACCAACTAGAAATCAAGAACTTTCTTCTGAAATGCGAGGTATGAAATCGGTTTTGGATGCACTGGCGGTGGTGGCCCGAGTGAAGAAGAACAGCGAATCGTACAAAGTATACAATAACTACAAAAACCGTTATCGGATCCAGGCCGAGCAAGAAACAAGAAAAAGAAATGAGGCGTTGATAATAAACTCAAACAATATCCAAAAAACCGCATGGAGCATAATAAACACGGAGACTGGGACGAAGAGCACGAGCCAAACAAAAAAATCTAACCTTTCTGGGGATGATCTAGCACAGTACTTTTCATCAATAGCGGACACTATTGTGAGAGATATAAAAAAAAGCGATAAAGTAAGAAATCCTCTCGATTACCTAAAAAACCTTCACATGAATAATAACAGCTCATGTTACCTTCATGAGTGCTCAAAAGAGGAGGTTGTTACCATTATTCAGGCATTAAAAACTAATAGTTCAGAAGACATCTATGGCGTTTCAACCAAACTACTGAAGTTGGTAGCGCGGGAGATCGCAGAGCCCATTGCAAAAATAATCAATAAATGCTTTGAAGAAGGGGTGTTCCCAGGACAACTCAAGGTGGCTAGAGTTGTTCCCATTTTCAAAAAAGGAGATCCTGATACATGCGGTAACTATAGACCAATATCGATCCTGCCGACCATCTCAAAGATTTTGGAGTATGCATTGAAAACTAGGCTGCTGGGCTACTTCGAGAAAAATGGATACTGGAACGCTGCTCAACATGGCTTTAGACGTGGGCGCTCTGTAGCTACAGCCGTGGGTGCCCTACTAGCGACAATTGAAGCTTCACTAGACAACAAAGAAGATTTATTACTAGCCTGTTGTGATATATCAAAGGCATTTGACACCATAAGTCACGAAGTTCTTCTGCAAAAGTTGCACTACTATGGGATTAGAGGGGTCGCCTGCGACCTCATCAGGTCATACTTAGCGGATAGATCACAAATGATACACTGGATGAATGAGATGTCAGAGGAAAAGAGGATAAGACATGGTGTGCCACAGGGGAGTGTGTTGGGGCCGTTACTTTTCCTCATTTACATCAATGATTTGCCGAATAATTTCCCACTTGCAAGAACCTACCTGTTTGCCGATGACACAAATTTCCTGGTACGGGGCTCATCAAGGAACGAGGTGACTGAGGCTATGGATGAAACTCTGCGGGAGGCTAAAAAGTGGATGGACAGCAATAAACTGGCATTAAATGAGAGTAAAACTCAGAAGATGCACTTCAGTAAGGGTGATGTGCAGGAGAGCAGCAGCCTTCGTTTTTTGGGCATACACATAGACAAGAGCCTCAAATGGAAAACACATATAGACACACTGTGTAAGAGACTACCATCACAGATCTACTGCATGCGGAGAATTCGACAGATAAGTACATATGAAGCTGCGAGATCGTTGTACTTTGCGAGGGTCCAATCCATTCTGCAATATGGAGTGATGTTCTGGGGAGCTTCTCCTGAGGTAGAACGAGTCTTCGTGCTGCAAAAAAGAGCTATTAGAATATTGGTGGGTGTGCCCTGTAGGACGAGCTGCAAAGATCTTTTCAAGGAGCACCAAATACTCACCTTGAGCAGCCTTTACATCTTCGACGCCCTGCGGTATGTTCACCAACATAGGCACACTTTCAAACAGAATGGCGATTACCACCACTACGCGACCAGAAGGAGGGAACAATTCGCAACACCATTTCACCGGATCAACTCCACCAGAGGGATCGATTACTGGGGACCGAAATTCTATAATCGCCTACCCGTAGAATTTCAAAAATTACCGGAGAAACTCTTCAACAAAAATGTAAAAAAGCTGCTATTGAACAGACCGCTATATAGCGTCGAAGAATACTTCAGTCATCTTGCATTGTAAATATTTTAACTTGTAGTTTGTGTATTGTTTGTTGTACATATTGTTGTGGTGTGTTATATTGATTTTATATATACATTTATATTGTACATACCCATTAGGCCCCTCAAGCTTTGCCGACGTTCCCTACAATGTTTATTGCAGTGAGAATAAATCTATCTATCTATCTATCTATCTATCTATGGAACTTTTCAGTATCATGAAACATCCTGTTTTTGAATTCTGTGTCACAATATAGACTAATTGTCTGTGATGTTTTCGGTGGTAGAGCATGTGCTAGTGCTGCTCCGTCATAAATTATTGTGTCACAGAATCCATCGAACTGTGATTGATCAACGGTTTGTTCCAGGATTTTGAGAAGCTGTGATTTCTGAGATGTTCGCAAAACACCATTTGAGGAAAGCGACGGCGGTGCACTCGTATTGTCGTGTTCAAAAAATTTCTTTAAATCCATGGTCTCTGTTTTGGCTTACGATAAAAGCCCTAGAGAACCGCTGGACGTCATTTTTTAAATCATAAATCGTGGGTGAGAGGACTTTTTAGCGAGCAAATTCAAAAACTTTTGTGCCAGTTTTTCGTAGTGGAGCAAACATACTGACTTTTGCCTCTGTACTTGAACGTTCTTCTACATATATCCCATACACCTTCTATTTTCAGTAGAATGACTTTTTGGAGCAAAAATAGAGTGACAAGCTGGAGCACTGGGAGAATACAGCCGATGGCCGCTGATAGTTTTGCTCGTGAACACTTGGTGCTTCAACTTTCAGTTCCTTCAAGTCTTTTATATGAATTGGCGACTAACGAGCATAGTGGAGATGATCCGTTATGAAAAACCACGGTGTCAACTCTTTCAATGCATGAATGAACAGTTCATAGTTGCCATCTCTGATGGACCGAACAAACGCCAAAAGAAGTATCTTCAAATTTAATACTGAAAACCAGAAACGGAAAGTTGGATAGTTTGAACGTTTTTTTTTCAACCCACTCGTCAAATGATATATCTGAATAATCTTATAAATTATAGGAATCTTTGAGTAAATTGTATAAAACACCAGCAGTCTGATGAATTGCTCTTGACTTTGTTACATGAGTAACAATAGTCTTTTTCTTGACATTAGATTGACAGATATTGTCATTTTTTTGACATCTGACGTTTCTCGCTAAGACGTTGCGGTTATAACTTTGGTTATCAGCATTTGGCGGAAAAAGCGGGACTGACAGCTTCAAATAGTTACGTTACTTGTATTTGTCTCTGTTACATAATACCGTTTGTACTTGAACCATTATCGTAATCTAGGATAGCTTTGAAGGTGAAAAATTCAGTCATTCAGCCAATCCAGTCACTTGAATCGATGAACATCTCGTCTCCGAAGTCACCCGGGTGGGCCCCAATCAGGGCCATGATTACGAATTTGTGGATCACACGTGTATCGTGATCACATCACACATACAATTTCTATGAAATCCTGTTTGTTTTCTTGTTCATGGTGTAGGTAATACCGAAGGAACAATAAATAGTTATATTGAATTGTGGGTCCATCGCAGATGAGTCCATCGTCTTCGATTTTTCTCGTCGTCAAGTTAAGTTGTCAAGTTTTTGAGGTTAGGTTAGGTAGGTACGTTTCACGTTGTGGAATTCTGGACCGCTGCTTGTTTCAAATTCAAATCTGTTGCCGCCACAATTTGTTCTCCCACCATAACAGTAACCAGCCTCATGACCATGTTATGAAATGTATAACCGGTGATGATATCAAAATGGCGGCACTTCCTTTACCGCTTATAACCAATCCTCGCTCAAACGTCAAATTCTATAACCAAGTGTAACCGGTCATGAACGGTTACTCGCTCGAAAAAGACTTTTGAGACATACGCCTCGGCCCCCGCTTCTGCATTTATTCCAGAGTTTGCCCTTAATTCAATCCAACCACTACCTTCAAGAACTTGGCCAAGTAGGAAAGCTGCAAACATGGCTCAAAAATTCGATTCGTGTATTCTTTGCTCTAAAAATGTAAACAATTATCAAGTCTTTCTACAGTTTTGCTTTTATCTTCGGTGTGTTTTCAACAAATGTGCCGCCGTTTTGTGAAACTTTTTATATAGGTGGAGAGTAGAACCTGTTCTTCCATCCGTAAAGTGATCAGGAAACTGATAATGTTAATGGGTATATTAAAGCCGTGTTTGATAAATGAAATGAATTAGAACTAACAGTTGAATAATAAGATTTTTTAAAATTTTACAAACCGTCAATGTCAAAAAAAACAACTGTGATAGCAGATAAGCTTCATCGTAAGCAGGGCTCCCATAAAAAAAAAAGAAAATTGAAATCGGACCGCTAGAAGCTGAAATACAAAAAATTCCAAGAAACAGGTGGTGCCCATCTTTGAAGGCCGCCATCTTGTTTCCTGCACAGATTTTCAAGTGGCGCTCTTGCCAAAAAGCTTTGTTATGACCCTATCTATGATCATAGTAGGTGGCATATTCCAATCAAAATGTGCAGCTTTTTTTTGCCTACCCAACGTACTAGCTTCGAAATCGTGCCAGCAGAAGATACGTGAATCCGATATGAACTTATCTACAGCCCCGCGAAAGAGCTGATGGTGGTCAATGCTGGAATTCACCGGAGGACACGTGGAATATTCTCAAATGCAACACGCGAGTATAAATAAGGTGCGGCAAGGTCAAGCAGGACAGATTTGAATTTACAGCGAAAGTAAATGCACCGGCGAAGCTAAGCAAAGCGATAAATAAGTGCGATAATTTGATTGACAGTGTATTTATTTAGTAGTGCGCAGTAATAATTCAATACAATAAACTAGAAACAAATGTCAACTAGTTTCGCGACATTTTCACCCATTTTAATGTAAACCTACCTCCTCTGTCTTTGAATATTTTGATCTTTGATCACCACATTGTTCTTCTGCCGATGCGACCTCCTGCTCGGAATCTCGCGGATAAACGAACCACCTGTATGCAAATTAATGCCGAGAGCCGCCGGATAAATAAAATGCATTATATTGCACCCACTTATATTATTGTGCAGCACTCCACTTTGATCCGATCGCATTCCCTCTTTGTCTCTTCCATCATAACCATAGCTGGGAAGCCATGTCTTGACTTGAGGTCTTGGGCGATTCCAATTTCTCAAAGAGTTTGCTTTCTCGCGTTATGGGCTGTTATGCAACAATCCGACGCCCACACACGCACTTGGTGCATGCACGTATAAATAATTGTGCATTTCGCATGGTCCCAATACTTGGCCGGGACGTCTACATTATCGGGACAATTAATCGTGATTTGTGATCGCAGGAGCGCCCGCCACAGATACGTATACCAGTGGCGTAGAGATAGGAAGATGAATCCTTTAATGACCTTTTTAAAGATGTGAAATGCACTACCGTCCGTTTTTTATTTTAGGCCCCAGCCCGTAGCACCTTCATTATGGGTTTCACACCCAATATATTATATATTTTTGGAATCACAAAAACAAGATCCTTCGACTGATGATATGTCAAATAATTTTTGACAGATGTCATTTTTTGCCAAATGACAAGAATAGTACTTGTGATACACCATTTTAAAGCCCATTCAATTTTGAGGAGAACTGTGCTTTTATTTTTAACATAGGATGTCTTTTACAGCTTCTGGGGGTCTTTCAATAGGAAAAAATGTCAGTTCCAGAAATAGCCACTCAATAAGTAATAGGTATTTTTGATATTAACTAATGGTGATGATCTAATTTTAAAATCGTCCAAATTATTGGGAAGCTCTATAAACACCTTATCTTTCGGGTAGGATCATAAAAAAAATCGAGGGGGGTCATATCTGGCAAGCTTGGATGTCATCGCGTTGGGCCGGTAGTTCCAATTCACTGATCGTCGAATCTTCCATTCAAGGAACAAGAAGGCGGTCATTTCGAGCAACTTCTTTGGGACATTTTTTGTTTTATTGTGATTAATTATCATTATCATCAGTTAACATTGAAAATAGGCACCTGCTTTACCTACTTACTTATTATGTATTTCTGAAATTCAACTCTTTTTTTTCTATTGAAAGACCCCTAGAAGCTGTAAAAGACACCCTATTTCAAAAATAAAACTGCATTTCTCCTCAGAATTTTATGGGCTTTAAAATGATGTGTCACAAGTGATATTCTGTCATTTGTCAAAAAATGACATATGTCAAAAATAATTTGACATATCGTCAGTCGAAAGATCTTGTTTTTGTGATTTCAAAAATATATAATACATTGGGTGTGAAACCCATAATAAAGGTGCTACGGGCTGGGGCCTAAAATAAAAAACGGACGGTATATTATCCATTCCAAGCTTGAAAAACCACAGTGGCCTATGATATTTTTTCTTCAAGTTGGATAATCTGATAAGTTGATAGATTGAAAAAGTCAAGAATTATTTAACCAAATTTGTCAAAGTAATGGTTGCTCTGCTAGATTGCCATTTTAATTTAATTGCTAGGTCGATATTTCCATAGTGAGAAGTGTTGATAGCTGCAATACGAATAATATCCAGTTAAAAAAATGACCGAGGAGGACACAGATTTGGCGGCGGGGTGAGATTTCGTCCCCCCCGTCCCCCGCCCCCGCCGTTCGTTAAGAACTAGGTATGTTGATCGACTCTCTGTGATCCTGGCCGTAAGAAAGCGGCTGAGGTCAGTGAGCAAACCTGCGACCTGCCGGCGGCGCATCCCCAGAATGACAATTTGACAACAGCGTAGTTCAAGTGAAGGTTTCATGTCATACGGACACAAATTTGAACGTAGCCTCCCTTGTATCAGGATGACATTGAACATAAAAAAATCAGGGACACCAATAAAATTCAAATTTTTCAGTACAACTCAGTAGGTGAATTAGGTGACTAGTTCGTGATGTCATCAGATAATTATTAAGATATGTCAAACAAATGTATCAGTCGTCAGTGAGTCAGTGTTCGTTCCTTAATTCTTCTCATGAAATCCCCGTTGTAATGTACCAATAATGGATTCAGTTACAGAACTGGTAGATACCTGTTTGAACATAACAGTCGCAGTATACAACGTACTGGGTACTCTAGATAAGGCGCATAGGCGAAAGGAGTTGTGGGAAGAACTTGTGGCAGTCTTTAAAGAATCGCAGGCATTGCGGTGTACACATTTCAGTGGAACTGAAAAGAATACTCATGACGACAAACTCTCAATATTGCAGGAAGAGACAAAGAAACATGTGACATCCCAGGGCACACAAAGTACTTTTGTTTAATGTACGTTTATTGATTTTCACGCATGCGCTTTTTGTCATTCGGCCAGAAGTACCATGCGCAATTGAGGAGAAAATTCGATGAGTATGCAATATGACTACTGATTACTTCTAATATTATTCAGATATTTTGTACGATTACAAATAACGGACTTCCAAGAGCTCCGCGCCTTGATAGCAATAGAGATATCCTCTTAAAGTGAAACCGCGCACAGAAAACTCCAATTAAGGTACCTCATACCTACCTAGGTCATAAAACTATAAAACTCGAGATAAAACCTTGTATTTATATCGGAGACCGGCTACCTAAACCATAATTTAATTGAATCTCTGCGGATGCTTACATAATAAACTTCAAAATATCGTGCATATTATGGTAATATTCAACACGCGGAATTTTAATCAGCTACGGAGAAGCTAATCAGCGCATTTTTTCACAATGCAATCTTCATGAGTTTTGCATAAAGTATTGCAAAAAATAGGACCAGTTTATTGGCTTTTTTTCTAATAAAAACATATTTTGAAGTTCAAATGAAAACTAGTAAGGTGGTGAACATTCAAGTATGAAAATTTCAAAGTCTGTTACTTTTACAGCAAGCATGCATTAGCGATCTTCTATCTATAGCCCCCTCGCCCCCACCTACCTCAACTTTGAAATTTCAAATGACACTACCTATTTTGCGATACATTGAATTCAACAGAATTAAATTCTCTTCCTGAAAAAATATTTCTAAAATTTTTAACCCCACCCCTCTTCCCCCCTAAATTCTTTGAGTGTCCAATTAAATATTCTTGACCTCTCAATTCTCTTCAATGTCCAGAATATTGAAAGGGACACTCAGAGAATTTTTAGGGAGAATGGGGGTAGAGTTAAAATTTTTGAAAATATCTTTTTCAAAAAAAAAATCAATTTTCTTCAACTTGATGTATCGCAAGGTAGGTAGTGTCATTCGGAATTTTATTTTTGGGATGGGTGGAGGCGAGGGGGCTGAAGGTAGAAATTTGCCAATGTATGTTTTAGATGTCCCCCTCGATATAAAAATCGACCTGTTTTTGCTCGAAGAAATATTGACTAGGAATCGGGAGTTATTGCAGGTGGATAGTTTTCAAATGATCACCCAGTATATATAGGTACACTCGGAAGCATACATATGTATAGGTACCTACACTCGGAAGCAAAAATAGTGCCCATTTGATTTGTAACAAAAAGCAACTACTTGCTTGACCTGCTCTACGTAGAAGGTAGTATATGTAGTAGAAACTCGAGATAAGTGAAGAAATATGCTGCCCTTGTTATCATTCTATTGCCCTTCAATAAACCATTCAAACATTCAACAACGGTAAAGTGCCTACAAGAACCGTACTCGCCATTTTGCACCACTATATTATTGAAGTTACAACTGTTGTCGAGCATTTTCATCTCGATTTTCATTTTTCAGTAATTAGATAGGTACACGTTGCAACCCAAACCCAAATATCGTTTTATTGTGGTGTTAAAAAGAACACAAATGGCCATCAATCCAACATACTTTGTTCACTTAGTTCTCTACAAATGTGGCATTGCTCAATTCATATCGAGTACATACCTACCTACTACGGTAGAGCAGGCCAAGCAAGAGTAGTCATCTTCTACATAAATCAAGTGGGCGCTATTTTTGCTGCCGAGCCGAGTGTACGTAAATATGCCTATTAATAGGTCATATAATGGCCATTGTACGCAAGTACTTACCTATACATACCTATACTTGATATTAATAGAATTTAAAATGAAGTTTCGGTACCCACAGTTGATAATAAGAATAAAGGGCTTATTTTCGACAAGTACGGTATATACGCACGGCGCCGGCGGCGTAGGTACAGAATCACCTTGGCAACAGTGCATAATAGGCTACACTGACGAATCAGTTTGCCGTTTATGACAAATTACGTCGCGCCTAACTTGCGCCGATTTACGAGTATGCCCGACTTAAGGCTGTAGACGCAGGGTATCAATAATTCCCCATTAAAAATAAAGATAGGTACAGGTACAGAGATATACAGGGTGATTCACCACCAAATGGACACAGCTCAAGGGCAGATCCAGTTTTTCTAGGCGAACCTGGATCTGGCTTTGAAATTTTTCTAACGCTGTTCGTTTCGAAGTTACAGGGTGATTCATGTATTTTGTCGAATTTTTTGACAAGCCGTATTTTCAGAACGACCGAATGGATTGGATTGAAATTTTGTGAGTTGATTCTTCTATTGATATCTGACCAATCGCCTTATCAAACAGTTTGAAGTTTCCAGGGCCGGCCTTGAAAAAAAAATTTGAAAGCTCTTTAAAAAAAAAAAACTCTGTATGCATATTATTCAAAATTCATTTTCATATTCAGAAACAACATGAAACATGCTATCAATATCGCAAAAAAAATTGCTTGGCACCATTAAGCTGTCAAAAGAAAATTGATAATCTTGATGATTTTTTAGGTAAGGATTTTTTGTAAATGATTATTTTTAAATATTCACAAATGATTTTTTATGGCCCCAAATTTCAGCCATTTCGTCATAAAAATAAAAATGACATTTTTCTCGTTTTCTCAGTAGTAACAAAAAGTTTCAGCCGAATTTAAAAAAAAAAATATTGTAACGTCCCTCAGCTTCACTTCCATCCCAAATTGATCTAAAATTGAGAAACGTATTCAAATTTTTTTGAAAATTCTGATGAAATGTTTTGTTACTTCTGAGAAAACGAGAAAAATGTCATTTTCATGTGTCTGACAAAACGACAAAAATTCAGGGCTATAATAGATCATTTGCAAATATTCGAAAATATCAATTTGGAAAAAATCACGACCTCAAAAATCTTGCTATTGTCAAAATTTTCTTGACAGCTCAATGGTGCCAAGCAATTTTTTTTGCAATATCATTAGCATGTTTGATGTAGTTTCCTATTTTGAAAATGAAATTCAAAAAATATGCATACAGAATGTCTTTTTTAGAAAAAAGCTTTGGAGTTTTTTTTACAAGGCCGGCCCTCGAAACTTCAAACTGTTTGATAAGGCGATTGGTCAGATATCAATAGAAGAATCAACTCACAAAATTTCAATCCAATCCATTCGGTCGTTCTGAAAATACGGCTTGTCAAAAAATTCGACAAAATACATGAATCACCCTGTAACTTCGAAACAAACAGTGTTAGAAAAATTTCAAAGCCAGATCCTGGTTCGCCTGGTAAGACCGGACCTACCCTTAGGCTATGTCCATTTGGTGGTGAATCACCCTGGTATAGAGATTTTGATGGGATTCCATCAAATGTTTGTCCACCTTGTTTCCGTTTGGATTACCCCACATTTTTTTAGAAGCCCAATATAGGGAACCTAATTATTACGCGACCGGTCGGCCGGCGTAAAGGTACTGCATTCTGGCTGAGCGTTTGTTTACTAAATGGCCTCACGGAGTTAGGGAGTGACAGCTGTCGGCATCACGGAAGGCCATAGGCGTCCGTCTTAACGGGCTCTAGCTGTCAAGAGCGTGTTTATTTTGGATTTAGGTGTACAAATTCGTGTGAGAGGTGGATATGACTTGCCCGATGAGTTTCAAAACACGTCTTTTATGCTGCTATATGAATGAAATTTTCATGTATGTTCGGTTGCGGACATCAAGCAACAGCACCGGACCCCGCAAATTTCCTTGTCTCTCCGCTCATGATAAATTTTGACACATAGCTGAATTTTAGCCCCTCCCATCGGCCCTTAGCAACGGATGATTGCGTAACCCTTGTACAGCCAAAGCTGTCGATAATCTAGCAACCCTAGCCCAATAGGGTCCTTGCATGAAATTTTTTTCTCACTCCAATAGAATGCTCTTGAGTCACTCACTCACTCAATAATATGTTCTATCTTAATTGTGATGTACCTTTGTATTTTTGTTAAAATCTTCAATTAAAGTTTGAAAAAATTGAGTGTAGGCAACATCCTTACATTTTTCTTAAATGCATAAGTTTACGCCCTCCTCTACACGATTTAAAGAAGTTTAGAAGCTTAAAGGACCCCGCACACAATACACTGAAAATGGCTTTCGGTTAAATTCGCTAATTTTTTGATATTTTGTAGTTTATGTCATGCTGATCAAAGATTGATAA
The DNA here is from genome assembly GCA_949128115.1 of Anaspis maculata. Taxonomy (NCBI): domain Eukaryota; kingdom Metazoa; phylum Arthropoda; class Insecta; order Coleoptera; family Scraptiidae; genus Anaspis; species Anaspis maculata. The sequence goes on along the minus strand of OX421964.1, from coordinate 78,446,288 downwards.
GTCAAAAACTTCTGTAAATTACCGTTTGCTGAGAAAAAAATTCGAAAGTTGAAAAAATGGAAAATTTCCAACATATCTCCAGTCATCTTTTTAGAGAAATCCTTCAAGGGGTAGAATGATTTTGACTACTGCGCAGCAACCTGTAGTCTAATTTTCATTTTCAACCTGTCACGGTTGACAGGTGACATGAATGACATATTTTTCTGACATTTTCAATATTTTCATGTTAAAATGGAATCATGTACATTTTTTTACATCCAGTAACATGATTTTTGACCTATGTCATACCCAGTTTAGCAGTTCGGCCTTGAAGTCATGTAAAATAACGGTTTTTTGGAAAAAATCTCTTACATGTTTTTTTGGGATCTTACAAAAAAAACCTGAAACTCACTGATAAAAATGAATCAAGTTATATTTATGTATATCAATGCTTCTGTCGAGGTCTTTTCGGTCTTGCGGTGTTATGTTTCTTATCTTATGTGTCAGTTGGCGCAAGATTTCGAAAAATGTCAACCAATAAAATATCTCTCAGACAATAGGTCCCTTCGTTTCGTTTTTTTTTGAGTGCGCATGTATGGCGCGAATTTCATAGTTTCGTACACCGATATTGAAAATTAACACTAAAAAATATTTTAGTGCACCTAAAATTCCATAAATAATTTGGTGGGGTGTTAAATACCATTTTTCATATTCAATGGAAATGTTTCATTGAGATTAAGTTCACCGATCATTTGTGGAAGTTCAGGAACAACGAAAATGGCAACAGCGCTCAAAACAACAAGGCATCGGCGCCAACTGTCACTTGCGACAATTATAATGACTCTTTTCGTTTCTACCTGACCTACATTTCATTTGCTCATGTTTCAACGAAAGAACACAACTTGTTGAAAATGGCTGTACCGAGATGGAAGTTCAAAGAAGCTAGGAAGAGATGCGTTTACGGTGTGTGTAAAAGTGACAGTCAGGAACCAGTTGTTGGTCAGGCGGCTAGACAGAGCATGCAGCGTTGCCATTCAACTGGCAGGTGTACGAAAGTTTTCAAAATTTGGAGCCTTCAAGCATGCGCACCTGCCCAAACGAAGTAGCCTATTTCAATGAAACGGGAGGAAAATTGTCCTTCGGCTGTTCTTATCTTCCATCTCGTCGCCAATGTCCTTCCACCGTCTGTGTCAATACTAGTCTATAAATAGATAATATGCAAACCCACTACAGAGAGAAATGATCAATGAGACACACATCTAGACAGAAATATCTTTTGACTTCAAGTGTCAGATATTTGATGCAATTTAATTTTATATAATGCACAAAGTTCCTGTTGCATTACCTATGCATGATAGTTAGGCACCTTTTTTTTTCAAATTGTTTCAGGAACAATATTTCACTTCATCTTTTTGATGATTTTGCCGACTGGATGTTCGCGACTGGGGGAAGGGGGGGGGGGCGGGTGTTGCACCCTCCACACCCCCCTTTCGGACCGGCCCTGCTCTTGAAAGTTCGTCCGATAGATCCTGTCATAACTTATTACCAAGTCAAAAGATATTTCTGTCTAGATGTGTGTCTCATTGATCATTACTCTCTGTAGTGGGTTTGCATATTATCTATTTTTTATAGATTAGTATTGACACAGACGGTGGAAGGACATTGGCGACGAGATGGAAGGTAAGAACAGCCGAAGGACAATTTTCCTCACGTTTCATTGAAATATGAGAAATATGAAATATGAATTGTCTAAGAGATATTTTATTGGTTGACATTTATCGAAATCTTGCGCCAACTGACACATAAGATGAGAAACATAACACCGCAAGACCGAAAAGACCTTGACAGAATCATTGATATACATGAATATAACTTGATTTCTTTTTAATAGTGGTTTCAGTTTTTTTTTTTGTAAGATCTGAAACAACAGGTGAAAGATTTTTCCAAAATACTGTTATTTTACATGACGTCAAGGCCGAACTGCCAAACTGGGTATGATATAGGTCTAAAATCATCTTACTGGATGTAAATAAAATGTACATGATTTCATTTTTACATGAAAATATTGAAAATGTCAGAAAAATATGTCATTCATGTCACCTGTCAACCGTGATAGGTTGAAAATGGAAATTAAGACTACAGGTTGCTGCGCAGTAGTCAAAATCATTCTACCCCTCAAAGGATTTCCCTGAAAAGATGACCGGAGAAATGTTGAAAATTTTCCATTTTTTCAACTTTCGAATTTTTTTCCCAGCAAACGGTAATTTACAGAAGTTTTCGACTTACCAATCTATGATCAGCATGACATGAACTACAAAATATCAAAAAATTAGCGATTTCAACCGAAAGCCATTTTCAGTGTATTGTGTGCGGGGTCCTTTACTTCACAATTCTCAATGTGTAAAATGTGTGAAAATGCCATTTTACCTCATTATGAAAATATTATAATAGAACAGGGTTTGACTATTTGTTCTGAAGATCCTCCAAATTCATTGATACGACTTGAAATTAAGTGAAACGCACACCTCTTCAACCTAAATGCGCAGCATGACAGCAACCGCCAAACGAAACGTCAAGCCGAAAAATTTGAAAGCCGTAATCGCTGTGTTGTGTTTTGTGTAAAATGGGATGACGATGGAGAAAGGTTTTGTTCAGGCGGAATCCGACCATTTGCCGATGGTTAACTTCGTGATGGAAGAAGAGTTCTTCGCGAAGAACGAAAAATTTAAAGCAGCAGAAGAAGAGTCAAAGCTCACAGCGAAGCTCACAGGTAGATGTTCGATTTCTTTTATATCATTAGCCGCTTTTCAGATGAGCAGAATGAGATACCCCTAACAAGATTTGATCGGGTGACCTCAACGGAGTCATGATTAGTAGTTGTGAAATCATTTGCATGGAAGACGCCTAAGTGAAAACGATTTAGATCTATTCTGTATTTTTTTGTATTTCTAGAGCTGGTAGAGACAACTATGCGAACTACGCCGTTGGATATGTACCTACAGCTTGATTTTGATGATCCTCACAAAGGCAAAAGTCAAGGCAAAAGTGGTATAAGGCGACAGATATTGGCGTTTTAGCACTTCGTGCCAACGTTGTCTTCGTGGTGAATCTTGGGGCATTTGAATTAAACCTTTATCAGGTGTGGAAGTTGAATCGTTTGGCCATCAACTCATCAAGCAACACTCATTGAGGTCAACAACTCTGGAAGGCATGTTGAAAATATAGCTGCGCGAAGGAGCTCAAAAGTGACAATCACTTCCAGCTGACAGTGACAAAAAAAGTGCCAAGCATAGAAGTGCCAAGTCAGTCTGATGCCAAGGACGTCTGTCTGATGCAAAAACCCTTGGCAAAAACAGCACAGCTGCGCTGTCGTTCTAAATATCCCCAGAATATCCCCAGCATGTCTGACGTCATGGCTGTTTTTGGGCGCGAAAATAAATTCAAATTATTGGAAACTTTACTATTTTAATAAAAAGCTTCAAAAAATTTTTTCAGTTTTTTCCTTGAACTGTATGACTATGTACAACATAGCGCATGTTCCTACATAGAAATTTCTGATTTTGAAAATTTGTGCAAGGACCCTATAGCCCTAAAACACTAGAAAAGTTTCTAAAGGATTACTGGGACATTTTTCAACAAACGAAAAAATTATCAGCTGTTTTATAATTTTGAGAGACGTAGAATCAAGTACAGAGCCGTTTTTTGAAAAAAGTTGTCAACAAAGAAAAAATTTGTTTTTGACATAATTAAAAAAAAGGCTTTGTATTAAATTTTGTAATACACTCAGTACCTACACCGTACAAAAAAATTGAGTTTTCATCTCCATTTTTGAGGGAGAAATCCTCAAAATAATTTTGGCCTGCTAAGAATACAGCCTTAATTCCAGCCCATACTGACTTTCATAGTACTTACATTTCATTTAGTCTTCAAATCAAGATCACTTTCGCACTAGGTAATTAGGTAGGTACCTACTAACTACCCACACTTCTAGTTCTCATCACTGGCACGGTAATTATTTTAATAATCAGAGTTCGGTCCGTTTTGATATAAGTACCCTCAAGCTTTTTTTCGCCAAGACACGAGTTCGAACAGGGTTTGCAATTTGTAACTCATATGAAAAGGAGCCGAGAAAGATTTATATGCAAAATCATTAAGTAGGTATACCTACTGTGAAGACTGTAAAGCAATGAGCTAAGCGAAGAAGACCGGCCCGGCCTGGAGCGACCCGCTTAAAATACTGACCATGCTGAAGAGCGTAACTGCAGATTGCAGCCCGGCATTCAGCATCATTCTGAAGAACATGATGATGATGTGAGGCAAGAAGCACAAAAGGAACAAGAATCGAGATGCACTCTGGAGGAACGTCATTGTGAAGAGATACGATCTCGCACAAGGTCGTTTGAACAGGTGCGCTTGTTTAATGCGTTATGCAGGGCCGGGTCGGGTTTCGTCCATTTAATACCTAAGCCTGAGCGTATTCAAGATCTTCACTATACCAACAACTACTTACAGTACTTTTCACTTTTTGATTTTTTGAAAAGGACCCATCCTAGATTTCTCGCTGCCAATTTTTTTTCCAGGTAAAAGCTGAAACAGGTCGATTTTTATTTTGAGGGGGACATCTAGGACACACATTGGCTTTCCATCTTCAACCTCTTCATCCCCACCCTACCCTACTTGAGAATTTCAAATAGCATAATACCTATGTTGTGAATGTGATACATGAAATTAAAGGTAATAAAATTCTCTTTCTGTCAAACATACTTAGAAATCATTTCAACTAGCTCGAAGAAGACATCTAAGACACATTGTTGTCAAATTTTTATCTTCAACCCCTTCGCCTCCCAATTAAGAGAATTTTAGGAAAGGGTTAAAGGGAGCCCTGTTAGAAATGCCATGTAGAAATTGTATTTGCTCCCCATATGTTTCTATCTGAACTTATAGGAATCTATATGAAGGGTCGTTAGTTCTATATGTTATTGAGCTTACAGGCTTTTATATGAACAAGTGAATATTAATCTTTAAATTACAAAATAAATGTAATAGGTCTCTAAATGAAAAATTCTCATCACACTGAAATCGTATAAATTCATATAGAATTGTATTTGGAAATACCCTCGGAAATACCTATAAGGAATATACGAATCCAATTCTATTTGAAAATGCAAATAGAATTAAATTATTTTGGAATTGCCGAGGACTGCCGATATTGCAGATTCCCTACTGTCGGCTCTACTTCGCCACTTCGCCGAAACCGAAGTATCAAATATCTGTGCCGCCCATGCCGCCGTTGCGTCTCGTCGGTTTTGTCATCCTTTGGTTTTGTTTGTAAGGGTCAAAAGTCAAAACCAGGTCAAAACGTGTGTGCTTCCGCTCTGTGGCTCTGTGCTTCCTCAGCGTGTGTGGTTGGTGTGCACTGTGCAACAGGGTGCAACAGTTTTAATTGCGGTTAGTTTTTTGGCACCTTTGATTTTTGTGTTTGCTTCTCGGTTTGCTTTGGTTTATGCTCATTGCAAAATGTTATTTTATAGTGAGACCTATTCGAGGGTCCTGCCCTTTCAAGGCCGTCATCGTCATATTTGCGTAGGTACGTAAGATTTATCGAGGATAATTGCAAGTGCATCGTTCCGACCTCCCACATACGGAGATTCGATGAGAAAAACGTTAATTTTTCCAAGAAATATATGGTGAAATTCGAAACGAATATCTTCAAGCCACAATTACTCACGTGGGAGGTAACACCTAAACTAGTGCAATTGGATCTTTTTCATTAAGTCATGTTTATCGGTTTTTAGCAAGTGAGAAGGAGATTAGGGAATTGATTACAAAAAAAAAGGATGAGTATACCCCCATTGAAGCAGCTTGTCTCCGACTTTCTTTGGAATTCATAATACAGATTCGTATGTGATATTCATGCAAGAGACCTATTTGCAATTCCCTATGTGCTATTTGATAATAGGCGTTTATATGTAATACCATAATAGAAAATGTATTGGCTTTTCCATATTTCACGTCGACTCTATCAGCATTCCCAAATAGGAGCCTCATATGATTCTATAGGCTGTGTAATACAATTAGCAAATAAGATTCCTGTAGGTTTCTATATACAAATTGCAAATGCACTAACCGTATACAGAACATATAGGAATCATATTGTTACGAGCGGCGATCTCGTTTATATTGGTAAACACTCGACCTTTCTGGATCCTTCCATCCATTAGATCGCAGTGTAGAAGTCTGGAGCGATCTGGTGCATTCTAGAGCGTTCGTGTATGTGAAACTGGAGGGAGACTCAATGCTCGATCGAGAAAGATCTGTCCATTTGGCGGAGGCGCCGCTCCAGAATTATACGGGTAACGTGTGTGATTATTCAGGAATGGTCTAGAAACCGCATATGCCAGGCACTATGGAATTTGCTGGAAGTAGACAGAAAGCTCGAGAACGTTGTTCGGAAGCCTTATATAAGGCATCAGCCTGGAGCTCGCGGCAGTATTGAATTGGAATGCGAAGGGATAACAAGTGCGATAACATGCGAAGTACCTGCGATATAATTCCAAGCCTGAATAATTGTTGGTGTATTGATTGTAGTACGCAGAAATAAACAGTGTTTGTTTTAAAACAATCGTCTCAATTATATTCGAACCCGTACGCGAAATATCGTAACAATATTTTTTTTTTAATAGGCTTTAATATGAAGTTTCCGACAGGGAAGTTTAGAAAACTTCAAATTATTTTTTTCTGAAAGAGAATTTTATTCCTTCAGTCTGATGTATCACAAGGTAAATGTTGCTATTTGAAATTTTTAAGCAGGGTAGGGTCGGGGTCGAGGGGATTAAGAATAAAAATTTAGCGATACGTGTCTTAGGTAATCGGGAGTTAATGGGGAAAACAGCTTTTTTTTAGTTGATAATGAGAAAATTTCGAGAAGGGTCAAGGGGTGATTTGAAAAAAAAAACTAAAATATGTTTGACAGAAAGAGAATTTTATTACCTTCAATTTGATGTATGACAACATAGGTAATGCTATTTGAAATTCTTGAGTAGGGTAGGGTGGGGGCGAAGGGGGTGAAGATGAAAAGGACCCCGCACGATTCTTATGGAAAATGGCTCCCGGTTAAATTCTCTGAATTTTTGATATGTTGTAGCTCATGAGATACTAATCAAATACCGTGAGCCCCAAACTTAAATAATGGACAGTTTTTTACCCACAGGGGGTTAAATTTGGAGGTTTTGACGGCTTCAAAATGATATTATGACGTTGATAAAAGCTTTTTATTTGGTTCCTCTTCAAGTTGTGTTTCATGCTGAATGTATTTATCTGACAGCAAAATATCAACCCCCTCCTCCACCCCCAACCCCTATCTAGCATCATAAAATTGAAGATTACTCCCAAAAGCCATACGGATGGCTTCTGTGATTTAAATAATGAATTTTGACATAAAAATTATTTTCCACCCCTAATGTTGGGGTGCCGATTTTCCAATTTTCCTCGGTTAATTTGGCTGAATTTTTGGTATAGTGTACTTCTAATTCTGCTGAACAAAAAGTTCCCATACCAAAACTTATTTCTATGAACAGTTTTTGTGCTACAGGGGACTGAAGTTCAATATATTTCTGCTCTCAAATATTCAAATTCAGTCCCCTGTAGAGCAAAAACTGTCCATAGGAATAAGTTTTGGCACGGGAAGTTTTTGTTCAGCAAAATTAGAAGTACACAATACCAAAAATTCAGCCAAATTAACCGAGAAAAATTGGAAAATCGGCACCCCAACATTAGGGGTGGAAAATAATTTTCATGTCAAAATCCATCATTTAAATCACAGAAACCATCTGCATGGCTTTTGAGAGTAATCTCGAATTTTGTGATAGTAGATAGGGGATGGGGGTGGAGGAGGGGGTTGATATTTTTCTGTCAACTAAATACATTTAGCATGAAACACAACTTGAAGAGAAACCAAATAAAAAGCTCTTATTTACGTCAGAATATCATTTTTGAGCCGTCAAAACCTCCAACTTCAACCCCCTGTGGGTAAAAAACTGTCCATTATTTGAGTTTGGGGTTCACGGTATTTGATTAGTATCTCATGAGCTACAACTTATCAAAAATTCAGAGAATTTAACCAGGAGCCATTTTCCATAAGAATCGTGCGGGGTCCTTTGACAATGTGCCCTAGATGTCCCCCTCAATATAAAAATCTACCTGTTTTGGCGTTTTCCTGGAAAAAACTTTGGCGGCGAGAAATCTGGGGAGGGTCCTTCTCAAAAAATCACCTGTACAAGAAAAATTATTTTCAACTTCAAACAAAATATGGACGTACTGAAAATTTGATATTCTGCCCAGAATGGGGTCTCATACCACTTTTTCTTGTTTATTCAAAACAAAATACAGACTGAGACCACTACAGGCAGAAAAATATTTCGTCTCAAAAATCCCTATTTAAAAAAAAAAGTTGAAAATTTCAGCGGGAACGGGTGGAGTTTAAACTGGAAGACTGATGACGCAGTAAACCTGTTCTGAGCTTGCGCACTAGGTAGGTCATCGTGTCATATCCATTGACCGTTGTTTCAGGTTGTATCTGATAGGCAGTATAGTCCATAAATATTATTTTACTATCGTGTGATCAAATGAATTTTTATTTTAGGTAGGCTGTGGCCTAGCCGAACGCAGCTTCACACCTCTGAATTTGACCAGGCCACAGCACAGCCTACCTAAAATGATAATTCATTTGATCACACGATAGTTATAATTAAAAATCGCGGAAAAATATAACAACACAATGCAGCATCTTTTATGTTGTGGAATTTATACAGAATGGCCCAGGTTATAGTAACAATAATTCACCATTCGATGGTCCATCGAAAAATAAGTTGACATGCATAATTTCATTTTTTCCAAAACGCTTCCTAGCGGAGACGCAGCCCTTCAAAGTTCAGCTTCAATAACTTTCAGGACCTTGAAGCGATTTTGACCAAATTTGGTATAAATACTTATGAAATAGATACTTATCACTTGACGTAGACAACTTTTGTCTAAAAAGTCCAGTGGCGTAGATACGGGGAGGTTGTTTCATTTCTTCCGCGCTATTTTCTACGCCACTGAATATTTTTGGGAAATTATACTTTTTTCGAATTCCCTGTTTAATTTAGAAAAAAAGTTACGATAGTGAAATTTTGATTCAAGGCTTCATTTACGAGATAATTGAGTTATTAGGTATAATAACAAAAATAAAAAGTGATACCCCGTCAGGCCGAAAATTGGATACCTACTTCAGTTTATAAAGACAGGACTCCACCCACCAGTAGTTGGTTGATCGAAAAAATAAGTCGACATGCATAATTTTATTTTTTTCCAAAACGCTTCCTAGGGGAGATACAGCCCTTCAAAGTTCAGTTTAAAAAATCTTTTCTTGAAATAACTCTCAGGTCATTGGAACGATTTTGATCAAATTTGCTACAATAATCACTATCTGCCCCCATCACTTAACGCAAGCAACTTCTGTCAAAATTGTCCAGTGGCGTAGAAAATGGGGCGGGAAAAGTTAAACAACCCCCTTGTACCTACGCCACTGGAAAATTTTGACAAAAGTTGTTTGCATCGAGTGATGAGGATCTGTTTTATAAGTAGTTAGAGCAAATTTGGTCAAAATCACTTGGTCAACATTTGGTCAAGTTGAGAGTTATTGCAAAAGAAAAGATTTTCAAAACTGAACATTGAAGGGCTGTATCTACCGTAGGAAGCGTCTTGGAAACAATAAAAATATGTAGGTATGTCGACTTATTTTTCGATCGACTAACTACTGGTGGAGTCCTGTTTTTATAAACTGGTACCCGATTCTGTACTATCGAGTCGACAGGCTTTCCTCCAATGGCGTGCCAAATTCCATCAGGGGATCTAATCCAATGCTTGCGACTCGATACTCGATAGTTATTAGAATCTAGAATCCGGGCCTTGAGTAACCAATGGACTGGACCTCTTCAATAAAGGCGGTCTCTCTCGCACGATTTACGTCACAGCCCCACAAGGCCGCAGTGTGGTGCCGCGCACATCTCTGTCGGACCAGCGCGCAGAATATTTGAAAAAGTTCGCTCATAACGAACGGATGAGTTTCCCTTGGAGATATTCGGCGCCGTTATAGCTAGACACCACCAACTGCGCGGTACGAACGCGCACGCATCTGTCTCTCTTTTTTGAAAAGGTCCATTGTCGGCCACGCGGAGTATATTTTTATAATATTTGTTATCATACTTAATAACTCAATTATCTCATAAATGAAGCCTCAAATCAAAATTCTACTGGGGAAACTGTTCCTTCTAAATTGAACAGGGAATTCGAAGAAGGTATAATTTAAAAATAATATCCAGTGACGTAGAAAATAGGACGGGAGAAGTGAAACAACCCCCCGTATCTACGCCACTGGACACTTTTGACAAAAGTTGTCTATGTCAAACGTCAAGTGATAAGTATCTATTTCATAAGCATTTGTAAGAAATTTGGTCAAAATCGCTTCCATGACTTGAGAGTTATTGCAAAAAAAAAATTCCGAAAGCTGAATTTTTATGGGCTGTATCTCTCTTGAGAAGCGTTTTTGAAAAAAAAAAAATGCATGTCAACTCATTTTTTGATGGATCATCGAATGGTGAATTATTGCTACTATAACCTGGACCACCCTGTTTATCAGCATGAAACAATTACATTAACTAGTACCTGTTTGTGGTGGCAGTTCACTATAAATCTGGCAATTATGCATCAGAGAACCAGGAAACGTTGCCAGAGAGTTACCATGCCAAATTTGTTTATGTCGTGTGGTTATGTTTACGTTCACATGACATCTCCGCCAGGCTCTGTATGTCTGTCTTACCTGTTTTCTCCGGTTCTCACGTGAAAGTGTCGTTCAAGTGATTTATTTTCAAGGACTGCCTCAACATCTCCATTTTTACTTCTTCAAAAAATAAGCTGCGCTTCCCAGAAGGCAACTCCTAAGAAACTAGGTGGCTCGGTAAAGCTTATTATGGTCAATAGCTACACGAGACAAAAATGTTGCACGCCGATATAGAAAGATGATGACTCAGACAAGTTGCTGCAGACAGAGATCATTTCAATGTACCAAGATAAAATACGGATTATTTAAGCTGGTTATCTTATTACAACTTGAATCAAGAAGAAGTGAATCTTTTTGCCCGTGTCAGGCTGACACAAGCAGGAACTTGAGACAGGTCTGCAAACAATCGGTATTTTTCCGATAGAAATTATGGACCACGTCCGCACCATGGCCTTTGGGTATTGATCTTGCTCAAATCCGGTTATTTGTTTAGCCGCATCGTTTCTTATACCAAACACCAAATATTGATGTTGACTGACATACGTTGACTATTCCCCGATCCTCGACGTTCACATGGCAACCCGGTACTGTTTTTGGCGCCCTTATTCACTCGATTTGAACCGATGGACTGTGATGAGCTGAATTTCTAGGTATTTCTTTTCGTGGTGCCAGTTTTTTTTCTAATATTTTTTCAACTGGACAGTGTTAATTTTATTCACTCAGACATCAACCAATGCCAATAAAATAGTATTTGGTAATTATCTATAAGACCTAATTCCCATGGCATTGGTTGAATTTAACTTAAACTCAACAGGCAGGTTAGCAGTGCCTGAAAAACTGACCTAGGCTAAATTGACGCGAATTTCAATGAACCGTTCGTAATTGATAACCATTCAAAAAACGAAAAAAAATAAAATTTTGGACACCCTGCATATTTTCAAGAAAGCGAGTGAGATGCATATACGTTATATTTTTCTGAATCAGGAGGATAAGGAGAATCTTATGCCAAAGTTTGATTGGTTAAAAGTGGGACACCACTATTATTCTGGCTGGGTACTTTGCGCGTTTCTCCCCTAATACCTATAAAGCGGTCCACTTAAGAGAGATGGAAGATCTCTCTTCACGGCGCGCGACTGTTATGCGCATCTTGGTAGCTCGCACCGGCAGTGACGTCACAGCTCAGCAAAAATTGATCTGTCTATTGCCCTTCACATAGCTAAATGCGGGTATACCCATTCAATTAGCATAGGTTGAAGATATGATTCGGCAATAATCTTCAAAGTGTGACTTTATGGCCACTAAGAGGATCTCCATATTCATGTTTTGTTCCAGTGAGTGAGCATCTGAATAGCAATTTTATTTTAAAGGTAGTTGACAAGAACTCAGTAGTAATTTCAATTTCAGGTCATTGTCTGGAACTCAAGAGAGGTTCATTACTGAGTTAATTACCTTTATCTTATGAATATAGAATAGCATATAATGTATAGTACTCTTTTATTCGACAATAATCGAAATAAATAAATAAATAATTAACCTAAAACCTAGCGCTTCACAACACACAAAAATAAATTAGCTAAGCCACATTTTGAGTTCCATACATTTCACATTATACAGGTAGTCTGGTTAGTATGTCACAAATACTGGCGATCTGTTTCAAACTCAAATGAAAAACACATTTTGGCCACTGAACACAGTTAACTTATAAATTAGAGACAAAAAAAAAACAAGTCCTGCAGCAGTCCTGAGATTCAAACCCTCTTCTCCCAATAATTGAGTCATTTATTTGGTTATCTATGGGTTTTGTTTTTACTATACGGTTTGTTGTACTTGTCCTGCCTTCTGACGCCGTTCCTCATTTTACTGCCGTTACTGCTGCTACTAAAACTACTGCTACAATTACTAGAATTTCCTACTGGCTGTTTGTTGTACTGGATAACTGGCGTTTTGGAAGCCACCGTGTCGTTGATTTTCAGCTCAGTTTCGCTCTTCTTCTCCATCATCTTCAGCTTGGCTTCGATCAGCTGGATCTGGATCTCCTTGTCGGTTTTCTTTTCGCCTTTCGACATGGCCAACGCCGGGATGTTCACTTCCGGCTTCGGTTTGTCCACTTCATCCTTGAATTGCAAAAACAAATTCATTATTCCGTTAAGTGATTTTGTGAAAGGTGAAAATTGAGTTTGATAGAATTGAAGCTTGAATTTAGGTAAACTTACGTGGTTCACCATGTGCGCCCACATGACTCGAACGGTCTTCTGCCCGATCAGCACGTTGTCCAGGAGCTGCTTCGCTTTGGCTGCATCGGCTCTGTTAACGTAGGTGACGAAAGCGTAGCCCCTCGGCATTCCGGCTTGCGGACCAGAACGGTGGAACATCAAGTCAAACTTCTCGATGGCACCGTATTTTTGCACGATTTTCAGTAGAGTGAACCAGTAAAAGGAAAGGAATGTGTAAGTTACGTACGACTTTTTCACAACGTGGAAAATAATCAAAGACACTTACTCGGTGACGCGTGGATCCAAATTTCCGATCCAGAGCCGCCGTTCGGTCCCCGTAGACGTGTCCATGGCGTTTCTTGAGACCAGCAGGAGAGATTTCTGATGGGGAAAAAGTAGAAAGTTGGGTTAATTCCAAAAATTTTCGCAAGCATACAAGCGAAACGTGTTGACAACACAACAGACTTACTTAATATTTGAAAGTGATCATTTGGGTATCGTCAGGGCTTGAGCGTGGGATGTTTTTGGTTTTTATGCCTGAAAAAGGCAAGTTGTTTGCGATGTTTGTCGATGCGCTGTCACTGAGTTGTCACCTGTCACTGTCATGTCATTTGTCATCAACATTCATCATCCGAGATCGATTGTCACTTTCTACCAATCAATTTGAAGCGTGAGCGCGCCAAATTTGAAACAACGTCAATGTTTTTACCAAATACTCCTTTGTTATTACGAATATTAAACTACGAAACAAGCTGTTCCATTGCTTTTATTCAAATTCTGCATGCTAATTTGAAAAGACCATATTTCCGTACTGGCACTGAATTAAATTTTGCCTGGATTTCAAGGATCCAAGCGCTGTTGCCGTTCTTCTATTTAATCGTCAGGCTGAAAGAGTCAAGCCATTTATCTGAGAAACGGAAGTTCTAGACTAGAACATCTTGGCTGCCAATCAGCAAGCAGCACAATCTTTGATTTTTGATAGATCTTCATTTCACTGGATCTCTAAAAGAAAATAGAAAATATCTCATCTGAAGTCGGCAACAGTGTATTGACTTGACACTTGACGGCTGCACGCGGCTAGAAACAGCATAACCAAAGTTTTATCTGTCAAATCAAATCATTTTGCAAAACAAACATTTTCCACGCATGAAAAACAACAATAATGGAGAAAATCCTGTCGTCGAACATAAAAAATGTGCGTTTTCTTTGTGTTCATTCAACAATACCATTCAACCCATTTTTTTAGGTTTTCAAGTTGCTTTCTGAAGAAGCCCTGACCCCTGTGGAGCTCATAAACGCTTCCCTGCAACGAGCGAAGGCTCACAACAAATACAACGCTTTCATCACTTTGACCGAATACCAGGCAAAGCAAAATGCACAAAAATCCGCCGAGAGATACAAAGAAAAGACGCCAAAATCTGAGCTAGATGGCATACCGATCGCAATCAAAGACAACTTCTGTACCAAAAATATCCCAACAACTTGCGCTTCAAAAATGCTGGAGAATTTCACGCCCGCCAATAACGCAACCGTATATGAGAAATTGCTGAGCTCCGGGGCCGTACTGGTGGGAAAAACCAACTTGGATCAGTTTGCCATGGGTTCTGGCACCGTCGACGGCATCTTCGGACCTTGCAGGAACCTGTGGGGCGACTGCGAAGGCAAAAATGATTTTTTTGTGGCCGGTGGAAGCAGCGGTGGCAGTGCCGTAGCCGTAGCTTCGGGTGTTTGTTTTGGGTACATACTTTTGATTATTTTATTTTCAAATATCAATAGACCGAAAAAGTGTGACGTCACAACATGGCAACATGGCCGGCGGTTGACATTTTCTGGAGGCCAACGTCAAACGTGACATGACCGTGGGATGCACGGCACGTGGCATGCACTTGACGTTTCTCTGTTTGTGTTTGTCATGTGTTTGTCAAATTTTTGCGAAGGTAAATAACGGAAATGGATATAACAAAAAAGATTCATATTTTGGGCTATAACAGGTGGAGGAAATCAAACCATATTGCTATAAACTAAAAACTGCTAACTATAAACTGCGATCCATTGCTCTTTGCCTCTGAGCATCTCATGAACGAGATTGTCGACGGCGATTCTACTGCCCAGTTTTTCTTCGAGGTCTTCTCGCTGCTTTGATGGACCGTTACAATGAAAACGAGCGTGTTCCGCGTTGTCCTGACGCTGAGGCTTTTGAGGCTCCCCAGTATTTCTTTCATCCAACTTTGAACCAAGGCGTTCTACTGCCGTTGCCACTGCTCGACGAACTGCTCTCTGGCCTTGTTTCTGCTTTCTGGTTTGCTGGTGGGCACTCCTAGGCTTGTTTCCTCTAATCGCAAGCATCAGGGCGAAGGGTGGGATACCCGAGAGCGCTCGTGCTGCATCATGCGGAACCGTTCTGTAGGCACTGGTGATTCTGAGTGCAGCTTTGCGCAGCTCTCTGTTGGGCTATGTCTGGCCTTTTTGCAACCAAGTCCGCCTGTATGACGCTGGCTGTCTCTCAGGCTGGCAATTTCAGCAATGCTCACTGCCATTTTGCACTGACTTTTGTGACTTTTGTTGTGAACCTCCAGAAAATGTCATGCCAAACACAACCAAACATAGAAACGTCACGTTCATGTGATGACGTTGGCCTCCAGAAAATGTCAACCGCCGGCCATGTTGCCATGTTGTGACGTCATCACTTCTCCGGTCTATAGTACAAGGATATAGAGCGGCCACCACAAAAATAAATAATAAATAATAAAAGTGGATTAGCTAAATTCAAATTCCGAGATAAAAGTCAGAATTTAACTAAATTCCGACTTTTAAAGTCAAAATTTAATTAAATTCCGACTTTTAAAGTCAAAATTTAATTAAATTCCGAGATAAAAGTCCAAATTTAACTGAATTCCGAGATAAAAGTCCGAATTTAACTAAATTCCGAGGTTGAAGTCGGAATTTAACTAAAGTGCTCGCCAATTGAAATGGTCCACCCAAAAAATACAGTCACATTCAAAGTGTCATACCTTTTGATTAAATAAACTATTTTGAATCGTTTTATGTTTTCTAATTAGCTCACGTATTGGACTACAACATGTCGTGGGCCGGTTTAGATACAGGTGTTTCGTATCAATTATACAGGGCGCTCAATCAGGTGCCGCAAAAATGGAAAAGTTTGAACTGGTCCCATTTCACAAAAAATAATGTTTGGTTTTCTCCAAGTGTTTCAGGGGAGTTATTATAACCATAACTCGAATCGTTTGCAAAATTTTTCGCCTATCTGCTTTAATTACAGGGTGATCTCAAAAATGTAACCTTTTAGTTTTGCAGTAATAACTTTATTCGTTGTTGGCCGATTTTGAAAAATGAAGGCTCTTGTTGAAGCTGAAGGCTCAGGTCAGAAGGACCGAGGATCAGAATTGACTTTAGATGAAAATTCTGAAAAAGGGATTGAATCAAAAGTGACTCAAATGACAAACTTGCTAGAGATCCAGTTTAGGGAAGGTATTAAACAGATAACAACTTGTCTTCAAACAAACCATTCTTTCTGAACATTTTGAGGTGTTTCCCATTTGTATGGGACAAAAATTGTGGCGATGAATCCAAATTAGAAATGAATGCTTCCAACGAAAAATTCTGGACGTTTTTCACCTAAAAATAGACGTAACCTGGGTTACGAAGATCAGAACTGGTGCCTATCTCTTTAAATGTGAAGGAAACATTCTGAAAATAATAAGGTAGCCTAGGTTACGTGCATTTTCAGTCGAGGAAGGTCCGGTATTATCTTCTGGAAAGTGAATTTGTAAAATGGGTACCGCATCGACAATTTTCATCACTTAAAATCAGAAAATACCTCAAAATGTTCGGAAATAAAAGTCTGTTTGAAGGCAAGTTGATTTTTATTTAGTTTTTTCCCTGAACCTGATTTCTAGGGTGCTTCATATTCAGGTCACTTTTGATTCCTTCGCTCTTTCAAAATTTTGGTCTCCAGTCAGTTTCGACCCTCGAACCTTCTTGTCTGAGTCTTAAGCTTCATCAAGAGTCCTTATTTTCCAAAATCAACCAACAATTGGAATAGATATAAATGCCAGACCAGAAGGTTGCATTTTTGAGATCACTGTGTAACTGGAGAAGATAGACCCAAAATTTTGAAAACTACCTCAAGGTATCGGAACAACATTGTTCCTGAAACACTTGGAGAAAACCAAAAACCATTTTTTGTGAAATGGGACCAGTTCAAACTTTTCCATTTTTGCAGTACCTGATTGAGCACCCTGTATAACTGATACGAAACACCTGTACCAAAAACGACCCATGACATGTTGTAATCCAATCCGTGAGCTAATTAGAGAACATAAAACGATTCAAAACAGTTTATTCATTCAAGAGTTATGTCACTTTGAATGTGACTAATTTTTTTGGGTGGACCATTTCAATTGGCGAGCACTTTACTTCAGATTCCGAGATAAAAGTCGGAATTTACCTAAATTTCGAGATAAAAGTCCGAATTTAACTAAATTCCGAGATAAAAGTCAGAATTTAACTAAATTACAAATTCTGAGATAAAAGTCGGAATATAACTAAATTTCCGAGATAAAAGTTGGAATTTAACTAAATTCCGAGATAAGAAATAAAAGTCCGAATTTAACTAAATTCCGAGATAAAGTCCAAATCATCTAAATTCCGAGATAAAAGTCCAAATTTATCAAAATTTCGAGATTAAAGTCGAAATTTGAGTGATTGTTTGGACACCAATTTTTTTATATCTCAGTATACAGGTGTTTCAAAAAACTTTCAAATTTTTTTGACACCTTGTATCTAAATATTGGAAATGATGCGGCTTTTCCTTCTGAGTCCAGATATATAATTTGATATTTGAATAAGATCATCTACAGGATGTTCATTCTCACACTTCCCGCCCCAGATTTCTCATTCCCTTCACCCCGCCAAAAAAAATTCAAGAAAAACGCTGGAACAGGTCAATTTTTATTTTGCAGGGGACATCTAGGACACGTATTGCCAAATTCTCATCTATAAAAATCGACCTGTTCCGTCGTCTTTCTTGAAAAAAATTTGGCGGGGAGAAATCTAGGGTGAGAAGTGTTAAAGTGAACACCCTGTTTATGATCTTGTTCAGATATCAAATTACATATCTGGACTCGGAAGAAAAAGCCGCATCATTTCTACTATTTAGATACAAGGTGTCAGAAAAATTTGAAAGTTTTTTGTAATATACTACAGGGTGGTCCATCCTAGCGTAATTATCCCATAGCGGTCTTACCGTTCAAGATAGAGAAAAAGATGTAAGGGAAAAGTTTTTTGATTTGATGAGACCTATAACCTAAAATTATTTTCAGCTATACAGGCTGTCCCATTTTGACGGGATAACCGAAACGTCAATTTTTTCAAATGGAACACCCTTTATTTTTTTGCATTTTCATGTTCAACTTTTTCAACTGTCTTATGCCTGTATTTTTGTTTTTCAATTGTGTGGCAGTGCTACCAACTAAAAATTGAAAACTAAAAAAAATCGCATTTTCACAGTTTTCTTAGAAAAATCGTAGCGGCCTTGCTTTTCAAAACTAAGAGATGAAACTTGACATGGTAATAGTCAAGTCAAAGACCAATATCTCAATGACAAAAAAATTGGGATCTCTTAATACAGGGCGTTTAAAAAAAAAACATCAACTTCATAATTTTCAAAGTATCATAACTATTTTTTTTCAAACGGTATGCCCCTGATTTTATAACGTTATCTGATAGCTTTTTTTATCCTCTTTCATTTTTACTAGGGGTACCCTACCCTTAAACTTAATTTTTTTCGAGATAATCGGAAATTTTCACATTTGCAATTTTTTTTTTTGGTTTTTTCCAAAAATTGAGTTGGCCGTGATGAATGACAGACAAGCCAAATAGTATGCAGCTGTCAGTTAGTCAGTTTGAATACTGTCGAACAAAAAAAATGGCTCCAACGCAAAAAGAAAACAAAGTGGGATCCTGGATATCTGGATTATTACCAGAATATCATATCAATTATTTCCTCTCGCGTAAAATCATTTTTCTTTGTTCGACAATATTCAGACTGACGCAACTGAGAGTTGCGTACTATTTGGCTTGTCTGTCATTCATCACGGCCAACTCAATTTTTGAAAAAAAAAACAAGAAAAACAGCAAATTTTATGAAAATTTCCGATCGTCTCGAAAAAAGTGAAGTTTAAGGGTAGAGTACCCCTAGTAAAAATGAAAGAGGATAAAAAAAGCTATCAGATAACGTTATAAAATTAGGGGCATGCCATTTGAAAAAAAATGAGTTATGATACTTTGGAAATTATAAAGTTTGAAGTTTTTTTGTGAACGCCCTGTATCAAGAAATTGCAATTTTTTGACATTGGGATATCGGCCTTTGACTTGACTATCACCATGTCAGGCTCCATGTCTTAGTTTTGAAACGCAAGGCCGCTACGATTTTTCTAAGAAAACTGTGAAAATGCGATTTTTTTTTTAGTTTTCAATTTTTAGTTGTTAGCACTGCCACACAATTGAAAAACAAAAATACAGGCACAAGACAGTTGAAAAAGTTGAACATGAAAATGCAAAAAAATATAGGGTGTTCCATTTGAAAAAATTGACGTTTCGTTAATCCCGTCAAAATGGGACACCCTGTATAGCTGAAAATAATTTCAGGTTATAGGTCTCATCAAATCATATAACTTTTTCTTACATCTTTTTCTCTATCTTGAACGGTAAGACCACTATGGGATAATTACGTTAGGATGGACCACCCTGTATAAGAAATAAAAAAATTGGTGTCCAAATAAATCACTTGAATTCCGACTTTTATCTCGAAATTTAGTTAAATTCGGACTTTTATCTCGGAATTTAACTAAATTCCGACATTAATCTCGGAATTTAGTTAAATTCTGACTTTTATTTCCGAATTAAGTTGAATTCTGACTTTTATCTCGGAATTTATTATTTATTTTTGTGGTGGCCGCTGTACGCCTTCGTACCACGTATAGTACCTGCCCATAACTAATTGCAGGGCCATTGGTTCGGATACTGGAGGTTCAACGCGAAACCCGGCGTCGTATTGTGGAGTTGTAGGCTTGAAACCGACGTATGGTCTAGTTTCTAGATTGGGTCTAATCCCTCTGGTGAACTCGATGGACGTGCCAGGGATCCTGACTAGGACCGTGGATGATTGCGTTTCTTTACTCAATGCTGTCGCTGGATTCGACCCGAAAGATTCGACGTCTTTGACGAAGCCTTATAAACAAATTAGGTGGGTGCTTTAAATGAATTATTAATTTTTGAGGTACGATTTTCCAAAAACAACGAATTGTTTGAAATTGTTGCATATTATTATTGTCCTCCTCCTTATATTGGTTGGGCTTCACTCATACATTATTGTAGTATAATAACTAAATCATTACTAGATCAATATTTTGGAAAAAGTACCTTCTTTGAAGTCTTGAGTTCAAAATTCAAGTGAATTGATTGTATGCAAAAAAAAAACTAGATATGTAGTACGTCCAGCAACTTTGTGATTTGAGTAATCTAGTCAAATTTTCTAGTTAAGCATTTTGTAGGCTTGCCGCCTTCTTATCTGGTGTGAAACTGGCTTCTCCAAAAGTTGAGTTACGTTGCCTGTTAAACTGTCATCAAAATGTTGAAATCTCTGAAATTTTTTATATGTCATGCGTGGAAATACGACTCGGGAGCCGCAAAAACGTGTTATCGTCGTTTAAACACCAATTCTTCAAAGCTTGGACGAAATTTCATGCAGTCTTATAGAATTTCACGCGGGTGCCCGGCAGAAACGAAAAAACTCGTCTTTGAAAGTTTGGTTTTCAGTCAAAATAAGTCGAAACTTGAAATCCATGTGCGACTATAGAGATGTGAAGGCTTCTGTTGTTAACGCATTATTTTGACAGAGCTTCGATTAGCTTTTTGGCTGTAGCAAGCAAAAAGGTATGTGCTTCTATTGGGACACTTTTTTTTTGCAACGGTGGCATCTTAAAGTCGGTGTCACTCAAGAAGTCAAGAGGTTAAATTCATTTCCGTATATGGACATTAAAATCAAAACACGTCAGTTGATGCCGGCTTCAAACACCTATGTCACAAGAAGTATTAGGTTTGGTATTATAGTAAAAGTTATTAAAGAAGCTCAATAGTAAAAATTGTATCAATCCATACTAGCAAAGATAGTACTTATAAACAAAATTTCTCACTTCACTCGAATCACAGTACTACTAAACCTACTTAACATACGATTTTTCAAGGCAAAAATTGAAAAAAAATTGTTATAATTATGTTATTGTGGGAAGCTTACTCTCGGAAAGGGTAAAGTAAAAAGGTCATGGAAAATTTCAACTGCGTCGGTATTATCAATTTCACGGCTTTTTTCATTAAAGCAAGCTACGAAAAAAATGTGTTGTTCTGCCACGAATGGTACACGCGAACTTGATTTTGATTCCTTGATAGATGTACTATGTATAATGTGACAGCTCTCGCCGTCATTTTGACGCGATGCACCCGCAAGTGAGAATTTCCGAGACTGCGCAGCAAAAGTAGAAAAACGTGAGCCCCCTGCAGTGGAAGATGCTGTAATCGTCTCTACCATAGTTGGCGTCTCCTCGCTGATATTGCTAGGTGAGCGGTGGTCACTGAAGAAAATGATGGCCAAGCGCGGCAGTACTAAAGAGAATGTAATGAAAATCACAGATTAGTGAGTACTTCCTTCCCTTGTATATACTTACTGAAACAGCAAGCATGTATGAAGAAAGAGATACATACAAGAAATGAACAAGTTCCCAACACACTGCACTTACGCGCGTCTCATACATTTCAACTCAATGAACTATTGTCCATCGAAGAAAATTTTCTGAACCTCACAGGGTCCACTGGACATTGGGCATTGTGATTCTATTCTCTTTAGTGCTGCCGCGCTTGGCCGCTTGACGCCATCATTTTCGTCAGCGACCACAGCTTATGTAGCAGCATCAGCAAGGAGCCGCCAACCATGGCAGAGACGATGTCCCTTGTCGACCATAGCCATTTCCACTCCAGGGGGGGGGCTCATATTTTCCAACTTCCGCTGCGCAGTCTCAAAATGTTTCACTTGTGGGTGGATTGCGTTGAGATGCCGGTGACAGCTGGCACATCATACATATCATATCTATCAAGGCGTCAAATCAAGTTAGCATTGTACCATTCGTTGCAACACAGCACATTTTTCCATAGCTTGCTCTAATGAAAAAATCGATAAATTGATTATAAATTCCTAAATCTCCTATTTCAATTCAATTAAATGGACTTGAATGTAATGAAATGACATTTTGCATCGACAGATTACCTCCAGTCCATAAATTGTATACTAAAGTTTTTACACAGATTCTGCATAACATAATTAGTGATTGGGCTGAGATGAACTCCGTCATTCCGGAGTGTCAGTCGGGTTTTAGAAAGGGTAGGGGATGTGTTGATAACATTTTTACTCTGACGACCGCCATTCAGCTGCAGTTAGAGAGTGGGAAGGGAGCTGTTTACGTGGCATTCATTGATTTCAAACGTGCTTTTGACTCCATCAATCACGATTTACTGTGGCAAAAGTTGTATTCAGTCGGTGTTAGTGCCAAATTCATCAGAACTCTGAGGCGCGTGTACTTGAATGCATCTTTTCAGGTGAAATCCAAAACTGGATACACAAAGAAATTCGTGGTTTCAGAGGGAGTGCTGCAGGGAGATACACTGAGTCCGAAATTGTTCTCCCTGTTTCTTTCTGATATTGACAGCTTCTTTAGGGAGAAAAACTTTTTAGGGGTGGCAATAGACCATCAGACAGATGTTCTACTGATGTTATACGCTGATGATCTTGTCATTTTGGGACACTCTGCGGTAGACCTCCAACGCAAACTGAAGACTTTAGAACAATATAGTGAGCTAAATAAATTAACAGTAAACACAACAAAAACTAAAATTATGTGCTTTCGTAGGGGCGGTAGATCACCCAGTTACAGATTTTATTATGATCAAGAATTGCTTGAAGTGGTAAATGAGTTCAATTATCTTGGCACAACTTTTTCTTCATCTTCGCTCTTTCTTAGAATGTCTAAAAATACGGTTAGTAAGGCAAAACAAGCAATAGGCTCCGTCATATCAATAATGGCTAAATCAAAAATGAACAACTGGAAAGCAAGAATGCAACTATACGACTCACTCATTGTCAGTATCATGTCTTATTGTCTTCCGGTATGGGCTAACCGATACACAGACCTACTCGAGAGGGTCCAGATACATTTTTTTAAACGAATGCTTCTGCTTCCCAGGTCCACATCTGCGTGACCGGACAATTCGTCTCGCGGACAATTCGTAGCGGACAATTCGTCGCGGACAATTCGTCCCGCGGACAATTCGTCTCGCGGACAATTCGTCTCGCGGACAATTCGTCTTACGGACAATTCGTCGCAAAAT
The DNA here is from genome assembly GCA_949128115.1 of Anaspis maculata. NCBI lineage: Eukaryota > Metazoa > Arthropoda > Insecta > Coleoptera > Scraptiidae > Anaspis > Anaspis maculata. The sequence goes on along the minus strand of OX421964.1, from coordinate 78,422,819 downwards.
AATGTTTTGCCCTTTGTCTTAACTTTAACAAGTCCCTTTGTCTTTCCTCGTTGCTTTTCGAACTTTAGTAAGCCCCCTTATTCCTTTTTGTAGTATTTGGAGCCCTACTGCGCAACCTAGTTTCTTCATGTCTTTGGAGCTCTGCTTAGTCCCCTTGCATCATTCCGAGAATTTTTGCTAGTACACCAACCTTTAGGAGCACCAGTAAGCCCCCTTATACTTTCAGGAGATATTTGCCCCTATCGAGCCCCTCATCTTTTCAAGTGTAATTTTTGAGCTCTAATGAGTCCTCTTATGTTTTTCATTGCTTTCAGATTTCCATAAGGCCCCTTTTTGCAGTCTTGTGTTATCAAGAGCTTCACTGGGCCCCCTTATTCTATATTCAACGTAACTTGAAGCCCTGCTGCCCCCCTTTGAATTTTCCATGAATTCCGGAGCAGCAAGCAGCGTTATGCCGTCATGGCATGTTGAAGCCCTATCGGGCCCCATTGTGCCTTCAGGTGTAGTTGGAGGCCCGTTGAGCCTCCTAATGTTTTTTCATGACTTTCGGAGTAGGTACCAGTGAGCCCCATTTCGCGTTATTTTGTTATACAGAGTTCCATGGGGCCCCCTTGTCTCTTCAATACCGTTTGAAGTTCTGTTGGGCCCCCTTGCACTTTTCCTATAGGCTTTTGGAGCAGTAGTTAGTCCCTTGTGCCTTTATGTTATATTCAACCCCTAATCCCTTGTTTCTTCAAATATAATTTGGAGCCCTAATGAACCCCCTTAGAGCCCCTTGAGCTCCCTTGTGTCACCAATATCATTTGAAGCCCCACTAAGCCCCCTTGCATTTTTCCGTGACTTTCTGATTTTTATTGAGCCCTGCGTCATTTGGAGCCCTAAGTAGCCCCCTTGTGTGTTTTCGTGGCTTGTGCGTTCTTGCATTGCTGGAAGCCCTAGTGTAAGTCCCTTGTGCCTTCATGTGATATACGGAGCCCTATCGGACCCCCTTGTTCACGCAAGTGTATAGTTTGGCGCCTAGTGAGCCCTTTTGTTTTTTGTCTGGCTATCAGAATTCCAGTAAGCCCCTTGTTGCCTTCTTGTGTTATTCGAAGCTCCATTGGGCCCCCTTGTTTCCTCAACGTCTTTTGAAGCCCTGCTGAGCCTCCTTACATCTTTCTGCGACTTTCGGAGCAGTAGCAAGCACCTTCTGCCTTCAGGAGATATTCGGAGCCCTATCGGGCCTCATTGTGCAAGCAGATAAGCTTGATTATGAAGAGCTTCATTGGGCCCCCTTGTCGTATTTCCGTGGCTTACGGAGCTCTATCGGGTCCCCTTGTACCCTTATGTGTAGTTTGGAGCCCTAATCAGTCCATTTTTGTTTTTATTGGCTATGCAGTGAGTCCTCTTTTGCCTTTTCTCGTTATAAAGAGCCCCTTGTGTCATATCAGATGAAGTTCTACGGAGCTTCCTTGCACTTTCCCGTGATTTCTGGATTTTTCATAGGCCCCTTCTGCCCTATGTGTCCATTGGAGCCCTAACGAGCCCCCTCATGTGTTTTCGTGGCTTTAAGAATTCCAGTAAGCCATCTTGTGCGCTTTTGCATTTCTGGAAGCCCTAGTGTAAGTCCCTTGTGCCTCCATGTAATATACGGAGCCCTATCGGACCCTCTTGTGTCCGCAAGTGTAGTTTGGAGCCCTAGTGAGCCCCCTTGGGTCCATAAGTATAGCTTGGAGGCCTAGTGAGCCCCCTTGTGTTTTTCCATGACTATCAGAATTCCAGTGAGCCCCCTGTTGCCGTCTTATGTCATCCAGAGCGTCAGTGGGCCCCCTTGTTTCTTCAATACGTCTTTTGAAGCCGTTCTGAGCCCCCTTACATATTTCCGTGGCTTCCAGAGCAGCAGTAAGCACCTTGTGTCTTTATGTGATATTCAGAGCCCTATCGAACCCCCTTGTGTCTTCAAGTGTAGTATGGAGCCCTAATGAGCCGCCTTGTGTTTTTTCGTAGCTTCCGGAATTCCAGTGAGCCCCTTTTGCCTTCTGTTGCTATATAAAGCTCCTTGGGCTCCCTTGTGCCTTTCTGTGATATGCGGAGCCCTATCGGACCCCCTTGTGCCGGTTAGTGTAGTTTAGAGTCCTAGTGAGCCTCTTTTGTTTTTTTATGGCTTCCAGAAACCCAGTCACCTCCCTTTTGCCTTTTTTGATTATACAGAGCTCCATTGGGCCCCCTTGTTGTATTTCCATGGCTTTTGGAGCTCTATCGGATCCCCTTTGTTTTGTGCCCTTATGTGTAGTTTGGAGCCCCAACCAGTCCACTTGTGTTGGCTTTTAGAGTATCATACAGTAGGCCCCCTTTTGCCTCTTCTTGTTGTGAAGAGCCCCCTGGGCCTCCTTGTGTAACCAATATTATATGAATATCTACGGAGCCTCCATGCATTTTCCCGTGATTTCCAGATTTTTGTTAGGCCCCTTGTGCCCTATGTGTCGTTAAGAGCCCTAATGAGCCCCATTATGTGTTTTCGTGGCTTTCAGAATTCCAGTAAGCCATCTTGTGCGCTTTTACATTGCTGGAAGCCCTAGTGTAAGTCCCTTGTGCCTTCATGTGATATACGGAGCTCTATCGGGCCCCCTTGTACCCGCAAGAGTAGTTTGGAGCCCTAGTGAGCCCCCTTGTGTCCATACGTGTAGCTTGGAACCCTAGTGAGCCCCCTCGTTTCCATGAGTGTAGCTTGGAGCCCTAGTGAGCCCCCTCATGTTCTTCAATGCGACTATCAGAATTCCAATGAGCCTCCTGTTGCCTTCTTGTGTCATCCGTAGCTGCCGTGAGCCCCCTTGTTTCTTCAACGTCTTTTGAAGCCCTACATGCTGAGCCCCATTACATCTTTCCGTGGCTTTCGAAGCAGTAGTAAGCACCTTGTGCCTCTATGTGATATTCGGAACCCTCTCGAAGCTCCATAAGGCCCCCTTGTGTTTTCAATATCGTTTGAAGCCTTGCTGAGCCCCGTTGCATTTTTTCGTGGCGTTCGGATCTCTGTCGGAACCCCTTGCATTTGCTTATGATTTTCAGATCCTTTTATTGAGCCCCCTTGTGTCTTCATGTGTAATATAACCCCCTTACCTTCCGAAGCCTTCACTTGCGACGAATTGTCCGCGGGACGAATTGTCCGTGAGACGAATTGTCCGCGGGACGAATTGTCCGCGGGACGAATTGTCCGCGGGACGAACTGTCCGCGGGACGAATTGTCCGCGACGAATTGTCCGCTACGAATTGTCCGCGGGACGAATTGTCCTAGCACCCACATCTGACTGCTACTTAAGACTTGAGTTTGGATGCAAACATATCAGTTTTCTTGTGTTGAAGGGCTGCATCTCTTGGTTGAAGAAAATGTTGAAAATGAACAATTCTCGCCTTCCAAAAATCTGTTTTCAAAGAATGCACCACCTGACTTTAACAAAGACAAAACTAAACCTGAAATACAATTGGTGTGCACAACTTAAACAATTTTTCGAAAAAATAGAACTTTCAGACATGTTTGATAACCTAACACTTGCCTCCCTTCAGGAAAATTCGGACGACATCTTGAATAAATACAGTCAATACTTACATCCACAGGTGTCTTCAAGTAAAAATGAGTTTTACAAAATTGTCACCAAAAACTGTTGATGGGACCTTGTAATAGAGGTTCTGGGGAGCACAGAAATGTATCTAACAAAATCGTAGCTGATCCCGAACGGCAATTATTCAATTTTTAAGATTATTAGTTGAAAATGTCTTAATAAAAATTTGGCTTCGGGTTTTTTCAAATTTTTAGAATAACTAAGACTGTCTAAACGGTTAATTTTGCATCTCTCCCAATATCTAAAAAAATCTCTGTGGATAGATTCATACCCTTCTGTTCTAATAAGAGTCCACGACCTCCATTGTTGAGGAACTTCAACAAGTTTTGGAGATGACATGAATTTCCGAAGCTTCTGATAACATCCTTGTCCCAAAACACTTTTATCATGTATTTATGCCCTCTTCATAAGGTCCAGCTACAACCTTTGCAGTGCTGAAACACTTTTCAACAATTTTGTTCATCGTTTTGAAGCCAGACACAAACGGAATCACTCAAAGTACTCCCACATTTTCTACGTTTTCCGGATCAGTAAGACCGGCGCTCTTCTTTGGAAGTTTTCGGCAGGTGTTCCTTCTGAATATCTCGTCGTGGTAACTTTTGGCCACTAAGTTCAACTTCTTGGGCCAACAGCAAAACTTCATCACGCCAAAGTATCAGCACAAGATCATTCCAAAACAAATGGTTCACTAACTCTTGAAAAGATGCAACTCTGGAATGATGCAAAGTCTTTTTCGAAAAAAGGGGGGGTTGATTGAGCTTGTGACACTCTTTTGAAAACTTCTTTCTTTCTTCAGAGCAAAATTTCTCATTAATGCGCTTTCAAATTTTCATAAGTCTTCAAACTCGTAACCATTTTTTTTCTGTTTTCTTCACAAACCTCATTTCAACGTCATTTTATCGAAATTCCTTCGTAAGTCTTTTAGAGTTATAAAGCAGTACGGGGATGGTTGCCGTGTAGCCATTCGCTGGTCATTGATCAAGAGAATAAGTTCAATATCCGAAACAAGTTTAAACCCAAGTCCATTGATGTTGGTCATTTGAAACATCAACTCGATATTTTCATATAGGTTTTTTTCACCTGGGGTACAATGCAAACCATTCATAAGCCTATTGAAACTGGTTGATTCCCCCTTTTTTTTCAATCGATCGTCAATCTATGTAACGACTTTTTTGCTGCCTGTGTAATTTTTTTTTCCTCTTTCTCTAAATTTATTTCCGCATCTTCTAGACCAATTAAAATCAAGTTGATGTTTGAAATGACCAATATCAATGCAATTCCTTTAAAATTTGTTCAGGAATTTTAACTTCTTTTGATCAATGACCAGCAAACAACTACGGCTACTTCCATGTCTGTACTGCTTCATCACTCTAAAAGACTTACGAGGGAAATTCGATGAAACTACGTTGAATAAGGTTTGTGAAAAAAATAAACAGAAAGAGATGGTTACGAGTATGAAGACTTACGGAGATTTGAGGCGCATTGATTGAAAATTTTGCTCTGCAGGAAAAAAAGAAGAACTTTGCGAAAGATTGTCACAGCATAATTACCCCTCTTTTCGAAGCATCTCCATTAAGGGTTTGTGAACCATTTATTTTGGAATGGTCTTGTGCCGATACTTGGGTGTGATGAAGTTTGCTGTGGCCCAAGGAACTAAACTTGGTCGCCAAAAGTTACCAACATAAGATTTTTGAAGAGAACTCCTGTCGGAAACTTTCAAAGGAAAGCGACAGTCGCAATGATCCGTAAAAAATGTGGGAGTACTTTGCGTGATTCCGTTTGTGTCTGGCTTCAAAACGATGAACAAAATTGTTGAAAAGTGTTTCAGCACTGCAAAGGTTATAGCTGGACCTTACGAAGAGGGCATGAATATATTATAAAAGTGTTTTGGGACAAGGGTGTTATCAGAAGCTTTGGAAATTCATGTCATCTCAAAAACTTGTTGAAGTTCCTCAACAATGGAGGTCTTGGACTCTTATTAGAACAGAAGGGTATGAATCTATCCACAGAGATTTTTTTAGATATTGGGAGAGATGCAAAATTAACCGTTTAGACAATCTTAGTTATTCTAAAAATTTGAAAAAACACGGAGCCAAATTTTTATTACGACATTTTCAACTAATAATCTTAAAAATTGAATATTTGCCGTTCGGGATCAGCTACGATTTTGTTAGATACATTTCTGTGCTCCCCAGAACCTCTATTACAAGGTCCCATCAAGAGTTTTTGGTGACAATTTTTTTAAACTCATTTCTACTTGAGGACACCTGTGCATCAAAGAGACCTGGATGAATTTCAAAGTCTTCATTATTCAACGTTCAATGACTCATATGAACTAGTGGATCATGAACGACTCAACTAAACTGCTCACAAATTGAAGTGGATATTTTTAAAAAAAGGTTTTTCTAAAATCGCCAGAAAATTCTTGAAAATCATTCGATTGTGAAACCGTTCGCACTGTTTTGAAGAAAAATGTCAATATTTTCAAGAACTACTGAAGTCCTCCACAAAAATCCCATGGATATGTCTAATACAGGGTGATGAAAAAAGTCGTTCAGTTTTGTTCTTTCTTAATCTCATGCAGGAGATTGTTTATCCACCCTGTACACCTATACTTGTTAGGATCTTATAGTCTGTAGCTTATGTAACTCGTTAATTTTTATTTTTCCGCTTTCCGCTGCGTACTTACCGAAATATAGCCTTTTTACTTTCCAAAGCCATTTTGTCAATGAATAAATCCGGGGGCTACTGGATTTTTTGGTACTTACAAAACAATGCCACTTGGTACTTTTAAAACGATTTTTTGAGCAGATTTCGAATGGAAGACTACATAAAAATATACAGGGTGTCGCATGAACGAAGAAATTTGTTTCTGACACCTTATTACAGGTTGTAGAAAATTTCACTTTTCAATTTTACAATTTTATGTCTAACAAGAAGAGATCGTCCATTACTGGAATCATTCTCGGGCGACCTTCTCCATGTGTGATTCGGGCACTGCCAGTGGCAAGGAGTCGTCTCTTTGCCCATCGATGACACTTTGTGATACGTTCACCAAATTGACAATTTCTCTTTGCCTTGTACAATTCCGCAAGATATTTACCACGATATCGAACTTACCTGGAGTTGATCTTTGCAACGGCATTTTGCTACTGATTATTTCGAAATAAAATGAATCTTATAAATGATTTTTTTTTTTTGGACACCCTGTATACATGAGATGGTTGAGACGCCATATCTTCGTTAATTTTGAAATCTGCGCAAAAAATCGTTCTAAAAGTACAAGTGGCATTGCTTAGTACAAAAAAAATCCAGTAGCGCCCGGATTTAGTAGATTCATCGATAAAACGACTTTGGAAAGTGAAAAGGCTATATTTCGGTAAGTACGCAACGGAAAGCGAAAAACTAAAAACTGACGAGTTACATAAGCTGCAGACTATAAGATCCAAGTAAATATAGCTGTACAGGGTGGATGAACAATCTCCTGCACAAGAGTAAAAAAGAACAAAGCTGAACGACTTTTTTCATCACCCTGTATTGGACATATCCATGTGATTTTTGTGGAGGACTTCAGCAGTTCTTGAAAATATTGACATTTTTCTTCAAAACAGTACAAGCGGTTTCACAATCGAGTGATCTTCAAGAATTTTGTGGCGATTTTAAAAAAACCTTTTTTTAAAAATATCCACTTCAATTTGTGAGCAGTTTACCTACACTTGCCAGTGCCAATTAAAATAACCAGAACACTTTGTCAGCTACGCCTCTCCGGGGGAAGATTCCTTAAATTTTCTTGCTCTGGGTCCTTCCACCAAATCAACTCATCCGAGCTTTGTTCTATTTGCAACCCACAAAAGCCTGAAACCCTACATCATGTTTTTTTCGAATGTCCATTTTACACTCCACAAAGGAGTAACCTCCCGAAAAGCTTCGCAAGCTTTGGCAGTATATCCAAATCAATTCTGTACGTGGAAGCGAGAGACTCCAAAATTCTTTATAACTACCTGTCAAGTGCCTTGCGTTTGCGTTCCTTTCTTCGCAATGAGTAAAGTTTCCCTTTTTTAATTTTTGTAATGAAAAGGGTCATGTTTCTTTCCCTTCTTATTCATTCACTCCTTCTGTATTATTGGGGGGACGGACTTCTGGCTTGTATTTGTATATTTATTAATCATAATGAGATGTTATTTATTTTGAATTGAATAGCACGTTTATTTAATTTTAAGCTCCTCCTGCTATGAAAATTTTATTTTTAAAAGCAATAAACTACTTACTTACTTACTTACTTACTTACATTTTGCATCGACAGATTACCTCCAGTAGACAAAATGAGCATACGAAATTTACGAATTGGAATCCCAGAAGAATACCATTGCGAAGGTCTTAGCAAAGAAGTCTGGGATACTTGGAACGAAATAGCCAGAGAACTTCAAAACAACGGTGCCATCGTGAAACAGGTCAGCTTTTTTCGTTAATTACAGAGCATTTTTCATAAATTAATCGAATGCGGGATGTTTCGCTAGTTACGTTCTATTGTTCAATGATGGAGGACATCGTGGTAAGTCTAGATCAGCAAGAAAATAAGGGTCTTGTGTCATATACGTCAATCAAGAAACATATGAGAGAAAAGTGGCAATCCACCCAGAAAAGTGGATAACATGAGAATTCAGAATAAAAAATGCGGATCACCCATGCAATAACTTCTTATACTTTCCTATTTACTGTGATGCTAATACCGGGTGTTTATAAACGACTGTGATCGCATCGCCTTTGGAATCTGCTTCCGATCACTACAATTGCGCCTGTTACTACGTTTTTTGGCCTGACCCATGCCTGCCGCGATCACAGATTCTTATAAACACCCCGTAGTAATAGAACGTCTAGGCGGAAGGTAGCAACTAGAGGAAGGAGGGAAGGGTAATAATCCTAGACAGACTGCACGTTAATGATCATTACACTTTAATGATCATTAACATTGAATGACGATTGCGAATTTGGGGGTGACACACTACAAATCTTCACTACCATCAGCCTTTTTTATTCTAATGCACAAATCATTTAATGTTGGATTTGTTGTAATTTTCCACTGTTTTCTATATTTATAGCTCTGTAGATACTTACCGCAATTATCGCAATCGCATCGCGCTGTTTGGTGGCCAGGTTCGGACTGCTGAGCCTTTGACCTACAAGCGTCTTCACAAACGGCTTGAGTCTAGTCCGTCCTGATGGCGGGAATCACCTGTCGATTTATTCTTTTATTTTGAGTAATTGTTGCTTTGGTTTCACATAATTACCTGGTGTCGTATTACCATGTTCTTGGAACTGCATAATTTGATTTGTTCATTGTTGAGCTACTTTGAGGTGTGTATTCCGCAGTTAACCCTATTTCGCGCGTCTATGATCCCATTCCTAATTAGTTCGGAGCTTACAATTTAACGCACTAACTAATGCTAGTCTAACCTGAAAAAAAATTGACCATAAAAAGTAAAACCAATTTGAAGCACCTGTAAAGTGTACAGGTGGAAGATCAGTGGAATTTGCTTGATGAAATTCTGATTAAATCTGACATGGAACTGCAATTTATACACGACCATGAAACATGAATAATGAAGTTAACTCCACTTAACCAAAGTGTGACTTTTTGCTCGGCAATAACTCTTGCCAATCAATTCTGCACACCTGACACTTTATTTGATTGGATTAAATCAGTGATGTACTTGCTTTGACTTTGAGAGGAGCACCACACGAATCCCAAGCACTTAATCAACAAAATAACAATAATAATAATAAGATATCTTGTAACAAGGCGTCTCTGGCACCTCACAGATGGCTTTTTAAAGTATCCATCTAGCGTCTTTGCCCCTTGTCACCCATCTTTTTGTGTGCTTTCCGACTTGGCTTCTCATAAGCTGCTCATCCCACTCTTCTACTCTCACCAGGTGCGGAAGCTTCACTTCCCTTGTACATTTTTTTTCTAATTCTGAGGTGAGCCCATCGTCTCAGTTCACTAACATGTATAAATACTCCCTGTTTAGCGTGCGTTGTTCCAAGGTCATTACTTTGTGTGCTCTTTCTCGCTTACTTCGATTATTGGCATTAATGTGTTTGTTATTCATCACCTTTACTAGTGGTCGCAGATAAGAATGTTTTCTTTGCTGAACTATGTAGACTTGCCTCAGTGTCTTCTGTCATTACCTAAGCTGAGGGATGTAGCACGTAACTCACGAAACCACTTTGTATCACTGATCTACTTACATGAAACAATTTATAATTTTAGGTATCCATGCCCCACACGGAATACAGTATAGTTTGCTACTCGATTTTGAACCAGTGCGAAGTCGCCAGCAACATGGCGAGGTACGACGGGATCGAATTCGGATTCAGGGCCGACGAGGAGTCTTCGACTGAAGAATTATATGCGGCCAGCAGGAGTGTAGGGTTCAATGAGGTGGTCAGGAACAGGATTTTGACTGGAAACTATTTTCTGTTGACTAGGTTGGTTATAAAGCATGAAACATGAATAGTTATACTTGGTAGAGAACCATAATGGTGGAATCAATTTCTATACAGACCTCACATCTTGATCTGCAGAGTCACTTGAGTCTTTGAATTCAACTAAATTTCACAGGACGCTATATTCTATTTAGTAAAATTTTGTTGTAAGCTCCAGGTGCAATGGCTGTGAAATAATTGCATCACCCTTTTTATCAAGCGCATTTTTTCAAAATTAGTTCTTTTCAAACCTCGCCGCCTCGAAAGTGGGACACACGTTATAGTCCAAGAGCTGGCGACAAAAAAAAGTGCAACAGTTTTCTAAAGGCTGAAACTCTGGAATATGTTAGATTACTCAATTACATCCATGAAATAAATAGTCAGACACCGGTTCATTAGAACCTGCTCAATCGGCAGCCAAAAGAAGTCCGAAATGCCCGAACGGACAGTTCTGACAACGCACAGCATTGTTGTCTGACGCACAGCTCTGTTGTCTGATGCAAATATATCAGCAGTTGCATCTGTTGTCCGAGTTACGGTTCAAATGAATCGCCCGTAGCGACATACAGATTCAGGGAAAAAATCAGAGAAGCCTTGCGTAATGGAACCATCTAATGAAGAGAGGTAAGTACCTAGGTGTGGTCATAACCGTAACTCAGACAACAGCTGACAGCTGTGGGTCAGACAACAGAGCTGTGCGTCAGATAACAAAGCTGTGCGTTGTCAGAACTGTCCGTTCGGGCATTTCGGACTTTTTTTGGCTGCCGATTGAGCAGGTTCTAATGAACCGGTGTCTGACTGTTTATTACATGGATGTAATTGAGTAATCTAACATATTCCAGAGTTTCAGCCTTTAGAAAACTGTTGCACTTTTTTTTGTTGCCAGCTCTCCGACTATTAAGTTTGGTGTAATTTTACCACTACCATTGTATACCCTGTACACGCCAAAGGGGAACTCAAGGATGTCTTTACTTAACCTAAAAACAGCTTCTTTTACTCAATTGGCCGTCATATAACTCAGATGCTGCAGCCTGGTGACGAGAGGCGGAAGCAAAATGTACACTGGTTTTACAAAACAACTGTCACCAATGGATCACAAATGACAGATGATAGCAGATGGCGCGCTCGCATTTGCCTGTACCATTTCTCTTGAACTCGATTCTCTGAACATTTTACACTTCACTTGAGTCACCTCTGACACGTGAAATACAGCTCCCAGGTTTCCATTACTATCACAATAGGTTGTAATTGATCAGGTAGCAAAAATCAGCAACACGATTCACAAAGCCAGACACATGATCGATACCGTGACATTGAAACGTGCCTGAAATTCACCAATCAAAGTGTGATCGGGGAGCTACCTCTCTCAAGATAAATACACTACCACGACTTGAAATTGGTAAATGATAGAAATTGCTCAACGACGTATCTTTCAATACAACGAAAAATTCGACTTCATTTCCGGAACTGCGCCAATCAAATTTAAACCAGAGCGAAAATGGTCAAGTTCATAGCAGTGAAAAGAAGCTGAATGTTGACGGTCCAGTTGTGCATGCACTGAATTTTTGTGGAGGGTCCTGCATATTTAGAAATTTAGTAATAAGCATTGAAGTTTTTAAATTTTTTCCAAATTTTAGAAAAAAATAATGTTATATCAACAAATTGAAGTGGCATGTCTCAATTACTATTACTACGTTTCCATGGAGAATTGAAATCGATTTGAAAACGGTATCGGGATTGAATACGGAAATGTTCACATGAGTGGTTCGAACTCGGTATTCAAATCGATTTGAATTCTGTTTACATATCTGTCATGTGAGTCTAACCCTAACCTAAAACTATCCCAACCTAACGTATCAAAGAAAGTGCAAATACTCTGCAAACTGCAAGTGTGCAGAAGGCAGAAGTGCAGACAACAGGTGCAAGTATGAATGCGACCCTCGATGCGACCAGAACAGCGGTTTTACTCATTTCTATGTGTCAGTTTCTGTTTGTTTATGTTTCGATCCAATCCGATTGGGTTTCCATGAGTAATTTCGATCCGATCCCGATACGATCCCAGAATTTGACGAATCGACCTTGAAACTCAAATCGATTTGGATACAGTTCTGCAAGTGTTTACATGCAGTTTTCAATCCCGATACCGTTTTCAAATCGATTTCAATTCTCCATGGAAACGTAGTATATGTTTCCATGGAGAATTGAAATCGATTTGAAAACGGTATCAGGATTGAAAACTGCATGTAAACGCTTGCAACATCGTATTCAAATCGATTTGAGTCTCAAGGTCGATTCGGCAAATTCTGGGATCGTATCGGGATCGGATCGAAATAATACTCATGGAAACCCAATCGGATTGGATCGAAACATCAACAAACAGAAACTGATACACAGCAATGAGTAAAACCGCTGTTCTGATCGCATCGAGGGTCGCATTCGTACTTGCACCTGTTGTCTGCACTTCTGCCTTCTGCACACTTGCAGTTTGCAGAGTACTTGCACTTTCTCTGATACGTTAGGTTGGGATAGTTTTAGGTTAGGGTTAGACTTACATGACAGATATGTAAACAGAATTCAAATCGATTTGAATACCGAGTTCGACCCACTCATGTGAACACTTCCGTATTCAATCCCGATACCGTTTTCAACATGTTTTCAAATCGATTTCAATTCTCCATGGAAACGTAGAATATATATGATTTTTTACGTTCAACGGTTACGAAATAATTGGTGATTTTCCTTTTGCACATTTTTAGGTTAAGTAAGGGAGCCCTTAATACACATACCCTTAGTTAGGTACAGCACAACAACCCGATCAGATCAGACGGCTTGGTGCAACGGAGGATTATTCATTAATCATTAATTCATCCAATGCATTCTCCTTTGCAGAAATTATGATAAATACTTCAACCAAGCTCTGAAAGTCCGTCGCCTGATTTCGCAAGACTTCTACAATGTTTGGGAAGAAGTTCAAGTTCTATTGACACCAACCACGTTGACTACAGCTCCGCTCTACAGCGATTTCATCAAGAAAACGAACAGGGATCAGTGTGCTCTACAAGATTATTGCACGCAACCTGCTAATATGGCCGGTAAGTCCGTGTTTTGTTCTTGTAAGTAGATACCTTCATACGATTCGCGATTTCCAAAGTGTTTACGCCCCCTGGCGGTTGAAATGGTGAAGCTGCGAATCTATGGTCCAAAGAATGACAGTCACCTAGCAACCCCTAACACAGGCCTTAGCAACAACTTACAATCCGTAATTTTGTTCACGTTTCGCAGCTACCTCACCGGTAGTTTATTGAACTAAAATCGCAAATCACTTTGGTGGTTTTGGAATATCATGGGGTAAACTGGGAGCATTTTTGCCATTTTTCGCACTGATCGCACAGGTTATCTCAAAAGTGTCGCATTTCGACAGTAACTCCTATCCGCACTGCGCACATGGAATCTTCTATGAAGCCCATAAAAAATGGTAAAAAAGGTTTTCTTTTGATTTTTGAAGTTATGATTATGAAGGGTGGTCTTTCAACCTTCTTCTGAATAGTTTTGTTGTTCCAAAAAATTCTATTGGGTTGGTTGCCAGAATTATGAGTAAAATAATGATGTCAGCCGCTGAACGTGTATTGAATTTGTGTTTTCTTTATTCAAGAAATTCAAAAATTGATAAGTTTTGACTCATGTTTTCAAACTTCTGGCTGCCACTTTATTTGGATGCATTTTTTTTTTACTGGCAACGCTTTTTGACAAGCGACATAACAAGCAAAACGGCCTGAATGGCTGTGACCCTTCTGTGACCCAAATAAAAAATCTGACGTTTATAGGTTGGAAATGTTGGAATTCCTTTTGAATGAGGACACGTCGACACGTCTTTCTAAGCTCGCGCTTGCTAAATTTGAAAATCATGCCGAATTGACAGTGTGCTGAATTGGGAATGAGGCAGGCACCTTACGACGGGAGGTGATGGAAGGAAGAACTCTGAAGATTGCGATTTTTTGCAGGTGTGCCGGCAATATCGATTCCAATCAAGCTGTCGAAAAACGGAATGCCGCTGAGCCTTCAACTGATTGGGAGGAATCTGAGTGAACCTATGCTGCTAGCGTTAGCCAAATACATAGAAAATATTGTTCAGTTCCCATTTAAAAATAGCTAGTTTTTCAAATATGTAAATAAATACCTAGGTAATTACCTAATTCACATTTATTCACCTGAACCAGAGAAGCGAATTGAAAATTTGAGTAGTTGAGTTTTATCATCAGACCAGATAACACTGAAAGATGCCACAGGTTTTATTAGGCTGCGTCTTACCAATGGTCTTACGTTGCAAGGTTTTTCTTGAGAGCCAACAACCCAGTCGTACAATTTCACAGTTTTTTGCGGTTATCTGAAACATACAGATACGAACTCAATTCTCAACCGCACATCGCGACATTGATATTCAAGTTCTTCAGAATTTGGCGTCATTTTTGTGACATTTTTTGCATATATTTTCGCAAAAAATACAGATTGAAGAAATAACATGTATTCTACAAATTTGGATTTTATAGGTGCAAAAAGGATACAAAAGTTATAGTACAAGGGCATAGGTCGTGCCGTGTGCAGCTTCGTAAAGATATACAAAGTGTTTCAGGGATGATAGCAAAAAATTTAACTGTGGGTAGATCTCGTCAAAATATGACGAAAACCTCTGTACCATTTTGCAAACTTCGGCCTAATGACGAAGATACAGCCCTCCAAAGTTCACTTTTTTCGGATTTCAAATTTTTTTAACTCTGGAACGTTTTGACAAATTCAGCTTTAAATTAGCATAAGCTGGTTTGTCATGATTATCTATCAACCTACCAAATTTGGAAGGAATTCAATCAGTGGCGTAGAAGTTATGAGGGGTCATCTTAAGTCAACTTTTCTTCGGATGCTTCTAAATTATTGACCCTCATAACTCCTACACCACTGGTTGGATTCTCTTCAAAATTTGGCAGGTTGATAGATAATTATTACAAACCAGCTTTTGCTGGATTAAAGCGGAATTTGTGAAAACGTTCCTGAGTTACAAATCTTTGAAATCCGAAAAAAGTGAACCTTGGAGGGCTGTATCTTCGTCATTAGGCCGAACTTTGCAAAATGGTTCATAGGTTTTCTTGATATTTTGACGAGATCTACCCACAGTCAAATTTTTTGCTATCATCCCTGAAACACCCTGTATAGAGTTATGTCTTAATCGATTCCTGGGGGATCAAGGACTATGAAAAATTATGGTGGAATATTGGCATTTACTGCAGGCAAATATGGTGGAGGCGCCAAAATGGGCTTCATCTGGTAATAAAAAACTGGCGTCATTTTGATTAAGTTAGCCACAAGGGTTTTGCTATTTGCTATCAAAGCTCAATCTAAGTTTAAAGCTGGATTCCCAGTTGCGAATATTCGGACAGAAAATGCGATTTTGTACTTCAAATTTTGAATTCGTGGGCTCGATTGGCCTATATGAGGACTTTGACATGAAATTTCGCATTATCTGTCCGAATATTCGCATCTGGGAACCCAGCTTAAGCCAGTTCAGTAATCAGTTCACCATAGACTAAGGTGACCAGATTTGTCAGTGAAGAAATCGGAACATTCCACGTTCACACAATATCTCACGAGGCAGAGCCCCCGAGATGCGCCGCAGGCGATTTTTTTTCGAAAAAGGAGCGGGGCCAACTTTTATTTGCTGATTCAGAACTCCCAGGCACCTACCTACCATCTCTTCCCCATTTTTTCGCGTCTGTTCATTGTTGGATAGACATGCAACAGGCACCGATATTTGGAGATATTTTCTGAAACTTAGGTTTTCTGATCATTTTTTGCAAAAAAAAAAACAGTAGACTTCAAGGAGGGCGGGTAAGTGCTGTCCCTTGCCCCCTTCTTAAGCAACGGTGTCCATAATAATACCAATCCCTAATAAGAAAATAATGTTGATGATAAAATAATGCTTTTTTGAAACAACATGTACCGAGTACCGTAGCATGATCAAAAACTTTTTCACCCAAGGGAGGCTAGGGTTGCCACCTTTTGGGAAAAGTCTCGGGAAAAGTGATGGAGGACAAGAAGAAAATGCGAGTGTAACGACGAGGGGGGGTCTGGGGGCAAAATTTTTTGAGAATAATAATAATAATACTAATAATAATAAGTCATTTTTCAAAAGATGTCAAATTTGACAATTGTATTATAGGTATCTATAAAAAATTGAAAAAAAAAAAATCGAAGAACAAAATACAACCAGAGAACAGTCACCTGTCACCTTTATAACTTATATATGCAACTGTGCAAACTACGCTTCTGAAGTTGTTGATATAAAGTACATGCATTGGAAAATAAATAGACTGAAATTATATTACAAATATAACACCGCACAGCGCACAACTGAGTTGTTGGGAGCTTGGACGGGAGAATGGCTGTCATTCAGTGACACTACTGACAAGTGACAGTAGTGACACTAGTGACACTTCGTTTGACTTCGTACCTAAATATCCCCAGATTTGTAGCATGGCAACACGCTAGTAGCAAAAAAGTCACCAAGCTTCATCCGGACACAAAAAAAAAAAAATTAAATAATAAACGTAAAAATGGAGGACATTTGCCGTTTAAGGGAGGACGAATTACATATTTGCCGAAAGGACTGTCCTCCTCAAAGGAGGACGGGTGGCAACCCTAAGGGAGGCTGTGGTCCTGGTCATTGGCAGGCAAACGAGGCTTATTTTGGCAAGGCGACACAGCCTCCCTTGAATAAGGAAGTTTTTGATCTCACGGTACATTCTGCTGACAGTCGAGACTGCATAGCATGGGTGCCAATCGAAATAAATTCAATCTTGTAAATAAACCTACAATCTACATAATTTTCAAACAAGTCTGCCAAAAATATAGAAGAAGTGAAAAAAATTGAAATGTTTGTTGCGCAAATCGGAAATCGGAGTATTTACGGATTAGTTACTCAAATCGGAACATTTACGGAACAGAAAGTCTAATCGGAAAGTGTCTCCCGAAAACGGTACAGTTCCGATCAAATCGGAACGTCTGGTCACCTTACCATAGACAAGGCAGTTCACTCGTTCTTTTTAAATAAATTGTGCAATGTGGGCCTTCAAAATGAGGAAGCCTGTCCTGTGCAGCCGTGAGTGCGTCAATGGCAGCTGCCGGTAATACAGAAACCTGTACAGACGATAACTTTGACAACAGCTGTCAGTTTGTGTTTATTTGCCAAAAAATTTACAATTCCAACATTGGAAAATGTCTAGAGGGGCCGCTAAATTTGGATCTAAGCTCAAAGAGCTTCGCATTCACTTGTGCCAAAAAGGCGACAGCAGCCAGGGCGTCAGGTAACAGCAAATGTTCTAAATATGTTACAAATTTAGGTTATGTTGTGTTTACATAACACTCAAGAATTATTGGATTCTCTCTGCTGTGTTTACTTGTAGAGATTTCATTAATGGCCAATACGTCGAGTTGAAGAAGGCTAATCCCAAGCTCCCGATTCTGGTCAGGGAATGCTCAGGAGTGTCTCCAAAATTATGGGCCCGATATGGTAGGTTTTGAGCTGGTTTGTGTGTCTACCCCTTGCAACCAGTGCAAACCTGAACAGAAAGCTTCATCAGCGAACTTGCTCTGGATTTTGTTGTAGTTGTACTTAGGGATTGAATGCTAAATCTGTCAATTTTGTAGATTTGGGCAAGGAGGAATCGGTCTCGCTCGAAGACCTGGGCCCCGATGACGTCCTGGCTAAAGTGAACAGCCTGGCATTCAAATAACGTTGATGTTTCAAGTTACTTCATTGTTATTGTCTCTCTAGTCTCTTTAAAACACTAAACAAAAAAAGTACTAATCTACTAAAGAGCAATCACTGAAGAAAAAATATTTTTAGCAGGTCGTGGGTGGTGGTCAAGTTCAAGCCTAAGGTAGAAAAATTTGAGGAGATATCTACACATGGAATTGGTTGTCATCCATCATCAAAACTGCTCTTACTGTAGCCCAGAACTTTTTCGCCAGTACCTGACTAATAATTACTGAAAAATAGAAATAATCTCAGAATTTGCCAGCCAAGTATTAACTTATTTATTATCTACGAATTTGAGTTCGAATAAACTTCTCTTTAGAGTTTTTATAAGGCTTTCATTTGAGTTCAATCACATGATTGTATCATCACTGGCACTACATTAAAATACAGTAACATTAAAATAAACAAACAATGATTATAGTATACCCAATTCAGCCAATCAGAACAATCAAATAAGACCCATGTGACTCAGTTTAAGCTATCGATTACTGCATATAGGCCAGTCAAATAAGGAAAGCTGGAGGGAAAAAACTGGAGTTTTGGAAATTTGACAGTAATGTCCGGTAAGGTGTACTGTTGAACATACTAAAAGTCCCCAACTCTACCTATTGAGCTCGAGCCGCCATCTTGGAAAAATGGTCCTTCGACCCAGTTTTTTGCTTATAATCCGCTAATCATCAGAGATATTCAATTAAGTTTAATGAAAAATCAAGGCTATAAAATTGCCTTCAAAAATTGTTTCATGCCGATTTTTTTATTGTATCTATTGATATTATTAAAATTAAATTAACAAAAAAAAATTAGCGATTTTTTGTCTATGGCTAAAGATATTGTCTTCAAAATTTGTGAAGATG
This sequence comes from Anaspis maculata, assembly GCA_949128115.1. Classification (NCBI taxonomy): domain Eukaryota; kingdom Metazoa; phylum Arthropoda; class Insecta; order Coleoptera; family Scraptiidae; genus Anaspis; species Anaspis maculata. The sequence continues at coordinate 78,404,076 of OX421964.1, read as the reverse complement.
TTGGCAGTCTACATCAAAGCTAAACGTGACAGTTGTGATAGAAAAAAAAGGCGAAAATATTTTTTAATTTTTTTTTCAACTTGAGCAAAAATTTGGTTTTTGAGTTTGACATTTCCAACAGGGCGGAGTGGAGGTTTCAATCGAACATCAATCAGTTTTGATATTTACATATTGTAAGACAAGATTTCATCAGTATTGTGCCTTTACGAGCTTCTGGAATGCTTGATATGAATTAAACTTAAAGAATAATAGCTAAGTCCAAAAAGTGTTGTCGACTAGTTCTGAAGGAGACATTTCGAAACAAAAGACATCAGCAAAGGATATACAGGAGGTCCAAAGGTTATTCAACTGTATATGAGCCCCATATTGGTGTGCCTTATCCAAAATAGTACAAAAGAATCAATCAAAATGTTAAAATCCACCCTGTATAACAAAATGTAACGATACAAAATGGAAGTAGTGAAGCATACCTGGTGCCAAAAATACAGCCTTTACATTGCTGGAAAGAAGAACAAAATTAATTGATTTATTTGAAAGTTATCAGTCCTCAAACTTGACTTTACAAATTTCAGCTAGTCAAATAGGGAAAAGTAGAGAGAAGTAACTGTCGGAGTTTCAGAAATTTGACAGGGATGTTCGCTAAGGTATACTCATAAACATAGTAAAAGTCCCCGCCTCTACCTGTTGCGCTTGAGCCGCCATCTTGGAAAAATGGTCCTTCGATCAAGTTTATTACTATTTTTCCAAGATGGCGGCTCGAGTACAACAGGTAGAGGCGGGGACTTTCAGTATGTTTATATACTTCTCTCTACTTTTCCCTATTTGACTGGCTGAAATTTGTAAAGTCAAGTTTGAGGACTAATAACTTTCAAATAAATCAATTAATTTTGGTCTGCTTTTCAGCAATGTAAAGGCTGTATTTTAGGCACCAGGTATGCTTCACTACTTCCATTTTGTATCGTTACTTTTTGTTATACAGGGTGGATTTTAACATTTTGATTGATTCTTTTGTACTATTTTGGATAAGGCACACCAATATGGGGCTCATATACAGTTGAATAACCTTTGGACCTCCTGTATATCCTTTGCTGATGTCTTTTGTTTCGAAATGTCTCCTTCAGAACTAGTCGACAACACTTTTTGGACTAAGCTATTATTCTTTTACTTTAATTCATATCGAGCATTCCAGAAGCTCGTAAAGGCACAATACTGATGAAATCTTGTCTTACAATATGTAAATATCAAAACTGATTGATGTTAGATTGAAACCTTCACTCCGCCCGGCCCTGTTGGAAATGTCAAACTCGAAAACCAAATTTTTGCCTAATTTAAAAAAAAAATCCATATTTTTTTTTATCTCAACTGTTACGTTTCGCTTTGATGTAGACTGCTAACATCTTCACAAATTTTGAAGACTATATCTCTAGCCATAGGCAAAAAATCGCTAATTTTTTTATATTTTTCTTGTTAATTTAATTTAATTAATATCAACAGATACGAAAAAAAACTCGGTATGGAACAATTCTTGTAGACAATTTCATGGCCTTGATTTTTTATTGAACTTAATTGAATATCTCTGATGATTAGCGGAATATAAGCAGAAAATTGGATCGAAGGACCATTTTTCCAAGATGGCGGCTCGAGCTCAATAGGTAGAGTTGGGGACTTTTAGTATGTTCAACAATACACCTTACCGGACATTACTGTCAAATTTCAAAAACTCCAACAGTTTTTTCCCTCAAACGGAAAAATTTGTTCTAATTTGACTGGCCTAATACTAGCAAGTGAAAAGAGCACACTAGGTAATATCATCTAGGTATACATATTCTACTATACAATGATACAAGATGGTGAAGTGAAGACTACTAGTAGTCTCGAGAGTAGTCTACTTGGGCGATAATCAGCAAAATTCAACTCGTGCTTTGCGAGTTGAATGTTGCAAATTCCTCAAGCAAACTATCAATCACTCAAGAAGTAGACCCGATATCATCTTGGACAAAAGCCCTAGACTATGAAATCGCACTATACAGGGTGTTTCAGCGATTATAGCAAAAAAAATCAACTGTTCCTGAGTTACAATTTTTTGAAATCCGAAAGAAGTGAACTTTGAAGGGCTGTATCTTCATCATTAGGCCGAACTTTGCAAAATGAGATATAGGTTTTCGTCCTATTTTCACGAGATCTACTCACAGTAAAATTTTTTGCTATCATCGCTGAAACATCCTGTATAGCGCCGGGTTGATTTTTTTGTTTGCTAGAAATGTCCCCAGCTTTGCTAATTATGATCGAAAACTTCGCATTATTGCTTGAAGTTGTCATTTTCATCAAGTGAACAATGTTTTTACCTCATTTGAGCCAAGTTCCACCAATGTGGGCCTTTCCCTACATCGGGCTCTGTTCACCACTCCCTCCGCAATCTGTCATATGATAAGGAGATATTAGCTCTACTGAAATGTGATTCACGTAAACTACTCACGAGAGGTTACCACTGCCACCAGTGTCCAAGGCAGCTGATCCATTCACACCCGTGTGTCTAACTACCTAATACAGAACCGAATTCAAACCAAAATAACATAAGCTTCAATGTTGTAAAAGCCCGAATCGAAGCAGGAAAAATGCGAAAAGCTAGGCGAAAAACGTACCGCAATAAACCGTGAACAGTTAGCTTTTTCGTGATTTACAAACTTTGTTCTTGTCTATTTCAGCTCGTAAATTGTAGATATGTAGCGTGTGCCTTGACCTTCAACTAAATATTTACTTATTACCGGACAGAAAAACGGCGCAAACTTTCATGCATTAGAAAATATATGATGACTTGACCTGACCTGACCTGACCTGAACTGACCTGACCTGACCTGACCTGACCATCATCATAAAGTGAAAAAGAAAAACAGTATCAATTTTCTTCATTTTATTTTTTGTGTTTTGACAATTCATGAGTGTCCCTGTGTTTTTTCATTTCGCTTATACCAAAGCTCTTCTGACATCCCGGCTCTTCACATGGAAACAGCACCATCTCGGCCAAGGTCTCGTACGCCTTCATTCTCACTTTGTCGCCTTCAGTTTTCGCGAAACAACTGCCGCACTCAAATCCATTTTTGGTCGCCACCACCGGTTTCACGCTCAAATACCTGTGGCACTTGGCACACCTCAAAACATCACTGTCTTTCACTGGTACCTTCACGAGCTCTTTCATTTCTTGCTTCACTTCTCCCATAAAATCCATTTGGAACACATGATCATCTTCTGTTTCTTCATCCTGTTTTTGCAGCACCAACTTGACTGGATTCGCCACGTACATCGATGGATTAGACAACAAAATTTCGCCTTTCCTTTTGTTGTTCTTGTACGCGCCAGGTTTGATTTCAAACTTGAACAGCCAACAGGTTCCCGCGCTCTTCAAAGTGAAAGTGAATTCACGTCCGGTCTTCGCCACGAATAGCGTGAACATGATTTTTTTGCTTGGGAGGAAGAGAAGGCGTTTGATGGTTCCTTTGGGATCTTTCGGGACGGTGAAGACGTACGTGTACGCGTGCCACTTGTTCAAGCACATTTCTGCTTGGTGTTTGGATTGGCAGTGTTCAAAGATGCTGGAGAAAGATCTGTCATCGGTTCCGTAACAACTGTATCCGCAGAATTCCACAGGAGGGCACCACTGGAATTTGAGACAGTGACGGTGCTGTACAGAATAAGTAGGACTCTCCGACGGGAATACTTCGTGAGCTTCACAGCCGTAGTTCTTATTTTTGCATGGGAACAGCAGGCCTTTGGCCAGTTCTTCGTATGGTAAATCTCGTACGGTTGTTTTGTATGTGAGTACGTATGGGTGGGTTGTGTAACGTCTCCTGCTGCTTTTGAATTTGAGGGCGCAGCGTCCGCATTTGTATTCTCCGGTGTCTTTCAGGACGACTATGGGTGAGATGGACAGATAATAGTGACACTCCGTGCATTTCAGGTTGGCTCCAAGTTGGTCCGATGGGAAAAATTTCAGTGGTTCCTTTTTCTGAAAGTTCAAATTCAATTACACGTTATCTCTATTTCTCTTCATACGTTTGTCGTTTAGATACTTATAGGATTGTTCATTTAGTCTAAGCAACAAATTGTAAATTCAATAGGGGGTGTTCCGATGGGTAAGACGGTAAATGCCTTAGAATCTTAGAAAATACGAATGCGTTACACTTTTTTCCCACTTATAAAGATAGTTCTTTTAACAAATTATATTATAGTCAACAAAATATTGTTGACTATATTATAATTGTAGTTAATTTAATAAATTTATATATTAAGTTTCAAACCTGGAAAAGTAAGGGTAACTTATTCGAGAAATCGACTTAATTTTCTGATCAGCGAGTTTATTGTATCCTACTCTGTGATTGTATCACTTCAGCCAGACTTTGTTCAACTGGGATAAGTCAAACTGTTTTTTTTCTAAATTGTAAATTTGCGATGTGCTTTAGTACATCTTTGAGATGTACAACTGGAAAAATAAGTTCATTTATTTGAATTTCCTACCCATGGAACCCACCGGAAATTTTTTGCCAGACTCAGGGATTCACTGTGCTTCCTGGACTAGTAATGCAACTAAATTACAACTTCTTGTGTTTAGCTGCACCAGACAACAAAACGAATACCTATGTACTGCAACAAATTGCATAATTCAACTAAACATTTTAATAAAATGTCATTGCTCTAGGAAAATAATCGGCGTTGGCAATAATAAGTATAGGTAGGTACCTGCTTTAACTTGAATTTACTTTTTTTAGACCAAAAAATATTAGGAGGGTACATCAAATGGTTGCCTAACTCTCAGGTGTTATACAGACAACAAACAGAACAAAATTACAAGTGTAGTACCTACTCGGTACACACAGTTGAAGCAATGGCAAAAATTTGGTGTACCTAGAGTTAATTATTACTAATAATATCAATAAAGCCTTAAATTTAATATAGTCTCGAATATAGCCAAGTAAGTAGGTATTTATTCGAAGAAATACTCACTTCTTTCAGGTATTTATCGCAAAGATGCATCACAGTTTTAGTATAAAATATCACTCAGCCGAGGAACTACCAAGTATTATAAGTACCTATAGGTATTTAAATAAATAAAATAAACTGTTTCAATATGTATGAAACCAACAGGTCTTTGCAACTAACAGCAGAGGGTTTTGACTGGCGTTTTAATACAGCTCGACGATCGCACATACAAAACATTGTGCAATCTTGCTACCTTTACGATACCGGAACCGATAATGGGCGTTTTCCATTTACCGACACAAGTCGACTTGTGTCGACACAAATCGACACAAATGCGTTCCATTTGATCTGTGTTCCTTTGTCTCATCGACACAAGCTAACACAAACTGACACAAACCGACACAAATGTTTTAAATGGAAAGCGCCCAGCACTAATTATTCTTGCGCCGTCGCGGTTTAGGCAGAGCCGCACTGAGGAAGTTTACCGCCGGCTTGCAAGGTTTCATTTAAATGTTTCATTTTCCGGTTGCCGCCATAGACAAGGGTTGCCGTTCACAAGTCCGATAATAATGATGATAATAATAATAATAGGCAATAATGATGTGGCACTTCAACCAATCTATTGAGAGGCATATTGCTTACGAAGCGGAAGGTTAGGTAGAGCTTTTGTTCTTCATCTGCACTACCCGAATTACCCGATTGGCGCGCACCCCTGAGTGTGCGTGGTGATGTGGTAAGCATAACACCTCAGACAACCGCGTTATTACCCCTTATCCATACAGAACGCAGGGACCCAATTACTAGCGACTGGGGAGGGTAACCCGCCTGCTGGTATGGCTGGCGACTGCGATACTCGAGTTTTCACTTCCGCCTCGGAGACTCGAACTCACAACCTAGTTTTGCAGCCTAACGGTCTTCCAGTTGAGCTACCATCGGCTCAATAAAAAAAAAAACTAATAGTAATAAATACTTCAAAAAGAAGGGGCAGTAAAGATGAACGTGGGCATTTGGAATATTCAAGAGTCAGCAGAATAGGATAGGGGCTCCGGGTAACCCAGGACCCAGGACCTTAATTCCGTACTTGCTCACCAACATTATTCTGAGGTGACTTTAGCCAGCTTAGAAGAGCTACCTATAATAGGAGTATCATGTGTCTTTCTCCCCATGATGGTGTGCTATCGATACCTAAACTGAAGGGTTGATGGTCTTCAAAATTGAATGGATGCATTACATACATATTATTGTCTGAACATTTTACAATAGCCTGCTCTTTTGTGCTTGCGGGTGAATGCTACAGAATACATGCTCAGGGGACGCTCTGCACAAAGCGCCATATCTTGTCTGAGCTGATTAGGATGTATGATCCGCTGGAATTTTGCTGCCCTGTAACCTCTTTTGGGCGAAGTTTTTGATCCATCATCTTTGGAGCAGCTAAGCTCGCCGGAGCAGTTGCAGATACCTCAGGTACTCCGTACGCGTGAATCCGAAGATTGTCAGTTCTTCAGCGCAGCGCAGCAGGGTTATGGCGCCGTCATACACCTGAGAACAGCCAAAAAGGATATCTCCGCGCAGGTGGCGTTGGTCTGTGCGAAGTCGAAGGTGGCGCCCCCGAAGAAAATGACTATACCGCGGTTAGAACTTTGCGCTGCCGTTCTGTTGTCCAAGCTTCTGGAATTTGTTGTTACCACCTTTGGAAACCTGATTGAGTTTTCGGACATTCACGCCTGGTCCGACTCTACCGTCACCCTTGCATGGTTGAAGTCCCCACTTGACAGGTGGTGACATTTGTGTCCAACAGGGTGGCCTTTGTCCAATCGCGAATTGCGCCAGAAAAAAGGTGCCACCTCGGGTGCCATGTTCCTGGGAAAGAGAATCCGGCGGATTGTTGTTCCAGAGGACTGATGCCTCAGGACCTTGTAACAATAAGCCCGTTATGGTGGCAAGGTCCGGCTTTTCTGCTGAAGCCAAAATCAGAGTCTCGCTCCGAGGAGGATGTGCGGGAGGAGATTAGGGATCGTATTGTCTTGGTGGTTCAACCGGCGTCCCACTGAATCGATGCACTCCTCACTACATGGATCTTTAAGATTCGTGCAGAGGGTCCTTGATGATGCATTGCGGTTCATACACAATCTGCGAACACCAAACTTGAGAGAAGCCGGCTCTTTTACCTGGAAAGAGGTGCAAAGCGACAGTCTTGGAGTACTTGTTAAGCATGTTCAACGAACAGCGAACAGCATTTGTAGCTGAGATATCATGCTCCAGTCGAATTGGGAGTGTTTCGGACCCATCAAGAAGCTGTCTCCTTTCCTGGATCCGGAGGGAGTGATTCGAGTGGGAGGACGTTTGTCTCACTCGAGTCTCCGTTGCTACGCCAAGTTTCCCATACTTCTACCGACGAGGAGGAGATTCACCGAAACGTTGGTCACTCGGTGTCACATGGATCATCTTCACGCGGGGCCCCGAACGATCCTCAATATTCTCCAGTCTCCACCAAAATTTCTGGATCATGTCCGCGAAGGCCGCTGTCCGCTGGAAGCCTGCGTCAGGAGCGTGAAAACTCGTCTAAAACGGGTCGTGCGTGATCAACTCATGACTTACGAAGAGCTCAACGCCTTGCTGACCCAGATCGAAAGCATACTCAATTCGCGCCCCCTCTGTGAAATGAGTCCGAGTCCAAACGACCATCTACCTTTAACCCCTGGTCATTTTCTAACCATGGCTCCGTTGTCCGCATTAATTACCTGAGCCCCCTCTGAGCCATGTGAAGAACAATCGCAACTCGATATCGCAAATGGTTCTCGAGAATAATGGGGGTGAGAATGTTTTATGTATCACCCTGTATACTCGTCCAGCAATTCCCGGTAGTCCGTTCGCGAGAGCTTCAGCAAATTCTTATCGAAATCGCTCTGCTAATGCTCTGACAATAGCTCTAGAGCCGCGGCGCATGCAGATGTGTCTTGTTCGCGCGTCGGGATCCCCATAGCTTCCTCGAACATTCCAGAACCACTGCCTCGAATGTAGCTGTATACCTCCGCGTTTACTCTCGAATGTACTGGAGTCGCCTTGGAGGTTCGCGTTTTTGAGAAAAAAACCGGAGTCCATGACACCTAAGCGACACACGCAAATCGAAACGAAGATAGCCGTGTGGAATGATAATCTGAAATAAAATTTGCGGATTATCCAGACATTTTTGCAAATAAAAAAATGAAGAAGTGTGAGATACCCGCTTTCCCTATAATTGAATAAATCAGCTGTGATACGTTTAGTGACCCTACGTCATGTTTTGTTGTGCCGCAGATTTTTATTACTTTTACCTAAGTCATTTAAATTCACCTTCCACCTACCTCAACTTCACGTCGCGTCGTGCTAATACCTTGATCAAACTATTCGCTCCGTGCGAAGTACAGAGTGGGAGTAACGAAACCGATCACAGCGCTTTATGTGGACAAAAAGAGCAACATTGATGGCTCGGCGCTGCGTGATTGGGCTGTCAATTTCCTGATGTTTGAAGGAGTAGACCGTTTAGCGTCGAAAACTTTAGCGTCGAAAATACACAGCACCGAAAGTGACAGATAATGACAGTGGTCACTTGGTCAGATCACGTCACACCCCTTTGATAAACCATCTTGGGAAGCCGGCAACATTGCCACAAAACCTGCACACACAGAAGTCACAGAACTTGTGTTATTGAAAGTTGAAGGGGATGGGAAAACAATAATTTCAACCCCCAAATCTTGGCAGCAACCAGCAAATAAACTGCAGGGTATCATGATTGTGTATACCTATGTGTCGTGGAATTTTTGGAGGCGGTTTCTACCAAAAATCATATTAATCGTTTCGATCTTCAAGCACTAATACATCTTGTACAATTTTTGGAACAATTTCTCAGTCAAGCAAACAAGTTCGTTGTTTTTTGACACTATTTTGGCAGATTGTCCCAAAAATTGTGCAGTGTAATACAGTTTTAACAGAATTTTAGATACTTCAATATGTACATTTTTTATAAGCAAAAGAGAGGATTGAAAAAATTATCGTGCTCAAACTCGCTGGTTTGTTATGTGGATAGGTCCGTATCTAATAATAATCCATATTTTTGTATCAAATTTTCTGACCTTATTCTCCTTAATTTTTTTTACGCAAAAAAGATCTTTTGTTGCTGGGCACTACTGTTGAATTTTGCGCATATAGATGATTCATAAATCGCAAATATGGGCTCCAGACGCTGTAGGCTAACTGTATTAGGAAAATTTCAAAATTCTTACTCTCACTTGAGGCCTATAGTTGGTTTCGATTAAAAAAAAATCTCAAGTAAATACCCTCGTAAATACCCATCCCGAATGTACATTTGACATTTGCTATAAATTCAGGTCTATGATAAATTCTGATCTAAATTTGAAACAGCGGCACCGACTGCTGGTCAAAGCATTGCCTCTCTGCCCGGCTTGTATTGTCGTGTCCTAGCACCTAGGATCTACGCACTGAGCCACTAAGCACTGTTGCTGGCTCGAAAAGCTTTTCCATCCATTAGGGAAGGGACATGAAAAGGGCACGATTCCCGTCATTTCTGCGTCGACGCTGTATATTTCGACGCTTAAGTTTTCGGCAGTAAGCGGTCTACCCTCGGGTCTACCCATTTGGAGCACTTAACCACAATCCACAAAATAATGACAGTCCAGCCAGCGATCTGTCATTTATAACAGTTCAGCGATCTGTAATTTAGGACGTGAGTGACGTTTCGCGCCTACAAAGTTGCGTACGCTAGGTGACGCTGGCGTCGTGCACGGAGCGAATAGTAACCTCACGTTCTTTGAAAGATGATGATTTGAATAAATATTGAGAAATTCGCATTCTTCTTAATTTTCAGAACCATTGTTGCGCCCGTTCCCTAACGCACCTGAGTTTCAATTCCTTGCTCAATTAATTCAAGACCTCGTCGAGATTTAAATTTTAACCCTTTCTCCTACCTAGGCCATCTTCCATTTACGAATAGAAATCTCGATTATTTCACTGTACTTAGAGAGAGATTGTTGTTCACTGAATTTTTGTCTTGGTATTTCAAATTTTTAGCCATTATTTTAATCTTCGATCAAATAATCTACATAACAATTGAGTGTTCACATTCCATGATTTTTATATCCGGCTGGTGCTGTAGTTTATTACTTACAGACTTATACAGCAGCTCTTCTCCACGTTGAGTTATATAACTTCACGCACATCGACCTACAATCAGGTGTACAGTTTGTTGCAATGAGCCTTTAATTAAATAGCCTGCAAAAATGATGTTATGTTCCTCTCTATCTTGAAGTGTTTTCGAAACGACACTGAATCTTCTTGGCATTGCTCAAGGGGTTATCTCTTTGGGAATCTCAACGTTATGGCCATAGACTTTTTGTCGTGCGAAAGGGTTAAATATTTTATTCTATGGGGAAAATAACGCGTGATCGAGATTTTGCCCAGATTTGATTTACATAAATACTGCTAGTGCTTGTCTCAAGCTAATAGAGTCTACAAAATCATGCTCTGCAGGAAGCTGAATCTCTTCGAAAGAGTTACTGAGGTTTTCACCATATTTCTGGCTTCTTGAAGGTTAGTAGCTGAAACAAGGGGCCACATTTAAAAGCTCAAAGCAACTACAGGGAATTGAAGTCGGCTCGACGCTTATCATGGCTGTTCGAAATATCAAAACAAAACCTACTATCATTTTATAAACCAAACAATTTCGTCAACCCTATTAAACAATTTGCATTTGATTACAATGGAAATCAGACTTGCCTCAGTATTTTTCTTTCTCGTCACTGATGCACAACAACTACCAACAATGGTTTTTTCCACTCTTATAACTTATCCTTGTCGAGTAATAATTTTCCTTTTCTACACACGTTTGCCGTTGTCGGGTACTCCGACGCCAATCCTCTACCCCCGTCGCTACTTCCGGACCGCTTCTCATTTCCCACCCTCCGTCTCAAGTGTGTAAAAACCTGACACCCAAACCCATGCGCCGGCATGCGCTTCCTGACTCTACCATCATCCCGTGTGCCATTTCGTCACTTCCCAATATCGTCCGTAGTTCTAATTTATTCCTAAATATTTAATTAATGATTCCCTTTTATTTTATAACTAGTTTTCGCCGGGGCCGCTTCGCGGCCCCTAAGCGAAACCTAGACCTCGTTCGCTCACGCTTCTCGTAGGGTGATATTTTCATGAGTGACCTGCATTCGCAGTGTTTTTGTTTGTTATGAGATTGTGTCGCAATTCGTTCATTTCGTTGTTCGTTGTTCTTCAGTTTCTCTGCATCTAACGGTGCTCATTCTGTTGATTCGTTGGGAACGTATATGTAAGACTTCGCGCTCTTCGACTTTTTCATTTTTTCGCTGCTCGTTTTTTTTTCCGCCATTTTGCTACAGAACTGGCAAGATCTTCTCTTTCACGTTGGGCATTGTATAAAATATATATCACATCAACTTTTTATTAACAACTGGTAAGAAACAGGCGTTCAAAATGACGACGGATCTTGCTTTATATACCTCTACCAATGGGTAGCCTCACCCAAACCAAAAAAAAGTTGCGAATGATCCACAATTTTCCAGAATACTCCACAACATTCGAGAGTGTTCTGGAATGTTCCTGGTCGAACGTTTCAGACTATTTCAGGATATACCGGAACATTCTGGAATGTTGTAGAATGATCTCGAATACTCTCGAATATTCTGTACTTATTCTGTACTGTACCTCTAGCAATAGGTAGCCCCACACCAAAAAGGCTTCGAATAGTCCACAATGTTCCAGGAACTTTCAAGGGTGTTCTGGAATGTTCCGCAATGATCTGGAATGTTCCGGAATGTTTTCGAACGTTCCAGACTATTCCCGACAATTCCATAAGATACCGGAACATTCTGGAATGTTTTAGAATGATCTCAAATGTTCCACAATGATCTAGAATGTTTCGGGATGTTTTCGAACGTTCCAGACTATTCTCGATCATTCTAGAACATACTGGAACATTCTGGAATGTTTACGAACGTTCCAGACTATTCCCGAACATACCCAAACATTCTGGAATGTTGTGAAATCATCACGAATGCTTCACAATGATCTGGAATGCTCTGGGATGTTTCCGAGCGTTCCAGATTATCCCGACCATTTATGACATACCAAAACATTTTGAAATGTTATGGAATGATTGGGATTAATTGAGATGTTTCCGAACATTCCAGACTATTCCCGATCATTCCAGAACATACTGGAACATTCTGGAATGTTGTAGAATGATCTCGAATGTTCCACAATGATCTGGAATGTTCCGGAATGTTTCAGAACGTTCCAGACTTCTCTCGAATATACATGAACATTCTGGAATTTTCTAGCATGTCACGAATACTCCACAATGATCTGGATTATTCCGGGATGTTTCCAAACATCCCAAACTATTCCCGACCATTTCCGAACATGCCGAAACATTTTGTAATGTTGTAGAATGATCTCGAATGTTCCACAATGATCTGAAATGTTCCGGGATGTTTCCGAACGTTCCAGACTATTCCCGAACATTTTAGATTACACCAGAACATTCTGGAATGTTGTAGAAAATCTGGAATGTACCACAATGGATTGGAATGTTCCGGGATGTTTTCGAACGTTCCAGACTATTCTAGAACATTCTAGAACGTACCGGAACATTCTGGAATCTGGAATATTGTGGAACGATCTCGAATGTACCGCAATGATCTGAAATGTTTTGTAATGTTTTCGAACGTTCCAGACTATTTCCGACAATTCCAGAACACACGGGAACATTCTGGAATGTTTTAGAATGATCTCGAATGTTCCACAATTATCTGGAATGTTCCGGGATGTTTTAGAACGTTCTAGATTATTCTCGATCATTCTAGAATATACTGGGACATTCTGGAATGTTTCCTAACGTTCCAGACTATTCCCGAACATACCCAAACATTCTGGAAAGTTGTGAAATGATCACGAATGCTCCACAATGATCTGGAATGTTCTGGGATGTTTCTGAACGTTCCAGATTATCCCGACCATTTTAGAACATACCAAAACATTTTGAAATGTTACGGAATGATTGGGATTGATTGGGATGTTTCCGAACATACCAGACTATTCCCGATCATTCCAGAACATACTGGAACATTCTGAAATGTTGTAAATGATCTGGAATGTTCCACAATGATCTGGAATGTTCTGGAATGTTTCAGAACGTTCCAGACTTTTCTCGAATATACACGAACATTCTAGAATGTTGTAGAATGATCACGAATGCTCCACAATGATCCGGGATATTCCGGGATGTTTCCGAACATCCCAAACTATTCCCAACCATTCCCGAACATACCGGAACATTTTGGAATGTTGTAGAATGATCTCGAATGTTCCACAATGATCTGGAATGTTCCGGGATGTTTCCGAACGTTACAGACTATTCTCGAACATTTTAGAACACACCGGAACATTATGGAATGTTATGGAATGATCTCGAATGTTCTACAATGATCTGGAATGTTCCGGGGCGTTTTTGAACGTTCCAGGCTATTCCCGAATATTGTAATACATACCGGAACATTCTTGAATGTTGTTGATTGATCTCGAATACTTTCGGATGTTCTGGATTGTTCTAGACATTCTAGAGGACGAAAGTTCCAGCCCTTTCATCTTGAAAAAAACCCGCCCTTCAAATAAAACCGGGAACTTTTTTCATGGATGGGGCATCGAGGGCTACCACACCATATAACTCCTTTGATCCTACAGGGACTCGTTTCTGAGTTTCGGCACGCACCTCTGTATAGACAATACAAATAGAGAAGACCATTATGTTATCACCACCGTCGCGTCGTCACGAATATTGAGGCATCAAAAATCAGCCAACCTTTTTTTGAATGATGGACTCACCTGGTTCCTACGCAACCGTAAAAATCCGTGACGACATGTGTCTTTTCTATTTGTATTGTCTATACACTTCCTTCTCGACTTCCTTTATTTATTCGAACGTTGAAGACTATTCCCGAACATTCCAGAACATACCGAAACATTCTGGAATGTTATTGAATGATCTCGAATACTCCCGAATGTTCTGGACTGTTCCAGACATTTCTAGAGAGCGAAAAACTTCCAGCCCTTATATCTTCAAAAGCACACCCTTTAGGTAAAAACGGAAACCTTCTTCATCGATGGGGGATATAGGGCTACCACACCATATAACTCTCTTGATCGTAGCAGGACTCGTTTCTGAGTTTTAGCGGCACAAAGATTTGGCACCCACTTTTATTATATATATTGATTTTAAGGCATCCCACCAAAGAAGGAACAACACGTTCAAAAAACAGTGCAAGTCTCTGGATGTTATATTGTTGGTTGCCTACACCACTTCAGTGGAAAAATCAGAACAGGTGCGGGGTACAGTGACTCATCACTGACCAACAAAACAATGTTGCGTGATGTTGTGCGTAGGCCCAAAATGAGCACCGCAAAGAAGAGCAGTACGACGTAAACAATTAAAATGCAAAGAAACTTCAAGTGTGATCGTAATTTCCCCCTCGGTCAGGACTAATCATCGTGAGTAGAAGGCAAGAGAGTTTGCTTCGTAGTTGTAAAAAGTGTTCACTATGTGTCGCTCAAGTGTCATGGACCCGGAATGTGTTGCGACACTCGCTTTTATTGTTACGTTAGTATTCTTTTGTCGCTTGCATCGTGTTTCAAGTATTACACCTTTCTCATCATAAACAAAAAATTTATCTGATCGATGAATTCTAACTCACGAGAGTCTCATTTGCAGTAAGAAAATGATTAATTTTTCTTGTAATCCATGTCGCCGCTAGTGTGCTGTCGTTGATGAAGCGACCTCTACCATCGATTATAGGAACTTCCATATTACATGTATTTGCTGCCAGCATGTCAGTTTAGAAATAAAACCTATTCGCGATTTCAAAAATCTAGACGCCCTCTGGCGGCTGAGCTGGCGAACCTAGTCTGTAAGTTTTTACGTCATTTCTGTTCTGTCACTTCTGTCAGATAGCCATTGAAAATCGCGCGAATAGTCAAAATACTCGTATAGGTGATCAAGTTATTCAAGAAAATGAACTTTGGTTAAATAGCAATCAATAATTATGCAACCCAAGTACCACAAATACAACCGTTATCCAACGCACGATGACAGGTGACAGAAAAACTTACAATCCTCCATCTTGTTTACAGCGCCCCCATCGGTAGTTAAAATCGCGAATTATCTTTTTTCTCAACAAGATTAGCAACCTCGTTAGCAACAGTAAGTCCACTGGTTTCTTGCGAACGCCGGCTGTTTCGCAACGGTTCGAAATCTTGCCTATAGATCTTTTTGGGCCACTCCCAGAAACTGAAAATGGAAATCGATGGACACTAAGCATTGAGGATACTGCAAGTAAATGAGTCGAACTTTCCGCTCTGAAGAATGCAACAGCAGAAGTATGCGGGAGAGTTTTGATAGATGAGATATTTTGCCGTTGCGACGTACCTACCCAGAAAAATCATTTCGGACAACGGCGTACAATTTGTCAGCAACTTGATTCAATACGTCGTGGAATGTTCTCACTTCAAGCAAACTCTGGCACCTGTTCACCATCCTGCAGCAAATCCGGTTGAACGGAAAAACAGAGACCGCAAGACTCAACTCGCTATCTTGCTGAAGAATCAGCCACACTTACTACCTTCAAATCATTTAGGATCTTTCAGTCTCGAATCACCTAAATATATCAATCTGTCATTCGTGTTTGAGGTACGACTTCCAAGTCTCGATATACCTACGTAAGTAAACAAAAAAAAACAACAATTTTCTTCATTTAATTTTTGGCTTTCTTGACAATTTATGAGTGTCCCTGTGTTTTTTCATTTCGCTGATACCAAAGCTCTCTTGACATCCCGGCTCTTCGCATGGAAACAGCACCATCTCGGCCAAGGTCTCGTACGCCTTCATCCTCACTTTGTCGCCTTCAGTTTTCGCGAAACAACAGCCACATTCAAATCCGTTTTTCGTCGCCACCACCGGTTTCACACTCAAATACCTGTGGCACTTGACACACCTCAAAACATCACTGTCTTCCACTGGTACCTTCACGAGCTCTTTTATTTCTTGCTTCACTTTTCCCATGAAATCCATTTGAAATACATGATCCTCACCTGGTTCTTCATCCTGCTCCTGCAGTACCAACTTGACTGGATTCGCCACGTACATCGATGGATTAGACAACAAAATTTCGCCTTTTCTTTTGTTGTTCTTGTACGCGCCAGGTTTGATTTCAAACTTGAACAGCCGATGGGTTCCCGCGCTCTTCAAAGTGAAAGTGAATTCACGTCCAATCTTGACCACAAACAACGTGAACATGATCTGTTTGCTTGGAAGGAAGAGAACGCGTTTGACCGTTTCTTTGGAATCTTTCGGCATGGTGACGATGTACGTGTACGCGTGCCACTTGCTCAAGCACATTATTATTTCTGGATGTTTGGACTGGCAATGTTCAAAGATGGTGGAAAATAATCCGGTCCCGCCTTCGCATCCCCAGCAACCATATCGACAGGATTCTAGGAGAGAACACCATTGGAATTTGACGCAAAGACCGTGATGCATGTAAAAATTGGTCCTCTCCAACGGGAATTCTTCGTGTGCTTCACAGCCGTAGTTTTTATTTCTGCATGGGAACAGCAAGCCTTTGGCTAGTTCTTCGTATGGTAAATCTCGTACGGCAGATTTGTATTTGAGTACAAACGGGCGTTCCGTGTAATTTTTCTTTTTGTCTTTGTACGTGAGGGAGCAGCGTCCGCATTTGTACTCTCCTGTGTCTTTCAGGACGACCACGGGTGAGATGGACAGGTATAAGTGACACTCCGTGCATTTCAGGTTGGCCCCCAGTTGGTCCGACGGGAAAAATTTCAGTCGCTCCCTGTTCTGAAAATTCATACAAATTAAGGTAACTTAAGTATAAGTTGTTTCTCAAATTTCTCGTTGTTATATAACAATGTTTCTTCGTATTTCTTATTCTTATTAGTATTGGGAAGAATGATTACGGGAAAAACTGGCTAGTTCAACTCGGTATAATATCATAACTCAATTGTTTTGGTAAACAACTAAACAATTCTTATTTTCTTAAGCAACAAACTACCTACCTACAAGGTCTCTTGAGCTTATTTCCAAAAGGAGTTTCTTGCTTGTGAGAACTTGTGAAGATGCCATCCTGAGTGTAACTAAATCCAGGACTGGACTAGAAAAGATTTGGTCAAAAAGTACATTTTCTGACCGCTTTCTGGAAAACTGTTATCGGATTCGAAGCGCTGAGGAAAATGCTTTGAGAATCACTCCTCAATTTGAATGTGACACCTTTACTGTTTCGACAAAAAATGTTAAAATAAGATTTGTTATTGAATTTCTATTTTCGACCGGACATAATCTTGACTAGATACATTCAAATTCATTTTTGACTTGTCTCTGTAGGACAAGAGTTCGTCGGAAAGATTTGGTTGAAGAAAAAATTGACACCTGTCAATATTTTGTCATTTCAATAGTCTAAAATGGCCTATGATCTGTGCTATAATTGAAAATATTACACTTTCCCTCAATTCTGGCATTTCAGTTGACTGAAGTTGAAATTGTATGAAATTTCCTGTTAAGGTGCGTTCAGTCAGCTTATTTAGTCGTAAGTTTTAATTTTAGTCGTAAGCGCAGCGACGCCCATTGGCTCTAATGAACCAGCCTCCTCAGAACAGCCAAGAAGCGATGCAGCGCTAAGACTAAAATTCAAAGTTGCGGCTAAATAAGCTGACTGAACGCACCTTTACTACATACTTCACTACTACATACTCGGCTGGGTGGAAGAGCAGTCTTTGGACTGAACCCAGCCTTTTGTTTTTTGGCTTATGTAGTTACTATTTATTTTAGAATGGGTACTTCTATGAATTTCTATTTATTTATGTATTTATTTGTTTTAATCATTACAATACCTACTGTACATTGTCAAGAAACAATAAAAGCGATTATTATTATTATTATTATTACTTTGATCATCCCATCAAATTTCCCGATCAATAAGGAGTAGCTGTACAATAAGGGCTCTCCGAGATTTATCAGTGATACAAATTTTGATTCTAATCGATGATGCCTGTGAACCGATTAATTCACATTCATCCAATTGTTTTCAATTCTTCTCGAAATTTCGACACATTTTCTTCAAAATTAAAAGAAATTGCTTGATTTCCTATTTCAAACGATTGACAGGTATTATCGATAAGAATTGAAATTTGGCTTAGTGATAAGTTTATGAGTTTTGACAAGCTCGGTTTATCGAGAAATGTGACAGAAATGAGGCAGGTATCATCAGTTGGTGGAATCAAAATTTTGAATATTTTCTTGAGAAATCGATTTGAAGAAGAAATACCTATGAAGAAAATTGGAGAAAATTGTGATATTTTCAATTAGGCATAGACCATTTTAGACAATTGAAATGCCAAAATATTGACAAGTACCTACCAATTTTTCTTCAGCCAGACCTTTCTACCGAGTTGACAGAGACAAGCCAAAAAAAAAATAATAATTTGATTGGACTCAGTCACACTATGTCAGGTTGAAAATGAAAATGTTTTCACAAATTTTGCTTTTTGAGGAGTGATTGTTTTAGCATTTTTTCTCAGCTTATCGAATCCGATAACAGTTTTACAGAAAAGCAATCAGAAAATGTACTTTCGAGGCAAATAACAGAGGGGCACATTTTTCTAGTTTGGTCCTTGATTTTGATTCACCTAGTAACTGGCAAGTTCCAACCCAACAAAGAAATATTTTTGCTCAATTTCAACCAAATGTATCTTGAACCGTATCAGAAGTATCGGTCATCAAAATTTTATATCAAAAACAAAAACACCTGTATCTCTGTAATCAATGGACAACTTTTTTTTTCTGATCTTGACTCGCATTGGGGTCCTCAATATGACTCAATCAATTGGTCAATGTAAGGTCTTCCCATTAACCACCCGTAAATCAAAAATTTATTCGGGTCAGAATAAAATATATATTGTTTAACTGGTTGCCTAACTCTTTGGTGTCATAAAAACCACAAATAATAACCATCAACCAGTATACAAATATAAAAGTGCGATACATACAGCAGTTATTGAGTTTAATAACAATAAACAAAGAGCCGTGTGAATAAAAAATAGCTTTTGCTTTTAACTAACTTCACCTAGAGCACAGAAAGAGCTAGGGAGTTGAGTTGCTAAGAGAATTTGCTTAGCAACTCCTAGGAAAATCGAAGTGGAAGCAAAAGCTACAGTTATTTTATTCGTACGGCCCAAAAGTCTCAAATAAAATATGGGTAGGTAGGTAAGTAGTGAGTACTTAATCGTAGAAATACTCACTTTGTGTACGTACTGGTCAGGATAAACAATCATCACAAAGCTATAAATATCACTCAAGTTGTGAACCAATTATTATTATTATTACCCAAAGTATAGGTATGAACACGTATGTACTCGGGTATGAAGAAAATATACAATTATTTCAACACGTATGTATCGAGTATGGGATCGAGGTATGGTCATACAACTCTCTGTGCAACTCAACAACTGACAGCAGAGTGTTTTGTCCGGGGTTTTTAATGTTCGAGGATGGAGTAAGTATAATAATATTGTGCAATCTTATGACTGGGCTGCAACGAAAAGTTCTTGCGCCGCGCCGTCGCGGTTCTAGCCTATCTCTATTCTACCTATAGTGTTCAATGCCGTAACAGCTAGGTCTAGGTCTCGGTCTATAGGTACCTAGGTATTAGCTGTTGTTGGGTAATAAATTGCAGTAACCAGATTTTCAAGCATTTTTTGTTACTTCTCATCAAATTCTTCTAAAGTGAAAGGGTTATCGCGAAAATAAAATGAAAAACATTTATTCGTTTTCTGGACTTCCCGTATGCTATTGCTAAATCGTCGTCATGTCTGCTGTGGGATTTCTCATCGTAGCATCCTTTCCTCTGCAACGTCTTCTAAGATAATTTAAATTTTCAGTACCTACCTATAGTAATATAACAAGTTCAATGAAAATTATCCATAATTTTTGGAAAATATGCACGAATGCAAGCTGCAAGTTTAGTTGGGAAAGAGCACGAGTGCCTTTTCCAGTTAGCTTGCATGAGTGAAGATTTTTAAAAAATTATAGATGCATTTTCATTTTCATTGCACGAGTTATACATATTTTATCAGAAAATTTCATAAATCAAAAAATCTTTCACGCCTATGACATTATGTCAACTGGTCACTCTAGTCACTGTCGTCAGGGAATGACTACCTACGACCAAAGAATCAACACGAGGTCGCAAGGCTCCTTGGGTGATGCACCTGTGGCGCGATGTGACGGAGAAAAAGTGTCTGCCCTGACCGGGACTCGAACCCGGGTCTTCTATTTGCCGGATGGATACTCTGACCACTAAGCTATCGGGGGAGACAACAGTTCCTCCGCCACATGCCCATATGAGAGCCGCCACAGTACTCCCCCTCCAGAGACGTCGTTCGTCTCGTATGTACCCCTGCGTTCGCCGTACTTATGGATCATTGACCGTTGTTCAGTACCCCCCACCTAGGGCGACGGATAGGACGTGGGTGGACGTAGGGAGAGAAATGGCGGTGCTGTTCACTTGTTTGTTGCTTGCTTTGTACCTCTTTGCCTTCTGCATGTGCGTCGTTGCTTGCTTTTGTACCTGTTTGTTTGAGTTGCATGTTGCGTGCGTGCTGCTTTTGTTCGGGGTCACCATTTATGGCGCTATGTGACGGAGAAAAAGTGTCTACTCTGACCGGGACTCGAACCCGGGTCTTCCATTTGCCGGATGGATACTCTGACCACTAAGCTATCGGGGGAGACAACAGTTCTTCCGCCACATGCCCATATGAGAGCCGCCACACACCTACTATACAGACGAATTTGTGGAATAATTGGCCTACATTGCCAAGCCATTGCAGCACAGGACTCCGTTTTTGTGGTCCAAGGAATTATAGCGGTGACATAAGTATATTCGCAATTAGTGCTTCCCAAGAAAAGAGTGAAGGAGTTCCTGAGGTTCACGATGGCACTACTGTAGGACATAATTTATTTTATGTCTGCTGTTGGTCTTAGTATAGGAACACAAAAAAAAACTATCGATTCCATGCACTAGTGCAAATTATCGGAGATTATCGCAAAATGCACTTATTGTGCCAATTATCGCTAAATTCGAATCTGATTGGTTCAAACAACAATGGAAAACTGTCACTTCTAGTGTTAGAATATTAGATTTGACAGATGAATGAAATTTTCTGTAAAATTGCATTCATGATGCAATATTATTTTTGTACATAAGTAAGTACACCATTTGTCTCAATTATACCTATTTAGAAAATTTATTATTTTGGAACTTGGATATGTACCTATTACATCTGAATCTTTTCTCACTATGACAGTGACATTTCCGTCAATTCAGTCTGACAGATCTCAGTGAAAATTTAATTGGTTACCTTTCCACCATCGACCATCAAATCTTGGTAAAATTGGTCTGATGGTTCAGAAATAAATAGAGGGACAGGAAAAGCTTGAATTATCAAACGAAATCGACTGTCATCAACTATTTCTGGACAAAACATTTTTTTCTAAAGCTCTCACACCTATACTGCCTATACACACCTAGACACTATACCTACCTCGAAAATTTATTATTTTGGAATTTGGATGTATTACATCTAAATCTTTTGTCACTATGACAGTGACATTTCCCTCTGACATATCTCAGTGCTTATTACATACAACGCCCTTGATTATTAGACCTACAAAGATAATATTCACTTATCCAAATCCCACTGTGAATGGCAACGGAATAAAATTGATGTGAACAACAAAATCTGACAGCTGTCACTTCGGACTTCTTTTTTGCAATAATCACCAAAATATCACTCGTGCTCGAGATTTTCCCAGATAATTTTGGCCAGGCGTTTCCCTCGGGCTGATTGTCCCTGGATAATCGCTACAATCAGCACTTTAGCTGTAACATATGAGCTATAGGTCGCGAGAACATAACCGTCACCTTGACACCCGCTATGGCAACGTTGCAAGTATGCCTGACGTGGCAACTGCGCAATGCGCATCCTTTTCGACGTTGAATTGACATGAAACGTTCGCGCAAGCGCAGACAGGCTGCCAAGGTATCGCTGTAGAGATTCGTTTGTTTTTAACATTACTCGGACAAATCTTGAGTTTGGCACAATTATTTTTTCGATAAAGTGGCAATTAATCAATAAATCATCTATATAATTTATTACAACTGAAGAAAATGGTATGCACAAGTACTAGTGAAAATAACATTATACCATATACCCATCTTAAGCCCGCCATTTTTGTTCCCGCGACCTATATGTGTATATGAAAATCGGCCAACAAGGAAAAAAGCTATGACCAAAAAATCAAAAAGTTGTTTATTTGGAATCACCCTGTAGTTAAGAAAGATTATTGGAAATTGAAAAACCGTTTCGAGATATGGGTATACCAACCTCCCTGGATCAGTAGAAAATATTCAAAAACATGTTTTTTGGAATTGGAAATTTGGTACTTACTCAAACTTTTTAGTTTTTGCAAGGTTTTACGCCACGCCCTGTATAACCAACAAGGAAGATCTGAACTAAATTCTGTATCCACCATGTGATAGACAAAAAGCGCAGGTATTTGGTGAAAGGAAAACTTTCAAATTAGTCCTATTTTTTCAGGAGCTGGGTTACTTTGAGTTTCATTGGAAATTTTGGGTGGGGCACTTCAATTGTTGAGTAGTTTAGATAGGTAATATAGGTTACTTGGATTTTGAAACATCCTATACTCGATCCTATATGTATACCTATAATTCTGTACCATGAAATGCTACTTCTTCGTATTAACAGTAATAAATAAATTGGCCATTTCATATTTTCAAGTATTGTGATTGTCCAGGAACGGTTGAGTAGCTAGGGTAGGAGGAGTGGATCGGATTACGTAGACGAATCTACTGAAAGAAGAAAGGAGAAAGGGGTAAAGCCATGGTAAAGCACTCCACTTCGGGTTCAGAAATTGAGTAGGTATCTAGGCACTGAAGTACTAAAGTAATTATGTTTTGAGGATGTTGCATTTTGATTTTAAATATTGTATCTGGCCTTTCCACATTCATAACATGATTTGTGAGTTCTCAGCTGAGAGGGAGTAAAGTCTTTTTAACTTGCTAAGACGAAGGAATAAGAAACAACGACTAAGAAAAATTTGACAGTCCTAAAAGGGTTAATTTCTTCACGGTTTTTATTCAATACTTGTATGATGTACCATGGGGGGAGGGGGAGGGCTGAAAGCCTAGGATCTTCAATACAATGTCAGCATTGTGAAACTTGAAAAAAATTTCATTGGTTTAATGGGAGTTAATGGTGAGTACCCATCTAGGTACCTACTATCTATGCTACTACTTCACGTTTTTCATCATTGAGGTGTTTTGATCGATCAGGTAGAGGAGAGATATTGAATACTACGGTAGGTACTCTTACCTTAAAAGTGCATGAGTGCAGTATTGCAAAACAATGAAAGGTTTTTTAATTCCAACAGCCAAAAAGCAATTCAAATAAAGATGAGATACATATACCTAATATGCACCTATAATTCAGAATCAGTTGGTAGGTAGGTACTCGTCAAACAGGTGAACCGGTCAAAAGCTGCCAAAAACACCATCATGGTTCCCAAAACTTTCGTGATTCTTTTCTTGTATTTCTTTTGCACAGTGACTAAAGTAATTTCAGCAAGTAAGTACACAGTGATGACCCAAAGCGTCAGCTACTTTGACGCTGTTTTGACCTGCAAAGTAGCCGGAATGGATCTCGTAAGTATCGAAACACTGGACGAGTGGCAAGACATCGTCGACCTTCTCGGGAGTTTAGGTAAGAATACTACCTATAATATAGTGACTCGTGTGCCAAGGCATTAGTTCACGTGAGGTTTACGTTCACTAATTTACCTATTTAGGATATGACCATGGCAGCAAACTCACGAACTACTTGTGGACATCTGGCAATTCGTTGAACGAACCTCATTCGAGAAACTTTTCTTGGATGAGTGACGGAAGTCTTATCCCAAGAGACGAGCTCTTCTGGAGCATAAATCAGCCAGACGATGCAAACACGACCACAGCTTACGATGAACAATGTGTCAACATTAGGTCCAGTACCAGTACCAATAACACATACACTCTGGGCCTAAACGATTACAACTGTAACTTCAAGCACGGCTTTATATGCGAAAGACCCGAGAAGTGCCAAAACAGATCAACTTTTTCAGCAAGTAAATACGAAATCAGAAGCCAAAACGCCACCTACTTCGACGCAGTTTCAACTTGCAAGCAAAGCGGCAAAGACTTGGTCAGCGTGGAAACTTTGGATGAGTGGCAAGAAATCGTCAGGCTTCTTAGAAATTTGGGTACGACGGTCATCCAGAGCGTGTTATGTGTAGCAAAACAACGTAATCCGAGTGATCTGTTCTAGGATATGACAGCCAGGATGGATACTTGTTTTGGACTTCGGGCAATTCTCTCAACGAACCGCATTCGAGAAATTTTCACTGGATGAGCGATGGAAGTCTCATCCCGAGAGGCAAACTTTTCTGGGGGAAGGGACAACCAGACAATGCGAACAGCACTTTTTACTACGACGAACAGTGTGTTGAGATTCAACATTTTGATGGGACATTTGCTTTGAATGACTACAATTGTCATTTCAAACATGGATTTATTTGTGAGGATCGCGAGGATTGTTGAAATAAAAAATGAGATTCCAAAATTGTTTATCTTGGTAGAGTTGACGGCACATCACAGGAACCTGTGGGCGGGGCTAAACAGAAAAACAAAAATCGTTTTGGACGAGTCCGTGTGTTGAAATAGGGCAACACCATGTGAGTGGTGGACCATTACCAGGTCACAGGCGAACTTGAAATCCCTCTGCAAATCTAGGTATGCACCACTAGATGAACTAAGTTCGCGCAGTTAGGCTCCGCCCACAGGTCCCTCTGGTATTCCGACTACTCTACTCCCGTATCGTACTGGCTACTTTTCGAAACGTACAAACGTTACCCATTCGATCTTTCAAGAATCGGTTTTTATTTTTGAAAGTTTCCCAGGGATAAGGCAGCTAGCCAGTGGAGGGGTCAATCTCAACATTCTTAACGTGAACACCCTGTAGCCTGTATTTGAAAAAGTGAGTTATGAAAACTCGTAATTTGCGAAGTTCGTGAAAAATATTCCGCCGCATGATTGATCTTTTAGTTCTCTTCGAACTGTTATAGAATGAGAAGTGTCACATAAAAGGTAGATAGCAATACATTTAAAGGTTACAGAACAAAAAAGTACCTAATGTATGTACAATTTAAAAATAGTTACTTGGTAATAGTCACCACAGAAACATTTGTTCAAGTATCTAATGTATCACAGTCTAGATATTCCTTGACAGAATAAAAGTTATGCGCCAAAAGTAATAATTTAACTTTGCTCTTGAATAAAAGAAAATTGTCGACTCTCTTGATGGCTAACGGTAATTTATTATATAATTTAATTGGCATTACAAGTGGATCCTTGGCAGAGCTACTCAACCGATGTGGAGGAATAACAAGGTTCAAGTTTTGTCTTAAATGATAATTGAGATTCGTACTTCTGAGGGAAGTAAAATTTGGTCTGTTTTTTCGAACATATAGAACACAGTTCAACACATAGGTAGACGGCACAGTTGAAATGTCAAGTTTTTTTAATAAAGGTCTACAAGATGATTTTCGATCTGTGAAGCACATAGTCCGTAATATTTTTTTCTGTGCCAAAAACACTTCAACCATACGACTACCGCCGCCCCAGCAAATGATCCCGTAATTAAAAATGGAATGAACGTGTGCATTATAGTGATACGTTTTCAAAATGAAGACGTCAACCCTATCACGCAATTGCCATAGGACATATTGTGAAACTTTTACTGATTGCTGCATTGATATGATCCGTCCAAGAAAGACGACAGTCCAAGGTGAAGCCCAAAAACTTGACCGAGAAGTTCTGTTTCAAACTTTTGCCGTCGACGCGCACAAGAAGACTGGAATCAATCGTTCTGTTGGAAAAAACAAGAAAGTCAATTTTGTCCTTATTCAACCTTAAACCAGTGAAAGTACAGTACAGTACTCCTGCATAGCCCCAACAGTCTCAGCGGCTCTCAAACTCAAAGCACCATCGTCATCAGCGGTCACAGCAGCAGACGTATCATCCGCAAACAGCCAGGTAGCAAGAGCTTGTCAATGTGACGTCATAATGTAGTCAGGTTTTTGACCAGAAGACGACCCAACATGACGACAATATGACTTAAAAATGACGGTCTAATGTCCGGGACTAATGACGTCATTTGAAGATGTCATGTAGACGTCAACATTTGACCAATTACTGCCCTTTAAATGTCATCGTTTTGACGTCATTTACAGGTTGTTTCTTCTTTCGGAAAGCAGGACTCAATTTGAACTTTATAACATAATATAT
The DNA here is from genome assembly GCA_949128115.1 of Anaspis maculata. NCBI lineage: Eukaryota > Metazoa > Arthropoda > Insecta > Coleoptera > Scraptiidae > Anaspis > Anaspis maculata. The sequence goes on along the minus strand of OX421964.1, from coordinate 78,377,557 downwards.
TTGATTACAGAAAATTGCACAACGTAAAAAACTGAATAAAAACAAAGAAGTTATCAAACTGACAGAAAATGTTAACACATATTTAACAAATAGAAAATTGCACGACAAGTAAGTACAGGTAAATACCTAAAATTATCTTAAAAGCTATTCAACAAAAAATAATATGTACAATGTGCTTTATGGTTCATGAAGTAATGGCACTGATAGAAAGCATTGGTTATGCGGAAGAACAAGGCACTTTAAAATATTACCACATGTCGAAATATTATATTGGCTGTAGTCGTCTGATAAATCTGAAATAACAAAAATGTCCAATTCGTCGGATTTTAGCGGATATTCAAAAAATGAAGCATAAGAAGTGAACTTTCTACCATACAAAGTTATGACGCAGTCCAGATTATTTACAAGGATGTTATCTATTTGAATCACAAAATTATTTATTAAAACATAACAATCAGCTGAATTGTAAGACTTGATCGAAAAAGCTACATTTCCATATTTAAGTTTTTTGAATTGTTTGTACAAACCGTGGGAGGGAGTTAGACCAGCATAATGCTCCTGAGGGGGCGTAACACTACTGTAGCATACTGTATTAAATGAAAATCCAATTTCATGCAGACGTCTGAAAATTTGTTGTAGAGGTTTGTGTGGGGATCTCACCAATTTCTTTAATTGGCCCAAATAATTTTCAAATGGAAAACAAGTGAAGTTATCCAATGCACCATATTTTGAAACATCTATAGATAAATGACTTAAAATATGAACATTGTATATGATAAATGCAGGACCATACACTTTTTCGCAATGTGTAATAAAAACTTTCAAGAGATCATCAGCAAATTCACAACTAAGCGTTTTAAGATGTTTTTCTGAACTAAAAATTGAAATTGCACAAAAAAATAGCAAGAAATTTTCGTACAAGCCTATGGGCAAAATGTCTTTTAATACTAAAGGTCCCAAATAAAGACTGAATAATCTAAATTCCGTTGCTTTCCAACGTGGTAGATCACTTAGGGAACGAGGTCGCCTGTTAAATTCTACAGGAATGTTTTTTCGAAGTTGAATTAGTCTTTCAGAAATTTTACTAACTTGTTTAGCAGGCAAACGTACGTTTAGACTACCGCTTATCCATGAATTCAACAGCTTTCGCATGACCCCCAAAAAAACTGCGTGCATGGGATCTATTGGAAAACTGGTTACCAAACCAATCGACAATTCTACTAATGGTGACATACCAGTATGATGATCTTCGTCAGTTTGATTGTGAAATGACGCATCAGAACGCTCCTGGCCATTCAGACTTCTCATAATTACTCGTCCATCAAAATATTCGCCAGATTGATCGCATTTGTCACACGAAGAGTACCCTGAATGCGTCTTTGTACATTTGACAAAAGCTCTTGCAGGTGCGTCACACAAAAAGCTATGCACTTTGACAAAATATGTTCGACGATTATACAGGAACCCATCGGTCAGTAAAGATTTCAACTCTGTCACAAAATCTGTTAAATAACTTGTGAGAGGAGACGGTTTTGCATTACCACAAAAAATTGCAATTGTGAATGGTGATGTTTTAATATTTTTTATCAACCCTAATATTGGCCAAAAGTTAATGTTTGAGCTGTGGAAGAGGGGTAGACCATCGATATTAAATGAAATTTCTATCAAGTTGTTCACAGGCTGAAACCCTTGACTCAAAAGTTTTTCAAGGTATGGTAATATTCCCAAGTACACAAATTCGCCACTGTCCAAAACCTTGAAATTACCAGTTTTATCAAGAGTACCTAGAAGAGTTCTGCTGTCTAAAGGCAACTCTTGATGGTAATCGTGGAGAATTTTCAAAACATTGTTCACACTCGAGTGAGGTACCTTGTCTTGAACAGCCCAAGACTTTAATCTATTACGTAAACTATACTGGTGGTCATCACTACAGGTCGGTAACAAAGAATTACCATTTACATTATTTTCTAAAGAACACGCATGGTCTAACTCCATAATAGAATTTTCAAAAAATTGTTGGCTGTCATCAACAGTAACATTACTGTGACTATTGCCACTTTCTACATCATTAACGTCCAACTCCAAAACAGATTTTTCAAACACTTGTTGACTTTCATCAACCTCAGTAACATTTCTAATACTATGAAGACTATTGTTGCTTTCTACATCATTAACGGTATTATTTGGCAAAACGTAATGGTTTGAGCAAACAGCTGCAGAAACCCTCCTACGAATTTGGCGATCAGATACCAGGAGCTTTCGGGATCGCTTGTTCCCACTATGCGACATTATTATGATTGTTCTTCTTACCATACCTTTCAGGTGCATGCTTTAGGTAGGTCTTGATGGCTTTTTCAATGTCAGTCTGCGACGCATAAGGCGCATTCAGCTTGACAGATTCTGAAGAAGAAAAACACAATAAGTACATATTAATTTTAAAACAAAATCAAGTGTAATACACTCAAATACACTTTACCACAAAAACCTACACCACCAACAAAGACTAACCCCCAGTTTACCAACTGACTTCAATACAAAACATTTTTAATCAGACCTTGCCTAGATGTGTGACTTTTATGAAATCCAATTGTCTTGCCAATATGAATAAGTTTTAACAGATTGTTAAGTCGTACATCAGACCTTAATAATATCAATAATACAAACATGTATAACGAAATAAATTTCAATGAACTTACCAACAACAACCTTTTTCAACAGCAAAGTGTTGAACGCCTTCTTGTTGCTTTTCTCGAATCGTTGTCCACAAAAATTATAATTTTTGGCGAACGAATCATCAAGCAATTCTCTCATCAAATTATTTGTAACACTAGGCGTGTCTTTTCCTCCAATTCTTGAAAAATGAAGCACCTAAAATGATTCAATTATGTTATGATAAAGTGCAACACAAAAATTCTTGCCCGCTTGTAACAAAATCACTACATCCAGGTTCACTAAGCTAACCTAGTACCAACTAAAATTTATTGTATTTCTATTTAAACTGGTATACGGTTTGATTATTTCAACAATAGGGTTAGCGGTGGTTTAATTGTGATAAATTAACTTTAACCTGATAACAAAAGGTTGATTCTGTTTAGCGATTACGGTTAAATCAGTTTAAATCCTTAAACTAGTATTAAAATGCTTAAACCATCTTAGTGAGTCTGACTGCAAAATTTTTGCGGAGTTACAAGCAGGCCTGGTTACAAGAAAAGTTGTACATTCAAGGGTGAAAATTTAAGAAACGCATAAAAAAAGGTTGAAAGAGGCTTTACTTTTTTATTATTAAAACCAGGTATACTGAAAAAGTGAAAACCACTTCTATGATCTTGTGTCATTGATTAAGGATAAGGTGACACGACAATCAGATTGAGGTCCGGTTTAGTGAAGCTTGGTTCAGTTGCTGTAGAAATAATTGTTGCAACAACTGACTCGATGACAACTGAACCAAGTTCAGCTTGAACTTTTAATGACAAAAGTACAAGATCATAACAACGCAAATTTTTTGTTCAACGATTACTCAAAATTAAACTTACCACGTTTTGAAAGTTTTCAGGTTCAACAAGAAATTCTTCAATTCTCTGTAGGCCAAGAGTACTTTTAATTGGAAGATCTATCAGATGTTCATCCAGATTTAAAGTTGGACATCCGTTTTTTTTCTTCATCATCTCAATAATCTTTTCATTTTGAGTAATGATTTTTTTATTCTGTTCCTCAATGCTCAGAATAATTCTCGTCAGAGAATGTACTTGAGAGAGAGGTATTTGAGAGGAAGTTGCTTGAGAGAGAGAGAGCCTTTAAAAACAAACAAAAAAGAAACACAAGTTAGACAATAGAGTATTATCTTGATTTTTTTTTTCCTTTAATAAATTGTTTCCAATTTTACAATGACTCTTGATTCAGATCACTTTTGATATATTTTTTTTAATTTAATTTTGTTCACTTATGTTTTAAACAAATGAGTCTAGGGTAATTGATGTAGACAATGGTGAAGTGAAACAGTTTGTTTCAGAGTGAAACAAGGATTTTTAAGTGAACAGAGTTCATGTTTCAATTTAATTACTTGGTATATTTTTATTTACCTGCAGTAAACGAGCATGGTTGACGTGCTGTTTCAGAAAAACTGTAATTTCTTGGCGTTGTTGGTGTGACTTGACTAGCAGAATCTGTCAAAAATGAGAGAGAGGTATTTAAGAGGAAGTTGCTTGAGAGAGAACCTTCAAAAAGAAAAATAAAAAAAAACGGAAGTTGGATGATGGAGTATTATCCTGATTCTTTTTTTCTTTAAATTTTTTCCAATTTTACATTGACACTTGATTCAGATCACTTTTGATATTCCTTTTTTATTTAATTTTGTTCACTTATGTTTTAAACAAATGAATCTAGGGTAATTGATGTAGACAATGGTGAAGTGAAACAGTTTGTTTCAGAAAGAAGCAAGGATTTTTAAGTGAACAGAGTTTATGTTTCAATTTAATTACTTGGTATATTTTTATTTACCTGCAGTAAACGAGCATGGTTGACGTGCTGTTTCAGAAAAACTGTAATTTCTTGGCGTTGTTGGTGTGACTTGACTGGTGGAATCTGTCAAAAATACAAAAAAAGCATATGATACCTTTTGTTCAAGTGGATAAATTTTATTGAAAAAATAAATTGAATTAGCTTCCTGAATCTTTGCAGTGATATTGCATCAGTCAGCTAGAAGAAAAAAATACGGGTGTAGGGCTAGCTTGGCAAAAATGTGTTGATGTAATGAGGGTGGATTCCGCAGGGTTGATTAAGCAAGACCAGTAGTTTTGATTAAGCGATTTAATAATTGAACAATACTTGCTGCCATGGAGTTTGGCGTGTGACTGCTCTGCTACAAAAGTTCTAAGCCTAAAACAGTGTATAAAAATACCAATACATATATGAAATCATCGGCTATGAAACTGAGCCGGGAGCACGAACCGTGCATTCGATCCGGCACTAAAACATCCTAAAAGAATTGCTTGGCGGCGGGCGCCAATGCTGCTAATAGAGTTAATATTTTAATATTCTCAACACTTCCCCTAAAACTTAACTCTATGCAAAAACACAAAAAATCATGCAAAAAAATACAATACAGAAAATTAAGAATTTGTAACGATGCCCAAATTCTCTCGTAACAATTCAAATCTTGGTTTAGCCAATGGCTTTGTCAAAATATCCGCTTTTTGTTGTTCACTTGTGACGTAATCCACATCAATGGCACCTTTCTCATAAAGATCGCGAATAAAATGATAGCGCACATCGATATGCTTTGTGCGTTGATGAAATTCGGGATTTTTGATGAGCTTTATCGCACTCATGTTATCAACATGCAAAACACTTCGCTTTTCTTTCACTTCGCGAACACCGATTTCGTCGAACAAGCGCAACAGCCACAGCATTTCTTTTGCTGCATTTGCGGCACTGACGTACTCCGCTTCAGTCGTTGATTGAGCGATGCATTGTTGTCTCTTGCTTTGCCAGGTTATTGCAGCACCGTTGTACTTGCAAAGTACTCCACTTGTTGACTTCCGGGTTGCTGGATCACCAGCAAAATCTGCGTCACTGTAGACTTCGAAGTCTTCTCCGTCGTGGTAAAGTAGACCGGCTCGTTGAGTCCCTCTTATGTAGCGTAGAATTCTTTTGATTAGGTGACAGTGAGCTTCTGTGGGTTTATCCAATGCTCGTGATGCAACATTGACTGCAAAGGCAATGTCTGGTCTGGTTACAACTTGCAGGTACATTAAATTTCCTACCGCTTCTCGATACGGAAATTGGTCAGTCGCATCAGGTGAATCAGTCGTATTCCAGCCAGTTTCAATCGGAGTGCAGACTGGTTTCGATTCACTCATCTTGAATCTGTTGAGAATTTTGTCAGTATAATTAGTTTGACTGACGAAAATTCCACCTGTTCTTTGTTGCTGAATTTCCATGCCAAGAAAATTCGTGACATTGACCGTGATTGCGGCTTCAAACTCGCACTTCAGCTGATCTAGAAACTTTTCGGCTTCTTCTAGATTTGAAGCTGCGATTAGGCCATCATCAACATAAAGGAGTAACAGCAATTTGTCTGTATCACGGTGTCTTACGTACAAACAGGGATCGGCTGTACTCTCTTTTAAGTCACATTCAAGTAAAAATTGCGTGAAACGTTTACTCCAGCATCTGGGCGATTGCTTAAGCCCATATAAACTTTTCAGCAACTTACACACGCGTGATGAGCCATCCTCATATCCCTCGGGCTGTTCCATGAAAATTTCTTCGTCAAGAAAACCGTACAGAAAAGCTGACTTGATGTCAAATTGCCGCAAGTGCAATTTCTCACGTGCTGCGACACTCAATACCACTCGTATTGTGTCAAAGCGCACAACAGGGCTGAAGGTTTCTGTGTAATCAATACCCTCTTTCTGTGAGCATCCTTTTATGACTAATCGAGCCTTATATCGATCAATGGTCCCGTCTGGGCGACGCTTGATCCGATATACCCATCGATTGCCAATTATTTTTCTGTCGGTCGGTTTTTCAACCAATTTCCACGTTTCATGGTTTTGCAGAGAGCTCATTTCTTCGTGCATAGCTTCCTGCCAATGCTGAGAATCACTCGATGCCATTGCTTCGCCAAAGGTAAGCGGCTCACTTGCAGCTAACATTGCGACAGGTACACCATAAAAATCAGGCCTCTTCAATTTATTGCGATCTCGCAGACGTCGAACATCTTCGGGGGACTTTTCCTCTTGTTCCGGCGTTTGTTTAGCCTCGGGCTCTGCATTTGTAATATCATTTTCATGATTTGGTGACGGTTCATTAACAACGGGCGTCTCGGTGGCTGCCAGGCGCTCTTGTTTGAAAATGACGTCACGACTCACAATAATTTCATGACTCTCTGGAATCCAGACACGAAATCCCTCGATGCCTTCAAGGTAGCCCACAATATATCCTTTTAGTGCCTTTTTGTCCAACTTGCGCCGTTTTTCTTTGGGCACATGTACAAAGCATTCTGTACCGAATACTTTCAATTTGTTCAGGACCGGCTTCTTATTAAACCAAAGTTCAAACGGGGTTTTATTCGGAACTTTTGTTGGTCCAGTCCGATTTAAAATGTAAACAGCTGTGTTTACGGCCTCTGCCCATAAAAATTGAGGTAGGTCTGGTTTCGAATAGAGCATGGAACGTGCCGCTTCCATTAATGTTCGATTTTCGCGTTCAACCGTACCATTTTGTTCGGGCACATGGGCCACAGTTACTGTATGTTGTATTCCCCTTTTATCCAGAAAAGAGGCAACGTCCTTGTTTACATATTCACCTCCGCCGTCAGTACGAAGTTCTTTAATGTCCTCTCCGAAACGCGCTCGCACTTCCGCGCAGAAACTCTCGAGTTTCTCTTTCACCTCCGATTTTTTGTTCAGAAAATATACCTTTCGATATGCACTGAAATCGTCTTTAAAAAGTACATAATATCGCTTTTTGCCAGGCGATTGTACACTCATGGGACCGCAAACGTCTGAGTGCACCAATTCGCGCGGTTTGGTAGCACGATCGAGTCTTTCACTGAAACTTTGTCTGTGGTGTTTTCCGAAAACACAACCGTCACAAAATTCATTGTCTATGGTCACCTCGATTCCCTTTTCCCCAGGAACTGTTTCACATGACGTTTATTTTGGTGTCCGAGACGTTCATGCCACAGCTGCAACGTTTCCGCGGTGTGTGCAACACAAAAAGTCTTTGGCAGAACTACACGTAAAAGAATCCGATAAAGATTGTTTGCCTCCATGCCCGTAGCGACAATCTTCTTATCTCTCATGAAAACACATCGTTTTCCATTGTTGCTCAGAACGAAATCGACGCCTTTTTTCGCTGCAACCTTGACCGAGAAGAGATTCCTTTTCATTTCCGGGGTGTAGAGCACGTCGTACATGACTCCTGGTAACCATTCTCCTTCCACGAATGTTTCGATTTTGATATTTCCTCGGCCTAAAGCAGCCACTTTAGCACCATTGCCGACTTGAATCGTAACTGGTTCCTTGAACTCGATATATTCATCAAAATAGTCGCGCTGATTGGAAATATGTTCCGATGCACCTGAGTCGATGAACCAATATGACGTGTCACAGTCCAGAGCCGTGCTCCCGACAAAGGCTTGCTCTTGGCGCGAACCACCGCTTTCGGATTTCGGAAAGTTTTTCTTTTTCACGTGACAGTTTTTCATCAGATGGGTTCTCGAACCGCACGAAAAACATCCAGGACAGTTTCTTTGCAAATGGTCCTTCTTGCCGCACGTGAAGCAACCAGATTGCTTCTTCTGCCACTTGGCCGTCGGCTTCTTGGCACCTTTGCCTAGGTTCAACTTCGACAGTAAGGCCACTGTTGATGCCTCGTCATCACTTTCTTGTTTCTGCAACCGTAGCTCTTCGGTCAATAAACGCGTTGTTAAATTGGCCAGCGTCCTATTCGCTACTTCGGTGGAATCCCATGCACTGTGGAAGTAATTAAACTTCGATGGCAACGTCGATAGTATTCTTGTCATCAGCATGGACTCCGGGATTGGACCTCCAAGCTTCTTCATCTTGAGGAACAACTGTTCCAATTGCGAAATATGTTGAGCGATGCCGCCTTCGGAACTCCACTTGAAATCGAAGAACTTCTTTTGGACTAGTGACAAACTTTCGTCAGACTTCAAATCATAGACACTGTGCAGCTTATCCCACATGTCTTTCGCAGTTTCGCAACTCATCAGCAGTTGCAATGGCTTGGATTCAACAGTCGTGACGAACAGTTTTCTTGCTACTTTATTCAACCTGATCCACTTCTTCAGTTGGTTGTCATAGTCGGCAGAACCAGTCACCGGTTTTGCCGTAGTTCCGTTGCAAATCTCCAACGCATTTTCGCCGTCCAACAGCGTTTGCACAACAAACTGCCACTGCGGCCAGTTGTCTGCATCCCGCAGTTTCTCAATTCGTGGTTTATCGATATCCATTTTATCGATGCGCGTTAAACAGACTTCACGACACACTGTCTGAATCTCTCACGTTTAACCGTCCACGACTAGACAACTACGCGTTACTTTTCAATCGTACGCACTTTCAAAAAAAAAACTCAAGTCTTCAGGTCAAGCATCCCTTGGTCAAGCATCCCCTGGGTCAAGCATCCCCTGGGCCCATAACCTGTTGATGTAATGAGGGTGGATTCCGCAGGGTTGATTAAGCAAGACCAGTAGTTTTGATTAAGCGATTTAATAATTGAACAATACTTGCTGCCATGGAGTTTGGCGTGTGACTGCTCTGCTACAAAAGTTCTAAGCCTAAAACACTGTATAAAAATACCAATACATATATGAAATCATCGGCTATGAAACTGAGCCGGGAGCACGAACCGTGCATTCGATCCGGCACTAAAACATCCTAAAAGAATTGCTTGGCGGCGGGCGCCAATGCTGCTAATAGAGTTAATATTTTAATATTCTCAACAAAATGCTCAGTGAAATGGGTATAAACGAACTCGATTTTTTGGTGAAATGCTGTTTGGTCAACCATTTGTTCAGAGTTTTGACTGACGCAAACAATGACCAATTATGCAGCGGTCCCTGTCAAAATTTGTGACCGTTGAACAATGTTTTACTGTGATCTTTTTACACAAAAAATCTCTTATTACTAGGTATTAATTCAGAAAATTCTACCTTTTGCTTCTTCAGTTTTTTTCGAGGTTTTTCCTCTTTTCACGGGCGGTGGGCGAAGAGGTCCTTCATCTTGGTTTCCTTCATCCTCATCTGATGAAGATAGAATTCTTTTGCGGAGAGCCCTGCCTCGGCTTGAATGTACAACGGAAGGTAGTTCGGCTTCTACATCAGACTGTATTTGGGCCACCTTTACTTTGGCATATGCTTTTTCCAGACAGTCTGCAAACGATAAATGATTTACAGAATCAATAATCCTCCATTAAGGCCAGTTTTTCAATATCGGGAGAACTCTAACCTAAGTATGGGTTTTCATAATCGAGGGATTATCGATTTCCCCACGTTGAGGGGGTACTTATTCAATCGCAACCTCAAAATCGATTTCCCCGATATTGAAAAACGAGGGGTGAAAGCGAGGGTGAAAGTGGTAGAGGTAATCGGTAGATAATTAAATCACATAAAATCGCATACTTTGTGAGGTTATATCAAGTAGTGAAGTGGACGTAGATACTGTAATTGATAATAAATAATTACTCACCCGTTTCATAAAATATGCGTGGTGCAATGCCGTACAATTTCCATGAACTTTCCACGTCCGTATTTTCGTAGAGAAGTTTTCGGAACTGTTTTTGTTCCTTCACTGGGGGCCAAAAGACCTCCTGTTTTTGTGGTGTAAGCCAACTTGTTGAAGCAACAGCAACGCTATTGGTTTCACTGAACTCAACCACAGAATACATTTATGCTCGAAAAATACAAAAACCTCGACAAAAGCGCGCAAAAAATGCAACGTACCAGCGTATGCAATAACGGCAATAACACATAAAAAATCATGCAGCATCAGCCAGCAGAGAACTCAGCCAGTGCATGCCAGACATGCGCCACTGCACTGCGCGCGCCAAATAGTCTGTATCCCGCTCTTTCTTAATGTCAACAAGTGTCACCAACGTAACTGCTGCCAACCGCAGTGTGTAAATGAATTTAAATAGGGCATCATCACATACGTCATCAAGATGGCCGAGAATGGCGCGAAAGCCAACTACAGTGACAAGTGCCGCTTTTTCCATTAGACTAAATTCTAATGCGAAATTCTTTCATTTAAATTCAATGTCATTTTGGGGGAAAAGTGTGATTGCACTGATTGCCTGGCAGTTCTGGCCAATTTGTCCCGAGAAAATTCCATGAACTTGGCAAAATATGAGCACTAAGTTGATAACTTTTTTGATAAATGCATTTTGAACTTCAAAATAATAATACCTGCCTCAAGGACGTCTATACTGACTGGACAAGAAGCTTCGCCGGTTTTGACGTAGAAAGGTGAAGCCGAGATTTGACAATCCCGACGGTCGAAGTGTTATTGTCCGCGACTGGTCCGCCACCCGTAACCATAGTCACGTTCAGTCGGAGCACGCTCGAAACTGTCGTTCAGAAGTTTGCTGCCAGGCCCGGTATGGGCCCGGTCTTGTAAAATGATAGCAATTAGTCAATTACCTGCAACAAAAAGTGTTATGTTGCGGGGTCCGCTTGTTGCGAACACTATTGGGCTTGCGCGGCATAATCAACGATAATTCGCCATGGATGCACAAGAGGCTGGCGGCGTCCATCACGAATGTCACGATGACAATCCCGACGGTCACAGATTCAAATCAAACTTCAAGATGGCTGCGAAGTTTCTTATCCAGCCAGTAGTATAGACATCCTTGACCTGCCTCAAAAATTGATGGTGACAATTAGATGGCGCATGACTCATAATAAACAATCGTTTGCTTTTTATTCCTTTCAATTCGGAATTTTCCCGAAATTTCTAAGAATGCTACCTATACTCCCGGAAAAATTAAAAATTTAATTTTCCGGGGTTTTTTAATCACTAAATTCTTAGTTAATCTTTAGATTGTTAGAAACTACAAAAATTATAAAAATGCTTATTTTAATAAGTTGCTTGATTCGACAATTAAATTTGTTATTGTCGTTACTAGGAAGTCTTACATTGACGTCTTCTGGGCGTCTGTTACAGTCTGACAATAAGTTGTCCAAATGAAGACGACATTATCCCGCACATAACTGGTCACAAGACGTCTTCGTCATAAAAAGTTGTATTTATGACGTCAAAATGACAAGGTCTTGCTACCTGGGAAACGTGAGCGTCGCCAATCTCGATGTCGTTCACAAACATGAGAAAAAGGAGAGGGCCCAAGATTAGTGTTTCGGACGAGACGAGACGAGACGAGATTTTGATGATCTCGATCTCGATCTCGGAAAATCTCGAAAGTAACGATCTCGTCTCGATTTTCCGAGAATCTCGAGTATAAGATCTCGATCTCGATCTCGCCGAGATCTCGACGAGATTATTAAAAAAAAGATAGAACAAGAAGGTTTGTTTGAAGACAAATTGATTTTTGTTTAATACCATCCTTAAACCATATTTCTAGGAAGCTTGTCATTTGAGTCACTTTTGATCCAATCCCTTTTCCAGAATTTATACTATCCAAAGTCAATTCCGATTCTTGATTCTTCTAACCTGAACCTTTAGCTTAATCAGGAGCCCTGCCCTCATTTTCCAAAATCGGTCAATAACGAATAAAGTTATTACCGCGGAATCGAAAGGTTACATATTTGAGATCACCCTGTTATTGGAGGCGATAGACCCAAAATTTCAAAAACCGTCTCGAGGTATGGGAACATATCTCCCCTGAAACACTTGAAAAAAAAACAAAAACCATTTTTTGTGGATAGAAGGCTATTCAAACTTCTCGATTTTTGGAGTACAGGGTGTTCACTATAAAATTCACCCCCCCCTCTAGGAGATTCACCTTTGAAATATTTTGAAAAACTAAAAACTTTTTCTCAACGATTTTTCCCAGGGATCTTGAATCGATCGTCCAAAAGTTTTCAATTGGTACCGTATACAGGGTGTGACATGTAACTTTCTTATTTCAAATGCAACACCCTATATTTTATCACGTCATTTGATGAAGCCTTTCTTTCTGATTACAAAGATATATAACATTTATGATTTATTTTGACCAGGAAGCTGTCAAAAAAATAATGAAATAGGTAGTCAAATATAAATTAAAAATTACGCGACACCCTGTATTAGGAACGAATTACACCATGCATCCATGCAGAGTTGAATTCTGCAGACAAAATGCTACGAGAATAACTCTATTTCAAGTGAGCTGTAGAAACCAAAGCCATCTTGCCGCGAAACAAAATTATTTGACTACCTATTTTTTTTTTCCGACAACTTACTTGTCAAAACAAATCGTTAGTGTCATATATATTTGTGATCAGAAAAAAAAGCTCCACCAAATAACGAAATAAAATAAAGGGTGTTGCATTTAAAATAAAAAAGTTACATATCACACCCTGTATACGGTACCAATTAGAAACTTTTAGAGAATCGACTTGAGGTCCCTGGAAAAAAAAGTTTTTAGTTCTTCGAAAAATCTTGAAGGGGAATCTAATGGAGGGGGGTGAATTTTATCGTGAACACCCTGTACCTGATTGAGCGCCGTGTCCGTGTATAATTGATATGAAAGACCTGCACCAAAAATGGCCTATGACAAGTTGTAGTTTACTACGTGATCTGATCAGTAAATAAAAAATTATTCAAAATAGTTCACTCATTCAAGAGTTATGACATCTTGAATGCGAATGACATTTTTGGGTGGCTCACTTCAATTGGTGCGCAGTTTATTTATAGATGGCGCTCTTGGGTTTATCGAGATCTCGACCGAGATCTCGATCTCGACGAGATCTCGACATGATAGATCTCGTTCTCGACCTTGAAGGTTACAAGTGATCTCGATCTCGATCTCGTCTCGAAATCTCGACGAGATCGAGACGAGATCGAGATTTTTCTCGTCTCGTCCGAAACACTACCCAAGATACTGCCTGAGACACACCTGATTCGACTTGGACGGTGTCAGAGTGGAATCTAACTTTGTCAGTAATAACAACACTCTGACTCCTATTCTTCAAGAAAGATGATAACCAATCCAGGGCCACTCCCCTAACTCCACAATTGCATAATTTATGCAAAAGGAGATCGTGATTGACGACGTCAAAGGCTTTGGATAAATCAAAGAAAATGCAAGCTGATGGCTTTGCGGATTCACGATTCTGAGAGATGAAACCGTACAGAGATAACAAAGCATTCGCTGTAGAGCGACCGCCTCTGAAACCGAATTGATTATTTAGTGGAATAAGGTTTTTATCCAAGAAGTTGAAAAGTCTGATATACAAACATTTTTCAAAATTTTTTTTAAAAAACACCGAGAGCAAAACAATAGGTCGATAATTACTGATGAGTTTCTTGTCGTCTCTCTTATGAACAGGAACGATAAATGCTTTTTTAAGGTTGGTTGGAAAAACACCTTCAACAAAAGACATATTAATTGAATCAGCCAAAGGCACAGAAATATAATCAACAACGTGCCGAAGAAGGGAACAAGGAACACCGTCACTACCACAAGAAGACTTGTCGGATAATTGAATTATCACATCGGCCACCTCCCGCGAAGTGACAGGTGAAAGAAAAATGTTCTTATCGAGCACTTTAGAGCCCGATACAGAACTGGCTGACTTAATTCCCGCTTTCACCGAGTCAGCAATCTCCTTAACAGAATCGGTGAAATACCTATTAAAACATTGTGACGCAGTTCCCAAATCCACGACTTCACCTCCATCAACATTCACAAAGGATGAAGGCAGTTCAGACCTACGTTTATTAAGGTTGACACCATCATTTACCACACTCCGAGCAGTTTTCGAAACATTGCAGTTGGGTTTAAGAAATTTGCGATCATAATAATTCTTCCTTGCAAGGGCCACGGCAGGATGGTGATTGCGTTTCATTATTTTGTATCTGTCAAGAAGCTCAGCGTCACCAGAAATTCGACATTCACTGTATATTTTTCTCAAAAAAGCACCCTGGTCAATCAAAAATTTAGTAATCCAAGGTCTCGGGTTAGGTTGAAATTTACGACTATTGCAAGACACGAGTGGAAAAGCAGTTTCCATAGCGTCAACAAACGTTTCATGGAACATATCAAACCTGTCATCAAATCCTTGAATGGAAGCGATGAGCCCGAAAGGAGAGACCGATCCAGTTTAGAAACGATGACAATAAAACGGAGAATATTAGAAGGAACGCTAAAATTGCGTTTAGGTATGGATGTCGGAGCTTCCCCTCGGGCATCATCGGGTAAGTCAAGTTGAATACTCTGCAAAAGATGATCAGAAAAGTCGACATGGATTAATTCAGACTGTGAGCAATGTTTATCGTAATTACAGAATATGTTATCAATAAATGATTTGTGATCACCTGTATGCGGGTGAAATCAGAAATGTTACTAACAAGGCCATAAGATAAAAAGGAATTTACAATAAGAGAACTATAAACATCCTTAGAATCACGAAAATTAACATTAAAATCACCGCACATGACGGACCTTTCACCGGGTTTCAACATTTGAAGCAGCAAGTCGTTCAAATGATCGTCAAACAATCGCACACAAGATCCAGGGCTGCGGTAGTAGCAGCCAATAAGAACTGAGACTTTATTGAGCTTGATTCTAGATAGAGCACACTCAAATATCGATTCCGTCAAGCAAGCATCGGAAATCAGAACTGGTTCGTATGAAACATCCTCTCGCACGAATATTGCAACTCCACCACCTCGTGAGCTGACCCTGGAAAAGGAATCAGCGAGCGTGTAGCGGCTTATGTGAATTTTCTCGATTTCCTGGCGACTACACCAGGTCTCAGTCACGCACATCACATGGGGAAACTCCAAGGAATGAAGGAGGAACTCCAGATCATCAGATTTGTTCCGCAGGCTCCTCACATTTAGGTGACAAACACGTAGGGTCACTTTGGATTCTGACCTCTCGCTCTCGGATGAAAAAACCTCGAAATGCGACAACCTGCAGGCCACCTGCTGGACTCCGTACAGCTGTCGAGATTATTCAAATCCAATGTCACCTTGAATGATGAATAATGCGTCGGAGACCTCGAATTGAGCTCCTCACATAGGACCTCAGGGAAGTCCTTCTTCAAAAAATGGGCAATGTCGTCCGCCTTGGTGCCAGGCATTAATCTTTGCCTGGGCCATCACACTGTGTCCCATATTGTTGCGATATTCGCTGGAGACTCCGACATGAGGGTAAGCCACGAACTCGGAAACTTCGACTCGAAAATAAGCCACAAACCCGTACAATTGGCGGAGGCGCCATTCGAGAGTTCGTCGAGTTCATAGCGAAGCGAAAGCTGCTGCTTCTGGACTTCTTTTATCAAGCTCTCTCAATTAGGGGCCCTACCCTATCACGACGATAGAATTCTACCCTTGTTGAATTAACGTAGGTAATATTCTACGCATCGTAATAAAAACCCTAGAGTTTCCAAGTTTTCGTTGCTTCTTTCTGCCATGACGTCATGCGTAGAGGCGGATCGTTCCAGTATACAGAGCGTAGGTATCGTTGGGAAAAGGGACTTTGAAAGATTGATTCTTTTAGAACATTCCACTTGGAATTCTACATAAAATATACGTTGTTTCAGAAATATTGCTATCCCAGTAGGTCATGAAAATCTAAATGCAGCTTTAGATTTAGTTACAAAAAACGTCAAATCAAAAGTGTAAATCTCATGGAAACTTCATTATTTATTTTCAGGTTATAAGTCAGATCTTTTACTCCTTTCAGTCAGAAAGTATTTCTTTAGTTTTTTATCGAGTACCACGTGCGGCACCCCATTCAAGGTGCACTTGAAGAAAGATACATGCAGTTTTGATATCGAACCGTCTCTGTTTCTGATCTCGGGACTGAAAAAAATAGGCACCTGGGGAGTCAGCAGATTTCGTTCTTGCCACAGTCTCAATCAACATTGTGAACATATCACACAGGTAGATAGTAAAGCAGTAAAGCAAACTCCATGGCCTTGAGAGGAATCAGATATCAAGGAAGATCTGCTTCTAAAGCCGAGTTACGCTGTTCTACTTCAACTGAGTCTTTTAGTGAAGACAGAAGCACGAAATCTGGTAGGATATGGCACAACAGACTGTACTGTACCTACTCTTTTGATTGAGAACGGGCGCCTGGCTGATTTTTTTCTCGACTGGACTCAGGGATCCACGGCCACTTTTTCGTTGTAAGTATAGTGACAAACCTTGGCTTCTTTTTGCCAGTATGCGTTTGATCGTGCAGTACGTTACTAAAGATCAAAGCAACGCGCTGAATGCTGGCAGCTGCATTGTTGGAATCTCTGGATAATTCTTCGTAACAGCGTCAAAGTGTTTCACGTTCTCTCGCAGATAAACAAACTGGATCCCCACACATGGCGTGAAAATTATCAGGTAATCAAAACCAATGAAGGAACAACACAACAGTAACAGCGAGAGTAACAGTAAGTATAACGTAACAGGAACAACAGTAACTGAACACGTACAGATTCTTGAAACTTGCGTCGATAGGTGCTTATTACGATTTTTGTTCCAAAAGCTATCTAGGTGGACCCTTCTCCGAGGTGGACAGAAACATGACAGTTTGGACGACAGTAAAAAACTTCGCGGTTGATTTTGATTGACATGTCACACTGACTTGGAACCAAGGATGTCTATACATAAACATAGACATCCTTGCTTGGAACTAAAACAATAATGCCCGATTGCACAAAAAAAAATTTGATACCGAACTTTGTAGTACCGCATCAAATTTTGGTGCGGTATTAAATCGTAATCGCATTGAAGGAAGCAAAATTAGATCCAAGATCAACTAACCCCGGACCAAGTGTGAACGAGCCACAAAAAGCATCGAGGCGATCGTCATATTGACTTCATGCGGCTGACACTTGAAATTAAAGCCGTCGCAGTATGGTGATGAAGGGTTTGATTTCCGATGACAAAGGACCAGGTTCGAACCTCATCAGCAGCAAGCCAATTTTTTTTTGCTTTAACGTGAAATATAAGGGCTACACTTCTCAAGTTTATTGTTCTGATATGAAAAATTGAAAATCTGACATTATTCTTGAATTTCAAAGGTAAAATGGTTGAAAAAAAAAAATGGTCTCGACAGGATTCGATCACGGTACCACCCGCATGCAAAGGCAAGAGCCTAACCACACGACCAACCAACTTCAAATGTTATATAGGGTTGGCACGCACATTATCTGTGTGTGTCAAATACATTTTGTGAAAACAATTTTTGAATGAAAATGCACAAATAATAGCTTGTATGCACATAAAACCTACTATTATATGCACTTGCAGTGATTTTATGCCGAATCAAACGCACGGATCACCCTGAAACGATCGAATTTCCAACGATCTGTCATTCTGTCAATTTAATACCGGGGTCGAGGTGATATCAGATTTGATGCGGTATTACTTTGTTTAGTTCGGTATCAAATTCTTTGTGCAATCCAAAATGGGCGTAATCGGCGTTTGGTGCGGTATCAGAATAGTTCGGTACCAAATTTTGATCCCATGTCAGATTTTTTTGTTTCTGCACTCCATTTTGTTGTTTAGTCCGGTATTAAACGATTTGATACCGAACTAAATATTTAATACCACGTTTGTGCAATCGGGCATAAACGTTTTAGAACTAGACAAAGCTAAAGCGACTTTTACCATATACTTCCAATGCCTACTGAGATAGCAATCAATCTGAAACAACGTATACGTACCTATGCCCTGAAACCGGGAAATTCATGGAACATAATATACGCTCAATTAGTGATGATGACGTAAGTTGGTGTAGGTCAGGGCGCCGGCGCCGTTTCCATGGATGCAATCCCGAAATGGCAGTTGACGTTGGCATTACTTGAGTCAAAAATCGTCAGCAATAAACGGTGTTGTGCGCTGTCAAATAACAAAATATATAAAAAGCCGTTCTAGGTAGAAATCAGCCTTTTCTCAGCGACACACCGGACAAGGAAGATCAAGTACAGTTTAAAATTGTGGTCGACGCCAACTGTCATTTCGGGTTTGTATCCATGGAGTCATGGCAACGGCGCCCTGACCTACACCAACCACCAACCTACGTCACACTGGGCGCTTCCCATTTAAAACACTTTGTGTCGGTTTGTGCTAACACAAGTCGGCTTATGTTAGCTTGTGTCGACGACACAAAGCAACACAAATCAAATGAAATGCATTTGTGCCGATTTGTGTCGGCACAAGTCGACTTGTGTCGGTAAATGGAAAGCGTCCAATGGAGCGTATGCATATCGCGTATACAACAGCTATTTTGTGACATGTTTTTCGTCAGAACAGCTCCGCACAAGTGCTACTTTGTGTTTGTGCAACTGTTACTTCTCAACGAATTCTCCAAAAAGTGAGAAGGTGATCGTGAAAAAACGTACTCGTTTTTTGGACTTCCCTATATATGCTAAAACATCGAGATCTGTCGTTTTCGTGTCGGTCGGTCTGTGTGTTAGTCCGTATGCGTTGGAATGTCAGTTTTTTTTTACCCCGTGATTTATTTCTGAACCGTCTGACCGATTTCGACCAAATTTGGTAAGCACGTAGAGTTTATGGTAGAGAAGAGAAAATAAGGCTTTCAACGTAATCCGCTAGAAAAAAATGTCACCGTCAAAGAGTGACAGTATATTTCAACTGAACAATTTGGATTTTCGATAACTCATTTTGAAGCGCTTGGAAAAATCCATTGAAAACTTGAGAAAAGTTATGACTTATCTGTCATTTTCGGAAGTTATAAGCTGTCAAAATAGAAACTTTGAGGTCCAATACTCGAGAAGTACCGTACGGATTTCAACCAAATTTGGTTGCAGCAGGAGTATACCTACCGGGGACTCGATGAAATATGTGCAGCTCTAATTGAAATCAGACGTACAGCTTGAATAATAAAAAAATCAATTTTCCCCGAAAAGCAGGTGAAAATGGGCTTGTCCCGCACTTTTTTTTTGTTTTTCTGGAGTTAAGTAGTTAGGATAGGAGGGGATTGGATTTCGTATAGACGCACTCACTGAAAGAAGAAAGAGAATTAGAAATAGGGAAGTATCGCAATCTAGATTAGCGTTTTCTTTGTGTCGTCACGGATTTCTCTGTGTAAATAAAGTTCAAGTGTTTTGAGGATGTTGCAATGTAATTTTGGCTATCTGGTCTTTCCACATTCATAAGAGAATTTGCGGGCTCTCTCTCAGTTAAGAGGAAGTAAAGGGAGGGCTCAGAGTTTTTTTTTGACTTACTGAGACGAAGGAAAGAAAGACAATGAGTAAGCAAGTTTTGAGGGTTCGTATGGCACAATAATCAAAATGGTTAAATTCGACACGGTTTTTATTCAATACTTGTAAAGACGTACCATGGGAGGGGAAACATTGAAGGCTTAGGATTTTCAGTACGCAATATCTACATTGTAAAACGCGGAAAAAAATTGCAGTATGGGGTTAAAGACTGAGATAATGAAAGGAAATGGGTGAGTAGGTACCTACTTCACGTTTAACATCATTGCGTTTTGATCGAACCGAACAGGTAGATAGATATAAATACTAAGGTAGTACCTACTTATCTCAAAAGTGCATAAGTGCAGTATTGCAAAACAATGAAAAGTTTTCTATTTCCAACAGCCAAAAAGCGGTTCAGATAATGATCAGATATACCTAATATATGCACCTATACCTATCTAATTAAGAATCAGTTGGTAGGTATACTTGTCAAACAGGTGTACCGGTGAAAAGCTTCTAAAAACACCATCATGGTTTCCAAAACTTCTGTGATTTTTTTCTTGTATTTCTTTTGCATGGGGACTGAAGTAATTTCAGCAAGTAAGTACACAGTGATGACCCAAAATGTCAGCTACTTTGACGCTGCTTTGACTTGCAAAGTAGCCGGAATGGATCTCGTAAGTATCGAAACACTGGACGAGTGGCAAGACATCGTCGACCTCCTCGAAAGTTTAGGTAAGAATATTAATATTACGTATAGTTATCCGTGTGCCAAGGCATTAGTTTACCATTACATATTGGCTTTTGAAATGACTTTTGATTTACCTATTTAGGATACGGCAATGGCAACAAACTCTACTTTTGGACGTCTGGCAATTCGTTGAACGAACCTCATTCGAGAAACTTTTCTTGGATGAGTGACGGAAGTCTTATCCCAAGAGACGAGCTCTTCTGGGGCAGAGGTCAGCCAGACAATGCAAACGACACCTCAAATTACGATGAACAATGCGTTAACATAATTCAGTCCAATACCAATAACACATATACTCTGGGCTTAAACGATTACAACTGTAACTTCAAGCACGGCTTTATATGCGAAAGACCCGAAAAGTGCCCAAACGGGTCGACTTTTTCAGCAAGTAAATACGAAGTCAGGAGCCAAAACGTCAGCTACTTCGACGCAGTTTTAACTTGCAAGCAAAGCGGCAAAGACTTGGTCAGCGTGGAAACTTTGGACGAGTGGCAAGAAATCGTCAGGCTTCTTAAAAATTTGGGTACGACGGCCATCCAGAACGTGTTATGTGTAGCAAAACAACGTAATCCGAGTGATCTGTTCTAGGATATGACAGCCAGGATGGATTCTTGTTCTGGACTTCGAGCAATTCTCTCAACGAACCGCATTCGAGAAATTTTCACTGGATGAGCGACGGAAGTCTCGTACCGAGAGGCGAACTTTTCTGGGGGAAGGGACAACCAGACGATGCGAACAGCACTACTTACTACGACGAACAATGTATTGATATCCAACATTTTGATGCGACATTTAGTTTGAATGACTTCAATTGCCGTTTCAAACATGGATTTATTTGTGAGAATCGCGAGAATTGTTGAAATAAAAAATGAGAATCCAAAATTCTTTATCTACTACCGTATCAATAGCCACTTTTCGACACATGAACGCGTGTCATACTAGCGCTTGACTTCTATGACATTGGACGGTATGAACAAAAATGGCAAAAAATGATGCACAAAATTAAAACAAAAACGTGGGTGCGTGACCATAGTCACCCTCGGAAGAAGTGAAACTTCTATAGATATGAATCAATCAGCAAACAACGTTCGAAGAGGTGTTCTTTCCGTATACCCGCTCCCTGACGGTTTGTATCATCTTGTTTTTCTTATTATCAATCTTATTATTATTAATCTTATTATTATGAGTCACTCAAAGGGCAGAATACTTTCGACATGATTTTTTTCACGATTAGACTTCTTTGTTTCTTTTCTCGCTGCGCTCGGCGCCTGAACTCTCATTCTCCGTCACATGAGTAGTGGGAGCGGTACGCAAAAGCATACCGCATTTTGGAGTGCAGTAACGAGATTTTGCATGGGCGTACTTTATACCGAAACAAGCGATTTGACCCGCAGCACTCGATATTTTGTCCCTTAGGGGGCCAATGGGGCCTCCAAATTTTCAAGATGCAAGAACTTTCACAAAATGATCATTGAGTATCGTCATGTATGTCATAAGTGAAGCTTACGGGTCTATTGAGAATGTTTTCATCAAATGTCGTCGTGTCCAATTCATTCTTCACATTTGAAAAAAAAATTATTTCGCAGAGGTCAAAAAAACTGTTTTTATTTTTTCTGCTGTGCAAGGAAACGATAAATTCATAGGTTTTGTTGCGTTCCCTAAATCGCGTTCCGTAAGCCCAAATATGAAGACAGTTTTTTCGCAGTATAATTTTCTAAAGAAGAGGTGACCTCTTCAGTACATCTTTTTCAACTGCATTTTTTTCAATGTTCCTACTGGATAAGACTGTCAATTTTCGCAGATATGAGAAGCTTGAACTCTTTTCTTAGTAATTTCCATGCTACATGGCTTCAAAACGCACAAGAGAGCCCTAAAACTTTTTTTTTCTGCTGGGCCGTCAAATTTTTGGCATGTTGATTTTGTAGTAGGAGAGACGCGCAAATAAATGAGATCTAGTCCAGGCGAATAAGTTCTACCGGAAAATATACCTACTTATACCTAACGACTCTGCGTTTTGTTGTAATACAATAAAACACGGCATGGAAGAATATTTTCTGTTGAAACCAAGTCGCCTGCGCCTGCAGCCTGGATTGAATATTGGTTCGCGTCTCTCCTACTATTAAATCAAAATATCGTATGTTGGACGGCCCAGCAGAAAAGAATTCTTTTTGGGTTCCCTTGGGCGTTTTATAGTCATGTTGCTTCGCAACTACCAAGAAAAGAGATCGAGGTCTCCATTCCTGAAAAAATTACGAGTGATATCCACTGGGGACATAGAAAGAAATGCTCTTGGAAAAGAGGTACTGAATAAGAGGTCACCACTTCTTTGAAAAATATTATTACAAGAAAAATTTCTTCATAATTAGGTTTAGGGAATGCGATTTAGTTGGGAACGCAACAGAACATATGAATGTATCGTCTTCTTGCATAGAAGAGAAAATAAAAAGAGTTTTTTTGACCTCTGCCAAAGAATTTTTTTTTTAAGTGTGAAGAATGAATCGGACACGACGACAATTGATGAAAACATTTTCAATAGACCCGTAAGCTCCACTTATGACATACATGACGATATACTCAATGATCGTCATGCGAACGTTCTTGCATCTTGAAAATTTGGAGGGCCCCCATTGGCCCCCTAAGGGACAAAATATCGAGTGCTGCGGGTCAAATCGCTTGTCTCGGTATAAAGTATGCCCATGCAAAATCTCGTTACTGCACTCCAAAATGCAGTATCGATGTGTTTTTAGATGTGTACCGCTTTCACTAGAAGTCTCACTCATACCCCTAATACAATAAATATCTATTTTCATCAATAATATTCTCTTTTCTTTTTGTTCGATTTTCCCCGTTATATTACAGCACGGTGAAAACTGTGTTCTGGCAGGCACAGCATGGAAATCTAATAATCTCCACAAAGTATAAGAATGTCGTTTGGAAAACTCGATCTGGTATTAATTTTAATTGAAATTACAAAAACAAAACCACAATAATTCAACAAAAACAAAACAAAAATAACATAAACAAATCAACAAAGCGCAAAAATTAACAAAAAAACAGCTCGGAACTTTGCTTCGATTCGATTAGAAAATGTAACGGTAATCGTCTGCACATGTGAACATGAATTGTCACGAAGCAGACAAATGACAGGAAAGAAAAATGACGGCGAATGAGAGCGCCACGCAATGGTCACAATGATAACTTTTAGCCAAGTCGAGAACCATTCCTGTCGGGTCACCAGCACAACACCCCTGCGCAACAGCAAGTAGAGGAGTCCAGTGTCGGCGACAGGTTGGCGATACGCATTACGAAAATAAATTAATCATTTTCGGTTGTAATTGACACTTCCGTTGAGTTAGAATTCATCGATAAAATTAAATTTTAGTTTATGATGGAAGCTGTTGTCCTTAAAACACAATGCAAGCGGTAAAAGAATACTAACTGTAAAGAATAGAATCGAACGCGGCAACAGCTTACTCCCATTTTCTCGGACGAGACACTGGTCACCCCAAGGGCCTGACACTATAACGTTACACCTCCGCGTTACACACCCTCGTTACATGTACCGCGAATTCACTCCCATGTGTGGTTCTGCGTTAGTTGTGTGTTGTGATCTAGGCGCGAGAATAGAAGTTCCACTTCAAAAAGTTACGTGAAATTTGTCGCTAGGTTCAATACCTTTCCCTAATCACGACTTTCTTCATACAAAAAAGAAGGCTTGGCGAATTTTGCTGCATAGGTACCTACATTGTCTAGCACTTATACAATGAATAAGCGTTATGAATGTGTCGCAAAATGGAAAATGTGTGGAAATAGTATGATATTATAGATAGCGATCAAAGACTCGATTGCTTAAGTTGACGTGTGATGCTCAGCTTTTCCCAAAACACGCGTTTATGATTCGGCCGTTAGGGAAAAAAGTGAGCATCGTACGCCAACTTGAGCAGTCGAAGTATTTGATCGCTTGTTGTGATACAAGTTTATGAAAACAAAGTTTGTCACCACCACTGTTTTTGGAGCAAGACGAACATAGAACAGCACGAACATACGAACTCGCCTATAAGAAAAATAAAATGATCAGTACCTACCTTTTGCCGGACCCTGTATTATACTCGTATACTTGTAATATGATATAGGTACATTTCATTTGAAAAAAATCGGTTGTGTCACCCCAAAACTTCCCCGTCGAGTAGCAAAGGAACGGATGGAAAGGACCCCGCACGATTCTTATGGAAAATGGCTCCCGGTTAAATTCTCTGAATTTGTGATATGTTGTAGCTCATGAGATACTAATTGTGATACCGTGAACCCCAAACTCAAGTAATGGACAGTTTTTTACCCACAGGGGGTTGAAGTTGGAGAGGTTTAAACGGCCCTAAAATGATATTCTGCATCGTCAACGAAAGGAACTGAGCGTGCAGTGTGCGCATGCAAGTGTTCCATTTTGCCCCACGTGGAGACGTCAGATCTGCCCAATCCTTGATCAGGAAAGCAGAGAATAGAAGATCCACTTCCACATTTTATGAAATGAAGAGTCAGGGGGAAAAACGATGAAAGTCCATTTTATGTGTTTTTTGGCTTATTGACGCAATTGGTCGATTTCGAGCGGGACTATCGCATGCACAAATAATACTGGATGAAAACGATGCATGTCCTGAGATATAAGAGTTTGAAAATATGCTATACTGGCTAATAACGATGAAGGTCCCCGCGTCATATGCAAGAACGATGAGAGTCCCATGATGCAGGTTGGCAGCCAGCGGCTCATATCCTGCTCATATCACGCCCTGAAGTTAACCGTTATAGTGCTCCTCCAATGTTTTGCTATTTTCACTATTGAAAATGGAGGAAAAAACTTCCAAAAAGCGAAAAACATATGGGCGAGTTGCTGATTGCCTCACCAATGATTTTTTCTTACTCTTTATTTATTCAATTACTTTCTTTGTGCTGCTGTTCACTTAAATTGCTCATTTTTACGTTGTGTCACCTTAATTCTAGATACAAAATATTTTTGAAGCTCAAGAATACAATAATTATTATTTTATGAAAGTTATTTTAGTGACAAGGGTTGAAAAAGTCCTGGAAATTTGCGGACCTTCATCGTTATTGCTAAGTAGATGAGGTAGTTAGGATACGTATTGCGCATTATCTCTTTTTTTTTGCATTATATTGCGTACAGCTGGTAAGTTTTAGACAAACAAGACTTTGCTCTTTGTTGTGTTTAAATTTGAAACCGTTATCACAAATCAACTGAACGCAATAGCGTTTTAAACTTTGAAAACGCTCTCCTGAAAAATTTGGTTTTTGTGACATTCATTGTTTTTCCCCCTTGGTCTTCAAATGCAAACGGCTGGGCTTGTGTTCCCCTTCAAGCTCTTTGCCATCCATGCTCTTCGCTCTCTACTCACCTACCCAACCTACCTTTTGTTTCTTTCTGCTTGCCTGATAATGGATGCAACAGATTCCTAGTTTCAAAGCGGGGCACATTCGGCCGGCCCACTTACCCATCAATCACTTTACTCACTTGTGTGATTAAATAATAAGTTATTGATTTAGGCAGGCTGTGCCTTAGCCAAAAGCTGATTTGCACCCCGGAATTTGACCAGGTCACAAAATAATTTAGAAATTCATAAATCACATGATCTCCGCGAAATTACGCTGAATACGACAACTTCTGCTGTAGGTACCTACTACCTACCTGAATAAGATAGCAGTGTTCGAAAAAAAAATTCAAATCTATTACCTATAGGTACAGGGTGTTTGAAAGCTTGGGATAGAAAACTGAACCGCAGCTAGGAAATGCTTCTACAATAGTGCCAGAAGAAGAAAAATGTTGAAAAAATAGTAAGTTTTTAATTTGTGGAAATATTGGATGTCAAAGAATGGTCCTTTGAGCCCTTCTATTTGCCTTAGGTATTCCAAACTGTGGTAAACTCTTCTAAACAGATTAAAGAGCAATTTTTTTGAACCTTTGAAAACCTGAATTAAAAATGCTCGCAGAAAATTGTTTGGGAACGAGTCGTATAATTTTGATTGGATTATTTATGACTAGAGAGTGGATTTATATGCGGTAAGAAAGTCCAGAATATGTAGTTTATATGCTCTTAAAAAATATCAAAATATGCGGTAAAAATGTTCAAATAGAGCAATATATGCGAGTAAATATGTGATATAAGCTGCAGGAATAGTGAAAAATACAACATTTACATGTAAAACCAACCAATCAACTTTGACCATCGAAGTAAAAAAAAAATCTTCAAAAATTTTGAATTATTTTATTCTTGAAATCAAAATATCGTGATTTTCTCGCACATATAGATAGAATGGCCAAAATAGTGACAAATATTTAGTTATTTGCAGAAATATGGACTAAATATGCGGCTAAATGTGATTATATGGACTATCAATTTGTATGCGGTAAAAACTCAAAATAATAAATTATATGCGAAATAAAACTTGGTGCTTAGGTTCTTTATAGATGGAAACGTCAAGCTGCAAGTCGACAGTTGCATCCAACTTAGCGAATAGAACATGTAAAAAATTATAAATCCGCTCTCTATTTATGACTCACCCTGCATTGTGAATAAAATTTCAAACTACATCAAAGGTTAAAAAAAATGCTATTTATTTTGTTCAAAGAGTCTACTAAAATCATTTTAAATAACGAAAAAAGAAGGACTCGAACTCAAAGAACCTCGCGAAGGACCATCCCTTGACCAATATTTAAAAAAAAAATAAGTCAATTTTTTCGAACATTTTTCTGATGACGCTTTTGGAGCATATCACCAACTGCGGTTCACTTTTTCACCCCGAGTGTGCAAACGCGCTGTATACAGGTGTCCCGAAATTAGACCGCAATATTTGACCAGCTTATATAAGGTCAAAAAGAAAAGTTTCAATAAACATGGGTCGAATAATGCC
Organism: Anaspis maculata; assembly: GCA_949128115.1. Lineage (NCBI taxonomy): Eukaryota > Metazoa > Arthropoda > Insecta > Coleoptera > Scraptiidae > Anaspis > Anaspis maculata. The sequence goes on along the minus strand of OX421964.1, from coordinate 78,350,036 downwards.
CCCTAAGGGGGCTAGAGCCCCTTAAAAGGGGAAACCTGACGATGGTTTTTTGCAAATTTCTCCAAAACTTGCCAAGATAAAATGACGAAGTTTGGTTTGACCACTACATGTTATAAGCCTGAGGTAGTTAATGCTGTGGGAAGATTTCCACATTTCATCAGGGACGTCCAACAAAGGAGGAACGGGGAATGAATTTAGGTCCTTGTTTTTTTGTCCATGGCTTTTTCTGGATTTTGATTAGAAAATCTGGCAAACCAAAGTTTTCTATGGAAATAAGGTCCTCTTGTACTATTTCGATTAGACGCACCGCGTTTTCGAGATAAGTCACTTCAAAGAAAACTTTACCTGAAATTCTCCTCAAATTCCCAAATCCCGATTACAAAAATCACAGCAATAACACCAACTGTGTTTTCTTGGACCAAAAACAGGAAGAAATGTTCCAATAAAGGTGGGTTAAAAATGCTCCTTAGGGAATCCAGAGCTCCTTGGAAGGGTAACTTGCCGAGATAAAATCAATCGCGCTCTAGGGGCTCTAGGACCTGAAATCTATATGCGAATGAGATTTTATCATGGATTGAGCTGATCAGTTTTTGGATGCCGTTTGTCGAACGAGAGTGTGACTGTCAAGAAACGACAAAAGCTAATAATCACGGTAAAAACTGTAGGTACCTATTCAGAATAGTTCAAGGTCATCTGTCATCTGTCAAAAGTTATTAAATAACTAAGTTTGCTTCATTAACTCAATAAAACTAGGTACTCGATATTCAGGTGTCCCAAATTGTTTTTTTTTGGGGGGGGGGGGGGCTTCGCCTATTTGCAGAACAGAACAAATACGGCAAAATGATATCACATTATTGATTATTGCCATTGATTTTCGGATGATTATTACACACAACGCCCTTGATTAATAGACCTACAAGGATAATATTCACTTATCTAAATCCCACTGTCAATAGCAACGGAAAAAAAAATTGTAAGCAACAAAATCTGACAGCTGTCACTTTGGACTTCTTTTTTGTAATAATCACCAAAATATCACTTGTGTTCGAGATTTTCCCAGATAATTTTGGCCAGGCATTTCCCTCGGGCTGATTGTCCCTGGATAAATGCCCTCCTCTTACGGAGTCGGGCATTTATCGCTACAATCAGCACTCGCGATGGCCTGTCCAAAATTATCGTGAAAATCTAAGCACTTGTGATATTACTGTTGATTATCTATACATATAGGTACGAGGTGTTTATAAGAAAATGTGATCGCGGCAGGCATGGGTCAGGCCGAAAAACGCTGTAACAGGCGCAATTGTAGTGATCGAAAGCGGATTCCAAAGGCAATGCGATCACAAACATTTATAAACACCTGGTATTATGCCGATCAGCTTTTAAATTCAGCACTAGAACGGTAATTTTTGCACGCCAAGTTGGCAATTCTGCGATATTTGGGGATGCTCAAATTTGTAATGTTGGATCAATATTTCCTCAGATGACCTTGAATTCGTATTGTCAATCGAGTACAGCGCTGTTGCAAGATTGTATGAACGCTCAAGACGTCTTGATTTTGGTAGACTTTCTCCAGTTTAAATGGGCGACTGGTGAACAGTTTTTTTTGAATAAAATAGTGAATCATAATATACCATCATATCATATACTAGGTTGAGAAAACTGTTATAATGTATGGTCAGAAATGAAGGCCTAGTGTCTAAAACCTGGAACGGCTCGGCACTCTGTCACTCACCTGCCATTCTGACAAGATAACAGTCATAACAGCCAAGGCAACACTGTAGTGGAATATGATGCAAGGAGACGCCAGAATTGGCATTTCATGTCAAAATTTCCTAACCTCACTGGACTTCGCCACAAAAAGCCCGTTTTCACGTAACTTGGTCTGTCAGCGTCCGTTACACCCTAGGGAACATGGCCAACCGCGTTTTAATTTCTACTGAATTTAAAACGTGATCGGCATATACCTCGATTTTCAAACAACCAATAGAATTTTTTTTACTACGATGTTTGACCAATCACGACACCTATCTCAGTGAATATCCGGCCTGCACCATACAGGGATCTCAGCAGTTATCCTTCATGGTGCAGGATATTTGATTCTCTACATTTACCATTTGAATTGAGATTGTTCATGGATTGCGAGTATAGTGTTTAACTCTATACTCAAACAGGAGCGGGTTCCAAATAATTGAGCAAAGATAAGAATGATACATATTCTTAAGAAAGGCAGTCTAAAAAACCCTGACAACTACAGAAGCATCGCTCTCATTAATTACATCTGCTAGATCTTCACACAAACTCTGTATCAAAGAATCTCTAAATTCTCCGAAAGTGCCATGATTTTACCAGAGGGTCAAGCAGGGTTCAGACACAAACGTGATTGCCTGGACAACATCTTTACTCTTAATGCTGCCACCTGTAATAATATCAGACTAAGTATAAGGAAAATATTCGGGATCTTCGTGGATTTCAAACAAGCCTTTGATACGGTCAAGCACTCAACCTTGTGGAAACAGCTTTATGTGAATGGAAATAATTCCAAACTTATCAGAATAATACAATCTTTGTACGACGGAGCCCAATTATTCTTCAAAGACACTTTCGTTACGATAATTTGGAGAATTCTGCAAGGTGGTCCTCTGAGCCCTCTTTTATTTGCAATCTTAAGGGCGGTGTTCAATTGGTAAAATAAGTGTTGCGAAATCAATCCCTGTGGGTTTATTCCTTGACGGATTCCTACTATTTTGGTCTCTTTCGAAAGCTACAAGAATGTACTTTGGTTTGAGCCCATTGTCATTTCCGAAATCCATTTTTTTTTTTAAATTTTGACATTTGAAAAAATTATTTTTGGATTTTGCAAATGGCAATAGGCTCAAACCAAAGTACATCCTTGTAGCTTTCGAAAGAGACCTAAATGGTACGAATCGGTCAAGGAGTAAACCCACAGGGATTGATTTCGCAACGCTTATTTTACCTATATGACTCCGTCCTTAAAGCCAAACATCGATGATTTCTTCAAGAAGGAAGAAGTGAGAGGAATACCGCTGGATGGTGAAACAGACGTAAGTATGCTACTCTATGCTGACGATCTGGTACTGCTGGCAGACTCTCCAGTCAATGTCACCAAAATCCTTGACACGTTAGAGAAGTTCTGCGATATTATGAGTCTTACCTTAAATACGGAGAAAACGAAATCTGTAGTCTTCAGAAAGAATCGTAGGATGAGCTCGGTTGGACCTTTCTTTCTCAAAGAAACAGAAATTGCGATAGTGAATGACTACGTATACCTTGCAATCAAATTTCATTATAGCGGAAAATGTGAACAAGCGATGACTGAGCGTGCCCAAAAGGTTCGTGCAGCTTCTGGACCCATACGGGGAATTATTCAATCATCCAAAATGACAGACTGGAACTCTATAATGAAGCTCTACAGTTCAGTAATTATGCCGACATTCAACTATGGTATAGGAATTTGGGGTTTGGGACTAGGGGAAGAGCTTGAGAAGGCTCAGAACCAGTTCTTCAGGAGTCTTTCTACCTACAGTCATCAGTACCAGGCTATATTATCAGAACGGAGCTTGGTCTGCCCAAAATCTTGGTTACCTCCCTGAGATACGCTCTATTATTATTTCTTTTATTGAAGTTACATAACATGGCAGAGATAAGATATCCGAAGAGGGCTTTGAGGAGGCTTATTCAGCTGGATGCCTTTGTTAGCACCAAGACAGAATATAATTGGTTTTCGCAACTGAGGTAGCTGCTCAGCGGGTTTAGGCTGACCTTAGATTCATCGGTGATCACGGAGGGTGTGATAGAAGATATGCTTGAGAGGGTAGGGCAGGTTTGTAGGAGTTCGGACTGGGATGCGATTCTCCTAAGTCGTTTTTATCCGGATTATAAGTACGTGATTGGAGCCAACCCCTTCATCAGATTCAATTCTTACTTGAACTGGAACATTTCACTCGAGATCAAAAGATACATAACCCAACTACGTATTAATAACACGCGGGTTTTGATCATTTTTGTCTACGAGAGCTTCTACAAAATCGAGAGAGACGTCACATGCACACTCTGCAACTTACGAAAACAGGAAAATCTGGATCACATTTTGTTTATGTGTCCATTGTATAACGGTTTGAGACCACCACTGCTCACTGGCGCGCGGGGAGACTCTCACGAGCTCCTAACAGACCCATCGAGAGAGGACGTAGTCACTTTGATCGACTATTTGCAAAAGAGCATGAAACTTAGAGCCTTCGCCATGGGAGAGTAAAAGCGTTTTCTTGCTTTCTGGATATTTTTCTTTACTTTGAACTTTTTTTTTTAAAGTTGCTACTTATGTTTCCTTTTAGTTGATTCATCTTTGTTCATAATTCTAAATTGAAACAACAATAAAGTACCGTCATCCGGGGTGAATTCGGATAGTAGGGGGGAATCCGGACAGCAGTACCTTTTTGCGCCATTTTAATCTGGGGGGGGAATGAAGTGCGAATTTCCTGAAAATAGCTGATGAAACCAGTTGACAAATGTACATTCTTCAAGTCTGTAACGTTGTACGCTGATTCCACAACAGTTAGTAACTATTTCATGCATTTAACATTTCTTCGTCTTTTCGCCCTTTTTCCAAAACGTGGAAAGAAACCTCTGTGGGGAAATTTAGGAAAGATTTTTCTTCACACCTTTAGCCTATGGTGAAAGTGCATTTTATAAAGAACATATTGCACTAAATATATCACTGTTTATGTCAATGGCTTTTTGGTGGAGGAGCCTAATAAAAAAATGTGTTCCTAGGTAGGGTGAATTCGGACGGCAGAATTGTGTATTTTTTTATGAAATATGAGTATTTTTTCATAAAATGCGAAGTTTTTGTTAATTTATTTTTCTGTATTGTCTTTTCTGATTGTTAATCAGGTTTATTGATGAATGAATTAAAATAAGTGTATAACAGCTTCTGAATATTTTGTTCAATTTTAATCCAAGAATTCAACTTTGGTGGCTCCTAGCTATGTTAGAATTCATTTTTTTTTATTTTTTCTGTCCGAATACACACCTGTGGGTTTTAGAATGCAATTTTAGGCCAAAAGAAAGGGGTGTCCATATTCACCCTACACATAGGGGTGAATTCGGACACTACTTATGTAAAAAAAAACTGATAAGGTGTAGACAATTAGTTTTTTTTTCTAATGGAGTCGATAGATGAAGTATTTTTTTTTTATTATTTTTTTTTTTAACTTACTTCAGAATTTTATTATACAAATTATGAAACTACAAAAATAATTTACAGAGAATAAGTAGTGTATAAATGAGAATAAATGAGAATTAATTGTATAAATGCTTAATTTAAATAAATCCCTGCCCCGTCTTCAGTTCCCACCCCACGAATAGTTTTTCTGGTGCCACGTAGCCTCATGCTGATCGCCCGTATTAGGCTAAATTGAATTCGCACCTTGACCCAGCACAAAATTGAAGAATAGGCCCTGTCCCATTTCTCCGCCATTGTCGAGGCCAGCCTTTTTAGGAAAACTATGAATTCTTTGTGCAACGCTCCTTCGCACGAGCATATCAGGGGAGTGAAGGAAGCTCTTACATCTTCAGCAGCTCTGTCGTACTTGAGGTGTTTTTGGCTGGCATGTTGATTGGAGATGGCCTGCCAGGAAAGATTTCGGAGGCGGTAGGAAGTAGCGTCTGCATCAATGATGCGATTATCAAAAAACGCTACCCTTCCCGCCTCCCAAACTCCCCTGACCATCAAGTCTCCTATAAGGACAGGCTGACTGGTGCGAGCGTCTGCCATTTTCATGACAGGCTCTCGAATTACACCTCCGTACACCATTTCTGCCAGACTAGCACATTCGTCCCGAAGAGCATCATGTCCTGCTTTAACGAAGCCTCCTCTTTTACACACTAGACCGTGTTGCAGGTCAAATGCAGCGCCGCAGCCGTCACACCTACTCGGCAGACCCAAAGGTTCTCTGCCATATCTGACAGCCAGTGCATCTCTGAATTCGTTCGGGGATAGATCGAATCCATTGGCTGCAGTCGAAGTATAGATGTATCTAAATTATTTTTTTCAAAATTTTCGGCTGAAAATTATGGGCGCTATTCGCTTAAAGCCTCGAAATTCGTCCGAGTTCACCCCGGATGACGGTATTATTTATTTATTTATTTATTATTTATTGCGAGGTGCAAACTGCAACGAAGTTCTCCACCCAGCACCAACACCGCAATACCGTCCATCTCGTCTCAAATGGTATGAATCAACATTGTAGTATTCTTTGATGAAAAGTAAAAGACATTTTTTTGCGTTGGTGTTGGAGTTGGCCTGTGTAAAATGACACTATGTATCTATGTGTGTTTCTACTGTTTCTATTGCAATGACATTTCTGCATAAAGTGAGCCAGATGGGCTGACATGAATTGTGCAGGTGTGACTTAAAAAAACAAACCTTATATTTTGCGAACTCTGTAAGTAAAATTTGTATTTCATTTTACACCCACCCTGTTGATAAAATGACACATTGCAACGCTGTGACAAATTGGCTATTTTGTTTCCATTTTTTATAATTCTTTCTCTTTTAATAATGTTTTTGAAAAAGAATTATCATGTTTTCGAATGTTGATTTCATCAGTTTTTGTAAAAAGCTCACTATTTTCAAATAAACACAATTTTTCAAGAAGTATGTCATTATACACTCTGCCCCCTACCTAATTGAGAAAAATTGTAAGGAATCCCCACCAACTCTAACCTGAATTGTTTCGGACTAAGCAAATCAAGGATCATTAGCTGACCCCACAGCTGCGACCTTGATAAACCTGAAAGCAACACTTATGCTATAAAATACAAAAACGCGACATAAACAACTAGTCTGTCGTAAGAATCCGTCGAAGAATCTCAAAAGTTTTCGAGCAAATGCTTCCAGTATGATCCTCTGAACAACATTCAATTTTTCTTCCAACGAAATGACGAAAATCTGCATCTTGCTCATTTTTATTGCAACAGCGAATTGTCACACTAAAGAGAAAAACTACAAGTTCGAAAAGGGTCAGATCTACCACGTCGTCGAGAAGAACCCGACGAACGGCATCATCTTCCAACACTTGAGTGGCACCTTGTAGGGGAAGGTTACTTAAAATGGGATACTCAGCTAAAACGGGATACCAAAGGTTCTGACAAAACCAAGTATCGCCATCTAACCCAATATTCACCGAACTCAAGCTCTAGTCTAATGCAACGGTCAAACGTACTTTCAAGTTGACAGCTGAAGCGCGAGCCGTACCAGGTAGGTTTTATGGTTTTCAGATTTTCTGATCTAATATCAAGGGTTCATATTAGTAAGAATTGCGTGCGAAGTGAAAGGGAGAACATGTTCATTATTTATTTACCTCAAGCCAAGATATGAAGTATTGATTTGACCAACAAGTTTTTTTGATTTATTTTGGGGTTACGTGAAAAAAAAATTCGAATGTCAAATATGAGTGTTCGGGTAAAACGGGATTTTTGTCATCCCGTAAAACGGGATATCCCAGATGCGTGGGGTGCAGAAGGTGGGTTCATGATGCCTGCGCCAGGGCAGATGAAGAAGGAGAAGATTTTCTTTGTGACTTCTGCCTCGAAGTCTGATTTTTTTCTTTTTTTCTTTTTTCTTGTCTTATGCATAATTTAAGAATGTTTATTTTGCTTTTGTCTTGTTACCTAAGAATGGTAGTTGATGTTCATATTTTATATGTCTGTTATACCTACCTAGTAGTTTCCATAATAAAAACTTGGAATTTGGATGTCTGGTTATCATATTCCTAATAGACTAGTCAAATCTATCAATTTCAATTACTATCCCATTTTAAGGATATGAGGTATCCCGTTTTACCGTATGGGTTCCCTAAAATGGGATACTTGCACATTTCTTGGAAAAGTAGTTATATTTCGGAAAATTCATTTTCGTTCCAAAAACTCTTTAGGGTTATGATATAAAACAGAGCAAGGAATAATTAGACATAATTAGATGAGGTTTGCTTTATCCAGCTATTATTTCTAAGGGTTCAAACCTTAAGTATCCCATTTTAAGTAACCTTCCCCTACTCCGAATCGCTGAGCCAGCTGCCAAGCTACAAGACAGATCTACTCATCAAGCTATCACATCTGGACCGAATCGAAAGCAACGCCCTGTGCTCTTCGCCATTTGAAAGAGTAACCTTTTCTAAATCGAATCTGTCGTCCGAACTGACTGGATCCGTTTTCGGAACTTCTTGCCCCAGCTTGCGGTACTTCCTCTACGACGCCGAGGGCACAACCTCGGACGCTACGGTAGCCGACGATCTGTTTTCGGCCACGAAAAACTTGACGAAAATCGTCCTGTGGCACCTGCGAAAACTCGAAACGATCACCAAAACGTTCCTGCAGGGCCTGAACCGGCTGGATACGTTGAGAGTTTCACATTGTTCGCTCAATGCCATAGAAGCGGGAGCTTTCGACGACCTGACCAGCTTGGAACATTTGGATTTGAGCGCTAACAAGCTGATAAGTTTCGATGTTTTGTCGTTGCCGAAAAAGCTCGTGCGGTTGGAGCTGGACCGCAACGAGCTGAAGAGTTTTCCGTGGGAGGACCTGGTCGATCTGAAGGGACTGGTGTGGCTCGACGTGGATCAGAACCGACTGGAAGCGGTGGACGAGACGAAAATTGCACAGCTGCCTAAATTGGGAGCGTTCTTTTTCCAGTACAATCAAATGAGCTGTGAAGTGGTGAAGGAGAAGGCCGCCAAGATCAGGCAAAGTAATCGCGATATTGATCTTTCGGGTTACTACGAAGAAAGGTGCTAAAACTGCAATTTTTTTTCAATTTTGATTTGGCATAAGGCGTTATGCAATAAAAAGCTCTTGGATAGTTTCTTTTTATAGTGATAGTTGTGATAGTAAAAAAAAGAAAATAAATAACTAAATGACTTTTGATGGTGTTGGATCTTTTATCCGTTATCAGAGCTCTTATCCAATAACAGAGCCTATGCGGAAGCACGTAATCAAAATAATATACCGGCGTTATGATGACTATTGGGTATTAGAAAGCCCCATTTTTAAGATATATGGGCAGGGGGGGCGACGAAGTGATTTTCAGGAACTGTCTGTGATAGACTAATCAGTAAAAATTATCAACCAGTGAGTGTGCACTGTAGGTGTGTTTTTAAGGATTTGGGCCCGTCAATGCAAGCCTGAAAGGGGCCCGGGATTCGCGAGCGAAGCGAGCGTAATAGCGCCGCAGGTGAAAATTTTTCGATAATAATATTATTGATGATAATAATATGTAAATAAAGCCTTGAATCAAGTCAAAAGCGAATGAAAAAACTGACTTCTGGTAATTCGAGCTATCGCTCTTTCCAGACCAGACCGGCCACTTCTTTCCGGCCGTTCATTGCCACTTGCTATCAACCATCTCTCAGCATGTTGACCTCGATGTTGACATCCAACACCAACAGTCAACAGGCACCACTGCAGCTCTCAAATAACAAAATCAATCTGCGGGCCTTGTGCTCCAGTAGTAGGTAGAGTTGAAAATTATTTTAATCGAGATCTGACAAAAGGGCCCACAAGCATCGAAGGTCTCAAATGACAAAATCAATTCGCGGGCCTCTTGCTCCAGCTCATGTTAGTCCTAATTTTTTTTACCACTGTATCTATCATTTTACGATAGATTTTTTTTCAAGCTCTAACAAAAAGGCCCGCAAGCATCCGAAGGCCCGTCGATGCCTCGATTGCCTCGCATTGATTGCATCTCTACGTTAAATACGCCTTTGCTGCACTGAATTTCTGTTCACGATACAGGGCGAGGCATAAATGACAAAAATACAGTTTCCTCCAATTACGCCTGTAAAATATTCCATTGGTCCCTGAAGCAATTTGGAACAAGATATGCCTCTTTTCGTTTCCATTAAGGTTCATAGAAAAAAATTAAGTGACGTTTTTGAAGAACAATGAGTTCTTGAGATTTACAATCAATCACCTGTATATTAAATGAAAGTTTAGTGCACACCCTAGTGATTAGTCTATTACAAACAGTTCCCGAAAATCACTTCGACTTACAAAAATAGAGGGGAGCGAAGTTCCACCCTTTGAACTCGCCCATATCTGTGAACAAGCGAATATGCCTCATGAGCATGAGGCTCAGTAGCGCACTTTCTTTTTGAAGAGTTAGTGAACGCAAGATGTTTATTATAGGGTTCTACCCTTATTTGGGCAGAAATTTCAATATAGCGGCCAAAATAGCGTCAGAATCATGAAATTTGGCTCAAAATTCAAAATGATCATACTATAGACAAGGGTAAGTTCCAAGTTTCATGAAAATCGTTCCACTAATAAGAGATCTCAATATGGCGGCCAAGATGGCGGCATAATGTTGGAATTTGGCTGGAGAATAAGAATGATCATACGAAACAAAGGTAAGTCCCAAGCTCCACGAAAATCGTAAAGTGACAAGAAATTTCAATATGGCGGCCAAGACGGCGGCAGAGCATCATTCGTCCAAAATCGGATGTATTTTGATGAAGTTCACATCGCCTGTGAATTCCACTCAAATCGGACCACTTTCAGAGAAATTCAAAATGGCGGACCAAAGATAGCGGCTAAGTGACAAAAATCATTGGTCAAATTTATATAGTGGACACGTACGCATTTGATTGGCATTCGCACCACATCGATATCTCTTTTCGCTGAGGCATAATTCTCCTAGTTCTATTATTTTGAAACATGTTTAATATGGAGAATATATGGCGCGATGTGACGGAGAAAAAGTGTCTGCCCTGACCGGGACTCGAACCCGGGTCTTCCATTTGCCGGATGGATACTCTGACCACTAAGCTATCGGGGGAGACAACAGTTTTCCCGCCATATGCCCATATGAGAGCCGCCACAAATACAATATGGCAGCGGGGCAATAATTGTCAAAAATTGGATAGATCTTGATGTGGTTAACATTGCCTGCAAATTTCATTTTAATCGGATCACTTTTAAAGAAATTCAAAATTACGGATCAAAAATGGCGGCAAAATAACAAAAAACTAAAAGTCAAATTGACATTCTGGACATATGTACTATTGATCAGCGTTTACACCACATCGATATCTTTCTTCCCTGATGAGTTATCCCGGGTACGGACGGACGGACGGACAGACGGACGGACAGACGGACAGACGGACGGACAGACGAACGGACAGACGGACGGACAGACGAACGGACAGACGGACGGACAGACGGACGGACAGACGGACGGACAGACGGACGGACAGACGGACGGACGAACAAAGTGAAGCTAAAGCGCTTTTTTCCCATTTTTTGGGAATGTCGGGCTCATTTTTTCGGAATTTTTTGAAAATCAAGGTGTATTTCAAACTTTCATCTATGCTAGGAGACTCAGTTTTTGATGCACTATAACATGACAACATCAATGGCCTGGTAAGAAAAATCGCAAAATTTCGATGGCAGTGAACGTGTTAAATATTTTTATCATGTTCTTGAGTGGATTCTACAGGGTTGGACTGTTGGATACTGGTTGTTGCAAACTTTGATTCTTCATTAGAAATGAAGTTGAAAAGTAAAAAAAACTAATGGTCCTAAAATGCTTTCAAAACGATACTTACCGTCAGTTCCATAAAGTAGATGATCAGCGATCAAGACTGATTGCAGATTAACTGAACTTTTTTCTGCTAAATGCTAGGCGATTAACCACAAAAAATGCCTGAAATCTGTACTGGATCCATCATTTTTCCATTATTGACAGATAAACAAGCATTTCTCTTGATCAGTAAGCTACAAATTGACAAACAAAAATCGCGAATCAACTGATTTCGCATTTGTGGAACCCAGGGCTAGTTGACTTTTCAAAATCGGTTTCGTTTACCGTAACTTTTGAACTGTTCAATCGATTTCAATCAAATTTTGAACAAAGTTGATTCAAATACCTAAGTCACTGTCGAACAAGAATAATGCGTACATATCACATATATATCTGAGGATGAAGATAACAGAGAGTACCTTGCCCGTTTACTCCTGTTATTTAGCCCTTAGTTATTTTTGTACCTATGAATTCCATGTAGCTGCAAGTTTGATGATTGTTATGATTGTTGTAATGCATTCGTATCGAGTTCGTAGGCACACGTGCAACTTCGTGAAGATATACAGGTGGTCCAGTTTTTGGTTCATTAATTTTGAGAGATGACAGAATCAAAAATGAACGACAATTTCCGGGAAAAAAATATTTCAGAAGTGCATAATAACGGAGATACAGTCCTTCAAAGTTGGAAATGGAAAATAAATAGTTTTTTTTCTGATTTTGTTGAAAGAACCAAAGTTTACTTGAGCGAGTCTCTATCGAACGATCGTAACGCATTTCATCAAAATTATCCAGAGGGTCAGATAATAAGAGACACCACTTTTTTTGCCCCCTAGTTTTCCACTCCCTTAAAAATTTTCACAAAATGTTCATATTTTTGGGTTCTATGTTCAATTAAGAAGAACAAGTTACTCTTGCAAAACTTTGATTAGAGGTTTCGTTCTCGAGTTATTTGTGTTTGAAACTTTGAAAACAACTTGAGATCTTCACTTTCAAGAGCTTAAAAATTTTGTTCCCTGAAAACTTCTTGTTTGTCAGCAAAAATGGTGGTTAATCAACTTGGAACCCCTAGACTTAGAACACCTTTCAGTTGAGATGTTGAGAAATCATGAGTTCCATTGGATTTTTACTTTTAGGCATTTGAAATGAAAGTGATGTTGCCGAAATGTTTTCCGAAATTTCAAACCCAAATATCTCGAAAACGAAACTTCTAATGGAAATTTTTCAAGTGTAACTTTTTCTTCCAAAGTAAAAGTGAAACATAAAACTCAAAAATATGAACAATTTTTAGAAATTTTCAAGGGGGTGAGAAATAGAAGGACAAAAAGAGGAGTGCCCCCTATAATCTACGCCCCCGGATAATTTTGATAAAACTCGTTATTATTGTTCGATAGAAACTCGCTTATGTAAACTTTGGTTGAAATTTGAACAAAATCGGTTGATCGTTAAAAAAAACGATTTTTTATTCCCAACTTTGAAGAGCTGTATCTCCGTTATTATGCATTTCTGAAATATTTTTTCTCGAGACAGTTCCCTTTATTTTTGATTCTCTATCATCTCTCAAAATGAATGTATCAAAAACTGGACTAGGGCTGGGCGATTGTGAGATTTCACAATCGACAATCGATTGTTGGAAAACAATTGATTTTACCGATTATTCGATTGTTTAGATTTATCGACTGTCCAATAATCGATTATTTCGATTAATCGATTGTTCAATAATTCATTATTTTGATTATTCGATTGTTCAATGATCTTTTTTTTATTATCCTCTTGTCTAATAAATCGCTTATGTCGATTTCGATTATTCAATTATCGCAAATCGATGGACTTGAGCGTATCGAATCGATTGCGTATCGTATGCCTAATAAAGAGCTCGATCATATTACACTCGCCATCTTGAGGGAAGGGGGCTTTGGTAGCTCTATGCCATGAGAACAAAACAATATTATAATAGTCGGAATTATCGATTATCGCACAATTGATTTACAGACTATACAGGGTGGTGAAAATTTCGTTGCTCACCATTGGTATCTTGGAAACGGTAAAAGATACGAGGTCGGTTAAATTAGAAAAAGTTGCGCATTTTTGTGGTGATAAGGAATCTGAAATGAAACTTTGGATATTTTGATTGGTTTACGATTAATCACGAAAAAACTGAAAATTTTGATTTCAAAAATTACTTTTTATCTTTCCAACCGTTCAGGCTATTTCAATCAAACTTGGTAGTTTTATGTTTTTGATCACTCCGAGTCGATCAACGTTGACAGAAATTTCCCAGGCCCTCTAGATGTCAAATAATAATAGTCAACTTTTGTTTTTCTTATGGCCGCCATATTGGGTTTTTGCAATAATAGATAGAGAAAAAAATTAGCTTTCCGAATTAGTAACCAACAACATGTTCTTTTTATGACATTTTCAGCGTCAAATTTTGAAATTTTCGTAAATTACTTACAAAATCAGGAATGCTTTGAAAAACAATTGAAATATTATCAATAGCAACAACAAAAAAAGCCAGATTGTGTTCAATTGACGTATCTAAGGGCTCGATATCAAGTTGCAGGCGCGAAGGTTGGGACGGCGTAGCTCGCCAAATACAGCGCGGTCTGATTGGTTCGTATCCGCCGTTGCTATGATAACGGCACTTACGGCGGTCTCAGTCCCAACTTGGTATCGAGCCGTAACTTCCTAATCGTGTTTTGTGCTTGTTTGTACCGAGAGTTCATAAATTAAATGAGTCAAGGGTGCCTGTGAATTCAAAAACGTCTGTCGAAACTAGAGTAATCCTTACTCCTTTTCTAATAAATTTGTCAAATTTTAACAAGAACGATGTTAGTTCCGACAGACGTTTTTGAACTCACAGACACCCTTGACCAATTCAGTTTATGAACTACCGGTACAAACAAGCACAAAATACGATTAAGAAGTTAGATACGTCAATTGCACACCATCTCTGTCCCTTTTTTGTTGTTGCTATTGATAATATTTCAATTGTTTTTCAAAGCATTTCCGTTTTTGTCAATAATTTACGAAAATTTCAAAATTTGACGCTAAAAATGTCATATAAAGAACATGTTGGTTACCAATTCGGAAAGCTAATTTTTTTCTCTATCTATTAGTGCAAAAATTCAATATGGCGGCCATACAAAAAACAAAAGTTGACTATCATAATTTGACATCTAGAAGGCCTGGGGAATGTCTGTCAACGTTGATCGACTCGAAGTGATCAAAAACATAAAACTACCAAGTTTGATTGAAACAGCTTGAATGGTTGGAAAGATAAAAAATAATTTCTGGAATCAAAATTTTCAGTTTTTTCGTGATAAATCGTGAACCAATCAAAATATTCAAAGTTTCTTTTCAGATTCTCAATCGCCACAAAAATGCGCAACTTTTTTCTAATTTAACCGACCTCGTATCTCTTACCGTTTCCAAGATACCAATGGAGCATCGAAATTTCCACCACCTGTATACCTAGTTCACAATCGAAGAATGGATATCATCGATTTTGGAATACATATAACCAATTATTACATAATGGATTATTCCAAATCATCGATTAGTGAAAAATCGATTGATCGAAACAATCGATTATTGGACAATCGAATCGAAACCAACGGTTATTTGACAATCGATTAATCAAAACAATTTATTATTGGATAATCAATTAATCGAAATACAAATAATCGATGTTCCGCACAGCCCTAAACTGGACCAGCCTGTATAGAGTTATGTCATAATCGATTCCTGGGCGATCAAGGACCATGAAAAATTATGGTGGAATATTGGCATCTTCTGCGTGCAGGCAAATATGGTGGAGGCGCCAAAATGGGCTTCATCTGATGATAAGAAACTGGCTGTAGCTTGTTTGTTTTTCAACGGATTTCAACATCTCGAACGTCATTTTGTAGGCAAAAGAATGGACCTATTTCTTTTTCACGCCCATTTTGGGTCCTATCGCCGCTCATTGGCGAGATTTGCCTCACAATCTCCCGTAGCAACTCTGTCAGTGTCATTTATTACCCCTGACAACGATATGTTACAATTTGTCATCAGTTGTCAGTAGAGCAGAACCAAAATGTGGAGCAAAAGTCTTGCCACGATGCAAACCTACAGACTCGACAACGCTTCACTTGTTCATAAGTGTAAGCATCAAATGACGGGGACCAACGTGGTAAGGGGTTGAAGTATGGTGCGGAAGGATATTTTGAAGACGTACTTGTGAATAACCTGAAGGTAGAAGTGAAGTGCTACAGGAGCCAGAAAAAGGAACAAGCTCCTCAAGAAAATGTTCGGAACAGCATTTGTTTTCAGTGTCTTCTTTGTACCAATCACTGATGAATAGAAATCTTCCGCTCTGAAGTGCCGTAGGCACACCTAAGATTGAAGCAAAATAGTGAGGTTTTGTTGTGAAATTACAGTAGTAATTGCCAAATAGGAAGCTGAGGTAGCATTCCCAGCACTTTGAACGGTAATTTGGACGCCCCCGCTTTTGGCCTTGCAAGTACAACTTGTAAAACAGCTGAAGTTGTTTCGTTGGCGTTTGATGCCGGCATCATGTCTTCCAGTGGCGGCCATCTATTTATTTCGCTTATTTTTGTCGGCAGGAAGACCGTGGAATGAAACATTTGGGGGAAATACTCTCTTGGACTTTGTGCGGACAACTTTTCACACAGCAAAAGCGCATTTTTCGAATTGTTCGATCAGTGTAGCGACACGACACATGTTGCAGTCATAGTGACAGTGACAATTCTAATTTATTGTGACAGTAGGTTTGTTCGCGTCGCATGAACCTTCTGCACTTTTCTGCCCTAAGTGCACTTTACCGTTCGCGTCGCAGAAAAAGTACAGTTTGGTGGTGTTCGCGTCGCCGAAAAAGTTCTCAGTGCCAGAAAAAAGTGCTGCACCTTCTACACCCAGTCGGAGGGTGGTGCCAAAAGTTCAGAACCCAGAAAGTTTGCCATTTATGACATTTGGATGATTTAGCGCCTGATTTGACGTTAGCTTCTGTCTGTACGATGGACTTGTGGAAAGTTGCTGAAGAAGGAGACCTCGTATATTTTGGCGATCAAAGAAGAAAGATCCACCAAGAAGTGGAATGACTTGTTTTACATAATTTTTATTTGCCTTCTTCATGGTGTTGAAATATAACGTCCGTCCGTAAAAAATGTCTGTTTCTCTGTCATCGTCCTCGTCGGTGGAAAGTTGCTGAAGAAGGAGACTTCGTATATTTTGGCGATCAAAGAAGAAAGATCCACCAAGAAGTGGAGAGACTTGTTCTACATAATTTTTATTTGCCTTCTTCATGTGTTGAAATATAACGTCCGTCCGTAAAAATGTCTGTTTCTCTGTCATCGTCCTCGTCGGAAGAAGCTATGTTGTGTGTAATCAGTCCAAACATCATCATAAGAGCGTTTCGGTTCTGCTTGGCGATTGCTTCGCTCTTGGCAGTCTTGGCACAGCTCTTGGCTTTGCTCGACATTTTACAAATGAATTCTGAAGCTATCACTCAGAATTCGGAAAGTATCAACACTGTCAACTATCAACTATCAAATCTGGTTCTACAAGATTTATTGCACTAAACCGTTCGCGTCGATTTGGTGTTTTAATCTGCACCAACTACACCTCGTACATGTACTTCAAGGTTCATATGAACTTTTGGGTGCCAAAGGTTCATGCGACGCGAACAAATCTCTTATCGTCTTCCTTGAATTTCGCGCCTAACAATTAGAGGCATTTGATTGGCCAGGGGTGTGGCTTAAAATTATTCATCCTTGTCTGAACGTCTCTGTTCCCCATAAGAAATAGGTCTATTCTTCTCTTATTTGATGTCTGAATTTACAACGTCATTTCGGAAAACTGTCAAAATTGTCTTCATAAGATTATGCTAAATTCCGGCGTTTTTTGACGGTTTTTTCCGGTCAATGTGAAGTGGAAGCATTTTATATGCAAATGGAAGTTCATTCACTTCTCTACAATTTGACACCTTACTCGTCTACGTGCTACCTCCAGTTCTTGGGTTATGGCTTCCAGAACTCTCTGAAGCATCAACTTTTGGCATCCAATCAGCATGTCCAGTTGATCTCAGCTCCACGGCGCAATCAAATTATCCATAAATAATGATCAGCTGTCAACCACTGACCAATAGAGTATTATACTATTTTTTTTTCTCGTTGAAAATCAAAAGTACACATAAAAATACTAAGGCTAAAGTACCTATAAACTTTTTTATTGATTGATTTAGCTATTAAAAAAAATAATATAGAAAACATAAAATTTGAATTTGGCGCGTGATACCGGCGTGACGTACTTTTGTGGCAAGATGTGCTAATGGTCATGATATTGAAGTATGGATATATCACAGAACTACGACTTTTGCTTGCGCATGCACGCAAATAAAATAGGAGGCGAGATCTGACTTTTCAAATTTGTGACACTGGCACATGTAAACTTTCCCTGTGAAACTTCGGAGCATCGAGATGAATATGGTTTTTCGCAAGCTTCTTCGGATAATCTTCTTCAAGTAGATGGTAAAATGACTGCACAATAGTTTGCTAATAATCCTGACTGCATGAGTGCCAGTAATCCTGACTGTATGAGTGCCAAAATGAAAGAAGTCAAACTCACGAGGCAAGTACCCCATAAACTTATAAAAAATCACTTCAGTACAATCTGTGTCAAGCAGGTACTTATATGTAATCACTTTTCATTAAATGAGAAGTGTATTTCTTTGATTTGCAGAGCTGGTCAAGAACACTACGGGACGAAGCCATTATTTGAATGGTTCAAGCGAAAAGAGACCAAGGCGGGTGTAAAGGTGGATGAAATTCGACAGAAAGATTACCATCTTTGTGTTGACATGAATGAGGACCGAGAAAAAATTATCTCGTTAACATGCACAGACTGTGTAGCAGCTCCAAGTACTTTTCTACTAACGCAGACATGACTATGGCATTAAGAATATTAGGAGTACCAAAAAGAATATAAGGTACGATAAATCAAGAAACGGAGCTGTACCTACTAGTGATAATAATAATTACAGGTGGATGGAAGCATCCAACCGAGCATCCAACAGCTTTTCTATTTTGGTTACACCATAGAAGTGTATAGCCAGCCACAACCTCTACTAGTAGAAAAGTCTTCAAAATCAGAAAGAGCTGGAAGAAGAAAGACTTTTCCCATCCATACATGAGTACATACCGTACCCACTATCCCTGCAGAACGTGATCCGTGTGTGATATTTGTTGATAAAGAGTAATTTTTTTACCCTCTCTTCAACTTTTGAATAAAAAGTATAAAAAGCAAACTTAATATTCATTTTAATTTTATTAACGGGCCATGTACAATATTGAGTCCACCGACAATAATTATAATAATGTAATCCAATAAATATAACAATCTGTTCTCCCATCTAACTTCTTTGCCAAGTTGTTCCGAAGATGACGCACTTGGTGGTCTCGCCAGAATCCACCTCATCCCAGGTAATACATTGGTCGCTTATTGATATTCAAAAGATTAGGAGCTTCTTTTTCTACTGGTTTCTTCTTTCGGAGGCCTCTCTGAGCTCAAGAGCAGTGAGGACGATGAAGAGCTTGCAGATGGTAGATAGTCCGATGCACTCTGTTGACCTTGACTGAGTGAACCGTCATCAGAAACTGTGTGAACCAACATACTCAGTAGCACTCAGCAGCTTGTTGTTTTGTGCGCATGTGAGTTCTTGCAGAGGTTCTTGGGATAAATTTCATTGGCCCACCAACATTTGAACTAATACTTCTGACTTTTGCTTCAAAGCTGAACTGGATACACTTGTTGGCAGACATTTTTGAGACCACAAATTTTCCCGACAGTGAATGTATAGGAGTTACGGTTGATGCTGCCGGTCTAGGTGGAGATGTCATAGGGATGGGGTTTTCAAGGATATCTTCACTTCTTATTTCTTGAACCATCTTATTCCTGTGGTCTTCTCATATAAAGAGTCCTATCATAGGAAAATCGACGATCACTTTCTGCCCACGCTGAACCAGACTCTCGGTTTTGCCGGTTGGTTCGGATTGACCATAACAAATAGTGGTACATTGCCTAAGCGATTGTCGCGTAATGGCACAAAACACATGTTCACACGCCGAGACATTTTTCAAGTTTGTCTCTGCTGTCACCACTGATCACACTTCTGTCAGCACCAGACAGCACTGTCAGCATTTCAAGCCTGGCTCAGATTGCCAACTTCCGACATGACTTTCTGGCGCTGTCTCACTCATAAGTATTCTCATCCTGCAATCGCCCCATACCTACGTCACACAGTAGTGGGGATAGGCCAGAGGGGGGCCAAATTCAGCCGCGTTTTGACAAGTCATGGTTCATTATTCAATTTACAAGCTACCAGGAGATATTTCAGGGAAATAAAAAAATACGGGTCCCTTCGTTTTTCATGGACTATTCATTGAGAAAGTTTGACCAACTTTTCTATGAAAATATAATACTCTATTATCCAGGAAGTCAATTTTGGTAATGGTTGTTATGCAACCATACAGGGTGAACTCTAAGGGCAAATTGACTTTGAAAAGGAATAGCTCAAGAACCGTAAGTCTCACATAGGTGATTCAGATGTCAAATTTTAGAGAATTTAATGAGTCGTTTTGTAAATTCAGGTATGGAATAAGAAGATAATTCTTTTGTCTACAAAATGACGTGTGTTCCAGATGCTAAAATCTGTTGAAAAACAAACGAGCTACACAGCCAGTTTCCTATTACCAGATGAAGATCATTTTGGCGCCTCCACCATATTTGCCTGCAGCGGATACCAATAGGTATTCCACCATAATTTTTCATGGTCCTTGATGGCCCAGAAATCGATAAGACACAAGTCTATATATCTTCATGAAGCTGCACACAAGCTGCACATAGGTGCCCCCATTAAAATAAATAGCCTTCGCTCTACCGTATGAGGAGTCTTGAAATTAGCTAAAGCACTTAGAAACGTGCAAAGTTTGATTTTGCACTCATATAGACACTTGTGATATAAACACTCCCCCTAGACTTCCTTGACAAAAAGTCACAATAACTTGATGAGAAGATGTTTTTATTTTTTAAATAAAGACAAGTTTCATTCCTTGATTTGAAAAAGCCCAGTACGATTTTTCGGAAGAAAACTAATTGAAAAACCAATATAAATTCGCTAAAAGCTGAAGAAGAAAATTTAAGACAGTTTTGAGGTCGTATTTTTTCACTAAAAACAGTAGTTTTTTTTTATCGTACACGATCTGTAGATGCATAGCAGCTTTTTCGGTTTTTTCCCTAATTCGAAAATAAGTCTGAAAGAATAATTTAGAGGAAGCGCGGCGCAAAAATCAAAAATTCCTGCAGAGGCCGGCCTGGTTCCATGACCCTGTCCTAACCGTTTCTCATGATGCTCTCGCGCGCTTCACACCCCCCACCACGCCTCCAACCTGTTCCAGTGTCAGTGTGCATATGAATGGATCGGCCAACGTGGAACTGATTAACCTAAATCAAGCACAAGCTGAAAGCTAAACGTCAGCAAGTCGTGATAACCCAAACATTTTTCCTGCTTTTGTACGCAAAAGGTGAGTCCTACAATAATTTTCAAATGCATTTAAAAATAGATACTCGCCTACCTCGATAAACAAACAAAATTATTCCAACCGAAAGCAAATATTGTTTGAATAAATGGACACATCATTCTTTACTACACAAAACTACAGTACCTACCTGTGAGTATACACAAATAATACGCCCCGTTTTTAGATGGTCAGGCAGCTCAAAGGAGGCAAAACGAAAGAAACAGCCAGGGAGAAAAAGCAAAGGAAAAAGGAATTCGCAGATGTCCAAAAACAAGTCACCACCATCGTACTTCCGGCCCTCATAGTCGTCGCAGCGTTTATAGTGGCGTATGTTTACATGAAAACACGACCTTTACCTTGACCAAATAATAACAAATAAAAAAACGCACCAGTAAAAATGTAGCTTTTAGTTTTATTTTTTCTTTTTCTTTTGTTTTTTTTTTATAAATAATACATCGTACAGACTTGTGTTCACAAATTTTACATCAATATAATATAAAGGGCGCTTGGGGGATCACGGGGGGGGGGACATATACACAAAGAGGGGGGCCGCGTCGTCGTCGATCAATCAAAACATTCACGCTTTTTCGTAATATAATACAAAATTTGTACAATAATAATAAAAGATCTCCCAAATATGTGTGGTACAATAAAAAAATATCGCATTAATAATATATAAATAAATATTAGAAGGGTAACCCGGCGAGAGGGTTACTAAAGAAGGGGGACTAAGTCTTGGGTCCCTAGCACTAGTGACAGAGCGCGGTAATATTTACATCAAGTTGGTGGATGCGGTGGTTGTGTTCAGTATGTCTGACTAGATTTTTTTCGACTAGCATGAAACAAAAATGCCCTTTGACTTTGAAATGTCAATTCAAGAGACAATCACATAGTGTCTGTTTTTCTGACATCCATGCGCTGTCAGTGTCAAGTTCTGAATGTTTACCAGCGTTCATAATTTATGAGGTTTTCACAGAAAAAATTCCAAAAGATTTAGATAGTGCATTAAAAAAAAATTCCAGGTTGAAATAGAATTCGTAGATATCCCATTTTACGGGGAAATCCCAGAATATCTCGAGACGTCTGACACTAAAAATGCAGATGTCGGAATATATAGGTAGGTACGTATTCAAGTTACCATGGCTTAAGTAACCATAGTAACCATGCTTCAATAAAACCTCAAATGTGCAACTGTCATTTTCTGACGCCTCTTTTGTAAAAAAGAACTAAATAAATAACCATGATGAAAACCTTTTTCTTGCTGTAATAATTAAAACAGTAATAGATTTTATTCAATTTCGACATATAGAGTGGTGTTTATCTCTTTGTTTAGAGAGTATTAAAGCAGTTGTTATTGATAACCTCAAAAAAATAGAAAATAAAAATTACATTTATCTGTTAACTATTATTCCAATCTGGGCAAACTTGAAGATAATGAGTCTACTTTTGTTTAATTAAAGATTAAAACAGGTTGATGACTAAGTACCTACTGATATAACAACTGAGCCAATTGTATCGAGATTTTACGAGAAAAACACTTGGATCATAAATACTGGTTTGCCAACATAATGTCGAAGTACTATCTATGCAGTATTTTTTTCTGTGAAAGGTACAATTTACACAGAACAAGTATGAAATTGGCCGATTGCAAGTGGCGTTGACACTTACGTCAACAGTGTCAATGTCAAACAAAGCTTAAATGTAAGTGATCTGTCATTTCCATCTGATTACTATTTTTTAATTGAAATACCATTTCATTTTGGTTACACATGATGTTCGCAACAATATATAAAACTGCATGCCTCCCCCCCTTTTCTTTTTAGACGTCTGGTCATTATAGGGACTTCGGCAAATTTGTACCGGAGTCATGTCCCTAGAACATACAATTTCGATTTTCACCCACGAATTTCATGCAATTCCTTTCCACTGCCTGGTAAATGATGAGTTCAACTGACCCAATCTCAGTCAACTTATAATTATTTTGGGTAAAAAGCTCGTTATTTTATCAAAGCCATATACCTAATGTAGATCTTACTTGTCTATATGAATGAAATTCAAGGCCTGAAAACAGACCCAATGAGCCAAAAAAAAAATTTATAGATCTTTTGATTGAGAAAAATTGACTGAGAAATAGACTAAAATTGGTCACCTGTCTAGGTCATCGTCTCTCGTCACTATATACACCACAGGATCTGTCCCATATCTAGAACTTGAGATGTAGTACTAGGTGCTCTAAGCTCTTCCAGGCCAGGCCCATAAAATCTTAAGGACCTTAAAAATCTCTTTCTGGAGGTTCAAGAAATTATCCCAGCCTGGGATATTTCCATTGTCTGGAATCCCGATAACGTTTGCATCTTCCAGGATCCCAAGTAGATACACAAAAAAAAACTGGTTGAAAGCTGGCATCATTTTTTCAATGCGTTTCAAGATGGCGGAGAAACAAATGAAGCAGCAACTACTGTCAACTTCATTTCTCCCATGGGCGCCATATTGGATTTTGCACCTTACCTATCAAGTTTTTCTAATTATTTCGGATAGTGTTGTTACACAAGATAGTTGTTTTTTTTAGATTTCACAAAATTCCACAGGTATTTTCCAATTTAGCGAAGTGTGCTTTGGAAACAAAAGCGACATTTTTGTTTTTTATCATGGCTTCTTGCCAGCTACCACCACCCCAGAGAAAACTGTACGATGATTCAAAATGAAACAAAATTATGAATTCGTTGAAAAAATAGAACAGAAATTGAGCCGGCCATGCGAAATCATGCACTCTTTTAATTAATTGAGTTTCTTCCCTGATTAGGTACGATGACGTCAGTATCACATTAATATTTTTGTTTGGTTTGTCTGAATTTTTTTTCAATATTCCAATAAATATGTGATTTGATAAAGTACCCCTTTTTTAACAAACAACATTTCTGTTAACTGAAGGGGCAAGAGGATGAAGGGGTTGAGTAACACTTTCTAAAAAAATTCAACTTTGGCAAGGATGGAGGAGTTATATGCATATGTGACCGACAAAATTATTCAGTTTTTCAAAACAATTGAATTGAAAGAAGACCCCAAATGCTCTCGCTAAAATCTAATGATCTCAATAAAATGTCTTTGAAGCATAACCTCTTCATCCCTCTTGCTCCTTCAACTGTTTCTCTCTGACAGTTAACAGTGACAATAACAGGTTGACAGGTTCCAGCTCAATTTTTTGTTTGGTTTTTTAAAGCAAATATATAATCATTTTCATTCAAATTCGAATACATTTCCCCTAATTTTCTATGTTTTTCTCATTTTGCACCAGACTTATCATAACAAATTGTCAAGATAACAACAGTCAAAGGATTCAATTTTAATAATAAACAAAAATGTCGCTTGTTGCTTTGATTCCAAAGCGTATAGTTACTTCACAAAATCTTATAATTCCGTGAGAATAATTAATCGAAATAATTAATTAATTCCGGATACATGGTTAATCGAAAAGAGAAAAAATTGATTCGAAATTGCAAGAATCCAAGATGGCGTCCGTTGAAAATTAATTAAATTGACAGTTGTTCCTACGTCACTTTGAACGGTACTGGGAGGGCAATTCAAACTCGGATTCATCTTATTGGCTGCATTCATCCGAACGTCTAAGATCCGAACTGAGGAATCAGGCCGCGCAGTCACGCGATTGGTTCAAATTTAAATTTGGACCAATGACGTGACGTGCTCATAAATCGCTTACTTCGATTGAACCTTTCAACCTTTGCTGAAATGTCTATTCGTTATTCAGATTGATTGACATGTCGTATGAAAAAATGACATTTGGTTTGAAATTGTATTCAGCGAGTAGTTAACATCCAGTTCAACATCCAAGCTTAATAATGAAAATTGGATGATTAGTTGTAATGCTGAGCTCAATTCGACTAACCGAACGCTAGGTTTGTTCCATTAAGAGGTTTAAAACTAGTCAGAGCCAATAGGAATCGAGAAAATCAGTTTGCGAACTGATTTGGGCGCTTTTCATTGGCTCTGACTAGTTTGAGATGTCTGATGGAACAAACCTATCATTTCCAACCAAATGTCAATTCTTGTTGCCGCCCAAGATGTTAATCAATTTACGTTTCACTTCTATCTGTATTTCATCTCTTGTCATTCCACATTGTCTTTATCCGTAACTTTGCGCCACCTGACTTGAAATCGAGCCGTTAGTGTCTACCTTTTTGCACTGCCGATTCAACGATGAAAATAGGCAACCAATTATACACTTTGGGAAAATATCAAGAAATCAAGTTTTGTTTTTTGTTTCGCAAGGTGATCAACTGGTTGCTTTTGAAACTTGGCCACGTTCGAGATTCAGTAAAGATCCATAATTATGTGATCAACAAAATTTCCAGTTGGAGTTGGCTTAGCTGTCAAAATATTCAGTCAATCAGCCAATCCAGCAGTCGCCAAATGGAAATTTTGTTAGTCACACAGTACCTATAAAACGAGACATGTAGACATTCCTGACAGCGCTGGAGTCGCCGTCTCGAGCAGCGCTAATCGAATACGATAGACGCCCAGTTACTTGGCCGAGGCGTTGAGTGAGCGAATATGACTAGAGACGCAAGCCATATGCTCCAGCGCGTAGCCAGAAATGGATCTCACATATAGGGGGCGCGACGTGTCAGTTTGGATCTGAGATCTGTGGATCTGAGATTCTCACCATTTCACCCCAGATTCTCACTTCGCTGCTGACTCTTGCGGGGTGAACATATCGGAGCGTGGCGTGGTAGCTAGCCGGCGCACAGTATCGAGATATGTGCGAAGAATAACCATTTTCAAAATGAGAATAATCACTTTCAAATAAACTGCTTGACAATTGAACTGCAACACCTAAAAATTAGGTGCGTTTTCAAATTGTAATAGCTCAAAAAATATCTGACAGATTCTAGAAATTCAGGCATGTGAGGAAAGATCATTTCTGTGACTATCGAGTGCTGGTATTGATGATAAGTTTGATTGCACAATTTGTCATATACAGGGTGCCAACGGAGAGCGTGCAGATATGGGCAATCTTTCACCTTGTGCAACTTTCGAAAAAAAAGTCCGAGATTTTTTCTATCGCGTGCTTTTGAAAGGTTGAATCATTATGCCGAAACGGTTTTAGAATTTTGACCCTAACTTTTTTTTTTCAAAAATTTGTCCTCAATTTTCTGAATTATGCACTTTCTGATTAAGAAAAAAAATAGAGACTAAGGCCCGTATTCATAGTCAGACCTTATGTCTTAAGACGACCTTATTCAATTTTGATACGCTGATTTCTCCCGAACATAACCTTGAGAAGATGTAGGGGTATTTGATTATGCTATAAAATATTCACAAGATGATAACTGTATGTATAAAACCATCTTGGTTCAAGCCTGTGTCTGAATAAACATGGTCTTAAGACCACCTTATATATAAGATCCGACTATGAATACGGGCCATTGTTTGTTTTTAAACGGCGTCAATATTGAATTTACTTACGAGGATTTTCATTTGAGCCTCCACATCCCTTAGAAACTACCCTATTTTGGGACACCGTCTCACAACAAGATATGCAATGCTTCATTTAAAAGGCCTACGAAAAGTACTCATCAATAATTGGATTGAAATAAGTATACTACGATGACCCCACACCTACAGCTTCCTAAAAACCACCCCTTGACTTCAAGGGACAGGGCTGGTATGATAAGACAAGCAATACATGAAAATTCCAAAAAAACGTCTTTTTTAACTGTTCCACTAAAAAAGTGATGCTACACGATGACCTTTTACGTAGGTTATCCCAACAGTAGCTTCCCTCTCGAAAAAAGAACTACCCTTTGAAAAACCAGTACCTACTTTCGCAATACCTCATTTGTTAGGATTTTTTTAAAATCTGTCACAATAGTTTGCCGCTACGATGATTTCATTCACATAACCACCCGAAACTACCCATTCAACTACCCCTTCAGTATCGCATAGCCTCTAACTTGATGCGTTATTTACGAGTTGAAAGAACTTTTGCCTACTAACCGTTTCATTGAAATGATGGTGTTTTCTACGATGATAGTACAAAACCTTTCCTGAAACTACCCCTAGAAATTGTCCCTTTAGTAAAAGGTATGCAATTCCTCATTTGGAAGCTCAGAGAAGGTGCGATTGAGTAAGTTCAAAATGATTTCGCGATGACCTTACACGCATCAAGGTCAAGGCTATGCGATGTTGAAGGGGTAGTTGATGGGGTAGTTTCGGGTAGATATGTGAATGAAATCATCGTAGCGGCAAACTATTGCGACAGATTTTGAAAAAATTCCAACAAATATGAGGTACTGCGGAAGTACCGGTTATTTAAAGGGTAGTTCTTTTTCCGAGAGGGTAGCTACTGTTGGGATGACTTACGCAGAGGGTCATCGTGTAGCATCACTTTTTTAGTGGAACAGTTGAAAAAGACGTTTTTTGTACATATTGCATGTCTCATCATACCAACCCTGTCCCTTGAAGTCAAGGGGTGGTTTTTAGGGAACTGTACGTGTGGGGTCATCGCAGTATCCTTATTTTAATCCAATTATTGATGAGTAATTTCCTTATACCTTTTAAATGAAGAATTGCACATCTTGTTGTGAGACGGTGTCCCAAAAGGGGTAGTTTCTAGGGGATGTGGAGGCTCAAATGAAAATCTTCGTAAGCAAATTCAATATGGACGCCGTTTGAAAACAAACAATGTCTCTATTTCTTTTTCTTAATCAAAAAGTGCATATTTCAGAAAATTGAGCACAATTTTTTGAAAAAAAAGCTAGGGTCAAAATTCCGAAACTTTTCCGGCATAATGATTCAACCTTTCAAAAACAGGCAATAGAAAAAATCTCGGATTTTTTTTCGAAAGTTGTACAGGGTGAAAGATTGCCCATATCTGCACGCTCTCCGTTGGCACCCTGTATATGACTAATTGTGCAAACAAACTTATCATCAATACCAGCACTCGATAGTCAAAGGAATGATCTTTCCTCACATGCCTGAATTTCTGGAATCCGTCAAATATTTTTCAAGCTATCTCAATTTGAAAACGCACCTAATTTTTAGGTGTTGCAGTTCAATTGTCAAGCAGTTTAGATACAAAAAAAAAACCATCCGTGAAGCCTCAGCCATACAGAAAAATACGTATAATTCATCTAAAGCGAAGTAAGGTCTGCGATAAATGAAGAAATTTTCAATATTATGTACAAAATGACGGATTTTTTTTCAAAAAGAATCTAGAAATTTAATGCACGTTTGCATTCAGGATAACAATGTGCATAAATTGTGGTGATGAAATACAAAGTGTTTCGGAAAAATGCAAAAAAATTGATACACCCTAAACAGGTGTCCCTTTTTTGAGGCCAAGTATGGATATCTCGTGTATCTTTAGAGATACAATGTCGGTTAAATTAGAAAAAGTTGCGCATTATTATGACGATCAATGATTCGAAAAGATATTTGACCTATCAGTTTTAGTTTTCGAGATATCGTAAAAAACAGGAATTTGAATTTTTTATTTTATTCTCTATTTGAAAAAAACCGCTTGAAGGTGGCCTTTTCTAATCAAGAGATTGTCAAAGCACTTTCACAAGAGGAATTCAAAGCTGCCAAAATCTTTATTCTAGCTTTAAGAACAGCCGAGTTACGACATCCAACTTTTTTTCTGTTATGGACGCCATATTGGATTTTAACATTCTTGAATAGTGATTTTTTTTCTGATTACAACGATGTGTCACATGTCACTGTTGAATAAAATGTTCAGCATTCACGTTTTTTTTTTATTGTCGGTGCTGGTTTTGTTTCCAAAGCACTCTTTGAAAAATAATAAAAATTACCCAAAACATTTATTCAACAGTGACATGTAGCACATCGTTGTAACCAGAAAAAAATACTGTATTAAAAAATGTCAAAATCCAATATGGCGCCCATAAGAGAAAAAAAAGTTGAATGTCGTATCTCGGTTGTTTTGAAAGCTAGAATAACGATTTTGGCAGCTTTGAATTCCCCTGCAATGTGAATTGCTCCAACAATGTTTTAATTAGAAAAGGCCGCCTTCAACCAAAACAATCAAAACAAAAATTACTTTGTGTACCAAATTTGGTCAAAACCCAGTAAAAAATTTGTAGTTACAACAAACAACATTTTCAGAACTAAACTACGAAAGCTTCTCTTATCTCCGTTAGAATGCGTTTCTGATATGGAATTTTTTTCGAGAAAAGTCTATAATTTTTTTGATACTCCACCATCTCCTAAAATATTAACATAAGAAAGTGAATCACCCTGTATATATTCCCATATTTTCGTTAAAATTAAATAGGTAGGTACCAATTGTTTTTCTTATGCCCATCTAAAAAGTCCTGAGGTAAATAAATACAACAGGACGTGTCGGTAGATTATATTGTAATATCGAGAAATGAAGTGAATTAGGAATTTCAGATTTTTTGCGTTCAAATGTTCCATGTTTTGCTTGACTTTGCCAGTAGTTTTTCGAAAGATAACTTTGTCCTGAATAGAACTAGAATTTATTGAAAAGAAATGAATGACAATGGAATAGAGGCCCCTGTAGTTTCAGCCGAATCGTTAGTGGTCGAATATATCAGGTAGGTACGTAGGTAGGTAGGCTTTACGGCACAAGATATAGAAAATACCCCAGTAGAGAGAAAATAATGCCTTGCACTTTGCCGCTTGACCACTCTGTTGTGAGGTCACTACCGTACAGTCGTTCAGTTTGTAGGCAGTGCGGTGCGGAGGGTGCACCGTGTGAGACGGCAGATGAGATGGCAATAGACCATATTAATTATTCTCACTTTCCCCTTCCACTAGTCATTTGTAAGTTAGGTATGTGCCTGTGACCATGCGCACTGCAGTAGAAGATCTCGCGCGCCACAGCATGCATAGAAAACGGAACTTTGCTGTCGCTGTCAGAATTTACGATTTCAAGGTGTTTTCTTGATTCTTGGGACGTTTTAACCTTTTTAACCATACTTTTACGTGACGGCTGACGCTCGGTTCGCTTTCAAGCGCTGTCAAAATTCTCGTTAGCGGAAGTTGTGCAATAAAATATGGCGGGTAATTTGAAATTGTTTTGGATTCAAAAACCCCATTCTAAATTGCTTCGCATAAACTTCACAGCAAGATTTTCCATTTCATTATGGTGAAAAGTAGATCAGGTATTTCTTTTTACACACTTGCTATGTTATACATTCGTTGAAATTGTCAATTTGCACCTTGAATTGATCATTTTACAAAGTCATTCAACATGCATATTCTTATGGGAGTTTCAACCCAGCACATGTGGTTGTCTCTCTCCCCGATCTGCGACTGCGCTCTGAATAAATAATATGGTCAATAGGGAACGCATTTTACAATGCCTTTGCGTCTCTTGTCATATTCGCTCACTCAACGGCCGAGGGCAACAACACGCCCAGGGCCTACAAATGCCCTAAAAACTCTCCTCAGACATGACGCAACCACGCATCGATCATTAAAAACGATATTTACCAAAGAAAAAACAACAACAAATAAGCTTATCACAGCAAGTCCGTTATGGCACCACCGAACCAAACCAAAACGATCGGTATCAAGTACTGGGCCAGCGCCCTGGGCAGCGTCATCGACGCCGCGTTCGGTTCCACCCTCACCACCTGCGGCGGCTCGGAGCTGCTGCTCGGCGGCTGGTGGGGCTCCCGCGGCACGTTGTTCGGCACGACGTTCGGCATTTCGGGCGTGCCGTTTTCGGAAATCTCCAGATCTTCGTCGTCGTCGTCGTCGTCCCGGCCCACCACCACCACCGGGGTGTTTTCGTTCATCCTGTTCTTGTTGTTGTTGTTGTCGTCGTTGTTGCCGGTGATCTCGTGGATGTTGGTGCGCTCCTCGTCTTCGTCGTCGAATCCGCCGTCGCCGCTGCCCGAACCGGATCCGTCCAGGTTTTCGTCGCTGTCGTCGGGGATCTCTACTTCTTCGCCCTGGTGGGCCTTGCGCAGCTTGTCGGCGAACACGTGGAGGGTGTAGACGTTTTCGCTGACTATGGTCGAGGGGGCTGCGGTCTCCTGCAGCTTCTGCTGCTGCTGCTGCTGGTGGTTTTTTGGGCGGGCGTAGTCGCCCAGCGAGGTGCCGTTCCAGCAGTTGCCGTTTTCGCTCGGCGGGGCGGCCACCGAACCGTTGTTGCAGAACTGGTACGGGAGGTGCGTCCAGAACTGGCGGGTTTCTCGGATTTTCTGGAAAACAGACGAGAAACTTGTAAAAATATCCTATGCAAATGTAGAAAAATTTGACAGTATATACTACCGCACAAAAAAAATATAATGGAAGGCACCGACCCTTTGGCCTACTCCAGCAAAAAAGACGCAGCGGCAAGCCCTGAAGAATTATTGGCAAAAAAGGAAGCTCCGGCGGTCTGGCATGGGTTTGACTTGGCAGCAAGATTTACGTGTAAAAAAGTTGAATAATTCAAGTTTTTAAAAAACATGGGTCTGGGCTCGGCAGCAGGATTTACGTATAAAAATTTGATAATCCAAATTTCAAAGACCATAGTTGCTCAAAGTTGCATAGTGGACCAAAACTGATGTGATCACCTTCAAATTGCCATTTCCCCCGTTGCGGGGCCGGCGCGACACGAGTTTTTATCGGCGTTGCCCGGCCGTCATCGATACGAATCACGAATGCGTGAAATTCAAAAGAAGCCTGTGCGGTTTTGGTGTTCAAACGACGGTAACACGTTTGTGCGGCCGCCGAGTCGCATTTCTGCGCATGACAGGGTCAATTTTCCACAGATATGAACATTTTGATGTCAGTTTGACAGGCAACATAACTTTTGGACCAGCCAGTTTCACACTAGATAAGACGGCAAGCCTACAATGCCAAACTAGAAAATTTACCCAGGCCGCTTGAATCACAGTTCATGTATAAAGACTATTGGCGAGTTTCAAGATCGAATACGCCATCTGACGGCCAACGTGTAAACGACGTTTGTGCACGGATCAACCGCAGATTTGTGTGGGCTCTTATGAGCGTTGCGGTGTTTGGTGACTTTAATTGATTCCATCTGACTTAACGCGGCGTTGATTTTTTCCAACAAAGTACGTGAGCCACGCACGTTTCATTATCTTGAATATACTAGGTGTCGTCGGTTGCAAAAGCATTGCATTTTTAAATAAGAGTGGCACGTGTACGACGACTGGCAAGCAAAAGTGGCATCAGAATTGGAGGTGGTAAGATTTGTGATTTTGTCATAGTGACAAAACGTGGCGGAGAATTTGTTGCGTTTCCGAGTGCGAGTCGCGCTGTGGAAAAAGGAAAAAGGAAGAGTTACATTTTCACCGTTTCCCGTCGAAAGCGAAAGACGCAAGTTGGGTAGTCAAGATGACAAACAAACTTGGCACTGTGGAAAATATGACTACGAGAAAAGCCTGGGAAGTGTCGCTGAAAATAGGAACTTTAAATGGCTGCATCGAAGAAGCACAGCTGCGATATGTTTGCATGTCCCGGACTGGCCTGCTTTGCAAGTGCATTTAAACGTTCCAATTTCACAGGAACTCTCGCAAGAACTGCTACTACTATTTCTCTTAATTACAATCTCAGTTGCCTCGTGAGGAGATTCATACAATGCGCTTGTTTGTAAACACAATCCAAATATGTCTATGTTTGAACTGAAGCTTGATTCGGTTCGCTTTCGACCACACAACACAAGAAATTGTGACTTCAGAATTTCCTCTCCCATCAGTATCCCATCACGACACATCGAGAATCCGTTGAGGCTTGAGGCCATCCAGTGATTGAAAACCTTCATAACACTCAATTCGCTTCTGCCATTTTCGAGTTCCACCGCAATAGGTACTAATTAACCACGTTTCACGTCTGGAGGACATTAAAAACCGCTTACTACTGATAAGATTTTTGAACGCGCGGGCAACAATCCGCGCCCTATCCGACATGTTTGTTTACATGCGAAGCGCATCAGCAGCGCCACCATCGGTAATGTTACTCGCCAATAAAACCATAGTGCGACTAAAAGTCCCCTGAAATAATTTGTGAGCTCTGTTCTCCAGAGTTTTTTCCACGCAATTAGTCCACTTGTCAAATCTACGGCACACAATGTATGTTCATCTTAGAGCTATACTACTGTGGCGTGGCTTAGCTGGACAACCTTTCAAGTCCAATTTAAAGATCAAGACAACCGTAGGCGTAACGTAAACGGAAGGAAATCGATCAATCACTGTCGGTATCCAACCTCGGCTCCTCCCCCTATATGCCTGCTCAACCCCGGATCTTTATTGGTTCATTGCTTACGTTGCGTTACGGTTACGGCTTGAGTCAATCTATAAATCGGCTTTCGAAATGAAGGTGCGTTCAGTCAGCTTATTTAGCCGCAATTTTAGTTTTAGCCGTAAGCGCTGCATCGCTTATTGGCTGTTCCGAGGAGGCTGGTTAATAAGAGCCAATAGGCGTCGCTGCGCTTGCGACTAAAATTAAAACTTACGGCTAAATAAGCTGACTGAACGCACCTTGAGAGGTGATGGTTTCGAATTCTACGTAAAGCGCTCCATTTTTGTTTTAAATGACACTTGAACCCGGTTTATAGGCGACAGAAGCGTAAACGGAGACGCAAACGTAAGAGAATAGACCAATCTTCAACTGCACTGCCGTGGCTTGGCTACACAACGTTTCAAGCCCGATTTAGAGATTAACACAATCGTAAACGTAACGTGAACGTAAGAAAATTGATCAATCACTGTCGATATCCAACCTTGGCCCCTCCCCCTATATGCCCGCTTGACCCCGGGTCGTTATTGGTTAATTGCTTACGTTGCGTTACAGTTACGTCTTGAGTCAATACATAAATTGGCCTTCATTTTCGAAATGAGAAGTCACGGGTACGAATTTCACTCCAGGCGCTAAATTTTTATGAAAATTACACTTGAGCCCGATTTATATTCGACGGAAGCGTAAACGGAGACGCAAACGTGAGAGAATTACCCAATCACTAACTGTACTTGTCTGGCTCAGCTGGAAAAACCTTTCGAGACCGACCGACGTAAGAAAACTGATCAATCACTCTTGGTATGAAATCTCGGCTCCTCTCCCGTTGCATCCGTTTAAACCCGGTCTATCGTTATTGGTTCATTGCTTACGTTGAGTTTCGGTTACGGCTTAAGTCAATCTATAAATCGGCTTTCGAAATGAAAGGTGATGGGTTAGAATTCCACCTGAAGCGCTCCATATTCTTTTGGAAATGACACTTGAGCCCGATTCATAGTCGACAGAAGCGTAAACGTAGCCGCAAACGTAAGAGAATAAACCAATTTTTAACTGTACTGCAGTGGCCTGGCTACATAACGTTTAAAGCCCGATTTAGGAATTAACACAACCGTAAGCGTAACGTGAACGTAAGTAAACTGATCAATCCCTGTCGGTATCCAACCTCGGCTCCTCCCCCGTTATGTCCATTTAGCTCGGTCTATCGTTCCTGGCCCATTGCTTACGTTGCGTTACGGTTACGTTTTGTGGCAATCTATAAATCGGCTTTCACTTTCGAAATGAGAGGTAACAGGTTAGAATGTCACCTGAAGGGCTTCATAGTTTTTTAAAATGACACTTGACTCCGGTTTATAGTCGACGGAAGCGTAAACGGAGACCAAACGTAAGAGAATAGACCAATCACTAACTAACTGTACTGCCGTGGCTCAGCTAGACGACCTTTCAAGCCCGATTTAGAGATAACCACAGCCGTAAGCGTAACGTGAACGTAAGAAATTGATCACTGTCGATGTCCAACCTCGGCCCCTCCCCCTATATGCCCGCTCAACCCCAGGTCGTTATTGGTTCATTGCTCACGTTGCGTTACAGTTACGTTTTGAGTCAATACATAAATCGGCCTTCACTTTCGAAATGAGAAGTCACGGGTACGAATTCCACTCCAAGCGCTAAATTTTTATAAAAATTACACTTGGGACCGATTTATAGTCGACGAAAGCGTAAACGGAGACGCAAACGTAAGAGAATGAACCAACCACTAACTAACTGTACTGGCCTGGCTCAGCTCGACAACCTTTCAAGCCCGATTTAAAGATTAACACAGCCGTAAGCGTAACCTAGACGTGAGAAAACTGATCAATCACTCTTGGTATAAAATCTCGGCTCCTCTCCCGTTGTGTCCGTTCAAGCCCGGTCTACGTTATTGGTCCATTGCTTACGTTGCGTTACGGTTACAGGTTGAGTCAATCTATGAATCGGCCTCCACTTTCGAAACGAGAAGTCACGGGTTCGAATTCCACCTCAAACGCTTAATATTTTTTATGAAAATGACACTTAAGCCCGATTTATGGCCGACTTTTTTTCCAATCCCATTATTTGCTTTCTAAAAATCAAACAAACGTGGATGATGCCAATTTGAAATGGTATTTGCTTTTTTTTAACGAAAAAGTGTGCTATTGTTTAGTTTAGTTAGGTAGTTTAGATACGGGGTGATTAAACTCGACGCCTAGGCCATTTTTCTCGAAAGTGGTAAGACGACAACATGGTCCTTCGAGCCGGATCATGTTGTCCGCTTCTCGTTCTTGATTTCTCGTTTGCTTCTCTCATTCGCAATAAAATCGGTTGTTTTTTTTTCTTTGACGACTGACGGTGTTGACTTGATCGCAGAATTCTTAACAAATTGGTTGAGAGATCTGTGTGAAGACAGAAAGGGTTTTATGAGTTTTTTTTTTATTTTTAATGGATGTACGTATAAGAAAAAAATTTCAAAGTATTTAACTTAATATAAAATTGAATTCTTGAGTCGAGAGCATCAGTCGAGAGTGAATTCAAAATATGATCATCTCCCGAAAGATAAACTCAAAATGTTCGCATAAAACAATAAGCACAGAGGATGTGATACGAACACTTTAAGCAGTCCGCTCTACTATGTTTTAGGAGTTGATCGGAATCAATCGAGGGGCTTAATGCAGTTGGAATTTACATGCGATCGCTTCCGAAAAAATCGGAAGGACCAAGTGTTCAAATAACACAACCCCTTGAGGACAAAACAGCCCAGTGTTGGTCGCCACTAATACCTTCAGCGCCGGTGTGATACGAACACTGATTACTGACTTATTCGGATTCTAGAGGATTTATTCTGCAGTGAAGTATGTGTTTGAACTTCAAACCCAAACATACGCTTGCAAAAACTAAACGTTACGGCAACAAAAAGATATATGTTTTCGCAATTTCAAACTCTTTTTCTCTCTTGAATTTAGAGCCACGACTTCCTGCCATCAAGAATTTTCACGATCCTTCGGTTTGTTGATCTAATGTCCAACGATCCGGCGCTTCATTTTCCTCTGCGCGAGCTTTATTTTACTATAATGGAATTCGGTGTTAGAAAAGCATTCAGTTACCAAATGTTTGTGGAACGAAGCGCGCGCTGTAAATCCGAATTCGTTTAGGATTTCTATTTCCACTGACACACCATCTCTCAGTGTGTTGAAATATCTTGCACGCCGCACTTTTTGCACAACGTTTCCTTGATTTAAAATCAACTTGCGATGCAATTGAATGTATAGTAGGTGCTCAAGTGCCAAGCCTCTCTGCGGCATACAAATCCGTCAAGACGTCGCCAAATGGTACTGGGATGCCTTAAAAGCGTTTACTTTGTATCGGAGTGGCAAGCAGCAGTGTAAACAAATTGATAAATTATATATTTTTTCAAGTTTTTTTTTCGCATGCAGACACGTATCAACGAGCTGAAGATGCAACTGTAAAGTTTTCACCATCTGCTTTTAATAATCTAGTCAAAACATAAATCGGTGTTGCTGTTGCTAGCTTGAGCTTATTAAAAAAGTTTTTGTTTGTTTAATTTGGGTACATGCATACCGTCTCATCTTCAAGGCTCGCTAAATATTCCTGGTGGCTGGAGGCGCGAGAATGATACGAAAAAAACCAACAACAACAAATTAAGCCAATAAATAAATACCAACCAGTTTGATTTCTTTGATGAGCTTTTCCAGCGTCGGTCCGGAATCTTCCTCTTCGTACTTCTTGGTCTTTTTCTTTTTGTGGTGTCCTCCGCCGTGTCCTCCGCCGCCGCCGTTGCCGCCCTGATGGTGCATTTTCATCGGTTCGTATTGCAGTTCGATGTAGGGATTTTCCTCGACGGGATCCTGGAAGTTGGCGGCGGTGGTTTTCCTCTTTTTGCGGGACAGCGACGGCTTGCCGCATTTCGTGTAGATTTTCTTGGAGACTTCCGTGCCGCTCTCTTGGAAATTCATTATGGCTTCCGAGATTTTGATGTTAAGCGGCTCGACGACCATTTCGATGTTGAAGGGGCCGATCAGGCGGTCGGCTACTTTGTCCAGGGCCTCTGCAAGTTGAAAAGGTCTTAGCTGATGCGACAAATTCAAAACCTAGATTTTTAAACTCGAGTTCATGCCAAGTGAGCGATCAAACTTAGATCACTATAGGTATAAAAATATGATGTCTCAGAAGTCCTAATTTTTTTTTCAGAGAAAATTTTAGAAAATTTGAACAGGAACAGGTGGAGTTCAAACTGGGAGACTGATGACGTACTGGACCTGTTCTGCGCTTGCGCACTAGGTGGGTTATCGTGTAATATGCATTGACCGTTGTTGTTAGGTTGTGTCTGATAGGCTACAGTCATGGACCTGCTACAGTCCATGAACATATGGATGAATGATTAAAAATTACGGAAAAACAAAACAACATTATGCCGCATCTGTTTGTATATTGTGGAATTTATCTATCAGCAGTAAACAATTTAATTTTCTGTTTACTAACTTCACTATGTTTTTCTCTTTATCGGCTCTTCACGCCATAAGAGTTTTTGCGCTTTTATTATAAATATATAAACTGCTGAAAAATCATTATCAAGCGCAAATCATGGACAAACACAACACCCAGACAAGACCAGGAATCGAACCTGGAGCCTTTCGCACCACAGGCGGCTGCTCGACCGCCTGGGCCACGGGGCCGTCATTCAATTTTCTGTTCCTGGTGGCAGTTCACTATAAATCTGGCAATTATGCATCAGAGAACCGGGGAACGTTGCCAGAGATTTTACCATGTCAAATTTTGTTTATGTCTTGTGGTTATGCTCAAATCACATCTCCGCAAGACTCTGTGTGTGTATTTTCTGTTTTCCCCGGTCCTCAAATGAAAATGTCGTCCAAGTGATTTATTTTCAAGGGCTGCCCCAACATCTTAATTACTACTTCTTCCAAAAAATAGCTGCGCTTTCCCAGATCGCCGCTCTTTCCAACTACCAAAGAATATGCAGGCTGTTCCATTAGTATATCAAAAGTTTCTGTCGCTTCCAGTTAAGTATACTTACGCTCGATTGCACAAACGTGCTATCACATTTTTGGGTCAAAACTACAATGGAGCAAGACCTTGTCGCTTTTACTGGAATGACAAAAAATCTGATAACCGAAATTCCATGCTCTTGACTGCAGGTCAGCACTTCCGAAGTGCACCTCTATAATCGGTGCAAAAGATAGCAAAAGTATAGTCGAGAGTCTGGTATTTCCAGGAACGATTCCTTGTAGGCTTGCTCTGAACTTTGAGTAAGTACTTCGGTGGGCAGCAGATACCTAAAATACTGCTTGTGAACAGTGTAGGTAGGGAACCAGTCCAAGAGGTGTGGAGGTCATAAAATTTCGCGATACAAAGTAACCCGAACGTAATAACAATAATAGCAATAACGACGATGATGAGACGCCGGTCTTTTAGCTCTCGCAATTTTTACGACACGAAGACAGCAGGTTCTTCACATCACCAATCCACCCATCCAGCAGCGCATGCATCGTTTATTTATCGATGTGAAAGGTGGGTATAACTAAGTGATAGACAGCATCATCGGCAAGTCTATTTTAATGCCCCAGACGTAAATAATGAGCCGTGGTGTGTACTCATGTGTGTACGTAAGAGAAGTAGGTATTACGTACCTCGTCCTGCATGATGCGTTGTTTGAAACAAATCAAAATCGTCCTTTTTTCCTTTCGGTCATAAATAATTCATCTTATCGATCAACCGGAGTCTGGAGGAAGCCTAATTGAGTCTTTTAGCTAATTCGATGGCGGCGATTACCTCGAGGTAATTGGCATCCCCCGTGGTGGTACCTATGCAGTTGTTATCGATCCATCAAAGAACTCTTTGGTTTTTTGCCGTGTGGCTACATGGCTGGTTGCCATGGCAACAGGAACTTTTTCCTTCCGTTACTGACCTCGGGTCTTTCTCTGTGTTGATGGCTGGCGAGAGCTTGATTCCAGTAATGTTCCATGCAAGCGTTTATGCTGGGCTACCTCATGATACTATAGATACTATGGGCTCGATAATGGGAGGTTACTTGTGTTGGAGCTAAGGTTGCTGTAGAATTTCGGCTTTTTCTAAGGACTTTGCGTCTTTGAAGTTGGCATTATATCGTCAAACTCTATGGTTGATTGGCATTACTGCATCAAGCTTTATCTAGGAGCCGTTTAACTAACTCGCAAGTTAATTAGAACCGGGTTACGTATCAGACTTGGGACTAATTTATCAAGATGACAGTATGCCGGCGCTTGCGAAGATGGTCACACTGCGCATTCGATGGCGGCCGAAAATTTTGATACACCTGACAATCGTCGGTCGGCTCATTCTGTGCTTATATATTCGAATTCCGTTCAAATTCAGTTTTGGTTATATTTTTGGGCCAGTTTTCGTCAAGTTTCAGTTCAGTTTGATCGAGTTTCAGTGAATTTTTGGTTCAGTTTTGAATCAGATTTTTTTGCTCTGAGTCTAGTTCACTTTCAGTCTAGTTCAGTTTTAGTTTAATTTTCAGTTGAATTTCAGTTCAATTGTGAATCGGTTTCAATTGAGTTATAGTCTAGTTGAATTCTAGTTCAGATAAGTTCAGTCTAGTTTTAGTCTAGCTCTAAATACGAGTAGTTCTATCACTTTTGTTTAGTTCAGTTCTGGTTTAGTTTTAGTTCAGTTCAATTTCAGTTTAGTTTTAGGATAGTTTCAGTTTAGTTCAAGTTTTATTCAAGTTCCATTCAAGTTCAGTTTGTTCAGTTTTGGTTGAGTTTCAGTTCAGTTTTAGTTAAGTTTTCGTTCTGTTCTCGTTCAGTACCAGTTCAGTTTAATCAAGTCCCGATCTAGTTTTAGTTCAGTCTTAATTCAGTTCCAGTTCATTTTAAGTTGAATTTTTGTTCAGTTTTCAATACTTTCTTATTCAATAAGTTCGACTGCTGCTCTGTTAGTGGAAGTATTATTTACTTTTTATTATATCAAATTATTGCCAACTCCACATAATTTTTTCTACATAAAATATTGACGCCTTTCGCCCTCGCCAGAAGAGCATCATCAGAATCTAAAATCACTTTTAGTCTAGTTCAGATTTGATTTATTGTTATTAGTTCAGTCTAGTTTTAGTCTAGCTCTAAATAGTTTTATCACTTTAATTTAGTTCAGTAATGTAGTTTCAG
This sequence comes from Anaspis maculata, assembly GCA_949128115.1. Taxonomy (NCBI): domain Eukaryota; kingdom Metazoa; phylum Arthropoda; class Insecta; order Coleoptera; family Scraptiidae; genus Anaspis; species Anaspis maculata. Next base: position 78,309,414 of record OX421964.1, on the reverse strand, counting down.
TTCAGTGTTCAATTTTAGTTTAGTTTCAGTTTAGTCTTAGTTTAGTTTTAGTTCAGCTTAGTTCAATTTTGGCTGTTTTGTTTTAATTTATTAAAATCAAACGGAAATAGGTAAGCTGTTGATGGCGCCTGTGAAATCATATTCCAACAGCTCAACTATAGTTTGGATATGACAGCACAAAACTAATAGTAATGTAAGTACCTATAGTTCGGCGTACGCAGTTTTCATCTAAGTATAAGTATGGTGGAAAACCAAGAGAACTTGGTCAAGGCTCTTATTCATTGCAGTGTTATGTTCCTCGACTGTAATGCTATATTCTTTAGTGCTTTGCATCTTGGATAGCGGGTAGTAGTAGCTGAGTTTCATAGGTATTTGCCAAACTTTTGTTGTGTGCTCATCACTTCAACTCGCAGTTTCACCAAGCTTTCTTGAATTTTATCATAATGATACATTTCAACTTGCGCACCCATTGGCTAAAATTTTGAATAAAATTCAAAAGAGTTCAGCTCAAAGATGATTTAGTTTCGGTTTGCTTCTAAATAGTTAACTACTATTTTATTTAAAGTTTTTATCCAGTTGAACTTTTAAACGTTCTACACCTTTTCCAGTTGTAGTTCAGAAAATATCAATTGTATTTCAGATATCGTCAATTGAATTTCAGAATTTATCAAGTGTAGTTCAGAAAGCGTCAATTGTATTTCGGATTAGTCACTTGTAGTTCAGAAGGCGTCAATTGTATTTCAGATTTATCAAATGTAGTTCAGAAAACTTGAATTGTACATCAGATTACGTCAATTGTATTTCAGAAAGCGTCAATTGAAGTTCAGAAGGCGTCAATTGTAGTTCAGAAGGCGTCAATTGTAGTTCAGAAGACATCAGTTGCATCTCTGATAATTAAAATGTAGTTCAGAAAGTATCAATTTTATTCGGACTCCTGCAAATTGGGGCACTTTTGCACAGCCACAGCTTCGAACTCTTGATCTTCTTGTACGATGAACTGCAGATATTCGGCACATCTTCTGTGTAACAGATGCCTGCGGGGGTGTTAATCGCACGACCGGCTTCCGCAGCACTGAAGAACGACAAATGCTACAATTATCTTGGAGCTGCATTGATTGATAAATTATACATATAAATTATTTTCTGAACTACAAATGACATGTTCTGAAATACAAATCACGCTTTCTGATATACAAATGATGCTTTCTCAAATTCAATTTATTAATCTGAAATACAATTGACTGTTTCTGAAATACATTTGACTAATCTGAAATAAAATTGATACTTTCTGAACTACATTTTACTAATCTGAAATGCAATTGACGTCTTCTGAACTACAATTGACGATATCTGAAATACAACTGATATTTTCTGAACTACAACTGGAAAAGGTGTAGTTAATTTTTGATTTAGTCAAGTTTTGATTTCAAATTTGAGTCGAGTTTTGGTCTAGTTTTACTTCGGTTCTAGTTAAGCTCTAGTTCAGTTCAAGTTCATTTTCACTATTTTCAGTAAAATTTTAGTTCAGTTTTAAATCAGTTTTATTCGGTTTTAGTCTAATCCACTTTCAGTCCAGTTCGGTTTTAGTTCAGGTTAGTTCAGTAGTTTTAGTTAAGCACTGAATAGTTTTATCACTTCTATTTAGTTCAGCTCCAGTTTTTAGTTGAGTTTCACTTCAGTTTTAGTTTAATCTTCGTTCAGTTCCAGTTCAGTTTGATCCAATTTTGGTCTGGTTTAGGTTCAGTTCTAGTTCAGTCTAGTTTTAGTTTAGCTCCGAAAAGTTTCATCAGTTTATTTAGTCCAGTTTTAGTCTAGTCTCAGTTTAGTTCAATTTTAGCTTAGTTTCAGTCTAGTTTTAGTTTAGTTATAGTTAAGTTGAAGTTCCGTTCAAGTTCAGCTTCAGTTGAGTTGAAGTTTGGTTTTATTTTAGTTTTAGTTTAGTTTTCGTTCAGCTCCATTCAGTTTTAGTTCAGCTCAAGTTCAGTTTAAGTTCAGTTTTAATTTAGTTGAAAAAAATCAAACGGAAATAAGCTGTTAAAGACGCCGTTTAGTAGTTTTAGTTTAGGTAAGTTTCAAGTTCTATTATCGAGATACATTTCAACTCGTGCTCCTATTAGCTAAAATTTTGAATTTGGCCAATAGAAGCGCGATACCGATGAAATTTAAAAGAGCTTAGTTGATCTAGTTGAAATTTTGGTTTCAAATTTCAGTCGAGTTTTGGTCTAGTCTTAGTTTAGTCGAGGTTTAGTTCAGTCTAGTTTCGTTCTAGATCAATTCTAGATCAGTTGTAGTTCAGTTCTAGTTCATTTTTAGTTGAAATTTAGTTTAGTTTGGAATTAGTTTCTATTTAGTTTTAGTATAGTTCACTTTTACCTTTCAAAAAGATTTTCCGCCCTTCTTATAGTGCAGTTTTAGTCTGGTTCAGTTTTAGTTCGGTTAGTTCAGTCTAGTCTCTAGCGATTCTTTAGACTTCTCTAGAGTTTTAGTCTAGCTCTAAATAGTTGTATCACTTTTTTTTAGTTCTATTTCAGTTCCAGTTTAATTCCAATTCAGTTAAAGTTTTTGTTTAGTTTAGTTTCAGTTTAATTATAGTTCAGTTGAAGTTCCGTTCAAGTTCAGTTAAGTTTAGTTTGTTTAGTTTCAGTATTAGTTTTAGCTCAGTTTTAGATTAGTTTTCGTTCAGTTCCAGTTCAGTTTGATCGAATTTTGGTCTAGTTTTAGTTCACTTTTAGTTTAGTTTATTTTTAGATCAGTTTCAGTTTAGTTTGAATAATTTAATTTCAATGTTAGCTCAGTTTTACCTTAGTTTAGCTTCAGTTAAGTTTGTTCAGTTTTGGTTTAGTTTTAGTTTAGTTTTAAAAAAATCAAACGGAAATGAGCTGTTGATGACGCCTGTGGTGTCATCATATTACTTGGTGCTTCGCACCTCGGCAATGTACTTTTTTGAACACTGATTCAGCCTAGCAGGACTGTTGTGGTGTAACGCGGAGTCCTTCGCTCCTCGGATGAGATGGTCACGAACTTTTTCAATAATTTCTGTTTTAGATCATGGCTCTTATACAGGGTGACTTGAAAACAGTGGACACGCTTTCGATGCATTGAAGGGGATCATCAGGGAGTAGGAAGAACAAGTACTTGGGAATCTACCCACAAATATCCTTTGCCGTAAATTCTTCAAGTCATGAATCACGAAGGTAAGTATATGAGAATAATAGTAGATTCCAAGTTGCAGGCAAACTGTTCAACTGAATATTCAATAAGAGATATCTATCAGCATGAAAATAAGAAGTCTATACGCAAAAAGTAACAGTACAATCAGAGTTTCATGAAAATCGTTCAAATTTATTAGATATTCCAGTATAACGGCCCAGATGGCGGAGGAGTCAGTGGCTTGATTCATAATGTCGGCCATGGCCTCTGATGCATTGATTTTTATCTAGGCCTACTGTTGCCAAAATTGTTATTCACTGGCGATCCCGATACGGGAACAAGCCACAAAACCGGAGACTCCAACTCGAGGGTAAGCTACAAACCCGTACAATTGGCGGAGGAACCGTTCGAGAGCTTGTCAGAATCATATCGAAGCACGGCCGAAGACTTGGAATTGAACCCCGTCTGAGTACGGGTATAAAAAGTTGCAAGTACAATGCTTCTTCCACAGCACCACTACGGCAATAATCTGCTAATCCCCAAAAATCCCTGGAAAATAGGGAAGCTCACGCGGGATTCTGGGAGACTTATGGTATGTTCCACCTGGCCGAGACCGTATAAAGTCAATTTTAGCCGGTCAAAAATTTATGCATGCCTCTATAAAAACGGCACCTGAAATGCTTGGGCTATGTGGTGCTCCTCACAGCTTTGCACTCGCACCTCGGACTGCGGGCTATGAGCTTACTGAACAGGTGATCTAGTTCACGGCTTTTGTGGTGGTACTATACTTGTTCCCCAGTAGGATAGTTTGGATAGTTTTATACATATACAAAGCTAACGTTGTTACCAAAACGCCCTATATACCTCGGGCTGCGCGCCTTTTTCTATTGATTTGGTTCATGGCCTTTGCGATGGTGTTATGTTTCCCAGTGGGAGAGTTTGGATTGTTTTATACATATAAAAAGCTAACGCTGTGACACGGCTTAATATTCCTCGGTGCGTCGCACCTCGGGCTGCACGCCGTTTCTTCAGCACTGATTTAGTTCATGGTCTTTGTGGTGTTGTATGTGTGTATATTCTACGCGAGACCATGAACTTATTCTGAGAAGATCATTATAGCTGGCAGCCCGAAGTGCGAAGCACCTGAGTTGCTGAGTTTCATAGGTATTTGCCGAAAATAGGGGTCAATCTTCATCGGCAGTCGTTGTTCAGACATTCGACTAGTCTTGATGGCCAGTCATCAGTCACCACAGTCGCATCAAGCAAGTCGGCAGTCATGACACTGATGACAGTTCAACTGTCAGTCACGACATTCATGACAGTTCAATGGTCAGTCACGACACTCATGACAGTTCAATTGTAAGTAACGAAACTCATGACAGTTAAACTGTCAATCATGACACTCGGAACATACCCACAATACAAAAAGTAGGTAATGTGTGATCCACAAAATTCGTATTCAGGGATGGCTTTGGATTGGGAACACAGTTTTCATCTGGATTGGATTCATCTGGATTCATCGAGCAGCTGGATTGGCTGAATGACCGAATACATGAACAGCAAAGCCAACTGCGAAGCTAATGAAAACCGGGCAACGGATTTTGTAAAATATAAACTGTCAACTTTTGACAGGAACGCCATAATTTTTCAATTTTTTTCGCTGGCGAGGCATTTGCGAAATTAAACTCTTTTTAAGAAGCTCTGGGTACAAGCTCTCGGTCAGTCGATAAAGAGGAGAGTTTCAGCAATTTCTCCATTTCGTAAACTTTCAAAACGGCCATTAAGGCCATTGCCCTTTCCGGCTTTTGGCTTTCGGCACTTGACATTCGACTTGATTGGTCGAAGCGCCATCTCGCAGTCTCGCGAGTAATTTAATTAATTCAATTATTGGCTCAATTAAAAGTTTTATTAAACTGTTATCTCACATAAAGAGGACAAGAACATTATATTTTGTAGCAGGTAGTAGTAGTTACCGAGTAACACTATCTCTATATACTTTTAAACGGAGGACCTGTCGCCTTAATGGCTTTCCGCATTTTTAATCCTCATTTTATATCGATAGCGCCTGTCAAGTTTATAAACCGCTTAGAAAGTGAATAGCATTATAAATTTACAATAGTTTTCTTTTATGTGTGGTACACGGGGTTTAGTATAAAGCAGAGAGGCCAGAGAGTATAATAATTTCACTTATGCCAGGGCATAAATCTTGAATGGTTTAGCTGCACACACACACACACGGTTCATTTTATATTACGACACACACCGAATGGTTTTATTATGGATACGTGCGGGCGTCCCAAATCAATTATGAATGAACTTTTGCCGAATACCTTTTCGATTTAATCTTGCGGTAGTAGTTTTCGCTCATTTATCTTGCTCAAGAAGTTGCAGAATTTTGTTGTTCGTTGAGGGTGGATTTACAGGGTGTCCCAGCTGGAAACACGCCAGAATGCCAATGTTTGTATGTGCTTTAGTTTCCGAGGAAATGCAATTTTAACTGGGCCAGTCGCAAGAATTTGAAGATTCATTATCGGCAAAACTAGATATTCCAAATGAAAAAAGCTCTTTCTCAAAGCTTCTTTTCATGTTTTACTGATATTTGTATGTACGCAATAATACAGTAGGTATGCCAGATATTTTCTCTTGGAGAGGTGCTAAAATCAACAAGTAGGTAGTGTGCATGAGAATTGATGACGTGATCATCGCGTTTGCTGGACTTGAGGTCAGAATACCTGGAAGTAAGCTGGAAGCTTAGGATTTATTCTTATTAAGAAGAAAATTTTGTTGACGTGATATTTCCTGAGAAAATCGATTCGGCAGGTTGAAGTTGGGGCACCCTGTAAATCCGTTAATACACGAACGAGTGGAGGGCATAAGTTCTGGAATAATCAAAACGAAAAAATTATCACAACATCGGGCGCGCGCGTTGAACTTGAACAAACAATGGCCCATCCATCAGAGCAGCCCTCATTAATAACGCGCCAGTTTAGATATCAACACAACAATTAATTAAGAGTTGTCAAGATTATCGGGTTTTTCTATGATCTGTTTACGCTTCCACGCAGACCAAGACTAATAGAGTTAAAGATCTTGAACAGGTCTCGCCGGTGGAATTTCGATTTTTTCTCTCTCTTCATACACCTCATACCTTCACAGAGATTATACACGAAGAAAACCGTGAGATGAGAGCGCTGCAGCAGAAGAGCAATTTTCATTAAAAATCAACCTCTGAATCCTCTCTCGGTGATGGCTTTGTTGGTCCGGAATATCAAGAGCCGGCCGGCCGTGTGGTGTGGTTGGACGTAACTTCCGGAACTAACGCGCTCAAAATGGATTATTTCACCGATTTCACTATCATCTCACGATTCCCGAGAGCGCTCAGCGTTATTGACAGATTAACGCCCATTGTGTGCGTGGTGTAGATAAATAAATAACGTGTCTCACATAATGGCGAGATTATTGAACGCTTGAGGTCGAGTTTTTACTTTTCAAAGAAATGTTTGAATGGGAAGGTAAAAATAACGTTTTTGTTGCGCTTACAGAGAGGTTCAATGTTTGCTTTTGTGATTATGTGCGTTTCCATAAAGCCGGCATTCTGGAGAGATTTTGCATGAAATTGCAAATTATCGGTTCACGGAGCTATTGTGCAATTTTCAAGATTGTTAGTTTAGGGCTTACTTAGGCAAAGGTTGTTGGTTTGAGGTGCTTCAACTGACACATACCTCAGTCCTTGACGCATCTGATTTGAGTAACTCAATTCAAGAGCTCTTGCCAACGAGCTCTCGTCGGTGAGCAGGCAACCAATGATATAATTTCACAGCTTTTTATGGTATTATTTTTTTGATGCTAACGTCTTACTAGATGTGCTATACAGCGTGATTCATGATTAGACCAAATCCCTGTATTGAGCAAGAGTGTGAGTACCGCGGTGAAAGCATTGTTTGACTTCTGGACGTCATTTAGGAGTCATCTGGTAGGTGGCTCTTCGCTAATGCTGTTAGGTAGTGGTGGCCGCGGAAGAGAATGATTCCCAAGCGCGGCAGTGCTAATGGAAATGCCCATTATCTAGAGGCCCCGTCGCTACTGATTAGTGGCTTATCGCTAATGTTGTTAGGTAGTGGTGGTCATTGGAGAAATTGATTCCCAAGGGGTTTCTGATGTGACTGAAAAAGTTGTTGACGGAAATCGTTTTTTTTCTTTAAGTATAGGAACTCCTTCAGAAAAAAATGTAGGGGCAATGCTATTAATTTTCAAGATATCCAAAAAATTGGGGAAATTTCTGATTTTGTTTCTTGAAATTTTGAAAACTAGACAGCAACGTCCATACAGGGTGATTCAAGAATGACGGATTTCCTCCCGTGTACGTTGTCGGAGACGTTAACGGAGCACGGAAAAAATAGTAAAAAAAATTGGCTCCTTTATCTTTCGAGTTATGAAGAGATGAATTTGAGAATTCAACTTCTTCAGTTTACATGATTTTGAAGCAAAGCATTGTTACTTACCTTGATGAGAGTAGCATGCCGAATTTGAATTTTGTTTTCAAAAACAAGGTACTAAAAATGGTTTCTACTGATTCATTTTTTCCATGTTCACGGGAAACCATTTTTTGTACTTTTTTTAAACAAAAAGTTCAAATTTGGTATGCGACTTACTTGAAGTGAGATGCATGGACGTTCCTATCTAGTTTTCAAATTTTCAAAAAAAAAATGAAAATTTTGATTATTGCTCTTTGAAGGAGTTTGTACCTAATTGAAGAAAAAATAACAAGAACCAATTCCTGCCAAAAACTTTTTTAGTCATATCAGGAACCCCTTGAGCGCGGTGGTACTAATGGAAATGGAATGAAAATGTCCACTGCCTAGAAGCCCCGTCTACATTGGTTGGTGGCTCTTCGCTAATGCTGTTAGGTAGTGGTGGATACTTGAGAAAATGTGCCCAAGCGCGGCGGTGCAGATAAAAATGGAATTAAACTGACCACTACCTCTCTACTGAGGTCTAGAGTAGCTCTCTATTGATTGAGGACTCTTCGTTAAAATTTTGATTTTCAATTGTGATGTTTGGAAAAGCAATATTCTGATTCTTCATATTTCAGCATCACTCCTGTGAAAAATCGTGCATTATTTCAGCCTTTACTTATTTTGGAATCAACTGACTTTTGAAATCAAAAGTCAAGATTTTTATATTATTCTTTTGATAGATAACAATAGTTTGACTAGTAACCTGACGACGGGCTACCAGCTTTACAATCGAAATTTGAAGAAGAAAAAAAGTCCCCGACTGGGGCTTGACTTGAGTCTACGGCGCCTGCTGCGCAGTAACCAACAGCCAATGAGAGACCGGCATTCGCGGTCTATTTCTTATGACCCACAGCCGTGCCCACAGCGTTCAAGCACTGTTCGTACGAAATTACTACATCTGTTGGTGGAGCAGATTTTTGCACGCCAATAAATACAAATCCAACGTACCAACAAAATTGTCCCACTCGTTGCTGAACGAGACGTGCGTCCTCAGGCAGCCCTCCAGCACCGTGGAGCAGTAATTGGCGCACGTCCCCGCCCCCTGCCGCCCCTTGCACCTGCCGCAGTGCTGCATCCTCGTCAGCTCCCTGTGGCACTGCTCGTCCGTCTTCAGCAGCGCCATCTTCTTGGCCACCTCGGCGCCCATCGCCAGCGACTTGTAGTAGGTCCTGGTGGCCACGAAAGACCTCTTCAGCTGCATGCTCAGCTTGTGGGGCACGTCGCCGAAAGGCTTCATTTCGGCCATGTGCTCCGACACGCACTCCAGGTACTTGTCGTCGAACTCGTACTGGCTGTTGATGACGCGGAACATCCGCTGGTACAGGATGGCGAAGAACGACTCCATGGTGTCGGCCAGCCGCAGCGAGCCCTTCCTGTAGTACGTCTCCAGCTCGGCGAAGAAGTCGGCGAACACGTCCGAGTTCTGCAGGTAGATCTTGCCGTACGTGCGCTGGAACATGTTGTGGAACTCGATCTTGGAGTTGTTCATCATGTCGCGGAAGAACACTGGCAAAAAGAGAAGAAACCAGTTGTTAAAAACAGTCATATAATTTCAACACGATCAATGAAATAACCAGTCTTAGTGAAGGTAGGTAAAAGTGAAAAGAAGTAGCTGAGTTTCAAAGGTCAAGATAATTGGGAATTAATTAGTGAGTCTGAGTGAGTTCACTGGAAAGTTAAAAGAGTCAGATATTGAACTGATAAGTGAATTGAAAAAGATACTGCGAAATGGTCTACTGAGTCTGACAACGATGAGATGAGTTTCACCTGAAATTGTTGAGTGAGTCTGAGTAAGTTTTAAAAAAACTACTGAGTTGAGAAGTTGTCAAGTGAGTTTGAATCTCAAGTTTGTCAATACCACTGTGGTGGGCTTGCGGTGTGTAAAACTGGCACGAAACATTCAGTGAATTTGAAAGTTGTGGAATGAGTTCAAAAGCGCTACTTGGAGTGAATTTGTGAGTTATAAATACAAAGTGTGTTTAGAGCAAGTCGTAGAGTGAGTTTTGTTTGTAGTTGAATCAAATATGTCAAAAGAATTTGGAACGTGTAAAGTGAGTCCGCAAGATATCTAGTGAGTTTAAAAGTTATGTAGTGAGTCAGTTGGTGAAGAATCAAATGAGTTTTTCCACTTAGTAAATTTACGGAGTGTAAAATCTGCATGGAAGATCTTACTGAATTTGGAAGTTATGAGGTGAGTTCAAAAATGTTGATGAGACGAAATTATTGTGAGTCATAAAGTAGGTTTGGAAGTAATCGAAAAGTTAGTTTTGGAGTTGAATCGAAGATGTCAAAGGAGTTTGGAACGTGAAAAATGAGTTCGGAAAATATGTAGTGATTTTGAAAGCTGCATATGTAGTGAGTCAGTAAGTGATCTACAAAAATATTTCGTAAGTTGGTCAATAATCACAAAAGAATTTTACCAAATGAGCTTACGGAATGTGAAATTAGCATGAGTACATATTGCATTTGGAAGTTATGAGGTGAGTTCAAAAGCGCCACATAAGAGTGAATTTGTGAGTCATGAAGACGGTTCGAGAGAAGTCTTAGAGTCAGTTGATGAATTGAATCGGGAATTTCAGAGGTGTTCATAGCCTGGAGAGGGAGTCAACAGCCTGAAAAGTGAGTCTAGAAAATATCGAATGAGTTTAAAAGTTCTGTAGTGAGTCATAAGTGTGATCTTCACATCGATTTAGTGGGTTGGCAAATAATCAAGTGAGTTTGCGAAGTGTAAAATGAGCATAAGATATCTATTGAATTTGGAAATTGTGGAATGAGTTCAAAAGCGCTACATATGGAGTGAAGTAGGTTTGGAACTCGGTTTGGAAGTTGAATCAGAAATGGAAAGGCAGTTTTGAACGTGAAAAGTAAGCATATCTAGTGAGTTTGAAAGCTATGAAGTAAGTCAAGTAGGTTTGGAAGCAGTCGTAAAGTAAGTTTTGAAAGTGAACCGGAAATAGCAAGGGAGTTTTAAACGAGAAAAGTGAGCTTAGAAGATAGTCAGTGAGTTTGAAAGATATGTAGTGAACTAGTGAGTCAGTAAGTTTGATGTAAGACACGACATGAATTTGTGAGTGGTAAAGTTGGTTTGAAAACAATTGTGAAAACTGTGATGTAAGCTTAGAGAAGCTGTGAAATCGATAGAGAAGTGGATCAGGTAGCCTTAGTCATGTAAATAAGTGAGTTTAGAAGATGTTTAGCGAATTTAAGTTGTCAAGTTAGTTCGAAGGTTTTTAGAAATTGAGTAAATTATTGTGCCAAGTGAGTTTGTTGAAATTTTTGTAAACTGTCTAGTTAGTGTGTGAAATTTAGTGAGTTATAAGGCAGTTCCCATAAGTGAGTTTGGATGTTCGTTGATTTTGATTGATATCGAGTTACGAAGGTGCCAGTTGAATTAGCCAAGGAGCTCACAAGTTGACAAGTGAGTTTAAAACATATCTAGTGGCGTTAAAACCTCTTCTAGTAAGTTCAAGGTGAATTCGGAATGTGCTAAATGAGCTTAGAACTTATTCTAGTGAGTTTGAGAGTTGTTAATTGATTTGATATGGAAGTTTGAAGCGTGAAAAGTGAATTTATAGATTATCTAACGAGTCTCTTTATTTTCTACGGTACATTGATGAGCTGCCGAGTGAGTTTTACCCGCCAGGGAAGGTCAGAAATAGTCGTCGTCAACTGAATTTTGAACATTCAAAAAGAGTTTATGATCTATTCTAGAGAGATCGACGGTTGTTGTTGATGTCGACAGATTCGGCAGGGGATTTTGAAGCGTGAAAAGCGAGCTTAAAGAATAAATAGAGTTTTTAGCATTTCTATGTTGATGAGTTGATGAGTGGCCGAGTGAGTATCACCCGCCAGGGAATTTGAAACGTTCAAAGTGAGTTTGGAATCTATTTTTTGGAGTTTGACAGTTTCTGTCAACTGATTCGGCAGAGGAGTTTGAAGTGGGAAAAATGCGCTCAGAAAATTTCTATAGTGAGTTTTCAAGGTTCCTAGCAAGATGACAAGTTGCCGAATGGGTTTTAGCTGCCACGAAAGGACAAGAATTGTTACCGTCGAACATAATTAGGTAAAGCCTAAGAGAGGCCCTAAGAGGCGCAATATTTGCGTGTTTGTCGTCCTCTAATATTAAGTAAAGCCCATTCTAGTCCATCTAAGTTGTCAATTGATCTGGTGGGGGAGTTCGACGAGCGAAAAGTGGGGTCAAAAATAATAAGCGATTTTTCAAGGTTGCTAGTAAGCTGATAAGTTGCTAAGTGAGTTTCGTCAGTCAGGAAAGGTCAGAAATAATTGTTGTCACGTGAATTTGGAACGTGTTTTCACGTGGAAGCTTAAAACTTATTCTAGTGAGTTTGACAGTTGTCGATTGATTTGGTGGGGGAGTTTGAAGCGTGAGTGAGTTCAGAACTCACTCACGGAAGGACAGAAATCATTGCTGTTGAATATGTAAAGCTGTAAAGCCTATTCAAGCCCATTCAAGTTGTCAGTTGATTTGATAAGAGAGTTTGACGAGTGAAAAGTGAGTTTAGAAAATAATTAGCGAGTTTTCAAGGTCGCTAGTGAGCTAAAGAGTTGCTAAGTGAGTTGCGCCTGTCAGAGAATAAGGTCAGGAATAATTGTTGTCAAGTGAATTTGGAATGTGTAAAGTTTTAGAATATCCTAGTGAGTTTTTTAGTTGTAATTGATGTGGAGGAGTTTAAAACGTGAAAAGCCAGCTAAAAAAAAATACCTATCAAGATTCTGAGGTTTCCGATTGAATGGATGAGTAGTTGTTAAATGAGTTTATGGTCTGACGTTTGACAATAATTATCTCAAGAGTCCACAGCGTGCGTTAGTGAGTTTTCACCCCCAGTTTTCACATAATCGAATTGAAAGTTGCCAACATAATGGAAGATGCTTGGGAATCTCGAGTTGTAAAGTGGATCCGGAAATCGTTACGTGAGTTGAAAATCGTGCAAAGTTGATTTTCCGGGATAGTTTGAAATGTTTCCATAAGATTATAATAGATTCTATAATTTTGTGAGTTCCGAGGCTTCTTTGAAAGTTATGAAGTGAGTTTAATAAAATGGTTACGAGGTATATGTAGTAACGTGAGTTCGATTAATATCTCAAAAGTTCGAAAGTTGTCATATATAAACTAGCAACTGGCACACGTAGATTCTTAGTGAGTTCTGATTGTAAAGCGAGTTCAAAGTTGTTGACTGAGTCGAAAGTTCTCAGGTTAGTTAGGAAATGTTGCAGAATGAGTTTGGAAGTTGTAAATTGAATTTGGATGCGGTGAAGTAAGTTTAGATGTACAAGGTGCGTTTTGGTATATTTTAATGTATCGGAGGATCTTGCGGGACATTTCATGCTTTTATTTTGATAACACAGTTTTCAAGTGAATTTCAAAGTGATAAAGTGAGTTGTGACAGGAATTGGCGAGTGAGTTTAGAAACGGTAAAGTGAGTTCCAAACTTATAAAATGAGTTTTTTTTTTTAATTGAAGTTGCATGTCCTCAGTGTAAGTCTGGGAATGGAGTAGCATGATCGTACTGGAAATCTATAACTGAAGTTTCATGATAGCACTGAAGAAGCTGTGATATTACTCAAGTTTGGAGTTGTAATAATCGCGACTTCTGAGATTTCGGGAGTTGGATAAAGCAAATATTAGATGATGAAAGATGTCGGTAAACTTGGATTGGGGACTCGAAAAAGGCAAACCTGACGTAGGTAGGGCATTTTCTGTAACTAGGAAAGGGGCGACAGCCACCCCTTTCTGCATGCCTTTTCTAACCGGATCGACACCCGCCACGTACCGTCACCACCCTTTGGCTTCAGCAAGATCTACATTTTCAAAGCGCATTTTGCTTTGATAACGACATTAACTCCTCGAGCGTGCAAATTGGATTATCAATTCGCGTTCGGCTGCCTTCAGTTCCTCCTCTTGCTCCTCTGTCACCCGAAGAGCCTTGCCTTCGGCGAAAATGTTCCCAATAAGAGTGTGCAGAAGCGGAAGCTTTGAAATTAATTCTTATCAAGTTTGAAACCGTGTATATGCGATGCGAACGAAAGTTGGAAGAGGAGAGAAAGGGAGAGTACAACAGGCGGCGAAATCGAAGCAGGATTATCCCAAACGATGAGGGGAACACGAGCGTGGGGAATAAAAAGTGGAAAACATAATGACTCACCATCAAATTTCTTTGCCCGCACATCGATCAGCGACGTCAGCCTCGAAATGGAGTCCTTGAGAAAAACGTCCAGGCGTATCCTGTCTTCGCGGAGGATTTCTTGTTCCAAGTTGGAGCTGCAGCAGGAGTCTTCGCCGCAAATCGGTCCTGGAACAAAGATTTCTCAATCAGAGAAGCGTTTTTGGTGGCGGGCAAGTGACAGTCCGCTGACTTGTGGAAGAGATAGATGTAATGTTATTGGTTGGCTGCAGCAGGCTGCAGCACCACCTGCTACCTGGTCTGCAGAACACTGTCAAATTAACGATTCTTTTTGTGCTGCTACAGATATGTTACATAGACTTCAATCACATTCTTCAATCTCACGTAAGTAGGGTAGGTATAGGTACTCGCATACCTAGATGCCTGTAGTTTTTTCAAGGTGGAAGACTTTGACTCGTTTTCGAACGAACTCGACTGCTGAGCCTCCCGGGGGGTTAAGGGTATCGATTGGCGAGAGCGAGAGCACTTTTCATAGCTAATTAGTCCGCGTTAAGACATTCGCATTCCTGGGATGCCGCGTTCTCTCCCACGATAGCGGTCATCCACTCCAGACAAAGACGGCTAGCTGCCGGTGGTACCTATACCTCAGCATCTCAGAGCAGTCTGGTGCTCTTGCTCCACCAAAGCAATATCATCCATGCCCATAGCAGCGTCAGCGCCAGGGCCGTATTTTCACCTGCCAATTTCATGCAAATTTATCCACTGCAGGACGGAAACCAGTCAGCTGCACCGGTTCTCTTATTCTTCAGCGCACCGGCACCAGACGGAGGCGTCAAAGCACAAAAATTCCTTCGCGAGCTTTATTCAGAGATCCAGCGCAGACTGTTAGTTGTTGCAATGACACTTTTGTCGTGGGCCGGGGCTCGGCAGAAAAGATCTCGTCCGATAGTACTTCTTGTAAATCAAGACCACGCAATAGAAATCCGCCATATGGTCTCTGCGGCCTGTACCAACATACCGCACAATTATAATATCGTTAGCAGGTGCAAATATACGTAATGGTTTAATTAAAAGGCAAGACGACCCAGTTAATGATGGCTCTTCAGTCTTCGGAGCTCGAGTGTGCGTTGGATGTTATCGGAGTAGACCACACCTGAGAGCGCTGCGGGTCGCTGCGTTGTGCGCTCTTATGGTTTGTGCGGTTCACTGGCGTTGGTGTTTTTTTTTTTTTCTTTCTACTCGACATGAAGGATTGAAAAAACAACAGCGAATTTTGAGGTGCATTCAAGGTAATTAGTGCAGTCTGGCCACCTACGCATGAGAACTCGACGAGAGGCGGAGGTCCGAAGCGGTGGACTTGAAAGCTGCATGCTCGCTTGCACATATTTGTGGAGCGTCGTCTTTGTTTGGCCGCTGTGCTCCTCTCAGTCTGCCCCATTGCCGGAACGATGGGAGCCGAATGGGCAAAGAGAGGAAAGTGTGTAAATATTGGGAATGAGAGGAGCGAGTTTTTAGGGGGTCTTGAACTTTTTTATCTTGTTCTTGTTCCATTTTGCTTTTCAAGTTCAATCTTTCGATATAGGTCTCTTAGCTACTTGTGCGGCTTCGTTTCCACACCAAGTTGGTTTTGGGCTTTCAAGTTGTAAACACACCGCGTGTCGTCTTGCCACTAAACTTGCCAAAATAAACTGTCGATTTCGTTAAATACATAAAAACGTGGGTGCGTGACCATAGTCACCCTCGGAAGAAGTAAAACTTCTATAGATATGAATCAATTAGCAAACAACGTCCGAAGAGGTGTTCTTTTCGTACTCCCGCTCCGCCCCCTAACGGTTTAAATCATCTTGTTTCTTCATTATCAATCTTATTATTATTATTAAAATGAGTCACTTGAAGGGCAGAATACTTTTGACATGATTTTTTCACGATTAGATTTCTTTTGTTTCTTTTCTCGCTGCGCTCGGCGCTTAAACTCCGATTCTCCGTCACATGATATCTCACTCATACCCCTAATACAATAAATATCTATTTTCATCAATAATATTCTCCACAAAGTACCTATAATATAATAATAATTTTTATTATTATTTTATTTTATCTTCCTGCGTTGCCGGTGAGCCGACGAGGTCTATTCGTCCAAGGTACACATAATAATTATGCGAATGTGACATCGTGACGGATTTTCTTACTGTACGATTTTCCCCATTATATTACAGCACGGTGGAAACTGTGTCTGACGAGTAGCTATATGTCTGACAGGCACAGCATGGCAATCTAATAATCTCCACAAAGTATTAGAATGTCGTTTGGGAAGCTCCGGTATTAATTTTCAATTAAAAAATATAAAATACATAGGTATCTACATAAGTATGTACCTCGTGAATGTGAGAGTACCTACATGGTTCTAGAGTTCATACGATATTATCTTCTCCAATCACAATAAGGCCGTAGGTTAAATCGAAATATTGACAGAATTGATGAGCATTTCCATTCATGTGCTTGTCATCGTACTTATATTTAGAATGTCACATTTAATTGAGGTGGAATCAAACCATTCAAAAAATTAACCAAGAATAATGTCAAAAATCAATTTCCAAACATGAAAATTTGACTATCAAACCAGTATATCATCGCTACAATCAGCTTACATCTAGAACATCAAGCAACTGTTTCAGCCTTAATGGGGTACTTGCCAATGAGATAGATTTGACTGAAAATACTTTTGATCATCAACAAGAGTGATAAAGAGTATTTCCTGAGAATTTCCAGGAAATATATCCATTGGTTTTTTTTTTCAAAAGGTTGGTAACAGTGAGGGAAGTTCAGTGGAGTTTTCATTTTTGTATTTTTCAAATATTGTCATGCCTCTCTAATAGTTTTTTTTAAGTTTTCAATCTAACAGTGCTGTTTGTTCAGTTTTTAGTATATTTGTGACGTCATAAATATATTTTTAAAACACGCATTACGGCCGCAATTTTGGGAGTATAG
Source organism: Anaspis maculata (assembly GCA_949128115.1). Lineage (NCBI taxonomy): Eukaryota > Metazoa > Arthropoda > Insecta > Coleoptera > Scraptiidae > Anaspis > Anaspis maculata. Next base: position 78,292,616 of record OX421964.1, on the reverse strand, counting down.
AAAGAAGAAAAAATACGGGTACATTATTTTTGACCATACTATCGATTAGGCTAATAAAAAAAATTAGGCAAGTACCCCATTGTCGAAAAAAAAAATTTCCCTCTTGGGCTTGACTCATTCACCCCTGCTTAATAGGTAGGTACATAAGTACCTGAAAGTTGTGTCTACATTTGGGTGTGCGGCATTCGATTTTATTTTCGAATTGTAAACGACCGTTGAAGAATATACCCAGAGCCGGGCCTGGCCTATTTGCCGCCTGCGTGCCACCGAAAAATTGCCGCCCCCCTCACCGGCAATGGAGATCCACACAACTAAGTACAAAACTTTTTTATGTATTTGATAGATCATGGATTATCAGAGTACTCTATATTAAAAAAAATGCTAGCATTACAAAAATTACACTATCTTTTTCATAATTAATAACGACTTGCTGTGGATGCGCATGTCAGAAATGCTCATACGCGCCGGTCCGGATTGTAGTGTAGGTAGTGACCGTTGCGTTGGGTGACTTTTGGCGTGATTTTGTAATTTCGTCATAATTATGTTGTTCCAACATTATTCCCACCACCACCAAAGCTAGTTCCTCGATTTCTTGTTCCATTTATTATATTCATCCACCATATTTTACTATTCACATTCGATATAAACCTCAAAACGTATAAACATAGACAATAATTTTGCAGATGACGAATGACCTTCTCTACGATATGATATGAACACTTACAACACTCTGGAGATGTAAATGGAAGGATTGCACTACCCTGGGTATATCTGATTGTCTCTAGCAGTAACTGCCAATTACCTAGCAAAATGCCAATATGTGCCGCTCCTAAAAAGTACAAAAATATTGCCAATATTTTCTATTACGAGCTTCAACTTCGATTACTGTTTGACTCCTACAAAAATATTGATACGAACATTTGGGACAGTAGATGGGTTGACAATTTGTTTTCCAGTTGGGCTTGTTAGGACGATTAGAGCATGAAATTACCATCTAAGATCCTTCTGCAGTGCAGAATTAATAAGAAAGCTGCTTTTCTAAGCAAATCGCGTTCTGAAATGGCATAACCTCAAGAACATGTGTCAAAACACAGCTGAAATTTCTCTGTTGTTTCGCCGTTAACTGTCGTCTGTCAGAATTTGTACCACTTTGCTGACGCTTGCGCCAAGATGGCCTTAAAACGAAAAGGATGTATTTTGGCACCAGCCCGCCTAAATTCGGAGAATTTTCCGTCGTGTGGCGCAACTGGTCCCCCCGTCTGATTTTGCCCAACAGAGAGACGCCAGTTTGAACTTTGCACGAAGGCAGCAAAAGATCTAGGCGCGGTCCTGCTAAAAACTCATTCTACTGGAAATAAAAAGTGAACGGGATTGGATTCTCAGTTTTCATAAGAAAATCCAACTCTAGGCTAGATTTCAAATCGGAGATCCGCCCGCGCAAGTGTAGCGTAAGTCCGGTCACTTTGACAACATAAAACACAATCCGACGCGCTGATTGGCTTATCGATGCCGTAAATGAGTGGCGTAAGTTGCGCCGCTAACCGCTAACTTGAAATGCCACAGTCTACTATGATGCCATTGCGGTTATGACGTTAAATTCGAAATAAAATTGTAATATTGCACCGTCTCCCGATAAAATATGAAATAAAGGAAAGCGTCTACAATCATGTCGCGCAATTATCCTCATTGTGTCTGATGCGGTGAAAATGTGTGGAAATGCTTTTGAAAAATGATCCGAACAACAACGACAACGCATAGCTTTGGCACTTATCGTGCCTGCTATGACTTTTACTGCATTCCAAAGCACCCAGACGACACGATTCCATATTTTGCATTCAAATCCAAAACCTGAATGGTATTTTTTCCAAATTGTGGTCGTCCGCCATCTTGTTTTCCAGTTTTCGGCACAACCACTTGAGATTTCCAACACATGCCTGTCTCTGTTTGATTATCGATTTGCATCTGTCAGATTTGAAATTTTGACGTTTCATGGGTCGGAATCAATTGAAAAAATTTTGGCATTTGCCGCCACTGCCATTTTGTATTGCATTTGATATCGATATTCTCACACTAACACACACAGGATGTTCATTTGAAAAGTTGTCACCCCTGATTTCTGCCGCCAAAATTTTTCACAGGAAAACGCCGAAACAGGTCGTTTTTTGTTTCGAGAGGGACATCTAGGACACATACTGCCGAATTTTCATCTTCAACCCCTCCGCCCCCACCCCACCCTACTTTAAAATTTCGAATAACATTACCTATGTTGTGATGTATCAAATTGAAAGCAATTAAATTCCCTTTCCGTCAAACATATTTCTAATGTTTTAAAACAACCCCCAACTCTTGTAAAAACTTCTTTCTTTCTTACTGAAAGGAAACTTTTTTCCCTATAATGTCCCGATTTTTGAGAAATAGACTTTCTAGCAAAAACAGGTCAATTTTTGTTTCAAGGAAGACGTTTCAAGGAAGTCATCTAAGACGCGTTAGACCAAATTTTCATCTTCAACCCCTTAGCCCCCACTCTACCCTACATCAAAATTTCAAACGGCATTACTGATCTTGTGATACATCTAATCGAAGGCAATACAATTCTTTCTCCGTCGAATATATTTCTAATTTTTTTAAACCAACCCTTCGAAGTAAGGTAGGGTAGGGTATGGGTCAAGGGGTTGAAGATACGAATTTGGACATACGCGTCTTAGATGACCCTACTGAAATAGTAAACAGCCTGTTTCTACTGGAATAAAGTCTATTTCTCAAGAATCGGGAGTTTAAGGGGAAAATTGGTCTTTTTACTAACAAAGAGAGGATTTTCACAAGGGTTGAGGGGTGGTTCAGAAAAAATTAGAGATATGTTTGGCGGAAAGAGAATTGTATTGCCTTCAATGTGATGTATCACAAGATACATGAAGTAAGGTGGGGTAGGGAATAAAGGGTTGAAAATAAAAATTTGGCAGTATATGTCCTAGATGTCCCCCTCAAAACAAAAGTTAACCTGTTTCGGCGTTTTCCTGTGAAAAATTGTGGCGGCATGAAATCAGGGGTAGGTAACAACTTTTCAAATCAACACCCTGTATGCTTTAATTGAAGATTCGAAATGCATCTGTCAAATTTTGAACTTTGACTTTTGCAGCGGCCGCAACTTGAAGTTTTGCGTTTATCAATGTCAAATTTCACAGCCGCCCCCGAGATGTCATTTTATTGTAAAAGTTGCGAGGCCGCCATATTGAACATTTGCATATCCCAAGCGATCTACGTGAAATTTTCAATAAACATGTACAATTTTGAGACAGTCGAAATGCATCTGTCAAATTCTGCCGTTTTCAGAATTCGCCATCGTGAAATTTTGCGTTTTTCAAGCGATTTACCCACAATTTTGCATTAACAAGTGCTTTCATTTCACAACAGGAATATAGTACAATTCAAACGAAATAACATATTTAGGCGGCTGTGAAACTTGACATTTACTCTGAAAATATTGCGTATTTTAAGTTCAATCGACTTATCATGGAAACATCATCAGTTTGATATTAATCTACTCAATAAAACTTATCCTGACTTCGGAAATACATTATTTCTAGCGCAAATGAAAAATTCCACAGCTGCCCAAGTTGTCATTTTATTTTAGATCCATGGCCGCCATAATAAGCTTTTGCATTCACCAAGCGATCTAGGTACTTGAAATTTTAAATAAACATATACCTACAATTAGACAATCGAGATGCATCTGTCAAATTATGACGTTTTCAAAGTCCGCCATCTTGGAATTTTGCGTTTTTCAAGCGATCGATTTGAAATTTTGCATCAACATGATTTTGTACTTTTCTTGAAGAACCGAAATAGATCTGTCAGATTTCGAATTTTGACCTTTTTTTTTTTTCGTTTTTCGTTTTTTCACGTTAGACGGCCCAGTGTGGCCACTTCGAGACAGTCTGACATTGTGTCGATCAGTTCATTGGCCTTGTTTCAGCAGCGGCTGCCGCCCTCGACTGGACGCTGGCCTAAGACTCCGAATCAGCCAAAATATACTCTGATATCTGATGCATGCTGCGATGCTGCTGCTGGACTCCAGAAGAAACAATTACCAATAACCATGTTTTGTGCTTTTGGTTGATATTTATGAACAGCAGGAAAAAGTCCATGCGGTGAGTAAAGAGTGTCACGCCATCTTTTGGCGAGGTGATCGAACAACTCTTCGATTGTTGATTTCTCTCGTGTGAACCGATCGGCCGTGATGAGCCCCGCGGCAGAATTACTGTCGAACACGTTTTTTTTTTCTTTCAAGCGCACAACAAAGTAACAAACATTTCGAGTGCGCTCCCAAACATCTGTCTAATCCTCTCGAGTTCTCCTTCAGCCCTCGGGAACGGAAAAAGGTGACGACCCGGGACCCCCCTCGGTGCCCATTGATAAAAATTCCTCGATAATGGCTAATTGAATCGGGGCGGGCCATTGTTGACTTACACGCATCAAGAGCGAGCACGGAGATTACGCGCCTCATCAAATAACACCCGCCGTGGGCAGGTATATCCTTCACGAAAGGAGATTCCTCACCTTCCAGGTAGAAAAATCCGGCTTCTAAAAATTCTAATACCAATACCTGCTGGTGCACACACTCGTACCATTCTCATACACAAACACACGCGAAGGTCCGCCGGGGCCCGAGATGCGATGATGATGATGGCCAAATACCTGAAATGCCAAATTAGTGAGCCATAATCCCGAGGATTACCCATTCTGTTTGGTGGTGGTGGCGATGCTGAGAAACGCGTTCCAACAGGCCCGTTGCATGTCTGGACTTGAGAGGTGTGCAGAGCAAGAGAGGTGAGTCATTCCGACCTTGCCGAAGGGGTCATTGAAATTGATCCTTTCCGATGCGAGAGCGCCCCGGTGGCCATTGAATTGAAATGAAGCGAAATTGAGTGAATTTCTCAAAAGATCTCTTTTTGCCCTCTCGACATAATAGGCAGATGGTAGGGTATAGGTAAGGTACTAATTTGTAGCCATAAAGTTGGATTAACGAAAAAACTCGAGGAATTTGTCATGTTGATAACTAATATACCGGATACCGAAAAAGGTAAAGACAATTCGAGTCGAGGAAAAAACAAGACAGGTATAAAAATTACGGGTACAAGATACAAGAGAGTGGGTGGCATATCTGTCATAATTTATCTGAGCTCATTAATAATGGGCCATGCCCGGCCCTGATCTAGCGCAATACCTTATAAGCAATCTCGCAGATATAAATTCTCATAAAATTACCAACTCCTGTCTAAGGTGATATAAAATGCAAATCTGTGGAGTATACGTATTTTTGAAAAATATCGAAACAAAATATTGTGACGAAGAATTTGCCACAGGCACACGTGCAACAATATACTGGTTTCTTCGGGTCTTTGCAGGTATTTTGCAGGTTTTTCATGTTTGTTGAGATATTGTTGTATTTTGTTTTATTGCCGTCGTCGCTGTGAATTCGAAAATAGGAGTATCACCTAAGAATTGTTCTATTATTACATGATTTGTGAAGAACACAAAAAATCCAAGCCAGATTCAATGTATTTTTGGGCGACTACTCCAAAAATTCATTGTTTTCACTTTCAGTGTGCTTTGACTTTGACAGCCGTGAAGTGTCACTTTTTTTGTATGCTGCTATCACGTTCCTGTCCGCTGTCAGGGTTGTCATCCTGTTTTTCATTTCAAAGCCTACCATTCTGTTTCTTGCTCTTTCGGATCGGGGTTTGTATTTTTAGATTCATGATTTTTTGTGATATTCGCTTAAAAAATGTTACCAGGTGTATCAAAACCGTATTGAGCGTGATCTTCTCATTCAAAAAGAATCTACGCCGAAGTACGCATAATAATTTTTCAGGCGGATATAAATACCCTAATAACTAGCTACCAAAATATGACGGATGCGTACAAGAAATTGGTTTGACACTTCACGGCTGTCAAAGCATGCTAAAAACAACGAATTTTCGTAATTTTTGAAGTCTAAAAAGAATTTGTAAGCGACATTTCGATTTTACAGGGATAAATTAGTCAGTTTTTGGTGCTTTGAGATGCCATTCTCGCAGATTTCAAGATTTTACGGAGATATTTTAAGGAATTCTATATTTTTTTCTAGTGACATTCTAACTGATCTCAGTAATTTTAACTGACATTTCCCCAAGGTTTAAAATGCTATACTTTTGCCAAAATAGTGAGCTCTTATTCAACTTTCGACAAGTTTGGTCCGTTTCTTGGAATAAAACTTGGCTGCAGTGTTTCAAGGTTATTTTTCACGTCATGCTGAATATACGTCTGCGGCAGTTTTCAAAAATTTCTGTTGTTTTGAGTAATTAAAGCCTACTAATAAAGAAAATGACACGACGCAACGTTGAGATTAACATAGTGAAGCCAGTATCGTAGTTTTCACATCTAATTTAGTGAGAAATGACACCACACTTGACGTTTTTTAAAAAGTCAAATTTTGAAAAATCCAAAACATGTCAGTGTTGTCAAGATTGTCAAATTTTGCTATTTCTGAAGACGGCAAGTTGTGTATCGTTTCTGGGTGAACCGGAAAGGGCTGCACAATTTTCAGGGCAGTTTTTACAACAAAATAACTATCAAAAGTGCGTTTGAGGTCATTTTTAATGATTTTAGATTATTGGGTTTCATGTAAACGGCACAAAAAAAATTGATCCCACAAAATCGAAACTGATGCAGTTTAGTGGTAATCACAACCAGATTTGATTTCTTCATACAGATTAGTAGCTAAGAAACGGGACCCCAGTTGACTCTTTGAAAAAAATTTGAACTGAAAAATTCTGAAAATTGTCAAAATTAGTCGAGGTTATCAATTTTTGACTTAATTGTGAAAGGCATTATGTGTAAAACTTGGAATTGATGTCAGAATCCTAATTTTCAGTATCACATTCATTGCATTGGGAAATGATACCCCATTTTTTGTGATTTGACATGAAGTGAAAATTTTGATAATTCTAAAATTGACAAAATTGGTCGAAATTGTCATTTTTGACTTATTCACAAAAAGCAAGTTGGGTATCGTTACTGGTTAAATCGGACACGAGCTGCACGATTCTGAGGTTTATTTTATCGTCAGATCAAATATACAGAAGCACTGTGTGTTTTTTTTAAATTTATGTTTCCATGTTTCCAGATGTTTTCATGTAGCTGCATAAAACAAACTGATGCGAAGCAAAAATGCCAGAATCGTATTTTTTTGCACAAATATATTCAGGATATGACACGCAACTTGCAATTTGGAAAAATATTCAGTTTGGAAAATTCGAAAGTTGTCAAAAATCCGATGACTGTTGACTTTTGACTTAAATTTTTGACATTTTTTCTGAAAATGACAAGTTGGGTATCGTTTCTTGATAAATCGAACACAAGCTGCAAGATTATGAGGTCGATTTTCACGCCAAGCTTGGGATTTCCAAGATTTTAGAGGTTTCTCGGGTTGACAGGTAACTAGTACCATGCGATCAACAAAGTTTGGAATTGGGGTAGGCTGTGACCTGGTCAAATTTCAGGATGTCAAGCTGCTTTCGGCCAAGGCACAGCCTACCCCAATTCCGATTTTTGTTGATCGCATGGTACAATATGGAATATGGTGAGCAATAAAATATTTGACGCAAAATTTCTCAAATTCCAAAAAAGCGAAATGTTTTGGATAATTGCCAATTTCTGTTTGAATTGAAATAGACAAGTCGATCGTCAGATTTTAGCGATTTTAATGATTCCTACCTGACGAAATGGGTGAAATGATCTCTTGTCTAATTTTAGTGGTTTTCCTAATACACTTGTTTGTATATTTCAGCGATATAAACTTATTATGGCAGATTCCGTCCGATTTAAATAGCCATAGTGTGATTAATATCATAGCATTTTCTATTATACTTTGCATTGTCACGAAGAAATACGATGTGAACTATGGTGATGTTTGAAATTCGTTCTGGTCGACCAAGGGCCTGAAAAAGTGCGAATATTTTTGGAACTACTGGGCTCGCTGAAAAAAGGCAACCAACCAGCTGTCAACCACAACGACCACCTTCGGAGGCCGGTCGAGAAAAGTAACCAAACGTCAACTGTCAAATCACTGTCATACTGTCAACTCTAGGTTGGAAATTTTGATCTATTTGATTTGGACCCCGAAAGGCTAGTGGCTTTATTATATGTATAGTAGGTTCACTTGTACTGTGACTCTAGTTGGCTGGGCAAATTTTCTACTCAAGCATTGTAGGCTTGCCGCCTTTTCACCTGGGTGTGAAACTGACTTCTCTGGAAGTAAAGTTATATTTCTTATCAAATTGATATTAAAATCTTGGAAAACTGACCTGGTCATACGTGGAAGTGCGACTAGGGGGACGCAGAGCTGTGTTACCGAGACTTACCGTCATGTAGACACCAAAAAAGCACGGGGCGGCCGCAAATCCAAGTCATCTTGACGGCGGCCCATTCAGGGTCGACAAAAACTTGTCCCGAGAAGCCCCAAAACGAAAGCAAATTGCAAATTGAAGGTACTAACATCAATTCCGGTACAATACGCAACTTTGAGCGGCTGTGTTCGGTTTAATTTACTTTTTACACGTAAATTCTTTCGCCAATGGCAGACTGCACGGCGATCCTGGTATCGCCTATAATTCTTCAGGGTTTGGCGTGTATTTTTGACTGGAAGAGGCGAAAGGGTTGATGATTGCATGGGGCCCCGTTTTCTGACGAAGGGCATTGTATACTCTTCAATTTGAACCATCGAAAGTTGAACCGGCTTCTAGAGGTTAGAAATATTTTTGACAACTGTTAAATGTCAAGGCTCTTTTGATTTATTTGTTCATTGACGAAAATTAAGAACAGGTCGAAAAATTGCTACACTTTCCAATAAAATGGAAAAAAAGCGTCAGACATCACGTCCCGCAAAAATGTTCCGGCTATCTGCAGAGGAAATACGCAAAAAATGTGTTTCAAAACTGGTCCGGCCAGAGCAGCCAACTGCAAAGTTTTGGGGATTTTCTATATTTCACATCTGGAAACTTGGAAACAAAATCTCACAGCCGACTAAAATCACGGTACAAGTGAACATACTATAGACCTTCTCATATAGGCGGTTCCCTTTATTCGCAGCTCGTGCGCAGGTCTTTCCATAGACTAGACTCACTGGTTCAATTTGGCTGTTTAACCAGGAGCGATTCCGCTTATCGATCGGGCTGGCTAGGGTTGGGGTTGGCGACGGCGACAATATAGATGAACCTACGCCCCGAGGACCCCAGGTAAATGAGAATGGCTAATGAAAGTTGATAATTACAGTGGCATTTCCGCTACAAATTTGAGATTTTCGTTATGAAGTTGGTAATTTTAATGACTTTAGCAGTCATGCATCAATAAAGATAATCCAAAAGATTCAGATGAGATGATATGTTGTCTTTCTAAAATCTCTCAAAACTTTGGTGGCATTTCTTTTGAGAAGTAGATGAATTTTGATGACTTTCTCACGCTAAAAGATACACCCAAAACGCTAGTGACCTTTATTATAAAAAATGTATGAACTTAGCTGAGTTCTCGCTGTGAAATTGATGAATGCAGTGAGATTTTAGCTATAAACTGGTCAATTTTATGAATTTTCTCACGCTAACAAGAACTTTTGAGCCGATTCAAATTTCTTTCGAGAAGTTGATGAGCTCAGATGATTTTCTCGAAATAAATATGAAAATTGTAATTTTAGCAGTCAAAATGAATTCAAAAGTTCCATATAACACCGAGTCTTGCGGCAAGCTTTTGTTGGACGGCTCCTCCGCCATTTGTGCAGGTGTGTGTCTTATTCAAGCATCGTGGTCTCCGATCAGTTTCCTAACATATTAAGGACATGGTCTATTCAAATAGTCTGCTAATGAGTACATAAAACTCGGCATGAGACAGGTCACAAGACAGGCGATTGACATGATCTCAAAAGAGCAAAAAAAGTTACATCATTTTTTTCCGCCGCAGTCAACGCGTCAACGATAATAAATTCAAAAGATCCAGGTGATATCGGCGTGGGTGGTTATTGCCGGGTTATATCTATCGTAATTTATCTCCTCATTATCTAAGCCCCTGGCCCTGGGTCTAACGGGCGGCTCCTTATACAGCTCTCTCTCCAAGACGAAATTTTCATATTATACACTCAGTTATAATATACGAAATTACCTGACTCTGTCTAAATATAACCAACCGCCCGGTATGATGCAGTTTTCGCATAATTTATCCATTAATTACTTCAGACAAAAATGAAGTCCGGTCCGCATGCTTCTCTCAACTTGCTTTCATCAGCAGAAGAGTCGTACGCTCGATGGAATGCTGCTGCTCGGCATTTCTGCTCTCCGCTTCTGCGGGACGGCCCCGCGCTCTGCCGATGCTCTTCGGCTTCTCGCTTGATTATTAGGTCACCACCTTCACCGGTCAAATAAAATCTCCCCGAATAAAATCTCTTGCACACAGGTATAAATAAAAGGCTCCCCAATAAAGCCATCCCCTGTCTAAGTCTGCCGCCAGGTAGGTAGGTACGCGCATAGCTGTTCGGTATACACGGCGGTACCTGAAAAAAATGATTTTCATGTGATTTTTACGACCTCGAGGGATTGAAAAAACACCACTGCCTACCAACGTCGTCGTCGCGAAGAAATTTTTACGGCCGACAATTACGGTACCCAAAGTGTTTTTTAATGGGAGCCAATTTGAGCCACCCCATGCCATGGTTCTTGGAACTTGGGAGTCGTCGCGTCAATGGAGTGGATATTTATTTATTTATTTTTATTGAAAACTTCCGCGCCTGCTTGATCTCCGACCGCCTCGAGGGCCCATATATCTCCAAGCCGGTGTTGATGTTTTACATGACAATTATTGAAGCGACAAGTGCTTTACTGCTTCTACCTGTTTTATTTCTCTCGCTGGGGTGCGCATCGGTATTATTTAACATAAAGGTTAATAATCCCCTTAGGTACTAATCCGTGCACGGTTCCAGTACGTACTAAAGGGTGAAAACAAGAGAAAATTAAGTCGTCAAATCCCAGCGGGGGCTACTGCCGGAAATCTCGGTTGGCCGTAAAAAGTTTTTACGAGGGCCGTATAATAATGAAATCAAAGGCGGCCGTTGTTTCGTCATTTGGCGGATGATAGAGCAATCGATCGATAAAACGTTCATTATAGGTATCTTCGACGAAAATATTATCAATGAGAAGGAGCTCGGAGTAGCTTTGCTTCACACACTCACCTGGTGTACAGGTACAAGATTGATATCCATTCAGGTATTTAGAGTAGACCAAGTAGATCGTACACGTGGACTAAACAATAAGGAACTATTGATCGAGTATGCTGATGCAGCGGGGGATCACGGATCGTGAATAATCGAGACGGCGGTGCGCTATTGTTTGCTTGGAATTGCACGGAATTTGTAAGACGTGAGAGAATATTGTTTCTTTTATGCCCAGTTGTTCCTTCACAGACATGTCATTTCAGTATTTATAGAGAAGTATCGATTAAAGTATAGTTGCAGCAAAAAGTTGACGAGCAACACTTGTCAAACAATTCAAATTACGACCGTATGATTATCATTTGAGTATATAACTTTGTCACAAAAATTGAAGAAAACATTTTTGGAACTGTAAAAGCTGTAAAGGGTATGTAACATCTATGTTTCAATACTTGTTTCGGCAAACCAGATTTTTGGTTGAATTGTAAAACGTCTATTTTGCAAATGTCAGCTGTCAAAAAATGGCCGACCAGCTGTCAACCGAAACGACCGATCTGGAGGCCGGTGAGCTGTAAAAACCGCCCCAGCCTGTAACTTTTATTTTATTTCATCTTTATGTTTTGAAATTTCCATGAGATATTTAGACTACTTTCGCTATGTTCGCATGTACCTTAACGTACGATGAAAAATGACAGTTTAATATCAGTTAAAAGTACAATGCAGAATTGAACTGATTTGACATGATAAATCTGTCGATTTCATAGTTATTTTTTGTCGTAGAAAGCTTTCAAAGACATAGCTGTATTCGCAAGAAAAATCTCTATCCGAATATAAAGAAAATAGACAGGGGTCCCTTTGAAAATCAGCAGTTGATGTCACATCCAGTTACTTTCCGGAGCGCAATCAGGTCTATGAAACACGCGTTATGAGTTATGATCGTGGCTGTAACCAAATGCCAACTGTCATTCATCAGCTATGACCACAATCAATAATTAATTTGGGACACCTGTAGATAGAGGTAAGTACATTTAAAACTCAGTAAAATTACCCAGGCTCGTTTTTTAATTAGGTATGTGTTTTACGAGTACATAATTTGCTTGAGTTTTCGTGTTTTTACTGACCTATACTCTTTCCTTGCCTTAACCCGGTCAGATGGACCGACCCAGTCTTGTACACAAGCTATGTAAAAAACACAACATAATAATTTTTATTACATAAACGCATCGTCATAATTTAAACATGACACTAATGCACACATTTGAGTCAAACCGTGAAGCTCTAAAATCTCTTCAAACGACTAAAATCTGTTCTAAAATGTCACTTAAACCACTAAAATCTGCCAGAGATAATCAACAATACCGTATGTTCGTTGAAATCATGAATTAGGGCAGGCTATGGAAGTAAAAACGTATGTCGTGGATTTATCAATAATCACTCAAATTTGATGTCAAGCATGATGAGCCGTCGTCATGGAATACATTTTGGACATACATTTCGAAGTTCAAAGCCTGCCTTAATTCATGATTTTAACGAACATACGGTATAACAAGTTCTTAGTGTTTTTTCAGTTGAATCGAGGGATTTTGTCCAAAATAACATTATCAACTAAACTACTCAAAAGACAAAAGAAATGCCACTGGGGCTTAAAGTGTGATTTTGAATAAATGTAAACATCCTCAATTTTAGTTTTATCGAATCGGGCTTTTAACTTATTGTTAGCGTGAGAAGCCTCATGATGAAATTCACCAGTTTATAGCTTGAATCTCACTGCATTTACGCTTTTCAGCGTTAAAAAATTATCAAAATTCATCAACTTTTTGAAAAGAAATGACACTGGCGGTTTAGGGGGTGTGACTTTAGGAAGAGAAATGGATGCGTTTGGAACATCACTCTGTTTCTTTTATATTACTGCCTCACAAATGTTTTTTGGCGTGGGAAAATCAATGGTCAAATTTCCAATTTTATGGCAAAAATGTCACTGAATTCTTGGTGTGAAAATATCTGCTCAACTTTATGGGAAAAATCTCACTGAATTCATCAACTTCATTGCGAGAATTTCGCTATCTTCAGTTTTTCATAAGATAGGCCACTAGTGCTTGGTACGCTTTCTAGCGTTGAAAAAAATCAATAAAATTCATCAATTTGGAAAAATGCTGCTATAGCGTTATAGGGTGTGACGTTAGGAAGAAAAATGGCTGCATTTGGAACTCGACTGCATGCTTCTTTCAAAGCATATCTTGCAACTCCGATAGTTTCATCGACTTTCATCAAAGAAGGCCCCTAGCGTTTTGGGAATTCTTTTTAGTGTGCGAAAATCTATAAATTATCAACTTGACGGCGAAAAATTCTACTGAATTCATCAACTTCATAGCGATAATTCCGCTAAATTCATCAATTTTTAACAAGAAAGACAACTAGTGTTTTGGGTATCTTTTCAGCGTCATTGAATTTTTTTTTTTATTATTTTTTTTTTATTTGAAATCCCAAAATAATTACAATCTATCTGTTAGATAATAGGTAATTGGTATGTTTGTAAAAATCATGTGGGAGAATGCCCAGTGGCAAGCTCCCTTTCATACATCGCCGTCGGCGGTGAGTTGGACAAGTGGGCGTCTTCTTGATACTTGGATAAGTTTAATTAATCAGAAGTCATTAAAATAGATGAAATTCATCAACTTCTCAAGAAAACTTCAGAAGGAGTGATGGGAGCATTCGCAAATTCAGTACTTTCAAAAATCCCACTGAATTCATCAGCCTCATGGCGATAATCCTCTTGAAACCATGGGTTGCTTAATGGTTTTTTAGCGTGAGAAAATCATTGAAATTCAAAAGGAATACCACTAGCGTTTTGAGTAAATTGATCAACTTTTAATAAGAAAGACCACAAGCGTTGAAAAAATCATAAAAATGGACAACTTAATAGAGAATATCTTACTGAATTCATCAACTTCTAATAAAGAAGGCCATAGGCGTTAGAAAATAAATAAAATGGGCAGCTTTCTAGCAAAAACCATACTAAATCCATCAAGTTCACGACGAGAATTCGGCTTATTTCTTCAAATTTCATAAAAAAAACCACTAGCATTTTGAGTATAATTTTAGTGTGAGGAAAACATTAAAACTGCCAACTTATGGCTAAAAAGTCCCACCGGCGTTTTTTTTTCGTGAGAAAATTGTTGAAAAACATCAATTCCTCAAAAACGGCACTAGCGTTTTGGGATTAGGAGGAGAAATGGGAGCATTCGCAACTCAAGTGCTTGCTATTCAGCACATAATGCTTTTGAGCATGAAAAAATCAATAATTGACAGATTTATAGCACAAATCCCGCTGAATTCATCAAAATCTCACTGAATTCATCAAATTCATAGCGAGAGTTGTGCTAAATTCATCAACTTCAAATAAAAAAAATCTGTTGTGGGGCGACACAAAACTTTCCCGGCGGTATCCAGAGACGTCAGTAATGATTTTGATCGAAGTGTCCCTTCGGGAGGGGGCGATTCGATTTGGAAATTGATGAAAAAATTCTATTTAGTCGAGCGTTTAGCGAGCATCCTGCATCCATTGTTGAGCGGACAGAAAAAATGACAGGTTAGGTCAGTTTTCCAAGGTGATGAAATGATCAAAAAGGTAGAACTAGGTAGCTAACTGCTGTGATATCTCAAAAATGCAATGCTGGTTCCTTATTGAAATTTTTGTTCCTACTTTAGATATGATGATGAAATTACAAAAACTTGATTGAAAACTTTCACTGCATCTGTGTGTCAAATTTCAATTCTATATTTTCAATTTAGAGCTTGAGCAGACAAACCCAGACCCAATGTGCCACCTGAGGGCTTCCGATCAAAATCATCCACCCAAAGTCTAATCAGAACATTCCAGGCTGAACTTAGGCCTCCGTACCTGATTTCGATTTGATCGGATCAATAATTCGGTAATTATCGTGACAGAACCGCTTAATTTGTACGATCGCATGAGTGGTTTTATATTTTCAGGAGGAAAATTTCCGGGAAATTGGAGAGAAATTATTGGAAAATGTTCAAGAACCAGTTATCTATTCTCTAAAAAAAACAATTCCGAGAAATCTGTTCACTGAATAAAAAGTTGGAAAATTTGCAGTTTTTCCAGAGAGGAAAACTCGGCAACTGTTGATCCGATTTCGAAAATTTTTCCTCCAAAAATTAGCTCAATCTTTTCTCTAACTTTTATTCACAGCATGTCTGCACCTAAAATTAATATTTCGTGGGGCCTACCGCATGTAGAAGTTTGCATTGCGTTTTTCTCAAATTCACGGAATGTGCAAATTTCATTTTGAAAAAATTACAGTCGGAAAACCGAAACTCTGAAAATAGACCTGCACGACGCTCAATACAATCTACTTTCGATATCAGTTGAAATTTCCAAAAAAAAGTCGATCCCCGAGCAGGAATAAATTTTTGAGTGGAGTCCTGCTACAAAAGCGAGTCGTGCTGGTCGAAACACCGGCGAGAGCCCCTCCTGAGTGGCAACGGCCAGGAGAAATTTCGAAAATTCATTACGCTCAACTGGAGAATGGTAGAAAACTGCAACTGCGGCCTCAATTTGACTCTTTTGTTGTGTTGCTTCCTGCCAAATCTGGTTCCAATCCATCAGATAGATTTTGAATAATTAATTGGTAAAGTTTTGAACTTTAACATTTTTTATTATTTGACAGATGACAGATAGGGCAATGTTCCCAACTGTTCTGAATACAGTTTTCCAAGGGCTTTCAAATGACATATTGCAAGTTGAGTTCCGTGAGATATAGCTTCTGACATTTGATGATAGTGACAGTTGGGTTTGACAGATGACAGCCAAAAACTAATGGGCTCTTTTCAGGAAACAACCATGTTTGTATACCAAATATCAAGTCGATCCAGTCAACGTTACGGCAGTTATCATGGAAGATCACAGACAGACACACATACACACACACATACACACATACACACACACACACACAGACAGACATCATTCTGAAAATGGTCTTAATCGTCTTGGGGGACCTCAAAACGGATATATCCGGTGAAATCTCAAAACTTTTTTTCTGCACGATTACAATACTTTCCCTCCGTGTTCGTGGGTGGGCCGGGAAAGTAAAAGGCCACTAGTGCTCGAAAATCATGAAAGTGACCTTGCATTTAGCAAGCATCTCAATAAATCAAAAAGCTTGTTTTCGAGGCGAAAACCCGACCGTCCTTCGGTGGAGATCAAACACACTACCTTTTGCATGGCAGTCGGACGCGCTGACCGCCACAATACAAATTTCTACTGAATTCTCAGTAGCGAGAATTCCGCAAAATTCATCAACAATTAGCAAGCAAGACCAGTAGTTGGGTGTTCCTTTCAGCGTGAAAAAATTACTGCAATTGATCATCTTCCCAAAATAAACGCTACTAGCATTTAGGGTGTGATCTTAGGAGGCGAAACGGAACCAATTCGCGGTTTCAGCGCTTTTGAATCGACTCACAAGTGCTTTTCAGCATGAGAAAATCACTCATTGATATTTTTATAGTGAAATTCCTATTGAATCCATCAACTTTATAGCGCGAGTTCTGTCAAATTCATCAACTTTTGATAAGAAAAGCCACAACTGTTAGAAAATCATAAAATTTCCTATAACAGCGGAGATCCTACTGAATTCATCAACTTCATAAGATAATTCGGCTGAATTCTTCAACTTTCATTAAAGAAGGTCACTAGCGTTTCAAGTGTTCTTGTGAGAAAATCATCAAAAGTGTCGATTTCAAGGCGAAAATATTACTGAATTCATCATTATCATAGCTCAGCTAAATTATTCCTTTTTTCAAAAGAAAAACATTAAAATTGCTTACTTATAGCGGACATTCCACCGAATTTATCAAATTCAAAGCGAGAATTCCGCTAAATGATCCATAGTTATTCAATAAGGAAGACCAGTAGCGTTTTGGGTATTCTTTTTGGCATGAGAAAATTATTAAAATTCAACAATTTCTCAAAATAAATGCCGCTAGCGTTTTGGGTGTGACCTTTGGGGAACATTTGCGCCTTCAGGGCTGTCAAATCGGCTTGTACCAAGTTCTTTTTATCGTAAGTAAATCAATCACTATCACTAACAACTTTATAGAAGAAAATCCCATTGAATTTATCAACTTTATAGCGAGAGTTTTGCTAATTTCATCAACTTTCAGTAAGAATCGCCACTGATATGCTGGGTGTGTTTTACCTGTTTTCAGTTTTATGCTTATTAGCAGACCATTTGCATACAGGGACGGGGGAAGTGTATAAGGGGGGCGCACAAGTGAGAAGGAAAAGAAGCGAGCGAAGTGAGAAGCGCCGCAGACGAAATTTTTTTCGGAAAAGAGGCGTGATCATTTTTTTTTGACATGGAAAAAAATCCTCAATCGAGAAAAGTGGAGGGGCCAGGCTCCCCAAGACTGAGATTGGGGGGGGGGCTATGGCTTCCTGGCCCCCCCTTGCCATAGGTACTCGGCGGGAAGAACAGCAAAATGGCCGAATTGACGTTTTCCGTCTGAAAATTGACATCGCTGCCAGGGCTTCCAGTGCCAACCTCACGCCACCAAAACAACCAAACTTGACATTGCCGCATGACAACTTCGACTTCTTGAATAACGGAAAGGGTGAATTAGTAGTAGATGCACAGTAATAAATCGTATGTTGGGTTGGTTTCTCAACTGGCTATTTTATAATATCAAACGCAAATTCGTAATAATTCGAACATCTTCCGTCAAGTAGCGTTCGAAATGCAGATCCGTTCAGAGAGATGTACCAGTAACGGATCGGGTGTCAACAAAGCCCGAGAACGTCTTCTTTTGAATGCTCGACAACGAAATTAAGTCGTGTGGTTAGTGAAGATTAAAAAGTCTCATCGGCGACGACGACTAATTCTCTCTCCCAACCCATAAGCTATTTGGAAAAGCCACGACGGATGTATACCTATACCGTACGGATAGATAAAACGAGTTCGTCGAGTTCTCTTAGCTTTACTTGAAAGGTAAGAATTGATTCAATCAACTCGACCATTAAAGGTAAACAGAAATGTGTGTGCTCTACCACGAGCTCTTCTCTTCACCCATGTGTTGTGTGTTTATTCAAATGGACCGCCGCTAATGCCCCATAAAAGAAAACAGAGAGAAACAGATGAGCTGCGGAAAAGGCGACACCACGTAGCTCTCGCCCGGAGAATTTTCCTCTCGGAAAATTAACAACGTCCTCATGCCGCCCAGGCGTTTGGAATTTCAATAAAAAATAAACACGGAAGCCAAGAAAGCCAGGAGCAGGGAGCGGTTTAATGAAAAATGGAAAACAGAGCTTGCGGAATGAATTTCAGATTTCGGTTACACCTATGCGAGGTTTTTCTTTCCGTTCCAAGTTTTGCGGTAGCTGCAACATGGAAACTGCTGAGTTTTGCTTTAGTTTTGTATGCTTTGCTCATGGTAATATTTTAAATTTATCAATTAGTTTGAAAGCGAGCATTCATACACCTACCATCATGTGCTTGAATGCATGGTGTGACAAAATAAATGATTGAAGAGCCTGTTCTATAATTTATCTCACTTAGTGCATAAATCACACAAGTGCTGACGATGACACGCTGAGAGGAAAGTGTACAGATCAGACGCGATCAGCACTTCGTTGATTTTTATCGGAGAATAACGGCACGACAGTATCATAATAAAAAAAAATCGTCGTCATTTCTGCCGCGGGACAGCTTCTTGCTTTTATGGTTTCGTAAAAAGTGAGTAGTATCCAGAAACGCAAGCAAGGTCCAAATTAATTGAGTCTGTGTACTTCTCGCGTGATTGATAGTTGTTCGAGGAATTTAAAACATTTGATTCTGATAAAATACGAAGCACGAGCTATATTTTGCTGATTATCACATAAAAATTCCTACTGCACTGGAATGGTTCATTTGAACTACAAAGGGCAAGTGTCAATGTCACCTTTGTTTTTATTCGTTGTTGTGTGGAATACTTCAATTGGAACATCCGGCTTCTTTGGACAATATTATTTAGATTGTTGCTTATTTTATTTTGGCTGTAATTCGGTTTCGTATTAGGTAGTTAGGTACACGTATATAAATAAATCAGCTGCCTTGGACACTGGTGGCAGTGGTGGCTATCGTAGGTAGTTTACATGGGTGACATTTCAGTAGAACTAATATGACCTTGTCATATGACACATGGGTGACAGGTTGCGAAGTGGTGGACTTCAGTCCAGCGCTGTAGTCTACTAGGGCGATTTTATCAACCGCCATGGCCAGTGTGGTTTTTCCACTTTCTATCGAAATTAGCTTGAAGTGCCTAGACCCATTCCAGTTGTCCTGATTGGTTGAAACTAATATGTATGTAATAAACAGCTCATGATCTCTTCTGCTATAATTACAA
The DNA here is from genome assembly GCA_949128115.1 of Anaspis maculata. Lineage (NCBI taxonomy): Eukaryota > Metazoa > Arthropoda > Insecta > Coleoptera > Scraptiidae > Anaspis > Anaspis maculata. The sequence goes on along the minus strand of OX421964.1, from coordinate 78,272,983 downwards.
CATCCTTGATAAGAGCATATAACTTTATTCTTTCGAAATATAATCAAGCTTTCACAGCCCGGATTTAATTTCCGAAAATGACGAAAGTTTAGTTTTTTGTGATATGCTCAAGAAATTACTCAATTTTAATAAATTATACTAAAATTACGAAAATAAGGATTTCTAAATAGTTTTTGACACTCATCCTGCACATCACTTGAAACTTGTATTTGATCAACAAAACGTTTTCCAGGTAGGCACACACTGATGCATACACATACGAATTCCAAAATATTACAAAATCGCAACAGCATGAAACTTGGCTAATACAAAGGGATATACATAGGTACATATACCACTTCATATGTAGTATTGTCACTGGAAAATGGAACGTGAAAATGTAAATTTACTCAGCTATACGCGACAATCACAAATATTTACGCCGCACTGCAAATAAGCCACATAATAGGTTCAATTGTTTTGTTACACATTAGGTTCGCTGCAATCATGAGCCATGAGCCACCCACACAACCACCATAGCAGAATTTACATAGACCAAAACTAGGTATACGTTACTCAAGTCGTTTCCATATAATTTCATCAGCGCGTTAAAAACTGATGCCAAAAGCTCTTATTCTTCGCACCCTCATCTACTCCTGGAAATTCCAGAGGGTTGGTAAGCGCGGCTCGTAGATTTTATCGCGTTTTTATGCACGACCTGTCACACGAAACGCATATCCAAATAAGGGACGTTATCAGTTTTTCGCACCGGCCTCAAAAATAATATTGCGTGCTGGTATACGCGAAGGTGTCGCCAGACAGGAAGGAATAAATAAATGATTTTTCAACAACGTCTGCGTTTTATTTCTGTTGGTGCATCATCTGTACAACACACCCGGATGGCCTTCGCCAAGGTATGTGTCACCTTGATTGGGTCAAAATCATGATCGTCAGGTTAATATCCTTTATGTGCGATCGCCTCTTGTGAATAATTACCGAATGTTAAATGACGGAGCCTCGTATTTCAACGACATGGCTCTTTTTTTTCGTTTCTTCTCCTAAGTAAATATATGCGATATGTTGTTCCTTTGAAGTTTCAGCGAAACCAAAGAATTCCTCCTCCAGACCATCATCATCATCATCATCAGCGCCGCGCATGCTATATTTATACAACCTGCATCGTGATGGTGTGCACCGGGTGATAATTTCAAAGGTGTCACGCGGGATTATCTTTTATATGAACCACTTATGCCGACTACCTTTTAAAAACAAAAACCCGGAGATGATGAAGTTATCTCGCATCCTTTTACGGCATCTCTTCCAGCATCACCGCGAAGACTTTATTGCACCGGCGGTGGAGATTAACCCAACAAAGCGGATAAATATTTGAAGGAAGCGTTTGTGGAAGAACGGCTGCCGAAATCGCTTCGGTACCATCGAGCTTGCAAGTTTTGCCTTCACAGAGCGTTATCGTCAACGCTCGATTCAGAAGAGTTTCAGCTGGCCAGGTAAGTGTCGAGTCACTAACCGATTTTACCTTTACACGGCGTTATCAATAAATCGTCGATTCAAAACTCGGTTGAGAATAGGTTCAACTGACCAGATCTCCAGTCACTAACCGATGATTCAAGATGTTTGCAAAAGAGTGCAAGAAGATCATTCCATGGAAGCATTTTGCACCTCTTGGACAACATCCTGGTCGGGGCCGATTATGATCGATGGAATTCGTTCGAAAGTGACGTTGACGTTGGCGGGATATTGATGATGTCAAAAGTGATGTTGACACTATTGACAGTTTGATATTGTTGATTCAACATGAGGCGCGGGCCGCAAGAGTATGCAACCCGATTGCTGGAGGAATCGCTGGCGCCCTCTGCCAGCCGACAGTCGAAGCTCACGTGTCAATGTGCCGTGAAAAGTCAAATTAGAACTGATGGTTCATTATGTACTGTTTCTTTGCTTGGTGAAAGATTTTACGAATCTGTTGAAAGTTTTGCATTTGCAGTTGGTCGTGCCTGGAGTTGAGTTGAATTAAGGCTCGACAAACTGTAAACACAAAACTTCAGATTTTGTAAAATCTCAGAACAAGCAGAGAGACAACACACACAATACGCAATAAATAACTAATCAGCAGTGCAAGCATGAGGTAGAGCAGCGAAAACAGCCAGATATGACAGCTTTCCGACAAGTTTTGAATTTTTCAATTGACGCTGATGCGTTGACAGTTCTAATTTGACTGTTTACGTCAGATTGACACATAAGCTTCGAGTGTCGGCTGGCAGAGGGAGACAGCAGTGCCTCCAGGTTGCACACTCTCGCGGCCCGCGTCCTACTGACGTATACGAACACTCGAAACAAACACACTGCGTTGATTTACATTCATGATACGAACACTTGTACGAATGTAAACAGCACAATTTTTTGACAAAACGTGTTGAAATTTGCAAGTCGACAGACATTGGAGAATTGTGCGAAAGCTCGCACGGTATTTTGGTAATCAGAATACTTTTCTTTTTGTTGATGCACGGAGTGTTCGTTCAAGACCATGCTCAAGGATTACTTGAAATGATACAACTCCTGGTCGATCAACCGATTTAAACGGCAAGTTTGAAATGGTGGCAACCGGCTCCTACTCGTTTTGGCGCCTCGAGTGCCCCTTCCAAGCGAAATACAGAAAAACTTGAAACCGCAATCGAATCGAATGGTTTGAGTGTACCAAGTGTTCGTATAGGGCGAAAGTGTTGGGCTGGCTGGAAGGCCACGCGATGCAGCACCGCAGTCGGGATGAAATCAGCTGGTTTCAGTGTGCAGAATCTTTCCAAGTCTCTAGTGTTTTCTGCACAGACGAACGCGGCCAACTCGACATTATTCAAAATTTCAGATCCGTCAACGATACCGGTGGCGCCTTGACACGGATACTTTCAAATTGCTCAACTAATTGTTGAGCACATGCTTCATTGGATGTGCGCTCAGCAACTGATCCGGTTCCTCTCATCTTAGAAGGCAGTCACCAAGGCAACGGTTACCAAGTAGAACAAAAGCAGGTTTTGAAAGATAGAGCGCCAGAAGTTGTAATTCAAAAATTGTTCCAGAAATTAAAAAATGAGAACATAAAGTCGTTTCTTATTCTTTTTTTGAAAAAGAAAATGACTAGGCTCCAGGGTCCTTCGAGCCGGATAGGCGAATCTATTTTCACAGCAGCAGAAGAATCGACGCTTTTCGCGTTAATTTCAAACTTGTGTCGTTGGCATGGCATTCTATAGCAAAAACAATACCATTTCTTCGTGTGATCAAAGCTTTATGCGTATCAAAGCTACTTTTTCGCATCCATTTCAAGACTTGAATCCATCACTGCCACTCGCCTGAGAGGCAAAAACAATTAAACGTTCTCGTGTAAATCGAGATTATAACAGTTAAGCCATGCGAATAGACCACTGACGTATGAATAGACCTTCTCATATAGGCGGTTCCCTTTACTCGCAGCTCGTGCGCAGGTCTTCCCATAGACTAAACTCACTAGTTCAATTGGCTGTTTAATCGGGAGCGCTTATCGATCGAGCTGGCTAGGGTTGGGGTTGGCGATGGCACCAATATAGGTGAACCTAAAGGCGGCAATATTCAAACGTTCTCGTCTAAACTGAGCTTGGTAATACTATAATATTGTTTACACGTCCACTAAAAACTTTTTTCATATTCGTTTATTCAACGTCGGCCTATTTCCGCAACGAGGCCTAACACCGACGCAGGTGAATGCTTTCCTCCACTATACCGGGAATTTTACCGAGCCCAGGGATTTTTAACGACCACTTGGCGCGTCTTGCATTTAGCAAGCATTCCAACTAAACCAAGAAACTTGTTTTCGAGGCGAAAATCCGTCCCCGGCAGAGATCGAGCCCGCGACCTCTGGAATGGTAGTCGAACGGCGAACGCGCTAACTACCACACCACAAGCTCACTTAAAACTTGGCGTTATTCACTGACACATCCAAAAAACAACCCAAAGAAAAGTAGAACTCTTTTGTGTGAACTACGCCTTTTTTACTCAAGCTGCGAAAGTGAAAAACAACGTTTTTTTTATGTAAATTGGGTTCAACTCAGGCTTGAGCCACATTGAGCGCAAAGTGGAAAAAGATCAGGTCAGCTAAGGTCAGATCAGGCAAAGTGAGGTAAGGTCAGGTCAGGCAAGGTCAGGCAAGGTCAGGTAAGGTAAGGTCAGGTCAGGATTGCAACATTTTTGTATGAAATTATTACTAAAGCTACATTTCCACGTCATAAAACTACCGTTTTATGTCACTGGCAATCGTGGAAAACGATACGAAACACAAGCTAAAAATTGTCTACTTTCCTCGCGTAGACTGGGCTTTAACAATTTTAAAACTAGGTTTCCACGTGAAATTCAAGCGTTTCAACTGGCACTCGCCTGAAACCGGGCAAGAGATAGTGTTTTTCGTGTAAACTGGAGTTTATCAATAACAAAACTGTTTCCGCTTCGTGAAAGACTTCCGAAAGTTACTGACACTCGTCAGGAACATCACAAAGGCAAGAAATACCAAGTTTTCCCATGTGAAATTGGCTTTCTCCATACTAAAGCTACGTTTCCACGTTCACTTCAATCTTATTTCAGATATTGCGAACCCGCCAGGCAGGAAACGACCACGAGGCAAACAAATCAGATATTTTTGTGTCAACTGGACTTTATCTGAGGAAATAGGTGAGAGCGAGCAAACAAATCACAATCGTTGAAACTTCTCATGTGAACTGAGCTTTATTCACATTAAAGCTAAGTTTCCGCGCCAATGGAGACTTCCGTAAGTCATTGGCAATCGCTGAAGACAACACCGAATAAGCAGACAAGAACAATGGAATTTTCTCGTGTCAACTGGGCTTTACCAGATCGAAATTTCGGCATGCATTTGAAACTTGCACTGGGACCAGCACACGTGACGAGCAAAAAGCAGGAATGAAATTTCCTTGTGTTAGCGGCACTTTAACCGAACTAGAGAGATGTTTCCGCACTAGCTTAGTACTTGCGCTATGCAATGGCACTTATTTGCTGCATAGAAGGCATAAACAATAAAATTTATTTGTGTAAACCGGGCTTTATCTGTACTAAAGCCGCGCTTTCGCTTTACATGAGACTTAACAAGGAACCGGCAAGCGCGGAAGGCAATACATAAAGCAGGCAAGCAAATTTGATTTTCCAGTGTAGCACTGTAAGCTGAGCTTTATCCTATCGAAGCTGCATTTTAGCATTCATCTGAAGCATGCACAATGCTAGAAAAATCTAATTTAATTGTGTGAAATGCGCTTTATCCGAACTCAAAGTACATTCCGCAGTTGCTTAGAGCTTGCGCTGTGGCACTCCCTGCTCCCACGCGAAGCTAAAAACAATCTGATTTATTATTCGTGTGAGCCGAGCTTCATTCTTACTGAAGCCATTAGGTACGCTTCCTCGCGTATTCATGATTCTGGGGTTGGTCATTGGCAATCGATACGGCAGTCAATTTTTTTAGTGTGAAGAAAACCTTATCAATACTAAGGCCTAGTCAGGTCAAGTCAGATCAGGCCAGGTCAGGTCAGGTCCCGTGGTCAGGCGCATGTTATTGTTGCTATGTCATTGTGAAACGAGATAAACACTCCTAGCAAAATTTCAGGCAAAATATTGTCGATGGGCGTTTGTCCAATTTTCAGCTCCAATCTGTCACCAAGACAACGATTGCCAAACAGAACCAAAACAGATTTTGAAAAATAGAGCGCGAAAAGTTGTATTTCAAAAACGGTTCCAGAAATGAAAACTGACTACAAAAAGTTTGTTTTTCTTTTACAAAAGAAGTTTGTCGTTTGAGAAGGGATTACGAGCCTCCGCACCCCGCCGTACACTATAGTTCGTTCCAAATAAAATGCGAGTTTGCCCCTGAAGGCGTGATCACGCTTTAATTTTCATAATGCGCCCCCGTTGGTGGCACTCTGCAAAATCGGCAGCTGAAAAAGCACTCGTGGCGGCTCCCTGCCACTAGACGTCTCAATTTGAAAAAACCCCCGTCCTTTGTAGAGATGTTAATAATATGTCTGCTTCAACAACCCTTTACGTCACCGCGGGTGTCAAAGACTTGAAAGGTGCTCTCTTGAATCCTCCAACTCTCCACCAGTTCAACATCCCGAATATACCGAGTGCACTTATTCTACACTTTACGCCACTACGGCGCGCAATGGAAAACACTCTCGGAAACTCTTCGGATCGATGCTAATGGTTTTTTAATCTAATCAGGTATACGAATTTTTTTGGCCTTAGCAGAGAAAACCCAAGTTAGGGTAATGGTATAGAGGGTTGTATACTGATGTCGCAGCTTGACCCAGATGGCGTATCAGGTGCTCAGCCCGCTTGAACTTCCCCTCTGAAAAGAACGGTTAGGTAGCTCTAACTCGAACGTTAGCTGGAACGTTACACTCTGTCAATCAATATAATTAAATTCAGAATTTATACAAGAGGAAAGCGGAAAAGAAGAGACGCACCGGCGATATAAAAGACAAACCGATGGGGGTGACGTTAGGGGCGGCGGGCGGGCGATGGGGTCTCGCTTGGCTGATCACAAAAACAAACATCAAGCAGCCGGGAGGAGAGCTTCCTGCTATACGTTCCAGTTTTCTGTCGGGCGGGCATTCGAAATTGTACCGTAAATTCGACGACGGCGTATAAAGGAAGTTATAAAACATCCAAGAACTAATTAAGGAACGCAATTACATATACTTATGATGAGGCCGTATGTATACGAAAATGAAGCCATTTACGGACAATTTACGAGTGCGCCGCCATTTTTGGTCGGCACCGGCTTTCGCCCGCAATCAAAAATCGGTTCGAGTATACACTTCGAGTCACTGCTCTTTGCGTAAAATTATGTTGAACCTTTGCACAAACCTCTCGAGATTAAACCTGAGCAGTGATCATGAACATCAATCAGAAATACTTGCTGGTTTGAATGGCTTCTATCGAGTTTAGATCTGGTGAGCTTGCCGGCCCCTTTCTGGGCGGCAAAAATTGCGGTATTTTTTTGTACATTTGTGGTTTTTCCAATGAACATTACACAGGGTGATTCAGTTTTAATCTTGAATACCTTCTTCCCTATTTTCAGCAATGAAACAGTATAAAATGAGTAACGGACCACCACCGAAAGTTTATGATTCAATTAAAATTCTTGCGGTTTAGAGCTTTTGCCGGCATGATGCGAATTTCGCATTTCGTAATTCACACACATATAACATGCACGCCAGCTGTTTATTGTTATCAGCGACTGCCAGCGCACCTGATAACGACCAGATAGTTTGACAAAACGCCTTGTTCCGCCGCACAATCCACAATATTTATGGCCTTCCATTGAACGCCCGTCGTAAAGTACGATTTTACGACCCGGAAAATAAATCATACTTGCTGCCGCGAGCGCATCAGGGCGCAGCCAAATCTCAGGATGCTCTCAGGATCAGCAAACCATAGCTCAGGATATTTTCCGTTTTTTTGGTCCTTCGAGCTTGGCATATTTTCAATAAATTATTGATAACTCTATTGTTAATGAGATCTCTACTCTCAAGTCAAGCCCGTTATTATAAGTATACCTATGCACGTTTCACGTTATAATGTTTATTATACTCAGTATAGAGGAAACGAGATGATAAGATAAAGCGAACACCGGAGCGAGTACGTACACCGCAATCTGGGTCGCTCCCCAGATCTCTCGTCTAGCTATCTTCCCATAAGAACAAGAGAAAATCACTCATCGTATATTAAATTGACGTATCCAATGGCTCTGCTTGATGCGTTTATAAATAAATCGTGCGGAATAAACAATTAATGGTTTTAATGGAAGAGGTACTTGGAAAATTTGGGTGGGTACCGGGTATAGAAAACTATTTACTAATAATATCGCTATAATTCTACAGAAAAAAAACCTGAGAGATAAGTAAAGTGATGGATGTACGTTTAAAAAACCATCAGACCGGTAGTACTTACCTAATTGTTATTTACCTGGAGGGGCCGCGTGTATAATACTTGCTTTGCTGCCGAGAAGCAGCAAGCATCAAGAAGAAATTTACATGATTTGTGCGCCTTTGTTTACATTTCGTCATTTCAGAGTGTTTGCTCTGTGGGTTTCGAAAAGGTAGTCGAGAGAGATGAGATGTTTTAGATTTTTCCCGGAGATATTGCATTGCGAGAATTCTAGAGCTTTCAACGCCTCAATGGTAGTGTGTACTTAGGTACTTTACCTACACACGTGAGCTTTGATTTTCGAACTTCAGAAGCCTCAAAGTGGATACTTGCAGGATGCACTATCGCCAACTTCACGTGGATCTATCATTTTATATTCAGGCTTGTAAAGAGCGTTCAAATGATACTTGTAACGTAGTAAGCCATGGCTACTGGCTAGCCATTTTTTCTAGCCAAATTTGCAGGTCCAGTCAGATCAGGTCAGGTCAGGTCAGGTCAGGTCAGGTCAGGTCAGGTGAGATCACTTGACGCAAACTTTACTTAAACGCATATACTTATCGAACGTTCAAGCATTGTCGCCATGAAGTAGCCTATAAAAATGAAAACATAGGGCTTAGATTATATTATCGTTGCGTATCATTTCAAGAAATCGTTATTCACTCTCACTATCGGACAAGCCGATTTTGGAACCAATCTAAGCCCTACGCTCTCAAAAGAATCACCTGCTTGTCGAAAATGCTAGTTATTTCCTTTATACCCTTGTGTTTCTTACCCACCGCCCAATCATGAAGAATGGCATCCTGTATCAAGTGGAGTCACATTACCATTTGTCTCAAATTTCACAAATTTTGGAAAATATCAAGTTTTTTGGTCGTATTTCTGGGATGGAATTGATCATTATCAACTTCAGAACCGAACGTCATCTAATCGGAAATTGATCAAAGCCGTACTAGTCAACTAACTCCGTGACCTGGGTCAATCCTCATTACTTGACAATTCCTGAGGCCATTTCTCCATTATCTCCAATGATGAACAAGACAGATATATCGAGTTGAACAAATTTTAAAAAATTTTTTAGAAAAAATCCAGTTTTTTTTTAGCCATACTTGGGTGAATTTTATGAAGAATCCAATTAACTACCGCCACTTTCAGATTTCCCGGTCATATAACAAATTTTGAATAGGAAAAATATTTTTGAAAAATCTGGTTTTTGGAAAAAAAAATAGATATTTGGCCAAATTTCTTTGAATTTGATCAGAATGAATAATTTGCGAACTGGGTAAGAAGCTACTCAAATCCTCAAGCCTCACGATTTGACTTTTATGTTAATTTTGTTTCACGTTTCACGTATTTTACAAAATTTTGGAAAAATCAAGTTTTACTGAAAATAAAAAACTTTTTAAAATAAGTTTGTTAGCCATTATCTCTGATAATAATCAATACAGACATGATGGGTTCAGTATCAACATTCAAAATCATCTTTCACGACGAATATTGTTGAGCTATCTCTTGATTTATCTCACTTATTTTCACAAATTTTAAAAAACCTTTCTTTTTGCTCATAGATGTTTTTTGAAGTGAAACTTTTATTCTCGCGCCTAGATCACAACACACCACTAACGCAGAACCACACATGGGAGTGAAATTGCTTCATAGCATCAGTGGTTGTAACGAACGCCTGTAACGATGTGCTGTAACGTTGTCTTGTCTGACCTTGGGGTGACCAGCGTCGTCCCAGGAAATGAAAGAATAAGCTGTTGCAGCGTTCGCCGCGTTCGGTTCTATTTTTTACTAATCGCCGACACTGGACTGCTCTTCGTGTTGTCGTACTGTTGGCCCGACAAGAATGGCTCTCGACTTGGCTTGAATAGATTCGAGCGGATGTGATTTATTATAGGGATAGGGAGGCATATTTAGGGCCGGGCCTAGCAGGCGTGCAGTGCGTTCCGGTGCGCAGGCAAGTACGGCAGGCGGCAATACAATAATTAAGTTGAATTTCGAAGGATTCTTAGGCAAATAGGCCAGGCCCGGCCCTGGGTATATTCTTCAACGGACGTTTACAATTCAAAAATAAAATCGAACGCCGCACACCCAAATGTGGACACAACTTTCAGGTACCTATGTACGTACCTATTAAGCAGAAAAGCAGGGGTGGATGATTAAAGCCCAGAGGGGAAAAAGAATTTTCGACAATTGAGGCTGAAACAGTTGCTTAATGTTCTAGATGTCAGCTGATTGTATAGCGATGATATCATACTGGTTTGATAATCAAGTTTTTATGTTTGGAAATTGATTTTTGACATTATTCTTTGTTAATTTTTTGAATGGTTTGATTTCACCTCAATTAAATGTGACATTCTAAATATAAGTACGGTGGCGAGCACATAACTGGAAATACTCATATCAATTCTGTCAATATTTCAATTCAACCTATGGCTTTATTTTGATTGGAGAAGATAATATCGTACGAATTCTAGAACCACGTAGTTACCTTAAATCACATTCACGAGGTACCTACCTACAATACCTACATACCTATGTAAATACCTATGTATTTTATATTTTTTCAATTAAAATCAATACCGGATCGAGTTTTCCAAACGGCATTCTTATACTTTGTGGAGATTATTAGATTGCCATGCTGTGCCTGCCAGAACACAGTTTCCACCGTGCTGTAATATAACCGGGAAAATCGTACAGTAAGAAAATCCGTCACGATGTCACATTCGCATAATTATTTGTGGAGAATATTATTGATGAAAATAGATATTTATTGTATTAGGGGTATGAGTGAGATTTCATGTGACGGAGAATGGGAGTTTAAGCGCCGAGCGCAGCGAGAAAAGAAATAAAAGAAGTCTAATCGTGAAAAAATCATGTCGAAAGTACTCTGCCCTTTGAGTGACTAATAATAATAATAATAATAATAAGATTGATAATAAGAAAAACAAGATGATACAAAACGTGAGGGAGCGGAGCGGGAGTACGAAAAGAACACCTCTTCGAACGTTGTTTGCTGATTGATTCATATCTATAGAAGTTTCACTTCTTCCGAGGGTGACTATGGTCACGCACTCACGTTTTTCCCATTTTACAAATTTTGGAAAAATCCAGTTTTTGGGAACAAAATCAAGTTTTCGGGAATGGTCAAAATTTTTGAAAAAATCAATTTATTCACCATACTTGAATGAATTTCACGGAGAATTTAAATCAACTCTCATCACTTCCAGCTTTTTTGGTCACATCATAAATTTTAAATTGGAAAAAATTAAATTTTGGGAAAATCAAGTTTTCTGAAGAGAAAACTTTTTGAAATTAGTTTGTTAGCCATTATCTCTGTTAACAATCAAGACAAGACATACATGTTAAGTTTAGTATCAACATTATTTTTCACGACGAATAATACTGTTGGCTATCCCTTGATTAATTTCACTTATTCCACCAATTTTGAAAAACCAAAACAAAAAATGTTTCTTTGGTAGTAGATGATTTTTTCTATTTTACAAACTTTGGAAAAAATTCTAAACAAATTCTAGGTCAAGTTTTGGGAAAAAAGAAACATTTTTTAAGTATATCTCGGGTATTAACCAAGGTAGACGACGTGTCGTGTTCAGCAATAAATTTCATTAATATTACGACAAATTTGAAAAAAAACAAATTTTTGGGAAAAATTAGTTTTTGGCTATCACCCTCCTGGATCAATATGAAAGTACCTGCACTTATTGGCTGTTCTTCCAGTCATTTTACAAGTTTTGGGAAAAATCAAGTCTTTTGCTTTGGTAGCAAAATCAAGTTTTCGGGAGAAGTCAAATTTTTGAAAAAATGACGTTTTTTGAATCAACTCTCACCACTTTGGGTTTTTCGATGAAATAAAAATTTCGACCATTTAACAATACTGTAAAGCTATAATCTCTGAAAATAATCAAGGCAGACATGTCGAGTTCAGTGTCAAACGTCATCAAATTGCACTTCGAATATAATCAAGCCTTAGGTACTAGTTGGCTATGTCTTGATTTATTTCACTCATTTCACAAATTTAGAGAAAAAAACTTGTTTTCTTGGTCATAGGTGAATTTCTCGCTTGTTTTACAAACTTTGGAGGAGTTCCGGATCAAATTCCAGATCAAGCTTTTGAAAAAACACCGTTTTTGTTTTACACATCCAGAGTATAATCGAGGTAGACGTGTCGTGTCAAGTGAAAAATTTCATAAATAAAAATATTGCAATGAATTTAAATCAAAGCACAAAAATTTTGAAAAAATCCAAATTTCACAAAAGCTTCTTGATGTGGGGCTGTCTTTCAATTTTATTTTGGTCGTTTTACAAATGTAGGGGGAAAAATTGAGTTTTTGGGGACAAAATCAAATTTTTGGAAAAATCCAGTTTTTTTGGGCATAGTATTTCACTACCTTTTATATTAAAATCGCAAACCGATGGTTTTGACACAAACACAGTGTTTCTAAATAGGAAATACACACCCCTGTCCCATTCTGCACCCCGTCTCAAGTATGGGCGTAACAAATTACGCTACGTGAATAATTCGACTCATTTACGTTCCTTGATCGATTGTAAATAAAGTAAATGCAAATAAAGTGAATAAGAGGTTTTTTCATAGAGTGTTTCTTGTATTTTAGCGGAATGGAATTTAAACTTGGAATCTCGCTTGGAATCGTCATAATCTGACAGAACGTCAGTAGAAACGTCAAAAATATCACTCAATCAATTGAATGATCGAAATCATTCAATATGTCAGTAGAGATGTCAACAATGTCATGAAAGCAATGCCCTTTCATTTCAAGTAACCAAAATCTGACAAAATATCAATAAAACTTTCAACAATGTTACTGAATCAACAAATTCACACTTGAAATCACCATTGAACAACATTTTTTCCTGCAATTCTGAGGCAGATGTCCCGGTTTTCCGCAGTCAAAGCAATGTGGTTTGCCCCCCGTTCTTGCTTCATCATCTCGCGGTTTAATTTGAGACATCAGGGCGTCGAACACTTTCTGCAACATTTTCTCGGCCAAGTTCCCAGTCAGCATCTTTGAGCTTTTCGTTGGCACGAAGTCTACCTCTCGAATACGATGGGGGCGATTAGTGTTTTGGCAGCTTTGATGCCAAGTGCATGAATGAGGGTGTCGCTGATGGTATACAGGTGCCCGGATTACTAATTATTACTAATCATAACCATTTGTCGCATATCTTGATCTCTCAACTTATAAACGTATCTCTACAGCTGAATGAGTAGTAGTCAGCTTCTAGTTGGCGTTTCCGTTAGTTCTCGAGTCTCCCAGAGAAGCGTTTTTAACAGAGCTGTTTTTCAAGTGGAATTGACATTTTAAAGCTTTCAAAATTAAGTGCAAGAAAAGCGGCACCTATAAGCACCCCGATTCCTGATCCGCATCAAAAAGATTTGTGGGACTCGTGGGAGATTATACTTACTCCCAGTCTCTTAGATTTAGCGCCCGAAAAGTGTCAAAAACAACCAACTCTTCGGGTCTTCGGCATCCACGACCACTCCCATTATTTTTTTTTGTTCCAGATATAATAAAAAGAATGTGGAATGAAGGTGCGAATGCCTGCGTCTGGCTCGCGCGCCACATATAGAGACGAGGCCCGGGCCCAGACACAAAGACACCCGTAAGCGCCAAGGCGCCACGGGCCAAAGGCTCAAAAGCCTCAAAGGAAGAGATGTTGGTGTTATTATAGCCAAACCATTGATTTTACGCTTTTCGGGGGGTCCGCGCGTCTCTGGCATCGGGCTAATTTCCAAAAGACACGCCTTCAGATAAGAGGATATTGTGCGCTGGAGGAGGAAGAGATGATGGGTGTTTGGTAACAATGGGATGTGTGTAACTTCCCTAAAATTTAAACGACATAACGTGTCATTATATCGATTATTAGAGAACGAGAATCGAGAAAGGTGTGTGCGGAGAGAACATTATTTTTTGTTTCTCACCTCACCTGGATGGGTGTTCCGTAGAGCTGTGAATTATTATTCGGAATTTATGGGAAACGCAATTCGATGACGAAGGTGTGCGCACAAAGGTGGTCCCCCCCTAAGGCCAAGTATTAGAAATAAGAAATAAAACACCTTTGCTTGTGCGGGCTACTGTTGCAACAATACCGAACTGTTCTCCGGTTACCGCATTCTACCTATGCATTGAAAAAGAAGAAGACTGTTTTGTAGCAAATAAATACTTTGGAAGAAACAGGAAACCACGCCAGGTCGCAGAATAGTGGTAAATATTTCCTGGTCGAAGCGACAAAGGCAGGGCGTGTCTTGCCATTATTTGGCATCAACCCTCTTTAAAAATAGCTCCCTCTCCGGGCATCAGATGTGTGTGTGTGCTTGTGTGTATGTGTGTGTGTCACTTCACACCCTCATTCATCACACGAGGGCTGCTATAGCTGCTGCCTCCATAATTGATTATTCACCATTTCTATTAAAACCGCGCTGGCAAGACGAGGATTATTGTAACAGCCACTGCGAGGCATGAAATTTCATATTGCTTCAGATAGGGAATGAACGATAGGGACGTTATGAAAGAGCCCAGGGTGTGTTGCACTTCTCTGGCATTATTTGTGCTTGAATGAAATCGAAATCGTGAAATTCAAAGCTTCCAGCAAAAATGTCTTTCATAGCTATAGCTCCAAAAACCAGTCGCTGCTGCTGCTACTTGGCCGGCCGGCCATCAGATTGAATTCCTAAGATAAAGACCGTTTGGCCAATTCTTTATGTGCTTGTTCGTTTCGACCGTTTATTGCTTAAAAATATCAAAGATTTTCGCTTTTCTGCAAAGAATTCCAAAGGAAGAATTACCTATGCCACGAATTCTGCAACGAAAGTTTATGAAACGAGACGGCTGACTTTTTCACTTTAGTATGCAACACTGCAATAAAAGCAATAAACCCAAAATATATGTAGGTAAAAATCTAGGGAGTTTCGGGTCGCACCTTTGTGGAATACACAAGTATTTTACTGTCACATCGTAAATTACGGCCTTCTCACTAGTTTTATATGGCCTGTAATAAATTATGTGATAATAAAAATGCATCCAGCAACACTAGAGAATGGATTGAGTGAAAGAATCGAATTTGTTCATTACTTGACTAATGAATCTAGTAAACCTAGCAGCGTGCACACGCATTTAGCACTGTTACGCGCTGTTGCTACGACAACGGTGGATGGTAGACGTATGGTTGACACGACCTGTCACATAGCTGTCACACAATGCTCTCACTGTGACAATGCCGGTATTTTGTCAACATTTGTATATGTTACCGTCGTATAGGTTATAGGCTTCGAATGGGAGTAGACAGCGAAAATCAATCTATAAATCACTATAAATAGTCATCTGTTCTGATTCTGAACCAAGAGTTTTTCCCTCAATACCAAACCCAAGGTGGCTTGATAAGGATTCTTGTTCACACAATCTCCGATAGATAGCTGATATTATTCGAGCGGTGTGTACAGTAGGTATACCGACCTAGCCCCCGTCTGTCACATAAACAATTCACTAAATTTTTCTCCTCTCCCACCGTTCCATGTTCCATCACCGGTAGGTGAGTACCAGAGAGTCGTCGTTTTATCTCTCGAGATAAAACACATGTAAAAAGACTTGTACGAGACAGACCAAATAAACAGATCTAAGAGCGGTATGCGTGTCAACGCAAGGTAAATAAATAGCGCGGTTACTGGTGCGCGATGCTGGTAGAAGACAAAGACCAAAAACGCTAAAGAATTCCATATTATCCTGATGTGTGTGCAGGCACTACGGTGTAGCTGCGCTTTCCCATTGAATTTACAAGTCTTTGACTCTCTTGAGTTGATAACTACAGGGACCAGGGTGCGTGCGAAGAGCTGAAGAAATACCGCAATTGCAAGTACTCTACTGAGTCTGCTGGTCTGAAACCGTTTTCCGCGCCATTTATCCACAGAGCTTCCCGCAAATCGACGCTTTGCGGCTAGCTGATTCCATCTGGAAACCGGCCAAAGCCGCCTCCTGCCTTTTCAAAGAGTGGCAGCACTGGCAGCGCTTCAAATCAAAGCGTTTGTGGAAAATTGAAATAACACACAAAAAAATATCGTGCATCGCGTGCGCTATATGAACCGGTCGTTATGGCTTTATCGTATAATTACCATGCCTACCGCATGGCTTACTGTTATTTTTTTTTTCAACAGAGCAATAATTATTGGGATTAGGATTTCAAAAAGTTACAGTATTCAGGAGAAAAAAAAAGTAGCAAGTGTTCCATGTGGCCCACTTGATGGGTGACGCATCTGAATGCAAAAAGTTTCACAATCTGGCGGGTGTGATGCGGTGAGCGCGTTATAAAAGTGGAAAAAACGGCGCCCAAGAGCAAATGTTTAATCAGCAGCATGGCGTCTGGGACGCGGAATTATATTCACCATCATCAGCGTCACTGCTAGTTGTTGCCGAATACCCACCAGCTTGACGTTAGTAAATCGGTACGTTAGTACTCATTTAAGTAAGCCGCTTGTCATTTTGTCACATAGGTATTTCAGAGTCCTCTTCTTGGAGCATAACTCAAGGGTTTGTTTGACGAATTCTTCCACTGAGTGCCTTTCAGAATCCGTCACTCTCCTTTTTCTTTGACTGACAGTTTGACATATTTTGTCGTTGTTTTTAATTGTTTTTGTTTATTTTGCCCACTATGTGTCATTTTGGCAATTATGTTATGTCAGTCCTGTGCTAGGTGTTTCGTGAAAATAACCATAAAAATGATAATTTGGACTTGTTTTGCTTTTATCAAATGTAACTTTCTGTGCAATTAGCGTGTTTCATTAAACTGCTTCTTCACCCCCCTCCCCCCTTCCCGAGTCGTTTCCCCCATGAACAAAAGTGAACCGAAGGGTTAGGATGATCACAGACAGGCCAAATAAATGTGATGTCAGGGGGAGGAGGGGCGTGATATAACAACAGAGTCATTGGATCAATGAAATTTTCACTCCATACACCACCAAGATCCGTTTAGATGTCAATAGAACGGCCAACAATGTTACTAGATTAATGAAATTTTCACTTAAAATCACCAAGATTCACCAAAATGTCAATAAAAGCTAAAACATCCAACAATGTCAACAAATGAATGAATTCTGCACACTTGAAGTCGTCAAAAGCAGAACTGGGTAAAATACTTTTTGAAAGTACATATTTATTATTTGAATAATTTTCATTTGGCAAAAAAAATATTATTTAAATAATAAATACTTTATTTCAAGTGTGACTATGTAAATAACAAATAGTATCTTTATTTGAATACTTTTGTCATTCAAAGTATTTAAATACTCCAAAAGTATTTGGTTAACTAAAAGTATTTAAATACCTTCAGTATAATTATAAGTATTCAATTTTTTTTTTCATTCAAATACCTTAAAAGTATATTAATAGTTTTTCCATTCAAATACCTTAAAGTATTTAAATACTTTTTTCATTCAAATACCCCCAAAGTATTTGGTAAACTAAAAGTATTTGAATACTTTGAAAGTAGGTATTTGAATTACCTAAGAAATTTCTAGAAGACATACCCATCTACCTACAGGGTGTTCATTTAAAAAGTTCTCACCCCTGATTTCCGGCCGCCAAACTTTTTTTCAGGAAAACGCCGGAACAGGTCGATTTTTGTTTCGAAGGGGACATCTAGGACACATATTGCTAAATTTTCATTCCATACACCACCAAGATCCGTTTAGGTGTCAATAGAACGGTCAACAATGTTACTAGATTATTGAAATTTGCACTTAAAATCACCAAGATTCACCAAAATGTCAATAAAAGCTAAAACATCCAACAATGTCAACAAATGAGTGAAATCTGCACACTTGAAGTCGTCAAAAGCAGAGCAGAGCTGCGCTTATTATTTAAATACTTTTCATTTGGCGAAAAAAATATTATTCAAATAATACATACTTCATTTCAAGTGTGAGTATGTAAATAACAAATAGTATCTTTATTTAAATACTTTTGTCATTGATATACTCCAAAAGTATTTGGTTAACTAAAAGTATTTAAATACCTTCAGTATAAGTATAAGTGTAAGTATTTGAATAATTTTTTATTTGAATACCTTAAAAAGTATTTAAATACTTTTTTCATTCAAAAACCTTGAAAGTATTTGAATACTTTTTTCATTTAAATACCCCCAAAGTATTTGGTAAACTAAAAGTATTTAAATACCTTGAAAGTAGGTATTTGAATTATCTAAGAAATTTCTAGAAGACATACCTATCATATCTACCTACAGGGTGTTCATTTAAAAAGTTCTCACCCCTGATTTCTGGCCGCCAAACATTTTTAAACGGAAACGCCGAAACAGGTCGATTTTTGTTATGAAGGGGACATTCAATCCTTTCGCCCCCACCCTACCCTACTTTAAAATTTCAAATAGCCTCACCTATTTTGTGATACATCAAATTGAATGCAACAAAATTCTCTTTCCGCCAAACATATTTCTAATTTTTTTAAACCACCCTTCGACCCTTGTGAAAATCCTCTATTTGTTGATGAAAGGACAATTTCTCCCCTATCAACTTCAGATTCTCGAGAAATAGACTTCCAAGCAAAAATAGGTTCATTTTTATTTCAATGGGGTCATTTATTAGCTGTATTACACTACACAATTTCTTGTACAACTTCTTGTACAATTTGTCAGTTGGACAATCAAGTTCATTGTTTTTTGACACTATTTTGGCAGATTGCACAAGAAATTGTACAAGAAATTGTGCAGTGTAATACAGCTATTATAGATGACCTCTTGAAATAAAAGTCGAGCTGTTTTTGCTGGAAAGTCCATTTCTCAAGAATCGGAAGTTCATAGGGGAAAAATTGTTCTTTCATTGACAGAGGATTTTCACAAGGGTTGGGGGGTGATTTGAAGAATAGAAATATGTTTGACGGAAAGAGAATTTTATTGCCTTCATTTTGATGTATCACAAAATAGGAAATGCTATTTGAAATTTTCAAGTAGGGTGGGGTGGGGGTGAAGGGGGTAAATATAAAAATTTGGCAATATGTGTCCTAAATGTCCCCCTCGAAACAAAAATCGACATGTTTTGGCGTTTTCCTGTAAAAAAAATGTGGCGGCGCTAAAACAGGGGTGAGAACTTCTCAAATGACCACTCCGAAATTTTTTGTGTGTGTCGTATTCGATGTTTGGTAGTTTATTTGACACGAAAAGTATTCAAATAACGTAAAAGTATTTACAAATACTTTTCCAAATAATAGGTTTGTTTTGGCAGCGAGTTGCGGACGGTTTGCTAACTGTGATTCAGCGCGCATACTCGACTCCAACCAGTTTTCAAGTGGTTGGAAAGTTTTCGCTGCAAGAACGCGTAGCGAGCGGTTCCAGTTGAAACTAGGAACACAACAACTTGTCAAGTTTTCCCCGCCAAGCCGAGGTCTTATTTAAGGGGTTTCTGATGCGACTAAAAAAGTTGTCGACAGAAATCGGTTTTATTTTATTTTTTTCGTCCAAGTACAAACTCATCAAAAAAGAAAATGTACAGACATTGCTATCAAATTTTGAAAATTTCCAAAATACATATTTTGAAAATATTTGAATTTGATTTTTGAAAATTCAAGAACTAGATAGCATCGACAATGTATCTTTCCTCAAGAAAGTCGCATGCAATTTGAACTTTCTATTTTAAAAAAAAAGGTACCAAAAATGACTACTAATTCACTTTTTCATGTCTACGAGAAATCATTTTTGGTGCCTTTTTTAAAAATAAAAAGTTCATATTTGGCATGCGACTTTCTTGAGGAAAGACACATTGTCGATGCTATCTAGTTTTTGAATTTTCAAAAATCAAAATCAAAAATTTTCAAAATTTGATAGCAATATCCGTACATTTTCTTTTTGGAGGAGTTTCTACTCGACGAAAAAAAAAACCGATTCCCGTCAACAACTTTGTCAGTCGCATCAGAAACCCCTTGATAAATTTACCGAATTAATGTAAATATGTAACTTTCAGCAGGTAAAACTATTTTAAATTAACCTCGAAAATGCGTCTTTATTTACCTTTACTTTCACACTGTCACATTACGCGCCACGCCATCAATCAAAGATCGCCCGATTGCGAATAAAGGCGTACGCATGCGTCTGATCACCAGTTTCTTTTTAATTCTCAAACTCCTCTGACCGTCCACAAACTGTTTTCGAACCGTTGGAGGCACCTGCCCAAACAGCTTACCAACAGTTGGCAACTCGAAGTTTACACTGCCCGAACGGCTTAACGGAAGCGCGCAGAATCCAAACGGTTGGAAACGGTTGTGTATCGCTGCCAAAACAAACCTATTAAATACCAAATACTTACAAAAGTATTCAAATACTTTCCAAACGTATTTAACGTAAAATACGTCCAAACGCAACGTAAAAGTATTTAGCGAAATATTTGTAAATACTTTTACAAATAATGAATACTGAATACTTTTGAAAAGTATTTAAATAATAAATACTTTTCCGACAGCAGAAAAAGTATTTAAATACTCGATTTTGAGTATTTATACTGCCTTCCAAAAAAAGTGCAACACCATGAAGCCGTAGATCAATTTTATTCAAATTTTCGCAAAACATGTGTTTTAACAATAGAAACAAACGATTAGATTCTGGAAATCGTAATACAAGGAACTTCAGAAAAAATTTATAATGTGTCGCTCCTCCACGATTTGCCCGACACTCATTAACCCTACGAGGCATGCTTTCAATCAAGTGGTCGATTGCCGCTTGTGACAAGCCATCCCATGCCTCTTGCAAGGCCATACGGAGATCTTCCAAACTGTTGGGAGGATGGCGTAATTGCCCCACCTTTCTTCCCATCATATCCCACACGTGTTCGATGGGCGACAAATCAGGAGAGCAAGCAGGCCATGGAAGCACGTCAACGTGTGCATCTTCCAGGAACTGCATTGAAGCTCTTGCCGTATGAGGACGTGCATTGTCTTGCTGGAAAATAGGGTTGTTGAGCCCCTGAAGGTATGGAAGGCAAACGGGTTCCAGCACACTCGCGATGTAAGATGCAGCTGTCATAGTGCCCTCAATGAACACCAATGGTGACCTGCTTCCATGGCATATTGCTCCCCAAACCATCAATCCGGGTGTACGGGCAGTGTGTCGCTCGGCAAAAAATTCGGGATTATGCCGTTCCCCACGAAAGCGCCTCACCCTCCCCCGGCCGTCATGAGCCCAAAGACAAAAGCGGGACTCGTCACTGAAGACCACCCGATGCCATTCTTGGACCCAGTTTCTGCGCTCATTGCACCACTCCAATCTTCTGGCCCGGTGAACAGGAGTGAGGGGAAGGGTTAACAGCGGACGATAAGAACTTAGCCCAAAAGACCTAATTCTTCTATAGACCGTGCTCATTGAGATTGGGCGTCCTATAGCTGCAACCCACTCGTTTCCGACTGCTCGGGTTGTCGTAAATCGCTCTCTTACAGCCGCTACTCGAAGACGTTGATCTTGACATACCGTGGAGGCTCTACGACGACCAGATCCATTCCGTCGCCGATAATTGGCCTCCTCGTTCCATCTCCGCCACCATCTCATCACAGTCGAAGCATTGCAACCAACAAGTCTCGCAATTCTTCGATACGAAATCCCCTAATTTTTTAAGCCAATAATCTGTCCCTTCTGGAACTCGGTTAAATGATGGTACTGCCGAGGTTGACGGGCTCTTGGCATTTCAGGACTCTTGGGGTTCACTATTGAAACTTAAGCCTAGTCTACAATATGGTCTCTAGTTGCAAGTTGCAAGTCTCTAGTCGCAAGAGTTGGTCTAGAACCAACTTTCACTGCGACTAGCGACTGCAATTCCAACCTCACTTCCACGTTGCGACTTGCAACTTGCAACTAAAGACCATATTGTAGACTAGGCTTTATTGCAAAAAATGTGGTTTGTAACAACCAGGAAAAACGAAAAACAATTTCTTGTGTTTTACGGTTACCAAGGGGAAAAACAACTACAGCGCCTAGATATCCAGAATGTTAATCATTTGTTAGTGTAGATGAAATACTTGTTTTGTGAAAATTTGATCTAAATCAGCCAACGGCATCGAGGTGTTGCACTTTTTTTGGAAGGCAGTATATTATTTGAAAAGTATTTGAAAGTTCAAATATACTGGTCACAATTTGAAGTGGGTCACCCAAAAAACTGTTCGGTTTTTAATCTCTGTCAATCACTTGAAAATCATCAGATTTTGGAATAGCTCACACCGAATTCAAGATAAATCTATCTGCAAGTGCTTGTTGGCTCGTGACAGCGAGATGTTTATTACAGGGTGATAAAGGATGCCTTGTAATTTTGTACTTTTTTGCAGTGGTACAGGAACTTTCGTGGTCACCTTGTAATTTTGGATTTTGCTGTATTTGGTAATGGTAACCAATAGTATGAGGAACTCATTGTTTCTTGGTTTGATGCTCTACGTTGCTTAGTTACGAAAATATGTTTTTTTTTCTTATCAAGTTACTATATCACGTTAATTTATGCAAACAATTTTTTTTTAGATTTAAATTATGAGCAATGAAAATGAACGGGGTGAAATATTTCAACAGAAAGTTGGACCTGGTCTGGACTGCACTACTTTTTGGTAGGATCTAAACATACCTTTGAACAGGTTTTTGATAGTTGCCACAGGGATTTCTCTCCACTTCGCGGTTGGAGGATCCAATAAGTTCTTGTCTTGTAGTGAGTTGAACTGGTAGTGCTGACAGTCTTCTCTAGAGAGCATCCCATATGTGCTCAATTGGATTGATATCGGGCGATAAACGAAAGAATAATTCGTATTATTGCCATGTTACATTTATTATTATTGTTATTGTTGCCATTTTCGAAGTAATTTTTGGTAAACTCAGAGAAAAACTGTTTATAGCAACGTTAATAACTGTCAAATTGATTGACTCAACTTGAATACCTACTTGATTAAATATTTGAAGCCACCTGTGGAAATTAGAAGCAGTGCAGCGCGAAAAATCATCTCATGAAAAAAAATCGTATTTCTGTAACTATGCAACCTGGGGCATCAAGCTAAGAAGCAATGAGTTCCTTATACTATTAGTTACCAAATAGAGCAAAATCCTAAATTACAGGGTGGTTACGAAAGTTCCTGTACCATTGCAAAAAAGTACAAAATTACAAGGTATTCGTTATCACCCTGTATTAAACATATCGCTGTCACGAGCCAACAATCACTTGCAGGTGGTGAAAGTAAGAGGATTTATCTGGAAGTTGGTGTAAGTTATTTCAAAATCTGATAACTTTCAAGTGATTGACAGTGATTAAAAACCGAACAATTTATTGGGTGACCCACTTCAAATTGTGACCAGTATACTACCCAGCTCTGGTCAAAAGCCGTCAAAATGTCACCAGAAACGCCAGCAATGTCGCTGAATCACTCAAATCCCAACTCCAAATGCATATGACCCTTCAAGGCTGTACAAAATATCCAGGGCTGTATGCCGAAAGTACGGTTTTTTGACATTTCCGCTCTTATCGCACCCAAAACCAGAATTTATTTACGCGGACGCTTTAGATTATCCAGTTTTACACGTTATGAACCTCAAACTCCATCATGAGAAGCTTGTGGTGTGGTGGTCAGCGCGTCCGGCTGCGTGTCCGGCTGTCTAAGAACGTGGGTTTGATCCTCACCGGGGGCAGTCAGATTTTCAGCCCGAAAACAAGTTCATCGATTTAGTTGGAATGCTTGCTGAATGCAAGGCCGTGTGTCGCATAGCACGTAAAATACGAACGATGGTGACGACCCCATACGATATTGGTGGTCAAAAAAAAAATACCTACCTAGTGTTGGAGCACACGGGGGTTCGGCTGCCTTTGTGGCTACAAAATTTCAACAGGCCATTTTCCTACTACAGTGCGCTTGCGTTCGTTTTTCAAATGAGTAAGATTCCCGGCGCGTAATTAAATATTCGACTAGGTTGGTACAAATTCAACTAGAACATACGCAAAAGTGATTGATAGCGATGTTGAGTACAGAACTTTTTTATGTATTTGATAGATCATGAAATATCAAAGTACTCTATGTTAAAAAAAAAACGCTAGCATTACAAAATTACAGTATCTTTTTTATAATGCGCATGTCAGAAATACTCATACGCGCCGGTCCAGATTGTAGTGTAGTGACCGTTGCGTTGGTTGACTTTTGGCGTGATTTTGTAATTTCGTCATTATTATGCTGTTCCAACATTATCCCCACCACCACCAAAGCTAGTTTCTCGATTTCTTGTTCCATTTATATTCATCCACCATATTTTACTATTCACATTCGATATAAACCTCAAAACGTATAAATATAGGCAATGATTTTGCAAATGACGAATGACCTTTTCTGCGTTATGATATGAACACTTAATACACTCTGAAGATGTAAATGGAAGTATTGCACTACCCTGGATATACCTCTGGTTGTCTCTAGCGCTAACTGCCAATTACCTAGCAAAATGCCAATATGTGCCGCTCCTAAAAAGCACAAAAATATTGCCAATATTTTCTATTACGAGCTTCAACTCTGATTACTGTTTGACTTCTACGCAAATATTGATACGAACATTTGGAACAGTAGATGTGTTGACAATTTGTTTTCCTGTTGGGCTTGTTAGGACGATTAGAGCATGAAATTACCATGTAAGGTCCTTCTGCAGTGCAGAATTAATAAGCAAGCTGCTTTTCTAAGCAAATCGCGTTCTGAAATTGCATAACCTTCTACTCAGCTAAAATTTCTCTGTTGTTTCGCCGTTAACTGTCGTCTGTCAGAATTTGTACCACCCTGCTGACGCTTGCGCTAAGATGGCCTTAAAACGAAAAGGATGTATTGATTCTATTGATCTATTCGTTAGATATGATGGCCAAACTTGAACACATAAACCATCCTCCGTATATCGAAAACGGAGGACATCAGAAAATTTTCGAATGCAGATTCTGATTTGCCTCGATAAAGTACATCTACCCTTGAGCTATGCCGGCTACTTCGTAGGTCACCCTGAATATTGTATACTGGCTACTGGCACTGTTCGGATTTTTAATCTACAAAATTATGTACCTAACCCACCAAAAAACCCATTAGAAATCTGTCGGTGGTTGCGCCTGCAGACATACAAAAATTCCGAAGCGGTGACATTTGCACGCTCTCGGTCCTGAATTTCAATGGGCCATTTTTCTCGAAGAGAGTCTCCAGACGCACACACACAACGCCAAGAAAAAATTTTTATTCATAACGCATAGCACCTCACGAGATACCCATCGGCGCGAGAAATCTCAGGTATAAAAGATGCATGACAGGTAAAAACTAACTGTTATCTTTTCTTTTCATAAAACCCTGAGAATGGCCATCCTAACTAAGTATAAAAATCTCTGTTCCCTCTGTTTTTCTTTTAGAGAGTCCTTTTACTACCGCCATCAGGTACGACCCCGACCCCTGCAGTTTTTATGACTTAATTGTCGATTTTTTCGTGTTATTATTATATCTGAGCTTTGGAAAGTCAAATGGCGTGGAAAAAATCCGGAAACACGTGTTAATGCGAGCGGCCGAGCACGGTCTAAAATTAGGAAAGAGCCGGAAACGCACGTGGCTAAGACTTTAGGGGGACTACCAGAGGCCCCAGAGTCGTATAAACAACAAAATCCCATTTTATAGACGTTTGGAAAATAAACTCGAAATGAAAGGTGTACGAGCCCCAGCCTCATCGCTTCTGGAAAGAAATTATATGAAACAACACGAACACGGTCAAGTGTAGGCGTTTTGGGCGCTTTGTCTTGAAGCGAACAATGAAACCACACACTTACCACACAACAATAGCAAAGTGAGCATCATCTGAGCAATCCGTGCCATTCATAGAGACTGAGACGCACGAGGGACGAGCCGAAACAAGTTCAAACTCTAAACATCCCAAGACAAATTGCTCGATCATGTGTGTGCGAGAGCCGAGAGCCCCGGCATGGGCCCGGATCGGAACGGAAGGCTCTCTGTTCTATTTCTGGTACCATTCCGGTAATTTGACATGTGTCGTGCACCTGAAACCGGGAAGCCGGAGCATCGGAACAAAACATGAAAGTAACCTGTTGGGGTTCAACCATCCGTGAAAAACTGAAATTTATCATATCGTACTTAACACGAGACCTAACAAGAATTTCCATGTCGTTTCGTGTAGCATAACTGACATATGGGGTATGCGTCTATGCAACAGAAACGAAGCGAGCTTTTTTTCCGAAAGCACATTGCATTTTACGACGGCTGAACATGCGAGTAGATGGCGAGCAAAACAATTATTGTTATAAAGCTGTGTGGAGCGACGCGAGAACTGCGAAAAGGAGAAAGGAAGTGCTGGTGCCCGGGTTCAAACGGAACAAACTCAATTTTAAACCGAGCAATTTTCCCGACCAGATGGGCGGTAAAAAGCTGCGACCCGCGGCAAGATCAAGGTCCCCCCTTCGACTCCAGGGAAATTTATACTTGTGGTTGCCAAAACGTGGCAACGTTGGTCCAATACGAAAATACCTTCTTTCACCAGAGCACAGCCCTTACCCAAGTGGAACCGTCGCAGTGTACGTTATCCATCGGACGAAACGACTGATGATGCAGGGGTAGCAATGGCATTATGCAAGATGATGGCGTTTTTTCCTGACGATTTATACCTAACTAAATCGAGGAACTTGTTTTCGGGATAAAAATCCGACAGCCCCCGGTGAGGATCGAACCCACGTCCTTTGCTGAGGCAGTCGGACGCGCTGACCACCACCCCACAAGCTCCTTCTTCAAGATGAAAGTTTAGGTTCATAATGTGTTAAACTAGATGGTCTAGGGCGTTCGTGTAATGATATTTTGGTTTGGGGAGCCATAAAGACCGGAAATCTGAAAAAAAAACGTACCTTCAGCATACAGCCCTGGATATCTTATACAGCCTTGAAGCGTAGTATGGATTTGGAGTGGAAATTTCACTGATTCAGCAACACTGCTGACGTTTCTGCTAACATTTTGACGGATTTTGATCTTATCTATGATTTTGATGAGTCAAAGTGTGTAGATTTCATTGATTTGTTGACACTGTTGGAAGGTTTTATTGACCAACGCCAGCGTGTTTTGGAAGCGGCGCCTCCGCCAATTGAGTAGATCTGTTCTACCCGCATGTTGAAGTCTCCATGTAATTTCGAACGGTCCACAGCCTACATGATTGTATGCTCTCGAACGCACTAGAATTGGTCGAGAGTTTCGCAACTCATAAATTGTGTTCGAACGGTCTAGGAGGACCGCGTGTGCTCTCGAATGCACGAGAGTCTCGCAACTCGTAACAATATAGTAACATTGTTGACGGTTCCGTTGACATCTAACGGATCTTGGTGGTATGGAATGAGATTTCGTTGATCCAGTGACATTGTTGACGTTTCGGCCAACATTTTGACAGATTTTGATGATTTAAAGTGTAAATTTTGTTGATTCACGGACATTTCTGGTGATTTGAAGTGAACATTTCATTGCTTTTGTGACATTGTTGACACCTCTACTGACATTTTACCGATTCTGATTATTTCAAATGAACAATCAATTGATTCAATGACATTGTTGACGTTTCTTGTGACGTTCTGTCAGATTTTGACGATTTCAAGCGAGATTCCCAGTATGAATTTCATCGATTCAGTGACAGTGTTGAGATTCTGTTGACATTTTGGCAGATTTTGATGATTCGATGGTGAAATTTCATTCGATTTATAACAATGTTGACGGTTTTATTGAATTTTTACCGGTTTTTAGTGATCTGAAGTGGGAATTTCATTGATTCAGTGATATGTTTGACGTTTATGCTAACATTGAGACAGATTTTGATGAAGCGTAGATTTCATTGATGTAATGACACTGTAGAAGGTTTTATTGACACATTCGCGCGTTTTGGTGATTTGAAGTGAACATTTCATTGCTTTTGTGACATTGTTGACACCTCTAATGACATTTCACCGATTGCGATTATTTCAAATCAACATATTCAATCAAGCATTCAACTGAGTCAATGACATTGTTGACGTTTATGATGACGTTCCGTCAGATTTTAACGATTCCAAGTGAGATGCCAAGTAAACTTAATTGATTTACTGACAATGTTGAGAGCTGTATTGCTGTAACATTTTGGCAAATTTTGGTGATTTAAAGTGAAAATTTCAAAATTAGTTGACGGATTTTTGACATTTTACCGGTTTTTGGATTTGGGGTGGAAAAGTTACATTGTTGCAAGTTTTATTGACATATTTGCGAGTTTTGTTGATTTGAAGTGAACATTTCATTGATTTTGTGACAATGTCGACACCCATCCACTGACATTTTACCGATCTTGGTTATTTCAAATAAACATCCAATTGATTCAATGACATTCTTGACGTTACGCTGACGTTCTTTCAAATTCTGACAATTCCAAGAGGGATCTAGTGACCTTGTTGACGGTTCTACCGCCATTTCTTACGGATTTTGGTGATTTCCAAGTCAAAATTTCGGGTTATGTAACGACACTGTTGACGTTTACACTAACGACATTTCGACAAAGTTTGGTGATTCCAAGCAGAAATATCATTAATTTATTGACATTGTTGCTGATTATTTGATATTTTCAAATGTGAATTTTACTGAATTAGTGACAGTGTTGACGGTTCTACTGACATTTTTCATAGATATTGGTTATTTAAAATAAAATTATTTACATTTTGATGGATTCTGGTGATTTTAAATAAAAATTTCATCAACACTGTTGACAGCTGACATTTCTCCTCCACTGAAATTTTGACGGATCCTGGTGACCTCGAGTGAGAATTTCATTGATTCAGTCACAGTGTTGACTGACATTTTGACTTTCAGGGATCTTGATATTTTCAAGTGTGAATTTTTTTGATTCGGTTCGAATATTTCGCCAAATTTTTGTGGTCCAAAAGGCTATTTTGACAGTTCGTGCTGCTGCCTAGTGTGCTGTTCTGACAGACTTTGTGTTTTGATGTGAATGTTTTGAAAGCAATTACGAAATTGGGAGGCTTTTTTTGACATTTTTATCCTTAGCTTGTCAGAGTTCAGCGATTCAAAATGTTATTATGACAGATTTGAATATTAACGATTCGAGATAATTGGGTTTTGACTAGATTCTAATGAATTCTACTGACATTCTGACAATTTGTTGAATTTTATTACTTTCAAATGCAATTTAGACATCTAGTCCTAGCGGTATAAGCAAAATTTCATAAAAATGGCTCTAATTGTGACAAAAGTGTGAAATTTGGTGTGTGGACTCCTAAAAGCATTTAAAAGGTTTTTAGAGGGGGAGCCAAGAAAAATTTTGATTTTGATTTTTCAATTTTTTGTGATGTCATTTTTTTTTCTTTTTTCTTTCTTTTTGAAACTATTTGAGATTTTTGACATTTGTCTTTGTACTATGGTGACTAATTGCTTATTCCAAGAAACGGAAGAGAAAATTTGCGAAAAAAATTCATAGAACTGAAATGATTACGTTTTTTGTAAAAATCAAACTTTTTCATTTTTTCGAAAAATATTGTAAATATGTAGAAAATAGAGAAGGGCAATTATTCCTCAAAAGAAGCTCTATCAGAAGTTCCCAAAGTGTTCCTCCGAATCCCAAGCCGTTCTCGAGATATTTGGAAAAATGTTATTTCTTGCAATTTTTTCTTCGTATTAGCTTCTATTACATCAAACACATCACAGGGTTCTTTTTTCTTGGAAATATACTTAGGAATAATCAGACCGAAGATTTCTTAGTAGTTTATTGTAAATTGTAATTTTTCCAGTGGCATAGATCATGGAAATTCGAACCATTTCTACCTCGATTTCTACCCTCTCACCGTACTTTCAACACCACTCGATTATTTAGAAAATATATGACATTTTGGCATCATGATTATCTAAGATCACCTAGTATGACACTTTTTTTGAAAACAAGATGAGGTCGACGATCTTGAGCACACAATTTTTCCGCTGATCAGATCGACTGCTAAATATTACATTTTGTATCACCTCTTCGATCATCTCCATCATGACTGTTTTAGATAGGTACATTATAGTTTATTGTTCCCCCAAACTGAAAATTATTATAATAATCTTTATTAATGTTTTACACACATAAGTATGTTTACACACGTCAAATTGTACATATAAGTATAAGATAAAATATTATTCAAATCTAGAAACATATTAACAAACATCATTACAAACAACCAAGTAAACGAAAAACCAAATCACTGCCGTGCCCGTGAGGTGAAACTACATGATTGTCATGAATTCATTTATTGAGTAAAATGCACCGTCAATAAGTATTCTCTTATAATTTTTTTAAACGATTGACGTTCTTGTGTTCTGACTGTGGATGGAATAGAATTAAAGAACTTTACTCCATAATAGCTGATACCATCGCGGGTTCTGCTCAACCTCAAAAATTTCAGGTGGATGTCTTCCCTGTTCCTGATTTCGTAGCGGTGGGTCTCACCCCTGGACACGCTACTCTCGAGTTGATGGTCCCTCACGTAGAGCAAGCATTCCAAGATATACATAGACGGTAATGTCAAAATACGCAGCGACCTGAAGCGACCTGACTTTTCACTTTATCAAAAGTAAAGTTGGTTGAGTGGCCATCAATGGCGTCGAAGGCATACATGTCATCGCATCTATTTTGTAATTGTTGTGGTTTGGAACATAGGAACACACCTACCTATTTGTTTGTAAATATTTGTATCTTATTTGACAAGATGATCGTCAAAAGCCACCTGTTATGATATCCTGTTTGAAAACTCTGGGGGGACAATCAACTATAATTTATCTAAAACAGTCATGATGGAGATGATCAAGGAGATGACACAAGATGCAATGCTTCGCAGTCGATCTGATCAGCGAAAAAATTGTGTGCTTTTTAAATCAAGTGTCATGCTAGGTGATCTTGCATGATCATAATGCCAAAATGTCATATATTTTCCAAATAATCAAAAGGTCTGGAAAGTACGGTGAGAGGGTAGAAATGGTTCGAGTTTCTATGATCTACGCCACTGGAAAAATCACAATTTACAATGAACTCCCAAGAAATCATCGTTTGACCATTCTGAAGTATATTTTCAAGAAAAAAGAACCCTGTTGTGTGTTTTATGAAATAGGAGCTAATACGGAGAAACAGTCGCAAGAAATAACACATTTCTAAATATCTCGAAAACGGCTTGGAATTTGGAGAAACACTCCGATAACTTCTGATAGGGCTTTTTTTGAGGGATAATTGCCTTTTTAAATTTTTTACATAGTCACAATATTTTTCGAAAAAAATGGAAAAAATTGATTTTCACAAAAAACGCCATCATTTCAGTTCATTCAATTTTTTTCTCAAATTTTCTTTTCCGTTTCTTGGATTAAGCAATTACTCACCATAATACAAAAGCAAAAGTCAAAAATCTTGAATAGTTGCAAAAATGAAAAAATAAAAAAAAATAATGACGTCACAAAAAATTGAAAAATTAAAATCAAAATTTTTCTTGGCTCCCCTTCTAAAAACCTTTTAAATGCTTTTAGGAGTCCACACACCAAATTTCACACTTTTGTAACAATTAGAGCCATTTTTACGTGTACCGCTAGGACTAATAATCGTTGAGTGAAAAATTGTAACAACCGCCACCGGTGACATTTCTGAGGCAGTGATGATTGTTTTGACAAGGCATTCGCAGTAATTAATGTCAAACCGACACCAGAACAAACTCCTTCCAATTCTTCATTATTTGATTTTGATTTGTTTTTGAAGCGTTTTCCAAAATTTTATTGAAACTCAAACATTGAAGTACTAATGAATTAAATACAAATTTTGCAAGGGGAACAAGAAAACTTTTGACAGATATACTAGGAGAGATTTACTCTACCAATTTCAAATTAAATCGAGAACTGATTGGAGGCAATCGTAATCGTACTTATTATCTCTTGTGCCCCCATTATATCCAGCGTAACGAATAAACCACTCAAGCTAAACAAACGATAAGAATTTGCGAACTTGGAAAAGGGCACTTCATCATTATCCAGCAACGCATTTTTGTCGCTATTTCAGTCTACCCGCGCCGTCGACGAATAATAATTATGAAAGTCCATCCATTTCGATTTAATTAAATCCCAAGGAAATTCAACACACTGAAACTTTCGCAATTTGCAACATTGCTCGTTCGATAACCAATCAAGTTGTCACTCGCCCCACCCGATCGCTGAAAGGGTGGGTGCGATACAATTTCGCTTAATTACACCACTGATGCGGGAAATTTCCATAACGACACCGGTGGTAGTGGTGCATATGTTACCTGCTGTAGGTAGAAGCAAATTTTTTACACCTTCGTCCTCCACCATCGTTTCGGCATATCCGAATCTTCAGCGTGAAAAATCTATTCAAAGCGAAATTCAGAGTTATTCCGATATTTCTATAAGGTCCCAACGAAAGAATCTTATGCCGGACCCTACACGATGACAGGATTGATGGCTCTATATTCAGGAGGCCGGGTTCTTTCATTAAAATAAAAAAGCGATCCAGTCGACGTCTAGCTGCCCGATAACGACCGGCAGTGGAGGTGTTTGGCCTTAAAATTTTGTTTAATTTTCGCGTGATTTATCCTCAGACTTGGGCAGTAAAACACGTCGTATAAATTCCAAAAATAAAAATCCCGCACCTATAACGACGGCCGATGGATGTGGAGAGAAACTTGTGTATGTGAGGCGCTTGCCGAACAAAAATATGCCGTTTTTGTACATTATATACAAGACGTGTTCGATGGACCGGTTTAAATTTTTTTGCAAAACTCCACAGCGCAATTTTAATTTTATTGTAATTCTCGAGACGTTATTATAATTATGTCGAAGATGACGGTGATGCGAAAAGTATGCGAACTTTTGCGATTCGCGAAGAATATAAAGTAAGTACAGTTTCAATTGTTAATGATGATTGGACTGTGTGTGCGTCCATATACGTGATGGCGTGAGCTGTATTCGACGTACAGCTCACGGCATAAATCAATGTTGGCTTGGCGCAATATAATTTATGTACAAAAAGGTAGTTGTACTACACGCAATTTCACTGTGTTTATTCAATTATTGCCTTGATTTATCTTCGGTGCTATTCAATTAAACGATTTAATTTTACAACGAGTTCCTTTCGAACAACAATGCTTTTCGAATCGGGTCGGTTTTCATGTAAATTTCGTAGGTATACCTACCTAATAATGTAGCTGACGCTATTGTGCCGAATGACCTTGCTCACAAACGGCTAGACTTCACACAAATCTGTTGAAACAGGCGTGAAAATCGTGAAATGCCGTAAGGTCCTAGGTCCTAGAACTTCAAAGAAAACGGATGTTGTCTGATTTTTGTCCACTAGTTCTTGTGGAAGGAATAGGCTATTTCGTTTGGGCAGGTGCGCATGAGTGAAGGAGCCAAATTTTGAAAACTTTCGTACACCTGTCAGTTTGAAGGGCGACGATGCATGCCTCATCTAGCCCCCTGACCAGCTACTGGTTCCTGGCTGTCACTTTTACACACACCGTAAACGCATCTCTTCGTAGCCCCTTTGAACTTTCGGTAAAACAATTTTCAACAAGTTGAGTTCTTTCGTCAAACCATGAGTAAATGAAATGGAGATAAGGTCGAAACGAGAAGTGTCATAAATGTCACAAGTGACAGCTGGCATCAATCTCTTGTCGTTTCGAGCGCTGTTGCCATTTTCGTTGTTCATGTACTGCCACAAAAATGATCATTGAACTTAATTCCAATAAAACATTTCCTCTGGATACCAAAATGGTATCTAACATTTAACCAAAATATTTGTGGAATGTTGGGTGCGCTACAATATTCTCTAGTGCTAATTTCCAATATCGGTGTACGAAACTATGAAATGTACAAGCAACTTTTGGAACCAGATTTGTAGCGGATCGTTTTTTAATACAAATAGTTAAATGCTGTAAGGACCGAGGCAAGGGAAGGACTTTGTTCTGATTTGCCAATAATTTTTGGAAAATTCTTCAGGATAAGCCGCAGTTCTCACCTCACCATGTGGGTCGCAGCAGGCAAATACCCTGTCAAAACCATCATCAGTGTCAGAAATGTCACACTGGTGGCGGTTCTCACCATTCTTTCACTTAAAATGGTATCTGAACTGCATCTGAAACTGAGTTGGAAACTACTGCCTGAAACTTATTAACTTGTCAGAATTTCAGTAAAAGACATTGAAATCTGGTCAATATATTATATTATTATCTCTAACCGTCAACACTGAAATCTGTCATAATAGCATTTATTTTCGAATCGATAAAATTTGGCAAGCTAAGGATAAAAATGTCAAAAAAGTCTCCCAATTTCGTAGCTACTACTGTCAAAAATATTCACATGAAATCACAAAGTCTGCCAGAACAGCACAACAGGTAGCTCTGCAAACTGTCATAATAGTCTTTCGGACAATAAAAATTTGGCAAAATATTCGAATCGAATCAATAAAATTCACACTTGAAAATATCAAGATCCCTCAAAATGTCAGTCAACAATTTCACTAAATCAATAGAGTTTCTCACTTGAGGTCACTAGGATCCGTCAAAATTTTAGTGGAGGAGAAATGTCAGCTGTCAACAGTGTCAATGAAATGTTCATTTGAAATCAGGAGAATCCATCAAAATCTTGATAGAACTGGCAACAATGTAAACTGATCAATAAGTTCAACTGAGTACTGATCAAATGTATCCAAATGTCAGTTCAAATTTCAATGGCATTAAATCGATAAAATTGAAAACCTTAGAATGTTAACTGCTTCAAATCACCAAGATCCGTCAAAATGTCAGTTGAAGAAAGGCGTCAACGATGGCATATAAGATCTTTCAACTTTTTCCTCGAATCCACCAGAATATGGCAAAATGTCAATAGAATCGTCGACCATGTTTCCAAACTAATGAAACTTAAATTTGAAAAAAAAATCAACAAAAACGTTAGTCAAAATTGCACTGGAGATGCAATTGATGAAAAATTGATGCATGGAGGAAAAGATGTCAAATGTCAACAATGGCAATGAAATTTTCATTTGAAATTACAAGAATCAATCAAAATGTCAATGGAACTGGCAGCAATATAACTGATCAATAACGTTTTCAAAACTACAATAATCCATCAAATTTTCAATTTTTTTTTAATTACCAATATCCGTCAAAATGTCAGTAGAACCGTCAACATTGTGACTAATTCAGTAAAATTTACATTCGAAATTATCAAAACGTCAGCAATAACGTCAATAAATCGGAATTTATTTAAATACCGAAAATGTCAGTAGAACAGTCAAAAAGGTCACTAGATCAGTGGAGTTTACTCTTGCAGTCCCTCTTGGATTGTCAAAATTCGACAGAACGTCAGCATCACGTCAAGAATGTCATTGATGAATCATTTGAATGTTTATTTGAAATATTCAATATCGGTGAAATGCTCGGTGAAATGTCAGTAAAGGTGTAAACAATGTCACAATGTCAATAAAATTTTCACATCAAATCGCCCTTGAATCACCACTTTATCAACAGTTGCACTAAGTCAGTGAAATTAGGCCTGTCATTGGACTTTGAATAACCAAAATCCGTCGAAATGTCAGGGTAGACGTCAACATTGTCGCCAAATCAATAAAATTCTCACTTGGAATCACTTAGACCGTCAAAATTTCAGTAGATATGAAACGTCAACATCAATACTGTCATCAAATCTACGAAATTTCCATTTAAAAGTCACCAGAAACTATCAAAATGTTAAATAGAACTGTCAACAATGTCACTAATCAATTGAGTTTTCAAAACCACCAAAATCTCTCAAAATACGCCAGTTGAAAACAGTTAAACAATGCCATTAAATCTGAGCTGCTCATACGACCAGGGCACCACGAGGTGCGAAGCACCGAGGTGTACAACTACACAAGGTTCGCATGTGCGAATGACTCGGCGAATGACTTGGGATGTATTTTGATTATGAAGCGGTTTTTTTTTAGTTGAAAAAATGGTCAAAATTTTCATGAAGTTGCATTGTTTTGGTCTATATTCAGGCCAAAAACGGTTTAACGTTGAACCGAGCGTTGAACTATAGACCGGAGAAGTGATGACGTCACAACATGGCAACATGGCCGGCGGTTGACATTTTCTGGAGGCCAACGTCACATGAACGTGACGTTTCTATGTTTGGTTGTGTTTGGCATGACATTTTCTGGAGGTTCACAACAAAAGTCACAAAAGTCAGTGCAAAATGGCAGTGGGCATTGCTGAAATTGCCAGCCTAAGAGACAGCCAGCGTCATACAGGCGGACTTGGTTGCAAAAAAGCCAGACATAGCCCAACTCATTGACAGAGAGCTGCGCAAAGCTGCACTCAGAATCACCAGTGCCTACAGAACGGTTCCGCATGATGCAGCACGAGCGCTCTCGGGTATCCCACCCTTCGCCCTGATGCTTGCGATTAGAGGAAACAAGCCTAGGAGTGCCCACCAGCAAACCAGAAAGCAGAAACAAGGCCAGAGAGCAGTTCGTCGAGCAGTGGCAACGGCAGTGGAACGCCTTGGTTCAAAGTTGGATGAAAGGAATACTGGGGAGCCTTAAAAGCCTCAGCGCCAGGACAACGCGGAACACGCTCGTTTTCATTGTAACGGTCCATCAAGGCAGCGAGAAGACCTCGAAGAAAAACTGGGCAGGAGAATCGCCGTCGACAATCTCGTTCATGAGATGCTCAGAGGCAAAGAGCAATGGATCGCAGTTTATAGTTAGCAGTTTTTAGTTTATAGCAATATAGTTTGATTTCCTCCACCTGATACAGCCCAAAATATGGATCTTTTTTTGTTATATTCATTTCCGTTATTTACCTTCGCAAAAATTTGACAAACACATGACAAACACAAACAGAGAAACTTCAAGTGCATGCCACGTGCCGTGCATCCCACGGTCATGTCACGTTTGACGTTGGCCTCCAGAAAATGTCAACCGCCGGCCATGTTGCCGTGTTGTGACGTCACACTTCTTCGGTCTATTGAACATATTTCTGAAATCTACGGAAAAATAGGAGAAAATTACTTTTCCATTCAGATTTGATAAATTTCGACAAAATAGCCAGAACCTTGGCCAGAACAGACGAAAGAAATGTTGTAAGTGTACCTATTTAGCGTTATAGCTGTATTACACTACACAATTTCTTGCACAATTTTGGGAACAATCTGTCAATTAAACAATCAAGTTCATTGTTTCTTGACACTATTTTGGCAGATTGTTCTAGAAATTGTACAAGAAATTGTGTAGTGTAATAAGTACCAGCTTTTAGAGATCTTATAAATGAAAAAAAATCTCTGCAACAATGCTCATTTTCAAGTCATTGTATCGAGAAAGAATTGACATTTGTTGATATTGGTGACAGCTCGGTAACTCACAGCTGAAGTCGCCGTCTTGTGTTGAAAAAAAAGTTGCTTATGCCAGTCAGTACCAGTTAGTACCTACTTATGGTACAATTGCTCAAATGAAATGACGTCTCGGGCGGCTGTGAAATTTGACAGTTGCGCTAGAGATAAAGCGTTTTCCAAGATAAATCGAATTTATAATGAAAGCTTTAAATCAATTTGTGGACGTTCGATGGTAATCTACCATAAACCCATCCGGACTCAGAAAACATAATTTTTGACGCAAATGTCAACTTTCACAGCCGCCCGAGATGTCATTTCATTTGAATTGAAGTTTACTGATTTTGGTTTGCTATCACGTTGACAAGATGACAAGAAAGCCAATATTCATAAAATCGGTTCACTCCGTGTGAAATACTGCGTCAGTTTTCACTGAAACTCACTGTATACGGCTGTTCCACGGCTTTTTTCATTACAGTAAGCAATGGAAAAACTGTGTTGTGTTGGTACGGTTGCGTTCATTTTAAAGTGGACGACAATGTCAACGAGTTGGCTTGCTGTCATGCGACGTTCAGGCCAAAATCCTAAAAAATCTGTCAACTGTCGTCCACTTTGAAAAGGCCGCAACTGTACAAATTTGATCATGCTAACTTGATGCTAACGTTTTGACAGATGTGCTATGTATGATGTTGTCAGTGTTGTCACCGTGACATCACGACGTGACGTAATGTATAAGCAAGTGAAAGCATTCGAGATAACTTAGCAAAAATCGTCCACAGGTTGGTAGTTCTTCGCCAATGCTGTTAAATATATATTGGTGACTACTGGCTACTGAAGCAAATGACGCCCAAGCGCGACGACACTAAAGAAAATGGAATGACAAAGCCAACTGCCCGCAGAGGCCCCATCTTATGCTGCTCATTACTGAGTAGTGAATACCACTAACTCTAGCTCATACTAAAACAGCAAGCAGGTATGAAGAAGACACATAACAGGAAACAGACACAATACACTGTATTCGTAGAAACACGAGACATTTTTTGCATAGCTTACTCTAATGAAGAAAGCCGTGAAAGTGAATACAGGTAGGTAGTATAATAATAAAATTGAGATGAAAGCATGAATGCTCAGGGTCGAAAAATTGACACCCTGCGTAGCTCTAGAGATGAATTGACGTTTTATTTTCACGTCGACTTGATTGAGTAGGGTTTAGTGTTTCAATAATTGGAGTTTCAAGCTCCATCAGTTCCAGCTTTAGGCGTTACTGTTGATTCTCCGAAAATCACTGTTAATTCCTGAAAAGAACCTCTTCCCCTTTTCGCTTTACTACCCAACGATTTCATTGGTAATTTTCTCGGTAATTTCGATTCGTATTAGAAAACCGAATAAGGAATATGCTCGAAAACAACTCTAACTAGTGTTTCGGTTTCAACTCAACTGTGATCTGTAGATACACCCTTCCCTTGGTACCTATACCTCTTACTTACATATAACTAATATTATAGTTAAAAAACTATTCCTGGGAAAAATATAAGAGTATACATCACCTGCAAGTTTACACAAAATTCGAGGAAATTCTTGCTGATTTAAGAAATTCCCGAGGAAATCCCTAAGAAACATGTGAAACAATTTCGATAAGACACACTAACGAGTACTATGATGCAACTGACTAGTACGAATAGAGGCAAAACGCGCCTGTGCCATAGCCTAATTTTAATTTTTTTGAAAGTTCAGAAAATTATACCAAATACCTCGATTGTCGTAGAGTACCTATATACTACCTATTAGTTTCGTGAATGTGTGGTAGGATCAAATGAGAATAGGAGACAATTTTTTGTCCATATTTTTCTAAAAAGGAGCGTTATAAGTAAACACTTGAATGAAAAAGAGCCAAAGTATAGACACTTCAGTAATCAAGAAGTTGAATATGTTGAATATGTGAATATGAAGTTATTATACATCACAATTTTCTGACACCCGTTGTGAGGTAAAGATGTAAATCTCACACTTACAGATTAGTAGGTGTTTGATTAATTCACATAATTACAGTGTTGTAGCATAATTTGCCTTATAATTACGGCTATAATAGCATAAATTACGGGTTGAAATTTTCATAAATTTGTTAAGTAACGGTTCAAAGACCTCATAATACCAGGCAGGTAAACCTATAATCTTTGATTAATAATTTAACTGCCGATCTTGACAATGACGAGAACGAGAACCACGAAAAATTTGTCACATTCCCGAAATTTTCTGTCCCTCGAGTATCGAGTGTCTCATTAATAAGACAAAACGTCAAGCCTAAGTGAAAAGGCGTGAAATTCTAAAGCCGATCCTCTCCTGCTTTGTGTGAGTGCGCAAATGAATAGGTGTTGAAATCTCAAAAATTGAGATTTTAACGATAAAGGGTAAACGTTCAGCTGGAACTGTACAAACACTGAGCGAGTCAACATCAATTAGCATTTCGACAGTTTAATGATCTTTAAAAAACGTCTTGGGATTAGTTAAATAGATTTTAATGTTCAAACAGCACTAAGGAGTCTGTTTTGACACCAAAACGAAAAAAAAACTGATTTGATTATCGATAATCATCCGGCGGCACATTCGCTAATAAACTGGAGCGAAATTAGTTCGAAATTCAGGTAGGTACCATAGGTAAAGATGCAACTTTCTTTTCAATTAACGCGTACAAGATGGTAGTGAAACCAACGAGTATATACGTTGTTTCAAAATAATGTGCATCTCGGGCGGACGCGAAATTTGACATTTGCGTTGAAAATAAAGTTTTTGGTGAGCCAAATTGAGCTCAACATCTCAAGTGATTACAATTTGAGAACGCTGGGTCTTTGATGTTGAACTTGACTTGACTTGGCTTGTCGACACCAAGAGGTACGTTAGGTATCAATTTTCGCTTCCATAATACGTGTTATACCATTATTATCACCGGTAGGTACATTGCCGAATTTTTCTCAATGTGACATGGTGTAATTTGAGAGAATGAGGGATAGCTCATTTGCTAAGATTACCTGCAAATTCAATAATATTACCTTTTTCTTCGCATTTTCAATCATGTGAGAAAAAAGGTTGTAGGGGTAGGTGTGGTAGGTGGCATACTTATAGTACTATGCCAACTTCCCATGAATTAATCATTCAATATCCAAGCTTCACTTGTATACTTTTTATATGAAGAAAAATGACCTGAAGATTGATCGAGCAATCCACTTAGGTATCTAAATTATTGATTTTACTTCGAATAAAATGTTACTCTAGATGTTACCCCCAGCTAAAGCTGCGATAATTTTTGAACCTATATAGATACTGCTCGTAACATCGATATGTGGATGTCAAAAAATTAATGAAACAGTTAATTAAAAAATAAATAAAACAACACAATGGAACAAAGAACGACAAAACATGAGTACAAAAGAAAAATAGTGAAAATACGTAAATAACAAAAGTGAACTCACCATTGGCAGGCCTGTCAAGAACTGTAGATCCGGGAAACCCTGCCGCCACCAAATCCCTCTTGATGTTGGGGTCGCAGCCCTGGGGACTGGCTTCGCTCCACCCCGCACAAATCAGTACCAGCACCACCGCCAAAACAACCCCGCACAATTTCTTACTACCCTGTACTACGGTGCACTCAGTCCTACAAATCACAGCCATGGCTTATTTATTTTTATTATTACTTCTTTCTCTAGATCAGATTTCTGCAGATCGAAAAAAAAACAACGATCAAAAAGACCTCGTTCGAAAAATTCTACTGTATAATGGCTTTCCAAAAAAATCTCATAAAGAGCTTCCAGCGTCCATTTTCCGCACCACCACCGCCGCCACCACGTCGTCGGCGTCTTCTGCTTTTGGTCGTAGCTCGGTTGCTAAGGCACATCAACCCCCGACATTCCGATAATTCCAGACGTGTGTGCGAGAGAAATAAGCGAGCAGCAGAAGCGGGCCGAGCGAGAGTCTCTTCTGTCTGGGCTTCTCTCCTTCTGCCGGCTGCGAGGAGACTGTGGAATGCGGTGAGTGAGTGCGCGAGCGAGCGATGCCGGTCGTGCATGCGCAAACCCGCCGTCGGTCGGTTCCTCGTGTGTGTTTTGTTTCTTGTTTGGTGTCGCGAGGTGCAGTGCAGGAAACAAAACAAGACGAAAACATCACATCCTGAAGAACGCACACACACCACCGCACGTCGCGTCGGTCGTCCGGTTTCGGAAATCGGAATCGGCGGGCGTCGTCGCGCACACGGCGTTGCCGGGTCGCGGCGGAGTTCCGCCGGGAGTTGCCGGCGGAAAACGTCGCGCGGAGTTGCGTAAGCTTTTGGCGCAGGCGCTGCGTTCGCTGAAGTCCGCTTGAAGTTTGCAGAGGGCGCCACGGATCTCGCCGGCTGCTTCTGAAACAACGATGTAGCATTTAACGGCTGCACATCACGAAATCCGCCGTTCGACGCACCAGTAACGTACACTAAATAATGAAGCATTCTATAAAACTATTGAACTCTAACAACCAGAACGTTTTTCGTTATCTATCGGTGCTCAAGTTGCGAGAAAACTCGAATCTCTGTGAATTTTGACACTATTTTAACAAAAGTCAAGCTAGCTAGATACATAAACTTATATTTGCGTTCATATATCAATTTTCGCGTTAGTATCCATGAAATGAATAAACGATTATGGAAAAGTATATAATGTAGAATCGCCAAAATTGTGAAGAATGCTATTTAGTAGGTTTTCTTATGGTATCCCGTGTGCAAGTTGAGACTAGAGTATAGTGGTTGGTGGCAAATTTTTCCTTAGATCATGCTGAACTAAGATCGCGATGGCTAACATCTGAGACCCGCGACTGGGCAGCGGAAGGGGGGGTAAAATGTGATAATATAATAATAATAATAATAATAATATATTTATTGATCAGGTAGCCAGTTTATCTTGTGGAGATAGATAAATAATATTAAATAATGTATAAATAACAATAACAAACACAGAATATAGATAAAATGAGCAGCAGCAATAACAACAACAAAATAGGAATTTTATGTACAATCATGCATCACTTCGGTGTAACTGTAGTAGGCAGCGCCCAACAGTCTTCCCCTTAGTTCTGTTTTAAACTCATTGAAGCTTAAGCGTCTTAACCACTCTGGGAGTTTATTATAAAGTCTAATGTCCAAGTACAACGGACTCTTCTCGTAGTGAGTCAGCCTATGAGTGGGGAAGGATTGAAGTCCCTACAATGCTTCTTTATGTGACAAAGTATATGAAACGCAAACATACAGGGCACCGTCATGATCCTCATGTCCCTAAACACCCCTCTACAACTCTGACGAGGTCTCAGTCCCAACATGATTCTCAAAGCCCTTTTTTGTAATTTAAAAATTCTCGGGACTCCAGCAGACGCTTTCCATACCACAATGCCGTAGGACGCAAGTGAGTGGAAATATGCGAAATAGTAGCATTTTAGTACGTCCACGTCTACAACTAATCTGAGTTTCCTTAGCGCATAACAGACAGGAGCAACTCTTTAACATAAGCTATCAATGTGACTGTGCCACCCACATTCATCGTCTAGGGTAATACCCAAAAATTTAGTCTCACTAACCTGTTTCATGCTTTCACCTCCCACTCTAACCAGTGCACTGCTAGGAGCTGCCCTTTGAGAACATTTTAAATTTACAATCTCACACTTACTGTAATTTAACTTCAGTCCATTATTAGCGAACCATGCATCGAAATCAGCAATCCTGCCATTCGCCCTCTCCACAGCCAACTGCAGAGTGCTCGAAGACACCAGGAGATTCGTGTCATCAGCAAACATTACCGTATTCTCATCTCCGAAATCATTTACATATATTAGATATAGCAATGGGCCCAGTACAGAGCCCTGTGGCACTCCCCTGTTCAACGTCAACATCTCCGACTCACATCCCTCAACCACCACATAATGTCGCCTATCCTGTAGATATGTCCTGAACCATTCCTGAGCAACACCACGCACTCCGTATCTGTATAGCTTTTTTAAAAGTAACTCGTGATCCACGAGATCAAAAGCCTTGCTTAGGTCCAAAAAAATTGCAATAGACTGTTCACCTCGGTCAATCATTCCATGAATGTTACTTACAAAACGCAATAATGCATCAGCCGTTGACCTACCTTTCCGGAAACCATATTGCCCGTTAGAAAGAAGACTGAATCTAATAAGATAACTCGTCATCCGGTCTGCAACGTCTTTCAATTATTTTTGAAATTGGGCTCAGAATCGCGATTGGTCTATAATTATCAGGACTAGATTTATCACCTTTTTTGTGAACTGGTGTTATTCTGGCTATTTTCAGGTTTTTAGGGAAACAACCTGATGTTAATGAACAGTTTATCATGTCAGTCAGTGGTATCAGCAATTCATGGATGCATGTTTTTACTAGGCTTGATGTGATTTCATCTTTACCTGCCGATTCGGAACATTTCATGGCACGCACAACACTAAAAATATCTTCCCCATCTACGGGGTGAAAGAAAAACGAGCCCTC
The DNA here is from genome assembly GCA_949128115.1 of Anaspis maculata. Lineage (NCBI taxonomy): Eukaryota > Metazoa > Arthropoda > Insecta > Coleoptera > Scraptiidae > Anaspis > Anaspis maculata. The sequence goes on along the minus strand of OX421964.1, from coordinate 78,229,090 downwards.
AGTTTGCGCAATACGTCCAAGATTTATGTTAATCCTATCAGCTGTAGGATAACCATCCGCGACTGAATTGAAATAGGGTAGAGGGGGGCACCTCCGGACTGTTTTTGCTAAATCAAGCTCCAAGCCAGATTTAAACAATGTGAAACTTGAAACATAAATCATATAATTCTTTGACATTTTGGGCGACTTTTGCGATAGTTGAATTGGAAAAATGTGAAGCAGTTTTTCTGTCATAAATTTTTGGAAAATCAGTTGCAATTGTCCGAATGTGCCCCACCCTGGGGCAGTTCTGGACAGGCCTGGGGTAGATCCGGACATTATATATAAAACTCAGATCAAACTACATTCTCTAATATTGAATAATGTTCAATGTGCATTTGAAAGCTTGAAGATGAAAATGGAGTAATACGAAAGTACAAAAAATAATATAAAATGGGCACTTAATGTCTAAAGAGTCAAAATTTATGTTGAACTTAACGTAACCAGCCAAGCGGGATCTTCCGCTCACGTTCATTGGTTTGGGAAGTTTTGATTCAATGTCAGCCCTGCTGACGGTCGAAACGACATCGACGGGTGGTAAATGGAAGCGATTTAGAATGCCTCAAAAATTTCACCAAGAATTCATCGTATTCCGGACAGTCCGAATGTGCCCCGCTTGAAACGTCCGGACCTGCCCCGTCTGTCAAAAAATGATTGTACGTAATCAGATAGCCACTTTCGCATGTTTGCCAGAAGTGGGAAATAGGTGATGCAGAGCACAAATGTCTGTTCTTTTGCATGTATCACTTGAAAAATGGAAAACTGAAACACGTAAAAGTGTATCATCTTAGGAATGGAGTATTGTGTTACTTGCTTTCATGAGCATTTAGAAATTTCACTTCACTGCTTCTTTGAATCTTCTTTTTTCTGCACTGTTTTTTGTGAACTGGCATTACACCACCTTTGCTACCAACCCCTAAAATATTACACCGCTGCATTTGACAGAAGGCGGGAAACTTGTAGTGTCCGGAGGTGCCTCCTGTCCGAACCTGCCCCCCTCTACCCTACCCATTGAAAGCATCCGCTACGCGCTTTGGTTCCCTAATGACACAATCATCATTCTTCAACTCAATTCTCTCTCTACTTTTTGTGCTACCCTTTCCTATGATTTTCCACACTGTTTTAGACTTATTTGTTGAGTTCATAATCAAAGCATTATGGTACATTTTCTTTGCCCTCACAAGAACTTCTCTATGGACTCGTTTATATTTTTTATAGAAACTTATATTTTCAGTACACCCATTCAGAGTCTGTCTTCGGGTTCCACCAAGATTTTAAGAGCAGATTAAATCTATCACGCTGATAGTTGCTATGCACCAACCAATAGGATGGCCAGTTGCCTAGTTACTATCAGAGTGATAAAGTTATCGCGTTGATAAAAATTTGGTGGAACCCGAGGTTAAAGTATAAAAACTTGAGTGTCCTAGATGAAATCCTAATACCCGCTGTGATCCATTGCTTAGTTGTGTTTCCACCCTTTATTCCTACACCCCCCATCCTAAAAGTTTTTTCGGGAAACGATGCATTGAACAGGTTGCCGACAATTTTCATAAATACCTCACACTTCTCGTCAGCACTGGCACAACCCAGCACAGCACTCCAGTCCTGATGCACCAGAAGCTCCCTAAACCTATTAATGTTGACAACGGATCTTGTGTTTTTAAAAGTTACAGTTTTGTTTTCTACTGGGCCCACATCATATAAATTTAGAACAATCGACGCATGGTCGGACAAACCATTCCCATCAACTTCACATCTCACTCTTGACAAAAAAGCATTGTCTAGACAGGCTCCCATCCTTGTGGGTTCTTCAACAGCTAAAACAAGATTGAAAGAATTCAAAATATCTTTGAGGTCACTCAGCCTCCTCGAGGGCAACAAAAAATCAACGTTGAAGTCCCCAACAACAGTGACACAGTCTCCGCGTTCCGTGAGAAATCCCAAAGCCATGTCAAGACGCTCAAGAAAAACATCATAATCCCCCCTTGGACTTCTGTACACGACCATCACAGTTTCACCCCGATTCGTTTTCCCACATACAGTTTTAATGGCTGCACATTCAATAGATTTTTCAATCGATAGATCACTTACTTTAGCAATACCAACACAATCAATACCATTCTTAACATAAATACCCACACCACCATTCTTACATCCGGACCTGCAGTAACAGTCTGCCAAGTAAAAGTTATCTAGCTTAAAGATATCTTTCTTTTCATTGTTAAACCAATTCTCAGCTACACAGAAGATATCAGCTTGAGCCTGCTCCAAATAAACTTCAAAATCTTTAGTCTTATTAGTTAAACACTGCACATTTTGCATTACAATCCTTGTAATGAAAAATGCAAATATGATGAATATCATGCAAAGATGATGAAGACATAAAAAATGTTAAATAATGAACCTAAAGAGGTACGGTTATGAAAGTTACCATACGTATTCACCATTTTACTCTATTGAAGGTTCAACAGACCGATTTCAAAAAAAATCAATCATTCTCAGAGATATTTTCAAAAATATATTTTTTTGTCAAATGTTTTTTTGAAACTCTAGATTTTGACAATTGGTGATGTTAGACATATAGTCGTGATTGTAGATACCACGGAGTAAAGAGTCATTACAGCCTACGGGATTCTATCTTACCTCGGCGTGCCTCGGTAATATATTGATTCCCTTAGCTGTAATAAGACGCTTTCCACCAACGTGAAGGACCAGAGGCAACTCACTAAGTCGGTAAGTCGGTACAACTGTACATGTGGAACATCAATGACTATAACCCATGATTGATTAGAGCGATAGAGGGACACCACTACCATGGCGATGGCGATGGCAAAATAAGGAATGCAGCTGAAGGTTTAGTTAGTTCGATTGCTCTTTTGGTTGCGGTGCTTGAAGGAGTTGTTTGGCTGGATATAGCAGTAGAGCGCAGGAAACCGTTTTCGATGGCACATTTTCTGATTACTGTCCCATTCACCAAAAATCACCGAGCTCCTACACACAGTAGCGTTCCATTTTATAATTTGACAACGGTAAATTTCACAATATTATAACACTATTCACAATTTCGAAACGCATTTCCGTAAATTCTGTGAAATTTACCTTAAATCGGAACACGCTATTATTACATTACAATTAATTAACTTGGACCTGAGGGCACAGGGAGGGAACAACCTGCATTTTTGACCAGCAGTACCGATGACCACAACCGAATCAAAATCAATAACCAAATGCCCCGTGTTCAAAGCTTCGAACCTCTTTTATCGAACTGCCCAAATCAGATAGGTGCAAGATCAGCAAGTCATGGCTGCGTCCTGCAAAACCTTGTCTTCATTGTATTCCAAAGAGAAGATGATCTAGGGTCTGCTGATTAGGACGATTCGGCGAACTTTGGCTACACGTGCCTGCTTTTCATGTTCAAGGGATGAACTTTTACCTAGGGCCCTTATGCCACTACCATGACAATATACAGGGTGATTCACCACCAAATGGACATAGCTCAAGGGTGGGTCCAGTTTTTCCAGGCGAACCAGGATCTGGCTTTGGAATTTTTATTTTTCTAACGCTGTTCGTTTCGAAGTTACAGGGTGATTCATGTATTCAGTCGAATTTTTTAATAAACCATTTCTTTAGAGCGACCGAATGGATTCGATTGAAATTTTGTGGGTTTATTCTTCCACTGATAGCTGACACATCGTCTTATCAAGCAGTTTGAAATTTTCAGGGCCGGCCTTAAAAAAAACTTACAAGTTTTTCAAGTTTTTTTTAAGACATTTTATACACAGAGTGTTCCAGCTAAAACAATCCAGCGCAATTTTCTCAGAAAATATCAAGGCAACAAAAAACATTATTCAAAGTCTGATCTTTTAGCTTTCTTTTGAGGGGGCGCCGATGTTTGTAGGTGCTCTAGTTTCTAAGAAAATTCAATTTGAATCTGGCGAGTCACAAGAATTCGGAATTTCATGACCGACGAAACAAAATACTTCGGATGGAAACAAGTGTGTGATAGGTGACGTCACGGATTCCGATTATTGTGTTTGGTGGACTTGAGGCAGAGTTTCTGGCTTATTGGGCCATTTACAGACATCGGCGACACATCAATGGAAAGCCCAGAGCAAGAGAATTTTTTTCATCTGAAGTATTTTGTTTTGTCGGTCATGAATTTTCAAATTCTTGTGACTCGCCCGATTCAAATTGCATTTTTTTGGAAACTAGAGCACCTACAAGCATCGGCGTCCCATCAGAAGAAAACTAAAAGATCAGGCTCCCCCCAATTGAAATTTTTTTTTGTTGTCTTGATATTTTATGAGAAAATTCCGCTGGATTGTTTTAGCTGGGACACCTTGTACATATTTTTTCATTCATTTCCATATTCAGTAACTACCTGAAACCTGTTATTAATATCTCAAAGAAATTGCTTGGCGCCAGTGAGCTGTCGAGAAAATTTTGATAATCCTCAAGATTTGTGAACTTAGAATTTTTTGTAAATTGATATTTTCAAATATTTGCAAATTATCTAATATGACCTTAATCTTCAGCTGTTACATCAGAAAAATAATTGAAGAATCTCGTTTTCTTAGTACCTGATAACAAAAAGTTTCAGCGGAATTTTCGAAAAAAATTTGTTACTAAGAAAACGAGAAACGAGAAAATAGGTACATAAGTAGGTACCTATATTATTATTATTATTATTATTATTATTATTATTGAGATTCCCACTCAACAGGTAGATACCCATTAACAGAGTGAGGCGCACATCAAGCTAAGAGAGAACAGGAAAAAAAAAAAAAGACAACAAGAAAAGAACCGCGATCACTCAACACCGCCAGAAGCAGATCCGTCAAAGCAAGACCTGATCTGGCCAACAGAACAAGAGAATATGTCAATTCGATCCTGAACACTCATATAATTAGAGCACATTTGATATATGGGAGAGGCCTTAAGAACATTGTATATGTACTATATGTTGTACTATATGTATATGTTGTACTATATGTATTTAATATTGACAGCGTGATGCTGGGGTCCAAATGATTTGGGTCAAATTTGGTGTATCTACCTACAGGGTGATTTTGCAAGGGCGCACCAGTACTACGATATATGGAATATTCCATGAAGCCCACAAAAAATTATTGAAAAATTCTTCGACCTTCATTTTCAAAGTTATGAAGGGTCAAAAGGTGGTCCTTCGAACTTCGATTACAGGGTGAGTCAGGACGTCATGCAGAACCCTCAAAGATCACTTTTCTTTAAAAACATTTTCGAACAATTCGGTTGATCTCTCGACCGATGTAGAGCAGATTGTTACACGGTTTTCTACCAGGGATTTCTTTTTTCGAGTGAATATTTTTGAGAAATTGAATTTTCTTAATTTGTTATACCTACCCCGTAGGTATAGTAAATTAAACCTATTAGGTACTACCCAGTGGTGGTTAATATTTCTTTCTCATTATTCTGCCACTAACAGTTTTGCTAAAAAAAATTGAAATAACGAAACTAGAATAATCTTGAGAATAATTAATGGTTCGAAGGACCACCCTCTTAGACTCTTAAACTCTTGAAGTTTAAACTTTTTTTCGAAGATTGAAGTTCTTTAATTTTTTTTCTTGTGAGATTTATAAAAGATCGAGGTAAAAGATTCTTTTCACCATAGTAGGTAAGTACTGTCTTGGTTCGCTATTTGGAGATCACCCTGAATAGGTGGAGGACTAAGCGAACGAGCAAACCCCTGTAAACGTAGTCGTGTAGCAACAGCAACGACTAGCAACCTTCTTTCAGTATGCAATGGCCGGAGCGTCGAATTTCAATCACCCTGTACAAATCATAATTCGGACTTTTCGCGGTTCTATCCTATCCCTGTCCTGTAGTTCCACGCGATTTGAACGTGAATAACAAACGGCAATAATGTGCGCCGGCGCCAGTGTTTACCCATCTCTCGATTCGACTCCACCTTGGCTCGGAATTTTCTGTATCGTTTCCAAGGCACTCGAATTTTGACGTTTTTGGTGCTGTCGTTGTCCCCAAACGTCGTTGTCTTTTTTTTCAAAGATGTTGAATCGTGTCAATTTCCACAGCAGATCCTTTCGGATGGTGACCCACGTCATCTTCGATCTGGACGGCTTGTTACTGGGTGAGTTTTTTTTGGGCATTTTCACACCCATAATTCAAAATATACACTCCCAAAAAGCATCAACACTTGAGGAGAAACGAAAGACAAAGTAAATTACGTGAAAACGTCAAATGCCACGCGGAGCACATGGTGCTGAAAATCGATCAGCTGTCAAGTCTGACCGGTGACCGCCAAATGCATGTATTGTTGGTTGCATATCCAAGACTTTCAAAGCATTTATTCTTCGAATAATTCGAACCAGGAATCATTCAAACTTGATGCTAACTATGAGCAGTGAGCACATTGGCTCATTAGTGCTCAGTGATTTTTTATCAAAATTCCTGTAAGCAATATCATTATTGTAAACCGAGAACTCTGCCAGTCAGTCATCAATAGGTTGGTATTCAAATAGATAGGTACCTGAGTGTAGAAGAAATTGCTGAACCATTCACATTCAATGCTGAATACCATAGAAAGTAAATAGGTATTATCATGTGCATAACCCCCTCAGGAAGAAATCAGTAATGCCTACTTCAAATGAGATAACCAAGGAGATAACTGTTTTTGCAACTGTGATGACTTCCTTTCATTACATGAGACACCAAAGAAGTTCTTGACATAGGTAGTACCTACATTAATGAGGCGAAAACAGGGAGTAAGATCTACCTGCTTGATCCTATGCAGAAAAATATGTTGGAAGTAGGCTCGGAAGTAGGATACTACTTACTGTAGGATTATTACGTCGAAGACCCACCTCAACCCACCCCACCTGTTAGATTATCTACCTATAATAGGGTAGTGACCACCATCCAAAAATATAGAAAAAAATCATACTAATCGAATGTAGAGCCTTAATAACAAGACTACGTTTCGTGAAAATTCGAAAAAAAAAGTTCCAAGTGTCTCAAAATCTGCCTTGAAAGTGGCTACTTTTGCGAACGATTTCAAATCTACCGAGCTGTAAGGCGGGCTGTGACGTTTCAATCTTTTGACAGTAGTGGGGATGACCACACCTCCGTTGCCTGTGTGTCAGTATTGACGTTGACGTTTGCCAGCATAACATAACCATTGAAGTCTGATGTAGTCTTGAAATATTCATAAATCATGAAAGATTTTACCAACTTTCCATATTTTCAAGCAAAACAACTAAACAACACGAATCACCGCACAGATACACAAAGCGTTAACAATATAACAATCAGCTGTTATGAGCGTTGACGGGTTGACGCTAGTGCTTTTTGTAGTAAGTTCTGTATAATGTTGTCAAGCCTGCTTCTCCGCCTATGAAAGATTGCGACGTCATCGCGCCAAATTTGAAATGATCGAAAACTTTCATGAATTTTTTTTACCAAGAAAACTTACGAAAAAAAATCTGTTAACTATATAGCGTCACTTATCAAGAAGTGAACTTTAAAAAAAAATAATAAAAAAAAAATCGGTCACTACCCTATTATGTTCAAAGTTAAGTTTCATATAAAATGCATCAAGACTGGAACGAATCGAAAAATTGAATTCTCAGGAGATTGGAGTCTCGTCTAAAGTACGAAAACCACCCTTTATTTGTGGTGGTGCACCTCATTCCAGATACGGAAACACTGTACACGGTAGCGACCCAGAACATAGTCGAACGGTGGGGCAAAACGTACGACTGGTCCGTGAAGGAGCAGATCATGGGGCTGCCGGGCAGAGAAGCGGCCCAAAAAATCGTCGAACTGATGGAACTGCCGGTAACAGCGGATGAATACCAGCAACTGGCCATAGAACAATATAACAAATTAATGCCCAGTGCCGAACTAATGCCAGGTATGTACTCGTTTAAACGTAGGTCGTTTTTTCTCCGTTACAGACACGGAAAAGGTCTACAAGAAGGCCATCAGCGACATCGCCAAGAAGTTCGGCAAAATTTACACGCCCGACATCATGGCCAAAGTCGTCGGCACGCCCGAACTGGAATCCTCCCGCATAGCCGTCGAAGAAATGAAGCTGCCCATGACCCCCAAGGATTTCCAAAAGCAATTCAGAAGCCTGTCCCAGCAACAATTTAAGGGTATAGTCCCTTTCATGCCAGGTGAAAGAGACTTTTGTTGCGTCTGTCGAGTGATTTTTAGCATACCTACTTAGCTAATAGTTAGTACTAGGAAAACGTTGGATAAATGGACAATGAACAACTGTTTTCGAGGAGTCTAGGACCTAGGTACTCTGCAAAACGTGACGAACAGAGTAAGCCCGAAAACGTGTTACTCGTGTGCGATTTACAAAGGAATGATGTTTTATAATCAATTTCACGGCTCTCTTTATTAGAGCAAGCTATAGAAAAAATGTTTTGTGTTGGCACGAATGGTACGATGCTAACTAGATTTTGGGGCCTTGATAGTTGTGCTATGTAATATGTGATAGCTGTCACAGTCATCTCGACGCGATGCACCCGTAAGTAGAAATTTCCGAAGCTGCGCAACGGAAGTAGGGAAATGCGAGCCCCCCTGCAGTTGAAGTTGCTGTGGTCTGCAAGGGACATCGTCTCTACCACGGTTGGCGGCTTCTCGCTGACGCTGCCAGGTTAGCGGCGGTCACTGAGTAGTGCAGTAGTGGGTTACTCTCTACTCTAGCTCATACCTGCTGAAACAACAAGCAAGTATCAAGAAAACACACACACAAAAAATGGGCAAGATTCTAACACAGTGCACTCACTCCCGCGCAACTCGTTTCGCGAAATCCAACTCCATAAATGATTGTCATTCTAAGGAAGTTATCTCAATCTCACGGGGGCTACTGGACATTTTACATAGTATTGCCGCGCTTGGCCATCATTTTCTTCCGTCACCGAGGCTCACCTGGCAGCGTCAGCGAGAAGACGCCAATCATGGTAGAGACGATGTCATCTCGCGAGCTTAGAACTATAATATTCTATCTACACTTTTTGTATAAAATGTTTTTCGAACTTCGAAAGCAAAAAATGGACGAAATGTTTCCTGATGTGACCAATTAGATCAGAAACGAAAAAGGAAAAACCTCTTCCTCTAGTTCTCAGCTCGCGATTTGCCACCCACGGCAACTTCCACTGCAGGGGGGCTCACGTTTCCCTACTTACGCTGCGCATCCTCGGTAATGGGCTACTTCGTTTGGGCAGGTGCGCATGCTTGAAGGCTCCAAATTTTGAAAACTTTCGTACACCTCAGTTGAGTGTCAACAGTCAGTTGAATGGCAACACTGCATGCTCTGTCTAGCCGCCTGCATGACCAACTACTTGTTCCTGGCTGTCACTTTTACACATACCGTAAATGCATATCTTCGTAGCTTCTTTGAACTTCCTTCTCGGTACAGCAATTTTCAACAAGTTGTGTTCTTTCGTCAAAACATGAGCAAATTAAATGTAGGGCAGGTAGAAACGAGAAGTGTGATCATAATTGTCACAAGTGACAGTTGGCGCCGATGTCTTGTTGTTTTGAGCGCTGTTGCCATTTTCGTTGTTCCTGAACTTCCACAAATGATCATTGAACTTAATTTCAATTAAACATTTCTTTTGAATATAAAAAAATGGTATCTAACATTCAACCAAATTATTTGTGGAATTTTAGGTGCACTACAATATTTTTTAGTGTTAATTTTCGATATCGGTGTACGAAACTATGAAATTCGCGCCAGACATGCGCACTCAAAAAAACCGAAACGAAAGGACCTATTTCTATTTGCGGGTGCATCGCGTCTAGATGACCGAGATGATCCCATCGGATTCATCTGCAGTAAAATAAATCGTGCCACCCCCCACCAACGACAACTAAACGACATACCATTTGTATTTTTGTTAGTTTTGAAATTTTGTTCATTTTTCCAAAAAAATTCCAAACGCCAAATTTTTGAAAAATGCAAGTTGGTAGCAGTTTTCTACTGAATCGAGCACGAGCATGCCGATTCTGCCTGTGTTTTGCACGTTACATGCGCTCTAAACTCTGAATCACCTTTGCCAATGATTGTTGTTGCATCTCTGGTTGTTGTTGCAGGCGCAAAACAGCTGATCCTACACCTGTCCTCGAACAAAATCCCCATAGCCGTGGCCACGTCGTCCAGCTTTGACAGCTTCTCCTTAAAAACGAAAAGATACAGGGACGTATTCGACCTGTTCGATCACGTGGTGACGGGCGGTTCGGATCCGGAAGTCAAGCACGGCAAGCCCAGTCCGGACATATTCCTCGTGTGCGCCAGCAGATTCGTCCCGCCGGCCGAGCCCAAGTTCTGCCTGGTGTTCGAAGACGCCCCCAACGGAGTCATGGCGGCCAACGAGGCCGGCATGCAGGTGGTCATGGTGCCCGACAAGCAGACGTCGCCGGAACTCTGCGAAGCGGCGACGGTGCAAGTGAGTTCCCTGGAAGAGCTCCAGCTGGAACTGTTCGGACTGCCTCCGCTGACATACCCGACAAATTCGTCTTGATTTTCTAGATTACGCTAGATAATAGACTTTTATTATACAAGTAAAACAATGTGAATACGTCGCAATTATTGTGTTTATTTACAATTATCTACAGGCGAAAACAAGATGGAGCTTCACGATGTGTTGAGGCTCTTAACTTTGTCTAAGATGTCGTCAGGACGCATGTCTTTGATCGAAACGGAGGCTTCCTTGCCCAAATCTGAAAATAAAAATGCCGAATCAACTCTAATTTTATCCCATCAGAAATGCATGATTGCCAATACATGATGTAAGTGAATAGTAACTTTTTGGTTGAGGCGTTTCTTTGGGAGTTGGGAATTTAAAAAAAAATGGAAAAATTTCGAAAAAAGTACCTACCTAGCAAGTCAAATGATCTGAAACTGAAAGACAGACTTGCGTTCGTTACCATTTTGAAAAAAACTTCGAATCTTTTAATCTGATTTTGATTCTGAACAATTTCTTCTTTGTGGCATTTGATCAACCTCACAGAAAAGCGGGAGCGCTTTATTTATCGGACGAAAATCAAAGACTCATCATGGTTCGACACCTCCTCTTCGCACAAGCTTCTCTTCAGCTAGCTTCGTGGGCATCCCGCAAGTTTGAGATGTGTCGATTGTTTCAAACCGTCCAGCGAGTCTCAATTCTTTCACTTTCTTAATGATTGAAACCACACCACACTAATGTCACCACATACATTATCCGTCACCCCTCGCCAAGTCCAATCACTCACGGGCGTGAATTGCAACCTGAGTATGCTTTCAAGAAAGTAAAATGACAAATGATGAAAATTCGTTGAAAATGATTAGGACCCAACCCAAACTGGCATCTGTGTACCAAATTTCAAGTTCATATTTTCAATATTTTAGAAACTATGCAAAAAAAAGAATCAATGTGGTGCTTATGATGAACGGAAAATAACCTAAATCTAATAGGCGCTTTCCAGGCTAAAACGATCTTACATATTAAGTTTCAACTCAATCGGATTAACGGTTTAGCAGTTATCGTGGTAGATTAGGTACAGACACACTGAATGACCGACAGACAGACAGACATCGTTCTGGAAAGGAAAGTGAAATTGATCTTTTTCGTTGGGGAGTTTAAAAACTGGTATCACCGTCGTGTTCCCGATTTTTTTTCCTACGCAATCAGGATACTCTACTCTCTCTTCTTTGACAAGGTGTCGCAAAATTAGCGGAAAATGAGTCCACGCGGCAGCTGAGGGAAATACTTCAGTGCCAGAAAAATGCTGATGAAAAATTTCGGCGCTTTAATTTTGGAAATTAGGAAGTGGGGTGCTCGGAGGGGTCAATGGGTATGACTTCATTATTATTCTCTTGTGTTAGGTTCGTACCTCTTCCAGACTTTATTATTACTTTATGCTTTAAAAAACCCCACTTGTGATTTTTTGTCAAAAAATTATTTGATATTACGCCCTAAGTACCGTATGATCAAAAACTTTTTAACTTAAGGCAGGCTATGGTCCTGGTCATTGCCAGGCGAACGAGGCTGATTGTGGCCAGGCCACAGCCTACCTTGAATAAGGGAGTTTTTGATCATATGGTACTTATCTATCAAATGTTTTATCCAATCCTATTGAATAATGCACGCATTATCACGCGCATGCATGCCTGCATTTTTTCAATAAGACTGGATAAAGCATAGTATTTTACTCGCGGGTAATGGCTATTACTCATTCGGATGCTTTACTTTACTATTTATTTGACAAGCATGAGTATCTGACAAGAAACAGGGCTAAGATATGTGTCGACAAAGTAAATAGGGCACTAACAAAGAGATCACCCAAATATGCTGGAAGCGCATATTTCAATAAGCTGCCTTCGCACATAGCCAACGTTGCAACGTTAACAGAATTTAAAACAAACCTTAAAGTATACCTTACCAAGAACTGTTTTTATACTGTCAATGAGTACATGGCAACCTAAGACCAGGCTCGATATAAATATGCATTCGTGGAGTCAGTCCACTGCTGTGATATGCTTGTTATTGTTGATGATAATGTTTTTGTCCATATTCTGTCTATTTCTTCGTGTATCTATTTATTATTTATTGTATGCCTATGTATATACTATTTACCTTGAAAACTGACGTGGCTGTGATTTCAATGAAGTAATCTTTGAGCTGAATAAATTATTTATTTATTTATTATTTACGACACTCGCCAAGGCTCGTGTCGGCAAACTGCATCCTCATGAGTAAGGAAGCAATCATTACCCACTTGTTGAATAATATACTATTATCTACGGAGTGCCTTAAAATCTGAATCTTCAGAGTTGGCTTTGGAAACAAAACTATCATCCATTGAAGTCAATTGGCTCCAGCTGGCTGGCAGCGTGACAGCAATGACTAAATATTTTGACAGCAAAGCCTCCCACAATTGGAAATTCTGTTGATCTCAAAATTAAACATTTTCATGACACTCATGGCTCACGATGTCAGGGTACTTTTGACAGGAGGTGCAGCTCTGAAACAATAAAGCATGCAGGAATAAAGACGTTCTAAAAACCTACTCCGAGGCATTTCAATTTATGTCATTCCTGTTCCCATCAGCATTGTTTCCATCAGTGTCAAATGGAACTGCCTGCACCCAGACACCCTGATTTTGTTATGGCAGAATAACAAGACAGGAGAACATAATTACCATAACGTGCCCACAGCTTCGGATACGTTCCCGAGCATTCCCTGATCAGGATCGGGAATTTGGGATTGGCCCCCTTGAGCTGGACGTAGTGCTCGGCGATGAAATCTCTGCAAGCAAGGCCCTCTTGTTACATAACCTTAATTTCCACGTCGTTCTTGATAAATCACCTGACACCCTTGCTGTTTTCGCTCTTCTGGCACAGGTGAATGCGGAGCTCCTTGAGACGCGGTGCGAATTTAATGGCAGCCTTGGACATCTTCGGAAATGTTCAAATTTTTAAGAAATAAACACCGCTTCTTACTGACAGTGACAGTTGACAAGTGCTGTCAAAGTTACCGACATTACAGGTTTCTGAACTGCCGGCATCTGATCGGCGGGGTTTTTTCAAATTTCACTGCCGAATAATATCCACTTGATTCCATTAATTATTACATACAACGCCCTTGATTATTAGACCTACAAGGATAATATCCACTTATCTAAATCCCACTGTCAATGGCAACGGAATAAAATTGATGTAAACAACAAAATCTGACAGCTGTCACTTCCGACTTTTTTTTTGTAATAATAATTAAAATATATCACTTGTGCTCGAGACTTTCCCAGATAATTTTGGCCAAGCGTTTCCCTTGGGCTGGTTGTCTCTGGATAAATGCCTTCCTCCTGCGGAGTTTGGCATTTATCGCTACAACCAGCACTCGCGATCGCCTGGCCAAAATTATCGTGAAAATCTAAGCACTTGTGATATTGATATTACTGTTGATTATTATTACAATTACATAAGCAACGCCCTTGCCTTTGATTATTTGAGATACAAAGATGAAAATCACTCATCTATTTCCCACTGTCAAGGACAATCGAATAAAATGGATGTAGCCAAACAACAAAATCTGATGGCTGTCACTTTGCTTCGGACCTTTTTTTCTACAATATCCAGGCAAATTTCACTCGTGCTTGAGATTTTCCCGGATAATTTTGGCCTCGATTTTGGTCAAGCTTATCCCTTTGGCCCTTGAGCTGATTGTTCCTTGATAAATGCCCGACTCCGTAGGAGGTGGGCATTTATCGTTACAATCAGAAGTCGCGATCGCTAGGCCAAAATTATCTTTTTAAAACACACACTGTTCATCACTGCGTGCGTACTACAATAAATACCCACAATTATTTACTTGGGAATATCGTTGATTACTATACTCGCTTTCTATCGCTCTCGATCACTTCGTATATTCAATACTGCTGTGAGGGCGATCCATATGGTGCTTATTTATACCTCCGACTAATGTTCTCGAAGTCTTCCATCAGTCCTCCAGCAAATTCCATAATGACCCGGCATACACAGTTTCTAGGCGACTCCCGAATAACCTTACACTTACTTACTACTTAAAGTTTATCCGTTTACCTTGCGGTTTTGAATGGTTCAAATACAACAACCAATTATAATACACAAAAATGAATATGTGAATCGCTAACAATATTAAAAAACTAATTATCACTCATTCTTCCTTCCTCCTCGATCGTCTCTTTCCCTCCCTATCATTATCTTCTTATTCATCTCCTCAAGTCCTCCCCCATCCTAGCGCAGTATATTTCTCCGTCTCATCTGTTCATTTCCATTTCTCATGTGGTAGCATTCCAGTATATCGTCCAGAGCCTCTTCTTCCTCTTCGCATACCCTCCTCCCTCCACAGCCGATCCTTTTCTTCCCTCCAGTATTGACTCGCTATCTAGCTTCGCTTCCGCATCTGAACCTGGCTATCGCAACGTGATGTGATGCCGGCACCTCCGCCAAATGAGCAGATGTGTTTTACTCGGCCGTTGAAGTCGCCACGTAAATTTAATTCGCTATAAGCCATCGCTATTATTCTGGAAATTTTGCTTTGCACTTGTACATTGCGACCAGATGGGATCCGTCTAGAAAGATCAGGTGTGCTCCAGAATGCACAGAATCGCCGCTCGTAACAATATGAAGGCAAAAAAGACGGAACTTGTCGATTTCAAGCGGATGATGAGCGCAACAGCGGACAGAACTGACGACAAGTCGACAACCCTGCCTGAAGATATGCTAACGCGGTATTGGAGGGAAAACCACTGGGTTTTGAGCAAGGTTTTAGTGGGTATGCAGGTGCCGCGGTGAGTCCCACACTACCTACCCGGGCTGTGAAAAAACCAGTTTACCTCCCCGCCTTCCAAAGAAAAAGCTACGCCAGGTCAGGCACAATCAGGTCAAGTTCAAGTACGGTTGGGTCAGATCCAGGTAAGGTCAGGCCAAGTCAAGTTCAGGTACGGTCGAATCAAGTCAGGGTATGGTCGGGTCAAGTTCAGGTATGGTCAGGTTGAGTCAAGGTACGAGCAGAGGCCTTATTCCTACGAATATCGCGATCTATCGCATCGCCCAAGATGCCGAGACTAGTCTGTCGGCCGATCCATCGATGCTTAGGTATACCTACAGGCAGTGATGTAAAATACCCGGGTTTTTATATTTAAGGGTAAATACCCAGGGTAAATACCCGGTATTTACCCAAAATCGGGTCTCTAATAGGGTATCTATTTCCATTATTAATAATAATAATAATAATAATAATAACAACAATAACAATAATGATTTTTGCTCACAGCAGCAAAATAATAATAAGTGTTTTGGAAGGTATGTTTATAAAGGCTTGGAACGTGGAAAAGAGATAATTTAATCTTTAACCGTCAACACTGTCGACCGAGCTGTCAACAGTGTCAACTTTTCTGTCAAACTGGGTAGGGTGGGTAAATATCGCTCGGGAAAATACCGGGTAAATACCCGATTTATATTTACCTACCTACCCGGTAAATACCCGACTCACATCACTGCCTACAGGGTGGCCCATCCTAGCGTAATTATCCCATAGCGGTCTTAACGTTCAAGATAGAAGAAAAGATGTAATAGGGGAGTTACATGGTTTGATAGAACCTATAACCTAAAATGCATTTTCAGCTATACAAGCGCTGTCTCATTTTGACGGGATCAACGAAACAACAATTTTTTTTAAATGGAACACCCAGTGATGTGAGTCGGGTATTTACCGGGTAGGTAGGTAAATATAAATCGGGTATTTACCCGAGCGATATTTACCCACCCTACCCAGTTTGACGGAAGAGTTGACACTGTTGACAGCTCGGTTGACAGCGTTGACGGTTAAAAGTTGAATAATTTTTTTTTCAAGTTCCAAGGCTTTATAAACGTACCCCCCAAAGCCCTTATTATTATTTTGCTGCTTTGAGCAAAAATCATTATTGTTATTGTTGTTATTATCATTATTATTAATGAAAATAGATACCCTATTAGAGACCCGATTTTGGGTACCTATATACTGGGTATTTACCCTTAAATATAAAAACCCGGGTATTTTACATCACTGGGAACACCCTATATGTTTTGCATTTTCATGTTCAACTTTTTCAACTGTATTATGCCTGTATTTTTGTTTTCCAATTGTGGGTCAGTGCTACCAACTAAAAATTAAAAACTGAAGAAAATCGCATTTTCACAATTTTCTTGAAAAAATCGTAGCGGCCTTGCTTTTCAAAACTAGCCGTCAGTTCCACAAAAAAGATGATCAGCGATCAAGGCTGATTGCAGATTAACTGAACTTTTTTCTGCTGTGTTCTAGGCGATTGCCCACAAAAAATGCCTGAAATCTGTACTTGACCCATCCTCTTTTCAATATTGAGGGATAAACCAGCATTTCCATTGATCAGTCAGCTACAAATTGACAAACAAAAATCGCGAATCAACTAATCTCGTATTATGTGTTTTGTGTAACCCACGGTAAGAGATGAAACTTGACATGGTGATAGTCAAGTCAAAGACCAATATCCCAATGTCAGAAAATTGCGATTTCTTGATACAGGGCGTTCACAAAAAACTTCAAACTTTATAATTTTCAAAGTATCATGACTCATTTTTTTCAAATGGCATGCCCCTAACTTTATAACGTTATCTGATAGTTTTTTTTATCCTCTTTCATTTTTACAAGGGGTACCCAACCCCTGAACTTCTTTTTTTCGAGATAATCGGAAATTTTCACAAAATTTGCAATTTTTTTTTAAATTGAGTTGGCCGTGATGAATGACAGACAAGCTGTAGTGTAACCCCCTTTTACGATGTTATTGCTGTAGTGTATCCTGGTCTCACGGCACCACTCTGTAGTGTAACGTGGTCACGGCCTCATTCTGTAATGTACCAAGGTCTTGGCACCATTTCTGTAGTGTAACCCCGTTTTCGATGTTGGCAGCAATCGTCGTTGTCTCTTCCCTTTTTGGCGTTGTTTACATTTTACCTACGTTGTGTTGTTGGGTTCTTACTCGAGATGAGAATGTGTCGTGGGGGATGAGGTTTGATTCTTGAATGAAACGCGAAGGAAATGCAAGCAAATGAATGTTTATTGAAAACCAATGGCAAAATTTAAATGAATTTGTTTCTTTTCTCAAAACACCAACTGACAGTGATAAAATGACAAAACATGGATAAAGAACAACAACACACGAACAAATGAAACAAGAAAAATCATTACAAATTATTTAGACAATGCAGGAATTTACAACAAGAGAATGAACACAAAATCAGATTTACAAAGCAAAACAAGAAATCATGAAACATGTCAAACTGTCAGTTGATCGCGAAGGAAAAGTGACGTATTCGCTGACAGGCACACCTGGGAAGAACACGTCAAAGAAACCCATGCGTATAGCCTGGTTGATTGCTGAAAAATCCCTTCCCAAATGATCTGAACAAAAATCAAGTGTGAATGAGTCTTGATGAAATGACAGAAAAGTCACTCCAGTTATGCATTGATCAAGTCAGCGTGAAGCGGTGCTTGAACCTCTTTGAATGTTTGTTTCGTTTACAAGTTATTTACGTAACAACATAAGGAAACTTTACGCTAAGCAATTTATTTTACACTTTACAAACAAAAGAAGTCAAATTGATAGATAAGTAAACAATAAAGAAATGATCGGTTAACAAATACATAGATCAGCAAGAAACAAATGACATGTAAACAAGTGGATAAATCAGCAAGAAACAAATGATGAATAATGGTGTAGGTAAACGAACAAGAAACAAACGATAAGTAAAGGTGTAAGTAAATAAACAAGAAACAAATAAGAGATAAATAGGTAGATAAATCAACAAGAAACAAATAAGAGATAAATAGGTAGATAAATAAACACAAAACAGGTAAGAGGTAAATAAGTAGAGAACTTGAAGTTGGTCATACTTTTGTAAGCAATTGGAAGAAAGAAGTATCTATAACGCATTCGCCCGAAATTCCCCAGAAGTTACCCATCGCAAATCCCACAGAAACATACATACAAAACAGAAGAATGGTTAGTAAACAGTAATCACATACAAGAAATAACAGTAAATACAAGAAAATCGACTCGAGCCAACCTGTGGCCCTCTCTTCGTCGTTATACATAATTTCCCCCCAAATAAGGAAAGGTTAGTAGACTCAACAAAGCAGATTCATACAAGTGGTGGACCCCCCCCCCCAGGGCACGGAGAAGCGTGCAAGTCTTCTTTTCTTCGTTTACTTTCAAGTATAACCCGACAATGAACAATGAAATGTGAATGAATCATGAAAATTGATGTTCTCTACTTAGCGGCTGATTTGGGCGTAGCGGAGTTTCTTTTTGTCATCTTACTGTTTGTGATGAACTTGTGGAAAGAAACAATTAATGAAACCTCGAAGTACGCGCGATAGCGCGGCCTTGAGGTCACGCCATGAGTGCACAAAAAGCACACCCATTAGATTTACGGCTGTTGCCGTCAATATTAAGATCATTTGGGGAGCAGATAAATTACACAAAACTCAAAGCAGTGCGAAGCACCTTGATTTCAAAGCGGAAAAACTGCGGGTTACGCAAGCCCGTTGAAAACAAAGAGAACAAAGGATGTCGTGTTATTTACAATAATTCTGGGGCAAAATGTGTATCAAAATGCGTGATTTGGTGAGTGGGTGGAAGCCAAAATTACGATACAATAATAAGCGAAAAACTGACCTTAAATACGTGAAAACGACACACACCGGACCACTTAAAATCACGTGTTCTTCACCACAGCTGATTCTCTTCTCTCTGTCCGCCCGCGACTCCGCTCGCCCGGCTCCCGCAGCGCCATCTAGGGATGTCCAACTTCGATTCGATTCATACTTGAATCGATTCAATGGAAACGATGCATCTGAAAAGTTGAATAGATTCAACTGTATACCATTATTTAGGGAATCGATTCAAACTTATGTGATTGTTGTTTCGATTATTACGCACGCGAAAACACTTGTTAATGCCAAAAAGTCGTTCATTTTTTTTGTCATTTGTGTCGACTATTGATGAAAAGTCACTTATTATTGTTAACATTATTATTATTCTGAAATTTTTCAGCTGGGGCATCATCCATTAATACCACAAACCTAAATAAGCTGCCCCGTCGAACTGAATGCACTAAGACCGGTTCTTTCCGATGCATCGATTCATTTCATACGATTTTTTAATCGAATCAAACTATTGATTACGATTCGATTCGATTAGCACGAATCGATTCATCGACAACATTTGGACATCCCTAGCGCCATCTCCCTCTCTCCGCGGCAAACGCTACGAACGCCAACGACAGTACCTACTTCAGGTACCAACGCACCAACAAAACAAAGGGGGAATACCACAAAGCCAAATAGTACGCAACTCTCAGTTAGTCAGTCTGAATATTGTTGAACAAAGAAAAATGACTTTACGCGAGAGGAAATGATTGGCCGCATTCGTAAGTCACAACAGTTGTGGAGCACTTCCACGCGATTCGTCGAAATTTGAATTTTGACCAATGGCGTAGAAGTGCTTCACAACTGTTGTGACTTACGAATGCGGCCATTGATATGATATTCTGGTAATAATACAGATATCCAGGATACCACTTTGTTTTCTCTTTGCGTTGAAGCCATTTTTTTTTTGGTTCGACAGTATTCAGACTGGTTAACTGACATCTGCGTACTATTTGGCTTGCCTGTCATTTATCCCGGCCAACTCAGTTTTTGAAAAAAAAATTAGCAAATTTTGAGAAAATTTCCGATTATCTCGAAAAAAAAAGAAGTTCAGGGGTTGGGTACCTCTTGTAAAAATGAAAGAAGATAGAAAAACTATCAGATAACGTTATAAAATTAGGGGCATGCCATTTGAAAAAAATGAGTTATGATACTTAGAAAATTATGAAGTTTGATGTTTTTTTGTGAACGCCCTGTACCAAGAAATCCCAATTTTTTGACATTGGGATATTGGTCTGCGACTTGACTATCACCATGTCAAGATTCATCTCTTAGCTCTGAAAAGCAAGGCTGCTACGATTTTTCAAAGAAAACTGTGAAAATGCGATTTTTCTTAGTTTTTAATTTTTAGTTGGTAGCACTGCCACACAATTGAAAAACAAAAATACTGGCATAGGACAGTTAAAAAAGTTGAACGTGAAAATGCAAAAAAATATAGGTGTTCCATCTAAAAAAATTGACGTTTCGTTAATCCCGTCAAAATGGGACAGCTTGTATAGCTGAAAATAATTCTAGGTTACAGGTCTCATCAAACCATATAACTTTTCTCTTACATCTTTTTCTCTATCTTGAACGGTAAGACCGCTATGGAATAATTACGCTAGGATGGACCATCCTGCGTATACCTCCGACTGTTATCCTGGAAGTTTCCACCGGTTCTCTAGCGAATTCCCACATAACCTGCGGCATATGGCTTCGAGGCGACGGACGCTCGAAGAATCCAAGGATCCAACGCTTTTCAGGTGTATTTACCAACGTGTCCTAGAGCGGCGCCCTCGCCAATTCGGCTATTGTATCTTACCCGCCTGTTGATATCGCCATGTAAATTGGATGGTCCAAGCCATCGCGTATGTTCTCGAATCACTACAGCTTCGCAACTCGTAAAACGACGATCGAACGGTCTAAAAGGACCGCGTGTGCTCTCGAATGCACGACAGAATCGCCAATTGTAACAATATACATGGGCCTTGGATTTTTTTTTAGAGTTTTGAACGACTCATGTTTTGGAGGGTTCAGACTAGGTATAGGTATATAACATTAAGTAGTAGGTTTCAGTTACTTGAAGGGAAATTATAAAATGTAATTAAAATATGCTTTATTGTTTTACAAAAATAGTCACAAACAACATCAACAAAAATTTGCAGTACATATCCTTTCTGTAATAACGTTGGCATATCAATTGTGAAGATCACAGGCTGTGATTGAAAGGTAAAAATTAAGCTGCAGGACACATCGCTCCTGATTTGGGCGATTCAAAGCTTCATCGGAGGCTAAAAAGGTAACATTTTTTGTTCAACTATTATAAAAACAGCTTACAAGCGATGGGCAGAATATTTTCTTGTACTTTTCAAGCTTGTGCTGAATAAATTGAAATTACTTAACGAAGGCTTTCAAAGTTGAGTTTTGAAAATATATAAATCCAAATTTAATTACTGAATTTTGACCAAATTTGGTGCACAAAGTAAGTTGCTGCATATTATCACAATTAATCTACTAATAATTTATAAAACAATAGTAGAGGCAAATAAAGTAGAGGTGTATAGAGGCATTTTCGATTTGTAAGCAGTAGCTGCTTAGGGTAAGACACTAGACAGAGAAAGTAGACACATTTACCAATCACGGCTTAGCTGGATCTGCCATCAACAATGTACCACTCCCTGGAGCATGAAACTCTCAAATCGAAAATGTCAAGCCCATGGAGGCGCAATAAACTGGGAGCTTCGGTGCAAATTAGTAGCGCAACGTCGTGCAACTAAACTTTCATCTTTTACTCACATCCTATAATCATCAAAATTGATACGCCAACATATACATTAAAAAAAAAAGGTTGAAATCAAACAATCATATCCTTAATGGTGGCCTTACATTGAGCATCAAATATGCTGCAGCTTCTCTAGCTGCTGAGCTCTCATTGGTTACATGTGGGTCATTGACAGCAATGACAGGCGTCAGATCCAATCAGAGCTCGGCAGCTAAAAAAGCTTCAGCATTTGATGCTCAATGTAAGGCCACCATAATGCTTTCCAATATCTTCATTTTAAATGCACAATGTATTATTTTCGCCAATAATAATAAATAGATAATAACTTAGTAAAAATTGGAAAGCAAAAACAAAAACAAACGGCGGATAGGTATTCGAACTATGCACTAAAAGGAAAAAACTACTACAAATAAATAAAAATTTGTAACAACACCTCATCAACATCATTTTTGGTTTCAGGATTTCTCGCTCGCGCTTGTCTTAAGGCACACACAGGTTTCCTTTCTAGTTCCACACGCACGCACACACGTTCCTCGCTTCTACTCAAACTTGTGGGTTATCAACGGGAAGCGGACGATCCTCAGCTGATTTCCGTAGTCGCACAGGACGGCGTCTCGCAACAAAACGAGCTGTTTGACGAACACGAACGGAGATCTGCCCAGCGAAATGGTCCGCACGCATTCTCCGGTGCGGACGTCCCAGATGACCAGGCCGCCGCTGCGGGCCGTGATGACCAAGTGCGGTGCCAGCATCAGCACTTGGCTCGAGAACGTCTGCGAGACGAAGATGGTGTTGAGAAGGTGGCCCTGGAAGCGCTCCCAGACGCACATCCGGTCGTCGGTTCCCAAAGAAATGACGTAGCTCGCCGAGTACGTCAGAGAAGTCACCGTGCCGTCGTGGGCCTGGGTGTTGTACATGCAAGCTCCTGGAAATGAAAGTTTTTTTTGGTTTCTGTTTCTTGTTTCATCAGTTTCAATTTTTGTATCTCCACAGGAATAATGTGTTAGTTACATTCCGATTTTTCCCCTGTGCTGTTAGGTCACTGGAATTATGCGACACCATCACGTAGTTTTTAAGGGTGCCCCTACTTGACCTAAAAACCGCTTCTGTGATTGAATGGGCGTCATATAACTAAGAGCTGCAGCCTAGTGATGGGAGGCGAAAGCAACATGTACAGTGGTTTCACAAAACAGAACTCTTACCAATAGATTACTACGCGCACTTGCCTGCACCACTTCTCTTGAACTTGATTATATCAACATTTCACAGTCCAGTTTGGTCACTTCTGACGCAGTATATACAGCCTCCAGGTTTCCATTACTATCACAGAAAGCTATAAGTGGCAAAGAAGCAGAAATCAACAACAGGATTCACAAAGGCTGACACATGACTGATACCGATGACATTATTGAAATGTGCCTGAAATTCACACATCAAAGTAGTAGGTTTCTTTATGGTATCCTGTGGGCAAGTTGAGACTAGAGTATAGTGGTTGGTGACAAATTGTTCCTTAGATCATGCTGAACTAGGATCGCGATGGCGAACATCTGAGACCCGCGACTGGGCAGCGGGAGGGGGGGTAAAATGTGATGAAGACATAAAAAATGTTAAATAATGAACCAAAAGAGGTACAGTTATAAAAGTTACCATACGTATTCATCATTTTACGCTATTGAAGGTCCAGCAAACCGATTTCAAAAATATCAAGCCTTCCCGGAGATATTTTCAAAAATATAATTTTTTTTGTCGACATTAAATTGTTAAAAAAATTGAAGAATTTTGAAGATGGAAAGATGAAACTTTAGATTTTGACAATTGGTGATGTTAGAAATATAGTCGTGATTGGCGAAAATTTCTCGGCCTACTATTTTGGGAAACAAAACCGTCAACTCTTTTCACCAGCCTGGCCGCCATCTTGGATTTTCTTTTGGTGCAGTAGTCGCAAAAACGACAGGGGACTATGAGTATGGTAGCGTTAGATCATTTCAATACGAAAAGTAACTCACCAGAGAGGGTTAGTTTAGTTGCTTCTTTGGCGAGGAAAATTGCTGTTTCATTATCTCCGGCTCCTGCGTGAATCCAGTACCAATGATGGCTGATTTGAAGCTGGAAGTGGCACAATACGTTTTGTACCATAAAACTTGATAGCTTGTGAAGTCAACCACCAAAATTTATGATCATGAATCAAATGGTTCATTGTTGGTGATTGATTGAAGCAAAGTGTGCTCATTTTTGGCAGAAAATTCATAAAAACTGTGTTTTCAGTGGACAATAAAAAGCTCTGGAGGAAGACCTGCGGCCAAGATTGGCGGCGAAAGTAATGTAACTAT
This sequence comes from Anaspis maculata, assembly GCA_949128115.1. Taxonomy (NCBI): domain Eukaryota; kingdom Metazoa; phylum Arthropoda; class Insecta; order Coleoptera; family Scraptiidae; genus Anaspis; species Anaspis maculata. The sequence continues at coordinate 78,204,704 of OX421964.1, read as the reverse complement.
AGTCTGTACACCGATAGAACGGACTTTTTTGAATTTCAGTGAGGTAACCTATAGCAAACAAAAGCACCAAAGACTGTTACAACATGGGCGCGTTTGGAACTAATATTAGTTTTGTTCGGTTGGTAGTCTTACCCGGGCAAATTATTCCTACGCAAAGCCAATAGCATTACATTCAGCGAGTTTGACAATTACGTACGATTTCTAACCTCTATTTCTCTATGATGTTTGTAATTTTTAGTCGGCTCGGCTGTTGTGAGTGTTGTGTAATAAAATCAGCTTCATTCAAATATATTATTTTCTCATTCATTAAAATTGGTATTAAACTGGTGTCATTTAAAATTACCATAGCACTTAGCTGTGATTAACGGAAATAGGCACCTCTTTCTAACTGGATTTTTAAATTTCGCGGGTAACGCTCGGGACTACTTTTCAAGCGGATGAATCTGGTGGTCCTTTCTATCAGTGTATAGAGTATAGTTAAAGTGAGTATGCTCTATAACAAGTATCTGTCATGAATGGTGTAAGTTTCTTGAAGATCTCTAGGGAGGTCGCCAAAGATGTTATTTCATGATTTTTCAAGTACAGTCTCTTCCAAAAGTTTCTCTCTTCTCCAGGGACCAACTCTTTCGACCACGGAACATTTGCAAGACTCGAACAATTCATTTGTTCGGTTTATTCGAAATCACCGCAGTTCACGGAGCTGAAAGGTGATTTTTCACAATCTTACAGACTTTGGGGGGGACTGTACTTGAAAATATTATCATGAAAAAACATCTTTGTCGACTTTCCTAGAGGTCTTCAAGCAACCTACACGATTCATTATAGCTACTTGTTGTAGAGCATACTCACTTCAACTAGTTACATGACTTTCGCCGCCAATCTTGGCGGCAGGTCTCCCTCCAGAGCTTTGTAATGTCCACTTAAAACTCGGTTTTTATGCATTTTCTGCAAAAAATGAGCACACTTTGCTTCAACCAGTCACCAACAATAAACCATTCGATTCATGATCATAAATTTTGGTGGTTGACTCCACAAACTATCAAGTTTTATGGTACAAAACGTATTGTGCTGCTTCCATCTCCAAATCAGCCATCATTGGCACTGAATTCGGCAGGAGCCGGAGATAACAAAATGGCAATTTTTTCGACAAAGAAGTAGTTTACCCCCTCTGGGAAGATACTTTTCATACTGAAATGATCTAATGCTACCATACCCACAGTCCCCTGTCCTTTTTGCAACTACTGCATCAAAAAGAAATCCAAGATGGCGGCCAAGCTGGTGAAAACAGTTGACGGTCTTGTTTCCCAAAATAGTAGGCCGAGGAATTTTCGCCCATCACGACTATATTTGTAACATCCCTAATAGTCAAAATGTCAATTTTCATCTTTCCATTTTCAAAATTCTTCGATTTTTTCAAGAATAAAATGTCGACAAAGAACATTATATTTTTAAAAATATCTTTGGAAACAATTGATATTTTTGAAATCGGTTCACTAAACCTTCATTGGCGTGAAATGACGAATACGTACAGTAACTTTCATCACTTTACCTCTTTCGGTTCATGATTTAACATTTTTTGTCTTAATCACATTTTACCCCCCCCCCTCCCGCTGCCCAGTCGCGGGTCTCAGATGTTCGCCATCGCGATCCTAGTTCAGCATGATCTAAGGAACAATTTGGCACCGACCACTATACTGTAGTCTCAACTTGCACACGGGCCTCAAAAAAAGAACATAAGAAAACCCACTATACATTACTCAATCGCTCATCACTCACTGAACTACAGCGAGCCCAAAGCCACCTTAGCAATAGTTGTTTACGCTAACTTGACCTTCAAGCCAGGATGTCACTATACAAATGTAGTGGCGCTAAATCGGGCTCGACTGTTCCGGAGGCTCCTTGGGAGGCGCAGGCGAAGCGGAGAGGACCTCCGTCATCGCAACCACCTCTTCGGTAAGTACCACTTGTTTTTAATGTAACTTATTGTCAATGCCAACGACCACTGCAGTAATTTCAGTCAGGGCCGTAAACTATTTCTCTTATTAGTGCGTGTTTTCTGGGTGTTCTAAATCCCGTTTGTTAGTCAACAGATTGGATTCATAAGCAACTAGCGTCTTATCCGAAACCTTGCCACGCAATTGTTGTTAGGGCTCGTTGCGGGTATACAGCCGCCCGAAGTGAATCGCAACAGGACGGCACTTCGCGGGAGTAACGATGACGGCATGGCGGTCATTACCTGTGAGGAGATCCCAAACGCACAGCATTCCATCCTGAGATCCGCTCCCGGCGGTGGCCGGACTGACCCTGTCGATGAAGAGACACGTGACGGGTCCGCAATGTCCGTGGAGGGTGTACTGGGCACTGCCGTCTTCCAATCTGAAGACCTTCAACGTGTGGTCCTGGCTGCCGGTGACGATCCTTCCGCCCTCGCAATCCACGCACATGATCGGCTGCTGGTGGGCCTTGATGCTCAGGATCTTCAGGCATCGCAGGTCTTCTTCGTCCGGATCGTTCTGGAAGCAAATTTTCATTCATGAATATTACAAGGGCAGATCATTGGAGATGGACACAAACTGCAGGCAAGGAGTGGGTGAGCTAGGCTGCGTAACCCTAGATAAACGACCCGGGACTTTCTTCATACATTTGACGACTCAAACTACGCAGTTGCGGCATTTTATCATGAACTTATGAATATGGAGTTCCACGAGCGAGAGCGCTCGAGAGAGGAGACGTGAACTATCTGCTGTGATAGTGTTTATCACTGTAAGTACGTAATTCTGTTTGTTTTAATTACACGTTTATGCCCTTTTCGTCCCTTCTTGAGCATTGTTGGTTTTTGTAATCACTTTAAATCATTTCATACTTTGATTTGCATTTTTGTCGGATTATTTAGAAGTACTACACTTGAGGGATACAAGCGAGGGTCGAGATAGGAAGGGACGCGAAAAAAGGACTTGGTGAGTAAAGTGGAGAACGAGAGACCTTTTGGGTTGAAATTTGTAGATTTAGGTATTCCTACAACACCATCGAGATGCTATATATTTTTTCCAGGTTAATTAAAGACCCACACCTGATTTTACATCTGATCTAATTGATATCCAAGTTACAAGTAGCTGATTGAAAAGTCTGTGACTTGAAATATAGGACAAGTTGTATTGTGTGCAATGAGCGTATTTAATTAAAATCACAACTTCTTCCTCCTCGGGACGTTTCACTCCTGAATAAGAGCGGCCTCAGCGAAGGGTTTCGGCGATCACAGGCCAAAGCAAAGCACAAGTAAGGTGTCTATCTTATACCCTTGACAGACTAGAAAACTTGATGATCATTAAGCGTAAATTACGATATAAATTACTAGTGTGTCACGTCGTCATTTACGACCGTAATGATCATTAACTAGGAGTAACCATAATCGCCGGTGGTCGGGAATAATCGCCGTGATTTTTGAATACCATTGGCCAGCGTTTCTGCAATGAGTCGCGATATCGGTCACTGATCTGTCATCAAGTCTGTCATTTTCAGTCTGGATTTTGCGTCTTGCCGCTTTTGCAACAACATTTCTTGTACCAGATTATGAGATAATGCCCGTAGCGTCACGCCGTCACGTATAAGCACGTACGAAAAATTAAAAACTCCCCGTTTTACATAAGAAATGATTACCTATTCGCGGAATTTGGATGATACAAACATTGCAAACGTGCAGCTCGATATTTATCAACAGCACTTTTTTTTTGGGCAAAGTCGAATTTATTGATAAGGAGATAGGTTTCCCTAAGTATCCGTGAGACAGGGAGGTATATAATGCCCGTAGCGTGCACGTAGGTATAAGCACGTGAGAAAAATTTAAAAATCTTCTCGCTTTACATAAGAAATGTCCGCCTGTTCGCGAAAATTGGATGATATGAACATTGCGAACTTGTTGCTGGATATCGGTTGGCGGCACTCTATTTTTGGCAAAGTCGAATTTATTTATGAGGGAATATGTTTTTACGAAAGTATTCGTGAAATAGGTAGGTACCTACCTATATGTATAAGTGTTCATTTTCATAAATAATTTTTCTTATTCCATACTAATCGCAAAAGCAGTTGGAAAATTGCAAAAAAGTTAGAATGACCTTGACCACACGATAAATACGAACATAATGATCTATAACATGCATCTGTCAGTTGCCTTGCCACTTGCTAGCCGCGCACATAAACCAGGACATAAAAGTTGGTTAGACTACTGAGACTATGGGACTATGCAATTTTGATCAGGTTATTGAGTAAATCATCAGTTTCTTATTCTTCTTTTCCTCCATTTTTTTCGACTCAATACAAATTCAACATACAAAAAAAGACAAAAATAAAGATAGTATGGTGTGGTGTGAACATTGCAAGCATTGATAAAATAAGTATTGCTTTCTTGATTAAATGGAATCTATACCACCTCACACCTCACCGAAAATATGAAATTAATATCATATTATAGATAATAAGGGCAATAGGCCAATACTTCGGACCATTCGACAATTCAACATTGACATTTCAGAGGAAAATTGATCGCCACGTTTATTCATGCGCTACGGCGCAAGCTCATAGGCTTATTACGATTTGCAGTGTGTCACCCCCGAATTCGCAATCTTCATTTAACGTTAATGATCATTAAGGTGCAGTCTGCCAAGGGTATTACACCATAGAAGACGATGTTTACTCAACTGTGCGCTCCCATTGAATTGAGCTTTAATCAAGCTTCAAATAAGGCTTCTGAAAACTAAGGGGCGCGCTTGGACTAAATACAAACACCTAGCACAGTCAACTACAATAAATTAAACTCGTCACTCAAATCAAAGTATGTACTACAACAAGACTATCAAAATCCAACAAGGCTAGGTATCCTTGAGATGTCGAACATCGCACAGCAACTTGATGTCGTTGCTTGGTAACCTAATGTCACCGCTTGGCAACTAAGATGTCGTTGTACCGCTGCATGGCAAATGGATGTCGCTGCTTGGCAACTAAACTGCTTGACAATTGAACTGCAACACCTAAAAATTAGGTGCGTTTTCAAATTGAGATAGCTCGAAAAATATTTGACGGATTTCAGAAATTCAGACATGTGAGGAAAGGTAATTCCTTTGACTATCGAGTGCTGGTATTGATGATAAGTTTGATTGCACAATTTGTCATATACAGGGTGCCAACGGAGAGCGTGCAGATATGGGCAATCTTCCACCTTGTACAACTTTCGAAAAAAAAAATCCGAGATTTTTTCTATCGCCTGCTTTTGAAAGGTTGAATCATTATGCCGAAACGGTTTTGGAATTTTGACCCTAACTTTTTTTTTCAAAAAATTGTGCTCAATTTTCTAAAATATGCACTTTCTGATTGAGAAAAAGAAATAGAGAAATAATTGTTTGTTTTCAAACGGCGTCCATATTGAATTTGCTTACGAAGATTTTTATTTGAGCCTCCACATCCCCTAGAAACTACCCCTTTTGGGACACCGTCTCACAACAAGATATGCAATGCTTCATTTAAAAGGCATAAGGTAATTACTCGTCAATAATTGGATTGAAATAAGGATACTGCGATGACCCCACACGTACAGCTCCCTTAAAACCACCCCTTGACTTCAAGGGACAGGGTTGGTATGATAAGACATGCAATATGTACATGAAAATTCCAAAAAACGTCTTTTTCAACTGTTCCACTAAAAAAGTGATGCTACACGATGACCCTCTGCGTAGGTCATCTCAACAGCAGCTACCCTCTCGGAAAAAGAACTATACCCTTCAAAAAACCAGTACATACTTCCGCAAAACCTCATTTGTTGGAATTTTTCCAAAATCTGTCGCAATAGTTTGCTGCTACGAATATTCCATTCACATATCTACCCAAAACTACCCCTTCAACTACCCCTCCAATATCGCATAGCCTTTACCTTGATGCGTGTAAGGTCATCGCGAAATCATTTTGAACTTATTCAATCGCACCTTCTCTGAGCTTCCAAATGAGGTATTGCATACCTTTTACTGAAGGAGCGATTTCTAGGGGTAGTTTCAGGAAAGGTTTTGTACTATCATCGTAGAAAACACCATCATTTCAATGAAACGGTTAGTAGGCAAAAGTTCTTTAAACTCGTAAATAACGCATCAAGGTAGAGGCTATGCGATATTGGAGAGGTAGTTGAAGGGGTAGTTTCGGGTAGATATGTGAATGAAATCATCGTAGCGGCAAACTATTGCGACAGATTTTCAAAAAATCCTAACAAATGAGGTATCGCGGAAATACTGTTTTTTCAAAGGGTAGTTCTTTTTTCGAGAGGTTAGCTACTGTTGGGAGGACCTACGTAAAGGGTCATCGTGTAGCATCACTTTTTTAGTGGAACAGTTGAAAAAGACGTTTTTTGGAATTTTCATCTATTGCATGTCTTATCATACCAACCCTGTCCCTTGAAGTCAAGGGGTGGTTTTTAGGGAGCTGTACGTGTGAGGTCATCCGAGTATACTTATTTCAATCCAATTATTGATGAGTACTTTTCTTAGGCCTTTTAAATGAAGCATTGCATATCTTGTTGTGAGACGGTGTCCCAAAAGGGGTAGTTTCTAGGGGATGTGGAGGCTCAAATGAAAATCTTCGTGAGTAAATTCAATATGGACGCCGTTTGAAAACAAACAATGTCTTTATTTCTTTTTCTTAATCAGAAAGTGCATATTTCAGAAAATTGAGCACAATTTTTTGAAAAAAAAAGTTAGGGTCAAAATTCCAAAACCGTTTCGGCATAATGATTCAACCTTTCAAAAGCAGGCGATAGAAAAAATCTCGGACTTTTTTTTCGAAAGTTGCACAAGGTGCAAGATTGCCCATATCTGCACGCTCTCCGTTGGCACCCTATATATGACAAATTGTGCAATCAAACTTATCATCAATACCAGCACTCGATAGTCAAAGAAATGATCTTTCCCCACATGCCTGAATTTCTGGAATCCGTCAGATATTTTTCGAGCTATCTCAATTTGAAAACGCACCTAATTTTTAGGTGTTGCAGTTCAATTGTCAAGCAGTTTAGATGATACCGTTGCATGGCAACGAAATAAAGTTATCGTTGCTTGATAACGAAGCTGTCATTGCCAAGCAATTTTGATTTGTCGTCAAAGATTTAGGATACCAGCGAATCGGGCGGATACCTGCGACTTACCTGTTTGATTAAATTGTTGTGATCAGTCATGGATCCGACAGAACCGGTCCGGACGTGCGTCCTGCGGTAAGCGCAAGTGAAGTTCCAGTCGATGGGACGGCCATGGTTGTACGTCTGCAGGTGGAACAGGTCCAAGGTTCCGTAAAGACGCGCCGCCACCACTCTGGAGCCGATTATTTTCACGTGGCTGACGCCGATGTCGGTGCCGTCCTCGAATATGCACTAAAAAGGAAAAAGAAAATGAGGCTTCTGAGCGGTCGAAACACATCAGACGTTCTACTTCGGGTACTTCACAGAGGTAAAACTGATATGCTCCATTAGTTGCAGAATTTCTAGTAACGTCTTCTAAAAACTTCTATCGTGTGATCAGTTGGATTCCTAATTTAGGCAGGCTGTGCCCTAGCCAAATGCAGCTTCGCACTCCTGATTTCGACCAGGCCACAGCCTGCCTAAATTAGGAATTCAATTGATCACACGATGGGTCGATGGGTGTAGGAGTTTAGAATTTTGTTACGTCGTTTTCTACCTTGGTCTACTTTTTGGTACTTTGACCGATTGGGCAATTACTATTCTGCACAGCCGTTTTGTTTCCTAGTCCGTGAGACCCTCTGTGATGATCCTCAAATGAGTATTGATTTACCTTCAATCGGCCGGTGGTGCCCTCCCAAAACTCCAATCGTCCATCGGCGCAGCCGATCACGATCAAATTGTCGACATAGTCCATGCACCAGATCGGCGACAGTTTCCCGCCGTTTCCGTTGCTCGTCGACCCGCTCAAATCACTGTCTTCCCTGCTCAAGTTCCCGGCACTGACGTTGCCCAAACTGCCCGCATCGCTGCCGTTATCCCAACCCAAATAGTCTTCACTGCCGTTCATCGATCTCGAACCGTCGCCGCCAGCAGCACCACCACCGGCGATAGTGGCGCCACCACCACCACCACCACCACCGCCATTCACAAGTCTTATCGCATCGCCCCTGTTTTTGTGTTGCTGTTCTTTGGCTGCCGCCGCCGCTTTGCGGGCTGACCCGCGGCTCCGCACTTTGGCATCGCTGATGTACAAGTTGCAGAAGGCCTGCCTGAACTCGGACCGGGCGTCGTACGAGTTGGAGCGCAGGTAGTCCTTGACGCTGGCGAAGCTGGTGTTGATCCTGTGCTTGAGCTGCGGAAAGCTCTCGTCGCGGGTCGGCGGCGAACCGGACTCGTAGTCGGAGGAGTTGTCGTCGCAGTCGACGCCCAGGTCCATGCTGGAAGAGGCCTTGAAGTACCTGCAACACCAGAAAATCAAAAACATTTAAATGTTTTGCTGCAAGAAATCTACAATTTTGGATTTGGAAATGGGTCTAACTGAACGGGCAAAATAATTGGCTGATGCCATAGAACTGGCTGGCTGGAATCGCGCCCAGAACCGCGGTCCAAAATCGTCCATGTAAATGTTTATATTGAAGCTGTCGAGGTACGACACCATTTCTGAGTAGAATCACATGCGACCGTTCCGCTCCTGAACTGCTGCAATTCGTATTGGCCCTTCGCCCGGTTTTCGAGGTTAGCCTTTTTCTAAACAGGCTACTTCGGACGGAACTCAGCTGAATGTTACCTACGTCGCCACCACCTTCCATCGTCTGAATGCACCGCTTGTGCCGGCAACGCTTTCAATCGCCTCAATGCACGGCTTGTGGTTGGGTAACAGGATGTCTCAGCCAAATATATCCCGCCAATAATATATCAGGTGAAAATATCCCAGCGACAAAATACCTTAGGTGAAAAATATTGTCATAAACGGGTTAAAATACAATAATAACACGGGAACAAGGAGTTCAGCGCAAAGAATCTAAGAAACCATTATTTGAATAAAGGCGGGAGAAACCAGCTAATTAGTTTCAGCTCAATCCACTGAAAAATAGAGCAAAACCAACCAGGCCTATCAGAAAATCGAACCACCGGAGGAGCAAGAGTAGAACGGTAACAACAGCAGAAATTCTATCATTTGGCAATATCCCCGCTGATAATATTTCACCAATAAATATACCAGCGACAAGATAACCCAAGTCAGAAATATCCCCATCAATAATATCTCAAGCAAAACTATCCCTTCCAATGGTATAACAGTTTTTTCGTGTTCAAGTTGTTTTTGAATCAAAAATTGGTGGTAGGGCCAAAGGTTACCGCCCTTCAAGCGTAACTGGCGACTCGTCAGTGACGAGACCCATTTACACAGCTTGGGACGGTTCAAAAATTTGAGCGAGCGACTCCAGCCCTGCTGCGTGGAATTCGCAAAACGGTTTCTCTAATGGAGTTGTAGTGGCAGCTCTGGCGTACGTCACCTGTCCACTGTGACCACGACAGCCGTCAGCCGTCGCAAAATTTTCCGGTCAGCGATGTGTAGCTGCAGTCGCAGCGCCTTGCGGCCGCCCCTGCCAGCAATCCCAGGTGAGCAATTGGCGGCTGATTTTGGCATGACACTAAAGTCACGAAAAATTCGTGTTTCAGGCCGCTAGAATGCGGCAGAATTTGTGGCCGTGCGAGCCGACTCCGCTGAACCCTGGCCGCACGCTTGTTCAAACAAAATGGTGACGACACCGTGAGCACGCCGGCTATTTTTATCTCGGCTCTTGAGAGCCCATCCCGCCCGAGGAATTTTGTCACACGCCCCGAGCACCATGTCGAGCCTTGCTGCCGCAAATCGCCGCTGCCCCTGCCGATCAGCCTTGGGCGTGGGCCCCTTCTTCGCTCGAAACTCCCCCGGTCTAAGTCCAGCGTATGCCATCGGACACAACGGCCATGGACCACCCCCGTCAGCCACCGCCTAAGAGGTGCGACGGACAAGCGTCGACAGTGGCGAGCCCACTTCATTTCACCGAAGCGCCGAACAAAGCTGAGTGTTTGCTTCAGTTTAATTTGCGTATGCAGACGGCCCCTCCTATTCGTTCGCTTTGAATTTACTTGTTTGCTCAAGTCGTGAAATCCCCATTGTTGTAGCATTGACCCTACTCGGTTAGCCACCAGCCTCCGGCTAGGTTTCACCCTTTGTTTATATTCTGGTGCCTTCAGCTGTTATTTTCTTACCACGACAGAGCCTGCCATAAATGTTACCTCAGTCTGTGTGTTCACAGCTGATCGAGGTCGTTGACCCCGAAGTAAAATTATTTTTTCTATTCTACATGTTGTCGAGGCCCATTAATCTGGCGGTGTTTTGTGTTGTTCCAGGACGTCGGTTGGGCGCCCTCTCCTGCCTTCTTTACCTCAGCGTCCGCTGCGCTGCACTAAGGCGCCAGGTGCCACGTCAGCCACCCCCAGCGGTGGCACCACGACGACACAAGTGCGCTAGTCAGAACATTTTTTTGGGTGGGGCCACCTGGATGCCGCATTCTATGGCAGGAGCGAGACCCAGCTGCCGGCGATCCTGGAGGAACACAGAAGCCACACTGGGCGGATTTTCACTTCAAAAAGGACCTCGGTGACGTACACTTTGTTTATGTTTCATTTCCACATCACGTAGTTTTTGAAAGGCCTTCTGCCATCATCATTTGTAGCTAGGTTGCAGTCCTAGCATTGGATTGGACCCTAGGTAATTTGGATACACCCCGATCTGCTGAAACAAGCCTTCTTTGACTCCCTCTACTGTCCGCACTCCCGGTGCATTGAAGACGACGCCAGCGACAGCACAGTTTGTAGTTTTGTAAGGCTTTTTGCCATGCCGGCGTTGCCCTGAGCGTCGGCATAGCCTTCTCCCAGCTGAGCTGAGAGAAACTGCTCTTCTGGCCCTAGGCCGGAAGGGCAAAGGGTAACAAGCTCCAGGTTTTTTTTTCAGGTATATGGGGTGCCGCAGTTTATTTTGGTGAATGACGGTTCTCAATTGATTTTTGGCGATTTTCTACAAAAGATCTGGTACACTACGAAATATACACCACAATCCAACCCGGTTGAACTTTAAAACCGTACAATTTGTACAGACGTGCGAAACTATGTTGAAGAAAATCACAAAGAATGGGCCAAGGGAATTCCGAAGGTTGATTATGCGATTAGGACCGCGATTAATGGAGTAACAGGTTAAAGTCCGGCATTTTTGAATTTTGGACGTATTGTACCTTGCAGTGGTGACTACTACGGGAAGAGTTCAGAAATATCGTGCGACTTTAAATGTGAGAATCGCGACAAGTACAGTAAGGGATTGGAAAAACTAGAAAATCTGAGATCAACCGTTATCAAAAAGTTGCAAGTAGAATTAGTCAGGGGGCATAGGGTCAAAAAAAGGTTGGCCGTGTGCAGCTTCGTGAAGATATATAGGGATATGTCCTAATCGATTCCTGGGCGATCAAGGACCATGAAAAATTATGGTGGAATATTGACATCTGCTGCAGGCAAATATGGTGGAGGCGCCAAAATTGGCTTCATTTGATGATAAGAAACTGGCTGTAGCTCGTTTGTTTTTCAACGGATTTCAACATCTGAAACATCATTTTGTAGACAAAAAAATTCTCTTCTTACTTTATGCCTAAGTTTACAAACGTCATTCCGGGAAACTGTCAAAATTGTCTTCATAAGATATGCTAAACTCCGGCCTTTTTTCAAGGTTATCTGATATTTTTGAAACTTGGCAGTATTATAGATCTTGAGGTGCCCTTTCCAAATTTTCACTTTTCCACTTCGTATATTTGCCGTTTTGGCCGCCATATTGGAAAGATGGCGCCCAAAAAACAGTTTTTTGTCAATATCTTCATTTCAGTCAATGTGAGGTGGAAGCGTTTGTATGCGAATGAAAGCTCATTCAATTATCTACAATTTGACACCTTACTCGTGTACGTGCTATTTCCGGTTCTTAGGTTATGGCTTCCAGAGCTCCCTGAAGCATCAACTTTTGTCATCCAATCAGCATGTCAAGTTGAGCTTAGCTTCCACGTGGCAGTCAAATTAACCATAAATAATGATAAATTGTCAACCACAGACCATTAATATCCAGAAAATCAAGCATGGTAACGGTTGCTATGCAACTACAGGGTGAACTCTAAGGGAAAATCAACTTTGAGAAGGTATAGCTTGAGAACTGTAAGTCGCACATGAGTGATTTAGACGTCAAATTATAGACAATTTAATAGACCTTCACTTTTGATATGAATTCTCAAGTTTTATGACAAATTTTCGAAAAAAAATCGAAAATATGTTTTTTTGGGCGCCATTTTTCCAAAATTATCGCCAGAACAGCTAAGATACGAAGTGGAAAAGTGGATATTCCGAATGATGACCCCAAATCTCATCATAATAATGAGTTTCGAATGTATCTGATATCCTTCAAATGCTATATTACCTTTATTTCTTTCTAAAGTCAGTTTGCTTTCACAGTTCACCCTGTAATTACACAAATAACATCACCATGATCGATTTTCTAAATTTTTGTCATCTATGGTTAATGGCCAAGAGCTATGGATGGGTTATTTGCCTACTACATGACGATGGTATCAATTTAACATGCTGATTGAATGCCGAAAGTTGATGCTTCCGGAAGTTCTGAAAGCTCTAACTCAAGAACCGTAAATCGCACATTGATGACTGATATGTCAAATTGTAGAGATTGGAATGGGCTTTCCTCCGCATACACACATTTCAATCTTGAGTCAGTTGAATTCAAGATATTGACAAAAAACTGTTTTTTGGGCGCCATCTTTTCAATATGGCGGCCAAAACGGCAAAGATACGAAGTGGAAAAGTAAAAATTCTAAAAGAGCACTTCAAGATCTATGATACTGCCAGGTTTAAAAAATATCGGATAACCTTCAAAAAAGGGCGGAATTTAGCATGACTTATAAATACAGATTTGACAGTTTCACGGAATGACGTTTGTAAATTTAGGTATGAAATAAGAAGAGAATTTTTTTGTCTACAAAATGACGTCCCAGATGTTGAAATCCGTTGGAAAACAAACGAGCTAGAGCCAGTTTCTTATTACCAGATGAAGCCCATTTTGGCGCCTCCACCATATTTGCCTGCAGTAGATACGAATATTCCACCATCATTTTTCATGGTCCTTGACCCCCCAGGAATCGACTAAGACATATCCCTATATATCTTCACGAAGCTGCACACGGCACGACCTATGCCCCCATACTAAATAGGTTATTGTAGCTTAAGAGGATTAGTAGGAACGGTGCAGGTCCATAGAAAAACAGTGAACAAGATCTGGCACGCCAAAGCTAGACATTGATTCTTGAACTAGACAAAAATTCCCGAGTATGACATTACTATCTTTTAGTTCATAGTCATAAAAAAAAGGAATGAAAACGGTCGGGATTGATAGATTAAGAGATATTCCCACGGGTATTGGAATGGGGTGGTCTTGATTGTTTTTTCTTTTTCTCTGAGGAGGCCTAGGTCAAAATAAGGCTACACACGTCAAGACACGTTGCCGCTACCGTCTCCCATCGCCTGAATGCACCACTTGTGCCGCCAATGCTTTCCATCGCCTGCATGCACCGCTTGTTGCGCCACCGGCTCCTATAGCCTGAATGCACCGCAACCATCGCTCAAGTCATGCCAATGACGGCAGGCGGCTGTTGCAAGCGACGGGAACTTTGGTTCTTGCCAATCACCGAACCAAAAAGTTCAGTCACTGTTGCGAGTATAGCCAGGATATCGCTGCACACCGCGTAGTGGCACAAAAGAACTGACATCGACCCAACGAGAGCTAGCCGGGAGACAGCTTCACTCTGACAGGGTCACGCCAGCTCGGGTTTTAACTGGTAGGAACTATTTGGAAAGTGCAAGCGTAACAGACAGGACCCCCGGCATCGCAGCCGGCTCTTCGATAAGTGACCCCTTGTTTTGCTGTGATTTTTTGTTCATTTCATTTACACATCGTAATGAATTTTGTCAGGACTGTAATCTATTCTATCCTTACCTCAGCCTTCCGCTAGTTGATAATATTATGTACTATGATTGTATTCTAGGTGTTGTCAATCCGTTTCTTGTGTTAGTCAATAAATTGGATTCGTAAGTAGTTAGCGCCTTGTTTGTAGGAGCTTTTCGACAACTAAAAAGACAGGAGAAGCTGCGGTAACACGGCCATTGGGTCTTACTTCGCCCTGGAACCACTTTGGCCGTTCGAAATAGAGCGTAACTTCATCAGCGGTACAGAAAGAAACTAGTGAAAATCGCAAAGATTTCAACGCAGTACCGTTTGGATCTAGGGATGGTTTTTGAATATTTTATTTTGAAAAGTTAAGTTGAGAAAATAAGCTGGAAAGTATGTCTGACGTGCAAATACTGCACATCCACTGTTACAACTGCTACGCAAGTGGGCACATTTTGAAAAAGTGCCCTCGTTAAGTCACCACTTCTTATCAGACTGACGATAGCTTTTTTCATTAATTTCATGAGCTTGACTGGCTTTCATGTTACTAAATAATGCGGACTGGCCACCTACGAGGTATTTAAGAGGTGTTTATGAGGGAAGAACAACGAAAAATTAGGAAAACGTGAATGTAAAAAAGTGATAGCTGATGAAACCGGAAAGGCTTCCTTTCCGGCCCCAACTAGCATTAAACTTGAATGTTATGACTGAGACTGTGGCACAACGGGACACTTTGCAACAAAGTGTAAATGCAGATTCTGACTACGAAAAAACTTACGATTTGCGATCGATGTTGGCCCACAGCTCGCCGGTGTTCGTGTCCCAGACCTTGAGCTGCCCGTCCAAGCACGAACTGACCAAGCTGACCCCGTCCGAAGCCAGACACTCGACCTCCTGCTGGTGCCCGTCGAGAACCACCGGCAACGCCTCCAACAACACCGGGTCCTCCACGTTCTCTTCCGTCCTCTCACTGTACCAAGACGCCCTCCATTCCGCATAGTTCCTCGAACAAATGCACCGATAAAACACCACGGTAGTGTAACCCAAAACGATCACGCTAACCAAACACAACATCGTCGTCAGAATAATCGCGAAAACCGACGTCGGGTAGAACGGCTGGTCGGATTGCGGTACCGTTTCGCTGGACGGCGTTTCCATTTCATTGTTGAAATCTATGGGGTCCAAAGCCGCGGCCAGGGCTTGCCACTGGAATCGTTCGCCGTACTTTTCGTCGGGGTTCCGCAAAAGGGCAGCTTGATCGGGCAAGATGACGTGCGAAAGCTTCACATCCGGTAGGATCACCACGTGCTGCCCGGACAACGTCATGTTGTACTTCTTCACTATATAAAGCCAATGCCTGGGCGACAGCTTCATCCTCGGCGAATAATCCGAATGCTTCAGCTTTTCCAAATCGTCAGTGTGGTTCTGTTGATACTTGATGGGATTGTGCGTGACGTAGTTGACTTTCATGTACGAATTGTTGGTATTCAAAAGCGGAAACAGCTTGATCGCGGAGTAGTTCAGTTCGGCTTCTTTAGGCGGTGCCACAGGCGCGTGCTGGTTCGAGTTCAAAATATAATTCTCGATAATTCCGCTGTTGTACGCAATGTTCGATATCCAAATCACCATCAGAACCATGAAAGACCTGTGGAAGAACCTCGTCCGCGTCCAGATGTGCACCAATCGCAGCCGCTTGGGGATCTTCTTTTCTTGAACCTGCACGTTGCTCGGAAAAGACGTGAGCCGCGGATGGCTCCTGGACCGGTTCATGCCCTTGTACGATTTGTCGTAAAACACCTGGCTCTGGTACAGGCTGCTGCGAAAATTCGGATTGTTCTTCTCGACCGAGTTCTCCTTGCGCCTGATGTCGATGCCGAGGATCGTCGAGAAGAAGCACATCTGCAAGAAGTAATCGCTCAGCAAGCAGACTATGGCGAAAATGCAGAACTCTTGGATCACGGGCACGAACGTGAACAATCCGAACGTCAGGATCGTGATTTCCAGCATCAGGTTTTTCGTGATCGACCATCCCTCCTTGCTGAGGCCCTGGGCGATTCGGATTTTCACGTCGAGGTGCAGCGGCGTCGAGACGACGCTCTTGGTGAGGACGAGGATGTTTTCGAGGCCGACCAGCAGGACGAGGTAGGGGAAGACGACTTTGCCTTCGTAGTTGAAGGTGAGGCCGAAGAAGAAGCAGATTCCCAGGGTCATGCTGAGGCTGCACAGCACGGTGACGGTGGACGTGAACGCCATGCCGACTTTCGACTGGATCAGCTCGATTTTGCGAACGGAAAAGTAGCAGTAGAGGAAGAGCAGCACGAAAGCTATGGAAATCGGGACGAATTCCACGTAGTTGATTTCGCCCGGGTACTGGATGATCAGGGTGTCGTTCAATAGCGACGTGTTATCGTTCGTTTTGATGTTCTGGTGCAGAGGGTACGCGGTCTGAAGCTTCAGGCGTAATCCCTGCATGAACCTGAAACACAACACAATTAAATTATATCACAACGATTCGTTATTTAAATAATTATTCGCGATTTCGACTACCAATGAGGGCGCTGCAAGCAGTCAACAAAATTGTTGCTTGTAAGTAGTTGCTAGGGCCTGTGTTACGGGTTGCTAGGTAATTGTCAGTTTTTGGACATCACAGGTGCTTTCCTTTTACAACCTGAACTAAGTATTCTGGAGCGCGATTCTGTACTTGCCTACCGACAACTATCGGATGGGTAGCTAGGGTGAGAACCAATCAAATTCGCTCCTGCCTAGCTACCGACACCGACAAGTGTCAGTAGGCGAGTACATAATCGCGGCCCTGGCCTAAGTTGTTGATGGTATCTGACTTTCGCGCATGTGATTTCTCGCTCTTTCTCTCACTAACTTAGATCAGATCAGTGAGTTTTGTAGTAAAAGGAAAGCACCTCATATTTACTTACAGTCTAGCTTTGCCATATTAGCCGCCAGAAGGAGCCAGTCGACTTTTGAAATTGCTAATATACAGGGTATTTCACTTCTGGGTGCAAAGGTTCACAGGTAATATACTCCTTGAGAAAATATGACAAACCCGGCGAGTTGAATCAAATTTTTGACCGAGTTGCAGATTTGGGGGGCCAAACAGACTTGGTACTCGTAAATACAGGTACGGTGACTGCTGAGGGGTATATGAGAGACATTTTGCGTGTAGTCTCCACAGGCTCCATCGCACGAATCGGCACAGGACCGGGTTGCTTGTATCGGAGGTGATCACCCGTGAAGACAAACCAAGAATGAATTATAATCACTCTTGATACACGTGATGTGATATTTGCAATAGCTACCATTGCACTGTTTGGGGTACATTGTACTTTTCATTATCACGGTGATGTGGTGTTGGAAACAGGTGCCTGTTCGGGGTACCACATTGTACTTTGTACGTTTCTTTATCACGGTGTTCACTGACTCTGGCTGGGCCAAGTCGCGTATCAAGTGAAGCTGAGTGGAATATAGATTTACAATCATATTGATTCAAGACTGAGTTGAAGTTGAATTCAACAATAATTCATAAGAGTAGCGTTATGCTCACACCCGTTTCCATCTTTTCAGAACCAGATGACAATGACCAAACCGCCGCCTTCCACTTGCTTTCAAGATTGTTGGATTGTTTCATTGATTTGTAAAGTTGACGAAACCAAACTTCAATTTAAATCATTGTTTTCACTTTTTGTTTTGAGTAACTAGATACCCTTCCGACATTTCCTGACCTACAGTAATTTATCGCCCTACAAAAGGTCTCATTATGTAATTGTACTCAATATGAACGTTCAAAGGTCAGTCATCCAGAAAGGCTGAACACCGTCAGAACACCACTTTGAAGCCCCCCAAAACTGATGTGGAAATTTCTTTGTGGAACTGTGAAACCGGCCATAATTTTTTGTTTTGAATACTAGTGTCAAAATGTTACTTCAAATAATGGTGTGATGAAATGTCATTTGAAAAAATAATAAGATTCTGTCAAAATATATATACCGGGTGATCATTTGAAAACTATCCACCTGCAATAACTCCCGATTCCTAGTGAATATTTTTTCGAGCAAAAACAGGTCGATTTTTATATCGAGGGGGACATCCAAAACATACACTGGCAAATTTCTATATTCACCCCCCTCGCCCCCACTTACCCCAACTTTGAAATTTCAAATGACACTACCTACCTTGCGATACATCAAATTAAAGGAAATCAAATTTTCTTTCTGAAAAAAATATTTTCAAAATTTTCAACCCCACCCCCTTCTCTCTAAAAATTCTCTGACTGTCCCATTTTATATTCTAGACCCCTAATTTTTTTTTCAATTTAATTGGCGTCATCCTAGATAGCATTGAAGCAGAAAATTTTCGGTGGAAGAAGTGCTACCTAAATTCACCCCTTCGCTCTCCCCCACCTCAACTCCCAAATTTAACAAAACACCACCTACTTTGTGATGCATCAAATTGAAGGGAAATGAATTCTCTTTCCAAAAAGAATTTTTTTGAAATTTTCTACCCCTCCCCCAATAAATTGGCCATTTGGAGTATTCTTAAAAATTGTGAAAAAATATTTTTCAGGGATAGAATTCAATTTCCTTCAATTTGATGTATTACAAAGTGGGTATTGACATTTTAAATTTTTGAGGTCAGGTAGGGGGAGCGAAGGGGTAAATTTGGGTGGCATTTTTTTTATAGAAAATTTTCTCTTCCGATGCTGTGCAGGATGACGTTTACTGTATTGAAGGGAAATGGAGGTCAAGAATATTAACTTGGACACTCAGAGAATTTTAGGAAGAACAGGGGGTGGGGTTGAAAAATTTTGAAATATTTTTTTTAGAAAGAGAATTTAATTCTCTTTAATTTGATGTATCGCAAGGTAGGTGGTGTCATTTGAAATTTCAAAGTTGGGGTAAGTGGGGGCGAGGGGGCTTAAGATATAAATTCTCCAATGTATGTTTTAGATGTCCCCCTCGATATAAAAATCGACCTGTTTTTGCTCAAAGACATTTGCACTAGGAATCGGGAGATATTGCAGGTGGATAGTTTTCAAATGATCACCCCGTATATATAAATTCGGAACTAAGAGTGAAACTAGAGGACGAGGAGGAGGAATAGATAACTTGAAGAAATGTCACTTTTTCACATTATCTCAACGTAAAACTGCAAATGGAATTAGTTAAGTTTGAGTAAAAACTATACTTCCTCGTGGGATATCTCAGTCCCACGTCATCAACATATCATCCTAATCCGGTCTTGGTCATTTTTGGACATTTACGTTGACGACATTATTACTGACCTCTTTGTGGAGCATTTATTATACACCGACGACTTGAAATTGTTTTGCCGGATTTGGAACCTTGTCGATTATGAATTACTCAAAACTAATATTAACAGGATTATAACTTTTATAAGCTAACTTTTCATCAATTAATGCCTCGAAGTGCCACTATTACGGACAAAAAAAAGTAGGACAGAGACTGACAACTATCAAGGCGGCGTTCAAAAGTTTGGGCTTTGTTATTCGAAGCTCGCGGGACTTTGCAGACATTGCCACAGTCTGCAGGCTACGTCATCTACGTTGACGACATTATTACTGACCTCTTTGTGAAGCATTTATTATACACCGACGACTTGAAATTGTTCTGCCGGATTTGGAACCGTGTCGATTGTGAGTTGCTCCAAGCTAACATTAACAGGATTTGAACTTTTATGAGCTAACTTTTTATCAATTTATGCCTCGAAGTGCTACGTACGGTCTTACACACGGAAGCGCACGCCGATACATTTCGATTAAGAACTGGATGCATACATTCTCTCGAGGTCTGGCTGTATAAAGTATCTGGGTGTCACTTTCGACCCTAAACGTTCGTTCAAACCACATATCGATGGGACTATCAAGGCGGAGTTCAGAAGTTTGGGCGCTGTTATCCGAAGCTCGCAGGAATTTGCAGACATTGCCACAGTCCGCTGGCTTTACTCCACCTTTGTCGGATCGAGACTTGAACACGCGTCAACTGTTTGCAGCCCCTTATACAAAACCTACATCAAAAGTCTCGAGAATGTACAGCGGAAGTTCTCACCTTGATCAAAAAGTTCATTTTTACTACCTATTGCCAGAACAAATCTTTTGTAAGCTTCTCCTACTGGCGGAATCTACTCATACCACAACTTGATTGAGAGTAACGTCGGCATCCTGTTCTGCACTCCTACTTTTTTCAACTTTTTCAACACTCGACCTTTATTTGGACTATGGCCTGTTGATGCTTTGAACAAAATAAAAATAATAACACGCCAAATCGAAAGATAATCTTTTTTTTTTTGTCGAACTGCTTTGATACGAATATTAGGAAGCTTCGAAGTGGAATCGAGAATAACCATGGGAAGGCGGGCGCCATCCATACCTCAAACAGATGTCGGGAGGAAAGTAAGTGGAAAGCGTAAAATTTTGCCGGCAAAAGTCTCTGCGGCAAATTGAGCGTGTAAAGCGTCGAAATGCGATTTGAATGCCGCGTGTGAATGCAGGCGTCGTCTGGGAACCAAAACCGCTGACTTTCTTGGAATTTATATTAGTAGGTAGTCAAAATAAACCGAAGTGCACATGCGTCTTCAAATTTAGCGGGGTTTCGAGCGGCTTTCTGGCTGGAACAGGGTCAAGGGTCGGTGCTCCCATCGCATTAGTATAACATCAAAATCAAAAAGTTGGTGAAATGAAGAAAATACCACATTTTTTGACAATTGCGAATGATGAGAGGAAAAAAATTTTTTTTGTAGTCGCAACCCACATGAGCTTTCTTGATACCAGGTTTGATTTTTATCTAGTTACGAATTACCCTGTACAATTTTCTTTGAGTACAACATCGAATTGAGACAGAAAGAGTTTTCTGACGTTGCAAATTGACCTATAATGAAACGTTCAGGTTCAAGAACCAATTTACGTAGAAGTTGCCTGACAGAAGAGTAATCTTTTTTTAATGACCATTAATATTAAATTTAATAACAGCGTTTATAATGCACTTGGTTACTGAATAAAACCTACGTTTTTCCCATAGTTTTATTCTCAACAGACTTGATTATTTTCTAATAATATTGTACTTAGCCAGGCATGGCAGCGAATGTTTAGAATCTTCAATAAAAAATACCTTGACGTTCATCTCAATTGAAGGAAAAAACTTCAAGAAAGGGAATGCCGACTTTGGTGTCGCATTTCCAAACAAGCAGCTGAAATCCAGCGTTTCCCCAGGAGTGTTTTTTTGAGTGACCACAACTATTACAGTGAGCTCCACAATTTTTCTTTTGAAAATGAACAGGAAATTCAAAGAATCCAATTACCTACTACCCTGTATACATGGCTTATTCTCCAATTTTTTGAGCTCCACTGAATCGGCCAAAGTAAAACCTTCCTCGAAATGTTCAAAATAGTCATCATTCTAGTAAATAAACCCGCTTACTCTTCATCATATTCCTTGAAGAACAAAGTGACTGCATACTGTATGATCCTCTGCCTGTTCCTCAAAGGATACCTCTTGATACCGGTGTCGAAAAGGCGCATTCCAAACAGCATCTCTGTGATCGAAGTCTTGCCTTTTTGAAAGCTCTGAAATTGTAAAAATAAATAATCATCAGCACGAAACAGAAATCTGCGGGGCGCGGGCGAAGTAAAATGAAGCCGTGAGGCATAATAGGAAGGGAACTCTTTGGACAGCGTCTGTTATTTTTATTCAGTAACTTTAGCTGTATTTTGCATCTGTGTTTGATCTAGTGTAACTATGTTCATATGGTGTAAGGTGTCCCGTCATACTAGTTCGTGAAATTTTTTTTATTAAGAGTCGAAAGTTGCTCTAGCTTATTTTACGGGTTCCGGGTCGCGTTACTGACAATAGAGTATTATACTTTTGAAAAATTTTCTTTTTTTCGATGGAATCAGAAACTATATTGAAAAATAACTGACCCGTATTATTTTTTCAGCCAAAGATCGTATCGTTTGGCCGCAATAAATAAAAGAAATTCCTATATTCTGCCTATTTCTGACGTCATTTACACAGGCAGTATAGGCGGTGACTCGCTGTGACGTCAGAACTAGTTGATGTTATTTCTTTATTGCGCCCAAACGGTACGGTTTTCGACTGAATAAAAAAACACGGGTCAATTATTTTTCAATGTAGTTTCCATTTCAATCAAAATTTTTTTTTAGTATAATACTCCATTATAAGTGCGGAAGGTTTGTGTATTTGTGAGGCGGCGGTCGTGAAGTCTATTTCGCTCAATGGAGGTGTCAGTTGGGTCGAGATCAACGCGGTGGCCTATCGTGAAAACAATCGCAATGCGTGTGATTGCCAAAACGCAAAAAAATGAAACATTTCTGTTGAGTGACCGAAACTAGTACATTGAGGCAGCGGAACGTAAACTCTGACACCCGCGCAGATAAATTCCGGCACATCTCTGATGGAACACCGCGTTGGTCCCAACCCGACGGACGTCTTCACGGGGCGAAATAGACCCGCCGACGCCGCCTCACAAAAACACAAACCACCCGCACTTTCAGCGGCAAATCACGTGGCCTAGAGGCCTTCTTTAAAAACGCTGAAGCAGCTTTCGTCGGACAGCACACACTTCAGCTGCCAAGGAACAATGATATGTTGAAACTCGAGTGTGATAGAAGGTCATAGCAATGTGTGGATGCATTGCCTGTATAAGGGGTGTTTCGTTGGCTATGTTCACAAAACAGCAATTTTTATCGAGTTGAAAAATTCAAATTCGGCGAAAATTAACTATTATAACTGCGCTATAATATGACCGCATCATCTGCGTTGTGACAAATTTCTATGGGTCGCGACGCCATTCAGTGATTTGACCAGGAGTCTAAAAAAAGCCTTCATTACATTGAACACAGTGTCACGTACCTATACGTTCGTGATAAAAATCCAGCTGCATTCACTTTTGCAGTTACACGGGATCGCTCCAGTCGGGCTCATTCAAAGCCAAGTGGAATGAATTGAACTACATGGCAACGTTTCACACGGACGTCGGCTATTTATGACTACTGTAGGCCTCACTGAGGGAAGTTTCAGTGAAGGTTACAGGTAACCGACTAGTTTGCATTCCTCCTCGCCCTGGCATGATATGTATTGAAAAAAATATAATCGATATCATGTTGGAGGCGCAAAATTAGGGTGGCATAACTTGACAAATACAGCGATTTATTGGTCGAGAGAGCTTGTTATTCACCATTACCATGGTGATCGTTACTTAGGTAGATACTATCGTGGTCCCGTGAATCGAACTCAACGATTTTCGCATAACCATAATTTCTCAGAAATCGATTCTTGATGACGCGAACGGATGGTCTACAATGAATTGCACTAGCTGCTCATCGTCCGCTTGTGTGCTGTCTTGCAGCGCCGGTGTCCGGTCGTTTACGTAAGTCGTGATTCTCGTCCCACTTGCGTTTCAGTATGACAGCGATGAAAAGATGAAATTTATTGTGCGAGCCAGTGAATAGAGCTTGTAGGTAAGTAGTTACAAAAGGAAAATTGACCATATTGATTTATGGGGCCATTATACAGGGTGATTTTTTGAAAAGTTTCCACCCCTTGTTTCTCGCCGCCAAAATGTTTTACAGGAAAACGCCGAAACAGGTCAATTTTTGTTTCGAGGGGGTCATCTAGAGCACATATCACCAAATTTTTATCTTGAACCCCTTCGCCCCCGCCCCACCCTGCTTTAAAATTTCAAATAGCATGACCTACTTTGTGATACATCAAATTGAAGGCAATAAAATTCTCTTTCCGTTAAACATATTTCAAATTTTTTTAAACCACCCCTCAACCCTTCTGAAAATCCTCTTTTCGTTAATGGAAGGACAATGTTCCCCCTATAAACTCTTGATTCCTGAGAAATAGACTTCCCAGCAAAAACAGGTCGATTCTTATTTCAATGGGGTCATCTTAGACACGAGTGGCCAAATTTTTATCTTCAACCCCTTCGCCCCCACCCTACCCTACTTTAAAGGGGTGGTTTAAAAAAAATAGAAATATGTTTGACGGAAAGAGTTTTATTGCCTTCAATTTCATGTATCACAAGATAGATAATGCTATTCGAAATTTCAAAGTAAGGTAGGGTGAGGGCGAAGGGGTTGAAGATAAAAGTTTGGCCACTCGTGTCTAAGATGACCCCATTGAAATAAGAATCGACCTGTTTTTGCTGGGAAGTCTATTTCTCAGGAATCAAGAGTTTATAGGGGGAACATTGTCCTTCCATTAACGAAAAGAGGATTTTCAGAAGGGTTGAGGGGTGGTTTAAAAAAATTTGAAATATGTTTAACGGAAAGAGAATTTTATTGCCTTCAATTTGATGTATCACAAAGTAGGTCATGCTATTTGAAATTTTAAAGCAGGGTGGGGCGGGGGCGAAGGGGTTCAAGATAAAAATTTGGTGATATGTGCTCTAGATGACCCCCTCGAAACAAAAATTGACCTGTTTCGGCGTTTTCCTGTAAAACATTTTGGCGGCGAGAAACAAGGGGTGGAAACTTTTCAAAAAATCACCCTGTATACTCTGCAGCAAAAACAGCGCTCACTTGATTTATGATGAAGACGACTATTTGCTTGATCTGCTCTACCGTACTAGGTAGTGGTAATGCTCCAGATCTCCGCCCTTGTTACCATTATATTGCCCGCACTTGCAATTTCGCACCACTATTATTGGATTTTGAAATGTTGTGGAGCCTAACATCATCGTTTTGTTTACTTAGTCCTCTACAAGGGCGGTATTGCTTTATTCATCTCGAGTACATATTTTACCTACTACGGTAGAGCAGACCAAGAAAATAGCCGTCTTCGTCATAAACCAAGTGGGCGCTATTTTTGCTGTCGAGTGTACCTGAATATGTTCTGGCTTAAAATGTTGAAAGGTACATTTGACTTACCTGATGATTAAATATTGTTGTGAGTAACGAGCTGTCCTGAGCGAACTGTTGCACGTCTTGTTGCCACAAATTGGCCGGCGACAGCACGAGGCAGCTGTATTGCGGCAGGACTTCGTCGGCAACTTTGTTCCTCTTCGTCGCCTCCACGTGCAAGCAAACATGTCCCAGCGTTTTCAAACTGGAAAATTTAAAGGATACGGTCGTAAGAAAATCGAAGAAAAGTAGAACATTTCACATCTTGGACTGTGTGTATGTAGTGATATCCATAGCCTGACTAGAGCATGAGTAAGATTAGGGCAGGTCATGCTGCGCCAAGTTAGGTCAGATGAAAGTGTTCAAGCTATGTTAGATTATAAACCAAATTAACTGTAGACTATTGAGCAATAATCCAGTCGACAAGAGTAAATTTCTGCTCAAAAAAAGAGAACCGAATCTGCGGACACCGATGTTTCGGAATTGCATGCCTCCTCAGCGCGGCGAACGCCGGAACGCGCATCCGATATTTGCAACTTTTTAGCCAGACTCGATTTATTGGGAAGCTGGTTATTGAAGAATTAAAACTCCCAACAAAAAGTTACACAGGGTGTTCATTTTCAAACTTCTCACCTCAGATTTCTCACCGGCAAAATTTTTTCCAGGAAAACACCGGAACAGTTCAATTTATTTTATTTCGGAGGAGACATCTTGGACACGCATTGCAAAATTTTCATCAACCCATTTGCCCCACCCTACCCTACTTCTAAATAAATAAAAGGAGTTGGTTAATAAATCTGAAATTATTTTTTACAGACAGTGAGTTTTATTACCTTTAATTTGATGTTTCACAAGATAGGTGATTCAATTTGAAGTTTTAAAATAGAGTAGGGTGAAGGCGAAGGAGTCGAAAATGAAAATTTGACTATGCGTGTCTAATATGCTCGTCTAGAAATAAAAATCGAACTAATTTTGCTGGAAAAATCTATTGTTGATAGGGGAAAAACTTTCTTGTAATTCAACAGTGAGAGAATTTTCAAATTTTAAGAAGGGTTTAGGGGTGATTTCAAGAACTGTCCATTATGTCTGACAGAAAGAATTTTATTAGTTTCAATTCGATGTTTCACAATGATAGGTGAAGCTATTTGAAGTTTCAAAGTAAGGTAGAGTGGGGGTCAAGAGATTGAAGATGGAAAATTTGGCAACACGTGTCCTAGATGTCCCCATCGAAATAAAAATCGACCTGTTTCGGCATTTTCCCGGAAAAAAAAATTAGCAGTAAAAAATCTGTGGTGGGAAGTTTGGAAACGAATTGGAATAAGACAAGAAAGGAGGACCTAATAGCTTTCTTGTGTACACACGACGCGCCCTTGCATTTAGCAAGCATTCCAACTAAATCAATTAACTCATACCGGGTGAACATTTGAAAACTATCCACTCCCGATCTCTAGTGAATATTTCTTCGAGGAAAAACAGGTCGATTTTTATATCGAGGGGGAGATGTAACTCATACATTGGCGAATTTCTATCTCAAGTCCCTTTTCCCCCGCCCATCGAAACTTTGAGATTTCAAATAACATTTACTTACCTTGCAGTACATCAAATTGAATAGAAATGAATTCTCTTTCTGGAAATAATATTTTCAATTTTTTGAACCCCACGCCTATTTTTTTCCAAAATGATCTGATTGTCCAATTGCATATTTTCGACCCTCCAATTAATTCTCTTCAATGTAGTCAGTCATCCTAAATAGCATCGAGGCAGAGAACTTTCGGTGGAAAGAGTGTTGCCCGAATTCACCCCTTTACTCCCCCACCCTCCACCTTCAAAATTTAATAAGGCATAATCTACTTTGCGATACATCGAATTGAAGGGAACTGAATTCTCTTTCTGAAAACTATTTTTTTTTTGAATTTTCAACCTCTCTCCCAATAAATTGGACATTTAGAGAATTTGAGGGGGGAAAGGGAGATTTCGAAAATTTTGAAAATTATGTTTTCAGAAAGAGAATTCAATTACCTTCAATTTGACATATCGCAAAACAGGTACATCGTGTTATTTTAAATTTTGGAGTTGTGGGAGGGGGGAAGGAGGTAGCGAAGGGGTTAAATTGAGGTGAAACTTTCTAACAGCAATTTTTCTCCCTCGATGCTATGCAGGATGATGTCAACTGCACTGAAGAGAATTAAGGGGTGGTAAATATTTAATTGGATACTCGTAAAAATTTTAGGAAAAAAGAGGTGGTGTTGAAGAATTTCGAAATCTTTTTTTCAGAAAGAGAATCCAATTCTCTTTAATTTGATGTATGGCAAAGGAGGTGGTCATTTGAAATTATGAGGTTGGGGTGGGTGGGGACGAAGGGGCTGAAGATTGAAATTCTCCAATGTATGTTTTAGATGTCCCCCTCAATATAAAAATCACCAGTTTTTGCTCGAAGAATCTTTCACTAGGAATCGGACTGAGTTATTTTACGGATAAGTCACTATCCGATAAGTTTTCAAATGATCACCCGGTATGTATTTTTTCAGCTCAGGCTAGAATCGAACCCGGTCCATCTGTACAGCGAATCAGTTAACCAGCTGAGCTCTGAGCTCCTCCTGGTCTATTTTAGCTTAAAGCACGATATCTGATGATTTTTATTTTTTATTGATTCCCAAAAGTCATGAATTGAGATTAAATTGTGAGTTCAGTCTAGATTTCTCGCTTGAGTCGTTCTCAGTACTACTGCTAATTTTTATTGGTAATCACTGGCAATTAGTGGCAATTTTATTACCTGTTTATGTACTGTGCAATTATACTAAAACGTGTACATTATTATGATTCTTTTATGTTTACTTGAGTGACAAATTTAGAGAAATATGTAAAGCTAATTCTGAATAAATTTAACTGAATTGAATTTTTCGTCGTAGCGCGACTTGGTAATGCACTGCTTTATCAAAAGCTGGTTCAATAAATGAAAGAACGGCACGGGAAGTCATTTGTCTTCGAACAAAAATGAAATAAAACAAGAAAAGGGGATTAGAGCCAAATTGAATAGAATCGGTCCCAAACGAGGGCTCTGGGTAAACGCTTAAAACACTGGATAATTTCTGAAAATTTACTCAAGGGATACGTTGGCAATGAGTGTAATCGTGAGTTCAGTTGAAATTTGTCACTTCAACAGGGAGTTTAACAGGGAAATTGAACGGAATCGGTCCCGAAACAGAACCCTGGGTGGAGGCTAAATGTTTCTTCAAGTCTCACACTCATTCTTTAGGATAGGATTTTCGCTTTTGGATACATATTCTGAACCTGAATAGAATGAGTTTTACCTCTTGTCGTGTTGATAGTTCCGAACGACTTCCAGAAGCTTGAAGGCCTCGTAGAGGGGCGCCCTGAAAGCATCGCCCAGCGCCAGGTCCGCCTCCCAGGGCAGCACGGCGGTTCGCAGCACCACCTGCTGCACGTAACAGAAGGGTTGCGTCGCCCCGGGCGTCCCGAAGCCGGTGACGTTGACCCCGGAAGTCCATGTCTGAAGGGGTGCATTTCCGGGCAGCGGCAAATTCACCAGGGGTAAACTGCAACACAATGAAACTGCACATTTTGCATCGATCCAACAAAAAAAAAACTAATTAATTACACAGCATCATTACCATAATCCTCTCACAGCCTTGATGTTTACAAATAACGCTGCTGCAATTATCACTAAACAACGCAGATTGATACACAATAATTTACAATTACAATTAAGTAGTTTCAGTACCTACTCTACCTACCTACTACTAATAATAATAATCAGAGTTGAAGAAATAATAAAGCAAGAGCTCACCAGCAGAGCAGAGAAATAGTGATGGCGAACGCGACTATGCTGGCAGGGTAGGTGCTCAGGAACAGTCCGTGGGAGTAGTAGAGCTGGGCGACCTTTTCTTCGATGGCTGATTTTCCGGAAGCGTCGCCCCTTGGGAGGGGCTCCTCCCCGCGAGGGTTCATCGACTACGTCACGTTGGCCTTCATTTTCGTCCGGGCGATTCTCTCTCAAGAACGGCTCAAATTTTCGGGTGGACCATAAACGGGGCCTCTCTCGTTCTCTGTAAAAATTACACGAGGATTGATTATTAGATGTGACACGCGAAGGTACGTGGGTGGGGTGCTCGGGCCCACCACTTACGTAGGTACGCGTAGTTGCAGTGATAAAAGACCGAGTAAAAGACTAATCCAATTGACAGGGAAATGCACACTAAAGAATAAATTACTCGGGGAATGTGGGAGGCAAAAAGGATTTTTGCTTCGAGCGGCAAATGATACCGAAGCGCTCAAAACTACCTCAATCACATCGACATTATGCAATGGAACATGTTATTGTGATCTTGATAATGCAGAGATTATGCAGATTAGCCGAGCATGGCAGGCCGCGCGGGGAGTCATTTGTTTTGACGATTTGCAATAATCACATGGGAGCCTCTTAATCTAAAACTGTGCTTTTGTTTTAATAATATTCGGCTGCTATCATGCCCACAGCGTCCTCCTTTGGTAACCGTGTGATGGTCTCATACACTCGTTCTTGCTCCTTATCGTGTTTTTCGTTATTTCAAGACGAAAAATGGGTGGCGTTACACTTTGCGATCACATTTAATACAAACTTTGCACAAACGAAACAAACTACATTGTCTTTTACTCATTATTGCTTGTCGATCTCAACAGGTAAGCAACTGAACTGTGCCACCCAAAGTTTCACTTCAATTCAAATGGGAATATCTGCGAAAAAAGTGACCGATTTTAAAACGGATTATGATGTTAAGTAAGGTGTTCCTTTGTCCACGAAATGCTATATTAGCTCTTGCTTTTTTCAACAACATGAATAATACACAAAATGAAAACGGAAAATATACCAGGATGGTGAATTTTGAACCATGCATAAATTGTCTTCTTTTGTCAGAAGTTTTCCGACCTAATTTTTTGAAGGCTCGAATCAATATCTTCAAACAACTCCTCAAATTTCCGTCTATCTGTTTCCAATACAGGGTGGTCTTGCGCGCTATGTCCTTTTCGGAATCCGCTTTGTGCTTCCAGTATCGTTGGCTCTGTTACTGTTCGTAGCTTCGTCTCCAGAATCTGATCGTGGATTTTTATCGGTATGCTGAGCAACGTGATGCCTCTGTAATTCGCACATTCTTTGTTGTCTCCTTCTACAAATGAGTAGTAAGTATTCTTCTTACTTCCCAGTCCCTTGAGATTCTTTCGTCTTAGATCGGCTAGGCAGCGCCAAGTACTTGTCGTCGCTTGACATAAAAAACGCGTATTGGCAAGTGCCGGTTGAGGAAACATCCCGTCCCATTACGGCATAACCGCCCCAGGCCGAAGGGTTTTCTAGTTTTTACGCATGCCTTTCAGCCTGCACAGTGCTCCAGCTAAGAAATTCGAAGAACTGAACTGAAAATCACAGAAAAGAAGCAAAAATGTGTGAAAATCTCTCAGAAAATAAACAAAAATACGGGATAACATAACGAATTGGAACCCAGTCGGTAGCACGGTGAGCTCGGCCCCGCTTTCAAAGGCGAAGGTCCCGGGTTCAAATTCGCACTGGGCCAGATGGACCTTTTCACGCGTTTCCTAGTACTGGGGCATCTACTTTCGTGCGGTGATGCCTCGGAAGAAGGAATTAAACGAGAAAGCCATCAAAACAAAACCACACTGATTAATCCTCACTGTTTCAAAAATGTCTTCGTTGTTATCGTCAATACTGTTATCGTTACTGAAAAACCCCCACAGAAAAACCTGCTAATAACCTAGTAGTTGATGCAGGGCAAAAAAAAGCTCCAGCCACGTGACAGTGCGTTATGGATAGGGTCCTCGGAGTAGACCTTGAATCATATTATAATGTGTTCGTCTACCTCGACGACATAATCATTGTCACCACCGACTTTTTCGAACATCTTGAAACGCTCATAGTCTTATGCGGACCGGTATTTCTCGGCGAAATTGGCACTTAAATTGAAAAATGCCTGTGCCATCGCGTCCAAGGTGTGACCACAGACTCAAAGCAACTGGTCTCAGACCAGGGAGTCAAGATTGGTATGTACCACGCTTAAGACCTGAAGGCGGACTCGACAGACCCGCCGACGGTTCCGGACGATTGATCCACGTTTGTGATTACCCCAGGTGGTTGCGGCATAGAATGGGTCACTGATGCCCCTGCATCGGTAGGGTGGAGCTCCCTTCAAAGTCACATTTCCTTGTGCCGACCACAACACCCGTGAGGTCGTAGTGGGAGAGGTTGTCTGGAGTTAGCGCTCTTGGTAATTCTTATTCTACAGAACAAGACAAGCATTTTTGTCTGCCTTTATTCGTGTTTTGTCCCAGTGCAGTTTTCAGTTTTTCGGCTTGAGTTCTTTTCAAGGTCCAGGCTGGATCGGCACGTAGTCAGTGCGCGACTGATTATTTTACTGTTGTTGTAACGTGAGTCAAGGAATTTCAAGGCCTGCGTAACTACCTCTGTGCTGTAGGTATAGTATGTTCACTTGTACTGTGACTCTAGTTGGCTGGGCAAATTTTATACTTTAGCATTGTAGGCTGGTCGCCTTTTTACCTGGTGTGAAACTGACTTCTCTAGAAGTAAAGTTATATTTCTTATCAAATTGATATTTAAATCTTGGAAAACTGACCTTGTCATGCGTGGAAATGCGACTAGAGAAGCGCAGAGCTGTATTACCGTCATTTAGACACCAGAACCCTACGGGGCCGCCTTCAATTTAAATCATCTTGACGGCGGCCATTCAAGGCCGACAAAAACTCGTTCCGCCAAGGTTCAAAACGAACGCAAATTGAAAACTGAAGGTACTCACATGAATTTCGGTCCAATACGCAACTTTGAGCGGCTGGTTTTTTGAAATTCGGTTTAATAAACTTTTTACACGTAAATCTTGCTACAACAGCAGGTCTGCTGGGATGTTCCTTGTCTTGCCAATAGTTCGTCATAATTCGGCGTGTCTTTTCGACTGGAAGAGGGGAAAGGATTGATGATTCCATGGGACCACTTTTTTTGGACGAAGGACTAGTATTTTTTCAGTTTGAATCACGTAAAGTTGAACCGGCTTCGAGAAGTTAGAAATATGTATGACACCTGTCAAATGTGAAAGCTGCTTTGATTTATTTGTTCATTGGCGAAAATTAGAAACAGGTCGAAAAATTACTACATTTTCCAATAAAATGGAAAAAAGCGCCAGACATCACGTCCCGCAAAAATCTTCCGTCTATCTGCAAAGAAAATGCGTAAAAAATGTGTTCCAAAAGTGGTCCGAACGACTTCGTGTCTCTTCGTGAATTATTGTGCCAAATGAAGCTAGAGTAGCCAACCGCAAAGTTTTGGGGATTTTCTATACATATTCAAGATTTGGAAACTTGAAAAAAAATTCACAGCCGACTAGAATCACGGTACAAGTGAACATACTATATCTAAGTGGTTACGGGTCACGAGGGGGCTCTCCCACTGGTCATATGCTGGTCATTCTCTGGTTGGCAAGACCGATGCCGGCCACAATTTGTTTCTGTCGGACCCACTCTGGTCATGAACCGTACCACAGGTGTGTCGTATGTTTGTTTAGTCCCGTTTCTCGTCAGCGGCACACCGTGTCAAGTTCTCCCTGCTTCTGTTTTTCTCTTCTTTTCTTTGAGACAGTCCACTTACTGAAGATCATGTAATGATCTTCGGGGAGGGAAGGGGGGATGTTACGGTCACAATTTTGTTTCATTTCCATTCCCATTTCTATTTCATTGCCCGGTCGGTGTATTCGGTTTTGTATAGGCCATTGAGAAGGTAAACAAAATACTGTTGAGAAAATGTCAAAAAGGGTCACCTTGAATAAGGATTCTTTTTTTTTCGGAAGTTCCTTATCTTTAGGAAAAAGATACTTGGTGTCACTTTTACATTCCCAACTTCGGCACACGTACGTTTTGTTATGAATACAATTTTCTTCACATAAATGTTGATGCCTTCATCGAAAATTCTTGACTAACATATGCGAAAACCACGTTGAAATGCTTGCAATGGATGGGTCGTTCGAAAAGTTTTAGTTTTGAATTTCTTTCCTAAAACGGATCCTGAGGGTATTTACATTTGGGTCATGTTTGATGTTTTGTCAATTCTGATTCCCGGGCGATAATTCGATAATTCTTCGAAGAATTATCTACAATTTAACATCCAATTTCCGACACTTTAAGAATCGGAGAGTCTGGTATTTTTTTTACAGAAATTGAGCATGGTTCAAAATTGAGCTATTCGGCAAATTTACCGTTTTAACCCTGCATTTCAAATAAGTTGCCGACCATTGCAAGAGCTAATGTGACATCTCGTAGACAAAGGAACGCCTTATCAAACATCGTAACCATTTTTGAAATCAGTTAGGTAGTCTTTTCCCCAGATATTTCCATTTAAAGTGAAGTCAACTTTTTGGGTACTGAAATTGTATTACATACATATTTCCGTCGTGCTACTTTTCCTTACGCCGCTATGCTATTCACCAGAATTGTTGGTTACAGACTGGCAAACCTGGCATTTGCGGATGGAAAACTAGCTCATTATAGACCTGGCTCTTTCAAGACAGGTGTCAATGCTTAATTTTTTTGAGGCTACTTCCTGTTCTAGTCAAATCAATTTTTTCGAGAAGCTACAGGATGATTCGCAAATTTTCTTCCCGATTTCCATTCTACACACCAATATAGGTGGCCCGACAAATTGTTTCGAAAAGATCTGACTGTGACCGCTAAGTGTAATGGACCCGAAAAATGAATTCTTCAAACTGAATCTTCCTTTTCTTGAAACAGTCAAGTGAATGTTTCAAAGCTCAGTTCGAACAGAACCTTGGATCAATTTCGCGGCCGTTTTTCAGATTAATCTTTGTTTTGACTCACCGTAATTCTCAGACTTGATTGATACGTGCACTTCAAATCATACTAATCTTCCTGATAAGAATTCCCAAAAGTCGCTTGAAAATCCAGAAAAAAATTCCAAGGAATTTATTGAAATAAGTACCTACCTAGTACTCTAACTCATCTTTCCACTTGAAGCAGAGATCAGAGGAAGATTTCCAGCTCAGTAATGTGTATATTTCAACATTCGGTTTTTCCCTTAGCCTTAGCCAACTTGTTTCAAGTCGTAATTTGTTGTGTTTGAAATCGAAGTTTCCAGAGTGAATTAGGAGCTCAACATTTTCCAAGTCGAGATCCCGAGAAGCTTGTGGTGTGGTGGTCAGCGCGGTCGACTACCACTCCAGAGGTCGCGGGTTCGATCCCCGCCGGGGACGGATTTTCGCCTCGAAAACAATAAGCTTCTTGGTTTAGTTGGAATACTTGCTAAATGCAAGACAAAAACAAATTTCAGAATGTGTGTGTGTGTCACATAGCACGTAAAATACGAACGATGGTGCCGACCCCTTGCGATGTTGGTGGTAGTTAAAAATCCCTACCCTGTGTTGGAACACACAGGGGTTCGGCAAAATTTCCGGTTTAGTGGAGAAAAGCATTAATCGGCGTCCGTGTTGGGCCTCGTTGCGGAAATAGGTGTGGCAGTTTTCAAAATTTGTCTGTGAAAATCCATTTATAAACAAACGCGTCGAAAGCAGCAATGTAAAGCAATCTGATTTGGTTTCAAGTTGGAGAGGAGAATAAATGGTGCCATTAGAAGCTGCTCAGGCGAGATGATAGTTCCAGGGCTTCCAGCGGCCAGGTGCGGATGTAACGTTGCTCCCTTAATTTCTGTCATCATTGACACTCGAAGATTGTGAAATACCTTCAGCTAAAAGGTCATTGTAGACTTGTAGAGTATAAATGAATTGAACTTAAACGTTAAATAAACGAATAAAAAAAGTCGAGATCCAAGCCAAAATCTTCGGTGTTTGAAGTCGAAATTTTGTATTCGTACTCTACAATTCGATTTAGAAGTCGAAATTTCATGATTGACGTAAACGTAAAAGGTTTTTGCATCTGAGGTCGAAATTCCCAGATGGAAGTCGAAGTTTTCCGTGTTGGATCTTTTGTGTTCAAAGTCGAAGTGATTTGTATTTCAAGTCAAAATTTCAAAACAAAGGTCGAAATTTTGAGATCAAAGTTGAAATCTTTCGTGTTTGAAGTCGAAATTTCGTGTTCAAAGCCAACATTTCGAGATTAAAATCGGCATTCTCGTATTTCAAGTGAAAATTTTCAAGTTGAAGTCAAAGTTTTTTGTATTCAAAGTCAAGAATTCAAGATAAAAGTAAAAAATTTCGCATTTGAAGTCGAAGTTTCGAGATAAAGCCGAAGTCTTTCGTATCACACCTTTCGTGTTTAATGCCAGAATAGTTTAAAAATACAGAATAGCTCCAAAACCAACAAAATTATTTTGAACGTGTTGAAATAAATCCAAAAATATAAAGAGAAATAACTGCCAAATTACTGTTTGAAATCTGAAGTTTTAAGTGATGAAAATCGGTTATGTCACCCCAAAACTTTCCCGACTAGTATCCAAGAACCTATGGAAAATTTTGTTCGAAACGTCCCTTCGGGTGGGAAGTTTGATTTAGAGGAAAAGATTGAAAATAATTTGCAAGAAATTGAAAATTGTATCAGGGAAATTTGAATGTTCCGGGAAAACCTCAAATCTTATTCCAAATCATTTTATTGTAAAAATCGTCAATCAAGGCTTCGAACTTTAAACTCCATCATTCAAATCCGGTCTCGAAACCCCAGGCCATTTTATATTTTCACCGGAAAGTTCTTGAGAAATTGGAGAAAAAAAGGTGGAAAATGTTCAAGAACCAATTTACAACAAAAATGGTGAAAATCTGGTCATGGAATTATTAAAAATTGGAAAATTTGCAGTTTTTCCAGAGAGGAAAACTCAAAAACCGTGGATCTGATCTCAAAAGTTTTTCCTCAAAAAATCAATTCAATCTTTTCTCCTACTTTTATTCCCAGCTTGTCTGCACCTGAAATGAATCTTTCGTGGGGCTCACCGCATGTCGAAGTTTGTACAGCATTTTTTTGAAATTTACGGTATGTGCAAATTTCATTTTGAAAAAATTACCTTCGGAAAACCAGAACCGTGTTGATTTTGAAAATAGGCCTACACGACGCCCAATCCAAATCTACTTTCGACGTCATTTGAAATTTTTCAAAGAAAGTCGATCCCCGAGCAGGTATCAATTTTTGAGTGGAGTCCTGCTATAAAAGCGAGTCGTTCTGGTCAAAACCAGGGCGAGAGGCCTTCTCGGGTGACAACGGCCAGAAGAAATTTTAAAAATCAACAATACCTGACTGGAAAATGGCAAAAAACTGCAACTAGAGATATAATTTGACTTTTTCGTTGTGCTGCTTCCTGCCAACTTTAGTTCAAATCCATCGGATAGATTTTGAATAATTAAATGGTGAAGTTTTGAACTTAACCATTTTTTATTATTTGACATATGATAGATAAGGCAATACTTTTTACTGTTCTGGATACAGTTTTTTATGGGCTTTCAAATGACATATTGCAAGTCAAGTGCCGTGAGACATAGCTTCTGACATTTATTGATTGTGACAGTTCCGTTTGACAGATGACAGCCAAAAACTAATGGGCTCGGATTTCAAGCCGATCAGGTCAACTGTTCGGTGGTTATCGTGAGAGATTACAGACATACTCGTTTTGGGGGACCTCAAAATGGATATATCCGGTGGAATCTCAATACTTTTTTTCTGTACGATTACAATACTTCCCCTTCCATGTTGGTAGGGGGTCGGGAGAGTAAAATTAAAATTTTGAAATGTAAAGTCCAAGGTTTTTGTTGTGGAGTCGAAATTCCGTGGTTAAAGTCGGAACGAAAGATCAAAATCGAAGTCGTTCGTGTTTGAAGTCAAAATTTCGTGCTTAAAATAGGAATTTCGATATTAAAATTGGAGATTGTCATGTTCAAAGTCACTATTGCGAAGTAAAAATTCAAGTTCTTTGTGGTAAAAGTCAAAAATCTCCG
Source organism: Anaspis maculata (assembly GCA_949128115.1). Taxonomy (NCBI): domain Eukaryota; kingdom Metazoa; phylum Arthropoda; class Insecta; order Coleoptera; family Scraptiidae; genus Anaspis; species Anaspis maculata. Next base: position 78,167,826 of record OX421964.1, on the reverse strand, counting down.
TTTTTGAAGTCAAGTTTTCTTGTTGAAATTCATAGTTTTCGTATTTAATCAAGTCGAAATTTGATTATTGAAGTCGAATATCGAAGCCGTATTTGAAGTTTTTTCGGAACTTTCCGTGTTAGATCTTTCGTATTCGACGTCAAAATCTTCAATGTTGAAAGTCGAATTTTTGTATCTTGAGTCAAATATTCGAGATTAATTTAAAGTTTTCCGTGTTTTAAGTTCAAGTTCCAGATTAAAAGTCAAAATGTGTCGGATTCTAAGTCTAAAAAGTCAAAGTCAAGACTGTTTCAAAGCCACAATTTCGTGTTTGGAGTGGAATTTTCGAGATAATACAATAAGTCAAGCTTTTCGTGTTTAAAGTTAAAATTTTGCAATAAAAGTCGAAGTTTGTCAGTTTTGAAATCGAAATTTCGAGTTGAATGTCGAAGTTTTCTTGTTTCGAGTCGGAAGTTTTGAATGATAGAAATCAAAATTTCGCCATAAAAAGTCAAAGGTTTAATGAAGTAGGAATTTCCTGCTTGAAGTCGGAATGTCAAGATCATAGTCGAATTAGTTCGTGTTTGAAGGCGGAATTTCACCATTAAAAATGGTGGCTGGCAACCGAACCGGTTTTGGAAGCCGGCTCCGAAAACCGCGGTTCTGATGATAGCTGAAAACCGGCTTTCAGAGCCGACTTTCGAGACCGATTCTTCGAGCCGCCTGTCGGAGTCGGTATTCGGAGGCGGCTGCCAAAACCGGTATTCGGTGCGGTTCCAAGTGTCGGTTTTCGAAACCGGCTTTCAACACCGGTTTTATCGAAACCGGTTCTCATTTTTCCCGGCGGGAGATTTTTATACTTACATCAATTATTATGTGGAGGGTGTAAAGTGTGTTCAATCTGAAGGTTGAAGGACGAATCAGAGAGCTTCCTACTTCCGAAGAAAGCGTTTGTTTGTGAAGAGTATCATTTTCTAGCGAGTTAATAAATAGTTTATTGAGACATCCCAATTTTATTTCACGAGAATAATCTTCAGTGGCACCAAAGATTATAACTAAGACAAGCGCAGCAATACATTATTCAAGAAGTGTTCAAGAAAGCAAAAAAAATTGATCTCAAAGCGTTAAAATTTACGCCACGTCACGGTTCAGTGAGCTCCGATTACGAATCAACATAATATAATTGAAACATTCAAGAATAGCAATTTCGATGTTTTATCATCTGGCTGGAGATAGATCGCACCTTTGGACATAAACAACGTTTGCGTTATTCTGAGTTATAAATTATAATATTTCAATAAATCCTATACTGTTCCAACGTGATTCATTAATGACAATAATTTTACAGCTACACCTACGTGGGAATTTCACTATTATTTGCTGTGCTGCCAACTAAATATACCACAGCGATTAAATTTTTCAGATTACCTGGTATTACACGCTTCATTTGAGTCATCTTGCTGTCTACATGAAATAAAATAAACTATAAAACTCAAACTTATGTATAGGTAGGTAGGTACTTTACTGCGCATCGAACCTAAACCAATTCATTCATTTTTTTTTCACCAATATTTGCCAATTTAGGTATACCGGCCTGTAATACTGGGTTTATAGTACGCGATTAAAACCACGCTTTGATCTCTCATTGGTGCATCTAAAACTTGCATATGTTCCTATTTAGCTTTGACAAACACCCAAAGACAAATATTTATGCAATTAACTGAAAGGCTTATGCAACGTTAACGTCGTAAATCGTAATTACAATAAAAGCAAGCTCGAAATTTCCAAGCGCTCGCAGGTGTGGGAGATCTGATTTGACATCTGACACACTCATCCTCGGAAAGGATCAAGTGTGAACAGATAATTTTTATCGGTGTATATTGCAATTAAACTTATCTGCTACTTTAAATAAAAAAATCTTTCGAAACAGTCCCCCTTTCTAGGTCAATTTTTGTGTTGATGCAATCGCACGAAACGGCTAGACTATGCAGTTTTTCTGTACAAAATCTAAATTATTTGTATCCGACGCATAAGTGGATTGGAAGAAAAAATTTCAATAACAGATATAAGTGAGGAACGTGAATTATTCAATGTGGAAAACTCACAGCGGATTCGGTAACGCTGGCATTTCCGCCGTCCGTCGCCATAAATTTCCACCTCTTTATGTGTAAAAGCGAGTGCAAAAGAGAAAATGCCATGTTCCTTATATCCAATTGCTTCTCGCTTATATTTATTACCTTTGGAATGAATGGTTGTGTAGTGATAAAACCGAGGATAAAACTATGCTTTAAAAAATTAATACAAGCACCAGTAAGTACTTGCATGACCACAGTGTGTAGTCTCTTGAATTTTGGACCGTGTGTATTCACGCTCAAGTACAGCACTTTTAAAGAAACAGTGATTTTTTTCAAACATAACTTACTGCGTTTTTAAAAAAATCGCCCCAGCCTACTGAAATAAACTGCTCCTCAACAATGAAAGTGTCACAAAGCAAAAATTCACCCAATTTTGAACCGCTGGTGACTTTTGATTGGCACAACGATTCTGATTTTGTTAAAAATACTGAATAGCCCAATTTTCTGGCCATCTTTCTTGTCAATATGAAATGCATAGAGCCTTTCATGAAATTTCTACAGGGTGATGAACAAAGCAGTGCAAAATTGATGGAAGTTCAACATACCCCCGTTTTCGTAAAAACAATTTTTCAGGACCATTAACACCAAAATGAAGAATGATGCGTTCCCTCGAAACGGTTTTTGAATTTTCGGGATTCCAGTCGAAAAATCTGTTGTGGGGCGACACAAAACTTTCCCGGCGGTATCCAGGGACGTCAGTGATGATTTGAATTCGAGCGTCCCTTCAGAAAAATGGGATTTAATCGAGAAGTTGATTGGAAAGGTTCTAGTGAGTTGAGCGTTTAACAAGCATCCTGCATCCATTGTTGGACCGACAGAACTAGTGACAGGTTCTTAGGTTTCCACGGTGATGAAATATTTCGAAAGGTAGAACTAGGAAGCTAACTGTTGTGATATCTCAAGAATGCAATGCTAGTTCCTTATTCCAATTTTTGTTTCTACTTAAGACATAATGATGAAATTACACAAACTTGACTGGGAACTTTCTGCATCTGTGTGTCAAATTTCTACTCTATATCTTTAAATTTAGAGCTTGGGCAGACAAGCCCAGACCCAATGTGCCATCTGAGGGTTTCCAAACTAAATCATCTACCCAAAGTCTAATCAGGTCATTCCAGGCTGAACTTATGCTTTCGTACCTGATTTCGATTTAATCCGATCAACAATTTGGTAGTTATCGTGGCAGAACCGTTTAATTTGCGCGATCGCATTATGAAGTAGGTACAAGACGATAATATAATTCAAAAGCTAGTACTAGAGGAAGTTAACTGTTGTGATATCTCAAGAATGCAATGCTAGTTCCACACAAGGGGGTTTACACAGCCCCAAACAACACCTGAAGACACAATTAATCGGGGCGCACTGTTGCCTTTAATGATGCAACCTGAATTATTGTTTGAAAAATAACCGGTGAAAATCAGTCGCGGATTGAAGACCTGGGGCAGAGTTCTAATTGATTGCAATTCAGGGCCTCCAAGTGGTGACCTGTGGAATGAGACTTCGAGCCCATCAAGAAGTTAGGTCCGAACCACACCTGAAGGCACGATAGTTCTGGAAACTAAAAAAAAAGGGGGGCTCAGTGGGGCTTCAAGAGACACCCGTAGACACCAGGAGCCTAGAGGGCTTTTCAACGAACCCAAGAAGACACAAGGCCGCAGTTTTGGCCTAAAACGGCAAAATCTGATAGACACAGATGGGGGCCCCATCAGGGCCTTGAACAGCAGACACCATGGGGATGGGGCCCTGGTACCGAATCAAATAAGGGAACTGCACACATTACAGTTTGTACATATACGTCAATGGCATGAGCATACTGGAGTTGCTAAAGCTACAGAAAACACAAGGGGGTTTACGGAGCCCCAAACAACACAAAGGATCGGTTCGCACTGTTGCCCCAAATGATGCAAGAAGATACAAAAGAAAACACCGAGAACCTGCCGAGAACAGCGTTCATGTTGTCACTTTGACATTGATACGATTCGTAACAAAAACGTAGTTACCTACCGGTTTGGTTGCTATGTTGCTAAAAAAATTAAATAGGCCAAAAATCGAGGAACAGGCAAGCGAGGCTGGAATCGGCTAGGAAAATTTTTAACAATCCATAGCGCTTGTCCGGAAAACGGTGGGAAACTCCAACTTCAGCATTAGTTTGATTCTTTAGTAATGTTGCTTCCTGCCGTGTCTGGTTCACATCTGTCGTATAGATTTTGAATAATTAAATGGCAAAGTTCCAGACTTTGATATTTTTTATAATTTGACAGACAACAGGTAGGAAAATACTTTTAACTGTTCTGAATACAGTTCTTCAAGGGCTTTCAAATGACATATCGCAAGTCAAGTTCCGTGAGATGTAGCTTTTGTCATTTTCTGATAGTGACACTTTTGTTTAACAGATGACAGCCAAAAACTAATCCGGTCATTCCAGGGCGAAACCATGTCTGCATATCAAATTTCAAATCGATCGGATAAACGGTTCGCCAGTTATCGTGGAAGATCACACACACACACACATACACATCCACAGACAGACATCTTCTGGAAATGGTCTTAATCGACTTGGGGGACCTCAAAATGGATATATCCGGTGAAATCTCAAAACTTTTTTTCTGCACCATTACAATACTTTCCCTCCATGTTGGTGGGGCCGGGAAAGTAACAGCCAAAATGTGATTTTTTTATTGTGAATACTGTACAGGGTGATCATTTGAAAACTATCCACCTGCAATAACTCCCGATTCCTAGTGAATATTTCTTCGAGCAAAAACAGGTCGATTTCTATATCAAAGGGGACATCTAAAACACATTGGCAAATTTCTATCTTCAGACCCCTCGCCTCCACTCAGCCCAACTATGAAATTTCAAATGACACCAACCTACCTTGCGATAATCAAATTCAAATTGAAAAGAATAGAATTTTTTCTGACGAAAATATTTTCAAAATTTTTAACCCCACCTTCCTTCTCCCTAAAAATTCTCTGACGGTCCTATTGGTAATTCTGGACCCCTCAATTCTTTCCAATTCAGTCAGTGTCACCATAGAAATCATCGAAGAAAAGAATTTTCGGTGGAAAAGTGCTACCCAAATTGACCCCTTTGCTCTCCCCCACCTCAATACAACTTCAAAATTTAACAGAACACCACCTACTTTGTGATACATCAAGTTAAAGGGAATTGGATTCTCTTTCCGAAAACATTTTTTTTGAAATTTCCAACAATCTCTCCAAATGAATTAGACATTTTGAGTATGTATTATGTGAGGAAAATAGAGGGTTTTAAAAATGTTGAGAAAATGTTGTTCAAGGAGAGAATTTGATTTCCTTCAATTTGATGTATCACAAAGTAGGTATTGCCATTTTCGATTTTTAAGATGAGGTGGGGGGAGCGAAAAGGTGAAATCTGGGTGGCATTTTTTTCACAAAAATTATCTCTTCCAACTCTATGCAGGATGACGTTGACTGCATTGGAAAGAATTGAGAGGTCAAGAATAATAAATTGGACACTCAGAAAATTTCAGGAAGAAGGAAGGGGGTGGGGTTGAAATGTTATAAATATTTTTTCGGGAAGAGATATACAGATAGACGAGCAGATAGACAGATCTTATTGACCGAATCCCATTTAGGGGACCAACATTTCAAGAAATGATACCAAACATGCCATTGTTTTGAAATTTAAAGTAAAGGCAAAAAATTCCATAATGGCGGAAATGTGGTCAATCCAATTTTAATGACGTAGTCCCATGCTTAGACCAGTTCTAAGACTCGGTCCTAGATGTCCTCCTGAAACACAAATCCACCTGTTTCGGCGTTTTCCTGTGAAAAATTTTGGCGGCGAGAAATCCGGGGTGGAAAGTTTTCAAATGAACACCTGTACATCAGGGTGGCCCAAGGCCCAACGAAAGCACAACAGAGAGGTTTTTGGGCATTTGAAAAAAGTTCGGACAGGTCGATTTTGATATTGAGGAGGACATCTGAAACATACACTGGCGAATTTATAAATTTGACCCTCTCACCCCCACCCACCCCAACTTCGAAGTTTCAAATGACACCACCCACCTTGCGATACATCAAATTGAAGAGAATTGAATCATCTTTCTGGAGAAATATTTCTATAATTTTTATCCCCACCCCCCTTCTTCCTAAAATTGTCTGAGTTTCCACATAATATTCTTGACCTCTTAATTTTCTTCAGTACAGTCAATGTCATCCTGCACAGCATTGAGGGAGAAAACTTTCTGTGTAAAAAGTGCCACCCAAGCTCTTCAATTTGGAAGAAAAAGTTACTCTTGCAAAATTTTGATTAGAGGCTTTATTTTCAAGATATTTGGGTTTGAAAAATTGTAAAACAACACGAAATCGCCACTTGCCAGGGCAGGGCAAAACACCCAGAAAACTCATTCCAGTTGACGAATCATGGGTTTTCATGAATTTTTAGCGCATTTTCCATCTTGATGAAAATCGCTATTGCAACCGCTTTGTCCGTCCGTCCGTCCGTCCGTCCGTCCGTTCCTTGAACTCCTCCCAAACTAGACGACCTAGCTTCCTAATTTTTTCGCTGTTACATAGCTGCCACTCCCAAAGGAGGGCTAGGCTATATTGGATGTCTATATTGCGCCGCCAACATAGAGAAAACCGCCCCCGATAAACTTGAAATAACATAATATTGCACTTTCTACCAGACCTGAAGCTCTGGTGTTCTCATTTTTTAAATAATACATAGTTGCCACTTATAAACGTAAGCCAAGAAACATTCCGTCTTCCAATATGCGCCGCCGACATGAAAAAACTGATAAAAACCGCCCCCAATCACTTTGAAATGAAAAACATAAACCCGAAGACATAGCGATCTGATTCTTTCGGTATATAAATAGCTGACTAAAAATGGGAAAGGATAGGCTACTTTTGGTTAGTCGCCGCCCCCAGATTCCGCCCCCAAACGATAAAAAGTGCAACTTTCACAAAAAATGTTACTGATTGAGATGTTCCCTTTGACATTCAGGAACTGCCAACTTGAATTGTGCAACATTTGCTCAGCCGAACACTGCCGCTCCCACACGCCGCCCCCAAAGTGAGAGATAAATGAAAAACATGAACCCAAAGACATAGCGAGCTAAGTTTTTCGCTATATGGATAGCTGACTAAAAATGGAGAAGGATAGGCTATTTTTAATATGGCGCCGCCTCCAGCTTCCGCCCCCAAAAGAAAAAAAGTGCAACTTTCAACAATTTTCACTGATTTAGCTGATGATGTTACCTCGAACATTTAGAAACTCTTGACTCAAACTGAGCAAGAATTTCTTTCCCAAACTCTGCCGCACCCACACGCCGCCCCCAAAGTGAGAGATAAATGTAAAACATCAACCTAAAGACATAGCGATCTAATTCTTTCACTATATTGATAGCTGACTGAAACTGGAAAAATATAGGCCACTTTTGATTAGCCGCCGCCTCCAGCTGCCGCCCCCCCCAAAAAAAAAAGGAACTTTCACAATTTTCACTGATTGTCATATTTTCCTCTCATTTAGAAACTCCCAACTCAAACTGTGCAACAGTTACTTTGCCGAATGCTGCCGCCCCCACACGCTGCCCTCAAAGTGAGAGATGAATGAAAAACATAAACCCGAAGACATTACGATCTAGTTCTTTCACTAAATGGATAGCTAACTACAAATGGGAAAGAATAGGCTACCTTTGACATGGCGCCGCCTCCAACTTCCACCCCCAAAAGAAAAAAAGTGCAACTTCCAATAATTTCCACTGAATTACATTTTAATGTTACCTCAAACATTCAGAAACTCCCAACTCAAACTGTGGAAGAATTTCTTTGCCAAACTCTGCCGCTCCCACACGCCGCCCCCAAAGTAAGAGATAAATGTAAAACATAACCCTCAAGACATAGCGATCTAATTGTTCCGCAATATAGATAGCTGACTAAAAATGGGAAGAGAGGCCACTTTTGATTAGTCGCCGCCTCCAGCTCCCGCCCCCAAACAAAAAATGCAACTTTCACAATTTTCACTGATTGTCATATTTCCTTAAACATTTAGAAACTCTTAACTCAAACTGTGCAACAGTTACTTTGCCGAATGCTGCCACCCCCACACGCTGCCCTCAAAGTAAGAGATAAATGGAAAACATAAACCCGAAGACATAGCGATCTAATTCTTTCGCTATATGGATGGCCGACTAAAAATGGGAAAGAATAGACTACTGTTGATTAGTCGCCGCTCCCAGCTCCCGCCCTCGAACAAAAAAATATATTGATGAGTGAAAGAATTTTCATTCAGATCTATTTCATTGGCAAGTACCCCATTCTGATAACACAATATCACAATCGAGATCACAATGAGTTTCGAATGAAGAAAGTGGACAAGGAATGGTGTTTCTCCTTCAACCAAATTTCTTTACGTTCACAATATGCCTCTTTGAGAAAATGCGCTACTGAGACTCACGCACGTGAAGGCATACTCACTTGTTATTTCTAGATCTAGGAAAGTGGCGATTTTGAGATGTTTTCCAATGTTTCAATCCCAAATATCTCGGAAACGAACCTTTTAATCAAAATTTTGCAAAAGTAACTTTTTCTTCTAAATTGAACGTAAAATCTGAAAATATCAACAATTTTGAAAAATAATTAGGGGAGATAAAAATAGGGACGAAAATAAGGGACAGTCTCCTATTATCTACACCCCCAGAAATTTTTGATGAATTGTGGTATTATTATTCGATAAAGACTCATGTGACTAAGCTTTAATTAAAATTTGATCAAAATCGGTCAAACGGTTCAAAATTTACGGTAAAAAAAAACATTTAAAAAAAGTCAACTTCAACATCATAAAAGTTGAGGGATTCTCGTAATTCTCAACTTCAACACCCTGTATCTTTTAAAGGAAGCATTTTAGGACAATGAGTTTTTTGTTCTTTCGGTTTCATTTTTGATGGGGAATCATACCTCAAAGTTGATAATAACCAGACCCGAACACCCTGTATGTAAATCTAATGACGCATTAAGACTTTTGTAGAAACGTGAGAAATCAACCACAAATTGAAATAAGCGAAAAATCATTTTAATATGGGAATCAACTCAGCTTTTCATCCTGATTTTGAATATATGTCACACTTCATAGGTTAATCAACGGAACACTTGTGAAAAAATTATTGAAGTTCTAAAAAATATCTAAAAATAATTTTTTTTTCGAAAGTCACTCGAAGAATTTTTCATCATTTTAGTGAAATGTATATTATTATAGTTTAAAACTTTCACCTAACTTAACTTGACTCCACAGACTGTGGAAAAAATATTTTTTCGATATTTTTTAAAAGTTTAGCAAATTTTTTATCAACAAAATTTTCCACATGTGTTTTTTAGATCACCCTATCAAGTGTGAAATAGAAATACATATACTTATATTCAGGATAAAAAGCGGACTCGATACCCATATTAAAATACAGGGTGTTCAATTTTGGGGAAATTTTTGATGCTTCACCCTGTAAGCGATATACCTACCACAGAAAATTTTAGTGGACAGATTCGGAATCTACGGAAAAAATCAAGCAGGGATCATTTTTTATTTTTAAAATGATGTTCGAAGGGAAGTCTCCAAGGTAGAGATGGAGAAGTTCCGGCCACTTCCAAAGACCTGATGATACCGGAACCGGAACCGAATCTCAGTGGCCGGAACTGGACCGGATCGCTGGATCTTAGGTAAAATTTCGCATAGGTTTCTTCCGCACAAATGACCGATTAGCGACAAGTTAATGAAAAGTATGTCGATGGCGAAGAACAGCAACCTTCTATGTCACCATTTGCAGAAAATCAACAACCTCCTATGTCAATTTCAGCAAAGTTGAAAATAGTGAATCAAACGATCGCCACTCCAGCCTTTAATCGACTGACAAAACCTCCGATTCCAATTAAGGCTAATTCGTATGTCAAGTTCAAAATATCAACCTTCTATGTCAGACAAAGAAGGTTTTTGCAGAAAATACGATGACAAGGCAGAAGATCAAACCTTCTATGTCAAAGATGAGAGGTTGTTGCACAAAATTTCAACAACAAGAAGGGAAAAAACCTCCTATGTCAGACAAAAAAAGCTGCCATAAGCTTCGATGTTCAGAAATTATCTCGAAAATATGAATATATTGCTGATAAAACCGTCTATGTCACGTTTCATAAATCTATGTAACGTGACGTATATTAAATTTAGTGAATAATATCAAATTTTATATCCCATTATGTCACCTTAATTTATAGTGAATATTATTTGAACTTAAAATGGAAGAAAATAGAGTACATCACGTTTAAAGTACAATTTTGTTCCTCCTGAAAAGTACCCATTTTTGACATAGGGGCTTGCTGAATTTCTGCAAACGGTGACATGGAAGGTTGCTGTTCTTCGCCATCGATGTGTGAATATTATACATAGAACTACTACTTGAAATCAAAGACAAAATTTTGAAAAATTAAACAACTAACCACGGGTTCCACCAAAAAATTTAAGAGCGGTTTAAGCTAAACCGAGATTAAACGGATTTTTTTCTGGTCAATGTGGGTAGATTCATTTTGGAAAATACGTTAAATCGCAAGTATACCACCCTTTAGTTAATTACTCAGCGTGAAACCTGAATTTACATTGATCATTTGGCCGGAATCCATCAAAATAAATCTCGAGTTAGCTATCAGCTGGTTAAATATTTTGGTGGAACCCACGGTAAAAGTTTAGTTAGTGTGCTGTGTACTGTTTTCAAAAACTATTTCGATATTGAGTGTTTTATTGCAATGAAGATGTATACAAATTAATGGTTTTTCTCTCCCTCTCAATCGCTTCGTATTTGTGTTCTTTACGACCACTTAAGCTCAGTTCCACAAAAAAGATGATCACCGATCAAGGCTGATTGCAGTTTAACTGAACATTTTTCAGTTAAGATCATCAGATTATCCACAAAAAATGCCTGAAATCTGTACTAGACCCATCATATTTTCATTATTGACAGATAAACCAGCATTTTCATTGATCAGTAAGCTACAAATTGACAAACAAAAATCGCGAATCAACTGATCTCGAATGATTTTTTTTATGGAACCCAGGGTTAGAGTTAGTGAGGGTACAAAAATTGTAATTTTTTTAGATCAGGCCGGATCCACATCGAAATACGGCCAGACCGTATATGGATTCGGTTCGGTCCGTATATTTTAACATTATTATAGAGATAAGTACCTAGATCCACAAAAATTAGCAATGTTTTTTGTATAGTATTGTTGGTAATGGCAATGGCGCTACAGATCCAAATAGTCATTTTTCTTTCAATTTTCTGAAAAATCTCAAAAAGCAATCTTTAGCAATGGAGACTGTTAGGCCGATCCGGTGTTTTGGCTAGCTTGAGCCTGCCACACTGAAATTATGTCTACGTACCAAATTCTAACTTAAGAGTCCTCTGTACGCTTGAAGCAGCTCCGACTAAAAGGCCTCTAAATCGAAGGCGGTGATTTTCTTTCAACTGGTATTCGGTGATTACACTTCATATCTCCATAAAAACATGCGAGAGGAAAAAAATCCGAGAAAAGCCGATCACAGCCGAAGATAGTACAATTTTACGGGCGCCATCCTAGGGCCCTTATTTCACTTGAAAGAAAATTCTTTTTTGCAAGGAGGACTCTCTACAGTATTCTGCACCAACGTACCGGGTGGTTTTCCAATAAAATATCTGGAGCCAAAGTTATTTGGCTGTGAAAATTATTAAGAAATGCTCAAAAATTTGGAGCTTTATATCTTGAGCTGAAAGTTTTTTACTGAAAAACCACCCGGTACGATTGTGCAGAATACTGTTGAGAGTCCTCCCTGAAAAAAGGATGTTTGTTTCAAGTCAAATAATAGCCCTAGGGTGGCGCGCGTAAGATTTGACTATCTTCGGCTGTGATCGGTTTTTCTCGGATTTTTTTCCGTTAACATGTTTATCTAGAGATATGAAGTGAAATCTCCAAATGCCAGTTCAAAGAAAATCACCGGCTTTGATTTAGAGGCATTTTAGTTGGAGCCACTCTGAGCGTACAGAGGACTCTTAACTTAATCGGATCAACGGCTCGGCAGTTATAATAATAATAAAAGTCTTTATTCATCTTGAGCGCCTCAAAACGGATAATATTATCATCAATATTATTTTGTAAGTATTCATCTGGATTTTATTTTCTGTACAATTACAACAACTTTCTTCCCGTGTGGGGACCGGAAAAGTAGAAAATGACGTGTATGACAGGTGCTTCTAAACTTTGGGCTTGGACCACTACTGTTAGGCACCACATACCTATGTGGCTGATAGCTAGGCCTTAATAAGACTACTGAAGCCCAATTATATGAATTAAACCAATTATTAGGCATTGATATCTCAGGATCTCACCTTTAGGGTCACCGGCTCTTCAATACCGAACAAGCAAGCCAGTAGATGTAATAACAATAACTATTTATTATAGTGTCTATTCATTATTGTTTCGTCAAACGCCAACCCGTCAAACGCCAACCCGTCAAACTGACAACAGCTTGGGTGGCTTTGCCGATTGCCGAAGCCGAAGAGTGTGTATATCCCATACACTTTCTATTTTCAGTAGAATGACTTTTTGGAGCAAAAATAAAGTGACAAGCTGAGGGGCTACGGCTACGGCTGATGGCACCTGCAAAGTTTTGGAGCGAAACTATCAGCAGCCATCGGCCGTATTCTCCCATCTTGTCACTTTATTTTTGATCCAAAAATTCTACTGAAAATAGAAAGTGTATGGGATGTAGGTACCGTATGATCAAAAAATTTTCTACTTGCGGTAGGCTGTGGTCTGGTCATTGGCAGACAAACGAGGCTGATTTTGGCCAGGCCACAGCCTACCGCAAGTAGAAAAGTTTTTGATCATACCATAGAGTCATACGGTCATACGGTATTTTTTAGCAGCTACCCAAACTCAGCCTGGCAGCCTGCTTGATTCACGTTCGTGCGATTTTTTAATGAATCGCAACCGCACTACTGCTCGTAATAGATTCGGATTCGATTGAAACCCTGAGAATAAATTACAGGTTCAACGTAAATTCAAATTTTAACGTCAACTCCGGCCATAACCTACGCCAAAAGACTTCGGGAAAAGCGAAAAACCGTCGGACTGCTCGCAAGGTCGCAGGTGCCTCGGAGTTTTCCCGCGTTACACAAAGCCGCCTGTTTGATATTATGCATTTCGAATGACTCGTCATTTTCTCTACGGCCTTTTACTCCTTCAACTATCCCCTTGAACAACACTTGAATCTTGAATATCATACCTATTGCTTAATCCTTTTACTGTTAGATATCTCGATACTTTCATGCCTCGCTTGTGCAGAACTTGACGGCTAATGTCAAGGCCAACGCAGTTTATATCCCGCAACCCGCAAGCTAAGCCTTTGAGGTGTTGTTGAGGTATCACTTAACGGAATCAATTTATTAGCAGCTCTGTACAAAACGGCCGCTTTGTTCACTTGAACGCATATTCTATGCACCACAAAAGACGGTTTTGTTACATCATTAAATTTGGTGGCGGAATGAGAGAGGGGTCACCAGGGGTGATGATGAACACACGACAGGAATCTTCCATGAGCTGAGCCAAATACACGATAAAAAGCGAGATAAACCATCAGCAGCGTAACCAGCGTAACTAATCTATCACAAGGATTTTTCGGACGAGTCATAACCTAAAACGGACGGTCAGAACGGCGAGGATTCCGGGGAATTTCCGGCGTGCCAGTCGATTTTTCGAATCCAGTTACCTTAGGCGGCGGCTGTCATCTTGCCGGGGTGATTGGACGCCGATTTCGGCGGCGGCTAGATGCGTTCGGGGCACTTTTTGCGTTTGTTCGGACACGACATAACACTGGCACGCACGAAAATCGCTGGAGCACTCATTCACTGGACTGGAGTGAACTGTCAGTGGTGCAATGACGAAATCTGACATGTGTGTGTTTTGTGCCGAATTGCCGTCAAGTCGGGAAACGTCTTGGCATCGGTTTGCGTCCGTGCTAAGCGGGCGCGTTTCAGGTGGCGCCACTTTCCAGAGCCGTCTTTGGCGCTCAATAACAAAGTTCAAAACTTGAGTAGGTACCTAACAATCTATGCCTAACAACCTCCAGTGCCAGTGGTTAGGTACGGTGTACGGTATATGATTTTTCATTCTAAAATGATTTTCCACTTATTTCAATTTATGGTTTCACGTTTCTACAAAAGTCATAATGCGTCATTATAAATTTACTTATACAGGTGGTCCATCCTAGCGTAATTATCCCATAGCGGTCTTACCGTTCAAGATAGAGAAAAAGATGCGGAAGAGAAGTTATATGGTTTGATGCAACCTATAACCTAAAATTATTACAGCCTACAGGTGTTCCATTTTGACGGGATCAACGAAACGTCAATTTTTTTTAAATAGAACACCTATATTTTTTTGCATTTTAATGTTTAACTTTTTTCAACTGTCTTATGCCCGTATTTTTATTTTTCCAGTGTGTGGCAGTGCTACGCTACCAACTTAAAATTAAAAACTAAAAAAATGGCATTTTCACAGTTTTATTGAAAAAATTGTAGCGGCCTTGCTTTTCAAAACTTGGGGATGAAACTTGACATGGTGATAGTCAAGTCAAAGACCAATACGCGAATGTCAAAAAATTGCGATTGCTTGATACAGGGCGTTCACAAAAAAAACAATGAACTTTATAATTTTCAAAGTATCATAACTCATTTTTTTCAAATAGCATGCCCCTAACCCTAATTTTATAAATTAATAAATGAATAAATACTGTTTATTGCCTTGAAGTTATATAGCTGATAGCTACTCTGATAGTTTTTTTATCCTCTTTCATTTTTACTAGGGGTACCCTCCCCTAAAAAACTTCATTTTTTTCGAGAAAGTCGGAAAATTTCACGAAATTTAGTATTTTTTTGTTTTTTTGCTTCAAAAATTGAGTTGGCCGTGATGAATGACGACAGACAAGCCAAAAAGTACGCAACTCTCAATTAGTCAGTCTGAATACTCTGAATATTGTCGAACAAATAAAAATGACTTCACGCGAGAGGAAATGATTGATATGATATTCTGGTAATAATCCAGATATCCAGAATCCCACTTTGTTTTCTTTTTGCGTTGAAGCCATTTTTTTTTTCGACAATATTCAGACTGACTAACTGACAGCTGGGTACTATTTGGCTTGCCTGTTATTCATCACGGCCAACTCAATTTTTGAAGAAAAAACAAAAAAGAGCAAATTTTGTGAGAATTTCCGATTATCTCGAAAAAAAAAAGAAGTTCAAAGGTAGGTTCCCCCTAGTAAAAATGAATAAGGATGAAAAAGCTATCAGATAACGTTATAAAATTGGGAGCATGCTATTTGAAAAAAATGAGTTTAGTATGATACTTTGAAAATCATAATGTTTGATGTTTTTTTTGTGAACGCCCTGTATCAAGAAATCGCAATTTTTCGACATTGGGATATTGGTCTTTGACTCGATCATCACCACATCAAGTGTTATCTCTTAGTTTTGAAAAGCAAGGCCGCTACAATTTTTTTAGGAAAACTGTAAAAATGCGATTTTTCTAGTTTTCAATTTTTAGTTGGTAGCGCTGTCACACAATTGGAAAACAAAAATACAGGCATAAGACAGTTGAAAAAGTTCAACATGAAAATGCAAAAAAATATAGGGTGTTCTATTTAAAAAAATTGACGTTTCGTTGATCCCGTCAAAATGGGACACTTGTATAACTGAAAATAATCTTAGGTTATAGGTTTCATCAAATCATGTAACTTTTCTCTTACATCTTTTTCTGTATCTTGAACGGTATGACCGCTATGGGATTGTGGCGGCTCTCATGTGGGCATGTGACGGGGGAACTGTTGTCTCCCTCGATAGCTTAGTGGTCAGAGTATCCATCCGGCAAATGGAAGACCCGGGTTCGAGTCCCGGTCAGGGTAGACACTTTTTCTCCGTCACATCGCGTCATAAATGGTGACCCCAAACAAAAGCAGCACGCACGCAACATGCAACTCAAACAAACAGGTACAAAGCAAGCAATGACGCACATGCAGAAGACAAAGAGGTACAAAGCAAGCAACAAACAAGTAAACAGCACCGCCACTCTCTGTTCTACGTCCACCCACGTCCTATCCGTCGCCCTAGGTGGGGGGTACTAAACAACGGTCAATGATCCATAAGTACGGCGAACGCAGGGGTACATACGAGACAAACGACGTCTCTGGAGGGGGAGTACTGTGGCGGCTCTCATGTGGGCATGTGACGGAAGAACTGTTGTCTCCCTCGATAGCTTAGTGGTCAGAGTATCCATCCAGAAAATGGAAGACCCAGGTTCGAGTCCCGGTCAGGCCACCTGTATAGGGTGGCCCAACGAAAACACAACAGGGGGATTTTTGGGCATTTCACCCAATTGTTTTGAAAAAAGCTCAGACAGGTCGATTTTTTGTATCGAGGGGGACATCTGAAACATACATTGGCCAATTTCTCTTTTCAACCCCCTCACCCTCTACCCATCTCAACTTCAAAGTTTCAAACGACACGACCATCTACTTTGCGATACATCAAATCAAAGACAATCAAATCCTATTCCTGGAAAAAATATTTTCAAAATTTATTACCCCCCCCTTCTTCCTAAAATTCTCTGACTGTCCCCTTTTATATTTTCGACCCCTCAATTCTCCTCAATTTAATCAGCGTCACTCTAAATAGCATTCAAGGAGAAAATCCGAGAGAAAATCTTTGGTGGAAAACAGTGCTACCCAAATTCACCCCTTTCCTCTTCCCCACCTCAGCTTCAAAATTTAACATAGACAACACCTACTTTGTGAAACATCGAATTGAAGGGAATTTAATTATCTTTCTGGAAACAATTTTTTCAAAATTTTCAACCCCCAATTCCCCTAATAAATTGAACATTCGGAATATTTTGAATAAGGGGGCTTTTTGAATATTCCGAAAATATTTTATTCAGGAAGAGAATTCAATTCCCTTTAAATTGACGTATCACAAAGTAGAGGTAGGTATGTAGTGTCATTTTAGATTTTGAATAAGTTGGGGTGGGGAAAGTGAAGGGGTGAATTTGGGTGGCACCGAGGGTGGCACTTTCTACACAGAAAATTTTCTCCCTCAATGCTGTGCAGGATGACGTTGACTGTACTAAAGAGAATTTAGAGGTTAAGAATATTACATTGGAAACTCAGACAATTTTACACATTTTAATTGTGGGGTTGAAAATTATAAAAATATTTTTTCAGAAAGATAATTCAACTCTCTTCAATTTGATGTAGGTATCGCGAGGTGGGTGGTGTCATTTGAAAATTTGAAGTTTGGGTGGGAGGGGGTGAGGGGGCCAAAGATAGAAATTCGCCAATGTACCGTATAATCAGAAACTTTTCTGCTAGCGGTAGGCTGTGGCCTGGCCAAAATCAGCCTCGTTTGCCTGCCAATGACCAGGCCACAGCCTACCGCAAGTAGAAGAGTTTTTGATCATATGGTATGTTTCCGATGTCGTCCTCAATATAAAAATCGACCTGTCCGAGTTTTTTTTTTCAAAAAAATGAGGTGAAATGCCCGAAAACCCCTCTGTTGTGTTTTCGTTGGGCCACCCTGTACAGGTGCCCAAAATTCCTCGCCGCCAAAATTTTTCACAGGAAAACGCCGAAACAGGTCGATTTGTGTTCAGGGCCGCTATTCTTGAATCGTGTGAGAAAAGTCCCTGGGAGTTTTATATAATCCGTACTACACTTCTGTAGCGAAAGTTGCCTAAAAACCACGATTTTAGGCAACATTCGCTACATCAGTGTACTGCGGAATGTATTTTACTCCCAGGGACTTCTCTTATACGACTCAAGAATAGCGGCCCAGGGGGACATCTAGCATATTGTCAAATTTTTATCTTTAACTCCTTCGTCCCCACCCTACCCCACTTTAAAATTTCAAATAGCATAACCTATCTTTTGATACATCAAATTGAAAGTAGGCAGCGTCGGACTGGCAAATTTTGGCCCACTGGGCAAAGAATGGAAGTGGCCTCGATACCGAAGGGGGGTCTGGGGGGCCCGTAATAATAATAATGCTAATAATAAACAAGAAAACGAAAGCCGCTGACCAAATTGTCGATAGATTTCTTCAAACTCAAAATTTTCTGCTTGAAATGAGGAGAAAAAGATTTTTTGCCCTGCATCAACTACTAGGTTATTGGCAATACGTTCTTCAGAGGGGGTTTTTCAGAGATAATAATAGTGATGACGATAACTCTGACGGAATCATGTCATTCCACGACTAGTGACTACTAAGAAATAATCAATGCATGATACATGCATGCAAAAACAAAAGTGGACCAGACTTCGAAACAAAATTTGGATTTTTTTTGTAAAAATATCAAAGTGCAATTTTTTTCAAGTGTGGACAATTTGGCCTCCGAACTAGGGATTGGCCTACCGGGCATAGGTGGATCCATGATCCACCTATAGCTACTGACCCACCCTGGTAGTTTTTCGGAAGTCAACAATTATTTCAATAAATTAAGCGTTTTGACTTTTGCGGTAAGTATAACAACAACGTTCAATATTTTGAAGCTTTGTGATCAAATTATTGTGATATTGGTGTTGAGATTACTCATATTTTGACAGTCAATTGTTCCCTCCATTCTCCGTGCATTTGTATTACGTCAACTGTCATTTCGAGTTTGTATCCATAGGTTGCCATGGCAACGGCGGCCCTAACCTACACCAACTTACGTCACCACTAAAGTTTCGTTCATAATGGCCGGTACCTAACTTATGCCGCATGCCGTAGGATGTAGGATGTAAACTTGACAGTAAGGACCACGGTCTATATCTATAATATGAAATATACACAGACTTGCAGGTTTGCGGGGTGGGTAGTACTGGTAACTGGTAGTATAATAGTAGGACTAGTAGCTAGTGGTATTAGTTGGTACCAATACCCTTGATCTTGGATGTAGAACTTGAATCTTGGACAAGTTTGACAGAACGGCATAACGGCATAAGTTAACATCCGATTGTGAACCAAAACATTGGTTCAACTGTTGAAGTTTTACGGTTACGGAATAAGTTAAAGTTAACAGCATTATGAGCGTATGCAGAGAAATTTTGACATGCCAATCATAAGATAATGAGCCATTTTTTATTAATAACGATTTGTGAAACCATATAGCGTCTCGAGTGTCAAAATTATTTATTATAAACCTCCGAAATTTGAAGCAAGTTTTGAAGCGCAAGGATCCGAGTATTTATAAGGGCTCCCTTCCTTAACTTTGAAATGTGCAACAGGGGAATCGCCAATTATTTTGTAACCGTTGAACAGAAAAAATCGGGAAAGTTGGCTAAATGTAGATAAAAATTAGGAATATAGAACTGGTAGCATCCCGGCGGTAGCTCGGTGGGCTCCGTCTCTGGCTTCAAACCCAGAGGTCCGGGGTTCAAGTCCCGCTGGGGCAGGTGGCTTTTTTCTATGCGCTCTCAAGTAATTTGGCGTGTACTAACCGAGCGGTCACGTCGAGGGAAAAAGGGTGAAACGAAGGAAGTCACCGCAAGGGCGCTAATGAGTTGGTACTCGATGCGCCCCTAGACACCCAATAAAAAAAAATGAAAAAAAAACTGATAGAGTGGTACTTCATTTCTTTGATAAAACATGTTTTTTTTTTTAATTTGAAAGAAATCTAGAAACTTCAATGCTTTTATAAAATTTCTCAATTTGGAGAACCCACCCCCATGAAAATTCAGTGCATGCAAAAGTATACCGTCAACATTCAGCTTCCTGTCACTGCTGTAATAAACTTGACCATTCTGTCTCAGGTGCAGATTTGATTGGCGCAGCTCAGGCAGTGAAGCCGAATTCTTCGTTTATTGAAAGATACGTCGTTGAGCGATTTCTATCCTTTACAGATTTCAAGTTGTGGTCAGTGTAGTCATTCTGAAAGAGATTGCTCCTCGCTAGTACTTTGATGTGTGAATTTCAGGCACGTTTCATGTCATTTTCATCCACCTGAGGGCTGTATTTACCGCGTCAGAAGTGATCAAATTGGAATGTGAAATGTTCAGAGAATCAAGTTCAAGAGAAATGGTGCAAGCAAATGCGAGCGCGCCATCTGTTAATCAATAGCAACAGGAGGTTCGTGCCCTCTGCCACTGTGCCCACCGAGTTTTATTGCTATTGGTTCATTAACACTAGGCGAGGAAACTTTGGAACACCAACGCCAAAATCGGCGCAAACAAAAATGAGGCACAAATTTTGCAATCAACATTTTCAATACTGAGCAATAATTTATTAAAAACTATATCACTTTATAACAGCGCAATAATTTCCATGGACTAGGTATATAGGTATACTTAGGTACCATTACTTGGACACTCTCAAATTTTACGAACACTTGCAACCAGCTTGCACGGTTATGGTATCAACCGACCAGCAGCTGCCATGAAACTTCTTCTTGAAAATGTGCATCTCTTTTTCGATAGGTAGACAGCCGCTATGAGCGTGGGCCTTGCACTGAAGCAGTAGGGTCTGGAAAAAGAAAAGCATACCCATTTAATTCATTTTTCTTGTTCACCTCCTACATTAAAACTTTGAACAAAAATACAGCCTAAATACTTATTCCATTTCATATCATTGGTGATAAAATTGTAAAACAAACAATCCTTGAAAAACAAGTATAATTTTGCATAAACTTGAAGAATGACAAGTTTGTCGACTTTCCCCTATCTTTACTTGATGGCTCCAAATCACCAAATAAAACACAATTTTTCGGTAGTCTTCGTGTTTCACTTCCAAGCATGATAACAAGCATAAAGAATATGAAAATATTGAAGAATATAAAAATAACTTACGTCTTTTCTCCTGATGTAGTCTTCATGGTACCGATCGTCAATTTCGCCACATGAAATGTTGCGATAATAATGAGGCACCACATCAATGTACCCATTTTCCAGGTTCAACCATTGCTCAGGCCCCACCTCTTCCCTGCAGCGTTTTCTCATCGGAAAAGCCTGGAAAATTTCAATTATTATCAATTCATCATAATGTTACGAGTATCCAGGCTCTCGTGTAATTCCAGTACATCCGACAGCACAGGCGGTGCTTCTAGATCGTTCGTGTGTAGTGTAGGACACATTTGCACAATTGGCGGAGGTGCAGACTTTCCACAGCATGCCGGTATATACGCGAATCTGATGGACGTTTCTAGAAGCCGCAGCGAGTCTACTGGCGGGTTATACTGGAATATGCCGGAGAACGTGTGGAATATTCTCAAAGGTAACACTCGGGGTATATAAGCGGAGATAAGTCTACCGACATCAGATGAAGATTCACAGCGGCAGTGAGCGAGTAGATCGGCGAATTCAACCAAAACGTTATTCAAGTGCGGATAATAATGTATGTGTATTTAAGTAGTAGTACACAGGCACGCGACAATTTGAAAGGACGTCCGAAACCATTTCGTACTCCGTCATTCACCCGGTTCAAGATCGAATAGGATTTCTTTAAATCTCACCTTGGGAGATCTCCGATCCAAGGAAATTTCTTGATCTTCGTAGTCCTGATGGTCTTCGAAAAGCTCCTGGCGCTGTCGGGCGAGGATGATGGCCGCCTTCCGTTCGTTCTCGAACCAGACGTTTTCCACCGGGAATTTCCGGATGACCTCCGGATCGTCGTAGTCTTCGGAGCTTTGCTGGCTCTCCCGCTGTGGAAAAACGTAGTCGTCGTAGGCCTGCGGTGATAACGGGCCGTCGGGCCTCTGGTATTTCTGGAAGTTTGGCGAACTGAAGGACCCCGAAGACGTCCGTACCGCCAGAATGAATAAAATCTGGAAAAAATGGGAGAAAAAGCGTACAATATTTAAGAGGGCGATGCCTGAACATTTCGGAACATTCCCCTTCATCTTTTAAGCTCATTTTTGATGCGTTACTTATTGCAACTCCTCCAAGACCAAACGTTCTGCTTCTCTCTCTGTTAAGCTAATTTTTTCATACCGGAAGTGCAAATTTCGGCAGCATTGAGTCGCTGAATTTGCAATACACTCGATCTCGCTAAAGGAATACACTCGGTCCCTATTCGTCCCTTGCCAGGCAAAGCAACGTAAGCGACATTTTAGCGACTTTGCAGGAGAGACAAAAAATCGTGTAAATTGCAACTTTCTCACGTAAGAATATTAATTTTGCATGTTTCATGATATGCAATGATTATTTAAGTATATTTTAGTGCTTGTGATGGTTCACTTATTCGACGCGGCTCAGTGAGACCTTCTCAACAAGATCAAAAACTCAGTTTTGCCAAAATGGCGCTTACGTTGCTTTGCCTGGCAAGGGACGATATCGTGATGTATGTGCCAAGGACGCTTCAGATATATCTAGGAGATATATAGGGTTTACAGACCTAGTTGAACATGAGATCGAGGTAGAAACACCCAAGCCGATGATGAGTCGGCCGTACAAAGCGTCGGCGAAAGAGAAAAAAATTACCAAGAAACAAATTGATCAAATAAGAAGGAACAATATCATTATTATCATTAGACCTTCAAAATCGGCAGTGCATCTCTCCACTGATTCTAGTAAACAAGGAGGGCCAAAAGGTTTCGTGTGGACTATCGCCGGCTGAATAGTGTGACGAAGTAAAGGAAGTACCCTATCCCTAACATTGATTAAATGATGCTTTATGTAGAAGGTGCAAGATATTTCTCGTCTCTCGATCTATTCAGTGGATATTGGCAGGTAGCGTTGGAGGAGAGCAGCAAACAGTATAACATGGCCTTTATAGCGCAGGGCGAGGAGATATTCTAATTTCAAGTAATGCCGTTTGGTTAAACAAATGCGCCCTTCACCTTCCAGGCCCTTATTGCTGAACAAGTTTTCGTAGATATGAAATGACGAGGAATTTTATTTTATCTGAATGACAGAGTAGTTTTTTCAAAGACATATGAGGAGCACATGGTGAAACTTGTTTGGATTACTTACGGCACATGGTAGGTATATTAGTCCAGTCAAATTAGGCAAAAATCGGGCCAAACCGGAAAGAAATTCGGAAGTTGACAAAATTTGGTGGATCGATGCAGAATTCAACGTAGAATAACATACTGAAATTCCCGAAAATTCGAAGGCTTGGATTTTTTTTTAGGACCAATAAAAGAGCACCATCTTTGAAAGTTTTCGATTTTTTCTGAATAACTTGTAAACTATTACCTTTAGAACACCAATACTCGCAAGTCAAATGTAGCCCGTTGAATTCCCAAGAGATCAGTACTAAACTCACTACTTTCTGATCAATAGCCTTTGAGATACAGCGTCTGCCGGAACGCAGTGAAAATTGCTCAAAAATTATTTCCGGATTTTACGTAACAATTTGCATAGTGTCAGTTCACGGGTTGTAACGTGGACAGCAAATGTGCGGATTTCAATCTGTTTTACGTGTTTGGAAAGCCAATTCAACATTCGTTATCACACTTTTGTCTAGAAGTCGCCAACTTCAAAATGGTACTTTTCCTCGACCTTTGAAATCGATACACTTGATGTCCCGAAGAATCCCCAAAAATCGTTTTTTTTTCATACCATGCCATTTGCCTAGTTTTCTAAGTAGGGCAAAACCATCCAGGGAATATATGAAGAATTGAATACCAAAAAAACAACATGTAACGGGATCTTTTTCCCAGTGATCGTTCCTGAGTTATATGGATTGAAAGACTACAACGATCTATTTGGAAGAAAGATAGGTAGTTCGGACACTAACTGCTAAATACTGTATGGACCTTGCATTTGATGATGCAAAATGCCACTGAGCAGACGTATTGAATATAATGATGTACTTTCCACGTCTGCCAAGTGACATCTTACACCTCAAATGCAAGGTCCGTACAGTATTCAGCAGTTAATGTCGGACCACCCAGTTTTTTGTCCAAATAGGTCGTTTTAGTCTTTCAACTCATGAAACTCTGGAACCATCACTGGAAAAAAGATTCCTGAACATGTTTTTTTGGTATTCAATTCTTTATATATTCCCTGGATGATTTTGCTCCACTTGAAAAATTGGGCAAATGGCATGCTATGAAAAAAATCGATTTTTGGGGATTCTTCGGGTAATCAAGTATCAATTTCAGAGGTCGAGGAAAAGTACCATTTTGAAGTTGGCGACTTCTAGACAAAAGTGTGATACCAAAGGTTGAATTGGCTTTCCAAAAATGTAAAACACAATAAAATCCGCACATCTGCTGTCCACGTTACAGCCCCTGAACTGACATTATGCAAATTGTTCAGTAAAATCCGGAAATAAATTTTGAGTAATTTTCACTGCGTCTTAGCAGACGCTGTATCTCAAAGGCTATTGACCATAGAGTGATAAATTTAGTACTGATCTCTTGAGAATTTAACGGGCTACATTTGCTTCGCTGGTCTTTGTGTTCTAAAGGTAATAGTTTACAAGTTATTCAGAAAAAACCGAAAATTTCCAAGGATGGCGCTCTTTTATTGGCCCTAGAAAAAAAGCCAAGCCTTGGAATTTTTGGGAATTTCAGTATGTTATTCCACGTTAAATTCCGCATCGATCCACCAAATTTTGTCAACTTCCGAATTTATTTCCGGTTAAAACCTATTTTGACTGGACTATATGGCCGGCACGTGACTGGCATTATGCTATTCAAAATCCACAAAAGATTTAACGTGTCGACCAACTAGGTGGACGATCAGAATAAGAAAATTCGATTATACAGGGTGTCCCGAAAATAAACTGCTCGTCAAAAGTTAAGCATAGACCAAAATTTGCTCCAATTTCAAGTAAGGATTTCTTCGGGAAAAGATATCTGATTTGAAAAAAATGTATGGTGCTTGTAGAGCTTTTCTTCAGCTACAAGACGCTATGTCGATTCACGTCACCATTGACTTTGTCCATGATATACAGGATGCCAAAGAAGAAGTGTCAAAAGTATTAATTTTTGAAGTCGTGGAACTTTTTTAGAAAAAATTCCGTATTTTTTTCTCTCGAGTTTTAGAAAGCGGATATCAATATCTCGAAACTGCTTTTGACTTTTGATCGTATTTTGTTTTTTCAAAGAGTTCTTTTTTTTGTGAAATTTAGATTTTTTGATGCAAAATTTGCTAGAGCAGTTGCTTTTTCTTGAAAATTCACAGAAACGTACACAGTTGCTGAATGAATTATACCATGAGAGAATTGACCTCACTGACCTCTTCAGGGGAGATGCCCAATGAAGCATGCTGCGACATCACTTTGACACTTATTGAACCCAGCATGGATAAAAATGCAAGACTTGTAACCATACATTGCATCAAAATTACCATGTTACCATATTATCGAGATTTGGACGCTCAACATCGTAACAGATAATGGCGAGAACGGTAACAGACAACAGCAGTTCGATAAGAAATTCTACACGATGATGGAAGAATACGGGATCTAAAAGACTGACATCGCCCCATATACGCCCTGAACAAATCCGGTTGAAAGAGTAAACAGAGTATCGAAAACGGCCATCGCCCAGTTCTGTGGACAGAACCAAAAACAGTGGGCTAAATTTCTACCTGAACTAATTTTTGCGAAAGATACGTCAACGCATGAATCAACCCAGATTTTTCACTTCTCATCAAATTATTAGAAAAATGAGAGGAGTCCCCGCATGCTAAAACGTCGAGATCTGACGGAAAAAAATCAGTGTTAGTAGGTCTGTGTTTTCCGTCTTTTTTGACCCCTGATTCATTTCTTAACTGTCAGACCGACTTCAGCCAAATTTGACATGCTCGTGGGTTCTATGATGAAAAAATGAACATAAGTTTTTAGCGTAAGGTCTGAGGTGTCATGGTAATCGATTGCAATACAGCTTTTTGAACATGCGTCTAATAGTACACAGACGTGAAAATGGAGTTTTGGATCCAAAATGTCAGTTAGATGTACGATTGCGGCCAAAATAAAGTGGACGACAATGTCAACGAGTTGGCTTGCTGTCATGCGACGTTCAGGCCAGAATCCTGAGAAATCTGTCAACTGTCGTCCACTTTAAAAAGTCCGCAATGGTACCACAACATGGATAATTATAGAACTCATTTTTCACACATTTGGAAAAAGTTCACAGATTGTGATGGAGCTTGGTACATGACTAGTATCTGGAAGGTGGAACGTTTATTTGAAATTTTGTTGAAATCAGGCAATTGCAGCCTCCAAAACTGGAAAAATAATCGTCGAAAATACTCACATTTCTATTAAATGACATGAAAATTTTAGCCCGCGGCGGGGGACAAGGAATAATGGAATTTTGTGTACACATCTGCGAAATCATAACTAGTAGATACTTTGAAATAGTGCTAAAAACAAAAATCAGCCCCAAAAAAACGATTAGAACGGAAATATGATTTTTTTGGGAAATCAACAGAATTTGTATTGTCAATTTCTCGATAAATTTGAATTCTATTTTATATCTCCGGGAATATTTGACCGATCTGGATGTAATTCAGTATGGGAGTAGGAGCCTTTTAAAAAAATGTCCTGTCCAGAAATAGTTGACGCCAGTTGATCACAGCCGCCACAATTGGAAAAAATAATCTCGAAGATAATTAATTTGATTTGATAATAATTTATAGAATTAAAATAATTAGCTTCAAGGACCTTGCAGGTAGAATGCTACGATGAGAGGTCCTGCGACAGACATTCACGATTTGAACAATATGATCCCAAGTAACATTTACCCGACTTCCGACCAAATTTTTACCAATTCCGACGTCGGAATTAGTACAAATTTTGGTCGGATGACGACCCATATTTGAAAGTCACGAGGCGACGTTGACACAACGTTGCTTTTACGTCGGCAACCCGACGTCCCCCATGCAACTAAAACCGACGTTGGCACGACGTCGGTATATCCAACGTTGGCGCATCCAACGTCGGATGGACGTTGGGATTCCCAACGTTGGACACGGTGGGTATTTTTATACCTAATGCGACCAAATCAGTCCGCAGTCATATTTGGGTAAGCTTGCCAACGTTGGGATATGCAACGTCGGCTGGACGTTGGCGTATCCAACGTCGGATTTGGTGTATATTTTTGTACCTAATGCAACCAAATTAGTCTGCAGTTATATTATTATCTGGGTGAGTTTGCAAACGTCTGTATATCCAATGTTGGAATATGCAACGATGGGTATACCCAAAGTTGGATATGGTGGATATTTTTGTAGCTAATGCGATTTATTTTATTGAATTGTACCGCGGCATCCCGTCAAAAATGGGCGTTATCAACCGCTACACTAGGTGGCGCGCGCTGCATTTGTGCACATTTTTAGTGCAAACTTGTGGATATACGCCGACTACAGGTCGGATCAGGTCGGAATTGGTACAATAAATCACACCAGAAGTCAGAATTGGTCGGAATTGGTCTAGTACTTCATACTTGTATATGAAACTTAAGCTGGGTTCCCAGATGCGAATATTCGGACAGAAAATGCGATTTTATATGTCAAATTTTGAATTCGAGGGCTCTGATTGGCCAATATGACGACTTTGACATCAAATTTCGCATTTTCTGTCCGAATATCCGCAACTGGGAACTAAGCTTTAGTCGGATTTAGTCAGTTTAGGTAAAAATAGCCGACGCGGTCATTTTTTCTTCCAATATCAAAACAACAAGAAGAGGCCATGTTGAAGAAATGCCTATGAAAATCTTTGAAATTATTGAATTTACCATTTTTGAACTCGAGAAACGAAATTATGGTGGCTATTGATTAATCAAGTATATATACATACTTCTTTGGTCTTCTTTTCTTTTAAAAAACGGTGTTTTAATTAAGGAATGTTTCAATATAAAATTTGAATATTTTGAGAACAGACAAATTTTTGGTGGGCGATGATTGTTTTCGACTTGAAACATACTTGTTCATCAGTAAAATTTTCTTCGCATCAAGTTTTCATATCAACCAATCACAAAATTTCATTGATAAAGTTCAGATGCTCTGTTGTCTGTTATATTGCGGTAGGTAGTTTTGGTCTAAATCTGACTGATGGTTGTAATAAGGAAACTTTACCGTCCTATGTTTGGAGCTATATTTCTTTAGTACAAAACAGGTCAAATAAAGTCCACTTAATGCGACCAGCATAAGTCGGACTAGGTACACGACAGGCGACTTTGGCTACACGTATGTAAGATGGTCGGATTTGGTCGAATTTTGGTCGGCAATCACAACGTTGCGGATGCCGACGTCGTACCGACCCGCATTTCATTGACCAAATGGTTGCAAATATCGGTCGCCTCAACGTCGCGCGGACGTCGGCTGCCGACCTCAGGTCGCGAATCGCAATGTTGGCCCGACGTCGGATTGCTACTTGGGATTAACATGGTAAAAGCTTTGAGTTTTTTCCGGAAAATCCAAATTTTCTTTTGTTCTATTATTATTGAAGATGCTTCAAATTTGTTCCAATCTTCCTCTCAAATTTCAACTTTTTACGGACGTCTCGTACAAAAATTTCCATCCGTTCCTTGCTACTCAGCGGGAAAGTTTTGGAGTGGCACAACCAATTTTTTAAGGAAAGGCAAATTTTCGAAGGTGTCACTTTTATGCCACTGCATGCAAAGGACGACTACCTCTCTTTATCTAAAGGAGTGCAAGTTTGCATCTCATCATAATATTGCAAGCGTACTCAAAATAGAAGCCTAAATCTGACGTATACAGGTTGGCCCAACGAAAACGTAACAGACAGATTTTTGGGCACTTGATCTCATTTTTTTGATACTGTAATATGTTCACTAGAGGGACATAAACACCGTCATGGGTTCGGCAACTTCGAGCCAGCCTCCTGGAAGGGGCTGTTACTGTCCAAAAACACTGAAATCAGCATTATCTTGAAAAATTTGCATCGGATAGAAAAAAAATAACACCGCTGTAAAGACACTTGAACCAGCTTCAAAATGATGTATCACTGAACCCTAATTGTCATTCAAAATTTTCGAGGGGCTGCCACCCTGACTACACGGTTGAAATAATAGCAGTTGAACATCCTTGAAAACAAAGTTGACCCATGCGGGTTTATTTCGAAGAAATTAGGTCAAAAATGCCCGAAAATCCGTCTATCTCGTTTTAGTTGAGCCACCCTGTATATTTCAATTGAAAGCCTTCGCCATCTTGCCAAACACTCTTCGATTTTGGCATCAAATTTTTGTTTTCAATTACGTAGGTAGCTAGGTACGCAATGTTCTATGCGTAAATCTGATTCATCTAAACGCTCCCTATTGTAAATCACAATTGGCGCACAAAGGAAGAACGGAAGTGTCATTTGAATATCAGCAAGGATTCCGCAACAGGGAAACAAAAACAAAACATTTAGAACAGTGACATAATCTCGTCCTCTGCTTTTTTTTCACCATTATCAGATATCCTTATAAAATTAGCACCACGCCGGCTTGGTGGGTACCCAGTTACCTACTACCCATCAGTGCTAAACAAACATTAAAACGATTTACTGAAGCAATTTGGAACCGTGTTAAAAAACGTGACCATCATCAGCGAAACGGCATTTATTCCCCATAAACGTTCAAGTTCAAGACGCAAATTTTCCACCTTCATCATCAATAGCCCATTTTGATGATGCGACGCGTATGTCACCTACGTATAAACCTACTAATTGACTTTAATAGATAAATTAGACCATTTTCTGAGCTCTGCCGAGGACCCTAAGGTCCTCTCGTTAAAACTCGTAAAGCAGTAAGTACCCAGCTCTGCGTTGTTGTGTATATTAATACTGGCGGTGACGTTTTTTTCTCCTACCGTTTCTTTCTTCGTTCTGGTACTTTTTTCGAAGCTGCCCCGAAAAAACGGTGTGTACAATCACAATCGGATGTTGTAACAATAACAATTTGTTGTTGGTTGATTGTGCGCGAGAAAAATGTGATAATTCGAGGGTGTGATAATGTTCAATCATCAAGCGGCCGAAGACGGAAACGGCAGCATCAAGAGCATCAGCGAGACGACGAACAGGTGAGCAACTGAGCAATTTACGGCTCTGACCCGCTGGTACTCAATTTTTTGAACTAAAATTAGCAAGTCTTGGAGAGTCCACAAACATAAACGAAATGAAACTTTGTAGTAGTGAAGAATTGGATTGATGTGAAAAGCAAATAGGAGCTTTATAAATAGAGAGGCTAAGAGATAGATGTTTAGATAGAGGATTGAGGAGATCGTTTGAATTTCCTAGGCGGATCAATTGAACGTGGAATTTCTGAATCGCAAGTAGGTAGTTTAGAGTTAATTGGTGGCACGGGTGTTGCATAATGTTCTTTGAAGAATACTCGTGGCGCAGAACAAATTTTGAATTGGCAGTAAAAATCTTCAATTGGTGATCAAGTTGTTTTCTAACAACATTAGGTATTACCTCTGCCGCTTTATTACATCACTTTTAACACCTATCTTATATTTGCTAAGAATACTAACTTGTCTTGCTTCTGAAATTTGGCGCTGTGATCACAGAGAATAATATCCGCGAAATTGAGATTATCTTCTTTTTAACAAGTTATTTTGAGTAGGTAAATCACACAAGTGTTACATATTTTGTAATCTTCATGAGTAACTTCATGCATAGGCTTCAAAAATTAAATACAGTGTAGTGAAATTGGAATGCTTTTTTCGCCACTTTTATTATTTCCGCCGAGTTCATTTTCAAACTTCCCACCCTAGATTTCTCGCCGCTAAATTTTTTCCAGGGAAACGCCGAAATAATTTTCAACGGTAGGTACATCGAAAACACGTATTGCCAAGTTTCATCTTCAACTTCTTCGCCCCCACCCTACCTTACTTCAAAACTTCAAGAAAAATTACCTGTCTTGTGATAATATGTACACTGTACAGGTGTCCACGATAAAATTCACCCCCCCTCTAGATTCCCCTTTGAGATATTTCAAAAAACCAAAAACTTTATCTTGACGATTTTTTCCCAGGGATCTTGAATCGATCGTCTAAAAGTTTCTAGCTGGTACCGTATACAGGGTATGACATCCAACTTTTTTATTTAAAGCGCAACACCCTATATTTTATCACGTCATTTAAAGAAGCCTTTCTTTCTAATTACAGCGGTATACCGTATGTTCGTTGAAATCATGAATTAGGGCAGGCTATGGAAGTATGTCGTGAATTTATCAATAATCACTCTTTGATGTCAACATGATGAGCCGTCGTCATGGAATACATTTTGGACATACGTTTCGAAGTTCACAGCCTGCCCTAATTCATCATTTTAACGAGCATACGGTATTGGAGAGTTTCAAGATCGAATACGCCATCTGACGGCCAACGTGTAAACGACGTTTGTGCACGGATCAACCGCAGATTTGTGTGGGCTCTTATGAGCGTTGCGGTGTTTGGTGACTTTAATTGATTCCATCTGACTTAACGCGGCGTTGATTTTTTCCAACAAAGTACGTGAGCCACGCACGTTTCATTATCTTGAATATACTATAGGTGTCGTCGGTTGCAAAAGCATTGCATTTTTAAATAAGAGTGGCACGTGTACGACGACTGGCAAGCAAAAGTGGCATCAGAATGGGAGGTGGTAAGATTTGTGATTTTGTCATAGTGACAAAAAGTGGCGGAGAATTAGTTGTGTTTCCGAGTGCGAGTTGCGCTGTTGAAACCGGAAAAAGGAAGAGTTACATTTTTACCGTTTCCCGTCGAAAGCGAAAGACGCAAGTTGGGTAGTCAAGATGACAAACAAACTTGGCACTGTGAAAAATATGACTACGAGAAAAGCCTGAAAAGTGTCGCTGAAAATAGGAGCTTTAAATGGCTGCATCGAAGAAGCACAGCTGCGATATGTATGCGTGTCCCGGGCTGGCCTGCTTTGCAAGTGCATTTAAACGTTCCAATTTCACAGGAACTCTCGCAGGAACTGCTACTACTATTTCTTTTAATTACAATCTCAGTTGCCTCGTGAGGAGATTCATACAATGCGCTTGTTTGTAAACACAACCCAAATATGTCCATGTTTGAATTGAAGCTTGATTCGGTTCGCTTTCGACCACACAACACAAGAAATTGTGACTTCAGAATTTCCTCTCCCATCAGTATCTCATCACGATAGATCGAGAATCCGTTGAGGCTTGAGGCCATCCAGTGATTGAAAATTTTCATAACACTCAATTCGCTTCTGCCATTTTCGAGTTACACCGCAATAGGTACTAATTAACCACGTTTCACGTCTGGAGGACATTAAAAACCGCTTACTACTGATAAGATTTTTGAACGCGCGGGCAACAATCCGTGCCCTATCCGACATGTTTGTTTACATGCGAAGCGCATCAGCAGCGCCACCATCGGTAATGTCACTCGCCAATAACACTCATGATTTATTTTGACAAAAGAGCTGTCAAAAAAATAATAAAATAGGTAGTCAAATGAATTAAAAATTACGTGACACCCTGTATTAGGAACAAATTAGACCATTTATCCATGCAGAGTTGAATTCTGCAGACAAAATGCCGCGAGAATAACTTTTTTTTCAAGTAGTGAACTGTAGAAACCAAAGCCATCTTACCGCAAAACAAAAATATTTGACTTCCTATATTTTATTATTTTTCCGACAGCTTACTTGTCAAAATAAATCATAAGTGTTATACAGGGTGTTTCAGATTTAAATCGCGTCCTTTCAGGAAGTGATGGAAAACGTCAAAAAAAAGTAGACTTTCTCAAAAAAATATATGTCAGAAACGAATAATAACGGAGATATGGGCGTTCAAAGTTGAACCTTGAAAATCGATTTTTCGTCATAGGTTTGGAACTTCTCAACCGATTTTGTTCCAATTTGAATTAAAGCTCACTGAGATAAGTCTGTATCAAACAATGATAACGCGTTCCATCAAAAATTTACAGGGGCGTGGATAATTGGGGGTGCCCTCACTTTTTCACCCCTATTTTTTCAACCCTCGGGTAATTTGGTGAATTAATCATATTTTTGAATTTTACGTTCAATTCTAGAGAAAAAGTTACTCCTGCAAAATTTTGATCAAAAGCTTCGTTCTCAAGATATTTGAGGTTGAAACTTCGGAAAACATCTCGAAAACATCACTTTCAAAGCCCTACAAATTAATATCCATGATAACTAATGATTCCTTTATTGGGATAAGTTTTCTAGGTGTTTCAAGTTGCTAAATCATGATTTTTTGTAAGAAACGAAAAGTTTTTAGGAAAAATATTTTTTTGGCTCTGTGGATACTCAAAGTGGATACTTTGATGCATTTTCCGGAGTTTCAAACGCAAAAATCTTGAAAACGAAGCCTCTAATCAAAATTTTGCAAAGGGTGACTTTTTCTTTGAAATTAAACTTGGAATTCAAAAATGTGTACAATCTACAAAATTACCTCAACTTAAAATTATTTTCAGCTATACAGGCACCCTATATTTTTTGCGATTTCATGTTCAACTTTTTCAACTGTCTTATGCCTGTATTTTTTTTTCAATTGTGTGGCAGTGCTACCAACTAAAAATTGAAAACTAAGAAAAAAACGCATTTTCAGTTTTCTTGAAAAAATCGTAGCGGCCTTGCTTTTCAAAACTAACAGATGAAACTTGAGACGGTGATAGTCAAGTCAAAGACCAATATCTCAATGTCAAAAAATTGTGATTTCTTGTTCACAAAAAACATCAAACTTCATAATTTTCAAACTTCATAATTTTCAAAGTATCATAACGTGATCATAACTCATTTTTTTCAAATGGCATGCCCCTAATTTTATAACGTTATCTGATACCTTTTTGATCTTCTCCCATTTTTACTAGGGGTATCCTACCCTTAAACTTCATTTTTTTCGAGATAATCGAAAATTTTCACAAAATTTACATTTTTGTTTGTTTTTTTTTCTTCAAAAATTGAGTTGACCGTGATGAATGACAGGCAAGCCAAATAGTACGCAGCTGTCAGTTAGTCAGTCTGAATATTGTAGAACAAAAAAAAATGGCTTCAACGCAAAAAGAAATCAAAGTGGGATCCTGGATATCTGGATTATTACCAGAATATCATATCAATAATTTTCTCTCGCGTAAAGTCATTTTTCTTTGTTCGACAATATTCACTCTGACTAACAGAGAGTTGCGTACTATTTGGCTTGTCTATCATTCTCACGGCCAACTCAATTTAAAAAAAAAATTGCAAATTTTGTGAAAATTTCCGATTATCTCGAGAAAAATGAAGTTTAACCGTAGGTTACCCCTGGTGAAAATAAAAGAGGACAAAAAAAGCTATCAGATAACGTTATGAAATTAGGGGCGTGCTATTGAAAAAAAATTAGTTATGATATTTTGAAAATTATAAAGTTTGATGTTTTTTTTGTGAACGCCCTGTATCAAGGAATCGCAATTCTTTGACATTGGGATATTGATCTTCGACTTGACTATCATCATGTCAAGTTTCATCTCTAGTTCTGGAAAGCAAGGCCGCTACGATTTTTTCAAGAAAACTGTGAAAATGCGATTTTTTTCCGTTTTGAATTTTTAGTTGGTAGCACTGTCACACAATTGAGAAACAAAAATACAGACATAATACAGTTGAAAAAGTTGAACATGAAAATGCAAAAAATATATGGTGTCCCATTTAAAAAAATTGACGTTTCGTTGATCCCGACAAAATGGGACAACAGACAAATAGCTGAAAATAATTTTAGGTTACAGGTTTCATCAAGCCATATAACTTCTCTCTTATATCTTTTTCTCTATCTTGAACGGCAAGACCGCTATGGGATAATTACGCTAGGATGGACCACCCTGTACATTTGTAATCAGAAAAAAGGCTCCAGCAAATAACGCAATAAAATATAGGGTGTTGCAAAATAAAAAAGTTACATATCACCATCATATCACACTCTATAGGTACCTATACGGCACCAATTACAAACTTTTAGAGGATCGATTTAAGGTCCCTAGAAAAAATCGTGAAGAAAAAGTCCTTAGTTCTCCAAAATATCTCAAAGGGGAATCTCCTACAGGGGGGGGGGGATTTTATCGTGAACACCCTGTACCTACATCAAATTAGTAGATAATAAAATGCTCTTCCCGACAAATAAATTTTGATTTTTTTTAGACCAACCCCAAAATTCTCTCACGGTTAATTAAAGGAAAGTTTTCCCCTATTGTAAATAAATAAATAAACAGATTTATTTCCAACAGGCGAACCCAGTAAAGGAAATGTATTTACACCAAAAATGCAGGCGAAAGTTGCTATTAGTGGACGTGGTAGGAAAAAACAAGTTGCAAATGGTGATAAAGGCAAGCCACTTCGCAGGATCGTAACTAAGACTTGAATAAACGATTTGACCCGCAGTACTTCTTTTTTCGTCCCTTTTCGAATGGCGCCCAAATTCGCGCCAAAATTTAGATATTGTTAAAAACTTCTTTTCAGACATCATTTTTTCAATATGGCGGCGCGTACTGCAAAGAAATAAATCGGAAAAGTGCAAATTTAGGAAGAACTCATCAAAGTCTACAAATAGGGCGAAAAGTTTAAAATCTTTTTTTTTCAATTTTTTTTCAACATTCCTCAACGTTTTTTTTAATTGAAGGTATAAGCAACAAGAAGAATTCACTTTTTCACAAAATGGAATGTCTTGTGTCAAAATCCGTTGAAAAATAAAAATGTTACAGCAATTTTCTTATGACAGTAGGTACTAAATTCCTTTTGGCGCCTCCACCAAATTTGCCTGTGGTAGATGGCAATGTTCCACCTTCCACCATTTTTTTAAATAGTGCTTGATGTCCCAGAAACCAATTGAGACATAGCCCAATATATTTCTACTAAACTGGACATCACCAGGCTATTCGATACCTTCTGCCCCTAGATAATATCCACCATTTAGAAAAAGGGGCGCTATTCAAATCCTAAGGGACAAAAAGAAAAGCACTTCGGGTCAAATCGTTTATTTAGGTCTCAGTTGTAACCCTGCCAAGTGGTTTGCCTTTATCATCATTTGCAACTTATATTCCCTATTTCGGTTGTACCACGTCCACTACTACTTTTTCTTGCAGCTTGCAGAATACCTTTTTCTATAATATGTGATGGTCCAATGTAGTCTTCTTTACAATTGCCGACTACGTTTTGGAGTATTCAATTACAGGAAAATTCAAAATGGCCGCCGTGAAGATAACAAAAAGTTGACCACCGTATTTCGGAAAATAGGAGGCTTAGAAATAGGCTCCTGACATTCCATTTCTTACGTCACACATTGTAGAAATACCAAGTTGCATTTCAAAATCTTCAAAATTTGCTGATTCATGGGCAAAACGTTTTTTTTTAGCATTTTTACGTTTCACAAAATATTTCCGGGATGAAACAAGATATTTCAAAACTGTTTGGAAGAGCTTCATAAGCATTGAATTACACGTATATATGGTGATTTACAAGACTCGCAGCACTTTCGGTTCTTCAGATATTTTTTTTTTAATTTTTAATTTTTATTTTTCACCCTGTACCTGTCAAGTCTGCCCCACATCCAGGTTTGTTGAGAATAATCCAAAGAGCATGTGTGCCAAGTTTCAAAACTTTATCACCAAGTGCAGAGTTTTTCCCTTAGTACCCTGACTATTGGGGCATCTCATCTCGTGTGATTGGGTCATTCCTCGATCGGGTCCAGGGACGTAGCCAAGATAAGGTGTCCAGGGGCTCCCGACCCCTCGAAATTCCATAGCCACGTCCCCTTTTCGAAAAATCTCTCATCTACGACACTATTTTGCTCGCCTCGCTCGCACTCCTTTGCAACCCCTTGGTTTGGACCCCCCCCCCAATGAGAATCTTGGTACGTCACTGCGTTTTTTC
Organism: Anaspis maculata; assembly: GCA_949128115.1. NCBI lineage: Eukaryota > Metazoa > Arthropoda > Insecta > Coleoptera > Scraptiidae > Anaspis > Anaspis maculata. The sequence continues at coordinate 78,130,893 of OX421964.1, read as the reverse complement.
TGATTACGAATAATATAAATAGGATTCTCATATGCAAAAATTTGCAAAAAAAGCGGATGTTTGCAAAGTTTCGATTGTTGACTGTCTAATTTGAAGGGTCAACATAACCTCTCACAATAGGTCCCTTCGTTTCGGCTTTTTGAGTGCGCATGTGTCAGTTGTTATTCGCGCTTGGGTATATCGCCGATTACTACTCGCTTTGTCGCTCTGAATTTGAAAACTGATGCCGTGTCCGTCGGCCGATCGGTGCTTATATACTACGACTGTTATTCCTGGACTTTCCACCGGTTTTCTCGCAAATGCCACACTGGCCACGGCATGTGAACAGGTCAGCAATTGAAGTGGGCCACCCAAAATTTTTATTCCCTTTCAAACATAAATATCAGGTTTGCGACGCCTGATACAGTGATCCTTTCTCTAGGATGTTTGATGTCGGCTTTTTCTATTGTCGGCAATATACATGATACAGGGTCTTTTTTTTATGGATGTCATCATTTGAATGGCTTCTGGCAGGCATGGCAGCATCTTGATTCTTTGTTATCCAATTTTCAAAAAATGGACGGGGAATTGAGGCTTATTCTTCGGGAGATGGAGCCCGGAAGTCAGAATCGACTCAAAAAAAAACATTCGAAACAATGGACTCTACCAAAGGCACCCCAAATATGAAGTAGAGGTACACTCGCGATCTGGAGATACCACTAACAACTCAGGTCAGAATACTAGTTTAGGTTGTAAAAGGAAAGCAGCTATTGATGTACAAAAATTGTCTAGAGTAACGTTGCCTAGAAAATCCTGCGACTTTTCTCAAATTGAAATTGCTGAAATCAGGTCACCTTCACGCTCCTTTGATTGTCGTCACCATGTATATCGTACATAAGGTCAACAATCGGGTGATCAAAGTGGTACCGGTACCCTGTAGTCAAAAAATTACTCTTATGTACACCTCAAAATTTCCAAAATCTGGCAATGTTTTCTCGAGAAATTCTCATTTTCACCGAGATAAAATTTCGGGGTGATCTCTAGACCATTTGGGTGTGTAGGTAGGTACCTATATTTCAAAGTCACTGATTAGAAATTCGGGTCGCTATTTTCGTTATCGGCTCGATCAAATTTCCAGATTTGTTCCATCTTCATTTTAGCACATTTTTGTACCACCAATTATCACGTCTCGTGCATGTTTGCCAGAAAAAACCAAATCCAACACCGTAAAAGTTTCAAAACATTCTCCTCTAACGCTGCAGCAGCTCTAAACAAATCGCTTTAACCTTAATTTTGAAATATTTATTATGAAGACATGCCCATAACTGGTGGCATTTTGTCCTCCTTTAGCTCATATTTGCGTATTTACTTCTAACATTTTATCACCGCTTGTCATTATAATTATTGATATGGATAATGCCTTTGTAGTTTGTATGCGACCAACTACCACACCAACAAGTTCCTTGTTCGTGGTAGGTACTTCCACTTGGATCTTGAGTTCTCTTCGAGTTTTCTTGGCTTTCTTCAAAAAAAGGGGTGAGCACTCTGTTTTCAATTTCTTGTCAGTCTCACAAGTAGTAACACACTTTGTATGTGTATTTATGGGTCGCCAACAGACCCGCGGTGAAGAAGTAGGTACAGAGAGATGTAAATAATATTAAATTGACCTTACAAGTACATTACCATATGAAATTGTGCGCTAAATATAGCACCGCTTGACTGAAATTGTTGATTATTTTTATACTTTTAAAATATATCTCGTTATGTTTATATTTAGTTTTATTGGTCCTTTGTCGTGTGCATCATTATGATGATGACCCGTCCTTTCTGGGGCGCGGATTCTTTCTTGTTGCAGTGGTGCCAACAATACCGTCGGCCGGAAGCAGCGCAGGACCGGAGTTTACAAAATGGAGGCCCCGGTGGTGCAGGTGCACCCTCCGTCGCATCAAGTGGTGGGAGCCGACAACAACGGAGGAGTGATTTTCGAAAACAACCATTCCAGGTTTCATCTCAGCTCGCTGACGATGGGAAAGAGGTAGGTTACGGTTTCATCTACTCTTTCTCGCTCTTTCCTTTGAAATATTTTCAACCAAGTATAAGTATACAAACAGGGTGGCCCAACGAGAACGAAACATAGATTTTCGGGCATTTGACTTCATTTTTTGAAATAAGCCCGAACAGGTCAACTTTGTTTTCAAGAGAGAAGTTCAACTGCTATTAATTTAACCGTGAAGTTTCACCCCCGTAGTCAGGGTGGCAGCCCCTTCGAAAATTTCAAGTGACAATTGGGGTTGAGTGATAAATCATTTTAAAGCTGGTTCAATTGCATTATGCTGATTTCAGTGTTTTTGGAGGGTTACAGCCCCTTCCAGGAGGCTGGCTCGAAGTTGCCAAACCCGTGACGGGGCTTATGTCCATCCAGTGAACATATTACGGTATACAAACAAATGAGGTCAAGTGCCTGAAAATCTATCTGTTTCGTTTTCGTTGGGCGACCCTGTATGTTTCCCAACAGAAAAAATCTGTTGTGTCACCCCAAAACTTCCCCGACGAGTAGCAAGAACGGATGGAAATTTGTGTACGAGATGTCCTTTCGGATGGGAAGTTGGAATTTGAGAGAAAGATTGAAAACATTTAAAGCATCTTTCGTGAAAATTCTTTAAAAAAATGGAAATTTCCGGGAAAATTTGAATTTATCGGAAAACCACTAAGTCTTTTCCAAATAATCTCATTGTAAAAATCGTCAATCAGGGCTTTATTTAGCGCTCCATCATTTGAATCCGATCTCAGTGCAATTTCGCCCGTTTTGCATTTTCAAGTGGAAAACTTTCAAAAAATTCGGAGAATTTTAAAATTGTCGGAAATTGCTCAAAAACCAGTTACCTCTCATAAAAAAAAATGATGGAAATCTGTTCACGGGATGAAAAGTTGACATTTGCAGTTTTTCCAGGGAGGAAAACTCGAAATCCGTTGGCCCGATTCCTAAATTTTTTCCCCCAAAAATTTATTCAATCTATTCTCCAACTAAATACCGGGTGATCATTTGAAAACTATCCACCTGCAATATCTCCCGATTCCTAGTGCAAATGTCTTTGAGCAAAAACAGGTCGATTTTTATATCGAGGGGGACATCTAAACTATACATTGGAGAATTTATATCTTGAGCCCCCTCGCCCCCACTCACCCCAACTTTGAAATTTCAAATGACATTACCTACCTTGCGATACATCAAATTGAAGAGAATTGAATTCTCTTTCTAAAAAAAATATTTCGAAATTTTTCAACCCTACCCCCCTTTCTTCTAAAAATTCTCTGAGTGTCCAAGTTAATATTCTTGACCTCCATTTCCCTTCAATGCGGTCAACGTCATCCGGCACAGCATCAAAAGAGAAAATTTTCTATGAAAAAAGTGCCACCCAAATTCACCCCTTCGCTCCCCCCACCTGACCTTGAAAATCTAAAATGTTAATACCCACTTTGTAATACATCAAATTGAAGGAAATTGGATTCTCTTCATGAAAACGATTTTTTACAATTTTTAAAGTCCCCCATTTCCCCCCTAGAATACTCCATAGGACCAATTTATTGGGGAAGGGGTAGAAAATTCCAAAAAAATTCTTCTCAGATAGAAAATTCAATTCCTTTCAATTTGATGTATCACAAAGTAGGTGGTGTTTTGTTAAATTTGGGAGTTGAGGTGGGGGAGAGCAAAGGGGTGAATTTGGGTAGCACTTTTCCCACCTAAAATTTTCTTCTTCGATGCTATCTAGGATGACGCTGACTCAATTGAGAAAAAAATGAGGGGTCCAGAATATAAAATGGGACAGTCAGAGAATTTTTTGGGAAAAGGGGGTGGGGTTAAAAATTTTGAAAATATTTTTTCCAGAAAGAAAATTTAATTCTCTTCAATTTGATGTATCGCAAGGTAGGTAATGTCATTTGAAATTTCAAAGTTGGGGTGAGTGGGGGCGAGGGGGGTGAATATAGAAATTTGCCAATGTATGTTTTGAATGTCCCCCTCGATATAAAAATCGACCTGTTTTTGCTCGAAGGAATTTTGACTAGGAATCGGGAGTTATTGCAGGTGGATAGTTTTCAAATGATCACCCGGTATATGACTCGCAGCAAGTTTGCACCCGAGTCTGCACCTAAAATAAATATCTCGTGAGGGCTTACCGCAGATCGAAGATTGCACTGCATTTTTTTTCAATTTGAGGAATGTACAAGTTTTATTTTGATTATTACATACAACGCCCTTGATTATTAGACCTACAAGGATAATATTCACTTATCTAAATCCCATTGTCAATAGCAACGGAATAAAATTCATGTAAACAACTAAATCTGACAGCTGTCACTTCGGACTTCTTTTATGTAATAATTTTCAAAATATCACTCGTGCTCGAGATTTTCCCAGATAATTTTGGCCAGGCGTTTCCCTTGGGCTGATTGTCCTTGGATAAATGCCCTCCTCCTACGGAGTCGGGCATTTATCGCTACAATCAGCACTCGCGATCGCCTGACCAAAATTATCGTGAAAATCTAAGCACTTGTGATATTACTGTTGATTATTACACACAACGCCCTTGATTATTAGACCTACAAGGATAATATTCACTTATCTAAATCCCACTGTCAGTGGCAACGGAATAAAATTGATGTTAACAACAAAATCTGACAGCTGTCACTTCGGACTTCTTTTTTGTAATAATCACCAAAATACCACTCGTGCTTGAGATTTTCACAGATAATTTTGGCCCAGCGTTTCCCTCGGGCTGGTTGTCCCTTGATAAATGCCCTCCTCCTACGGAGTCGGGCATTTATCGCTACAATCAGCACTCGCAATCGCCTGACCAAAATTATCGTGAAAATCTAAGCACTTGTGATATTACTGTTGATTATTACACACAACGCCCTTGATTATTAGACCTACAAGGATAATATTCACTTATCTAAATCCCACTGTCAGTGGCAACGGAATAAAATTGATGTTAACAACAAAATCTGACAGCTGTCACTTCGGACTTCTTTTTTGTAATAATCACCAAAATACCACTCGTGCTTGAGATTTTCACAGATAATTTTGGCCCAGCGTTTCCCTCGGGCTGGTTGTCCCTAGATAAATGCCCGACTCCGTAGGAGTCGGGCATTTATCGCTACAACCAGCACTCGCGATCGCCTGGCCAAAATTATCGTGAAAATCTAAGCACTTGTGATATTACTGTTGAAAAAATCACCGCCGGAAAACCGAGACTGTCGATTTTGAAAATTAGCCTACACGACGCCCAATGCAATAATCTACAGAGAGTTCATAAATTGAATGGGTCAAGGGTGCCTGTGAATTAAAAAACGTTTGTCGAAACTAGGGTAATCCTTACTTCTTTTGTAATAAATTTGTCAAACTTTGACAAGAACGATGCTATTTCCGACAGACGTTTTCCAACTCACAGGCACCCTTGACCCCTGTAATCAATGAACTCTCGGTGCTTTCGATATCAGTTGGATTTTTCCGAAAAAAGTCGACACCAAACGCGGGTAATCCTAGTCAAAACCCGAGTGAGCGGCCGTCACGGCTAGTAACAGCTAGGAAAAAAATTAAAAATTCGTAGCGCCAGACTGGGAAAGGGTTAAACTCCAACTGCAGACTTAATTCGATTCTTTTGTTGTGTTGCTTCCTGTCGAATATGGTTCCAATCCAGTGGACAGATTTTGAATGATTAGGAATGGCAAAGTTTTGAACTTTGACATTCTTTATTCATTATTCATTCAATATTCAACAGATGACAGATGGAGAAACACTTGACAGAAAGACATCACTTCGAAAATAGTCTTAATCATCTTGGCATGTCGAATTTTTTTAGCGCATTTACAAATACATACTTTCTCTCGTCGTTGGGTGGTGGATCGGGAAAGTAAAACAAAGTGAAAGTTGTCCCGAAAAATGTTGGTTTTGATCATTTTTGGCCTAACGTGATTGTGCTACCAACTAAAAATTAGAAATTGGAAATCTTACTTTGCAAAATCGTAGGGATCTTGTTTTCTGGATTTGAGAAATAAAATTCAAAATAACAGTAGACTAACAGATGATGAATGACTTCATGACCAAAAAGTTTAGATTCATCAGTACAGGGTGTGCACATTTTTTTTATTTGCAAATTACAAAGTGCCTTGAGTTGATTTCCAATGTTTCCCCTATTCATCTTACTTTATATGTATTTGAAAGCTTTTTTCTTATACAGGGTGTTTGCAGACTTGGGATAGAAAATTGAACCGCAGTCAGAGAAATGCTCCAAAAGTACCAGAAAAATGTTGGAAAAAATTTATGATTTTATTTTTTGGAAATATTGAGGATCAAAAGGGGGTCCTTCGACCTCTTATATTTTCGTTATTTTGAAAGATTTTAGGAAACTCTTTCCATCAGACCAAAAAGCAACTTTTTTATACCTTTGAATGAGTCTCGTAATTTTATTTAGTGTACAGGGTGAGTCATGAACCGTAAAAATCTATTTTTCCACGAAAATGCCCGTGAAAGGTTCTAGGTTATAAAACTGATGTAGAGCAACAAATAACACAAATAATTCTCATATGAAGATGTCTGCATACATTTTTGAAGAAAACTGGATTTTCAGGATTTACGACTCACCCTGAATAGTAAATAAAATTAAAAGACGCATTCAAAGGTTCAAAAACATTGCTTTTTGGTATGTTGTAAACAGTTTACTAAAATCTATCAAAATAACGAAAATAGAGAGGGTCGAAAGACCACCTTCTGAACCTCCATATTTTCAAAAATAAAAACCCTAAATTTGCTTCAACATTTTTCTGATACTTTTGAAACAATTCCGTAACTGCGGTTCAATTTTCGACCCCAAGTTTGCATACACCCTGTATACAGGCTGTCCGAGAATTAAGTAGCCAACGGCCTGTGGGAGATAGCCCAGAAGAAACTAAGAGACCTCTATATTATTTTCTTGCGAAAGCTTGATAACTAAAAGATACAGAATTGATAAAGGGATCCATGGTGCTCAAAATGGAGTTGTATAGTATAAAGTTGTAGTAAATAAGTCTTCTCCACTTGTTTTTTATATTGTTTACTCGAGTTTCGGCTAGTTAAATGTATAAAGCCATTTTCAAAACTAATTTGACATAGCATAGAACTTTATGTCTAAGTAATGATGTAACAATGAAGAATAGACGTAACAGGTAAAACAACAAAAGAAAATGAAGGAGAGGATTATAAAATTGGGAGTAGAGCTGGTATAATGTAGATGTTGTCAAAATCGGTTTGTTCGTTGAGGAGGCTATCTGGATCAAGATTGTATTGTTTTTTTATTTGCAAAATTTCAGAAAATTCAATTAGGTGTCTGTTGTCAAGTTTTTGGACTGGTTTTAAACAATTAAAAGCAAAATCATGACCTTCGGCAACTACATGTCTTGTAAAGTTTGATTTTATATCGAACGCAGGTAGTTCCCTGCGGTGCTCATTTAGTCTAATTTTGAAAGATCTTATTGTGCGACCTATATATATTTTGCCGCAAGAACAAGTTAATTTGTAGACTCCACTAGAATTTAGAGGGTCAATGGGGTCTTTGGTTTTTACTAAATGGGAGCTTAAAGTGAAAGGTGTTTTGAAACTAATATTGATGTTAAATTGTTTAAAGAAACGTGAAATTGAAGTAGAGATGTTGCCAAAATAAGATAAAGAAAAATAAATTGTTGGAGTTTTTTCTTGAGTCAAGCTGAAATTGTTTTTTATTTGATGTTTTAAGAGCTTTTTTCTGTAAAAAGATTCGAAGACTGCTTGGGGAAATGCATTGTTGGATGCAATTTGTCTTATGATATTGAGTTCAGCTGAAAAATCCTCAGGTGTAAGGGGAGTGTTGAAAAGCCGATGAATATAAGTACTGAGTGCTGAAAACTTATGAGTTTGATGGTGGCATGAATCGAAAGGAATTATGGTGTCTGTATATGTCGGTTTTCTGTGAATTTTAAAAACGTGTTTTGAATTAATTATAGAGATGTTTAGGTCCAAAAAAGAAATGTTGTTGTTGTTGCTTGTTTCAAAGGTAAAAGTGATATTATTATGTAATGAATTGAGAAATGAGAGGAAATCTGTTAGATCTGACTGGTTACCTTGGAATAAACAAATGATGTCGTCTACGTATCTGTACCAGTAGATGATATGATTTTTGAAAAGGTTACTGGTAGAAATGAGAGTTTTCTCTAGCCATGTCATAAAGATCTCAGCTAATAATGGTGATAGTGGTGAACCCATACTCAAACCCGAGGTTTGTAAATATATTTTATTGTTGAATTTGAAGTAGTTTTGTTTTGTACAAGTATGTAGCATATTGAATAGATTTCTGGTGTTTACATCATTTAAGCTGGAATTGAAGAGAATATCTTTGACTAGCTGTAAAGTATCGTTGACAGGCACAGATGGGAACAAGTTGACTACATCAAAAGAAACAAGAAAACTGTTGTTGGGGACTTCAATTGGACTTAGGTTTGAAATAAGGTTTGATGAATTTTTGATTGAAAAAGGTGATGATAATTCCAGGTTAGATGTTAAGATCCGATTGATCGTTTTGGATAAAAGATATGTTGGTGAATTCAATAGAGAAACTATAGGTCTGATGGGTATATCTTTTTTGTGAATTTTAGGTAGGAATATATAGAATATTCACAGAAAACCGACATATACAGACACCATAATTCCTTTCGATTCATGCCACCATCAAACTCATAAGTTTTCAGCACTCAGTACTTATATTCATCGGCTTTTCAACACTCCCCTTACACCTGAGGATTTTTCAGCTGAACTCAATATCATAAGACAAATTGCATCCAACAATGCATTTCCCCAAGCAGTCTTCGAATCTTTTTACAGAAAAAAGCTCTTAAAACATCAAATAAAAAACAATTTCAGCTTGACTCAAGAAAAAACTCCAACAATTTATTTTTCTTTATCTTATTTTGGCAACATCTCTACTTCAATTTCACGTTTCTTTAAACAATTTAACATCAATATTAGTTTCAAAACACCTTTCACTTTAAGCTCCCATTTAGTAAAAACCAAAGACCCCATTGACCCTCTAAATTCTAGTGGAGTCTACAAATTAACTTGTTCTTGCGGCAAAATATATATAGGTCGCACAATAAGATCTTTCAAAATTAGACTAAATGAGCACCGCAGGGAACTACCTGCGTTCGATATAAAATCAAACTTTACAAGACATGTAGTTGCCGAAGGTCATGATTTTGCTTTTAATTGTTTAAAACCAGTCCAAAAACTTGACAACAGACACCTAATTGAATTTTCTGAAATTTTGCAAATAAAAAAACAATACAATCTTGATCCAGATAGCCTCCTCAACGAACAAACCGATTTTGACAACATCTACATTATACCAGCTCTACTCCCAATTTTATAATCCTCTCCTTCATTTTCTTTTGTTGTTTTACCTGTTACGTCTATTCTTCATTGTTACATCATTACTTAGACATAAAGTTCTATGCTATGTCAAATTAGTTTTGAAAATGGCTTTATACATTTAACTAGCCGAAACTCGAGTAAACAATATAAAAAACAAGTGGAGAAGACTTATTTACTACAACTTTATAAAAGATACAGCTCTTCAAAATTTGACTTTTTGGTTGGTTTTTCATAAATAGTTTATGATCAGGTCAAAGTATCTGGCTGAAATTTGTCAGAGACTTTTTTTGAATGATTATCTACTTTTTGGCAAAATTTTACTGAAATCCAACCAGTAGTTAGTAAAAAATAAATAAAAGAAAATCGAATGTCGAAACAAAATATGTAGGGGCCTCTAATTTCTTCTAGGCTCTCTCCCATAGGCGTTTGGCTACTTTATTTTAGGACAGCCTGTATACAGGGGCCTCAATATTTGCACCCACGGGGTCCAGGCAGTTTATAAAAATGCTTAATAATAGTCAGAAAAATATCGAAAAAAAAGTGGAGGATGGAGGGTCGAAATGAGGTTCTTCAACCGTTCCAGTTTCGTTATCCAAGAAGATTAATGCATACTGTTTTGGGCGGCATGATGCATGCAAAAAATCAACTACTGCATATTGGTTTTCCATACAGGGTGGGTCAGAAAATTTGAAAATTATTATTCCCCAAAAATGCCTTCAAACCATTTGGTTTGTTCCTCAAACTATGTCGAGAAGAAGATCCACGGTTTTGTACCAAGACATTTTTGGAAGGATTTCTTCAACAAAATTGGATTTTTTTATTTCACGACTCACCCTGTATAGTTGATGGAATTTTAGAACGCACCCAGTAGTTGATGTTTTTAGCGCACTTTCCCAAAAAATGGGAAAAAGGCGCTTTTAGCTTCACTTTGTCCGTCCGTCCGTCCGTACCCAGGATAACTCCTCGGGGAAGAAAGATATCGATGTGGTGTAAACGCTGATCAATAGTACATGTCCAGGATGTCAAGTTGACTCTTAGTTTTTTGTTATTCTGCCGCCATCTTTGATCCGCCATTTTGAATTTATCTAAAAGTGATCCGATTGAAATGAAATTTGCAGGCAATGTTAACCACATCAAGATCTATCCAATTTTCGACAATTGATGTCCCGCTGCCATCTTGTATTCTCCATATTGAACATGTTTCGAAGTGATAGAACAAGGACAATTATGCCTCAACGAAAAGAAATATCGATGTGGTGCAAACGCCAATCGAATGCGTACGTGACCACCATATAAAGTTGACCAATGACTTTTGTCACTTGGCCGCCATCTTTGATCCGTCATTTTGAATTTCTCTGAAAGTGGTCTGATTCGAGTGAAATTCGCAGGCGATGTGAACTTCAATTAGATACATTCAATTTTCGACAATTAATGTCCCGCCGCCATCTTGTATTCTCCATATTGAACATGTTTCGAAGTGATAGAACAAGGACAATTATGCCTCAACGAAAAGAAATATCGATGTGGTGCAAACGCCAATCGAATGCATACGTGACCACCATATAAAGTTGACCAATGACTTTTGTCACTTGGCCGCCATCTTTGATCCGCCATTTTGAATTTCTCTGAAAGTGGTCCGATTTAAGTGAAATTCACAGGCGATGTGAACTTCATCAAAATACATCCGATTTTGAACAAATGATGCTCTGCCGCCATCTTGGCCGCCATATTGAAATTTCTTATCACTCAACGACTTTCATGGAGCTTGGGACTCACCTTTGTTTCGTATGATCATTATTATTCTCCAGCCAAATTCCAACATTCTGCCGCCATATTGTAATCTCTTATTAGTGGAACAATTTTCATGAAACTTGGAGCTCACCTTTGTCTATAGTACGATCATTTTGATTTTTAAGCCAAATTTCATGAATCTGACGTTATTTTGGCCGCCATATTGAAATTTCTGTCCAAATAACGGTAGAACCCCAATTAACATCTTGCGTTCACTAATCCTTCAAAAAGGAAGTGCGCTACTGAACCTCATGCCCATGAGGCATATTCGCTTGTTTATTTATTATTCTGACACCAAAATTTTATTTGCATCTTTTGGATAACACAGCTAGAATAGCTCGAAGGACCTCCCATTGACTCTCTATACATATGTATATTCAAGTCTATTTTTTTTCTGTATTTCTCTGGTATTTTTTCAAGCATATGCTTAAACTGACTTGGACACAATGGGCTCAAGTGGTTTGTGGTTTGATTTATTGGCTTACAGGGTTCGGAGCAAAACCGAGGTTTAAAACAACGGTAGGGCCAGCGTGTCTGGTGACATAGACACGGTGCGGTGAAGATCGTGGCCCGAAGGCGGTGAAGTGTTGGCACGCTCCAAAAGGCGGCGGTATAAGTCGCTGAGCAAAGAGCCTAGAGACGATGAAACGGTGGCGAAACAGCTCGGTGGCACCACATCGATCGAGATACCGAAATATTTATTGAAAAAGTCTAGAAGCGAAGTGCAAATCTTCGTTCATAGCTTTTTCTCGCTGCGAACCTCGGCTCAGAACCCTATACGCCGATAAATGAAACCATAAACCGCTTCAGCCTATCAACGTAACTGACTTTGCCCAAGACTTGCCCCTTGCAGAGGCTTATTTACACGTCGTTCGTAGCCTTTTCTCTCTAAACACCTCGGTGCTTTGCACCTCGCTCCGACTCTTTTCTTGTTATATCCCTCGGTGCTTCGCACCTCGGCTGCGTAGGTACTCTAAAAGCTAATAAATGAAGCCAGAATCCGCTTCAACAAAAGATAACAAGAAAAGCGTAGACCTGCACCTCGTTTCTTGACTTTTCGCTAGATACCTCGGTGGCGTCGCACCTCGCTCATAGTCTTTTTTCTCTAAATACCTCGGTGCTCCGCACCTCGCTCTGACTTTTCCCTTGTTATACAGGGTGATTCAAAAGTGTCAGACCAGAACAATACACGGTATATGCAATTTTTTAGGAAGCCCAGAAAAAATTGTCAGAAATTCTTGGACTTTTTGTTTTTGAAGTTATGAAGGGATCAAAGGGTAGTCCTTTGAACCCTTCTAGTTCTGTTATTCCAGAAGAATTTAACGAACTGTTGGTGGAGTCTGTGTTGTAGAATTATGAGTGAGAAATATCAACCACTGGATATGTATTGAATTTTGGTACTTACTGGGTGAGTCAGAAACCTCGGAAATTATTTTTCTTCCAAAATGCCTCTGAACCATTCGGTTATTCAGCGAGCGAGCAGAGAATTACACTGTTTTGTACCAAGGAATTTTTTTGGAAGAACCTCTTCGGAGAAATTGAATTTTTTCATGAATCACCCTGTGTAGTGAACGGAAACCTAGTACACACCCAGTAGTTCATATTTTTTATTCATAATTCTTGCACTGACAGTTAACTGAAATCTTTTAAAATAACGAAAATAGAAGTGTTCGAAGGACCACCTTTGACCTTTTGTAACTTCAATAAAAGTCGAAGAAATTTTCAAGAATTTTTTGGGCTTCATCAAAAGTTTCACATACCGTGTATTGTTTTGGTCCGACAATTTTGAATCACTCTGTATATCCCGGTGCTTCGCACCTTGACTGAAAAGTTCCAGCACGAAGTAATTGACCATTAGTGAGGTATGAAGAACTGAGGGCGAGGTGTAGCACGAAGGAAATGGTAACCGCCACGAGCACCTAGACATACAGGTGATTCAAAAGTGTCGGACCAAAACAATTTACGAGTTCATGGAATCTTTTATGTAGCCCAGAAAAAATTTGAAAAAATTCTTGGACTTTTATTTTTGAAGTTATGAAGGGTCGAAGGATGGTCCTTCAAACCCTCCCAGTTCCGTTATGTATTTCAAAAGAATTCAACAAACTGATGGTGGCAGAATTATTTCTAAGAAAAACCAACCACTGGATATGTATTGAGTTTTTATTTTCTATACAGGGTGAGTCACATACCTCGGAGATTTTTTTTTCAAAAATGCCTCTGAACCATTTGGCTGATAGATGTGGAGTAGAAGATAACACGGTAGCAAGGAATTTTTTTGTGAGGACTTTTTTGGTGAGACTGGACGTTCCACTTCATGAGTCACCTGTATAGTAAATGGAAACAGAGTACCCACACAGTAGTTGATATTTTTCGCTCAAAATTTTTGCAACAACAGTTGACAATTTTTTTTTAAACAATGAAAATAGAAGGGTCCGGAGGACCACTCTTTGACTCGTCATAACTTCAAAGTAAAAGTCGAAGAATTGTTTCAATAATTTTTGTGGGCTATACAGAAGATTCCATATACCGTGTATTGTTTTGGTCCGACACTTTTGAATCACCCTGTACAAAACGGGGGAAGTCGCGCTATTCAAAAACGGAGTAATAAAACGCGGATAAGTTTGCGCTTAGCTCACGCATCCAGTTCGGTGACTGAAAATGGACAGCGGACCAGCACGGTTTTCGTAAATTTCAGCAAACACCATTTAAATGATTCAAATGGCAATGCATGACATTTGATTGACTTTCTCTCTCATATAATCCATCGCTTTCAATGTGGCAGCATTTTCAGCTCTCGGGCTAACCATGCACGCACAGGTTTACGCATAATGGCATAGAAAAGACAGAGTGCTTTCAGTGAAATTGTTCAGATTTGTTTCTGCCGAAATTTCAACAACGAATTTGGATTCAGAAGGTGAAATTTAGTCGGAAATTATACTATGGTTCTAGTGACTCGAAAACGCTATGAGAAAACTCTTCATTCCTAGCGCAAATGTTGAATTTCACAGTCGCCCGTTATGTCCATCTGGCGGCTAAAATGGCGAAGCTACATTACGAGTGAATATGGCATGCAAAGACTGGAAAGTGGAAATCACCCAGCAACCTCTAACTCAGGCCCTAGCAACCACTTACAATCCGCCATTTTGTTCACGTCTCGCAGCCCCCAACCGTTAAGCGCGAAAAGGAGAATCTATGGCGAATTTTTAACGATTTTTTTCTTCTGGAGGTTTTCATGATAAAACTGAAACCAAACTTCTGTTGGATTTGATAGTCAACTCGAGCGCTGACCAAACATTCAAAAATCTCTTGCGCTCTTCAGGGATCCGTTGATGCATCATTCTGGATTCCAGGGAAGACATATTTTCTTCCGGCATCTCTTCAGAGCCCACTGTACTATTTCCCGAATCACCTACAGAGGCTGAGCTGGATTCCAAACCACCCTGCGTATCACCGACCCCTCACCACATTCTGGGCAGTCCGTTTCAAGTATTCACACCGGGTCACCGGTCCAAAATTTGATAAAACGCGCGACGATGCTTAACTTAGAGATCTGCAATATAGTGTTTCGAAAATCGAGGATTGAACTTTGAAGTACATACAAGATTTTAGCCAACAGTATGAAGTTTCCAAACAACCTTTTGAGATTTTCAAACCATAAATTTCAACCTTGAATTCTAAAGCTTGGAACTCACCCCTTCGATTAGCATGGCAACGATATGTGGAGTTTTTTTTTTGTGTTCCGGTGAACGACACTGAGAACTGAAAGGTAATTATCGAAACCATCTGGTTTTATAGCCATGATTTCGGTTCGGATTGAGTGTAACGATGTCATTACAGGTGTCTGATATTGTGACGTTATCACTTCCCACAGGATTCTTCGGTGTTGTTATTGTATGTATTGTATTGGAGACTAGAGAGCCTAATTCGCCCGTTGTTGGCTTGTTCCAGATAAGCCATGCTAAATTAATTTGTTTTATTTGTATAATTGGCTGTGTACTACTCTCTCTCATCCACAATGCGATAGATAAACCCCACCGGTGCTCTGGCTGTATGTTATAATTGGAATTCGTAAATCTGTAAAACAATATTTGCGCGAAAATTTTCGCCCTTCATATGGGCAGTGTTGTGGAGGAGACCTATCTAGGTAGATATATCTATGCAGATGCATGGGCCGGATTAGGCTGCATCATAAAATTGTATTTACACATCACGGAAATAGAATGGTGAGTAAATAGGGCCGCTGGGGTGACGTCAAACAAATACTGACGTATGGTGTGGCTGATTAGCTAAAAAAAACTGCTCGAATTTCTTGGAGAAATTAACAAAAATCTAGGACACGGATATGAGGGTTGGAAAACCTGGGGAGTCCCCGCACTGCTACTTTCGAGTTTAGCCTCGAATTTAGCCTTGGATGAACATTTATATTCCATTCATGATAATGCAGCCTTTCACAGATTAGGCTAGATCTAGTACACACTAGTAACAGAATTTCAATGAGTGCCATCCAGAGAGTTTCCATTAAACTTTCAACTTGATATTTTTCCTGGGACCCTATTTGGGAACGAGGGAACAATTCCTCATGCGATGTTGCCTAGCTGACAGCCAATCACAGCCCTGGTTGCCTAGCGACTTCACATGTGAACGGATCACATTTGTCCCGAAAATAGGGCCTCTGGTAAACCATAAATTATTTCAAATTTCAGCATCCTCAATTCTCATTGGTGCCTATTGACAGGTCAGCGCCAACTGTCGGCCGTCTCCGAATAAAGACTGTGGTACCAATCAGAACGCAATACTTAGCGCGATAAATTTGACGTCCGTGCTAGTCAACAACCTTTTCAATGGTAACGGAAATTGAATGGAATAGTAACGCTAATAAAGCGCTGTTTGTATTACTAATCTTGCGTGGAAAATGCTATACTTAAAAACGGAAAACTTTAAATGTCGATAATTTTTTCGATGATTCTCGTTTAATTATTTTACAACGGAATCGAACCAAATTTTCACTGGCAATTGTACGAGAGTATTTATTTAGCACTTGAACGCCAAAAGCTGTGCTTTCTGTTTTTATCTAAGTCGAACGTCATAAAATCAACAATAAAAATCAATTATGTGAAACTAATTAAGTTATCCATAATGAATCACTTCTGTTTACAATGGTCTAAGTACTGTAAATTGTAGAAGTTATAACGTTTTGGAATAATAAAAAAATGTTGGAGTCTAGTTTTGCGTTTCCTGTGGGCAAGAGGTGACACACTTGAATATATCGTCGCTGTCGTAGGATCGACGTGATTTTTTTGAAAAAAGACAGTTTCGAACAAGTAAGTCAGTTTTAAACAAGATCAACTATAATACAATGTTACGAGCTAGAAATTATAGAAATGAGGATTTCATTTTTTTGAAAGGGAGGAACGTTTTTTCCACTGTCCGTTTCGTTTCGCTCTCAGTACTCCTGCAGTCCTGGACTTATAGTTCGCAAAAATTCTCTCGGACACATCGCCTGGTATAAGGCATAAATTTCGTCTCAAATCCGGACCTCCAGGCTCGTCCACATTTCGGTCGTGAATGTTTCCGATAAAAAGGACCTCCAGGCTCGTCCACATTTCGGTCGTAAATGTTCCAATAAAAAAAAAACGTAAGACAGAAAATGTGAAATATTTGTCCGCTGCCAGGCCGAAGTTGAGGACAATTCAAACTTTCATCAGGTTTAAAAAATTAGAGGACGGAAAGGAAAGGACCCTCCCAATTTCTGCGGCACTGGTGGACCATTGTCACTTATCATCATTCATCATCCCCGTTTCAGGGATGGCCGAATAAAGCACGACTAGTGGCGTCGTTTTTGGGTGAAGATGGGAAATGGGATTTTTAAAATCAATTTTTCCAGCATTTCTTTCAAAAGCAACTAAAATTTTTTAGACCCTTTCAAACTGAAACTATTATCTTAATCGAAAACACTTGATAAAAGTAATGGATTACATCAAAAATGTTTATTTTTATTAAATTCCAAATGAAAAGTTCTACTGATTTATGGCAAAAAAAGTAGTCGCTCCTTATAGGAAAAATAAATCGTTGGCATTTCCGGTTGAACCGGAAGAACGAGAAAGTACTGCTTGTAATTAAATTGAAGTTTGGTTTATATCAAACGAATAATTTGAAAAAAAAAGATCACTCTGATATGTTCGCTGTAGAAGGCCGTTTCCAAGATAAATGAGCACCTGTATTAAGTTAGGTGTTTAAGAAATGTTTACTGACTGAAAGACTTGAGCGAAATCGGTTGAGCTGTTTCAAAATTATGAATTATGATGAAAAACTTTTTTTCTATCACAACTTCTCAACTTTGAAGGGCTGTATCTAACTTGGGCGTTCTCGATTTTTTTCCTGGAAAAAAGTTTTTTTAATTTTCGATTCTCTATCGATTGGCAAAGTTTTCGCACATGAATTCCGGACACCTATGCTGACAGCTCAAATATGTCGAAAATCATGAGCGTCGATGTGAGCAAGGCCATGGTCATTGAAACTGACATATCATTGTTCCTTGACAGTTGCATGAAGTTCGCACTGTTTGTGGAAAGCTACTTCAACATTTTCGATGGGTTCTGGGCCGCGTGATGTAATCAGCCGTTGAAAATGCAAATGGTTTGTGTATTTGTGAGGCGGCGCGGAAGGCGGATTTGTTGACACCTGTAGAGGCGTCGGCGTCGGTCGAAATGCGATGCCCTATAAAAAATGAGGAAGTGAGGTCACATAGGCTTGACAGGGGTAGGTACTGACTAGTTGTGTTTTTGTCGGCTGGTTGCGACTCGTTAGCTGGCCGAAATGGGTTCGAATAGCTCTAGACAGGTGACAGATTCCAATCACATGACCTTCTCCACATCGACGCAGACGACGGAAGGTCTATCTTAAGCCCAACTCTTCAACCCCCCCCCCCCATATATCCAAAAATAAAAACTCAATTTCTTGAAAAAAACATTCTGACACATTTGCAGCATTTTTCTAAGCTGCCTTTGACTCTGAACTGCGAGTTTGGGACAGCCTGTATAAAAGATGCCATTTGAAAAAATCCAGCTATGGATGGTCCTTCAAAATTTCCCAAAATTAATATGGCACAGCCAAGGTGATTCCGCAATGCAGATAAATACGGCCTTGCCGTCAGAAGTTACCCCAGGCAAAGGAGACTAGACACAGGCATAGTCACAACTTGATATCCCAAAAACCAAGTATCATGCAATAATCATTTGAACAAGTCTCTGCCAACGCATTTAAAAGAAAAAATCATAACTTTTTCTTGAAATAGTTCGATTTCCTACTCGAGGGGGACACACAATTAGCATAAATTCAATTTTTCCGCTTCATCCTTTTAGTGGCACCCCCCACTAGTAGATCCCCAAGGGTGACTACCCTTTCCAAAATTCCTAGGGAGTTTGGGAATAAGGGTCGAGGTCTTGTAACTTGCATAAAATTGTAACTTGAAAACAGGCACTTCATGTTTGTTTCTTTTTACACCGAAATATGAAGGGTTGGAAGACCTTCAAAGCAGTGTTTTACTCGACTCCTATTCCCATTGAATTTTTTTTTCGAGGATGGCCCACCAGGCCTCAACGGATCTTGACACGGGTGGTTCGATTTTATTTCTTCTTGATGTACCGTCAGGAGCAAAATATTACATACATCAAATTTTTTTCCAATTTTTCCTTCTAAATTTTTTATTTTGCCACCGATAATAACAAACTTTTCAGCACTCGCTAACCAGTTGAATAAACTATCATATCAGTATTTCAAAATTGCCGACATATCAAAATTCAAGATGTCAGAAACAATTGAAAATAGGCCTTCTTATGTTCTCGTTGCTCTTTATTAAAAGTTGCTAGAAAGTCAAAATCAATAATGTATTATGAAGGAACAGACCTTTTTTGCCAATTCAAGACTAGAACCAATCAAATCGGGTCATTTGCTGAGGAGCTATTGCAAGTTGAAGCGAGGCCTATTTTTCATTTTATTAAATTTCCGCATAATTGACCCAAGTTAGGTATCCTACCCGCCAATCCGCCACATGTTCATTCCCCAACCGATTTTCTCAAATTTGGTATCAATGGCTAGCCAACTGGGCAGGCTACCATTTTCATATGAGAAAATGGCCGACATGTCAAAATTCGAAATGGCGAAAGCAATTGAAAATGGGCCTTCTTTTGTCCTTGTTGCTTTTTTATTAAAAACTGGCAGAAAATCAAAAACAATAATAATAATGTATTATGAAGGGAGAGACCTTACTCGGCAATCGACGTTCATCATCACGTACATCACTTCAGCGCATACATGAGAACGCATACCTGCAGAGCGCGGCAATTTCAATTTTGACGCACAGAGTGTCACTGTCAATGGCAACTGTCAATCAATAATCGACATGTAAACAAACATAACCTTTTAACCATTCAACATTTAATATTGTTCAAAATGAATGTTAAGTGCCGTGTGGCAAAAAGATGCAGAAAAGATTCAGGTGATACGAAACACAGCTGCAAGGCGATCACCGACAAAGAGCATTATTAGGTTAGGTCTGTCGAAACGTCAAATTGACGTCAAGCGCTGTCAGCTGCTATTTGCGTGACATTACACACGCACACCGTATTACAGTGTTGTCAACTTGTTGTCATGATATGAGATATGGCAACGTCCTACTTTCACAGGTATGCGCAGAAGCCTTTCGGGAAACGTGTATTCAAGACAGCAACCAATCAAATTGGGTCATCTGCTGAGGAGCTATTGATACAACTTGAAGCGGAGCCGACTGTTCGTTTTTTCATTCCAACGAGGACAAATAAGGCCCATTTTCAATAGTTTCCGCCGAGGTTTCCGCCATCTCAATTTTTTTTTATTTTTTATTTTAATCGACTTATTTAACAAGGCGACATTCAGCTATTAGCTGCTCCACCATGCAACATCGGGGACAGAACAAAATATCCACGGATGTAGCGGGATTCGAACCCGCACAGCTGAGCGCTAGTGGCCCACTCAGCAAGAAAACATCTCTGTGACATCACTTAGATGTTCAAGTCACAACTGCGATGTTAACAAAAAAAGTCTCTGCGATGTTAAGTGGACATCTCTGTTACTTCTTATGTCCGGGTAATTAGAACATGAATGAGATATCTCAAAGATGTCCAAATGTGACATACTATCTACATCGCTATTCCACATCTCGTAGATATCACTTTTTGACGTACATGATACGTCGCATTTTGGATGTGTATTTTTAAATAAAAATTAATTTTTCACCACTTTTAGTTTTATGTCACAGGAGGTTCCGCACCTGTTTTTACTAATTTTTACAATCTATACAGCACGTTTTTTCCCTAAGAAAAGTTCTTCTTCTATGGCGTCCTCCGCAGGATTCGAACCTGGATCCCTACAGGTGATGGTTAGAGGCACTGTTGCCGATTCGTCTAAGCTACCAACTTGTCTACTACAGTATATTTAAACAGCGCACTTGATGTTCAGGGATGTTTCTCGGAATATTTCATTAGGACTCCAAACGATGCACCGAGCTCAAAAAGCCTCGCTGGGGCTCGAAACGTTACAGCAAGGCACAAGGGACTCCGTTGGGGCCCCGGACATTACAATAAGACATGAACGGGAGTCATCAAAGTATTTGAAAGCACAATAAAACAAAAAGGGGCCCATTTTGGGGTTCCGAATAACGCAAAAGCAGACACAAGGAAACAAAATCGTCGATCGTCTGGTGTTGTGGTTGGTCGGAGAGCTTTGTTTCATGAAACTGCGAGGTGCCGCTATATGGCCCTAAGAGGCGCAATATTTATTTATATTCGCGTGTTTGTTTGTGTTTAAGCAGACACAAGGGTTCACCAAAGGTGCGAAAGTCACGACAAAATGCAAGAAGGCCCAGTAGGCTTTCGAAGAACACAAGGAGACACAAACGGGGCACACTAGTTCCGAAAGCCACAAGCACAAGAAGACACAAAAGTTGTTCCAAACGACACTTGAAGACATAAGAGGGCTTGCAGGGCCTCACACTAAACATGAAGACATAAGGCTGTCCTGGCATCACACACATGGAATAGAGGACAAAACTATTTATTAAATATTTTCCGACACACAGAGCTTAACGATGACAGCCCGCGAAATTTGAAAAATCTCTCAGTGACTACATCTCATTGACGTCAGTGAGATGTTACACTTCGGCAAGTTGAAAGCAGTAACAATGTGATGTCCGGTAGATGTCTCATGTGTGATGTTCAATTTAAGTTCATTTCGAAACATCTCTCAGACATTACATCGTATAACATCGCGGATGAACATCACAGAGATGTGGAAGTAACGTTCATTGTGATGTTATTTTGTGACATGATTGAGATCATCTCATTTATGAAACATGACATGCTATGCTGAGTGGGGGGTCAGCTTGCCATCATCTATACCACTCGGCCACGACCGCTCCTTTTGACATGTTGGCAATTTTCTCATATGAAAATGGTAGCCTGTCCAACTGGCTATATAGCCATTATTGATACCAAATTTGAAAAAAAATCGGTTGGAAAATTAAGAATACGGCGGGCAGGATTCTTAAATGTGGGTCAATTATAAAGGAATAAAAAACCGGTATGTAGGTTTCGCTTCAAATCGCAATAGCTCCTCAACCCGATTTGATTGTTTGCGGTCTTGAATTGTCGAGGAAGATCTATTCCTCCATAATGCATTACTGGTTTTGACGCTCTGCTAATTTCTAATAAAAGGCAACGAGGACAAAACAAAGTCTATTTTCAATTGCCTCCGCCATCTTGGATTTTGACATGGCGGCCATTTTCTCATACGAAAATGGTAGCCTGTTCAATTGGCTAGCCATTGATACCCAATTCGAGAAAATCAGTCGGGAAATGAACATATGGCGGATTGGCGGGAAGGATACCTACCTAGATTGAGTCAATTATGTGGAAATAAAAAAAGTAGGCTTCGCTTCAACTTGCAATAGCTCTTCTGCAGATGACCCGATTTGATTGGCTCTGATCTTAAATTGATAAGAAAGATCTATTCCTTCATAATACATTATTGCTTTCGACTTTCTGGCAACTTTCAAGAAAAAGCAACGAGAACAAAAAAAGGCCTATTTTCAATTGTTTCTGCCATCTTGAATTTTGATATGTCAGCTCAAAATGGTAGAGCCTATTCAATTGGCTAGCCAGTGCCGAAAAGTTTGGTAAAATCGATGACAAAATGAAAATTTCAAAACGAAAAATTGCGAACACGGTTTTTTATGGCTCACCCGGTAAGTCACTTTTTGGAGTTACAATTTTTTTTATATTCGTTTATTAAACGTCGGCCTATTTTCGCAACGAGGCCTAACACCGACGCCCGTGAATGCTTTCCTCCACTATACCGGAAATTTTGCCGAACCCGGTACGGATTTTTAACGACCACCAACATTGCATGGGGTCGGCACCATCGTTCGTATTTTACGTGCTATGCGACACACGACGCGTCTTGCATTCAGCAAGCATTCAAACTAAACCAAGAAGCTTGTTTTCGGGGCGAAAATCCGTCTCCGACGGGGATCGAACCCGCGACCTCTGGAGTGGTAGTCGACCGCGCTGACCACCACACCACAAGCTCCTCTACAAAAAATTTGATGTATGTAATACAGTGCTCATGACAGTACATAATATTACTCGACTCACATTCCGATTTAAAATTTTCTAAAGGGTAGGTAGGCACCCTGCCTAAGAGGATGGATAAAAAAAATTGGATTTATGCTAATTGTGTCTCCCCCGAATGTGCAGTCTCGAGATTTTTTGAGGAAAAACTTCTTGGAGTAAAATTTCGTTAATTTCGGTGTCATTAACGGCGTGTAGCTGCAATCGAGATTTCCCATATCAATGACTCACCCTGTACAAGGTGACACTTTTGAGAACGATCTGAACAAAAATCAGAGTGTTCGATCTGCACTTTTTGCAGTTTTCGAATTGATCAATGGTGAATCAAATGTCAATAGATAGGTACTACACTTCTCAAAACAATTAGGGGATTAGTGGTTTTTTCAACTTCAAATTTTTTGTCAACTAAGTAGGTAGGACCTTTAGCAGAACCATCAACTCTCTGGACATCTCGACTGAACTCTTTTAAATATAATTGTGTATTAAGTTAAGCGCTGTCTAGAGCAATTTTACATGAAAATACAATAATAAATTAACAAAAAGCAGAGAAGAACAAAAATAAATTTTGAGCATGCCGCGAAGATATGTGGCTGTAACTTAAGCTAGGGGCTAGGGGGTGACAATGCTTGCTACTGATATACCTATGCTATATTTAGACATTACTTAAGCGTGACGTCGTTGATGAGCTACTGAAAAAAAAGTTCTTAAAATTTTCCTTTCTCAAACATTGCTTGTTTTAAATGGTGAGTGTTGGGTCTTCTACATTGTTTAGAGTACTTTTAAACTTTACTAAACGTGTCTAAATCTTGAATACCTACTATATATAGATGTCTGAGACTTTTGCATTCCCTGTGGGTAATCCTCTAATGGGGTCTGTCTTATGAGATATTTTTATTGTCTTAATGCACGGTCTATGCAAGAACATTTAGGGATAATTTAATTTTAGTGTAATTTAACCTCAAAAAATCAAGAGATAAACCAGTTGATTTCAATGGATAAGTTTATGCAAGATTTTAAAGTTAAGCTTAATTCAATGTTAAGCTAAAAGATGGCCAACTTTTATCTTTATATTTACTTTTAAATTAACCGGAAAACGGAAAATCGCATGCGCTAATGCTAGCCTTACATTGAGCATCAAATGCTGCAGCTTTTTTTGCTGCAGAATAGACCATATTAATTATTCACACTTTCCCCTTCCACTAGTCATTTGTAAGTTAGGTATGTGCCTGTGACCATGCGCACTGCAGTAGAAGATCTCGCGCGCCACAGCATGCATAGAAAACGGAACTTTGCTGTCGCTGTCAGAATTTACGATTTCAAGGTGTTTTCTTGATTCTTGGGACGTTTTAACTTTTTTAACCATACTATTACGTGACGGCTGACGCTCGGTTCGCTTTCAAGCGCTGTCAAAATTCTCGTTAGCGGAAGTTGTGCAATAAAATATGGCGGGTAATTTGAAATTGTTTTGGATTCAAAAACCCCATTCTAAATTGCTTCGCATAAACTTCACAGCAAGATTTTCCATTTCATTGTGGTGAAAAGTAGATCAGGTATTTCTTTTTACACACTTGCTATGTTATACATTCGTTGAAATTGTCAATTTGCACCTTGAATTGATCATTTTACAAAGTCATTCAACATGCATATTCTTATGGGAGTTTCAACCCAGCACATGTGGTTGTCTCTCTCCCCGATCTGCGACTGCGCTCTGAATAAATAATATGGTCAATTCCGATTGGAACTGACGCCTGAAATTGCTGTCAATGAGCAACATGTGACCAATGAGAGCTCGGCAGCTGAAAAAGCTGCAACTTTTGATGCTCAATACAGGTTTCCTCAAAAGAGAGATGGAGAATCCGCGATTCCGCGCAGCTGTTTTGGGCATAGTGTGCCATGAGTGATCGCGCCATTTGTATTTACATTGCTCCGCCGTGTTGAAAGTGCGTTTTATTTTTCGAATTCTAAAGCCAACCATGCTGGGAAAGTCGCTGAAAATATAACGAACTTCTCAATGAATATTGCAAATGAATATTTCGCATAGAAGAATTTGCCAGAGAGGCATTTGATGCGCGGATACAACTATTTTTGTAATGGATATATCAACGATATATGGACGTGCCCAGAAAGCACAGGTAAGTGCGTGTTCCAAGTCCCAGTTTTAATACTTTTAATGGTGAAGGTATTATGGCCACCACTGTATAACTTGTGGACTTTCATAGTGGCACACAACATTTATTTACCATACTACTTGTAAAAACTGTATAAATACCAATAATAACACCATCAAATGATAAAAACACACGTTCGGCTTACGGAATCGGGGCAATGTTGGCACACTATGACTGCGACGATTTACTGTGCAATCGAACGTGACGTCACGGGCCAGAAAGAGACGCTCAATTTAGGAAACCTGTATTCAAGGCCACCATAACTCATTCCGGGAGTGATGTGTCAATGTCAATGTCAAAAGTCGAAAAAGTCGATCAATATCGTTTTTGGTTATGTTAAATCTCGCCATAAGTGTAAAGAAAATGAACCGAAAGTGTAGGGTACCTACTTAATTATTATTTGGAGACGAAAAGGCCGGCTGATTGACCAGATTGACATTTTTTGACAAATGAAAGTTTAGGAACAATACTATTTTCTCCCAAAATTAATGGTTTTGTGGTGGAACTTCGGAAAATAATTTTTTATTGTGAAAATGCTGCATAAGCCAGAAGGATTTTTTTTCTTAACCCAACATTAAATTAACTTAGAATTAAATTGAATTAGGTACCTACAAATGTTGTTGCACAGACCGTGCCTAAAACGTTCTACAAAGTGAGTTTGCTACATGGATGATAATGTAGCAAACCACTTCTACCTTTTTTTTTAATGTTGAAAACCCAGGCGGGAACAACTTTCATTCAATTTCAACGTCCAATGACGTAGTAAGACGAGGTGAGTTGGCGCAATGGGGATGATCGTAGTGTTCATATAGCTGGAGCCTTGTTGTCAAATTGTCAGGCAGTCAAGATTCTCATGACCGATGACAATGATGACATTTCATGAGTGATTTTTTTAAACACCTTGTATTTTATGACAATGTTCAAGAGCCGTTCGATTTTTATTTGTTGACATGCGACAAAAGTACAGAATTAAAAGTTAATTATTTCTCATCTATTTCAAACTGAACATTCATCACTATCACTTTTGACACAAATTCTCGATCCTGTGTTGTGGTGAGGGGTAGTAAATTAGTGAACGAAAGATTTGGTCCATCTAAATCATCAAAGATCCAAGGGTAAAACGAAAAACGAAATAAACCATCAATCCAAAATCGGGTCCTGACAGTTCTTACTTCTTAGGTACATGCTTCTTACTGCGATTTAAGAAAACGGTTTTTTTTTCTAATGAATATTTCGCTAACTTATTACTTATATATTTTCACCTGATTATTTACGTTCCTGCATTTTCTTCAATGCATAGTAATTTGTTTTCCATTTCCACTTGAGCACTCACACGATTTCTTTCTGTGTTTTTCCTAGGAAAATATCCGAAGAACTTTTACCCCCCGGCTCCCACGGCATCTTCCGGCAAAAGCCGACATCATGCGACCACCCCCTGTCGCTGAGCGGTTCAATCAGGGCGGCCAGGCAGTCGATCGGTAATATAGGCAGCATTCTGTCGAGAAAGATGGCTGCGTCTACATCACAACCATCGATTCCTTGGCCAAATTCCAAGGATGATTACGAACTGGGAAAAGTCATCGGTTAGTATTCACTTAGACCCGACGCGCCCTCTCGCCCTCCACACGCCGGTCCAGCCGCCAGCCCGAGACATCGCCCCCCGGCCCCGGAAAACTCGCCCTACGTGGACGTTGGAGGTTATGTGCTTTCTTGGTGTTTCAATTCCGGTCCGGGTTTTCGGCCCCCGCGGCCGCCCCGGCCCCGGTTTCGAGTGCTCCGCAGCGAACGCGAAGTGTCCTCCGAGTGCTGTGTTGGCGTGTCAAGAATTTCGAGCGCTGCGCCCCTCGCGCGGTGGCCCCCATGTCATGCACAAACATAATCCTTAATTGGTTCGCTCACAACAAATCGGTTGACCCGTTTGTGCTGGGTCAATTGGTTTGTGTTTGGGTTCATTATACTGTCGTTTTTGTCCGAAGCGTGTTCAGTCCATATTTGTGTAACTGTCGCAGGTGTCGGCGCTACGGCTGTGGTCCACGGGGCGTTTTGCAAGCCGAGGAGCGAAAAGTGCGCCATCAAGAGGATCAACCTGGAGAAATGGAACACGTCGATGGACGAGCTGCTCAAGGAAATACAGGCAATGTCGAGTTGCAACCATGAAAACGTGGTCACTTACTACACCAGTTTCGTGGTAAGGGAAGAGTTGTGGCTCGTGCTGAGGTTGCTTGAAGGTAAGCCGCTTTCCTAATTCGATCAAAACTACCGCCAGTCTAGCGTTAAGCTCTTATTTTTTCAACTTAAAAGTGGAAACGTCACTCTAAATGTCGTTTTTTATGTCATGTGTCAAAGTGCAAAACTTCAAATTCAAAGCCACCTGTGAGCTGTCATCGAGCAGCAGGCCTATGGATGTTTCAAAGCCAAGTGAAAAACTTTGAACCAAGCTTGGGGCTTTTTATTAGCTGCTTAAAAAATGTAGGTAGCTATTCCTTCAATTTTTAGTAAAACTAGGTAGTAGACTGTAGTAGGTATCGAAAACTGTGTTGAATAGTTTTGTAAACAAAAGACTTCAATTGTTTAGCTAAATTATATCAAATAATGTCATGTGTCAAGATCAATGCCACCTTGAGATTTTCTGTTGTTGAAATTGACATTAAAAACAGGGGTGTACTTGAGCTGTTTTCTAACAAGGTCTAATGAAAAAAACAAGGAAACTTTTTATTTGCTTTGAAATTCTTGATTCATTATGTTACAATGCTAGGTGATTACTTTGTGGTCATTTTGTAAATTTTCATATTTAAGAAATATCTGGGGAAATATCATTTTCGATGATTTTGGCGATTTCACCCATTTCTAGAGAAGGTAAAAAAAACTGGATATTTTATGAGCTCGATTTTCGAGAAAATTCCATTGCTTAAAACCGTATCTTGATATCTCGAACCGTATCTTGATATCTCGAACCGTTTTGTTACCATCAAACCAAGCAAAATATGCTCAAAAATATGTCATTATGACATTTCTTCATTATCACCATGGCCTGCTCATCCTGAAAAATGTAAATAAACAGTAAGTTTTATCAAAATTATTGATTTTCTCGGAAATTATGAAATTAAGAGCTGTTTCACATGGAGCGTATGGTACGCGCGGACCGTCCGCGCGGACGAGCAAGATCCATGTGCTTATATGGGTAATTACACATGGAGCGCGTATGATCCGTGAGCGGACGGTCCGCTGCGGACGGTCCGCGGGCATCCGCAGAGCCCGTGCGCATTGCGGATCGTCCGCACGCGTACGAGCCATTGCTTTTATGGGCATTTTCACATGGGCGCGGACGATACGCAGCGTATGATCTCGCATGTTGCCACATTTCCATACCACAGTGTTCATGCTAAGAGGGAAGCTGCTATTCTTTGGGAAAGGTTGTCTTTGTTGTTTCCTTTGAAATTGAACCAGCAACAGCAGTTTAAAATTGACACGGAATTATTAATCTCCACGATTGAAAATATCAGAGCTATATGGGATTTATCAGATGAAGGGTATAAAACAAAAAACAAAGACGAGAAATTCCGGGAAGTAGCTCTGGTGGTAATCCCGGACGTCGAAAACTTGTCTGAGAGAGAGCAAAATGAAGCAGGTGAGAGATTCATTTCAGATTTCAGTTGATGTTCTGATTACCTCCAATAATTGTATACTAATAGGCAGTAGGTACCTACGATATTATCATACAGGTAAACAGGAGCGTACCTACCCATGGTGCCTATTGTGCGAACAAGGGCATTAAAATTTTAGGGGCAGCATTTTGCCGGCTAAGTTCTTATACAGAATGATCCCAGTTCCAATTTTTTTAGACTTCTTTTGAATCTGCTTGAAAATCTCTAAAATGTAAGTATAGGAAACTGAAAAATAAAATGAACTAAAAAAGTACGAAACACTACTATCACCTACGGACCTACTATCATCACATCCTCTCTTAATCTGGAGTATAAGATCACAAAAGCTCCCACTATTGGCCTCTCTAACACAAGGGGATGCACCCATAATCTCTTTTTCTTTTTTTGAACTGGTCTTCTCTTGATCAACAACGCTACCGCAATTATTTTATTCCGGCCCTTGTACATTGTCGTAATGATTGTGAACTCATCACTCATCTGGCAACACCGACTACTCGACTTGTGGTCGGTTGCGGAGCATACGCCGCGCATGTGAAAGACGTGCGCTGCGTATGAAAAATTCGTGCGTACGGTCCGCGCTGACGGTCCGCGCGGACCATACGCTCCATGTGAAACGGCTCTAAGAGGTAGGATATTACTAGTAAAAATGAAAAAGGAGGAAAAAAGTTATCGAATGGTGGGATAAATAGAGGGCGTTTCATTCGAAAAAAAATGACTCATTTTGCACGCCCTATATCACTAAATCTCAACGTTTTTGTCATAAGTTACTCATTTTCTATTCGACTATTGTTGTGCCAAATCCAAATTTCATTCCTTGATCCAATTCTGATCAAACGTGGAAGACGATTCCAGTAGGAAATAACTGGAATTTGGAATGACTTTGAAAATACGATTCATTGTTTCTGTGATGAAAAAGCTGTTCTCAAATGTCAAAAAATACAGGGTATTACAATTTTTTTGGCAATATTTTAGAAGACGGCAGAGAGAGCATCAAAAAATGCAAGGAATTCTTTCCTTGAAGAGTTTCCCAGAGAAATTGTATTCAAGCGAAATCTCTTGAAAATAATTTTCTCACGATTCAAGTTTATTGATGTTTTACCATTTTACAATATGAGTAATGGATATGTCGAATTGTAGACTGACAATGCGACAAATACAATAGAGGATTCTTGAAAAAAAAATCGTTCTGGAGAAATTCTTTATGACATTATTTTCGATGGACACCAATTCTAGCGAAATTTCTTCAACATACATTTCTTTTAGGATTTTTTTTTCAAAGGAAATTTATTCTGGTGAAATTTTTTTGTGAAATTCACTCCGAAGAAGCTTTCTTGGCGAAATAACTGTTATTAAAGGAAATTAATTAATTTTTTTATATTTCAAAAATTCTTCTCGAGGGACATCCATTTCAACCGAGATTTCAACGAAATATCAGTGAGCCTGTGATTTTTTTTTCAATACTCAATAACCTGGATGGGTAGGGAAAGGCGAGACGCAACCATGGCCGGCACTGAGTCCAGATTTCATTCCAATGGATTTTTTATGGGATACGCTGAAAAGTCGTCTTGAAAAATCACCGTTGAACAACTTCAGGCGCGTAAACTGATCAAATTATTAACCCTAACTTTCTAACCCAGATATGTTAGGGAAGGTTAAGGTTAAACTGGATTAAACTTCTGCGATTCGGCTATAGAAAATGATGGAAATAATAGTGTGCAAAATTTGTAAACCGGTTAAATTGTTTGTTATGAAAGCTGAAATTACATTTTTCACTTTCTGGATTCTTAGTAACTTCCCAAATCGGTGGATCGGTCGTAATGGACCTATAGCTTGGCCACCTCGATCTCCCGACCTGAACCGACTGGACTGTTATTTTTGAGGGTATTTGAATTCTCTGGTGTACGCCACTAGAGTGAACACGCGCGAAGATTTCCTGCAGAGAATAAATGAGGCTGCAAATGAGAGGAGATTGAACCAATTTCAAATTTTGCGTGCTTCTCAAGCTATGAGTCGTCGGGCCCGACTATGCGTTCAACAAAATGGAAGTCACTTTGAACAATTACTTGAGTGAAAAAAATGTCGCTCAAATAAATTTAGTAGTTTTCCATAAATTAAATAAAATGAAAATGCTTATTCTGTCACTTATTTCATGAATCTGTCACTTGTCTCGATTATTTTTTTCCCAAACATAGTAGTCGTGTTCCATGGCCTACGCTCAAATTTTTCTTTCTGTAATTTCATTATGAATTTTTATGACATGTAGGATTGTAGGGTAAGTTCCAAATTGATTTTATTCGAGAACGGTGTTTCCTATCGGAGTTAAACAAGGGGACCTTTTAATGCTCAATACTTTGAAGTTTCATAATTTTATGCTGAAATGGCAAAAAAACGACACTTGAAAAAGTTGGGGTTTTACCCCCCACCCCCCTCAATCTGACCCATTTCTGGATAAAATTTTGGAATTATTATTGCTTATTATTAGACATAAAAAGATTGGCCGATGTGCAAAATTTCATGATTCTGCTGTCAACAGTTTCGAAGATATTTAAAGATAAGAATTTAAAGAAGATACGAAAAAACCATCTTCAGGGTACCACTTTTAGAGGGCTGTAGCTCGCTTATGAAACATTTTTCTACCTATGTTTATAGGAGCTTTTTTCTTATTTTTGGTCGCAGAAAGTGCTGGTGAAATATTGCACGATAATTATGGGACACCTTGTATAATGCCCGTAGCGTGCACGTAGGTATAAGCACGTACGAAAAATTGAAAAATCTTCTCGCTTTACATAAGAAATGACCGCCTGTTCGCGAAAGTCGGATGATACGAACATTACGAACTTGTAGCTGAATATCGGTTGGTGGCTCTCTATTTTTGCCAAAGTCGAATTTATTGATGAGGGAATAGGTTTTTCCGTGAGTATCCGTGAGATAGGTAGTGTTTATTTCCATAAATGTTCTTATTCTTATTCCATACTAATCGCTAAAGCAGTTGAAATATTGCAAAAAAGTTCATATTCTTCTTTTCCTCCATTTCTTTCGACTCAATACAAAATCGACATATATTTTGGCAACAAATAAAGATAGTATGGTGTGGTGTGAACATTGCAAGCAATGATAGAATAATTATTGCTTTCTTGATGAAATGGAATCTGAGCCGAATACCACCTCACACCTGATAATAAGGGCAATAAAGGCCCAATCTCGAGCCCAATACTTCAGACCATCCGACAACTTGACATTGACATTTTGGGGGAAAATTGATCGCCACGTTTATTTACGCGCTACGGCACAAGCTCATCGGCTTATTACGATTTGAAGTGTGTCACTCCCAAATTCGCAATCGTCATTTAACGTTGATGATCATCAAGTGTAATGCGAGGTGTAATGATCATTAACGTACAGTCTAAGATGAAACGCCGATTTACGCCCGGTCGTGTATAAAGTGATCATTTCGTTCCTGACAAACGTTCGGATTGTTATAAGAAGTCACCATTCCGCCACTTCCTCAAATATAACCCCAACAATAACATTTTAATTGTCACCCCCACCCAGCACCCACGCATTTTTTTATGGAAGCAGATTTATTATTGTTATGCCCGTATATTACGGCTGTAATGCGATAAATAAAAGAACCACTAGACATATTTGACATACCTTCCAAATAAATGTTATTAATATCCATCCATTAATCCTCCATTAATATACGATGGCGCCATAAAAATTGCCGCAATTAAATCATTATTATCGATTCTGGAACTTACTGTCGTCACCATTTCATTCATACTTGCGTGCTTTTTTTTTAGAAAATAATCACTGTTACTATCGCACATCGCTTATTGGAATTAACGTAAAATTTTCTACACTTTCAGATATTGACGTAGGTATAGGTAATTATCTAAATTAAAAAATATATATTGAACCGGAAACCATACTCAATGCGCCTTTTTATAATGATGATGATGATAATAATAATTACTAGTGGTGTATGGGTATTATTGATTAAATTAAGCGTCATTACTCATTATCACGGTTAATAATCTCGAAATCATAAATGCAGGGACCACAGTAGAATGATTTAATTAATTTGCTTCGTTTTGATCGAATTGATTGTTTGAACTTTGAACAATAAAAACCATTTCATTGTAAATGATTTATTATTAGAGTGTTTATACGTATACACATAAACCAATCAACCTAGAATTAAAGTGGTATTGTTATTATTGGGGGGAAATGCATGAGTCCAGCAGCAGCCCACCTATTGAGCTCAAGGCATTTTATACTATTTACTACTAAAACTAAAAGTATACAAAAACATGACTATGCTCCAGTAGTCTACTACTACTACTAGGTACGGTACACTTCTGCTTTGGCAATTGCGAAATGTATAATAATTAAAACAAACATACCAGTATTGTGTATAATACTATTGTATAATAAAAGTATTGTATGTGAAGACAGACATCTCTCTGGTTTATCTCGCATTCTCTTGTCATATATTTTTTTTGTTTCTGTCTCTGTGAATCTGTAAATATGAATATTTAATGAGCGTGCACGATACTGGTGTTGATTTACTGTTAAAACTGTTAATTTTTAATGTAATTCAATTGGATGAATCATAGTTTTGATTGAAGGTAGGTACCTACCTCGGTGCCTACTTTTAGTAAGAATTACTTATTGTGTGTAATGATAAAAATAAATCCATGCGTAGAGAATTTGAAATACTAGCCCAAGGTATATTATAGGTGAGTACCGAGGTAGCTAGGTAGAAAACGATACGTTGATATATTTTGTGATCATGAGTGGAAAAAGAGTAATGATGCCCTTGAATGGTAATAATTGCGAACAGGATATTATTTAAAAACGAAATCGATTTGATCATCATCAACCATCGGTCACGCTTTGCTTTCTATCGATTTTTTTTTTGTACCCATCAATGCATTATTATTGTTGTTGTGCAGAGAGAGGAGATGCAGGCTCTGCGAAAATTGGTAACCTTGGAATATGCAATCTTCTCATGGGCGTGCTGATTGGTTCTTTTATGGTCTTTCAAGATTATCTTAGAGCTAGTGCTTCCGCAGGCAGCAGCCACATTGATGACCGCGATTTTGAGTTTTTTCCCTGGAATAAAAACTTGAGTTTCGAAAAAAAAAATCGAAGTTTTTCCGGTCATAAATACTTTATGAAAGAAAAACGAGATTTGTGAGAAATCGTATGTGGGATTATCGAAGCATCGCAAAAAACACGTTTTCAAAGCTTCAAATTCACCAAAAAAAAGCTGCATGAATTTTTTCAAGGAATTTATAATGTTAGCTTACACAGTTTATCGTTTACCTATCAGTTTCCAGTTTATTACTGCTTGGGTTTATCGCCAGTTAGTTCTCGCTGTTATCGCTCTGAATTCAAGATTTGTCTGTCGGCTGATCCATCGGTGCTTATATACCTCCGATTGTTATACTGGAAGTTTCCACCGGTTCTCCAGCAAATTCCACATTGACCGCGGCATGTGGCTTCGAGGCGATTCTCGAACAATCCAACACCTCTCGTATGCGTTGCAGCGTGTTCTGGAGCAGCGCCTGATGTAAATCACATGGTCCAAACCATCGCGTATGTTCTTGAATGCGCTAGAGCTTCGCAACTCGTAATATCCTAGACAGACTGCACGTTAATGATCATTACACTTAATGATGATTAGCGTTAAAAGACGATTGCGAATTTGGGGGTGACACACTACAAATCGTAATAAGCCGATGAACCGATAAACGTGGTGATCAATTTTTCCCTAAAATGTAAATGTCAAATTGTCGAATGGTCCGGAGTATTGGGCTATTATTGCCCTTATTATCTATAATAATGTATAGAACTTTGGGCCAACAACAACAACAAAAAAACTATAATAATAATTTCATATTTTCGGTGAGGTGTGAGGTGGTATTCAGCTTAGATTCCATTTAATCAAGAAAACAAAAATTATTTTATCAATGCTTGCAATGTTCACACCACACCATACTATTTTCATTTGTTGCCAAAATATACCTTGAATTTGTATTGAGTCGAAAGAAATGGAGGAAAAAAAGAATAAGAGACTGATGATTTAGTCAATAACCTGATCAAAATCGCATAGTCCCATAGTCTAAGTAGGTCTAACGAACTTATAATTTCGCGTGGCCCTGGTTCATGTGCGCGGCTAGCAAGTGGCAAGGCAACTGACAGATGCATGTTGATAGTTCATTATGTTCGTATCTATCGTGTGGTCATTTAATTTTATTTGCAATTTTTTTACTGCTTTTGCGATTGGTATGGACATTGTTTAGTATGGAGTAAGAATAAGAATAAGTATTTATGGAAATAAACACTTATACAGGGTGATTCACAACTTATGACTTTCCTTTCAAGGGGTTATGGGGCCCCAAAACTTGACTTCATGTGCTTGAAAATAATTCAAAAAGCTATATGGTTTACGGGGAAAAAAATAATGAAAATTTGCCAAACATATGTGGGACTAATGGGTTTATTTTTCTATCTGTTGATGAGACATACGATTTAACAATAGTTCAACGATAAGCGAAAATGTTTCTATGTAAACACTCCTCCTTTAGCAATAATCGGAGGTAAAAATAAATAATTTGTCAGTGTCAACCTCAACTGATGATGCCTCGACTTACTCCCTTTCCTCGTCTCTTTGTCCATTACATAAGATAAGGACCCTTATGTTTGGTTGATGGTCGCAATTATCCACTCGGGTTACCTATCTAACCTGCATTTGTACCCGCTACTTGTAAATTTTAGTTGAATAGGTAATAATAATGGTCAACTAACGTCATTCTTGACAATAATACCTTATTATCGATCAACCATTATTGAGTATGTTTGTTTCCATAGTACCAGATTAGAATTATCCACGTGAGGCATTGCATCGGCGATCTCCAAAATTTTCTTCGATGTTGAGTTCAAATAAGTCAATATTTCAGGATTTTTTTTCAACTTTTTTCCCTCAGAAATAGTTTTTCTGGCACATCCTGAGCTCACCCGTGAAAGGAAAGTCACAAGTTGTGAATCACCCTGTATAGGCACCTACCTATCTCACGGATACTTACGGAAAAACCTATTCCCTCTTCAATAAACTCCATTCTGCCAAAAATAGTGTGCCGCCAACCGATATCCAGCTACAAGTTCGCAATGCTCCTATCATCCAACTTTCGCGAACAGGCGGTCATTTCTTATGTAAAGCGAGAAGATTATTCAATTTTTCGTATGTGCTTATACCTACGTGCACGCTACGGGCATTATACAGGGTGGTGAAAATTTCGATGCTCACCATTGGTATCTTGGAAACGGTAAGAGATACGAGGTCGGTTAAATTAGAAAAAAGTTGCGCATTTTTGGAGCGATTGACAATCTGAAAAGAAACTTCGAATATTTTGATTGGTTTACGATTTATCACGAAAAAACTGAAAATTGTGATTTCAGAAATAATTTTTTATCTTTCCAACCATTTAAGCTATTCCAATCAAACTTGGTAGTTTTATGTTTTTGATCACTCCGAGTCGATTAACGTAGGCAGAAATTTTCTAGGCCTTCTGGATGTCAAATTATGATAGTCAACTTTTGTTTTTCTTATGGCCGCCATATTGGATTCTTGCACTAATACATAGAGAAAAAAATTAGCTTTCCGAATTAGTAACCAACATGTTCTTTTTATGACATTTTAAGCGTCAAATTTCGAAATTTTCGTAAATTATTGACAAAATCGGGAATGCTTTGAAAAACAATTGAAATATTATCAATAGCAACAACAAAGAAGTGACAGATGGTGTGCAATGGGGCCTTGCAATTGAAAAACTCAACGTGAGGTCGCCACTACTGTAGGGGGCGCCTACTTCGATAAAGCGGCCGTAACGACGCGAAAAACAGGGGAGTTTGAGTAGTTTGACCAGTAACTGACAGTGACTGGAGACGTCAAGCAAGAAACAGAGGTTATCCAAATTTCAAATCAAGACATAAAATGACGGACGTCGGTCGCTGAAGCGTCAACGCCGTCAAAATCGTCGAATTTGCCCCCAACGGTCGTGGCGCCCTCGGTGTGTAAAAGTGGCAGTGCAAGGCCCCATTGACGTATCTAACTTCGTAATCGTGTTTTGTGCTTGTTTGTACCGGTAGTTCATGAAATGAATGGGTCAAGGGTGTCTGTGAGTTCAAAGACGTCTGTCGGAACTAGCATCATTCTTGTTAAAGTTTGACATATTTATTAGAAAAGGAGTAAGGATTACCCTAGTTTCGACAGACGTTTTAAATTCACAGGCACCCTTGACTCATTTAATTTATGAGCTCTCGGTACAAACAAGCACAAAACACGATTAAGAAGTTACGGCTCGATACCAAGTTGGGGCTGAGACCGCCGTAAGTGCCGTTACCATAGCAACGGCGGATACCAACCAGTCAGACCGCGCTGTATTTGGCGAGTTACGCCGTCCCAAACTTCGCGCCTGCAACTTGGTATCGAGCCCTTAGATATGTCAATTGAATACAATCTGTCTTTTTTTTTTGTTGTTGTTGCTATTGATAATATTTTAATTGTTTTTCAAAGCATTCCCGATTTTGTCAATAATTTATGAAAATTTCAAAATTTTACGCTAATAATGTCATAAAAAAACATGTTGGTTACTAATTCAGAAAGCTATTTTTTTTCTCTATCTGTTAGTGCAAAAATCCAATATGGCGGCCATAAGAAAAACAAACGTTGACTATATTAATTTGACATCTGGAAGGCCTGGAAAATTGATGATATTTCAATTGTTTTTCAAAGCATTCCCGATTTTGTCAATAATTTCTGAAAATTTTTAAATTTGACGCTAAAAATGTCATGATAAAAACATGTTGGTTACTAATTCAGAAAGCTAATTTTTTTTCTCCATCTATTAGTGCAAGAATCCAATATGGCGGTCATAAGAAAAACAAAAGTTGACTATCATAATTTGACATCCAGAAGGCCTAGAAAATTTCTGCCAACGTTGATCGACTCGGAGTGATCAAAAACATAAAACTACCAAGTTTGATTGGAATAGCTTGAATGGTTGGAAAGATAAAAAATAATTTCTGAAATCAAAATTTTCAGTTTTTTCGTGATGAATCGTAAACCAATCAAAATATTCAAAGTTTCTTTTCAGATTGTCAATCGCTCCAAAAATGCGCAACTTTTTTCTAATTTAACCGACCTCGTATCTCTTACCGTTTCCAAGATACCAATGGTGAGCATCGAAATTTTCACCACCCTGTATACCTCCCTGTCTCACGGATACTTACGGAAACATCATCGAAAAAAAATTAAATTAGTGTAAAGAGTCCTGCAACAACTAAGTCTGAAGTTGGCTTTTCCACTCCAATTCAAGTTGTAAGATCACACTGTGATGCATGTGATGCATCCATTGTTCTTTATTCCGTAATTTACTGAGAATACTCTAAACAGATACATGCTCACACATAACAAAAGAAAAAACTGCCAAATAGGTACTCATTCGAAGTGTCCCCTTTTTCATACGAACGATGAATCACAAGTAGTTCAATCACGACGGTGTACTTTGAAATTAGAAAAAAAGGGTCAAGTGAACCCACTTTGGCCCCCTTTGCCGTTTCATTATTATTGTGCACCATTAATATAAT
Source organism: Anaspis maculata (assembly GCA_949128115.1). Lineage (NCBI taxonomy): Eukaryota > Metazoa > Arthropoda > Insecta > Coleoptera > Scraptiidae > Anaspis > Anaspis maculata. The sequence continues at coordinate 78,092,534 of OX421964.1, read as the reverse complement.
TATTGTAACAGCACGTCCTACAGATTAGATAAAAGAAAAAGCGTTCCGAGGAGCGCATATCCTTGGTTGATTACGGTGAAATTGGATTTCATGGCACTCGAGTGCTTCCTCGTTTCAGACGCAAAAAGGAAAATAAAAACTTGCGTTTCTCTACTTGCGTTTGTCTGCGTCTCAAAACCGAGCTGTGATTTTCAAATTGAAAGGAACCATGACTTGAAAGCTCAACTTGGATATAAAACGTTCGACAGTTCAATGAACAATCAATAAGCGCTTTCCTTTTTATCACGGTCACATTCCGCCTTATCTCAGTTGAAGAGAAGAAAAGCTAGAAATTGCTAAGGAATGACTACGTCTTCGTCAGCCTCCCTGGCTGCGCTGTCGGTTTCCCCCCTCACATTGCCGTACTGCCGGTTGCAGGCATGTTATAGTCGGGGGTTTGCCCAGGACCACCCGAGGAGTTTTAGCCGGCTTAGAATTAGATGAAACCCTCCAGTGGCTCGCGCACTGGCACTTCCTGCCGGCTGTCTCCCATCCAACTTTTAGCCGCGCTGAGCGTTGCTGCAGTCGGGTTTACACCTGAATAGAACAGTGTACTACACGCTGTGCCTCCACTATCAACTAAGGTGAGGATATCTTAGATTGATGGCAAAAGAAATGCAGCTGTTGGCTGTCAGCATACTGTTATTTATTATCAAACCCACCCCAGATTTCCCACCGCCAAGAATTTTTCCAATAGTACAAGAAAGATAGATTTCAACCTCGGAATAAATATGGACGTCGTGAAAATTTGATATTCTGTTCAGAACTGAGTGCTCTACAACATATCCAAAATCGCCAAAAATCGCACCCGGGGGTTTTGCGTTATTGGAGGGGGGGTAAAAAATTGTAACTTGAAATGGAGGGGATGAAGCCCGTCAATCAGTTGGAAGCAAATACGTTATGATTCGACGCATCATATCCCGTTGATACCATTTTGGCACAAAAAGTGTCGATTACTGTTGAAGGGGGGTCGTGGGGGGGCGAAGCTCTGCTAGGTGGTCCATTTTGTTTTTCTGGCCATGTAGAACCGATCACGACAAGTTTGGTATCTTCTCCGACTAAATTCAATCTCCTGAACTCGAATCCGATGTGTAAATTTGGATGAAAACAAGTTTGAACAAGTTAACTTGGAAAAACTTGTTTTTTCTTTGACAATTTTGAAGAATTTTTTTTCCACTGTTAGAGGTATTCATCTCCCAAAAATTTCCAGGGATCATTGGATTGAAGTGTATTCTTCACGAAAATCATCCACTTAATGTGTAATTTTGATTCTCGAGTTCAAAAAATCGATTTTAACCTGAGCCGGCTCGGCGCGTCGTCTACTACTGACCCGAACACTAGAGCATGCACCTTTCAATAAAAATAGCTCAAACTTTCGAAGAGATAACAACTCATCTTTGAAAATTTGATAATATGTGCAGAATTGAATTCTCTATAACATAAACAAAATCGCAATGAATCGCACTGCAGGATTTTGAGTTATTCGAGGAGAAGGAGAACATTTTCTCAAGATTCGTGCTCTATGAACTGTTACCTCTCCCCTCAAATAACTCAAAACCCTGCAGTGCGATTCATGACGGTTTAGTTTATGTTATAGGGAATTCAATTCTGCACAAATAATCAAATTTTCAAAGATGAGTTGTTATCTCTTTGAAAGTTTGAGCTATTTTCATTTCAAGGTGCATGCTGTAGTGTTCTGGTCAGTAGTAAATAACGCGCCGAGCCGGCTCAGGTTCAAATCGATTTTTTGAACTCGAGAAACAAAATTATACATTGAGTGGATGATTTTCGTGAAGAATACACTTCAATCTAATGACCCCTGAAAATTTTTCGAAGACGAACACCTCTAACAGTAAAAAAGAAATTCGTCAAAATTGTCGAAGACAAAACAAGTTTTTTCAAGTTAACTTGTTCAAACTTGTTTTCATCCAAATTTACAGATCGGATTCGAGTTCAGGAGATTGAATTTAGTCGGAAAAGATACCAAGCTTGTTGTGATCGGTTCTATATGGCCAGAAAAACAAAATCGACTACCTAGCAGAGCTTCGCCCCCCCACGACCCCCCTTCAACAGTAATTGACACTTTTTGTGTCAAAATGGTATCAACGGGATATGATGCGTCGAATCATAACGTATTTGCTTCCAATGGATTGACGAGTTTTATCCCCTCCATTTTAAGTTGCAATTTTCTACCCCCCCCTCCAATAACTCAAAACCCCCGGGTGCGATTTGTGGCGATTTTGGATATGTTGTAGAGCACTCAATTCTGAACAGAATATCAAATTTTCAGGACGTCCATATTTTTTCCGAGGTTTTGCAGATTTTTTCACTATTTTTCCTGTACTACAAGAAGACTATGAAACAGGCCGATTTTTATTTCCAGAGAGACATCTAAGAACCGTATTATCAAATTTTTACATAAAACCCTTTCGCCCCCACCCTACCCTACTTTAAAATTTCAAATAACATGACCTATTTTGTGAATGTGATACATCAAATTGAAGGTAATTGAATCCTCTTTCTGTCGAACATCAAAAAGAATAATTCAAATCACTCCCCAACCCTTTTTTAAATTCTCTCATTGTTGAATAATGGCAGATTTTTTCCCCCTATGAACTCCCGATTCTTGAGGAATAGATTTTCCAGCGAAAACAGGTCGTTATTTCGAGGAGGACGTCGAAGATACGTATTGCCAAGTTACTATCTTCATCTCCTTCGCCCCCCAAATCAGAAAATTTTTGAAAAGGGTTTCAGTGAGGGAGTGGTTTAGAAAATTTGAAATCATTTCCCACAGGAAGAATCTTATCGCCTTCAATTTGATATACCACAAACCAGAAGGTAGGTAATGCCATTTGAAATTTGAAGTAGGGTGGGGTGGGGGCGAAGGGGTTGAAGGTACAAAATTGGCAATCTTAGATGTTCCCCTCGAAATATTGAGCAAATATGAAACACCAATAAATTATCTTTATCTTTAAATAAAAATCCACCTGTTTTTGTTGGAAAGTCTTATTTTCCAAGAATCGGGAGCCAATAGCGGGAAAACTTTCGTTTAATTAAGAATTAGAGAATTTTGAGAAGGGTTGAGGGGTGATTTAAAAATTAAAAAATATATTTGACAGAAAGAGAATTTTATTACCTTCAATTTGATGTATCTCAAGATAGGTAATGCTATTTGAGATTTTAGAGTAGGGTAGGGTGAGGGTAAAGGGTTTAAAGATGAAAATTTGAGAACTCGTATCCTAGATGTCTCCTTCGAAATAAAAGTCGACCCGTTTCGGCGTTTTCCCATGAAAAATTTGGCGGCGAGAAATCTGGATAAAATTCAATGATGAATATGAAATTATTCGTTTTTGAAGCTATCCAGTGGCGTAGATGCTAGGGGGGGGGAGCAAATTTTCCTCCTCATCTATGCTTTCGTTTTTCGTCATCACGCCTGACGAAAGTATTTAATTGATTATCGCCCACATACCCAATTCAACCAATCAGAACAACCGAATGAGACCCACGTGACTCGGTTCAAGCTATCGATTAATGCACACTAGGAGGTGATTAATGCACACTAGGTAATAGCACCGGATCGAAATATTTTTGGGCCCACGAATAGTATGTAATTGAAACGACTGTATTTATACTTGTTTGGACTGAAATTTTAGTATTTGTGCGTTTAGAGGGTCTTCCACTTACTAAAATACAATTTTACAACCTATCAGACTTCGTTTCAGTATTGTTTCCAGCAACGAGGCCCCTTCCTTATGCTGGCCTTACATTGAGCATCAAATGCTGCAGCTTTTTTTGCTGCCGAGCTCTCATTGGTCAAATGTTGGTCACTGACAGCAATAACAGGCGTCAGTTCCAATCAGAACTCTGCAGCTAAAAAAGCTGCAGCATTTGATGCTTAATGTAAGGCCAGCATTAATCCGCTACTGTGCACTCTCCTTTCATGCGCTGTCAACAGCAGTGACATTTAGTTTTTAGCTCTACCAGTCTACCGCCCATGTGAAACTACTGTGTTGTGAACTACCACTCATGGCAAGATCATTATTATTTAGCCAAACAGAATTAGCTTGATTTAGTAGCGAGCTTCACAAGTGTATTCAGTTATTAGAAAGAAGAAAAAACAAACATTTTTACCCTTCTCTTGAAATTGATTTTTTTTAACAAGGCATGCTTTGAAATTGACAGTTCAATACAATGATACATTGGACCTACTATTCCTACTAGTAGTCTATTTGGGCGATAATCTGCTAAATTCAACTCGTGCTTTGTGTTTTATTCGAGTTGAATGTTTTAAATTCCTTAAAGGAGACCACAACACAAAAGTCTAGTCCATATTTCATTTGGCTAACTTATGGGGAAGGTAGTTTAAGAGTATACAGAACAAATCTGAGTTTTCCATATGAGTCCGATCAGCCGATAGAACGTTTTGAAAATATTATCGCGACGTCACTTGGGAAGATGTTTTCACCTAGATCTTCACCTCCGATTTCCACCTATCACGTTCCCATGGTCTTATTAGGTATTGCTGTTGTCGTTTTGACAAACGTCGTTCTCTTCAAACAATCAGTAATAATTATGGCAGGCTTGAAACCGTCGTCGTCTCATCGGCAACGGAATCAGGTACAGGTATGCACGTGAGTAGCTATAGGTAGCCCGTGAAAATTTGCCCCTATGACGTCATTGTCGTTCTTAATTATAATCGTAGCGCCCGCCACGAGATAGATAAATTTACAAGACCCTATGCAATCGTTCTAGTTTTTTCAACTCTTTCATCTGAGACCAACTTGTATTTTGTGTTGTGGTCTCCTTTAAACAAACTATCAATCACTCGAAAAGTAGACCCGATATTATCTTGGACAAAGTCCCTCGACTTTGTCTCGGGATTTTAGTCAGATAATATCGGGTCTACTTTTCCCTCGTGATTGCCAGTTGTTTTCGGGTTAAAACGATTTAACTGAAAAAACACTAAGTTGTTGTTATATTACTTGTTATATTACTATTGAGAATCATTCGTCGGCCACTTGCATGCAATTTGAACGTACGGGGTGTTTTTTTTTTTTTAATTATGAAGTATTGCAGTAAGCTATGAAAATAGAAACGTATGTCCGCGACTTGTTTTCAAATTGCACTCTTGAGACGACCGGCCAGGCAACGCGGGTAGATGAATCAAGTCACGGACACACTTTTCCACTTCCACGATTAGCTCTAATTCACAATTAAAAAAAAAATCCGGGTACTTATCCAATTAATTAATTTAAAAAAATTAATGAAGAATAATTATTGATCAAAGAAGCAAACTAACATTTTTCTTCTAAAATTATCGACTTTCAAAAATACCACCCGAAAAAATATAACAAATACCTACTACCTATTAGTTGGAAAGAAAAGTAAAGGTAGCTATTATAATCAGCTCAATTAAAGAGACATCGCTAGAAACCGAAACACGAAAGCTCAAAAACCCAAGTGTTTTATTCCTTTCATTAACGCCAATGATTTACTATCGATTACGTGGACGTGGATGGGATGTGTGCGAAAATAGATTTCCGTCGATTTATACTTACGTCAAATAAGCACTCTACTCTCCACAGACCACCGCGTATTTGTTTAGATTTATTTCAGCAGTTGCACAGAAGAATTTTTTAATTGTATAATAAATCATTTTAAAACTGCTTCGCACAGTACAGGATGTCCCAGAATCCAGTACCGAATATCAACCTCACTGACTCCTCATTATTGTTGGTTTGCTCGCACACCACTTGGTTTCGCGAAATTCGTCTCAAAGAAAGTGTCTACAGTCACATACTACAGTAGTATGCAAAGGCAGTATCATGTATACAGCCCTCCAACCTCGAATTTTAAGCTGAAATACTTTGTTCGTTTTTCTCGAGGAAACCATGAAATGGGCTGAGTTTTTATTGGACAATGTTGCACATTTCAAGTAAATTTGTCATGTACCCTCCTCCTACAGGAGTGCCAATGGGCGAGCCACTGGCGGGTCTGACCTGACTCTAAGCCGGCTTAAACTCCTCGGGTGATCCTAGACGAACCTCCCGAGTATAACATGCCTGCAACCGGCAGTATGGCAATGTGTAGAGGAAAACCGGCAGCGCAGTCAGGAACGTACCGGCTGGGGGTCACAGACGGAGTCCTGGTCAACCGTCCACTTGTCGGCCCCACTGCTAGGATGGACTGACCATCAAACCTCCAGGCAGCGAGTCCGGCTGGTCTGGGAGGGGTACAATGGGTGAGGCCTTCGTGCCAGATGGAACTGCCAGATGGAACCACGTTCCATCAACTCTTCCCCCCCCCCTACCTTCCCCAATAAATCCAGAATTTAGGTTTAGGTACCCTCCAGGATAGATTTGTTTTTAAATGAACAACATGTTTCTGAGATTTAAGGTGCGTTCAGTCAGCTTATTTAGCCGCAAGTTTCAATTTTAGCCGTAAGCGCTGCATCGCCTATTGGCTGTTCTGAGGAGGCTGGTTCATAAGAGCCAATGGGGGTCGCTGCGCTTGCGACTAAAATTAAAACTTGCGGCTAAATAAGCTGACTGAACGCACCTTTAAAAAAATGTTTTGTGTGTGGTATGAATTCATATCGGACTACTGTACTTGCTAAACTGTATGCTAGACTGGCGGTTTAGGGTTATCGTGTAAGCATTGCATTGTGAGACACCCTGTAGTACATGCAGAAGAAAACCATCAAAACCATCAGATTTTTAATTTTTTCACTCCCAATTTCAGGTGGCAGTCTTTTGGACATCATCAAGCACAAAATGCGGGCCGCTAATTGCAAACACGGCGTCTTTGATGAATCAACCATAGCAACCGTACTAAGGGAAGTCCTGAAGGGTCTCGAATATTTCCACAGTAACGGACAAATTCACAGGTGCGTTCCTTTCACTCACCTGTAAATACTTGATACTCGTGCGGTAAATACCGAGGTAAATACTTGTACTTTTCACTTTCGATTGAAACAGGATTTTATATTGATATTATTCACTTGGTGTGTTGTAGACAGGAATTTTCAGAAATGATTTGACAAATGTTTGCGCTCTGCAAACACGTTTTCACATTTTTCTACCGGCTACTAATAATCATTAAATATTGATTATGAATCGATTACAACAAGTAAATGATAAAAACACCATTGTCAGTCGGTGTTCTAGTATCAAGGACTCGTTAGTTTTAGTTTGATGAGAAATCAATATTTGCTTTGTCATGTTCTGGATGTTTATTCTTATAAAGGATTATTCGGTATCAAGTATTAACGAGGATAGTTTTTTAGTTTTTTCTAAAAACGCAGTTACCGAAAAAAGGGTTCAACTGACACAAAAGGTCTATGTAATGGAAACTAGCTGGGAACGCCGTAAAAACCGTACAAAACCGTCCTTATGTCGCAAAATCAACAGAAGTTCAGGCTAGCTTATGGAAATGTTTCAAATTGGCAAAGAAGTCAAAAATATTTTGGTTGTTAATTTTGGGAAATATGGAAATCAAGAGGTGAAACTTCATTAGAGGTGAAAACGAAGATATTGAAATAATTGAGAACAGTCAGCTTTTTTAGTCAGGCCCTGTCTTGTTATTTCAGCTTTTCAAATTTGTAACTTTTCTCCAATTGAATCACACTCTGTCCTTTGAGCTCGAGTTGAACTGATCAGACTCAACCTATCAACTTAACCTCCACATACAAGACAACATTCCCAATCCATGCAAAAGACGCCATCATCCGATAGATTTCATAATGCAACTTTTCCAAAATCAGGCTGCTCTGTCGATCAACTTCAACTGACCAGACCTCGCTCACGGACAGATGCACCGATCTACTAGGCTGATAATTAGTTCAGGAAAGGTCGGAGGTACGCGCCCAACCACTCTGCTGATTGATAACTTGATAATGATGTGAAACGAAAAAATGATGAGTAAATTTCTAACGGCTTCTTTGTTTGTTTCAGGGATATAAAAGCCGGAAACATTCTGTTGGGCGAAGATGGGACAGTGCAAATTGCCGATTTCGGCGTGTCAGCTTGGCTGGCCACCGGCAGGGACCTGTCGAGGCAAAAAGTGAGACACACGTTCGTCGGGACGCCTTGTTGGATGGCACCGGAAGTCATGGAACAGGTATTTTGAAATGTAAACTGGTAAACGAAAAAACTCCAAAATTCGCTTAAAATTCAAATAAGGATATCTCGACAAAGAAACGATCGATTTCAAAACGATCGATGTCATCTCACAGGACATACCTTTGGCTACAAAGTGTTGTTTAGGGTCAGGCCATCATTCACGTTATGGTATCGCGTACAGGGTGAGAACAGAAGGGGTGTCAAGAAGGTCAGTTTTGAACTCTTCATAAATTTTCTTGAAAATGGTGCAGATTTTTTTCCAATGCCATTTTTGAAAATCTCACATTTCGGAAGTTTTTCATTTTACTTCTCATCAAATTATTGGGAAAATGAGAAGTATGGTAATCGCGTAAATTTTTTTGTTTTTTTTTATTCCCCGTATGCTAAAACGTCCAGATTTGTAAAAAAAAATATGTGTCAGTCGATCTGGATGTGTGTATACAGGGTGGTCCAGCTCAAAGTCAATCAATTTTAAGGATTGATAGAGAATCAAAAATGAAGGGGACTTTCTTCAGAAAACATATTTGAGAAATGCCCAATAACGAGATATAGCACTTCAAGCCCTAAGAAATAAATAATCGTTTTTCCGCATAACTTTTGAACCATTCAAACGATTTTATTTTATTCAAATTCGAACCAAAGGTTCACTGAAATGATCTTTTGTCGAACAATCGTAACGTGTTTCATGAAGAAAAATTGAGGGGCGTAGATATTAGGGGGTGCCCCCTCTTTCCCCCGCCCCTATTATTCACCCCCCCAGTTATTTTTGAAAAATATTCATATTTTTGAATTCTACGTTCAATTTATAAAAAAGTGACACTTGCAAAATTTTAATTGAAGGCTTCGTTTAGGAGATATTTAGGTGCGAAACTTTGGAAACCATCCCTAAATCGCCACTTTCCAGAGCCCAAATCGGTTTTTCCCTGAAAACTTCTAGTTTCTCTAGTAAAAATTCTAGAAAACTTATTTCAGCTGAGAAATCATGAGTTTTGGCTGTTAATTTTTAGACCTTTGAAAGTGGTGCTTTCGAGATGTTTTCCAAACCTTCAAACCTAAATATCTCCTAAACGAAGCCTCTAATCAAAATTTTGCAGTAGTGGCGTTATCTTCCTAATTGAACGTACAATTTAAAAATATGAACAGTTTTCAAAATTAACTGAGGGGGTGAAAAATAGGGGGGGGGGGAGAGAGGAGGCACCCCTATCATCATCTACGCCCTTGAAACTTCTTTATGGAACACGTTACGATTATTCGACAGAGGGTAATTTCAGTAAACTTTTGGTTCAAATTTGAACAAATCGCTTGAACGGTTCAAAAGTTATGCGGAAAAAACGATCATTCATTTCCAACTTTGAAGACCTATATCTCCGTTATTAAGCATTTCTTGAATATGTTTTTTGAAGAAAGTCCCCTTAAATTTTGATTCTCTATCGATCCCTGAATTTAATTACGTTTAAGCTGGACCATCTGTATGGATGTTTCTTCGTTTTTTTTTTTATATTTTTGGGTCCCATGATTTATTTCCAAACCGCCGAACCGATCTCAACCAAATTAGAAAGCAAGCAGAGTCTATGGTAGAAAGGTGAAAACAAGCTGTTCACCGTGATCTGTCAGATGGAAATCTCACTGTCAAAGAGTGACTGGAGATTTTGACGTAAAGATTTTGATTTGTGATAGCTCGTTTCGAAGCTCTTTGAAAACTATTGAAAATATGTAAAAATTATGACATATCTGTCATCTGTCAACAGTTGCAAGCTGTCAAAATCAAAACCTTGACGTCTATGACTTTGACGTTCAACAAATCGAGAAATACCGAACGGATTTCAATCAAATTTGGTTTGCAGCAAGAGTACTCACCAGGGACTCAATGGAACATGTGCAACTCTGATACAAATCAGGCATGCAACTTGAATAAAATAAAAATCTGCGAAAAACAGGTAAAATGGGCTTGTCCTTCGTTGCTTTTTTCGTGTTTCTGGGTCGATTGCAGTACCACTTTGTGAACATGTGTCTGATAGTAGCCAGACGTGGAAATGAGCTTTCGACTCCGAAATGTCACTCAGGTATACCCTTGGTGTACCACAGCGTGATCAGATAAAGACGTCCGGTTTTTCACATATTTGAGAAATTTCCACAGATTTTGATGAATCTGATACATAAGTAGTATCTGAGGGGTAGAACGTTTGTTTGGAACGTGAGATCATAACTAGGAAACACTCTGGAAAAGTGTTTGAAACAAAAATGATCTCAAAAGGACGTTCCGTTCGTCAGATTATGATCAGGTGGAAAAAATTTCCACAGCAGCCCTTAGTTAGGGATTGAGGGTGACGACTTTGACATTTTGCACTACAGAACTTTTTTTTGCGTTCATATTTCTAATGCAAAAATAGACAAGAATATAGTTTGAAATTTTCAAAAAGATGAAAAAATGAGGCCTCAATAAATAAACTTGTGGTTACTGATGATCTATTTGAACTGAATCACTTTTTTTCAAAAATCAAATTAGGGCGACAAGTCAATTTCGACCGTTTCTAGAACACTAGTAGATCACTCCAGATAAATCCTAGCGATCCCTAAACATTCTTCACTTGCACTGAAATATATAGGGGTATCGTAGGTGATCTAAAACCAGTTAAACTTTGTGGAGAACCTTACTTCAAACTTGAAATAAACAGAATCCCCCCCCTGTTAAAATTTTCCCCGTTGGAATAAATTGACAGGGAAAGAATTTTTGGCAAGAATTTTTCTTGTAGAATTCAAATTTAGACACCAAAATCTTCAATATCTTGCAGAATAAATACAGAGTGTTAAAAAAACTTCTACGGTTTTTTGACACCCTGTATTTAAATATTGAAACTAATGCGGTTTCTTCTTTCAAGTCAGAATAATATGATTTGATATTTGATTATGATCATATTATTATACAGGATGTTCAGTTTCAAACTTTCCACCGCAGATGTTTTGGCACCAATTTGTTTTACAGAAAAACGCCGAAACAGTTCGATTTTCATTTTAAGTGGGAGATCTAGGACACGTTTTGCCAAATTTTTATCTTCAAACCCTCCACCCCTACCTCTCTTGCGAAACATTAAATTGAAGATATTAAAATTTTTATTCTGACAAGCATATTTGAAATTTTTTCGCAATTCCCAGAATGCTCAAAATTCTTTTATTGTTATTTAACAAAAGTTCTTCGCCTAGTAACTTCCGATCCTTGAGAATCAATTTTCTAGCAAAAATAGGTCGATATTGATTTTGAAAAGGACATCTGAAACACGTATTGCCGCATTTTCATCTCCAACTTCTTTGTTCCCACCCTACCCTACTTTAAAAGGATTAAGAGATGGGTTTGAAATTTTTAAAAATATATTCAGCAAAAAGAGAATTTCATCAACTTCAATTTGATGTGCTTATCACAAGATATGTAATTCTATTCGAAATTTTGAAGTAGGGTAGGGTCGGGGTGAAGGGTTTGAAGTCAAAAATTTTGCAATACGTGTCCCAGAGGTCCCCTTTCAAATAAAAATTGACCTGTTTCGGCGTTTTCTGGGAAAAAAATTTGGTGGCAAAAAATCTGAAGTAAAAAATTTGGAAATGAACAGCCTGTATATGATCATAATAATCACATATCAAATAATATTACTCGGACTCATAAGGAAAAGCCCCATTATCTCCAATATTTAAATACGGGGTGTCAAAAAAAAAAACCGTGAAAGTCTCTTTGAAACACTCTGTATACCTACTGCAAGATATAGAAAATCTTTTTCTGTCCAAATTTGAATTCTGCAGGAAAAATTGTTACGACAACCTGTAATGAATGTTCAATAAGTAGAGCAAACATCAAAAACATGGCATTATGATCTTTGAATAACGTTACTCATTTTACTTGTTGCCTAAAAAACCGCAAGATTTATGGTTTTGACTCGTTAAAACTAATCTACACCAATGATTATTATTGCGGTGCGCTTAAAGTTGAACAAACTTTTCTTCAATTAAAACCCTAAATGTGCAAATTAATCATGTCAGTCGAAAACTACGACTGCACAATATTAAAAAAATTGCCACATGCGCTTTTTGCATACGCGCCGAATTTTTCTGCACGATTATGTTTTCCCAAACTTTTTTATCTGATTTTTCAGCATAAAAACTCATCATGTGACACACATAAAATACCCGTGTGCTTCAAACAGGCGCATAAAGATTTGCAATCACGTGTAGGTTAATAATGTATTTGTTGTTTGGTGTGGCCATTAAAAACACACTAACACATACACATGAACAATAAGCACACTCCTTGAAAAATTGGTTTACATCGTTATTATTGTTATATTTGCAATTACTATTCATTGGAAATAATTCCGAATTTATTGTCTATGGACATAAATTGCATATTATTATTGTTGTTGTTGTTTTACTCAAGTTCAACTACCGCAACCGAATGTGCGTGAAGAAAGTTTAATCATGCTGTCTGCGTTATTATAACCAGGTACAAATGTACTGAAGACCTAAATTCCAAAAGCAACCGCAGTAGTAATAATAGGGATGTATATTGTATAAATTACTACTCAATGATCCAGCAAATTTGAAAAAAAAGAATCAAAATAATTCAATAAATCATGTCTTGAGATTATTATGGTTCTTGTTCGTATGCCGCTTTTAATTCTAAAGCGCTTTTAAAAAAGACGATCTTTCATCCATGTTCATAATTTATAACGCTTTCAACGTGACTCTAACAATGCTCTCATGTTTGTAGAGGTAGAGGTAGAGGCTTGACAAAAGCGTTAATCTGTATCATCATCCTTCGATTGGCGTGCAACACTATGGGTCATTCATGTGCATAAAAACGGAGTATCTGCTCATGCTCCGATTTTGCAGGAGTTGCTAAGCAAAATTTCCTCTGTGCATATGACCATTTGTTTCGTAGCTCTTCACAATAAGCCTCATGGAGTCACCTAATGTCTTAGGAGTTGTGATCTGGGAAGGCGCAGTTATTTTTGGAGAAGTAAAAATGGAGATGTTTGGGCAGCTCTTGAAAATACGTCACTTTGACATGTTCACGTGAGAACCGGGCAAAGCAGCAGACACACACATAGTCTGGTGGAGACGTTATGTGAACAAAACCAAACGACAAACAGAATCTGATACAGTAACTCTCTGGCAACGTTTCCCAGTTGTCTAATGCACAATTGCCAAATTTACATTGAACTGCCACCACAGACAGTCAAACAGATAGTGTAATTGTTTCCCGTTGATATATTAATTCCACAATAAACAAAAAAGACGCTGCATTATGTTGTTTTGTTTTTCTGCGATTTTAAATCAAAGCTAGTAAATATTCATGGACTGTAGACTGCCTATCGGACACAACCTGACAACAACGATCAATGCATATGAGATGACCTACCTAGTGCGCAAGCGCAGCTAGATAGATAGATAGAATCATTTATTTGTTCAAGATAATAATAATAATAATAATAAATGTCTTTATTGAGAACTTTGAATGGATGGCGAGGTTCAGCTTATTGGAAAGTCGAAGCTTTCCAGCTGCTCTTCCACCTAACCACCCATCCAACACCAAACCGAAAATACATTCCATGTGAAACTATAATAAATAAATAAATGATACAACATAAATAAATGATACAACAAGATGAAGACAGGCTTACATCATAAAATGCCTTTGTGGAGGCGTTGAACGTGTCAGTAAAGATAATTAAATGAATAAATCAACAAATATAGGCAACATCACAAACAGTACATATTAAAATCGTTAACAGTAAAAAAATCGTCGACATCATAATAGGCATTTGCAACCAGCGTTCTATACAGGGTGGTCCGACTTTTATGTCATTAAATTTAAGGATCGATAGAGAATGAAAAATGAAGTGGACTTTCCTTAGAAAACATATTTGAGAAATGCCGAATAACAGAGATACAGCCCTTCAAAGTTGGAAATAAATAATCATTTTTTCCGCGTAACTTTTGAACCGTTCAACCGATTTGATTCAAAATAGAACCAAAGGTTTACTGAAATTATCCCCTGTCGAACAATCATAACATGTTCCATAAAAAAGTTTCAGGGGCGTAGACATTAGGGGGTGTCCCTACTTTTCCCCCCTATTTTTTACTCCTCCAGCTATTTTTAAAAACTGTCATAATTTTGGATTCTACGTTCAATTTTGAAGAAAAAAATCACCATTGCAAAATTTTGATTAGAGGCTTTGTTTGGGAGATATTCAGGTTTGGAGGTTTGGAAAACATCTCAAAAGCACAACTTTCAAAGGTCTAAAAATTAAAATCTAAAAAAACTCATGATTTCTCAGCTGAAATAGGTTTTTAAGTTGATAAACCACCATTTTTTCCAAACACGAGAAATTTTAAGGAAAAAAACAATTTGGGCTCTGGAAAGTGGCGATTTCTGGATGTTTTCCAAAGTTTCAAACTCAAATATCTCCGAAACGAAGCCCCCAATCAAAATTTTGCAAGGGTGACTTTTTCTTCTGAATTGAACGTAGAGCTCAAAATTATGAACAGTTTCAAAAAATAACTATGGGTGTGAAAAATAGGGGGGTAAAAGTAGAGACACCCCCTAATGTCTTCGTCCCTGAAACTTTTCTATGGAACATGTTGTAATTGTTCGACAGGGGATAATTTCAGTAAACATTTGGTTCTATTTTGAATCAAATCGGTTGAACGGTTCAAAAGTTATGCGGAAAAAACGATTATTTATTTCCAACTTTGAAGGGCTGTATCTCTGTTATTAGGCATTCCTTAGATATGTTTTCTGGAGAAAGTCCCCTTTATTTTTCATTCTCTATCGATCCTTAAATTTAATGACATAAAAGTCGGACCACCCTGTATATACAATTTCTAAAACTATTGTCAGGCAGGTCACGAATAACAGCTGGTACGTGATTATAAATTTTTGTGGCCATGAATTCAACATTTTTTTGTAGGTAGGCATGACTATATTTACAGATAACAAGATCTTTTTTGTTCGGGTGGTGGTGTTCTGGCAGAACAGGTTTACTTCGTCATCAGTCTTACAACGTTTTCGAGTCACCAGAACCGAGCTGGTTCAGCTCGAAAATCGCTATCATTGATTGGCCAGGGATTTTCGAGAACCAATCGAATCACCCTAAACTAATTCATGAGAACTCCTAAGCGATCTCAACCAAGTTAAGCGAAAACCCGGTCATCGATCATGACGGAGTATTTAAAAAAAAAATCTCCAACGGGCCGCATGGACAGTTTAGGAAGAAAATTTCTAAAAATTTGCCTCGAATTTGAGAGGATTTTTCGAAAATTTCAGAATCTATTCCCATTTTTCAAGAGAATTGACATTTGAGTAAATTCATTTCAACATTCTTGATACGTTTTTGCGGCGAAAATTTGACTTTTTGAAGTGAATTTTGAGAAATTTCTTGTGAAATGCCGACCGGGGGGGGGGGGGGGGGTTCGGGGATCTCATGTCGTCTAGTGCGGGCCATACGGCGGGATTTTTCTTTAAATTGGCCTTAAAAAAGATCAATTTTGAGCACAGCACGGCCAAATTGACAGTGGACGTCAATCTGATGCTGTCGCGATCTTGAACAACACTCAAACACTTTGGGGCATTTGAACAGTCTTTTTGGAAAAAAAATCACCATGTCAGCGTGCGAAATGGAACTGTAGTCTCGAGGAGACTTTTGAGCGTCCATCAGACACCAAATACAAGAGTCACCTTCAAATTCGACGGCACTTTTATCAAAATTTCGCAGGCCGTGTCTGACGTTGACTTGACGGGGTAATTTGCGAGTTGGGGAAACCAAAAGGCGATTGGGCGGGGTACTCAACAGTTTTCACACTGGGGGCGGATTTTTAGAGGCTCCACATTTCAAGACATTTCATTTCAAGCCTTTTACGTTTTCCACAACACATATCGTGGCGAACTACAGACCTCTCTTGCCGCGACTTGTTTTGTAGAAAATCCGTGTTGATTCCAGGAGCCCTTGTGACTGCACTTCCAGAAAGGGTCCATGTTTTGATTGGCATACATACTTATTTCGGACCTTTCATTGTCCAATTTTTTTTAAATTTGATTCAAAATATCGGTGTCATTGCTGGCAATGTCACAGCACTCCTTAGGCAATTTTTCGCGGGTGCGCTTGATTACGTTGCAATTAAGTTGACAGTTACGAACGTTTTCGCGATTAAATATAATATAATGATGAATGCGGAAATCGGGCCATCTTGTCCAACTGTCACATCATTACTCTCCTTTGGAGCAACATCATTACAATGTCAGTCGTCAAATATTGTACGTCAGAACTATTGAAAGTATCCCACTACCTAACCCTAACCTAAACAAAGAAGTTACCCTTCAAAAAGGTGCATCCCAGGTTCATATCTGAACTGCACTTTGCAATGAAGGTAATCGAAGTGGAAGTTATGTACTGTCAGGAGCACTGTATACCATACATCAAATTTTTTGAAATTCCAAAAAAAAGTGACATTGCCATGAAGGAGCTCTCACATAGTACATTCTCCATGAAGCCAGGAACCAAGCCTTTTATTCTATTTGGCCATAATTTCACTGAAGCAAGACTTTGTCGCCTTTTTTCCAATGACAAAAAATTTGATGTATGTAACATTGTGCTCCTGACGGTACTAGGGAGAACGAAAAAAAAAAACATTTTCATCAACATCAATGTGATTGTTGATTTCTCAGTGGATATCTTTCGCTTTGACGTTACTTTTTTGTCGTAAATAAATTGACCTTGAAATCACAATTGCTTTATGTTATAACGGTACCCATTTTCGCGACTCGCCTGACATTATTGACAGTCTCTTTTCGTAGTTACATGACATTTCTATCATCATTACCGCAAGATCCGATTGGAATTTTGAACCTTTGCCAACTTGAAATAGACAGTCTAAATGCATCTGCCAAATTTCGAATTCTGACGTTTCAAGAAGCCGCCATATTGAATGAACTCTTGTATTTTTCAACCTATCCGATTGGGATTTAGAACTTATACTCTTGCTCTGGTTAGGCAGTCAAGATGCATCTGTCAAATTCCGATTTTTGACGTCTCCAGAGGTCGCCATCTTGAAGTTGAGCATTTTTCAACCGATTTGATTAGGATTTTGAACCTATACCCACTTGAGGTTGACAATCGAAATGCATCTGTCAAATTTTTATTTTTGACGTTTCAAGAGGCCGCCATATTGAACTTTTGCATTTTCCAACCGATCTGATTGGGTTTTCAAACCCATACCCACTTGAGCTTGACAATTGAGATGCATATGTCAAATTTGCCATTTTGACATTTCCAAGGCTGCCATATTGAACTTTTGTATTTGACATGCGGTTCGTTCACAATAGAACCCTACAAATTAGTCGAGGCGGAAATTTTAAAACACGCGAAAAACAAACATTTTCTCGAATTCATGTTAACTCTTACACAATCAATTGCTTACGCCTCTTGGGAAACTTCATCTGACCAAGACACTATCGACGGACATGCATAAAAGTACTAAACTCGCAAAAGGAAAACCTAACATCCGCCTAAAACAACGGAAAATCAACATCATGTATACAATTCCCTTTCCACTTGTCCGGTGTCAGTGGAACAAATTCCCTGCTACTTTTCAACCAATGCTGTCACCCAGGCGACGGCTTGCCGGCGTTGGTGACAGCACTAGTCACTAGTCCCGTGATTTTAGAGCTGAACTGGTTTGGCTCTAGTGACTCGAAAAACGCTATTAGAGTTCAAGCTCCACCCGTTCCCGCCCAAATTTTCAACGTTTTCTTTTGAAAAAAGTAGGGACTTTTGAGACGAAATATTTTTATGCCTGTAGTGATCTCAGTTTGTACTTTGTTTTGAACAAATAAAGTGGTATAAGACCCCATTGCAAAACATCCTCTGGAAGAGGTTTATTTGATTACTAATCATATTATCGGCATAATAGGGTCCATTCTGTAACGTTTTAACGGGCCAGTAAAATTTTAAAGCGCTGGTCACCTAGGAACGATCAGAAATCGGGTTTACGATTGGCTGAATTTTTTTCAACGGTTTTTGAATTTTAACGGGTTTGATACAAAATCGCCACTAATAGCAAACACGTCTGCTCGAATAAATGTCCCGATTTCGGCTAGTAAACCCTTCGTTTTCTGTCTCATTTTACCCAGCCCGATTGAATGTAAAATAAGCCGTACTCATATCCGACCGATTTCAGGATCACGGCTACGACTTCAAGGCCGACATCTGGTCGTTCGGCATAACGGCCATCGAAATGGCGACCGGCACGGCTCCCTATCACAAATACCCCCCGATGAAGGTGCTGATGCTGACGCTGCAGAACGAACCGCCAAACCTGGACACGGGCGCCGAGGACAAGGACCAGTTCAAGGTCTACGGCAAGACGTTCAGGAAAATGATCACCGACTGTCTGCAGAAGGAGGCGTCTAAGAGGCCGACGGCTTCGGAACTGCTCAAGCACCCGTTCTTCAAGAAGGCCAAGGACAAGAAGTACCTGCAGCAGACGCTGGTGGCCATCGGTCCGAGTCTGGAGACGCGCGTGCAGAAGGCCTCCAAGAGGCAGCCGGGCGCGTCGGGCCGGCTGCACCGCAAGGAGACGGGCGAGTGGGTGTGGTCGAGCGAGGACGAGAACGACGACGGCGCCTCCAGCGAGAGCGACACAGATTCGAAACCGATGAACACCCTGGCGTCGGCCGGATCGTCGGGCTCAGACCACGAGAGCAGCGAGGGCGACCCGCCGCCCGTCAACCTGGTCCTCAGGATGAGGTTTGTTCCAGAACGCTCTTTTTATCTCGATTCTCTTTTGCATAACATGCATGTTTATGTATGCATTCTCTTAAGTTTCTCCTCAAGTCGCCTTTGATTCCTGAAAATCTGGCAAAAAACCATGGCTAGCGAGGAGATCAAGGCCTCCCTTGAGGAGAAATTTATTCGATCACTCCGTATAATCAAGTTACGGCTTTTTCCATTGCAGTGAGCTATTGAAAAATGTTGTTGAGTTTGTGTTGTTGCGCATAGCGCAGCTGCTACGTGGCTAGCTCGGCTATGTCGTGGCTAGAAGGGCTATTTCTTCTAGCTGTGGGTCAATATTGTTACGATATCTCGCGTACGGGTTCGAATATAATTGAGACGTTCGTTTTAAAACATACACTGTTTATTTCTGCGTACTACAAATAATACACGTCAACAATTATCTATTTGGAATTATATCGCAGGTACTTCGCTTGTTTCGCTCGCGTTACCACTTCGCATTCCAATTCAATACTGCCGCGAGCTGCCGGCTGATGCCTTATATAAGGCCTCCGAATAGTGTTCCCGAACTTTCTGTCTACTTCCAGCAAATTCCATAGTGGTCCGGCATATGCGGTTTCTAGACCATTCCTGAATAATCATACACATTACCCGTATAATTCTGCCGGGTTCTGGAACGGCACCTCCGCCAAAATGGACAGATGTGCCCTGATCAGGCATTCGAGTCTCCATTCAGTTTCACATACACGAACGCTCTGGAATGCACCAGATCGCTCCAGACTTCTACAATGCGATCTAATGGATGGAAGAATCCAGAAAGATCGAGTGTTTACCAATATGTACGGGATCGCCGCTCGTAACAATATTTTTATGTCTACGCTACGGTACCTACCTTAAACATACGCCAGTTCACTCGGGTATCCGATGGGTAAGTCCCATCAGACCTCCACTGCGTTCAACTCTCGACCTACCAGTCTCGAGTCCACTGCTCAGGTTCCTTTTCCACGCATTCACACTCGGCTTCACTTGCTTTGACTTGTGCCGGTGGGGAATCATTCCTTACGTGACATCTCTCCCCTTCTGTTGCATGGCGTCCCGGCGTTTAAAACCATGGAAATTCAAATTTGACCATTACTGAATAAATTGCACCAAGTCATGGCAAGTTTTATCCATATTTCATGCTTCCAACTTCGTTCTCTCTTGAATTATTACAATATCATGTTTTGCGATATTCAATTTTATAAAAAGTAATAATTAGCTTAATAGTCTGGGGGCATAGGGTCAAAAAAGGCTTGGCCGTGTGCAGCTTCGTGAAGATATATAGAGATACGTCCTAATCGATTCCTGGGCGATCAAGGACCATGAAAAATTATTGTGGAATGTTGACATCTGCTGCAGGCAAATATGGTGGAGGCGCCAAAATGGGCTTCATCTGGTAATGGGAAACTGGCTGTAGCTCGTTTGTTTTTCAACGGATTCCAACATCTGGCACGTCATTTTGTAGACCAAAAAATTCTCTTCTTATTTCATACCTAAATTTTCAAACATCATTGTGGGAAACTGTCAAAATTGTCTTTATAAGATATGCTAAATTCCAGCTTTTTTTTAAGGTTATCTGATATTTTTTAAACTTGGCAGTATTATAGATCTTGAGGTGCCCTTTCCGAATTTCCACTTTTCCACTTCGTGTATTTGCCGTTTTGGCCGCCATATTGAAAAGATGGCGCCCAAAAAATAGTTTTTTTCCAATATCTCCATTTCACTCGATGTGAGGTGGAAGCGTTTGTATGGGATTGGAAGCGTATTCAATTATCTACAATTTGACCCTTACTCGTGTACGTGCTACTTCCGGTTTTTGAGTTATGGCTTCTAGAACTCGCTGAAGCATCAACTTTTGTTATCCAATCCGCATATTAAGTTGATCTTAGCTCCACGTGGCAGACAAATTGACCATAAATAATGATAAGTTGTCAGCCACAGACCATTAATATCCAGAAAATCAATCATGGTAACGGTTGTTATGCAACTACAGGGTGAACTCCAAGGGAAAATTGACTTTGAAAAGGTATAGCTTGAGAACCGTGAGTCCCACATGAGTGATTTAGATGTCAAATTCTAGAGAATTAAATAGACCTTCACTTTTGATATGAATCTTGAAATTTTATGACGAATTCTCCAAAGATTTCCCGAAAATGTTTTTTTGACGCCATCTTTTCAAAATTATGGCCAGAACAGGAGAGATACGAAGTGCAAAAGTGGATATTCTGAATGATGACCCCAAATTTCATCATAAAAATGAGTTTCGAATGTATCTGATATCCTTCAAATGCTATTATATTACCTTTATTTCTTTCTAAAGTCAGTTTGCTTCCACAGTTCACCCTGTAATTACACAAATCACATCATCATGATCGATTTTCTAAATTTTTATCATCTATGGTTAATGGCCAAGACCTATTTATGGGTAATTTGCTTACTACATGACGGTGGTATCAATTTAACATACTGATTGAATGCCGAAAGTTGATGCTTCCGGAAGCTCTGAAAGCTCTAACTCAAGAACCGTAAATCGCACATAAATGACTGATATGTCAAATTGTAGAGATTTGAATGGGCTCTCCTCCGCATATACACGTTTCAATCTTGAGTCGGTTGAATTCAAGATATTGACAAAAAAACTGTTTTTTGAGCGCCCTCTTTTCAATATGGCGGCCAAAACGGCAAAGATACGAAGTGGAAAAGTAGAAATTCGGAAAGGGCACCTCAAGAGCTATGATACTGCCAGGTTTCAAAAATATCGGACAACCTTCAAAAAATGGCGGAATTTAGCATATCTTATAAAGGCAATTTTGACAGTTTCACGGAATGACGTTTGTAAATTTAGGTGTGAAATAAAAAGAGAATTTTTTTGTCTACAAAATGACGTGCCAGATGTTGAAATCCGTTGAAAAACAAACGAGCGACAGCCAGTTTCTTATTACCAGATGAAGCCCATTTTGGCGCCTCCACCATATTTGCCTGCAGCAGATGTCAACATTCCACCATAATTTTTCATGGTCCTTGATTGCCCAGGAATCGATTAGGACATATCTCTATATATCTTCACGAAGCTGCACACGGCACGACCTATGCCCCCATACTATAAGTCATTGATATAAATCAAAGAAAATTAAATTAAAGATAATTATACTATACTTCTTGCTTAGCGTGATGTCTCTTCTTTGCTTATGTGCTTTTGTACAGGGTGTTCACGTATAAATTTTACCTTCAGCTTTGAAAGCTGCGATGCAGTTTGTTCTAATCACGCCCGTATGAATAAACGTCAGATTTATGACCTTACAATGCGCTCTGAAAGAAATTGGTTGAAATTTATTCCTGTTATCAGTGCCTGTGGGTACTTACGGCTCTTCCTTTACTTATAAAAGGGGTGGC
The DNA here is from genome assembly GCA_949128115.1 of Anaspis maculata. NCBI lineage: Eukaryota > Metazoa > Arthropoda > Insecta > Coleoptera > Scraptiidae > Anaspis > Anaspis maculata. The sequence goes on along the minus strand of OX421964.1, from coordinate 78,070,168 downwards.
AAAGGGTTGGCGATCTTCAACATGTCGCGCATGTCGTTGCCTCCCGGTAATAAGGGCTGAGATGGTGAAGGTCATAGGCTACAAAATACTTTTATTGTCTCAACTACGATGTACTTAGGTCTACGGTACTTACTTTGAACATACGCCAGTTCAGTCAGGTATCCTATGTCCACCAGTGTCAGTCTTGAGTCCACTGATCAAGTTCCTTCTCCACGCGCACACACTCGCCGTATTGTGACGCGTAATCGACATTTTTGAGCTTTTGTTGCGAAAACAGGAAAACATGAGCTCCATTGGAGTGGAAATTTGCTGCGGCTGATAACTGATATCGTTCTGACAAGATAGGTGGCTCTTCGCTGGTGCTGACTAGTGGCGATCAATAAATAAAATTGAACCCAATCGTGACAGCGGCAGTACTAAAGAAAATGGAATGAAGATACCCACTGCCCACTGGTCTCAGGAAGTTGAGAAAAACTTCCTCAGAAGGATATCAATTGCAAAACTCCTCATTTTACACAATGACCGCTTGTGCATTTGTTTGCAAAATTTAGAAATTCGCGAAATTGCGTGATACGAACATTGCGAACTCGCAGCATCATGGTCCGTAACAGTAAAGATTAGGCACGCGCTTATACTAACTGTTCGTTATTGAAAAAAAAAGCTCAAAATACAAAAATTGAATTTGAAATGATTACTGATTGAAGAAATGGCCAAGACAAGTAAAACAAAAAATGAAGGATTTCTAAGAACTTTTCCAATGCTAAATTTGTAGCATATCATAATTATAGGCATTTGCTTCATCTTTATTGATACGACTCAATATCGGTTGAGGGCACTTTGTTTCGAGTTCAGGGCAGTTTAGTCGAAGGGAGGTGCTTCAAGGACTTGTTTTAGTTTTGTTATTCAAAGAAATTGAAGCAAGCTGTCCACATTTTGTTTGTCCATATTTCCAAAAATAAAATTTATACATTTTTTTTTCAACATTTTCCTGGCACTGTTATAGCATTCCCCCAACTGCGGTTCAATTTTCTATCCCAAGTTTGCAAACACCCTGTATAGTGTCCGTCGTGGAAAAAAGTCGTATCTAGCAAATCCAAGCAAAAGAAAACTCTTGCAAGAGCAGGTCGACACCTCTTTTAAAATATCTTGTAAACAATTATTCATTCAACATTTGTTTAAAAATTATCACCATTTAACTTTTCTACAATTTTGTTTTGACACAGAACACGACGATTGCGAATTTGGGGGTGACACACTGCAAATCGTAATAAGCCTATGAGCTTGCGCCGTAGCGCATGAATAAACGTGGCGATCAATTTTCCCCTAAAATGTCAATGTCAAATTGTCAAATGGTCCGAAGTATTGGGCTATTATTGCCATTAACATCTATAATTATAATAATTATTTCATATTCTAGATGAGATGTGAGGTGGTATTTAGCTTAGATTCCATTCAATCAAGAAAGCGTGTGGTGTGAACATTGCAAGCAATAACAAAATTATTATTGCTTGCAATGTTCACACCACATCATACTATCTTTATTTGTTGCCAAAATATATGTTGAATTTGTATTGAGTCGAAAGAAATGGAGGAAACGAAGAATAAGAGACTGGTGATTTAGTCAACCTGATCAAAATCGCATAGTCCCATACTCTAACCAACTTATAAGCGCGGCCCTGGTTTATGTGCGCGGCTGGCAAGTGGCAAGGCAACTGACAGGTGCATGTTATAGTTCATTGTGTTTGTATCTATCGTGGCTCGGTTCATTATATTATAACTTTTTTGCAATTTTTCAACAGCTTCTGCGATTAGTACCTTCCATTTCGCTTGCTTTTGTAAAATTTCACGTTTTTCACGACGGACGCGGGCCGGACGTTTTGAAATATACCTAATCTAGGTAGCATGTTAAAAATCTATCAGTATAGTTTCAGCTTATTCATGAAATATTTATGGAAATAACACTTATATGGGTACCTACCACCTACCTGTCTCACGGATACTTACGGAAAAACCTCTTTCCTTATCAATAAATTCGACTTTGCTCAAAAATAAAAGTGCCGCCAATCGATATCGTGCTGCGTGTTTGCCATGTTCGTATCATCCAAATTCCGCGAATAGGTGGCCATTTCTAATGTAAAACGAGGAGTTTTTAATTTTCCGTAGGTACGTGCTTATACGTGCACGCTACGGGAATTATAAACCTACCTGTCTCACGGATACTTAACGGAAACCTGTCTCCTCATCAATAAATTCGACTTTACCAAAAATAAAGTGCCGCGCCAACCGACATTGTGCTACAAGTTTGCAATGTTCGTATCATCCAAATTCCGCGAACAGGCGGTCATTTCTTATGTAAAACAAGGAGTTTTAATTTTTCGTACGTGCTAATACGTGCACGCTACGAGCATTATCTTATAATTTGGTACAAGAGATGCTGTTGCAAGAGGCAAGACACAAAATCCAGCCTCTCCATTTCAGAAGTGCGTGCTGAAATGACTGACTTGATGGCAGATGACAGATATCGCGATTCATTGCAGAAAAGCTGGCCAATGGTATTCAAAAATCACGGCGATGATGCACGACCACCGGCGATCATGGTTACTCCTAGTTAATGACCATTAAGGTCCTAAATGACGTTCTAAATTATCATTAAGTAAATGACAACGTGACACACTGGTCATTTATATCGTAGTTTACGCTCAATAATCATCAAGTTTTCCAGTCTGTCAAGAGTGTAAGTTGAATTTATTCCGCTCGACGCGTTTCGAAGCTTCGAAAGTGAAGAGACAATAATGTTACTTCTACATTTACCAAGACTTCACTACGAGACTCTAATGGAAAACTTCATCAGAAGATATAAAAACTTTCGAGAATACGCGAGGAATCGTGAGTTTTTCTGGAGTGCATTTTCTGTCTGGTCGATAGGGACATTTGTCTTCACTGGTAAGTGATTCTTCGCTAATCTAATACTGTCAAGTTTTTGGCTTCCACTGGAGAGAATAATGTACAAGATCGGCAGTACTAAAGAAAATGGAATGAAAATGCCCACCGCCCAGAGGCTTCATTTTCTAATGCACATCACTGAGTAGTGAGTACTACCCACTCTAGCTAATTATAGGTATGCTAAAACAGCAAGCAAGATATGAAGAAGATAATAGGTACAGGAAATAAACAACACAGTGCACTAACGCGCGTGTCTCGTCTCGTGCAATCCAACTTTATGAAGTAAGTCCATGTTGTCCATCTAAAAAAGTTTTCTCAACGGGCATTTTCATTCCATTTTAGTACGTACTGCCGATCTTCGGCATCATTTTCTCTAGTGACGGCCAAAACTCTAACAGTATTGGCGAAGAGCCACCAACCAGCAGAGACAACGTTCCTTACACATCAAATTTGCATTCCAGGGAAACTCACGATTTTTTGTTCATATTAAATATTTTCACTTATGCGTACATGAAGCTCACTCTGATGGAAAAAGCCGTAAAATTGATTAGGTTTTTTAGATGCAACTTGTAAACTTTCAGTGTGATTTTTAAAACTTCGTTATTTCAAATGAATACCATCGTAGTGCCCATACCTATGGCGTCATTTATTGTTCAGCCTGGTACCGCGATCAGCACTCTATTAAACACAGGTCCTTGTTATAATCTTAAAGCTGAAAATGCGAGCCCATGGGACACATTAACAAAAAGTAATCATGGGTTGACTTGTTTTTTTTTTCCTGAAACCGACTTTAATTTTAAATATTTAACTGACCTGGTAAAGTTTCCCGGCTTTTCTGGCTGCAACATTTCAGTACAGTTTTGAAAACTGATTTTCTTTCATTTGTTACAGGAACGCAAAACGAGAACTGAATGATATTAGATTTGAATTCGCCGTCGGCAAGGACTCGGCCGACGGGATTGCCAGCGAACTGGTCGGCGCCGGTCTCGTGGACGGCAGGGACATTCAGTCCATCACGGCCAACTTGCACAAACTCATCGAGCAGAGGGAAGTCATCAAAGTCGTCACGTTTCCTTTGGTTAGTATTTTTGTGTGCGTCTCTACTTGTTCTGAGGTCTAGAATGCTGTGAGGAAGGGCCGAGTTATGTCGAAAAAGCTCTGATTTTATTCGATCTTCATCCAGCTTGCGCATATCGATCGTGGATGACCTGAATGAATGGCATGCAATTTAAAATTAGCCTCGTAAAGATGTAGGGCGCGCCTATGAAAAAATGTGTCGGGGACAAATTCAAGAGTAGCTTGAACGGTTTTTATAGAAAAAAAGTGAGTAAGCAGTTATGAGGTTTGTGCAGGACTGTTTGAATGCTTGATGTACTAAAGTGTTATTTGTTCATTTCCAGAACTCTGGTCTGAACCCCAACGAGACTCCCGACGACAAGGCACTGATAGGTTTCGCCCAAATTTCGATAACCGACTGAAGAAAACCGAAAGTCCCTGTGCACTGCTCCGCCTCCCATCCCGCACACTCTCCGACATCCATCATCTCCTGGAATCTACTGATCAATGTACATATTAATAGGTACTCTAGATAGGTTTTATAAAATTAACTTAACTTTATTTTACTACTACTACTACTCCTACTACTTCCACAACCACCACCAAAAAACCAATCGTTTTTTTGTTATGTAGTTTTTTCATTTAATCATTTGTTTTTCACACACAAACACATATCATTTAAATTATATTACTATTAATTAAAAGCGCCTGTAGATTTTAGTGTGAAGAATATTACTGCTATTTTTGGCTGAAGTTGTGCCTCCCGCGCGCCGCCCCCGGCCCCCGCCCACCTCCCAAACTGATCAATAGATTTCAAAAATTAAAACAAAACAATGTGTACTTAAATAGTGTCGACACTACTAAACTATTACTCTAATGCTTGTTACCTTCTACTACCTACTACTACCTTCTAGACTTGTTCAAAATTGCAGCTGTTTGTAACAATAATTTTTAATGATTTATTTTATAAAATATGAATAGTTGAAATTCCACACATTTAATTGTTTGATGAACTGTTTAGCTTGTAAGTGAACCAACCGTATTGCCTTTTTGTAGATGATGATGAGAATTATAGGACACTTTTTTAATGAATAACAAATTGGTTTTCGCATAGTATGTACTAAACAAAAACAAGAAATAGCAAGAACTTAGCTTATTCGGCCTACAGCACAGGCAAGCCAATATATCGTTACGTGATCAATACTATAATAATAATAATAATGTAATTTGTACAAGGGATTGGTAATGTTGTATATAGAATATTTATTTATTCCAATAATGTAGTTGCAATATTAAAAAGTGGTAAAGCAATGTTTTTCAACTTTTTTTATTTCAGTCTCCTCAAGTACAGTGAACACGTATAGGACAGCGTTTTCTTTCGATATAGGTACGACATGCACAACACTAAGACTAAAGTTAATTTTAAAAAATTGAAATTAGTCTAATTAAAATTAAAACACTGAAAGATTGCACTATAAATGCAAAGCAAAGGTGGAATAATGGTTTGCTTCGATCAGATCTTGAAAAAAAATACTAGCTCCTACCTCCTACAAATTAACAAATTATTAAAATCATCAGTGATGTCCGCGATCGAAATGTATTTTTAAAGAAATGGAATTCATCAAGATTGCGAGTGAATCCATGAAATTTTCGAATAGTCTGGCGGCTTAATGTATGTACCTAACTAGAACATATCGGTTGATTCAAAATTATGTGGATGATCATCTGTGCTATTGAGTTCGATTTGGTTTACCAAAAGCAAATGCCGGGACGGCGTTTTGCAGAAGGGGGAGATGTCAAGGGGATGACCCCCCCCCCCTTCCACCGGCACAAATCAAAGCAAGGAAAGCGGAGTGTATGTGTGTGGAAAGAAACTTGATCAATGGACTTGAGCAAGAGTGGTTGAACCCTGGACAAAGTTTGCTTCGCTGTGAAGATCTAAATGGAACCAAATCGTGAGAAAACTTCTACCAAGGAATATTTTTTAAGATCCCAACGAAGAGACTAAAGAGTAAACTGCTCTTAGGTCATCGTGTAAAATGGTTACAGCTTGCCGCCAGACAAGGAGTTTTCTGTAAGTTCTCAATATGAAGTTCTTGAGCTCTTAAGTTCCAACTTGAGAGTTTCGGCATTTGAATCAGTTCTGAAGAGCTACCACTTGAACGCGGCCATCACTGATACACGAAAGTTAGAAAGATAAAAAAACAAGGCATTATTTCCCCTGAGATTTTGAAGAACACGAAACTTTACACGACAACGTCGTCCTTGTTTATCGCTTCCCAACTACCGTCTGAAGAAATCGAATTTTCGCTATCAGGCCGCGCTTCATTTTCGCTACTTTCACCCGAGAAACCCGAAGAACTTTTCCCTGTTGACGCTGCAAATTCCAACAGTGCATGTGCTACCATCGCTTGTGCTTTTTTCAACTTGTCTGATCTCGTGTCCGGTTCCGGTTCCGGTTCCGGTTCCGGGTTTGACCAGGGTTTTCTCGTGTACTTGGACAGTTTCTCCGTCAGCAAGTGCCCCCAAGTGTTCTCCGCTGTCAGATCTTCTCCGGTGCGATCTTTCAGCGTTCCGCTAATCTGAAACGCGGTCCTTTCCGGACTGCGGTTGATCTTCAGGCTCATGCTGCCCAAGATGCGGTTGTATGGAATCTGGAATTCGAAAACTTGTTCGCCGTCGCGTTCCGATTTCACGACCCTGATCCTTCTGTCCTCGTCAAAGTCTTCCTTGGGCCAACAACGCCGGGCAGTTTGTTGGCATGGGCAGTCGATTTTTTCCAGCGCATTCGCTATGGTCATCGAGGTGGTGGTGAGCAGGGAATTCGGCCAATTGAAGCGCGCTATTGTTCTTGGTGGTTCGCTGCCGTCCATGTTGTATGGCGTGTCGTCTTCGTCGCTATCGTCCGGGTCGCTCACGTCACTGTCTCTGTCTTTACCACCGGTGGTGGGCGGATCGATTGACCGCATGGCCTTTTCGAAATGCGTGGCCACCAGTGCTTTGGGAATATTCGGATCCGTTCGGATCGCCTGCAGCTTCTTCCGTATCTCCCTGCGGAGTTTCCTGGAACGCGCGTTGCGGCTCACGAGACACAAGACGACGTCGCTTAGTCTGCGAACTTCGTCATTTATCTTTTCGTTACCGCCACTTGCTTCATCTTGGCTTTCCTCATCAGTGTCTTCTTTGTTTTCTTCATTGCCTTCATTCTTGTCTTCATTCTTCTCTTCATTGTTGTCATCTTTCTTGTTTTGTTCTTCACCTGCAGTTCCCCTACAGCTGCACGCCGCTTCGGTTTTCTCGTCTTCACTTCCGCTCCTACCAGTCTGCGTTTCTTCATCTCGGCTCGGTGTTCCGCCTTTGTTGTATTTCACGCTCTTGTTTGCTTCTTCCGCGAACGTGTGGTATATCATCCCGTCGCCGTTCGTTTTCACCATGTGAAACAGGCCGCAGCCCGACCACGTGGTTTGAGTCCTTTTTTCGTTGTGGGGCATTATACACCATGCGGCAGGTGGCCAATTTGGTGGGCGGGTGCCTGGTTCTTCAGCTGCAACCACTTCCAATGCGAGCGCTCGCATGTATTCTTCATTTGCTAGAAAAGTTTCTACTGGGATGGTTTCTACATTCGCCGAGGTGTTCTCCGGGATGGCCTCTTGGTTCTCTGTGGTGACATTTGCTGGCTCAGTCGAGCTGCTCTGGTCGTTCGTCGAAGCGGTTTCTTCAGCTGAAGCAGGGCGATCTGATGCAGCTTCGCGTTCTTCAGTTTTCTTCGTTATTCCTTTGTTCACTGAAGCAGCTTCTTCAACTGGGACGCTCGCTTGGTACACTGAAGCACATAATGCAGCTTCGCTTTCTCCCCTCGAAGGTACCTTTTCTCCTTCCGTTTCATTCATTAGTTCTTCTGTTCTTTTTCGTTCCTCAAAGTCCTGCAAGCAAAAAATAGAATTGTATATTCAGATGAATGGAGCTTCAACGTGAAAAGTGAACTGTCAAAAATTTTCATTCCAAAACTAAGAGATGAAACGTGACATGGTGGTAGTGGATTCAATAATGATAATAATAATAATAGTGTGGCTTTACATCCCATCAAGGGACTTGGCCTACAAAGTAGAAAGCTAGAGCTTCCGTTTTTTGTGTTCACTACCCGTGGAACCAAAGACTTTATAAGAGCATTATTCTTTCATTCTCCTAGGAAATGCATGAAAAAATATCAAGTCCTGAATTGAAAAAAAAAATCTCGAACCTCTCAACTAGAATGAGGAATGCCCCTACCTACCACAATATTCTTCTACTGGATTATAGATCTTACAAACCTCTTGCCTCCCATGTCAATATCTGTTGCAACAGAAGTACTGGAACTGGAATTAAATTCCCCCCTCCCGCCTCCAAACAAGAGCGCTAACGAGCAAATCTCTGATTCTATAAAAGCTCAGCTTTATACGAATAATGCCCACCTCAATTATTGTAGTGCATTTTGCATAGAAAATATAAGTGGCACCACATCTTCATAGTTGTTGCATCAGAAAAAAAATCATATCTCAAAAACTATCAGTCTAAAATCAAAAATTTTTGTATCAAAAATCTTCCGATACTTAGGCCTCATTTGCTTCGCTGGTTGTACATGAATATGAAAAATTGTGGAAACAAAAAAGTTCCTCGCTGGCTAAAAATCATGATGCATTCATAGCCGATGGACATGTTTATAAACTAAGGCCCGTATTCATATCCCCCTTTTAGTGTTGAAAGCGGTTCTAAAAATGCGCCTCTATACAATTTTCCTATTCATACACACAGTCGAAATAATGCAATTCGCAGTACATCGATGTAGCAAGAGTTGCCTAAAACAGTGTGAGACTGGTTCTCACCTACCTTCGGGTAGGCAGTTTTAGTTTTGAGTACATTTTACAACATTGCCAAATCACCACCCTCTTCAGTTAGATGGGCCCTGACAGGACGTTGAAGATGCTCTATGAATACGACCGCTTGTATTAAGTAGCGGAGCGCTTTTCGTTAAAGTTAGAAGCATGCTGAATGTGGCTTAAAAGTGAGATATGAATACGGGCCTAGAAAAATTATTAATAATAAACCACTGATCTTGATCTTGATTGATTCTTGATCGCTGTCACACTGTAACAAAACTCTGGATGAGTACTTCAATCTAAGAAAAAATGAGGCACATAGCTTTATTAGATCCTAAGATACGATGAGGTAAAGGTTGGCATATATGCGTTTTCTGTATTTTAAATGAGTTTCGCGACTTGTGCATTCTTTCTTTTTGTTGAAGACTGTTCATATTTGACCGATCATCTTTAAACGTCGTCGGTATCAACCCGCAATAGTTGAGATACGATGAACCAAAGAATGAACTGGATATGTTCAACCGTTCGGAAGATAGATCTGGATTCTGGATTCCACTTTGGGGAGTTGGTGGAACAGAGTTGGTGAGGAGTTATGGAACCAACTCCATAACAGAGTTGGTGGAAACATTTCGAAACAAAAGTCATCAGCAAAGAATATACAGGAGGTCCAAAGGTTATTCAACTGTATATGAGCCCCATATTGATGTGCCTTATCCAAAATAGTACAAAAGAATCAATCAAAATGTTAAAATCCACCCTGTATAACAAAAAGTAACGATACAGAATGGAAGTAGTAAAGCATACCTGGTGCCAAAAATACAGCCTTTACATTGCTGCAAAAAAGAACAAGATTAATTGATTTATTTGAAAGTTATTAGTCCTCAAACTTGACTTTACAAATTTCAGCTAGTCAAATAGGGAAAAGTAGAGAGAAGTAACTGTCGGTGTTTCAGAAATTTGACAGGGATGTTCGCTAAGGTATACCAATAAACATACTAAAAGTCCCCGCCACTACCTGTTGTGCTCGAGCCGCCATCTTGGAAAAATGGTAATAAACTTGATCGAAGGACCATTTTTCCAAGATGGCGGCTTAAGCGTTTCGAAATGTTTCCTTCAGAACCAATCGACAACACTTTTTGGACCCGGCTATTATTCTTTTAGTTTTAATTCATATCGAGCATTCCAGAAGTTCGTGAAGGCACAATACTGATGAAATCTTGTCTTACAATATGTAAATATCGTAACTGATTGATGTTCAATTGAAACGTTTACTCCCCCCTGTTAGAAATGTCAAACTCGAAAACCAAATGTTTGCTTGATGTGAAAAAAAAATATTTTCGCAGTTTTTTTTCTATCTCAACTGTCACGTTTAGCTTTGATGTAGACTGCCAACTTCTTCACAAATGTTGAAGACAATATCCCTGCCTATCTATAAAATAGGCAAAAAATCGCTTATTTTTTTATTTTTTTTTGTTAAGTTAATTTTATTGAATCAACAGATACGAGAAAAAAATCGGTATGACAATTTTTGTAGACAATTTTATAGCCTTGATTTTTGATGAAACGTAATTAAATATCTCTGATGATTAGCGCAATATGAGCAGAAAACTGGATCGAAGGACCATTTTTCCAAGATGACGGCTCGAGCTCAATAGGTCTAGGTAGAGTTGGGGACTTTTAGTATGTTTATCTTACGGGACATTACTGTCAAATTTCCAAAACTTCAACAGTTTTTTCCCTCCAGCTTTCCTTATTCGACACTGGTCTATGAGTTCAGGAGATGTAATTTAGTAGGAAACGATACTAAACATGTCTATATTGGTTCAAAATCAAGAAAAAGCAAAAACTGGCCACATGCGTCAATCTGAGTCCCCAGCTCCCTCCCTCTCAAGTGGAGAAGCCCTACGTAACTTGAAAAAATCCGTAAAGACTGTCGCAGCAGGATAAAAGTATCAGTAGTGATATGTATAACAAGTACAATGAAAATTATCGATATTTTTTGGAAAATGTGCACGAATGCAAGCTTAGTTGCAGTTTAGTTGTAGTTTAGTTTAGATGCATGTTCATTGCACGAGTTATGAAGAGTGTTTTTTTTAGAGCTATAGAACTTCAATCAGCGATAGCGTTGGTGCTTGGGAAGATTTTTGCCGTCATTTTTTCATCTAAATATTCATTAAGGCTTGCCATTTTATTTGATCATGCACAAGCACAATCGCACAACTCCATACAGTTTTTCAAAAATGATTATAACTTAGTGTTTTGTAAGGAATTTTCGTGCTTTTTGTGGATTTTTTTTCCAATTTCCAATTACCGGCCGATAAGATTTTGTATTTCAACTTCCTTAGACTTCTTTCATTTGAGGTTTGTGAAGTCTCTGGCTTTCCTGAATGAGTCCCGAACTGTCCAGGATCATGGGGACAATATCGTTGGCCGTATTAGTTAGATAGAGCCTGATCCTTGCCAAGAAGCTACCCAAAATTGAACCTATCTAAATTGGAATTTAAAATAATAATTTCGAGCTGCCGTGCGATTGTGCGTGAGTATGAGCAAATGGCAAGCCTTTATGAGTATTTATATGAAAAAATGACGGCAAAATCTTCCCAAGCATCAACGCTATCGCTGATTGAAGTTCTATACCTCTAAAAAAAACACCCTTTATTTTATCAGAAAATTTCATAAATCAAAAAATCTTTCACGCCTATGACATTGTCAACTGGTCACTCAAGTCATTGTCGTCAGGGAATGACTACCTACGACCAAAAAATTAACACGGGGTCGCAAGGTTCCTTGGGTGATGCACCTTACTATACAGACGAATAATTGTTGAAAAATTGGCCTACATTGCCAAGCCGTTGCAGCACAGGTCTCACAGGACAGACGTTTTTGTGGTCCAAGGAATTATATCGGCGACATATATTCACAATTAGTGCTTTCCAAGAAGAGTGAAGGAGGTCCTGAGGTGCACGATGGCAGTACTGTATGACATATTTGATTTTATGTCTGCTGTTGGTCTTAGTTATAGAAACACAAAAAAATTATTGATTCATGCACTAGTGCAAATTATCGAAAATTATCGCAAAATGCACTTGTGCAAATTATCGCCTGATTGCCCTAATTCGAATCTGATGGGTTCAAACAACAATAGAAAACTGTCACTTCCATTGTTAAAATGTCAGATTTGACAGATGAATGAAATTTTCTCCAATATTTCTATTTCAAAAATGAAGATTAAAACTCATTTTTTTTAATACGACGCGACGTACTGAGTGTGTTAGAAAACTTGATACATAAATACATTGAGTTTTTTTTTAGAAAATAACAATTAAATTAAAGATAAGGGTTTTTCTTAAATTTGGAAGCCACTTAAAGAAAAAGCAACATCATACTTCAATTAAATTAAAATTATGTAGAAAAAATTTCCTTTTTTTGCCACCAAAATTCTAAGATCAGATTAAATCCAACATGCTGATAGTTGCTATGCACCAGCCAATAGGATGGCCAGTTGCTTAGTTACTATGAGAGTGATAAAGTTATCGCGTTGATGAAAGTTTGGTGGAGCCCGAGGTACGTCTCCTTAAATTATAAAACTTCTGATAGTTTTTCTTTTGTCAAAAGATATCCCAGCAACCGTTTAGAAACTTTTCCAGTGATTTAGGGCTATTCGGCTTCTAAAAAAATGGGAAGCAAGGTGAACAAACATTTGATGGAATCCCACCAAAATCTATTATCTCTTTATCTCAATTTCTGTGGGAGAAATATCAGTTCCCTGCGAACACAGCCTTTAAAAATACCTATCATATTTTTGTAAAAGGATTATTCATTGGTGCTCGTGGAACTATTCCAAACTTTTGTATAACTTCTGTTTGTGATTTTTTTCAAAATTAATAGAAAATGGGCAAAAGAAACTGCAATGTTGGCATTGAAAGGATCAATAAGAATTTTAAGACATCATCTATATACTCCTAATTTATTTATGTTCAATTGTATTTAACTATTAATTTTATGTAGATCATTTTATTGACTTTGTATCCTTTGTCAGAAGGCAGCCTACATGAAATGTAGGAAGGCGTTTATTTATTTTGAATAAAAAGTATATATAAAAAACCAAACTTTCAGTGCAAAAATTTTTAAAATCGGACATAGGTACAACATGCGATTTTTTAGAGATTTCTTGACTTGAAGAGATACATTTCCAGCAACTTATTCGCCCGTGAACCAATTCACGTCAAACAGGCTTTGTTAAATTGAAGCTCAAATTTATTTGACAATTTTTATTATCATATGAAATCATTATTTCGAAAACGTTTCGCAGCTCTTCCGAAAAAATCAAATTTACCTGCACAACTTTTCAAATTTTTGTTTATAGCAATCCGGCATTTTTTTTTTTCAACCTTGCAATCAATAAGCTCCAACTTCTCACCGGAAGTGACCTCTCGAACAAAAATTTCGTTAGGCTCCTGGATACTAGTCGGGAAAGTATTGTGCAGTGGCGCCGAATAGACCTTATTTTGTGGCGCTCGCCATACCTCAAAATGAGGGGGGGGGTCTGGAGGGAAAAAAAAGGGAAAAAAGAGAAGAGAAGAAAAAGGAGAAGAAGAGGAAGAGAGATTCACCCAGCAAATCATTGGATAGAGGATTATTAGGCACTTTGAATCTAAATATAACAGTTATTTACGATGTTTACCTAGGTACAGGTACCGTATGAGCAAAACGATTTTACTGCAAGAGTGCTATGACTTATTTTTTTGCCTTTTTCAATTGTTGGTAGTAGTATATCCTGCAGTTTAACTCAAAATAACATCTGCATGTTGTTTGGCAATCTCCAATGCTTGTCGGTAGAGAATACGACCACTCTCCGTTTTCCAATTTTGTGCCATTTCGAAAATAACTTTTGATAATGAAAAACTTCTTATTCAGTTCTTAAAATTTATCAGAGACCGACACTGGCACTCAACAGTTTATTCAGTCATTATGGCTTCAATTACGGCCAACCTTTGATATAGGTACATATAAAATAATAATTTCATAGCACTCTAGACTAGAGACAAAAAGGTTTTGATCATATGGTATTTGCTGAACAGCCAACTAAATGGACTAGGTAAACCTCACGATCTTACGATCTCACAAAATACTTTCGATTTTTGTGTAAAAGATAATGAAATCTATGGACAATTTGGTCAGCGACTTCCCCTTTTTTTTGCTTATTATTGTTAATATTATTATTATTATTATTCTGAAAAAATTCCGACCACGGCGCCAACTGCACGAGGGGCTCTTAGGCCCCCAGGCCCGACCGTAGCGTAGCAATAGGGGGGGGGGGGTCTGAAATCTTTTTCGCCATAGTAACTTTTTGGGAGTTCGGCGCCACTGGTATTGTGGACGCCAAGACAGAGGTTCAACGGACGAGATGAGTCTGACCGCGGTCGTCCTGCGTGCTCTTGCCCCACGTAGAAAACGGCAAATCTGCTCAGTTCTCCATTAGGAAAGCAGCAACCAAAAGATATGGTTCACAGAGGATTTCGGATTCCTGGCCGGCTTTGCTCCTCCTTCTACAGTTACTTGTAAAATAATGAAATAATGCACAGAAGTGTGACAGAAGGTATAATGCGTCTGCATCGAAAGACGAAACGATCGATTGAATTATTTCGGCTATAAAATGCAATGTCCTATATTGTTTGTTTTTCATGAAAAAATACATGGATAAAAAATTAAATGATTTGTTATGCCTTTGATGTATGTGATATATCGTAGCGTTGTTTATTTTCAATTTGTAAAGCCGGATTTAATTTTTTTTTCACTAAAAAATTGCCCAGAAATAATTGCGCAATGAAGTGGGTTGTAAGTAGGTTGTATGATCTTTTGTTACAAAAAGCTCTGGATAAAGAGTAAATACACAAAATAACAAATAACTCAATAACAAAATGAACTGAGTGAGTACGGACGTGTAAATGTCCCAATGTGCCCCACGTGGAAACGTCAAATCTGCCCAATCCTTGAGCAGGAAACCAGAAAGCAGAAGATTCACATGCACAATGCCAATGTTACGGAATGCAATAATAGGCGAAGCTTGTTCCCCGAAGCTCTCTGCTCTCTACTTATTTATACCTACCGACCTGTTACCTCTTCCTGTTTCCCTGGTCACGGACTCAGCAAATTTCTTGTATCCAAGCAGGGTAACTTTGGACACTTGTGCAGTTAGTTCTTTCAGGTCAGGGGGCGGAAAATTGCAGTGGTGCAAATTGCCAAATACAGCGATGCCTGATTGGCTGAAACATGCTGTTTTGAGCCGTTGTCATGGTAACCCTACAAAATTCCGGACCGACGTCAGACTTGAAATTGAGCCTTTTTGATCACTACCTCTACCACTGCTGACTCGCATCAACCACAACCATCAATAAACAAATAAATCACCATTTTCATTTGTGATTTATTTGAAAATAAAGTAAAATGGGGCCTTGCAATTGAAAAACTCAACGTGAGGTCGCCACTACTGTAGGGGGCGCCTACTTCGATGAAGCGGCCGTAACGACGGGAAAAACAGAGGAGTTTGAGTAGTTTAACCAGTAACTGACAGTGACTGGAGACGTCAAGCAAGAAACAGAGGTTATACAAATTTCAAATCAAGACATAAAATGACGGACGTTGGTCGCTGAAGCGTCAACGCCGTCAAAATTGTCGAATTTGCCCCCAACGGTTGTGGCGCCCTCGGTGTGTGAAAGTGGCAGTGCAAGGCCCCATTGGTAAGGTGTCTAGTTACTTCCAACATGTTTTTTGATGTTAAAAAATTAATAAAATCTGTTGGGTCTGTTGTGGCACACATAACACATACCTACTCTCCCGACTAAGATCCAGGAAAATTGTGTACCTATGTATCTAACACTAACTTAGTGAATTTGACTTCGCCGGGAAAACCTCGAAACCAGATGATCTGATTGTGAAAATCGTAAAATAAATACCTATGAATTTTTAAGTTCATTCGGCGAGAAACGATTTACGGGTAAAAAAGTTGGTGGAAATGCATTTCCCAAGTCAGGAAAACTTAAAAAAGCATGTTCGATTTCTCAAATTCTTACACTGAAAACGAATGCAATCGTTCCTCTAAATATGCCTAACTGGGAGTCGGTCTATCACATCCGACATCATTAAATCAAGTCCGGGGTCTCGATATGCCAGGCCGCTTTTGCATTTTCAAGCGGAAAAGTCTCGGACGGGCAATTAAAAAAAAAGGTGGAAAATGTTCAAGAACTAATTACTTGATCGTTTAAAAAAAATGGCGAGAATCGGTGAATGAAAAGTTGAGAATTTGCGGTTTTTCCGGGGCGGAAAACTCGAAGCCCGTTCGTCCGATTTCGAAAATTTGCCTGCCAAAAATAATTAAAATATTTCTCCAACTTTCGTTTGCAGCATGTCTATTAATACCTGAGATGGATACTCCGTGAGGCTTATCGCTATCACAAGTCGAAGTTAACGCTGCAGTTTTTTTTGAATTTATGGAATTGACAAATTTTGTTCTGAAAAAATCGCCGGGGAAAACTGAAACTTGCCACATTTCAAAATGAGCCCACGCGACGCTCATTGCAATCTACTTTCAAAATTAGTTTTTCGAAAGAAGTCGCACCAAACGTCAAAATTTCCGGCCAAAACCCGCGCCAACGACCGTCCCAAGAAGTATCGACCGGGAAAAATATTGAAAATTGGTAGCGCCCGACAGGAGAATTGCGGCAAACTCCAACTGCAGACTTAGTTTGGTTCTTTTGTGATGTTGCTTCCTGCTGAATTTGGTTCGAATCCAGCGAGTAGTTTCTGAGTTGTAAAACACCAAAGTTTCAAATTTTGTAATTTTTTTTTAATTTTCAACTGATGACAGATGGAAAATGAACTGGAAAACAGTTTTTCAAGGGATTTCAAATAACATTAATATGTATTGCAAATCAGGTTCCGTGAGATATAGGTAGCTTCTGTCATCTTTTAACAATGACACTTTCATTTGACCGATGACAGCCAAAAACGAATCAGCTCATTCGACAGTAAAACCATGTCTTTATCAATTATCAAGGGGAGCTTGTGGTCAGCGCGGTCGACTGCCGCACTTGAGGTCGTGGGTTCTAGTCCCACTGTGGGCGCTCGGATTTTCGTCTCAAAAACAAGCTCTTTGATTTAGTTGGAATGCTTGCTAGTACGGATGTTAGGCGCCAACCACTTTGCATTAATTGATTAAGCAGGTGTTGCCAGGATGTCGGTCCGTACAGCCGCCGTATACAGGGTGATCAAAAATGCAAAAATTCCAACTCATGAACCAAAAAAATTGGAGTAATGAAAATCACCTTGTAGATCCACAATTCAATGCTAATCAAGTTGGAACAAGCCGTGTTTGAATATTTTCAGCCGTTTTTGAAATATTTTGAATTCAGTGGTCGGTTTCATGGGAATGGACATTTTGCAATAATCCAGTGATTTTTCAATTTTTTATATTTGGATAAATCTTTGTACTTCCACAAAGAATGACCTCATGAATTAAATGTGATGTGTTGCCACCGTCCCCGCCTACTATTTTTGAAAATAGGACAGTCGGCGGCTTTTTTTCTTATGGCCGCCATTTTAAATTCGCCCATTATAGAATAAGTGAGAAATCAATTGAAACTAGTAGTAATGGTCATAGGCAATAATCTGAATGCAAAAATAACCGTTCTCAGTGAGTAACTCTTTGTAATCCACGTTTACCACCACGTATATCACTTCAGCGCATACATGAGAACGCATACCTGCAGAGCGCGGTAATTTCAATTTTGACGCACGAAGTGTTCAATGGCAACTGTCAATCAATAATCAAAATGTAAACAAACATAGCTTCTTAACCATTCAACATTTTTTATTATTCAGAATGAAATGTTACGTATGGCAAAAAGACGCAGAAAAGATACAGGTGATACGAAACACAACGAGCTGCAAGGCGATCACCGAAACAAGAGCGTTATTAGGTTAGGTCTGTCGAAACGTCAAATCGACGTCAAGCGCTGTCAGCTGCCATTTGCGTGACTTACACACGCACACCGTATATTACAGTGTTGTCAACTTGTTGTCGTGATATGAGATATGGCAACGTCCTACCATGTCCTACTTCCACAGGTATGCGCAGAAGCCTTTCGGGAAACGTGGATTGGCCATAAAGGAATGTTAAGCCATTTTTACGAGTTTTACAGCACTTCAGCGTTTACCACGACCTTACTGACAACTGTGAAGATGACTATGGGGTATTAAAATCAATTCACTATTTTGGTCAAGATGAATCACGGAACCATTTTGATTCTTCACTATTCATTCCCAAAATATACTGAAAATATCTTGAAAAAATGAGACAAGTTTTGGAAATACGTTTATTTGATAAATTTCTCGTTTTTGACTCGCCGTTTTTTTTGTCGGTGGGTCATTTTTTGTGCTACAATTTTTTTTCGGAAATGCACAATTGCCAAAGAGACCAAACAAGATGATGGATTGTTCCCAAACTCTATTTTCATCTTTACAATGGTCATTTTGGTCGTGTTAAGCGCCGAAGTGCTATAAAACTCGTAAAAATGGGTTTAACATTTCCAAGTGGCCAATTACAGAAAGTTACTCACTAAGAACGGTTACTTTTGCATTTTTACTATTGAGTATGACCATTACTGCTGGTACCAGTTGATTTACCACTTATTCCATAATGGGCGAACTCAAGATGGCGGCCATACGAGAAAAAGGAGTCGACTGTCATATTTTCAAAAATAGTAAGCGGAGACGGTGGCAACACATCACATTTGATGATTGAGGTCATTCTTTGTCGACATGCAAAGTTTTATCCAAATATCTTGGAAAATCACAGATTTTTTGTAAAATGTCTATTTCCCTGAAATCGACTAACTATAAACTAAAAATTTTTCGGAAACGGCTGAAAATATTTAGACGCGGTTTGTTTCAGCTTAATAAGCATTGAATTGTGAATCTACATGCTAATTTTCATGACTCCAACTCCAACTTGATTAGCATTGAATTGTGGATCTACAAGGTGATTTTCATTACTCCAATTTTTTTGGTTCATGAGTTGGAATTTTTGCATTTTTGGTCTCCCTGTATACGGCGTCTGCACGGACCGCCATCTTGGCAACACCTCTTATAATTAAGGCACGGGTATGTACAACATTCGAACCAAACGACACTGCCTCATCATTAAATGCAAGGTGGTGGTGGTTTTATGGCTCTTAACATCCGGACTATGCTAAATGCAAGACGTGCCATGTGTCTCATAGCACGTAAAATACGAACGATGGTGCCGACCCCATGCGATGTTGGTGGTCGTTAAAAATCCCTACCCTGTGTGGGAACACACAGGGGTCCGGCAAAATTTCTGGTATAGTGGAGAAAAGCATTCACCGGCGTCGGTGTTAGGTCTCGTTGAGGAAATAGGCCGACGTTAAATAAACAAATGAAAAAAAAATGAATGATCAATCTAGTCGTTAACGGTAAAATGCGGTTACATCTAAATCTCCTGACACTTTGACAGTGACATTTCCGTCTGACAGGTCACAGTGATAATTTCAATTCTACTTTTTCACCATCGACCATCAAAGTTTGTTAAAATTGGTCTGATGGTTCAAAAATAAATAGAGGGACAAAAAAATTTCCTTCGAGATTAATTTTTACAATTATTGTAGCGGCTGTGTGATCAACTCGATCAACTGGTTTGAAGCCAGAGACGGAGCCCACCGAGCTACCGCCGGGATAGCTGATTTTTGTTTCAAACACTTTTCAAAGTACCTATGTCTTTCGCGATTCAACTTCTCATTTTTCGAAGAATTCGATAGGAAGTAAAAAATCGAAGTTTCTGACTCGCCCTGTGTAGAAAGCAGAAATTCTGTCAATACTCAGTAATTGATATTTCCCTCTCATAATTCAGCCACCAACAGTTCAATGAATTCCCCCGAATAACGAAACTAGAAGGACTTGGAGGACCAATCTTTGACCCTTCATCACATCAAAAATGAAAGTGAAATTATTTCATATTTGTTGTGGACTCATTAGAGATCCCACATACTCTACCTATATTAGGTGCTTTCCTTTTACCAAAAAAATCACTGATCTGATCTAAGTTAGAGAGAGAAAAAGCGAGAAATCATATGCGCGAAAGTGAGATACTAGTTATACCACTAACCACTAACAACCAAGGTCAGAATACTGTTACGATATTTCGCGTACGGGTTCGAATATAATTGAGACAATCGTTTTAAATACACACTGTTTATTACTGCGTACTGCTACAATAACTACACGCCAACAATTATCTACTTGGAATTTCGCTGTGATTATCGCTCGCTTGTCCGCTCGCTGTTCCAATTCAATAATGCCGCGAGCTGCCGGCTGATGCCTTATATAAGGCCTCTGAACAGCGTTCCCGAACTTTCTGTCTACTTCCAGCAAATTCCATAGCGGCCCGGTATATGCGGTTTCTAGACCACTCCTGAATAATCACACACACCTTCCGAGTGCTTTCCATGTGTTCTGAAATCTGCACCTCCGCCAAAGTGGACAGATGTGCCTTGATCGAACGTTGGAGTCTCCATGCATTTCAATGCCTCCTCGCCAGTGGCGGACTAAGGGGGGGGGGCGGAGGGGGCGGTCCGCCCCGGGCCTCGGGGCCTCAATCATCTGATGGGGCCCCCAATTCCTTTTGATTGTGAAAAATACTGAAAAAAATTTGGGATAAAACCCAAAACTTTCAATTTTTCCCCTCAATGGTAATTTTTTTCGTATATTAGGTGAGTAACATTGTTTTTCTTTTTTTTTAATTTTAAAGTTATCTTGGCAGGCCCCATGACAACAGGTTTGGAGGCCTACACACAGGCAATAGAGGTGTGTCTGTATCACGGAATCTCTAACAATTATTTTCACTTTAGGCTTTAGGGGCCCCGGCCCCGAATGTCAGAATGCCAGGGGCCTTCAAGCCTTCGAAAATTTGTGTTTTATTATTTCTTATTCAAAGAGGGTAAAGACAAAATAATAAAATTATCTTGTCTGCGCTGCAGGTAGTAGATTCATATTATTCCTAATATTGTATACAGGGTGTCCGTTTTTCGAGGCTAAGCATGGGTATCTCGCTTATCTTGAGAGATACAAAGTCGGTTAAATTAGGAAAAAGTTGCGCATTTTTATGACGATAAATAATCCAAAAAGAAATTTAACGTATCCATTTTCGTTTTTGAGATATCGTGAAAAAACAGAAATTTGAATTTTTGTTTCTATTTTTTATTCAAAAAACGGTTGAAGGTGGCCTTTTCTGATTTAGACATTGTCAGTGCACTTTTTCAAGGGGAATCCAAAGCTTCCAAAATCTTTATTTTAGCTTTCAAAGCAACCGAGATACGACATTCAACTTTGTTCTCTAATGGGCGCCATATTGGATTTTGATATTTTTGAATACGGTATTCTGGTATTCAGTATTTCTAGTTAGAACGATGTGGCACATGTCATTGTTGAATAAATGTTTGACATTTACGTTTTTTTTTTATTGTCGGTGCTGATTTTGTTTCCAAAGCACTCTTTGAAAAATAAAAAATATTTTTTTTGCTCTAAAGCATGAATTCAACAGTGGCATGTGACACATCGTTGTAACCAGAAAATAAAATTGTATTAAAAAATGACAAAATCCAATATGGCGCCCATGAGAGAAAAAAAAGTTGAATGTCATATCTCGGTTGTTTTGAAAGCTAGAATGAGGATTTTGGCAACATTGAATTCCCCTTGAAAAAGTGCCTCCACAATATCTTAATTAGAAAAGGCTATCTCAACCGTTTTTCAAATAAAAAATTGAAACAAAAATTACAAATTTCTGTTTTTTCTCGATATCTCGAAAACTAAAACTGACAAGTCAAATATCTTTTTGGATCATTGATCGTCATGAAAAATCGCAACTTTTTTCTAATTTAACCGACTCTGTATCTTCAAAGATAAGCGAGATACCCATGCTTAGCCTCGAAAAACGGACACCCTGTATACGAGGAGGTTTTAGCATTGAGTCAGCAGTCCAAATCCAATTCAACATCCAAAGCTGGAACCGAAAACTTCTTGTAGGTACTGATGGTCAGTGGCATAGCCAAATAAGTGGCATAGCCATAGCCACTTTCCCACCTTCGCCCATGGCACTTCATCGCACACTAAACCGATACAGAAAAAATTATTTCTGGCGAGAATTTTCTGAAAAGAAGTTTGATTATCAAGTAATTTTGATAAAAGCGTCAAAATCCAAAATCGCGAAACGCATGGAATATACCGATTATCATCAGCATTATTATTATCATGCCCAAAAAATTTCGCCTGCGGCGCTACCTCTCGCCAACTTGCACCCTTGTCATTGCCTTTGCCCCTCGCTTTGCCCTCTTCGCCCTCAAATTCTGACTACGCCACTGTGTGTTTTATAGTCAAGTTAACAGCTCATTTTTTTGTTTCTTAGACTTTTGCTCAATCACGGCGGGGCAAGGCGGGCCAAAAAGTCTGTCGGCCCCCCTTCATATTCTCAACTTTTACTCTTTAGGGGCCCCATCTCACAGTTCCGCCCAGGGCCCCCAATTCTCTTAGTCCGCCACTGCTCCTCGCACACTCTAGAAATGTCCAGAGCTCCACGCATTTGTACACTGCGGCCGTGGATGGAAGAATCCAGAAAGATCTAGTGTTTACCAATAAGTACGGGATCGCCGCTCGTTACAATACTTAGTTCAAGTGGTAACAGGAGAGCACCTATTGTTTTGGTTCAACACCTTTAAATCACTTGTATGGTCCGACACTTTCAATAAGCAATAGCAGGTATAACAGAGAAAAGATAATTACCTCAATGGGAATTTGCGGTCCGCCAACGTAATTCGAGCGACAGTTGCAGAATCCATCCAATTCAAAAGTATTTGTACAATATGGAGAGACGTCCTTTTTCCCTATCATCTTTTCTCGCCGAAGAGCCTCTTCCTGGTCATAGAGTGTTGGATTTTGTGCTCTTTCTCTCACTTTCTTGACAAATTTTGCAAATTGCGACGGTCCTCGTCGTATCTTTTGAACTTCCCCGGGCTGGAAAAAATACACACAATGTTGGAAAAATACGCAAGCATTCGAGAAATACCGATACTGATAGAAAACTCAACAACGCCAGCTTCTTATAATAATAATTGTCAACCGGTTGATTCAGCAAGAGGCAAAGTCTCCACGGGAGTGAGTCTCATGAGCGCATTTTCCGAGTGCGGACGAGTAGACTCAGTGGACGTGGCAGGAAAAAAAAACAAGTTGCAGGTGACCGTGACATAAAGGGGACCCGAAGTCGTACCATTTCACAGTAACGATTCTACCACCATTCTCTTCCTTGTGCAATTTTGGGTCGATCTAGGTACGGAAGAATGCGGTTTATTTACGTTAACTATTCCATTTTCGCACTTGAACACCGCCCACTCTCTTTATTCGTCGCCATGGTATAACCCTCGGTATTCGCGATTTCAAGAATCTAGACGCCCTCTGGCGGCTGAAATGGCCAACCTAGTTTGTAAGTTTTTACGTCATTTCTGGTCTGTCGCTTCTGCCATTGAAATCGCGCGAATCGCCAAAATACTCGTATAGGTAATCGAGTTATTCAAGAAAATGAATTTTTGCTGAATAGAGATCATTGATCAATTAACCCAAATACCACAAATACAACCGTTATACAACGCACGATGACAGGTGACAGAAAAACTTACAATCTTCCATCTTGTCTACAGCGCCCCCCATCGGAGGTTAAAATCGCGAATAACCACTCTGTTCTCGCTGTTCTTTTTTGACAATTGACGTTTCATTCACAACTGTCAACGTTTGACAGCTAGCCGACAGCTGCGTGCGACATTGCTCATTGCAGAGGTTATTGTGCCTCTCAAAGTGTATGCTGATATGAAACTCTCAATGGGCTTCCACGGGCTCGACGTAGGCAACAGTGACAAAAAAGCTGTATTGTTGGTTGCCTATATCACTTGAGCGAATGTGAAAATGGATGTGCTCCACAAAGCGCAGTACGTTACTGGCATTCAAGAAAAAACACCAATATGAATTGAAAATAAAATAGAGAAATTACACGCGCCAACTACCTATTTTTCGCGACTTTCTTCCCGTTTCCTGTGTTTTTATTCCTTCTTTTTAAACGTACTTCACCTCCTTTTTATGTTTTTGCGCGGTACTTTCCAAGCGTTATTTTTTTGCGCTTATCCGCTATTTTTCCCTGCATTTCATTGCTTCGTTACACGCGTCGACTGCCTTTTTCTCGACTTTCTTCCCGTTTCGTGTGATTTATTCCTTCTTTTCAATGTTTTTTTCTTACGATTGTTTAGCGATTTTAAGTCGTGTTTCTTGTTTTACGACGCGTTCTTTCTAGCTTCTCCCCGCTCACCACCCCTATTTTGCTCTTCGGTTCCGGTGGTGTCTTTTGGTTGCGTATTGTCACAAAAACAATGTCTTTCACTGGTTTTCTTACGATTTCTTGCGATTTTTCGCCCTGTTTTTTGTTTTATGACGCGCTTATTTTTAGCTTTCCTCCGCCCAACACCCCTAATTTGCTCCCCGGTTCCGTCGGTGTGTTATCGCGAGAGATTACAGACACACACATACACACCCATCCACATCCAGACAGACAGACATCATTCTGGAAATCGTCTTAATCATATTGGGGGACCTCAAAATGGATATATCCGTCGAAATCTCAAAACATTGTTTTCTGCACGATTACAATACTTTTTACAACATCATTCCATGTTGGTGAGTGGTCGGGAAAGCAAAAAACGTGAGTGCGTGACCATATTCACCTTCGAAAGAAGTGAAACTTCTATAAATATGAATCAATCAGCAAACAACGTTCGAAGAGGTGTTTTTTTCGTACTCCCGTTCCGCTCCCTCACGGTTTGTATCATCTTGTTTCTCTTATTATCAATCTTATTATCATTATTAGTCACTCAAAGGGCAGAGTACTTTCGACATGATTTTTTCACGATTAGACTTTTTTTATTTCTTTTCTCGCTGCGATCGGCGCTTAAACTCCCATTCTCCGTCACATGAAATCTCACTCATACCCCTAATACATTAAATATCTATTTTCATCAATAATATTCTCCACAAATAATTATGCGAATGTGACATCGTGACGGATTTTCTTACTGTACGATTTTCCCGGTTAAATTACAGCACGGTGGAAACTGTGTTCTGGCAGGCACATCATGGCAATCTAATAATCTCCACAAAGTATAAGAATGTCGTTTGGAAAACTCGATCCGGTATTGATTTGATTTGAAAAAATATAAAATACATAGGTATTTACATAGGTATGTAGGTAGGTACCTCGTGAATGTGATTTAAGGTAACTACGTGGTTCTAGAGATCGTACGATATCATCTTCTCCAATCAAAATAAGGCCATAGGTTAAATTGAAATATTGACAGAATTGATATGAGTATTTCCAGTTATGTGCTCGCCACCGTACTTATATCTAGAATGTCACATTTAATTGAGGTGAAATCAAACCATTCAAAAAATTAACAAAGAATAATGTCAAAAATCAATTTCCAAACATAAAAACTTGATTATCAAACCAGTATGATATCATCGCTATACAATCAGCTGACATCTAGAACATTAAGCAACTGTTTCAGCCTCAATGGACCTTTTCAGAAAAGAGAGATAGATGCATGCACGCTCATACCGCGCAGTTGGAGGTGTCTAGCTATAACGGCGCCTGATATCTCCAAGGGAATCTTTGTTCGTTATGAAGTGCGCGGCACCACACTGCGGTCCTGTGGGGGCTGTGACGTAAATCGTGCGAGAGAGACTGCCTTTATTGAAAAGGTCCATTGTCGAAAATTCTTTTTCCCCTCTGGGCTTCAATCATCCACGCCTGCTTTTCTGCTTAATAGGTACGTACATAGGTACCTGAAAGTTGTATCCACATTATTTGGGTGTGCGGCATTCGATTATATTTTTAAATTGTAAACGTCCGTTGAAGAATATACCCAGGGCCGGGCCTGGCCTATTTGCCGCCTGCGTGCCACCGAAAAATTGCCGTCCCCTCACCGGCAGTGGAGAGCCCCACCAAATGCGGGAATGAAAAGAATATCCTTCGAAATTCAACTTAATTATTATATTACCGCCACTATGACTTGCCGCCTGCCGTACTCGCCTGCGCGCCGGAGCGCAATGCACGCCTGCTAGGTCCGGCCCTGAATATACCTCCTTATCCCTATAATAGATCACATCCGCTCGAATCTATTCAAGCCAAGTCGAGAGCCATTCTCACGAATGGCCGTGTCTCAGTCGACAACACGAAGAGCAGTTCAGTGTCGGCGATTAGTAAAAAATAGAACCGAACGTGGCAAACGCTGCAACAGCTCATTCTTTCATTTCCTAGGACGACGCTGGTCACCCCGAGGTCAGACAAGACAACGTTACAGCACATCGTTACAGGCGTTCGTTACAACCACTGATGCTATGAAGCAATTTCCCTCCCATGTGTGGTTCTGCGTTAGTGGTGTGTTGTGATATAGGCGCGAGAATAGAAGTTTCACTTCAAAAACAAATTCATCGACTTTTATTTGTGGAATTTTGACCAAGTACTAAAAGTTTATAAGATTTCCATTTATTATGCAAGAATCTAAAGAATGATTCCCAAAAAAATCCTCGATACAAAACCGTGTGATATTCTGTTCTACCTAGATCGGTTGAGGGTCAACCGAATAGTTCGGAAGCAAAAAAATGGAAGTGTCTGACTCCCCCTATACAGAAAGCAGAGATTCATAGCTTCAAAAATTGAAGTCGAAATTTTCTACATCTTCTGTTGTGGTTCATTAAAGAAGATTCATACATATAAGTAGAATCACCTGGATTGGGAGCACGCCGTCGATCGGTTACGAAATTGATCATAGATCAAATTGATGTTCGTATTCGAATTTGGCTAGCACGTCACTTTCGTTTATCGTGAAAATCGTCCAATTCCTTGCGTCTTCTACCTCGTGCAAATTATCTGGGCATGTTATATCCGGACGAGCCTCGTTGTCGCTAAAATTTCAACAGTATGGCGGCCTCAATCCACGGACCCGACTTTTTACGATCGTTTCCGATTGCAAAGACGAAAGGCGAATGAGGGTGGCGTGCAACCCAACTCTGCATAATCCGCCGCTTTTGATAAACAATAGCAGGTATAACAGAGAAATGATAATTACCTTTTTTTCAGGATTTGCCTGTGTGACAACGGAATGCGTTCCTCTTTCAAATTGTCCCTCTTTCGTACTTCCTGATGCGGAATTTTCATTTCGCGACGGACCAGGTTCCATTGTAGCAATTTGCCTGGGCTGGAAAAAAAATACACACAATGTTGAAAAAATACGCAAACATTCACAAAATACTAATAAAAAAACTCAGTACCATACGAGATCATAATTTTTTTGTGTACCTGAATTTTTCAATTTCATCAAAATCATCTCTGAGAAATAACTATTTATATATTAATATACAGGGTCCGGCAACGGTGTGTTGGGCTTTCCTAGCGCCCTTCCCTCACGAGATAGAAGAAATTAAAAAAACTCTCAATTTTTCTCGACATCTACCTAAATATTGGAAATTATGCGGCTCTTTCTTCTGAGTCCAGATATGTAATTTGATATCTGAACAAGATCATATACAGGGTGTTCACTTTCACACTTCTCACCCTAGATTTCTACCTGCCAAATTTTTTTCAAGAAAAACGCCAGAACAGGTCGATTTTTATAGATGAGAATTCGGCAATACGTGTCCTAAATGTCCCCTTCAAAATAAAAATTGACCTGTTCCGGCGTTCTTCTTGAAAAAAATTTGGCGGGGTAAAGGGGAATGAGAAATCTGGGGTGGGAAGTGTGATAATGAAAACCCTGCTGTATATGATCTTGACAATGGATTGAGGTTGATATCTCTAGCGATAGAGAGAGATATGAAGATAATGAGCACTCATTTTAAAAGAAAAAACATTCACAAAGGAACTTGGTTGATACCGGGTAGAAATGAAACCAATCAGATAGATCACATACTGATCAAAGATAAATATGCAAAATTGATGACAAATGTAAGAACATACCGCGGTGCAGATGTTGACTCGGATCACTATTTAGTGGGAGGAAGACTGAAGTGCCCATACATAAAAACACGAAAGGATGGAAGAAGGACAGACTTGAGATACAATGTGGAGGAACTGAAGAACGAAGAAAAGGCGCAAGTGTACACGGACACGATAAGCAAAATTTATAACGACATGGCTCTGAATGATGAAGGAGGAGTTGAAGAAAGATGGACTAAACTAGAAAGAGCAATGTTAGTAGCAACAGAAGAAAATTTGAAGAAGAAAAAACCGCAAAGAAGAACAAAATGGTTCAACGAAGAGTGTAAAATGGAAATGAAGAAAAAAAGCATGCTTAGACAAAAGATGCTACAGAAAGGGACAGAAAGAGACAAAATAATGTATAATGAACAAAGGAGGAAAGTAAAACAGATGTGCAGAGCCAGAAAAAGAGATTACATGTAAAAGGAAATGAAAGATATGGAAACAAAGTACGAAAAGAAAGAGATCAGGAATTTCTATAAGGACGTGAAGAAATTAAGAAGTGGCTACCGACAAGAAGCATCATATATCAGGGACAAAGATGGAAACCTTGTAGGCGGAGAAAGGGAGAAAGCGCAAAGATGGAAACAATATTTTGAGGAATTACAGGAAAGTGAGGAGTCAGAGGAAAAGAAGACTGGGGCCAGGGAAGAGGTATTCCATGGCGAAGACCTTGATGAGCCGAGCATTTGAGAAATAGAGAGTATTGTGTATTCAATGAAGAACAACAGGAGCCCGGGAGAGAACGGTATTGTTGCAGAAAACTTGAAGTACGGGGGAGAGATTGTGAAAGAGAAGATAAAAGAGCTGATCGGAGAAATATGGAAGTCAGAAACAATGCCTGAGTCATGGAACCGAGCGAATATTTTGCCAATTTACAAAAAAGGAGATGCAACAGAATGCAGTAATTACCGAGGAATTGCTTTGCTGGATGTAACTTACAAGATACTCGCAACACTAATAAAACAAAGACTGAATAAACATGCAGAGACGTTACTGGGAGAGTATCAGGGAGGTTTCCGAAGAAATAGATCAACAACGGACCAAATTTTCATGCTTAAGCAAATGATGACAGCTTCCTACGAATATGAGATACCGACGCTCATGTTGTTCATTGACTTCAAGGCAGCATACGACACAGTTAAGAGAGAGAAATTGTTTGAGGCGCTTGAAGAATTTGGAATACCAAGTAAATTGATCAGGTTGGTGAAGATGACCATGAAAAATACGACCTGTGCGATCAAGGTAGGCAGCGGAAGATCAGAGGAGTTTGAAGTGAGACGAAGGTTACGACAGGGCGATCCGCTATCTACGATGATGTTTAACATCGTCCTAGAGAAGATAATGAGAGATAGTGAGGTAAACAGGACAGGAACGCTTTTCAACAAAAGTCACCAATGCCTAGCATACGCGGATGATGTGGTGTTAGTAGCCCGAAGAATGAGAGAACTGAGAGAAATAGTTGAGAAATTTATAATGGCGGCGAGAAGGATGGGATTGAGTATCAATAAAAGCAAAAGTAAATTCATGACAATCAAACAGAAAAATGACAACACAAGAGGAGTACTGGAAGTCGGAATCGATGGGGAGGAACGGATGGTTTTCGATGAGGTCGAGAGTGTCACGTATCTTGTAGTGCTGGTTAACAACAGATGTGAAGAGGAGGCTGAGGTGGAGTTGAGAATGGCGAAGAGCAACAGATGTGCGGGAAGTTTCCACAGAATCTTAACATCAAAAAATATATCACGACAGACCAAAATCCGACTATACAGAACGGTGATGAGACCAACGATGACTTACGGCTGCGAGACTTGGGTGATGAACAAAACGACACAACTGAGACTTGAAACATGGGAAAGAAAAATGTTGAGGAGAATGTTTGGAGGAAAGAAGTCGGAGGAGGGCGTATGGGAAAGGAGAACAAATGCTGAGTTGAGTGAGCTATACGATGAACCACTGATAAGTGATTTTGTTAGATCGAGTCGAATGCAATGGTTGGGGCATTTAGAAAGAATGAGCGACGACAGACTGGTGAAGACAATTGGATGGAAGGTACCGGAAGGAGTAAGAAAACGAAGAAGACCAAGAAAGAAATGGAGTGAAGCTGTAATAGAAGATTTGAAGGACAAGAAGATTGAAAACAGGAAGCGAATTGCAAAGAACAGAAATGAATGGAGAAACGTCACAAAGCAATGGGCCTAGAAGGCCTGTGAAAGCTTATTTTATTCAAATATCAAATTATATATCTGGACTTGAAAGAAAAAGCCGCATAATTTCCAATATTGTTTAGATACAAGGTGTCAAAAAAAATTGAAAGTTTTTTGGAACACCCAAAAAAAAATTAAAAAATTTGGTGTACAAACAAATCACTTGAATTCCGACTTTTATCTCGGAATTCAGTTAAATTCGGACATTTATCTCGGAATTTAACTAAATTCTGACTTTTATCTCGGAATTGAACTAAATTCCGACTTTTACCTCGGAATTTAGTTTAGTTTCGACTTTTATCTCGAAATTCATTATTTATTTTTGTGGTGGCCGCTCTACGCTTTCGTAAAAACGAGACCCCTACGATTCTTTTTTAATGTAAACGATGGAACCTCGAAATAACTATAATTTCCAATTTTTAGTTGGTAGCACACTGCCACAAACTGAAGAAACAAAAATTAAGCTAAAAATTGGGCTTGGACTTGGAGAGCTGATCAAGAAAACTGAAATCAAAAGTGGGACATTGGATTAAAAAAAGCTGTTCTTGTTAAAGCGCAAAAATTGGACATTTTGTTCAGTTGAAAATAATTTAGCCACGTAGAACTTTTCAAATCGATAATTTCAAGTAGGTATTGGACTTTTTTTCTACCTGATGTGATCACACCAGAACTTTTCTTGAACGATTCCGTGGATCTCAAAATTCAAACATGTAATTCTCTACAACGTACAGGGTAACGCAAAAACATTTTTCACAAATTTTGGCGTATTTTAGCTAGGTAAATTCATATACCATCATCGTAATTAACATCGTAATTATTAATTATTATGAAAAAGAATAAGTATGAACTAATGCTGCGACAGCTTGTATTAGGTACTCGCACAGAGGTTATTGCAGGAAAATATACTTTTTGATTTTTGAATTAACAGGTAATGAGCGTTTTAGGAAATAGTATTTTATGTTACTAGCGCCGAAAACCGGGCATAGCATAACGAACGTGAATGCAGCTCGAGGCCCTAGGCCGAGAGCTGCATGTAAGAGAGTTATGCTATGCCGTTTTCAGCGCGAGTATCATACATCGTTTTTCGTGCTGCTTTTAATAAAATTACAAATAAATAAGATCATATCGCAATAATCATTGTAATACATTTCAAGTTGGTACTTATTCTGCCATTTATCACCAAGGCACGAGGCATATGCCTACTAGATGCAGATTTTTGTGTGTAAAATGTCGATTTGAAAAATTGCGTCCTATGTTTGAATTTTCTTGCATAAAACTGCCCTCCCCCTCCCCAATTAGAAGGGCCATCCTCCAATAATCCCGAAATCACTGAGCTTTAGTGTCTTGGGTGACGACGAAACACAGAAAATAACATACATTAATCACTTTTAAACCTTGGCGCCACAAAACGTCAAAAATCATTCTGCAATTGTACCAACAGCTATTAGAAAAATGACCCTAAAATATCAATTTTGAAAATGATTATTTATGATTTTAACTGATTTAAACCGAAAATTTCAAGCTGTAACATTGGAAACGTGGTCTCTCTTGAATTCTGCATGGTTTTGCAAGGTTAGTTTATTTTTTACGTGTACTTTTTACTTTGCCGCTCTAGATCTTTTTCTGAATATTACAGTGCAGGTCACCGAGCGTATATTGTCATTTTCGGTTATGGCAGCACGAAAAAGATTTTTTTTCCAAATTTTCAAGAAGGGTTAGCCTCAAGCAGAAAGGAAAGAGTTCGCAAATGATCACCTACCTACCTATACATAATAATGATAGGTAGGTGCGAGGGTAGGTATGTAGGTAAGTACTGAATTCGAATTAAGAAATCGATATCATGAGTAAAGTTTCAGAAACAAAACCGAAAGTTAAAAAAAACTATTCAGTGCAACATTATCAAGATGGTTGCCGCACAAGACAGGATGCGTTTTATCACAGCACACAGCATTCACGGCTCGCTGGCCCAGTGGCCCTTCGATCGTGTTATATCGTGGCTTGTGCATTTTCAATAAAACCATAATGCCTCATACAAGCGGACAGATATTCGAAATAAAAATAGAAATAAGTATCATATGCACTTACATTTTTCTTCCTTCGAATCCCGATGAACTCTTTGTGGGTCACCCGGAGGTTGGAGAGGGTTGAGAATGCAAGAAATCGGACTCGTGATGCTGACGTGACCCAACGTGCTGCTGTTTACAAACACATAGCGCGAGGAAAGAAGATAGGGCACGGGATGGGCCCCAGCTCTGGATCAGATTCAAGCGCGGACAGAACGCTATGCTGGCATCTTTGTCGGTGTGGGAGGGTCGGAAAGAGATGGAGTGCGTGAGGATGGAAAACAGCGAGGTGCGAGTTTGCGCACGGACCGGTCGCACACATGCCCTTGGGTGGAGGGTTGGAGGTTGGAGGCACGTACAGGGGTGGATTGAATGTGCGTTTGGTGCTGCTGTTCGAACGTTCTAACCCGCATCTATACAGGGTGTCCGTTTTTCGAGGCTAAGCATGGGTATCTCGCTTATCTTGAGAGATACAAAGTCGGTTAAATTAGGAAAAAGCTGCACATTTTCATGACGAATAATGATCCAAAAAGAAATTTGACCTATCGATTTTAGTTTTTGAGATATCGTGAAAAAACAGGAATTTGAATTTTTGTTTCCATTTGTTAAAAAAAAAAACGGTTGAAGGTGGCATTTTCCAGCGTCGGACTGACAAATTTTGGCCTACCGGGCAAAGAATGAAAGTGGCCTCGAAGGGGGAGTCAGAGGGTCCCGCCCACCAGTTAACGCCGCAGGCGGCTTTTTTTAATAATAATAATAATGCTAATAACAAAAAAAACGCTGACCCAATGGGGCCTTGCACTGCCACTTTTACACACCGAGGGCGCAACGACCGTTGGGGGCAAATTCGACGATTTTGACGGCGTTGACGCTTCAGCGACCGACGTCCGTCATTTTATGTCTTGATTTGAAATTTGGATAACCTCTGTTTCTTGCTTGACGTCTCCAGTCACTGTCAGTTACTGGTCAAACTACTCAAACTCCCCTGTTTTTCGCGTCGTTACGGCCGCTTTATCGAAGTAGGCGCCCCCTACAGTGGTGGCGACGTCACGTTGAGTTTTTCGATTGCAAGGCCCCATTGTCTCTAGATTTCTTCAAACTCAAAACTTTTGCTTGAAAAACACTACGATAAAGAAAACAACGAATATAACGGGTTCAAATATAATTGAGACGATCGTTTTAAAAACATACACTATCTATTACTGCGTACTACAATGAACACACGCAAACAATTATTTACTTAGGAATATCGCTGTGATTACTACTCGCTTTTAATCCGCTCGCTACCACTTCGCATTTCAATTCATAACTGCTCGTGAGGCGACGATTGATGCCTTATATAGGTCCGACTGATTCATCTCGAATGTTTCATGCATTCCCCAGCACCCCAGCAGTCTCCACAGTAACCCGACATACGGTTTCCATACGACTCCCGAAAAATCTTGCACATTACCCGTATAATAATTCTGCCGTGGTCTACAACAGATGTAGCTTGACCCACTGCTGAAGTCTCCATACAGTTGTACGAGAAAAAGCCTACACCCGCTCCGGAACACACCAGAACGTTCGTTTAGTATTCAGCAGTTAGTGTTCGGACCACCTATCTTTTTCTCCAAATAGGTCGTTTTAGTCTTTCAACCCCATATAACTCAAGAACCATCACCGGGAAAAACAATTCTGAAACATCTTATTTTTTTTGGTACCTATTCAATTCTTCACATATTTCCTGGATGGTTTTCGTTCTACTTGAAAAATTAGGAAAATGGCATGGTATGAAAATAATCGATTTTTGGGGATCCTTCGGGACTTCAAGTATCGATTTCAACGGTCGAGGAAAAGTACTAGTTTGAAGTTGGCGACTTCTAGACAAAAGTGTGATACCGAATGTTGAATTGGCTTTCCAAAAATGTGAAACACATTGAAATCCGCACATTTTCTGTTCACGCTACAGCCAAGGGCGTTCCTACCCATAGTGCCTATTGTGCGAACAACAGGGGCAGCATTTCTCCGGCTAATAAATATAAGTGCTTATGCAAAATGATCCCGGTTCCAATTTTTTCAGAAAATTTTGTCTGTTTTAAAAACGATGTAACTTTTGATTTCCGCCAAATGTTTTGATTCTCATTCTCTTTTATCTGAGGTTTTTAGAGCGCAGATTCATCAGGATCGGTTAACTTTGCGCTGATTGGTTTAGTAGTAGTGAAGTGCGTGAACCAATCTTCAGCTCTAAGAAGCTGGCAAAATCAATAACTTGGTTTGTCTGTCAGCTTTCGACAGCGGTGAAGAAGCTGACACCATTCTATTCAATACAATTCAGTAGAAGGTCGCAGTTAGTCGAAATCAAAAGCAAAAATTCTATCAGGGGCACCACTTGGACATTTTACTGAACTCCAAAACGCATATAACATCAAATGACAAAAGTGAAATGTACGATAACTGAGGTATTGGCCATCATGATGGTCATTTGTGTCGTCATCATTGGCCAGTTTTCATGATATACCTTATACCAGTCTGGGCCTCGAGTTGGGCTAACAAGTCGAGAAGTGAACATTAGCAGATATTCATTTGTGAAATTTGGTTTTTTTCATAGTTTTGACCTTCTGTGAATGATTCTGTTGTCAAACTGATCGCATGCGCGAAAATGAGACACCACTAACAACTTAGGTCAAGAATACTTAGTTCAGGTTGTAAAAGGAAAGCACCTAATGTAACGATTGAAACTCCTATGCAAAAATTGTTTTTTATTTATAAACAGGGTTTGGTTTAACACATCGACAATGTGCAATGGTTTACATATCACCCTGTACAAGTTTTGCGCAGGGCAGATCAATATTCGATAGGTACTGCTTACTGCAGGAGGTACAATTTCAAAAAGATTTGTGTGTGCGGTATTTAGCAGCGCAATTTGGTCATTTCTAAGAGATTCCAAGCTCCAAGTTTTCTCCAAGTTTGAAAAAAATCTATCGACAATTTGGTCAGCGGCTCTCTTTTTTTTATTTAATCACTATTATCATCATTATTATTATTCCGAAATTTTTTCCAAATGGTCCCCAAATCCTATTTTCAATAACTAATCTTCCCTTTTAGATAATTCAAACTTTCTTGTGCAAATGGGCAGCAAATTTTCATTTCGCACAAGGGCAGCAAACACCTTAGGAACGCCCCTGGCTACAGCCCCTGAACTGACACTATGCAAATTGTAACGTAAAATCAGGAAATAAATTTTGAGTAATTTTTACTGAGTTTTGGCAGACGCTGTATCTCAGAGACTATTGACCACAAAGTAATGAGTTTAGTACTGATCTTTTTAAAATTTAACGGGCTACATTTGCTTTGCAGGTATTAGTGTTCAAAAGGTAATAGTTCACAAGTTATTCAGAGAAAACTGAAAATTTTCAAGGATGGCGCTCTTTTATTGGTTCTAACAAAAATCCAAGCCTTGGAATTTTCAGAAATTTCAGTATGTTATTCTACGTTAAATTCTGCATCGCACCAAATTTTGTCAACCCTCGAATTTATTTCTGGTTTGGCCAGATTTTTGCCTAATTTGACTGAACTAATGTAAATTCTACATAGATGGTGAATAAAGAGAGCACGACTAGATGGCAGATGAAACAAAAGCACGACTAGATGGCAGATGAAACAAACCATTAACTGCGGGAGCAACGGGAGCCTCACACATACAATCTTGTCATTCCGCGACTAGTGAGTACCTACTAAGAAGTAATCAATGCATGATATGCACAAACAAAAGTGGACCAGACTTTGATGAAAAATTAAGAATTTGGATTTAAAAAAAAAACATCAAAGTGCAATTTGTTCCAAATGTGGATAATTTGGCCTCCAAACTGGGGATTGGCCTACCGGGCATTTGCCCGGTCGCCCGGTGGACCAGTCCGACACTGGCTGTAACGTAGACAGCAAATGTGCGGATTTCAATGTGTTTTACATTTTTGGCAAGCCAATTCAACATTCGGTGTCACACTTTTGTCTATATAGCTCGCCAACTTCGAAATGGTACTTTTCCTCGACCTTTGGAATTGATACTTGATGCACAGAAATAGGCATCGTTGAAAAATTTCAACTTTGAAAATGCCTCAGCTTTTCTCCCCCAAAAGATCGAACCAGCAGACAAAAATTTTGTTGGCCTTTCTGTGTATTGTTACGGCAAGAACGTATGCAGCATTTAGGATAGGACCCATTCGGTTTTAATTTTACCAGTTTGCCACGCTTTTGATGCATGAAAATTAAGGATATGTTTAACAAATGTCACTTTGACTCCACTGGACAATGACATTGACCGTCAAAAATTCAAAAGTGACATGGAGGTGGCATGTGCTTGACAGGGCACGGTGCAACGTGCGCGTACGCATCTTTCTATGACGTCAGAGGGGGCGTGTAAATGGGAAAGGTGAATAGGCCATTTCGTTTGGGCAGGTGCGCATGCGTAAAGGCGCCAAATTTTGAAAACTGCCGTACACCAGTCAGTTGAATGGCAACGCTGCATGCTCTGTCCACCCCCGTGATTAGCTACTGGTTCCTGGCTGTCACTTTTACACACACCCCAAATTATTTGTTGAATTTTAGGTGCACTAGAAGATTTTCTAGTGTTAATTTTCAATATCGGTGTACGAAACTATGAAATTTGCGCCACATATGCGCACATCCAAACGAAACGACCTATTCCTTCCGATTTCATTTTCAAATTTTCCAAAATTTTTGAAATTTTTTGAATAATTTTTTTTTTGAGACTTTGAAATTTAAATAGCATTACTTGTACATTGTACATTACTTGTGTGTCTTTTAGGGAGCCGCGTGCCGATGCTTGAATTTTTATTTTAAATATAAAGCTCTGAAAAACCGATTCTACTAACCAACCAACCAGCCCATACCATCATATGAGTTACGAACGAGTCCGGGCTAAGAGGAGGAAATCGGGGCTAAGCAAGCATTGAGAGTAATAATAATCCCGAGATCCGTGCGTTACTACCAGGAGCTCATAAGTGTTAAGTGGTCAGTTTCACGGGAAACAAAATGCAAGTTTGTTGTACATAACAAGTTCTACATCTTATTATATATTTTCATTATTACCACCTATTAGTATTAAGTATACTGGATACTGGATACTGGAACTGGATGCAATACAATGCTACTAGCTACTATCTTACTATCTAAATACTTAGAGTAATAATTTTTCACTTTTCCGACCCCCCACTAATGGACGGGAAAGTATTGTGATCGTACAGGAAGAAAAATAGATAACGACGGATATAACCGTTTTGAGGTCCCCTGACCCTGTGACAAGAATCATTTTCACAGTGATGTCTGTCTAGTCTGTGTGTACCTATGTACCTAAACATTTCTGAGGCATTTTCCAAACTGCAGTTTAATTTTCTATCCTAACCACGGGTTCCACCAAAAAATTCAAGAGCGGTTTAAGCTAAACCGAGATTAAATGGACTTTTCTAATGTTGGCAGATTAATTTTGGAAAATACGTTAAATCGCAAGTATACCACCCTTTGGTTAATTTCTAAGCGTGGAACCTGAATATACATTGATCGTTTGGCCAGAATCCATCAAAATAAATCTCGAGTTAGCTATCAGCTGGTTGAATATTTTGGTGGAACCCACGGTAAGTTTGCAAACATTCTGTACTTGTAATAGATTTTGAGGATTTTTTTCTATCACTCTCACTCTGCTATTTTATTTACATCAGAAACAGAAACTTTATCTTGAGTAGTTGATCATAAATTGAAATACTTCTGAGATCAAATGCATTTTTTATTTAGGCAGGCTGGTGGACCTAGTCGAATTCCGGGGTGGTAAGCTGCTTTTTTCTTTGGCAAAGCCTGCCTAAATTGGGAATTTATCTTATTATCACACCACACGATAGATAGGAGTGGATATAAATGATATAATGATGATGTGATTGATTGATTGATGATGATGAGTGTCGAATGTGCCCCACTTGGAAACTAGAAATCTGTTGCATCCTTTACCAGGCAAGCACGAAGAAACAGAAGGTAGGTAGGTTAGGTAGGTAATTAGAGCGAGATAGAGAGAGCAGCGAGCATGGATGATGGCAAAGAGCTCGAAGGGGAACAAGCGCAACCGTTCGCATTTTATAAAGTGTGGAAGTACATCTTCCGATCTCTGCTCCCCTGGTCAAGGATTGGGCAGATTTGACGTCTCCACGTGGGGTCAATTGTAACACTTACACGCACGCACATTGCACTCAGTTTGTTGACGGTTCTCAAGGGAAAGAAAAATAGTGTGATTTATCATGAAGTACTTAGGTACAATTAAAATGAAAATGACATCTTGGCGGCTGTGAAATTTGACATTTGCACTAGACGTAATGTGTTTTTATTGCAGAAAAAGAATACAACAGTGCTGTTTGTTGAATTATTAGTATACAGGTGTTTGAAATTTGAATCGCGTTCATTCCGAAAATGATGGGAAACTTCAAAAGAAGTAGACTTTCTCAAAAAAATATATGTCAGTAGTAATAACAGAGATATATAGGCGTTCTTTATTTTGAGGAATTTATCCGCCATCCTCTCCAGTGGGTGATGATAGTAAATGAAATTATTGGTTGTCTCGTCTTCCCACAAGTATATATTTATTATAAATGTTCTGACCGGTTTCGGGAACCTCTGGTTTCCCGTCGTCAGAGTCTACAAGTAAATGTGAAGAATAATTAGAAGGAATATAAATCAATTACCTAATTACATACCTTAAAAATATAGTAAAATTATTATAATATCGTGTAAAGTATCAAAAATCGAGTAAAGCATGCAGGGAGTAAAAGGCAAAGGTAAAATGTTTGACTTTCTAATGTCAATCTTTGTCAAATTCAACAGTTAACACAGTTAATTTGATAGTAAGGAAGAACTTTTGGTCAAAAATAAATTCTTGAGGTCCAGAGCCTTGTGAAAAAGGTTAAAAGAAAATTCAGTGCAATCATTCACACAAATAACAGAATGATCGCTCTTGGCCTTACAGATCTCAAGAATCTCTAAACTATCCAACAACCTACCTACCCTTCTCACAACAGTGCAAAAGCTCAAAGTCAGAGACGAAAGAAAAGTTATGGCTCTCAGATACAATATGATTAGCAAATGATGAACAAGAGTCACTTAAGGAGGATCTGCCTTGTCTGATGCATCTATCATGTTCTTTCAGTCTATCAATCAATCGTCTACCGGATTGTCCTATATAAATACTGTTACAGTCTCTACATTTTAGTTTATATACTCCAGATTTGTTGTGATTGGGAACTAAATCTTTTGTGTGGACAAGGTAGGATTGATTGATA
Organism: Anaspis maculata; assembly: GCA_949128115.1. Classification (NCBI taxonomy): domain Eukaryota; kingdom Metazoa; phylum Arthropoda; class Insecta; order Coleoptera; family Scraptiidae; genus Anaspis; species Anaspis maculata. The sequence continues at coordinate 78,030,580 of OX421964.1, read as the reverse complement.
GACTGAAAGAACATGATAGATGCATCAGACAAGGCAGATCCTCCTTAAGTGACACTTGTTCATCATTTGCTAATCATATTGTATCTGAGAGCCATAACTTTTCTTTCGTCTCTGACTTTGAGCTTTTGCACTGTTGTGAGAAGGGTAGGTTGTTGGATAGTTTAGAGATTCTTGAGATCTGTAAGGCCAAGAGCGATCATTCTGTTATTTGTGTGAATGATTGCACTGAATTTTCTTTTAACCTTTTTTACAAGGCTCTGGACCTCAAGAATTTATTTTCGACCAAAAGTTCTTCCTTACTATCAAATTAACTGTGTTAACTGTTGAATTTGACAAAGATTGACATTAGAAAGTCAAACATTTCACCTTTGCCTTTTACTCCCTGCTTTACTCGATTTTTGATACTTTACACGATATTATAATAATTTTACTATATTTTTAAGGTATGTAATTAGGTAATTGATTTATATTCTTCTAATTATTCTTCACATTTACTTGTAGACTCTGACGACGGGAAACCAGAGGTTCCCGAAACCGGTCAGAACATTTATAATAAATATATACTTGTGGGAAGACGAGACAACCAATAATTTCGAGATATATAGGCGTTTAAAGTTGAACTTTAAAAATCGTTTTTTCGTCATAGCTTTGGAATTTCTCAACCGATTTTGTTCAAATTTGAACTAAAGCTTACTGAAATAAGTCGGTAGCTTCAAGTTGATGAACAATGAATTTTTCCAAGAAACAAGAAGTTTTCAGGGAAAAACATTTTTTGGGCTCTTGAAAGTGGATATTTTGATGTGTTTCTCGTAGTTTCAAACCCAAATATCTTGAAAACAAAGCATTCAATCAAAATTTTGCAAGAGTAACTTTTTCTTTCAAAGTAAACGCAGAATTTAAAAGTACGAATAATCTACAAAATTAGTTGAAGGGGTGAAAAAATAGGGGTGAAAAAGCGGAGGCATCTCTTATTATCCACGCCCCTGAAAAACTTTGATGGAATGCGTTATTATTGAAGTGAAACTTCTATTCTCGCGCCCAGTTCACAACACACAACTAACGCAGAACCACACATGGGAGTGAAATTGGTTCATAGCATCAGTGGTTGTAACGAACGCCTGTAACGTTGTCTTGTCTGACCTTGGGGCGACCAGCGTCGTCTCAGAAAATGGAAGAATAAGCTGTTGCGGCGTTCACCGCGTTCGGTTCTATTTTTTACTAATCTCCGACACTGGACTGCTCTTCGTGTTGTCGTACTGTTGGCCCGACAGGAATGGTTCTCGACTTGACTTGAATAGATTCGAGCGGATGTATTTTATTATAGGGATAGGGAGGTATATTCAGGGCCGGGCCTAGCGGGCGTGCAGTGCGTTCCGGTGCGCAGGCGGGTATGGCAGGCGGCAAGTCATAGGGGCGGTAATACTGTATAATAATAATGTTGAATTTCGAAAGATTCTTTTCATTCCCGCATTTGGTGGGGCTCTCCACTGCCGGTGAGGGGGACGGCAATTTTTCGGTGGCAGGCAGGCGGCAAACAGGCCCGGCGCGGCCCTGGGTATATTCTTCGACGGACGTTTACAATTCAAAAATTAAATCGAATGCCGCACACCCAAATGTAGACACAACTCTCAAATACCCATGTACCTATTGAGCAGAAAAGCAGGGGTGGATGATTAAAGCCCAGAGGGGAAGAAGAATTTTTGACAATTAAGGCTGAAACAGTTGCTTAATGTTCTAGATGTCAGCTGATTGTATAGCGATGATATTATACTGGCTTGATAATCAAATTTTTATGTGTGGAAATTGATTTTTGACATTATTCTCCGTTAATTTTTTGAATGGTTTGATTTCACCTCAATCAAATGTGACATTCTAAATATAAGTACGGTGGCGAGCACATAACTGGAAATACTCATATCAATTCTGTCAATATATCAATTTAACCTACGGCCTTATTTTGATTGGAGAAGATAATATCGTAGGGACTCTAGAACCACGTAGTTACCTCAAATCACATTCACGAAGTACCTACCTACATACCTATGTAAATACCTATGTATTTTATATTTTTTCAATTAAAATTAATACCGGATCGAGTTTTCGAAACGACATTCTTATACTTTGTGGAGATTATTAGATTGCCATGCTGTGCCTGCCAGAACACAGTTTTCACCGTGCTGTAATATAACGGGGAAAATCGTACAGTAAGAAAATCCGTCACGATGTCACATTCGCATAATTATTTGTGGAGAATATTATTGATGAAAATAGATATTTATTGTATTAGGGGTATAAGTGAGACTTCATGTGACGGAGAATGGGAGTTTAAGCGCCGAGCGCAGCGAGAAAAAAACAAAAGAAGTCTAATCGCAAAAAAATCATGTCGAAAGTATTTTGCCCTTTGAGTGGCTCATAATAATAATAATAATAAGATTGATAATAAGAAAGACAAGATGATACAAACCGTTAGGGAGCGGACCGGGAGTACGAAAAGAACACCTTTTCGAACGTTGTTTGCTGATTGATTAATATCTATAGAAGTTTCACTTCTTCCGAGAGTGACTATGGTCACCATATGGTCACGCACCCACGTTTTTGTTAGATACCGACTTATTTCAGCAGGCTCCGGTTCAAATTAAAAAAAAATCGGTTGAGAAGTTTCAACGTTATGACGAAAAATCGATTTTTCAAGTTCAATTTCAAACGTCTATATCTCCGTTATTCGTTATTATTATTGTCTTTGAGGGAGCCGCGTGCCGAAGCTTGAATACTTAGCTCTAAAAACCCGATTCTACTTACCAACCAACCAGCCCATCAGCATACATACCATAATATGAGTTACGAGTCCGGGCTAAGAGGAGGAAATCGGGGCTAAGCAAGCATTGAGAGTAATAATAATCCCGAGATCCGTGCGTTACTACCAGGAGCTCATAAGTGTTGAGTGGTCAGTTTAATCCCAATCCGCCTATGGCTCATTCCTCAACTGATTTTCTTAAATTTGGTATCAATGGCTAGTCAATTAGACAGGCTGTCTTTTTCATATGAGAAAATGGCGTACATGTCAAAATCCAATATAGCGGAAGCAATTGAAGATAAAATTTCTTTTGTCCTTATTGCTTTTCAAAGAAAATCAGCAGAAAGTCAAAACCGATGATTATTATGAAGGAATAGACTTTCCTTGACAATCCAAGACCGCAACCAATCAAATCGGGTCATCTGCTGAGGAGCTATACAGCCAGTTGAAGCGAAGCCTACCTGCCGGTTCCTTTATTCCCGCATAAATGACCCAAATTTAGGAATCCTGCCCGCCATAGCCTTATTTTCCAACCGATTTTTTCAAATTTGGTATCAATGGCTAACCAATTGGACAAGCTGCCATTTTCATATAAGAAAATGGCCAACATGATAAAATTCAAGATGGCGGAAACTATTGAAAATGGATCTTATTCGTTATTCGTCCTTGTTGGAATAGAAAAACGGAAAGTAGGCTTCGCTTCAACTGATGGCCGTAGCTCCTCATCAGTTGAACAGATTTGATTGGTTGCTGTCTTGAATTGTCGAGGAAGGTCTATTCCTTCATAATAATTATTGGTTTTGACTTTCCGCTCATTTTTATTAAAAAGCAATGACGACAAAAGGAATTCAATTTTCAATTGCTTCCGCCATCTTGGATTGTGACAGGTCTGTCATTTTGACATTTTATAATATGAAAAAGGTAGCCTGTCCAATTGGCTAGCCATTGATACCAAATTTGAGAAAATCGGTTGAGAAATGAGCATATGGTGGATTGGCGGGCAGGATACCCAAATTTGGATCAATTACCTATGCGGAAATGAAAAAAACGGGAAGTAGGCTTCGCTTCAACTCGCAACAGCTTCTCGGCAGATAACCTGATTTTATTGGTTGTGGTCTTGAATTGACAAGGAAGGTCCAATCCTCCATAATACATTATTGGTTTTGACTTTCCGGTAACTTTCAATGAAAAGCAACGAGAACAAAAGAAGGCCTATTTTCAATTGTTTCTGCCATCTTGAATTTTGGTATGTCGGTCATTTTGAAATACAGAAATGATAGCCTATTCAATTGGCTATTCAATGCTGAAAAGTTCGATAAAATCGGTGGAGGAATAAAAATTTTAGAAGGAAAAATTCAGAACACGGTTTTTTATGGCCCACCCGGTACAATAACGAATGAAAAAGTAATGTTGAGGAGAAATTACGAGAGAAATTATAATTCGAATAATTTCAAGGGTGGGTATTCATTCTTTGAGATTATTCAATTTTCAAGATTATTCAGCTTTCAAGATTATTTGATCTTCAAGTTTATTCAATGTTCAGGACCACCTGACTTTTGCTTAAAGGCGCGCAAGCGCGCCTTCATGACCTAGTTTCAGTAAAACCCAAAAATGCAACTTGAAAAAAATAAAAACTGTTTCTAGGTCAGTTTTACAAAAAGCTGAAATGGCACGTTTTTCTCGGCTGTTTTTGCATGGATGGCAATCAAATTTGGTGGGCTAGTGTCCCGTAGTGTCCAGACGTGAAAATAAAATTTTGGACACGAAACGTCCGTCAGAGGTACCACAGTGAGGGGTGGTGTAAATTTCTTTAAATTATTTATAACTCCGTAAATAACTGACCGATCTTGATGCAATTTTGTACAGTAACGGCGCTCATGGAGCAGCACCTCCCCTTAAAAAATCATAGGGCCATGATTGGATGCGGGAGTCAATATTTGGAATGACCTAAAAAAAAACACGTAAGAAGGTCACCGATTGTGGCGAACCGGACAAATGTTTGATACTAGGACCGCATGAGTTTAGAAAAGGTACGAGACACCAGACAACAACAACTGAGCTAGCGAATAGTTCCAACGGCACCATGCTGGAGGATGGCCTTATTTATGTTGCGTAGTTAGCCCCTTTTTTTTTACTCCTCTATTTTTTACATCAATAGAGATTTTGTAATCTGATAGGTACCTGACTCTTTAGCTTCATTTTATTTTTAACAAAAAGTTTCTCCTAAAATTTTTTGAAGTCTCCGCCTTTTTCCAAATAATTATAATTACATTTTGGATACAACTTATAGGTCCCTGGTACAGCTAGTAGGCTCTTTCTGGCGTTGTGAAGAGTTGTTCGCTAACAAGAGAACATAAGACTAGAACAGATAAAGAGAGGAGCTGTCGAATTTATATAGTAAAGGAAGATAAATTGTAAAAAATTCCCTTTTTTTTTGGTGGTTTAGCATGTTTGTAGTAGCATAGGGCCATTTCATCAATATCACTCAACGCTACTGAAGATTAAATTACTTGCATGGATATGCAAACTAATCAGTCCTATCTACCTATCTTAGTTTTCAGTTCAAAGTTTTGATTGATACCTTGCATTGATAAACCGGAACAGGTCCTTAGGTTGATTGGATTTTGTCCATTCTTCGTATCGTGCGATCAAGAAAAAAAAACATTCAGGGTTATCTTTTGTGTCCACAATAGGCTACTTCGTTTGGGCAGGAGCGCATGCTTCTAGCTCCAAATTCTGAAAACTTTCGTACACCTGTCAGTTGAATGGCAACGCTGCATGCTCTGTCTAGCCTCCTGACCAACAACTGGTTCCTGGCTGTCACTTTTATACATACCGTAAATGCATCTCTTCGTAGCTTCTTTGAACTCCCTTCTCGGTGCAGCCATTTTCAACAGGTTCTGTTCTTTCGTCAAAACATGAGCAAATGAAATGTGGATCAGGTAGAAACGAGAAGTGTGATCATAATTGTCACAAGTGACAGTTGGCGCCGATGTCTTGTTGTTTTGAGCGCTGTTGCCATTTTCGTTGTTCCTGAACTTCCACAAATGATCATTTAACTTAATTTCAACGAAACATTTCCTTTGAATATAAAGAATGATATCTAACATTCAACCAAATCATTTGTGGAATTTTAGGTGCACTACAATATTTCTTAGTGTTAATTTTCAATATCGGTGTACGAAACTATGAAATTCGCGCCAGACATGCGCACTCAAAAAAACCGAAACGAAGGGACCTATTGGGTCATTCATTCATTCAGTCAATCCAGTTCCTCCAGTCGATGAATATTCTGTTCCTAAAGTCGACCCTAAATGGCTTTTATGTTGGTCGCACTGAACTTAACTTCTTTCAATCTTTGAAATGTATTGTTACGTATTTCGCGTACGGGCTCGGATATAATTGTTACGATCGTTTTAAAACACACTGTTTATTACTGCGTACTACAATAAATACACGCCAACAGTTATTTACTTAGGAATATCGCTGTGATTACTACTCGCTTTTATTCCGGTCTGTACCACTTCGCATTCCAATTCATAACTGCTCGTGAGACAACGATTGATGCCTTATATGTATAGGTTCGACTACTTCATCTCGAATGCTACATGCATTCTCCAGTAGTTTCCACAGTGACCCGACATACGGTTTCCAGACGACTCCCGAAAAATCATGCACACTACCCGTATAATTCTGCCTTGCTCTAGAACCAGCGCCTCCGCCAAAATGAACAGATGTGTCTTGATCGAGCGTTGAAGGTTCCCAATGCCAAGCCATCGCGTGTACTTCTGGAAATGTCCAGAGTTCCGCACTTGTACCTACACCGCGACCTAATGAATGGAAGAATCTAGAAAGATCGCGTGTTCACCAGAATGCACAGGATCGCCGCTCGTAACAGTATGTAGATCTAATTTTCCTCGTGAAATTCATAATTGCAACAATAGCCCAGGCGCCAGGGAGCAAAAATCAGCTCAATAAATAAATAATTGTTTCTTGGCTGGAAACTAGCTTGAAACGATCTGTGTGGCTTAGGTTTTGACATACTAATTTCCCCCCTTTCGGAAATGTCGGCGTCATGTCGCCATCAACAAGAAGTGCACCAGCGTGGTTTTTGCCGGATATCTTGATTTTAGGCCATCTGAGAGTAAAATATGTAAGAAGTCATTTTGAAACAAATGAAATTCCCTACGGAATAGTTTTTAAATGACTTTTCTGCGACCTATGGTTTTTGAGATAGAGCTTCTGGAAGCGAGAGGCATTGTCGTAAAAGCTCCATGGCCACTTGACTCAAAAAACTAAAATGTCGATGTGACAAAAAAATTTCAAAATGAGATTTCTCGAGAATCCTTTATGCTATAGTTGCGATGATGGTCTTAAACTCTTTCTCTTGAACCGTTGATTACGAATATAGAAAAGTCAAAAACGTCACATTGTACATATACAGGGTGTACTGAGGGAATCAAATCAGATCAGAGAAATTTTACATATTTCTTCGATTTAGCCTATATGCGACACTCTAAGCACCTAACACGAGTCTAATATCAATATGGATTTGCTCTATACCTAAGCTTCACTTAATACACTAAAGAAGTGGTCAGCTCACAGCTTTACTGCGTAAAATGTTTTGAAGGCCCTCTGAAATTATCAGAGTATTAAAAATTTACAGTACCAAGTAATGTATATAACAGTATATTATAAACCAAGGGACCAAAGTGAATTTTTAATTTGGGGATTTAAACCCAAAGGGCCCTTGAGCAACAAAGTTCACCCAAGGGATCAAAAATTCACTTTGGTTCCTTGGTATATAATATACTGTTACATACATTTCTTGCTACTGTGAATTTTAATGATTTCAGAGGGTCTTCAAAACATTTTACAAGAAGGCTGTGAGCTGACCACTTCTTAAGTGTATCAAGTGAAGCTTACAGAGCAATGCATATTGATATTGGACTCGTGATGAGTGCTTAGAGTTTCGCATAGGCTAAATCGAAGAAATATGTCAAATTTCTCTGTTCTGATTTGATTCCCGTAGTACACCTGTATATGTACAATGTGACGTTTTTGACTTTTCAATACTCGTAATCTACGGTTCAAGAGGGAGAGTTTGAGATCATCACCGCAACTATAGCATGAAGAATTCTTGAGTAATCTCATTTTTAATTTTTTGTTTGTCACATCGACATTTTAGTTTTTCGAGTCAAGTGGCCATGGAGCTTTCACGACAATGACTCTCGCTTCCAGAAGCTCTATCTCAAAGACCATAGGTCGCAAAAAATTGATTGAAAAACCAAACTGTAGGGAATTTCATAGGCTTCAAAATGACTCCTCACATCTTTTACTGTCAGATGACCCAAAATCAAGATATTTGGCGAAAACCACGCTAGTGCACTTCTTGATGATGATGGCAACATGACGCCGACATTTCCGAAGGGGGGAAACTAGTATGTCAAAACCTAAGCTACACAGATCGTTTCAAGCTAGTTTCCAGCCAGGAAACAATAATTTCCTTATTGTTATTCCTGGGCTACAATAACAACAACAATAACCTCCGAAATCAGATAAATTCATAAACTACTATTATAAGCTTTTGTTTATTCTTGAATTTGGCGAAAGATTTTAGGAGTCTTGAAATCTACCGGGCGTTTGCATACTTGAAGTGGAAACGTAAACCGCAGTTGTGCCGCAGTCACGATATAGCCGCAGTTGAAGAAATGCTTCAAAAGTGCCAGAAAAATCTTCAGAAAATTCCAAGTTTCGAAGCTTTCTATTCTCGTTATTTGATTTGAAACGATTTTACTAAACTTTCTATGTGGTTTGAAATTTTATTTACAATGTAGGGTGAGTCATAAATCTTGAAAATCTAAGTTTATTTAAAGGGTCTAGAGGTTCTGAAATTAATTTGTGAGTAACAAATTATACGATCGTTCGTTCATATGTAAAATTTCCTGCGTGGATTTTTGAAGCAAGTCGGTTTTTGAGGGTGTATATGACTCACCCTGTATAATAATTCAATTTTACAGTTTTTCCAATTTAAAAACACACACAAAGGTTCACAAAAATCAGTCTGTTTGAAAGAGCTTTACCGAAATCGTTTAAAATAACGAAAATATAGAAGGGCTCGAAGGACCACAATCATTTTGACTGCCAATATTCCCAAAAATAAAAAAACCCTACATTTTTCAACATATTTCTGGAACTTTTGAAGCATTGTCCTACCTGCGGTTTAATTTTCTATCCCTTGTTTGCAAATACTACTCTGTATAATAAATAGATTTTGAGGATGTTTTTCGATTAATCTTGAGTAGTGTGATAAAACGCACTTTTTAGCAAATTTTATGTTTGTGTTTAATGCTTTTATTTATCCATGAGATGTCCTCTTGAGTACCCTGTCATTGTGTTACTCTGTCAGTCGATGAGATGAATTTCTTATTCAGGCAGGCTGAGACCTATTCAAATTCCGGGGCTTAGCTAAGCTGCTTTTGTCTAGGGCACAGCCTCCTTAAATTGGGAAATGTATTTTATTTACGACGCCTTTTAAGTACTACGACGTAATTTAAGTAGCACTTTTAACGTTAGCTTGCCGTGTTAGAAACGTCAAATTATCTCGGTGCGTTAAAATATATGACATTAACGTCACTTTTAGCACGGCGTTAAATAATAAAGTCACCAAAATATAGTTACTTTTTTATTTCTCACTAAAATTGTATCTGACACTTTGACATTTCTATAGCCTGAAATATCGAAAATTCTGCGTTGTGTGTATTACTTCTTGAGGACTTAACACAAAAACGCAGGCGGTGGTTTCAATACTAAAAGCGGAAAACGGCGGTTCACTCGTTTCAGAGCAGAACATGAAAATTTGAAACGGAAAGGCGTTGAGTCAAAACTGGCAGCCATACATTTTCCGACACAAAGGACACATGGTAACTAGATAAACCAAAAGTGAACAGATCACCTAGACCTAGCAGTCAAAGCAATCCTGATGGGGTAACACCACGCACGACGCGACACCCCGTTATGCTCTGTCGTATAGCTAAAAAAAATTCACCTCTTTCAAAAAAAATTTCAAGACTCGCGCGTAGATAAATAATAGCTATTTACGATACAAGTGTTAAAAGTGACAGGTATTATTTTGTGAGCGGGGACGCTTGCGAAACGAGCATTAGCGAGTAGAGCAACCCCGCGAACAAAATAAGACACTTTTAACGCGTGTATCGTACAGGATTTTATCGGTTTTAATGGTCTTTGAAATATTTGGTAAATGTCAGAATTTATTGGAAATATGACAGGAACGCGCAGAATCATCATTTTTCCACGTCGCCCATGACGACGTGCTAAACTGCTAAAAGTGACGGGTATTATTTAACGCTTGTAGATAAAATATTGTATTATGTACATGTTAAATTAAAAGTGTTACATTTTGTTCGCGGGGTTGCTCCACTCGCTAACGCCCATTTCGCAATTGTCCCCGCTCATAAAATAATCTCTCACTTTTAACACTTACATCATAAATAGCTATTATCACACGATAGGTATGAATGTGGATGATGATGATGATGATGATGATGATGATGATGATGATGATGATGATGATGATGATGAGTGGCCGAATGTGCCCCACTTGGAAACTAGAAATCTGTTGCGTCCATTACCAGGCAAGCAGAAAGAGACAAAAGGTAGGTTAGGTAGTTAAGTAGAGTGAGAGCAGCGAGCATGGATGATGGCAAAGAGCTCGGAAGGAAACAAAGCGCAACCGTTCGCATTTCATAAAGTGTGGAAGTAGATCTTCTAATCTCTGCTCCCCTGATCCAGGATTGGGCAGATTTGACGTCTCCACGTGGGGTCAATTGAAAACTTGATACGCCAACACTGCACACACGAGTAACTTTGACGGTTTTCGAGAAACATGGTGGTTTGTCGGGCGGCTGTGAAATTTGACCGATTATTCAGGACCAGTACTTACTAAGTTTTAGCCATTTAATGAAATTTCAGTATATTACTCGATCTGTTATTGTTATTAAGTTTATTGACATAATAAAAAAAATTGGGAGAGATTCTTTCCATAGCAAAGAGGTAGGTGTACAGGATTCCGTTTTTCGAGGCTAAGCATACGGGTATCTCGCTTATCTTTAGAGACACAAAATCGGTAAAATCAGGAATAAGTTGCGCACTTTTTAATGACGATCAATGATCCAAAAAGATATTTCCTTATCAGTTTTAGTTTTTGAGATAGGTATTGTTAAAACACAGGAATTTGTAATTTTTGTTATTTATTATTTAAAAAACGGTTGAAGGTGGCCTTTTCCAATCAAGATTGTCAGGGCACGTTTCCAAGGGCAATTCAAAGCTGCCAAAATCTTTATTTCTAGCTTGCCAAACAACCGAGATACGAAATATTCAACTTGTTTTTTTCTTATGGGCACCATATTGGATTTTGACATTTTTGAATACAGTATTCTATTCTGGCTACAACGATGTGTCACATCACATGTCACTGTTGAAATAAATGTTCAAGATTCATTTACCTTTTTTTTTATTGCCGGAGCTGATTTTGTTTCTAAAGCACTCGTTGCAAAATCAAAAACAATTTTTTGCTCAACAACATTTACTCAACAGTGACATGTGGTACATCGTGTAACCAGAAAAAAAAAACTGTATTTAAAAATGTCAGAATCCAGTTTGGCGCTCATAAGAGAAAAAAGTTGAATGTCGTATCTTAGTTGTTTTGGAAGCTAGAATTAAGACTCAATTGCAAAAGGCCTTTAACCGTTTTTTAAATAAAAAAATTCAACAAAAATTACAAATTTCTGTTTTTTATGATATTTCGAAAACCAAAACTGATAGTAGTCAAATATCTTCTTGGATCATTGATCGTCATGAAAATGCTGAACTTCTTCCTAATTTGATAGACTCTGTATCTCTAAAGATAAGCGAGATCACCAAGCTTAGCCTCAAAAAACGGACATCCTGTACATCTGTGGTTAGCTCCACAAATTTCTAAGCATGAATAGGTCGCGGAAACATAACTGTCACCTTGGCACCCGCTATGGCAACTGCGCAATGCGCATCCTTTTCGACGCTGAATTGACATAAAACGCTCGCGCAGAGAGGGTGCCAAGGTACCGCTGTAGAGATTCGCTTGTTTTTAACATTACTCAGACAAATCTTGAGTTTAGCACAATTATTTTTTTGATTAAGTGGTAATTGTTCGGTAAATCATCTACCTATATGTATAATTTCACTGACGTATAATTTATTACAACTAAAGAAAATGGTATTCACATCACAAGTACTAGTGAAAATAACATTATACCATATACCCATCTTTACCACGTAATTTTTGTCTCCGCGACCTATAGTAATATGAAAAATCGGTTGTGTTACCCCAAAACTTTCCCGACCTGGTGTCCAGGAACCTATGTAAATTCTTGTTATAACGTCCCTTCGGGTGGGGAGTGGGAATTAGAGAGAAAGATTGAAAATAATTTACAGAAAATTGAAAGTTTTGTCAGGAAAATTTGAATTTTTTCGTGAATACCTCAAATCTTATTCCAAATCATCTTATTGTAAAAATCGTCAATTGGAGCTTCACTTTGAACTCCATCATTCAAGTCCGGTCTCGAAAACCTAGGCCGGCTTTACATTTTCAACTGGAAAATTCCCGGAAAATTGGAAAGAAGAAGTTGGAAAATGTCTAAGAACCAGTTAGTCGGGGGGCATAGGATCAAAAAAGGCTTGGCCGTGTGCAGCTTCGTGAAGATATATAGAGATATGTCCAAATCGACACCTGGGCGATCAAGGACCATGAAAAATGATGGTGGAATATTGACATCTGCTGCAGGCAAATATGGTGGAGGCGCCAAAATGGGCTTCATCTGGTAATGAGAAACTGGCTGTAGCTCGTTTGTTTTACAACGGATTTCAACATCTGGAACGTCATTTTGTAGACAAAAAAATTCTGTTCTTATTTCATACCTAAGTTTACAAACGTCATTTTGGGAAAATTGTCAAAATTGTCTTTATAAGATATGCTAAATTCCGGCTTTTTTTGAAGGCTATCTGATATGTTTGAAACTTGACAGTATTGTAGATCTTGAAGTGCCCTTTCCGAATTTCCACTTTTCCACTTCGTATAGTTGCCGTCTTGGCCGCCATATTGAAAAGATGGCGCCCAAAAAACAGTTTTTTGTCAATATCTTCATTTCAGTCAATGTGAGGTGAAAGCGTTTGTATGCGAATGGAAGCTTACTGAATTATCTACAATTTGACACCTTACTCGTGCACGTGCTATTTCCGGTTCTTGGGTTATGGCTTCTAGAACTCCCTGAAGCATCAACTTTTGTAGATAAGTTGATCTTAGCTCCACGTGGCAGTCAAATTGATAATAAATAATGATAAGTTGTCAACCACAGACCATTGATATCTAGAAAATCAATCATGGTAACGGTTGTTATGCAACTACAAGGTGAACTCTAAGGGAAAATTGACTTTGAAAAGGTATAGCTTGATAACCGTGAGTCGCACATGAGTGATTTAGATGTTAAATTTTAGAAAATTTGATAGACCTTCACTTTTGATATGAATCCTGAAATTTTATGACGAATTTTCCGAAAAATTTCTGAAAATATGTTTTTTAGACGCCATATTTCCAAAATGATGGCCAGAACAGCAGAGATACGAAGTGGAAAAGTCGATATTCTGAATGATGACCCCAAATTTCATCATAATAATGACTTTCGAATGTATGTGACATCCTTCAAATGCTATATTTCATTCTAAAGTCAGTTTACTTTAACAGTTCACCCTGTAATTACACAAATAACATCACCATGATCGATTTTCTAAATTTTGATCATCTATGGTTAATGGCCAAGAGCTATGGTTAATTTGCTTACTACATGACGGTGGTATCAATTTAATATAATGATTGAATGCCGAAAGTTGATGCTTCCGGAAGTTCTGGAAGCTCTAACTCAAGAACCGTGAATCGCACATAAATGACTGATATGCCAAATTGTAGAGATTTGAATGGGCTCTCCTCCACACATACACGTTCCAATCTTGAGTCAGTTGAATTTGAGATATTGTCAAAAAACTGTTTTTTGAGCGCCATCTCTTCCAAAACGACAAAGATACGAAGTGGAAAAGTAGAAGTTCCGAAAAGGCACCTCAAGATCTATGATACTGCCAGGTTTAAAAAATATTGGATAACCTTAAAAAAATAGCGGAATTTAGCATATCTTATAAAGACAATTTTGGCAGTTTCACGGAATGACGTTTGTAAATTGAGGTATGAAACAAGAAGAGAATTTTTTTGTCTACAAAATGACGTGTCAGATGTTGAAATCCGTTGAAAAACAAACGAGCTACAGCCAGTTTTTTATTACCAGATGAAGTCCATTTTGGCGCCTCCACCATATTTGCCTGCAGTAAATGCCAATATTCCACCATAATTTTTCATAGTCCTTGATCCCACAAGAATCGATTTAGACATAACTCTATATATCTTCACGAGGCTGCACACGGCACGATCTATGCCCCCATACTAAGTCTCTTGTTTAAAAAAAAAATGGTGAAAATCTGTTCACGGGATAAAAAGTTGGAAAATCTGCAGTTTTTTCAGGGAGGAAAACTCGAAAACCGTGAGTCCTATTTCAAAATTTGTTCCTCCAAAAATTATTTCAATCTTCTCTCAAACTTCCATTCCCAGCATGTCTGCGCCTAAAATTAATATTTCGTGGGGCTCACCGCATGTCAAAGTTTGAACTGCATTTTTTCCGAATTCACGGAATATGCAGATTTCATTTTGAAAAAATTACCGTCGGAAAACCAGACCCGTGTCGATTTTGAAAATAGGCCTACACGACGCCCAATTCAATCTACTTTCGATATCAGTTGGAATTTTTCAAAAAAAGTCGATCCTCGAGCAGGAATGAATTTTTTTATGGAGTCTTGCTACAAAAGCGAGTCGTTCTGGTCAAAACACGGGCGAGAGGCCGTTTCGGGTGGCAACGGCCGGGAGAAATTTTGAAAATTCATAAAGCCCGACTGGAAAATAGTGGAATACTGCAACTGCAGACTTGATTTGACTCTTTTGTTGTGTTGCTTGCTGCCAAATTTGGTTCCAATCCATCGGATAGATTTTGAATAAATTAATGGTAAAGTTTTGAACTTTGACATCTTTTATTATTTGACAGATGACAGATAGGGCAATACTTCTAACTGTTCTGAATACAGTTTTTCGCGGGCTTTCAAATGACAAATTGCAAGTCGAGTTACGTGAGATATAGCTTCTGACATTCGATTATAGTGACAGTTAGGTTTGACAGATGACAGCCAAAAACTAATGGGCACATTCCACTGAAGAACCACGTCCGAATACCAAATTCTAAGTCGATCAAATTAACGGGTCGGCAGTTATCGTGGAAGTACACCACATCATTCTGGAAATGGTCTTAATCGTCTTGGGGGACCTCAAAACGGATATATCCGGTGAAATCTCAAAACTTTTTTTCTGCACGATTACAATAGGTAAGTACTTCCCCTTCCATGTTGGTGGGGGGTCAGGAAAGTAAAATATGTCGGAATCACAAAAAAAATGTATTACACAAAAATAATATGTTATTGAACTGCCAAAGGTAGGGTAGACTGGGGGAATGAGGCGGCCCCCAAGGAGTTTTGAACTTTGTACCTAAACTAAAGCTTAGATTGTAATTTCTGAGGTGTCAAAATGAGACCAAAGGTTTATTGCAGCAAATGATTATATATTTGAAACAAAAAACTATATACAAAAATATGTGAATGAATTTAAAAAAAGTAGATTGGCCGGTATCACCCTTGCTTATGGGGTAATCACGGCAACGGTCGCCATTACCCCACTTACGTACAATAATCACTAGGGAGCGGATTTATATGCGGTAAAAAAGCTCAAAATATGCAGTTTATATGCGCTCAAAAAGTATCAAAATATGCGGTAAAGAAGTCCAAATAAAGCAATATATGTATGTGAGTAAATATGTGATGTGAAAAATTCCCACATTGACATGTAAAACTAACCAATCGACTTTGAATGTCAAAGTAAAAAAAAAATCGAGCACATATTGATAAAATGGCCAAAATATTGACAAATATTCAGTTATATGCAAAAAATATGGACTAAATATGCGGCGGTTCTAGGACAATTCGTCGCACGGACAATTTGTCGCGGGCAATTCGTCGCGGACAATTCGTCGCACGGACAATTCGCCGCACGGACAATTCGTCGCACGGACAATTCGTCGCGCGGACAATTCGTCGCGTGGACAATTCGTCGCGCGGACAATTCGTCGCGCGGACAATTCGTCGCGCGGACAATTCGTCGCGCGGACAATTCGTCGCACGGGCAATTCGTCGCACAGACAATTCGTCGCAAAAAGAACGACACTTCTCGATGCGTGGCCGGACAAGTAACACATAGGGGCTCATCAGGGCTCCAAACTACACATAAGGAGAAAAGGGAGCCCGATAGAGCTTCGAAGCCACGGAAAAAAACAAAGTATACAACACAACAACAAAACAAACTATATTGAGAACATAAGGGGGAAAGGGGGCCTAATAGAGCTCTCTATAACAAAACAAGGCAAGAGGGGGCTCACCTCGGGGCTCACTGTAGTACTCTGTAGTACTGAGAGTCAAGAAAAACCATAAGTGGGATAATTAAGGCCCTAAACCACACTTGAGGACACAAGGGGGCTTGATAGGGCTCCGAACATCACATGAAAACACAAGGTGCCTAATCATGCACCAAAAGTCAAAAGAAATGTCATGCGATGTCAGCAGGGCTTCAAAACACGTTGAAGAAATAAGGGGGTCCAATGAAGTTTGCTTGAATTCAGATCGCTGGCTGTGAAAAAACATAAGGGAGCTGATTGGGGCTCCAAACTACCCTTTCGGACACAAGGAGGCCGATAGGGCTTCGAATATCACATGGAAGCACAAGGAACTCACTATTGCTCCAAAAGACACAGAAAAAAGTGAGGGGGCTCAGCGGGGTCTCAAAAGACGTTGAAGAAACAATGGGGGCCCACGAAAGATCACTAAGGCCTCTAACAGCGCAAAAAGGCACAAGGGAGCTCACTGGAATTCTGGAGGCTACGCAAAGAATGAAGGGTTTTATCAGGGCTCCAAACGATACATGAGGACACAAAGGGACCCTATAGAGCTCCGTAAGCCACGGAAAAATGCTATGGGGCTCAGCTGGGCTTCAAAAGACATTAAAGAAACAAGGGGGCTCTTGGAGGGCCACATAGGGCCTCTTAAAACGCAAGAAGGCACAAAGGAGCTCACTGGAATTATGAAAGCTACGCAAAGAATAGAGGGTTTCATCAGGGCTCCAAACGATACATGAGGACACAAGGGGGCCCGATAGAGCTCCGTAAGTCACAAGAAAATTCTATGGGGCTCAGCAGGGCTTTAAAAGACGTTGAAGAGACAAGAGGGCCCTTGGAGGGCAACTAGGGTAACAAGGGGGCTCACTGAAATCCTGGAAGCTACGAAAAGCATAAGGAGGCTCATCAGGGCTCCAAACGATACATTAGGGCACAAGGGGGGCCCGATGGAGCTCTATAGCCCACGGAGAAATGCTAGGGAACCTAGCAGGATTTCAAATGATATAGACGACACAATGGAGCCCGACGGACTTCCAAGTTCAACAAAAGAAGGCAAAAGGGGGTTACTTCTGGGCTTATCTACTGATACCCTGAAAGCCATGAAGAAACATGACGAAGCTAATTAAAACTACACTTGCAGACACAGGAGGGGGGAGCAACAAGGGTCGGAATATTATATAAAGACACAAGAGACTTACTAATGCTCCGACCGATAGGGCTCCAAATGTCGTGACGCACAAGGGTGCTTAGTGCTCCGAAAGTAACGGAAAATACAAGGGGACCCAGCAGGTCTTCAAATTACATTGAAGACACAAGAAGGGACCCAATGAAGCTCTGGATAACAGAGAAAATTATGAAAGAGGGCTCAATGGAATTCTGAAAGCTATGAAACACATAACGGCACTTGAGGACGCAAGGGGGCCCGATAGGAGGCTGAATATCACATGAAGGCACAAGGGGTTCACTAGTGCTCCGGAAGCCTCGGAAAAATAAAAGGGGGCCCAACAGAGCTTCAATCGAAGTTGAAGACACAAGGGGGCCTACTGGAGATCTGTATAATAAAATAGGCTCATTGGTACGTGTTTTCTCTGAAAGCCTATCAGCTCTGGGGCTTATCAGAGCTTTGATTACATTTTAAGAAACAAAGGGGCCCGGTAGGGCTCCGAATATGACATGATGGCACAACGCTCCTTATTGCTGCTCCGGAAGTCACAGGAAATACAAGGGGGCATAGCAGGGCTTCAAATCACACTGGGGTCCAGTGGGGCTCTTGATAATACAAGTTTGCCAAATGGGGGTTTCTGAAATTCTAAAAGCTATGAAAAACATAAGAAGGGTCATTAGGGCTCAAAATTACCATTAAGGGCGTAAGGAGCCCGACAAGGCTCCGAACACCACATGAAGGCACAAGGGGCTTACTATAGTGCTCCGAAAGTCACGAAAAAATGTAAGGGGGCTCAGCAGAGCTCAGAAAAAATATAATGAAACTCCAAAATAGGACTCCGAATATGACCTGGAAACACAGAGGTGCTTACTGCTACGAAAGTCACTGAGAGATGCAAGGGGCTCGCCGGCTTTAAACTGCACTAAAAATACAAAGACGCCCAATGGAGGTCTGGATAGCACAAGAACGCAACATAGGGCTTGCTGGGATTCTGGTAGTCATGAAAAAACCTGAAGGGCTAATTAGGTCTTCAAACAACACTTGCGGACACAAGGGGCTCGATGGGTTCCGAATCAGAGTTCCGGAAGCTCCGTGTACTAATAGAAGTGCGCGGAGTAATGCAAGGGGACTCACTGGAGGTTCGAAGACATTGAAAAAACAAGGGTGCCCAAAAGGGTTTTGAATGATACAGTAAGGTATAAGGGGCTCATTATAACTCTAAAAGCAAGAGAAAGCACAAAACGGGTTAGTAAAACCAAGGCAAAAGGCAAAAAAAAAATTGCGACGAACTGTCCGCGACGAATTGTCCGTGCGACGAAATGTCCGTGCGACGAAATGTCCGTGCGACGAATTGTCCATGCGACGAATTGTCTGCGCGACGAATTGTCCGTGCGACGAATTGTCCGTGCGGCGAATTGTGCGCGCGACGAATTGTCCGCGACAAATTGTCCGCGACGAATTGTCCACGCGACGAATTGTCCGGTCACGATATGCGGCTATATGCGATTATATGGACTATCAATTTATACGCGGTAAAAACTCAAAATAATAAATTATATGCGAAATAAAACTTGGTATTCAGATTTCTTATAGATGGAAACGTCAAACTGCAAGTCGACAGATGCATCCAGCTCAGCGAATAGAACATGTAAAAAATTATAAATCCGCTCTCTAATAATTACATACAAAGATCTTTGTGCCGCAGTTGGGCCCATCCTTTACATAAGGTGCATCGAATACAGAGCTCTTGATTTTTTAGAAATTATCGAAAGGCGAGGTTTTCGAAAGCACAACAGTACATAAAACTGACTCCGGTATATTGACAATTTACTACTACAACTAATATGAGAAATGTGAGACTCCCCTGGGTCATAAAGGGTCCTTGAAGAGGTTCCATGGCCTTGGGGCGACCTGTCCACTGGCCACGCCAGCAGTATCTTCAACCGTCGGGGCTAAACGCTGCTTTTACACGTGGTGGAGCGGCCGGCTACATTGCTATGACCCACACATCTCGTAGACATCGCCTTTCGACGTGCACACTGCATCGCTTCAGGATGCTGCATTAACACATAGTGGTGTCCATCTTAGTCTTTACAAAATAATTGATTCATCTAAAATGTGCCAAGTCAAAAATATCGAGTTCGTGAGATGATTCACTTATCGAAATCTGAAGAATCATTCTGATTTTGAGCCTCGTATTCCTCTATTGTCTATTTTTACGGAACCTCATTTGCAAATACACATTTCCAGCAGAAAATATTCCTTTGACGATCTAAAAGAAAAATTGAAATCAAAATAGACCGCTCTATCGAAAACTTTTCATTTCGAATTTTCAGAGCCTGAAGCACTTTATATGATAGAAAACTGCCAACTTACTGCAACTCCCATTTCATAATTTATGCAAACGTTGCTGATAAATTTAATTTGCACCTTTTTCTGCAGCACCGGCAAAGCATTCAACAGAATCATTCTATTGTTTCTATTCCATAGATACCACGCATTGTCTCTAATGAAATAGTCCAAGAGCTCTTCGGTCTGTAATATAAATAGGTCAAATGTTATAGGACTAATCCTTAAGAAAATTATCAAGGGAGGAAAGCAACAATACCTTTTCCTCAAGTTTTTGCCCGAACACAATGAAACCCACGTAGAATAAAATGAATTCTACGAAATACAGAATTGCTAACCAAAACTGATCAGTGTGATAGGTCTAAAAGTATTGAAAACGTTAGAAAGCGATTTTTCTTGCACAAAAGATATGGCTTATTAGGCACCGTAAACATGAGTGCTACACCGCCCATGCCAAGTACAGCTCCAGCTACAGCGAACAGAACCAAGAAAATCCCTATAGTTGCGATTCTATCAATGAGAGAGCTAACAAAAACAGAAGTAAACAATTTTGTACCATTTTGTGTTTGGAGAACGTACGTTAGAGTGAACTGGTGACGTTTGATGCAAAACACCAATCTTCTTTCGATTTCTTTTTGGTAACGGCACGAGTTATTGAAGATTGACATGTCGAGCATGATATCTTGGAAATGTCTTTGGAGCAAATAGAATTGGAATCTCGCATGCTGACTGCCGTAAATCACCTGACATGTGTGCACGCTGAGCACGCAAAGCAACATAGCGAAAAATATCTTGTAGATCAAGACGAAAACTCGTGGAAACAAATTATGGGTCACCAATTCGACGACCAAGAACATCTTTTCGTACTTTTCGTTAGACAGGACGGTCAACACGGCGAATGCATACAGGAAAACATAAATCAAATTGACAAAGGACGTTGCCAAAAATGCCTCCTTTTCGATGCGTCGTTTCGTGGATTCGTCGGCACTGTCGATGGCCCAAAGTTGCCAAGCTTCGAGCAGATCTGCCACAATTCTCGGTTTGAATACGAACGTGGCATACGTTACGGTTCCCTTGAAAACAGCCAACGCTTGAAATTTGTCCAAGTTTTGTGATGAGGGGAATAAAAAGCAGCACATAGCTTACAAAAACGTGTATGCTGAAGGTGGGGAAATATTTGATGATAATGTCCAAGTCAGGGTGGCGAACAAAGTGGAAGATGTGGAGTAGTAGAACGGTGACGTGAAGCGCAAAGCTGATGCACAATATGTAGAAGACTGGTTTTGGTTGAAACATATCACTGCAAGTGAACTTCAACCATTTCATGCAATCATCTGTAAAACAGAATTTGATTACTCACTTGACTCACGGATCTACTCGATCGCATCTTGAGCTACAAGCAGGCATATAAATGCATGTTTGGTCGTAACATCGAAGAACATTCTGAACGGGATCTGGACAGAGTTCCAGGAGCATCCATGGAAGAAGTGAAGGAGGAATTATTGGTGACAAAATAAGAGTTTATGTTAGGTATGATACGTACCGTGCATCGGTTTTTTAGCTTCGTACTTCATTATTTGTCTGATTGTAAATCAATTCGAAGCAGGGTGAAACAAACTCGGCCCGACCTTTTTCACTTATAAATGTGGCTCTTCCAATTTGAGCTGATCGGATCTAATTTGATGTCATTATCATAACTATAGGGTTCGAGTATCACGTTTATAGAGTTGGAGTATTAAGTTGGTCTAAATTGCATAACAATGATTGCATGAATAACTGTAATCTTCTTGAAAAATAATAAGGGTCAATGAGTGTTTCAGAAGTCTAGTTTGGGAAACTCCAATCAAAGTTTGATCAGCAATTTTACTTATTTATTGTCTATTCATACACATTAATGTCTTTACTGGACTATATCATGGTACATGCAACATGAATCATGATCGATGGTCGGATGTGAAGTGTCAAGTGTTACTGCGCCTGAACGGCACGGTGCGCCAGCCCAAGACTCGTCGCTCCTGGCGGCAGCTATGATTTCTCTGGCCATGAAGTGACTGCATTGCCTAACTCAAGCTAACGTTTTGTCTTTATCTGTTCTGTTGTTCACTTTATTCATATCTAACGGAATATCTATGTTGTCCTCATCCATTTCATCTTCTTTGGCCTCACTGTGCTGTAAGGGCATACGCGATAAGCAATCAGCAACTGAATTGTGCCTGCCCTTGATATGTACAATTCTACAATCAAAGTTTTGCAAACAAAACATAATATTCTCAATTTTTTCACATCATGCTCTACTTATGTACAATTGAGTGGTGCTGTTCAGATTTTGAGTACGTCCCATACTTTAAATGTTATTATTTGCCATACCGATACATGACAGCTCAGTCAAGTTCGTGGGTGGTGGTGCGAAATTGCTGTGATGCTCTATTTGCTCACATTTTTCCTCAAATTGTTTGAAGGTGTCTGGAATAAAACTTCGAGAAAGTGTTACCACTATTACCAATTCCGTGGCCTTTTTGTACACTAAATTGAAGGTGTAAGGTTGTAGAAGGAGCAACATCCTTAGTAAGCGCACCGGTGCTGATGAGAGGGGTTTCTTGTAAATGCTCATTAGAGGTTTATGGTCGTTTTCAATGGTTACATCCGTCCGGCCATGAATAAACTGATGAAATTTATGGCAAGCAAAGATAACCGCCAGCATCTCTTTTTCTATTTGGGCCCAGCGTTTCTGAGAATCTGTGGAAGCTTTCGACATGAATGATATTAGGTTTTTTATTTTGCATTAAGACTATCACGCATCGCATGATATTGTTATAGGGTCATTAACAGAAAAGAAGTCCAGCACTAGAGCCTTGCTCAACAACACTTTTAGTACATTGAAAGCATTCTCGTGGCGTTCATTACAATGAAAGCATACCTCTTTTTTGAGTAATTCTCTTAAAGGAACTGTTACGTCCGCAAAATTTGGTATATACTTATTAACATAATTAACTGTGCCTAAGAATCTTTCGATTGCTTTTTTGCCTGTTGGTCTTTCCATTTCAATGATAACTTCCACTTTATTGGGATCGACTTCCAATCCCTTTTCACTGATTATGTGGCCCATATAGTGACTTGTTTGACAGCAAAATGATACTTGTTACTATATTCAAGGCCGTGCTGTTGAGCTAATTTCAGAACTTTTTCTAGACGCTCGTTATGCTCTTTTGGGCTTTTTCCATACACCAAAATGTCGTCAATGTACGTGTCGACTCCCTCTTGACCATCAAATATCTCTCTAATTCGTTTTTGGAACACCTCTGGTGCCGAAGCTATGCCATGTGGCAGTCTCAGGAAACAATACCGTCCAAACGGTGTATTGAAGAAGAATAATTCACAGCTTTCCTCACAAAGTTTGATTTGCCAGAACCCATTTGAGCAGTCAAGAACACTAAAGATTTTGGCACCTTTCAATTTACACGTCATGTCCTCTAGAGTTGGTATATGAAAATGCTCCTTTTTGACAGCAATATTCATATCTTTGGGATCCATACAGATTCTAATATAAAAATTTTTCTTCGGGACAATAAACAACAAATTGACCCATTCTGTTGGCCCATCAACTTTTTTGATTATTTGTTGTTTTTCCAGTTCACTGAGTTTTTCAACTTGTACAGAGCAAGGGGTACTTTCCGCGACGGGTGAACTTTTGGTACCGCATTCGGAGTTAGTTCAATCTTATAAGTCGCATTTTTGATACATCCTGTACCTTTAAAAACGTCCACATATTTGTTTAGTAGTTCATTTATTCCTTTTCTATCACAGCGATTCAATAGTACTGTATTGACTTCATCCGTTCTTGCTAACAATTTTAGTGATGTGCACGCTTTCAAACCAAGAATGGCCTTCAAATTGATATCAAAAATTTGAAAGTTTATGTCACAGCTTGTGTCTCCAGTTTCTACATTAGAATTGCAAGTGCCAACTGGCATTAGTACTTGATTTGAAACCGTTCTTACTTTGAGTAAGTCCTATGTTTTCTTTGAGTTTCAACTTTTTAAATATTTGGTAAGGTAGAATATTACATTCGGCTCCCGTATCTAGGCGGAACTCTACGTTTAAATCATCATCCAATAAGCAATTCTCATCTATTTATTGGGTCCATTAATTGCATCGATATTTCCAACAAATAAATAGTCCTCTCGACTTACATCTAGGTCGTCAACTTCAACTAAATTAACGTTCTTACACATTTTAACAAAATGATTCTTCTTGTTACAAGCTAAACATGTTTTTTGATAGGCTGGACATTTATTCACAACATGATTGAAACCGCACCGTGCACAATTGTTAACTACCCTGTTGGAAGTACTCATCTGTCGTGGTCCATTTTGTTGAAATCGAGCGTTAGTGTTGGATGGATTTCTTCCGTTGAGCGGTGCTGGATACCTTGCATTTCCGTTGCGTCGTCGTGTCGCCAAGTTGACTTCATCCTCCTCCTGCTTGTCGGCGTCGCCTTCGATGACTTGTAGCTGTTTTTCCATCCTTTCTGCTATTTTGCAAATTTCCATAGCTTGCTTCAGGTTAAGGTCTTTTTCATGGAGTAGTCTGTCCTTGATGTGGCGGTCCGAAATTCTAAGCACGAGCTTGTCTCTGATGAGTTCATCAGTGAGGTCGCCAAAAGCACAAGTGGCTGCTAATTTTTGCAACTCAGTGATGTAGTCGTCATAGGAGTCGGCCTGTTTTTTATTTCTCGTGTTGAACACATAGGTATCTCTCAAATGTTTGGTTTTTTACAAGAACACATTTCTCCTCGAATTTCTTAAGGACTTTATCACACAACTGTTTATGATCATTCTCTTCGAATTGCAGCGTATTGTAAATTTTCAGGGCCCGATCACCGATAATGTTCAATAGTATGTATAGTTTCTCAGTTTCACTGTCACCATCGCGTTTGCTGGCCTTCAAATAAATTTCAAATTTCTGTCTGAAGAACGTCCAATTTTCTGGCATGTTCCCCTCGAATTCCAAGAGACCTGGCGGCTTAGCGTGGGATCCGGCGGTGTTCTGCATTGTTTCGTACTAACACTACTAGCCGTTATACTTTTCACTATCACAATCACTTTTACTACTGCGCCATGTTGTATGTCTGTGAGGATATAATGAATACACTAGTGTATGCTGTAGTGTTCAGGCATCGACTGCCAGTTTATTGGTAGTGTACAAGCAAGCATGCTTAAATATGCTTGCGCACATCCCAACAATCTCTTTGAATTGTCGTCCAATTTGAATTGCATATATGCATCTGGTTAATCTACCTTTTGAAACTTCACACGCCCCCTCCAAATTTGCAAAAATTTCATCGATCTTAGGCAGTGGGTAGTATCCCCGTCCTAAGCATTTATTTAGCTTGATATAACTCCTGATATTCTCACTTTACCGGTATTTTTGACTGCAGGTACGATTTGTGTGCTCCATACGGTCGAAAATGTGGGCGTGACATTGACTCTTTGTTGCATTCTCTCCAGCTCGTACTCTTGACCTTGCTCTTGATTGCCAACGGTTCGGCCTCGGTGGCACGTGAATGGGAATGGATCCTGGCTGCAGCTCTATCTTCGTATACTTGACCTTATGCAGCCGGTCCGTAGACACGTCTGAGAAATCCCTCTGAAGCTGCGCTCCGATATAGTCTGAATCCACCAAGTTCACATAATCTGCCTAAGCGAAGGCAATCTCAAATTTCTGAAGAAAATCAGGACCTAGTAAACAAATCTTTGCAGTGGAAACAATGTAAAATCTTACAAGTTCGGTTATGCCTTCAAACCTTACCTACATAAATTTGAACGTAACCGTCTGGAACGATAGGTTCACCGGTTCACCTGTATATCCTATGAAAGTTAGGTAGGTACTATAGTACACAAAATTTGAAATTCTGACAAATGCTGTGCATACAACTTTTTTGTTCGCTTTTTTTGGTATTGCCGAAATCGACGATCCTGTGTCTAACTGCATATTATGTGCTCTCCCACATATCTATCTGCAATAGGGTAGTGACCACCATCCAAAAATATAGAAAAAAATCATACTAATCGAATGTAGAGCCTTAATAACAAGACTACGTTTCGTGAAAATTCGAAAAAAAAGTTCCAAGTGTCTCAAAATCTCCCTTGAAAGTGGCTACTTTTGCGAACGATTTCAAATCTACCGAGCTGTGAGGCGGGCTGTGACGTTTCAATCTTTTGACAGTAGTGGGGATGACCACACCTCCGTTGCCTGTGTGTCAGTGTTGACGTTGACGTTTGCCAGCATAACATAACCATTGAAGTCTGATGTAGTCTTGAAATATTCATAAATCATGAAAGATTTTACCAACTTTCCATATTTTCAAGCAAAACAACTAAACAACACGAATCACCGCACAGATACACAAAGCGTTAACAATATAACAATCAGCTGTTATGAGCGTTGACGGGTTGACGCTAGTGCTTTTTGTAGTAAGTTCTGTATAATGTTGTCAAGCCTGCTTCTCCGCCTATGAAAGATTGCGACGTCATCGCGCCAAATTTGAAATGATCGAAAACTTTCATGAATTTTTTTTACCAAGAAAACTTACGAAAAAAAATCTGTTAACTATATAGCGTCACTTATCAAGAAGTAAACTTTAAAAAAAAATAATAAAAAAAAAATCGGTCACTACCCTATTTTCTAGGCTCAACAAGTTAAAATCATTGACATTACAAATATTTATAAAACCATCGACTTGGATAACATGTTATGTTGCATTAAAATCATGTACCTTAAACATTTCGACTAGACTGCTTATCACTTACATTTCCCAAATTATTCAGGTAACAAATCGAATTGTCATGATTTACTTTATTCGTGACTTTGGATATGGAATCCAGTGATGATTTAGATCTCGTCTGCATTCAAGTTTGGTCCAAGTTACGAACGAAGATACATCGACGATCGAGGTTTTTGAAAGCACAACAGTACATCAACTTGACTCCGGTTTATTGACAATCCAACGGGAGCAACAATACAATTGCAAACAATACAGCAACAGAAGGCCGTCTGCTACTGAACAAAACAATGAATCCACCTGGCTAGCTGACGATATCGCTTTGAAAGACTGCAACTATTTAATATAAGAATTATGAGACTCCCCTGGGCCGTGAAGGGTTTTTGTAGAGGTTCCATGGCCTTGGGGCGACCTGTCCAAAGCTGGCCACGTCCGCCGTATCCTCAACCGTCGAGACTTCCCAAAATAATCATAGTTCATAATTTCATAATCATAAACACGGAAAAATATAATATTCGTGAGGCTTATCACTCATCAAAATCTGACGAATCAGTCTGTGAGAATTTTGAGCCTCTTCCGGGGCCTCTTCTGTCTCTATAGTCTTTGTTTACGGAACCTCATTTGCAAATAGACATTTCCAACAGAAAATATCCCTTTCACGATCTAAAAGAAAATCTCAAGAATTTCACTAAATTATTTCGATTGTAGTATTATAGTGCAGAATACCCCCATCACACAGGGTTGTTCAGGTTTGGATGGATAGAGTTCCATAATCGGTAGAGCCATGATATTATCAGGACAACGTTACGATAACACTGAGTGGTTGGTTTTGACTTGAGGCTATGATTTACTACTGCATTGGTAGAGGACGCATGTCTCTAACTCACTGTCTTGCACACGCCAAGCATACGTTTCAAGACTTCCTGAATTCTGCTATCCAGTGCCCATCTTTTCTGGTCAGCAATAGGGCGATTGCACGTAATGTAATTCGTTTATCTCATAGACAACAGCTGGTAGGTAGCGCTAATCTTCCGGATATCTGTTGTTAAAGGCGATATTGGCCTCATGCGAGGACTATAGTATGATTACTTCTACTGATACACCAATGAGAAAATCGTACAATTTGTCGCCGCTCTATCGATTACAAAACTCTCTATTTCAAACTGTCAGAACCTGAAGCACTAGAATAATTGCCAACTTACTACAACTCCCAGTTCATAATTGATGCAAACGTTGTTGATGAACTTAATTTGCACCTTTTTCTGCAGCACCGGCAAAGCATTCATCAAAATCATCCTATTGTTTTTATTCCATAGATACCAAGAGTTATCTCTAATGAAATAGTCAAAGAGCTCTTCGGTCTGTAATATAAATAGATCGAATGTTACAGGAATAACCCTTGAGACAATTATTATGAAGGGAGGAAAGCAGCAATACCTTTTCTTCAAGTTTTTGCCCGAACACAATGAAACCCACGTATAATAGAATGAATTCTATGAAATACAGAACTGCTAACCAAAACTGATCTGTTCGATAAGTCTAAAATATAGAACACGTTAGAAAGCTATTTTTCTTACACAAAAGTTATGGCTGTTAGGTACCGTAAACATGAGTGCTACACAGCCCATGCCTAGTACAGCTCCAGTTACAGCGAACAGAACCAAGAAAATCCCTATAGTTGCGATTGTGTCCAAAAGAGAGCTAAACAAAAACAAAAGTAAAGAATTTGTACCATTTCGTGTTTGGAAAACGTACGTGAGAATAAGCTGGTGACGTTTGATGCAAAACACCAATCTTCTTTCGATTTCTTTTTGGTAACGACACGATTTAGTGAAGATTGAGATGTCGAGCATGATACCTTGGAAATGTCTTTGGAGCAAATAAAATTGGAATTTCGCATGTTGACTGCCGTAAATCACCTGACATGTGTAAACGCTGAGCACGCAAAGCAACATAGCAAAAAAGATCTTGTAGATCAAGACGAAAACTCGAGGAAACGAACTGTGGGTCATCAATTCGACGACCAAGAACATCTTTTCGTACTTTTCGTTAGACAGGACGGTCAGCACGGCGAATGCGTACAGGAAAACGTAAGTCAAATTGACGAAGCACGTTGCCAGAAAAGCTTCCCTTTCGATGCGTCGTTTCGTGGATTCGTCGGCACTGTCGATGGCCCAAAGTTGCCAAGCTCCGAGCAGATCTGCCACAACTCTCGGTTTGAATACGAACGCCGCATACGTTACGGTCCCCTTGAAAGCAGTCAAGGAGTAAAATTAATTCAAGTTTTGTGATGAGGGGAAGAAAAAGCAGTAGCTTACAAAAACGTGTATGCTGAACGTCGGGAAATATTTGATGATAATGTCCAAGTCGGGGTGGCGAATGAAGTAGAAGATGTGGAGTGGTAAAACGGTGACGTGAAGCGTAAAGCTGATGCACAGTATGTAGAAGACTGGTTTTGGTTGAAATATATCACTGCAAGTGAATTTCACCCATTTCATGCAATCATCTGTAAACAAAATTTGATTGGGTACCTACTCAGTTGTCACGAATCTACTGGCATCTTAAGCTACCAGCAGGCATACAAATGCATGTTGGGTTGTAACATCATGGAAGAAGTGAAGGGAGAATTATTGATGACAAAATAGCCAAGAGTTTATATGATACGTACCGAGCATAGGTTCTTTAGCTTCGTACTTCATTTTTTGTCTGATGGTATACTAATATTCGACGCAGGCTGAAACAAGAGTATTTGGCCTTGTCGTTTTCACTTAATAGCTCTCCAATTTGCTCTGATCGGATTCAATTTGATGTTTTCATTATTTTATAGGGTTGGGGTATCATCTCGGGTATCATCACATTTATAAAGTTAGAGTAGGTAGGTATCAAGTTTTGGTCCAAATTGCTTGAATAATAACTGAAATCTTCTTGATGAATAATAAAGGCCAATAAGTGTTTCAGATGTCTAGTTTGGGGAACTCTACTCAATATTTAATTAGCAGTACCTACGCATACTCCGTGCCCACAAGGTGGGAATAAGATACACGTTAGCACAACTGGGAAGAGCCGTGCACACCTCCAATCATCCGCGACAGGGCTACAATCATGATAGAAGTTGTATAGGTACCTACTGGACAGTGGACAGGGAGTTGGTGCCTCGAAACCTATGTCATAAGGTACATGATTCTAACCCTGTAGGTCTAATGTGCGTTGATGAGGTTGTCAAAAATTTCTTTGTCTTACGTATCAGACCGGGGGCTTTAGGCTAGTAGGAGCTTGTCAATTTTGGAAAGAAGGGGCCAAAATTTACGTCATAAGGTACATGAATGAAACCAACGGGATTTTGAGATTTCGTGTGGGGACCATCCCCTTAAGGCTGTATACGCAGGGTATTGTGGCGGCTCTCATATGGGCATGTGGCGGAGGAACTGTTGTCTTAGTACAGCTTGGTGGCTTAGTAGTAGAGTAAGTACCCATCCGGCAAATGGAAGACGCGGGTTCGAGTCCCGCTCAGGGCAGACACTTTTTCTCCGTCACATCGCGCCATAGTATCAATATTTCTCTCTCAAAAATAAAGGTGGAGAGATATAGAAATTTTGATGGGATTCCATCAAATGTTTGTCATCCTTGTTTCCATTTGGATTACCCCACATTTTTTTAGGAACCCAATAGCCCTAAAACACTAGAAAAGTTTCTGAAGGATTACTGGGGCATTTTTTGTCAAAAAAAAAAATCAACTGTTTTATAAAGAGAGACGTAGAAAATTGAGTACAGAGCCGTTTTTTGAAAAAAGTTGTCAACAAAGAAAAAAATTTTTCTCACATATTTGAAAAAACACTCTGTACTCAATTTTGTAATACCTCAGTACACCGTATAAAAAAAATTGCGTTTCTATTTCCATTTTTGAGGAAGAAATCTTTTAGATAGTTTTTACCTACTGAGATTACAGCCTTAATGGAAAATCTGGTCACAAGACAAAATTTTTGGGGGCATTCGGTCTACAAGACAAGTTTAAAATTCTCAAAAAAGGATCAAAATTTACATCCATTCATCAAATTTTTTCACATGTGTTTTGCTGACTAACCCATTAAGTGCGATACATATATTTATTTGGAATCAGGATGGAAAGCGGAATCGATTTCCATGTTAAAATATCGGGTGTCCGATTTGAGGAAAAAAATTCGATGTGGCACCCTGTAAGCGATATACTTACCATTGAAAATGAACGTAGGCAGGTTCGAAACCTACGTGAAAAATCATGTAAGAATTCGTTGTTCATTCTTAAAATTATGTCTCAGGAGAAGTCTCCAGGAGGGGGTGAATTTTGGCCCTTTTTAAAAATTTCAAACTTCTCTTATGGACCGAAAGCCCCTAATTTTTTTTTCCTATGGCACGACTTTTGGTTCATCGGACACCCTGTATTTTAACATGGAAATCGATTCCGCTTCTCATCCTGATTCCAAATATATTTCACACTTGGTGGGTGAGTCAACAAAACACCTCTGAAAAAACTGATGAATGGATGTAAATTTTGGTCTTTTTCTTGAGAATTTAAAACTTGTCTTATAGACCGAAAGCCCCCAAAAATGTTGCCCTACGACCAGATTTTGGATGAAGGGGATGTTTCCACACAAAATCCTGTTGGTTTCATTCATGTACCTTATGACGTAAATTTTGGCCCCTTTTTTCGAAAACTGACAAGCTCCTACCAGCCTAAAGCCCCCGGTCTGACATGTGAGACAAAGAAATTTCTAACAACCTTATCAACGCGCATTAGACCTACAGGGTTAAAATCATGTACATTATGACGTAAGTTTTGAGGCACCAGCTCTCTGTTTATACAAGCTACGTGCTCATTTTGTTCTGGAAATTATACCTACTTGAAAATTTGTCGCGCCAAACAAGTACTGTTTTGTCACTTTCCGGAGCAAGGAAGGTGTTCGTTCGTCTTGAGAATCAAGAGGGGTAAATCGTTCGCAAAATTTTGCTCTTGATTTCTCAATTATTTCCAATGATTTCTTTCTACGAGAATATTGTTACGAAACTTGCTGGAGATCACGACGCGCGAATAGGAGACGCGAATTCGGAGCGAAAGCGAACACATTGTGGTGCCCCATTATTAACCACTTATTAATTACACAAACCGTGTGTAACGCACTTTCGCAATGCAGCAATGTGTTGATTTTAGACAAGTTAATAAAAAACTGGTACAAGATAAATTCCCATTACCAAGAATTGAGGAGATCCTAGATGAATTAGGTAGGGCCAAATGGTTCTCGGTTATTGACCTGATGGCCGGATTTCATCAAATTTCGTTTAAAAAAAACTCACGAAATATCACATCTTTTTCTATCGAAGGTGCTTCATACAGATTCAAAAGATTGCCTTTCGGTTTGAATGTGTCATGTAACAGTTTTCAGCGTATGATGACAATGGCATTTTCGGGTCTACCACCCGATGTGGCGTTTTTGTACGTTGATGATGTTATAATCACAGGATGTTCAGAAAGGCATCATTTACAAAATCTCAGAAAAGTTTTTGAAGTATGTCGGAGTATCAATTTAAAGTTAAATCCTGATAAATGTCAATTTTTCAAAAATCAGGTCACATATTTGGGCCATACCATTTCAGACAAAGAAGTCCTACCTGACTCAGCAAAATTCGAAGCAATTAGGAATTTTCCCATTCCAAAAAACGCTGATGAAGCCAAGCGTTTCGTAGCATTCGCTAATTATCATCGGCGTTTTATAAAAAACTTTGCTGAAATAACTTCTCCACTAAATCAACTTACAAAAAAAGGAGTCCCATTCGAATGGACTACGGATTGTAACAGTGCATTTTTTAGTTCAAAAAAGGCATTGATGATGTCGCCAATATTGCAGTATCCAGATTTTTCAAAAACTTTTATACTTTCAACTGACGCCTCAAATATTGCATGTGGTGCAGTTTTGTCACAGGAACACAATGGAAACGATTTACCAATCGCATTTGCATCCAAAAAATTCACAAAAGGGGAAGCTAACAAAAGTACCATTGAAAAAGAATTAACAGCAATTCACTGGGCTGTTAATTATTTCAAACCATATGTCTATGGAAAGAGATTTATTGTGAGATCTGACCACCGCCCACTCGTTTATTTATTTTCAATGAAGAATCCTACTTCCAAGCTAACACGTATGCGCCTCGAATTGGAGGAATATGATTTTGAAATCAATTACATAAAGGGGAAAGACAATGTAGGACCTGATGCCTTGTCCAGGGTAAATATTGAAGAACTTAAAGTTTTAAATATCAATGTAGCAAAAATAATGACGCGAGCCCAAACCAGGAGAGAAAAAATTCTCACAGAAACTGACCGATCCGAAAAGGAAACCAGAATAAGCGAAAATGAAGTTGGAGTTTATGAGGTAACAAACAATAAAGATACCTCCAATTTACCACATCTCAAGTTCAAAGTTTTCGAAAATCGAATAAGTATGATAATACAGGAATACAATTTACAGTGTGCTGCGAGTTTTGATGGAAAAGTCACTAGTGATAACAAAGCTAAGGTCTTGTTATCCAGGGTAAATCCCGGTGATATAAGAGTACAGGATAATCCCTCGAGTAACAAAAAGGAATCCACTAGCGTTAACAGTGCTTTAGAGCATCTGCTAACCAAGTTGGATAATATGGGCGGCGAGAATAAAATAAAAATGTTGAAGCTTCAGAACGAGGATGAAATTTTAAAAGTAATAAGCATTAATGCATTCAAAAATATTGGAAATCGAACCCTCACACATGTAAAAATCGCGATTTGTACCCCTATTATCACACTATCCGACGAAAACGACAGAAAAGAAATTTTAAAAACATTTCATAATGATCAACTACTTGGAGGTCATGCGGGCTCCAAGAGAATGTTGTCGAAATTAAAATTGTATTTCGAGTGGAGAAACATGAAAAAAGATTTGGTAAATTTCATAAGAAATTGCGAGTTATGCAAGTTAAATAAACCTATAAAAGGAGGTTTAGAAAAACTAATTATCACACCAACACCACAAAAAGCATTTGAACTTTTGATAATTGATACAATTGGACCACTTCCGGTGTACATCGACGGATATAAGTATGCTCTTACAGTAATATGCGATTTGTCAAAGTATCTCGTAAGTATTCCTATTCCGGGCAAGGAATCTAAAACGGTAGCGCGAGCTCTATTCCAAGAGGTTTTCCTTACGTATGGTTTTCCAAAGGTAATTAGGACAGATCTTGGCACCGAGTACAAAAATGCGCTATTTGATGAACTAGCAATTCAGCTAAAGTATGAGCATAAAGTGTCAACACCATATCGACATGAGACGGTTGGAACAGTAGAAAGGAACCACAGAATATTCAATCAATACGTTCGTTCCTACATAAATGCTACGATGACTGATTGGCATGTTTGGTTGAGATATTTCACTTACTGTTATAACTAAGGTGACCAGACGTTCCGATTTGATCGGAACTGTACCGTTTTCGGGAGACACTTTCCGATTCGACTTTCTGTTCCATAAATGTTCCGATTTGAGTAACTGTTCCGTAAATGCTCCGATTTCCGATTTGAGCAACGAACATTTCAACTTTTTTCACCAAGATTGAATTTATTTCGATTGGCACCCACGCTATGCAAGTGGCTCTCGACTGTCTGCAGAATGTACCGTATGATCAAAAACTTTCTTACTCAAGGGAGGCTGTGGCCTGGCCAAAATCAGCCTCGTTTGCCTGCCAATGACCAGGACCACCAGTCTCCCTTGAGAAAGAAAGTTTTCGATCATACGGTACATGTTGTTTCAAAAAAGCATTATTTTATTAACAACATTATTTCATCATTATTGGTATTATGTATTATGAACACTGTTGGTTGAGAAGGGGGCAAATAAGGGACAGCACTTACCCGCCCTCCTGCTGTTTTTTTTTGCAGAAAAATGATCAGAAAAACTAAGTTTTAGGCTCGGTTTCAGAAAATATCCCCAAATATCGGTCTATCCAACAATGAACAGACGCGAAAAAATGAGGAATAGATGGTAGGTAGGTGCCAAGGTGCCTGGAAGTTCTGAATCAGCAAATAGAAAGTACGCCCCTTTTTCCAACAAAAAAAAAAAATTCTCCCCTGTTCCGATTTCTTCACTGTGAAATCTGGTCACCTTAGTTATAACACAACCCCAAACTCCACGCATAACTACACTCCGTTTGAGTTATAATAGGTTTGTTTTGGCAGCGAGTTGCGGACGGTTTGCTAACTGTGATTCAGCGCGCATACTCGACTCCAACCAGTTTTCAAGTGGTTGGAAAGTTTTTGCTGCAAGAACGCGTAGCGAGCGGTTCCAGTTGAAACTAGGGACACAACAACTTGTCAAGTTTTCCCCGCCAAGCCGAGGTCTTATTTAAGGGGTTTCTGATGCGACTAAAAAAGTTGTCGACGGAAATCGGTTTTATTTTATTTTTTTCGTCAAGTACAAACTCATCCAAAAAGAAAATGTACAGACATTGCTATCAAATTTTGAAAATTTCCAAAATATTTTGAAAATATTTGAATTTGATTTTTGAAAATTCAAGAACTAGATAGCATCGACAATGTATCTTTCCTCAAGAAAGTCGCATGCAATTTGAACTTTCTATTTTCAAAAAAAAGGTACCAAAAATGACTTACTAATTCACTTTTTCATGTCTACGAGAAATCATTTTTGGTGCCTTTTTTGAAAATAAAAAGTTCATATTTGGCATGCGACTTTCTTGAGGAAAGACACATTGTCGATGCTATCTAGTTTTTGAATTTTCAAAAATCAAAATCAAAATTTTTCAAAATTTGATAGCAATATCCGTACATTTCCTTTTTGGAGGAGTTTCTACTTGACGAAAAAAAAAATAATAAAACCGATTCCCGTCAACAACTTTGTTAGTCGCATCAGAAACCCCTTAATAAATTTACCGAATTAATGTAAATATTTAACTTTCAGCAGGTAAAACTATTTTAAATTAACCTCGAAAATGCGTCTTTATTTACCTTTACTGTCACACTGTCACATTACGCGCCACGCCATCAATCAAAGATCGCCCGATTGCGAAGAAAGGCGTACGCATGCGTCTGATCACCAGTTTCTTTTTAATTCTCAAACTCCTCTGACCGTCCACAAACTGTTTTCGAACCGTTGGAGGCACCTGCCCAAACAGCTTACCAACAGTTGGCAACTCGAAGTTTACACTGCCCGAACGGCTTAACGGAAGCGCGCAGAATCCAAACGGTTGGAAATGGTTGTGTATCGCTGCCAAAACAAACCTAGTACTTGCGGTAAGCAGCTAACCAGTGAAGAATACTGCATTTTATGATACAAGCAACTGATTTGGTACACGTAACCTCTGAAAAATTCTAAGCGATTTGACCCGTAGTTCTTGAAAATCCCTTCGGGGGGAGCCGAGATGTGGGAGGGGGGGAAGAGGGGTTGATTTCTCTTATTAAGAAAAATTCTATATGCGCCAAACTGGCATGGAAAATGTCGAATTCAAGTGAATTGAACATGCTGAATACACTGGCAAATCCTAATTTCAAAAAAAATGCAAATAGTAGCTTTTTTCCAAATGGCCGCCAATGAATGACAAAAAATTATGCATGAATAAGTTATTCGAGTAAGGTATCAATTTATATGTTTTTGAGGGCGCTGGACTCATTTCTCTTACCTAAATCACGATATCGAACTAAATTATTCATTTTGGGTCAGGATAGATGAACCACCCTCAACACTTGAAGTGACGCTTTCAAGATTTGTAGTGAATATCGAAAGAACTGAGGAAATAACAATATGGAGCTACATCTGAATAATCTCTTTTTTGATGATAAATGAAAATTACCCATGTAACTACACCTTTAAAGTCACAATAACCATCCCTGGAATCCCCAACCACCCTTAATGGGAGGGTGTTGCATAACCTGGCTTTCCTTGTATCGTAGGAAAACGCTTTAAAAATGTTTTTAAATGGTATAAAATAGTTTAATAACACCTACTTGATAATGTTTTATGTAGGTACTGTATAGAAATCATTCTAGCCGATCGATTTTGAACCCACGACCTCCTGAAGGCTATACTGAGGGTACTCAAGAAACTTCCTCAACCAACTTCAAAAGTTGAAAAAGCATGTTTTGTTGAGAAAAAAAGTTCTATCTCCCCTCAAAATCAGGGTAACAATTTAAAGTCAGAAAAATGACGTTCAGGAAAGATGGGTGCATAGTTGGTCATAAACAAGGTCATAAACTCATTATGACCATAAACGAGGCCATTATAACTATCTGCTGTTGCTGGTGCTTTCCACAGGGAAGCTCCAAGATACGGTGAAAAACAACACATCAATGTCACACCTGGTATCTAGCCAAAATTGATATTTTTTTCGAAAGTTTGTCAATCAGTCAGATTTTCTGAAAAATCACCCTACACAATTCCGAAGAAACAATCAATCATTCAAATCGAATAAATCGGTGATTTGACTTCAAACTTAGATAAACAATTAGATATTGGTGGTGCGTTAATTTTGCCTGTCAGTATACCTATAATCAAGAAGGCAGAGAAAGATGAAAATGCTAAAATGGGCAGAACTGGTGTCAAAGCTAGACTTCCAAGAGAAAGGAATGAAACTTTGATGGGAATCATAACTTGCTTGGGGTCTCAAATGGAAATGGAGTCAGAAACGGAACTGTTGATAAGTTAGTTTGGTTCCATTTAATAAGGCAACAGGATAAAAACACAAATTGCATGGTAGGACTGACTTACTGTCAGAGCCTTGTATCAAAGTCCCAGTTGCTTACTTCAAGTTTAATTTTAAACCCCATGAACAATGAACATGTTTGTAGGAATACAAACAAGTACAATACATACAAATACAAACAATAATACAAATACAATACAATACAAACAACAAGAAAAACCACAAGTAGTGAGGAATCTCAACTAAAAACTCCAGCAATACATGAAATATTATCAAGTAGGTAGGTATTATTCTACTTTATACAATTTATTAGTTATTGACATAATAAGGCAGGAAAGCGAATCTTTACAGGGCTAGCAGGAATATTCAAGGACGAGCGTAAGCGAGGCATGGGAGCCTACGTGCCCTGTAAAGACACAACTTTCGTGGCGTATTATGTATAACGTTTTACCCGAAACAACCTCAATAAACTACAAAGGAAGAAATAGTTGGTACCAAAATTCTGAACTGTCATCTCTTGACGCAGAGAAGTAAGATTTCCCTGCCTAAGCAGGTTAAGTCTTTACCTGCCTAGGCAGGAAAATCTCATCTTTTTGCGCCAAAAGAAGCTTGTAATGGACACTTTGCCTGCCAGTTTAGGGTAAAAACATTTTTAAATCACTTTCCTATGACACAAGGAAATTTAGGTCATACAAGAGCCTCCCATCAAGGGCGGTTGGGGCTTCCAGGGATGGTTGTGAGTTTAAGGGTGTAGTTACATCGGTAATTTTCATTCATCAATCAATAAGATTTTATTTAGATGTAGCTCCATATTGTTCTTTCGATTGTTTACTTCAACTTTTGAAAGTGTCACTTCAGATGTGAGGGTGGTTCATTTACCCTGACCCAAAATAGATAATTATGTTCGATATGGTGATTTCATTTTGAGAAATTAGTCTAGTGGCCTCGAAAAGATATAAATTGATACCTAAGTATGAACTTATTCATACTCATGTTTTTTTGTCATTTATTTGATTTCACGGAATAACAGGGTAGTTCAGTTACCCTGGCCCAAAATGGATAATTTTGTTCGATATGATAATTTCGATAAGAGAAATGGGTCCAGCGACTTCGAAAACATATAAATTGATACCTTACTCAAACACCTAATCCGTACATGCTTTTTTGTCATTTATCGGCGGCCATTTTGAAAAAAAGGCTACTATTTGCATTTCTTCATAAAATTAGGATTTACAAGTGTATTCAGCATGTTCAATTCACTTGAATTCGACATTTTCCATGCCAGTTTGGCGCATATAGATTTTTCTGAATAAGAAAAATCAACCCCTCTCCCCCCCCCCCTCATATCTCGGCTCCCCCCGAAGGGATTTTTAAGAACTACGGGTCAAATCGCTTAGAATTTTTCAAAGATCACGTGTACCAAATCTGTTGCTTGTATCATAAAATGCAGTTTTATTTTGCTTACCGCTAGTACCATTAGTTTTTGGAAAGACACCAAATTTGCCTATCGACATTTTAAACCATGGCGTAGAACCCGTTTACAATATGGACAATTTTGCAAAGGAGTTCAAGTATCGTTTACAGCTGTCACAGAAACGAGCACACGACCTTTTGTCGAAAGACAAAGAAAATAGAAAGTGTTCATTCGATCGTAAAGCAAGTCCCCATTCAACTAAACCTTGGTGATTTTGTATTTGTGAAAAGTGAAGCGCGACACAAACTAGACCCTGTGCATAAAGGACCATACGAGGTGATTGAGATAGACGATTCAAATTGTGTTTTAAGAGATGGTGAAAAAACTTTTCCCATTCACAAAAATAGGTTAAGAAAAAGTTGATACATATTTATACATTTCTACTGTACTTTTTTTTTCAGTGCCTGCATTTATAGTCCAGGAATTATAGAAAAAATAGCGAACAAAAATGAAAGCCAGCCGGATTTTTGTACATAAGCTCAGTTAAGCATGTAGTTCAACATAGTAAAAGTCCTCAAGAATCCGGTGTGAGCTTCGGCCGTTGTGGCCTCGAGAAGAAGTTGAGGATCAGTTTTTCGCGTATATCTCGTGAACAATGGCACTTAAGAAGAAAGTGCTCGGGAAGAAATTGTTGAAAATTTTATTGTCTATAAGAAAGGCCCTTACATATTCCACCATCAGTCCACTCCTTCTTCGTCAAAACACAAGAAAATCAAAATAGTCCAGATGCTCGATGCCGAAGACCTTACGGACCTTGAGTTTTATGATGGCAGGGTGCCACTTGGTAGAGGTGTTGTTCGATCCATTCTCTTTTGATTGAGACTTGATGCCATCAATACCAACTATGCCGGTGGCATATACAGGGTGAAATAAAAATAAAAAGTTGAACAAATGTACCTCAAGAACCAAAATAGGTGAAGACATGTAAATCGCCAAAAATATTTCTAATTTCATGATCATGAAGTCGTCGTAAACTTGGATCAAATATGTTGACCCGTTTCTGAAATATCTTCAGAAGACTGAGGTCATTACGAGAAAAAAATAGTTTTCCGTATATCAGTAATTCTTTAGATATTGAATCAAAACTTGGTGTTTTGCATCGAAACAATGATAAATTACATTTGAAATAAAATAACAGTGAAAAACCCTCTCTAGGCCAACTACTTTTAGAAAAAACACAGTCACCTTTTTTTCTGATTAGTCAGACAAAAATTTTTTTTTGTTAGGTAACAACTTCAGTCTTTCAAAGATATTCCAAGAACGGCTCAAGATATTTAATTCAAGTTTGCGACGACTTTATGACCATGAAATCAGAATTATTTATGGCGATTTACATGTCTTCACCTATTTTGGTTCTTGAGGTACAAATGTTCAACTTTTTATTTTTATTTCACCCTGTATATGCCGCCGGCATAGTTCGTATTGATGGCTTCAAGTTTCAATCAAAAGAGAGTGGATCAAACAACACCTCTACGAGGTGGCACTCCGCCATCATAAAACTCAAGGTCCATACAGTCTTCAGCATCGAGCATCTGGACTATTTTGCTTTTCTTGTGTTTTGACGAAAAAGGAGTGGACTGATGATGAAATATGTAAGGACCTTTCTTGTAGACAACACAATTTCCAACAATTTTGCTCCAAGTGCTTTACCCCCAAGTGCCATCGTTCACGAGATAAACACGAAAAACTGATCCTCAACTTCTTCTTGAGGCCACAACGGCCGAAGCTCACACCGGATTCTTGAGGACTTTTACTATGTTGAACTACATGCTTAACTGAACTTATAAACAAAAATCCGGCTAGCTTTCATTTTTGTTCGCTATTTGCGATTTAAACAGCTAAAATTCCTGGACTATTATTATTTTTTTGTTTTGTTAGTCAAATTCATCACTTATTTCAATATTTGGTCATTTTACGGTACCGGACCAATATAGTGAAATATTTGTACGAATTTTTAATTATTATCATAAACATGTAATTTAATTTTGATGAGGTGAAGCTATCAATTTTTTTTTTTGCATTTGATTTCAATTGCCAGGGGGAATAATGCATCATTCTCCCAAAAGGGGAGGTGTGGTGCCCCATTATTATATATATAATCGTAACCTCTTTTACCCATCTGGGTGTCGAGGTGTCGGACGCACCGAGCCGCACTATGGATTTATGCTACTACCTACAATCATCTCGTTCATGTGCGTGTTGTGCCCCATTATTAACCACTTATTAATTACACAAACCGCGTGTAACGCACTTTCGCAATGTAGGTATTTTACCTACTCAGCGAATATGGCAGCAGTCACACTGAGCCACCCACCACCACCCACTACCATCAACCAAAAATCAAACGCACGCAATGTAATGATGCTGGTCACACTGCAGCCACCTCTTACCACCGCCCAGTGACCACCGGTGGCCATGTGTTTGAAATATCCAAAGTGGTGGTCAGTGGTCGGTGGTTAACAATACGCATCTTGATGCGCATACAGAACAAACATTTTGTGCATACATACAACATACAATGTGTATGTCCCGAAGAGAAAAAAGGTTTCACTTTTGTCACTAACAAATTGTAACATTTCTTGTTCATACGGTAATAACTGTAAAATTGTTCTTTATCATCAACAAGC
This sequence comes from Anaspis maculata, assembly GCA_949128115.1. NCBI lineage: Eukaryota > Metazoa > Arthropoda > Insecta > Coleoptera > Scraptiidae > Anaspis > Anaspis maculata. Next base: position 77,989,028 of record OX421964.1, on the reverse strand, counting down.
TGCGGCACTAATTGATGAAATTCTCCTAGTTGTTCTCTATCGAGGAACATTTGACGCACCCACATGTTCCGGCGTTTTTTACGGATTTTTTTCGAGATGTAGTATAAAGCTACAACTTCGTCGGTATCTGAGTCATTAGACGAAATCATTGCAATCAGAGAGCTTGTCAATCTTGTCATGAGCTGGGCCGCTATTCTTGAATAGTACCTTTCATTATCCAGCATTCCAGCGCGCCATCAGCGCGCATACTCGTCTTCTGAAGTAATGGGGTCAAATACAAAATTTGCGAACAAATGCTAGAAAATGGCGTGAAAAACCGCCATAGAGTTGAAAAATACGCGCCGCAGCGAACAGGGTAATAGGCTAGAGGTTAATACACACTAGTGATTACTCATTTTTCATCAAAAAGTCCGCATTGTTCATTAAATTATAAATAACTGCGTTTTACATTGATCGGATGTGCGTACGCAACCCATAATGCAACCCCCAACAACTCTATTTTCAGTTTGACTAGCGAAAGTTGCCTAAAAACCACGATTTTAGGCAACACTCGCTACATCAGTGTACTGCGGAATGTATTTTACTCCCAGGGACTTTTCCTACACGATTCAAGAATAGCGGCCCTGTGCTCTTTAAAGTATAAAAATCAGTTTTTTTTCAAAACTGAATCAGCGGTGTTATCCTTCCAAAAATTATGGAAAAACAAGTGAAAGGGGCCGTGAAACATTGTGCTCATGGGAATGGGCACAGTGATAGTCGGTATAATGACAAAAATATGTATTTCTTTATCCGATTTCTCAAAAACGTGCTTAAAATAGCGTAAAAATTTGGTACTGGAGAAATTTGAAAAACACGCAAAGTCTTGCGAGGAATGTGACAATGTGCACGGTGAGTGAAGCTGTGTAACCGGAAAAATTTCACTCCGAAACGGGTCACCAAGGATAGATTCAATGCATTCATACACACATTCCGCAGTACACTGATGTAGCGAGTGTTGCCTAAAATCGTGGTTTTTAGGCAACTTTCGCTAGTCAAACTGAAAATAGAGTTGTTGGGGGTTGCATTATGGGTTGCGTACGCAAATCCGATCAATGTAAAACGCAGTTATTTATAATTTGATGAACAATGCGGACTTTTTGATGGAAAATAAGTAATCACTAGTGTGTATTAACCTCTAGCCTATTACCCTGTTCGCTGCGGCGCGTATTTTTCAACTTTGTGGCGGTTTTTCTTGCGATTTTGTAGCATTTGTTCGCAAATTTTGTATTTGACGCCAAAATTTGGCGCAAGCGTTGGGTATACCACTATAATGAAAGTTACTTGGAATACATTCCGCAGTACACTGATGTAGCGAATGTTGCCTAAAATCGTGGTTTTTAGGCAACTTTCGCTACAGAATTGTAGTACGGATTATATAAAACAGGATTATGTCAAATTCAGGAGGGGGACACGGTGGTTAACAGTGGACGATGGACGGTGGCTCAGTGAGACCGGGGCGGATTATTTTGCTTGGTGGTAGTGGGTGGTGGTGGGTGGTAGTGGGTGGTGATGGCTCCAGTGTGACTGCTGCCATGCTGCTGCCTATAGGGACTAGACAAAGGGGCAACGTCCGGTGCAAGTATAATAAGTGAATAACAATTTAGAGTTAGTTAACTTGTATTATCGACTCCGATGAATAAACATGTGAAAACCAATTCCGTCTTCGACTACATACGCCTAACCCTTCAACATCAGCGAAGTTGATCAAAGCGATATCTAAAAGCGGAGATTTATTTGACGTGTATTTGGTAGTAGGTACGCAGTAATAAATTGTGATTTGAACGTTCGTCTGTTAATTATCAAAGTACCCAACGCAATTTCGTAACAAAATGTCTATGAAGAGGAAATTTTTGAAATCGGACGAATGGCTTTCGACGAGGTTTTCGAGCTTTCCGCCCTTGAAAAACTACAAAACTCCAACTTAACCCATGAACCGATTTTCATCTTTTGTTAAACGGTATAGGTACATAGCTAAATGGTTCTTTAACATTTTTTGAGACAGTTTTTTTCGCAATTTCCCGTCAGTCAACATGGCATATAGCACAGGCACTGTGTATCGAGATCGGACTCAAATGACAGAGCTCAAATATCCATTGATGTAATTGGCCGTTGTGATTTTTCACCAGTTTCCGTTCGGCCGCTAAGAATTTTCTGAACTCCACGTACTTGGCCAGGAGCGGCTGAAGCGGACTTGCATTTGACGAGAAAATTTCGACATGGTCGATAGAATGGATTGGCATTATTGCATCCAAACGACAACTCGCATATGCAATTGCGGTTTTCTCTGAAGAATAGAATCGGACCTACGTTTGCCCATTTTCAGCTTCTCAATTTTTTCTGCGATTTTAGGGAAATTATTCTAAACAATTGGACAATCTTAAAAACTTGCAGCGGAATTTTTGGCTTGTGACGAACCATCAGAAATACTCGTTTCATGTGGCGACTTCCCAGTCGGCAGCCGAAGATCTACTCACTTATTCAGAAAAAGATTGCTTTACTTTTTAGTGCAATAATATTTTCTGAAATTGAACATGCGGTTTTAGAGTTTTCCCGACTGGAGGAAATACATTTCGAGTAACTTTTTCACCCGTGAACCGGTTCATGTCAAACAGACTTTAAAATGAAGCCTAAATTTATTTGACGATTTTTAACAATGAATTACTTGAGGTAGGTACTTAGGTACCTATTCGGAAAAGTTTTCGAGGCTCTCCGAGAAAAGTGAAATTAATATATCTGCACAGTTCTTCAAATTTTTCTTTGATTATGAAGAATATTTCACTCATACGTCAAAAACGCGATAATTCGGACACAAATTTTGAGGATTAATAAGCGATAATCCGAAAGACCATATCGACAATTCAATCGATATGTCATTGTTCAAACACCTACTCTCAAACAAACATGATGCGTGCCCAGTGTTAGCGTTGGACTCTGGACACTGTATGGGGGGATCGATGCTCATGCTCAAGCGAGTACTCAAGGACCCAGAGGAATGTGCAAGAAATTGAAACGATTTGGGATTGCGCAGTCATAATGATTTCACACTTTTTACGTCAGCCTCTGGTTCTTTTTCCTGTTCTGCGGCTCAGTACAGTTAGGTGGCTATTCATGTATCATCAATTCTATTGTCGTGTGAAATAATATGTGCAGAATTTGTAGAATGATTCGGGAAATATCCTTCCGAATACCACTCTTGCAATGAAAATGAACCAGATAATTCTGAAAAATGGGTGTTGCCTGAACAGTGAACACCCATTTTTCAGAATTATCGGTAATTTTCATCGCACTCATGGTATTATACCCGATAACTTATATGCTCTGCAATTTTTTTTTCTAAATGCAAACCAGTAAGTTCCAACGTGGGTCCGTCTTGCCCCACGTAGAAAACGGCGAATCTGCTCGGTTCGTCATCAGGAAAGCAGCAATCAAAAGATACACTTCATAGGTTGGATTTCGAATTCCTGGCCTGCTTTGCCTTTCTTCTACAGTACAGACAGTTGCATAATATGATGCTTCTACCGTATGATCAAAAATTCAAAAACTTTTCTACTTGCGGTTTGCGGTAGGTAGGCTGTGGCCTGGCCAAAATCAGCCTCGTTTGCCTGCCAATGACCAGGCCACAGCCTACCGCAAGTAGAAAAGTTTTTGATCATACGGTACTTCAACACCAAACAGGAAACGATGGATTGAATATTTCATTTATAAAATGCAAGGTATTGTTTTTGTTTTAATTGAAAATCAAATGATAAGGTACCTATTGGTATTGGTATACCAATCTACTTATTACCTGTTATAAACTTATAGAAAACCTAAAAGTGTGAGAATAAAGCTGGCTGATATTTTTGTTTATATTCAATTTGTAAAGCCCAATTTAATTTTTTCACTAAAAAATGGTCCAGAAATAATTATTAATTGTGTTAAGAAGGGATCGATCGAGGGATTGATTGTAAATATGTATGCTCTTCTGTTTAAAGGCTAAAGGCTGTACCTATGTCTATGTATAAAGAATAAATAAGTCAATAAATTACAACTAAAAGAGTGAGGATGTGCAGTGAGTGTTTGTTCCAATGTGCCCCACGTGGAAACGTCAAATCTGCCCAATCCTTGAGCAGGAACGCAGAAAGCAGAAGATCTCCATGCACAATGTCAATGCTACGGACTGGAAAAGGCGAGAGAGGCTTGTTCCTAGAAGCTCTCTGCTCTTTACCGATTTCATACCTACCTACCTATTATCTCCTTCTGCTTCCCTGGTCATGGATTCAGCAAATTTGTCCTATCCAAGCGGGGTGACTTGGGACACTTGTGCAAGCTAGCTAGCTGCCCAATTTCAAGTCAGGCTGGTGGGTGCAAACTGCAAAGTTGCAGCGGTGCAAATTGCCAAATGCAGCAATTCCTGATTGGCCAAAAACAGGCTGTTTTCGAGGAGTCGTCATGACAATCCTACCCTACGCAATTCCAGACGGACGTCCCACTTAAAATTGAGCTCTTTCGAATTTTGATAATCCACCATTTCAATTTGTGATTGGTGTGAGAATTACGTAAAATAGGTAAGGTAGGTACCCTACTATAACTAGTAACGATCTCATAAACGAAAACATTTGAATTTGACATCACTTGTCATTTTTGTTCTTGTTTTCCATATTCTGAATTCTGACCTATTGTGAACTAACAACTAACTAATCTCCCCATAGGAAATTGGCTAGCCATAAAAGAGAATGTCTATTTTGTGCTGTTGTAAAGATCGGGTAGAAAAATCAAATAATATCAGCTTAAATTGAGAAAAAAACCAATATGTCTGTCAAAGTGTTCCCATTTATGAGCTCGTAACTGTTATCTACTTGCAACTAAGTCGAATTATTTACGCGTAAATAATGGTGATATTTACGTGGCGTAAATTATTCTGCCCATCTCTGAAACAGACTGATAAATTGTTTTGTATTGTATGATGTTTCGTCTCCAATGACCTTGCACACGTTTTTATTTTTCACTCGCCTTTCCAAATTATATTAATTTTAGTCCAATTCAATAGAAAAAGAATTTGCAAGTTGGAAAGTTGTACGAAGCCGTAAAGACGACATTTTGCAAATGCAAATAAATATTCTTGGACGCTTAATATATTTATACATTTGTTGAATAATGCGGCATCTCAGCTTAATAACACAAAATTTTGGCTTCATAACACGAAATTTCGGCCTCATAAGGCGATATTTTGCCTTAATAACGTGAAATTCCGGCATAATGAGGCGATATTTCGTCTTGATAACGCGACATTTTGCCTCAATGATGTAATATTTCGACTTGATAACGTTGGCTTACTTAAGGTGATATTTCGCCTTAATAAAGCGAGATTTCGTCTTAATTTGGAATCTTTTATTTTAACGTTGGCCCATTTCCGCAACGAGGTCTAACACCGACGCGGGTGATTGCCGGTCGCTCGAGATCCCAGCCGATTGGAACATCGATATAATTATTTATGTACTCTTCGATTAGTTCACAGTTCGCAAACATTACATGCGAATTTTACATACATTACATTACAGTACATTTCGGTCATCAAGCCTGCAAGAAGAATAAATGCAAAAAAACAACGGAAGTCCGAGTACAGCACTGATTCACTGAATATGAAGCAAATCGAACCCAAGTATAAAAGTCGTGGTGCATTGACACGTAAACTTGACAAAACTGTGAATGCTAAAACCCCATGGTTGTGCGGATACGACGAAGAAAAGTTTTTGTCTCGAGTTTCGCCATTTGTTATAAACTTGAGCCCTCCTTGCCAAAAACTCACGAGCCGCCAGCCGCCACTGCTTAACTCCCTAATCCTTTTGGGAACAAGTAACCACTGCACAATAACAAACTGAGCATGGCTCACATGTAAAGAAATTTGAAGAAAGAGGCAGAGAAACCAGAACGTCCATAATCGCTTGAACTACGCCTTTCTATCCGCTCGTTGTCGCTTTGGATTTATCACTATGTAGTCGGTTCCAGATTGACGGCTGCATATGGCTTGGAGGCGATGACTTTCAAACCTTTCGCGTGTCTTACCAACGTTCTCGAACGGCGCCTCCGCCAATTGGGCTGATGTAGATTGATATCTCCACGTAAATGAAACCACAAACCAAGCCTTCTGTCATCCGGAGACTTGATGGTCAGGGAATCGTGGTCAGGGAGCAGGCAGGTTTGGGAGACAGGGAAGGTAGCGTTTTTCGACAATCGCATCGTTGATGCTGATTGCTGACGCTCCTTCCTACCATCTTCGATATATAGTGGTCAACAAAATAAGTGTCATAGTCGATATTTTCATCGGTTTTCAAAACCAGACAGCTTTGAATTCCTTTGGTCGATTTTGGATCTGTTTGAACTTGTCAATAGCACCATTCTTTAGCTATCGGATACAAGTACTGTAGAATGGGAGAAAAGTCAAATAAAGTTTATACAGGGTGTCAAGTAAAACCGTGCAAAACTATTGAAGATTTGTTTATGCCCCATTTTGGCAAAAAAAAATTTTGGTCGATAACAGCACCTAGAATATGAACATTGATGATTTTCCTAAAAAAGCTACCCCCGCGGTCAATGCCTAGCCAATGTGGGCCGCTATCTTGGGGATGGTACCAGAATCGGTACCAACGATACTGGAATAGCGTAATGTCATGAAAGAGATACTCTTGTTTTAAAGTCAAGGGATTGTTTTTAAGGGTTGTTTCCATAAATTGGAGAATTGATATCTCCAAAAGCAAAAGAGCAATTTTGCAATTTATGTTTTCATTTATACAGGTGGTGCAGGTTACAGTAGCAATCATTCACCATTCGATGGTCCATCGAAAACTAGGTCGACATGCATGATTTAATTTTTTTCTGAAACGCTTCCTAAGAGTGATATAGCCCTCCAAAGTTCAGTTTCTAAAATTTTCTTCTTGCAATAATAACTCTCAAGTCATCAAAGCGATTTTGACCAAATTTGGTACAAATATTTACGAAATAAATACCCATCACTTGACGTAGGTAACTATTGTCAAAATTGTCGAGTGGCGTAGATACGGGGGAGTTGTTTTACTTCTTACGCCCTATTCTCTACGCCACAAAATATTTTTGGAATATTATATTTTTTTCGACTTCCTTGTTCAATTAAGGAAAAAAAAGTTACTTTTGTAAAATTTTGATTGGAGGCTTGATTTTCGAGATATCTGGATTTTAAACTTTGGAAAACATCTCGAAATCGCGCCACTTTCCAGAGCCCAAATTGTTTTTCTCTGGAAACGCCTCGTTTCTCAGCAAAAAATTGCAGTAAATTAACTCAAACGACCTAGGAAACTTATTCGAGTTGAGGAATCATGAGTTTTCTTGGATTTTAATTTTTAGGCTTTTGAAAGTCGCGATTTCGAAGCGTTTTTCAAAGTTTCAAACCCAAATATCTCAGAAATGAAGCCTCTAATCAAAATTTTACAGGAGTTACTTTTTTCTAAATTGAACAAGGAATTTAAAAAAAGTATAATTTTCCAAAAATATCCAGTGGCGTGAAAAATAGGCTGAGAGAAGTTGAACAATTCCCCCGTATCTACGCCACTGGACAATTTTGACAAAAGTTATCTACGTCAAGTGATGGGTATCTATTTTGTAAGCATTTGTACTAAATTTGATCAAAATCGCTTCAATGACTTGAGAGTTATTGCAAGAAAAAGATTTAAAAAACTGAACTTTGAAGAGCTCTATCTCCCTTAGGGAGCGTTTTGGGAAAAATTAAATTATGCATGTCGACCTAGTTTTTGATGGACCATCGAATGGTGAAATATTGCTACTATAACCTGGACCAGCCTGTATATTTAGTTGATAAACATTTTATATATTTTAAAAAAATAAAAATAAATAGCCCAAATCGCGTGTGTTCTCGAATGCCTAGAGCTTTGCAACTCGTTAACATGCCGATTGAACGGTCTGGAAGGATCCGGTGTGCTCTCGAATGCCCGCAAGGCTCGCCACTCGTGGAAATACAAATGTCTTGTGACAGCCGACAGTGCGACAGCCTCGAGAAAGCAAGTGCAAGACAATCCACAGCGACACTCAACAGCCGACCTGCGGCCAACCTATGAAACTGTAAAACACTTATTTGGAAACTAAACTGCTCAACAATGAAAGTGTTACAAAGCAAAAATTCACTCAATTTTGAACAGCTATAACTTTTGATTGGCACATATGATTCTGATTTTGTTTTAAGTACTGAATAGCCCAATCTTTTGGTCATCTTCCTTGTCAATATGAAATGCATAGAGCTTTCCATAAATTTTCTACAGGGTGATGAACAGAGCAGTGCAAAATTGATGAAAGTTCAACATACCCCCGTTTTCGCAAAAAAATCTTTTTGGGAGTATTAACACCAAATTTATGAAGAATGATGTGTTCCCTCGAAATGTTTTTTGAATTTTTGGGATTCCAGTCGAAACAGCCAAAATGTGTTTTTTTATTGTGAATACTGCACCGGGTGACCATTTGAAAACTATCCACCTGCAATAACTCCCTATTCCTAGTGAATATTTCTTCGAGCAAAAACAGGTCGATTTTCATATCAAATGAGACATCTAAAACATAAATTGGCAAATTTCTATCTTGAGCCCCCTCGCCCCCACTCACCCCAACTTTGAAATTTCAAATGACATGACCTACCTTGCGATACATCAAATTGAAGAGATTTAAATTTTCTTTCTGAAAAAAATATTTACAAAAATATTAACCCCACCTTTTTTCGCCCTAAAAATTCTCTGACTGTCTAATTTTTAATTCTGGACCTCTCAATTGTTTTCAATTCAGTCAGTGTCATCATAGAAAACATCGAAGAAAAGAATTTTCGGTGAAGAAAGTGCTACCCAAATTGACCCTTTTGCTCTCCCCCACCTCAGCTTCAAAATTTTACGAAACACTACCTACTTTGTGATACATCAAATTGAAGGGAATTGAATTCTCCTTCCGAAAACAATTTTTTTGAAATTTTCAACCCCTCTCCAAATAAATTAGACATTTGGGGTGTTTGGTGAGGAAAATGGGGGGTTTTAAAAAGTACGAAAAAAATTTGTTCATGGAGAGAATTTAATTTCCTTCAATTTGATGTATCACAAAGTAGGTATTGCCTTTTTAGATTTTTGAGATGAGGTGGGGGGAGCGAAAGGGTGAAATTTGGGTGGCATTTTTCCCACAGAAAATTATCTCTTCCGATGCTATGCAGGATGACGTTGACTGCATTGAAAAGAATTGAGAGGTCAAGAATATCAAATTGGACACTCAGAGAATTTCAGGAAGAAGGGGGGTGGGAATAAAAATTCTATAAATATTTTTTCGGAAAGAGATAGACAGATAAACAAACAGATAGACAGATCTTATTGACAGAATACCATTTAGGGGACCAACATTCCAAGAAATGATGCCAAACATGCCTATGTTTTGAAATTTGAGGTGAAGGCAAAAAATTCCAAAATGGCGGAAATGTTGTTAATCTAATTCTAATGACGTAGTCCCATGTTGACTAAAGAGAGTAAAAATTAACCCTTTTTTAATGCTAAAAACTCGAATTTTAGGAGTAGTACCAAAAAGTACATTGCCACTGGGCTTTTCTTCACCCCTACCCTACACTAGACAATAGGAACGTTTTGCAAGTCAAATTGCTCAGAATTGTTCAGTGAACAAGCCTACCAAGTGGCGTCATCTTGATATGAAAAGTTCTAATGTTTTTGCGTTGCTACAGGAATAATATAGGTACAGTATTCACAATAAAAAAACACATTTTGGCTGTTTCGACTGGAATCCCGAAAAATCAAAAACCGTTTCGAGGGAACACATCATTCTTCATAAATTTGGTGTTGATACTCCCGAAATTTTTTTTTAACGAAAACGGGGGTATGTTGAACTTTCATCAATTTTGCACTGCTCTGTTTATCACCCTGTAGAAATTTTATGGAGGGCTCTATGGATTCCTTATTGACAAGAAAGATGGCCAAAAAATTGAGCTCTTTAGTACTTAAAACAGAATCAGAATCGTTTGTGCCAATCAAAAGTTACAGCGGTTCAAAATTGGGTGAATTTTTGCTTTGTAACACTTTCATTGTTGAGCACTTTATTAGCGATATCGTTCTCCCTCTGATGGTGAAAAAAAGAGCTCGAAATTGGCTTCACCAATTTGACATTTAAAAGGGGAGCAAAATCGCCACAACGTGGTTCCAACACAGGGTGGAGATTTTTAAGGACCACCAACATCACGTGGGGTCAGCACCATCGTTCATATTTCACGTGCCATATTCGACACACACACACAGGCGCGTCTTGCATTAAGCTAGCATTCCAACTGAATCAATGAGCTTGTTTTCAAGACAAGAATCCGAGCACCCACAGTGGGAATCGAACCCACATAAGGCCGAAATTTCGCTTTACGAAATATATTGTCCCATTATTCCAAAATATCGCCTTATAAGCCGAAATTTCACGTTATTGAGGCAAAATATTGCCTTTACAATGCCGAAGTTTCACGTTATTTAGGGGAAATATCGTGTTATTAAGCCAAAATTTCCTGTTATTGAGCCGAAATATTGCCTTATTAGAGCGGAATTTCGCTTTATTAGGACGAAATATCGCTTCAATATGCCGAAATTTCGTGTTATTGAGCCGAAATGTCGCATAAATAAGTATATCAAGCGTCCAAGAATATTTATTTACATTAATTTGCAAAATGTCTTCTCTACGACTTAGTAAAAGTGTGACAATCCACAACAATTGATTTGACACTGGCGCCCACGACTGGCGGCTTTCTCGAGAAGTTTTTGGTCTGGAAGGGCGCTGGACCGCCTGGACGAACATATCCTGCAGCGTCTACCTGACACAGTTTCCGGTATTTTTCTACAATGTCAATTGAGTTCTCTCCAATTTGACTTTCAAATTTTCCTCAAATTTATTTTGAGAATTTGAAATAATAGCATTTGTACATTTGTCTTTGTGGAAGCCGCATGCCGAATTTTGAATTTTTGTTTTGAAAATTAAGCTCTTAAAAAGTGATTCTACCTCGGATTCTGCTAACCAACCAACCATGCAGCCCACCAATTTCAGTACGGGCTAAGAGGAGAAAATCGGCGCTAAGAGTAATAATAATCCCAAGATCCGTGCGTTACTACCAGGAGCTCATAAGTGATGAGTGCTCAGTTTCACGGCAAACAAAATGCAAGAAATTTACATCTGATAACACAGGGTTCTGCAACAGGGGTTTCCCAGCGCCCTACCTTTACGAGATAGAGAAAAAGGTGTAATACATAAAATTATTGATTTAAAAAGTTCTATCTCTCGTGAAAATGTATTTTCAACTATACAGGTCCTTTCGTGGCCAACGAGCTAAGACTTTGGGCAAAAAAAAAACAAAAAAAACTATACATCAGGTGTAGGTACAGGTGTTCCATTCTTGCGCTAGGTATAACAAAAACAGAGATTTTTTCAAATTGAATGCCTCACTTTTTATTTAATTTTTTTGTTCAGCTTTTGAAGCTCTATTATAAGTGTATTTTGTTTTTTCAATTTGTGGCAGTGCTACCAACTGAAAGTTGATTTTTTTTAATAATTTCAAAAGTTTTATTTGGAAAAATCGAAAGTGCCTCGTTTTTTGGAATCAAGGAATGAAATTTAGCACAACAATAGTCGAATAGAAGAATAATACCTTGATGACAAAAAACTTGAGGAGGTCCATCAGTGATAAAGGGTGTTGACAATTTTTTTTCAAACTTCGCTAATTTCAAAGTGTTATTAAGTTATTTTTTGCAAATGGAATACATCCTATTTTATCTCACCATTCGATATTTTTTATCAGATTTTTTTATGAGCTAGATTATACGAGTAGAACATGTAAGGAGGACCTTTGTACACAATAAAATTTTCAACAATTTCTCTCCTGGTATACTTTTTTCTAATAAGTGGCATCGTTCACGAGATAAGCGCAAAAAAACGTGAGTGCGTGACCATAGTCACCCTCGGAAGAAGTGAAACTTTTATCGACATGAATCAATCAGCAAACAACGTTCGAAGAGGTGTTCTTTTCGTACTCCCGCTCCGCTCCCTCACGGTTTGTATCATCTTGTTTTTCTTATTATCAATCTTATTATTATTATTATTATTAGTCACTCAAAGGGCAGAGTACTTTCGACATGATTTTTTCACAATTAGACTTCTTTTATTTCTTTTCTCGCTGCGCTCGGCGCTTAAACTCCCATTCTCCGTCACATGAAATCTCACTCATACACCTAATACAATAAATATCTATTTTCATCAATAATATTCTCCCCAAATAATTATGCGAATGTGACATCGTGACGGATTTTCTTACTGTACGATTTTCCCGGTTATATTACAGCACGGTGGAAACTGTGTTCTGGCAGGCACAGCATGGCAATCTGATAATCTCCACAAAGTATAAGAATGTCGTTTGGAAAACTCGATCCGGTATTGATTTTAATTGAAAAAATATAAAATACATAGGTATTTACATAGGTATGTAGGTAGGTACCTCGTAAATGTGATTCAAGGTAACTACGTGGTTCTAGAGTTCGTACGATATTATCTTCTCCAATCAAAATAAGGCCATAGGTTAAATTGAAATATTGACAGAATTGATATGAGTATTTCCAGTTATGTGCTCGCCACCGTACTTATATTTAGAATGTCACATTTAATTGAGGTGAAATCAGACCATTCAAAAAATTAACAAAGAATAATGTCAAAAATCAATTTTCAAACATAAAAACTTGATTATCAAACCAGTATGATATCATCGCTATACAATCAGCTGACATCTAGAACATTAAGCAACTGTTTCAGCCTCAATTGTCAAAAATTCTTTTTCCCCTCTGGGCTTTAATCATCCACCCCTGCTTTTCTGCTTAATAGGTACGTACATAGGTACCTGAAAGCTGTGTCCACATTTGGGTGTGCGGCATTCGATTTCATTTTTGAATTGTAAACGTCCGTTGAAGAATATACCCAGGGCCGGGCCTGGCCTATTTGCCGCCTGCGTGCCACCGAAAAATTGCCGCCCCCTCACCGGCAATGGAGAGCTCCACCAAATGCGGGAATGAAAAGAATCCTTCGAAATTCAACTTAATTATTATATTACCGCCCCTATGACTTGCCGCCTGCCGTACTCGCCTGCGCGCCGGAACGCACTGCACGCCTGCTAGGCCCGGCCCTGAATATACCTCCCTATCCCTATAATAAATCACATCCGCTCGAATCTATTGAAGCCAAGTCGAAAGCCATTCTTGTCGGGCCAACAGTACGACAACACGAAGAGCAGTCCAGTGTCGGCGATCAGAAAAAAATAGAACCGAACGCGGCGAACGCTGCAACAGCTTATTCTTTCATTTCCTGGGACAACGCTGGTCACCCCAAGGTCAGACAAGACAACGTTACAGCACATCTTTACAGGCGTTCGTTACAACCACTGATGCTTTGAAGCAATTTCACTCCCATGTGTGGTTCTGCGTTAGTGGTGTGTTGTGATCTAGGCGCGAGAATAGAAGTTTCACTTCAAAAACTGTCAAGTTCTTTTCTGGGCCACAACGGCCGAAGCTCACACTGGATCCTTGAGGACTTTCAGTATGTTGAACAACAGGGCTTCACTGAGCTTACAGGTGATTTTTTGAAAAGGACCCACCTTAGATTTATTGGCGCCAAAATTTTTACAGGTAAACGCCGAAACAGGTCGATTTTTATTTTGAAAGGGACATCTAGGACACACATTGTCAAGTTTTTATCTCCAACCCCTTCGCCCCCACCCTACCCTACTCAAGAATTTCAAATAGCACTACCCGAGGCACTACCTATGTTGTGTTGTGATACATCAAATTGATGCTAATAAAATTCTCTTTTTGTCAAACATATTTTGATTTTTTCAAATCACCTTCCCGAAATTCTCCCATTATAGCCCAGGCGCCAGGGAAAACAATAAGGAAATAATTGTTTCCTGGCTGGAAACTAGCTTAAAACGATCTGTGTAGCTTAGATTTTGACATACTAGTTTCCCCCCTTTCGGAAATGTCGGCGTCATGTCGCCATCACCAACAAGAAGTGCACCAGCGTGTTTTTTGCCGAATATCTTAATTTTAGGTCATCTGACAGCAAAAGATGTAAGAAGTCATTTTGAAGCCTATGAAATTCCCTACAGTTAGGTTTTTCAATCAATTTACTGCGACCTATGGTCTTTGAGATAAAGCTTCTGGAAGCAGGAGTCATTGTCGTGAAAGTTCCATGGCCACTTGACTCGAAAAACTAAAATGTCGATGTGACAAAAAATATTCAAAATGAGATTACACGAGAATTATTTATGCTATAGTTGCGGTGATGGTCTTAAACTCTCCCTTTTGAACCGTAGATTACGAATACTGAAAAGTCAAAAACGTCACATTGTACATATACAGGGTGTACTACGGGAATCAAATCAGAACAGAGAAATTTGACATATTTCTTCGATTTAGCCTATGCGAAACTCTAAGCACTTATCACGAGTCCAATATCGATATGCATTGCTCTGTAAGCTTCACTTTATACACTTGAGAAGTGGTCAGCTTACAGCCTTCCTGTAAAATGTTTTGAAGGCCCTCTGAAATCATCAAAATGTACAGTAGCAAGAAATCTATGTAACAGTATATTATATACCAAGGAACCAAAGTGAATTTTTGATCCCTTGGGTAAAGTTTGTTGCTTGAGGGCCCTTTGGGTCCAAATCCCCAAATAAAAAATTTACTTTGGTCCCTTGGTATAAAATATACTGTTATATACATTCCTTGGTACTGTGAATTTTTAATATTTTGATGATTTCAGAGGGCCTTCATAACATTTTACAGTAAAGCTGTGAGCTGACCACTTCTTTAGTGTATTAAGTTAAGCTTTTAGAGCAAATCCATATTGATATTGGACTCGTGTTAGGTGCTTAGAGTGTCGCATATAGGCTAAATCGAAGAAATATGTAAAATTTCTCTGATCTGATTTGATTCCCTCAGTACACCCTGTATATGTACAATGTGACGTTTTTGACTTTTCTATATTTGTAATCAACGGTTCAAGAGAAAGAGTTTAAGACCATCACCGCAACTATAGCATGAAGGATTCTCGAGAAATCTCATTTTGAAATTTTTTTGTCACATCGACATTCTAGTTTTTCGAGTCAAGTTGCCATGGAGCTTTTACGACAATGCCTCTCTCTTCCAGAAGCTCTATCTCAAAAACTATAGGTCGCAGAAAGGTCATTTGAAAACTATTCTGTAGGGAATTTTATTGGTTTCAAAATGACGTCTTACATCTTTTGCTGTCAGGTGGACCAAAATCAAGATATTCGGCAAAAACCACGCTGGTGCACTTCTTGTTGATGATGACGACATGACGCCGACATTTCCGAAAGGGGGGAAATTAGTATATATATAATAATAATAATTGTTTTCCTCCTTCTCAACCTTCTTCTGGTTATAGGAGTTTGTAACATTTTATTAGTTCGGTTTATCAATCAGTACAAAGGTATACATTTCGATGTCACAGTAAATTTTTGCTCAGAAAATGTGTTGCCGCCGGCCGGATTTGATCCTAGGACCTCTAGGTTGGTGTTGTGTTGCGTTAAGCTTCTGAGCTACCGGCCGGTCAAGGGGAAATTAGTATGTCAAAAGCTAAGCCACACAGATCGTTTCAAGCTAGTTTCCAGCCAGGAAACAATTATTTCCTTATTGAGCTGATTTTTGCTCCCTGGCGCCTGGGCTATTATTAATTGAAAGAAAGCTTTTCCACTATTTATTAACTCCCAATTTTATGAGTTTTAGGGAAATAGATTTTCCAGCGAAAACAGGTCGATTTTTATTTCGAAGGAGGCTTCTAAGACACGTTTCGCCAAATTTGTACCTTCAGTCCCTTCGCCCCCACCCTACCCCTACCCTACTTTAAAATTTCAAATACTGATACCCACACCTACACTTTCTATTTTCAGTAGAACGACTTTTTGGAGCAAAAATAAAGTGACAAGCTGGGGGGCTACGACTACGACTGATGGCACCTGCAAAGTTTTGGAGCGAAACTATCAGCGGCCGTCGGCTGTATTCTCCCAGCGCTCCAGCTTGTCACTTTATTTTTGCTCTAAAAAGTCATTCTACTGAAAATAGAAAGTGTATGGAATATAAGTGCTATTTGAAATTCTAAAGTAGGGTAGGATGGGGGGTGAAGGGGTTGAAGATGAAAATTTGACAATGTGTGTCCTAGATGTCCCCCTCAAAATAAAAATCGACCCATTTCGATTCTGGGGTTGTTATCAAGACTGCATCAAACTTTCCTTTCTTCTTAGAAGAATAATGAAATTATGCACAAAGAACTGTCAAGAATTAAGAAACTTGTTCATAGTAGACAATGATAGTAGTAAATAAATATTCAATTCCAAAATCACTAACAATAATCAACATTATTCAGCAGCAGATAGATAACAATGAATAAGAAATTAGCAAAATCAAATCAGATTTACGTTCCCATTTTTCACCAATGCTTGAATGCTGTTGTATGAAATTATCAACTGGGACCCCGTATTCAAGTCGACCAAATCCCCTTCTTCACCCGCCCTTCCATCATCGATGACGACGCCTTCGACTTCTTTTTTTGACTTTACAAACACAAAACTGTGCATGTTCGGCTTGACCGGCTGGTTCCTCCACTCATCCAGCGGCAGACCCGGATAAAAGCTGACCGCACCTTTGAGATGGTTGTCCAAATCTGGAATTATTACAAAACTCATTATTCCACGACGACTATTACTGTGTGGGAATAAAAGAACCTTGGCGGAAGGTTTTGGCGAACTCCGACTCGGCCTCGGTCAAGTACAAATTTTGCTGCTTTTCCGCGCGTTCTTCTTCCTGGCTCAGGACGTGGTAGACGCACGCTTCGATTTTTTCGAGGCGTTTTCGCAGGTAGCTCGACACCAGGAACTTGATGCGGTCGATCTCGAGCTGGTGGATGGTTTTTTTGAAATCGGTCGCTTCCAGCTGTTCCAGGTTGGTTTCCATGTGCGATATCTGCTCCAGCAGGCACTCGACTATTTCCAGCTTGTTGGGGAGTATTTCGGGGGCGAAGCGCTCGTTGATCCAGGCCTCCTCCATCATTTCCAGGACCTGGGAGGACGTCAGCTGGATCTCCTCGTCGTCATTGCTGCCGCCAGAGTTTTCCAGATCGTCGATGTTCAAATCGGCCAGGTCTTCGTCCATTTCGCACGGGAAAAACTGGCGATATTCGGGGATTCCAGGGGGCTTCGAAAAGTGAGGTTAGATAGCGCTGACACTGACAGCTCGACCCCGCCAAAATGTCAAAGCATGCGCCCCATGCGGCCGGTTGTATTGGATTTGATACGAACATTTGAATGGAACTCCATTCTTTCAAACATTTCACTTGAATTTCCAAATATGATTCAAGGCGAATCATCAAATAGACATTGGCAATTCTTTATTTATGATTTCTGCCACGGAATGAATTTCCTAAGCTTCATTTGAACTATTTGAAGAATTTTTGATTACGGGCAGTTAGCGCGACAATTTCAAGCGCGACAGGCCACAAGAGCGACAGGTTGAATAAACATGGCAACATGGCCATCTAGTTTGACGGAAATGTCAAAAACTTGAAAAAATGCAATCCCCTCTCTACAAGCACCCTTCCCACCCTCCAAAAGCGCTAGGCAACGTCGCACTGTCGCGTTTGTTGCTTTATTATTGTTTGATTTGTTGTCCATGTGTCCATGTGGCCCATATAATAATTCCAGTTTATGAACAAAGGTAGGTAAAAGGTAAAACAAATAGAGTTTGGAGGGAAATTGGATTTGATTTAAATTTATGTAGGTAGATGATTTAAAGGTGTATTTTTAGTGGCTCCGGAGAGACACAATCGAGGACACAATAGTCATTTCGGGGGAGGATATATTTCCTGCCTTGGGACTTGAGGCTGGGTTTCTTCCACCAGAAGTGGTTGATATCCTTGTCAAAGACCCTTGTGATAATCCCAGGCTCACTTAAATCAAAGGGTGAGCAAGTCGTCACCACATCGTACCTACTTGCATCCAGGACCAGGACAGAAGATGGTCCCTTCAGGCTAAGATGGCCATCAGGTAGGGTAACAGGCAAATACCTAATTGTGTACATCGTCACTGTCTCTTATAGGTACCTACATAATTTTGTTGTTTTCAAAAGAATTTTGACCTGTAAGAAAGGCCTCGCCGGCTGCTATTACTACCAAATACACTGCTCCAATAACTTGACACATCTTATCACCATTTTGCGGCCACTACTTTGTGGGTAAGATTTTTCAAATCCATCAACTCATTCAAAAGATATCGGCCGACAAAGTCGCGGTCACGAAATGGTGATGGGTCGAATTATTGGACCAGTGTAATTATTACTCAAATCAAATAATTGAAAGGCTTTGGATTTATCTACTTGGGTGTATTTTTCAGCCCCTGAGGAGAGACTTTTTGCAATGGATGCCTGCTAGCCTCCAAGTTTTGAGGGAGACAATAAGGAGCTAAGTCATTTCCGGAGTAAGGTGGTCACCTCTTGGTCCCAGAGGACAGACCTGAAGCTGCTGAAAAAAATTCATACCTACGCGGGCGGATACCCCCCTCCCTTCCCCATGGATTCACCGAGCTCATAAATTTGATCATCAAATTAAATATAAACTCGCAGTGCTGTTGGTTAAACAACAGTGAAATGCCCATGGTTTAGTTGGTAAATCGATAATATTATGAAGGCCTGGTACAACCGGAGGTCAATTTTTGATTTCAAGTTATCTAAGTGGTAATAGTTCAATAATTTATTATTATAGATACCTACTCATTCGATTTTTGTAATTGCTGATTTTTTATTATTTTAATACATATATTCACGTTCACAAATGCTGTAGACTTTTTTGCTTTTAGTCCTTCACCATAGTTGTTTTTTACAACATACTCCTATTACATCCATACCTGATACCTCTGCCATACATTTAGCTATCATTCTTTTCAAGCATTCCCATTCACCCAACACCTATGGAGTCTGACTCTAGGATTTTTGTCTAAAGCAATGAGGCTTTCAATTTTACATGTTCTTTATCTATTTCGTCAGCTCTTCTAAATTAAGATGGGTCACAGATTCATCAATAAGAATGTCGTAGTCTCCTGCTTTTTCCGGATTTTCACAATTTATGATTCTTCCTGTAAAGCAAATAAAATTTTTAACACATTCACAATAGTTGAAAAAATCTTTCATTCTATTCTAAACAGTTTCTTCGATGCTTTGTCTCTCACAGATAGAGATAACAAAAAAAAAGGTTTCAAATCCCACCTGGTGCGTCTATATCATATACCTACGTCTATATAAACAACGAAACTTTGGATTCAGGGGTGGATGGGCCCAGGCACTTTTTCCCTATGGGCTGGTGAGATTTGTGAAAAGGCCGGTAGGATAAAACCAACACTTTTGAAAATTATAAATAAAAGGCAGAGTTTTCCCACAAAACGTTTACAAAAATTTATTACTGCAGTTTCGGGAGCCTTTATAGTCCGGCGGCTTAGTAGATGGATCATGCACTTTGTGCCGAAGCCTATTTTATTTTATTTTTGTGAAATATGGTTAAGAATGAAAGTTTTGAGGGGTGGAGCCATTCTCAATTTTTACCAGGGGGGGAGGGGGAGGGGGTTGTTCTGGCTTTTTGGGGGCTTTTTGGACCTTTTCTTTTGCACTCGATGTTGTAAGCGAAAACATGGTGTTTTCTAGATCTGTGATATATCTAGATTTTTTTAAGTGGTGTAGCCACCCCCTTCCTCCCTTGGGAGGGGGCTGGGGGGCTCAAGTTGACACATGTGGCCGATTCTCACTTTTTCTTTAATTTCGAACTAATATCGGCAAGTTTGGTATCGTTTCCGACTAAATCACATCTGGTGAACTCAACCGTGACTTGAAAAAATCGATAGCGACAAGTTTAAACGAGTTGTGCAGAGAATATCATGTTTTTTTGTGCTCGTATTTGAAGACATTTTTTGGGGGGGTTTTGGACATTTGTGGTTGAATTCCATTCCAGGTGTAATCTTTTGAACTATTTTGCATCTAAGGAACGTATTTTAGCAGTCTTTTGTTTTCGGAAAAAATTTAAAAAAATTAATTTATAAACTTGTTTTGAGCAAATTTTTTCATAATTCAACAACGTCTGAAAGGTTATAAAAGTTCAGAATTGTGGTCTGTAAGTGTTCCTAAAGAGTTCTGCGAGTTGGAGAGGAACCATAATCCCAGAGGGCGGGAGCCTTGATGGGGGTGTAGAATCTGGGGGGCGGGAGGGGTAAAAATTTTCACTTGAAATTTATGAACGGGCTAGAAACACTCTTTGTTCTGTTTTTCTGTTTCTGTTTATTTCGCTAAAATTGATCTTAAACAAAACTCAAGGGGAGGGGGGAAGGAATCTTTCAATTTTGGGCTTGGTGTCTATTCAGAGATCGCTGCTGCAGCAGCACTAGCGGCAGTACTTGAATCTTGCGTGAGTTTTGCAGGGATGATTGGACATTTCCACCAGGGCTGTGCACCATCGAACCCTCGAGCAGGGAAGGAAGTAAAGAACCCTCAGATACGTGGTTCGGCGTTTTGGGTCTCATCAGTGGGGGAAGAATCTCCAAGCAAGGATGCTCGATGGATACACAGACCTGACAGGATACCTGTTTAAATAATCGTACACGCAGTAGGAATATTAATCGACATCTCCTGTTGGTAGAACAGTGAACAATGAAAAAAAAATGGACGCGAGAATTTTAGCCCCCTAAATTGATTGTTGATTGATGCCTTCGCCATGCAGGCTGGAAGAATACAACTTCGCACCAGGCACCACTCACGTCCAGTCACCACCACCACCACCACCACCACCACGGTGAGGACTACGACTTTTGACTTTTGCCGCGTTTATGTGTATGAAAATGAGATTTCCTTAGTTCATAATTTATGAAATTGAATCTGCGTAGGTTTTGCGAAGATGATTGGACATTTTCATCAGATCTGTGCCCCTTCGAACACTCAACAACATCAGCAATTTTTTTTTTTACACATATAATTTGAAAAACTATATTGAAAAAATAGCAGCTGATCCACCAAGCTTTCTTCTTAAAAACACATCGGCAAAAGCTTGAAATATAAAAAGAAACTCAATACTGTGTTCTGTATTTTAAATATGGACAAGCGTTCAATTATCATTTTCGCATCCACTGCAAACCATGAAATAGCCGACAACCTCGAAATGAAGAAAAAAATCAATCCCCTCTAACGAAATTGAGAAACGCTTCTGCTGCTCAAAAACTCCTAGACTTGTTGCTAAATAATAAAAAAATTCTCTACCGTCCATTCTTCTATAAAATGCATGATAAGTATACTAAAAGCTCTGAATAAAAAAAAAACTGCCGAACCTCTCATCTGAACCACTCACCTCTCCCAATCAATGAAGAATGGGAATGCCTCCCCCTATCAAAATCCTTCTACAAGATTACATATCATACAAACATATTGCCTCCTATGTTGATATATGTTACAATAAAAGTAGCCATCAAGGTCGAAATCAGAAAATCTTCCCCCCTACTATACCTACTACCCCCTTCAAGAAGATGAGAGTGATTACAACAAAAACAGCTAGCAAGCCCAGAAGTAATCCCCTCCCCTTGAGATTGATGTGAGTCCAATTTCACCAACATACTCCAATAACGAGTCCAATAAGATCATAAAATCAGAAATCTTGAAAAAATTGTCTCTTCATAAATTGCCTGTTCATAAATCAATTATGAGTCCCTGCTTGAGCGTTCGATGGTGCACAGACCTGGTGGAAAAATGTCCAATCACCCTCGCAAAACTTGGGTTGCTGCTGTTGCAGTACCCATTTTCAAATAGTCACCAAGCCCAAAATTGACTCCCCCCGTTTGAGTTTGGTCTAAGATCGATTTCACGAGAATGAATAGGATCAGGAACCGTGAAAAAATTGTTTCTAGCCCGTTCATAAATCATGAATAAAATATTTCACCCCCCTACCCCTCAGATTCCACACCCCCATCAAGGGCGGCTCCCGCCCTTTGGGATTACGGTTTCTTTCTACCCCCGCAGGACGCTTCAAGAAGACTACAGACCACAACTATAAACTTCTATAACCTTTCAGACGTTGTTGGTGAATTATCAAAAAATTTGCTCAAAGCAAGTTTACAAAACATTTTTTTTTATTTTTCCCAAAACAGAAGACTGTGCTAAAATACGTTCCTTGGGCTCAAAATAGTTCAAAATAATAGACCTAAAATGGAATCTAACCACAAATGTCTAAAACACCCCTAAAAAATGTCTTCAAATAGGAGCACAAAAAAACATGATATTCTCTGCACAACTTGTTTAAACTTGTAGCTATCGGTTTTTTTGAGTCATGATTGAGTTCAGAAGATATAATTCAGTCGGAAACGATACCAAACTTGCCGATATTGGTTCGAAATCAAAGAAAAAGTGAAAATCGGCCACATGTGTCAACTTGAGCCCCCCAGCCCTCTCCCAAGAGGGGAAGGGGGAGGTTACACCACTTAAAAAAATCCGGATATATCACAGATCTAGAAAACATTTTGCTTCCGCTTACAGTATCGAGTGCAAAAGAGAAGGTTCAAAAAAACCCCAAAAAGCCAAAAGAACCCCCTCCCCCTCCCCCCCTCGTGAAAATTAAGAATGGCTCCACCCCTCAAAACTTTCATTCTTAATCATATTTCACAAAAATAAAATAAAATTAGCTTCGGCACGAATTGCAGAATTCATTTTAAATATGGCTTTAAGCCGCCGGACTATTAGTCTCCCGTCGTTAAAGGTAAAATAGTGAAAACTTGTGAAATATTCTGGTGAAGGAGTAGGAGGTAGGAGTCAATATTTGACATACCTATAATTTATCCCTTACGCTCCCGAAACTGCAGTATGAAATTTCTTTAAACGTTTTGTGAGAAGGTTACCTTTTATTCATAATTTTTAGAATTTCACACCCACTGGTGAGCGATGGCGGATAAATCTCTGAAGACCAACACTTTTATTCTACAATAAAAGTTTTGAGAAGAAAGATCTGGGAATGAACAAGTTTCCAATGCAGTGCATTTAGCAGCACCTCATGCATTCCATCTTTATAACATATTGTCCGTCTAAATAGGTCTTCTCAACCTCACAGGGGCCACTCGACAGTATGGGCATTTTCATTCCATTCTCTTTGGTACTGCCACGCTTGACAGCTTGGTCATCATTCTCTTCAGTGAACACCGCTTACAATGTTCTCGCAAGATACCCAGAATCACGTTCTCTACATAAACACTGATAAATAATCGAGTAAATAATTAATTGACTTTATTTTCAGGCGGCATTCAGCACAGAGTGCTGCCACAGAATCGTGCTGCTCTTCCATATCATCTAGGCAGCTCCCATTGGAGGTGGAGATTTAGTGGTGAATTAGCAGACTTTAAGGCCAGCATTACATTGAGCATCAAATGCTGCAGCTTTTTTTGCTGCCGAGCTCTCATTGGTCAAATGTTGGTCACTGACAGCAATAACAGGCGTCAGTTCCAATCAGAATTCTGCTGCAAAGAAAGCTGCAGCACCTGCTGCTCAAGTAAGGCCAGCATAATGCCCGTATTCATAGTCGTTGTCAAGTGCACCTTGTTCAAGTATCACTTTTAATTTAATCAAGCTGTGACTCAAGTACGATTTCGGTTTCATGGGATCATTTTTGGCTATTACCGTGAAATAGTATTTCTTGAGGAAAGCCGAAGTTATGTCTATGAAACAGAATTCGTACTTGAGTTACAGCTTGATTAAAAGTGATACTTGATCAAGGTCCACTTGATAACGACTATGAATATACGGGCATAATAGGCGCTAGTAATTATTGCGCAAAGGGTTGTTGTTGAAGCCGCTCCTACTCCTCACTGCGCTAAAAGAAGTTTCCAAAAAGTCCTGTGACGTTTTAAAGCTTGGTAAATAAATAGTTCATACCGAGGTTCATACCTTATTCACTTCTTATAACTTTGTTGAGCTCTACTATGTTCCTCAAAATGATAATGAACCCCAGAAAGCTCTTTTTCCTATTGGTATCCAATAACGGGGTTCCGAAGTAGCTAGGATGAGAAACAAACAACATCGTTCCTGTCTATAGCTACCGATACCGACAAGCAGTGTCGGTGTACAGAATTGTGGTCTTGCGGCCTGATTACGCCGCGATATATAATAATAATAATAATAATAATTACGCCGAGTATTTTGCGAGTCTCAATAACATCAGTGTCTATGTAAAGAACGTAGTTCAATACATTCCTGGGTCTCTTGCGGGAAAATCGTAAGCGGTGTGTTCACTGGAGAGAATGATGACCAAGCCGTCAAGTGCAGCAGTAGTGAAGAGAACGGAATGAAAATGCCCCTGTCGAGTGGCCACTGTGAGGTTGAGACTCGGATTGAGAAAGCAATAAGTTGTAAAGTTATAGTACATGAGGTGACGCTGAGTGTATTGTGTTTTCCCTTTTACCCCCTTGGCCCATCCACCCCTGCTTGGGTTCATCGGTTTTATTTTATCATCTTTTTTTATCTTTTTTCAAATAAATAAAATTTGATTGTCTATATGTTTTTCAAAATCTTTCTATTGTTCTGTTTCCACAAAGGTACTTGGTACTTTTCACAAAGATATCAATCAGCATATTGTCGATGACAATCCACCTTTCCCATGACCAGTTTCACGCATCACACCTGATGTGAGCGTGGAACTAGCGGTCTGTAGTAGCTGTTTGTTAGCGGGAATCAGCGCTCACAGGTAAGTGATTTCTCGTATGGAAAAGATGGATTTCCAATCATTGATGCCTTTCCTTGCTTTCTGGCGTTCCACAAGGATCCGTTCTTGGTCCGTTATTATTCATCATTTAAACCTACTGTTGACACGTCCTTATTGCTACCGTCAAATCTTGTAGCATACAGGCTTATTCAGACGATACATACACATACATACATCACACTGTACATTGTACATAAACCTACCTCATGTCCATGCATATGTTAGTAATTATAATTTTAATCAAGAATAGGTAGTTTTGATGTTTTGTAGTTGAGTTTCAGGATGATGGAGGTTGTCAAAGAAGGTTCCAGTTTAATCTCTACAGAACTGGTCGAAGTTTTTAATAAATTGTAATGTATTAAGTTTCGCGCTTTAATTAATGGGCATGCGTCAGCGCCCCACTTTTACGCCGACAGGCACCGCAGCCTCGAGCACGCTCAACACTCCACTCCGCCCGCAGCATCGGCAGCAAGCGTACGGTTAGTTGTATACATCATGTCCATTCGATGAATAAACCTAGCCCATATCAACCAAATTGTACGAGTGCTTAATTCGCCGATCCTCACCACCCCACACCGAAGACGCTTCACAAGATTCTTCATAAACTATATGAGGAGAAAGGACTCAAAAAACGTTTATTCATACCACGATTTATACTCAGATCGATTACAGTTTTTACTCTGACGAATGTCTGGCATCCCAAAATATAATCAATGAGGATCTCGAGCGGACAAGAGTCTCAGCTGAACTGCTGAATAGCACAATCTGTTATTGAATTCACTAAAATTTAAAACACGACTTCTTTTTGGCAGTAAGTGGCCCCAAAAAATCTATTTGTCATTTCATCACTTATAATAAATAATAATCATAAGATCCTGATTCTCGTCTGTTTGCTTACAGTATTTTCCTTCAAATCTTGGAAATGATAGACAGTTTCAGTTTCAAAAAAACGTGTATATTAGCAACCAACGTTTCAACCTCGTTGACAGGTTTTTTTCAAAGAAATGTAAATTCTAAAAAATACAATATTGAATAATAATATACCTTAAAAATGTGATAGCACAGAATAAGAGAGTAAATAAAAGAGACTGGTGAAAACGGCGTGAAAATGTTGACGAGGAGGTGGCACTCTTCATGAAGCACGAAACACAGCGAGATCAATGATTTCTGGGTGTGGATCTAATGATCCAAATGAGCTGCCATTGTCGGCTACCACTGCTGGGAGTGATGAGGCAAGCTTTGAGAATGTTGTCTACAGTTCTGTAGGATTCTGTAAAGGTGTGTGATGGTTACCTCATGGCCAGCTCAGGTTTTCATCCAGGTCTCCTACTGTAACAAAAGAACACACTGCATTACAATTACAATAATTATACTCGACAGTGATTCCCGCGGAGTGTACCTACTGATTTGATAACTTTTGGCTTGGTGTCAGTGACAAGAAGTCCCAAATTCATCAAATCAGTACCTATATACACTCCGCGCGAAACACTGTCCTTGTTTATTTTGCGATGGTACCTATATTATTATTCTGGGTGAATATCAGTGGTCACATATCAGACATTAGAATTGAGCAAAAAGTGGAATATATGATGCATAACTGCGGAGAAGTTGATTCCAAAAGGTGATGTAACTTACGAGATTGATATAGCCTTGTCATTAGGACTTGGACGTGAGGAAAGCTAACACTATAGTATAGAGCCTTCAAGTGAATTTCACCTCAAGTCGCCCATGATTCTTGGAAATCCAGTGAGAAATCATGGCTAGCGACCAGGCTTACTATGAGAGGAAATTCACTTCAACTCTTGATACATAAACAATCCTTGTGGACCGTAAGTTGGTATGAATCTAACGCAAACAATGACTTTACCTACCGATTCCTTCCATATGTACGGACATCCTTGGCTCTTCATGTTGATTTCATGTTTCATGGATCTTACAATATCCTCCATTTGGAACAGCAATTAGGTAGTAAATCCTCGAGTAAATCGTACTGCTGTAACGAAAAAAATGAAAAAAATAATTATTCTCTCATGCATAGTTGTTTAGACCTAATAACAATAGACTCACTTACTTAATCCCAATAAGTCTTTCTACCGTTCGGTGTAAGACTAAAGGGCCCGAATTCAACTACTGTTTGTTCTGTTTCTCCATTGCATCCTGTTCTGGACCAACGCATCGATCTCCTCCCACCTGATGTCCTTCTCCTCCGCTGCTTGGCTCACCTCCTCTCGCCAGGTTTTTCTTGGTCTGCCTCTTCTAGCTCTTCCGAGAGTTCTTCCCTGTGCTCTCGCCTCATACACTCTCATAGGCTTCGTCTTTAACTGCTGCTCTTTGAAAATCTTGTTCCCGATTCTGTCCCTTTTTGTCTTCCCCTCCATTTTTCGTAGGGATCTCGTCTCTGCAGCATGCACTCGACTCTCGTACTTTCTTGTCAGGGTCCACGAGTCGCTCCCATAAAATCAGTGTTGGAGTCACCATGCACCTTCCTTCACCACCTCAACCTTTATTTCTTTTGTAAGTTATCTCTTCCCGAAAAATGTTTTTCTCATGAAGTTGTATATTCTTCGCACTATAGCAATTCTTTAACTCACTTCTCTGTCCTGTCTTCCGTTCCCTTCAATTATTGTTCCAAGATATTTGTAGTGCTCTACTTTGTTCGATGTTCGATAACAATAGACACTAACGTAAAATTGCACTTATTGTTGTGGAGCACGTGCATTTTGACACTTTGATGCGGCATTGCCGAATGGTCAAAGGGTACAGGGGGAATCAGATTGGCAGGTCCACATTTCGCTCTTATGTCGCCAAGATGTGACATTTTGCTTTTTGACAGCCGTGCAGCGTTGCCACGTGTCGCGGCTGGGGTCTGTCGCGCTTATGGGCTGTCGCGGTAACTGCCTGTCACCGAATTTTTGCCAACGGAAACGTCACTTTGACAGCGATGTCACTTTGACAGCAATGTCACTTTGACAGCGATTCAAAAACAACTGTCAGTTGACTGTTTACCTCATATACCTGTTTACCTTTATAAACTGACTTGAGCAGCGATCAGCTTAAAAATGGAATACAGTAAGTGATATTTGCTTTTTAAAAATCGATAGTATTGATGGAAACGAGCCGTATTTAAGGTCAAAGAAGGGAATGGTCCGACGCCACCATGCCGTCCGAGCTGAGCAGCAGCAACGACGACGAAAAAGATGCCAGCTGCAACTGGAAGAATTTCTGCTTCGAAACCGAACTGATGACCGTGGAATCGATCAACAAGAAAAACCTGCAGTTTTTGCACAACCTCAGCGAAATGATACACAACATGAGGACGCTGCAGGTTCCCACCGCGAATCAGAACGAGTTCGAGCAGATCGCCGGCTATTACCGAAAGCAGGAACAGGTCATGGGCAAGGAGCTGGAGCACATCCGCAAGGAACAGTCCGATTTGAACAAGGAAAAGAAAGAGCTCGTGAATAAAATCAAGAAGAAACGAGAAGAGCTGGAAAAGTTGACCCAACAGCTGGACAGCTTTACTTGTGGTAAGAATTCAGTGTTTATTGATAAATTAATCCTAATGACTATAAATTTTAGACAAAAAGTCTGAAATGAAGACGTTGAAAAAACAGTATCAGTGCGTGGAGTTTGCCAAGGAATTCTACATGAAAAAGTTTGGAATTGCTGTCATAACTGGTCTAGAAGATGATTCTACAGTCTGGTGTACCGTATATTTTGATGAAAGGGATGATTTTGGGATCAAGTTTTTGTTCAGCAGGCCATCATATAAAATTTTGAGTGAGTATACAGATGATTCATGTCCTAAACTTATTATAGGAAATTTAAAAACAGAGTAAAGAGTAAAGGGAATGTTTTTTGAAACAGAGAGCGATTGACAAATGGCATATGTTAACTCCCTAATACATGATGGAGGAGTCATCAGGTTGTCAAGAAAAATTACCTGTCTTCACAATTTTTTTCAACTTGCATTATTTAATAAAAGTACCCCATTTCCCATTTGAACATTTTTCACTTGGGATCAATAACCTTATGGTCCTTTTGTTGTTTGTAATCATATTTTCGTATAATCATATAAACGTGCTCAATTTTTGTATAGCCCTTCAAGTATTGAAAAATGATTTGAATTTGTCTTTGCAGAAGTTGATGCCACTTCAGTTTTAACTCCCACCCAACAGGCTCATTTGGAAGAGAAGTTTGGTCCTGCATTTGATAGGGTTCCAGCTTTGATGTGCACTTTGAGATATTTAGTTTTGAATAAAACATAATTAATTCAAGTTTAAAATATATATTTTTATTAAATTCTGTTGATTTTTCTTTAAATTTTGATATCAAATTTTTAAAGTTCAGGGAATAGACGGCGGACAGGAACGGTGCCTTGGGGGATGCTTTCGGTAAATGAAACTAGAACCAAATAGCCACCTGTATTTTCTATTGAACAAAATTCAATAACAACATCCAAGTAGGTACAAGAATAAATTATCAGTTTTTGTTTTTTATTTTTCACGGTTTCTTGCTCTTCACGCCATCCTCGTCTTCAAATTTTTGCAATAAGTTAAAAAATTATCAATACTTACACAAGTAAAATATCAACAAGTATAATATATAATATAAAACATTACATAATAATTATGTACTATAATACAATAATGTTAATTTTTTCTTTTTTGAAAATTGAACATTTAAAAAAAGAGAACACATAGTTTTATACAAATAGCGTTAAAGTGTGTTGTGATGAGAGAAAAATACACGAAAGGGTTTTGAATTTTTTACAACTGTGTATGTGTGTGGTTTGTCCTTAAAATTACACCCTGCTGTTCGCTTGTCTTACCTAGATATTTTATACACTTTAAGACACATCAAAAAACTATTTGTACTGGATTATTCCGAAAGAATAAGATAATAAAAAAATAGGTATAAAATAATAACATTAAAAACAATATCATACAATTAGAGGTGTGTGTTATTTTTAAACAAATACAAAAAAATCACGCAGATTTCTCACTGTCCACCGATCCATCGATCGCTTATCAACAAAGACACGAAACGAATAAAAAAGACGTCAATTTTTCTAGCATTAAGTTCTAGTGTAAAATGTTGAAACAAAGAAGAAAATTGTAATAAAAACGTAATAAAAATTGTGATAATACACACTGGTGTTCTTGGGGATTGCTTACATTTAATATAATTTAGAGCAGTCTTGTTTTTTCTTGAGATTTTTTCATCGCCTCAGCAAGGACACGTCGAGATTCATCTTGGAGGCCAGCAAGTAATTGTCGTCTCCAATGGGAGCAGCCCTGGAAATTAAAAAGAACAATTAATCCCAAATAATACTACGTTACGGGTTGCGATTTCGTGCAATTCTAGTGCATTCGAGAGCATATGCGTAGGCGCTGGACCAATCGAAATAATCCGGAGATCTCAACGTGCGAGCAAAATACATCTGCTCGATTGGCGGAGGTGCCGCTTCCAGAACACGCCGGTAATAGGTACATGCGAGGTGTTGGACTGTTCAAGAGGAAGCCACATGCCGCGATCAATGTGCAATTTTCCAGAGAACCGGTGAAAAGTTCCAGAAGTTGACAGTCGGAGTATACAGGGTTCTTCAGTTTTAACCGATCAAACTTTGGGATGAGATTCTCCTCATCCTCCTAACTCAGAAAAATATGACATACGTGCCTCTTACTCGTTTCCTAAGAAAGATACGATGTATGTTGCCAAAATCCACTTTTTTCCGATTTTAAAAAATTTGCGAACCATTTAACCAAATTAGCTTATACCCTTGACAGACTGGAAAACTTATGATCATTAAGCGTAAATTACGATATAAATGACCAGTGTATCACGTCGTTATTTACTTAATGATCATTTAGAACGTAATTTATGACCTTAATGGTCATTAACTAGGAGTAACCATAATCGCCGAATAATCGCCGGTGGTCGTGCATCATCGCCGTGATTTTTGAATACCATTGGCCAGCTGTTCTGCAATGAATCGCGATATTTGTCATCTGCCATCAAGTCTGTCATTTCAGTACGCCATTCAGACACGTATTTCTGGATTGGAGGAGCTGGATTTTGTGTTTTGCCTCTTGCAACAGCATCTCTTGTACCAAATTATAAGATAATGCTCGTAGCGTGCACGTATAAGCATGTACGAAAAATTTAAACTCCTTGATTTACATAAGAAATGACCGCCTATTCGCGGAATTTGGATGATACGAACATTTCAAACTTGAAGCACAATGTCGGTTGGCGGCACTTTATTTTTGGCAAAGTACGAGGAAAAGTCGAATTTATTGATGAGGAGACAGGTTTCCGTATCCGTGAGACAGGTAGGTACCTATATAATTCCCGTAGCATGCACATACAGGGTGGTCCAGGTTAAAGTAGCAATAATTCACCATTCGATGGTTCGTCGAAATCTAGGTCGACATGCATAATTTAATTTTTTTCTAAAACGCTTCCCAAGAGAGATACAGCCCTTCAAAGTTCAGTTTTTAAAATATTCTTTTTGCAATAACTCTCAAGTCATCAAAGCGATTTTGACCAAATTTGGTACAAATACTTACGAAATAAATACCCATCTCTTGACGTAGATAAGTTTTGTCAAAATTGTCCAGTGGTGTAGATACGGGGGAGTTGTTTTACTTTTCACACCCTATTCTCTACGCCAATGAATATTTTTGGAAAACTATTTTTTTCGAATTCCTTGTCTAATTTAGAAAAAAAAGTTACTCTTGTAAAGTTTTGATTAGAGGCTTGATTTTCGAGATATTTGGGTTTTAAACTTTGGAAAACATCTCGAAATCGCCACTTTCCAGAGCCCAAATTGTTTTTTTTCTGGAAACGCCTTGTTTCTCAGCAAGAAATGGCAGTGAATCAACTAAAACGACCTAGAAAACTTATTCCAGTTGAGGAATCATGAGTTTTCTTGGATTTTAATTTTAAGGCCTTCAAAAGTCGCGATTTCGAAGCGTTTTCCAAAGTTTAAAACCCAAATATCTCGAAAACGAAGCCTCTAATCAAAATTTTACGAGAGGAACTTTTTTTATGAATTGAACAAGGAATTCAAAAAAAGTATAGTTTTTCAAAAATATCCAGTGGCGTAGAAAATGGGGTGGGAGAAGTTGAACGATCCCCTGGTATCTACGTCACTGGACAATTTTTATAAAAGTCATCTGCGTCAAGTGATGGGTATTTATTTCATAAGTATTTGTACCAAATTTGGTAAAAATCGCTTCGATGACTTGAGAGTTATTGCAAAAAGATGATTTTAAAAACTGAACTTTGATGGGCTTTATCTCCCTTAGGGAGCGTTTTGGAGAAAAATTAATTTATGCATGTCGACTTAGTTTTCGATGGAACATCGAATGGTGAGTTATTGCTACTATAACCTGGACCAGCCTGTATAAGCACGTACGGAAAATTAAAAACTCCTCGTTTTACATAAGAAATGACAACCTATTCGAGGAATTTGGATGATACGAACATTGCAAACACGCAGCACGATATCGATTGGCGGCACTTTTATTTTTGAGCAAAGTCGAATTTATTGATGAGGAAATTGGTTTTTCCGTAAGTATCCGTGCGATAGGTGGGTGGTATAGGTACCCATATAAAGTGTTCATTTCCATAAATATGCATACGCTGGTTTGTCGAAATTATCTACCTACCTGTCAAATTTCGAGAGAATCCAATCAGTGACATACGAGTTCTGGGGAACCATTAATCTGAATGGTTCTTCAGATGCTTCCAAATTATTGACCTGCCATAACTACTACGCCACTGATAATATTCTTTCGTAGTTTAGCAGCTGGGTGAATGATTCCTACAAACCAGCTTATGCTAAATTTAAGCTAATTTGATTAAATGGTTCTCAAATTACAAATTTTGAAGAATCGAAAAACTTTGGCACCTGTATCTTTCTTAGTAAGCGAGTGGGAGGCACGTATGTTATATTTTTCTGAATCCGGAAGACAAAGAGAATATTATTTCAAAGTTTGATTGGTTAAAACTGAAACACCCTGTATAAGCACCGATGGGCCGACCGACAAACCAGTTTCAAATTCAGAGCGACAACAGCGAGTAGTAATCGGCAAAGTTGACCAAAGCGATATACCCAAATGCAAATAATAATTGACGTGTATTATTTAGTAGTACGCAGTAATAAACAGTGTCTTGTGTTAAACATTCGTCTTTCAATTATGAAAGAACTCGGACGCGAAATCCGTAGCAATACTTAGATTTTGCTACGTTGGCGCATGCTTCGTTCACTACTTTCAACTGACACAGACTTCATCATCAACTTCAAATGACACAGACCTCAGTCACCACCTTCAACTGACACCTCAGGCACCGCCTTCAACTGGCACAGACTTCAGTCACTTGACAGATGTACGGCTCGATACCAAGTTGGGGCTGAGACCGCCGTAAGTGCGGTTACCATAGCAACGGCGGATACCGACCAATCAGACCGCTGTATATGGCGAGTTACGTCGTCCCAAACTTTGCGCCTGCAACTTGGTATCGAGCCCGCAGACTTCAAATCGTTATCTCTAACCTAGCTTTGACTTCAATCACTATCCTAAACTGGCACAGATTTGTCACCCACCCTCAACTGACGCAAATTTCACTCACATGACTGATGCAGACCTTAAAACTTCATCTTCAACTGACTAACCTCAATCACTAGGTACCTCAACCTGACATAGACCTGGCTCATTATCCTTAACTGCTGTGTCACTGTCCTCAACTGACGCAGATTTCAGTCACACATTTGATTTAGACCTCAAGACACCATCTTCCACTACACAGCCCTGTCTTTATCCACAACTTTCAGACACTGTATCTCAACATTATCAACGTCAACTGATGCAGACCTCAAGACATCTTCAACTGACACAGACCTTGGCCATTATCTTCAACTGACACAGACCTTGGCCATTATCTTCAACTGACACTACTACTGAACTACTTAGCCCAAATCCGCGATCAAAGGGCGCAGCCTTTGACCCTACGCGACATGGT
The DNA here is from genome assembly GCA_949128115.1 of Anaspis maculata. Taxonomy (NCBI): domain Eukaryota; kingdom Metazoa; phylum Arthropoda; class Insecta; order Coleoptera; family Scraptiidae; genus Anaspis; species Anaspis maculata. The sequence continues at coordinate 77,955,104 of OX421964.1, read as the reverse complement.
GGAGGCGCATCAGTAGCTTCGCCTCCATCTTCAACTGCCACAGATCTCAATCACTATCTTCAGCTGACACAGATCTCAGTCAACACCCTCAACTGATGCAGATTTCAGTCACCTAACTGACGCAGACCTCAACAGTTCAGTTGCTCACAACCCCCCCTTCCCCAAAAAAAAACTGGAAGGATGAAAAGTGCAACTTACAAACTTCCGTATTTGGTGTCCCGCGCCAGCGACCTCATGTAACTCCTGTGTTTCGTTTCGATGTCGATGGCCACGTCCCTGAGCCTCCGCAACAGTATGATGGCATCGGACACGTCCTTGTACGTGCAGGATTTCGAAGCTTTGACGAACGCCTCCGGCTGCCACAGGACCTTTTCCAGTTCCTTGAAGTGGAGTATCACCAGCGAGTGGATCCTCTGGAGCTCGCGTTCCGGATCCAGGGTCATGTGGAAGTTGTTGCCGTCATTCGAGGAGACCTTGTTGCACCCGGGGGCCAGCTCGATCGGAGATTTACAGCTGAAATTTTTGAAGACATTTTTCAAATGAAGTCATACATACTGTCACAATGGGAAGCGTGCACGACCTTCAGCTATCAAGCCGTAGGACTGTGGCATTTACTATCTGAGCCCCATCACAACCAGCTAGAAGAGATAATAACCCTTCTAGCCACGACATAGCCTAGTCAGTCACGAAGGGCTACGCTATGCGCGACATGGTGGAGGCGCCGGGTACTCAAGACTCTTCCTTTGCCTACAAAAAGGACGGCAAAGGGTCGGCGACCTTCAACATGTCGCGCATAGCGTAACCCTTCGTGGCTGGTTGGATATGTCGTGGCTAAAAGGGTAATTATTCTAAGTAACGTGGGCTCAGATGGTAAAGGCCACAGGCTTTGATACAGAATACGTTTACTGCCTTTAACTACTATCTCCTGTTCTCCAATATTGGAAGTTGAAAAAAAAATGGTTGAGATATATCTTTCTATTATTTAATCTGACTCTTCGATTCCTCCACAACTTCGGAGTTTGGGTGTCATTGTTGAATCACCTTGTTATTAGCTTAAATGCGACTTAACGCAGCTTATGAAATGCTTGGTGGAAGAATCACCTTGAGAAGCATCACCTGCAGTCTTCCAATAATTAACGAGTTTTTGGAAATTAAAGATTAAAGCTGCAGTGATTGTAACTTACCACGACCAATGGCCGTTCATGAAAGCACTGGGATGGTATTTTTTCAGACGGTTCTGGTTGGTTTGGCAGATTTTCGTCAGCAGGTCCACCCATTCCTTTTCCTCCACGCAGTTGGCCGCCTGGACGTACAGGGTTCGTTCTGGCTGAACTATTTGGAACATGTTCTTCATTTTGAAGGACTTTTCCGTCACCCTTTCCACCGCCAGGATGTTGGACAGAGGAATTTCGCATAAAGCTTCGCGTCCTAGAACATTGAAAAAAAAATCGTTAAGGACTTCATTGATGCTCCAAAATGGCTGAAGCTGCCTGCCTACCGCTGCGGCCAAAAAATGTAGGGCAGCGACTGAAATGAATGAGTGAGTGAGTGTACTTGAATGAAGTTCCCAATAGCATTCGTGTTTCCTGGTCGTAAAAAATTGAAATCCTATGTCAGATTGAATCAAAAGGTCACTGAGCAAGTTCAGTAGTTTTCACCTGTGGAGGTGCTTCAAATTGGGTTTCCTTTTGCTTTCTCGTTGCGGAAACCCTGCTACAGGCTCGGTCAGCAATAGCTAGTGCGTTTATTATAAGCCCAGAAGTAATTAGAAGTAAGATGATCAAAGACTACACGGTAATTGCAACAATAATTGCGAAAAATTGCGGTAGTTACGGAAACGAAAAGCGCGAGAAAGTTTCCCACACAAACCTGAAAGAGCTAACGGCTCGATACCAAGTTGGGGCTGAGACCGCCGCAAGTGCGGTTACCATAGCAACGGCAGATACCAACCAATCAGACCTCTGTATTTGGCGAGTTACGCCGTCCCAAACTTTGCGCCTGCAACTTGGTATCGAGCCCTAAAAGCCATTCGAAGCTATCTGATTCATGATTTAAACGAAAGTTTTCTCCGAACGAGCCTATAGAAGGGCTGTAGGAACCAATTGAAGAACCAAAAGATTAACGAATGAAACAACTGTAAACAAACCGCCAACTTATTACATTCATCACGTATATATGAAACGAATATTGTGAAAATGACGGCATAGGAATGTAATCATGAAACGACTACAGTTGGTAATTATTGCAAGTGAGAACACTTTCAAGTTTAACTCTTTCAACTCTTTACATATGGAACTCAAGATAAAAATATCGGGAAACAATAAACGCAGCTTACCTCGGCTTTTAGCGTAACTCAAATTGTGTGTTGTGAGCTTAAAAAATCTCTGTTTGAAGTTTTTCCTGCCGAACCTTTTCCTCCCTTGAGCCCGTTTGATCATGAACCTTGAAAAAAAACAAGCAATTTATTAATGCTCAAGTTTAACAAGTACAGGGCGATTCAAATTGAACTGAATAAAATAGATATATCAAGAGTTAAATGGGTATATCTTATGAACGACTGAAGATGAAAGATTCAGTTTTTGAATATTTGGAAATATGGGGTACAGTCAAAAGCTGCGTCTTTAGGTCCATTTATTTCAGTTATCAGAGCCCGTGTTTTTAAAACCGGCGAGTTGAATTATTCACATGAAATTGTTATGGCAGCAGCCATAGCTCGAAGCGGTACCATTCATGTGACATTTCCCCTTTCACTAAAATGCCGACTCCGCATCCGAAGGGTTACCCCCCCCCCAAATTTAAGAACAATTGTTTTATAATAATTCATGTGACAATATAGTGATTCATTAGTCATTGGTCAGTACCTAATTAACCAAAATCGATTGAGAAAACGAAAATAAAGGACTTGGAAACTCCACTTTCGACTCCCTCCCATATTTCAAAAAATTCTAAAGCAACATTTTTTCCAGCACTTTTGGCGCATGACACCCTGTATGTGCAACCTTTCTGAATTGTGCTGTGATGTCTGAGGCGTCCAGTTTGAATCACCTGTACAAAAATCTATTGAACTGAAAATTAATTATAATTCTCCACCTTATTCTGAGTTTTTTATTGTGTTAGTAGTCCCAACAACTTACCGTTTAATCTCCCTAAGCAAGCAGCAAGCAAATTGAAGCAAATAGTTAGCAGGGTAAAATACAGTACCAACAACAATGAACAGTAAAATGAACAATATTTTCATTATTTTCAAATTGTCAAGAGTTTAAATAAAATCCTCACCCTTCTTTGAGCGTCACCGGCATGTCCTTGTCTATCGTTTTTGGATTGGAAGTCGCCGATATGATTTGCAGAAACTGCCTAACAGCCATTATGTGGGTCTCTGTGTAGAACTCCTTGTAGAGACATTCCATGTACTCCTCTTTGCAGACCTGCTGGGCGGAGCGACAGCTGACCAAATTGCCCAGGCTCTGGATCGTCTTCGAGATGAGAGTCAGCGTCCTGTTCGTTTGGCAGTCCTGAAACATCCTTAGTCAACATCGCCAAGCACTCAATTTGTTTTCATGATGATCAATAATTTTGGCCATATTTCGGAGGCTAAGAATTAGAAAATTAAATGTTTCTATAGGCAGGTATAGTCCCTTCTAGCGGAGCCGTGATTCGAGTGAGCTGAGAGATTTGCCTTCGTTTTAGGACCAGCGCGAGACGAGTTTGTGTCATCGCTGCCGCTGACCGTCAAGACGAATTCCGAATGCTGTGAAACTGAAAAGAGTTCGTAGATTTTGGTGTCTAAACGACGGTACTACGTCTCTGCGGCCCTCGAGTCAGCATTTCTACGCATGACACGGTAAATTTTTCAAATATTTCAACATTTTGATGTCAGTTTGCAGGCAGCATCAACTTTTAGACAAGCTAGTTTCACACTAGGTAGAAAGACGACAAGCCTACAGTGCTAAACTACAAAATTTGACCAGGTCACTCGAATCACAGCTCCGCTGGAAACTCGGCTGGAAGCACTATAGAGTATAGACAGTTCTGGATTCTGGATTTATTGGGGGGACTTAATGGAGCATAGTTCCATCTGGCATGAAGGCTTCATTATTGAGCCCATTATACCTCTCCCAGACCATCCAGACTCACCGAGCCGTAATGTGGTGCCTGGATTTTTGATTGTCAGTCCATTCAAGCACTGGAGCCGACAAGCGCACGGTTGACCCAGACTCCGTCTTTTACCCCCGAGCGCAGGTGCGAATGTCCAACACATCCACACCCTGCGCCGCACATAGGGGTATTTGATCAAAAAAGCTGGCCAAAAGTCGAAAAATTAAATAAAATTTTACATCAAAATGGACATTTTTTGCATGCAGTATAACATCCTACCATATGATGGCTTGTTATCTTTTACCATTTTATTGATTCTGGTAACCGTGACATCCTTTGAAATTCAGCCACTGTTAGCTAGTGCGCTTTTTGCTGTTATTGTTACTTTTTGTCACCGGTTTTTCAAAGTTGTTTGTAGGTTTATGTAAAGAGAAGCTTATCGATTCAAATTGGCTTCACAAATATAAGGTTAGTACTTATGATCCAATGTAGTTTATTACCCTTATGATTATTTTTACTTTTGTTTCAAGTATTTGAACATGGCTCATCAAGTATTCCATTATTAGTTCTTTTTTTGGAAAATTGTTGTTTTAGTAACAGTGTCGGGGGGTGTCGCGCAGAAATGAATATGGTCCTTTATAGACCAGCTCATTGGCTATCCAAAACAGTAAAAATATCACCCGCGAACACACGCCATCAAAAAATATTGAAGTAATAAAAATATTATATTTTTTTATTTATATGTATAATTACATTAATTTTTAACGGGTGAAATTCATCCAGTTTCAAATTTAGAAATGTTATCAGGTAATCCGTCTTCTTACAGACACATAAAAATATATGAAGGAGGTAACCAGAAAGAGAGAAAACCGAGAGTGTCTCCATCTTCCGGTTACCTCCTTCATACTTATATAAAAATAATAAAATACTAAAAAAATACCATTTTTCTATTACAATTTTTTTTTTGAATGGCGTGTGTTCGCGGTTGATATTTTTACTGCTTTGGATAGCCAATGAGCTGGTCTATAGAGGACCATATTAATTTCTGCGCGACACCCCCCGACACTGTTACTTAAACAACAATTTTTCGAAAAAAAGCCTAATAATGGAATATTTGATGAGCCATGTTCAAATACTTGAAACTGAAGTAAAACCAAGTCATAATGATGATATACTACATCAGATCATAAGTATTTACCTTCTATTTGTGAAATCATTATGAATCGCTATGCTTCACTTTATATTAACCTACAAACAACATTGAAAAACCGGTGACAAAAAGTGCCAATAAGAGCAAAAAGCGCACTAGCTAACAGTGGCTGAGTTTCGAAGGATGTCACGGCTACCAGAATCAATAAAATGGTAAAAGATAACAAGGCATGATACAGTAGGATGTTATACCACATGCAAAAAATGTCCATTTTCTCCTACAATTTTATTTTATTTTTCGACTTTTGGCCAGCTTTTTTGATCAAATACCCCTATGTGCGCCGGTACGTTCCTGACCTCGTCAGCCACCCTGACTACGCTGTCGGTTTTCCCTTACACATTGCCGTACTGCCAGTTGCAGGCATGTTATACTCGGGGAGTTTGCCTAGGACCACCCGGGGTGGAGTTTCAGCCGGCTTGAATCAAATAAGACCCGCCAGCGGCTCGCCCGCTGTCACTACCCACCAGCGCTCTCTCATCCAACTTCTGGCCGCGTTGAGCGTTGCTGCAGGCGAGTTGAACAAATAAACAACTCACGATTTGCTGGGTGGTGAGATCGAACAGCCTCGGGCCGAGGATGGCCGGCGCGAAGAACCTCAGGAAGATGAAGCCGGAGATGACCGAGTACCGCACCTCGTTGTTGTACGGAAACCGCCTGGTGGCGCACTCCTGGAGGTTGTGGAAGATCTGGCACATCAGCGCCGGACAGTGGACGGCGCTCTGGGTGATGGCCTCGAACACCTTGAGGACGTAGTGCTTCAGGTTGTTGAGGTTCGTCTGGATGGTGTTGGAGTCGCGCACCCTGGTCGGGTCGATCTCGCACGGCTTCTTCTCGTTGAAGATGAGTTCCAGCGTCGGCCTGAGGGTCATGTGCAGGTACTGGAGGCCGATGAGCCGCATCGCTTCGTCCATCATCTTGGAGACGAGCGTGTTGCCCCTGAATATCGTCGTCGGATCCCTGCAACAACGGCAGCGTCCCGAAATTATAGTTAATCAGAAAAGCAAATTTTCTAAGAATAGCTTAATGTTCAGGTCAGATGGGTCTGAATCTCGGTCTAGAAATAAAATGATAATAAAAAAAAAATACTTGATGTTGTGCAAAATTTCTTTGAAAACACATTTTTTTATGACCTTGATATGAGGTGCTTTCCTTTTAGCACAAAACTCACTGATCTGATCTAAGTTAGAGAGAGAAAGAGCGAGAAATTACATGCACGAAAGTGAAATACCACTAACAACTTAGGTCAGAATACTTAGTTCAGGTTGTAAAAGGAAAGCACCTATTATCTCACCAATCTGTCACATTCTTTCACTCGACCTTGGTCCAAAATAGAAAGGGAAGAAAAGAATACAGAAACGCAGAATATGTATGAGAAATACACAAAGGCAGGGGTGTCTTTAGAAACAAGCAGAGTACAAGAAATACGGTAGAGAAGATGAGAGAAATACTCAAAATGAAAAACGGTGGTTGCCAAATGAAGTACAGGCAGCACAAACGTCGTTTTCGGCTAGTGACTATGAAAGCCAGCAAAATATCAACAATAACTTCATATGTAAAATTGATTTGGCGCTATTTCATAATTCCACTTAATTTGTGTTGCTTGCAAGACAACCAAAAATGTCTCATTTATTGAAAACTATTTCTAAATTTTTCCCAATCTGTGTGCTTACGGAAGCACAAATTTGTATAATAATTATTTAAAAATATTTCATTTTCAAGATAAATATTTCATCATTTTGTCACTTGCGTACATTTGCAACAGAAAAAATTAATATTTTCTCGTTCTATATTTCTCCAACTATTTCATTATTACAGCCAACCTGGGGCCCGTTTCATAAAACTACAAATGGCAAATAACAAATGTATAACCTTGACGACCCATTGTTGCAACAATGGGTTACCAAGACTACACACTTGTAAATTGTCGTCTGTAGTTCAATGAAACGGACCCTGTGCTTACAGAAGCACAAATACGTATAATTATTATTTCAAAATATTTCATCATTCCACCTAATCTGTGGGTCAACAACAAAGAAACAAAATATCATTCATTCAAAATCATTCCACCTAATCTGGTGATTTCATAGGAGCAAAATATCATTTATTTGAAGATATTTAATGATTTTGTCTACTGCGTGCATTTGCAGCAGAAAAAATGAATATTTTATTTTTCTAATATTTTTTACTATTTCATTATTACAGCTAATCTGATGTGCTTACAGAACCACAAATACGTATAATTATTATTATTCCAAAATATCTCATTATTTCATCTGAGGGACGCTTTACGACTGCTTAAATATATTTTTCATCAATTTGAATCATTTCATTATTTCTTTTCAGCTGATCTGGAAGCTGGCTAACATGATTAATTCCTAGCTATTTCATTATTCATCCGTGATGTTTACGTCTTTGGAGGAATGCATAAGTACGATTTATTTGGAACTATTTCATTATTTTAGAGAATTTGTGAGCCAAGAGAGGCTTGAATAATCGTTTTAGAAACTATTTCATTATTTTTTTTCCAAATTTGGTGCGCTTATAGAAGCAGACATGCAATTTATTCAAAACTACTCTATTATTTTAACAAATATGTGAACCAACAGACTTACTAACAACACACATTTGACTTATTTCATTTTAATTAATTTATTTCAGGTATGATTTATTCAAAACTATTTCGATTTTTTTTTTACCCAATCTGGTGTGTTTACAAAAGCTAATATATCATTTATTTTGAACCATTTCATTATTTCAGCTAATCTGAGACTTGAACACGCAAAAAAATCTGTGAGCCATTCTAATTCATTCAATTATTTCAACTAATCTGTGGACCAACACAGGCACAAATATGATTTATTCAAAACTATTTCGTTATTTCAGCTAATCTGGAGGCTAGCTAATATATTTTATTCGTAACTACTTTATTATTTTGAACCATTTCATTATTTTTCAGCTGATCTGTAAGGTAGGTACCTAGCCAATATGATTTACACCTAGCGGATTATTCAACCTCAATTTTCCGCTTATAGAGGCATACATACGATTTATTTAAAGCTATTTCATTATTTCAGCAAATTTGTGAACCAACAGTCTTGATAATATTTTTTCTCAACTATTTCATTATTTTTCCACCTAATTTGGTGCGCCTACAGAGGGAGACACGCAATTTATTTGAAACTGTACTTCATTATTTCAGCAAATATGTGAACCAACAGAGGCACACATTTGCTTTATTTCATTTTATTTTATCATCATCATCATCCATCCAGCTGATTTGTGACTGGGAGACAAAAGAGCCACTGATATAATCAATGTTTTTTATTTCAATTTAATAAATTATTTTAACTAATCTGTGGCTCAACGGGCAGGAATATTAGTCCGGGTACTGAGGAAATAAACTCTGCACCTGGTGATAAAGTTTTGAAACTTGGCACACATGCTCTTTGAATTATTCTCAACAAACCTGGATGTGGGGCAGACTTGACAGGTAGCGTATACAGGGTGAAAAATAAAGCTGAAAAATTAAAATATTCTATCTGAAGAACCAAAAGCGCTGGAGTCTTGTAAATCACCAAATATATGTGTAATTTAATGTTTATGAAGCTGCCTGCAACAGTTTTGGAATATCTCGTTTCTTCCCTGAGATATTTTGAAAAACGTAAAAATGCTCGAAAAAACGATTTCTTGCCCATAAATCAGCAAATTTTCAAGATTTCAAGGTGCAACTTGGTATTTCTACCATATGTGACGTTAGAAATAATCAAGAGCCAATTTCTACGCCTCCTATTTTCAGAAATGCGGCAGTCAACTCTTTGTTGTCTTCACGGCGGCCATTTTGAGTTTTCTTTTAACTGAATATTGCAAAACTTGGTCGGCAATTGTGAAGAAGACTATATTGGACCATTACATACTGAAGACATTCTGCAAGAAAAAGTAGTGAATTTTATGTAAATTGAAATCAGAGTTAAAATCTGTAAATCTATAGTTTTCCTTGGTTTTACACATTTTCAGTGTGGATGACGGGTGACGTGGTACTTGCAGAAGTGAAAAACAACCAGAAATTCAAACCTTCACCTTTTCCGAGATCTTATGCCAAAATTCACCATCATCAGTTCAAAAATTTCTTGTGAGCGACGTCTGATAAAATATTACACTTTTTTAACAAAAATGAAAATCTCATAGTCCTCTTCACTCCATTGAGAAAGGTTCCTGTTTCAGAATGTCTTTTTCTGTATATAATGGTCCAATGTAGTCTTCTTCACAACTGCCGACCACGTTTTGAAATATTCAATCACAGGAAAATTCAAAATGGCCACCGTGAAGACAACAAAAAGTTGACTATCGTATTTCTTGAAATAGGAGGCGTAAAAATTGGCTCCTGATCTTGATCTATTTCTAACGTCACACATTGTAGAAATACCAAGTTTTACCTCAAAATCATTGAAATTTGCTAATTTATGGGCAAAAAGCCGTTTTTTGAGCATTTTTACGTTTTTCAAAATATCTCAAAGAAGAAACAAGATATTTTAAAACTGTTTGGGGGAGCTTCATCAACATTAAATTACACCTAATGTAGTGATTTGCAAGACTCCAGCATTCTTGGTTCTTGAGATACAATTTTTCAATTTTTCAACTTTATTTTTCACCCTGTATACGCCACTTTTCAAGTCTGCCCCACATTCAGGTTTGTTGAGAATCCTTTAAAGAACATGTGTGCCAAGTTTCAAAATTTTATCACCAAGTGCAGAGTTCAACTTGAATTTGTCCCTCAGTACCCGGACTATGTGAATTATTCAGAACTATTTCAACATTTTCACCTGCTCTGATGCGCCTACAAAGGCTAATACAATATCATTAATCTTAAATCATTTTATTACTTTAGCTAATATGGAGCTAGTTTCAAAAATAAGATTAATTTCATTTTTTTTAACTATTTCACCTAATTTCTTCATTGACCAGGCACACACAGGATTTATTGAGAATATTTTATTATTTCAGCGAATCTGTGAGCCAAAAGGTACATTAATTCAAAATTGTTTCACCTGATCTGATGCGCTCACGAAGGCTTACAAATCATTTATTTTAAGCTAAGTATTTCGGGTTTTCAGCTAATTGTCAGTTAACTAATATGATCTATTTCTCGCTATTTCATTATTATTCCACCTAATTTCTGCGCTTACAGAATCACAATTTGTTTCAAACTTATCAAAAATTATTTCTACATTAACCCTACCTAGTCTTTGCGCTTACGAGGTACAGATATGATTTATTCAAACTATTTATTTCATTACTTCACCTAGTTTCTGAGCTTACAAAGACACAAATATAATTTACTCTGAACTATTTCATTATTTTTCCAAATTTTTGTGTTCACAAAAATTCTCACTGTCATCAGACTTGTAGGTATCAGTTATTTATGTAAAATTAAGTAGGTAGGTCATTATTTCACCTGGTCTGCAGTTTACAGGTGAATTCGTAGAAAACGACTTATTTGAATGATTTATTTGACACTACATAATTTCATTACCCACTTCATTTGATTGCTTTCAAATTCACACAATGAAGAACAAATAACGCATTATTCTAGTAAACAGAAAACAGTAATTCGAAATAATTAAACAATCAAAGATAATAATAATAACAGTCGCACTTTAATTCGTATTATTAATTTTGCGCTTATAGAGGTATTAGTATAATCATTTTCACTCTATATGTGTGTATGTAAACAAACTACATCCTGTATAATAACATTTATGGAGGAAATGGCTTATGAATGAACGAATGAATTTATCTGGTGGTTGAACTTGTTTTTGCTTTGTTTGAAAACCCACAATAATATCCAACAATAATGGTTATTACTGTGTTACCTGCACTTTGCCAGATGCAATAATAGCACACCAGTAAGTTTTAGTTCGACAATAATCAATCATTACTGACGATGACATGATTTTATGCACTAGGTATAATGGTTATTGCATACGGGATGTCCCTAGCCCTTGGACCTCGATTGTGGATGCAAACTGATTTGCTTCCTGCATCACACGGCTTGTTAGAGCGCAAGTGACCTGACCTGGCACGACTTGATAGAAAAAAGGCGGGTAGGCTCTTCCCGTCTGGGGGTTGAAAATGCACGTTTCACACGCAAAGTCCCGGGGACGTCATCGGCATAAGCTGACGTCAAAACTACATTATGAAATCGACATCACAAATTAGCATTTAAATTACTACCTACCCGCGGGTTCGGGCGTCATCAACGGAATTCAAATTTTCGTTTTTGCGTGTCAGCCCGCAACTTTTGTTTAGGGGTAGAGGTAGGAGTTTTTTTTCTGCATAAGCACGCCAAAGCGTCGGAGTTCCTGGTAGCTTTGTGTATTAGTCAGGGAGCAAGGCCCTTCTACGACGCTTCTAAAAATAAAAACTTAGCACTTTTTAGGTTCACGGTTAAAAAAATACACATCATATCCAGAATCTCATTGCGCATCTGACCTCGCTAAGGATTTCATTCGCGCGGATTGCAAAATAGTCGAAAAAAATTCTTTTGCCGAAGAACTTGAGTTATCGAATTTCTAATAATTTTCAGTTCACATCGTGATTGTCGGCGAATTTTTGAAATTTTTTCAATATTTATTCTACCGATTGAAAGCTTGACATAAGCAGATTATGGATGGCTCACAATAAAACTGATCTGGTGAGTAGCAAGTCCACAAAAAATTGTTAAAACAAGACATGCATTGAAAACGAGGTTCAAATTTCGTCATCGAGGTACTTTTTTTATTATTGAAGATAGATGGGTAATTATGTGAGACAAAATGTGTAGAACAGAACGAAGACATTTTTAAAGAAAGTACGCAAAGAATCGGACCAATGGTTCAGCAGATATGATTTTTCAAAGTGGAGCGCGGGAAGCGGTTTCGTCCGACAGGCGCCTGGCGCCCATATTGAGCGGCAAATTCGCACGGCACGGGGGGATCGTTATAGCCTAAAACGATGAAAATTATGTCTACTGGCATACAGAACTGTACGAGTGATACATCAAATTTTTTGACTTGAAGTATTGAATACCAATCTGAAAGAAACGACACTGGCCGTTGGTCAAGACAAAAGTTACAGATCGAGAAACAAGCGAGGGAACAAGCGGTTCGTTTATTTTCGAAAAGTGGAAACCACAAGACGCTTTTAGCTTAAAAGCGAAATATGAATTCGCCCATTCTTCGTTGCTACATTTTTAACAAATATTTGTTCAATATTATTGAATTTATAAGTTGGATCAAAGTTGAAGGGGCTTAATTCCTATCCTGCTGCTGTTGTCTGTTTTGGAGTATTTTGTCCTTTACCAATGGTAGGTATACAAAAAGATCTTCAGAAAGCTTCTGATGGAGATCTCAATTTCACAAAAACAACCCATCAAAATTCACATTGCAAAGATGATGAAGATGTGATTATGAATATGAATACCTACACCAGTTTAACACCTATGCTTCTTGTGGCGTTACACATCTTTGACAATTAGGTAGGTTTTTGTCAAAGATGTTAATTGTAGTGGAGTGTTATTTGGTGATTATGAATTATGATTATTATAATAAAGTTTCAATTGAAACTTGAATAGTTACTTATTTAATGGAGAATTGAAGGCGCATCTACATTTCACAAGTTGAGGTACCCATGCCGTGTGGTGGACTTCTTTTTCTGTCCCGTTTTGATTGGGAGTATTGGGACAAACTTAGCATCGTTTCTTATATGTCGTTGGAAATAGACAAATAGGCAAGAGGAGCGGAATGAAAAATCCTTCAAATTTTCAAAAATAAACCACCCGCTTCTTTTTCGATCTATAACTTTTGTCTTGACCAACGGCCAATGTCGTTTCTTTCAGATTGGTATTCAATACTTCAAGACGAAAAATTTGATGTATCACTCGTACAGTTCTGTATGCCAGTAGACATAATTTTCATCGTTTCAGGCTATAACGATCCCCCCGTGCCGTGCGAATTTGCCGCTCAATATAGGCGCCAGGCGCCTGTCGGACGAAACCGCTTCCCGCGCTTCACTTTGAAAAATCATATCTGCTGAACCATTGGTCCGATTCTTTGCGTACTTTCTTTAAAAATGTCTTCGTTCTGTTCTACACATTTTGTCTCACATAATTACCCATCTATCTTCAATAATAAAAAAAGTACCTCGATGACGAAATTTGAACCTCGTTTTCAATGCATGTCTTGTTTTAACAATTTTTTGTGGACTTGCTACTCACCAAATCAGTTTTATTGTGAGCCATCCATAATCTGCTTATGTCAAGCTTTCAATCGGTAGAAGAAATATTGAAAACATTTCAAAAATTCGCCGACAATAACGATGTGAACTGAAAATTATTAGAAATTCGATAACTCAAGTTCTTCGGCAAAAGAATTTTTTTCGACTATTTTGCAATCCGCGTGAACGAAATCCTTAGCGAGGTCAGATGCGCAATGAGATTCTGGATATGATGTGTATTTTTTTAACCGTGAACCTAAAAAGTGCTAAGTTTTTATTTTTAGAAGCGTCGTAGAAGGGCCTTGCTCCCTGACTATATGGGTATAGGTACCTGAGCGGGGGCGACCATCGAGTGGGCGTTCGCAGATTATGCGATTTCAAGGGTAGGCACAGAAGGGGGAGAGTTGTTGACGGGGTCGCGAGCGAGGAAATAGGGGAGGCGAAAGAAAAGCCAGGTTTGTTCATTCATGAAAATCATTCACGTGCGGTTAGCAGCGGAACACGAGCGTGTTGTGAGTGAGTGTGGGTGGGGTGTTGTAAGCTCTTGTCGTAAAGTTTGTTTGATGGGGTCGTGGCTTGTACAGCGTGTCCGGAAAGCTTTTTCAATTTTCGCTTGCGGGCACCGCATACGGCGTTTGTACCAGCCGTCAACGCTGTGCGACTCGGACGCCCCCACACGGTGTTTTTGGAAATACCTATATGCACCTGTGCTTACCCCACAAATTTTTTTTTCGGCGCGTCTGCTCGGAGGACACACTGTATACCGCCTGGCTGGCAGCTGTTTATTGATCTGATATGTTTGAATTGGCGTGGGCGCGGGAAAACATGAGCAGCTTTACGATTGAGAGAGCTTTCATAATACCCGAAGCCAATCTTTAATGTTCTCTCCAAGAAATTATTATGATGTTTTTTTTGGCTCCGAGCAGGCTACTGTATACCGTAAAATTGCACGTAATAATATACTGTTGACTCGATTTTACATAAGGTACCTATACTTAATCCGAAAACCGTGTAGGTGCACAAAGCGCGCGCTTTTCTTAGGCTTCGGGGAAACAGTAGGGAGAAAATGAAGGAGAGATGAAAATTGGACGTTGTTACATCGAGAAATTTGCACTTACGTCAAACTGGCAATTTCCGCATCCGCCAAGGACTTAATTATCGGGACTACACTCCCGTGGTGCATGAATATCCTGACCAGAGGTTGCGCAATTTCCATTTTGCTGGTGATAATTTCCCCAAGGAAATAGACGACGCTGGAAGTCACTGGCTGCAAGAAAAAATCCAAAATGAGCAAACAACATTTCTCGACTATAGATCTTATCTTATCAATATCGAGTTTCCACAATACCTATGCAGAAGTTGGATTTTCAATAATATATATTTGATTACAAGCACCTACTAGAACTGCAAAGTAGATTATTTGGGCGACGTCATGGTGGTCTTAGGTGAAAATTACTTGTACAATCGTGTTTCTTGGGTTCGAAATACTTGAAAACGATACCCCACTTGCTATGGTAGAACTTAGAAATAAATCAAGAATTTTTGGCTACAAATTATTTATTTTTTCGGCAAATTTTGAAAAATCTTCCAAAGCAAAAATATCAACTGAGGAATCGTTTACGACTAATTTAACGATAAGCCACATGATTCTTGGCAAGGATTTGACGCAACGCTGAAACTGGACGAAGAAGATTATCTAAGCGACTTCGTGGTTTTTTGAGATAAAAATTACTTGCACAATCGTGTTCCCTGGGTTCGAAATATTTGGAACGATACTCCACTTGCTATGGTGGAACCGAGAACAAAATTATCAAAAATTCAATTTTCCAGTCCCAGCACTACAGCGCCGACACTGGGCCCCATTCTTGCTTCCTCCAGGAGTCGCCCGAGCAGCTGTGACATTTCCGACCATTTTGAGGGCTTCGCTAAATTCGCTTGTGTTACATCTTAAATTCACATCCAATTTTTTGCAACTTCTGAATCGATTATAAACCCAGTCGATTTTTTGGAATTTTTTGGGAAAAAATCATTAAAAACCCACTTACAATGGCAGAACCATGAATAAAGGAGATAAAATTGGGTGAAATAATCAATTTTTTTGATTTTTCTTTGAGAAAAATAATTAAACGATACCATTCATTACCAAGCGGGACTGAGAATAGACCAAATTGGTGAAAACATTAATTTTTTTTTTTTGAAGAAAAATTTACAAACGGTACTCTACTTCTATGGCAGAACCGAGAATAAGACAGGTGAAATTGACCAAAAAATATAGCATGTTTTCAAAAATTTTGGTCAAAAAATCAATGTTTTGGGAGTTTTTTGAGAAAAATTATCAAATGATACCCCACTTGAAATGACAGAACCGTGAATAAAACGGATCAAATTAGTCAAAACAATCAATTTTTGGGAATTTTTTAAAAACAATCATCAAACCAATGGCAGAGCCAAGAATAAAACAGATCAAATTGGTCCAAAAATCTGAAATGTTTTGAAATTTTTTGAGAAAAATCATCAAAATAGAACAAATATCATTGGTCAAAAAATTTTTTTTGGATTTTCTACTATGGCAGAACCGAGAAGAATGGAAACATCCAAGATTTTTCAACTTCTGAATCAATTAAAAGTCTAGTTAATTTTTTGAATTTTTTTTTGAGAAAAATCATCAAACGATAACCCATTTGCGATGGCAGAACCATGAATAAAGGAGATAAAATTGGCTGAAAAAATCAATGTTGTGGATTTTTTTTTTTGAGAAAAATAATTAAACGATACCATTGGCAAAACCGAGAATAAAACAGACCAAATTGGTGAAAATTCATTTTTTTATAATTTTTTGAAGAAAAATTTACAAACGGTACTCAACTTCTATAGCAGAACCGAGAATAAAACAGATCGAATTGACCAAAAAATATGAAATGTTTTCAAAAATTTTGGTCCAAAAATCAATGTTTCGGGAATTTTTTGAGAAAAATCATCAAATTATACCTCACTTGAAATGGCAGAACCGTGAATAAAACAGATCAAATTAGTCAAAACAATCAATTTTTGAGAATTTTTTCAGAACAATCATGAAACCAAGGGCAGAGCCAAAAATAAAACAGATCAAACTGGTCTAAAAATCTGGAATGTTTTAAATTTTTTTGAGAAAAATTATCAAAATAAAACAAATAATATTGGCGAAAAAAACAATTTTTTGAGAATTTCTACTATATGGCAGAATAGAGAAGAATGGAAACATCCAAGATTTTTCAACTTCTGAATCGATTATAAATCTAGTTAATTTTTTTGAGAAAAATCATCAAACGATAACCCACTTGCAATGGCAGAACCATGAATGAAGGAGATGAAATTGGCTGAAAAATCAATGTTTTGGATTTTTTTTTCGAGAAAAATAATTAAACGATAGGTACCCATTGACGGCACCGAGAATAAAACAGGCCAAATTGGTGAAAAAATTCAATTTTTTTTTATTTTTTGAAGAAAAATTTACAAACGGTACTCTGCTTCTATGACAGAACCGAGAATAAAACAGGTCGAATTGACGGAAAAATATGGAATGTTTTCAAAAATTTTGGTCAAAAAATCAATGTTTTGGGAATTTTTGGAGAAAAATTATCAAATGATACCCCACTTGAAATGGCAGAACCGCGAATAAAACAGATCAAATTAGCCAAAACAATCAATTTTTGGGAATTTTTTAAAAACAATCATCAAACCAAGGGCAGAGCCAAGAATAAAACAGATCAAATTGGTCCAAAAATCGGAAATTTTTTGAGAAAAATTATCAAAATAGAACAAATAATATTGGTCAAAAAAAACAACAATTTTTTGGATTTTCTACTATGGCAGAACCGAGAAGAATGGAAACATCCAAGATTTTTCAACTTCTGAATCGATTATGAATCTAAATAGTTAGTTTTTTGAAATTTTCATGAAAGAAATCATCGGCCGATAACCCACTTGCGATGGCAGAACCATTAATAAAGGAGATGAAATTGGCTGAAAAAATCAATGTTTTGGATCTTTTTTTTTGAGAAAAATAATTAAACGATACCATTGGCGGAACCGAGAATAAAACAGACCAAATTGGTGAAAATTCAATTTTTTTTTGAATTTTTTGGAGAAAAATTTACAAACGGTACTCACCTCTATGGCAGAACTGAGAATAAAACAAATCGAATTGACGGAAAAATATGGAATGTTTTCAAAAATTTTGGTCAAAAAATCGATGTTTCGGGAATTTTTTGAGGAAAATTATCAAATGAGGCCCTACTTGAAATGGCAGAACCGTGAATAAAACAGATCAAATTAGTCAAAACATACAATTTTTGGGAATTTTTTGAGAACAATCATCGAACCAAGAATAAAACCAATCAACTTGGCAAAAAAAATCTGGATTTTTTGGATTTTTTGAGAAAACAGATCTATTTGGTCAAAAATTGTTTTTGGGAATTTTTTGAAAACAATATCAAATGATAACCCACTTGTTATGGCAGATCCAGAACCACGAATAAAGCAGATAAAATTGGTTGGAAAAATATCAATGGCGGAACCGAGAATAAAACACATCAAATTAGTAGTGGGGCTATACAGGTTCTGGCGCAGTTAGGGATCTGCATTACCGACATCGACAGTGGCGCCATCTATCGGCCCAGAGTAGTGCCACCTAGCGGCGCACAGAGGAACTATCATTACCGACATTTGCAGAAACCTGCATTACCGGCATTTACAGGAATCTACCGACATCCACAGGAACCTGCATTATCGGCATTTACAGGAATCTAGCGCCATTTGCAGAAATCTACAGTACCGACATGTACAGGAATCTAGCGCCATGTGCAGAAACCCACATTACCGGCGTTTACAGTAATCAATCGATAGTGGCAGTAGCGCCATCCGACATCGACAGTGGCGCCATCTATCGCTAGATTACTGACAACGCCGGTAATGTGGATTTCTGCACATGGCGTACATGTCGGTACTGTAGATTTCTGCAAATGGCGTTAGATTCCTGTGAATGCCGATAATGCAGGTTCCTGTGGATGTCGGTAGATTCCTGTAGATGCCGGTAATGCAGGTTTATGTAAATGTCGGTAATGATAGTTCCTCTGTGCGCCGCTCGATAGATGACACCACTTTCGATGTCGGTAATGCAGATCCCTAACTGCGCCAGAACCTGTATAGCCCCACTACTCAAATTAATAAGAAAAAAATGATTGTTTTGAGATTTTCAAACAAAAATTTACAAACGGTACTCTATTTCTATGGCAGAACCGGAAATAAAACAGTTCGAATTGGTCAAAAAATCATTTTTTTGGAACTTGTTGAGAAAAAATATAATAATCCATAATTCATTCATCAGCTTCCTTTTGTGAAAAATTTGCATGCAAACAGGTTTTGTCAGTTACAGGGCAGATATTATAAAATTACCAGTAGTGTGCGTAAATACAAGAAAATATACATTATAACAATGATAAAAGCAATCAAGCAGAACAAAACAATAACAAAATTAAAATTGATCATATTTTGGCAATAATTTGTTTTGGCTGAATCAAAAATACAACAGATCAAATTGGCTAAAAAATCTCGAATGTTTTGGAATTTTTTGGAAAAAATTATCGGTGTAATACACTCTAGTGAAATAGTCAAAATAAAATAGATATAACTGGTCAAAAAAAAAAAAAAAATTCTCGAATTTTTCTATAATGGCAGAACCGAAAATGATGAAAAATTAAAATTGGTCAAAAAAATCAATTTTTTTGAACTTTTGAATAAGATTATCAAACATATGGGGTATCGTATCAAATGGGGTTTGCTATGACAGAACCGAAAATAAGACAGATCAAATTGGGCAAAAAATCAGTTTTTTAGACTTTTTGAAAAACATCATCAAACGATAATCCACTTGTATTGGTATAACCATGAATAAAGCAGATAAAATTGGTGAAATTTTTTATTTTTTTTTGAATGTTTTGAACAAAAATCGACAAACGGTACTTCATGTCTATGGCAAAACCTAGAATAAAACAGTTCAAATTGGCCGAAAGATCTTTTTTTGGAATTTGTTGAGAAAAATGATCAGAGATGAAACAGATCAAATTGTTCAAAAAATATACAGAGTGGCCCAACGAAAAAGAAACAGAGATTTCCGGGTATTTGCCCTCATTTTTTCGAAATAAGCCCGAACAGGTCAACTTTGTCTTCAAGGGTCAGTCAAGGAAGAAACAAGTTCAACTGCTGTTAAGGCTTTATTCTCAGTAGGTAAAAACTATCTAAAGGATTTCTCCTTCAAAAATTGAGATAAAAACTCAATTTTTTTATACGGTGTACTGAGTGTATAACAAAATTAATTACAGAGCGTTTTTTCAAAAATGTTAAGAAAAATTTTTTTTTGTTGACAACTTTTTTTAAAAAACGGTTTTGTACTCAATTTGTTACGTCTCGCGTCTCTCAAAATTATAAAACAGTTGATAATTTTTTTGTTTGTCAAAAAATGACCCAGTAATCCTTCAGAAACTTTTTTAGTGTTTTAGGGCTATTGAGCTCCTAAAAAAATGTGGGGTAATCCAAATGGAAACAAGGTGGACAAACATTTGATGGAATCCCATCA
This sequence comes from Anaspis maculata, assembly GCA_949128115.1. Taxonomy (NCBI): domain Eukaryota; kingdom Metazoa; phylum Arthropoda; class Insecta; order Coleoptera; family Scraptiidae; genus Anaspis; species Anaspis maculata. Next base: position 77,934,936 of record OX421964.1, on the reverse strand, counting down.
AAATCTCTATATCTCTTTGTTTCGTCCCAACAAGTTTAAGTATGTTTGCCCCTGGAGGTTATACAACCAATCATACATCCTCGACCAGAAGTTCCCTCCAAAGTACCCCTTGCGCCATCTCTAGGCTTAAATCACACACCCCTAATGTTTCGCGGCGATCGTAGCCGACATTGGGGCTTCGGGTACCTTCGGGGCGAAATGCAAGGTGGAAGGTGGGGAGAAAAAGTGGAGTTTCGAGAGTGAAACACATGGCTCTTCCTCTTCTCTGGTCAACCGCCAACGAGTAAGCATCGCTTTTTTCGCATCTTCGACGCCGTCGATATTGAACTGTTGCACCCGATGGAGAGCAGAACTGCTTAGTTACCATCGCATCGGTTGGCCAGAGCATCCCCGAAGACACCGTCATCGTTGAGATGCCAGAGAGGCGCCATCCAGCCATTTTGTAAGTTCCTTCATAATTTTCAAGGGGTTTATAATAATTCTTGTTGTTTCGTCAGATATGTGCGGCCAAAGTGGCCCAGGGGGAAACAACGCCGGCATCCACCAAGCATTTGTAAATAGCCAAATTGTAAATAATTCATGTAAATAAATTTGTAAATACAGTCAACGCCATCTTGTTTGCTTTAGTACTTTAGTGTAAAAATAGTCTTTGTGGTTTTCTCAATTAGTAGTGGTATAAGGAGCCTCTACACTTCATGTACGCTCCATTTAATGGTCCTTCTTCTCGCGGATTTTGAATTGGCTCTTGGAAACACGGTTTTTTGGTTTCCATTTTGTTTTATTGTGGCTTGGTTGGTGCCGAACGTTCCGCGTTCGGTTTGAATTTGAGTGAAACTAGCTAGCTCTTTGTTTGTTGTTTGAAATTGACGTCACTCACAGGCGCCGCCATATTGGATCATTGCTCCCACGTGTATAGCTACCCACGTGTTTGTCGTCACTGGCGGGCGCCGCCATATTGATTCTTGCTTTCACGTGCTTGCAATCATTTGTTGAGAAATTCGGCACGAATCCGATATTCTGCCCGAGTTTTAATAGGTAAATATTGCCGATAAGTTGTACCTTTGGCAATATTTCGCCGAATTTGAAATCGTCGTTTGTTTGTTCCATTTTGCGTTCTTTACCTGGTCCCCTAGCGGTCGAACGGTATCTTGTTGCCTTTGAGCTATTTGAGCTCGAGGAAATTTTGAAAAAGGTCTAGCCAAGTAGGTACCTACCCGTGTACGCCTACCTACCTACACGAATTGTTGTTGAATTCTTTGTGCGAAAGCGAAATCTCGTTCATTGTTAGCAAATTTTGTTGCTAATTTGTTCAATTTCTCTCTCGTTGTTTGTTTGAAACCAATCACCATGGCTACTAAGCTTCGAGAAGCGCGCGTCATGCGTGAGACATACCGAAACCAGTTGACGGAAACGCACGACGTGGCTGCGAGTCTTGAGACTCAGCCGGGTCTGCGCAGTTTGTTTGCTCGGCGCTTTGCACGTTTGGAAGACGTGGTAAAGGGCTTCACAATGCACCATAATCAAATTATCAGGGCTGTGGCTGATGAGACATTGGCTGCAGAGGAACTCATTCGTAAAGAGTTCCAAGCCACCTTCTATGAGGTCGAAGAAATCTATTATACCCTGTTCCCCGAAAAAGCTCTTGCACCGGCTAGCCCGGCACCAAGCTCGGTGAGTGTCTCTACGCTCCAGAACATTCGGTTGCCTAAAATACCTTTGCGAACTTTTTCCGGGAATTTCGCGGACTGGTGCCCTTTCTATCAGAGTTTCAATTCCGCCATCCACTCCAACACACAGCTGGCGGACATCAACAAGTTCCAATACTTGTTAAGCTGTCTCACTGGCGAGCCACTAAATATGGTGAAATCTTTGACATTGTCCGAGGATAATTATCCCATAGCCTACCAGGCATTAGTCGACCGATACGACAATAAGCGGGAACTCGCGTCCCATTATTGGAACGAGTTGAAGTCAACGACCAAACTCACGGGCGAGTCTGCAAAGGCTCTCCGCCGTCTTTTGGATCGGTTTAAGGAAAACCGGTCCGCCCTTCAGGCGCTCAAGATTGCGGACAGTCTTGAGGATTTTCTGTGGTTCAGTATGTTGCTTGACAGACTCGACAGTGAGACGCGCAGACTATTTGAGTCCGAGCATCGCTCCCAAAAAGACACAGTTCCGTCCTTTGCGACATTGTCAGACTTCGTCGAAGGTCAATGCCGCGTGTTGGAAGCGGTCGGAGTTGTACGCGAGCCTCCGAGCAAACCGTACAAGCCTCCGGTGTATGCTCATGGGCCAAACTCTCACCCGAAAGTCCACGCCAAAACTTTGGTGGTCGGTGCTACGACTCCGGTTGAGCCGGTAAGTAGCCTCCGGTGCACTTTGTGCGGTCAGGGCCACTCACTCCGGAAATGCCCGACATTTTTGTCAAAACCCGCGCCAGACCGATTTCACACCGTGAAAGAAGAGCGATTGTGCTACAATTGCTTGAGCCCGGGTCATTCAGTTGGGACGTGTCCATCTGCATTCTCTTGCAAAGAATGTAAGGAGCGTCACCACTCGCTTTTGCATTTTAAAAGGACGCGCCAAGCTCCTACTGCTGGGAAACCCACGCCCTCTCAGGAGCCTCAGGTGGATGCCCATCTCGTGACATCCTGTGCCGGCGGGTTTTCATCCAACTCAAGTCGTTGCAATGTTTTACTGGCTACTGCCTCCGTTAATGTTCTCGACAAATGGGGAAACATCCACAAAACTCGCGCTCTACTTGATACTGGGAGTCAAGCTTCATTCATTGTGTCGTCTCGCGCCAATCAGCTTGAGCTTCCTCGATCGCAGAGCTCTGTCTCTATCTTTGGTCTCGGCCACACTCCATCGAAGCCGTCACTCGGCACAGCGCGTTGCGAAATCCTCCCCAGACACGGAAAAGGTCCAGCCGCAATTGTGAATCTTGTTGTCTTGCCGCAAATCTGCGGACCTCTGCCGAACTCGCCCATTGATCCTATCAAGGCCGATCATGTTCGTGATCTGGACTTGGCAGACCCGGAGTGGTACAAGCCAGCGCCCATTGAGATATTGTTGGGAAGCGATGTTCTCCAATCCGTTTTGCTTGACGGTGTTGTTGCGGGAGACTCAGAGCGACCCATGGCTCTTCGTACAGTTTTTGGTTGGGTGCTGATTGGTCCCGTCACTGTGATGGAATCACCGGTTCAGACACTCTTGACTTGCGCCGTGCCTTCACTTGATCGTACGCTTCGGGATTTTTGGCAACTTGAAGAGGTACCCTCTAAACCTGTTGTGTCTCCAGAGGACCAACAGGCCGAAGCCATATTCGCCAAGTCGGTATATCGTGAGCCTTCAGGACGGTTTGGGGTTGCCCTCCCGTTCAAAGCGGCGGTTTCACCGGTTTTTGAAAATTCGCGAAGTGTTGCCGACCGACGTTGGCTCGCTCTCGAACGGCGCTTACGTGCTCAACCTGACCTGAAGCGCCTTTATGGGGAATTCATGACCGACTATCTAGCGTCTGGTCATATGTCATTGCTAGCCAAGGAACCATCGGGTTCGGAATGCTACTTCATTCCACATCACTGCGTAGTGAAGTCGGAAAGAGGTGCAGTAAAAATTCGCGTGGTATTTGATGCGTCAGCCAAGGCCTTCAATCAGGTGGCGCTAAACGACGAATTGTTAATTGGGCCGAAGCTGCAGAACGACATATTCGCGATTTTGCTAAATTTTCGATCTAAGCCGATTGTTTTCACGGCGGACATACGCCAGATGTACCGCCAAATTAACGTCGTCCCAGAGCATTGTCGGTATCAACTGATCCGATATCGGTTCTCCGAATCGGACCCGGTTCAAACGTACCAGCTTAATACTGTTACGTACGGTGTTTCCTCTGCTCCGTATTTGGCAATACGGACATTGTTGCACCTAGCAGATATTGGTGAGAAACAATATCCCCTTGCAGCCCGAGCAATTCGGAAAAGCATTTATGTGGACGATTTGGTCTGTGCCGTCGATTCAGAGGAGCTTGCACTGGAGCTCAAGGCCCAGCTGATCGAACTCTTTGCCATGGGGTGCTTTGAGTTGCGAAAGTGGACCTCCAACCGACCGGCATTGCTGCAAGACCTGCCAGAGTCCCATTGTCAAGGCCATCCTTCAACTTTTGAGGGAAGTGAAGATTTTTCGACGAAAATTCTGGGCCTTCAATAGCATGCTGGTTCAGATTCCTTTTCCTTTGAAGTGCAGCCTAGCGAGACATTGTGCACCAAACGCTCGATGTTGTCGGAGGTGGCACGAATCTTTGATCCGCTTGGGTTCCTTGCCCCAGTATCATTTTTGGTCAAGCACTTGATCCAGCGTTTGTGGACTCTCGGCCTGGACTGGGACGCCGTCCCCCCAGAAGAAATTTGTCGGCAATGGCGACTGCTGAAAGACAGTCTTGGAGAATTGGCGAAACTGAAAATCCCGCGGCCTTTGTTCACGTCTTCTCGGACGGAATGTCAACTTCACGCCTTTTGCGACGCCTCCCAGCGAGGCTATGCATGCGTCATTTATGTCAGATATCTAGTCGAAGATGTCCCCCAAGTCGCTTTGTTGACGGCCAAGTCAAAGGTTGCTCCCTTGAAATGTTTGTCCATTCCACGCCTTGAGTTGTGTGCCGCCGTTTTGTTGGCGAAGCTTGTGATCGTGGTTTTGGAAGCATTGAAGGACAGCCTGAAATTCGAGAAAGTTTGCGCCTGGACGGACTCCACCGTAGCGCTAACCTGGATTAGGTCATCTCCACACAGATGGAAAACCTTTATCGCAAATCGGGTGGTGTACATCCAGGAAAGAGTTCCTCCCGACTGCTGGAGACACGTTCGAACGGCTGAGAATCCAGCTGATTCAGCATCGCGTGGTCTTCTGCCAGATGAGATTCGTTCATGTTCCCTTTGGTGGGCGGGACCAGACTTCTTGAGGTTGCCTCCAGATCAGTGGCCCATGTCTCCAGTCGCTGAGTTGATTCCGGCTCCAGACGTGCCTCTAGAAGAGGCTAAGGTGGCTCTTGTAGCGGAGTTTCCTCCTGACTGTTTTGAGGACCTTCTTTGCCGATTTTCGTCGTTACGGAAGATTCAGGGGATTATTGCGTGGTCTCTGCGCTTCGTAAAAAATTCCCGCAATCACGCCAAGACATCTGGGGCTCTCTCAGAACGTGAGCTTCACGAGTCACTTCTGGTCATGGTGAGAGCCATCCAACGAAGTATTTTTGCGTCGGAAATCGCGAAACTTCGCAAGAATGAGCCGTGCTCAAAACCTTTTCGGAAGTTGTCGCCGTTTTTTGATGAAGCTGGGGTCTTGCGCGTAGGCGGCCGGTTGAGACACTCCGGTTTGTCTTTTGAAGCGAAGCACCCAGCATTGCTACCTGGGCGTCATCGATTGACGGAGTTGATCACCATCGACCTCCACCAACGACACAGCCACCCAGGAATTAACACCATGGTGTACTTGCTCCAACAAAGCTTTTGGGTGTTGTCAGCGCGTCGCGCCGTCCGGCACTACTTAGCGCCTTGCTATCGATGCTTTCGCACCAGGCCATCTCCATTGGTTCCTCCAATGGGAGACCTACCCTCCCTTCGGGTCTCGCAGCTGAAACCGTTCAGTTGCGTGGGTGTAGACTACGGAGGTCCTTTCACCATAACAATGGCACGCACCAGAGGCGCAAAAACACTTAAGGCTTACCTTTGCCTGTTCGTGTGTTTTGCCACAAAGGCGATCCATGTCGAAGTCGCGTCAGACTTGTCATCGGACGCCTTCATTGCAGCCCTACGTCGATTCGTGGCACGACGTGGACGGTGTTCCCGAGTCCACAGCGACAACGGAACGAACTTTGTCGGTGCCAATCGTGAGCTGACACGATTGATGAAGAGCGCAGTAGAAGCCGAAGCCATCGAGTGGCATTTTAACCCACCAAGTGCTCCGCACTTTGGCGGATTATGGGAAAGCGGGATAAAATCCGTCAAAACCCATATGAGTCGGGTGATTGGTTCCCAAATATTGACGTTTGAGGAATTGTCCACTTTGGTTGTTCAAGTGGAAGCGCTCCTCAACTCTCGCCCATTATGTAGCGTGAGTACTGACCCCAACGACTTGCAGCCCTTGTCTCCAGGTCACTTCCTGACTCTGGAACCATTGTCGTCCCCTCCAGACCCAGACCTCTCTCACGTGCAGGTCAATCGGTTGTCTCGCTGGCAACTGGTGCAGCGAATGCAACAACAATTCTGGACACGTTGGCGGGATGAGTATCTTCATACTCTTTACCAACGGGGGAAGTGGTTTAGGGAGCGCAAATTGGAACCGATAGACATAGGAACTTTGGTTCTTGTGAAAGACGAGCTGGCCCCTCCACTAAAATGGAGGACGGGCCGTATTGAACAGTTGCACCCGGGTGCCGACGGCATTTGTAGAGTCGCATCCGTGCGCACCCCGCAGGGGCTTGTCAAGAGAGCAATGGTAAAACTATGTCCTCTTCCCAACCAGTGACCGATATGGAAAACTCTTGTAAATTTGTAAATATGTTGTTTAGTTAGATTTTGTCACTCACCCGAAAACGTAAAATCCCCCTGGGGAATTTTGGTGGGCGGTATGTTTCGTCCCAACAAGTTTAAGTATGTTTGCCCCTGGAGGTTATACAACCAATCATACATCCTCGACCAGAAGTTCCCTCCAAAGTACCCCTTGCGCCATCTCTAGGCTTAAATCACACACCCCTAATGTTTCGCGGCGATCGTAGCCGACATTGGGGCTTCGGGTACCTTCGGGGCGAAATGCAAGGTGGAAGGTGGGGAGAAAAAGTGGAGTTTCGAGAGTGAAACACATGGCTCTTCCTCTTCTCTGGTCAACCGCCAACGAGTAAGCATCGCTTTTTTCGCATCTTCGACGCCGTCGATATTGAACTGTTGCACCCGATGGAGAGCAGAACTGCTTAGTTACCATCGCATCGGTTGGCCAGAGCATCCCCGAAGACACCGTCATCGTTGAGATGCCAGAGAGGCGCCATCCAGCCATTTTGTAAGTTCCTTCATAATTTTCAAGGGGTTTATAATAATTCTTGTTGTTTCGTCAGATATGTGCGGCCAAAGTGGCCCAGGGGGAAACAACGCCGGCATCCACCAAGCATTTGTAAATAGCCAAATTGTAAATAATTCATGTAAATAAATTTGTAAATACAGTCAACGCCATCTTGTTTGCTTTAGTACTTTAGTGTAAAAATAGTCTTTGTGGTTTTCTCAATTAGTAGTGGTATAAGGAGCCTCTACACTTCATGTACGCTCCACTCTTCATCTTTATTTTTGAGAGAGAAATATTGATACCCTGCGTATAAAGCCTTAACTGAACTGTGAAGTTTCACTCGCGTAGTCAGGGTGGCAGTCTTTTCGAAAATTTTAAATGACAATAGGGGTTGAGTGATACATAATTTTAAAGCTGATTCGATTGTCCTAATAGCGGCGTTATTATTATGTTTTTGATTTGATGCAAATTTTTCAAGATAATGCCAATTTTAGTGTTTTTGGAGGGTTACAGCCCCTTCTAGGAGGCTGGCTCGAAGTTGCCGAATCCATGACGGGCCTTTCGTCCCTCTAGGAAATATATTGCAGTATGCAAACAAATGAGGTCAAGTGCCCGAAAACCGGTTTCGTTTTCGTTGGGACAACCTGTATATTTTTTTATTATCATCAACAAACATATCAAGTTGGGTATCGTTTCCAGCTCACTTCACGCTGAGCTACACAATTCTTTGTTTGAATTTTACGTTTTACTGTAAGAAGTGCAACATCCAAACGGCGTTCAGGGTGATTTCAAGTGTAAGTTCTTTGCATAATCGTGTTTCACGCCTTTGAAAGATTTGGAAACCGTAGGTACCCCACTCAGCATTTGAATGAGACAAAAATTAACATCTTGAGATAATCACAATCATTATGTTTATACTTACAACAATATCGACACTCTCCACCAGCAAGTTCTTGAGGGGTGCGTAAGTTTCCGCCGGAAAAACCCTATCTTCGTTGTACTGCACTTGGAGCCTCAAGGACCCCAAGGAATTGTCCTTGGACAATCTCGTACCGGGCGGCGTTGAGTACGTAAAGGACGGACGGTTCCTGGCCGATCTAGGTTGGAGGTAGTACCTGCAAATGGGAACATACACGATTATAATGTGAATGGATTTAATCACAACTACATGTTTGTATAATAATATTGCTACGAGCGACGATTCCCGTGTAATCTGGCTAACACGCGATATTTCTAGACTCTTCCACAGCCGCGGTGTACAAATGCGCGGAGCTTATGGACATTTCTAGAGTATATGTGATGGCATTGAAATGCATGGAAACTCCAACGCCTGATCAAGACACATCTGTCCATTTGGCGGCGGCGCCGGCTCTAGAGCACGGCAGAACTATACGCGAAATGTGTGGGATTATTCGGGAGTCGCCTGGAAAATCGTGTGCCGGGTCACTGTCGAGTTTGCTGGAAGATGATGGAAAGTTCGGAAACACTATTCGCAGGCCTATACAAGGCATCAACCGTCACAGCTCACGGGCAGTATGGAATGCGAAGTGTTAGCCAGCGGACTAAAAGCGAGTAGTAATCACAGAGATACTCCTAAGTAAATAATTGTTGGTGTGTATTTATCGTAGTACGCAGTAATAAACAGTGTGTTTTAAAACGATCGCCTCAATTATACCCGTACGCAAAATACGTAACAATATCAACACCGATGTTACTATTACCGATTGCTATGCTAAGACAGGATGTGAACAAAGCTCAACTTATCTAAATGGATTCTAAATGGATTCGAAATGCAATGGGAGTCATATACAACTTTCTTTATTTGTTCAAAACAAAGTACAAACTTGGATCACTAAAGGCATAAAAACCTTTTGTTTCAAAAGGTTCTACTTTTCCCACAGATAAATGTTAAAAATTCGGGCGGGAACGTGTGGAGTTTAAACTGGAAGACTGATGACGTAGTAAACCTGTTCTGCGCTTGCGGACCAAGTAGGTCATCGTGTAATATGCATTAACCGTTGTTGTGAGGTTGTGTCTGATAGGCGGTCTACAGTCAAATTATAACGTATGGTCCGAAAGTTTTGGGAAATTGTTCAAAGCTAATAACTTTTTCTGAAGAGTCTTGTTTTTGAACTTGATATTGCAAAAATTAACATCATATATAACAATAACAAATTCATATTCAACATACTGAAAATGGATCATTATCTTCGATGGATCTCAATTTTCTTCTGCCATGTTCCATGATTTTTTGTATCAATTTCTCAAATTCGAAATTCTCTGATGTTATTGAAAAATGTGACGACGTGATTGGTCTTCATTTGCAGCTTTCCATCCCTTGTCGTATACTATCCTGCTCAATACTTACCAAAAATCTTATATTGGTCAAACTTGCGGTACATTGGGAGGCAGGAGCTCTGAGAAATTAATCCTGCTGTTGTCCAGAGAATGATCGAACATGGCAGAAGAAAACTGAGAGCCATCAAAGATAATGGCCCATCTTCAATATGTTAAATATGAATTCGAAATTGTTTAAGATTATGCTAGTTTTTGCAATATTAAGTTACAAAATTAAAACTATCCAAAAAAAGCTATCAGCTTTTGAAAAAATTCCCAAAACTTTCGGACCATACGTTATTTATCAGTTATGATTAAAGATCACGAAAAATAAAACAACACAATGGTAGCATCTTTTTGTATACTGTGGAATTGATATGTTCATCAGCAACAGACAATTTAATTTTCTGTTTCTGGTGGCAATTCAATTATAAATCCAGCATCAGAGAACCGGGAAACGTTGCCAGAAAGTTGCCATGTCAAATTTTGTTCATGACATGGTGGTTATGTTCAAATGACATCTCCACCAGACTCAGAGTATATCCTGTTTTATCCGCTCTTATGTGGAAATGTCGTCCAAGTAATGTTTCTTTGAGGTTTAAGAGTTGCCCCAACATAAAATAATAATAATAATAAATGTTTTCCTCCTTCTTGGCTTATCAGCGCCATAGGAGTTTTTGCACCTTTAATTGATAACAGTAAATTATTACATATGAATTACAATATACGCAAATTTCTGAACAAACACAAAACATCCATGACTGACCGGGATTCGAACCCGCGCCATCCGCACCACAGACGGCAGACGACCAACTGTGCTACGGGGCCGTCAGGTTTAAGAGTTGCCCCAACATCTCCATCTCAACTTCTTCAAACCATAACTGCGCCTTCTCAATCGCAGCTCTTAAGAAATTAAGTGGCTCAATTTCAATAGGGTCAACAGCTACGAGACGAAGTGTTTCACGCCAATAGAAGGACGATGATTCGGACATTTTGCTACAGACAGAGATCATTTCAATGTACCACGGTAAAATACCGATTATTTTGGCTGATGTTCTTCTTACAAGCAAGCACGCAAGCACTTCTTGAGCAAAGTGATTCATCTTGCCCGCGTCAGGTTGACACAAGCGGGAACCTGACAACGGTCTGCAAGCAATCGGCATTTCTCCGATAAAAATTATGGACCACGTCCGCACCACGACCTCTGGGACCAAATATTTTTTCAACTGGACAGTAGTTTGTTTTATTCACTTAGGCATCGACCTACGCCAATCAAATCCTATTTTGTAATTATGTAGAAGACCCTATTATCAAAGCAGAACAGTCTGTGGATTAAATAATGATACCTACGACAAATTTATGCCAAGTTTGCAGCAGTGGTTTCAAGCGAAAGCGTCCTCTGTTGCATTCTTCAGTATAGTAGAGACCAGAAAGAAAACACAAAAGCTTTGCTAGTGGAAAAGGTGGATCAAAATAGTCTTTTGAAAAAAATCAGATAAAACAGGAGGAACAAAGCAATTTAGAGATTCTTTTGAAATTCTGCACGTTCCTAAAACACAATTTCTCTTCGTTATGTAGCGCAATAAAACAACAATAATAATAAAATGTAATTTAATAAGACAATGATGTCGTGTGTTCGACAATGTATACCTATGTGTGCGAACATAAAACAAACGAGAGCTCGCGGAACCGACTTGATGTGTGGCAATCATCAATGGTGGGCAATATATAACTCCCCATGAATCTAGGAGACGAGGATACACAAGCAGGCCTGACGAATCCATCATTGAAATGAAATTTTCCGACAGTCCGCGATCTTTTCATTCCCATTTCTCATTGTCGTATTTCATTGTGTTCGACATGGCTCACTGCGATGGTATTGTCTTTGGGATTGGGACTCTTTGTACGCTGTCGCTGGCTAATTGCTTCTCTTTTCCATCCATGCACTTTTAAAAGCGCCTTCGCCGCGGTACAAGGCTAGGAAGTGGGCTAGGCCAGGCCTCGGATGAATTATTTATCAAACGCTGGATTGCGAGGCGTCATATCACGTTTACTTGATCGTAAATCTCGGTGCATACAAATTGCATTCTTTTTTTTTTCGCACCTACTTATTTCGCAAACACAAATTTCTTGGCGTGCAAACGGGTAGATGTGAAACTGAAGAAGAGGACTTTGAAATTTCAAAAATCAACCAAGCATTGTTTTTTTTTTCAATTTTATCAGTAGTACGATAAGAATCAAGGTGAAATCAATAAGAGTGTCACGTTAATTCATTGTATTGAGTTGAATGAAAACAGTTTGATGGAATGATGAAACAAAATGTTTATTTCAGAGATAGGCCGTTCCACTATGCGGTATCGGTGAATCAATGAAATAGGTTTCGTTTTTGGGATTTTTTTTTTGAGTGCGCATGTATCTCAATTTCGTACACCGATATTGGAAATTAGCACAAGAAAATATTTTAGTGCACCTAAAACTCCACCAATAATTTACTTGAATATTATAGCTGTATTACACTACACAATTTCTTGTACAATCTGCCAAAATAGTGTCAAAAAACAATGAACTTGATTGTTTAACTGACAGGTTGTACAAGAAGTTGTACAAGAAATTGTGTAGTGTAATACAGCTATTAGATATAATTTTGGCATTGAAAGAAAATGTTTCGTTGGAATTAGGTTCAATGAACATTTGTGGAGGTGCATGAACCACGAAAATGGCAACAGTGCTCGAAACGAGCAAGCGATCGCTGCCAACTGTCACTTGCGACATGACGTTTGACATTTCTAACAATAACAGCAACAATAAATAACAATAATGAAAAAAACAAAAGCACTTGAAAACACCGCGAAAACAGCCAATATACGGAAACACCACAAATCGTAAAGAACGTTGAATGCGCAACGAGTCACTTTGACACTAATGACAGTGACAGCTAGGAACCAGTAGGGACACTAATGACAGTGACAGCTAGCAGAGTATGCAACGTTGCCATTTAAACTGACAGGTGAACGATTCTTTTGGAATTTTGGGCAATGCACAGAAGACCTTGAAAAATGGAAAAACTTTTTCGAAAACTGCATTGTTTACGAAAGAATTTACGCACGCTACGACTGGAATACTGAATAATAACATAGTTATACAAAAATCTACATTAATTTACGGATTTACCATAGACAACGCAAGCCACGGTAGTGTGTGTCGTGAATGATGTCACTCGCCATTAAGTAGTAGTGACTTTCAATAATTTTTCATTCATTCCCTCGAAAAGGTTAAATGCACAGTCAGTGTTGTTCATGATATATGTTAGTTGTTGTGTGTTATCCAACCGACACAACATTAGAAAACCGCGAAACGGAGGATTAGTCAGTACGAAGACCGTAAGGATACTCATACTCTGGAAAACATTACTCATATTGATCGATAGACTGACGAAATATCTCAGGTGATATACGACATACGTACGTCATCGTGCATACCGTTTCTCTCTGCGTACCTACGTTCCCTTTTTATATAAAATCCGGGATGGAATACCACCTGTTGTTTTCCTATATAAAACTCGCAGTATAACAGTATAGGTAGGTTACCTTTATACGTAAAAACGAAACCTACGTCCTCTAATTTTATTACTGCTGTTATGGGCGTCGTTAAATGTCATCCTACGTGTAACTAGATAGTAGGTACTACTTGCCTACTGCCATTATTCTGTGTGAGTCAGAAATCAGGAAACGTATACCTACTTTGGTGGTTATTAAAGATTCAATGAGCGGGATTGTGAAATCAATATTTTTTCATCTCTTGACATCATCTGTTTTTGTTGTATTGAAAGTTTAATAGCCACGTCCATGTGCTGAGACTGAGAAACACCAGCAAAAAATCCGTTACCTATTCGAAATCGAGTTGGCTTTGTTGCCTTTGTTCTAAAATTATAATCAATAGTGACAGTTCTAATTAAATTTACTATAGTATTTTACTATAGCATACCTATTATACAGGGTCTTGCAACTAACAGTGCAAGACCCTTTTTGCTCCGCTCATGGTAAATTTTGACACATAGCTGGATTTTAGCTCCTCCCATGGGCCCTTAGCAAAAGATGATTGTGTAGCCCTTATACAGCAAAAGCTGTCGATAATCTAGCAACCCTACATTTTTCTGTTTCATGTTCACATGTGCAGACGATTACGTGACGGAGTATGAAAGTTTAGGCGCCGAGAGCAGGGAGCCGGATTAAATCCTATAAAATAAGAAAATTGAACTAAGACCAAGTTGTCTGGCGTTGATTACAATAATTTCTATAAGCGAGAACTCGTTTACATTCCTACAATTCACCAATTGCTTTTTCCAAAATGGAGAACGGCATGCGCAACATTCTAGTGAAATGTTTCGTCTGAAGTTTGGCGACACTGTTCCAAACGACAGATGAATGGGAAATCAGATGTCAGATCGATGTACAATTATTGTACAAAGCACAAGCATTATAAGCTGCACACCACACCATATTCTCGCAACTAACAATGTCGAGAACAATGTACTGTGTCACAAAGCAAATAACTCTAATAACCTTCATGCACATAAAGTGAGCTTATTTCATTTTTTGACATGTTGCTCTGGTACATTTCAGGTATTTTTAATGCCTCAATTTTCAGCCACTGACTTGGAAATGCGTCACGTGAGCCACTATTGGGGCCAATCATCTGGCATGAATTTGATTTAAACTTGAGTGCGAGACTTGTCACGCATACCGTTCCAAATTCCACCAATAAAGTTATTGGTGAATTCGTATCCTGAATGTAAATCAATACAGTGTGTTTGTTTCGAGTGTTCGTAGGTATACGAACAGCGTATTATTGTCTAGTGTGAATACCCTGAATACTTTGAATACCTGTCTAGGCATAAAGGTCATGAAGGATATTCATCAATATTTCTCCAATAAATCATTATAAATCCAAAAGTAGTTACCTAATCACTACACGGATCAACCAATCCGCAACAAGACACCATCAGTGTCAGTGAAGAACCCCAATCCTTCCCTGGAGTCGCATCAATACTCGTACCGATATCCAGTCGCTGAACAGCTATTCTGAGCTATTACGATATTTGCTTCAACGTCGGTCAGTTTTATTTATTTTTCTTGACTTTGTAGGTTATGGTTATGTTCAACGTCAATGCTAAAATCAAGAATATCAAACTGTCAACGGTGTGACGTCATTTAGACATTATTCCATCAACACCACAAAGACTTCATTGGATTAGACTTGGACATGCTCTATTGGAACACCTGGATACTAATTTGAAAATAACAAAATAAATGTTCAGGAACAGTTATAAGCGTATGTTTCGATACTCCTGTTGGTTAACCAGAGTCTTGTTTTACATGAAAAACTGAGCAAAGTATTGGGTGACAAGGTGAGCTGTCAGAAAATAGTAAACCATACATACACCTGTCAACCGAAACGACCGGTCTCGGAGGGCGGCAAGCAAATGTCAACTGTCATTCATGTGTCACTATCAAACGGTTGAACATAAAAACGTAGTTTTTTTCTTCAATTTAGAATTTGGAACATCGCTCGGGACTGGAGCACCTTGAAAATCCCTAAAATCCAGTATAATTTAGATTCTTGAAACAACTGAAAATTTCGATAGTTTTGAGAATTTGTCATCTTGAGAGCCTCCAGGATTGAAAAGTGCCAAGATCTCCAGAAAAATTGAGATCCTTAAAAAGTAACTTTGGACAATGTAAATCGCTCCCCGGGAGAGGGATGACTTTTGAAAGCTATTTCTAGAAGCAAAAACAAAAAATCCCAAGTCGGCATGCGACTTTTTGAAAAGGCGGTAGACGCTATTTCTGTTTTCAAAATTTCAAGAAGGAACCTAAAATTTTCACAAATTCGAGAATAAATGACGAAATTTTTGGAAAATGGATTATAATTTCGATTTTAATTTTTCCGACCCCACTAATAGAAGGGAAAGTATTGTAATCGTACTGAATTTTTCTTACCGACGGATATAATCGTTTACTGGCGAATCCGGATGGACAACATTCCAACATTCCATTAAAATATCACAATTTACAGTACTGCAACGAGCGACGGTTCCCGTGCATTCTGGTAAACACGCGATATTTATAGGCGTGTAGTGTAGAAATACGCGGAGCTCTGGACATTTCTAGAGTGTGCGTGATGGCACTGATGGCATGGAGATTGGAGACCAAACGCCTGATCAAGACACATCTGTTCATTTGGCGGCGGCGCCGGCTCTAGAGCACGGCAGAATTATGCGCGAGGTGTGTGGGATTGTTCGGGAGTCGCCTAGAAAATCGTATGCCGGGTCACTGTCGAGTTTGCCGGAAGATGATGGAAAGTTCGGGAACACTAATCGGAGGCCTATACAGGGTGTTTCAGCGATGATAGCAAAAAATTCAACTGTGGGTAGATCTCGTGAAAATATGACGAAAACCTACATACCATTTTGCAAAGTTTGGCCTGGTGACGAAGATACAGCCCTTCAAAGTTCACTTTTTTCGGATCTCAAAAATTTCAAACTCAGGAATGTTTTGACGAAATCAACTCAGATTTACCATAGACTGGTTTGTCGAAACTTTCTACCGACCTGCCTGATTTTGAAAGGATCCAGCCAGTAGTATAGAAGTTACGAGGGTCAGTAATTTAGAAGCATCCGAAGAAAAAATGACTTAAGGTGATCCCCCACAGTTTCTACGCTACTGGTTGGATTCTTTCAAAATTTGGCAGGTTGATAGATAATGTTGATAAACCAGCTTATGCTGAATTTAAGATATTTTTGTCAAAATGTCCTTGAGTTACATTTTCGAAACTGGAATTTTGGAAATCCGTTTAAAGTGAACTTTCAAGGGCTGTATCGTCGTCATTAGCCCTAGCTTTGCAAAATGGTATACAGGGTGGGCAAAAAAAAAATGGCACTAAAGTTTTTTCTTTGTAAAATTTTTATTTCTCTTCCGATTTCGACGATCTTGGTATCAATGGATAGCCAAAAGAATAGGCTCAAACTCCAATTTTCAAAATGGCCGCTTTTACAGAATCCAAGATGGCGGACGCAGTTAAAAACAGGTCAACTGAATCTCAATTTTTTATTGGGAATTGTGGAAATGAGAAAGCCGATGGTACATACCAATAGAATAGGCTATTGGCAACATTCTAAGACCAAAATAAAAAAAAAATCGGCCGACGGGTTGCAAAGAAATAGCAAATTGAAGAACGGCCTGTTTGGCGTTTACAAAGCGCGAGCAGTGAGAACATCATTTCGGTATTTGCACTGCTAGATCTCTGTTTTGAGTGCGATATTATCGTGTTGGATGTCACTGGATAGCCAATGAAATGGGCTTCAAACACCGGAGTTCAAAATGTCCGCTATTCGAAAATCCAAGATGGCAGTTGAAAATAGGCCATTGAAGAGCTCGTTTTTTTTTTGGGAATTGAGAATTGTAAAAATAAGAAAGTCAATGATACATCTCGATAGAATAGGCTCTTGCGAGGGCTCTTGGCAACATTTCAAGACAAAAATAAAGAAAAATCTGCTGACGGGTTGCAAAAGAATGGAGAATTAGAACCACCACTCAAAATTGGAATTCGGGGAAATTCTCCCCAATACTGGAGTACTCATTCTCGCAGCTCCTCAATGTCTCTGAACTGATTACGTTCATTGTTATGTGAGCGCTGAATAAAATAGAACCACACGAGGTAATCTCAGGGAATAAGTTCCGGGCTACAAGGTGGCTAGCTTTTTGACTCGGTGAAATTAATTTGTGCCACCATTTCTCTCGTAGTCAATAGTTGAAGCTGCTGTATGGGCAGGTGCTCCATCCTAAAGGGATACACTGGTTGGTAAGTTATTCTGTCCAGATCAGAAACATATTTCCTACAATATACAAGCCAAACTGATGCAGACCTATCCAAACATCTAAATCTTGAATGTTCTTATACAAAAATTGATCAAGTACCAAGTACCTACGTACCAGCTATATTTGCCACCTGCCTTGTGGTCTACTGGTTCCAGGTTTATTTTCCGGACTAATTTTTATTTTATTTTTTACTTGTTTTGAACTGCATCCGCCATCTTGGATTCTGGAAATGCGGCCATTTTGAACTTTGGACTTTAAAGCCTATTCTCTTGACTATCCATTGATACTAAGATCGACGAAATCGGAAGAGAAATGAAAATTTTATAAGAGAAAAGTTTTAGTGCAATTTTTTTTTGCCCACCCGGTATAGGTTTTCATCGTATTTTGACGAGATCTATTCACAGCTGAATTTTTTGCTATCATCTTTGAAGCACCCTGTATAAGGCATCAACCGTCAGCTCACGAGCAGTATTGAATTGGAATGGAAGTGGTAGCGAGCGGATAAAAGCGAAGTACCTGCGAGATTTCCAAGTAGATAATTGTTGGCGTGTATTTATTGTAGTACGCAGTGATAAACAGTGTGTGTTTTAAAACGATCGTCTCAATTATATTCGAACCCGTACGCGAAATACGTAACAGTACCAACAATCCCTGATGTTCGTTGGTGTGATGGCTTGCTTCAAGTATGTGGCTTGCTTACCACCCAACGTCGAGCCTAACCGCGTTTTCAAACTAGCTTGAAACCTGACCAGTCTGATTAAGCTCATTTTGGCACCAACCACACACCAATGAGCACTTGGCGAAACCAACCACATTGTTCGCCATAGCGAATGGGGACCTCAAAACGATTAAGACCAATTCCAGAGTGATGTCTGCCTGTCTCTATTTGATCCGATTGAGTTGAAATTTGGTTTATAGGCATAGTTTCGCTAGAATGTGCTCATCACTCATTAGTTGTCATCAAATGACAGAAGCTATAGGTACTACAGGGTGTAACAAGTACTGCGGAAGATTTCAGGGGGTGATTCCTGAGACCATTCTAAGAAAAAAAGTTCATATGAACATATGGGTCTGAAAATGCTTACTCGCTGAGTTATAGCTCCTTAAAGTTGGGACCCTGAAGAAGGTTTTTATTTATTATCTCCGCAATTTTCACCCGGGGAGGGTGGGGTAAAAATTACCCTAACTTTTTTGAATTTCATTTTTCCAAATTTCGATGTGAAATTGTGGAATATTGAAGCTTTCTACAGAAAAAAGATACTCTCGTTCAACTTCGATAAGATACACCGTTTTCTTGAAACGGGAGAAAAATCCATTCCAACATTTCAATGAATTGCCCTGAAATTAAGTATTGCAGAACGCCATTTTTTGCCCACATGTCAATGAAAACAAGTTGATTCCCGGTTCAAGATAAGCGACAAACTTCTTGATAACAGTGATAAATTGAGCTGATCTTTCTCAAGGCAACCCAAATTTTGACCAAAATAAAACTTGAAAAATTTGGCATTCTATGGCGTTCACTGAAATGTTGAAATCGATTTTACTAGATCAGGTGTGCTCTAGAATGCACGCTAGAATGCCGCTCGTAACATTAGTGCCAACGTTTCTTTGTTGAAATTATATGAGAAATCTGTCGTTAGCTCCTCGTCTATCACGGGTAATAATACTTTCAAATAAGCATTTTACTTCGCCTCATCTTAGTTTGTAACAAAACTGAGATGAGTTGACTGAGATGATGACTGATGGCGTTGAAAAAGAAATAAAGAGTGATCGAATAAATTTCTCCTCAAAGTAGGCCTCGGTCTCCTAGATAGCCACGTTTTTCCGCCAGATTTTCAGGAATCATAGGCGACTTGAGGAGAAATGTATTCGATCACTCGTTACAAATCATTTGTATCGGTTCTGTCAAAGTGACCAGCTCTGTCAAAGTGATAGATGATATTTATTTATGCCATACCTAGTGGACAGGGAGATGGTGCCTCAAAACTTACGTCATAAGGTACATGATTTTAACCCTGTAGGTCAAATGTGCGTTGATAAGGTTGTTGAAAATTTGCTTTTCTTACATGTCAGACCGATGGCTTTACCCTGGTATGAGCCTGTCAATTTTCGAAAAAATGGCCAAAAATTTACGTCATAAGGTACATGAATGAAACCAACTGGATTTTGTGTGGGACATCCCCTTGATCGGAAATCTGGTCGTAAGACAAAAATTTTGGGGGCTTTCGGTCCATAAGACAAGTTTGATATTTTCAAAAAAGGACCAAAGTTCATCAATTTTTCCACAGGCGTTTTGTTGACTAACTCGCCAAGTGTGATATATATTTATAATCATGTTTTCATATTAAAATACAGGGTGTACGATTTGAGAAAAAATTTTCGATGTTGCACCCTGTAAGCGATGTACCATGAAAAATTTTTGTGGACAGATTCGAAACCTGCGTAAAAAAAATGTGAGAATCGTTTTTCATTCCTGAAATTATGCCAAAGGAGAAGTCTCCAGGAGGAGGTAAATTTTGGCTTTTTTTGAAAATTTCAAACTTGTCTTATGGACTGAGAGCCCCCAAAAATGTTGCTTATGACCCGATTTTTGATTGAGGGAATGTTCTCACACAAAAGCCCGTTGGTTTCATTCATGTACCTTATGACATAAATGTTCGACATTTTTCGAAAATTGACAAGCCTATACCAGCCTAAAGCCCCCGGTCTGACATGTAAGACAAAGAAATTTTCAACAACCTTATCAACGCACATTAGACCTACAGGGTTAAAATCATGTACCTTATGACGTAAGTTTTGAGGCACCAGCTCCCTGTCCATGGGTTATGTTAAATTTTTGGCTTTTCCTGAGTTTTTGATTTTTTGTGTGTAAAAATTGAAAACCTTTGGTTGTTTTACTCGTTTTTTCATGACCATCTTAGCATCTGGCCACGATGATCACACTGAGGTAAAGTGCAGGGCTGAGGCGTTGAGTTTGAATCACCCTGTACTGTTTCGTTCAAGTACCTACGTGGGTTGGTTGAACTTTCATGAATTTTGCAGTGTTTACAAAAGACATGGACAGATAGCCGGAGGATTGGGATACCGAACATTCCGAACAAAATCAAATCAGGCAGAGACGAAATGGAAACGTGCGTGGGACACTCACCAGGCGCTCCTGTGGGCCGCGTTCTGCTGCTGCATTCCGCTGAGCTGCACCCTGACCTCCCCGAGGAACACGCCGCCCCCCATGCCGGGGGCGTCGTGCATCAGCGACACGTTCAACTCGCACACTTCGGCGTCCATGAGGGCGGCATTAACGCCGCCGCCCCCGCCGTCGGCGGCGCACAGCCCGCCCCCCTGGCCGCCGTCCTTGTCCCTGCCCTCGAAGGCGTCGAACGTGAGCACCTCGTCGAACTGCGGACACGTCGTTTTTTTTCGCACTTTCGTCCGTTTCGACACGCGCTTGCCGTTGGTGAAGGTGACGCAGGCGACGGCGAAGGGATCGCAGGCGCCGTTCTTCAGCGTCAGGTCGAGGCACTCGACCACCTGGACCGACAGGCGGTGGCACGGCACCGAGGAGCCCTTGTGGTGGACCAGGCCGAACTTGAGCTCGATGTTGGCCTTGCCCTGCACCTCCGAGTCGGCGTCCACCGGCCGGATGGCGAACCAGTGGTCCTTGTTGTTGTACGAGGACAGCTCTTCGCGCTTGATGGCCACCTTGCCGAGGGCCTTGTTCTGTTTGAGGTGCTTGTCGCGGTCGAACACGTAGATGGAGATGTAGCGGAAGTCACGAGGCACCTCGAACTGGAACTCTTCGCCGAAAAACGGGCTGCAACAAACAAAACGGAAAGCCGTTATTTTTCTGGCGAAAATAAAGTCCGGGGCGGTACTACCGCAGTAGTTACATACTAAATATTTTACCGGGTGATCATTTGAAAACTATCCACCTGCAATAGCTTCCGATTCCTAGTGAAAATGTCTTCGAGGAAAAACAGGTCGATTTTTATTTCGAGGGAGACATCTAAAACATACATTATCGAATTTCTATCTTCAGGCCCCTCGCCCCCACCCTCCCCAACTTTGAAATTTCAAATGACACTACCTACTTTGCGATACATCAAATTCAACAGAATTAAATACTCTTTCTGAACAAATATTTTTAAAAATTTTCAACCTCACCCCTCTTTCCCCCTAAATTCTCTGAGTGTCCAATTAAATATTCTTGACCTCTCAGTTCTCTTTAATGCAGTCAACGTCATCCTGCACAGCATCGGAATAAAATTTTCTATGAAAAAAGTGCCACCCAAATTCACCCCTTCGCTCCCCCCTCCTCACTTTAAAAATCTATAAATGACAATACCTACTTTGTGATACATCAAATTGAAGGAAATTGAATTCTCTACCTGAACACAATTTTTTCGAAACTTTTAAAACTCTCCGTTTTACTACTAAAATACTCCAAATGTCCAATTAAATGGGGGAAGGGTTGAAAATTTCAAAAAAATCATTTTTATAGAGAAAATTTAATTTTCTAATTTGATGTATCACAAAGTGAATTTTAAAGTTGAGGTGGGGGAGAGCAATGGGGTCAATTTGGGTGGCACTTTTTCCACCAAAAAATCTCTTCTTTGGTGCTATTCAGGATGATACTGACTAAACTAAAGAGAATTGAGGCTTCCAGAATATTGAAAGGGACACTCAGAGAATTTTTAGGGAGAAGGATGGTGAAGTTGAAATTTTTGAAAATATCTTTTCCAAAAAGAGATTTAAATTTTCTTCAATTTGATGTATCGCAAGGTAGGTAGTGGATTTTAAATTTTATTTTTGGGATGGGTGGGGGCGAGAGGGCTGAATATAGAAATTTGCCAATGTATGTTTTAGATGCCCCCCTCGATATAAAAATCGACCAGTTTTTGCTCGAAGAAATGCTTGACTAGGAAATGGGAGTTGTTGCAGGTGGATAGTTTTCAAATGATCACCCGGTATAGTTCTTCTACATGAACCGTCAATCGAGTGACCTAAGAAATTTTGTTTTTAAGTTTCGAATCTGAACTCTAGAAAAATTCACCAAAACCTTGCGGTTTGATGTGTAAGGACTATATGTACAGGGTGTTTCGGTGACCTTGCATAAGGCGTCGGGAGGTGATTCCTTTAAAAAAAAATTAACCGAAAACTAGAAGTACAATTTTTTCATTAAGGTTGACGTCCCAAAATGTTGTTTTTCTTACGATTCGATTGCTATCAGTGCTTTGAAAGTAAAAATGAAGTAAACAGGTATCTGAAATTGGATTTTCTAGTCGAATAGCTATTTTGGTTTTTTGTTGCTGAACATTTTCCGAAGAAATTTCCATATTTTTTTGAAAAAAAAGTATAAAAAATAGCTATTGAACTGGTCAATTCAATTTCAGAAATACCTCTTTTTGCATTTGGAGCATTGGCAGGGCCGAAGCCGCTGAAGAAAAACTCTATCTCTATCTCTTCTTCACTCATGATATGTCACGGTCTCTCTATTCGCCCAAATGTCAGAGGTAAGAGCACTAGGAGCATCAAATTTGGGAAAGAAAAGTTTTTTCACAGTGCAGTTGTACAGGGTGATCCACCGAGGTCCCTCCCCCCGTTAGGATTTTCCCCGTTGGAATAAATTGGCAGGGCAAAACAATTTCCGTAAAACTTTTCCCGTAGAATTCAAATTTGAACACCAAAATTTTCTGTATTTTGCAGGATACGGAGTGTTTCAGAAAAACATTCAGATTTTTTTGACACCCTGTATGTAAGTATTGGAAATGGTGTGGTTTCTTTTTTTGGGCCCAAATAATAATATGTTTATTTTCAAACTTCTCACCTCAGATTTTTTGGCATCAATTTTTTTTTTCAGGAAAACGCTGGAACAGGTCGATTTTTATTTTATATTGCCAAATTTTTATCTTCAGCTCCTCGCCCCCACCATACCCTACTTTGAAATTTCAAATAGCGTTACCTCTTGTCTGATACACCAAATTGAAGGTATTGAAATTCTCATTCTGACACGCATATTTGACATTTTTCTAGACCACTTCCAGAGTCCTCCTCAAAATTTTCTCATTGTTAATTCGAAGAAAAACTCCCTCCAGTAACCCCGGTTCTTGAAAATAGATTTTCTAGCAAAAATAAGTCGATTATCATTTCGAAAAGGACATGCCAACACGTATTGCCACATTTTATCTTCGCATCCTTTGTCCCCAACCCACCCAACTTTAAAGGAATTAATGGATGAGTTTGAATTTTTTTTAATATACAGAGTGTTTTAGCGATGATGGCAAAAATTTCAACTGTGAGTAATCTCGTCAAAATACGATGAAAAACTGTATACCATTTCGCAAAGTTCGGCCTAATGACGAAGGTCCTTAAAAGTTCTTAGGGCTTTTTTTGGATTTCAAAAATTTGTAACTTAGGAATGTTCCCACAAAATCAGCCTAAATTCAGCAAGATCTGGTTTATCAACATTATCTATCAACTCGCCAAATTTTGAAAGAATCCAACCAGTAGCGTAGAAATTATGGGGGGTCATCTTGAGTCAACTTTTCTTCGGATGCTTCTAAATTATTGACCCTCGCAACTCCGACACCACTTGCTGGATTCTTTCAAAATTTGGCGGGTCGGTAGATAGATCCGACAAATCAGTCTATGGTAAATTTGAGTTGATTTCGTCAAAACGTTGCTGAGTTACAAATTTTTGAAATCCGAGAAAAGTGAACTTTGAAGTGAAGTGAAGGGCTGTTCAGAATTTTTTCCTTTCGTAACTCTTGGGCAAATGACTGAAATTTATTTCGTAACTTTCTACCTTTACAACTCCTTTAGGAAGCACTCCAGAGAAAAATGTTACTCTTTTCGACAATTTTTTCTAAGAGAAATCACCTTCCGAAGTTTTAGGCAAAATCACCGAAACACGCTGTATTAATGGCGAAACAGATGAGATATAATCTGATAAAAATTGATCAAAATATGTTTTTCCATCACATTTTTGAACAAAATAGGTACCTGATACACCAAGATAAACCTAAACTTACGGATGGATTTGGTTGAAAAAAACTCGAACTTTGAAGAATGCCTACAATAAATTTGTGCCGAGAAACCCGGGACAGCCTGTATTTTCCCAAGTTTTTCCTAGATATTTCTTCAGAAAACTGCAGCAATCACGACTAATACAATGTTCCTATTCTCAAGCGGCATTTCATAGAGCTCATTAGATATTATTGCACACCAACCTGAAAACCATAAGCAATAAGGTACGTGAGTAGGTACAATAAACAAAACAAACACAACATTTCCAGTTTCCACGGTCCTGAGAAAATTTCCCAAATGACAAAGAAAATATCAGGCACACCTTTTCCTTCATTACCTACAGCTTTTTCTTACGTAATTGAAATAATTTTATTATTTCTGACAGGCAACTTACTTTGCTTCCTCACATACACAAAAAGAGCTTCTGGGGCAACCTCAATTTTTTCCTTCCCCGACATTTCCATCCCTAATCTCATATTAATAAAGGTGACGGGTACATAAAGCTACAGGTCAATAGGCGTGTACCTTAAAACCATTGATTTTACTGCAGAGAAAGGCAGATATTGAAATTAATACACAGCTGGCTTTATTGACACGGCAATTGCTTTTTTGCCGTTCAGTTTTTGAATTATTCAAACAGTCTAATTGCGTAGCACAATATTTAAACAAAGGAAGTGGACACTGGACACCAACCCCGCAACAAACAGGAACTTCCAACAAAATAATAAATAATATGATCGATTCACGGTATAGAGTTTATCTAAATTGAGTCAGCAAGCCTAATGGGATATTGCAAGGTCTTTGAATTTCCAGAAATTAATCCGGTTGCGATGTTTGGGTATAATTAGGTGTTGGTTTACCTACTGAGAGTGTTTTGATTGGCAAACGTTTGCATTTTTGCATAATACCGAGCAACACGGGTTTTTGCAGCTCGTGCAAGTTCTTTTGAAACTGAAAATAGTTTTTTTCTGAATCACCGGCAGCATAGGAGCAAACAGAGGCAGAGTGCTTCCGGTGGTGGGGTTTTTACGGTCAAATTGATGGACAAACCGCAAAATTTTGGATGCTTGGATTTTTCTGGTGTGTTGAATAATTGATCTAAATATAATGTTGAAAATGAATGTTGCTGTGCAAAATTTCGACAAACGGGAGTCAAAATTAGATTATTTCTGGTCAAAAATGTGTCCAACAGCTTTCCAAAAAAGTAAAAAAAAAACAGAAGGATGAAATTTGAACTGTGGGAATGAGTAGGGAAGGTCCATAGAATTAGGACTAAGCACTTGAGAGAAAGATTCGATATTTTCATGTATATCTGTTTGTCTTGAATCATAATTTTCTTTTTTCAGGTAGAGACCGCTTTTGCTCTCAAATGCTACTTGTTGCCACTTAGAAACTTGGAAAATATGAATGTAAGATTTTCTGGTCAAGATGAAGAATCAACCTCCAACCTTAGAAAGTTGGTTTAGAAAGGTTTAGAAAGTTACTCTCAGTCAATAAATTGCTCAAATTAAGCTTATTGGAAAGTCACCAAGTATAACTCGATCTGCACAGAAATCCCTGTTTTACCAAATCCACAAACTGGGACTTTTTGGGGAAAAACAAAAGTGACTAAGCTAACAAATTGCGGTGAGTAATTACGGGTATGGTACTGGGTACGGACGAAGTGAATTTTTTTGATTTGGCTTTGTTCTTTTACCGTCAAAAATATACAATTTTGGAAAAACAATGAATAATATATTGGTCGCGAAACTATCTGAGATCAAGAAAATGCAAATATGCTAACCTTTCCGTCATCATATCTTTGGATGCTGTGTTTAATTTTTTTTTGAAGTACACGTAGAGCTTTTGATTGTGTAAAAGCGGTTAAGAATCAATTTTCATAAATTTATTCATACACAAGGTAACATTTTCATCGGATATGGATGCATCATCCTTGACAGCACCCGAGAAACTTTTTTTTTATGCAAATTTCCATACAGAGTGTTGGGTACCGGTTATTACAAATTTTGAGGCATGATTCTATGATTTCTCTATTGAAATGAAATCGAAAAATACAAAAACTCATAGTCCTAAAATGTTTTCTCAAAAAGATACAGGGTGTTGGAGTTGACTTTTAAAATCTTTTCTCGCCGTAACTTTGGACCCGTTCAACCGATTTTAATCAAATGTCAACCAAAGTTTACTAAAATAAGTCTCTCTCAAAAAATAACAACGCGTTCCATCAAACATTTTCCAGGGGTGAAGATAATAGAGGCTACCCCCCTTCACCCCTATTTTTATTTTCCTAGTTAATCCTAGAAAATCCTAGGATTAAAAAGTTACTTCTGCAAATTTTTAATTTTAAAGCAGGGTGCAAAAAAATCGTGATTTATATGTACAAATCACGTGTGTATGTTGAGAATAAGTATTTTTGCAACACTTTTGAGCCACCTGATGGTATAAGTACGTACCTATTTATAGAACTGAACTTTTCTCACGGAAAGAATTCTAGAATGAATTAGCAAACTTTAATTCAATAAAAAAAATAAGTGGGTATAGTGGGTAAGTACCTGAACGAACATCTATTTCCTTTTTATTTTGATTTGAGGTTTGATAACCCTAGATAAAATTAAAAAACAATTATTGTTGTCCGTCTTTCATTTGTTGAAATATTTGTGTTTATTCTACCTATGATAAAACTATATGGGGAAAATCAAGTACATTTTGACCTGGCAGTAGTACCTACATGGTGAGTTCCAACTTCTATGTTATTGAATTTAAACTGGAAAGAGACGATTCTTTAATAATGTTTTGACGACTCACATCAGGAGTAAGTCATGTCATCAGACTGACATCGTCAAAAAAAACCTATCTGTCGCCTGACAAGAGCTACTGAAACGCTTTTCAGCCAGCTAAAAAGTCGCAGCTAGCTGCCAAAAACAAATATTCGATGCCACTGTGAAGCCCAAGTGGTCAGTGGAAGGAAACCACGATCGACGTCTCTACAGGGCGCAGCAGACCCGCCGAACGCCGGCTCACAAAGACACAAACCACCCACACTTCCAACGGCCAATTACTCGGCCCAGAACCCATCGAAAAAACCTGACAGTCAGCTTTCGACAGTCGGTAGAAACTTGCGAAACTCAACAAAGTTTCTGATGAGAAACGCAAGGATATGTCAACCCCTCGACACCTCAAGTGACTTTCGACAGATTTGAGTTGTCGATAACTTGCTGTCTGAGCAAATTGATTCTCAAGGGCTTGATTTTCAAGATACTGTGTACTGCAAAGATACTAGATGCATACTAGCCTCTTTTTCAATGAAAGGAAAACAAACGACAGAACGAATTTGAAATATTGGGTCCCTACTCGAGTACGTCACATTTATCATTATCAGTATCCACATTAAGGCAGAATGTTTACACCTGCTCTCCATCTTGAATACCTAATTTTAATGCCGTTAACATGAGGAATTGAAGTTTTTGATCGCTCGTTATCTATAGTTACACTTCCAGCACTAGTCCTCATCCTGTTTGTTTCAAGGTGTGAGCAGGTATCAAACCAAAGGAAATTGCAAAAATCGTCAGAATTGAAATGTTGAAATACCTTGTGGGTAGGTGCATACGAGGTGCAGTTGATCGTAAAATGTTTGGTACGATTGTGAAATATCTTGGAGTTATTCATATTTGCTTGTGATCCGAAAAAATATTTTGCTCCCAGAACTTACCCGGAAGCTCTTGAATGAAGCAAGTCGTCTCTTAAGATCACAAACAGAATGTGAGTAATTTTAATTAAAATATTCGGTACGTATTTCACAATCGTACCAAATATTTTGCGATCAACTGTATTTACTATTCACCTTGAAATTCGATGGTGAAAGACAAAGAAACAGGCAGTTATATTTTTTTTCAGCAAAAACATGAACGATAAAATTTTTTCAAGATTCAATTATTAAACTAGAGTTTTATTTAGCATGTTTGTTTTTAGTTTTGTGAATTGTTAAATGCGGCGCCTCGATCAAAAACAAAAAGAGCTTTGATTCAATGAATAATTGGAAAAGCTCTCTCGAATTAAAGGTAGGGATCCTCAGTCATGATGGTCATTAACATCGACATCAGCGCTGCATTTAGCACAAAAGTCGCAGCACCCTTTGAAATTTTAATCCCTACTTTTGCCCGGCACCTCCGCCAAAACTACCTTCCAACGATTTCAGGTTACGCGCTTTCAACAGCTCCGCACAACTATCGACGTGACCTTATTTCATCGCTTCGACATTAAAATAGGTAACCGAGTGGGTAACTAAATATATGGACATTTTCCTCATTTTTTTTTCAACATGCTTTTTCTCTCGCTAATTATTATTGCCCTGTTAATCACTGCGAGAAAATTCACAAATTGAGGGGTACACTCGGCAACAAAAGTAGCGCCCACTTGATTCATGACAAAGACGACTATTCGCTTGGCCTGCTCCACCGCAGTAGGTAGGTATGTACTCCAGATGAATATAGCAATGCCGCCCTTCTAGAGTACTAAGTAGACAAACTTGGCGTTAGGTCGACGGCCTTTTGTGTTCTTTCTACAATTACTTGATTCAAGATCCCAATCAAATAAATGTGCTATTTTGTGTTTTGGTTTAAAAAACAAAAAAGCTCGACAACAGTTCTATGGCCAGTAATAGTGGTGCAAATTGGCAAGTCCGGCTCTTGTCGGCATTCAAATATTGTTAAACGTTTCAATAGTTTATTGGACGGCAATACAGGGTGTAACCGATCGACTGTAAAAAAAAGTATACAACGTTGTTGGGATTGGGAAAAGATATATCAGTGACAAAAAAATGTTACAAAACATTTGTGGCTTCTCCTGGCTAAGGAATTACCATCCAAAGAAGTGGAACACTTGCAACTCTGCACAGCCAAAAAAAAAGGTGTGAATTCGTAAATTCTACTACTACCTACCACGGTAGAGCAGGCCAAACAGTTGTCTTTGTCATTGATCAAATGGGCGCTATTCTTGCTGCCGAGTGTACCAAGAATGTGAAAATGTCTTTGGAAAACACCGAATCCTACCGACTTGATACCCAAACCGAGACCCACACAGTTTGTTTATACGATATTTGTAATTTTAGAAATTCAAGTTTTCTGTAAATACGGGGAGTGTTCTCAACGAATCGTTTCATACTTGACTGTTTTCCAAGTTTACGCCATTTCCCTCTTTTAGTCAAGTTTCTATCTCAGTATTTTCTTCCTCGTACAGTTGTAGTGTCACATTTTCAATAACTCCTTCTTGCAGATTTTTCAGCAAAATCAGCTTTTTAAATTCGATAAAAATATCCCAAAGCCTGCATTTGGGGCGAGATTTGCCCCTTTATCAAGAACTTCTTCTTGTCATTCAAACTGGAATTTAAACACTGAAGTACGTCCAGATGAACCGTGATTCGAGTGATCTGCTCAATTTTTTGGTATAGTATTGCAACTTCCCGACTTTTTACCTGATGTGAAACTGGCTTGTTCAAAAATCAAGTTGAATTGTCTGTCGTCCTGTCAAAAAGTTGAAATCTTTGAGAAATTGCCTCGGAAATTGCCCGTTTCATGCGTAGAAATGCGACTCGGGGGTCGCAGAGACGTGTTACCGTCGTTTTAACACCAGAACAGCACGGAGCTCTTGACACCAACTCGTCTCGCGCATGCTCCAAAATAGGAAAAAATAACAAATTGAAAGTTGATCACAATAACTTCGGTCAAATACGCAGCGTTGAACGGCCGAGCTCTTTTGAATTAGAATTAACAACTTGTCACACGTGATTCCTGCTGATAATAATTTTTCAGAGCTTGACGCGTCTTTTTGACTGGAGCAGGCGACAGGGCCGGTGCTTCCACTGCGACAATTCCTTTGGAGCGGCGGCATCACATGTTTAGGTTGGAGGGTCGAAAAATCGATATCGTTCCAAGAAGTTGGACGCATTTTCTCAACCGTCAAATGTCAAAGGCTATTTTGATATCTTTGTTAATTGACGAAAACTGAACACAGGCCGAAAAATTACGCTACTTTCCAATGAAATGGGGGGAAAAACAGTAGAATTCACGCCCGTCAAAAATGTTGCGTCCATCTATAGCGGAAATGTGCAAAATATGAGTCTCAAAAGGGACCAGAACGATTATCGCCAGTGCAACCAAGAGTTCACTGGGAATTTTTTTAGTACATTCAGAAACAAAATTCCTCAGGTCACTTGAATACGCGGTTCCGCTGGAAGTAGTGAAATGATTTTTCAGTGGCATTTCTTCGAGCATTTCTCAGAAGTTTAAAAGGACCCTCAATTTTTTACGGCTTTTCATTTTAACGGATTTATTAAAAAAAAATTTGGCCAATTCTACTTTTCCCACCCCACACTAATGGAAACTTTGGAAAGTATGATCGTGCTGAAAACCATTGCGTCTGATGTAAATTTGACGTTGGTATGTCAGAATCTCGGTCAGAATTCATCAGACGCTGTTGTTTTTCATGACGTTATTCTCAAGAAAATCCGAATTAACTGCTAAAACATCAACTTTTGTTTTCGCCTACAACATCAACAAAATTTGATCTTAATTTCTCGAAGATTTATATTCTAAAACAAGCAACAAATTCTCATTATCAAATTAGGTACTTTGAACATGTATTCTTTCCTATAAACTTATGAAATCAGCTATGTGAACTGAAGTCAGAGCTCTTTGAAGCATGGGTAAAGTTGGGAGAGCCCCCCATTCTTCTTGTATGGCACTTCCCAACTCCTTATCCCATTTGGCGGTCTTCACAAATCCAACATTCTCATCTAGAAAGTGTGTTCCAAATGTGCTCAATGGGATTGCGGTCTGGCGACAGTGTAGGCCATTTCATCCTTCTGATCAATAATATTTTGGAGTATGATGCCTCGACGTGTTCGATTCATCTCGGTATCATACCGATCTGGGTGCGAGCGAGCTTTCCCATATCGATAACTCCGCCTGCATATACATATACAGGTCACTGTCAATGAATGACAGGAAATTTTGATGTAACGATTTTGACTCTTGATAGCTCATTTTGAAGCCCTGGAAAAACTATATTCAAAGCATGTGAAAGTTATGACGTATCTGTCAAATGATAAAGAATGTCAAAGTTCAAAACTTTACCATTTATTTATTCATTCAAAATATATGTGATGGATTGGAACCAAATTTGGCAGGAAGCAACACAACAAAAGAGTCAAATTAAGTCTGCAGTTGCAGTAAGTCACCATGTTCCACTCGAGCGTTATGAATTTTCAAAATTTCTTCTAGCCGTTGACACCCGAGAGGGTCTCTCGCCCGTTTTATGACCAGGACGACTCGCTTCTGATGCAGGACTCCACTCAAAAATCCATTCCTGCTCGGGGATCAACTTTTTTAGGAAAATTCCAACTGATATCGAAAGCAGATTGGATTGGGCGTCGTGCAGACCCATTTTTAAAATCGAAACGGTTCCGGTTTTCCGACGGTAATTTTTTCAAAATAAAATTTGCACATTCCGTGGATTTGAAAAAAATGCAGTGCAAACTTCGACATGCGGTGGGCCGGTGGGCCCCATGAAATATCCATTTTAGGTGGAGACATGCTGCGAATGAAAGTTGGAGAAAAGATTGAATTAATTTTCGGAGGAAAAATTTTCAAAATCAACCAATGGTTGCCGAGTTTTCTTCTCTGGAAAAACTGCAAATTTTCCAACTTTTTATCCCGTGAACAGATTTTCACCATTTTTATTAAACAAGAGGTATCTGGTTCTTGAACATTTTCCAACAATCCTTTTTCAATTCCTCGGTTGAAACCGGCCTGGGTTTTTGAGACCGGACTTGAATGATGGAGCTTAAAGTGAAGCCCTAACTGACGATTAGGGTTGCAACTTTTCATGAAAAGTTGAAATCGATGAAATGTTCGGAAAAGTTGGGAAAGTTCGAAAAGTTCGAAAAGTTGGAAAAGTTGAGTTTTTAGTTCACCAAAGTAATGTATAAGGTTTCAAATCATGTAAATATTGTTCATCTACCTTGCATTAAAAGAAATTGGTTTATTACATTGAAAAGGTTGTTGTTGAAGTTGACATTTCAGAATCTTCCATCAAGGTAACTTTTGAACTGCAAAATCGATATTGTTCAAGTTTTAAATCAAGTTCACTAAAATAAGTCTCTATCAGACGATAACATGTTTCATAAAAAATGTTCAGGGGTGTAGATAATGGGAGGTGCCCTCTCCTTTCCTCCCCTATTTTCAATCTTCTTAGCCTTAGCTATTTCAAGAGGCTGGGATTTGGTGATTCGATGTTGTTTTAATATTTGCAAAGATTGCTTAATTTGGATCCAAAAGAGACCTAAATTAACGAATCATGTTTTTTTCACAAATTACAATGGAAACGATTCAAGACTGCGGAGAATGGGGGACTCGGAAATAGATGTGACTGGATATACTTTTAGTCATCAAAAAGAGTAATTAAGAGTATTTTCTGAAAATTTTCAAAAAATATATCCATTGCAATAATTCGCTGGTAAGAAAGATTTTCTCGATATTTTTTTTCAAAGGGTTGGTAACAATAGGGAAACTTAAGTGTGTTTCTATGTCTGTATTTTTCAAATATATTGTGATGCCACTCTAACATTTTTTGAGATTTCAATCCAACATTATTTGTTTAGTTTTCAGTATATGTATTTGTGACGTCACAAATTATTTCTAAAACACGCATTACGGCCGCAATTTTGGGAATTTAGGTAAAATAAAAAATACGAGAACATCATTTTTAGCCATACTATCGATTAAACCAATAAAAAAATTGTCAAGTACCCCATTGCCTGCGCTTCCAACTCTTCCAATTTTTCTAACTTTTCCGACTTTTCATTCGTACTAGCGAACTTTTCCAACTTTTCCAACTTTTCCAACTTTTCAACCGAACTTTTCCTGGGTCGCAACACTACTGACGACAGAATAAGATGGTTTGGAATAAGATTTGAGTTTTTTCCCGGAAAATTCAAATTTTCCAAAGCACAATTTACAATTTCCTGCAAAATAATTTTCAATTTTTCTAAGGGCCGGTATTCTCATCTCTGGATAACTTTATCTGAAAGGTAAATACCATGGATACAATTGTTAAAATAATTGTTTCCACGGTATTTGCCTTCCAGTTTAGGTACAGGTACAGAGAGAGGTACAGCTACTAAAGTTTAGGGTTACCTGGCAGTAATTTGATATCAAAATACCGACCCTAATTCAAACTTCGACGAAAATGTTCCATAGGTTCTAGGATACTTGTCTTCAAAGATGTTGCAGGAAGGATTCTACAATGAGAAGTCCCCCGTTTCTTGGTGATAACTCTTTAAAAAAAAACGGCCATGTACCTATTAAATTTTCTACGTCTCTCAAAATAATAGGACAGATTATAATTTTTTCATTTTTCAAAAAATGTCTCAGCAACGTTTCAGAAACTTTTCTAGTAATTTAGGGCTATTCGGCTTCAAAAAAAAAGTGGGGTGATTCAAACGAAAAAAAGGTCAACAGAATTTATTGCGGTCCCATCAAAATCTCTAGATTTCTTTACCTTAAGTTTTGAGGGAGAAATATCAATACCCTGCGAATATAACCTCGCAACATGAAAAAAGGTGGAAGAGCCTCCCATTCTTGGACGGCATTGCCCATGCCCAGGTCCCCAATCCCATGTGCTCCAAATGTGCTCCATTGGATTGCGGTCTGGCGACAGTGTAGGCCATTTTATCCCCCCAGTCAATAATATTTTACGGCGTATGTCTCGACGACCTCAAGAAGGGCTAGAGGCTAGAGGTCCACTCATTATCAAGTTGTTATTCTTCAAGATTCCCAATTTATTATTGCCTCAATTTGCTGCGATCAAAGGCGGGAAAAGATCTAGTTTTTTTGTAGCTTTGAATTTTTGTGGATCTTGTTGAAAAAATTATATCTTTCGACGAAAGTGGAAGAATAGGGCCAAAAATTGAAAAAACATACATAGGTAATACCTGACGCTATGAAGATCTCTAAATGCAAGCTACATGTGACCTATTTACATCGTGTGACCAGCTACCTGTTTACATCGTGTACTTCAGCAAACTTGATGGAAAAATCTTGAAAAATCATGTTTTTACTTATTATTTTGTAAAATCAATAGCAACATGACTAACTAATGCAATTATGCGTATTCATAAAAAAAATCTAATTGATTTTGGTTTGGTAGTTCTTTTCAATTTTACCTTTAATAAACACGTTCGTCTACTAAATTTAGTTAAGAAGTGTGGGGTATCTACCAAGAACATCTATCTTTTCTGGGTTTCATGATATCTACGCCAGATGTTTCACAGCTTCTGCATGTTTTCCTGGACATACCCTCCAAGAGACTATAAATATTATTTTGAGCTCAATTTCAAGTTTTGATTTCTTATCAAGAATTTTGACAAATTTGTTTTGTTAGTTCAATTACAATAATCTATTTCTATTTCTAGTCAATTTCAAAATGTTATCCCAATGAGCGCGAATTGAGTTTTTTCACGATAATAAAATTTAAGAGAGCTTGGTGCCACCAACTACTCTGGTATGTTATTTATTTTATAGCAAAAACATTTCAAACTGGTCAAAATACTGGTTCAAAATCTACCAAAGTTCTCCAAGTTGACCTGTAGTTGTTCACTATGAATGCTTCATGAATGACCATTCCAACATACAGTTTATAATTTGGACATTATCGTTCATAAAATTTATACGGAATTGCGGCGCCTCCGCCATTTTGCAATTTAAAAAAAAACATTAAATTTCACTTGAGAATCGGTTTTTCTAGAAATTTGTAAATACATATTACTATGTTGATGACTTTATTACGCAACATTTGCCTAATGTGAATTCAAATCAGCTGCTCATTTTCAAAATTATTGTACCTCCGAGTATGTGTTAGTTACAAAAGTCACGAGTGTCAAGACTCTGAAATTTTTGAAACCTGTTGCAGTTTGCCTATACAGAGTAACCAACCGAATTATCATCACTGAATGTTGACAGTGGAATTCTGCACTTTCTAACATAATTTAAGTTACTCGGCGGCGCCTCCACCAAAATGCACGTATAACGAGAATTTTCTAAAGGTCTCGATTTTGCTAAGAATGCGTATTTATGACTGAAATCATATTGACACCGTTCCTATTACTAATATTCAGCACTATTCTCTTATTAAAAGCTGGAGTTTTCGCTATGCGTGCGCGGCGCCTCCACCAAAACTGCACCGAAAACCATTTCGCATGGCGCAACGTCAGTTTTCAGCGGACAACGACGGCTCTGACAGAATTAGGTCAAACTTTCAAGAACTCGACAATCGCCGCGTATGATGACCCTATTTCGCATTTCCTCACGTGAACATTTTCCTTTTCCCCTCGTCCTCACACTATAATCACCAAAACACTGATTCACTGCAGCTGCGGGCGTGCAAGATCTTCTTTGGGGTGTGAGACACTCACTTGAGGGTTTTCTCCACCGTCTTGGTCCTGTAGATCTCCTCCTGGTCCAGCGACAGCGTGCAGTAAACGTCCCTGGTGAAGGAGCTCGCGTTCGATCTGGCAAGCAAATGTTTGGCCTCTCCTGCGAACAAAAGAATCGGTTCAATCAGTGCCATCCTGTCATTTTCGACCTGTTCGCGAGGTAATTGCTACCACCTGTGTGGCAAAGGCATCGCGGGCACCGTATCCGGAAGTGCGGTTCCCGGGTTTACGATTTTATTTTTCGTTCGCCGGGCCGAAGGGCCGAAAGGCCGGGGCTTTCGGTGCGGAAAGGGGGTGGACGGGAGGTCGGTTTATGGCTTACCGATTTTGATTTTGAGCCGTTCCTCGACTCTGACAGCGATGCCCTCGTCGGCCGCCATGTTTCTCTCTCATGGTACGCACTGTTGTGGTAAAAATGAATGGGTCGCCCAGAGCCGACGAGCCGATGCGCCAAACATGTCGCGTGTAGAGAAGGCTGCGGAACAACGGAACCTCAGAACTGTACAGTTTTGTTTCACGCACCCACACACGCACACCGCACAAATAAATAAAATATAAACGAAAAATCACACAGAGTGCCGATCGCGGAAACTTTGCACCAGTTCGATTTCGAGCACCAGGAGGCCAAGCAGGCTGCGGTTATGCCGAGTGGTGGTGAGCTCTGAAGAAGAAAGATGCCGCCTGGAAACGATGGAATTTTCTTCGGGTAGCACGTGCGTTTTTTTCGGCGGCGGCGGCGGCAGTTCCCCCCCGGAGGAATTGATGAATGGGATGGTGGAAGTGATGATGCGTCTACCGCGTCGACGTACCGCACTGCATGTGGCGGCTGGCTGCTGGCATGATCAGGGCTGGCCGGGGCAAATCGTTACGTTAGGAAGTGGCACACACCAACACACACAACTCGACGAGGAGGCATATGCTCAGGCCAGCGAGTCGCTCCGAGTACGCATTCTCCGACTAGCTGCCGGTGGCATGAATGAACGGAACGAACAACTCATACTCTCTCTCAACGGACACGACATACAGGATCACCCGAAAATCAAGCGCGCGTAGACGTCAACTTTGACGCTGCTTCAGAAAACGATCGTTTGGAAAACGATCGTCAGAAAGCACTTCGACTTGACTGGACGGCACTGAAAACTTATTACCGTGACCTGACTTGACTTCTTTGTTGTTTTCTAACATGCGGCATCTGTCCGTTTTGGCGGAGGTGCCGTATCCCCGCTCGTTGGTGATGGCCCGCGAAATGTGTAGGATTTTTCGGGAGTCGTCCCGAAATCGTATGCCGGGTCGTATACACTGTGGAATCTGCTGGAGAACGCATGGAACATTCGAGATGAATTCGTCGGACCTCAGGGTGGTCCCCAGGTTTTAGTCAACAAACTTTGCACGCAGTGTCGGACCGGTCCACCGGGCAACCGGGCAAATGCCCGGTAGGCCAATCTCCAGTCTGAAGGCGAAATTGTCCACATTTAGAAAAAGTTGCACTTTGATGTTTTTTTTTTTAATCCAAATTTTCAATTTTGTATCAAAGTCTGGTCCACTTTTGTTTGGCAATATCATGCATTGATTATTTCTTAGCAGTCACTAGTCGTGGAATGACAAGATTATATGTATGAGGCTCCCGCAGTTGGTTTGTTTCATCTGCCATCTAGTCGTGCTCTTTCTTTACCGTCTATGTACAATTTACAACTTTAGCCACATGCAGAAATCATCGACAAATTCGCAAGTAGATCAGTACCTTTGAAATCAAAACTGTTGATGATAGTGCGGCGGTTAGTCAAACCTACCTTGCATTTTATTCTAGAGCATTCAGACTTGGCACAGTTGCAGTACATACCTCCGCCCTTCTTTTAAGAAGTGGAAACAAAGTTGTTACCCCGGAAAAGCAGCGGGTTGCCTACTTAACACGGGTTGATTTCAAAACCTCAACAAATCGTCCGTTTTGGTGACTTCTATGGACGAGGATCGGTCCCCCACTTGGCATTTACTAGTTCAAGGCATATGTCGACCTTGGCGATGGGTCGTGGAAGCGGGTTGTCTACCTTCCAGGAGCACAAACAAATAATACCGGAATCATAGTGTTTCTATCACCATTTCCAATAACTCAGTTATTTTTCAAGATATTCGGATGAAATTCGGTAAAACTTTAGAGCATAAAGTCAGGAAGAGAATGCCGTGTGCTGTCACCGTCCTTGCCTGCTATATTCAAAAATACGACAGTCAACTGTTTTCCTCCTTATGGCCGCCATCTTGAATCCATCCATTATTGAATAACTGGAAAATCAATTGGCAATTCACATCATTGTCTTAAGGTAATACCATATACGGTAATACAGATGCAAAAATAACTATACCCAGTGAGCAATTTCTTTTTAATTGATCAAAAAGAGCTGTAGGACCGTTGGACACATTTTCACGAGTTTCACAGAGCTTTGGCGCTTACCATGGTCAAAATGACCATTGGATAGATGAAGGAGGGTGTTTAAAATTATCCTCTATCTTTTTCGAAAAGGGATACAAAACCATTTTGATTCAAGTTCAGTCTTTCCTGAAATAGCCTGAAAATATTCTGAAAACATTGGTAGTTCACTATAAAATTTCATACTTTTAAAAAGCCGGGATTATTGTCCATTCAAAAGGATATACTCACTGGGAATGATTATTTTTGCACTAAGATTATTGCCTATGACCATTATCATCAGTACAGATAATTCATCACTTATTCAATGATGGGTGACTTCAATATGGCGGCCATGATGAGAAAAAGAGTTGACTGTCATATTTTCGAAGATAGTGGACAGGGACAATAGCAACAAACGGCATTTCATTCTTGACTTTACTCTTAAAGGGACTACCGAATTTCACTGAAATATCTTAGGAAATCACCTCGGAGATAACTGATTTTTTGTAAAATGTGAATTTCCATGAAACTGACCACTAATTTCAGGATTCCACAGAAACAGCTGAAGATATGGAGATGCGGTTTATTTAATCCTTACAAACGTCAAATTGTGAATTTATGTTGTGACTTTCATGACCCCAACTTTTTTGGTTTAGGGGTTGGAATTTTTTAATTATCGAACACCCTGTATACGACGTCTGCAAGGAGACTCACCGTGACATCACCTCTTAAAAGTTGCTCAGGGGCCCAATGAATATTTTGTGACAAGTCTTATCGCTTGATCATTCTTTGCAAAGTTGTAGCCCCGTAACGTCCGGACTAACTGTGATTCCGATGATTTCTGTTTGTGCCCCTGAAAGATAGGCAACCCGCTGCCACAACTCATCGCCAAGGTCGATTTATGCCCATAACTAGTAAATGTCAAGTGGAGGACCAATCCCGGCCCATGAAAGTCACCGAAACGAACGATTTGTTGAGGTTTTGAAATCTACCCCTGTTAGGTAGACAATTCGCTATACTGCTGCTCTCCCGGGTTGGCAACCTTGTTTCCACTTCTTAAAAGTAAGCTGGGAGTATATACCACAACTCTGCCAAGTTTGAATGCTCTAGAATAAAATGCAAGGTAGGTCTCAAAATCGTCCACTAACCGCCGCACTATGAGCTTATATGCAAAAATCCGGCTGGGTTTCATTTTTGTTCGCTATTATTTCTTCAATTCCTGGCCTAATGTTGGAATAATGTTACGAGTGGCGATTCTGGATAGCACGCGATCTTTCTAGACTCTTCCCGTTAGATCGCAGTGTACTAGTGCGGAGCGTTCTGGTGTGTTCCGGAGCGCGCGTGAAAGGTTTTTCCCGTACAACTGTATGGAGACTTCAACAGTGGGTCAAGCTACATCTGTTCATTTTGGCGGAAGTGCCGGTTCTACAGCATACGGATGTGCAAGATTTTTCGGGAGAATGCATGAAACATTCGAGATGAATCAGTCGGACCTTTATAAGGCATCAATCGTCGCCTCACGAGCAGTTATGAATTGGAATGCAAAGGGATAGCGATCGGATTAAAAGCGAGTAGTAATCACAGCGATATTCCAAAGTAAATAATTGTTGGCGTGTATTTATTGTAGTAAGCAGTAATATACAGTGTGTGTTTTAAAACGATCGTCTCAATCATATTCGAACCCGTACGCGAAATACGTAACAATAATAAATATTTTTCTTTCCTCCGTTGTTTTCTTCATCGTAGTGTATTTCAAGCGAAAGTTCAGAGTTTGAAGAAATCTATAGACAATTTGGTCAGCGTCTTTTTTTTTTGTTTTTAGCATTACATATTATTATTAAAAAAGTCGCCTGCGGCGCTAACTGGGGGCCGGGCCCCTCTGACTCCCCCCTTCGGTTTCGAGGCCACTTTCATTCTTTGCCCGGTAAGCCATACCAGTCCGATGCTGTTTGCACGTAGTTGCAGTGGTACACGTGAAAATCAGAACCATATGGCAATTCTGTATACAGCAATGCCGCTCTACATGGTGATATTGTATGACCATTCAAGTGATTTGACCCGAGGGTCCACTTTTTTCTTCCATCAGGATCGAAGAAGAAATTTCATCTTTTCGATTCACCAACGTTACAGCAAGAAGATGGTAGTCATTTTTGACTAATTTTGGGTCGTAGAAGTAAAAAAAGTTATCATTTTCACGATCTCGTGCTGTGCAGAGGAAGAGCGTGGTCAATTAATGAAAATAAATGACGTATTTTTTTATGCTGTTGAATATTTCACACTGCTATAATGTTGTGTATGCTTCCTGATGATAAAGTAGGTAGTTAATCAGGGCTCAAAATTCTCTGTCACGAATAACTTTGATCCAAAATCGTCGTCGGTTCTTCTCATGTTCCTTCTTCTGGCATTCTCTTATTGGGAAGGAAGACTTACTTCTTCCTTTGCTGAAAAACAAAACCGAAGATGTAATAGCTAGTGTCAAATACTTTCTGATCGGACTTTGATCTGGTTTCCTCAAGTTCCTGGGGTTCATGAGCAGTTCAGCAAAAGAAACTTTGTCGTTAGCAAGACTACGCGCCCTTTCTTAGCTGTCGCGCAATAATTGATCTTTTGATCAATTGAT
This sequence comes from Anaspis maculata, assembly GCA_949128115.1. Classification (NCBI taxonomy): domain Eukaryota; kingdom Metazoa; phylum Arthropoda; class Insecta; order Coleoptera; family Scraptiidae; genus Anaspis; species Anaspis maculata. The sequence continues at coordinate 77,894,146 of OX421964.1, read as the reverse complement.
CAATTGAAACTCACTAACGGAGCAATAGAGATGTTAAAGATAACGGTGGGGCCATTGGATTAACTCAAGACCCGGCTAGTTTGCGATGAAGATGTTGTTTGGCGGGCCTAGAAATTTGTAGGCTCCTGGATGAGTTCGTAGGACCTGAAGACGCGAGCGAAACAAAAAAAAACACCACGAACAATATTTGGCTCACCAGAAAACATTCCAGACAAAGTTCTTATTTCTGAAGCACATAGTTTTGAATACTCTAGGAAACCGTTCATGGAACGCATCCCAGATCTCATTGCTTTGGACACTCAGCTTATTGTGGAGCCATCGGGAGTAGATGCTTTGTTAAAATCTGAAGAAAATAGTGTGAAACAGTAGGTATTCTTCTTCCGTGAATGGGAGATTCATAGAACAGACTAAATCTCTGTATGATCCTATTCCTAAGAACCGCACTGTCATCTTTGCCATCACTAAAAAGAGAGATCACAAAGTCGTCCAAGACCTCAAGGGAGGCCTACAACTATCAGCGTCTTTTTATAGTGACGATGTCCCGTAAACTGGCCCTGTACGCCTTTTTCTTTCACGAAAACCAACAATGCCTTTCATCCCTAGCTCTGAACAACCATATTACGACTATGAGACCTGACACAAGGAACGCAGAACTTCTAGAAGATAGCTATCAGCATCAGCTCAATCCCTGATTCCTGTGATTGTATCATCCATAACGTGGCAGCACTGGTACACAAACATCCACCACCATCAAGGCGATCAAGAACCTTCCAAGAGTATTTCTCTATAGCGTTCTTGCCGCAGGTTTGTTGCCGGAAAACTGGCCGGATTTCCTGCGAAACTTGAGGAATAAAGAGGAACTATTGGGGCGCTTTTCACCTAGACGATACAAATACCACTAGACGACACAGTCATGTTACATAGTTTAGCACAAAATTTTAGGTGATCCAATGAACGGCACAGAACCGAGTAAGAACACGTAGATGAAAAGCACTGTTTGGCACCCCGCACATGCGTAAATGGCAGGTGTACCAAACGTGGGACTAGGTGGAAAGCACTGATTCACGTTTCTGGATCGACTGATCGTCACCATTTTTCCAACAGTTCTTGTGGGAACCAACGTTGGCCATGAGATTGTATGTTCAGTAATAATATATAACAAGTGGTATGATTATCATCGACTAGTCCTGGACCAAAGCGCCTACTGCGGTGCTATTTTCTCAAAAACTTTTCCGAAGCTTTCTCTACATAGTCTAGCATAAGTGTTGGCTAATTTGGAACTATTCACATAGCTCACCACAGGTCAAAGTTTTTGTGTTCTTTTTGCACTTCTTTTGATCTTCATGATCCGCAAAGGTGATGGTCGGAAACAAAGAAAAAGTCGCATGGCAGGCTTTCAGTAATTATCGGATGAGGCAACGGTGAAAGAATTTCCACTTCATCTATTACGGTCTCAAAGATATGAACGGTTGAACTTGAAGAACGGAGGCTATCTAAATGTCCGGAAAAGTGAAAAATGAGGTCCTGGGGGCCCAACGGTCCAAATTTTGAGGTAGCGACAATAATTTTTGTAATCAGCGACGTCAAAATACCCTAGAAAGTTTTTTTGCCGAACTGTTACATGAAATTCTTCTTGCATCGTTCGGAGAGCGATTTATGAAATTTGGTCCTAGTCAACTTCTCGCCACGGCATGAAATCTTGAAAATAATGAGATTATAGATTTCTACGACTCAAAATTAGTCAAAAACGACTACCATCTTGTTTCTGTAGTGTTACTGGAAACAGAGTTGAAATTTGAATGCCATCTTGGAAAAGAGACCACCATCTTCGATCCTAATGGTAGAAAAAAATGGCCCCTCGGGTCAAATCACGTGAATGGGTATTGGCGAAAATCAGCGGCCACCAGAATGCGCTGAACGCAGTCAAACATGGTGGCCCAAGTGGCCTTGACAAGTAGGTACCCAGCGCACAGCCCAGCGCACAGCCCAGCGCCGTAGCGCAGTAGCACTCGACAGTTGACAGTACCTACTCCAAATCATAAGAATATTGACAGTTTTGACAGTTGAAAAATAATTAAATTTTTTTGTCTTCCTTGTTTTCCACATCGTCGTGAATGTGAGCGAGTGATTGTTGTAGTTTGACTTGAATTACTGCGTTAGTATACGCCGATGGACACAATGCACAATGCAGCAGCAAAAAACGATACGTAAGTTGGTGAAATGCTGGCCGAAAAATGCAATCTCTGAATGCTTATTTTACATTACAGGTGTTGAGTTGTGTGAGCCCCTTGCACACAAGGTGGAAATACTAAGCCCCCACAAGACAAGGCATAGGTACAACAGGACGCATCACGAAAATGTGCCAACAATTAGGTACCGTTTAGGCCAGAAAGATGAACATTCTTTTGGAGTAATCGTACGACTCATACAATGACTGTAAAGTGAAATTTCAGTAGCTAATAAGCATTTACCGCTGTCTAGAATAATAAAAATCATAGTTTATCAATAATAATTGAGTATTCTTCAATTATAAGTTTAATCATAGCTCATCGGTTGATGTTAGTGTTTCTACAATGGAAAATATTTTCATAACGATTAAGTTGTTCTAAATCTGAACTGATGAGGCGAGTGACGGATACTGATTTGCAGGCCAGTGGTATCTTCTCTCAATACCGCTGGCGTTGATCTCCAGGCTCTCCGTCTGCTCTCACTGGCTTATCGGAGATGGCTTCACGAGTTCACAACACTGTTCTAACAACTGGTCCAGAGAACCCAACCTCCAAATGGTTTTCAATTATCCATTTATGAGACATAACAAAGCACAAGAGTCTCAGTCACAGTGAGCCCCAGTCACCCCACACACGATTAAATGACCTGCCTCAATCACTTCTTCGCACTTTGTCGAGAGGGGGCTGATTTGGTCACCAACATGACCATAAATATTGAGCAAATGAATCTGTATTATCGGCATTTTCTAAAACAAAAATAAGTTGGAGATACTGCCACAGAATAGCTATATACTCTAAGCTATATACAGAAGCGTGACTAGAAAAGGATATCAAAAATTAGAGTGGGATAAAAAAATTGACCAGAAGGCGGTCCTTGAGTGCTACTCGGCAGTATTCGGTATAGTTTCGTTACCTTCCGTGTTATGTGGGCAATCCTATTGGGCACTGAGCGAGAGATGGGCACAGCGATGAGGACGCGCGAAGCGTTTGAAATGGCCAAGTAGACTGGGAATATTTGGCATTTGATTTTTCATGTCACTCTGACATTTCGATTTTCGAAAACATTTTCTTCGGCATTTTCAAAACATTTTCACCATGAACGATGCAGAACAGGTGAAGCTGAAAAGGAAATGGGGCGTTGCATGTTCGTACAAAGATTCCGGCTACAGATTCTATTCTGAAAGTGACAGTGAAGACTGAGACCCTTTATCGCCGGTTCTTTCGATTTCCGAAAGACACAGCAATGTAAGTACCTACATACATACACAATTGTACAGTTTCTACATTCGTATTATTTCACCAAAAATTCACATTAATTCTGCTTCTTGGCGTGTGTTATGTTATCTTGCACGTATTTGATTTATTTTTGTTTCAGGTGTAAAATTTTGATCGAGAACAGTGGTCGTGATGGACTTCATTTCAATGGATGGACTTCGATGGATTTCATTGGCAAGATAAACCAACTTCCATCTACAAGCAGTGGTTGTTTCACAAGTGTTTCCGACGAAGGATCGAGTTCTTGTGGAGACATAATATGTGACCAGCCAGCAGTTGAAAAAACCTAAAATACTGCAGAATATTTGAGGTAGGTACCTAATCAAAGATGAAATAAGAATTTTTCATAGCAATAAAAAGGTTTCAGTTTCTGAGATGATCGGTGACTTAGATGGACAGAGAGAAAAGCCGCCGCAGATGTCTCCAGCTCAAACTGAGACTTCCGAAACAAGAGAGTCTTCAGCTCAGACTCAAACTCCTCGAAGCTTTGAGGCAGAACTCATCAAGAAAAGTCACGCTGTTGGGAAAAAATGTCCATCTCCAAAAAGAAAATGCGGCTTTGAAGAAAGAGATCGAGGAGAATTTTAGGAAAAGTAGTCAAGATTCGGACATGAATCCAGTTTCAATTTTTGTGTTACAAACTTTTAAATTCCGAATTATCCAAGTTAGCCGAAGTGCAATAAGTCAATCCATTGAAAAGAAATTGCTATGGCCGACGTTAGCTTGATGAATTCAAAAAGTTTGCTTTGTTATTATATTTTTTGGGCCCCAAATGTTACAAGCTCTTGAAAAAAAGCACTTGTTCTGCCATCAAAAACTGTTTTAGAAAAATATGTCAAACAGGTTCATATGGTTTTCCACTGGAGTTGATGAAAATTTCTTTGACTTTTTGTAACTGAAAGTCGACAAAATGGACATAGCAGATACAGCTTGCACACTTTTTTGTATTATACTGTTAATTGGTCTTCATTATAATAAACCATTCTACACTTGTTCCTTTACTTTTTTAATTACACCTACTTACGGCTGTGATGAAAAAAAAATTCGCACGGCTTCTTTGAAAAATTAGCTGAACTCACTTTCGATACATAATAACTTTTTTGATGCAGTCCCAATGGAGATTATTGGGGCAGAAACAGTCTAGAATACCCCAATCAAAGGTAATTTCCATTGAAACTGGTTTAAAAAGCAAAAAGTGACATTTAATCAATGAAAAAAAGAAAACCAACTGTGAGACCTTCAGCAAAGAAAAGGGAATGATGAATAATAATAATAATTCACCCCACTTCTCATTCTGCTGCATTTTTTTACGCCCACCTCTACGAAAATTTACCAACAAAATGGCGCAAGGTCACCGGTAACCAAGGCAAAAGATGAAAGGGACCGCCACGAGTGATGCTTCTGTATACAGGGTGGTCCAGGTTTTAGTCGACAAACTTTGCAGGCTGATAGAGGATGAAAAAAGAAGTCTACTCACCCCAAAAAGTACATATCTAAAATGCATATTAAAAAAGTTACAGGCCTTCAAAGTTGTAGAAAAAAATAGTTTTTTTCTTGATAACTTTTGAACAGCTCCACCGATTTCGTTCAAATTTTGCACATATGGTAAACAAATACGTCCCCAGTGATTTCTTGAAAAAAATTCTGTCAGAGTGACGCAGTGCTGTAGATATGAGAGGGTACTAACACTCTCACCCTCCTATTTTCTACGCCACTGGATATTTTGGAAAGCCGTTAAAAGTATTGAATTCCACGTTCAATTCTAAAGAGAAAATTGGCGTGGCACTGCTACATTTGGAGCAGCGGTTTCGGAGATATTCGTGTCTGAAGGTTCAAAAACACCGAATTACGCAAATGTTTAAAAAATCGAGCAAGCTTTGATCCATTCACTTTCAACTTTTTTTTTTCAAATAAAAGTTTATTGATCCATAATTTAGCTCATAAGAAATTGAGAATTGGCTGTGAAAACTCATAATTTCATGAAAAAATAAATATTCAATAGGTACCTATTCACTTACTGATGGTTGGGAAGTTTAGTAAGTACAAGAACCAAGGGCCCTTTGTTTCTTATTGGTCATGTTACTGAAATTATAAATTTTCACAACCAATTTTCAGTTTCTTATGAGCTGAATCATGGATCAATAAACTTAAAATTGAAAAAAAAAGTTGAAAGTGATGGATCAAAGCTTGCTCGAATTTTTAAACATTTGCGTAATTCGGTGTTTTTGAACCTTCAAACACAAATATCTCCGAAACCGCTGCTCCAAATGTAGCAATGATACGCCAATTTTATCTTCAGAATTGAACGCGGAATTCAATACTTTTAACGGTTTTCCAAAATATCCAGTGGCGTAGAAAGTAGGAGGGTAAGAGGGTTAGTATCCCCCCAAATCTAAGGCACTGCCTCATTCTGACAGAATTTTTTTCAAGAAATCACTGGGAACGTGTTTGTTAACCATATGTGCAAAATTTGAGCAAAATCGGTCAAGCTGTTCAAAAGTTATCATGAAAAAAATTTTTTTTTATGCAACTTTGAAGGCCTGTAACTTTTTTAATATGCATTTTGGATATGTACTTTTTGGGGTGAGTCAACTTCTTTTTTTATCCTCTATCAGCCTGCAAAGTTTGTCGACTAAAACCTGGACCACCCTGTATAGCTATTCTGTGATACTGCAACGAAATTCCATTCCCAACGAACCCCCAGTTCTTGGCCCACTGTTACGAGTTCGTGACTGTTACGCTTTCACTGACAGCTATCACTGTTGACAGCTGTTGTGATGTAAATGCGCACTGCGTTTACTACCTATTTGTCAAGGCCTCTTGGGCCACCATGTTTTATTGCGTACAGCGCCACCACGCGGAAAAGATTTTCGCCAATAAACTTTCATCATGCAAAGCGGCATTGCTGTAGACAAAAATGAAACGTCTTTTCACGTACCAATGCAACTAAGGCTGATAGAGGATAAAAAAAGAAGTCGACTCACCCCAAAAAGTACATATCCAAAATGCATATTATGAATGTTACAGGCCTTCAAAATTAAAGAAAAAAATTGTTTTTTTCTTGATAACTTTTGAACAGCTTGACCGTTTTTGACCGGTTAACAAACACGTCCCCAGTGATTTCTTGAAAAAAATTCTGTTAGAATGACGCAGTGCCGTAAATATGAGGGGTACTAACCCTCTTAACCCCCTACTTTCTACGCCACTGGATATTTTGGAAAACCGTTAAAAGTATTGAATTCGACGTTCAATTCTGAAGAGAACATTGACGTGTCATTGCTACATTTGGAGCAGCGGTTTCGGAGTTATTTGTGTTTAAAGGTTCAAAAACACCGAATTACGCAAATGTTTCAAAATTCGAGCAAGCTTTGATCCATCAACTTTCAACTTTTTTTTCAATTTAAAGTTTATTGATCCATAATTTAGCTCATGAGAAATTGAAAATTGGCTGTGAAAATTCCTAATGTCAGTAACGTGACCAATAAGAAACAAAGGGCCCTTTGGTTCTTGATCTTACTTAACTTCCCAACTATCAGTAAGTGAATAGGTACCTATTGAATATTCAATTGTTGCTGAAATTATGAATTTTCACAACCAATTTTCAATTTCTCATGAGCTAAATCATGAATCAATAAACTTTCAATTGGAAAAAAAGTTGAAAGTTAATGGATCAAAGCTTGCTCGAATTTTGAAACATTAGCGCAATTCGGTGTTTTTGAACCTTCAAACACAAATATCTCCGAAACCGCTGCTCCAAATGTAGCAATGACAATTTTCTCTTCAGAATCGAACGCCGAATTCAATACTTTTAACGGTTTTCCAAAATATCCAGTGGCGTAGAAAGTAGGGGGGTAAGAGGGTTAGTACCCCCCATATCTACGGCACTGCGTTATTCTGACAGTTTTTTTTCCGAAATCGGTCAAGCTGTTCAAAAGTTACCGAGAAAAAACATTTTTTTGAACCGAGGTTTGAGACGCGATCCCGGCCAGTTTCCACAGCATCAGCCAAACATCACACCGGTTTGGCAAGACCCTTTCTCAAATCCGCGGGACAAAACTGTCCGTGTAAATACTACAAAAATAAAGGTGTTGGATAAACCTTTCCAATTTCACCTGTTAGGTTTTATCTATGGAGGCGGTACGTTTCCGACTCAAATTTGACAGGTCAAAATAAAATTTTCAGAAGTGACAGACAGTGTTTACATCATGTGCAAAGTATTCGGTAACTAAAAAAGATTTATTTGTTCAAAAAAAAAATAGAATAGTGCGATCTCAAAAACCAGAGCTGATACAATGAAACCAATGACATATTTGGATCCAGCAACCCAAAATTACCCTAGTTCAGGTGAAAAATTAGATGCACCATTTTTTTTAAATTCTGTGTAGGATTGTAGGCCTGTGTTATTAGTTTACTAAAGTATGTTCACTTGTACCATGATTCTAGTCGGCTGTGAGATTTTGTTTTCAAGTTTTCAAATCTGAAATATACAAAATCCCGAGGAAAATCTCCAAAACTTTGCGGTTGGCTGCTCTGGCTTCATTTAGCGTTCGTCGTTCGGACCACTTTTGGAACACATTGCTTACGCATTTCCTCTGCAGATAGACGGAATATTTTTGCGGGACATGATATCTGACGCTTTTTTCTATTTTATTGGAAAATGTAGTAATTTTTCGATCTGTTTTTAATTTACGCCAATGAACAAATAAATCAAAGCAGCTTTGACATTTGCTCACAGGTGTCAAAAATATTTCTAACCTCTCGAAGCCGGTTCACCGGTTGATTCAAACTGAAAAAAATACTGGGCCTTCGTCCAAAAAAAGGAGTCCCATGGTATCATCAATCCTTTCACCTTTTGCAGTCAAAAAAACACGCCGAATCATGAAAAACTATTGGCAAGACAAGGAACACTCCAGCAGGCCTGCTGTTGCAGCAGGATTTACGTGTAAAAAGTTTAATCAACCGAATTTCAAAAAAACCCAGCCGGTCAAAGTTGCGTATTGGACTAAAATTCATGTGAGTACCTTCAGTTTTCAATTTGCTTTCGTTTTGAACCTTGGCGGAACGAGTTTTTGTCGGCCTTGAATGACCGCCGTCAAGATGACTTAAACTGAAGGCGGACCCGTAGGGTTCTGGTGTCTAAATGACGGTGATACAGCTCTGCGCCCCTCTAGTTGCATTTCCACGTATGACAATGAGGTCAGTTTTCCAAGATTTTAATATCAATTTGATAAGAAATATAACTTCACTTCTAGAGAAGTCAGTTTCATACCAGGTAAAAAGTCCCCAAGCAGCAATTTAGGGTCAAATTACCAAGCTAAAGTCAAATTGACTTAAAGAAGGCGAAATATGCATGAATTTGACATAAAATTTGCCTTATATGACAAATGCTCTACAAAGTCATTATTTAAATCAAAAATTACCAAGATTCAACCTTGCGAGAACCCTAAATTTACCATCGACTTCAAAAAGTTTTTGGAAGTTGAAAATTACCTAGATTCCACCTAAAAAATGCCTTCAAATTCTTTAAAATTTATAAGGCATTATCTAGGGCAAAAATTAGTTCATTTTCGCTTGACTTTCGCCGTTAAAGTCCATTTTACCTCTGAGGTTAATTTAAGCTATCAACGGTAGTCGCAATTACTTCGAAATTACCCTAATTTCAACTTCAAAGTCTGGTTATGAATAACCTCTTTATACTAGTACAAATTTGGTAATTTTCAACTTTACACAATGCCTTACAGGTCATGGTAAATAACAAGGGTTCTTTTAGTGAAAAAGCGGACCTATTCAATTTGAACATCTGACTTTGAAGTCAGAATTACTATAAAAATTGACTTATTAAGGAACACTGGTCAAAAGGAGGGCGAAAGTACCATTATAGTGAACTTTAATGGAAATCCGTCTTATGTGGCTTTTGAGGTCAGAGAATGAGCTGGATCTTTGTTGTTTGGGGTTTTTCATGCAGATCATCTCTTGTCAGTGTTACCAGTACCTGCTGTGCTGTGAAATAGTGCAAAGCAGAAAATGTCCTCCAAGAAGTTTAAGCCGTATAGGCACACCGCAGGTTACTATCGCCTATTAAAAAAAAAGTGTCACCGGCGCGGCTCAAGATCCAACTCCGCTTTCGTCAGAAATGGCGGACATCGACATACCAGCATCGCGTCAACGTCAACACAAAAGGATGTATAATTTTTGTGGGTTAAGAACGGAGTTGAATTGGTGAAATAAGCGTTGCGAAATCAATCCGTCTGGAGTTATTCCTTGCCGCATTTTTACAATTTGAATTTATTTATTTTGATTTTTGGATTTTGGGAATGCCAATGGGCTCGAACCAAAGTACATCCTTGTAGCTTTCGAAAGAGACCAAAATGGTAAAAATCCGTCAAGGAATAAACCCAGACGGATTGATTTCGCAACGCTTATTTTACCAATTCAACACCGTCCTTAACGGTAACAACTAACAACACCAGAGATAACAACACTAAATTTCCTAAATCTTCTGCGTGCACTGGACTCCGATTTATTGAGCGCGTAATTTAAAATTGTAGTCTTCATAGTTGAAATTTGGTCCAAATCGGTAATTTAGGGAAAGTTGACTCTGAAGTCGATAACAACAAAAAACCATGAGTAGACTATGAGGTAAAATTTACCTAATTAGGCCAATTTTGACTTCAAAGTTCGAATTTCAAGTAATTTTGCCCTGTTCGAAGGGAAATTTTCCCTATAAGTAAAAAACAATAGTAAATTTGCCCTGAAAGTCAAATTTCGGAATATCACCAGACACGCCATCTTACTCCAGCAGGTTCCACGTCCGCCATTACGATAAAAGCTGTTCTGTAATTTTTGTATTCCCTTAATTACTTGTTTTTCGCCAGGCACCAGGCAAAAAAAGTGTAACTGAGAAACACTGTTCAATTTAAGAGCTTAATATTAACATTTTAGTGCTCTAAACTGTGATTGACCAAAAAAAAATTTTGTTGTTATTTCCGCAAGTTCTGCAAAAAATCGATTTTTCCAAGGCGCATTGCAATATTTGGAGGTGCAAGAGGCACATTTGTCAAAAATATTTCCTTCGTGTGAATATTATGACCAGGGAGGAGTCACTAAGTCCGCAAAATGTTTCGTGCTATAGGTAGGTATAGGTATATTTTGCTATGAAGGACGGAGGTCCGCCATGAAACTCAATCACTATGGTAACACCAACAACACTATTGTGCACTAATGTCTTTGAAAGTCGTATGACCAACTATAAGTCGAGAAAACCCAAAATAATACCACAGTGGATAATAATACCTATTCAAGTCTTGTAAGACACAGGTCACAAATTAGTAAAAATAGGTCTTAAATTACTTATTGTTACCAAAAATGTAACTTATTATAGGTTTAGCCGACTAACAGGGTATCTGACCTATAAGTCAAATCGACCTATGTGCCCAATTTTCGACGTTTAAATTACCCACTTATTTTTCCCCACTTACCTGAATTCGACGTCGATTAAACGTAAATCCGACCTATTGAAAATTGGTCGCTGACCAATAGTGAGGTAGATTTTAACCTAATTTGGCCCTAATTTGTTGCTTGGGTCGCCAAGCCTACACTGCTGAAGTAGAAAATTTGCCCAGCCAACTAAAGTCACAGTACAAGTGAACCTACTATACTTCTTTAATTTCTCGATTGACCAGCCTTCTTTGACCATTTCCTGATGATTCTACGCTCAATTCTTTTACCTGTTAAGGCACCTAGCTCTATCTAGCACGTCTTTTCACTTCATGGTCCCGTAATTTTTTTTTCCTGAAAACTGGAGGATAATCCGGATTTTTTCTTTCAGATATTCATCTCTTCTTTCAGATCTACTTTTGGAATTTGGAAAATCGACTCTACCTGAGACACTGGGGAAGTGGACCCACACACATGCGACTTGACGTGAAATTCTATTGTTGTTGATGACGTGTGGCGAAGCTCATCTTTCCTTGGTCATATCTGGCCTACTTCTCCTATTTATTTTCCCCCGTAGTTGATACAATCTCAAATTTACAATGATAATTTTATAATTTCACAGAAAACCTCGCAGAAAACCAAAACATTCACTCACATTTTGCGTTCCTGGAGAACATTCCGTTTCGACTTGTGTTGACGACACTGTTGACAGTTGGATGTTGGATATATCGTGATGTTGGATGACAGTTTGGGCGCGAAACTGCACGAGCGTTGAGCACTGTTGAGCACGACACGAGTAGAGGTTGCCGGTCGGTCATTATTCATGGCGTTTTCCGCTGGGAAGAAAAAGTGCGCACCAACTGCCCTGACCTTGCGCATGGACCCTACATGGACCAATAGCAGGGCTTCCTGGTGAGTTTCTATGACAACGAGAGCAAAAAGTGCCCACTTTTTTTACCAGTGGATAACGCTATCTGTTTCACTCTTAAAAGTGAGTTTTCGTGCTGCCATAACCGAAAATGACAATATACGCTCGGTGTCCTGCACTGTAATATTCAGAAAAAGATCTAGAGCGGCAAAGTAAAAAGTACACGTGAAAAATAAACTAACCTCGCAAAATCATTCACAATTCAAGAGAGATCACGTTTCCAATGTTATAGCTTGAAATTTTCGGTTTAAATCAGTTAAAATTATAAATAATCACTTTGAAAATTGACAATTTAGGGTCATTTTTCGAATATCTGTTGGTACAATTGCAGAATGATTTTTGACGTTTTGTGGCGCGAAGGTTTAAAAGTGATTAATTTATGCCATTTCCCGTGTTTCGTCGTCACACAAGACACTAGAGCTCAGTGATTTCGGGATTTTTGGGGGATGGCCCTTCTAATTGGGGAAGGGAAGGGCGGTTTCAAGCAAGAAAACTCCAACATAGGGCGCAATTTTTCAAATCGACATTTGACACACAATTATCTGAATCTAGTAGGTACATGCCTCGTGCCTTGGTGATGGATGGCAGAAGTACCAACTTGAAATGATTATTGCGATATGATCTTATTTATTTGTAATTTTATTGAAAGCAACACGAAAAACGATGTATGCTACTCGCGCTGAAAACGGCATAGCATAACTCTCTTACATGCAGCTCTCGGCCTAGGGCCTCGAGCTGCATTCACGTTCGTTATGCTATGCCCGGTTTTCGGCGCTAGTAACATAAAATACTATTTCTTTTCGTACTTTCAGTTGTTTTAGTACTTTAAGTTGGCAGTATTGGTACTACTGTCCTGCACCTGAACAAGAATACACCCCTGAAGTCAGTGAAGTCAGCTGCTCTTTCTCTAGTCACAGAATTTCTAGTGCTCTGTGAGTCAGCTGTTGTTACCATCCAATGTTGTGACGGGTTACACTGTCACCGTCTCGTTCATCGCCGTGTCGATTTTCTGTGTTTCCATGTTTATGTTTTTTCCTCTATTTCTCTGGAGAGTGGAACTGCCCCGTGGCTTTTGTTCGAGACATGTCGGTGAGTAGCTACCGTGCTACCAATGGAATTTTTCGAATTTTGACATTAATTCCCGTTTTCCGAAGAAACGCGGTTGTGCCACTGACTTAAATTGACACCTGGCACCCTATTCTTGAAACGGGGAACACAGTTCACATGATGTAGTTGCTAGGCAAGGACCAATCATAGCTCTCCTTGCATAGCAACATCGCATGAGAACTTTGATCCCCGTTTCAAGAATAGGGTCCCTGAGCTGAGCTCATGATTAATGATAATGAGTTAATGACATTGACATAATAACATAAGATATGACATTGACATAATGACATAAAATATGACATTGACATAATGACATAAATTATGACATTAAAACTATACAACAATGAACAATGCAATTAGGCATTTCCATTGACGTCACAGCAGTGTTGCCAACTGTCCAAAATTGCCAGCCAAATTTGAATCAAATAATGTTTGGGAACAACCGAACTACAGGACGCTTATGGAGTTCCAGTTTCTGCATTTTTTTCCTCGGCTACCTTTTTGAGTTTGAATTTGAAACTTTTGTATCAAGTTCAAAGCAATGTCCTTAATGCGCCTGCAAAATAAGTTCTCGTGGAAAAGTGTGTTTTTTTTGTGAAAAAGCAAGCCAAACATGTTAGGTAAACTGCACAGGGTAGTGGTGAAAATTCATATTTTCCGACAAAATTGGGCATGAACTTTGCCACCAAACCTCACCTGAATGTTGGGGGTTTACGTTCCCGGCATTGCCTGGAGTGATATGCCTTGTGTGGGGCTAGGTATGTACCTCTTCGGTTTGTGCTTCCCAATCACCCAAATACTTGAGGCCCAGCTTTTACTGCTGGATTAAAGAAACAAACAATAGTTTTTGTTTATATCTTATATTTTAAAAGTGCAGGAATGTCTTCACTTCGGTTGTAGAATATGGACAGAGGTAAAACATGGAAGTTTAACTCGAACAGCTGTTCGGCCACCGAAGATGTATTCAGTCACCGGAGCCCCTCTTGACAGAAATTTTACACCTGATTTAACGATATTGAATTTTCAACTACAACTTGATTGTGTCAAGACACATTTCTTAAAAATACAAATATTTATTGTTCTATTGAGGATTCTAGGCTCCAAATTGTGGTCGACGTAGCAATTCCTCAGTCCGTAGATTTTCCCATTTTTAGATTGCCGAAGGCCACAATTCTTGACACAGGTACTTCCTGAAACTAGATAGGCTTAGCAACAGATAATTTTGTGCAAACATAATAACTGTATTACAGCAATTTAGTTAGGTACCCATCCTAATTGTTATCGGTACAACCTCCGTATATTTTTTCAAGTGTATTCCTTCCTTCCTCCTTTCCATTTCTTGGCGCTTTGGGATACATTCTGTGATGCCTCGTACTTCCATGAGCCCCAGCGTTTCGAAAAAATCATGAATTTCTCATTTTTTCCTCAAAAAAAAAGATTCAACCACTCCAAACTCCAACCCAACGTTCACGTTCATTGAGCCCTCTACATTTCTAGCCATGCTTTCTCCATTGCTTTTGACAAGCCTAGATGTTTGAATTGACAATAGTTTCCATTTTCTACTTCACTGTAGTTGTAATATTTGCTGTGATATAAGCACATGTGAACCAGATGGGATCGGCTCCGATAGTATCTTCATTTTCTGTTGACCAAATCGTACACCTGACTTGACAATCTTGAATTTTCAGTTGATGGCTTCATCGCGGCAAGACACATTGCTTAAAAAATCCTGAAATTTCTTCTTGTAAGCAGGTTTGAGGTAACATTGTGGTCAACTTAGAAATTCCTTGGTCGCTGGATTTTCCCATTTCACGATCGCCACAGGTCACAGTTTTTGCCACAGCCATACTTTCTGAAATCAGAAGGGCGCTTAGTAATGGATAATTTGTAAAATCATCTCACATTTATTCTGTATTCTAACAATTTAGTCAGCTTTTCACCTTATCGGCAGGCATATAAACTGGCATATTTTCTCCTTCCCAGATGTCTTTGAGTCGCATTTCTTGGCACTTTGAGATACTTCCTGAGATGCTCTTTTCTTCCAGGAATCTAGTTTTCCAAAAAAGCCACGGATTTCTTTTTTTTTCGACGAAAATGATTTAAGCACTCCACCAAACTTTCTTGTTTATTGAGCTATTTGGGGCAGCACATCTCCAACTATCAGTATTGATCGAAGCGCCAGAGTTTCGTGAACAATTATCACGCACAAACTTGCTTCCTACTGTATCCAAAATCTCAAAAAAGTACTTCTTTTACAATCATAACAACGGGGGTTGTTCCCTAACACTTTTTTGAGGTTATAAATTCAACTAGGTTGGCAACACTGACGAGCTCGTGACGTCATGTGGAAATGCCTAATACAGTATAATATGCAGTGAAAGATTTTCGTGTCGAATTTGGCTAATGCCTGCTCAGCTTGCTCTGAAGTTGGTTCAACGTTGAGTGGTTCAAGGTTCAAGGTTTTGCTATTCTATCATTCAAAATGTATCCAATGGCTTGGAACCAAATTCGGCAAAAAGAAACATAAGAAAATAATCAAATTAGGTTTGCAGTTGGAGTTTACCACCATTTACCAGTCGGGCGCTACGAATTTTAACGGCCGCTCACCCGGGGGCTTCGACCAACATTTCCCGCGTTTGGTCAGAACTCTACTCAGACGCTCTTTACTGTTCTTCGAAAACGATTTTTGTTTTAATTCCAACTGATGTCAAAAGTATATTGCATTGGGCGTTGTGTAGGTCAATTTTCAAATGCGATGCGGTCTTGGTTCTTCGGCGGTGATTTTTTTTCAAAACTAAACCTGCTCATTCCATGAATTGAACAAAAAATGTGGAGAAGAGATTGAAGTAATTATTGGGGGGGCAAATTTTCAAATTTGGATCAACGGATTTCGAGCTTTCCCCCCTGGAAAAACTGCATTTTTTTTTCTATCCTGTGAACAGATTTGAACAGATTAATTTCAAACAAAAGGTGTGACTGGTTCTTGAACAATTTCCGAAAGTTTCTCTCGAAATTCCTGAATTTTCCGAACTCGAATGATGGAGCTCAAAATGAAGCCCTAAATTGACGATTTTTGCAATAATTATTATGTGGAAAAAACTTTGAGGTTTTTCTAGAAAATTTTCCGGTAAAATTATGAATTTTCTGTTGAATTATTGCGGAAGATGTTTCAAATTTGTTTCAACCTTACTCTCAAATTCCAACTTCCCACTCGAAGGGACGTCTTGAACAATTTCCATCTGAACTTTGCTGCTCGTCGGGAAAGTTTTGGGGTGACCAACCGATTTTTGGCATATCAAAGAAAAACAAAAAATTAGCTTGCTCTCCTCGTCTAGGTACTCGTAAAGGGCCCCTCAACTAAAAAAAACTGTTTCAGCCCATTAGTGTTATCTATCCATTCATGATTTCATGTTGAAAGGAAAACTGAGAAAAACACGTGTGCGAAGTGTTCGATAAGCGTCGAGGTAATTCATAAGTGGGATTCGTCAATGAATTCATAGAAGCGTAATTGTAACCAATTTAGTCGTAGTATATAGTACTAAGTGGGATTGGCGAATTCCGCGTTTTTTCCTCAATCACCCACGACATCATCGCCATAAGTCGGTGTGCGAGCATGCGACAGCTAATTTCGAATCGCACACACACATTACCACCACACGTTCCCTCGTTCATAATAAACAACACTCCTCGAGTCCTCGACTCCTCGTCGGCGACGATCATGTCGATGAGTTATGGGAACGAAAGCCCCGAAAAGTTTTTCAGAGTCCTTCGCCACTCGTCGTATGCGCCTTCGTTCCTAAACGTTTTATACACAGGGTCCGCCGAAAGTCTTGGGTGTGCGCCAGGTATAGGCGAGCGCTACGCCCTTAGCCGGTCACTTTTAGCAGCAGCAACGTGGATGAATGTGCGGGTTTCATTTTAAAAAAATCACCGCCGGATGACTGAGGCCCTCTTGTATTTGAAAATGGTCCTACACGACGCCCAGTGCAAACTAACGGAGTGATCGAATAAATTTCTCCTCAAGTCGCCGTTGATTCCTGGAAATCTGGCGAAAAAACATGACCAGCGAGAAGATCAAGGCCTACCTTGAGGAGAAATTGATTCAATCACTCTTTACTTTCGATATTTGTTGGAATTTTTTGAAAAAAGTCGATCCCTCAGCAGGAAAAGACGTCCGAGCTAAGTCCTGCACCAAGCGCAGATCGTCCTGGTCGAAATCCGGGTGAGCGGCTGTCTCAGATATTTAGTAATGGCAGGGGAAAAAATTAAAAACTCGTAGCGCCCGATTGGGAAATGGTAGAAAACTCCACCTGCAGACTAAAATTGATTCTTTTGTTCTGTTGCTTCCTGCCGAATTTGGTTCCAATCAATCGGATAGATTCTGGATAATTGAATGGCAAACTTTTTCAACTTCAACATTTTTTAAAAGATTGACAGATGACAGATGGAGGAATATTTTCAATTGTTTTGAATACATTTCTCCAAGGGCTTTCAAATGGGCAAGTTGAGTTCCTTGAATTATAACTTCTGTCATTTTTTGATACCTAGTGACATTTCCGTTTGACAGATGACAACCAACAACTAATGGGCTCATTTGACAGCAAAACTATGATTGTCATGTCTGCATACCAAATCGCTGCTTTTCCTCATGCTTTATTTGTTTTTCCTTCGTTGGCGATGTCAGTGGGAAGAAGCAAATCGAGCTTAGTTCTAAGTTCCGCCTGGTGATTTTCCGTCAGGTGTGTATTGTTACTTTGCGTCACCCTATATATCTTCAAGAATTGGTTGATTCCTTCCTTCACAGGTCGTTTTCCCTCAAATTTCTTTAGCGCTCCCTTGAAGGTACCCTTGAATAAACACTCTCAGGAAAAAACACCCCCGAGAAAAAATAACCCCGGGAAAAAACACCCCCGGAAAAAACGCCGCCGGAAGAATCGCCCCCAGAAAAACCGCCTATGGAAAAAGAGGCCCCGGAAAGAAACGGTGCTAAGACAGTTCGTCGCGTACAATTTGTCGCAAGCGAGGTCGCAAGAGGAACGACAAAAAACGGAGAAGCCACTTGAGTCCTCGGAGCGTAAGAGGGCTAATTACACATGAAACCACAATGGGGCTCAATAAAGGGCTTCAAAAAACCATTATCAAATACAAAGAGGTCCGATGAAGTTCCGAGAGTCATGGAAAAAAGCAAGGGGGCTCAACAGGACTACAGACGATATTGGAGACACAATTAAGGGGGCCTTATAAAGCTTCAGATAACAAGGGAAGGCAAATGGGGCTTACTGCTACTCTGAAAACCAATAATAATCTGAGTGGCAGGCTAATTATGGCTTCTTACTGTACTTGGGAGCGAGGAGAGACAAGGGGGCCCGATAGGGCTTTGAATACCACATGAAAACACAAGCTGCTCACTTCTGCTCTGAAAGCCACGAAAATATGTGAGGGGGCCCAGTGGAGCTTTAAGAGACGTTGAAAAAATAAGGGGCCCAGCGGAGCTTTGAGAGACGTTGAAAAAACAAGGGGGCCCAATGAAGTTATGGACACACACAAGAAGGCAACAGGGGGCTTCCAGGACTCCGAATATCACCAAAGCAGAAGGTGCTCATGACTGCCCCGGAAACGAATGTAAGGGAGCTCAGCAGAGCTTCAAAAGACATTAAAGGAACAAGGGGGACTAATGGAGCTCTGGATAACCCAAGAAGGCAAAAAGGACGTACTGGAATTTTGATAGCTAAAAGAAAAACACAAGAGGGCTCACTAGGGCTCCAAACTACACTGGCGGATGCAACGGGGTCCGATCACATAAAGGCACAAAGGACTTACACTAGGGCTTCCAGCAATGCAAGAGCGCACAAGATGGATAAATGGAACTCTGAAAGCCACGAAAAAACATAACAAGGGGGCCAATCGTGCATATTGTATAACACAAGATGGCAAAAGGGGGCTTAGCGGAATTCTGGGAGCCATTAAGCACATAAAGGGGGTTCATTAGGGTTCCAAATTATGCTTAAAGACACCAGGAGGAGGCCTCTAATTTGGAACCCGATCTAACATAAATGCACAAGGGTCTTACTAGTGCTCTGAAAGTCTCAGAAAAGTGCAAGGGAGCTCAACAGAACTTCAAATTTTATTGAAGACACAAGGGGGCCTGATGGAGGTCTGTATTACAAAATTACGCAAAATGGGGTTTACTGGTATCTACTCCGTGAGCCATGAAAAAAACCGAGGAAAAAACATATAAGGGGGCTCAACAGAGCTCCAACTACACTTGAAGACACAATGGGGCCCGATAGGGCTCCGGACATGACTCAACGGCTCAACGCTGCTCCGGAAGTCATGGAAAATTCAATGGAGAATAGGGCTTCAATTACGTTGAAGACAACATAGGGGGGTGTTTTTTCCCGGGGGTATGTTTTCCCGGGGGTGTTTATTCCGGGGTCGTTTTTTCCGGGGGTGTTTTGCTGGGGGCGTTTTTTCCTAGATCCAAGGTACCCACGAACTGTTCTGCAAGGCCGTTTGACTGGGGATGGAATGGAGCGGTGCGGGAGTGTTTGATGCCGTTGTCTTCACAGAATCTTTGGAATGCGTCGCTGGTGAACTGCGTTCCATTGTCCGATACGAGTGTAGTTGGAAGTCCCAATCGTGGGCGTGTCGATCACGCAGCGTGAGGTGATAGATTTGGTTTGAAAAATCTCTGCCGATTTCGAGTAAGCATCCACGAGAATGGAGAATTATCTCGTCGTCGATTGGACTTGCGAAATCTACGTGTAGCCCTGTGAATTATGATGGTTATAAAATAAAGTGAATTTTTTGCGACACCTGTATATTATGGATCTTGAAAATTTTTATGGGCAATTTTGAAAAATTCAGCAAAAATCCTTCAAGAATTAGTTTTAATTTTTGAAATTGGTTCAGGGATAAGCCAACAAGTAGGGGGGGGGGGTCAATCTCAACGTGACCATCCTGTACCTACGCAATCTAAATATGGGGACACAAACTTCCGAGTTTCACTTGACGTTTTGCGTTGCGTTGACAGTTTTAATTTGACTTTTTACGTCAGATTGACACATAAGCTTTGATTGTCGGTGAGCAGAGGGCGCCAGCAGTTCCTCTAGCAGGCGAGTTGCGGCCCGCGCTCTATGAAAAAGAATCGAGTTTAATTCAAGGCTACCGATCCCCCTGGTATCATAGATCTTGATGTATCTTAGTTATTTCATTTATTCACTTCATGTTCTCTTTGTACAGTCCTTCAATCCTTCATTTCGAGCTTCGCTTGATTAATTTCAGAAATCTCTGGAAGACTCTATCTTGGGTAAGAAATCTCTATTCACACATCGCAATAACCTCCATAAGACTTGTAGAAAATGACACAAAACTTGCTAGAGGAACAATTCCATATCCAATTAAGTTCTTTTGCAACAAAGGTGATTCACCGGCGGGTTTACCCAGAGTCCATCCACCCCTTCGGCTCTGACACATGCCCATTATGCGCTTTATTCCCAGAAGTAATAAAACACAATAATTTATGGTCATTTCATTTCTGACAAGCAGGAATTTGGTCTTATTTTATTCAAGCTTTATTAGTATGAGTTTATTAATTTTTTTTTTGTAAGTGTACCCGTTTTGATTGAAACCTACCGGAAGGCTGTCAGAAGGGAGAATCTACTGCGCCTCTAAATCTAAGCCTAATGAAGTCAACCTGGTTCTCAATATTTCACTTCACCACCACCACCATCATCATCATCACGAAGAAACATTTCATTCCCATCATCTTGATAGAGAGAAAATTGTGCGACCGACACACAATGGCAATAACAATAATGCCAACTCCACCGACAAAGCATGATTAATGCGAGCCTTAACTGTTTCCAAAGTGCTGAGTTTCCTCCATTCGTGCCATATTTTTCTTCTGATTCCTCTTTCATTTACTTCACGTACGCACACACAACAGATTTTCTCAATCTTCATTCTTAATCACGTGTGTGCCTTTTAATTAACCGTCGCTTCCATCATCATCATTAAAGCCACATATACCTGCGAGCTGTAGGTAGGTAGGTATATGCTGCCGGCCATTGTTCCTAGAGACGTCCCACGACATTATTGTCATTATTGTTTGTTGCTGGTTTTATTAAAAGATATTACGAAAATTTGTCGGCAAGAGCAGTCGAGAGGCCGGAAACGAGCAAAGTGTGTTATGGGAGATTGCTTCCTTTCTTACCTTTTGGGCAGAGGGGGAGGAGCAGGAAAGAAGAAGCCGTCTCAGCGGAAAAAACTGTAACGATTCGGCACATTGTCTCTGAATGGGGGGGCGCTCCTCTCCAGTGATGAATTATTTTTTCTCCGGGCGATGATAAAAATCTTGTTCAGACATCGTATAATTGCTTTTTTTTCAATTGTGTTTGCTGCGGCTGAAATTTTGTATTGTATGGAAATCGGAGCAGCTATAGCTAACATCGCATCATTCGCATCAACTAGATTTTGACGCGTGCAAAAAATAGAAGACAGGCATAAAATGGGGAAAATTGTTTTAAATATGGTAATGATTGAAAGAGTGTTGGTATGTGGAACGATATAATAATTAGTTGAGTAAGACTTGAGAGCTCCATTAGTTCCAGCAGTTGTATTTACAAGTTTTTGGTATGGAAAAAAGACAGCGCATCGTGTTCAGAAAAGGAAGTGGCAAAGCGTTTCTTTGAGGTTTTATCACACCACATGTTGTGCAGTTTTAGTTGTAGGAAGCATTTTACGTTCAGTTCCTGTATTCAGATAAGCAGGTAGTAGAGGTATAAAGTAGATAAATCTTCGCTAGAGTTTTTTTGGAAAATGTTTAAAAAATCTGTATATACAGGGTGATTAGAGAATAAGGGTACACACGAGGGTACACAGGACGGTTAAAAAATACGCATGAACTCTCCAGTAGGTATATGTATACCTTGTGAGGCGGAGATCTGGGTGGTGGAATTTTTTTATCGTCAACATTGAAACTTCCCAAAGTATTAGTGTCATTGCTCATTGGTATTATTCACTTGCTCTTTTCAGGCTATGGTTTCTTTTGCCCGTTTTGGAAAAGAATTGGATGTGGCTTTGCCTTTGTGGAGAACTGAACCTATTTTTCACCGTGAATTGCCCTTGAATCTTGAAAGGATAACGCGAACGCAAGTGTCGATAGTCGGAAATGTTGGACCCAATTTCACCCTTCCAAAGCTTCGGAACCAATGATGTACACGAAACATTCAGTAAAGTCAAGGTACAAGACTTTCATGTGAAGGTTTTTTCGATTCCGCCCATATACTGTATTGTTTGAAGTGAACCCATCATTGATATTATAAAACCTACGAACGACGAACTAACGCGAAACAAAGTTATGGGCAACAGCTTCGAGAAAACTATTATTCCCTATAAACGAATACCAGACCGCTGAAGTTATCAATCGAGCCCTAACAATAGGTTCCTTCGTTACGGTTTTTTTGAGTGCGCATGTCTGGCGCGAATTTCATAGTTTCGTACACCGATATTGAAAATTAACACTAGAAAATATTGTAGGGCACCTAAAATTTCACAAATAATTTGGTTGAATGCTAGATACCATTTTTTATATTCAAAGGAAATGTTTCATTGAAATTCAGTTCAATGATCATTTGTGGAAGTTCAGGAACAACGAAAATGGCAACAGCGCTCAAGACAACAAGACATCGGCGCCAACTGTCACTTGTGACAATTATGATCACACTTCTCGTTTCTACCTGACCCACATTTCATTTGCTCATGTTTTGACGAAAGAACACGACTTGTTGAAAATGGCTGTACCGAGAAGGAAGTTCAAAGAAGCTACGAAGAGATGCATTCACGGTATGTGTAGAAGTGACAGCCCGGAACCAGTAGTTGGTCAGGCGGCTAGACAGAGCATGCAGCGTTGCCATTCAACTGACAGGTGTACGAAAATTTTCAAAATTTGGAGCCTTCAAGCATGCGCACCTGCCCAAACGAAGTAGCCTATTATTGATTATACAAATTTCTGAAATCTTCGCCTCGTCATGTGTTGAGGGAATGGGAATACGACCAGCTTCTTATTGGTTTTCTCTCACAAGCAGGCTACCTCTGTTAACCTCAGATCAATGCTGCAACAAAATTATTAGTTTCGCGAGAGTAGACCAGATGTTTCTCTAGATGATATTTCCCTTTATGGCATTCGTTAATAATAATAATTCTTTTGTACTTGAAAATCCAACCCACATGGAAATTTGAATAACTGCAGTTGCACGATAAAACAAATTCATTATTTTCAAACGGGGAGATTGTTAGTTGTTGTTCCAAATTGATTATTATTATTAATGCAACTCTACGGAAGGGTCTGGATGACCTCATACAGGGTTATAGGTAATGGTTATTACAAACTTTGAGGGATGATCGCCTCTCAAAAATAAGACCAAATGAAAATAAGACTCATAGTCCTGAAATGCTTCCTCAAAAAGATACAAGATGTTGAAGTTGACTTTTTTAAATCGGTTTTTCACCGTAACTTTTGAACCGTCGGACCGATTTAAATCAAATTTGAACCGAAGCTTACACAAATAAGTCTCCATCGAATAATGATACCGCGATTCATCAAAAACGTCCATAGGGGGTGGATAATAGGGGAAGTGCCTCTTTCTCCTCCCCTAATTCCACCTTCTCTAATTATTTTCTTAAATTGTTCATGTTTTCGGATTCTACATTGTAACGTTTACATTTCACAGAAATTAAAAATTGGCAATTTGTGTTCGTTAATTATGAAATCGAGTCGCCGCCTCACGGCATAAATTTGAATTTCCAAAAAAGAGCGGCAGAGCGTGACGGTACAGGAGTCTGCACATCGAGCACACCTTCGGTGGAGGGCCATGCTTAATTTGTACGCGACAAGCGCCAGAGGGCACTGTCGTTTGCCCGATGCACGTGGAATGCGCAGCTGGGAAAGGGCGCTGAGGTTGGACCTTCTTTCCGGCTAGAACCACGGCAGCTGACGATTCATAAAAGTTTCGCCCTGTCCTAGCGACCGTTTTCTTTTTTCGGGGAAAACCTTTTCGTTCTCGGCCGGCGTGGCGTCGCCGTCCACGTGTGGCACAATTTCCATCTGTTAGAGGTCTTTCTCTTTATTTCGTTCTTCTGACGTACCTATGTGCTCGAAAGAGACACGTCACTCAAGTTCCACGTACCCTACAATGAAGCTCGCTGTCCCGACAAATGTGCTCGATGAGGGGACCATCGATTTCTGAAACGTTTCGCCGCCATCCGGCTCTTAAAGCGACTTTTCAGACTTCGGTGCAACCCGCCATCTAACATCAATTTTCACCGTCCTCTTCAAGCGACGTTTCACCAGATGCCGGTGCAACTCACCATCCAACATCAAATTTGACCGTCCGACTCTTCAAGCGGCGTTCCACCAGATGCCGGTGCAACCCACCGCCCAAGGAAGTTCAACCACTCTCCTGGCCCGGTACGTCTGCGACTCCAGCGTGTTTCCTGTGTTTGGTGACGTATATCCTTGACGGAATCAAGTATTTTCAGGTGCCCCCTTGGTTGTTTTCTTTTATCACGGAAATTAATTTAGGCAAACAGAGTTTTGGATACGTGAGGAGAAGGAGAGACAAGAGTATCTCTGTGCACAGAAATAGGTTATTTCCTAGGGTTTTGACCGCGTCATTTCTTCCAGGACGAAAGTGCGTCTTTCACATAAAGTTCGAAGGGATTATCCACGGGTACAGGTTTTGTTACGGGTGTATAGTCGTACCATAAAACGATCGCTGCATCTCGCTTTACGAGTGTTTTTCTTCAATTTCAAAGGTTTCAAAATCCCGGCGGTAGCTCGGTGGGCTCCGTCTCTGGCTTCAAACCCAGAGGTCCGGAGTTCAAATCTCGCTGGGGCAGGTGGCTTTTCTCTATGCGCTCTCAAGTACTTTGACGTGTAGGTACTAACCGAGCGATCACGTCAAGGGAAAAAGGGTAAAACGGAGGAAGTCACCGCAAGGGTGCTAATGAGCTAGTACTCGATGCGCCCATAAACACCCAATAAAAAAAAATTAAAGAAAAAGGTTTCAAATATTATTTACACAAATTGTGAAATACAGAATAATTTTTGCCAGTAAACACGCATCTATTTCTCGCTGGAGGTATTTTGTTTTTCTTTATAATAATTTCTACAATTTCAGTTCCTGTCAGTTGCCGCCAGTTACCAAATGGAAGCCTTCGTTTCGTTTGGAGTTGGGTGTTCATACCGGGTGTTCGCTCTGTTGACTTGACCGAGAAGTCGAGAGCCGTCTACCTACTCTCGGTTGGCGCCCCAAAATATAAAATAAGATTTAAGATCACACCGTGGAACCTGCGACTGGCCGCGTACATAGTTCTTTCTGGACTTGGATTGCCCCCGTGACTCTCCGAGAAGGGGGCCAAAACGCATCCCAGTGGAGGTCAGGACTCGCCCGTGGAGGGGGCCAAGACGCATTCTAGTGACAAGCAGAACTATTATTCACCGGTGATGGATTATGAGTGGATTGTGACGGACACATCTTCGAACGCCACCCAATAAAGAGGCAGCAGCTATTATTGTCCAACGGAATATCAGGTGCCGTGTGAGCCGAAGTTCGGAAAGGAAACAGCGCGACATCCCTACTCCTATTGATGAATAACAACGACTGTGCATGATTACGGGACAGTACATTAAGGAGTACGAGATGTTACTCCAAGTACGGCGCTTATATACTTTGCATACGATGTGCGGTTCGAGTACACCTTCACGGTGAAACCTCATTCACATGGTTTTGTCAACCTTCGCGCCACTTTGTCTTGAAAATTACATCGTTGGCGCCCTCTTTTATTCATCTCCCGACTCAAAACCTCAGCTCTTCCGGTCGTACATACATTTATTGATTTTTCTCGTCTATTTTCGCCGCGAATTACGTGCGGTGGGCTTCACTACTAATTCCCGCAGATTCTATAGGAACTTTGCTTTCATGTTGCCGTTGTTGTTATAATTCTTGAATATGTGCATTGAAATCCAACAATACTGATCTATGTATTTCTGTGGATCAATGTTTCTATGCTGCCAGCAGTTGTGGCTCTATACAGCGTGGACCAACGGAAACGAAACAGACAGATTTTCGGGCATTTGACCTCATTTTTCCGAAATAAGCCCGGACAGGTCAACTTTGTTTTCAAGGGAGATGTTCAACTGTTATTAACTTAACCGTGAAGTCCGTAGTCAGGGTGGCAGCCCCTCCAAAAGTTTTAAATGACAGCAGTGGCAATTCTGTAAAATTTAAAGGTCCCTTAAAATTTTTAAAGGCGTCGGTCACCTAGGAACGATAAAAAAATGGGCTTCACGATTGGCTGATTCTCTTTTTACGGCCTTCAAATTTAAACGGGTTTGATACAGAATTGGCCCTAATTGGGGTTGAATTATACATCATTTTGAAGCTACTTCAATTGTCTTTACAGCGGTTTAATCTTTTTTTTCGATTCGATATAAGTTTTCAAAATGATGCTAATTTCAATGTTTTTGGAGGGTTACAGCCCCTTCTAGAAGGCTGGCTCAAAGTTGCTGAATTCATGATGGGGCTTATGTCCCTCTGGTAAACATATTACAGGATACAAACAAATGAGGTCAAGTGCTTGAAAATCTCTCTATTACGTTTTCGTTGGGCCACCCTTCAGGTAAGAAAATCACAATGTTCAGTGAAATACAATAAATCTTACTACTCTGACATAAACGGAGAGTTCCAGTCCGATTTCTTCATGAATTTGTCTCCAGAACTTGCTGTCTTTGACTTATTTTAAAACTGTAGCAGCAACGCTGAAGTCGTCCTCGCAGTCTTCATTTTCTCTATCGCTGGGTTCACCTTTTAATCCGTCTATTTTTACTAAACAACCTCGGCAATAAGAGGGAGAGGAAGTATTGCACAAGTATTGGATAAGTGTTGCATGGTATTGCACAAGTATTGCATGGTATTGCATAATTCAGTGTCCCACATATTGCATGAGTGATTAACCCCTCGGAAATTGATACAGTGCTATTTTCAATTTCCTCTTTTTCCAAAATTTTGAATTTTTTTCCCGACAATTAAATAGCCTTAAGGGAGTCACATGCCAGATGTGAATTTCCCGTTTTCCAAACAAAGGGGCCAAAAATCTCCTAGTCCACTTTTTCAGTCGCATCAGAAACCTCTTCTATAAGAAAGCTCAGGAATAGGTGACCAACTCCAAATGAATGAAAATCTGGACATTGAAAAAAAAACAGACATGCGAAAGGGAAAGGAGGGTCTAAGGGGGTGTTGAGCAAAATGCCGCCTTCTGCCAAAAATTTTACCAACATAAAAATACAACAATTGCTAAGAAATTAAAAAGAGAACCTACTGGGCTGTGCCTGGGGGGGAAGGTGAAAAAATCATCGTCGAAAAAAATAACATGTTCTCTTTAGAATAGACCTTCTGGCAACCCAATTAATAACACCAGAAATTCAAATGTGATAATTAGAAATAAAATTCTATACTGGCAAAAACACAAAATTTAACCTTCTATTTCTTTGGTAGAACGCGCTCGATATTTTCGCGGCGAATCTAAAACCAGAAGAACCAGGATTTTGTTTGAAATCAGAACAAATCAGCATTTTTGCTTAGAATCAGGACAAATCAGTACATGGACGTGAAACAGGACAAGGGTGTAAAAATCTAAACCTATCCTTACTAAATCAGGACGGTTGGTCACCTTACTCAGAAAAGACGGACAGAAGAAAGCTCTCGAATTGGAAGAGAAAATTCTAGAAACCAAAAAAAATATATAAAACGTTTAGGTAGAAGAAAAAGAGCAATCGAGGAAAGCTTCAATCTGGAAAGACAGAAAAGAGCTCTCGAAGAACAGAAGGGAGTTATAGAAACTCAAAAAGACATCCGCGAGGACATCCGTGACCAAATAAAAAAGGAATCCAAAATAATTTTGCAATATTTAAAGAACAAGATAGAGGACGTCAAGAAGATCTCAAGATAATTCTGGGGGGGGGGGGCATCTGCATTTTCTAGAAAAAAGATAAGAGATGATGAAAATTTGCCATTCTAGATAATGTACATGAACAGAAGCAATATCTACTATGACCTGACCTGACTGACCCGACCCTCGAGT
This sequence comes from Anaspis maculata, assembly GCA_949128115.1. NCBI lineage: Eukaryota > Metazoa > Arthropoda > Insecta > Coleoptera > Scraptiidae > Anaspis > Anaspis maculata. The sequence goes on along the minus strand of OX421964.1, from coordinate 77,866,027 downwards.
CGACCGTCCTCAAGTTGACTCAAGCTATTGACCTACGACTTGACCTATGAGTGTGACCTGTGCCGAAAGCTTTTTGTGCAAGCACATTTTGTACTTGTAATCGCAAGGTTTTCATGCAAAGATTTCTTTCTGCTTGAAGAAGTTCTTCAAGTCATATTTTATTTCAATTAAAAATGACCCAAAAACAATTGAAATTTCGTGCCCAATGTTCTAAACTGAACTTTGACCTAAAAGGCAATCAAAAAAGGTAGGGATCCCACTTGACCACTCATGCAACTTTCCACCACCTGACCGTTGCCGGGTTAATATTGTTCAGAAACTCGCTGGAGGTTACGACGCGCGAATAAGACACAACTGCACAATTGGCGGAGGTGGCGTGCTTCGAGAATCAAGAACGTGCCGGAACATAACCGAACCCGATGGACTTTTCGAGAGCCCCCGCGAATTAAACTGGCGGCCAGTGCTGGAATTTACCGGAAGACGCGTGGAATGTTCTCGAATACAGACTTTGCAGCGATAGTGAACAAATCAGCGGAGCTAAATAGAGCCGATATCCACCAGTAAAGTTCAATAGTTTATGCGGTTTGTAAATTAGTGGTACGTAGTAATAAATAGTGTGTTTAAACGTTTGTCTAAATTATCAAAGTATCCAACGCAAATTCGTAACATCACGAAATAAAGTTGAAGCCCACCGCACTTGATTCGCGGCCATAAGCGACGAGAAAGATCAATGAATGCAAGTTGAATCGGGCGACTTCGAGACGAGAGATGGTTAAAAGAGGTCGCCAGCGAACTTCTATGCAATAGAAATAACTCCAGCTGCCTCATGAGTGTACTATCACTATTATAATTGGGTGTAAGGATGTCGCGATGTCCGCGACATCTTCGCCTGTCGCGCCGTCCGAATTGCTTTCATTGTGCTGGTGTTAGATGAAAGAGGAGCTGCAGTTTCGTCATGGAGTGACACCCGTCTTGATCCATTCGTAATCTGTCACCGATGAGTTCTGTTTTCCAGGATGAGACTCGGCCCCTTTTATGGGCGAGTTCTGTCTTCCAGGATGGGACTTTGCCCCCCGGAGATCAGATGCCTGGGATCGATGAGCGTCGTTAACCTCAAAGTGTGCCGGCTTCGGAAAGCGGGATTCCAGATCTGGTGGGTTGGGGCTAGAGTAAGGTGACCAGACGTTCCGATTTGATCGGAACTGTACCGTTTTCGGGAGACACTTTCCGATTCGACTTTCTGTTCCGTAAATGTTCCGATTTGAGTAGCTATTCCATAAATGCTCCGATTTCCGATTTGAGCAACGAACATTTTGGAAAATATCCCTTAATATCGGTGTATTTTGCATGTCTATCCAACAATGAACAGACACGAAAAAATGAGGAATAGATATGGTAGGTAGGTACCTGAAACTTCTAAATCAGCAAACATAAGTTGATGGCTATACGCTCCTTTTTTCTAAAAAAAAAAAACGCCTGCGGCGCATTCCTGAGAGCTCTGCTTCTGGACCCCCTCATGTTCCGATTTCTCGACTTACAAATCTGGTCACCTTAGGCTAGAGCTAAGACGAAGCTCTTGCGCGTTTCCAAATTTGCCTACATATATGCTAGTGTCTGCTTTGCCATTGAGTCACAGTTGCCCAGACAGTTCCGCCTCACTCTTTGCTGGGTATCTTTCACAGAAAAGGTATCCAAGCCCTTCATTGGGCCTTTTGGGTGATTTGCGTTGTGTCTGCTGTAAACAGAGAGCCGGATCTGGTGGGCAAATGCTAGAAACTTGCGCTTTGCTGAAATAATAATCGAAATAAAATGAAATCGCCTTTGTTTTTTATATCAGGATTCGGACCCTTCCGACGTTCCGTAGTCGCAGTTGTTATTAATAATCAATTTAGGACAACAAACTTTCCCTTCGAAACTAATAACTTTGTTTTAGCGTGCAACTGCAGTCATTCAACCTTCCTAGTTTGTTGGATTTTCAAGTACAAAAGAATAATTTCCATCGCCGAATGCCATGCGAGACGGGACGGAATTTCACCTAGAGAAACATCCAGCTTGTTCTCGCGAAACTAATATTTTTGTTGCAGCATTCATCTGAAGTTGGGCCTTACCCTAACCATAACCTCCTACACTAACATAAATGTTGAATCTGATGAAGCCACAATAGGAATTTCGAACCACGATTCCCAAACAAATTTTAAATATTGGTCAAGGTGTGGAATCAGGTGTTGGTTCGAGTATTGATGTGTGGTGGCTTTGAAATAATTATCAGAGGGAGAGGAAACTCTTCTTTTAAGGAACAATTAAGAAAACTTAGCTATCCTAGTTGGCGGCGTTGAGGTAGGGTTAGGTATAGGTAGGGTTACCAACCGTACTCTTTAAAGAGTACAGGTACTATTTTTGAGGTAAAAGAGTCGCGTACTCTCACTTTTTCCATTTTGAAGCCAAATGTACTCTTCAGTTTATCCGGACGAATTTTCCCCATTTTTTCTTCTATTGCTATAGACAATACAATATTAAATAATCAATGACCCCACAAATTAGGTATGTTCTTGGGCCAATAATCTCAGTCCAGTGCTGTGACTGTGACTACTGTGCAGTTCGATATTGGTGATATTGATATCTGTGTCAATACTGTCAGTAATGTAACCACTAACCAAAGCTCCCTGTACCTATTGTCACGTTCGCACGCAATCACGCATGCGGCCAAAATCCAAGAATATGAGGAATTTTCGAATTTCTATCAACTATATTTTTGTTTATATTTCACATTTCCGTTGTGTTCTACATTGGGACGACATCATGCATAAGGATAATTATTATACAATATGCAATACATGCGAAACGGTGGATTCTCATGTGGAAATATCGCAAGATTTTGATTATCAATTGACAAATTTGAAGAGTCAGTAAATCTTTCAAAAATTCGAATTTGAGTGTCACTGATTTTTTTGGCGAATATATCTGAGTGGGAATCCGCCTCAAGTCTTCATCGTATTCAAAACTAACTGATCACGGCCCTTTTCCCGAAAAATTTTCGCCTGCGGCGCTATTTTGCTCGCTTCGCTCACACTGTACTCTTTTCGTGTGGTTTGAAGATGGTAACCCTAGGTATAGGAACGAGCCTTGACTCAGCCACTTTGACATGTATATAGAACTCAATACGCTGAATTTATGCTAGGACTAATTACTGTGTCTTATTGTGTTCAAACTAGTGGTTAAGTCGATTTTAACACTCTCAAAACTATCCTCGAACCACAAGAACGAAAGCACAACAGAATGGCGTCCTGATACTGGATGAATCATCGGACAGGCTATTCCAAAAGCGGGAATCGTGATTTAATTCAAATAAGCTTAATTAAATTGAAGTATGATGGGCGTCTACCCTTAAAAAAACGGGAGGTTTCAGTCGAAATGTGCGAAATCCGTAGCAATATCGAAAAATAACCCGCAGACGCCGATATAATTCGTCCTCATAACCTATTCACATGCCCATAAGGTGAATCAATCAGTCTGAGCATGAGTCCCGTGGGTCATTTGCAACACAGACGATGAATATTTTCGGGAAGAATCTCCGCCACTGGATAATTGCGTGACGACGTTCCAATGAAAACCTACACATGTATGGTGTTCAAAACAAAATTCCAAACATCTTCGCCTAAAAAGAGCCTTAGATGTAATCTGACCGGAAACGGATATGATTTCCATTATTTTAAATGTGTGAATGAGAGTCTTGTGTTTGAGAGCGAGAATGGCACAAGAGGGATTGGGGGCAAAAGGTACGGTTCCAGTGGCGCACGCCTCCAAAAAAATAGGTTGAAACCTCGGTTGAAACTAAAAATTATTCAGTTCGGTCAATAATTTTGGCGCGAAGTTGTTTTAAAATATCCGAACTGGTAAATATTGACTTTGATGTACAAATGCGAGCCACTACTATGCTATTATTATTGTTAGTACTGTTATTATTGTGATGATAAATATTTGAGTTCGTATCGCAGCGCGCTATAACGTAAAGGGTAAAAATATTTGATCCAGTCAGATCGAGATAAACGTGGACAATGCACTTATTATTGAACCGTTCGATAAACACTGTTCGCTGCCAATTCGAAAGATATTCAGGGGATAAATTGAAGCTCCAACTATATTTATTTATTTACTTATGTATTATTTATTGTAGGTGCAGGCGTTACACTCTTCATGATTACACGTATTACTCAACTCTAGTTATTTTCGGCTCGACGTATCGTAAAAATTAGTGCAGCCTTGTTTTTTTTTGAAGAGTTTTCACAAGTGGAAATTGCCGTGGGAAATTGTTAGTATCACGAAAATAGTTTATTAAATGGTCGTACACTTATTCTGTAGTCTGTACAATACCGGGTGATCATTTGAAAACTATCCACCTATACAATAACTCCCGATTCCTAGTCTATATTCCTTCGAGCAAAAACAGGTCGAATTTTATATCGAGGGGGGACATCTAAATCATACATTGGCAAATTTCTATCTTCAGCCCCCTCGCCCTCACCCATCCCAAAAATAAAATTTCAAATGACACTACCTACCTTGCGATACATCAAATTGAAGAAAATCAAATTCTCCTTTTGGAAAAGACATTTCCAAAAAAATTTAACGCTACCCCCCTTCTCCCTAAAAATTCTCTGAGTGTCCCCTTTCAATAAGTATTCTGGATCCCTTAATTCTCTTCAGTTTAGTCAGCATTATCCTAAATAACTTCAAAGATGAGAATTTTCGGTGGAAAAAGTGCCACCCAAATTCACCCCATTGCTCTCCCCCACCTCAACTTTAAAATTTTACAAAATACTACCCACTTTGTGATACATCGAATCAAAGGAAATTGAATTTTCTTCCTAAAAACATTTTTTTTGAAATTTTCAACCCCTCCCCCATTTAACTGGACATTTGGAGTATTTTAGTAGGAAAACGGGGGTTTTAAAAATCTCAAAAAAATGGCGTTCAGGGAAAGAATTCAATTTCCTTTAATTTAATGTACCACAAAGTAGGTTTTGTCATTTTAGGGTGAGAAGGGAGGAGCAAAGGGGTGAAGTTGGGTCGCACTTTTTCCATAGAAATTTTTCTCTTTCGATGCTGTGCAGGATGACGCTGACTGCATTGAAGATAATTGAGAGGTCAAGAATATTTAATTGGACACTCAGAGAATTTAGGGGGAAAGAGCGGTGGGGTTAAAAATTTTATAAATATTTTTTCAGAAAGAGAATTTAATTCTGTTAAATTCAACGTATCGCAAAATAGGTAGTGTCATTTGAAATTTCAAAGTTGGGGTAGGTGGGGGCGAGGGGGCTAAAGATAGAAAATCGCTAATGTATGTTTTAGATGTCCCCCTCGATATAAAAATCGACCTGTTTTTGCTCGAAGACATTTCCACTAGGAATCGGGAGTTATTGCAGGTGGATAGTTTTCAAATGATCACCCGGTATGCTGAAGTTGTGTGTCAACATCACACACTATATCAGAATGCGTGTATAGCAAGTCAAGTGATTTGACATTATTCCATACTTGATCACAAAGTGGCATTATTTCAGGTCACACAAATAGTGAAACTCTTTCAAAGTATCCGGAAAATAAACTTTTGCCATTGATTTAAAAATTGAGAAGTTTTGATTTCCTACCACTACCAACACAGGGTGTCGAAATAGTATATTATATACCAAGGTTGAGAAAGTATTATTATAGCTGAAGCGCTAGTTTAGATCCCGAAGCGCAGCTGAGGGATATAAGGCGCTGAAGCTATAATAATTTTCTCAACCGTGGTTTATATAGTATTTTTTTCAATACTAGAAAACCGCCATCCCAATTCAGGAAGAGGTTATTAATGGTGCACTTCACGGCTAGTAGTGGAAAAAAAAAATTTTTTTCCACGACACTCTAATATCTTTTATTCTTGCTTTCATTTCAACTGAGTTTCACTTTCCCAGCCCCCACACCAACACCAACATGCAAGGCAAAGTATTGTAATCGTGCTGAAAAAAGTTTTGAGATTTCGCCGGATCCATCTATTTTGAGGTCGCTCAAGACGATCAAGACCATCAGAATGATGTCTGTCTGTGTGTCCGTCTGTCTGTCTGTAATCTTCCACGATAACTGCCGAATCATGATTCCGATCGACTTGAAATTTGGTATGCGGACATTGTTTTCCGTAGAATGAGCCCATTAGTTTTAGGTTGTCATCTGTTAAGAAAAGTGTCACTATCAATAAATGCCAGAAGCTATATCTTACGGAACTTGAGTTGCAGTAGGTATGTCATTTGAAAACCTTTGAAAAACTGTATTCAGAACAGTTGGAAGTATTGCCGTATCTTCATCTGTCAACTAATAGAGAATGTCAAAGTTCAAAACTTTACCATTTAATGGGGTACTTGCCAATGAAACATATTTGACTGGAAACACTTTCAATCATCAGCAAGAGTAATAAATAGTATTTCCTGAAAATTTCCGGAAAATATATCCATTGATTAAAAAGATTTTTTTTTCGATTTTTTTTTTCAAAAGGTTGGTAAAAGTCGGGAATCTTCAGTGAAATTTTTCTGTCTGTATTTTTCAAATATTGTTAAGCCACTCTAACTGTTTTTTGAGTTTTCAACCCAACAGTGCTGTTTGTTTAGTTTTTGGTATATTTGTGACGTCACAAATATATTTTTAAAACAGACACTACGGCCGCAATTTTGGGAATTTAGGAGAAAGAAAAAATACGGGTACAATATTTTTGCCCATACTTTCGATTAAGCCAATAAAAAATATTTGGGCAAGTAGCCCATTATTCAAAATCTATCTGATGCATTGGAACCAAATTTGGCAGGAAGCAACACAACAAAAGTGTCAGATTAAGCCTGCAGTTGCAGTTTTCCACCATTTTCCAGTCGGGCGTTATGAATTTTCAGAATTTCTCTTAAGCGTTGACACCCGAGAGGGCCTCTCACCTGTGTTTTGACCAGGAAGACTCGCTTTGATGAAGGAATCCACTCAAAAATTCATTCCTGTTCAGGGATCAGCTTTTTTTGAAAATTTTCAACTGATTTCGAAAGTAGAGATTAGATTGGGCGTCGTGTAGATCCATTTTCAAAATGCACACGGGTCCGGTTTTCAGAAGGTACTTTTTTCCAAAAAAATTAGCACATTCCGTAGATTTGAAAAAACTGCAGTGCAAACTTCGACATGCGGTGAGCCCCACGAAATATTCATTTTAGATGCAGACATGCTATTGAAGAAAAGAATAAACATTTTTGAAGGAATTTTTTTGGAATCGGACCCGACCCACGGTTTTCGTGTTTTCCTCCCTAGAAAAACTGCAAATTTTCCAGCTTTTTATCTCGTAAACAGGTTTTCATTTTTTTTTTCAAACAAAAGGTTACTGATTTGGATGTGGAAAAAGATTTTAGGCTTTCTCGGAAAATTTGAATTTCCCTGACAAAACTTCCAATTTCCTGTGACAGATGAGCTCGACTGTCAGCTGACAGAGGGCGCCAGCAGTTCCTTTAACAAGCGGGTTGCATGCTCTTGCGGCCTGCGCCTTATTGGCCTCAATGGGGGATCACGCCAACTCACGGATACGTCACCACAGAACCCGATAGAAACCGTACTAGGCGCCTTAAGTTTCCTATTGAAATTTACCAAATGAAAAGACGCTGCTTTTTCGATTTACCAGTTAGAATTTGAGTTTCATGACCTTGGCACTCGGTCCCCATCCATACGATTATCCCAGAACAATTCGACGTGGAATCACTCAAAGTCTGCTATATGCTCGCCTCTCTTCTAAATAAAGAACAGGATGCGCCGATGCACTGGGAATAAATAAAATGCCATGTTTTGGTGCCGATGCCTCAAACCATAAATTTTAACGAGACGTGTTGATCGAATTGTATAAACCGTTCCAAGTTCATTCATGAAATGTCTCTGTGTGAAAAAAGTCTCTTAATCGATTTCAATAATGCATACGAAATAACTCTTGCGTACCTATTACGTAAATATCTAAATAATCTAATGTTGTCGTTACACATATCGTGGCTCTACCACAAAAATCGTGCCGTACATCCGGCAAAATATTCTCATTGCCGTGGTGTTTACGTTTCGCGCGTATTATCTCGTTTTTATTTATTCACCGCCGAAAGGGCTTGACAAATCAATAATGGACAGATTTGTCACACCACACACGCCATCATCGCGTATATGACATACGCCGGAAGTGACGACCAGACCGTAATGTTGTAAAACTGGCGGATATGAGGTTTCGTCTATTTTCCACTCATCTTTGGGTGTATAGTGCGTTTATTTTTAGTCTCATTCAGAAAACGTGGCTTTTTTTCAAATTTATATACCTCTCATCGCAGGCGATAAGTGCGGCGATCTGTGGTGGAATATATTGTACAATTGGAATAAATTGACATCTCGGGCGGCTGTGAAATTTGACATTTGCGCTAAATATAAAGCGTTTTCCAAGCTAAATCGAGTTTTTAATAAAAGCTAATCATCAATTTGTGAACGTTTCATGATGATCTATCTCATAAAATTTACCCGGACTCTGAAAACATATTATTTTAAACGCAAATATCAAATTTCACGGCCGCTTGAGATGTCAATTCATTCTAATTGTACTGTAGGCTGTAGGTGTTTCATGTTATTTCATTGGTGTCTCCAATTGATAACTATTCAATCCTGTAGAAACTTTTCATAGAATTTAATCAACGATCTGCTGTTTAGCTGCTACATACTAAATTACATCTTCTTCTACAAGAAAAGCATACCGATATTAAAATACCTCCTCACTCCTTTAATCTCAGTCATCGATGCACAAACGTTCGAGGGTCCGAATATTGTGATGTTTCGTGTGTGCGACAAAAATACGAGATTAGCTGTATTTTAGACGCTTGCCTCAGACCACCAGTGGTCCAGTTGAATAAAAGTTTGAGAATATAGGTCGCATCGGTTACACGGTTTATATGGTTTATAGAATTGTAAAGTTTTAGCTCAAACTCTTGGCTCGGCACAAGATTTAACATAAGACTCCATACGGTGATTAGTCGGCTCATTTTTGTGGACCTTTAAGCTCACTGTTAGTTGACGACTTAGTTGGTTTACTTGTGGGCGGTTATGCGTGTGTTTGGTTCTGAATTTTAATTGCATGAACCAACAAAGATGGAGTTGCAAAAACCTGATGAAACATATGCTCCATTCAGTCTCTATCAAGATGCAGCACACTGTTTCGAAATATCTTTAAAAGCTCCTGAAATACGTTTGAAAATAAAATGTTTGAAATATTCACAACTATTTTTTTTTCTCAAAATTATTACAGATTTTTTGAGAAATTGTGTGTTGTAACTTGGTATTATTTCATACAAAAAGTGACTGATGTTTTAGTATCTCAGTATTAGTAGTCTAAGTATCCACAACAGCTAGCTTACCTAAATCCAGACGTTGTCTGCCGACTGAATGTCACCCTTGATTCCACTTTAAATCACTTTTTCTATGATATAAGACCAAAATAAACCACGATATCTAAAAAAAATTGGTGAAGACAAGGGTGAAAAAAGCGATGAGACAAAACCATATTTTACAGTCTTATTTTTAGAAATAGCAAATGTGGACGTTCGCTTTTTAGTAAATAGCAGTTTTTTATAATATTAGTTGTTAGTTCATCTACTAAGTTGTACCTGACCCTTCGTTCACAATCCACAATAATGTCCTAGGGAGGCACATGGGTACTGGCTGGGTGGGTATACAAGCAAAAATATATAATAGGGGAAAGGTGGTATCTTTCGGACTTCAGATTATTTCGGACATGTATCACTGTATTTAATCTCACCTGACGTTTCAAATTGGATTTCTCACTATGAAAACAATTGTCGCAACAATCAAGTCCATAACAACAAAACCAAGTAAAAAAATAACCCTGTGACTAAGAAACTGTCTTTTATTGTAGGTAATACAATCATGTTCGAAACAACCTACAGTTCGAAAGATACCAACCTGCTTTGCCTGAAAAAAAAAATGCTGCTGGAAAAGCATGGGGCGTAGCCCACAGGTCCATCTAGTACCTATTAAAATCCTGAAATTGAGTGTCTAAGTATTCATAAAAAAATTCAAAACTTTACCATTCAATTATTCGAAATCGATCCGATGGATTGGAACCAAATTTGGCAGGAAAGCGAGGCAGGAAGCAACAAAACAAAAAAAAATAGGTCTGTATTGCAGTTTTCCACCATTTTTCAGTCGGGCGTTATGAATTTTCAAAATTTCTCCCAGCCGTTGCCACCCGAGAGGGCCTTCCGCCCGGGTTTTGACCAGACGACTCGCTTTTGATGCAGGACTCACTGAAAATTCACTTTGGTCCCTTGGTATATAATATACTGTTATACAGGGTGGTCCGACTTTTATGTCATTAAATTTAAGGATCGATAGAGAATGAAAAATGTAGGGGACTTTCTCCAGAAAACATATTTGAGAACTGCCTAATAACCGAGCTAATAACAGAGATACAGCCCTTCCAAGTTGAAAATAAATAATCGTTTTTTCGCATAACTTTTGAACCGTTCAACCGATTTGATTCAAAATAGAACCAAAGGTTTACTGAAATTATGAATACTCTTGCAAAATTTTGATTAGAGGCTTTGTTTAGGAGATATTTAGGATCTAGGGTTTGGAAAACATCTCAAAAGCACAACTTTCAAAGGTCTAAAAATTAAAATCCAAAAAAACTCATAATTTCTCAGCTGAAATAGGTTCTCTAGAATTTTCAAGTTGATAAACCACCATTTTTTCCAAAACACGAGGAATTTTCAGAAAACAAACAATTTGGGCTCTGGAAAGTAGCGATTTCGGGATGTTTTCCAAAGTTTCAAACTCAAATATCTCGTAAACAAAGCCTCTAATCAAAATTTTGCAAGAGTGATTTTTCTTTTAAATTGAACGCAGAATTCAAAATTATAAACAATTTCCAAGAATAACTAAGAGGGTGAAAAATAGGGGGGAGAGGTAAGGTCACCCCCTAATGTCCACGCCCCTGAAACTTTTTCATGGAACATGTTATGATTGTTCGACAGGGGATGATTTCAGTAAACATTTGGTCTATTTTGAATTAAATCGGTTGAACGGTTCAAAAGTAATGCGGAAAAAACGATTATTTATTTCCAACTTTGAAGGGTTGTATCTCTGTTATTAGGCATTTCTCAAATATGTTATCTGGAAAAAGTCCCCTCCATTTTTCATTCTCTATCGATCCTTAAATTTAATGACATATAAGTCGGACCACCCTGTATACATTCCTTGGTACTGAATTTTTAATATTTTGATGATTTCAGAGGGCCTTTCAAACATTTTACAGGAAGGCTGTGAGCTGACTACTTCTTAAGTGTATCAAGTGAAGCTTACAGAGGAATGCATATTATTGATATTGGACTCGTGATAAGTGCTTAGAGTTTCGCATAGGCTAAATCGAAGAAATATGTCAAATTTCTCTGTTCTGATTTGATTCCCGTAGTACACCTGTAGGTATATGTACAATGTGACGTTTTTGACTTTTCAATATTCGTAATCTACGGTTCAAGAGGAAGAGTTTAAGACCATCACCGCAACTATAGCATGAAGGATTCTCGAGTAATCTCGTTTTGAATTTTTTTTTGTCACATCAACATTTTAGTTTTTTGAGTCAAGTGGCCATGGAGCTTTCACGACAACGACTCTCGCTTCCTGAAGCTCTATCTCAAAGACCATACGTCGCAGAAAATTGATTGAAAAACCAAACTGTAGGGAATTTTATAGGCTTCATAATGACTCCTCACATCTTTTGCTGTCAGATGACCCAAAATTAAGATATTCGGCAAAAACCACGCTGCTGTACTACTTGTTGATGATGGCGACATAACGCCAACATTTCCGAAAGGAAGGAAACTAGTAGGTATGTCAAAACCTAAGCTACACATATCGTTTTAAGCTAGTTTTCAGCCAGTAAACAATTATTTCCTTATTGTTTTGCCTGGCGCCTGGGCTAAAATGGAATTTGCACATTCTGTGAATTTGTAAAAACTGCAGTGCGCCCAACGAACTATTCATTTTGGGTGCAGACCATAGACAGTGCAGACATGCTGGGAATGAAAGTTGAAGAAAATATTGAATCAATTTTTGGAGGACAAAACTTTTGGAATCTAACCAACGGTTTTCAAGTTTTCCTCTTTGGAAAAACTGCAAATTTTTCAACTTTTTACCCCGTGAACAGATTTTCCCATTTTTTTTTAAACATGAGGCAACTGGTTCGTGAACATTTTCCAACAATTTTGTTTCCAATTTCCCGGGAATTTTCCGATTGAAAATGTAAAATCGGCCCAAGTTTTCGAGACCGGACTTGAATGATGGAGCCTAAAGTGAAGCTTTCACAAGACGATTTTCACAATAAGATGATTTGGAATAAGATTTGAGGTTTTCCTGAAAAATTCAAATTTTCCTGACATAGTTTTCAATTTCCTGCAGATTATTTTCAATCTTTCTCTCTAATCCCAACTTTCTACCCGAAGGGACGTTTCGAACACAAATTTCCGTAGGTTCCTGGATACTGTCGGGAAAGTTTTGGGGTGACCTAAGCGATTTTTTTTCAAATATAAGTAAGTACATAATTTATATTCTTCATGGTGTACCTGTTGATTGTAAAGAGAATCCTCGAGAGAATCATTAAACACTATTCGTGGGTATTTCACCATTGAGCTCATGCCACTTCGCTCTTGTTCCATCCACTTCAATTTTTACAACTTTTTTTATAACTTTTCTGAAATCTTCATGCTTGTACAATGTGAAATCTGAATGAATTCAAAAGAAATTATTATGCTCAAAGCACCCGTAAAATTAAAGAGACGAGACAAATGGTTTTCTTTATCGCAGCGAAGCATGTATTACGCACTTTTATTATCTTGCAGTTTTCTCGTTCCCATGGATGATGCGTCTTAAAAAGCAGGAAGGATTGAATTAGAGGGGAAGTCGTGTGGCACCGGAAGCGGTTTTATTATGAATGGATGCTATTTGCGTTCGACGTGTATTCCCTTTTCGTCATCTTGTAACAAGTCCGGACTTGATTTTTTACGTTTTAATTCACATACTTTATGACTTCCATTAAACACGTAAAAACAAAACAAAATTAATTCTGCACTTTTTTTTGTAGCGGTGCCTGCAGATGATCTGCTTGCATAAGGTTGCTCAAAAGTCTTGCAGAAAATTAATTATTTCTTGCAAGTAATATTTTTTACTGCGAATTCTGACCTGACCCATGCCTGCTACGATCATACATGTATTATAAACACCCACACAATTTGAGTCATTTATTTTAACACGACAGTGAATCAGGGAAAAATAAACTGCGCAAAAATGAAAGTACCCCTCCCCCTACCAAATGCTTCTTCCTCGGCTTCTTCTCTTCTCTTCAAACTTTGGCTTAGGTACTACAAACTTTTGGGGAGTCTATGACACTGAAAGGACACACGCAAATCAAAACGAAAAAATAGGCAAATCAGTCGGAAGGGCGTGTGGAACTGTGAAATGATAATCTAAATTGAAATTTGCGGATTATCCAGAAATTTTTGCAGAAAAAAAAAGAACAACGCATTCAAAGAGAACAGTCTGCCATTTATGTGAACACGAAGATAGACCTCATATCTCTACACGGTTTCTGAATTTTCCGCTGATTTCTTCTATTTATTTCAGGTCAGGTCAGGTCAGGTCAGGTCAGGTGATCTAAAAAAGTCATCTTTTTGGTTTCTTAGTGATAACTTTTTTCCAGGGCAACCGATTTTCACAATTTTGGGATCATGTTGTAGCTCAAACCTGAAGTAAGAAAACCTGATTAGGGTTAGAATCAACTAAAAGCAAACATTTAAAATACAGAGTTGCATAAAAAATGGCCTAAATCTGAATAAATTCCGAAAATAAACTTGCTGTCGAAAAAAATTCATCGCATGTTGAATACTTCAAGATTTTTTGTTGCTTATTGTGTGAATTAAGAACTATTATTGGGCAAGAATCTCAATTACAAGTGTATGTTTTCAATGCTTCATAGCTGATCCAGTCTCTTGGGCAGCTGAAAATGATCGTAACTTACGTTACAGAAATCAGAACAATTTTGAACACAGAGTAGGTAGGTACACAGTTTGTCTGTTACTTTTCTTAACTGATTGTTCTGATTTTCATATTACCAACTAATTCTTGAGTCTTGACTCATACAAGTAAGAAAAATCTTGAAGTGTTCGGAATGAATTCTTATTAATTAGGTAGGTACCTCGCCGCTTCTGCAATTTCCTACGGAATTTTCATTGTAACAAGAAAGTGAAATATGGCTTCTAGTCAGGATTTTGATTGTTCATGAATTGCTTTTATGGCTCGTTTTATGGCCCTGCGGTGTATGTTTTAGCCGAGATTTTAGCCCTTGCCGAGGCCCTCGCGTAAAACTATCATTACATTTCATCTTCATTCATAACTTTTATTACCTGTAAGTTTTTCCTTGTAGCTTTTACTGCAAATAAAATAAATGCGTGGACGTTTAAAGAACAAAATCGACAAGAAATTATAGGTGAATTATGTATACTCAATTAAAAACAAAATTTATTGCAATAAAAACAAAATTGTGCCTCTGGTTAGGTGTAGGTAAAAAAATTTAAAACAATTTTAAAATTTAAATGGCAGCATCTGGCGTCTGCAGAATACCTACGATGCTAATCTTGAATGATCCTGCTTGACTCGCGGTGGTTAATCAGGAAATATCTTCTCAAATGGGAACTTCTGGAAATTTTTATTGAATATTTCCGTAAATGCGGTGCTCACTAGATCGTTGATTGCAGGTTTGAGCAGCATGAATCCAGGCTGCCACGCGCTGTTAATCACCCAATCCAGCATATTTTCTGAAAAAAAAAATACAAGCCCAAATAAAATAACCGATAAATAAAAAATATGGAATTAATCTCTGTCGTGTCTTCATCTTTTCACTGTCGTGCTCGTTGTTACGCTACCGATCACACAGTAGTGTATCACTGGTTGCATAACATCCGTCGTCTCTGATCAGCTTTTCTATTTTTCCAGCAAAACACCAAGAACTGGATGTTGCAACGTTTTTGACACGCTTATATCCTATCTTTTGTGTTATGTGTTCGACAGCACAACGCTTTCAGCTTTATGTTGTAAGATAAAACAAGAAAAAGTAACAAATTGCACTTACTTAATCACACATACAAAGTATGTAGGTATTACAAGTAGGTTCCAGCCTCGGTTCCAGCCTGCCTATACGTCAAGGTGTTCCAGTTTATTTTCGCAAAAAAATGGAGATACTAAAATTTTCTTATTTTGAGAGGAAGAAAGCCTGGACTTTGAGCTTTCTGTTGATGATCACCGATTTTTGCATGCGCCCTGGTTTCCAAGAACCAAGAATTTCAACTGGACGAGTCATAAAGAATCATTCTCGGAATAATTTGAAAATGAATGGTCGGTGGAACAAAAATATTTCGAATCTCGTTTCGATTGAAAAAAAGGGCCTTCTATATAAGCTTCCTTGTGATGTGGCTGATTCCTGAACGTAATACAGAGTATGCCCGTGATTCTTTATTGAAGATGCGGAAATCAACAAGTGTCTGGTGGATATGTAGCCCGATCCCGATTTATAGTCGACGGACGCGTAAACGGAGACGTGTAAGCTTAACGAAAATGGACCAATCACTCTCAGTTCTCAGTTAGTCAGTTTCAGCCTTAGCTCCTCCCTTTTGATCCATACTGATTAGTGATTGGTTCATTCTCTCACGTTTGCGTCTTCTTTCACGCTTCCGTCACTAAAAATTCAAATAGCGTTCAAAGCTGAGGAAAATGCCGAGGGAATGAACAAGTTTCACACGTTTAGAAAATCTTCCAAAACAGTGCATTTAGGCACGTGTCTTGCCTCGTGCAATCTTACATCGTCAGTTATTGTCCATCTAATAAAGTCCATCTCAACCTCACTGGGGCCACTGGGCAGTGAGCATTTACACCCAATTTTCTTCAGCATACCGTCACGCTTGGGCGTCGTTTTCTTCAGTGGCCACCACTACTTAACAGCATTAGAGAAAAGTCGCCAACCAGTAGAAAGACGACGTTCTTCCGTATAGACCGCAGCAAATTTTGACTCGAATGAAACACGTTTTTCTATTAGCATTTCGTAATCTCTAACCTCAAAATTTGTTCGAAGGGTACAGCTTTTGGCAAGGAATGTACTAGTTTTTGGAATTTACACTTGCTGTTACAATGATAAAATATTGTGAAACTTTATCAAATTAGTACAATTCGCGTCAAAGCTTACCGCAATTTTTTTTTGCAATCACCGTAGAGGTACAGGTATCCATGAGATATCTTCTAACGAAAATGGACCAATCACTCTTAGTTCTAGCCTCGGCTCCTCCCTTTTGGTTCATAGTGATTGATCTTTATTTTATATATTTATATTACATTATCTCACGTTTGCGTCTCCGTTTACACTTACGTCGACTATAAATCGGGTTATAATTATTGCGTTTGCTGGACTTTGGGTTTAGGACAAAATGTCTTTGAATAAGTACAGGTATAGAGATCAACGGCACATCAATTGAAAGCCCCAAAAAGGGTTTGATTTTTTATCCGAAGTAGGTAGGTACTTATAAAGGGTCCCATATGCATTTCGTGATTTTCCAATAGTTTTGAACGATACCAATTAGAAAAACGTCAAACGGACACGAAACTGCAGTGAACCAGATTACTTGTCTTTCAGAATTGGTAAAAATCACGAGGGAATGGACAAGTTTCATGTTAGAAAAATCTTCCAGAGCGGTGCACTCAGGCGCGTGTCTTGCCTCGAGCAATTCAACTCCATAAGCTATTAACCATCGAAAAAAGTTTTCTCAACCACAGTGGCACTGGGCAATGGGACATTTTCACTCCAATCTCTTTAGTATATCGCCACGTTTAGTAGCCATCGTTTTTCTCAGTGGCCACCACTACCTAACAGCATAAGCGAAAAGCAACTAACCAGTAGAGATCGACTCCAGAAAATTTTCACTCCAAAGAAACGCGTTTTCCTATTCATGCTAGGTAACTTCGAACCCCGAGATTTGTTCAAGGAGTACAGCTTTTGACACGGAATGTACTAGTTTTTTGAATTTAGGTTTGCTGTTACGTACCTGTTAGTTCACGTATAAATTACACCCCCCTTGGAGAGTTCCCCTTGAAAATAATTTAAAAAAAAGAAAAACGATCCTCTCATATATTTTTTTCCGTAGGCTTCGAATTCGCCCATAAAATTTTTTGTGGTATATGCAACAGCGAAAATTTTTCCCATATTGGACACCTATATTGTATTTGATTATAAAAAATTGATTCCACATCTCATTCTGATTATAAAAATATATCACACTTCAACAGAACACATGTGAAAAAATTTGCTAAAATTTCTAAAAATATCGAAAAATGATTTTTTATTTCGAGTTTGTATAGAGTTAATTCAAGTTATATGGAAGTTTCAAACTATAATAGAATCCATTTTACCGAAATAATAGGAAAATTCACTGAGTTACTCATGAAAAAAAAGTTTTCGATTTTTTTTTCAAATTTCATCAATTTTTTCACAAGTGTTTTGTTCTAACCTATCAAGGTGATATAATAAATGAATAATAATAAATAATAAATGTTTTACTCCTTATCGGTCTACACCGGGCCTTGGGAGTTTTTTGCCCTTTATTATCACTCTTACATACAGAGAAAAATTGCAAATTGGACTAGGTAGGTACACAAACAGCCAAACATTCCCGGGAATCGAACCCGGCGCTCCCATGGCCGCAGGCAGCCACTCAACCATCTGCGCCACGGGGCCAAGTGCAATATATATTTATAATCAGGATGGAAAGTGAAATCGATTTCCATATAAAAAAATACAGTGTCTATTTTGAGAAAAGTTTTCGATGTTGCATCCTGTAAGCGATATATCACAAAAGATTTTTGTGAGCAAATTCGAAGCCTAGAAAAAAAAGTATCGTGTTCAATTTCTCTTCAACGAAAAGTCTCCAAGATTTATATACGCGAACACCCTGTAGGTACATAGAGACCAAGGAGGTTACTAGATACTAACCGACTACGGTTCGTCCACCGGCCAGATGCCCGATGTGCAGCTCCAGTTTCTTGCACGTTTCGATTTGTACGTTGACTTTCAGGGGTGGGTTCGGGGCGAATTTGCCCTTGGCATCCCTGACGGGCTTCCTCACGATGGTGGTGCTCTGCGTGAAGTTGAAGAGCGCCAGATTCCAGTTGCCTTTGTTGTGGACTTTTTGTCCGAGAAAAGTGCCTTCGATTTCGTACCAGCCGTCCAGTCTTTTATCGGGGAAGAACTGCGTGTATTTGATCGTGTTTTTGTTGAAGTCGGTGCTGAAAATCCAAAAAGATTCCATAATTTTTCTCGGTCATGCTGTAGCATGGTAATAGGTAAAATTGAAAAAAAAACACTACCCTATAGAAATAATAGAAGTGACTGATGGTTCTACAGGAAAGACTTCAATGGTGTAGGTATACGTACACTCGGCAGCAAAAATAGCGCCCACTTAATTTATGACGAAGACGACTATTTGCTTGGCCTGCTCTCCCGTAGAAGGTAGGTATGTACTCGAGTTGTGAATAAAGCAATGCCGCCCTTGTAGAGGACTAAGTAACAAACTGGTGTTGGGTCGACGATCTTTTGTGCTTTTTTCACCACCACAATGAAACAATATTCAAATATTTTGTTTAGGTTGCAACTTGCAATGCTCAATTACCGGAAATAAAAATGTTCGACAACAGTTTCAAGTCCAGTGATAGTGGTGCCAAATGGCGAGTGCTGTCCCTGGCGGCACTTACAATAATTGTTGAACGTTTGAATGGTTCATTGAAGGGCAATATAATGATAACAAGGGCAGAATTGCTTTATTCATCCCGAGTACATACCTACCCACTTCGGTAAAGCAGGCCAAGCAAATAGTGTCTTCGTCATAAATCAAGTAGGCGCAATTTTTGCTGCCGGGTGTACTACCATATGTCTGGAATCAGCGTAGACTACAGTTTAATGGGCTAAATAAATAAAAATTCAGCTGAAGTGAGTAAATACTTGGAATTATCAGAATTTTCTCGTTTTAATTTTTTTCACCAGAAGCAGTTGCTTCATTTTCATTCATTTGGCCCCCCAGTAGGCAAATATAGGTGGAGCTCGTTTAAACAGAGAAAAGCCGACAACTGTTGTTATCCAGTTAACTTAGTTTTAAGTGGGGATAAGTAGCAAAGTACTACCAACCTGAATTTGGTGATTTCTGACTGGGTCCATCCAGATTCCGTGACGTTCTTGAGGACTAGCTTGTAGTTGAACAGCGGATTGCTGCGTTTTTGTGGAATTTGCTCGGCAAAAAACGGATCCAAAGGGTCCACGTTGTAGTCTGTTAAACCTAAAACATTTTTGTATTCAAACATCTCTTTGTAGCATGCAAAAAGAAAACGAAGACAAAAATAACCAATAAAAAAATACCTATTTGATAGTAAGGCCTCAAGTTGTTGAGTCCAGTTTTGACGCAATCATCGAAGGTTTCCTCCCTTGAATCGCAGTTGCCGAAATATTCCTCTGAAATTTCATGTAACTGTAGAGATAAGTAATACAGAAATTGGTGAAAGCAGTATGAGTGCAATAATTATTCAGCTTTGACAAAAGCAGTGAAAAATTAGACAACAAGATCTGAAAATTAGATAACGGTTTCAATCTCGTCAAGTATGTAGCTCCAGGGTTAACCTTGCACTGAAACTCTGAGTTAATTGTGCCCCCACCAACCGCATTCACCGAACCGCAGTGTGATGCGTCGATGCTTGATGGTAGGCAGTGATATGAAATTACCGTTATTTACCGTTTGGTGATTACCCGAGGTAGTTTACCTGTTTTTCAACCGAATACATTTTTTGCTAACTAATGTTTCTTTGCGAATCACTGAAAATTCATATTCTGGGTTAATTCAGAGTGTTTCTGAACGATGATTTCATTTCGAATCGAAACAGATAATTTTTTATACTTATTGAGAGCATGGGCCGTACGTATGAGCTAAAACATGAATTTCACATGAAACAAAAAAACAATTTGAAAAATTAGTTGCCATTGAGTGAGCGTATGAATCAAATTGCAAAAAAAATAAAATAGTTATAAAGTCGAGTTGATAATAAACCTAAGATTCTACAATAAAATCTCATTAAGTGCAGATTTGTCCAGTTTTTCATGACTAAAACATGACACGAGTAGAACCTTCAAGCAAGCGATAAGCTATCTCAAGAAAAATTCAATCTTGAAAATGGTACGCATGTTGCAGTAATTTACCAACGGGTATTTGTAATTCACCCGGTAATTTAAGGTGAATAAAAATTGATAATATACGAATTTTACATCATTGTGGCGATTATCTTTTACACGTTGCCCTACTGCCGATTGCAGGCGTGATACTCGGAGAGGCTTGTTCAAGGTCATCCGCGGCTGATTTATCAACCTATTTAGAATAGGATGAGGTCCGCCTATCCAAATTTTGAATTCACTTCGCGTTGCTGTAGTCGGGTTTCACCTTGACTGGATCGGTCTAACACGCGCTATGTGGTTCCCTGCATACCCTGTGATAACTAACCCTTTATTAAGAACTAGTCATTCTGTTCAAGCAATAATTTCTCATCAAACATACATCTCTCCATCAAAACATTCAACGTTTTAAAAAGTTCAGCGACAGAACAACAGTATTATAGTTTATTAGGTTATATAACATTATTTTGATTGCACTTGATGTTTTTGTCGAATTTTAATGGATAATTCGTCCGGCATAATAAGTTGTAGAATGCTTAGTCCAAAAGAGCGTCCTACCTAATCAATTGAAAGACAAAGAGAGCTTCATGGAAAACAAAACAAAACAAAGCTTTTTGTAAATTGTGGAATTTATATATTGCAGGGAACAAATCTGGCAATTATGCATCAGAAAACCGGGAAACGTTGCCAGGAATGTGCTATATGACAAATTTTGTTTATGTCTTGTGGTTATGTTTAAATGACATCTCCGTCAGACTCTTTGTGTGTATCTTCATTTTTTCCCGGATCTCATGTGAAAGTGTCGTCTTAGTGATGTTGTATTTTCAAGAGCTGCCCCAACTCCATTTCTACTCCAGAAAAATAACTGCGCCTTCTTAGATCACAACTTTCAAGAAAGTGGGTGGGTCGATGAGGTTTATGGTCAATAGCTACGAGACAAAGTGTTGCACGCTAATAGAAGGACGATGATTCAGACAATTCGTTGCAGACAGAGATCATTTCAATGTACCAAAGTAAAATATCGATTGTTTTGGCTGGTGTTCTCAGTGATGTAAAATACCCGGGTTTTTATATTTAAGGGTAAATACCCAAAGTCAATACCCGGTATTTACCCAAAATCGGGTCTCTAATAGGGTATCTATTTTCATTAATTGTTATCAACAATTGGAGAAACAACAACAAATAAATGATGATTTTATCTCACAGCATCAGCAAAATAATAATAAGTGCTTTGGGGGCTGCGTTTATAAAGCCTTGGAACTTGGAAAAAGAAATCATTTAACCTTTAACCGTCAACACTGTCAGTCGAGCTGTCAACAGTGTCAACTTTTCTGTCAAACTGGGTAGGGTGGGTAAATATGGCTCGGGAAAATACCGGGTAAATACCCGATTTATATTTTCCTACCTACCCGGTAAATACCCGACTCACATCACTGGGTGTTCTTCTTACAACTGGAACAAAATTAATCTTTTTGTCCGCGTCAGGTTGACACAAGCGGGAACCTGACATAGGTCTGCAAGCAATCGACATTTCTGCGACAAAAATTATGGACCACGTCCACACTACGACCTCTGGTTCCTCTGGGGAATTTTTATTGATGTTATGTTATGTTGAAATTGTAGATATTATGCAATTTTGGGTAAGACATCATTGAAAAATTGACAAGTATGACAGGTGTTTCCATGCTATTGTCCGCCACTGTACCTAATGACGAGCTCACGCGCCGTTTTTAATCACCCTGAAGGTGATGTGTAACAAGTACCTACCAAAATAAAACGACTGTACATAATAATAAAATTACATAAAAGCTTTATAAGTGAGTAGGTACAAATTCGGACACGAGTTTGGAAATCGCCGGCATTTATAGTCATTTTATTGTACCTACCTACTTCAATAGTATCTCGAATAATACCTACATGTTAGTATTGTGCCATCATCTTCTAATCTTCTTACTTTTAGTTTCAAGTCAGTCCTGCGTTTAAGCAATCTTCAAGACATACTTTTTTTTCAGAGCTTACCCAAGTACATACTAGCGAATCTAAGCAAATAGATAGTACCTATACCTACCTATACCTGCTCGTTATAAATACATAATTATGAGGCATACCTACCTACCTATATACCTACCCACCTATACGTGTTAATTTTTCCCCTAAAAGAAAAGCTTGCAATTATACAACAATGCGTGAAAGTTAACTGCAATAAGAGGTCAACTTGAATCTTCGGTGCATATCAGAGACACATGCATTACGTAAAACAAACAACAACAACAACAACAGCAAAAAAGATAAAGGAAATTTTGAATAAGAAAATAATTAACATTTGCCTATTGCTTACCCAAATTAACTTGTGCTTTCACGCCAATTACCGTGCAGAAAATCAGATGAAACCACTTCATTCTCACTGAATTAACCTAATTAATTTTACTGGCAACTAATTAATACTTTATTGGAACAATATTTGTGGCAAATATAGCACATTTCTCTTGAACAGTAGCCGGTGGAATGTACAAGAAGTGTCAGATTTGGCACCACCAAACCATCCATTCTGCCCCTTCTTCTCGAAAGCCTACCAAGACTAGTCACTTGGAGCATGAAGAGAGGTCGGTTCCTGGAATTTACGATATTTTAAAAAGTGATTCTTTGCCTAAGTACACACCAGTAGGTGAGCAAGTACAGTTCAAGGCGGTATTGACTTTCTCCGATTATCGACAGAAGAGAGTAAAATTCGTTGGTGGATAGATCGGTACTTTTAGAAGACAGAGGTATACCGGATGGCCATTTGAAAACGAACCGTCTACCAACCTCTGAAGGATCTTCAACGATTTTTGATTCACACAAAACGGCATGTAGAAGATAGGTGTTTTATTTAGGTAGCTATTTGAAAAAAAAGAAGAAAACCAGCTGTAGTTGGTTATTATTTTTGTGCTTCCTGAAGAGTGAAGATAGCGATCGAAACTACCTATCGGAAGATAACCGAACCGCGAAGTCGCAGAATTTTTCCTTTTTTTCGCTAATAAGTGATTATTATTATTATTATTAAATGCAGTAATGTTTGCAATTCCATTGTCTACAGGTTCAATAATTATTGTTTTACTTTTGCTTGCTTCTCTTCGAGTTGGTTTTATGCGGTCAGTTTGAGCGACCAGTTTACATACATTAAACTTCTTATTACCTACTTTGTAGTTATATCACAGGTATGTACCAGACAATATGTTATTGATTATTTTCCTCGATATTTTCTTGATCTCTTCCAGATTTCCATTGATTTTCTTTGATTTCTTCACGATTTCTTCTGGTTTTTTCAAAACATCCGCTGATTCCATTCATTTTCTTATAGTTCACCAAAGATAGGTAGGTACCTACCTACCTACATTATCTGTGGCGTCTAGAAAGAAGTATGTCTAATAGCCATTTCGAATTGAAACAGAACAAATCAATTAATTTGTATTTTCGTGGATTCCTCCAGGCTTCCTTTGATTTCGTGTGGTTTCTTCAAGATTTGTTCTGATTTCCCTCTATTTTCTTCTATCTTACTATTACTATCCTTACTTTTTGCTAATTTTTTACTATCCTTACTATTCGCTAATATCAATCAGATCCTATATATGACATCTTGAAAAGGTGTGCTATACCTGTAGGTAATATACCCACAGATATATATTTCGTGATGTTTTTCAGTAGATTTATTCCCTTGATTGTCTGTAGTTTCTCGAGATAGTATAATGAAATACGATAGTATTTCGGTACGGTACGGTACGGTACGGTAGTATAATCAATATTATTATAATTATAGCACAAACATGGAAAATACGAAAAAAGAAGTTGACGAAAAATTAGGGAGACAAGAGAAGAAAGAGTACTGATTGGAAGGGATTTCAGTGTTAGAGTTGGAGAGAGAGCAAAAAGATACCAGGAGCAAGAAAAAGAAACAAGAAGACCGGCGAAGGACAAAGAAAATAGCGATGGGAAAATATTGTTAGATTTTATTGAAGACAGAGGCTGGGAAATGTTGAACGGGAGCAAAAAAAGAGACGAGAAGGGGGAATTAATCTTTATCAGAGGAAACGCAGCAACAGCAATAGACTTCGCTCTGGTAAATGAAGCTTATAATGAAAGAGTAAGATTCAAGATTAGAGGCACGATCGAATCAGACCATCTCTCACTGGAATAGAAATGAAAACAGGAGGAAGAAATGTCAAGAGAGGCAAACAAGTAAATATCTCCTCACGTGCGTGAGTCGCAATAGCGCATCTTCTCACTGCAGATCTGTCATTGATAGAAATGAAGTTCAGCTAAAAAATTGAATGTTCTCACAAGACAAGATGAGTAAGTTTTACGTCTCATGACAATCATTCCACTAATGAGAAATTTCGATATGGCGGCCAAGATGGCGGCGGAATCATGAAATTTAGCTTGAAATCAAGGTTGATCATACGAGACAAGGCGAGAGACAAGGCTTAGTTCCAAGTTTCATGAAAATCGTTCCACTAGTAAAAAATTTCAGCCATCACTTTTGCTTTCTCCTTGGTTTTCCTCTACTGAGGGGAGTAGGGGTTTTGTTTCTCTCGTAACTCGTTTAAGAATTGGACATGGCTCTTTTCCTGTTCATTTACATCGAATTGGAGTATTGGACCCTCCTTTATGCTCATGTGGAGCATTAGGGGATATAAATCATCTATTTTTTGGTTGTCTCCATCATTTGGTTTAGTCTTCCCGCTTAGTTTTGGATTTAAATGAGATGGGGGCAGAGTTGCCTCTCTGTATTGCCTATATCCTGTCGATTCCAAGTTTCCAAGCTTGGAAAGCCCTCTACGATTTTTCCTCCCCATTGGAGTTAGATCTCTAAATAGAAAACAATTCTTGTTTCTCCACAATTCCCAAGATGAGTCGTCTTCTTTGTTTCTTAACATCATATCAACTTCATATTAATCATATCAACAACTACCAACTCAGGTAAGCTGGCTGATGAACTCAAATCCAAGGCCAAAAGCACAGAAAATTTTTTTCAATATGGCAGCCAAGTTGGCGGTGAAATCATGAAACTCAGCTTGAAAATAAAAATGTTCATATATGAGGCAAGATTAAGTTCCAAGTTTCATGACAATCGTTCCACTAATAAGAGATTCCAATATGGCGGCCAAGATGGTGGCGGAACCATGAAATTTAGCCTAAAAATAAGAATGATCATACGAAACAAGGGTAAGTTGCAAGTTTCATGAAAATCGTTCCACTAATAAGAAATTCAAGATGGCGGCGCAACCATGAAATCCGATCTGCTCACTCAAATACCTGGGGTCAGAGCTGGGCCGGGTAGGTACCTACTGATAAATTGTACTCGAGTACCGGGTACCGGGTACTTGTCATAATTGGAGAGAGAGTACAGAGTACCGAGTACTTTACTCATTGCACATCCTGTCGAGTACAGTACTCCGAGTACAAGTAGTCGAATTTCACGATCACTTTTTCCGAGTACATATTTTCCACCCCCACTTTCACACCAAATTGTATGAAGCATGTCCAAAAACAATGTAAAACAAGCACATGTTTTGAAAATATCATGAGTGCACTAACCAAATATTGAGAAAAACACAAAAAAAACAGTTCCTATAGATATTTTACAGATTTACTACAGTTATGATCGATTTTGTGTTGATTCTTCATCACTATAGGAACATTGTAGTATATAATTATTCTAATTTGTATTGACGCAAAGGAGCAACATTCCAGTGTAAACTCAGAGGGCAAAATCGCAGAAAAATTACTCATGCTCTTTTCAAAAACAAGTGGATCAAATGAAGAATATGGGACCTGTTGGATTTTCTCCATGTCAGACATGAAAATAGTTGATTATTTTATATTTTATATCCAACATTATTCTGTAATCTGTTGCATTCTACCTTCACTACTTTGCACCCTGTAAAAAAAAACGCACTCGCACCATACATAGACAATGACAATGACAATTCCAGACTTGTGTAAAGTATTCGGAAAATGTACTCGCACGGGAGATACGAGTACCGGGTACTTTTACCAAATATGTTACGGGTACGAGTACCGAGTACTTTATTGAAAATATACTCGAGTACCGGGTACAGAGTACCCAAAATGTACTTAGAGTACAGTGTTCGAGTACTTGTACTCGAGTACTGCCCAGGCCTGCCTGGGGTATGTCTTCCCCAAAACAAATAACGGCCGAGCACACGTAGGTATAGTCCGGATGCTAGTTGAAAGTACCTTGCATTTTTTGATGAGAAGATGCCACTCGGTGGAAATGTTCTTTGCATCGTACTCTTCCGATCCAGAAAGGTAGCCATCAGCGCCATCCATGCCGGCGGCGTATACAGGGTGATACAGAAAAAAAAAGTTGAAAAATTATATTTAATTAACCGAAACATGTGGAGACGTGTAACTCACCACATACATCAACTATTTTATGTCCATGAAGTTACAGCAAACTGTTGTTGATTACCTTAAACCGTCTTTGAAATGTAGGGGGAAACCAGAAAGAAAAACAAGAACACTCTTTCTCCCATAAATAAGTAATTCTTCGAGATATTGACACAATACTTTGTATTTCTACAAAAAGTAATGTTAGAAATGATATTAGCTGGGTAGCCAGTTTCTAGGCCAACTATTTCCAGAAATATGATTGTCAACTTTTTTTTCCCTCTTGAGCACCATCTTGAATCTGCCCTGTGGGGCATCGTTAAAAAAGTGATTGGTTATTACAATAATGGTAACATGAAATCATTGCATCGCAAAAACAACCTCCTCATCATAATTTAGTGACCTCTTCGGCGGGAAAGAATTGTCATTCACGTATTTTTTGGCTCTTCGAAGCTTTAGTGCCCATGATGGCATTTGCATTATCTGGAATGGTGGAATATGTTACGCATTATGAACCTTGATGTACTTTGAGGTAGCCTACCAAGTTTCACCATCATCAATTGAGAGGTTTGTTCTTAAAAGCTTATTGAACAAAATTTGTGTCATTTTTTTATGAAAAATACAAAATATTGGGTCTCTCACTCTTACTTGATCCCACACTGAGGATAGCCTGGAACCGAAAGTCTCCAAATTTTTTATGATAATGGTTCAATGGGAAGTGTCTTCAATGTTTAGTTGTCAAAAATCGCATAGTTGCGTTCAGATTCCAGGCAGAGAGCGACAAAGAAGTTCATGCAGTAAAAAAAGACATAAATTACAGTCGAGAGAAAACTAGTCCAGAGATAGACTAAAAGCCCTCTGGAGACTTTGCTTTTTATAACATTATTGTGCAATTTGGTACACTGTTGGAACCTCAAGTTGGTAATGTGTCAAGCCTTTCACCCACGCTTGAGAGTCTTACAGAACCTGTGTATTGCGGGAAGCCTATCTAAAAGGGACAATTCCTGGATTTCTCCTTTGCGTTGAAACTTGTGTCTTTTTTTATTGCATCAACTTCTTCGTCGCTCTCCGTCTAGAATCTGAACGTAACTATGCCGATTTTGACAACTACACATTGAAGAGCAGTTCTCCGTTAACCATCAGCATAAAAATTTTGGAGACTTTCGGTTCCAGGCTTTTCTCAACGAGGGATCAAATGAGGGTGAAAGATCAAATATTTTGCATTTTCCATGAAAAAATCGAACAAATTTTGTTCAAACAGCTTTTAAGAACAAACCTTTCAATTGTTGATCGCAAAACTTGGTGAGCTAGCTCAAAGTACATCAAGGTTCATAATGCGTGACATATTTCACCATTTCAGATGTTGCAAATGTCATCATGGGCACTAAAGCTTTGAAGAGTCAAAAAATACGTGAATGGCAATTCTTTCCCGCCGAAGAGGTCACTAAATTATGATGAGGAGGTTGTTTTTATGATGCAATGAATTATTATTACCATTATCATGATAACCAATCACTCTTTCAACGATGCCTCACAGGGCAGATTCATGATGGTGCTCAAGAGAAAAAAAAAGTTGACAATCGTATTTCTGGAAATAGTTGGCTTAGGAATTGACTACCCAGCTCATATCATTTTTAACATTACTTTTTGTAGAAATACCAAGTATTGTGTCAATATCTCTAAGAATCATTCCTTTATGGAAAAAACAGTGTTTTTGTTTTTCTTTCTGTTTTTCGCCTACAGTCCAAAGACGGTTTAAGGTAATTAGGAACAGTTTGCTGTGACTCCATTAGCATAAAACAGTTGATGTATGTGGTGAATTACACGTCCCCACATGCTTCGGTTAATTAAATATAATTTTCCAACTTTTTTTTTCTGTTTCACCCTGTATACGCTGCCGGCATGGATGGCGCTGATGGCTACCTTTTTGGATCGAAAGAGTATGATCCAAGGAACATTTCCACCAAGTAGCATCTTCTCATTGGAAAATGCAAGGTTCACTCCATTTTATGCAACTAGCATCCGGACTAGTAAAGGAAATCACAAGAACACTAAACAAAATATTAGGAATACAGTATGGGAACTAGGAGAGAGTAAATTTGAACATGTCATAAGAAGATCGGTGATGTTTGATTGTTTGATAAGCAGTGTGTTTATGTACGCAGCCAAAGTCTGATGGGGGTGGAAGGATTACGAAGAGATGGAGAAAATACAAGAAAAGTACCTACCTTAAATGGATACTATAGGACTAGAAAGGGAAACCCCGGGATACATCGTTTGGGAAGAAGTGGAAAGATGGAAACTTGAATTAAAGTAAGCTGAAGAGCAGTGAAATATGAATTTTGAATGAGAGACAGAGAAGAATGCAAAATATTGCAAGAATTTTGGAAGGAACGGAATAGAAAAAGAGCTGGAAGAACATGGGAAGACCGAGAAACATACTACAGAAGAAATGGATACGTAACACTGTTAGTGCACGTGCGTATGTAGGTAGTCGGTACATGTGGTCGACTGATGTTGGGAACTTGTGGAATAAGAATTCAAATCCAGTTCTGTATTTGAAGACACTGTATTTGCATGGAATGAGCACCTCGGAATATGTGCTTCTTCGATTATCTTTCTTTTTCTGTTATAGTCACTTCACTGGAATCCACCTTCACAAATTAATGGTCGTTTATCCCAGTCTGGGTGGCACTCGGATTTGTGGGGCACAACGTGTTACTTCATGATTTTTGGACATTTCTTTACCAACAATATGGCGCTTTACTTGAGGAAACATGACGAAATTGAACTATTTGTGAATTATAGCCGTATAATGCCACGTTTCGGCCTAATTTAGGGCTTCATCAGGCTAAAAATGAACGCATATACAGATCAACAATCACAAACAAGATGTGGAAGGGCTTAAGGTGCGTTCAGTCAGCTTATTTAGTCGCTGTTTTAGTTTTAGTCGTTGTCGTAACAGAGAAGAGCGTTCATACAGCAAGATTTAGTCGTAGGAATTGACCAATAGGAGCTCGAATGATACTGCGCGAACCTTCATCTTCATACGGTCCGTGTTCTTAATGGGTAGTATTAATATAAAAACTCGTAAAAAAATAAGCATTAATAAGTATTTGCCGAGGTATTTGCTTACATTTATGAGGAGTACAACTCCTCTGAAATCGAAGCAAATGCTTATGCTATTTTTTTATTGATACATACAATTCATTACCATCACCATCCATGCTCATACCTTATACCGGTAATTACGCAACCTGCAAGTCGGCATCATACGACAAAGTTCGGAATTCTTACGACTAAAATTAAAACTAAAACTCTGTATGAACGCCGCGCATATGACGCGTGCTTTCTACTTTCAAATTTACGACAACGACTACGACTAAAGGTGGGTTCAGTCATTTTGATTTTAGTTTTAGTCGTAGTCGTTGTCGTAAATTTGAAAGTAGAAAGCACGCGTCATATGCGCGGCGTTCATACAGAGTTTTAGTTTTAATTTTAGTCGTAAGAATTCCGAACTTTGTCGTATGATGCCGACTTGCAGGTTGCGTAATTACCGGTATAAGGTATGAGCATGGATGGTGATGGTAATGGGTTGTATGTATCAATAAAAAAATAGCATAAGCATTTGCTTCGATTTTAGAGGAGTTGTACTCCTCATAAATGTAAGTAAATACTTATGGCGTTTTCGACTGGCTAGAACCGAGCCGGTTCCATTCCGAGTGAGCATGCGCAGTTCATCAGAGCAACTTTTCGGCGTGTTCGACTGGAAGTGGCATTGCTCCCGTGCTACTTTTGCTGTGTTCGACTGGGAATATTCCTACGTTGAAATATACTGTGTAACGGGATCTGGGTACTTTATACACGTAGATTCAGGTGTACATCTTTATTGCTGATTACTGCTCAATACATGTGGCTGGGACAGAAGAGAGCCGCGCGTCTCCCGACGCTCGCTTATATACATCCGTTATCACTGCGCCATGCGCATTGACTATACATACACTGCATATTTCCCCCCTTAATTTCTTACAATCTCTTAGTCCTGAATAAACAATATTCATTAAATCTGCTTTCGCAGGATAGTCATATACTTAATATTACACATTAAAAATATCATCGTACAGAATATAATACATCATGTAATATTGCATTGTTTCACAATATACCATTACAGAGGCGTTACATAGACGATTTCGTTTCCTTTAGACATGTTACAATTTTCAGACAATTACAATATCACAGTAAAAGGTTTGAATTTATACATGACTATCACACACAGAAAATTTGCTGTATAAATAAAATATGCAATATGTACAATTTAAAATTACTAGCATAATATCATGATGCTCGTCCCATTCATTCAATCACATTTATAATCTTTCATCCACTTTGGCGGTTGAATGACTCGTTTTGAGGTTTTCGGCAGATGCGCCATGCGAGGTACTACAACTGCTTCACTAGTAGTTGTCGGTCGAGACTCAACACTCTCACGCGTTGGCTGGCCCCGCTCTGAGTTCTCGGGAGCACCATTATTGTCCTGTTGAATGGGACTTTCGGTTTGAACCGCGTCTTCGACTGGTGTGGTGTCGTTTTCCACCCCGATCGGCTTTTCGCTCTCCGTGTTTACTTCAAAGCTTGAAATCGGAATGCCAATCCGTCGCTGCGCACCGCTCTCTCCCCCACTGGGCTCTTCGGATGATTCTTGATTTTTCTGTTTTGTCCTTCTTCTTATCTGATTTTCATGTCGTCTACAAACTTGGCCCTGATCCAACTTGCAAAGGTACATGACTTTCCCTACTTTTCCAGTTATAACAGCTGGAACCCATTTATATGTGTTTCCCCTATACTGCTTTACCATTACCAAATCGTTTATTTCTAATCTCTTGTGATTTTTCGGAAAACTTTCAGTTTCGAAAAATTGTTGAGATTTTTTCGGCAACAAATCAAATCTAGTTGTCATTCTACGCTGAAACATTAATTCTGAAGGTGATTTTCTCGTGGTTGAGTGTGGTGTAATTCGGTAAAGAAATAGAAATCTACATAACAGAGTATTCAGATTTATACCTTTATTTACCGGATCTATAATTGCTTTCTTCAATCTATTCTTAACGAGTTTTACAGAATTTTCAGCTAAACCATTTGATTGCGCATTGTAAGGAGCTATGGTTAAATGCTTAATGCCATTTTTCTTGAAAAAAAAAACTGCATTTCCTCTGAAACTAGAGATGGTCCATTATCGCTTATGACTGTTTTAGCTAAACCAAATCTACTGAAACAATCTCTAAGCTTATCTATTGTTTCTTTGCTTGTTATTCTTTTCATGGGATATACTTCTAACCATTTACCGTCAGTTCCACAAAAAAGATGATCAGCGATCAAGGCTGATTGCAGATTAACTGGACTTTTTTCTGCTGAATGCTAGGTGATTTACCACAAAAAATGCCTGAAATCTGTACTAGACCCATCATATATACATTATTGAGGGATAAACCAGCATTTCCATTGATCAGTCAGCTACAAATTGACAAACAAAAATCGCAAATCAACTAATCTCGAATTATCTGTTTTGTGGAACCCACGGTTAGTGTAGCTGTCGATTATAATCAAAAATTGATTTTCTGAAAGTGAGAAAAAATCTATGTGAACTGTATGGAAGGGTTGTTCTGCCTTCGGCCATGATTGAATTACCTTTGGTGGATTGCTTTGAAAAGTTAGACACTGTGGACAAGACTTACAAATTCTTTCAATTTCGTTATCCATTTTTGGAAACCATATATGAGATCTAGCAAAGTTTTTGGTGCGGACTATACCCTCGTGTGTTGAGTGAAGCTCTTTTAAAACTACTTCCTGTAAAGATTTTGGTATGATTAATCTGTATCCGTAATAAAGACAGTCATTTACGATTTCTAGCTCGTATTGTCTAACATGAAATGGTTTCAATTCTGGTGGAATTTTATGTGGCCATGAAGTTTTCAAATAACGTTTTACTGCTGACAATTGTGGATCTTTTTCAGTCTGCAAAGCCAATGTACGCTTTTCTAGCGGAAACTCTACTTGCGAAAAGAAAATGTCAAGTTCTTGCTGTTCGGATTGAATTTCCCTGGACTGCCGGATCGGCAAACGCGATAGACAGTCTGCGATGACGTTGTCCTTGCCCTTTATATGAACGATGTCAAAGTCGTAACTTGCAAAAAACAAAGCATATCTCTTGATCCTATTCGCGTACATCTGGTTTATTTCCTTTTTACTCCCGAAAATGGATACCAACGCCTTTTGATCAGTCTTTAATGTGAATTTTTGCCCGTATACGTATTCGTGAAATTTTCTTACCCCGTAAAAACACGCCAAACTTTCTTTGTGTACGGTAGAATAACCTGCCTCGGCCTTTGAATACGTACGCGACGAACATGCTACGATTCTCTCGGTTTTATCAGGCATAGTGTGGGATAAAACTGCGGCGATTCCTGTTTCTGATGCGTCACACGTGATTACTGAAGAATCTTGTGAAGCGTCTTTGGTGTGGGGAGTGGTGAGGATCGGCGAATTAAGCACTCGTACAATTAGGTTGATATGGGCTAGGTTTATTCATCGAATTGGACATGATGTACACAACTAACCGTACGCTTGCTGCCGATGCTGCGGGCGGAGTGGAGTGTGAGCGTGCTGCAGGCTACGAAGCCTGTCGGCGTAAAAGTGGGGCGCTGACGCATGCCCTTTAATTAAAGCGCGAAACTTGATACATTACACATTCCTCTCTCCAATTTGAAAACAATATTTTTGAAATTGACACTCCATCTTTACAGTAATTTTCGCAATTATACATTCAATAGCTACATGAAATATTAACATTACACACAGTCAAAAACATATTTACATTTTATACACATAACGAAAGTTTACAAACCTTCCTGTCATTATAATATATTCTAAAACAAAAGTTAACAAACTTTCTTGTTACTATACTGAGCACAAGTTCAATCTCTAAGTCTAGCAGGAAGCACTTTCTTTCGCACAGGACGTGCTGGAGCTGATGGCTCAGGCAATGGAGGAATCGGAGCCTCAACGATGCCGCCGTCCGAGCTCCCGGACGCGCCCACCGGGTCCTGTTCGCCGCGCGGTTCCGGTGCGGTCCTCTGATCGTGATCGTCGTTGCGTTCCGCCGACGCCACCACCTCAGATGCGCTTTTAGCAATGAATCCCGTTTTCTTTGTGTGACTGCGTTTTGGAATAACCTGCACCTTCGGGTCGATCTCGTGCGTTCTCGCGACTCGTGTTCTGATTTGATTCGCGTGACGCCTCCATATCTCCCCCGTGTCGAGTTCACATTTGAACATGATTTTGCCCAATCTCTCGGTGATGATTGCGTTCACCCATGACTTCCGATTGACAATTCGGTAGTCCCTGACTGTGACAAGATCCCCCACATCAAACTGCCGTAGTTTGTGTGAACTCTTTTCCGTCGAGTCTAATTTGACATTCTTGCTTAGCCACCCCAGTCTCATCTTCAATTTACGATTGAACATGAGTTCGGCTGGTGTCTTGTTAGTGGTTGAATGCGGTGTGCACCGGTATGCCAACAACAGTCTTGCTAATAGGATGGAAATGTGGACATTTTGGTTCTTAGGATCTGCTAAAGTCATTTTAAGTTTGGATTTCACAATCCTAACCATGTTCTCAGCTAGTCCGTTACTCTGTGCATTATATGGTGCTATGGTCAAGTGTTTAACACCGTTGTTAAAAAGAAATACCTCCATCTCCTCACTGACAAAATTAGGAGCATTATCGCTTACAATGCAATAAGGTAATCCGAATCTCGCGAAACAATCCCTAAGATTGGCTATAGTTTTTTCGCTGGTAATACTTTTCATTATATACACTTCAGGCCACTTCGTATAAGCATCGACGATGATGAAAAACTGTAATTGATTCAACGTGAAAAAATCCACGTGTACCGTATGGAATGGTACATCAGCTTCTGGCCATTTTGCTACTGACTTGGGTGGTTCGCTTCTAAATCTCAAACATGATGGACACGATTTGCATAATTCCTCGATTCGCCCATCAATGCCTGGAAACCATACATATGATCTGGCGACCGATTTCATACGCACAATTCCGTCGTGTGCACTGTGCAGTTCCGTCAACACATCTCTTTGCATGTTTGCCGGAACTACCGCGCGTTCGCCGTAAAATAGACAACCGTCGCTCACTTCCAAGTCCAGTCTTCGATTAAAAAATGGTTTTAGTCTATCGTCCACAGTGAAAGGCCATGCCGACTGAGTGTATTTGATTACTTGGCACAAAATATCGTCTTTTTGGGTTTCTGCTCGTAATTGACTTTTACTAATCGGCAAATGCATATTAGAAAAATAAACTTTCTCAAACGAAATCTCCTCCAGGTCGCTGTCCTCATTTGAAGCAATTGGATGTCTACTCAAAAAATCCGCGACGACATTGTCCTTCCCGGTTATGTGCTGGATTGTAAAGTCGAAATTTGATAAATACAAAGCGTACCTTTTTATTCGATTTGCGTAAGTCTGACTGATTTCGCGGTTTTTCCCGAATAAAGATATCAAAGCTTTTTGGTCGGTTTTGAGTACAAATTTGTGCCCGTACAAATATTCTTGAAGTTTTCGGATCGCGAAATAACACGCCAAACTCTCTTTGTGTACCGCACTGTAGTTTTGTTCAAATTTTGAATATGTTCTGGATATGTAAATTACAATACGTTCTGACTTATCCGGCATTATGTGAGATAGTGTCGCACCGATTCCCTTATCACTAGCGTCGCATGTGACGATTATTGGCAATTTAGGATTGAAATACGTCAACACTGTGTCTGAAGCTATGAGATTCTTTACGTCATTAAACGCTTTCTCGCAATCTTTGGACCATACAAACTTTACGTCTTTCTTTAGCAATTGATACAAAGGAGAAATTCTATCCGCCATGTTGTCGACAAATTTAGAATAGTAATTGACCGCGCCGATAAAAGATCTTAACTCGCTCACATTAGTTGGATTCGGACAATTTACAATAGCCTTCACTTTATCATTGTTTTTCGATAAACCGTGCTTAGTCAAATCACAACCCAAATAAGACACCTTGTCCTGTAAAAACTGACACTTGGCAACGTTCACAGTTAATCCTGCTTCGCCTAAAATGCGTAACACCTTTCTAATGCTTTCTACGTGATCTTCGCCTTCTCTATGCCCTATAAGAATATCGTCTTGGAATGTAAAAACATTATCCTGTCCCAATAACAAATTATCGATATGTTTTTGAAAATAAAAACTAGAACATTTTACACCGAACGGCATTCTAACTACATTAAAAAGTCCTTTGTGTGTCGAAATTGTGACTAACTTTCTAGAATCCGCGTCGAGTTGAAATTGCAGATATGCATCTGACAAGTCTATCTTAGAGAACCTACAGCTGCCTGCTAAGCTGGCATAAATTTGCTGGATCAAGGGTAAAGGATAGAAAATGTCCGCAAGACTTTTGTTCAAACATACGTAGCTGCCGCAAATTCTCACCGTTCCGTTTTTTCTCAACACAGGAACGATCGGAGATGCCCATTCGGCGGTTACCGTTGGTACAATAATACCCATTTGTTGCAATCTTTCGAGTTCGTACTCGACTTTCGCTTTCAACGCCAAAGGTACTGGTCTAGGTCTTTGGCATTTCGGTATGGCGTCGGTTTTCAGCTTCAACGAGATTTCGGCATGCTTGAAACACCCGAGACGCTCGGTGCAGACGTCCGGAAGCTCGGCCACCAACATCGCCTTGACTTCTTGGGAAGTTATCTTGTTTATACCTGAAGAAAAACACAAATCAAAATCTGCTATAAAATCTCTACCTAACAGACATACATCTGCTTTGGGTATGACATACATTTTCAAATTTTTACGCTTATTTTCAAAACAAACCGAAACATCTACATAACCATTTGGAATCATTTCTTCACCTGTGTACCCTTTGAAGATTACTTTAGTAGGCTGCAATACACACATTTTGAATTTACTGCTATACAATTTTTCGCTCAAAGTGGAAACAGCTGAGCCTGTATCTAATTCGAATTTACACTGTTGATCGTTCACTGTAACGTCAATCGTTATTGGATTACGGCTATTTGAACTAACTGTATATATTGGAAGTTCTGTCACCTGATGTTCCACATTTTCTTCCGAACTTTCTGGCTCCTCTAGGTCGTCAACAGTCATCGGGTTGAGAGCATTGATTTGGGTGTGCCCTAACGCTCGACAGACTCTTCGCAGATGGCCCACCTGTCCACATCCACCACATGTGAATGCAGCGTATCTGCATTGGCCCTTGTGATTCCTGCCGCAACACTTGCAGGAGTCTCGCCGCTGCCTTTGACTTCCATATGTGGGACCGATTGCTGCCCTCTGCGAATGTCGAACTTGGTGCTGTTGCGACTGCTGCGTCTGCATAGGTCTTCTATTGTAGTCTGATGTTCCATTGCTGCCCTTCGACTTTATTGCTTGAATGCTTGAACACGAATTTTCTTCCGCTGTTTCCTTACTTTTCGCAATCTTGAGCAGGTCGGTTATGGGTTTGGCAACATCCTCTTCGACTAATCTGTCCAACACCCTTCCTTGCTTCATGCCCGAGATGAATCTGTCCTTGAGTATGGCAACCAGGTTCGTGAACTCGCAGTTCACCGCTAATCCTTTCAGTCTTGCATACCATTCCGATGATGATTCGCTCGTGGTCTGTACAGCTCGATAAAATTCGATTCGTTCACGGTACACATTTACTTGTGGTGAATAATGTTGTTTCAGCGTTTCGATTAGTTCTTGCAACGTTTTGTCTTCTGGTACTGTCGGATAAGATAAGTTTTTTACCGTCTTGAAAACGTCCTCCGATAAGCGACTCAATAGCTGCGCTATTTTTTTTTCTTCGTCCGTAATTCCATTTGCCGAACAAAAATGCTTGAATCTCGCTGCGAAGATGATGAAATCGTCTTGCGCCCGGAACGTACCCAACATGCTTCCATCCAATATGCCGGCCATCCTTCTCAGACTTCAGAGTTCTCGTGCCTCCGTCCCGCTGAACTTTGCTATGCCACTCACCGCACCTTTCTTTCTTCTTACGCCCTTCCGCGTTTTTCTCACGCCCTTCCGCGCTCCGTTGTCCTCGTCGCCATGTGAAGAATCTTGTGAAGCGTCTTTGGTGTGGGGAGTGGTGAGGATCGGCGAATTAAGCACTCGTACAATTAGGTTGATATGGGCTAGGTTTATTCATCGAATTGGACATGATGTACACAACTAACCGTACGCTTGCTGCCGATGCTGCGGGCGGAGTGGAGTGTGAGCGTGCTGCAGGCTACGAAGCCTGTCGGCGTAAAAGTGGGGCGCTGACGCATGCCCTTTGATTAAAGCGCGAAACTTGATACATTACAATTACAATTGGCAATTTCGGATCAAAATAAGCTAAAATTCTTTCAGACAAAATTTCGGATTTGACTTTGATAAAAGCTTCCTGACATTCTTCTGACCAATCGTACTTTATACCCTTTTTCAATAAATTGTACATAGGAGCTAAAATTTGCGCTATACCTGGAATAAATCTAGAATAGTAATTTGACATGCCAATAAAAGATCTCAATTGCGTCAAATTTGTTGGTGCCGGTGCACGTGCTATAGCTTCTACTTTATCTCTATTCTTTGATATACCTTTTTCTGTCAATTGAAAACCGAGATATGACACGCTGTCCTGCACGAATTTACATTTGTCCAAATTTACAACCAAACCGGATGTCTCCAAAACTTTCAATACCTTTTTCAGATCCTCAATATGATCACCATCTTTTTTATGCCCTATTAGTATATCATCTTGAAATATATACACATTTTCCACGTCTTGAAATATCTGCTCTATGAATTTTTGAAAATAGAAACTCGCGCTTTTAATACCAAATGGCATTCGGTTCACATTGTATAACCCTTTATGTGTTGAAATTGTTACTAATTTTCGCGACTCTTCATCTAGTTCAAACTGCATATATGCATCGGACAGATCTATTTTTGAAAATTTACAATTGCCGCTGAGCTTTGCTAAAATTAATTCAACTTTTGGTAACGGATAGTATATATCGCTTAAATTCTTATTGAGGTTCTTATAATTTCCACAAATTCTAATGCTACCATTTGCCTTTACCACAGGTACTATGGGTGAGGACCACTGAGCTGTTAATGTTGGTGTTATGAAACCCTTGCGTTCCATTCTGTTCAATTCATCTTCAACCTTGTCCTTTAGAGCGAGTGGAAGCGAGTGCGGGCGACTATGTACCGGAACAGCGTCCGACCTCAGCTGGAGCGCAATTTTCACTCCCCTGAATGTTCCCAACTCCGCGTCACATACTCCAGGGAACTCAGAGCGAAGCCGTGCCTTCATCTCCTGTCCATCGAGATGACAAACTTGCGAATCTATACGGAAAACATCAAATTTAGCGATAAAGTCTCGGCCCAACAAACACACAGTTGCATTTAAGATGACATAAAATTTCAAAATTACTGCACTTCCCTCGTACAACACTCTTACCTCAACGTATCCTTCGGGAATTATTGGTTCCCCTGTATAACCTTTTAATTTCAAATCTGTGGGATATAAAACATAGTCCGATAAATACTTATCATAGAATTTTTTTGTTAAAGCGGATATACTTGAACCTGAATCAATTAACATTTTATGCTTTTCTTTACTACCGCTGATAAGGATGTCTGCAAAAAATGGCGCTGTACCACCATTCAAATTAAAAACCGTACCAATTACATTCGCATCACTCATATCATCTTCTCTGTCACTCATGCATTCATAACTCTGTACATTGTTCACTCTACCATTATTTCTGTTTTTTCTACATACATTTTTCAAATGACCTTTTATATTACATGAGTTACATACGTAGTTTTCAAACTTACAGGTTCCACTATGATTTTTGCCGCAACATTTACACTTTTCATTGCCACCGTATCTTTTGGAATGAACGAGAGCGCCGTTCGCACTTCGCATCCAATTCTTCGTACTTTCTGGCTTTCTTCTACCATACCGTCCGTCGCCGGCTGTTGCTTTGTTGCGATGATTTTCAGCTGCTGCTTCTGCCCTGCCAAGAGCTAACATTTGTGAAGACATACCATTATTACCTCTACTTGAGTTTTCTATTGCCAATTCTTTAGCTGCTGCGATTTTCACCAACTCATCGACTCTCTTCCCGGGTGTTTCCTCAACTAGCCTGTCCAGAACTGGTCCATTACGAAATCCATGCGGTGCAAGTCTCGCTGCTCGTCTGTACTGCTCGGTAGAACTCGATCCTCTCCCGGTACTTGTTAATGTGGGGACTAAAATGTTTTTTCAATTCTTCCTTGAGCACGTCGTATGTTCGGGTTTTGGGCAGATTGGGGTGGCACAGGTCACGAAGAGTCCGGTATACTTCCACGTCAAGATGGCTGATGAGCTCCGCTACTTTCACTTTTTCTTCCGTAATCGCCTTCGCTGCGCAATACTGATCGAAAATCTCTTCATAAATGGTGAAGTCTTCTTCCGAGGTGAAAACACCGATGTCCATTTTTCTCGCCGCCATGTGAAATATACTGTGTAACGGGATCTGGGTACTTTATACACGTAGATTCAGGTGTACATCTTTATTGCTGATTACTGCTCAATACATGTGGCTGGGACAGAAGAGAGCCGCGCGTCTCCCGACGCTCGCTTATATACATCCGTTATCACTGCGCCATGCGCATTGACTATACATACACTGCATACGTCATTTGCACGGAACCAGCTCCGAATTTTAGAACTGTCTTGGTAGTCAGTTCTACTGTCAACTTGATGTATCAGTGTCGATTTTGATGCTAAATATGAGTCGTGGTAGTACCGAAAGGAATGAATTTGTAGCGGTGCATTCCTTTTTACAATTTTCTCATGAATTCCTGTTCGAATCAAGCAGTGATGGAAGGTATGAATGCTGTGAAATTTGAGAGGGAGAGGGAAAAGAAACGGAATGAAGCCGTCTGTGATGGAGCCGAGCCGACGGGGACAGAATGGAACGAATCCAATTCGGTTCAAGAGCAGCTCGGCATCGAGCAAGTTCGGAACTGGAACAGTTCCAGAGCAGTCCCAGTCGAAAACGCCATTATTTATGCTTATTTTTTTACGAGTTTTTATATTAATACTACCCATTATGAACACGTGTTACGACCCCGTCATGAATAAGATTAGTTTTGCTTACTTAGCACCTGCTGTTTATATATACGACTTCATGCAGTTAGCACGTATCACAATTCTTTGTATCATGACCGAGTGCACGTCGCACGCATAAATTGTCGATCCGTTATTACGTTCTAAAACTTGTACGAATTAAATTATTCCACAGTTTAATAAAGTCATTATTTTTTAAAAGGCTTTTTCAAAAAC
This sequence comes from Anaspis maculata, assembly GCA_949128115.1. Lineage (NCBI taxonomy): Eukaryota > Metazoa > Arthropoda > Insecta > Coleoptera > Scraptiidae > Anaspis > Anaspis maculata. The sequence goes on along the minus strand of OX421964.1, from coordinate 77,824,857 downwards.
AAACACGTAAAAATGGCGCAGTCGGTAGGATACTAGGCCCATTTGGCACAAATAATTTTTGAAAATTTTATACGTAAAAAAGTGTTAAGTGGTGTGCTCCAGCACTTCAGCCTAGCAGCCTACATCTGTAATCAAACCAAGGAAGCTCCAGCGGAACCTGTCCTGAAGTTCTCCGACGGCAACGATTTCCATCAAGTAGTAAGTCTACTTATTTTTATAATCATCATTGTTTGTTTCGGGGTATTCTCCTTTCCATTTTATATCCTTTTTATCTTGTTTAGTGTATTGATATTATATTATTTACCTGTGATAATTCGAAATGGCTGAAGGTGATAACGAAATTCAACTCTCTTTGAGAGATCTTAGAGATTTAATTCCCTCATTCGATGGCGAACAAGCCTTACTGAATGATTTTATAGAAGCATGTAATTTTGCAACGGAAAACATCGAAGAAGGACAAGAAAATGTCCTTGTTTTCCTAATTAAATCCAAACTAACTGGAAAAGCTAAAACTTTCATATCCTCGAGGAATCTAACAACCTGGGAAGCAATAAGGCCCCTTTTAATAGGCCACTTTGGCGATTGTAGGGATACTGAAGCTCTCGTCAGAGACCTCACAAATTCTTTCCAAAAAACGACTGAAACAGCGCGAAGCTTCGTAACAAAAATAGAAAATTTATTAACAAAATTAAGGTCGAGTGTTCGACTCGACGACGAAATTGACCCATTACATAAAAACACTTTAATCGAGTCACACGAAAAGATCGGACTGAAAACTTTATTAGCCGGATTAAATGACCCCTTAGGTCAATTAATAAGAGCACAAAAACCATTATCCATCAGCGAAGCCGCCCAACTTATACTTGAGGAAGAAAATATTGCATACCTAAGATCAACGCGCAGCAGTCAAAACAATACGAAAACATTTAAAAGCTTTCCACGACAAAATTACCATAACCAACATGTTTCACCTCAAGCAGGACCAAGCAATTGACCTTTCCAATTTTAGGAGATAGAAAGTACATGGTTTTTCGAGGTCACCTTTGACGTTTTGACGTTTATGACGTTTGGACGTTTCGTTTCTGACTTTTGCGGGAATTTTGAATCGGTTAGCTATACTGTTCCCATTATCATGTGGGGAAAGTCACTAGAGCCCATAAGGGAGTTTTTAATGGACGAAGTAGTAAGATGCACGTGTCTGGTGCAGCGTGATCCCTGGTGGTGCTGGTGCAGCCACACTTCCATCAAGTTTGGGTCTTTCCTGAACCGGTGCATGGTGATGCCGGGTGTATTCGTCTTATTCTCGCACTCGCATAGAGCGACACAACACCCTTGAACCATTTCTGTAAGTCTTCTCAGTTTTCCACTACATATAACACACTTATTGGTAAGAACGAGGGTAAGAACAAGTGAAATCATGAATTCCGTGCTGAAATCAAATAAATACACGACAGAGCGCTTGTCAGATTCGAAAAATTTCCCATTGTCAGAAACGAAATGTCATATCTCAAGAAACATAGGGCGCTTTCCAATAACTGCGACAAGACGGATACACAATGTCAAAGTGCACTTGCCAGCTCAATTCTAAACTCAGCCTCGCCAATGTTTCGATTGTGTCGACATGTGGTGCTATTACTGCTATTGGAACGCTAGCTGTGTCGAATTGTGTCCATATGTGTCCAATTGTGTCCTTATACGCCTTATTGGGAAGCGCCCAATGACCTCGATTAACCGTATCTTATACGCATGACGTCACAGTAAAGAGAGACAACGGAAAATTGGAGACCTCAATTATGCTCGTAATCCAAATCCACGAGCAGACGCGAAATTCTGCAATTACTGCAAAAAACCTGGTCATTTAATAGTAAATTGCTTCAGAAGAATAAATAATTCGAGTCACAATAATGCAAATCCTCAAAATAGAAATTTTTCAGGTCAAAGTAATTTTCAAAATCGACCAAACAATAATTTCTCAAACAACCCCGCTCCTCGCGTAAATTATTTAAAAAACGAAGATGCGGAGCTGGATTCCCCGGACGTCCTGTCTCCTGTAACCCAGACGCACGCGAGCGAGTCCGAAATGTAATTTTAAATGCAAAGTCCCATGATAGCCAACACAAAATGTTTTATATTCTAGACACAAAAAATAATTTTAAACTTCTTTTAGACAGTGGTGCCTCTATCAGTTTGATTCACCCAAATATTATTTCACCCGAAAGTAAAATCCAAAGCAAAGATATTCATATAACCGGGATTGAAAATATTCCCGTACTTTCCAGTCATGTTTACGAATACCAAGTCGGTAAATTCAATTCGCACACAATGCATGTTGCACCTATCGACTTTGGATTATTCGACGGAATTTTGGGTATGGATTTTATTTTAAATTTCAATTGTGTTATCGATTTTCCTAAAAGAAAACTATTTTGTTCAATTCAAGACTATCCTGAAATTCAATTATTTTCCTATGCAAGGAACGGTGATACTTCTCTCACTACTTTGAATCATTGTGAATCCATTAATAAAAATAATACAAGAAACCCGGTACATAAACCGCGTATAATCAACGAAGAAAATCGACAATTTCATATTCCCTCTGTGGATCTTAGAATTGCTAAAAAAGCAATAGAACCAAAGTGTTCAATCCAAGTCGATACTAATTCATTTAAAAAATCAAATACTTCCTTCGGGAACCATTCGAGCTCCGCCGTGAGTTTCTCTAATAATAATCCTATAAATGGATCTTCTAATAAAAATACTTCTCTCAAAGTAGAGAATCAAAGAATAAATATTTCCGAGGCAAATAATAGCCTTAGGGTCGATTCAGATAAGAATCATTTAAATACTTCCTTCGGGAATTCTTCGAGCTCCGCCGTGAGTTTCTCTAATAATAATCCAATAAATGGATTTTCTAATCAATTTTCAATCGAATTCATAAGAGGTGACATTTTAGATGCACCCAATAACATTCCAATTGGGCACGCAGTGTCTCGAGATTTTAAAATGAGCCAAGGCTTAGCAAGAAAAATTGCAATAAAATATCCACACAATACCGACGAGCTGCTAGCTCAGCAAAAGATAGTAGGACAAGTTGCTTATTCCTTTTTCTCGAGCGTAAATGAAACGCGAGAAATTTTTCACCTTATCACGAAGGAACGCTTTCAAGATAAGCCCACGTACAATTCTATCAACACAGCATTAATGAACTTGCGGGTTATATGCGAAGAAAATCAAATCGCTGAATTAGCACTGCCAAAGCTCGGATGCGGTCTTGATAACTTGAACTGGAAGCACGTTCTTTCTATGATAAAAGGAATTTTTAATAATAGTCGGATTAAAATTTATATCTATGAGTTCGAAGAACCAAATACTACTTTGAAGAAAATTTTTCATATATCGCCTAGAACGATCGAGGTAGTTCAACTACCAGTAAAAATGAATTCATTCTCAAACAATAATGCTGATTCAACCTTTATATGTCCTAAACTAGAGATCAATGGAGTAAAGATTCCTAATTCCATCGTAAAGATAAATGATAACCAAATTATTACTACAATGTTGAACTCAAGCAATGAAACCAAGGAAGTTGAACTTCCTGAAATAATTCTTGAACCTTTCGAAACCTTTAACGTGAATAACTACAACGTCACTACTAACCACTCAAATAATATCGATCGAGAACAAAATATTTTAAACCAATTAAGGCTCGATCATCTTAATTTAGAAGAAAAGGAGAACATCGAAGACTTGTGTTTAAATTTCAAAGATATTTTTCACCTAGAAGGTGATAAACTATCCTTTACTAATCAGATCAAACATGAAATCAATACAAACGGGGCTAAGCCATCGTTTACCAAAACATATCGGTACCCTCAAATACATAAAGAGGAAGTCAAAAGTCAACTAAATCAGATGCTTCAGCAAAATATTATTCAACCTTCGGTGAGCCCTTGGAGTAGCCCGGTCTGGGTTGTTCCGAAAAAATTAGATGCTTCTGGAAAACAGAAGTGGAGGGTCGTGATAGATTTTCGGAAACTTAATGATGTCACTGTTGGTGACAAATATCCTTTGCCAAACATAGAGAACGTTCTAGATCAACTCGGTAAGTCTAAATATTTCACAACCCTTGACCTTGCTTCAGGTTTCCACCAAATTGAAGTCAACAAAGCAGACATCCCCAAAACCGCCTTTTCAGTTGAAAACGGCCATTTTGAGTTCTTGCGCATGCCTTTCGGGCTTCGAAACGCCCCAAGTACGTTCCAGCGTGTAATGGACAATATAATGGTCGGACTGCAAGGTGAGCTTTGCATGGTATATATGGATGACATAATAATCCACTCTGAAACATTAGAAACTCATATACAAAACGGTTCAAAAGTATTCGAACGTTTGCGGAAGTACAACTTCAAGATACAGCCCGACAAATGTGAATTCTTGAGACGAGAAGTTGCGTACTTAGGGCACATTGTGACAGACGAAGGTCTCAAACCAAATCCCGAGAAAATCAAAGCTGTCCTAAATTTTCCACAACCAAGAAGTGTAAAAGACATCCAGTCATTTTTAGGCCTTACAGGGTACTACAGACGTTTCATAAAGAACTATTCAAAGGTCACTAAACCTTTAACCAAACTCTTGAAAAAGAACGAGTCATTCGAGTTTAATGAAACATGCCAGTCGGCATTCAGTCAATTAAAACATTTACTGACTTCAACTCCTATTTTACAATATCCAAATTTTGAAAAGGAGTTTATCCTCACCACGGACGCTAGTGATTTCGCAATCGGCTCAGTGCTCTCGCAAGGCGAAATAGGAAAAGATCTTCCGATCGCATACGCATCTAGAACATTGAATCCAGCTGAAACCAGATATTCGACAATTGAAAAAGAATTATTGTCAATCGTTTGGAGTTGTAAACACTTCAGACCTTATCTTTTCGGTCGTAGTTTCAAAATTGTCACTGACCATAAGCCCCTTTTGTGGCTCTTTTCCATCAAAGACCCAGGTTCACGCCTTTCAAGATGGCGGCTGAAATTAGAAGAATATACATATGAGATCATTCACAAAGCTGGGAAATTAAATAAAAATGCTGATGCGCTTTCGCGTATCAGAATAAATCCAATCACAGCAAATCCACCTTCATCTTCAGATGAAGAAGATGAGTCAATAATCAATCGTAACGAGACACCAGACTTAATTGATTTCAATGCAAATCCAGACTACGAATTCGAAATCGAATATGACAGATTTATTAACGAACAACCTTCAATAAATTTTTATTTAATAAAAGAGACAAACGACTATGTGACACTTGCTTACCACAAAAATATAATAGCATTCATTCCCAATAATGAAAATGAGGATACACCCCATATTGCAACCTATGTCGCAGATACATGTACTACAGAAAGGAATTTGAATCTAACTGAAACATTGACTATCAAAAACAGCTTAAAGGTCACTAATCGAAAATACTATTTCATCAAATTGCCCGTAGACAAATTATCAAGACTTTCTCAAAAAGATTTATTCAGACTTCTCTACGAGATCAAAGAAAATTTAGAACCTAAAGAATATCATTTGAACAAGGTCAATCACCTACCATTGAAAAGAATTTTGAGTCATTTATTCAACGCTGATACTTTCAAATTCCATATTTGCCATGATATAATCAAATTGCAAAAAGACCTAACGCCTGAAGAAAAGAACGAAATAATGTCGAAATGGCATTCCTCAAAGAATAATTTACATAAAGGTATCAATGAAACATTTCGAAGAATACGTGAACAACATTTATGGCCCAATATGAAAACAGATATAGAAGAATTTGTAAAACGGTGTCAGACTTGTAATCAATCGAAGATTAATAGGCAAAACACAGATTTTCCCCTCGTAATTACAAAAACACCAGAACGACCATTTCAACACATAAACATGGACACACTAGACGTACATCCCCAGTTACATCTTCTGACAATTGTTGATAACTTTTCAAAATATGCACAGGCTTATCCAATTCCTAACAAACAAGCAAGAAGCGTTACTGATAAATTATTATTGTACTTCCAACACTACCCTGTACCACAACGAATTCATGTAGATGCCGGAAGCGAATTTATGAACCAATCGTTCAAAAATCTAATCGAATTGTACGACATTAGACTAACTGTCAGTCCCACTGATCATCCCCAATCTAATGGGCAAGTGGAACGTTTTCACGCCACATTGATGGATTCTATTAGAAGTTTCCACATCGATTATCCTCATAAACCTGTAGTTGACGCACTACCTTTCGCTATAAAAACATATAACCTTAGCAAGTCAGCTTCAACCAAATTCACCCCTCAGGAAATTGTTTTTGGACATATTGATCCATCTAGAGATAATATTTTTACCAATGAAGCAGAACTTCAAGATGATTACCAGAGACTCATGAGAAATTACGCACAATATGTTAACAAAAAAGTCATTTCCAATATCGATAGTTCCAAACAAAAATCAAAGGGACGTTTTGACAAACATGTAAAAGAAAATAGACCTCAGTACAAACTTGGTCAATCAGTGTTTTTAAGAAAACCATCAAGACAATCCAAATTGTCCCCCACATATCTTGGTCCCTACAAAATAACCAGACTCTTACCTCCGAATTGCGTAGAGCTACTAACTTCCAATAATAAATATATGACTGTCAATTTTGACCGGATAAAACCGTCAAATATAGAATCAGACGAAGACCAAGACCCAAATACCTCAGACTAGGTATTTAGCAAATAATCCCTGCTGTTTTGGGACCTTTAAGAATAAAGCAGACGTAAATCCAAATGCGTGTCGTAAAAGGCGACTAAATAGGACTTAATACAAGAATTTTTGAAAAACTCTGACGACGTTTGGCAGACGTCAACCATTATGTTCAAAGAACACCTTTTTCCCCATAATTATGATTATATACGCATAATTCTATTCCCTGTAAAACTGCTGGGTTTATTAACCGTCAAACCCCCGCCTCACGGAAAACATTTTAATTTTTTATTGCGGTCAAATTCAGATTTGCCCTGATATACAATTTTGGAAGTCACCAAATTGTCCCTGTCATCTGAATAACATCTTAGGATTCAGACTGTAAAATCCTTCGGCTTTACCGAAAATTCAATTATAGTACGAATTTAGTAGTGTTAGCGATAATTCCTAGGTTGGTTTATCGTATCAGCTAATTTCATAATTAAGAACTTTATTGTTTTATCTAGTCATCTGTGAACAAATAATTGTTACAGATCCATCATGGACAAGACTCCATCTAAAATCTTTATTTTCCTATTCCTCATTAATTTTTCTTATTCCAATATCCAAATCAAAGACCTAAACAATACCATAGGACTATTTTACGAAAAAGAGAGAGAAATAAAAATAACTTCAGATATTTGGAAACTAGTAGTGTATAAAGACATTAATCACTTACAAGAAACGTACGAACATAATTTGCAAATTTTAAATACCCTAACAACTGTACTTTTGAAAGATGAACACGATGAAAATGTAAGATTTCGAACTTTTTCCCTTACGATAAAACCCCATCTTGATATTCTAAAAGCGATTTCAAATAAAATCGATAATATATGTTAACAGAAATTAAATTCGAAACAATCCGAGTAAGACGAGGACTTGCAAACGGTGTTGGAACCGTATGGAAATTTATAACAGGAAATCTAGATGCCTCCGACGGAGAATATTTTAGCAAATGTATAGACAAATTAGAAAGAGACGATTCAGAAATTCAAAACTTAATTAAAGACCAAATTAAAGTCACAACAAGTACCATTCGAAATTTTAACGAAACGATTAGAAAATTACAAATTGACGAACAAACATTCAACGAAGATATGAAAGTAATAGAAAACGAAATTAAAACCCTTTTTGGGAGTCAAAAATATTTTGAGCATCAATTAAAATTGATGAATAATTGTGAACAACTTCTAGAATCATTCACATTAATTTCAGAAGAACTTACTGATATAGTCAATAGTTTAACCTTTGCGAAATTAAAAATAATCCACCCATCGATAATTAAACCTAGAAATTTACTCAGCGAATTGATAGACATCAATAGACATCTAACGCGAAATAACTTACCATTCAAACCCACTTTGGAAAATCTTCCCCAGTTATTAAATCTTTTTAAACTTCAAGCATTTCAGACAAAAAACAGGTTAATATTTGTAATAATAATACCTTTAATAAATCAGGATACCTTCGACCTTTACCATCTCTACTCTGTACCAACCAAAGATCCTTCTACAAACCTTTTCCATACTATCATCCCCGAATCAAAGATGATAGCATTATCAAAAGATAAGAGAACTTACATCAAGATCCATGACCTCGACACTTGCCAAGAAATGGACGACAGAACCGCCATGTGTCAAGATTTAATTCCTCTTGACTCGACCCAAGGACCATGTGAGGTCATCCTCATCACGACACTCCAAAACTCCGACAAATGCAAGCCACTAATCATGAATTTAATCAACCATAACATTCAGTACATCGGCAAGAACCAATGGTTACTAGTCCTACCATCAAAGTTGGCAATTACCTACACCTGCCCTAATCAAGGTACAACCACCAAACTTCTGGAGGGCAACAAACTCATCACGTTACAAAAACGGTGTAATGCATATACTGGCATTTATCAACTATATGCTAAAGAAGAACAAACTTCCAACTATACAGAAGAGAACTTCATCCCTCAAATTCCATTCGAATGCTGCGAGGAACAAACATCAAAAGAAGAGTTCCATTTAAAACCACTTAAAATCAACCAGTTCAACTTGGACGACTTAAATGTCGCCGCTCACAAACTTGGCGAGCTTGAAGAAGAACTCAAAACGTTAAATCAAGAGCCCTTCGCAACAAAGTACCTCAGCGCATCCACCATCTGGACCCTGACCATCTTTGTTATAATAATTGTAACAGTCATCTGCTGTAAATGTGGCTGTTGCCGCCACTTCATTGGCTACATGAAAAGTTCACCTTCTAACAACCCCAGACCTGACGACAGGGGTTGCTGTGCAAAAATCTATAACTTTTGCAATATCAATCCAAAACCACACCGTAGAACATCTATTCACCAGTGGAACATCGAGTTGCAACCGACACTCGAACTACAAACTGAAGAGACGCCTCTGGAAGCAGCAGCCGTCTCAAGAAATACGAGGCAGCAAAGAAAAGCCTTGTGAACAAACTTTGCAGTGCGCGAAGTGTTTAAAAGCAGAGCTTATACGAAGTGAAAAGTGCTCGTGACCCTAAAAGACACTTTCTTTTAATTTGTAATCTTTTAATTTTAAGTCTTTAGTACTTAACGATTTTGTTATTTCAGTTTTTAGCTTACTTACCTTTTATGTCAATAATTTTATATTTTTAGAATTTTAAAAAATTTACCTCTATTTTTATTTTCAGTTAATTTTATAAAATTCTATCTAAAAGGGGGAGGTGTTACGACCCCGTCATGAATAAGATTAGTTTTGCTTACTTAGCACCTGCTGTTTATATATACGACTTCATGCAGTTAGCACGTATCACAATTCTTTGTATCATGACCGAGTGCACGTCGCACGCATAAATTGTCGATCCGTTATTACGTTCTAAAACTTGTACGAATTAAATTATTCCACAGTTTAATAAAGTTAATATTTTTTAAAAAGGCTTTTTCAAAAACAAACACGTAAAACACGGACCGTATGAAGATGAAGGTTCGCGCAGTATCATTCGAGCTACTATTGGTCAATTCTTACCACTAAATCTTGCTGTATGAACGCTCTTCTCTGTTACGACAACGACTAAAACTAAAACAGCGACTAAATAAGCTGACTGAACGCACCTTTAAACTAAAACCAAGCTGACTGAACCCACCTTTACCAAAGTACAAAATTGCAAAGTCAAAGGCATAATATGGAGAGAGAGACGAGAAAGCCAATGCACATAATTTGGCCAAAGGTATACTAGCAGTTTGGTCGGCCTCACTCAGTTTTATTTCGTCTTGTTTCCGCAAGTAAAGCGCCATATTGCTTGGTTTATAGTCGACGCAAGCGGATACGGAACCGCATGCGGTTACGCAAACGGTAGCGTAAGCAAAACCGCTAGTTTATAGTGAACGCTTATTCCATAAACGCACGGCTGCGTCGTAGAACGAATCGAAGGGAATTTGTTTGCCTGAGTGTGCCACTCTACTCCACATTGACAGTTGTTTACTTCGCCATCCAAACTGAAATTCTGATTGGTGCACCAAGGTCATCATTTACGTATCCGCAACGCAAGAGTTGGATGTTGGCCAACAGGGTGATTGCATGTAGAGGGAGTTTATGGCAAAATGTCAATAGTGTCATTGTCATCTGTCAAGTATCATCTATTTTGGAGTCAACGTCAACCCGACTAACCTCACTAAATACTGTTATTTTTACGTGTTTTGTTCACGTACTGTTTTGTTCGGCGTTTATGGAGATCGAGATTGTGATTTCTGATCATTCTATCATTCTAACAATGCCTTACACTTGTTATGTGCCTCAATATGCAATCTCGTAACAGACGTCAAAACAACTCGATCCTTGCGTTGCGCTGCCTGCCGGTGATCAGGTGAACGAATTTCATGCAATCATCCTACTCATGATTGCGTAAACGGGATACGGTTGCGGGCATTGCGTTCACTATACCTACCTAAACTATTACGGTGTGTTCAGTTTGTCGTAGTTTAGCCTTGCGTAATCGTATGCGGTTCCGTATCCGCGTCGTAAACCTAACAAAACAATATCATGGCTTGCTGGGTGGCAAATAAGCAGGGTTGGCAAAAACCCATATATTCAGAAAAAGTGGGTGGGTTTTTGGGTTTTTGTTGGATTTATGTGTTTGTGATGGGTTTTTGGGTTATTGATGGGTTTTTGTGTGGCTCCATCTATATTTTGTTGTAAAATTGCCTATCTGTCAAATAAATGCACAGTTGCAACCGATGAACGACAGGGCCTCTGTAAATCGGAAGCGAGTTTGTAAGACATCAGCCACTTTCACGGCTCACCTGTATTCTTGAAAGTTAGTGCTGATAACTGTCACACGAAAACTTTCCTGGATCACCCTCTTTGAAACTCTTAGGCCTAGAACTCGTTTGAGACGACACAATATAGAGAGTAGATACTAAAAACTGAAAAAAAAACACATATTTCATAAGGATTTTTGCGTGGGTTTTTGTTGGGGTTTTTGTGTGGGTTTTTGCGTGGGTTTTTGATGAAAATCTAATGTGGGTTTTTGGTGTCAAAAACCCGGTGGGTTTTTCAAGTGGGTTTTATTCCGTGCCATCCCTGCAAATGAGGGTGAGACGGATAATACCTAATGGTTTTTCCTTGAGCTCTTTTTTTCTTCTTCTGCAATTTTTTCCCATAAAATATTCAGTAGGTATCTGTCGCACGTGGGATTTAACAGTCCATCACGTGCTACTTGGCATCTGTAATACCCGTATTCATAGTCGTTATCAAGTGCACCATGTTCAAGTAATCAAGTATCACTTTTAATCAAGCTGTAAACTCAAGTACTACAGGGTCTTTTTTATGGATGTCATCATTTGAATGGCTTCTGACAGGCGAAGTAAGAAACTTATCAACAGGGGCATGGCAGCATCTTGTAACTTATAGTTTCAAGTTTTGTTTGACACCACAACCACAGTTATCAGCCATCAACTTTGTGTGCACGGTGCGACAGAACAAAATGTTGTGCTTGGCCATAGAAGGAAACAGTGTTAAAAAGTTGCTTTGTTTTTTCTTTGTAGGCATTCTCAAAGACCAGGTATTCACAGACGTAATCAAAAAGATCTGCACTGAAGTTACGTCTCGAGATTCTGTGACACCCGCCGAGCACTGCATTTCTGATTGAAGACTTTTTTGGGAAACGGCGGCCATCACCCTGAAGTTGCACGAAGACAACTTTCACCGTATCAAAATTCAAATTCTAGTAGGTTTCAATTTGTTACAAGTTTCAAGTGAATTGGTACAGAAATGGAGGAGAATCCACCTTTCCCATGAGAGTTTCACGCACACCTGTGAACCCAGAACAAGCGGTCTGTAGTAGCCGTTTGTATTAGATGGAGTATGCGCTTACTGGTATGCGCGCTAGTGATTTCTGTCATGGTAAAGGTGGATTTTGAGTTTCAAAATGAAGAAACAAAAAATTTGCAACTTTGAGGCTCTTGGCACCGTGTACACGAAGTTGATGACTGCCAACCATGATTTGTAGTGTCAAACAAAACTTGAAACTGTAAACTACAAGATGCTGCCATACCCTTGTCAAAAAGTTGCGTACTTTGTTTACCAGAAGCTTCCGGAATAGTGACATTGCTAAAAAAAGACCCTGTATTTCTGTTTCATGGACATATTTTTGGCTATTACCGTGAAACAGTATTCCTCGAGGAAAGTCGAAGTTATGTCTATGAAACAGTATTCGTACTTGAGTTACAGCTTGATTAAAAGTGATACTTGAACAAGGTGCACTTGACAACGACTATGAATCAAGGCTATGAATACGGGCATTAATAAATCGTGACGTCACACAGTCGCCAATGTCACCATGCTGTTTTCGGCGTTTCGGTTCTGTGGTTTCGGTGCGAAATACGGAACGTCCAAGAAATCGTGGAAAAAATAGTTCAAAAACCGCATTTTGAGTCAAAATCAAAAAGATAACTAAGAAACAAATACCTGGAACTCCTTCTAAGTGCCTGTACTTTGGTTGTCCCTCTAATAACTTCCTAGTTGTCGCATGGTTGTCGCCGAACATAATTTGATTCAATGATTCAAATTTGGCGGGCAATTCCGGAGAGTTGGCGAATGGTTGGCGACGCTGCTGTGACGTCAATGGAAGTGCTTCATTATCATTATTCATTCACTCGTGTTCACTTCCCGATTTGCTGCCGATTTGTTCTTATGTATGCATTTATGTAATACATAGGTACCTCTTCATCATCGTAAAATGTAAGTTGCTGCTGAATGCCCTGAAAATTTCATATCAAGTCCCATTTCTGTGCAATTTCAGGTTAGAACCACCCATAGTTGTTGACCCGTACAACTGTACGCAATGTTCGCATGGTACTGAAACCATTTCTCACCTCGACCACCACGTCGTCCAGAGGAATCACAACCACAAATATGTTAACGCAGCTGAACTGTACCATGCCATTGTCGAACTGGAACAGTTCTCTTGCATCTACTGCAGCTACATGACCAACTATCGTTGCGAAGTATACGAACATTACCAACAAGTTCATCATCTGGGGACAACCCGAGTCAATAAAAAGACGTTTTGTGAAGAAATAACGAGATATTCATGTGACTCCTGCAAATACGAATCGGATTCATGTTTATCTCTTGTAAAACATCACGTTTCATGTGAAATTGAGCAGACAACGGGAAAGCAACAAAATAGGATAGATGCGGCCAAAGGCACGGAATCTGCCTATTTTGGTGGGGCTGTTGCAAGAAGAACCATCAATGATGTTGAAGTGATGGAATCGAACTTGTCAACGTATAATTCAGATGGAAAGAGTGACGAGTTGAAATGCAAGCGCTGTTCATACCGAGCTAGACAAAAGTCTCGTTTGAGAGAGCACAACATGTTGAAGCATGCTGCAGACGAAGAAATTAGCTGGTTTAAGTGCAACGAATGTTCGTACCGAGCCAAACTAAAATCAAATTTGACAAAGCACATGTTCAGGCACGCTGCGATCGAAGATATCAGGTGGTTCCAGTGCAACACTTGTCCGTATCGAGCCAAACAAAAAGCATATTTGAAAAGACATGCGTTGAAACATGCTACAAATGAAGAAATCACCTGGCTGCAGTGCATCCATTGTTCGCACAAAGCTAAAGAGAAGTACACCTTGAAATTGCACATGTTGACACATGATGTGAACAGAGAAATCATCTGGTTCCAGTGCAACCAGTGTTCGTACCGAGCTAAACGAAAAACGGATTTGAAAAGACACCACCTATGCAAACATGATACTGTTACTGTCAGAGAAATACCCCGCTTTCAGTGCAGTCATTGCTCGTACCAAGCTACGAAAAAATCAAACTTGAAAACGCATAACATGCTAAAACATGCTACAAATGAAGAAGTCGAGTGGTTTCAGTGCGACCATTGTTCGTACCGAAACAAACTGAAGTCAAAGTTAAAAAGGCACAACATGTTCAAACATGTCACAAGTGAAGAAATCAAATGGTTCCAGTGCGACCAATGTTCGTATCGAGCTAAAGAACCGTCAAAGTTGAAAACGCACAACAAGTTGAAACACGCCACAAATGAAGAAGTCGAGTGGTTTCAGTGCGACCATTGTTCGTACCGAGCCAAAATAGGATTTTATTTGAAAAGGCACATGTCCATGCACGCTGACGAAATTGACTGGATCCAGTGCAACCATTGTCCGTACCGAGCCAGAGACAAGTCAAACATGAAAAAGCACAACACAGCAAAACATGCCACAAACGAAGAGATCGAGTGGTTTCCGTGTGATCAGTGTTCGTACCAGGCCAAACTGAAATCAGGTCTGAAAAGGCACATGTTGACACACGCCACGGCTGAAGAAGTCACAAGAGATTCAGTTTACCAAGAAATTTAAATTCGAGAGTCTTGAGATGTTTCAGATTTCGAGTAGGTACCTACCTATGACTATGTATGTTAGGTACTAATATTGCGATTCTGTAACATTCCATAAACACTCTGTTATGTGAAAAATCCTGTCGGCCATTGGCTATCGCCTATGTTATAACAACGTAACAGAGTCTTCATGGAATGTTATGTTTTAGAGAATCGCGTCATAAATAAAAAGTGATCAAAACCCAGCTTACCTGGTTCGATTTCGTAATAGGAAGTTTGCGTGCTCACGTACACCCAGCAACAAAAATAGCGTCCACTTGATTAATGACAGAGACGACTATTTCTTTGGTCTGCTTATCACCAGCGAATCTCACAAAGAAATCCGTTGGCCCAAAGTGACCCGTGGCGTAGCTCAGAAGGAGATTGGGGGTGGGTTAACCTTTTAGCTATTCTCGACAGTTCAAACAACAAACAACACGAAATATTTTTGAGGGCGCCACCTGCAGTAGTTAATTGCCTCTAGTGAACTCGTTAAGATGTCGCAGGTCAATACACGTGAGTTAATATAACGGAATTTGCCGTGTTGAATGCTTTTCGCATAGAGAACGATCACACACACAGATAAAGAATACGATAACCTTGACGATAACTGATTAATATTTACAAGTTTAATAAAGATGATAGCTTGTAGTGTAACGTAGTCTATCCTGGGTTACTACGGCACCATATTGTAATATCCTAATCCTGGTCACGGCACCATTCTGTAATGTATCCTGGTTGATGGCACCATTCTGTAGTGTAACCCCGTTTTCGATGTTGGGCTGTGATCGTCGTTATCCCTTTCCTTCTTGACGTTGTTTACATTTTACCTACGTTGTGTGGTTGGGTTCTTACTCGAGATGAGAATGTGTCGTTGGGGATGAGGTTTGATTCTTGAATGAAACGCGAATGAAATGCAAGCAAAATGAATGTTTATTGAGAATCATGAGTAAAGTTTCTGAATGAATTTGTTTCTTTTCTCAAAACACCTAACAACAAGGAATTGACAGTGATAAAATGACACTACAAAACACAGAACAAGAGAAATCATTAAAAATTAATTGACAATGCAGGAATTTACAACAATGAAATGAACACAAAATGAGATTAACAAAACAAAACAATAAATCATAAAACATGACAAACTGTCAATTTGATCGCAAAGGAAAAGTGACGTATTCGCTGACAGGCACACATGGGAAGAACACGTCAAAGAAACCCATGCGTATACCCTGGTTGATTGCTGAAAAATCCCTTCCCAAATGATCTGAACAAAAGTCAAGTGTGAATGAGTCATGATGAAATGATAGAGAAGTCACTCCAGTTATGCATTGATCAAGTCAGCGTAAATCGGTGCTTGAACCTCTTTGAAACGTTTGCTTCGTTCACAAGTTATTTACGTAACAACAAAAGGAAACTTTACGCTTAGCAATTAATCTTTACACTTTATAAACAAAAGAAGTCAAATTGATAGATGAGTAAACGATGAAGAAATGATCAACAAACAAGTAGATAAATAAACAAGACAGAAATGATGAGTAATAGTGTAGGTAAATAAACAAGGAACAAATAAGAGATAAATAGGTAGATAAATCAACAAGAAACAAATGCGGGATAAATAAGTAGAGAAGTTGAAATTGGTCATACTCTCTTGTAACCAAATAAAAGAAAGAAGTATCTATAACGCATTCGCCCGGAATTCCCCAGAAGTTACCCATCAAAAACCCCACAGATACATACATACAAAACAGAAGAAGAATTAGTAAACAATAACCATGCAAGGGAATCGACTCGAGCCAACCTGTGGCCCACTCTTCGTCGTTTAAGTTGGAACGGAAACCCCAACGTGAATCGAAGAGGTAAATTTGGAGTCAGATGTACTTTAGTGATATCCTGATGGGATGGACAAGGACCTCTCAAGAAGCCTATGTTCGATGAGGCCCCACGTGAGATCAACCCACTCAGGTGCTTGCCGGTGAGAGTGCCGACAAGGCCGCCCAAGGTACTGATCAGAGCGGGTAAAAGCAAAAGAAGTGGAAACACTCCTGCAAAATTGACTGTGTCCACATTCGTTCCCGAAGGTAAACACTTATTTTCGTTCAAATGCAAGATAAGTGACATTTACAGTTAAGCTTGTGAATGGACATCAGTAGCGGCCTTAGGGTAGGGCGAGACGGGCGATCGCTCGGGGCGCCAGCTCATAGGGGCGGAAAAATCGCGGTTGAAATCCAAAAAATTGTTAATTTACGAAAGCAAAAAACGACTTGCCAGCGGCGATCACCGGATCTGTTTCTGTAAAAGCACACAAAGCTCCATTATTGCAAGAAAAATTCTTCATTTTTGCTCGCATAGCTTGTGGATCTAACATAGGGGCGGCGGTTTCGCATCCTTGCCCGGGGCGCCAAAATTGCTAAGGCCGGCACTGATGGACATTGTCGGTATTATCGAGAAACGATCATTGCAACCACAATCATTGAGTACTCACACCACTTTCATACTCCATTCGAACTCCAACATTCAACGTACGCATTTTTGGTGAGGAAGTTCCGTGATACTACCGAATATGTTTATAAATAAATATGCCCGTCAAAACAGGGCAGTAAAAAGAAACAAACCCGAAGTCTGAAGCAGCGGCGAAAGGATGAGAAACTAATGTAGCGATTCCCCAAAAACAACATTCCACAAACGCTCCGTTACACAAGGCAAACCAATAGCCGACAGGATTTCTTTTAAATAACAGAGTATCTACAGAATGCTATCCTTTACAGAATTGCATCATAAGTAGGAACAACAAAGGAT
Source organism: Anaspis maculata (assembly GCA_949128115.1). Classification (NCBI taxonomy): domain Eukaryota; kingdom Metazoa; phylum Arthropoda; class Insecta; order Coleoptera; family Scraptiidae; genus Anaspis; species Anaspis maculata. Next base: position 77,807,400 of record OX421964.1, on the reverse strand, counting down.
CACGTTAAAACTCACATAATTCCCCCCAAATAATAAAATGTTAGTAGACTCAACAAGGCAGATTCATACGAGCAGGTGGAACCCCCCCAGGACACGGAGAAGCGTGGAAGCCTTCTTTCCTTCGTTTACTCTCAGGTATAACCCGACAATGAACAATGAAATGTGAATGAATCATCAAAAGTAAATGAATCATAAAAAGTACTGTTCTCTACTTAGCGGCTGATTTGGGCGTAGCGGAGTTTCTTTTTGTCGTCTTACTGTTTGTGACGTAACTTGTGGAAAAGAAACAATTAATGGAACCTCGAAATACGCGCGCAGCGCAGTTCGCAGGCCTTGAGGTCGCGTCATGAGCGCGCAAAAAGCACACCCATTAGATTTACGGCTTTTGCCGTCAATATTAAGATCATCTGGGAGTAGATAAATTACACAAAATTCAAAGCTGTGCGAAGCACCTTGATTTCAAAGGGGAAAAACTGCGGGTTATGCAAGCCCCTTGAGAACAAAGAGAATAAAAAATTTCGGGTTATGTACAATAATTTCGCGGACAAAATAGGTATCGAAATGCATGATTTGGTGAGTGGATGGAAGCCAAAATTACGATACAATAATCAAAGCAAAACTGACCTTAAATACGAAAAACGACACACACCGGAGCACTTGAAATCACGTGTTCCGCACCACAGCTGATTCCCTTCTCTCTGGCTGCCCGCGGCTCCGCTCGCCCGGCTCCCGCAGCGCCATCTCCCTCTCTCCGCGGCAAACGCTACGAACGTCAACGACAGTACCTACTTCAGGTACCAACGTACTAATAAAACAAAGGGGGAATACCACAAGCTATGTAAAATTTAATTCAAGTTCGTTGAATATAGTAGAAATCAAGTATAGCGGCGATCGGCCGTCTTGAGATAAATGAAATCTTCGGAGACAAATTTATAGTAAGTGCGAATGATACCTGATATATACTGACGGACAAAATTAGCGTTACACTTTTTCAAAACACTGGCACAGACGAACCCGTCAACAGATTTTCTCAAAATTTTTCGAGGAGCAAGCTTGAAGTGTTTTCTTCAAGTCCACAAACGCGCAAAGACGTGGTCCCCAAGATGACTGAGTTGTACGGTCTAAAAGGTAGAAATGACCAGAAACCATTTTCGTAGAATTTTCCAACACATTCAAGAGTTTTTCCTAATGCTGCAGATAAGGTAGTTCTCACTTAAAATCGTGTCAGTAGGTGGTTCATACCCTTTGTAGTCTTCTTGCATGATTTGAACAACGCAAAATGTTCACCCACTCAGTGTTAGTTCTTTGTTCAATGAAATGAAAAAAATTACGTATGATTTTCAAAAATGCTTTGTGTAATTGGAAAATCTGTTTTTCACGTACTCGAGAAGGTAATGCAGCAGCGAATGGTTGAAAACATTTCTTGTCTCCTTCGCAACCTCTTTATGTGGTAAGTCATTTCCTTACCATCAGCTGATAAACCGTTGTCGAAAGAATCAAAACAATCTCGGTGATACCTCAAGGTTCATTGAAACCTCAGAGCGCCATCGGTTTGGTATCCGACCTTCGAGGTCCTCGATTAACCATAATTTAACACCTTGTTGGTACCCTCTACAAGAATGGTAAAGGAAGCAGATTTTTTTAAACTCGCTCGAAAAAATGCTTTTTCATTTGCCATTTATCTGATCTGTTAACTCAAATGCATAAGAAATCCTCATCTTGTGTTTTGAAGTCAATTTTTGTGACTTCCGTACATCAACTTGCACCCAGTGCAACTTTTAGGATTTTTATCGCATTTTATTTATCGTTCGTCAAGAGAAACCTCGATGCCTTCATTCATCAACGTAATCATGAACATGCATACACAGTTCTTCTGAGTCACGCAATCAGCCTTTATTTTGGATGTTGCAATGGGTTTTCCCAGGTGCGAACAGCCGGTCGGGTTGGCGGGTTGCTATGCTAGAGTACGTGGCTCGTACCCAGGAAGTTTTTAAAAGTTTATTTGTCATCCTGTGCAACCAAAGGAGCCTCCCAAGGACTGGTGGTAACTCGTATTCCGGTAACAAAGGTCTACCCGAGGATTTTCAATCCTTGCAATCCTATCGTTGGTAATTTTGTATCGCTTGAATATTTTTTTCTGACAAGCGTCAACGTCAGGATCAGGCAGCAGTACCTTATTTATTGTTGTTAATTTACGATAATGAAAGGTATGATTCACATTTCGCAAAATTATCTACGACAGGATTGCGAGGATTGAAAATCTTCAGGTAGATCTTTGTTACCGAAATACGAGTTACCACCAGTCCTTGGAAGGCTCCTTTGGTTGCACAGGATGACAAATAAACTTTTAAAAACTTCCTGGGTACGAGCCACGTACTCTAGCATAGCAACCCGCCAACCCGACCGGCTGTTCTCACCTGGGAAAACCCATTGCAACATCCAAAATAAAGGCTGATTGCGTGACTCAGAAGAACTGTGTATGCATGTTCATGATTACGTTGATGAATGAAGGCATCGAGGTTTCTCTTGACGAACGATAAATAAAATGCGATAAAAATCCTAAAAGTTGCACTGGGTGCAAGTTGATGTACGGAAGTCACAAAAATTGACTTCAAAACACAAGATGAGGATTTCTTATGCATTTGAGTTAACAGATCAGATAAATGGCAAATGAAAAAGCATTTTTTCGAGCGAGTTTAAAAAAATCTGCTTCCTTTACCATTCTTGTAGAGGGTACCAACAAGGTGTTAAATTATGGTTAATCGAGGACCTCGAAGGTCGGATACCAAACCGATGGCGCTCTGAGGTTTCAATGAACCTTGAGGTATCACCGAGATTGTTTTGATTCTTTCGACAACGGTTTATCAGCTGATGGTAAGGAAATGACTTACCACATAAAGAGGTTGCGAAGGAGACAAGAAATGTTTTCAACCATTCGCTGCTGCATTACCTTCTCGAGTACGTGAAAAACAGATTTTCCAATTACACAAAGCATTTTTGAAAATCATACGTAATTTTTTTCATTTCATTGAACAAAGAACTAACACTGAGTGGGTGAACATTTTGCGTTGTTCAAATCATGCAAGAAGACTACAAAGGGTATGAACCACCTACTGACACGATTTTAAGTGAGAACTACCTTATCTGCAGCATTAGGAAAAACTCTTGAATGTGTTGGAAAATTCTACGAAAATGGTTTCTGGTCATTTCTACCTTTTAGACCGTACAACTCAGTCATCTTGGGGACCACGTCTTTGCGCGTTTGTGGACTTGAAGAAAACACTTCAAGCTTGCTCCTCGAAAAATTTTGAGAAAATCTGTTGACGGGTTCGTCTTCGCCAATATTTTAAAAAAGTGTAACGCTAATTTTGTCCGTCAGTATATTTCGTGGAAGTAGATTGGTACAAATTTACTTGACAAAGGTTATTACGAATCAAGCTACCGGAGACGCGCGAGTTCGAACTTCCGTTTTTACAACGTGAAATTTAGCTAGATACAACACAACGATAAATTCTTCACACGACGACAATAATAATTATAAGGTGAATGTAATTGAAGTAATATCACCCAACGAAGATAAACAAGCGAATATGCCTCATGAGCATGAGGCTCAGTAGCGCACTTCCTTTTTGAAGGATTAGTGGACGCAAGATGTTAATTAGGGTTCTACCGTTATTTGGGCACAAATTTCAATCTAGCGGCCAAAATAGCGTCAGAATCATGAAATTTGGCTCAAAAATCAAAATGATCGTACTAATGATCAATGATGGGTAATAAGAGATTTCAATATGGCGGCCAAGATGGTGGCAGAGCATCATTTGTCCAAAATCGGATGTATTTTGATGAAGTTCACATCGCCTGTGAATTTCACTTAAATCGGACCACTTTCAGAGAAATTCAAAATGACGGATCAAAGATGGCGGTCTAATGACAAAAATCATGAGTCAAATTTATATAGTGAACACGTACGCATTTGATTGGCATTGACACCACATCAATATCTCTTTTCGTTGAGGCATAATTCTCCCAATTCTAACACTTTGAAACATGTTCAATATAGAGAGAACAAGATGGCGGCAGAGCATCAATTGTCAAAAATTGGATGTATCCTGATGAAGTTCACATAGCCTGCAAATTTCACTCAAATCGGACCACTTTCAGAAAAATTCAAAGATGGCGGTCAAGTGAGAAAAATTATTGGTCAACTTTTATAGTGGTCACGTACGCATTCGATTGGCGTTTGCACCACATCGATATCTTTTTTCGTTGAGGCATGATTCTCCTAGTTCTATCACTTTGAAACATGTTCAATATGGAGAATACAAGATGGCGGCGAGGCATCAATTGTCGAAAATTGGATGTATCTAATTTAAGTTCACATCGCCTGCAAATTTCACTCAAATCGGACCACTTTCAGAGAAATTCAAAATGGCGGATCAAAGATGGCGGCCAAGTGACAAAAATTATTGATCAACTTTATATGGTGGTCACGTACGCATTTGATTGGCGTTGGCACTACATTCATATCTCTTTTCGTTGAGGCATAATTCTCTTAGTTCTATCACTTCGAAACATGTTCAATAGTGAGAATACAAGATGACGGCGGGGCATCAATTGTCGAAAATTGGATAGATCTTGATGTGGTTCACATTGCCTGCAAATTTCATTTCAATCGGATCACTTTTAGAGAAATTCAAAATGGCGGATCAAAGATGGCGACAGAATAACAAAAAACTAAAAGTCAACTTGACATCCTGGACATATGTACTATTGATCAGCGTTTACACCACATCGATATCTTTCTTCCCTGAGGAGTTATCCCGGGTACAGACGGACGGACGGACAGACGGACGGACGGACGAACGGACGGACAGAGTGAAGCTAAAAGCGCCTTTTTCCCATTTTTTTGGCGCTAAAAAGGATATAGGTACGTAGATTCACTTCCTACAAATTTTCATAACCGTACGGTCCACAAAAGCGGTCGGATATCCTGCCAACGTACGTCAATGATTTTGCCAACTTGACTATGGAAGACTCGTTCAGCGACGATGACAGACTGTCCTTGTCTTGTCCAAATCGTATCAACGATGGTAATGGTATGCGAAATTGGACGTTTCGAGCGTCTGGAACCATGGGCGCCCGCAGGATTTTTGTCAGGGGGGGGCAAATAGCTTAAGTCAGAGAACGTCACATACCTACCTGGCCTAATTTGTGAAGTCCTTTAGATTAGCGCCGCAGGCGAAATTTTTTTCGAATAATAATAATAATGGTAATAATAAATATTGTGCGAAAAATAAGGAAATATATTTGAAAATTGAACTTAACTTTAGAGAAATTTATTAAAATTTGTAATTTTGTACAAAATGTATAAAAATTTACTTCAAAATAGCCAGGTCAATAGTTACACTTGTTCATTATCTTGAAAAAACCCCCTAGTGTTTTAAACCAGAGGCTTTTGTTGCTCTTACAATTTAAGAAAATGTAAATTACCTTCTCAAAGTTTTTTCTTTCGAAAATGAATTGTTTTTTTCCTTTCTCGAAAAAAAAATTTTTTCGTAAGAAAGAATTTATTCAGCTGCTCCAGAGCCAGGGGGGGGCAAGTGCCCCCCCTTGCCCCCCCCTCCGGGCGCCCATGTCTGGAACGATCTCGAATTGATGTGACGGCTTGAGCGGATGAAGGGAAGTTTTCAGGTACAGTGGCTACAGATGTATTCATGGGCTATTCTCGACATCACAAGTGTATTTCCCAAATGCATTTGGCGTATACAGGGTCATCAAAAAAAGATGTCCCCCCCATTTTTCTCAAGATCCATTGAAGCTAGCGAGTTGCGGTAGAGACCGTTGGATTCAACTGGTATTTCTGATCAAAGGCTTTTCAATGACATATCACTCAATGTTGTGCAGTGTAAGAAAAATTGCCCAAAATTTTGAGGTGCCCTCGTACTCGAAGTTTTGGTGAAGTAGTTTTGTTGACATATCAGATTTAATCAGAAAGACCAGCTGAATCCAACGGTTTTTACTGCAACTCGCTAGCTTAAAAGGATCTTGAGAAAAATGGGGGTGGACATCTTTTCTGAATGACCCTGTATATGAGCATATGTGGATACGATGGATCTAAACGGATCTATTTACGTACACAGAGGATTCCGATGGCCTAAAATCGATGAGCATTTTTACCGGACGGATATTCGAAACATCTAGCTTACCATTTGGTTCGTGAGTCAATTTCCAACAATTGCAATTTTCTACGGTATTCGTACTATACTGCATGTCCATGTACCTACACGTAATCGATAAAACTGCGGAAATGTATGATAATTTCGGTCGTTTGATTTGGAATTCATCCAGCGGGCACACGGCGCCATTCTCGACATAAAATTTCGACCCAGAATGAAGGTTCTTTCTTCACGGAAAAAGCTTATTGCGCCTTATCGTCTTTCTAAAAACTTCTCCACCTGTATTTTTGGTCCGATTTCAGCCAGGTTTTACTTCTATTCACAGGCCCTGGTTGAATCAAAATACCAATTGGGCCAGTACATGTTTTCTGAATTTTAGCTCGTAATATGCTCTATCGTAGTAGGTGCTGTAGTACTCGAGATAAATGAAACAATGTCACGCGCCCTTGTTATCATCATTCAGCCTTCATGACCTTTTTCTTGTTTGAGGCTTGAGGTGTAGCGAGTACACGTACAATTCAAAATATGCTGCTGTTACTACTGGTGAAACAACCGCCCTTGAAGAATTCCAGGGCCCTTCAAGAAGATTCTCTATTCCTCAGTAAGTCCTAATAGAAGCATTCACATCACTCATTCTTTGGGTGGCATTTCGCTTTCTTTATTCTTGGAATTGCTCCTACACTTGTCTAAGTTGTACAAACTTGTAGCGTTTTCGAGTCACTAGAACCGAACCAGTTCAGCTCTAAAATCAGGATATTTGACTGGTTCGAAAATCCCTGGCTAATCAGCGATAGCGATTTTCAAGCTGAACTAGCTCGGTTCTGATGACTCGAAAACGCTATTAGATAGTAGGCTTAGTGAAGAATGACAGGAACAATAGGTCGCGGGAACAAAAATGGCGTCAGTAAGATGGGTATATTATGGTATGTTAATTTCACTACTATGCTAGTACCTACTTGTTGATACAATTTTCTTCAGTTGTAAAGTTGTAATAAATATATAGATAATTTATTGAACAATTATTGTCGCTTTATCAAAAAAATTGATGTGCTAAACTCAAGATTTGACTGAGTAATGTCAAAAACAAGCGAATCTCTACAGCGGTACTTTGACACCCCTTCATGCGCAAGCGCGGGCAAGAAGAAGCACGTAAATGCGCTGTTGCCACGTCAGGCATACTTGCAACGTTGCCATACCAGGTGCCAAAGTGACGGTTATGTTCCCGCGACCTATACAGAGTTATTGCAGAATGCCATTTTACTGCTCGGCACTATTGAAGAAAGCGTTATTAAAATACTGCTCACCTTATTTTCAGTTGTTGAATAAGGGTTATTGCAGATCGCAAATTCCCTTAAGCTGGATTCATAGTTGCAGTAAGTTAAGAAATAAGAAGTAACAGTAAGAAGTAAGGAAAATGAACATGCGCAAAACAATATCACCATTCATAGTGGCAGTAAGGTATGCAGTAAGCGTTAGCAGTATGAAATAAGAATTGAGGAAATGGTCCAATTCCATTTCTTACTGCTTATCGCTTACTGATCGTATAGAATCGTGCCATATCGTGCGGATTCGTGTGCACTTCTTGGTGAATTTTGAAATTCTCTGTTGGTACGACTGACTATGACGGTTGACGGAGCCCGAGTCTTCCCGCAATAGCTGCAGCTTCGTCGTCATCTATCAAATCCATTATCAAAATTTCGGAAAACATTCGTGGTAAAAACAACAATACAGAGTAGCCCAAGAAAAATAGATTTTGACCTCAAACAAAATACTGTAGTCGTGAAAATCACAGATTTTGTTCGGAATTTTGTGCTCTTTCCAAATTTTTGGTTTTCAGAACAATCCCAGCGGAGGCTTTTTTTTTAAAGCTGTCAAAAATCTGAAAACTTATAATTCCGAACAATTTCAAATTAAGCTCAATTTTTCATGAGATTTCAAGTATACACAGTTATGTGGAGACTGCAAATGTTGAGAATGAACATATGAACAATTCTGAATCAAACACGATGGAAAATTTCATAGTTCTGTTGGAATATTCTGATTTTTTCTGTCAAATGTATATGATACAGGAAGAATAGGAAAAAAATACGCTAAAACCTTGGGAAAAATATGGACGTCCTGAAAATTTTATATTCTGTTCAGAATTGAATGCCCTTCTACATACTTGAAATTGACAGAAATCCCACCCCGGGGTTTTAAGTTATTGGAGGGGGGGTGATCAGTTACAACTCAAAATGGAGGGGATGAAACCCGTTAATCCATTGGATGCAAATACATCTCATTTCGACGCATCATATCTCGTTGATACCATTTTGGAACAAAAAGTGTCGATCATTGTTGAGGGGGGGTCGTGGGAGGGGCGGAGCTCGGCTAGGTGATTCTTTTTGTTTTCCTGGTCATATATAACCGATCACGACAAGTTTGGTATCTTTTCCGACTAAATTAAAACTCCTGACCTCGATTCCGATGTGTAAATTTGAATAGAAACAAGTTTGAACAAGTTGACTTAAGAAAACTTGTTTTTTTCTTTGACAATTTTGACAATTTTTTTTTCACTGTTACAGGTCTGAATCCCTAGAAAATAGTTCATGGTCCATTAGATTGAAGTGTCTCTTTTACGAAAATCATCCACTCGATGTACTATTTTGTTTCTGGATATTTAAAAATCAATTTGAACCTGTGAGTCGGTCCGGCGCGGTTTCTACTAATAACCAGAACACTAAAACATGCGCTTGCAAATAAAAGTAGCTCAAACTATTGAACAAATAATAACTTATCTTTGAAAGTTCGAGGATCTCTGCAGAATTGAATTTGCTATAACATAAAACAAAATTGCTATGGATCGCTCTGCAGGGTTTTGAGTTTGAGCTATTTATATTTGCAGGTGCATTTTGTAGTGTTCTGGTCAGTAGTAGACACCGCGCCGGATCGACTTACAGGTTCAAATAGATTTTTTAATATTAAAAAACAAAATAATACGTTGAGTGAATGATTTTCGTGAAAAAGACACTTGAATCTAATGGCTCTTGAAATATTTTTGAGGATTTCAGACCTTTAACAGTGAGAAAAAAACTGCCAAAATTGCCAAAGAAAAAAACAAGTTTTTTCAAGTCAACTTGTTCAAACTTGTTTCTATTCAAATTTACACATCGGATTCGAGGTCAGGAGTTTCAATTTAGTCGGAAAAGATACCAAACTTGTCGTGATCGGTTATATATGACCAGGAAAACAAAAAGAATCACCTAGCCGAGCTCCGCCCCTCCCAAGACCCCCCTCAACAATGATCGACACTTTTTGTTCCAAAATGGTATCAACGAGATATGATGCGTCAAATTGAGATGTATTTGCATCCAATGGATTAACGGGTTTCATCCCCTCCATTTTGAGTTGCAACTGATCACCCCCTCTCCAGTAACTTGAAACCCCGGGGTGGGATTTCTGTCAATTTCAGGTATGTAGAAGGGCATTCAATTCTGAACAGGATATAAAATTTTCAGGACGTCCATATTTTTTCCAAGGTTTCAGCGATTTTTTCACTATTTTTCCTGTATCATATACATTTAACAGAAAAAATCAGAATATTCCAACAGAACTATGAAATTTTTCATTGTGTTTGGTTCAGAATTGTTCATATGTTCATTCTCAACATTTGCAGTCTCCACATAACTGTGTATACTTGAAATCTCATGAAAAAGTTTGCTCAATTTGAAATTGTTCAGAATTATCAGTCTTCAGACTTTTGACAGCTCTAAAAAAAAAGCCTCCGATGGGATTTTTCTGAAACCCAAAAATTTGGATAGAGCACCAAATTCTGAACAGAACCTGTGATTTTCACGACTACAGTTTTTTTTTTTGAGGTTGAAGTGATATTTCAGCTAAAATTCCTGTACTAGAGGTTATGTACTCAAAACAGAGAAAAAGTGGACCCGGACTGTCAAGTGAACAGCTGGGCTGTCATATTATAGCATTGAACTATTATGGTGGCAACAACGTCAACTATTGCGCATGCCCATTTCTTACTTTTTATTGCAAACTCTGAATCATTTCATACTGCTTAACGCTTACTGCTTACCTTACTTCTTACTGTTATTTCTTAACTTACTGAAACTATGAATCCAGCTTAACTCGCCCTACTTATCCTTCCTTCCGACCTATCCTTCAAATGTCAAATGTTCCGTGATTCGGCATTTATAATTCCTAACCTAAATTTTTAGTCTCAGTTCTAAGTTGAAGTCCAAATTGCAAACGGGACACAAGGACCCCTCCGACGGGCCTGATTTTTTGCACACGTTGTACTGCAAAGCCTGCAGAGTCTATCTGCAAAAAATTAGGCCCCTGTCTATAACGGAAGGGTAGTTTATTCAAAATTGGAGGAATTTAGGCAACCAACAATACACCAACGGGGCTATTTTTGTGATACTGGTTCAATGTCTACGACCGCTCTAGCCATTTAACAACCTCCTTCCTCCATTCACCCCCCTCATGGAATGTACTTTCTGGTTTATTTTCTATTCATAAACGTGTAATATTAAGCTACGCCAATAAGTTGAACAAAACAGAGTTGGGTTCTCATCCCTCACTCGATGACTTCACTGACCAATCCGGATTAGCAAATAAGAAGGAAGCAAGCATTTGAATTGAAATATTTAGACGAGTAAACCGGTGATTTTGCAGATCTGGGACAAGTTCCTGCTTGTGTCAACCCGACGCAGGCAAGATTCACCTTTCTCAAGTTGTAAGAAAAACACCAGCTGAAATAATCGGCGTTTTGACTAGGTACCTATATTAAAATGATCTCTGTCTGCAGCAAGTTGTCTAAATCATCATCTTTCTATTGGCGTAAAATACTTTGTTTCGTAGCTGTTGACCATAATAAGCCTGATCAAGCCATCGAATGTCTTGGACGTTGCAAACTGGAAAGGCGTAGTTATTTTTTGGAAAAGTAGAAATAGAGATGTTGAGACAGTCCTTAAAGAGGAGAGAGTGAGAGACACACATAGTCTGGCGGAGGTGTCATATGAACATAACCACACGACGTGAACAGAATTTGACTTGCTAACTCTTTGGTAACATTTTCCAGTTCTCTGACATATTCTCTGATGCACAATACACCCATTCAGTTTTACCTGGTCTGCGCGCGCATCTGCACGACTCGGTGCCATGATAACGGTGCAGGTGAAATGGTGAAAATGACATCCTTGGAAAAATTAAAGTCAAAGTGTCAAACAGTTGAAGTGATGAGGCGTGATCCCTGGTGATGAGTGTACGGTACATACGCGTGATCCCTGGTACAGTGGTACATACCATGTATGCTCCCTGCAAACATCACCTTGAAAGAAGAGTGGTTAAAAGCAACAAGATGTGGTTGGAAGTCCCCAATCGCTGAAAACACGGACAGTAGCTAGTAGCTCCCAGACCCCCAGTTCATCTGAGTGTTTCTGTCCGCGATAGTCTGACAAATTCTTACAGGTCGGCCTGTCTTCGGCTACTGTCACCTTCTGGGAGCATTCATAGGTCATAGTCGTAGTTCTCTAGGCCCTCGAAGAGTTGCTGTCGGTGACAAAGGATGCAAAGCTTCTTACATGAGGTTGACCCGGAATACATGTTCGGTAATAGGTGGGAATGCTGCTGACCTGTATGTTTTGCGGTTACACGGTTTCTGCCTCTCCTTCCTTTAAAGAGGTAGCTTCCTGGCACACATCTTATTCCATGTTGAGTGGAGGTCACCTCATCATTTAGCAGTGAGTTCTCACTAGCGTAAACGTCAAAATGACGGACGGCAGTTGAAGTCTCAATCCACATGCTCCGTCAAAATTGAAACATACAGGGAATATCAGGAGCGCAAACCTCATGCTGAATTTCCCTAGATGGTCGTTCAGATGCGCGCGCAACTCACTTTGTGTCTCTTTTCTCACACAGATTTCTGTATAAGTCTGTCTCTCTCGTTTTCACCGAATGGGTCTATTGCCAGATTTATAGTGAACTGCCACCACAAACATATGCAATTGTTTCCCGATTTTTAAGACGAAACATCTTCATGTCTGAAATCATCTATCTCAGTTTGCACTTGATTTTGAACATATAAAAAAATTGGTATAAGATCCCATTCTTGTTCAATAACTTGACAGAACAGCGTTGGGTTCTTGCCTCTAAGCAAATTCAAATAAGCGGGAAAAGTTAAATAATAGTACCTTTCATTATCCAGCGCGCCATCAGCGCGCATACTTGTCTTCTGAAGTAATGGCGTCAAATACAAAGTTTGCGAACAAATGCTAGAAAATAGCGTGAAAAACCGCCATAGAGTTGAAAAATACGCGCCGCAGCGAACAGGGTAATAGGCTAGAGGTTAATGCACACTAGTGATTACTCATTTTTCATCAAAAAGTCCGCATTGTTCATTAAATTATAAATAACTGCGTTTTACATTGATCGGATGTGCGTACGCAACCTATAATGCAACCCCCAACAACTCTATTTTCAGTTTGACCAGCGAAAGTTGCCTAAAAACCACGATTTTAGGCAACACTCGCTACATCAGTGTACTGCGGAATGTATTTTACTTCCAGGGACTTTTCTCACACGATTCAAGAATAGCGGCCCACTTGTTCACAAACGTACGACACACGGAGCGAACTTCAAAATGGCGAATAAATAGTTGACGTTGACAGCAGACAGCAGCGGAAAGTCACGGCCGTTGCTTGTCAAACTGAAAATAGAGTTGGTGGGGGTTGCATTATGGGTTGCGTACGCACATCCGATCAATGTAAAACGCAGTTATTTATAATTTAATGAACAATGCGGACTTTTTGATGAAAAATAAGTAATCACTAGTGTGTATTAACCTCTAGCCTATTACCCTGTTCGCTGCGGCGCGTATTTTTCATCTTTGTGGCGGCTTTTCTTGCGATTTTGTAGCATTTGTTCGCAAATTTTGTATTTGACGCCAAAATTTGGCGCAAGCGTTGGGTATACCACTATAATGAAAGTTACTATTAGCTCGATAATTAGGTACTAATGCTGGGTTTTTACACCAAAATAAGGCGTAAGACGTGAGGAACGACGCCTAATAAATGCCTGGGTGGTAACTGATTGCTAGGGTAATTGGCCTAGTTTTTAGGCTTACTCCTTAATCCTTAAACTTGGTGTATAAACCCAGCATAACACCCGGTACTTCAATTATTGAGTTGTTAGGTCAAATTAATTCCAATAGGTGTATGTCGGGTGTTCATGGTTGGGTATATGTGTCGCTAACACAACGTCCGCCCGTTCCTAGTGATTTTGATCAAGAAAAGTTATTACGTAACTTAAAAATTCGTAGCGCCCGACCGAAAAATAGTGAAAAACCCGGCTTGCCTCCTTTCTCTCTTCCACAGCCAGACTCACTTTGGAAGTGGTCTCAGTGGTCTTGGGGGATGTCTAATGTTCCTAGATGCAGTATTCGCAGAACAATGCAGGATCAGCCAAGTGTGACATCTACCTCCTGTGGCCGGATCTACAGGTAGTCATTCCGAGTCCAGAGCGGTTTATGGAATCACAGAATCCACTCAAAAACATTAAAAAATATCAAAAAAATTATTGACGTTTATTCTTGAAGATGATATGGGGGGGGGGGGTGTCAAAGTGTGGACTTCACTCCTCATTATTAAAAGTGATTTTGAGGGGCTGTTTGTTGAATTTATCAATCATTGGGTGTGCACTAAACTTCTATTTAATATGTATAGTGATTCATAAATCTGAAAAATTCGTTTTTTAACTTAACATTTTCCTACAGGAAGGAGCAGAGTTATATCTGGTTCTAAATTATTTTAGGAACCAATGGAATATTTTACAGACATTAATGAAGAAAACTGTGATTTTTGTGATTCATCATTCACCCTGTATCATAAATAAAGATTCAGTGCACACCTATTCTCATACCCCCCCCCCCCCATACCTTCAAGAATAAACATCAATAACAGTTGTTTTATTTTTTTTTGTTCTTTTGTGGATTCCACATGTTGCTCTGGACTCGAAATTCGATATATTTTGGAGACACCTGTATAATCTGGACCAGGCAGATGGACCCACCAATTGACCACTTTTCTGAGAATAGTAGAAGATGTACTCTGTGAGTTGTTTTGAGATTTCGTTTAATTTTAAACAAGCATTTTATGTTGTATTCTGTAACAAATTTTGGAAGTTGCCAGCTGTGCTTCTAATTAGACAAATGAATTTATAGTTTGTAGGCTTGCCTCATCATCAAATCGAAATAGCAATCGTTGTCGATTGAAGCACCGATAGCGCTGTAGTAGTTGAAGAATTCTTCGTGAGTCACCTGAAATTCGTAAAAAAAAACATTAGGAACACATTATTTGTTTGTAATCAGCTTGTAGTTGGTGGAAGTTCCAACTAATCTTTTGGTATAATCGTGTAGATGATGGAAAATTGAATTCAGAACACGCGATTTAGTTGGAACCGACACCAAACATGGCACATTTTGAGTTTGATTCTGCTTAGCACCAAACGCAGACAATATGCCATAGAAACAGAAAACATAACACTTGAAGCTATAGCTGGCGCATAGGACTATGGTGCTAAGCTGACTGAGGTGCTAAATGTCAAAGTCTCAATATTTGAATTTAAAACTTGCACCATTACACTCAACTCTGAAGGTTACATAAACGATAAAACTAAAATCTTTAAGACTTGGGGGTTACAAGAAGAGTTCTGTATCAATTTTCTGCAAAGCGTTTAATACAATTGTGGCGCTAAGCAAAATAAATTTTGAAACGTGCCCCATTTGGTATCGTTTCTGACTAAACCGAACATGCTGAATTCAATTTTGATAATCTTAAGTCAATCAAATCACAAGGTGAGCTCAAATTTGAATCACGAATTTTCCCAAAATGATTGTTTTGTCAACTCTCAGTGGATACTAACGTGTCCGTCTCTGGTGGCGTTTTGTTCAAAATTGGCCAAGAGTCTTTTCACGATATTCTCTTCGCTTTCTTCGCCCGAAATGTACAGCGGATCCACTTTGACGTTGTACGTTCTCCTCAACTTCTCGATGGTGATGAAGTCGTGATCCGGCGCGGCGGCCATTTTACGGAACGCTTTGCCTATCACTTCCTGACGGGACTCGCACAGCGGAGGCTAAACGGAAATATCAATGTCAATAGGAATTAGGAATTGATCACAGAAAGGGTCACACTGAAGCTTCGGACTTTGATCGATCGCCAATAAATAATAATTACCCGCATGTGAACCAAAAATTCCGTCAAGTTGAAGCCGCCGTTTGGGCCGTCGTCGAACTTGTCGAAGATCGTCTCGGCTTCTTCGGGACTGATTTCTAAGCCGGCGTCGTGGAGTCCCTCCAGAAATTCCTGTCTGCTCAGCGGCTGTCTGCCGTCATTGTCCATCCTTCTAAAAATTCTTCCCAAGCCGAGGATGCCGTTGGCTCCTCGAGACAAGCAAAGCGTTCTCAGGCGCACGATCGGGTCCATACCTGCGGAGCCTCCATCCAACTCGCGTTGGTTCTTGGTGCACATTTCCGTTTCCTGGAGCGAAGTGGGGTCCTGTGGTCTGAACATGTCTGCTTTTTTGAAATCCTGCAAGCACAAACGTAAAATTTCAATATTTCATTAAAAAAAATTGAAAACCAGAGACATTCGAAGCCGCGAAGGTCTCAATGAACGAAATCCAAGTGAAAAAACCAATGGTCTCACTTTCTCAAATCACATGATCAAGGATATTAGTTAAAAATGAAAAAATGAGATATCTTTATTGACGTTCATCGGCAAAATACGTAAAGGGGTTTAACAGGTCTTTCTGCACCTTCAAGGCATCCTTAACCTTTGCGCAGATGTGGAGGAATCAGCACAGCTCGTTTTTGGGCGGAAACTCAGTGGTAGATACCTACTGACCTAACGAAGAGTTGGATACCATAAAAGCTTTGGTCGGAATTTTTTCCAGCTTGTAGTGATTTTTTTTATCGACATACCGCCTGGCCTATATGCTGAACCTGAAACTTCGAGATTTATTGAAAGAAAGGAATAACGTCATGTCTGTCGCGGGACCTCTCATCGCAGCATCTTCCCTGCAATGTTCTTGAAGATGATTATTTAAAGTTTATTTAAAATTGCCTTGATAATGCAGTATCATTTTCCTACGACCACCCATGTGCATGATCAAAATGACAAGCCTAATGAGTATTTAGATGAAAAAATGACAGCAAAATATTTTCAAACACCAAGGCTATTGCTGATTCAAGTTCTATCACACACAAAAAAAACACCTTTGTATGAACTAGCATCGTTCATTTGATGTCTATAATTTTTTGGTTATCGTAATTTGTCAAACCAGTCGCAGTTTTCGTTTTCGGAACATTTTAAATGTGGTTTTCACGGCAAGGCACAAAACCTACATGATCAAGGAGTATTTTCGAACTTGAAGTATTCTTGTGCACTTACGGCAGATCAGAGATCAATAATATGGGACGTAACTTGTCAAAGTTTGACCAATTTATTACAAAAGAATTACGCTAGTTTCGACAGACGTTTTTGAATTCATAGGCACCCTTGACCCTTTTAATTTATGAACTCTCGGTATATTATTCAACAAGCGGGTACCTAATAATTGCTTCTTACTCATGAGGATGCAGTTTGCCGACACGAGCCTTGGCGAGTGTCGTAAAGCATCCGAATGAGTAATAGCCATTACCCGCGAGTAGAATACTATGCTTTATCCAGTCTTATTGAAAAATGCAGGCATGTATGCGCGTAATAATGCGTGCAATATTCAATAAGACAGGATAAAGCATAGTATTCTACTCGCTGGTAATGGCTATTACTTATTTGGATGCTTTACGACACTCGCCAAGGCTCGTGTCGGCAAACTGCATCCTCATGAGAGTCATGAGTAAGAAGCAATTATTACCCGCTTGTTGAATAATATACTATTTTCTCAAAAAAGTAATTCATTGCTACAAAACCCTGTGATCTTCTGCTCTACATTGGTCGAGGGACCAACCGAAGAATTCGGATGCATTTTTGAAGAAAACTAATTTTCGACGTTTCTGACTCGACCTATACAGGGTGTTCAGAAAATGGCGGAAAAGCTCTGCAGCACGTTGTGGAGGACCCTTCAGGGAATTCCGAAAATATAATAAAAAAAATCCTACGACTCTGAAGCCCTCAAGGGTCAAAAATTGGTCCTTCGAATAATAATTTTCTTAGCTTCTGACACCCTGTAAATATAAAAAAAATCACCTGCATATCCGAGGTAAATTATTTCTTTCTCATAATTATGCCGTCAACAGTAAGCTGAAATCTTTTGAATTACAAGAACTAGAAGGGTTCAAAGAGTTGTCCCTTGACCCTTGATAACCCCAAAAATGAAAGTCGAAGAATGTTTTTATCATTTTGTCGGCATTCCCTGAAGGGTCCCTTACAACGTACTGGAGAGCTTTTCCGCCATTTTCTGTACACCTATACAGGGTGGTGAAAATTTCGATGCTCACCATTGGTATCTTGGAAACGGTAAGAGATACGAGGTCGGTTAAATTGGAAAAAAGTTGCGCATTTTTGTGGCGATTGAGAATTTGAAAAGAAACTTTGAATATTTTGATTGGTTCACGATTTATCACGAAAAAACAAAATTCTGATTTCAGAAATTATTTTTTATCTTTCCAACCATTTAAGCTATGTCAAACTTGATAGTTTTATGTTTTTCATCATTCCGAGTCGAATAACGTTGACAGAAATTTTCCAGGCCTTCGAGATGTCAAATTATGATAGTCAACTTTTTTTTTATGGCCGCCACATTGGATTTTTGCACTACTAGAGAGAGAAAAAAATTAGCTTTCCGAATTAGTAGCCAACATGTTCTTTTTATGACATTTTCAGCGTCAAATTTCGAAATTTTCGTAAATTATTGACAAAATCGGGAATGCTTTGAAAAACAATTGAAATATTATCAATAGCAGCAATAAAAAAGTGACAGATGGTGTGCAGTTGACGTATCTAACTTCTTAATCGTGTTTTGTGCTTGTTTATACCGTGAGTTCATAAATTAAATGGGTCAAGGGTGTCTGTGAGTTCAAAAACGTCTGTCGGAACTAGCATCGTTCTTGTTCAGGTTTGACAAATTTATTACAAAAGGAGTAAGGATTACCCTAGTTTCGACAGACGTTTTTGGATTTGATACGTCAATTGCACACAATCTGTCACTTTTTTGTTGTTGCTATTGATAATATTTCAATTGTTTTTTGAAGCATTCCCGATTTTGTCAATAATTTACGAAAATTTCGAAATTCGACCCTGAAAATGTCATAAAAAGAACATGTTGGTTACTAATTCGGAAAGCTAGTTTTTTCTCTATCTGTTAGTGCAAAAATCCAATATGGCGGGTGCGGCCATAAGAAAAAAAGTTGACTATCATAATTTTAAATCTAGAAGGCCTAGAAAATTTCTGTCAACTTTATTCGACTCGAAGTGGTCAAAAACATAAAACTTCCAAGTTTGATTGAAATAGCTTGAATGGTTGGAAAGAAAAAATAATTCCTGAAACCAGAATTTTCAGTTTTTTCGTGATAAATCGGGACCCAATTAAAATATTCAAAGTTTCTTTTCAGATTGTTAATCGCCACAAAAATACCCAACTTTTTTCTAATTTAACCGACATCGTATCTCTTACCGTTTCAAAGATACCAATGGTGAGCATCGAAATTTTCACCACCCTGTATAGGAAACAGAAATTAAACGCACATCCAGTGGTTGGTATAGTAGGTTCACTTGTACCGTGATTCTAGTAGGCTGGGCAAATTTCACAGTTTGGCATTGTAGACTTCACGTCCAACTGCCTAGTGTGCGCCTGGGCGTCTGGCTTCGAAAGATAGGTTATGTCGGTGTGATGGTGTGTTGACTGTTGCTGTCAAAAATGAAAAATTTACCGAAATCAACTTTGCATATTGCAAATATGGAGTGGATGTAGTTCACCTTTCACAAGTTCCGCAAATTTCTTGTTCCAGTACGATGTCCTGAGAAGTGAAATCAAGTACCTATTAACGCCGATGAATCCCATCCCCACAAAAATGAGGAGGGTTCAGCTTCCCATCGTTTCCAGCCTTCCAGAGTGTGGGTACTTCTTTTAAAAACCAGGAATAGTTCACAATGCTTCCATGTTATGTGTTTTTTGAAAATAGATTCACGTCTTCTCCGCAAAGCTGAACGTTATGGGGTACATGCCCAGCACCTATTCCGCCCATTTTTTCTCCCAGAAGCGAGTTCTTGATGGCACTCTCGAGGACTTTAAAATGGGCACTGGACGTTATTGTTCAAGACACAAGCTGAGGCGCAAACACAGTTTTCACAGTAATGGGCATAATTTCACCATAATTTTCGTGAAACTCGAGATTTTCAGTCTATTTGACACTTGATTTGACAAACGGTAAAGTTGTTGATCTTGTCGTCAAGCTTAAACTTTCAAATATCAATGCAACCAACTGCCAAGTTCTAGGGAGTTTTCAAATATCAGATTTGAAAACTTAGAAACAAAATCTCACAGCCAACTAGAATCACGGTACAAGTGAACCTACTATATTTCTTTCTCGTAATTCTAACCACCAACACCATCTTATTCGAAATCATCTTATTGTAAATATCGTTGATTAAGGCTCCACTTGAGGCTCCATAATTTGAGTTCTGTCTCGAAAACCCAGGCTGGTTTTACAATTTCAGCCGGAAAATTCCCG
Organism: Anaspis maculata; assembly: GCA_949128115.1. Taxonomy (NCBI): domain Eukaryota; kingdom Metazoa; phylum Arthropoda; class Insecta; order Coleoptera; family Scraptiidae; genus Anaspis; species Anaspis maculata. The sequence continues at coordinate 77,787,495 of OX421964.1, read as the reverse complement.
GGGAATTGGAAAAAAAATTGTTGAAAAATATTCAGGAAGGAACTAGCTACCTTTTGTTAGAAAAAAAAAGGTGAGAATCTGTTCACGGGATAAAAAAATGGAAAATTTGCTGTTTTTCCAGAGTAGTGGGGGCACTAGGTGAATGAACCTTGCAAATGGTGATGAAAGCATGAAATTCGGTACACATACTCAAAATGAGCACCTTTCTTAGATAAGAGGTGGAGCCACGCCGAATTTTCACCGGAAGGGGGCTCGGGGGGCTCCTGAAATTTGGAAGGTGCTAGGGCTCCCACCAAACCGCTTATCAGTTCGTTTTATCTATTAAAAAGGAAATTCATGAATATATCGTAAAAATTGACGACGTTTATTGCTTTGTCCCGGGAATTTTTCATGATGAAAAAAAATAAGTTCTTCGGCAGAACACACAAATTGGTTTTATTTTATTTTCACTTACAAAGAATTAATAAGGAGATGTGCAACACGTTGATTCCCACAAATTCGTACCCTCTGAATTCGTTTGTGGAGTCAAAATTTTGATGGTGTATCTTCTTGAAGAGGGGCATTCCAAAGAGTAAGCTATTTTCAACACTAAGTTCAAACAGAATTTTTTCAATGTTCTGAATCGAAATTACTGAATTCCTTCCAGCAATGTATAGTGTTTCTTTGGAAGTACCGCGTGCGATTGAACGTGGAGTAAGTCCTGAAACACTATCAGAATTTTTCGTCTGTGATGCTACTATCCACTCTTGACCGGGGCAATTAGGTTCCTACACAGCATAGCATGCGCGGAGTGTATACGCGTTATTTCAATATTATGACACAATTTCAATCATAAAAAATTTGACTGAACCGAGAAAATACCCTGCATCGTGTATACACTCCGCGCATGCTGTGTAGGAACCTAATTGCCCCGGTCGAGAGTGGATAGTAGCATCACAGAAGAAAAATTCTGATAGTGTTTCAGGACTTACTCCACGTTCAATCGCACGCAGTACTTCCAAAGAAGGGTTTAGGGTATGCATTGCTGGAAGGAGTTTAGTAATTTCGATTCAGAACATTTAAAAAATTCTGTTTGAACTTAGTGTTGAAAATAGCTTACTCTTTGGAATGCCCCTCTTCAAGAAGATACACCATCAAAATTTTGACTCCACAAACGAATTCAGAGGATACGAATTTGTGAGAATCAACATGTTGCACATCTCCTTATCAATTCTTTGTAGGTGAAAATAAAATAAAACCAATTTGTGTGTTCTGCCGAGGAACTTATTTTTTTTTGTAATGAAAAATTCCCGGGACAATACGATAAATGCCGTCAATGTTTACGATATATTCATAAGTTCCCTTTTTAATTGTCAAAACGAACTGATAAGCCGTTTAGTGGGAGTCCTAGCACATTCTTTCAGGAGCCCCCCGAGCCCCCTTCCGGTGAAAATTCGGCGTGGTTCCACCTCTTATCTGAAAGAGGGGCTTATTCTGAGTACGTGTACCGAATTTCATGCTTTCATCACCATTTGCAAGGTTCATCCCAATTTTGGTTCTTAGCGCCCGCACCAGAGAGGAAAACTCGAAAACCGTGGGTCCGATTTCAAAAGTTTCCCCCCCCAAAATTTATTCAATCTTTTCTACAACTTTCATTCCCAGCATGTCTGCTCCTTGAATGAATATTTCGTGGGGCTCACCGTGGGCTCACCGCATGTCGAAGTTTGCACTGCAGTGCTGAAAAGTGACGTACAATAGAAGTCATTTTGACATTGGTTGTCAGAATTAGTTGATTTTCATTGCACGCTAAGTTTTATCGATGAAATTTGTGTCCAGTTTTTAGAAAAACCGAATTATTTCCCAAACTATCAACTTTGGAGAAAAAACATAGAAGGTGGAAAAGGTGTAAAATGAGACGCTTGATACGAATCAGAAATAAAAAACCAGGGGTGCTATTTGAAAAAATGAAGTTATGGCCCTTCAAAGTTCACCAAAATCAATGTGTCACAGCAAGGTGATACCGAAACGGAAATAGGCGATATTACCGCCAAAAGATACCCTATGCTACTACCTAAACATGAGCAAAGTCACAACTTGATAACCTAAAAATCAAGTGCCTTGCGATTTATTTAGTAAGTGCCTACAAACGCATGATTTTTAGAAAAAAATCAATAACTTCTGAACAGTTCAAGCGAATTGCAAAAACTAAACGAGTTTGTAATGCCTGAAAAATAGGCCAGTCAAATTAGAACAAATTTTTCCGTTTGAGGGAAAAAACTGTTGGAGTTTTGGAAATTTGACAGTAATGTCCGATAAGGTGTACTGTTGAACATACTAGAAGTCCCCAACTTTACCTATTGAGCTCGAGCCGCCATCTTGGAAAAATGGTCCTTCGATCCAGTTTTCTGCTCATATTCCGCTAATCATCAGAGATATTCAATTAAGTTTGATAAACAATCAAGGCTATAAAATTGTCTACAAAAATTGTTTCATACCGATTTTTTCTCGTATCTGTTGAAATTGATAAAATAAATTAACAAAAAAAAAATCAAAAAATAAGTAATTTTTTGCCTATGGCTAGAGATATTGTCTTCAAAATTTGTGAAGATGTTGGCAGTCTACATCAAAGCTAAACGTGATAGTTGAGATAGAAAAAAAAATTGCGAAAATATTTTTTTATTTTTATTTTGAATTAAGGAAAAATTTGGTTTTTGAGTTTGACATTTCCAACACGGCGGAGTAAAGGTTTCAATCGAACATCAATCAGTTTTGATATTTACATATTGCAAGACAAGATTCCATCAGTATTGTGCCTTCACGAGCTTCTGGAATGCTCGATATGAATTAAACTGAAAGAATAATAGCTAAGTCCAAAAAGTGTTGTCGATTGGTTCTGAAGGTAACATTTCAAAACAAAAGACATCAGCAAAGGATATACAGGAGGTCCAAAGGTTATTCAACTGTATATTAGCCCCATATTAATGTGCCTTGTCCAAAATAGTACAAAAGAATCAATCAAAATGTTAAAATCCACCCTGTATAACAAAAAGTAACGATACAAAATAGGAGTAGTAGATCATACCTGGTGCCAAAAATACAGCTTTTAGATTTCTGGAAAAAAGAACAAAATTGATTGATTTATTTGAAAGTTATTAGTCCTCAAACTTGACTTTTCAAATTTCAGCCAGTCAAATGGGGAAAAGTAGAGAGAAGTAACAGTCGGAGTGTCAGAAATTTGACAGGGATGTTCGCTAAGGTATACTTATAAACATACTAAAAGTCCCCGCCTCTACCTGTTGTGCTCGAGCCGCCATCTTGGAAAAATGGTAATAAACTTGATCGAAGGACCATTTTTCCAAGATGGCGGCTCAAGCGCAATAAGTAGAGGCGGGGACTTTTAGAATGTTTATAAGTATACCTTAGCGAACATTCCTGTCAAATTTCTGAAACTCCGACCGTTACTTCTCTCTACTTTTCCCTATTTGACTGGCTGAAATTTGTGGAGTCAAGTTTGAGGACTAATAACTTTCAAACAAATCAAACAATCTTGTTCTTTTTTCCAGCAATGTAAAAGCTGTATTTTTGGCACCAGGTATGATCTACTACTTCCATTTTGTATCGTTACTTTTTGTTATACAGGGTGGATTTTCACATTTTGAATAATTCTTTTGTACTATTTTGGATAAGGCACATCAATATGGGGCTCATATACAGTTGAATAACCTTTGGACCTCCTGTATATCCTTTGCTGATGTCTTTTGTTTCGAAATGTTTCCTTCAGAACCAATCGACAGCACTTTTTGGACTTAGCTATTATTCTTTCAGTTTAATTCATATCGAGCATTCCAGAAGCTCGTGAAGGCACAATACTTATGAAATCTTGTCTTACAATATGTAAATATCAAAACTGATTGATGTTCGATTGAAACCTTTACTCCGCCCTGTTGAAAATGTGAAACTCGAAAACCAAATTTTTGCTTAATTTAAAAAAAAAATGAAAAAATATTTTCGCAATTTTTTTTTTCTATCTCAACTGTCACGTTCAGCTTTGATGTAGACTGCCAACATCTTCACAAATTTTGAAGACAATATCTCTAGCCATAGGCAAAAATCGCTTATTTTTTGATTTTTTTTTGTTAATTTAATTTAATTAATTTTAACAGATTCGAGAAAAAAATCGGTGATTAACAATTTTTGTAGACATTTTTATAGCCTTGATTTTTTATTAAACTGAATTGAATATCTCTGATGATTAGCGGAATATAAACAGAAAACTGGATCGAAGGACCATTTTTCCAAGATGGCGGCTCGAGCTCAATAGGTAGAGTTGGGGACTTTTAGTATGTTTAACAGTACACCTTACCGGACATTACTGTCAAATTTCCAAAACTCCAACAGTTTTTTCCCTCCAGCTTTCCTTATTTGACTGGCCTAAAAGGGCAAAACCAAATATGCAAAAATATACAAAGGGTGCCATTTAAAAAAGCTCGTTCAAGAACTGCCCTGCAAAAATGGGGCACCCTGTATAGAGCAAAATAATTCTCCAAACTGCACTTTGACCTCCCGTTTGCAGTGCCGTTTGGTTCATTCCGATATCATTGATGGCGTAGGTGTAATTGAGCTCGCCCATATCCCCATATCAATGACTCACCCGTATGTTTGTTATAGCATAATAGCGCAAAAATATACTGACAAGCCGACTTACTATGCTTATTATTTGCCACGTTTTGCTAAAGACTTTCTACCGCCCGCACTACCGGACCACCACCCATTCGGGCATTGCACTTCACACTTTATTGATTATTTATTCCAATTCTAAATATAATAATATGATCTCGTGTTTGGTACCGAAATGATATTTGAAACCACGTTCGTGTTTTGTGCAATCGGATCGTGGTCAACCACCCCATTCCACGTCTGTGCCATCAAATCAACTAACAAAAAGTACCTACAGTAGGTACCTACGATAAACTGACATTGTCAACAATTTATTGGACTTGCGTTGCGTTGGAAATGAGCTGCAATTATTATAATAATTATTGTTTTAAATAAGTATTGTGACAGCCAATGTCAAAAGGAACTTCCAATTTTTCATTCCTCTTTGTCGCGCTCCATCAGAGAATGAATGTCGGCCGGCGTCTACGTTGAGAGCGGAGGACAATAAGAAATCTTAAAATTTCAAGCTTTCAGACCGGCCTAGAGGCTCGCTGGTTTAGGCTATGCGTTGATGAGCGAATGAGAACATTATTTTCACAAGGGGTCGTAAAATAACGCAAATGAAGCTTAATAAGTGAATAATTAACTCACCTATTTTCCAACGGCGCAACAACTAACGCGAAGACGATGACGGAGTGTGGCGGACCGGCGCGGTGGTCTACGGCATCAGTAGCTGTGGAGTGACACTTGTATATTTGGCGCGTTGCCGGGTGACGCTTGCGCGGCTTGCCCAAGGCTTGCCAGACAATCAATAGGTCTGCTCGTTTGTGCACTGGGAGCAGTTTGCAGTAGGAAAACCCGTTCGTTTGTAATGTAGCCCAGTCATCCTAGCATTCGAGGTCGCATCGATCGGATAAACAGCCCTCTCCCTCTTTAAGAATTATTGATGGAAAATTCCGAGACACGGAGTGTTTTCCTTTTCTAATCCAAGCCCTAGCAGTACTTCTGTAGGAAAAACAATGCAATCAAATTATTTTTTTTGAATCGTTAGAGTAGGAGAGGGTTATCCCGTGCTTTCGCGATTTCTGGTACATTTTCCAGCAATATTGCATCAAAGTTGGCGGCTGGTCAATTCTTCATTTCGTTGATATTCCTTGGAGTTTTTGCGATTTTCTTCAAACAAAAGTACCTTATCTACCCAACAAACAATTCTGGATCGAATGGTGCTCTTAAGGTGGGTTCAGTCAGCTTGGTTTTAGTTTTAGTCGTAGTCGTTGTCGTAAATTTGAAAGTAGAAAGCACGCGTCATATGCGCGGCGTTCATACAGAGTTTTAGTTTTAATTTTAGTCGTAAGAATTCCGAACTTTGTCGTATGATGCCGACTTGCAGGTTGCGTAATTACCGGTACAAGGTATGAGCATGGATGGTGATGGTAATGGGTTGTATGTATCAATAAAAAAATAGCATAAGCATTTGCTTCAATTTCAGAGGAGTTGTACTCCTCATAAATGTAAGCAAATACTTATTTATGCTTATTTTTTTACGAGTTTTTATATTAATACTACCCATCATGAACACGGACCGTATGAAGATGAAGGTTCGCGCAGTATCATTCGAGCTCCTATTGGTCAATTCTTACGACTAAATCTTGCTGTATGAACGCTCTTCTCTGTTACGACAACGACTAAAACTAAAACAGCGACTAAATAAGCTGACTGAACGCACCTTTAGATATTGAGAACTTACATTATACCGGGTGAAAGAAAAAAAAATAAACAACCCACTCAGCAAGAAAACATCTCTGTGACATCACTTAGATGTTCAAGTCACAACACAACTGCGATGTTAACAAAAAAAGTCTCTGCGATGTTAAGTGGACATCTCTGTTACTTCTTATGTCCGGGTAATTAGAACATGAATGAGATATCTCAAAGATGTCCAAATGTGACATACTATCTACATCGCTATTCCACATCTCGTAGATATCACTTTTTGACGTACATGATACGTCGCATTTTGGATGTGTATTTTTAAATAAAAATAATTTTTGACCACTTTTCAACATAGTTTTATGTCACAGGAGGTTCCGCACCTATTTTTACTAATTTTTACAATCTATACAGCACGTTTTCTCCCTAAGGTGCCCATTCACTAGGGAACCCGGTTGGCCAACCCGGTTGGTCCGTGTTGGCTGTCAGGTTGACACGTTTTATTGCTTTGCCCACACACTGGCGAACCGTGTTGGCGAACTGGGTTGGCGAGCGCAGTTCTTTGGATAGTTGATGAAGACGAAGTCATGAACGGATCAAAAAGAAAATTACTGGCGCTATGTATCATACAGCAAACCATTGAACAAAACAAATGTCGGTAAAAAAAAAGTCGACACGCAAAATTGTATTTCTTCAAGAAACGCAACATCGGTCTAACGACTCAAAAATTAGTCGAAAAAAGGTAATTTATTTTCAGCTTTGAAGAGCTATTATATCCTTAAGTAGTTACGTACTTACTTCCGTTACTTTTACAAATATGGTTCCCAGAGTGAATCTTCACCTTCTCAGATCCTCTATCGACCCTTGAATTTAGGCGGTTAAATCTTAAACGTCCTGTATACACCTATAGGTAGGTACCAGAAATAAGTTCAAAAACGGTTTATGACCGTTAGGTACCTACTTTGGCGTCTGCCTACTTATACGTTGTTTCAGATTGATTGCTATCTCAGTAGGCATTGGAAGTATATGGTAAAAGTCGCTTTAGCTTTGTCTAGTTCTAAAACGTTTATTGTTTTAGTCCCAAGTCAGTGTGACATGTCAATCAAAATCAGCCGCGAAGTTTTTCACTGTCATCCAAACTGTCATGTTTCTGTCCACCTAGATAGCTTTTGGAAAGAAAATCGTAATAAGCACCTATCGACGCAAGTTTTAAGAATCTGTACGTGTTACTTATACAGTTACTGTTGTTCCTGTTACGTTATACCTACTGTTACTGTTGTGTTGTTCCTTCATTGGTTTTGATTACCTGATAATTTTCACGCCATGTGTGGGGATCCAGTTCGTTTATCTGCGAGAGAACGCGAAATACTTTGAGGCTGTTACAAAGAATTCTTCAGAGATCCCAACAATGCAGCTGCCAGCATTCAGCGCGTTGCTTTAATCTTCAGTAACGTACTGCACGGTCAAACGCATACTGGCAAAAAGAAGCCAAGGTTTGTCACTACTTACAACCAAAAAGTGGCCGTGGATCCCTGAGCCCAGTCGAGCCAGGCGCCCGTTCAGTACAGTCTGTTGTGCCATATCCTACCAGATTTCGTGCTTCTGTCTTCACTAAAAGGCTCATTTGAAATAGAACAGCGTAACTCGGCTTTAGAAGCAGATCTTCCTTGATATCTGATCCCTCTCAAGGCCATGGAGTTTGCTTTACTGCTTTACCACAGAATATCAAACGCTTTACTATCTACCTGTGTGATATGTGCAAAATGTTGATTGAGACTGTGGCAAGAACGAAATCTGCTGACTCCCCAGGTGCCTATTTTTTTTAGTCCTGAGATCGGAAACAGAGACGGTTCGACCAAGGGTTCGACATCAAAACTGCATGTATCTTTCTTCAAGTGCACCTTGAATGGGGTGCCGCACGTGATACTCGATAAAAAAAACTGAAGAAATACTTTCTGACTGAAAGGAGTGAAAGATCTGACTTATAACCTGAAAATAAATAATGAAGTTTCCATGAGATTTACACTTTTGATTTGACGTTTTTTGTAACTAAATCTAAAGCTGCATTTAGATTTTCATGACCTACTGGGATAGCAATATCTCGAGCAATATTTCTGAAACAACGTATACCTACCTGCCTGTTTGTGTCCACTTACCTACTCACGTATCTACCTACCCACCCCCACCCAACTACCCACCTCCACCTACGCACCTACCTACCCACCCCCACCCAACTACCCACCTCCACCTACGCACCTACCTAATTACCTACCTACTTACCTACCTACATCGACGTAAAAATGCATCTGAATACAGATTACAAATCAGGCGTAGAATCGCGAATTTTTGAAGGTTTTCTCTTTTCTCATACATAGCTTTTCATCCTGAATCCACAAGACGCGAGAATCTATCAGTGTTGCAAAAAAGGAAATGGTTCCTAACTCTACACATTATTTCTTGATGAATTATTGAGCCTTGCATTTGCCCCCGTCCCTCTCCCCGCATCTTGCCGCCTTGATGTGTAACGCGACTGTAATGTAGCAAAAACAAAGGAAATCAAATAGGTACCTGCCTACTGTAAATTTCTGATTTCTTGGATTGAATCAAGGTATCCTGTATCACATGTACCTATATTACATACACTGACATGAATAAAATGTCATTCCCTCGCAGATATTCTTTTTGATTCTTTTTCATAACCGTATCAAAAAGACGAAATATCTAATCTACTTCGATGATAATTGATCACTTATGTCTAATTAATATCAATATTCCATCAAATAATAATAATTCAAATACCGTGATTAGCCGTAGTAACTATCCCTGATGTTGGTTGTTATGTTGGCCAACTTACCCATTTCACTAACGAACCCAACAACGAACCCAACCGCGTTTTCAAGCTCGCTGGAAAACCGGCCAACTTGGTTGGGTTGGTGTTGGCGCCAACCACACACTAGCCAACATCCGGCGAACCCAACCGGGTTGGCCAACCGGGTTCCCTAGTGAGTGGGCACCTTAAGAAAAGTTCTTCTTCTATAGTGTCCTCCGCAGGATTCGAACCTGGATCCCCACAGGTGATGGTTAGAGGCACTGCTGCCGATTCGTCTAAGCTACCAACTTGTCTACTACAGTATATTTAAACAGCGCACTTGATGTTCAGGGATGTTTCTCGGAATATTTCATTAGGACTCCAAACGATACACTGAGCCCAAAAAGCCTCGCTAGGGCTCGAAACGTTACAGCATGGCACAAGGGACTTCGTTGGGGCTCCGGACATTAACATAAGACATGAACGGGAGTCATCAAAGTATTCGAAAGCACAATAAAACAAAAAGGGGCCCATTTTGGGGTTCCTAATAACGCAAAAGCAGACACAAGTGTGCGAAAGTCACGACAAAATGCAAGAAGGCCCAGTAGGCTTTTGAAGAACACAAGGAGACACAAACGGGGCACACTAGTTCCGAAAGCCACAAGCACAAGAAGACACAAAAGTTGTTCCAAACTACACTTGAAGACATAAGAGGGCCCGCAGGGCCTTACACTAAATATGAAGACATAAGGCTGTTCTGGCATCACACACATGGAATAGAGGACAAAACTATTTAATCAATATTTTCCGACACACAGAGCTTAACGATGACAGCCCGCGAAATTTGAAAAATCTCTCAGTGACTACATCTCATTGACGTCAGTGAGATGTTACACTTCGGCAAGTTGAAAGCAGTAACAATGTGATGTCCGGTAGATGTCTCATGTGTGATGTTCAATTTAAGTTCATTTCGGAACATCTCTCAGACATTACATCGTATGACATCGCGGATGAACATCACAGAGATGTGGAGGTAACGTTCATTGTGATGTTATTTTGTGACATGATTGAGATCATCTCATTTATGAAACATGACATGCTATGCTGAGTGGGAAGTTTTATTATTTTTTTCCAACTTTTTAGTTTCTTGACCGATTTTCACAAACTTAGTGTCAAAAGCTTGCTGACTAAATCGTTTATCCAAATCAATTGTCAATATAGCCAATTATCAAGAGTCAAGATGGCGGCGGCGAACTCAAATAAAAATGAATCGTATTTCGAGATTTTTTTATTTCTAAACTTTGTAAAGAACGACACTGATGGTGGGTTCTGGAAGATTCAGCTTTCTTCTGCAATTTGGGACTAGATTCACTTGATCCGCACATTACACTGTGAAAATATAGTGAATTAAAGGAAGGTCCACTTGTCATTATTTCCAAATTCACAATAAATCAGCAGTTTAAAAACCTCTCGCGAATCCTTATTTCTTAAGCAATTTCTACACACTTGGTGGTGATCGTAAGCTGTATGCATAGGCTACAAATACCGTGTTGGTGCATGGCCAAAGTTTCGAAATTTTAGATGATAGATGACGTAAATGATGGGGGTGCGCATATGTCAAATATCGAATATTCAACTTTTTTGTTCTCACATGTTCTAAATGGAATTTCTGTAAATGGTTGGCCTAATGGTCAGCTGAATAAACACGCAACGAGAGTCGAATGTTGAAAGAGTCGGAATGTAAAATTTTTAGATAGACGACTTTACTTCTTTGGAGAAAATAAAACGGTTCTATCGTGAATTTCAATTACGATTGGTTCAAGGTGGTTGAGATAAAAATACAGGGCTCAAACAAGGCAGGGGAGACAGGGGCTGGAACTAAGACAGGTAGGTTGTAACAGTGCTTATAGTTTCTAGAATTTTTGTAAAATGTCGCTCGAACTCCGTGTGGGCGTGTGCGATGTTCATTGACATACACCTCCTTACCCACATTGCTGTTTTGCAACTGGACCCCGTTATGCAACGAGGAACCAACCAGCACCAATGCAGTTTCGAGAAAATCGAGAAAAACGTTTTTCATTTTCAGACGCAAAATTTTTGACAAAAAAATAATCGAAGTGTACGAATTCAAAACTCTTTATTAGTATAATAATTGAACAAACATTGCAAGCATTAAAAAATTCAAAAAAATATATTCTAAGTAAGGAAAAAAACACTTGGTTCCTTGTTGCTGTATATCTTCGTAACTGAAATCACTCTGGTTCGAAGTACAGTTCACCATTGTATCCTTCTATGTCTTCCTGGATGGTCTCGTCACCAATCAGGTTCATATAAAAGGCGTGATCCGATTGCGGAATCAAATGCAGATAACTTTGCACGTCTTTTAGCTTGGGACCTGCAACTGGTTTGCCATTTGGCCATAATGCTTCTAGAAATCTGTGATAGTGCGCCTCAATATCTTGCCTCCCTTTTCCTTTTCTTATATTAATCTCCTCATAGTCAGCATGTTCTTTATAGTCCATCTAAATGCTGAAGCTTTTTTCTTTCAGAAGTTGGATCTCTTTCATGCGTAACCAGTTGATTTTTTCAGCAGAGCAATTTTTTTTCTGTTAACGATCTGCTTTTCGATGCTTTTTGTACTTACAAAGTCTTCCTTCTTCATCTTGTTAACCTCAATTGGGCGTTTCTTCCTGCAATGCTTCATAATAGCTATATAATCCTACGGGGAAAAGATTTTATTCTGCTTTTTTATTGCACACTCGACGTCTCCAAAATCACTATCATTCGGCAGGAAGCTGTGCCCAGAAGTGAGAAATCTCAGCCTGATACTCTTTAAATGCAGCGATTCTTCCAAGACGCATTTCAAAAGTAAAACCATTTTGATGTTCCGGTTCTGCCCTCCACAAGAATTGCTCCACAGGATTATATTTTCAACAGTATGAGGTACATTGCCGTCGGTAAAGCTTGCTCCCCATTCTGTTGTTCTTCATGATTCTGGTCTCCCAAATCTTCATCTGATGAGTCACTGCTGGCATCAGGCATGTAATTTTTGTCCTCAATAGAATCATCAGAATCCTCTTCAAAAATAATCTCATTTTCTACATCTTCCCTTGGCTCATTACCGCTCCACTCTGAATTCTTCTGTAAAACCGCTTCTTCATGCTCACTATTTGAGTTCTGAAATAAGAACGAACACTATGTAACAAAGAACCAACTTCCAAATTCTAAGAAAAAAGCTATTTGCTGTGTTTTTGCCAATAAGTCTGTATGTTTGATTATTTTCATTATGAAGGAAAGACTTCCAGATCAGGTTAAGTCGGGTCAGGATTCTATTTTCAGCATTCTATTATCCAATTTTTAGGTTAGATTGAAGTTGAAGTTGAGAAGAAATTATTGAAAAACCGTTGAAAAACTTACCTGGTTCAAGGCACTAGCTGACGTTGACGGTGATGAGTTTATGAGTAATTTAGCGTTGTTCATTATCTTTTGAACCCGTTTTGACACTATATTATTATTGTTCTTAGACATCATCGTTAACAAAATCTAGGCAGATAACTTAACCTAACAAATATCAATCAGTTTTGTTTCAGTCACTTTTCAAACATCACTTTTATATAAAAAAAATTGCAACAGAGAACCAAGAGACATTGGATCTCAAAAGTATTAAAAAGAGTCCACAAACTTTTGCAATACGGATCCAAGTGACGTTGGCTCTTGGTTGAAAATTGAATACAAAAACTTTTTAATTCTTCAACAGGGTTCTGTTATACTTAAATCTCGCTAAAGCCTTCCTAGCTTTGGTTCTTTGTTGCATATCGTGGAAATACAAATTTAAGATATGAACATAGCATTATGTCATTTTTTTCCAAAATGTCGGTTGGTTCCTTGTTGCATAACGGGGTCCAACTGTCATTCAGGTTAGGATTGTTCTAACAAGTGTCACTATTTTCCGCCTGAAATTAAAGTCGTTGCGTCGTCTGTTGAGTGATTTTATGGCGATCTCCCGAACGCGAACGCAAACCAGACCAGAAGGTATGTACATTGTTACGATCTTGATTATGTTGGCTATCGATGGATGCAAAACAATTTGACGTCGAAATTAGGCATTTCCACATGACGTCACGAGCTCGTCAGTGTTGCCAACCTAGTTGAATTTATAACCTTAAAAAAAGTGTTCGGGAACAACCCGCGTTGTTATGATTGGAAAAAAAGTACTTTTTTGAGATTTTGGATACAGTAGAAAGCAAGTTTGTGCGTGGTAATTGTTCACGAAACTCTGGCGCTTCGATCAATACTGATAGTTGGAGATGTGCTGCCCCGAATAGCTCGATAAACAAGAAAGTTTGGTGGAGTGCTCAAATCATTTTCGTCGAAAAAAAAAAAAAGAAATCCGTGGCTTTTTCGGAAAACTAGATTCCTGGAAGAAAAGAGCATCTCAGGAAGTATATCAAAGTGCCAAGAAATGCGACTTAAAGACATCTGGGAAGGAGAAAATATGCCAGTTTATTATCCTGCCGATAAGGTAAAAAGCTGACTAAATTGTTGGAATACAGAATAAATGTGAGATGATTTCACAAATTATCCATTACTAAGCGCCCTTCTGATTTCAGAGAGTATGGCTGTGGCAAAAACTATGACCTGTGGCGATCTCGAAATGGGAAAATCCAGCGACCAAGGCATTTCTAAGTTGACCACAATTTTACCTCAAATCCTGCTTACAAGAAGAAATTTCAGGATTTTTTAAGCAATGTTTCTTGACGCGATGAAGCCATCAACTGAAAATTCAAGATTGTCGAGTCAGGTGTACGATTTTGGTCATCAGAACATACTCGGATACGATCCCATCTGGTTCACATGTGCTTTTATCTCAGCGAATATTACAACTACAGTGAAGTAGAAAATGGAAACTATTAATTGTCAATTCAAACATCTAGGCTTGTCAAAAGCAATGTAGAAAGCATGGCTAGAGATGTAGAGGGCTCAATGAACGTAAAAGTTGGGCTGGAGTTTGGAGTAGTTGAATCTTTTTTTTTGAGGAAAAAATGAGAAATTCGTGGTTTTTTCGAAACGCTGGGCTCGTGGAAGTACAAGGCATCACAGAATGTATCCCAAAGCGCCAAGAAATGGAAAAAAGGAAGGAAGGAATACACTTGAAAAAATATACGAAGGTTGTACCGATAACGATTAGGATGGGTAACTAAATTGCTGTAATACAGTTATGATGTTTGCACGAAATCATCTGTTGCTGAGTCTATTTAGTTTCAGGAAGTACCTGTGTCAAAAATTGTGGCCTTCGGCAATCAAAAAATGGGAAAATCTATGGACTGAGGAATTGCTACGTCGACCACAATTTGGAGCCTAGAATCCTCAATAGAATAATGAATACTTGTATTTTTAAGAAATGTATCTTGACACAATCAAGTTGTACCTGGTTGAAAATTCAATATCGTTGAATCAGATGTGAAATCTCTGTCAATGAGGGCTCCGGTGACTGAATACATCTTCGGTGGCCGAACAGTGTTCGAGTTAAACTTCCATGTTTTGCCTCTGTCCATATTCTACAACCGAAGTGAAGACATTCCTTCTTTTTAAAATATAAAATATGAACAAGAACTATTCTTTGTTTCTTTAATCAAGCAGTAAAAGCTGGGCCTCAAGTATTTGGGTGATTGGGAAGCACAAATCGAAGAGGTACATACCCAGCCCCACACAATAAGGCCACACTCCAGAAATGCCGGGAATGTAAACCTCCAACATTCAGGTGAAGTTTGGTGGCAAAGTTCATGCCCAATTTCGTCGGAAAATATGAATTTTCAGTTTTCACCACTACCCTGTGCAGTTAACCTAACATGTTTGGCTTGCTTTTCCACAAAAAAACACACTTTTCCACGAGAACTTATTTTGCAGGCGCATTAAGGACATTGCTTTGAACTTGATACAAATGCTTCAAACTCAAAAAGGTAGCCAAGGAAAAAAATGCAGAAACTGGAACTCCATAAGCGCCCTGTAGTTCGGTTGTTTCCGAACATTATTTGGTTCAAATTTGGCGGGCAATTCTGGACAGTTGGCAACACTGCTGTGACGTCAATGGAAATGCCTAATTAGGCATTTCCACATGACGTCACGAGCTCGTCAATGTTGTCAACCTAGTTGAATTTATAACCTTAAAAAAAGTGTTCGGGAACAACCCGCGTTGTTATGATTGTAAAAAAAGTACTTTTTTGAGATTTTGGATACAGTAGGAAGCAAGTTTGTGCGTGATAATTGTTCACGAAACTCTGGCGCTTCGATCAATACTGATAGTTGGAGATGTGCTGCCCCAAATAGCTCAATAAACAAGAAAGTTTGGTGGAGTGCTTAAATCATTTTCATCGAAAAAAAAAAGAAATCCGTGGCTTTTTCGGAAAACTAGATTCCTGGAAAAAAAGAGCATCTCAGGAAGTATCTCAAAGTGCCAAGAAATGCGACTCAAAGACATCTGGGAAGGAGAAAATATGCCAGTTCATTATCCTGCCGAGAAGGTAAAAAGCTGACTAAATTGTTAGAATACAGAATAAATGTGAGATGATTTTACAAATTATCCATTACTAAGCGCCCTTCTGATTTCAGAAAGTATGGCTGTGGCAAAAACTGTGACCTCTGTGGCGATCGTGAAATGGGAAAATCCAGCGATCAAAGAAATTTCTAAGTTGACCACAATGTTACCTCAAATCCTGCTTACAAGAAGAAATTTCAGGATTTTTTAAGCAATGTGTCTTGCCGCGATGAAGCAATCAACTGAAAATTCAAGATTGTCAAGTCAGGTGTACGATTTGGTCAACAGAAGATGAAGATACTATCGGAGCCGATCCCATCTGGTATCTGGTTCACATGTGCTTATATCACAGCAAATATTACAACTACAGTGAAGTAGAAAATGGAAACTATTGTCAATTCAAACATCTAGGCTTGTCAAAAACAATGGAGAAAACATGGCTAGAGATGTAGAGGGCTCAATGAACGTGAACGTTGGGTTGGAGTTTGGAGTGGTTGAATCTTTTTTTTGAGGAAAAAATGAGAAATTCATGGTTTTCTCGAAACGCTGGGGCTCGTGGAAGTACGAGGCATCACAGAATGTATCCCAAAGCGCCAAGAAATAGAGAGGAGGAAGGAAGGAATACACTTGAAAAAATATACGGAGGTTGTACCGGTAACAATAATTAGGATGGGTAACTAAATTGCTGTAATACAGTTATGATGTTTGCACAAAATTATCTGTTGCTAAGCCTATCTAGTTTCAGGAAGTACCTGTGTCAAGAATTGTGCGGCCTTCGGCAATCTAAAAATGGGAAAATCTACGGACTGAGGAATTGCTACGTCGACCACAATTTGGAGCCTAGAATCCTCAATAGAACAATAAATATTTGTATTTTCAAAAAATGTGTCTTGACACAATCAAGTTGTAGTTGAAAATTCAATATCGTTAAATCAGGTGTAAAATTTCTGTCAAGGAGGGCTCCGGTGACCGAATACATCTTCGGTGGCCGAACAGCTGTTCGAGTTAAACTTCCATGTTTTGCCTCTGTCCATATTCTACAACCGAAGTAAAGACATTCCTGCACTTTTAAAATATAAAATATAAACAAAAACTATTGTTTGTGTAGGATACTCGTGTGGGGCCTGGGGTCGAAAATAACGGTACTGGAATAAATAAAACTCGACAGCTCGGTTTACGTCTTTACTCCTCGACCTCCAAGCAAGCACTGCTCTACATGCCGGATGCGACCCCTCTCCTTTCCGTTATACGGCGCACTCTAACATGTCCTTTTGACAATCATTTGAAATTTTGCCGCTAACACCCGGCCATTCCTGTCCCGAGTAATGACCCCATTACTTTTTTTTTTCGCTACATATTTCAAACAACTAAAATTAGGTTCCACAAAGAAACCGAAATACTAATTTGGTACTTCAACTAAATCTAGAAATGAATTTGAACAAAAAGCGAACGATTAAATTGTTACTGAATACAAAAATAAAAGCAGACCTATTTTACGCAGAGTAATCCGCCAGATACGCTGGTCGTCGCCGTTCACGTGTTTTTCTGGTATCCACACTCGCGTCATCTGGTCGACTCTTTGCGCCCGCCGGCTCACTCGCGCATTTTTCTCGACTCTGGCTTTCGCGCTCGGCACTACGCTCGCTTGACCGCTCGCTTTCGACACTTCCACCTGCGATTTCGGAAAATGCCTTTCCACGATCACTCCCGCACTCGCCGTCTTCGTCTGTGGTGCTGTCTTCATCGTCCTCGGGAGGCTTGTAGATCTTTAGTTGACTGACGGTTGCCGTCGTGTCGTACCTTCTTCCTTCTAAATTCGACAGCCTATAGGCGTCTCCGGGCAATTTTTCTGTCACCACCAACGGTCCTCGGTACTTGGGCTGCGTTTTTGTACTCTCGCCGGTCATTTGGGGTACTCGGCGCAGGAATACTATATCGCCGACGTTGTACACCACCCCTTTGAAGCGAGCCTTGTCGTACCGGGTCTTATGTTTCCTCTGTTCTTCTTGAACTCGTTCACGAATTTCGGCCCTGAGTTCCTCGGATGGTGTCCAGTTTCCTCTTCCTTCTTGAGCCAATGCAGTCAGCTGTCCATCTTGAAAGCGCGGCATGTAGCCATACAGGAGCTCGTAGGGAGATTTCCCGGTCGTTTTGTTGGGCATCACATTCAGGCACCTCTCGATGTCTTCGATTCGATTATCCCAACAGTCTTCATCAACGTTTGTTGCCATAATAGCTGGTACTAGCGTACGGTGAACGCGTTCACACTGACCATTTGCACGTGCCCAATGAGTCGATATCAGACCCAACTGGATTCCTCGGTCTCTCGTGAATTTTTGAAATTCGTCGGAAGTAAAACACGTTCCTCTGTCGCAAACAATTTTACCCGGTAGACCGTAATGTCCAATCAATCGTTTTAACGCACGCACAGTTGACGCCGTCTTCGTATCGCGCATCGCGTAAAGCTTTACAAATTTTGTCAAGGCATCAATTACCACTAGTATTTGTTTATTTCCCCTTTTGGTGGTTATGAATGGCCCCACGTGGTCCAGATGGATCCGCTCGAACGGCCGTTGGGGAAGGGGCAGTGGATGCAGCTCCCCCGGCTGCTTTCCGGCTGGAATTTTGCTCAAGAGGCATTCCGCACAGTAATACCGGACTGGCATAGTTCGAGTCCGTATCCGTCACAATGCCATGCCGTCTCCACTCCGAAACAATGTCCTTGATTATCTGTCTCTCGCTTAAACTTGCCCGATAGGGTTTCGCCCTCACTGGCACACCGCTATCCTCGATCGACACACGCGCCAAATCCGTGCAACCAAGTTCCGCAAGGTTGAAAGCAAAACAGTCCCGGTACTCGTTGCACAATTTACACAGTTCATTCACAGCTTCTGGTGGCGCCTCGGGGTCTACGTGGAGCATGTCAACAGTAATGGGCTCTCTGGAATCCACTTCCACTGTCTCGACAGTCATACACGTCTGCGTCTTTCCCACACAAGTACCTCCTGGTAGTTTGATGTCCTCCTCTGAGTAATTCGCTAGCGGCACCATCCACGTGTCCTTCTCAAGTGCGTTCGCCGCCACTTCCACGAAGCTAATTGAATTCTTTGACAACACTCTTTCTTGAACGGTTTGCAGTTTTATTCTCGGTGAAATCTCAGTAACTTCCAGGTATTTGAAAGGCATCTCCTGACGATAACCAAACACCAAGATATCATCTACGCGGACGTATGCAACCTCCTCGGCCTCGGTGAAACTGCGCCCCACAATTACGTCCACTCCTTGAACGTCATTCGGTACCACATGCATTTTCACGTTTTCCACTGTTACATTGTCCACCGTCACGCTGGCTTCCAACAGCCCAGCGCACGCCACTGCCTTTCCTCCAAACCCGATCAGATTTCTCTCCACTGGTAAAACTTTTTCCCCGACACGAAGCGCTGCCTTCCGAATTGTACACACGCTCGAGCCTGTATCGATGAATCCAGCGTATTGGTCCCCGTTGACCTTGACCATGCGCATAAACTTGTCGATGGACTCGGAACTGCCGCCGTCAATATTCATCATGTCATTGTTTTTCCTAGAAGTCGTATTGTTATTTTCGGTCGGACGAGTTTCTGCAACTGCCGGCCTTCGCGGAGTGCTCGTCGCAAATCCCGATTTCTTTGGTTGGGGGCACTCAAAGGAAAGATGCCCCAATTTTGAACAATTGAAGCATTTTCGCGCTTGAGACGGCTCCGACGTTTTCGGACGTTTACCACATTCGGCTGCGAAATGTCCCTCCTCCGAACAGACAAAACACCTTCGCGCTGATTGTCCCGACTGCCTTCTCGATTTCGGCAATTCGTGTTGCGATCTCGCACTAAACTCGCGTTCACCCGGTGCAACTACACGATGCACTCGCAGAATGTCATGCAACAGGTGGTCTGAGTCCGTGTGGACTGCCGTAAGTAGTCCCGGTATCAATGCCTTATTCGCGAGTCCCGCCAAAATCTGTTCTTTGCTTTCCGCGCGCGATAAATTCAAACTTTTGCACAACTGAAACTTGTCATGGAAGTATTCCTCAACGGGTTCTTTAGCTCCTTGTCTTCTTTTCGTCATCTTCAACCATTTGTCCGTCATCGATTCATCAATTACGAAGGTCCTTCGAAACATTCTTTCGAATACCGCCCACGAGTCAATTTCGTTTCTTCTCGCTTCCAGCCATCTCTTAGCTGATCCTACCATGTGCATACGTGCCGTTTCCAGCTTGACCTCCGCCGGCCAATGATGCAGCAACCCACAGCTGTTTATCCTGTCAATCCATTCTCCAGCGTCCTGCGCCACTGTTCCGTCGAAGTTCGGCACCGCTTTGTTCAAATCAGGCATGACTTGATACGCTGTAGTTCCTTGAGGGGGCTGCGGTGGTCCATAAGTTTGGTTCTGCAGCAGCGTGAGCAAAATGCTATCCGTACGTGCTCGGCCTTCCTCCATCTTCGCAACAAGGTTTAGAATCGACGTCATCTGCTCCTGCACACCAAATTCTGATTCCGCTCCTCCTCCGCCATCTGTCCCTAGGCGACTTACCGGTGACATTCCCGTTCCCGCTCGAGGCGATCGGAAAACTTCGTCACGCGCGCTGTACTCCGAACGCTCGTCACCACTCCACCGCTCCGCGCTCGCGTCCGCGTCTCTCTCTCTTTGTTGCTCCTCACGGCCTTCGCTCGACGCCATCTTGAACTCTTTTCAAGACCCGGAAAAACTGGCGAAAACAACTAAAACCCGGACGTTTGTACGTTAAAATGACCGCAGTGAAGCGCTGCCGATCCCACTTCTGAGCTGTAGGATACTCGTGTGGGGCCTGGGGTCGAAAATAACGGTACTGGAATAAATAAAACTCGACAGCTCGGTTTACGTCTTTACTCCTCGACCTCCAAGCAAGCACTGCTCTACATGCCGGATGCGACCCCTCTCCTTTCCGTTATACGGCGCACTCTAACATGTCCTTTTGACAATCATTTGAAATTTTGCCGCTAACATTTGTTTCTTTAATCCAGCAGTAAAAGCTGGGCCTCAAGTATTTGGGTGATTGGGAAGCACAAACCGAAGAGGTACATACCTAGCCCCACACAAGGCATATCACTCCAGCAATGCCGGGAACGTAAACCCCCAACATTCAGGTGAGGTTTGGTGGCAAAGTTCATGCCCAATTTTGTCGTAAAATATGAATTTTCATCACTACCCTGTGCAGTTAACCTAACATGTTTGGCTTGCTTTTTCACAAAAAAACACACTTTTCCACGAGAACTTATTTTGCAGGCGCATTAAGGGCATTGCTTTGAACTTGATACAAAAGTTTCAAACTCAAACTCAAAAAGGTAGCCGAGGAAAAAAATGCAGAAACTGGAACTCCATAAGCGCCCTGTAGTTCGGTTGTTCCCAAACATTATTTGGTTCAAATTTGGCGGGCAATTTTGGACAGTTGGCAACACTGCTGTGACGTCAATGGAAATGCCTAATAGCGGTTTGTTGTGATATGTCTTAAAATTTTGTTTAGTACCTACCCTTGGGCCTTGGGGTCAAAAGTAACATAGTGTTACAACCAACCCCAATCACTTATTTCACCTGCAAAATATCATGATCAGATCACTTATGTTTTCGCAAAGCTTAGAGATTGCTCTCAACAGCGATCCGGACGATGATTTGTCAAATTAATGTTCCTATCTTCTCTTGGTACTTTTTCTAATTTTATAATGTTTCATTGTGATACGTTTTATTTGACATTTTGTAGATTCCCACTGTGCCAAAGTGTTTTTCAGTTTTTCTATATTTTTTTCAAGTCAATAGGGATTAAGAGATTTTTTGTTGAATTTCATCAATTTAATACCCAATAATTCATGATTCATTATAAATTATGTTAATGTAACAACCTACCCCAAGTATTGTTACTTTCAGCCCCAGTGTTGGGGTTAAAAGTAACAGCTGTCTTGATCAAGAAATTTTTTTTTTCTCAGAAATGCTCCATTCAATATTGAAAAAGAATACCTAGTCGGCATGGAAGTCGATTGTCCAGTCTATCATAGAAACACTTTGAGTGGAAAAAAAGTTCCTAGTTTGCATGGAAAAACCAAAAAATGCTACTTTCATCCCCGGTCTCCCCCACATAATACACAGGAGAACAATAATTGTAGCAACACCATTGATGAGGATCTTACTTAATCATATCTACCTTTCCCGCTTAACAAATCCCAAAGAAACGTCCCAAACATTTTAGGGGAAAAAATCCTGGTGTGATGACTGGAATTCAGATATTTGATTTGTCTGACTAGTTTGCCCCCCACAGGAGGCGAAAGGTGTTTCATCGATTGCTTGTAGAATTATTTTGGGACTAGATATTAATTTTTAAGGATAAAGCTCCTCAAAATTTGGTCCACTTTGATAATGCTGGGTCTAGAGGGTCACTTGAAATAAACGAATCCGTGACAAATTGCCAGGTCGTCAAAAAGCAAACCGACTTGTTTGAGTGGTTTCCTGGAAAAAAACTGATGAATTGTCCACAAAATGATCTCATAAGCTCATCAATGACACAAGTTATACAAACTTATGAGGTATAGGTAATACCTACTCTTCTGCATTTCCTACGTGGACAAAAATACTCTGGAACCTAATTCACTCCCTGAAATGTAGGTATGGGCTGAACTTTATCTGTCAGTGATTATACCATCATTGGCTCGATCATTGGTCAACGAAGTTGAATTTCATTTTTGCATCCAGGATTAGGCACACTTCAACAATTACAAAACAAGCAGCAATAAACTTGCTTTTTTCGTACAGGCATATCTTACCTACAGTGGCACATATTATACAATAGCGTACCCGTACGAAGTTTCCCGGCAAATTTCACGATATTTTTTTGAGGAACCAAGACGTCGTCGGAAATACCAAATTCTAATGGATTTAATACTGTCAAGTTGTTGTCGATGCAGTGTATCTGTAAGTAGGTAAGCAGAGAAGTATACTCGCAGCAAGTGCCCTCTAATGCATCTATACTGGTTGGGTTGGACTAGGTACTGGACTGGTTTTGTCATGCCTAAACGACTAGACTGATCAGAGTCTGAGCTCATCCAGAGTTTTGCAACTGGATCTTTTGCGCAAAAGTTGTACCAGATATTCTTCTGCTACCAACCAGTATCTTCGATATCTGTCCAGTTGTCAGAAACTCCAAAGTTGTTGATATAAGAAGGATGTTGCGAGATGAAGAACTCCTTTTTTGTTCCAAAACTTGCAATCAGCGTCGCCTTTATGATTTATATACCTACACTATTCGTGACTATAGTATATAGGTACAGGACGTAGGTACTTCCACAAAAATATGGCCAATGCAGGTACCTATTTTGCACCAGGTATAGGCTGTCTGATTTCAACATGATTCTAGTGGTCTATGTTTCTGGTCGCCATCGGCCGATCGTGGCCTTTTGTTATTGCCAAACACAGATGTTAAGTCTGATGATTTGGGGCAAGCGACTAGCAAGTTTAGGCAAGTGTGATCTTTGTATTCATCTCAACCACCTTACACCGATTGTAACTGGAATTCACAATAAAACCGTTTCATTTTTCCCAAAGAAGTAAAGTTGTCTATTTTAAAATTTTACATTTCGACTCTCCTAACACTTGACTTTCGTTGCGTGCTTATCCAGCTGACCATTAAGCCAACCATTTGCAGAAGTTCTGTTTAGAACATGTGAGAACAAAAAAGCAGAATATTCGATATTTGAAATGCGCACCTCCATCATTTACGTCATCCAATATCTAAAATTTTGAAACTTCGGTCATGCACTGCACTGCACTGTATTTGTAGACAATGCACACAGCTTACGATCACTACCAAGTGTGTAGAAATTACTTCAGAAATAAGGATTTGCGGGAGGTTTTGGTACTGTTGATTTATTGTGAATTTGGAAAAAATGACATGTGGATTGCGGACTATATTTTCACAGCGGAATGTGCGAATCAAGTAAATCTAGTCTCAAATTGCAGAAGAAAGCTGAATCTCCCAGAATCCACCATCAATGTATCTATCTTTACAAAGTTCAGGAACCAAAAAAAAAGTCGACACACGCGACACATTTTTATTTGGGCTCGCCGCCGCCATCTTGACTTTTGATAATTTTCTCATACAGAGGCGGTTTCCTTTGCTCGCAGCTCGTGCGCAGGTCTTCATATAGACCAGTTCGAAAAATATTTGCGCGTTTGTAGCCAAGTGGGGATGCGACCAGGCATCACGCTGGCCCATTCAAGTTACCCTGCGCCTCGAGTACCTTATGTGTATGAGAAACTCTATTGAAAATTGATTCAAGTAGACGATTCAGTCAGCGAGCTTTTGACACTTAGTTTGTGGAAATCGGCCAAGAAACTAAAAAAGTTGGAAAAAAAAACCTAATGAAACTTGTTTTTTTTTTCACCAGGTATAAAGTAAGTACCTACCCAATACGTGACGGCACCATTCGATCCAGGATTGTTTGCTGGGTAGATCAGTATTTTTATTTAAAGAAAATCGCGAAACTCAAAGAAATATTAGCGAACTGAAGAATTGACCAGCTGCCAACTTTGATGCGATATTGCTGGAAAATGTACCAGAAATCGCGAAAGCACCCGAGTGATTATTTGTCTTGGGATGACCCTCTAACGATTCCAAAAAAAAGTTGATCACATCGTTTTTCCTACAGAAGTACTGCTAGGGACAGGACTATTCCGCCGTTTTGAAAAATCGGTGACTGTTTAATAAAGGGGACCTCGATTTCGATCTTCTCAAAAGTAGGAATGGACTAGAAACAGAGTGGCCAAGAAGGTTTTTGAGAAGAAATTTTGCGGAAGGTACACAAACTTTCGAGAAAGAAAATATGGAAGTGAAACTACGCAGCGTATTTTTAGCGCCGGGCGGATATGCAACCCCCCCGAACAAAACGGAAATGGTGGTAAACAGAAGATGAAATACACCAACGGGATCGAGGAGCAAAATAGGGGTGTTGGGTGGGGAATGCTAAGAATAACGCGGCATAAAACAGGAAACAGGGCGAAATATCGCAAGAAATCGTAAGAAAAGAAAACCATTAAAAAATGTATCTTTGTGGCGATACGATACCAAGAGATACCGTCGAGAGCGGAAAGCACAGTAGGGGTGTTGGACGGGAAGAAGCTGAAAAGAGCGCGTCGTAAAACAAGAATAAACAGGGCTAAAATCGCTAATAATCGTGACGCGCGTGAAGAAGGAATGAAATGCAGGAAAAAATAGTGGAAGAGCGCAAAAAAGGATAACAACGCATATGGAAAGTAGGTATAGCGCAAAAGCACAAACAGGAGTTGAAGTAATAAGTACGTTTAAAAAGAAGGAATAAAACACAGAAAACGGGGAGATAAAAGTCGCGAAAAATAGGTAGTTGACTGGTTGACGCGTGTAATTTTGCATCGGCCATCCCCAAAACCTTCTTCGATGTTGAGTTACAATAAGTCAATATTCCAGGACTTTTTTCTAACTTCTTTCTCTCAGAAATAGTTTCTCTGGCACGTCCTGAGCTCAATAGTGAAAGGAAAAGCTACAAGTTACAAATCACCCTGTAGGTATTGTAAACATCCTGGTTTACTACGGCAACTGTAAAGTTCTGCGTCACCGACAACCTATCTGTAAAGTTCTGGTCATCACGACAACTATTTTGTAATAATCCTCGTCACCGGCCCCTTTTTGTGATATCCCCCCTTCCCTACATTAACTTAACTAAGCTGTGATGCGTCTAATTACCCTAAGTCATATTTCGTTGTGCCGTAGATTTTCTTTTACCGTTACCTAAGTTATTTAAACCAATTACACCTACCTCAGCTTCATGTCGTGCTAATACTTCAAGCCTACTCTAATGGTAACCTCACAACAGCTTAAAATACAAATTTTCAGATTATAGTTATAAACAAGAAAAGCCTTTTGCTTTGGCCTGCAGAGTAAAACCTCAGTTACTTAAGTGGGAAACCCCTGCAGAGAGGAAAGTCGTATAAGACATAAACTTCTAGGCAATAAATTTAAATCTACGCGAATTTTCCTCGAATCTTCATTTCCGCAGTGTCTTCGCTCCTCTAGGCGGAATTCTTCTCATTGGTCCATCTTGATTTAAGTTGTACCGACTACCACTAGTCTCCAGGATTTATCTGAAATTCAACGACGCTAAGTTCCATTGTCTAACAAAATTTAATTAACATAACTTTACGTGAATTGGATCTGGTGTCCTCGATCCTTAGGCCACTTTCAGTTAGATCCTCGCGAGAGTCCGTCCACGTCGTCGACGTCGCTTCCTAGGTGGTTCTGAAGAAATAGAGTCCTCCGAACTATCGAAGTTCGTTGGCTCCCTCCGTGGTTCAACTTCCGATGTTATGACATCTCTTGAATTTTGCACAGCATCTTCTAACTTCTGTAGTAAGGCTCCAGTTTTCGATATGGATTCGCATCCACTTACAATCCATAGCTGTTGGATGTTTACTGGGAAGTGATATCTCAATTCCTGCACGAGCGACTTTTCCGGAATTGACGTCGTCAGAAAACTTGCTAGTTCAACCATTTTTGCAAAATAGTCGAAAAGATTATTGCCATTTTTGGAATCATATACGCCATCTCGAATCTGCTTTCGAATTCCTCGTTGCTTGCTCTCCGGCCAATAGCGAGAGATAAACTGGCTACGGAAGTCGCTGTACGATTTCCACTCGTGGAAAAATATGTTCGCCCATCGTCTCGGTGCTCCCTGCATCGCTTCGAGAGAGATTTTCAGTTTTCTATCGTCTTCTTTGATACATTGGTTTTCAAAATATCGCTCCAGTTTTGAGAGAAACACCAGTGGAATTTGACGGTCGTCCGCGTGAAATTTGGGAAATTTTGGTGGTTGATTTGTGTGCGCTGCCCGTCGTAACAGTTCCAAAAGAATCGCAGCAATTTCACTCGAATCCGCCGCCGTTGTACTGACTCCGTCCCTGTCGTCAACCCCTTTCTCTCCTGTCGTCGGATCTGCATTGTTATGCTGCAGGCCCGGCTCAAGTGGTGCATCCTCCGTAGGTAGTTTCTGGGACATCCTTTGTTCGATTTCGGCTCGCCGAATTAATTTCGTTTCGAAAGAAATCAAATAGTGATTAGTTTTTTTTTTTTTTGTTCAACTAATTACTGTTTTGTTGCAGCTACAATTACACTTTGTTTAATTGATAACTCATTTATTCAAACTCTCTCAAGTCAACATATCTCTTTAAGTACAATATGCTCTACCGAATCATCCGTTTAGGTTATTGCTGAATCAATTTATCGCTGCCCCCCAAATTAAAAGAAATCATTTAACCCTTTTAATCCGACTTCGCCTTTTAAATTTTTAGGTCGCTTTTCGCTCGCCAAGTTTGTTTCGCTGCGTTTTGGTTTAAATTCTCAGGTTTCAAAAGTCACATCTGTGTCGAATGGAATGTGCCTTTCGCCAGAGTTTTTTTCTACCTACGCCTCCCGTTGAGTCACAATTCAGCAGGCAACAGGCCTGCTACCTACCGCCCTTCACGCTTTTAGATTATTTTTAATTTGTGTCCCGATATTATTTCGCATTTACACTATTTGCCATAAACTTCCTGATTTTTCTTGTCGATTACTTGCAGTACCACTCACCCATTACGATTGGGTGTTTAGGCTTCGGTTTAAATAATTCATTTCCTTTTTTTTTTTATCAATTGCTTGGGGTGTTTCCTCAAATCTTATTTCTTAGATTATTTCCTTTCACTCAGTTTGTCCCTTTAATTTTCTTCAGCTCTTATAATTTGATCAGCTACTCTGTATGTTTATTTCACGAATACATCTGCTACGCTTCAACTTTCCTACCCCGATTTATTCCCTGATTTGTAAAACTTCAGCACCGTGGTTCATCGTATTTAAATGGCTTATTTAGTTTGAAAATTCACCCTATGCAAATTATAGTCGTAGTTTAAAGTGAGCTTTTGTCACTCCGTTGTGTATTTTTCGACCCACATCTTGCTACCTGCTCCCGGAACGACCCTTACCACATCTGTTCGCCTACGCCCAGTACTATTATAAACACCCTTGGCGAAATTCCACCTACTCTCGGTCCTTTTCTATTTATGCGCGTGTTTTGATTTTCCTAGCCTTTTAACTTTGTTCATTTTCAATTATTTATCCAATCATTGCTTCTAATTACCTCTAATCCTGCGTCACGGAACACCAACTGTAAACATCCTGGTTTACTACGGCAACTGTAAAGTTCTGCGTCACCGACAACCTATCTGTAAAGTTCTGGTCATCACGACAACTATTTTGTAATAATCCTCGTCACCGGCCCCTTTTTGTGATATCCCCCCTTCCCTACATTAACTTAACTAAGCTGTGATGCGTCTAATTACCCTAAGTCATATTTCGTTGTGCCGTAGATTTTCTTTTACCGTTACCTAAGTTATTTAAACCAATTACACCTACCTCAGCTTCATGTCGTGCTAATACTTCAAGCCTACTCTAATGGTAACCTCACGTTCTTCTAAAGGGAATGAATTGAATAAATATTGAAAAATAAACAAAGTCACTTAACCACACCTCAATTTTATTACAAATCAATCAATCATCGCCAACTTAATTAAATTCACCTTAATTATTCATTTTATAATTTCCTGACGTGCTGATATTCAGCTAGCGTTCGGAATTGTTTTATTCAGTTCACATTCGGTTTCTGAAAGAAAAGTACATCCTAATTTCGAGTGCAATCCTACGACGAATTTGTTCAACCCTTGCGAATTAATTCCGTTCTCATTCTTCCTAATTTTCAGAATTATGGGTGAATCCATTTCCTAGTATACTTGAGTTTAATTCCCTGCCTAATTCATTTATCCTTTTTCCAGTTTCTGTTTCAACCCTTTCTTCCCTTTCTCCCATTCGCCCTGGTACGAGAAAAAATCTTTCCTGTTTAATTGTACTTAGAGAGAGATTGTTGTTCACTGAGTCTTGTATTGATCTTTCGAATTTATAGCCCTTATTTTAATTATTGATCAAATAATTTACATAGAATTTGAGTGTTGACATTTCATAGATTTTATATCCAGCTGGTGCTATAGTTTATAATTTGAAGACTTATCCAGCAGCTCGGTTTCATCCAGGTTCAATACCATTACACAAATTTACAATACGGAGTACAAGTCATCGCAATGAGCCTCTAATTAATTAGCCTGCAAATTTGATTTTATGTCTCGTTCATTTCTTATCTTGAAGTGTTTCGAAACTACACTGAATTTTCTTAGCATTACTCGAGGGGTTTCTCTTTGGAAACTCGGCCTCATGCCTTTAAATTCTTTGTCGCGCGAAAGGGTTAAATATCTTATTCTATGAGGGAAAATAACGCGGAATCAAGATTTTGCCCAGATTTGATTTGCATAAATGCTGCTAGTGCTTGTCTCAGCTAATAGAGCCTACAAAATCATGCTCTGTCGGAAGCCAAATCTCTTAAAAGGGTTGCTGAGGTTTTCACCCTTTTTCTTGCGTCTGAAAGGTAGTTATCTGAAAACAAGGGGCTGCATTTTAAAAGCTCAGAGCAACAAAGACACACAAAGAACTGAAATCGGCTTGACGCTTATCATGGCTGTTCAAAAGATCAAACAAAACCTACTATCATTTTCTAAACCAAAACAATTACTTCAACCTTATTTAAACCATAAGCATTTGTTTACAATAGAAATCAGACTTGCCTTGATGCTTTCCTTTCACGTCACTACCGTGCTACAAATCTATCACAGTGTTTTAGCACTTTTCTTAATTTATTCTTCTTGAAAAATATTAGTTTTCTTCCAGTCAAATACACCCGTTGTGCTCGACTCTTACCACTCGAATCTCTTCTTTACCCCCGTCTCTATTCATGGACCCTTCCTGTTACCACACCCCCGTCTCCCGTCATCCCGTGGCCTACCAACGTCGATGCCTGCATGCTTTCCTGCATCCGGTGTCACTCCGATGCTGGCCGGCAAAAATCGATATATTTCGCATTCCTCAACCAAATTTCTTTCCTTTCCTTTATCGCCCGTAATGCTAATTTTATTCCCAAATATTTCATTCCCCTTTATTTTATAATTCTAAGCCGTTCTGCCACAGTATACAGGATGTCCACGGTTTAAGTGCTCTAACTGTAAGGTTGTACTGATGTATTCCTTGGCCAAATGAATGGCCTTTCCTTTTTTTTTTTCGAGCTTCAGTTTCCAAGTTACAGGGTGTCAAAAAATAGAAAAAAAATGCCAACTTATTTTGCAATAAATTATCTTGTGATAAGTGTAAGTTATACTGAGCAAAAGCAATAATTTCTAATAAGTCTTCTCTTCAGTTATTTCAATACTTTCGATGATACTGCAGCTTACAAAAATCTCACCAGTCAATTTATTGTTATGATCGATTTTCATGTTTTTTAGCTTAAAATTCCGTTTTTCTCGAAAATGATTGACTCTAGAGCTTCGGACTAGGAGTACCTTTTTTGCTTAGAATTTTCCGGGGAATCAGAAAACATCATCAAAGATAGATTTTATTCCAGTGGCGTGCAGATACTCGGGCTTAATTGGTGGGTAACCCTAATATCTACGCCACTGGTTTTTCAACAAAGTGATGGTAAACCCTAAATGGGAGCTAATTGATGATGTATCAATCGTACCAGGTTTGGTTTCCGTGAAAATAGTAGTTACTAAGTTATAGCAAAAAGAAATTTTTTTCTCCTAATTTTTTGACACCCTGTAACTTGGAAACTGAAGCCCGAAGAAAAAAAAATTATGGGAAAAATTTTCTTGCATTTGGCCAAATAATACAATCCTACAGTTAGAGCACTTAAACCGTGGATACCCTGTATATAGGCAACTAACAATACAAATACAGCTTTTTTCACTGTTGCTTACGTCGTCCAGGCTGTGGAGGCCCATCGAGAGTTTCGTATTGGCCGTGGATGACACAAGAGCTGAAATATCTGGCACGTATTTTGTTTCCTTCTTTACAGCATACAAGATACTTTGAAAGGCACAGTAGCCTGCACAGATGTAGCCTGCAAGGAGCAATGTCGTTTGACAGCAGCTGTCGGCCAAGTGTCAAACGTAGACAGCTGTGAATGAAACGTCAGTTGTCAAAAAAGAACATCGACGAAGAATAAAGTGGTTACCATGGCGCCGTATAAGGAAAGTGGGCGATGTTCAAGTGCGAAAATGGAATAGTCTCGGGAATAGTTGACGTAAGTAAATCGCATTCTTCTGTAGGTACCTAGATCGACTCAAAATTGCATAAGAAAATGGTGTTAGAATCGTTGCTGTAAAATGTGCGCTTCGAGTCCCCTCGTAGACGTTTTTCCAGTGTGTTTTTTTTTCATGGATGCAAAGGGTGATTGACAAAAACCTATTTTATCTTACAATAAAATTCCTATGAAATATTAACGTATATCCCATACACTTTCTATTTTCAGTAGAATGACTTTTTGGAGCAAAAATAAAGTGACAAACTGGGGGGCTACGACTACAGCTGATGGCACCTGGAAAATTTTGGAGCGGAACTATCAGCGGCCATCGGCCGTATTCTTCCAGCGCTCCAGCTTGTCACTTTATTTTTGCTCCAGAAAGTCATTCTACTGAAAATAGAAAGTGTATGGGATATACATATGTACAGATACGACAATATTATATTGAAAGATGTATTAAAATTATGAAAAATTATGCAAAAAAGGGGATTGAATCAAAAGTGACCCAAATGTGAAGTACCTACCCTAGAGATCCGGTTTATAGAAAAATTGAACAAACTTTTCTTCAAACAGGCCATTCTTTCTAATTTTTAAGGTATTTCTGGATCGTATGAAATGAAAATTGTCGGCGAGAGAACTCAGATTACGGTCACTTTCAATGCAACCCTGAATTTTGACTATTTGGTCTCACAATTTATTTACAACTTCTGGAAATCGGTAAACAAAGATGAAAGTTATCGCTACAAAACCAATAGAGGCAGATTTTTTGAGTTCTTGTAAATACAGAAGTTAAAACGGCTATTGAAAGAATAGGTATCTCAAGATATGAAGTCTGTCTTCATGCCTCTAACCGCCATGATTACCAGTTTTAAACAAGGTTTTTGATCAAATTTTAACAAGTACCACAGTAACTTTGTATTTCATAAAAAAAAATATATATAATTTTCTACATCACACTTGACTATTTGTAAAAATGTCAATCACTAAAATAAAGACAAACAATAAAATTTAAGCTTATCAATAATTATTTCTATACATTTCAACTAAAAAAGTTTTATCACGTTCCGTTTTTTTTTGCCCTCCAGCAATTATTCATCAATTGACAACTCAAATCTGTCAAAAGTCATTTGGCGCATGACGTAAAATTGACTGCTCCGAAAGCACGTCACAAAGCAAACCAGGGTAGTCACTTTTACGTCAGTGTCTCTGGTGCCAGAAAAATGATATTTCATCAATTCGAGTTGTCGGTAGAAAGTTCTTTCTCTGAAGATGACGTAGTTTTCTTGTTATTCTGCTTAGACAGCGGTACATAGAAAACTTCGACGGGCAGATGCGACAAGAGCTTGTTGGAAATGCTCATGAACAGGGCAGACAGCTTTTTCCGCAGCTGGGGCTTCATGACCTTGAACACTTCCTGGCCGTTGTCCCTCAGGAACAAGTTGATGGCTTCAGCTGAAAAACAAACAGTCGTGGAAATCAATAATCAACAGTAATATCACAAGTGCTTGGATTTCACGATAATTTTGGCCTAGCGATCGCGAGTGCTGGTTGTAGCGACAAATGCCCGACACCGTAGGAGGAAGGCATTTATCTAGGGATGACCAGCCCGAGGGAAATGCTTGGCCAAAATTATGTGGGAAAATCTCGAACACGAGTGATATTTTGATGATTATTGCAGAAAAAAAGTCCGAAGTGACAGCTGTCAGATTTTGTTGTTTACATCAATTCTATTCCGTTGCCATTGACAGTGGGATTTAGATAAGTGAATATTATCCTTGTAGCTCTAATAATCAAGGGCGTTGTATGTAATAATCAACAGTAATATCACAAGTGCTTGGATTTTCACGATAATTTTGGTCGGGCGATCGCGAGTGCTGATTGTAGCGATAAATGCCCGACTCCGTAGGAGGAGGGCATTTATCCAGAGACAATCAGCTCAAGGGAAACGCCTGGCCAGAATTATCTGGGAAAATCTCAAGCACAAGTGATATTTTAGCGATTATTACATACAACGCCCTTGATTATTAGACCTACAAGGATAATAGTCACTTATCTAAATCCCACTGTCAATAGCAACGGAATAAAATTCATGTAAACAACAAAATCTGACAGCTGTCACTTCGGACTTCTTTTATGTAATAATCAACAGTAATATCACAAGTGCTTAGATTTTCACGATAATTTTGGTCAGGCGATCGCGAGTGCTGATTGTAGCGATAAATGCCCGACTCCGTAGGAGGAGGGCATTTATCCAGGGACAATCAGCCCGAGGGAAACGCCTGGCCAAAATTATCTGGGAAAATCTCGAGCACGAGTGATATTTTGAAGATTATTACATAAAAGAAGTCCGAAGTGACAGCTGTCAGATTTTGTTGTTTACATGAATTTTATTCCGTTGCTATTGACAGTGGGATTTAGATAAGTGAATATTATCCTTGTAGGTCTAATAATCAAGGGCGTTGAATGTAATAATCTTCAAAATATCACTCGTGCTCGAGATTTTCCCAGATAATTTTGGCCAGGCGTTTCCCTCGGGCTGATTGTCCCTGGATAAATGCCCTCCTCCTACGGAGTCGGGCATTTATCGCTACAATCAGCACTCGCGATCGCCTGACCAAAATTATCGTGAAAATCTAAGCACTTGTGATATTACTGTTGATTATTGCAAAAAAGAAGTCCGAAGTGACAGCTGTCAGATTTTGTTGTTTACATCAATTTTATTCCGTTGCCATTGACAATGGGATTTAGATAAGTGAATATTATCCTTGTAGGTCTAATAATCAAGGGCGTTGTATGTACAATCGGGCAAAAATATCTATCTGTCAATTTTTTAAGAAGCTTTCAGAGGTTGAAGCATTGCCCTTCATCTTCATCTTTTGACACCATGTATAAAATGTACGCGATCAATAAAGACATCTCTTGATATTCGACATCTTGAAGCCGAAAACGGCTCTATGTGGCATCTTCGATTTTTTTTTTAAATCGACCACTTCAGACATGTGCCTATTTTAGAAAGGAGCACATTTTGGCATTTCCTTATTCATTTGAGGTGATGACTAAGTTATATTCTTACTCAGAATTCGGTTGTTTTTGTAAATGTTCCTGACGTTCATTTTGATGTTTTTGACATTAAGGTCGACGTTCAGCCCATCAACGTGGAGGTAATCGAGATTGTCGTCTTTGTGGACGCTGACCATTCCCCTGACGATGGCATGAAGACCCTCTGAAACAAAGTGATCACAACAGGTGAATCAAGACAAACAAGATCTTAGACTAGGCCTACAATATTGGATAATCTTTTAATTTAAGTTACTATTCGCTTTGCTGTTTGGGTAGAATTGCCTGTGGGTAACTTATGTCAGCATTCTCTTTATACAGGGTGGGTGTCCGATGAGTGAACTGACATAGCTCAAGGGTATATCCAGTTTTTCAAGGCGGTTCAGGATCTAGCTTCGAAATTCTCCCAAGGCCTTCTGTTTCGGAGTTACAGGGTGATTTATGGTTTTGGTCGAAAACTTTCTATAGCATATCTTTCGACTGGATCAATATAATTGGTTGAAATTTGGCATGCGCATTCTTATGCTTAGGCTCGTTATAGCGCCACTTCGATTGATTCAAAAAGTGCAGGTCCGGACTGAAAATTGTTTACCTCCAAGTTTTTGTGGAAAAAGTCACCCTGTAGAGAAGTTTTTTTAAAACTGACATTAGATTTGGATTCTGCATGAAAAATAGTACAAGTAACGCTACTTGACTGGTTTGACACTAATTCGCTGTTTTGAGGAAACGCTTAATGACTCAAGTTTTTTTTCAAAACTTTCATCTCAGAGAGGCATAATTGAAAAAAATTGTTTTTTCTATTTTGCGTTTATAAGAAAGTCATGACGATACTCAAATGACGTCATTCGCGTATCATAAGAGGCTCCATTTCGATACGCATTTTTTTAATTCCAAATGTTGGCAATATCAGCGGGCATGACATCGGGATGACAGCCCTCACTGACAGAAAAGACAATTTAGGTGACATCACTTCGCAGAAGGGGTTTATTTCAGAAAAAATCCGGCTCATTTCTAAAGATAAACTGTGCTCTCACCATCAAGAGCAATTTTCAACAATTTTGTTAGCAGAGGCACATATTCCACATTTTTTTGTGAAATATGTTTGAATAGTTGCAAAATAGAAAAAATTGTATATAACACACGTTTCATAAGACCTATTGTCACACTTGTCAATTGTTCAATAAATTATCTATGAAATTTATTACAACTAAAGAAAATTGTATCAACAAGAACACTAGTGAAAATAATATTATACCATATACCCATCTTTAGGACGTCATTTTTGCTCCCGCGGCCTATTGGCTTGAAAGTACTTATTCCGCAAAGAAAAATATCAATAAACATAATTTCAAACATAATTTCATTGAAACAGGTCGGTATAAAAATGTAAAAAAATTCTGGGGTCGAGTACTCGTAACGGCTACATCTTAAACACTTTTTACAACCACGAAACAAATTCTGTTGCCTTCTACTCACGATGATTAGTCTCCACCGAGGGGGAAATTATGATCACACTTATATTTTCTTTGCAGTTGAATTGTTCACGTCGTACCACTCTTTTTTTGCGGACACTGTGACGTACCTGATTTAATTTTCCACTGAAGTCATGTAGGCAACCAACAATACAAACAACAACATCCAGAACCTGAAACTGTGTTTTTAACGCGTTGTTTCTTCTTTTTTTCGCAAAAATTTATGGATAATCCGCAAATTTTATTTCAGATTATCATTCCACACGCCATTCTGAGTGATTTGCCAATTTTTTTCGTTTGGATTTGTTTGTGGTCGTTATCTGTACTGGACCCAAATTCTAGCGGCAAGCCAACTATTGCCTAATGCCTCGCCTAATGCCAATAATAGTTAAGGTGATTTCGACAGCTGCCGAAGGCGGATCGAAGTGACAACACGGACAACTGACGTTAGAGCGACATAACCTCACTTTGTGGTTTTATAACTCTCTGCCTTGATCTGCGGTGGTATTCAGATTTTTTGCTCAAAAATGTCTTGAAAGTCAAGCTAGTTCACTTGATAAAACCTGAAGTAAGTATATCTTTTGTAATTTCGAGTTTATTTAGGCAATTCCCGATCGATCTGACATAATTCTTCCGCTGGAAATCTGCTGAGATATTCCTCTATGATGGCAATTTCGAATTTCTTTTTCAACTTCCGTTTGTTTAGTGAAAGTTGGTACCTATCACCTTTGGTCCTGCAAGACTGGAAGGTGTATTGAAATTTAGATCACATGACTTCGAATGCTAGAGATGGAGACTGCGATAGCCGATAAACGACGAACCTCTTTGCAGTATCACAATTGGTGGATGCGCCGACTGCGATAGCCAACAAACGACGAACCTTTTTGCAGTATCACAAATGGTGGATGCGCCGGTTTAGTTGGTACGAATACTGACACTGAGGCGCTCAGTCACTGAGCGCAGCAATGTTTCCGCTGTTCGATATCACTGGGACCAAGAAGTCATAATTTTTACAACGAGTGTCTACCTAACCTAACTTAGGTTTGCCTATTTAGATTTTTATCTTTTTATGCCTATTTTGACGTTTCACATCGTGAATGTCCTTAGTTAGTCCTTAGGAGGTTCGCCTTCTCCTCGGATCTATTGCAATGTGTACGGTGAATCAGTCCAGTTCAGTTACAGGTCCATGATTTCATCATCCATGTTTTACATACGGTGCAATAATCAGTGTTGTGTGGACATCAACTTTGGTTCAAAAATTGTAGAGAAACAAATATTTGGGTTTGAATCAATGGGCCGAATGGTCCACAAAATACATTTTTGACAAAATGCTCGGCAAAATTTCTTTTTCAAAAGGGCTTCTTCTGCAGACTAACCTTTTTTTGTCTGACCGATCACCTACTATAATACAAAATAGGTTGACAGTTGTACCAGAAGTATCTATTCACAAAACATGCTTTATTGCTCTTAGTTTTACTTTGGAAAATTAAGTCAGCGAAAAATGAGTATCCGTTATCCACATTCCACATAGATTACGAGTAATTTACAAATTAGCGATTCGATTCACTCACCAAACTGAGCACTGAAGGTTCCATTTCCACTCGCGGGCAAAATGATTAGGACGCCACTGCTCGTATACCTTGAATTGATCCTGAGCAAAGGAATGTTGATTCTGGCTTCGAAGGGTTTTCCATTTTCGCTTAATCTGGAAAAGAAAATAGGTACATCATTATAAGGTTCCCAATACAGGCTGTTTGCAAACTTGGGGTAGAAAATTGAACCGCAGTTAGGGAAATGCTTCAAAAGTGCCAGAAAAATGTTGAAAAAAAAATGATTTTTATTTTTAGAAATATGGAGGGTCAAAAGGTGGTCCTTCGACCCCTTCTATTTTCGTTATTCTGGAAAATTTCAGGAAACTCTTTCCATCAGACCAAAAAGCAAATTTTTTGAACCTTTGAATGTAACTTGTAATTTTATTTAGTGTACAGGGTGAGTCATGAATCGTAAAAATCTATTTTTCCTCGAAAATGCCAATGAAGATTCCAGAAGGTTATAAAACTGATGTAGAGCAGCAAATAACACAAGTAGTTCTCATATGAAATATTCTGCATGCATTTTTGAAGAAAACTGGATTCTCAGAATTCACGACTTACTCTATATAGGGTGTTTCAAATTTAAGTCGCGTCCTTTCAGAAAATGATGGAAAACTTCAAAAGAAGTAGACTTTCTCCGAAAAATATATGTCAGAAACGAGTAATAACGGAGATAGGTATAGGCGTTCAAATTTGAACTTAAAAAATAGTTTTTTCGTCATAGCATTAAAATTTCTCAACCGATTTTGTTCAAATTTGAATCATTGCTCACTAAATAACGCGTTTCATCAAAAATTTTCAGGGGCTTGGATAATGGGAGGTGCCTCCGCTTTTTCACCCCTAGTTTTTACCCTCTCAAGTAATTTTGTAAATTGTTGATATTTTCGAATTTCCTGTTCAATTTGAAAGAAAAAGTTACTCTTGCAAAAATTTGATAAGAGGCTTCGTTCTCGAAATATTTGAGGTTGAAACTTTGGAAAACATCTCGAAAACACCATCGACACCATCACTTTCAAAAGCCAAAAAAATTAAAATCTACGATAACTAATGATTCCTTCAATGGAATAGGTTTTCTAGGTGTTTTAAGTTGATGGACCATGATTTTTTCTAAGAAACGAGAAGTTTTTAGGAAAAAACATTTTTTGGGCTCTTGAAAGTGAATATTTTGATGTGTTTTTCGCAGTTTCAAACCCAAATATCTTGAAAACAAGGCATTCAATCAAAATTTTGCAGGAGTAACTTTTTTTTTCAAATTGAACACAGAATTTCAAAGTATGAACAATCTACGAAATTACTTGGAGAGGTAAAAAATAGGGGTGAAAAAGTGAAAGCATCCCTCATTGTTCTCACCCCTGAAAAATGTTGATAGAACGCGTTGTCATTGTTGGATACCGACTTATTACAGTAATCTCCTGTTCAAATTTCAATGAAATCGGTTGAGAAGTTTCAATGTTATGACGAAAAATCGATCTTTAAAGTTCAACTTTGAACGTCTATATCTCCGTTATTATTCGTTTCTGACATATATTTTCTTGAGAAAGTCTACTTCTTTTGACGTTCATCATCATTTCCTGAGAGGACGCGATTTAAATTTGAAACATCCTGTATAGTAAATAAAATTACAAAACACATTCAAACGGCATTCCCATAACTGCGGTTCAACTTTCTACCCCAAGTTTGCAAACACCCTGTATAACTGTTTTTTCTGTAATTCTCAAAAATTACTACTAATCCAGAAGTTCAATTAGGTCAAAGACCCTTCACTTTGATAACAAGTATTGCCATTTATTTTGGCATACCTGTTGCCGGGACCATCTTGGACCGAATAAGATAAATTGGCAAAGCCGCAAGCATTGCAGGCGTCGCATACAGGGGGCCCATTGAAAACAAAAAAACAATTCCTATATCAATAACCAAACCAGATGGACTCACGTGAATAGGCACATATTTTCATAATTTTTTACCTTTCAAGGGTCATCATAAGCAATCCCTGAAATTCCAGAAAAACTGAATTTTGTTCTATATGGATATTTTATTTTCTAGTAAATCAGTGGATTTTCAAGATATCGAAGTTGATTGCCACATGTATAGGTTGACGCTACCTTTTTCTCCGTGAAAGGAACGCGCAATGTGTGCGACAGAGACTGAATTAACCGAGTGAGTTTGTAGCGGATCGGGCCTGTCTGACGATCCTTCCAAAAAGGGAAGATTGTTCTCTTGCCCATCTGTACGTGTACGTGTAAGTTGAGAATGCGAAAAGAGCCCGAAGAACAGGACAAGTAAAGATAGATTTTGGATATTGTAGTGATGGGTAAATACAGAGTATAAATGAAATGTTTGGACTCTCTAGTTCACCCACCTCTGAACTACTAATCCCGAACCCGCGATCAATAGTGTACTCGAAAAAGTAAAAAGATCATCACTTCCTTGAAGAAAGTAGTTTTCAAACGGTTTTTTGCTATATGGTTAGCCCCTCCCTACCCCTACCTGTTCTACAAATAAAAAGCAGACATCCCTGTGACGTGTTCTGTTCAGTATACAGGGTGAAAATTAAAAATGAATCTTCAACAATTTTTATTTTGATGAAATAATCCTTGAGAAAACAGTCTTTATTTAACAAGCTTATAGTCTCCTGTTGAACATGTGAGAAATGTACCACTCCATAGCCGCTGGTATTCTACGTACAGGGTGATTTTTTTTTGTTTGGTGTTTTTCATCTTCACTGAATCAAACCAGACAAAAACTATCCCCAGCTCTGTTACAAGCCTATAAATCCCTTATCCAAGATATAAACATGTCACATTCCTTAGGCTGCCTTTGTGGGTGAAATTAATTCAGATAATAATCTTATTTGGTTCACTGGAAGGCTCATAGTTTTCTGCAAGCCATGTAAAAAAATTTGCATTTCTACTTCGACTCGATATACAGGATGAATTATATTTTGCTTCCACTTTTGTTGTGCGAGGAGTTGCTCAATATGATTTGTATAGTGTTTCTGCAGAATCGACGTAATTTCAAATACACCTAGAATTTTTCTACACTGCTTTCGTAGAGATTTGTTCAGTGAATTGGGTCTAGCATGGTCCCAAAGTTTCGAAATTAAGTTCTATCAGAAAGTGAAGGGGGGTTTTTGCAAAGAACGCCTCAATTGTCCTTAGCCACTCCTCGCATAACCAAAATCCCCAAAATGCTTAGTCTTACAGTAGCCAGTAACTGCGGTGATTGCAGAAATGTAAATTTTCGATATAGTTTGCTTAAAACTCTAGGCTCTCCATTGGAATGGATACGATTATCATCCGAATTATTGTGAGGCAGGAATAAAAAAAAAGAAGGGCGTTTCACCCTGTATGTCATGTTTTAGCAGTTTGAAAAATGTGACATTTTTATATCTTGGATCAGGGATTATAGACTTGTAACAAAGCCGGAAATGGTTTTTGTCAGGATTGATTCGATCAAGATAAAATATGCTGATGACAAATTTATTCCACTCTATAAGTAGAGTACCAGCATCTATAGACGGGTGATTTTTTTACATGTTTAATAGAAGACCTTGCTCAACAATGGAAGACTGTTTTTCTCAAGGAATATTCCACCGCAATTGAATTTTTTGAATATTTATCTTTCAATTTTCACCCTGTATACTAAGTGGTACGAGTCACAGGGATGTATGCTTTTGGCATGTTAAACGGGTGGGGATGAGCTAATCGTACAGGTAAAAAACCGTTTCGGAACTACTTTCTTTGAAGCAAAAACTTTTATTCAAAATACTATGAAGGGCTCAGACTTTCACCCTACGCGACATGGTGGAGGCTAGGCAATTTGGTA
This sequence comes from Anaspis maculata, assembly GCA_949128115.1. Taxonomy (NCBI): domain Eukaryota; kingdom Metazoa; phylum Arthropoda; class Insecta; order Coleoptera; family Scraptiidae; genus Anaspis; species Anaspis maculata. Next base: position 77,746,621 of record OX421964.1, on the reverse strand, counting down.
GTTCAACAGCCAGTGTTTGCCAATAATCGAAAATAATCAATTGGCAGATGCAAGGCTTGCTAACTAGACATAGGTAAAGTAAAGTAGTCAACTTTTTCTTCTTCTTCTTCTTCTTCTTCGCGACCGCCATCTTGAATCTGCATTGCACCGCGCAGTTGAAAAAGTGACAGCGAAAATTCATCATGATCGGTCAATGCTGAACTTTTGGTGGCTTGCTGAACAGAATGTGGCACTTTTTTGTGAAAAAAACACAAGAACAATATGGGATATCATGTTATTCATCATCATTATCTAGATAGATACTTTAGTTCTTCAGAACCACCCTGTAGGTATTACACGAAAAAAGAACAACCACCAACAGTCAGATCAAACTCACTTCAGCTTAGTCATGGTGAAGTTACTGGCACCGAATATGTCGATATCTTTCAAGGACACCTTGTATCCGTTGGGTCCCGTTGTCAACGACATGGTCAGCTCTTCCATCCTGAACGGCTCGACAGATGGCAGCTCGATCTCTGTGATGCCGGTGGCCAGATACGGCCTCAAGTGATGCACGGCGCTCCTGAAACATTGCGTCAGCTTTGGGTCCCCTTCGAAACACTGTTTGACGTAAGGCGCTGCAACAATAAATATTTTTCAGTAAGTACCTATGTATTGTCAACTATTAAGTAGTAAGTACTGAAGTAGGTAGTTAACTACTTACGGTGGCTACCTAAAGTTTGAAAATACTCGAGGAAATACTTGTCAAATTTGTCTAATTCTTGAACATCCTTGGAACTGTAAAGGCAAGTAGTTTTCTTGAATCCTAATTCACAAAGTGTGCAGTTTAAGTTCAAAAGTTGCCAACTTTCAAAGTGTTTCCAAACTTTTGGCCCCAACATGCAGATAAATCAAAGCGGCGACTTTAACAATGTCAAAAAATGTCGATTCTTGAGCGATACAAAACATTACATATCGTCCAAATTTTTGGCGGTTACATTTCTCTTCATGAGCGATTTACATTTTTTTGAAACCCGCCACCTGCGGTAGAGCTCGGTACCTAACCGTGCAGGATTTTTTCGGGACGCCTAGTAGTCCGTCCGGAAGGCAGTACTAGATACCTGTAATACCTACATTGTTGACATTTGAAACTGAAACTGAAATAAAGTAAAAGTTACGCAATTTGTGTGCTTAAACAATAGAAGATGTCAATGGCCCTTGAGACTTTCCAAGCGTTGCTTGCTTCTTTTTTAAGTGTAGGAATAGTGCTACTCGTATTATTGATATAAGTGAAAGCATGAGTGATTTAATAATAATAATGCATTTTGTTGATGTGCCGGGTAGGTATACCTACCTAAACTCTGCGAACTATAATTACTATAATTAGGGACTCTTCCTATGGGGAAATCCAGGAAATTGATGTGAAAATAGTCAAATCGAGAACCTATACTTGGACATCTAGTTATATTATTCGAAATTATTTTTATTTCAGTAGTAACACAGCATTATATCACCTTGCATCTTGAAAATCAAGCTGAATATCTATTAAGTAGACAGTAGATTTATCATATTATAACTGAGCAATTATTATTCTATGATAATTTCAATTTTTATTATGTAAACCGAAGTTAATGAGCGAATTTAACCACTGGTGAAACACGATGTGATGGGTAGGTAATAAAGTTATTGATACATTCTGCAAAGCCTTCTTCACACCTGAATTGAAACTTGTTTTATAACTTTAGCAAGAAAATTATTGTTAAGTTGCCATGCAGCTGATTGAAATTGCTTTCAGCTTCTGGATTTGAGGCAGAAAGTTTTTTTTTTATCAACTATTACTCAATGGCTAGAGAGAGAAGCACATTGATACAGGGGCCAGTTTGACACAGCGTCAGATTTTTGGAGGATTTTTCACCAAAAGTTCAATATGGCAAAGTTCAGCAATGTTGTCAAAAAATATCGCTGGGGTGATGACCCTTGCTGATAACATGCTAACCTTTGCCATTCAACCAACTTCAGCCAAAAAATTTGTAACTGTATCAAAGTGCCCTCTGTATCAGTGCCTCTCTCTCCCCTATCTGCTTCCCTATAATTTAGAACATGGGAAAAAACACCGTTCAACAGAAACAAGAAATGCAAATTATTTTTTCATCGAACTCATTATTCAACTGCGATACAATTAGCAGGTGATTGCAGCATTAGGTATTCAATGAACAGTCGATTTGATTGTGTAAATAACCTTGTCTTAATCATAAAAGGTGTTATTGTTCAAGATCAGATGCATTTCCAGGATTTTGCATTACAATTATTTTTATGCCGGAGTTTATTGTGAAGTTTTCAATATTTCCATGTTGATAACTTCAAGAAAATGGGAAGTGGGAAGTATAAGAAGTAATACTAGTTTACTTACGGACGTTGTTCATGTCGAATTTTTTGGCCAGCCCCGTCTCCAGAACTCCACCACCGAGGATCACTGCCGTGGCGATTATTATAAAATTTGTCCCGCACATATTTTTTTATATTAATAAATTATATAATAAAAAAAACAATTACTTGTATCTTTTTTGTAAATAGACGTTCAGTAATAAATTACTTTATTGTAAATAGGTACTTTTTTGTTGCCGGTTCGATTCGATCCGAACGATGCACTTTGTGTAAATGAACTTGCCAGTTTGAGTCTGTCGAAGAATAAAACACTTTCTCCTCACATAGCTCTGACAAAATAGACGGGCAATTGCTATAATAACGTATTAATTCAACACATTGCGCTTGTAGGTAAAGGTTATGTTGTGGAGGTATTGCGGCAAACGCGGAGATTTTTTTCTTGCTTCTTGTGATATTCGCTACAATCCCACCTTTATGTATGTTTAAATATTCCAATTCTCTTCTGGGAACTGCACTCGGAACTGAAGAAATTGTTCAATTTGCGTCGAGAAGCGCTGGTATGGAAAATTCACTTTCGATAGATATGTCTGGCTGTTCCATGCCCATTTGCCCAGCGGCCCAGCAAAGAAAGTGCAAGTGTAAAGATTTTAGCAATTATAAAATCTCAGTGTTTATTGTTGTGGTTAGTGGTTAATGGTTATAAACAACGAACGGAAGGAATTAACATTTTTGATTATACTTACCTAATGTTATCTAATTTTCGCAAAATTTGCTTTAATTTCTCTCGACTTGATAGCCGAGTCTTGTTCACTTTCACCTTAAATTGATGGGTGCTCGGAGTCATCAAATAAATTTGTCATAGACAGTAAAGTTCAATAACACTTCTGCAGTCAAGGCGTAATAATCCAGTATTTTTTTATTTTTTTTTTATTTTGTTACTCAAAAATCATTGCTCGTATTCTCACGTGTTTTGAGGGAATGTATTGCGAAATTCTCTCCAAATTCAAATTAGGATATCTTCTATAAAGAAACGGCCGACTTGAGGACAGAGTGGAGAGAGGAACAGAAGGCAGACAAAATGCCTCCATCCATCAATAAACAGCAAAAATTTGGACTAATAGTAATTATTGCGAGATTATTGTGTAGAAGGGTAGAACGTTATTACGTAACGAAATTAGGTATACATTTTCAAATTTTCAACATTATTGGAGCGCCCCTGTCCTTTTACCGGTATACCTTCTTCTTATTACTATTATCACAGATCGATGGGGCATGGCACATGCCCCCCATGCCACCCTCATAAATACGCCACTGCGCCCTGCCAAGAATATAGCCTTAGCTCCATCCTTTCAAAAATGGTCAACGTCGTCTCATAAGGCACATCTTTGATCCTTTGGCTACAGAGTGTCATGTAGAATCATGCCGGCAGATCAGGTTAGGCGTCATATCATCAGGGTTGGAGTAGTGTGTTTAACCGTGCGTTCCACCAAAATATTTAACCGGATGATAGCCTCGATGATAGCTAACTCGAGATTTCTTTTGATGGATTCTGGCCAAATAATTATCGTAAATTCAGGTTTCACGCTGAGTAAATCGCGAAAGAGTGGTATACTAGCGCTTCAACGTATTTTTCATGATAAATCTAACAGGATTGACCAGAAAAAAACTCGTTTCAATTCGGATTGACTTAAACCGTTCCTAAATTTTTTGGTGGAACCCGTGGTAAGAGGTCATTATTCGAACCTCCCTTACTTTTTTTTTACCAAAATTGCTTATTGTTTCCAATACAATTTTTGGTAAGCAGTTGAAAGCACTCGTCAATATCTCATAAAATATCGGTTGTGTCACCCCAAAACTGTCCCGACTAGTATCCAGGAACCTATGTAAATTTTTATTCGAAACGTCCTTTCGGGTGGGAAGTTGGAATTAGAGAAAAAAATTGAGAATGATTCGCAGGAGATTTAGAATGTTGCCAGGAAAAAAAAAATCCTCCAAAAACTATTTCAATCTTACCTCCAACTCTCATTCCCAGCATGTCTGCACCTAAAATGAATATTTCGTGGAACTCACCCGATGTCGAAGTTCGCACTGCATTTTTCAAATTCACGGAATGTGCAAATTTCATTTTGAAAAAATTACTGTCGGAAAACCGGAACCGTGTGTCGATTTTGAAAATAGGCCCACACGACGCACAATCCAATCTTCTTTCGATATAAGTTAGAATTTGAAAGAAAAGTCCATCCCCGAGCAGGAATGAGTTCTTGAGTGGAGTCCTGCTACAAAAGCGAGCTGTTCTGGTCAAAACACGGACGATAGGCCCTCTTGGGTGGCAACGACCAGCAGAAATTTTGAAAATTCATAATGCCCGACTGGAAAATGGTGAAAAACTGCAACTGCAGCCTTAATTTGACTCTTTTGTTGTGTTGCTTCTTGCCAAATTTAGTATAAATCCATCGGATGTATTTTGAATAATTGAATCGTGAAGTTTTGAACTTTGAAAAGGGTAATAGAACTTTTTTTTTTATAAAATCACACCAAAACATAACCTGGAACGAAACAAACATGGTAATCGACATCTCAACAGCTATTGTACGTCAATTATCATAAAACTGGTGTACAAAAATGGATCAGATAATGGTCGAAGCTGGCGTTGCTCTTCAGCAATAGTCAACACAATTTTAACTGAATTTCTAACAGTATGGCAAATTCATAACTGATTGAGTTTCCCTGGCAAAGAGTTATCAATTGGGAGAGTTAGCATTGGAATGTTTATAATTGCAATGGTTCCCAGTTTTGTCGACTCCCAATTATCGTCAGAATGTCGTCAGTCTTACACCATGCCTTTCAACTAGAGAATTAGTTGCTGGTTCATTTACAGGTATTATTGGCATGAATTAACCCTTTGGGTTCTTGTTTATTGAAGCTCTCCAAGAGACTTATTAGAAAAGAACTTTATTTCAGATCATGTATCAGGTAGCTTCAAATGACTTGACTTTTCAGGTTTTGTGTGGGGAATTTCTCGCGCTTTTCATTTTCTAATTTCCGCTCTTTTTCCGCAAGTTTTCCGCTCTTAGGTCTATCGCGTCGCGACGCTCTCGGTAGCCAGGGTCCAGAATTAGTCCTTGACAAGCGAGCACTTTTCCAGATCGGTCGCGTCAGTTCCGTCCTGTCGGCGGCAACTACCTGTTGATTGAATGAGCTTCACACAGATCACAAAACTCTTCGGAAAATTACTCTTCGAAACTTGGAAATCAGCCAAAAACCTTGATCGTTACGTTTGCACGATGCGCATGGCTTCAACTCATATTCCAATAGTCCAATAACTCGGAAGTCCAATAACTCCAATAAACGCTTGGAGTTTATTTTTTCACACTTTCTTTTTAATTGATTTTAGTGATCCGCTTCATCCCTCGATAGGTGTTGAGCGGTTTTTGAACATTTTAAAGGGGTGGTGATCCTCTTTACCCCACATAAGGAAGTGAAGCGAATCGGACTTGGTTTATAAAAAAAATACAAATATTTGGGCGAAAAAAACTGCGGCGCAATATAAAGAAGACACGAGCGATTGTCGGTATTTTTTTAAATTTTTATTGTTTTATAGGTATAATAGATATTTAATGAAAAAAACGAAATTTCAATCATAAATACTTAAAAGCTTAAGTTGAAGTTTGCAGACTTTAATATCTGCGTTTCTTTTATGCCGAAGAGAAGATGAAGTGCAGGGTCTTGCCTTTGAGGCCCTTGAAGAACTATCCCAATTGTTGGGTCTCGTCTGTGATCATCGCAGTTCCCGCCTCCATGTTGAGGATGATTTTAAAGTGATCCGGGACACTTGCGCAATTGTTAATTATCCTCACCGGTTCCTCTGCGGCTACGATCACAAAAATAATATATTATATTTGGACCAAAATTGAGTAAAAAACTTTCAGAATTAAGTCAGAATCATCAAGGTATCCTTCGTTAGGAGACAGGCCAAAGTGCTTGGTAAGGAAAGTGACTTTATCGAATAAATTATACAGGAGGGTGTCTCGAACATATACCTAAAACGTTCTAGAGCAACTTCCTCTCGTCAAACGAAGAAAGAAGTTCCCATGAACATGGGTCCGGAAACGCTTCCTAAGGGAGCTACAGACCCCTAGGATGGGACCCTGTAGATGGTTTTTATTCAATATCTCTGAAAACATTCAAGGGAAATCATGTTCATCAAAATGAGGCAATAATGGCTACGTTTACACCGTGGCTTTGGTCCGCGACCTAAGCACTAAATTCGACCCAAAAAAAAATTAGTCCACGTGGTGTGAACGACCGTAGACAAGGACCAAATTAGGACCAAGTAGCTTGGGTCAGGTCTCCGGTTAGCCGTGGACTGAAGTAAATTCAGTTTTTATATTTATTTAGTTCAAGTTCATATTTTAAAATAGGTCGGCCGCGTTAGTCTGCCAGTGAAAACGCTGGAAGAGAAGAATTACTTTAGGTGGAATTTGGGTCAGTGCTTGGGTCAGTCCAGTTTCAGTCCACCGGTGTGAACGTAGCCATTAGTTCCAAAATAATTTACCAGGGGTGGGTCAGGCTGAGGTGTGAGGGTAAGAATAACCCTAACTTTTTTGAATGCAAATTGTCTCCAAATTTAACAAGAAATTATGGAATATTGGAGTTTTCTACCAAAAAAAGTTTTCGCTGTTCAACCTAGATAGAGGCACCGTTTACGAGATATTTGAGTGCAAATGTATGAAAACGTGGTCAGAAATGCTGATTTTCAATTACGATATTCAAGGCGAAAGAAAAACTGTTTCAAAGCAACTTCATTTTTGTTAGGCATGAAGGTTATTAAATGTGTCAAGTTTGATTGATTTCGACTAAAATGTGGGATCAAACCATAGCACTCCAGCATTTCATTTTATTTTTTTGGTATAAATCAGTTCAAAACAAGAAGGTGTTCTTCAGTCATTGAATGGCCAACTAGAGTTTCTATTTGCTCTTCAAAATGTGACTTTTTTTTCAAGAATTAAAAAATTCTGCCTGAAGAACTGGAGTGCTGGAGTCTTGTAAATCACCATAATATACGTGTGATTAAATGTTTATGAAGCTTCCCCAAACTGTTTTGAAATATCTTGTTTCTTTCCTGAGATATTTCAAAAAAGTAAAAATGCTCGAAAAACGACGACGAGATTTCCATTTTTGTTGAAAAAGTGCAATATTTTATTTAGACCGTCGCGTCGCTCACAAAAAATCTTTCAACTGATGATGGTGAGTTTTGGCACGAGATCTCGTAAGAGATAAAGGTTTGAATTCTTGGTTGTATTTCACTTCTGCAAGTACCACGTCACCCGTCATTCGCACTGAGAATGTGTAAGTCAAGGTACACTAGATTTACAGCTTTTACAAAAAGATCACTCCTTTTTCTTGCAGAATGTCTTTTTCTATATGTGATGGTCCAATGTAGTCTTCCTCACAATTGCCGACTACGTTTTAGAATATTCAATCACAGGAAAATTCAAAATGGCCGCCGTGAAGATAACAAAAGTTGACCACCGTATTTCTGAAAATAGGAGGCGTAGAAATTGGCTCCTGATCTTATTCCATTTCTAACGTTACACATTGTAAAGATACCAAATTGCACCTCAAAATCTCCAAAAATTGCTGATTTATGGGCAACAAGTCTTTTGTTTTGAGCATTTCTACGTTTTTCAAAATATCTCAGGGATGGAACAAGATATTCAAAAACTGTTTGGGGAAGCTTCATGAGCATTAAATTACACGTATATATGGTGATTTACAAGACTCCACCACTTCCGGTTCTTCAAATAGAATTTTTGAATTTTTCAACTCAATTTTTCACCCTGTATACGCTACCTGTCGTCAAGTCTGCTCTACATCCAGGTTTGTTGAGAATAATTCAAAGAGCATATGTGCCAGGTTTCAAAACTTTATCACCAAGCGCAGAGTTTTTTCCCCTAGTACCCGGACTAATTGCAACAAAATTTACAGGGATAACGGAGATACAGGCCTTCAAAGTTGGTTTTTCAAAACAGTTTTTTTTGCATAACTTCTGAACCGTCAAGCCGATTTTATTCAAATTTGAACCAAAGTTTACTATAATAGGTCTCTATCGAACAACGCATTTCATCAAACGCTTTTAGGGGCAAAGATAATAGGGGGTACCTTCCCCCCTTTCCCTCTATTTTTCACCCCCTTGAATATTTTTGAATTCTACGTTCAATTTACAGAAAAAAGTTACTCTTGCATGATTTTGATTAAAGGCTTCATTTTCAAGATATTTGGGTTTGAAACTTCGGAGAACATCTTGGAAACACCACTTTCAAGGCCTTTAAAAATTAAAATTCAAGAAAACTCAAGATTCCTCGACTGGGAAATTTTTGCTGGGAAACATGGAGCTTTTCAGAAAAAAAAATTTGGGCCCTGAAAAGTGGCGATTTTGAGATGTTCTCCGAAGTTTCAAACCCAAATATCTGGAAAATGAAGCCTTTATCTTTAAAAACCTTTGGGAAGCTTTAAGGATCAAAATTTTGCAAGAGTAACTTTTTTCTCTAAATTGAACGTAGAATTCAAAAATTGCAACAATTTCCTAAAATATTTCAGGGGGTGAAAAATTGGGGAAAAAGGGGGTGAAAGTACCCCCTATTATCTCGCCCCTAGAAATGTTTGATGAAATGCGTTATCATTGTTCGATAGAGACCTATTTTAGAAAACTTTGGTTCAAGTTTGAATAAAATCGGCTTAACGGTTCAAAAGTTTTGCAGAAAAAACTGTTTTAAAAAACCAACTTTGAAGGCCTGTATCTCTGTTATTACGTTTGCGAGAGTATTTTTATTAAGGAAGTCCCCTTATTTTTCAATTGTCTACCTTCCTGTAAATTTTGTTGCATTAATTTCGGGACACCTGTACAGGGTGTTCGGATTTAAATCGCCTCCTTCCAGGAAGTGATGAGAAACGTCAAAAGAAGTCGACTATCTTGGAAAAATATATGTCAGAAACGAATAATAACGGAGATATAGACGTTCAAAGTTGAACTCCAAAAATCGATTTTTCGTCATAACTTTGAAAGTTCTCAACCGATTTTGTTCAAATTTGAACCGAAGCTTGCTAAAATAAGTCGGTATTCAACGATAATAACGCGGTCTATGAAAATTTTTCAGGGGCGTAAATAATGGGGGGTGCCTTTGCTTTTTTACCCCTATTTTTTACCCCTTGAGGTAATTTTGTAGATTTTTTACATTTTTGAATTTCAAGTTTAATTCTAAAGGAAAAGTCACCCTTGCAAAATTTTGATTAGAGGCTTCGTTTTCAAGATTTTTGCGTTTGAAACTCCGGAAAACATCAAAATATCCACTTTCAAGAGCCAAAAAAATATTTTTGAAGAAAACTTCTCGTTTTTTACAAGAACTCATGATTCAGCAACTTGAAACACCTAAAAAAACCTATCCCAATAAAGAGATAATTAGTTATCTTGGATTTTAATTATTAGGGCTTTGAAAGTGGTGTTTTCGAGATGTTTTCCAAAGTTTGAACCTCAATTATCTTGAGAACAAAGCCTCTAATCAAAATTTTGCAAGAGTAATTTTTTCTTTAGAATCGAACGTTACATTCAAGAATATGATCAATTTACCAAATTACTCAAGGGTTAAGAAAATAGAGGTAAAAAAGTGGAGGCACCCCCAATTATAAACGCCCCTGGAAATTTTTGATGGAACGCGTTATCATCGTTTGATACAAACTTATCTCATTGAGCTTTGATTTAAATTTGAACAAAATCGGTTGAGAAGTTTCAAACTTATGATGAAAAATCGATTTTTAAGGTTCAACTTTGAACGCCCATATCTCCGTTACTATTCGTTTCTGACATATCTTTTTTTTTGAAAAGTCTACTTCTTTTGTCGTTTTCCATCACTTCCTGAAAGGACGCGATTTAAATCTGAAACACCCTGTATTATAGCCCTTACCTTGTTCTGGATACTTGCTTAAAGGTATCAAAAGCAGAAAAGGAACGGGAGATAAAAATTACTACCGCTTGTTTTTATTAGAATAAACTTCCCTCTTGCAAAAAAGTTTGTTATCTACGTCTTTTTCGCAAGTCTGGAAAAAACATTTCATTTAGTTTTGGCCAAAAATTTCTCACTTGGACCCATAACTGCAGATACCTGCTAACTCTACCAACGGAAATGTCAATAATTCACCACTCTATTTTTACTAACTAGAATTTCGAGACCATTCATCCTACTACAAATTGTCATTTTTTGTTTGTCGCTAGATAATGGCTGTCCTCATTCAGTTAAACACGACAAGCTGTGAGGTCATGTTTAAAAATGCAGCGTTTCGTTGTGTTCTTTGTATAATTCACTTATGTGGGTATAAGTACATACCTACACACCTACTTCAAATCACTCTGTTTCAATTTGATAATTTATTAAAAAAATCCTATTTTATTCAAATAAATTAAACCTTAGCCTAAATTAAATAATAAAAATAACTACTTATGACTACAAAATATCTAGTCTTGCCGGATCCACGCCTCGTACGGTACATTGGCAAACAAGTTTTCGATAAAGTCGCGCATCAGAATCAGGAGTTTCTTCTTCAGTTGCGGCTTCATTTCCTTCAGCAGCTCCTGGGCATTGGAATTGATGAAGAGGTTCAAAGCGGCTTCTGTAATTGATTAAAAAAAAACTTCATTTATCAACCCGAATTTCAAGTTTGTTTTAAAGACGTACGGATCACGCTGTTGCCGTTGTGGATGTTTTCCACACCCATCCTGATCTTTTTGACGCTGAAGTCCATTTTGACTTGCTGCAGCGTGAGGTAGGTCCTGCCGCCCTCCTCTTCGGGCGCAGCTCTGATGTAGACTTTGACCTTGATTCCCTCTGAAATTCAAAAGAGAAAATTAGAAGTCCCCATTCATTTCATGAAATTTTCGATAAAGCCCACAAAAAAATTGCTTGTGTCTAATTAATTACTAATTTACCGTATTCCCCCCAATAGTCTCCTCCACCGGACGCTTGGACTAGGATCAAGATGCCGCTGGATTCGTATTTGGCTTGAGCTGAGATTTTTGGTATGTACAGGGTGAACTGGAATTGGTGAGTGTCTATGTCAGACCTGGAAAAAAAATTTACATAAATATTGATAAACAAATGATCGCTAATTATTAAATAAAGGATCGATTGAATTAAAAGTGAATCGGGGCAAGCACAAAATTCTCTGCAATTTTTTGTTATTGTTTTTTGGCATAGGTAAGTTTAGTATAATTAGAAACTTGATTGAATTCGCTCTTTGTTTAGCGGAGTGCACAGGAGATCGACTTGGAACTTTCCGATGATATACTAGGTAGGTTATGTTCAAGTTAAAAAAGAAAGCACCTCACAGCTTGTTTACTGCTTAATCAGGGCTTTTTAAGTACCTAACTACCTACACGTGATATGATCACAATTTCACTTTTACTGCTTTCCTTTGCAGGCATATCTCGAAAAATTCCTCAAAGGTTTACAATTTTCTCCAATTATTCCAAACTGAGAACTTTTTCACCTACAAGCCATTTATCATCATTAGGCGGATAGATATTCATTTAGGTATCGTTCTTCACCTGCAAAAAAAGGCAACGTTTCTCTGGAGTCATTTAATATGCAACATTTGTAGACACTTTTACCATCTAGGAGTATAGGTACCTTACATCATTAAATTACTGCAAGTACCTACCTCCCTATTATTTTAATCCAAAAAAATAATCGAAATACTTAATTCAAGTTCTGAGAATGGAAACTCGGCAAAAACATTTGTCGGACGGTATGGCACCCGTGATAACTCCTTATAGGCGATTTACATTTAAAAAACGCCACCTGCATGGTGTAGAGCCCCGTACTTGATCATGTAGGAAATTTTTGAGAGGAACACATATTCGGACGTCAGTAGCCTAGGTAGGCACGAGTAAGATACCTGCAGTACCCACATCAATGACGTAAAATTTGACAAGTAGGAATAATGTAAAAGGAGGTTTGTTGTTGTGTCCCGTATTTGAGCTTGTGGTTAGCGTATTTAGCAGGCTAGTAGTAGATTTTGTTCCAGAGGTGAGGGGCTGGAAGACTGCGCTACCAACAATGCATTGCATTGCAGTTGCGGTTAAAAAATTGAGACCGGTGACTGTCACATTACACCTTCCGCAGGCAGACGCAAACATGGTATGTTGCTTTGCAAGTAGCTCCTGCCCCTACCATTTCTGCCATTTAGTGCGTGCTGATTGAGCCCCCAATCCCCAACGACTCACAAAAGCGAGTCTAAACCTGGATCTGGATAGTGGGGACACAACAAATGTTTGCGTCCCAGTTACAAAGGTAGCGAACTGTAGAGTATAGAACGCGTACCTATTATCTCCAAGTGAGGTCCAAACAGCAAATCTTCAGAAGCAAGTGACTGACAAGTGTGTGCAGAGAACTCGGTCCGCCGGGAGGTGACAGTCGCTGTTGCTCTTCCTTGGGTGAAAGCTACGGATGATGCAAAGAAAGGTCTGCGACGACGCTGGTCGTCGATGTAGGGCCCAATAAAGAGCCTGCGGGGTCCCAAGGGTTCACAGGAACAAACAAATTGCGGCAGTGATTGACAAGACAGCAAAGTGACAGTTTAGACTTCAACTGACGTGACACCCAAGACGGCAACTTAGACCCCTTCAAACAATTAATTCCCTGAATCGTCCTCCACGAATGGGCAATTTTCCCCAATAAGGTCAATTGCCTATACCAAGAGGGTTGATTTTCGCCAAGGATGCGTCATTATCTCCTACTCAGAAAAAAAAAGAATACGACTTTTGAGGGGAGCAAAATTTTTGTAAAATATTTATATGCATGTGGGATGTGTTTTCCAACTAATGTTGACCTCTGAACACAAATATTGGGTTAATTTTTGCATTCGAACTTAGAAGTCAATATGGTCTCGAACTCGGTCTCGAATATATAGGGTGACCTCACATACACCAATGGCAGATGAAGGATCCCAAAGCGAATCAAGTGTGGGATGTGTTTTCTAACTAATTTTGACCTTCTGAATCCAAATATTGGGTTAATTTTTGTATTGGAAATCAATATGGTTTTGATAACACACGCGATGATTCATGAGTGAACTAACGTACACCAATGGTGGAAAAAAGACCCAAAGGCAAGTCAAGATCAACAAAATAAAACTTTTTTTTTGCTCATTGATAACGAAGATGTAGGATATTTTGTGTGTTTGGTATAAAATTTTGATGACGGATATTTCTGAAACGGTTCAAGATATTTTGTTGAAATTGACCAATAATATTCCTTTGTTGAAACTTGGTATGAGAGACATGGGTCGTTTCGTGTTCACCTTCGAGAAGATGAATAGAGCTATGTCTCAATCGTTTCCTAGGCCATCAAGGATCAAGAAAAATTATGGTGGAACATTGGCATCCGCTGTAAGCAAATATGGTGGAGGCGAACAGTTCATGTTGCCATTCGAATTGAGGAGTGATTCCCATAGCATTGTTTCTCAACTTCTCCGAATTCGAGAACAATTTTTGAAAAAAGCGGCCAGAAAAATTTTCTATATGGACCAAATAACAAGGGGGTAAATTGTTTCTTGTCCGGTCCTGGATTTTGATTCACCTAGCATGGAATCTTGACAATTTAGTCCGGAGGTATAGGGTCAAAAAAGGCTTTGCCGTGTGCGACTTCGTGAAGATATATGGAGTTATACCTCAATCGATTCCTGGCCCATCAGAATAATAAAAAATAATGCTGGAACATTGACCTCTCATGCAAGTAAATATGGTGGAGGCGCCAAAATGGGCTCCATCTAGTAACAAGAAACTGGTTGTACCTTGTACCTCGAACGTCATTTTGTAGACTAATAAATTCTTTTAATATTTCATACCTTCATTTTGAAAAGACATTCCGGGAAACTGTCAAAATTGTCTGTATAAGATATTGCTAAAATCCGGCATTTTTTGAAGGTAATCAGATACTTTTAAAACGTGGCATTGTCATATAGATCTTGACGTGCCCTTTCCGAATCTGCACCTTCTCACTCTCATGCTGTTTTGGCCGTCATATTCAAAAGATGAGGTCAAAAAAAAAACAGATTTTTGTCAATATATCTTCAATACAACGAAGTCAAAGTCTTGAGTTATGGCTTTCAGAACTTCTGGAAGCATCAACTTTCGGCATTCATGCAGCATGTTAATTTGATCCTACCACTACTTTGTATAGTAATCAAATAACCATAAATAGCTCTTAGCTATTCATCTTAGGTCATCAAAAATTCACAAAATCGATAATGATGATGTTAGTTGTGAAACTACAGGGTGTACCCGAGGGCGTACCGTAAGGACAGACTAACTTAGAAAGGTAATATGTAAGTTTAATTCTTGGAAGTTAGGTACCTATCCAATATATTCAAAACCTATCATTATCATAGCTTCTTGAGGTGGTCATTTGTAATATTCACTTTTTCACTTCGTATTTTTGCCGTTCCGGCCGTAATTTTGAGAATATGGTCCTTGAAAAAAACGGATTCTTGAAAAATGTTTATATTTAATTCATTAGAAAACTTTAGAATTTATATAAAAACTCAAGCCTATCCGAATTCTCTGAAATTTAACATCTGAACCACCTATGTGCCACTTACGGTTGTCAAGCTATACCTTTTCAAACTCACTTTTCCCTTAAAGTTCACCCTGCAGTTGCATGAGAATTGAGAACCATCACGATTATTGATTTTCTAAGTATTACTGATCTGCGGTTGACAACTAATCGTGATTTATGGTCAATTTATTGGCTGCTACATGGAGCTGTGATCAACTTAGCATGCTGATTGGATGCCAAAAGTTAATGCTCCAGGAAGTTCTAGAAGCCATAACTCAAGAACTACAAGTAGCACATAGACGATTAGGATGTCAAATTGTAGACATTTGGATGAGTTTTGGCACGTTTGGAAAATTAAAAATTTAAACAGGGCATCTTGAAGTCTACTTCTACTATGTATAATTCCAAGTTTGAAAAATATCGGCAGCCTTCAAATAACGCCGTATTATAGCATATCTTATGTTGAACTACAGTTTGACCATTTCCCGGTGAATGTTTTTGAAACTAAGGTATGAAATGCTATGGACAGGGAGCTGGTGCCTCAAAATTTACTACATAAGGTACATGATTTTAACCCTGTAGGTCTAATGTGCGTTGATAAGGTTGTTAAAAATTGCTTTGTCTTACATGTCAGACCGGAGGCTTTAGGCTGGTATGAGCCTGTCAATTTTCGAAAAAATGGCCGAAAATTTACGTCATAAGGTACATGAATGAAACCAACTGGATTTTGTGTGGGAACATCCCCTTGACCGGAAATCTGATCGTAAGACAAAATTTTTGAGGGCTTTCGGTCCATAGACAAGTTTGAAATTTTCAAAAAAGAACCACTATTTATCATTTTTTTCACAGGCGTTTTGTTGATTAATTCACCAAGTGTGATATATATTTGTAATCAGGATGGAAAACGGAATCGATTTCTATGTTAAAATACAGGGTGTACGATTTAAGAAAAAATTTTCGATGTTGCACCCTGTAAGCGATGTACCAGTTAAAATTGTTGTGGACAGATTCGAAACCTGCGTAAAAAATCATGCAAGAATCGTTCTTCGTTCCTAAAATTATGCAAAAGGAGAAGTCTCCGGGAGGAGATAAATTTTGGCTAATTTTGAAAATTTCAAACTAGTCTGATGGACCGAGAGCCCCGAAAACTTTTGTCCTATGACATGATTTTTATTAAGGGGATGTTCCCACACAAAAACCCGTTGATTTCATTCATGTACCTTATGACATATTTTTTGACGTTTTTCAAAAATTGACAGGCTCATACCAGCCTAAAGCCCCTGGTCTGACATGTAAGACAAAGAAATTTTCAACAGCCTCATCAACGCACATTAGACCTACAGGGTTGAAATCATGTACCTTATGACGTAAGTTTTGAGGCACCAGCTCCCTGTCCACTAAGGGATGCACTCGGGGATGCATTTGTCTATAAAATGACATCTCAAAAGTGTTGAAATCTGTGAAAAGTAAATGAGGTAGGCACAGGCAATTATTTCTTATTACCAGACGTAGCCCATATTGGCGCCTCCACCATATTTGCCTGCAGCAGATGTCAATGTTTCATCATAATTTTTCATGATCTTTGATGACCCAGCAATTGATGAGGTAAACCTCCGCATATTTTTATGAAGTCGCACACGGTAATGCCTTTTTAGACTCTATGCCCCCGGACTAACTCTAATCCCATACTGGGTGAATTAGAATCCAGGACCGAACTAGAAAAAATATGCCTTCTTGTTGTTTGGTCTGAAAGAACGTTTTTCTGACCGATTTTTTGAAAAATCGTTGAGTGGCTTTTTGAGAAAAATGCATCATCAAGATTTGATAGTAACCCTGTACATTACCCAATGAACATTTCGGGTCACCTAAAGGGATGTTTGTTTTATAAAAGGTATATTAGGGTTTTCTGAACCACTTGTTGTTATATTAAGAGTTTTAAGGACCCTAAAGTGTTATATACCTTACAGTTTTTTAAAATGGTGACATAAACGTATCTGTTACCATGTTCATGATCACTTTAAGTTTAATTCCTAATAGGTTTATAAAAGTGGGTATATAGTTGTCTCCATTTACCACCTTATGTAACTGAGGGTATTCTGGTTTTATAGCGGTGTAACAACATACAACTATGAATCTTTCCAGAATTGCTGTAACCTCAATAAAACAACTCTCATAAATGGTATATAAGTAACCAAATTGAAACCTTCCTAGTGACAAAAGTGAAGGATTAGTGCCGACTAATACTGTTAAAAAACCAAAAGTACCTATAACTTCAATTACAAAACACTGAGTTTTACAGTGGGGTCTTTATATAATATGTCGAGCAATATGTGGTCGTTTGAAGTCAAAACAAAATGGATGACAGATCGGGAGAGATTAAGAAAGTGAATTCGCGAATAAAAAACAATTGGAAGAAAGTAAAAAAGTGGTTCGTTCCATTGTAGAGTGGAACAAAACCTGAATCTCATTCTTACGAGTACATCTTACAATCAACATCTCACAAGTACAATTTTGAACGACATTGCCAGAATTTTCACAAAATTTTGCGTCGAACTGTCGCACAGGAAATAATTCAGTTTGCGCGGGAGAAACCCAGTTGCTACTGCAGGTTTCATAAAGAGATCAGTTATTACCATTACGACTAGATGTCACCATTATATAACCTTCGGGTATATCACGGTCATTTGTACTTCTGCTATGAAACTTAAAGGCACCAAATCGTTACCATTACGATTGGATGCTACCACTATATAATCTTCGGGTATATCGCGGTCATTTGTACTTCTCCTATATAACCTGAAGGCATATACTGGTGCCAATGCTTCCTTGAATGTTTGTTATGGGTATAATAGGTCTAAAATTAGCAATACATGTAATATAATTGTTATTTAAGAGTGATAGCTGGCGACTTATAATTTCGGCCATATTTGTTTGTTCAAATAATGGAGCTTGTTTGGAACATTTCGTAAAAACGCATATTTTGATTGAAGAAATCATAGAAAATTCATTTATTCTTGGAAAGAGGTCTGCATATCGAATGTCATCCAAGGAAAACAAAAAAAAACAAATTTGTCAATGATAATTTTCATTATTTTCTATGAAAAAGTATCAAAACCTGTTTATATTTGGAGCGCGTGATTTTTATCGAGGTAGGTCAGAAAATTACTCGATATATTGTACTTCCCAGGTGTTATTCGCGAGTCTACTGGCAAAAAATTGGTCATTACCATTATAATAGTTGATGAAAAGATTTGTAATAATCAGGATTCATGACTTGTCTTAGCAAAAATCTTATGCCGGATTGAAAGAGAGACAACATTATGAATAGATATTGCGAGCAAGAGAGAGGCATAGTTCATTTGTAAAGTAGCTCAGTCACGTAGTTATATATACGTGATAACAACTTCTATAAACTAAGTATATAATCGTTACTAGTAAGTGATAATAACTATATCATCACCTATAGTGATCACAAATAACTTGTGCAGAGTTATATAAGAGGTTTTATAAAAGGTTTGTAGGAGACGCTGATCACAATAATATAACCATGACTATAAAACTAACGGGTACTTCTGATACGTGACGGTAACCTTTATAGGGTTCTCCACTTTGGATATATAGATGGTTTGTAAAAGTTATGTAGGAGTAACGAACGCAAACTAATATAACCTATAGTTTCATAAACTAGTGAAAAAAATGTAACGATCACCTTAATATAACCAAAAATGTTCATTGGGTAAATAGAGGTTCAGTGCACATCCAGGTGGTTGATATTTTTTACTGATCAGTCTATCACAAGCAGTTGTCCAATATTAATTCACATGAGAAAATGGAGGGGAGCACAATCCCACCCTTGACCTCCCATACCTATTTTCGAAAATGAACGTCAATGATATTTTTAAATATTCTTTTCGTGTTCTTGAGTGAAATTTAATTAAGCATCTGAACTCGGCATGCGATACTTTGAGACACCCTGTATACATGCAAATATTTTTCAAGCTACTTTTGCGCTATGCTAATTCATTTGCGTAATTTCAATACTGCTGCGTTATTTAAATACTTTAGTTGAGTCATTTATCTGAGGTCAAAGCATGGAGCCAAAGGCTCCAGCGAGGGCTCCAGCGGACCATATTACATGTCACTCAAAATATTTTCCAAAAAATTCAAGTGGTACACACTGGTAATAATAATGAAACCTCACCTGACTGAGAGGTTGCCGAGGAGGTTGCTGAGGAGGTTGCAGAAGAGTTGGGAATTTTTCCAAATTATTGATAGTCACGTGGCATCCTTTGTGATGCCAAAAATAGCCCAATACCTAAATCCGAACTCAGCAAGATGTAAGATACATGGCAATTAAGCTATTGAGAGGGGTTCTCATGGCGATCGGGCAGCTTCCGTTGAACGGGTTTCGCGTTGGGTTGAAGGAGTACCTTCTAAGCAACTCCTTCTACTCCATATCGGAATTTTTGGATTCATTAAAATAACTTTTAGTTTGTACTTTTCTGTTATTGTTATTGCTTGACTGCATTTGATTGTCTTGTGTGATGATAATTGTTTTTATTTTGTTCCAATTCTAATGACTTGTGTAAGCTCCATTTTGAGCAAATATGAATTACCAATAAATTATTTTCATCTTATCTTTATCTTAAATCTTCTTTATTCACCATGCGAAATCTTCGAAAGACTCCTGGCAAAGAATTAAGAAACTGGCCAAAATTTCATGCAGACCGACCACAAAGAGTTTGAACCATTCATTAAACCAGTTTAACCGTAACTGAGCTTCTTGCAACCACAAGGTAGTCCCATAAATTCAAGCGAAAATCCAGTGAGGTTTATTTCAGAGCATTGGTGCATTTTAATAAGTCATTCCATTTTTTAGTATTACGGTATAAAAGCCTGCAAGTTTGAGGAGATTAGAATATCTATTGTACTTTGTTGAAAACAAATAATCTGAAAAAAATTTGCCAACTGGTTTTTTGTTGAGAGAATTCTGAAAAAGTGTTTCCTTAATTTTGACGGGTTTTAAATAGTAAAGTAGGTCTTTTACCCCGGGTTCCACCAAACTTTTATTAACACGATAACACTCACTCTCATAGTAACTTAGCAACTGGCCATCCTGTTGGCTGGTGTAAAGCAACTATTAGCGTGATAGATTCAATCTTGTCGTAGAATTTTGGTGGAACCCAAGGTTAGTGAATATATTCAAATAATTTTCAATGTATTTCATTAACTCAATTATTTAACTTCGGAGTATTGAAATTTTTTCAAAGTATTTGAATACATTCGAAATAGTCAAATACTTTGGCAGTATTTGAATAATTCAGAGGTTGATTGATACTTTTGAACTATTCAGATATTTCATCACTATTCAAATAAACAAAGTATTCAAATATTTACAATTGCTAGTTCACAAAAAATATTCATTTATCTGAATATTATTTTGACCAGGAAATAAAAAAGATAGGTATTTGTTATTCAAATTTCCAAAAGTATTTTGCCCAGCTCTGATTGAAATGCCAGAAATGAAGAAGGCGTAAGTTGGTGAAATCAGAATGTTTAATAATATTTCTTTGGGAAGCCGATTTTGAAAAGATTTATGAAAAAAAATTGAAAAAGTGAGATTATTTTCAATGGGGTACTTGCCCAATTTTTTTTTATTGGCTTAATCGAAAGTATGGGCAAAAATATTGTACCCGTATTTTTTCTTTTTCCTAAATTCCCAAAATTGCAGCCGTAGTGCCTGTTTTGAAAATATATTTGTGACGTCACAAATATACTAAAAACTAAACAAACAGCACTATTGGGTTGAAAACTCAAAAAACTGTTAGAGTGGCTTCACAATATTTGGAAAATACAAACAAAAAAATTTCACTGAAG
Organism: Anaspis maculata; assembly: GCA_949128115.1. Classification (NCBI taxonomy): domain Eukaryota; kingdom Metazoa; phylum Arthropoda; class Insecta; order Coleoptera; family Scraptiidae; genus Anaspis; species Anaspis maculata. The sequence continues at coordinate 77,725,772 of OX421964.1, read as the reverse complement.
TTTTCCTACTGTTACCAACCTTTTGAAAAAAAAAATCGAAAAAAAAATCTTTTTAACCAACGGATATATTTTCGATATATTTTCCGGAAATTTTCAGGAAATACTATTCATCACTCTTGTTGATGATTGAAAGTATTTCCAGTCAAATCTGTTTCATTGGCAAGTACCCCATTATAGAACGTTTTATAGCTGTAGGTATTACACTACTACAATACTACACAATTTCTTGTACAGGGTGTTCACGTTAAGATTGACCCCCCACTAGCCGGCTTATCCCTGAACCAATTTAAAACAAAACTAATTCTTGAAGGATTTTTCCTGAATTTTTCACATTTGCCTATATACATTTTCTAGAACTATATTATAGGTACAGGATGTCGCAAAAACATTACTTTGCTTTATTACATTCACAATTATTCAAATAATGCAAAGGATGCAGACTTTTGTCCTCAATGAAAAGAAACTGCAATGTTGGCATTGAAAGGATCGATAAGAATTCTAAGACATCATCTATACTCCTAATTTATTTATGCTAAATTGTATTTATTTATTAATTTTATGTAAATCATTATATTGACTTTGTATCCTTTGTCAGAAGGCAGCCTACATAAAATGTAGGAAGGTGTTTATTTATTTTGGATGAAAAGTATATATAAAATATCTATATATATATCCGTAATATACTTACGGATTCATTTTTCACAAAAAAAGTGCAGGTATTGGAAAAAGTTCTCAAAATCGGTTTGATTAGAATTTTTCTATATTTTAATAGTAGTTTACAATACGAGTTGGCTGTTACATAAATGGTTTTCAGACACGAAGCTGAAATTTGCAGAACGAGGGCGCAGCCCGAGTTCTGTGGGAGGCTGAGTGTCGGAAAGCATCTTGTGTAACAAGCCACGAGTGTTGTACAACATTTTACGTGTTTGTTCTATTGAAAATTGTGAAATTTTTGTAATTTTTTAGGTTATTTTGACAAGTGTCAACTTAAATACATAAACTGTAATATCCATATACAACCTATATAAAAGTCATTACATCTCATGTATCAACACAACAAACACGTAAACTGTTATTACATTAATAATATTTTGACAGTTTGTTTTTTTCAAATGAACCCGAAAGTGCTATATTTCGTTGTAATCAGGATAAAAGACTGTAACTGCATGTTGATAGGATTTTTTTTTGCGACACCCGGTAAATGAATGGTTTGGGAAAATTGTATGAGCAAATTTAAAAAATCTAGCAAAACTCCTTCAAGAATCAGTTTTTCTTTTTGAAATTGCCCCAGGGATACGGCAACTAGTGAAAGGGGGGTCAATCCTCACGTGAACACCCTGTACTACGATTTTTTGAACAATCTGTCAATTGAACAATCAAGTTCATTATTTTTTGACACTATTTTGACAGACTGTTAAAAAAATTGCACAAGAAATTGTGTAGTGTAATACAGCTATCGGACCACTGGAATGTCAAAATATTGACAGGTACCAATTTGTAGAGCTTTTACTCGCAAAGACTAGCTAAAAACTTGATTTTGAATGAATTCAGTTGAACAATGAGTCAGTCGACAATGAAAATTCATTCATTTAATTTGTAATTTTTTTGTTGGAATAGTTTATAGTCTAGGAGCTAGCGACGGATTCATATCATTTTAACAAAGCTACAATGTTAATTTAAATATCCCCCTACACCTCCTGATAACCAGAATGAACCTTTCCCGGCTGGTAGCCGGGGCTTTTGGCCGTTATAGCTCTTTGAAGAAAAAAAAATTGGACGTGTCCTTTATAACGGGCTATTTTGAGACGTCAAACGATTACCTTGATAGCTCGATCAAAAAATTGTGAGCCGAATGTCCGCAGCAGCTAGAAGGGGCGCGAGGTTCAGCGAGCCATGTCCCAAACGGGCCTGGGTTCGATACCCACCAAGTTCGATCTTTTTTCTAAAGAAAATCCTTCCTTTTTATTTTTAAAGCAACTTAAAATCAAAATACTGATTCCTTGCTGGATTCTTGACTTTTTTCCAATAATTCAGTAACGCCTTTTCGAATTTTTCTTGTTACTTTTCACACGGACTAGGTACTCACCTAACAAGCGAACGCTATACTGAATTATCGGAAAAAAGTCAAGAATCCAGTAAGGAATCAGTATTGTCACGTATTTCGCGTACGGGTTCGAATATAATTGAGACGATCGTTTTAAAACACACACTGTCTATTACTGCGTACTATACAATAAATACACGCCAACAATTATCTACTTAGAACTATCGCTGTGATTACCACTCGCCTTTAATCCGCTCGCTATCACTTCGCATTCCAATTCATAACTGACTGCCGCACTGTTGGACGGTGCTTGTATATGCCTCCGATTCGCGTTCCCGAGCTTTCTATCATCTTCCAGCAATTTCCATAGTGGCCCGGCATATGCGGTTCAAGACCACTCCTGAATAATCACACACATTTCCCGTATACATCTGCCATGGTCTAGAACCGGCGCTTTCGCCAAAATGGACAGATGTGTCTCGATCGAGCGTTGGAGTCTCCATGTATTTCAATGCCATCGAGTTTACTCTAGAAATGTTCAGAGCTCCGCGCATTTGTACACTGCGGCTGTGGAAGAGTCCAGAAAGATCGTGTGTTTACCAGTATGCACGGGATCGCCGCTCGTAACAGTATTTTGAATTTAGATTGCTTTAAAAATTAAAAGGAATGATTTTCTTTCGAAAAAAAAAACGGATTTGGTGGGTCTTGAAGGACATGTTTTGGACATGGCTCGTTGGACCTCGCGCCCATTCTAGCTGCTGTGGACACTACGTTCGCAGTTCTTCATTCGAGCTACCAGGGTAATCGTTTGACATCTCAAAACTGTCCGTTATAAAGGACACATACAGGGTGGTACATCCTAGCGTAATTATCCCATAGCGGTCTTACCCTTCAAGATAGAGAAAAATATGTAAGAAAGAAGTTATATGGTTTGATGAGACCTATAACCTAAAATCATTTTCAGCTATACAGGGTGTCCCATTTTGACGGGATCAACAAAACGTCAATTTTTTTGAACAGAACACCCTATATTTTTTTGCATTTTTGGATTCAGCTTTTTCAATTGTCTTATGCCTGTATTTTGTTTTTGAATTGTGTGGCAGTGCTACCAACTAAAAATTGAAAACTGAAAAAAATCGCATTTCCACAGTTATCTTGAAAAAATCGTAGCGGCCTTGCTTTTCAAAACTAAAAGATGAAACTTGACATGGTGATAGTCAAGTCACAGACCAATATCCCAATGTCAAAAAATTGCGATTTCTTGATACAGGGCGTTTAAAAAAAAATCAAACTTCATAATTTTCGAAGTCTCATTACTCATTTTTTTCAAATAGCATGCCCCTAATTTTATAACGTTATCTGATAGCTTTTTTCATCCTCTTCCATTTTTACTAGGGAAACCCTACCCTTAAACTTCATTTCTCTAGAGAAAATCGGAAATTTTCAAAAAATTGGCTTTTATGTCCTAGTTTTATGTTTTTTTTTTTTTTTTTTTTTTTTTTTCAAAAACTGAGTTGGCCGTGATGAATAACAGACAAGCCAAATAGTACGCAACTCTCAGTTAGTCAGTCTAAATATTGTCGAACAAAGAAAAATGACTTTACGCAAGAGGAAATGATTGATTTTTTTTGTTGGCGTTTGGATTTCTCTCATTAGCCAGAAATGATATTCTGGTGATAATCCAGATATCCAGGATCCCACTTTGTTTTTTTTTTGCGTTGAAGCCATTCAGACTGACTAACTGACATAAATTGAACTCTCATGAACGTGTCACTGTCATCCTCCGACGAAGAAGATAACTTGCCGTTGAAGTACCCAGCCAGTGGTAAATTTGCTGAGCGAATAGCAACCTGGACTATCCCTGACGATGATGAAGAAGAAGCCGGACCTTCAAACGCAACAAGACCATTTGCACGCAGAACACCACATGACGCGGTCATATCACTGTCGTTCTCCGACGCAAAAAATGAGCAACAAAAACCATCACGGTACCAATCCAATGCGAAATCTGTTACCCAAGCACCATCACAGATTGTCTCTGATCAGACTAGAACATCGAACGAAAACAGAACTTCACCACCACACGGAACACAACCTGAAATTTTGTTATCAACTCTGTCACTGTCACGCTTGCAAAAAATGGCCAAAAACGGAGATTCTGAAGTCGGTTTCGCACGAAACGAAAAGCAAGAAGGTAACGAAGATAAAAGAGACCACCAGACAAAAGTAGCAATAGCCGATCAAGCCTCTAGCTCATCCATGATCACCGCTCCTGTTCCACAATCCTTTCATAATATGCGTACTAGACCCAAACCTCCCGTTCTAAGCCAATTACTTCTAAACAGCCCACGATTAGAGAGGACAGTCTCACAGTCCGCACCTTCACACGGCACACCTCCGAAAACAGTTTCAATCTGTCCCCATTGCAATAAGAAATTCAAAAATGATAGAGGTGTCAGAATGCACACATTCAAGATGCATCCAGATATCATGAATTTCACAGAAATCAACGATGAACCCGAGACTAAGAACCCATCTACTTCAAAAGATGCAAAAAAAATCCCAAAGGGAGCTCTAAAGATGGCAGAAGCTAAAAAACTACCATCAGCAATAGCAGACGCAGATTTGACAAGCTTCAATAATCAACTCTTATCCCTCTCATCTTCAGCAGTGATTATTTCACGGCTCCCCAAAAATGCCCGTACTTCAGCGGCAGCCAAATTTAAGCCAGTCGTGGAAAAATGCGTTCGTGAGAACTCTGTGTCTTCTTGAATTGACCTCATGCTTTTTGCTCATCAAGCATTTCGTCAACCAGAAAAGACGTCACAGTCAAAAAAAGTTTCCTTTACTACCTTGGTTAAAAAAACGATAGCGGCTTATCAAATTGATGCACCTGGTCCTCCTGGAGCCTCGAGACAAGTTTCAAAATCGAAGACAACACCTAGTCAAGCTGACTCTATCCTCAAGCGAACCATAAATCAAAAGTTTCAGCTAGGTGACATCGCCGGCTCAGTGCGTCGGCCTATGTCAGATGATTCCTTGGCCCCATTTGACGACGAAACTTTCACGCTGCTCAAAGTTAAACATCCAAAGCCGACCGAAGACGCCTTTCCGGATCTCGTTACTGCTCCTCCTATACCCGATGTTTCTCCTCAAGAAATTCGCGCGGCAGTGGTCAGTTTTCCAAATGGTTCGGCAGGAGGTTCCGATGGTTTGTCCCCCCAACATCTAAAAGACATGATCGGCAAATGTTCTGACGATTCCTCACTTTGCAAAGTCTTGGCAGACCTCGTCACTCTCATGTTAAATGGGAAAGTTCCTGATGAAATGTGCCCCTATGTTTATGGAGGTCGGCTGATTGCACTAAAAAAGAAAGACGGTGGAATAAGACCTATCGCTGTGGGCTGTACCTTGCGTAGGCTTTGTGGCAAAGTTGTTTGCTCAAGGATTCGAGTTGAACTTGGGGATATCCTGCGTCCTTTGCAGCTAGGCTTTGCTACAAAAGGTGGTGCGGAAGCTGCTGTTCACGCCACTAGGACATATTTGTCTTCCACGTTTTCCTCAGCGCAAGTGCTTGTGAAATTGGATTTCGCTAATGCTTTTAACATGCTGAACCGCCAAAAAGTTCTAGAAGCAGTAGCAAGAGATTTCCCCCAATACGGCCCTTTCGTCTGGCAAAGCTACCGTCATCCATCACACCTGGATTTTTGGACAAAAAATTTTACCTTCTCAGCGCGGTGTGCAGCAAGGCGATCCCCTCGGTCCTGCTTGGTTTGCCCTGTCCACCGCCTCCATAGCTTGTCAGTTAAAAGCCCCTCTAAACGTATGGTACCTCGACGACTGCACTCTCGGAGGTGATCTTGCTACTGTTTTGAGCGACATCAGTACTGTCATTACATTGGGCGCAGACTTTGGCTTATCCCTTAACAAGGAAAATGTGAATTCTACGTATGGGGCGGCAGTGTTGCAGACCGAGCACACATCTCTTCTCAAATGAGTCAGATCCATCCTCAGTTTTGCGAAACATCTGAAGACACACTAACTTTATTAGGAGCACCGTTACTTGATCGTAGCATCGCCTCCGTAATTGATAAGAAATCTGAGGATTTGACTAGAATGATTTCACGACTTTCATGTTTAGAGCCTCACCAGGCACTTTATCTGCTGTCACATTGCTTCAGCGTTGCCAAAATTACCTATGTCCTACGAACATCACCGACCTGGAAAGAACCAGACGCCCTGCGAAGATTCGATATCATACAGCAAACCGCTTTACAAACAATAACGAATTCACTAATTGTTGATAATTCATGGCGACAGGCTTCTCTCCCACCTCGTTGGGGTGGTCTTGGTATAAGACGTGCGGAACTGTTATCAATTTCAGCCAATTTGGCTTCTATCAGTGCCGCTCTTCCTCTTATTGCCGAGATTCTCCATGTTTCCCCGCTATCTACGCTACCTCAACTCGAAACGCCCACCCAACTTTGGCAAAGTCTAACCGGATGTCCCATTCCGTGCCCATCTCGTCGTGGTTTTCAAAAGACATGGGATGACATAATGTGTGCGACCGAATTCAACATTCTACTTTCCGAATTGAAACCCAACGCAAAAAAAACTGCAACCCTGCTAGCTGCCGCTTCTGTAGAATCTAGCGCATGGCTTAACGCCCTTCCAAGCTCTTCTACTGGTAATCTGCTCGATCGGTCTACACTGAGAATAGCTATAGCCCTCCGCCTTTCATGTTCGATGTGTCACCCACATAAATGCCTCTGTGGTTTTGAAGTGGACGAGTCTGGAACTCATGGTCTCAGCTGTCGCTTCAGCGCAGGTCGTCGCAGACGCCACAGCGGGTTGAATGATATTATTCAACGTAGCCTGACCACTGCTGGTTGTCCTGCTATTCTTGAGCCATCGGGTCTTTCTCCAACAGACGCAAAACGCCCAGATGGTATGACTCTTCATGCTTGGAATACTGGAAAGCTACTGGTATGGGACGCGACATGCGTGGACACACTCGCACCATCCCACATTGTCCATACGAGTCGGTCTCCTGGGTCAGCTGCAAACCAAGCAGAGGCGGAAAAAACCGCCAAATACCTTTTTCTCAACTCCAACTATATTTTCGTCCCGCTTGGCTTTGAAACGATTGGCAGCTGGGGTGATTCTGCGAAAGCCATCATCAGAAAAATTGGGAAAAGACTAACCGACGTGACAGACGAACCTAGATCGACTGAATTTTTGTTTCAAAAATTAGGTATCGAAATTCAACGTGGTAATGCTAGTTCGGTATTGGGCACGGTTAATTTTAGTAGATATTTAGATGAAATTTTTTGGCTTGTTTAGTTGAGTTTATTGTAAAAATGTAAAATTATTTGTTAATATTGTAAAATTGTACATAATAAACGTTGTAAATTTAAAAAAAATAAATAAAAATATAGACTGACAGCTGCGTACTATTTGGCTTGCCTGTCATCCATCACGGCCAACTTAATTTTTGGAGAAAAACAAAGTTTTTTTTATCCTCTTTCATTTTTATTTGGGGTACCTTACCCTTAAACTTCAATTTCCTCGAGATAATCGGAAATTTTCACAAAATTTGTGATTTTTTTTATTTTTTTTTTCACAAATTGAGCTGGCCGTGTTGAATGACAGACAAGCCAAATAGTACGCAACTCTCAGTTAGTCAGTCTGGATATTGTCGAACAAAAAAAATGGCTTCAACGCAGAAAAAAACAAAGTGGGATCCTGGATATCTGGATTATTACCAGAATATCGTATCAATCATTTTCTCCCGCGTAAAGTCATTTTTCTTTGTTCGACTATGTTCAGACTGACTAACTGAGAGTTGCGTACTATTTGGCTTGTCTGTCATTCATCACGGCCAACTCAATTTGTGAAAAAAAATAAAAAAAATCACAAATTTTGTGAAAATTTCCGATTATCTCGAAAAAAATTGAGTTTAAGGGTGAGGTACCCCTAGTAAAAATGAAAGAGGATAGAAAAAGATATCAGATAACGTTATAAAATTAGGGGCATGCTATTTGAAAAAAATGAGTTTTGAGACTTTGAAAATTATAAAGTTTGATTTTTTTTTGTGAACGCCCTGTATCAAGAAACCGCAATTTTTTGACATTGGGATATTGGTCTTTGACTTGACTATCACCATGTCAAGTTTCATCTCTTAGTTTTGAAAAGCAAGGCCGCTACGACTTTTTCAAGATAGCTGTGGAAATGCGATTTTTTTCAGTTTTCAATTTTTAGTTGGTAGCACTGCCACACAATTAGAAAACAAAAATACAGGAATAACACAATTAAAAAAGCTGAATCCGAAAATGCAAAAAAATATAGGGTGTTCCATTTAAAAAAATTGACGTTCTGTTGATCCCGTCAAAATGGAACACTCTGTATAGCTGAAAATAATTTTAGGTTATAGGTCTCATCAAACCATATAACTTCTTTTTTACATCTTTCTCTCTATCTTGGATGGTGAGACCGCTATGGGATAATTACGCTAGGATGGACCACCCTGTACAATTTTTTTTTTCTTTAAAGAGCTATAACGTCCAAAAGCTCCGGCCACCAGCCAGGAAAGGTTCGTTCTGGTCATCACGAGGTGGAGGGGGATGTTTAAATCAACATTGTAATTTTGTTGAAATGATATGAAAAATCCGTCGCTAGCTCCCCCTCTATTTAGTCGTGTTATTCAAATTGAGATGTGATTTTTTTTTTAATTCGTTTATTTAACGTCGGCCTATTTCCGCAACGAGGCCTAACACCGACGCCGGTGAATGCTTTCCTCCACTATACCGGAAATTTTGCCGAACCCCTGTGTGTTCCAACACAGGGTAGGGATTTTTAACGACCACCAACATCGCATGGGGTCGGCACCATCGTTCGTATTTTACGTGTTATGCGACACACGGCGCTTGCATTTAGCAAGCATTCCAACTAAACCAAGAAGCTTGTTTTTCGAGGCCGAAAATCCGTCCCCGGCGGAGATCGAACCCGCGACCTCTGGAGTGGTAGTCGAACGCGCTAACTAACCACACCACAAGAGATGTGATTCTCATAGCAGTTTTTCTTAGCTTTTCGACTCCGATAGCAGTTTTCCAGAAAAGCGGTCAAAAAATATACTCTCTTGGACCAAATAACAGGGTGGAGCTTTTTTTTTATTGACACATCTCTATTTCTTATCCATCTCGAGCACTGCCACTACTACCTACTACGGTACTACGGTAGAGCAAGCCCCTCCAATAGGCGTCTTCATCTTAAATCAAGTGGGCGCTATTTTTTCCGCCGAGTTTACCTATTCAGTCCTGCTCAGTATTACCTCCACTCTGTATTTCTTGTCAAAAAGCACTCGGACAGTGAGCTGGTGCCTCAAAACTTACGTCATAAGGTACATGATTTTAACCCTGTAGGTTTATGTGCGTTGATAAGGTTGTTGGAAATTTCTTTGTCTTACATGTCAGACCGGGGGCTTTAGGCTGGTATGAGCCTGTCGATTTTCGAAAAATGACAAAAATTCATGTCATGAGGTACATGAATGAAATCGACAAGCTTTTGTGTGGGAACATTGCTTTAATCAAAAATCGGGTCATAAGAAAAATTTTTTAGGGGCTCTCGGTCCATAAGACAAGTTTGAAATTTTCAAAAAAGGTCAAAATTTACCTCCTCCTGGTGACTTCTCCTTTGGCATAATTTCAGGAATGAAAAACGATTCTCACATGATTTTTTACGCAGGTTTCGAATCTGTCCCCAAAATTTTTCAATGATACATCGTTTACAGGGTGCAACATCGAAATTTTTTTCTCAAATCGTACACCCTGTATTTTAACATGGAAATCGATTCCGTTTTTCATCTTGATTACGAATATATATCACACTTGGTGGGTGAGTCAACAGGACGCCTGTGAAAAAATTGATGAATTTTTATCCTTTTTTGAAAATTTCAAACTTGTCTTATGGACAAAGTTGAAAGCCTCCACAAATTTCGTCTTACGACCAGATTTTCGATCAAGGGGATGTTCCCACACAAAATCCAGTTGGTTTCATTCATGTACCTTATGACGTATAAATTTTTGGCCATTTTGTCAAAAATTGACAGGCTTATACCAGCCTGAAGCCCCCGGTCTGACATGTACGACAAAGCAATTTTTAACAACCTTATCAACGCACATTAGACCTACAGGGTTAAAATCATGTACCTTATGACGTAAGTTTTGAGGCACCAGCTCCCTGTCAACTCGCGTTCGAAAAAACTCTGATTGCATGCTTTAGCCGGAATTTTCAAAGTGTTTGGCAATTCCAAAATCAGACAAAACAACAATATCGGTTCAGTTCCGTTTTGGCTGGTTGAAACGCTTCCTAAAGCACCCACGCGTTTCGTCTTCATCGAGACGCATCAGTACACCTTATCCTTTGTTTTTGTCATACTGATGTAGCGCATACGACGTGCATTTTCGCAAAAATTCGGGCTGACCATTTATTAAAACCCGGCCGCAATGTACCTGACAGCTGTGACCGTGCAGTTGCTGACGCCGAAGGCCCTGATGTTCCTAAAGTTGGCCCTGTAGCCGTCGGGCCCGCTGCCCAAAGCGATCCCAATGTTGTCTATCACGATCGGCTCCGGTTCCGTTATACCAATCTCAGGAATGCCTCTGTGCATATTGGCTATCAAATAGTTGGCCGATTGCTGGAGACAAGTGTTGATGTTTGGATCGCTCTTGTGACATTGTTTCAAGAAGTACACGGCTGCAAGAAAAAACAAATGATATAAAATGTAAGTAAGTAGGTATACCTAATTGAAAAAATGCATTCTGAAGACAATGCACCTCGTGGTACGGCGATAACCCAAATGGTTTAGAAATTCGGTCAGAGCGTGAAAGTGTCATTAGCACCTTAATCACATAACACGACAAAGAATAACAGTATATTTACCAATAACACTGCATTACAATTTTTTTTTTCTCAGAGATAATGAGTGTCACGAAAAATTATGAAACAAGACAAAAAAAAATTCTTACGATTCTGAGCGTGGACGTAATGCAAACACACGGCGGCAGTCAAGGAAAAAAGTACGGCTTTGTATTCCATATTTGGTAAACTAGAGTCCTCCACTTCTCGAGAAGAAGTTCTTGCACCGACTGACCTCGTAGTTGCCTCACACTTGGATATAATATCAGCGCCGGCCGTGACTTTGAACTCGACCGTGGAAGAGGGGGACGATTCTTTCTTCTTCTTCTTGCTTCCTCTTGTAGATGGTCCCCTGCCCGTACCGATAATTGGTAAAAGTTTTCGGGCTAACGTGCCTCTGATTTGAATCAAATTAATTCAAAGTAGGTAACTGTAGTTCAAGGGCCTGATAGGGAAAAGCGGAGGAATATGAAGAAGAGAAAAGCTAACGAAACAGGTGATGAATATCGCGTGATGAAATAATTTCTTAATTTAGGCAACTTTTGCCCTAGCCGAACTCAGTTTTGCACCCTTCAATTCGATCGAGTTAGGTGGGTAAAGCCTACATAAGAATTTATTTATGACCATACTAATGCAAGTAATGAATAAATAAATTGAATCGGCGTGAATAATCAAGCTATAGAAAAATTATTGGTACCTACCTGATGGGAAAACAAAGATTTACTCGGAGGAATGTCTCGGGTGTTTCACTTATTTAAAATTTGCAGTACGGTTCTGCCACAACGGGATAGGCGAAGGAGACTTCCTTTTGCTGCGTACTGACGTCAAAGAAAGTCACTTTTGCATACGAAATGTTCAATAAATTATGAATTTAGGCCTCTCCTGTGTCGTTGCACATGTGCGATTCCAGAAATTGTGCAAAATGTTTACGTTTTATTTGTCACGTAGCCTGCACTGTGTACGAGTATGGACAGCATTATTATCTCTTCTGGTACGAGGTCTTCGAGTGTGCAAAAAGGCGATTCTGTTTTATTCCAAGTATGTATCTGCTTATTCCCGCTTCTACAAAGCCTAATCAAGTTAACGAGAAATCCAATGGCAGATTATCATAGATAACTTTTGCTGAGGCACCGGAACCTAGCGTGCAAAAATCTTGATTTAATTCGTATTTGGTACTTGGACTGCAAGTAAGAGGATATTTGAAAAGAAAGTTTTTTATGGATGTTTAATACAGGGTGATGAAAAAAACCGTTCAGTTTTGTTCTTTTTCACTCTCGTGCTGGAGGACTATTTCATCGGTGCGGCGACAAAATATCCCAGCCGAAAATATCCCACCACAAATATCCCAGTCAAAAATATCCCCGCCAATAATATCCCCTCCAATAATAGGCCAGTCAAATTAGAACAAATTTTTCCGTTTGAGGGGAAAAACTGTTGGAGTTCTGGAAATTTGACAGTAATGCCCGGTAAGGTGTACTGTTAAACATACTTAAAGTCCCCAACTCTACCTATTGAGCTCGAGCCGCCATCTTGGAAAAATGGTCCTTCGATCCAATTTTCTGCTCATATTCCGCTAATCATCAGAGATATTCAATTAAGTTTCATAAAAAATCAAGGCTATAAAATTGCCTACAAAAATTGTTCCATACCGATTTTTTTCTCGCATATGTTGATATTAATAAAATTGACTCAACAAAAAAAAATCAAAAAATTGGCGATTTTTTGCCTATGGCTAGAGATATTGGCCCGTATTCATATCCCACTTTTAAGCCACATTTAGCATGTCTCTAACAAAAAGCGCTTGGCTACCTGATAAAAGCGGTCGTATTCATAGGCCACCTTTTACGTCCTGTTAGGGCCCATCTAACTAAAAGGGGTGTTGATTTGGCAACGTTGTGAAATGTACTCAAAACTACCTACCCGAAGGTGGACGCAGGTAGGCAAGAACCCCAAGCCGCTTTCGTTTTGCGCCGGGAGCCGCTCCGGGTAGATCACTAGATAGAGAAAGTAGATACATACACCAATCACGGCCCAGCTGGATCTGTTTTCTTTGTCTAGTGATTTACCCCGAGCAGCTCCGCCTGGCAAAACGGAAGTGCTGGCAACTCTTGTTACATTGATGTACTGCGGATTGCATAAAACCTCGCAAAACAAAAAAACAAAAAAAAAAACTTTCAGAGAGTTTCTTCCAAAGTTTCAAGAATAGCGACCTGGATCTGTTAACTTAACAAGTGAACACCTGTTTCGACTGTTTTGTGCAAGTCGTCCCCGCCTTGAGTACAGTAAATAGTAAAGGAGTATGACCGAAAGGGACATCCAGAACATTGCGCACTTCCTGCATTTCGGCGGCATGCTTCATTAATTCAATTAAATCAATATTTTAGAAAGAAAATGTGATTTTCGTCACACTTCCCAAGAACACACGGCACAGCTTGTAGGTTAAATGGACTCAAAACACGCCTGTTGGCACATTTGGATCCCATCTAACTTGACGCATGCGTGAGACCATCCAAAATCGCTTAAAGACACGTAAAAGAGACATATGAATAGACGCGTCTCTAAACATCCCCTTTTAAGACGACTTTAGAGACGCCTGTTTAAAGTGATGATAGAGGCGCGCTAAAACCACGTATGAATACGGAAATGTTAGAGGCGCATCTTTAAAACCGCTTCTAACGCTAAAAGGGGGATATGAATACGGGCCTTTGTCTTCAAAATTTGTGAAGATGTTGGCAGTCCACATCAAAGCTGAACGCTCGGCTGAACGTGACAGTTGAGTTAGAAAAAAAATTGCGAAAATATTTTTTTATTTTTTTTTCAAATTAAGCAAAATATTGATTTTAGAGTTTGACTTTTTCAACAGGGCGGAGTAAAGGTTTCAATCGAACATGAATCAGTTTTGATATTTACATATTGTGAGACAAGATTTCATCAGTATTGTGCCTTCACGAGCTTCTGGAATGCTCGATATGAATTAAACTAAAAGAATAATAGCTAAGTCCAAAAAGTGTTGTCGATTGGTTATGAAGGAAACATTTCGAAACAAAAGACATCAGCAAAGGATATACAGGAGGTCCAAAGGTTATTCAACTGTATATGAGCCCCATATAGATGTGCCTTATCCAAAATAGTACAAAAGAATCAATCAAAATGTTAAAATCCACCCTGTATAACAAAAAGTAACGATACAAAATGGAAGTAGTGAAGCATACCTGGTGCCGAAAATACTGCCTTTACATTGCCGAAAAAAAGAACAAAATTGAACGATTTATTTGAAAGTTATTAGTCCTCAAACTTGACTTTACAAATTTCAGCCGGTGAAATAGGGAAAAGTAGAGAGAAGTAACTGTCGGAGTTTCATAAATTTGACAGGGATGTTCACTTAGGTATACTAATGAACATACTAAAAGTCCCCGCCACTACCTGCTGTGCTCGAGCCGCCATCTTGGGAAAATGGTAATAAATTTGATCGAAGGACCATTATTTCAAGATGGTGGCTCAAGCGCAACAGGTACTGGCAGGGACTTTTAGTATGTTTATTAGTATACCTTAGCGAACATCCCTGTCAAATTTCTGAAACTCCGACAGTTACTTCTCTCTACTTTTCCATATTTCACTGGCTGAAATTTGGAAAGTCAAGTTTGGGGACTAATAACTCTCAAATAAATCGATCAATTTTGTTTTTTTTCCAGCAATGTAAAGGCTGTATTTTTGGCACCAGGTAAGCTTTACTACTTCCATTTTGTATCGTTACTTTTTGTTATACAGGGTGGATTTTAACATTTTGATTGATTCTTTTGTACTATTTTGGATAAGGCACATCAATATGGGGCTCATATACAGTTGAATAACCTTTGGACCTTCTGTATATCCTTTGCTGGTGTCTTTTGTTTCGAAATGTTCCCTTCAGAACCAATCGACAACACTTTTTGGACTTAGCGATTATTCTTTTAGTTTAATTCATATCGAGCATTCCAGAAGCTCGTGAGAGCACAATAATGATGAAATCTTGTCTTACAATATGTAAATATCAAAACTGATTGATATTCGATTGAAACTTTTACTCCGTCCTGTTGGAAATGTCAAACTCGAAAACCAAATTTTTGCTTAATTTAAAAAAAAAATTAAAAATATTTTCGCATTTTTTTTCCATTTCAACTATCACGTTTAGCTTTGATGTAGACTGCCAACATCTTCACAAATTTTGAAGACAATATCTCTAGCCATAGGCAAAAAATCGCTTTTTTTTTTATTTTTTTTTTTTGTTAATTTAATTTAATTAATATCAACAGATACGAGAGAAAAATCGGTATAAAACAATTTTTGTAGACAATTTTATAGCCTTGATTTTCAATGAAACCTAATTGAATATCTCTGATGATTAGCGCAATATAAGCAGGAAACTGGATCGAAGGACCATTTTTCCAAGATGGCGGCTCGAGCTCAATAGGTAGAGTTGGGGACTTTTAGTATGTTTATCAGTACACCTTACCGGACATTACTGTCAAATTTCCAAAACTCCAACAGTTTTTTCTCTCCAGCTTTCCTTATTTGACTGGCCTATAATGTCCCGGGCAAAAATACATATAAATGATAGATTGTAGAATATATATTTAGATATAAATATGGAATTTCAGACCAACCCGATAACGAGTCCATTGTCCTCTAAAGTATCGTCCTCATTCTGTCTTCAATATAATTTAAAGTCCTGTTGAGTCCCCCTTGCATTTTTCATGACTCTCTAAGCAGCAAGCAGCGGTGTGGCATCATGTCATGTTGAGAGCTCTGTTGGGCCCCCATTGTGTCTTCAAGTGTAGTTGGAACCCTGTTGTGCCCCATAATGTTTTTTCATGGCTTTCGGAATAGGTACCGGTAAGTCCAATTTTAAGTTATTTTGTTACACAGAGCTCCATTGGGCCCCCTTGTGTTTTCAATACCGTTCGAAGCTCTGCTGAGCCCCTTCGCACTTTTCCGAGCACTAGTAAGCCCCTTGTGCCTTTATGTGATATTCGGCCCCAAATTGGGTCCTCTTTGTAATTTCAAGTATAATTTGGAGCCCCGATGAGCCCCATCATGTTTTTTATGACTATCAAAATTCCAGTAACTCCTGTTTGCCTTCTTCTATTATATAGCTTCATTGGGCCTCCTTTATAGCTTTTCTATGGCTTTCGGAGCTATATATCGGGCCCCTTGTGTCTGAAGTGTAGTTTGGAACCCTAGTTAGCCCCCTCAGGTATGTTTTTTCATGACTATCAGAATTCCAGTTAGCCCCCTGTTGCCTATTTGTTATCCAGAGCTCCATATTTCTTCAATGTCTTTTGAAACCCTGCTGAGCTCCCTTTGATCTTTCCGAGACTTTCGGAGCATAAGTGAGCGCCTTGTGTCTTGATGTGATATTCGGAGCCCTATCGAGCCCCTTTGTGTCCTCAACTGTAGTTTAAAGCTCGAGATGGAGAGAGAGCTCGAGGCCAATAATGGGCCCCCTTCTGTCTTCAGTATCGTTTGAAGCCTTACTGCCTTGCATTTTTCCGTAGCATTTGAATCTCCATTGGGCCCCCTTGTGTCCTCACGAGGGGTTAACCACCGTGGAGGTTTTCTGTCCCTTGCCTTGGAGATCCGGAGATCCGTGGAGATCCGTGGAGGTTTGGTGGAGATCCGTGGGGATCCGTGGAGATCCGTGGAGGTTTTTGGGGATTCGTGGAGATCCATGGAGATTTTATGGAGATCCGTGGAGATTTGTGGAGATTTTTGCTCAATTTGGACATTTTTCCGATATTTGAAGTCATGATATCTTTGGATCAATATTTTGATAAGTTTGATTCGTTGGCCAGCTCTAGTTAAAAATAGTGAAGAAATACTTCCTATTGATAGAGCGGCAAATTTTTGATATCGTTAATACATGATTCTGTACTATCCCATTCAAATTCAAGACGACCTGTAACGGATATCACTCCTGTTTTCCTTTTCTTGTTTTCAAGTTATTGACGTTTAAGCCAAACACGTAACTTCCGTGCTCGTCGAAATGTTTGTGTTTGTTGCGAATCGTTACGAATGAGAAAATCAAGGTAGGTAAGTGCTTGAGTAAAGGCCAGTTTGACATGAGCGAAATAGCACTTTTCGAGAATAAATCTTGGATGGAGTAAACTGCACGCCGCACATAGGGGTATTTGATCAAAAAAGCTGGCCAAAAGTCGAAAAATAAAATGAAATTGTAGGAGAAAATTGACAATTTTCGTAGCGTGCTTTTATTTTCCGCTCAAGTGATATAGGCAACCAACAATACAGCCGTTTTCACTGTTGCCTAAGTTGAGCCCGTGGGGTCCCATCAAGAGTTCTGTATTGACCCTGCATGACACAAAAGCTGAAATATCTGGCACGTATTCTGTTTTTTTCTACAGCATACACTTTGAATGGCACAATAACGATAACCTGCAATGAGCGATGTCGCACGCAGCTGTCTGCTAGCTGTCAAACGTTGACCATTGTGAATGAAACGTCAATTGTCAAAAAAAAAGACCAGCAAGAATAGAGTGTGGTTACCATGGCGATAAGCAAGGAAAGTTAACAATAGGGGCTTGTCCTGAGCAATCATTTCAGGGACATGCGCTGAATTTTAGGCGGGCTTTTTGAAACAACCGGACAAAAACCTTCGAATCCTACTCTAATGCACCTGTAATGTAATACAGCGCGGAAGATTTCCAACGCTAGTCTATTTTTGAGATAAAATAGCAGATATTTCATCTGTGCAAAAATCGAGGCAAAAATTTTGTTCATGACAAAAGGTGCGTTTAGTCAGCTTATTTAGCCGCAAGTTTTAATTTTAGTCGAAGCGCTGCATCGCTTATTGGCTGTTCTGAGGGAGCTGGTTCATAAGAGCCAATGGGCGTCTCTGCGCTTGCGACTAAAATTATTTTGTCATGAACAAAATGTTTGCACAGATGAAATATCTGCTTACATTACAGGTGCATTAGAGTAGGATTCGAAGGTTTTTGTCCGGTTATTTCAAAAAGCCCGCCTAAAATTCAGCGCATGTCCCTGAAATGATTGCTCAGGACAAGCCCCTATTGTTAACTTTCCTTGCTTATCGCCATGGTAACCACACTCTATTTTTGCTGGTCTTTTTTTGACAATTGACGTTTCATTCACAATGGTCAACGTTTGACAGCTATCCGACAGCTGCGTGCGACATCGCTCATTGCAGGTTATCGTTATTGTGCCTTTCAAAGTGTATGCTGTAAAGAAGAAAACAGAATACGTGCCAGATATTTCAGCTTTTGTGTCATGCAGGGCCAATACAGAAGTCTTGATGGGACCCCACGGGCTCAACTTAGGCAACAGTGAAAACGGCTGTATTGTTGGTTGCCTATATCACTTGAGCGGAAAATAAAAGCACGCTACGAAAATGTACAGTTGTATTTACTACGTTTCCATGGAGAATTGAAATCGATTTGAAAACGGTATCGGGATTGAAAACTGCATGTAAACGCTTGCAACATCGTATTCAAATCGATTTGAGTCTCAAGGTCGATTCGGCAAATTCTGGGATCGTATCGGGATCGGATCGAAATAATACTCATGGAAACCCAATTGGATTGGATCGAAACATCAACAAACAGAAACTGATACACAGCAATGAGTAAAACCGCTGTTCTGGTCGCATCGAGGGTAGCATTCATACTTGCACCTGTTGTCTGCACTTCTGCCTTCTGCACACTTGCAGTTTGCAGAGTACTTGCACTTTCTTTGATACGTTGAGTTGGGATAGTTTTAGGTTAGGGTTAAACTTACATGACAGATATGTAAACAGAATTCAAATCGATTTGAATACCGAGTTCGAACCACTCATGTGAACACTTCCGTATTCAATACCGATACCGTTTTCAAATCGATTTCAATTCTCCATGGAAACGTAGTAATTGTTACTCGTATGTTGCGTATAGGAGCTGTGTTTTATTCATTTTTTTACGTACTTTACCCCTTTTTATGCTTTTGCGCGATGCTTTTGATGCGTTGTTATCCTTTTCTTGAGCTCTTTCGGTTTTTTCCCTGCATTTCATTTTTTCCTCGATTTTTTCTTTACACGCGTCGACTGCCTTATCTCGCGACTTTCTTCCCGTTTCGTGTGAGTTATTCTTACTTTTTAATGTCTTTTTTACGATTCTTAGCGATTTTCAGCCCTGTTTCTTGTTTTATTACGCGTTCTTTTCAGATTGTCCTCGCCCAACACCTCTATTCCACTCCACGGTCCCGTTTGTGTCTTTTGGTAGCGTATTACCACTAAACAATGTCTTTTTCTGGTTTTCTCAAGATTTCTTGCCATTTCCTGCCCTGTCTTGTTTTATGACGCGTTATTTCCAGCTTTTCCCGGCTCAACAACTCTTTTTTACTCCTCAGTCCCATTAGTGTATTTATTCTTTCGTTAAGTACCATTTCCACTTCGTTCGGGAGGTTGCATATCCGCCCGGCGCTAAAAATAGACTGCGTAGTTTCCTACTTTTCATGAATTTTTTCTTCAAAATGTGTGTAGGTATCTTCCGCAAAATTCCTTTCAGAAAACCTTCTTAGCCACTGTTTGTAGTCCATTCCTACTTATGGAATGATCAAAATCGAGGTCGCCTTTATGACACGGTCACAGTCACAAACTTATCAGAAAACAATTGGATTTGATTCCCACTTGAGACAACCCTATATGCAGTATATGTGTACGAATGTATGCAAAAACTGCGCATGCGCTAGAGTGTGGAGATTCATGGAGATTTTGTGGAGATCCGTGGAGGTTTTGTGGAGATCCGTGGAGATCTTATGGAGATCCGTGGAGATCCGTGGAGATCTTTGGGGATCCGTGGAGAACCGTGGGGATCCGTGGGGATCCGTGGAGATATTGTGGTAGTATTGGAGGTTTTACTCTATTTGGAGGTTTTTTGTACCAGATTTTTGACCGTGGTCGACCCCTCGTGTCCTCATGTGTCGTTTGGAGCCCTAATGAGCCCCCTGTGTTTTTCCGTGGCATTTAGAGTTCCAGTAAGCCCCCAGACTTGGAAACCTTAGTGTGAATCCCGAGGTGAATCCCTTGTGCCTTCATGAGACATACAGAGCCCTATTGGGCCCCCATGTGTACGCAAGTGGAGTTTGGAGCTCTTATTAGCCCCCTTGTGCTTTTGAAAGACTCTCAGATCTCCAGTAAGCTCCTTTCTGATGCCTTCTTGTGTTACACATGGTTCCATTTGGCCCCCTTATTTCTTCAACGTCTTTTGAAGCCCTGCTGAGCCCTTTTGCATCATTCCGAGACTTCCGGAGCATGAGTAAGCACCGAGGTAAGCACCTTGTGCGTTAATGTGATACTCGGAGCCCTATCGGACCTTCTTGTATCCTCAAGTATAGTATAGAGTTATAATTAGGTCGCTTAGTCTTTTATTGGCTTTCAGAGTACCAGTAAGCCCCCCTTTTGCCTTCATGTTATGTCAAGCTATGAAGCTTCACTGGCATCTCTTGTGTCTTCGATATCGTTTAAAGCCCTGCTGAGCACACGCATAAAGGACACAAAAGACAGTCTCCACTGGAGTTTCGGAAGTAATATGACGACACAAAGAAGCTTATCAGACTGAAGATCCAGAGTGATCCAGAAGGGAGACGTATTTTTCCAGGGACGTTTCTTCCGGGGAACATTTTTTCCCAAAGACATATTTTCCTGTGGATGTATTTCCCCTGGGGCGTCTTTTCCTTGGGACGTTTTTCCCCGGGGACGTAATTTTCACGGGACGTATTGTGGGGAACATTTTTTGCGGGGGACGTTTTTTCCTAGATCCGGTGACTGAAGAGCTGTTACCTCTCCTTACGATAATTTCAGATTGGGAAATTTTGTCACGGGGATATTTTTGGTTGGGGTCTTTTTGGCTGGGATATTTTGTCGAGGGGATATTTTTGGCATGGGATATTTTGTCGCGGGGATATTTTTGGTTAGGATATTTTTGGCTAGGATATTTTTGGCTGGGATATTCTGTTACCCGACCTATTCATCCACTTCATACATTTATAGGTACTCACTTGGATCTTATAGCATTTTTATTGTTTCTCTTTCCGTTGCGCACTTCATACTTCATCCGTACAATGTGATGGTTCAAGATCACATGATTTGAGAAATATACTATACTTCTCTCTTGCCGATCTACTTACTTAGACTCACCTTAATGTTCTCTATCGGACAATAAGTTATGGCGTATACTTTCCTAAACACCCTGTAGAATAGAACCTCGCTATAGATAGTAGTGAAAAAAATCATGTATAATTCCTCGATATTGTGTACAAAGATTGTGTTTAAGGATTTATTGTAATGTAATTTCATGATAATGTACTGTTAATGCGGAAATAGCTGCTTGTAAGTAAACGACTCCACTATGTCGTTAGCGATTTCCATGAATGTCGAGGCCAAATTTTTCTCGATCACCGGCATCAGTTCTCGGAGGAAAACGTCCAGGTTTTTGTTGACCACGTCGTTTATGACGCCCACTAGAATAAAACTTCACACATTATCATATCAAAACCAAAATTCTAGGGGCTTTAGGATATTACAACAATTTTTTTCTCACGGCCACTCTAGAAAAACGTTTATTTCCATATTTTTTATAATTGTTATTTATCCTACAAGGTGTATCATAATTTTTCAAAGCCTAGTTTTCTTCAAAAATGCATGTAGATTTTTCTTATGGGAACGAATCTTGTGTTATTTGTTGCTCTACATCAGTTTAAGCACCACTAGAATGTTTAAAAAAACTGCAGATGTTTAAAAAAATAACGGATTTGAAAGCCTGTTCAAGTTTCGCGAGCGTGAGGTATTATTATGACTACTATCACTCGTTTGACGAAAGCGCGAATAGAAAATGAAACGATTATGAATAATATTCTGGAGTTTGCAATTTAACGCAACGTACGACGCAACGCAACGTAGAACGTGAAAATTCCCCTGTAACTAAGGAATTCCAAAGAACAAATTCGTCTATTTTCACGTTGAAAGTTACGTTACGTCGTACGGACGTATTCCCGCAAGCTCCCCATTATAGATATAACACTTACACAAGATCTTGTCTCCGTTGAACATATTTTCCAACATGACATGTCCGCCTCCGGTGATTTTGACTTTGAGATCGATTGAGGTGAATTTCAAGTACTTTTCGCCGTCTTTTTCGAAAAGCTCACCATAAAGCTTGCATTTTGAGATGATGTCGGCTGAAAAAAAAGTAGTTTGATTCATCTAACAGAGACTTATTATGTAACTTCTTGTTCACCAACCAAGTCGTTACGAACGATCATTGTTCGAGCGGTCACTGACGACCGACCGAACGAGAATTGGACAAAACCGCATTTTGTAAACTGCTCGTCAAGCTGGATCCCCAGATGCGAATTTCGGACAGAAAATTCGAAATTTTATGTCAAAGTCCTGCTCATATTGGCCAATCAAAGCCCTCGAATCCAAAATTTGACATACAAAATCGCATTTCCTGTCCGAATATTCGCATCTGGGAATCGAGCTTTAGCTTGTTGTTGTTGTTGTTGTCTTGTTTCAGCGGAGAAGGGTCATCCCTTTTGACATTTCCCTCGCCCGTTGAATGACGACCCGGTATTAAAAAAAATCAAAGGAAAAATCGGAAATTACTGAATAGCCTTAAGGCTATCGCCGGTTCCATTCATACTTCTCATTCATCCTTTTTTCACCTGAATCCTGCTCAAAATATAATTGAACTTGAATGTATGTATCTTTCTACATGTACAGGGTGTTCACGCGAGACGGATATCCCCCATAAAAAACTTCCCCTTTGAGGTAATTGAAAAAACAAACTTTTCTGGAACAACTTATGCCGTAGTTTCTGAATATGTCAAGTACAATTTTCTACTCCGTTCCATATACAGGGTGTCGCAATTTTTTTTTATTTTTTCAAAACACTGTATTTTATCATCACAATTGATGGACAATGTTATCCTAATTAGAAACATGCAATGAACTTCTGGATTTTTTTTTAAAACAAATTAAAAAATTTTTAATGCCATATCTGAAAACATCTACTTTTTGAGAATGATGGACCCATTTCAAAATTCAAATATGTCCAGGATATTTTGTTCCACTGTTTAATGACATGGAATTGCATAAAATGACATGAACAAATATTCGGGACATATTTGATTCCTGAAATGAATCGATCTTTCCGAAAAAAATATATTTTTTTTGAGGTCCCACTGTGAATTTTTAATTTTTTTTCAAGAATAGTTTGAGAAGTGTCATGCATATTTGTAATCACGATAACAATGTGCATCGATTGTGATGATGAAAAACAGAGTGTTTTGGAAAAATTCCAAAAAAAATTGCGACACCCTATGGGATGAAATAGAAAATTATACTTGACATATTCAGAAACTACGGCAAAAACCCTTCAAGGAAAATTTTTTCTTTTTGAAATTCTCGCAAAGGGGAAGTTTTTGATGAGGGGGGGGTATCCATCTCGCGTGAACACCCTGTACAGGTGGTCCAGTATTTGATAAAATAATTTTGAGAGGTAATAGAGATTGAGATTCTCTGAAAAATAATATTCCATAGACAACAGCCAATGGCCGACAGGAATTTTCACATAACAGAGCGTTTATGGAATGTTATTTTTTTACAGAATAGCACTATTAGATTTATACAAGCAAAATAAATTCCATTTTGGAAAATGGTCTCCCAAAAAAAAAAAATGTAAGTGATGAGATCCCTTGAAGGATCGAACCTTCTCGAGGTTCGAAGGTTTGATGGCCAAAAATTCGATGTCGGTACCGCGCGATTTTGCTGAAATTAATACAGGGTGGCCCAACGAAAACGAAACAGACAGATTTTCGGACATTTGCCCTCATTTTTTCGAAATAACTCGGATAGGTCAACTTTGTTTTCAAGGGAGACACTCAACTGCTGCTGCTGTTGAACCGTGAAGTTTCACCCTCGTAGTCAGGGTAGCAACCCTTCCGAAAATTTCAATTGACAATTGGGTTCAAGTGGCGCATCATTTTGAGGCTGGTTCAATTGTCTTCACAGCGGTGTTATTATTTTTCTTCGATTCGATGCAAATCTCCCAAGATAACGCTAATTTCAGTGTTTTTGGAGGGTTACAGCTTCTTCCAGGAGGCTGGCTCGAGGTTGCCATACCATGACGGGGCTTATGTTCCTCTAGTAAACATATTACAGTATAAAAACAAATGAGATCAAGTGCCGGAGAATCTGGCTGTTTCGTTTTCGTTGGGCCACCCTGTATATTCTGAAAGCCTGATCTCTTCTCCATCGAATAGCGATGGTTTCAAAGTGTTAGGTACACTTTGCAAAAAAAAACTTGTACAGGAGACGCGCTAGCGAACTTCAGCCGTTTCATTATCAGTTGTCAACTGACTCCACAACTGGCTTCTTATTTTTAGACCATTTTCTCCATTTCTTGTTGCGAGTCTGAAGTTGCAAGAAGCAGTCCAGAAAATCTGAAAAATGCCGGCGGATTCTGCGTTGCTAGGAGATGCCGGACTTGTCGAGAGCCACCTCACCGACAAGACAACTCGCCGACAGGACAATCCATCGACAGGATAAGTTGCCAACACTCAACTCATCGCCAGGATAACCTGCCGACACCCTACTCATCGACAGGACAACTAGGAAAACTTGTCGACGGCACCTGACTCTGTCCCTTTTGTTTTCGAATCAAAGAACTCAATTGCCTGACTCAAGGAGCTTGTGGTGTGGTGGTCAGCGCGTTCGACTATCACACCAGAGGTCGTGGGTTCAAGTCCCACTGTGGGCGCTCGGATTTTCGTCTCGAAATCAAACAAATGATGATTGCTAGATGCAAGACGCACGTGTGTCTCATAGTACGAACGATAGTGACGACCCCATGCGATGTTACACGGCTTTACCATGTTGAAGTTGTCTTTTCAAATTAAAGAACTCAATTGCCTGACTTGATCTGACCGGGTTTACAAAAAAAAAAACAACTGGGACCTGACGAGGTCCATGTACAAGGCTTTAATATGTTCAAGTTGTCTCAAGTTCTCTTGTTTATGAATTGTCCTGTCGTCCAGTTGCTCTGTCGATGAGTCGTCCTGTCGGTGAATTGTCTTGTCGGTGAGTTGTCCTGTCGACGAGTTGTTTTGTCGGCGAGTTGTCTTGTCGTTGAGTTGTCTTGTCGGCGAGTTGTCCTGTCGGCGAGTTGTCTTGTCGGTGAGTTGTCTTGTCGATAAGTTGGGTGTCGGCAAGTTATCCCGTCGACGAGTTGTCAGACTCCCAACAAAATACGATTCCATGAAATTATCTTTCGCCGCACGCACTTGCAAAATAAGCCTGTAGGTTTGGGTGTTGAGTGAAAACTCACGAAGAGGCTCAACCGGTGACATTTCTAACGCTAAAATTGGTTTTGGAAAGGTATTCGGTAGCTGCGACTGTACGTTGCTATTTGAATTAGAGAATGATCCGCTGCAAAGCTGGTGGCAAAATTCACTAATGCCGTAGCCTCATCTACCGGTCAATACGAAAAGGTTACGATAGCATCTCTTTTTGTAAATTTTCATTCAACTGTTTAGGCATAGGTTACATTCGTCTTGATGTAAGATTGTTTCATTTATGAAGTAATTAAAGTGAATTATGTTTCCTTTTTCATGGAAAAAAAATTTCGAGTAAAATCTCTACATAAATAGATAAACACTTACTGACATTCGCCTCTAAATTTCCATTGCCCTTGATCGGTAAAAGCAGCAGTTTTCCATCGACGGTATAGTGCGCTTCGATGCGCAATTTCGGTATGTCAATGTCAAACTGGAACACTTGCGTCTCCATATCTACTCTGTAAAAACCATGGGTTACGTGTCTTATCCCTGAATACTAGAAATATAATCAATTTCACGGCTTTTTTTTGTAGAGTGAGCTTTGAAAAAATTGTGTTGTGTTGGTACGAATGGCACGATGCTAACTTGATGATACCATCTTGAAAGTAGTTGTCTACATGTTCCATGTGTGATGTGACACTTGTCATAGTATCGCAGCGTTATGTACTCGTAAGAGAAAATTTAAGAGGATATGCGACAAATTGTCAGGACTGTAAATTTGCTTTGTGGTCGATAGAGGCATTGTCTGTACCTACTGGTTGGTGGCTCTTGGCTAACGCTGATCGGATTTTTGGCGGTCACTGAGAAAATGGTGTCGAAGATCGGTAGTACTAAAAGAAAACGGAATGAAAATGCCTACTGTCCAGAGGCCTCAGTGAGGTTGAGAAAACTTCTTAAGATGGAAAATGTGAACAGTAGGAATGGAGCTTAACTGAACAAGACAAGATACGCGCGAGGGTGCACGGTTTTGTCCATTTTCTGTATCCATGTATATTCTTGTTTACATCTTGCTTGCTGTTTTAGTAGAATGGAGCTAGAGTAGATGGTATTCACAATTCCGTAATGTGCATCAGAAGATGGAGTCTTCGAGTGGTGGATATTTCCATTCCATTTTCTTCAGTATTGCCGATCTTCAGCCCTATTTTTTTCAGTGGCTGCCAAAAGGTGATAATTTCATAACTTCTGAACCGTTCAACCGAATTTGGTCTAATTTTGATATAATAAGGAATGTAAAAAAAATATGTTTACTTGATGCTCTTCACAAAAAACTCACTGCACCCATACGCGCTCACGTTGGACGTTTCTATTTTCATCCCAGCAGCTTCTTCGCGTATCAAATCGGTCATGAACAGTGGTTCCAAACTGGGGATTTTGTACTCGGGAACACCTGAAAAAATAAAATGAACTGTGTTCACACACATACATAATTCAAGATGCAGTTATGTTTGGATGTATTAACCAATAATTGATAAGTAGTTGATAGATGAGCGCAAACTTTTCACCTCTCATCGTCACGGACCTCCTAATCAAGCCACTAAATAATAGGGCGCGGGCCGCAAGAGTATGCAACCCGCTCGCTGGAGGAGGTGCTGGCGCCCTCTTCCAGCCGACAGTCAAAGTTCATATGCCAGTGACAGTGTCACGTGTAAAGTCAAATTAGAACTGTCAACGCTTCAACGTCAATTGAAAAATTCAAAATTCATCGGAAAAGCTGAGGTATTTTCTCGGGTATTTTGTTTTTCAGCTGCTTTTCCTCATGATTCCACTGCTGGTGAGTGATATGGATAGTTTGTGATGTATTATTTCTTTGCTTGGTCGAAAAATTTCACGATCTACCTAAAGTTTCGCATCTGCACTTTGTCGGTAATCGTTTTGTGCTTTTCCTTCACGTTCGAATTTCGAAATGGAGCATCTGAATGCCCACACCAACACGCTTGTCCACATCGTGCTGCAAAGGCGTACCTACTGTTCGAAGGTCGCCTCCCACTTTTTTCTTCAGGTACCTACACACTTTTGGAAACGAGCAAGCAAAAGATTATTATGACAGCTCTATGGAGTTTGTGAAAAAAAAAACAAAGTGGCCGTTGGTAGCCTGACATGATCTGAGTGACAGGGATGATAAACTGCCGGAGTTATACTTGCCCAGTAGCTCTCAAAAGTTCGTATCGCGACATTTTATCTGGCTAATGAAACTGTTCTGACGACAAAGTTTTTGATGAAAAATATATTTCTACTAACACCCAGGTATATGGCAAGAAACCTTTGAAATCCACTTTGATGTGCCTCCGTTACAGTTTGAGAACTACTCTGGGCAACAAACAAGATGGTAGCTTCCATAGGGGTGTCATTTGTAATTTAAAAATGCATAGTAGTGATCCAGCTTGATTAAGAGATTCGTGCTCATAGCAGATGAAGGTGTAGGAAGGAAGGCACAGGTGTCCCAGAAGTAATCCAAAGGAAAAACTCAATATACTTTATTTTATATCACAACTGCTTGTGGAGTTGATTTCCGAAAATTCGTCTACGTGAAGAAGGTAGTTACAGCTCTTCAAAGTTTCACTCTTTTATTAGTTTTTCATGAATAATTGCTAAACGGGGTGAGATATTCGGCCGTGATTTCCTTACAATTTGTATTGAATGGTTATCATCTACTTACGAGTTGCATTTCACTGAAATAGAAATCCAGCCAGTAGGTCTAAAAATGAGGCGTGCTGGAGGAATCACAAAAAAGTCGAATTTTGACAAAAAGCCCATACAGGGAGCATGAAATGAGATGCGATATCTAGGTAGGTTTTTTTTTCTATCGTGTACTTCTAGGACAACTGTTGTGTGGAGTTTGGAATCACATGTATTGTGATATCACATTCAGCATAAGAACGAGTAAGAGACGTTCTAAAAATATTTATTTAATAAAGAAAATAGAGTGCTACCTACCTGTGACCAAAAAAGGACGCAAGTCTTCAATGGCCGCCATGAAGCACTGATTCAAAGCCGGATCATCTCTGTGGCATACGTGGATGAATGAAGCTGCAATTTGTTTGTCCTTTTTTTCATTATTCGTGCAGAGATATTCGTAATCCTCATTATTATTTATTTGATATGAACTTACGGAGGTCGTCACCCAGGACGCTCGACGGCAAAAGGGCAATCACCAATACGAACTTCAAGATCTCACACAAAGACATTCTGACACATTCGGTATAATACGGGGCCCCTGTAAAACAGTGTGCATCTAACGCATTTGGAAAATGCCAATTTTCGATTGCACGTTTCCGTTTTATATTCAAAGGATGTGTGTGGCGTGGTTAGAAAAACGCATTTCCTGAAAATGACAAGGTTGTTCTTCAATTTTTAATCGGAACGTAATAGGTGCTTATTATAGATATATGAGTAGATAAACAAAAAACAAACACAATTTTAGTAATATTTTTATATTCACTACAACATAGGTAGCTTTTTGTTCAATTTAATTTTTGTATCGATTCTTTTTTGTGTTTTTGAATGATAGTCAGGAAACCAGTAAGAAATTTAGAGAACTTGTTGAATTATTTGAGCTTCTGATCTTAATATAGATAACGAAAATTGTTAACGCCGGTCAATTTGACGTATTTCCTTTCTGCCGAACAATTACGTGGTAGATATACCGGGGTATATTATGTTATACAATTATACGTGATTGCCGGGTCATTATCGAATCTGGGATGTCTTCAGGGGTGTCATTAGTGTTACATTCCATTTATCATGTCTGTTATTAAATTTTCATCGGTAATATTTTGATTTCAGTACAATTAAAGCTTTATTCCCAGAATCGGTGAGGAATTAAATAGGGATCGAAATTCCGAATCCTCATACTCCGTACAAAGTAGCGGAGGAAGCTATTTATTTTGTGGCCGCTTTTTCCGTGATTGTTCTTGTTGCTGTTTCTCGATAGCTGAATCTCCCATGTTTTTCAAGCGGTTCTGACATATCGAGTTTATTTTGCGCTAATCGAATCTTATGTAGACTCGGCACCTACTGCATTCGAGGACGATCGACAATTATAAACAATTTCCAACAACAAATACCGTCCGTTTTTTTTTCTAGGCCCCAGCGCGTAGCGCCTTTATTATTGGTTCCACATCCAACATATTATATATTTTTGGAATCAGGGGTACGATTCTCGAATTATTCGAATGATTTTTCGTATACGAATCTCCTTGGTTTCGTGTGCATTTGAGCTGTCGGAAAGGAGAATTCGTATACGAAAACTTTTCGAACACGTTCGAGAATCGCACCCCAGAAGGAAAACATCTTTCGATTGATGGTATGTCAAATTATTTTTGACAGATGACATTTTTTGACAATTGACAGAATAGTACTTGTGATACATCATTTCAAAGCCCAATAAATTCCTAGGAAAACTGTGTCTTTATTTTTGGAATAGGATGTCGGTCAAAGCTTCTAGAGGTCTTCAAATAGGAAAAACTGTTGAAACTCAGAAATACTCAATAAGTACGTAAGTATAGGCAAAAGAGATATTTTCAATAATAGCTAATGATAATAATCAATAAATAATCACAATGAAACGAAAAATGTCCTGAAGAAGTTACTCGAAATGACCGTCTCCTTGTTCCTTGAATGAGAGATTCAACGACCGGTAAATTGGAACTGCTAGATAGTATCCGAGGTGGCCAGGTATGACCCCCTCGATTTTTTTATGAGCCTATCTGAAAGGTAAGAGTCTCCCGCTAATTTGGACGATTAAAAATCAGAATATTATCATCAGTTGATATTAAAAATACCTTTTAATTATTGAGTAGGTATTTCTGAATTTTGACAATTTTTCCTATTCAAAGACCTCCAGAAGCTGTAAAAAACATCCTATTCTAGAAATGAAAACACAGTACTCCTAAGAATTTTATGGGCTTCAAAATGGTGTGTCACAAGTGCTATTCCGTCAATTGTCAAAAAATGACATCTGTCAAAAATAATTTGACATATCATCAATCGAAAGATTTTCTTCTTTTGATTTCAAAAATATATAATATGTTGGGTGTAAAACCCATAATAAAGGCGCTATAAGCTGGGGCCTAGAAAAAAAACGGACGGTATACAGGGTTAATAACCCCTGGGGGCTCCTTGATTTTCTTAAAGCTTCATGGTGAAGAGTTCGATCTAATTTTCAATGGTAGATCTGAATACAGTTTCTGATAAGCTTTCCAACGAGCCTCCACAAGCCATAGGGTGCTTTTAAAAAAAAATACTAAGGGTGACTGGGGTCAAGGGATTGACAGTACATCATGACACATGTCATGGAAAACGGCTTGCCCTTTTTAGAAATCGACCTGTTCGAGCGTTTTTTCTGAAAAAAAAAGTACAGCAGCCCCGCTACGAATTCGGCAAGCTCTCGAACGGCTCCTCCACCAATTGTACGGGTTTGTGGCTTACTCTCAGGGTCTCCGGGTTTCTAGCTTATCCCCGAATCGAAGTTTCCAGCTGAAATAATTTTCCATATTACCTTCCAAGTGGTTTAACCGTTGAGTGTTTAACATAATGTTATGTTGCAAGGATCTCGTGTGATTCCACTACAATCGAGAGCCAACGCGGTGACTCTGGATTGT
The DNA here is from genome assembly GCA_949128115.1 of Anaspis maculata. NCBI lineage: Eukaryota > Metazoa > Arthropoda > Insecta > Coleoptera > Scraptiidae > Anaspis > Anaspis maculata. The sequence goes on along the minus strand of OX421964.1, from coordinate 77,694,830 downwards.
TCGAACAAGCTGGAGATCTCAATGCGCAAGTTTGACAAAGATACATGATATGCACATTTGGCGGAGGTGCGACCTTTTCAGAACCTGCGAATCTGGTGGAGGTTTCAAGAGCCACGGCGTATGTTCTGGCGGTTAATGCTGGAATATTCCAGAGAACCGGTATTGATTTGACTTGTATTCAGTAGTACGCAGTAATAAACAGTTTGTGTTTAATCGTTCGTCTTTCAGTTGTAAAAGTACCTAATGCAATTTCGTAACAACAGGTATAGGATTCGTTGTATAGGTTCTAGTGTTCTCTGGGGATGTTTCAGTGATGTAGAAGGCTTTTGGTCTTTTTTCATCAACATATATTTTGACATCTATTCATTTGCTATAGTGATATTTTGACAGTTTCAATTGTTCCTTTTACATTTTAATGGATTTTAATGTATTTATTCACGGTATTTTTTAGCAACTTTTCAGATCGCTACTTTGATGATAGCCCAGTGATATTTAGACATACTTCAATTTTCCCTCATGACCTTTTTACAAGTGATTTGAAACGTCACTTTCATTACACAGGGTGGTTCATCCTAGCGTAATTATCCCATAACAGTCTTACCGTTCAAGATAGAGAAAAAGATGTAAGATAGAAGTTATATGGTTTGATGGAACCTATAACCTAAAATTATTTTCAGGTATACAAGTGACCCATTTTGACGGGATCAACGAAACGTCAATTTTTTCAAATGGAACACCGTATCTTTTTTGAATTTTCATGTTCAACTTTTTAACTGTCCTAAGCCTGGTTTTTTTGTTTTTCAATTGTGTGGCAGTGCTACCAACTAGAAATTAAAAACTGAAAAAAATCGCAATTTTCACAGTTTTCTTGAAAAAATCGTAGCGGCCTTGCTTTTCAAAACTTAGAGATAAAACTTGACATGGTTATAATCTAGTCAAAGACCAATATTCCAATGTCAAAAAATTGTGATTTCTTGATACAAGCCGTTCACAAAAAACACCAAACTTTATAATTTTCAAAGTATCATAACTCATTTTTTTCGATTGGCATGCCCCTTATTTTATAACGTTACCTGAAAGCTTTTTTATCCTCTTTCATTTTTACTAGGGGGTGCCGTACCCTTTAACTTCATTTTTCTGGAGATAATCGGAAATTTCCACAAAATTGTTTTTTTTTGTTTTTTTTTAAGATTGAGTAGGCCGTGATGAATGACAGACAAGCCAAATAGTAGGTACGCAATTCTCGGTTTGTCAGTCTGAATGTTGTCGCATAAAGAAAAATGACTTTACGCGAGAGGAAATGATTGATATGATATTCTGGTAATAATCCAGATATCCAGGATCCCCCTCTGTTTTCTTTTCATGTTGAAGCCATTTTTTTTTGTTGGAGAATATTTAGACTGACTGAATGACAGCTGCGTGCTATTTGGCTTGCCTGTCATTCATCACGGCCAACTCAATTTTTGAAAAAACCCAAAAAAATAGCAAATTTTTTTAAAATTTTCGATTATCTCGAAAAAAAATGGAGTTTATGGGTAGGATACCTCCAGTAAAAATGAAAGAGGATAAAAAAAGCTATCAATCAACGTTATAAAATTAAGGGCATGCCATTTGAAAAAAATGAGTTATGATACTGGGAGAATTATAAAGTTTGATGCTGTTTTGTGAACGCCCTGTAACAAAGAATCGCAATTTTTTCAACATTGGGATATTGATATTTGACTTGACTATCACCATGTGAAGTTTCATCTCTTAGTTTTGAGAAGCAAGGGGCCGCTACGATTTTTTTAGGAAAACTGTGAAAATGCGATTTATTTTAGTTTTTAATTTTTAGTTGGTAGCACTGCCACACAATTGAAGAACAAAAATACAGGCATAAGACAATTGAAAAAGTTGAACGTGAAAATGCAAAAAATATAGGGTTCCGTTTAAAAAAATTGACGTTTTGTCAATCCCGTCAAAATGGGACACACTGTATAGCTGAAAATAATTTTAGGTTATGGGTCTCATCAAACCATATAACTTTTTTCTTCTACATCTTTGTCTCTATCTTGAACGGTAAGACCGTTATGGGATGATTACGCTAGGATGGACCACTCTGTATTTAGTGACTTTTGACAGGTTTCAGTTGTTGTTAGCGACATTTTCATAGATTTAAGATCTAACTGGTTTTTGTATTGTCTGAGATGCTTCTTATGATTAAAAAAGTCATTTTGATGATTCTAGCGTCATTTTGACGGACTTCAGTTTTTCTCATTGAATTTTTCAGAAATTTTAGTATTGAATAATTCTAGTGACACTTTGACTGATTTAAATTATTTTCAGTATTATTTGAAGAAATTTTGGTGATTGTTCTTTCAGTGACATTTCAGTTTTTAGTGATTGAAATGCTTTTTTTCTTTGTGGAATTTTGTCAAACTTCAGAATTTCAGTGTTTCTGATTTCTTTCAATTCTGTGATGGATAAACTTCTTACAATCAAGAAATTCTTATTTATTCTCTTTTGATTTGGATTGCTATGACAAAAAATATGTTGTGGAATTTTCGAGGGAATTTTAGTGACATTACGATAGATTTCAAAATTTTTCAGTGACATTTTTATAGATATTTATCAAGATTTATGATTTGAGGGATTTTTTAGAGATTGAGAATGCTACTTCGATTATTTGAGTGGAATTTCGACCCATTTCAATGTCTCTAGTGACAATTCAATACATTTCAGTGTTTTCCAAAATGATCTTGAGTGATTTTGACTATTTTGATTGATTCACGTGACATTTCAGTAGATTGAATATTTTTAAATGACGTTTGAATGAATCTTAAAGGTGCTTCTAGTGATCATTAATGCTATTGTGATTATATACTGACATATTGACAAATTTTCGTTTCATCTAGTGACATTCATGGATTGTAAAGTTCTCTGAAGTGTTTTCAGTGATTGAAAAAGCCAATTTTATACATTTTAGTTACATTTTGGAATGTTTTGTTTTTCTTTGTGACATTTCAATAGACTTTAATCGCTTCGAGTTTTGTTTTGCGACTTAGATTGACATTCCGATCATTTTCAGTGACATTGAACATATTTTGATGTTCCTAGCGATCTTTTGATGAGCTCAGGGGTTTTGAGTCATATTTGACAGATTCAACTTTTTGTGACTTTCCAATAGTTTTTTGTTCTTTTTTTTTAATTAAAATCGTACAACTGGTACTAGTCCTATAAACTAACAAGCAGCTCAACTTTGATATGTTTACAATTTTGTTGTCTTAGGCGTTTTTGTGATTAAAAATGTCATTTAGATGTTTTTAAGTATTTTAACCGACATTTGAACAGATTAAAATTTTTCTCAGTGAAGCTTTTATAAATTTCAGTATTTCCTGAGGTGTTTTCGCTAATTCAAAGAGCTACTTCAATGAATTCTATTGACATTTTGACAAATCCTAATCATTGCTCAGTGATATTTCACTAGATTGATCACTATTTAGAAGTGTTATTGTTAATCAAGAGTAGATGCAAGAGAAGATCAGAATGCAATTCTGTTGGTTTTGGTGACATCAAGACAAATATGCAATTTTCCAAGTCGCATTTGCGTGATTTGAAACGCACCTACCCAACATAAATACAGGGTGTCTCAAAAGTATCGTATTCCAAGTCCAGCAGAGCGATAAACGGAATCTACTCAAGAACACGAGAAAAATATTCAAAAAAATTGGTGACGTTTATTTTTGAAGATCTGGGGGATCAGAGGGTGGGAATTCGCCCCTCTCTATTTTTGTGAGCTTGAGTGATTTTGGGGAACTGCTTGTATATTAGACTAATCAGTGAAAATTATCGACCACTTGGTGTGCACTGAGCTTCGGTTGAATATACAGGGTGATTCATCAATTTCAAAAATTTATCTTCCTTCAAAAACGCCACTGAAATGTTTTCTATGGAAACAAGAAGAGTCGAATCTTGTTCTAAATTATTTCAGGAACCAATGGAATGGTTTACAGACATAATTGTAGAAAACTGTATTTTTGTGATTTATGACTCACCCTGTATCTCAAACAAAAATTCAGTGCACACCCAATGGTTGATAATTTTGACTGTTTAGTCTATGTGTTCCTCAAAAACACTTCAAATAATGAAAATGGAGGAGGCAAAGTCTCACCCTTTGACCGATATCTTCTAAAATAAACGTCACGAATTTTGAATATTTTTTCGTGTTGTTGAGTAGATTCCACTTATCGCTCTGGACTCGCAATGCGATACTTCCGCGACACCCTGTATAATGTCTTTATCAATAATTACCTCGTCAAGTGATGCATATTTTCTTTCTTGCTTCGGGATCAACACCTTCGTCCGTGTGATGTGGTGCTGATGCTAGCTTTACAATTTTTTTTGTGATTTTGTGGGTGAGCGAAGTGACATAGTGACAGATTTCCATTCTTTCTGGTGACATTTCAATACATTTTGATTCTAGCTTATTATTTTTTGATGTGTTTTGGTGATTTTAAATGCTATTATGATCAATTTGAGTGACATTGCGGTAGATTTCTAAATTTTCCTGTGAAATCCTCGGTGAAATCCCTACCGATTCCAAGGTTTGTGGTTTGAGTAGGTAATTTTTTAGTGATTCAAAATACATTTTGACCAATTTGAGTGAATTTTGACACATTTCAATTATTCCCAGTGACATTTGAATGAATTTAAGTATTTTTTGAAATGGGTTTTTAGTGATTTTGATCATTTAGGTCAATTCAAGTGTCATTTTGGAAACATCCAATATTTCTAAACGACATTTGGAAGAAAATTTCAAAGGTGTTTTCATTGATCGATCACCAATGCTTTTTTGGTTACATTGACATTTTCAGAGATTTACTTTTTCTGTGACAATTTTGTGGATTTGGAGTTTTTCTGAGGGTTGTTTAGTGATCCAGAATGCTATTTTGATTTTTTTTAATGACATTATGACAGATTTTGTTTGTCTCTAGGGATATTCTGATAGATTAAAGCTCGAATTTAAGGATTTTTTGAAGAATTCTCAGTTATTTTGATAATTTTGACACATTCCCGGTTTTCTTAGTAATGTTTCAGAATATTAATGTTTTCTGTGTGTTCAGTGGTTTTCAATGTTATTTTAGCCAATTTCAGTGTTATTTCGACCATTTACCTTTTTTCTTGATGGAATGAAATCGATAAAAAAAAATTGAATTTTATATGATGTTTTTGGTGATTTGGAATGCAATTCTGAATAAAATCAGTGACATTTTGTTCTTTTAGTGTCATTTCAATAGGTTTCAATGGTTGTGGTTTATGGAATGGATTTAGCGATGTAAAATACGATTTTGATTTTCTTGTGATATCTTGATAGACTGTCCTGTCCGACTGGGGTCTTTTTAGTGATTTCATAATTATGCTATTTTGATTGACTTAAGTAACATTTCGGCAAATTTCAATTTTTTGAAGTGACATTTTTATAGATTCCAGGTTTTTCTGAGAGTTTATTATTGATATAAAATGTTTTTCCGATCCGTAAAGTGACATTGTGACAAATATAATAATTTTTCTCGGTAGATCTGAAAAAGTTGAGGGGTTTTTAGTGATTTAGTACGCTATGTTGGTCAGTTTCATCGACATTTTGACAGATTCAAATTGTGTTAAGTGAAATTTTCATTGAATATAGAAATCCGCCAACTAACTGATGTTTTAACAAACTTTAATAGTTTTAAGCATCATCCAGATTGGGTAAGTGGGTTATTGAAGATGTAAGTGCATCAATGCGATGACAGGCGGCTTGAAAATACTGTTTGCTGAGAAGAAACTGGAAAATATCAAAAAATATCTCTGGTATTTGAAAAATTTAGGTTTTTTTTATGAAAAATGTCATTCTGGTTCCGACATGATTACACAAGGTCGGACAAAATGCAAGTCGAATTTGAAATTGAGCTCTCACACAATAAAAACAAACTTGATCAATCGGCAAGACAAAATTTATTGATTAAAAGTTACAAATGTAAATAATATAAAAGTAAACAGTTGCAGGGTAATCAATTAAAAAAATATTTAAAAAATCTTATTCATACATATTAAAATCAATCATTGGTGGTGGTGGTGATGGTCAGGATCCGAATGAGGGTGTTGTTCGGTAGTCTCATCTTTCTCTTTTTCTTCTTCGGATTTACTTTCTTTGCTCTTGTTTTGATCGTTCTCCGGCGCCTCTTCCTCTTGCAGCAGTAACGCATCTGCTTCGGAATCATGTTCTCTCTCGCCGACTTCGTTTTCTTCCCCGTCGTCCTTCTTCTCCGGCTCTGCCGCTGCCACCTTCTTCTTAGCATCTTCCAGAATCGCCGATATTTCTTGCGACGTCTCGAGGACTTTCGCCTCAATCAGCTTGCTGATTTGCTCTTCAAAGCTGCCGGCTCCTTTTTCATTCAACAGCTCCAGATTCAACGGCCTGGCGTTTTCGCAGTTCGTGCAGGACATCCACCAGTAAAACGAGTCGGAAGTCAGCTTTGGAATGGCGGTCACACAATCACCTTCCATTTGGCAGACGTCTTTCGGCCTGGAGGACTTGTCTGTCGGCGTTTGCGTGCTAGTTTGCTTCACTAAGCCCTTTCTGCCGCAGGATATGAAGCGCAGGAAGTAAGAAAACGAAGTTCCCGTACACATGGTGGAAATTGGTTAATTGGAACTCGACGATTTGAAGGATAGAAACCAAACTGAACAAGAAGAACCGAAAAAGATTTTTCAATAGGTACCTCGCGATAAGCTTCTTTTGGTTATCTACACAGTTTTTCAAGTTCTTCTCACAGTTTCTTATTTTACACAAAAACTTGTTGATAACAATAAGCGTTTCGTACCATTCCAAACAGCTGAATCAAACCGTTCAGATTTTATTTATAACTATTTTATTGAAGAAGAATCGTCCAAATTGAATCGAAAATGGCCGACCCCAATTTGATAGCAATAGAAGCGGAATCAGAGGCAGAGTCTATATGGACCGAAAGCTGGGTAGACGGGCCGCCCTCGGGGCCGCCATCGCCCGGGTCATCTCCTTCGACTACTCCATCACTCTCAGCATCACCCACGCTCGAAGAATCCGATCCCAACGATGAAAAGGACGATTCAAAACCGGAACACACAGACAAAGACTGAGCACTTCACAAGTTAATTCCAATTGCATGTTCAATTAATTTTTTCAATAAATCATTATTGTCTTATCTTTATTGCTTGTTGGTTTCCATTAAATACGCCGGTTTTCTTGTTCGTTCCTAGTATCTACGTCAGGGAAGCGTATATAATTACATTTTTTATTGTCATTATACTTTCAAACTTTCTCACTCGTTCGTGTCTTGGGAATCAGTTATTTTCTTAACTTCAAGTGCAATTTTCCGCCAAGCTTGCACGAAATCAACGATGGAAAATCCGGAAGCAAATTTCACGAGTTCGGGAAATTTCGTGGAGAAACTGACGTTTTCCTGGTACGATTACATACTTTTTACGGTGGTGCTGGCGGCCAGTGCCGTGATTGGGATTTATTTCGGCTGTTTCGGAAGCAAGCAAAAATCAGCGGCCGAATACCTGATGGGCAGCAAGAAGCTGAAGGTGTTGCCAGTTGCGATTTCTTTGATTTCAAGGTTAGTTCTAGTTTCCGTGTTTTGCTGGGAAGTTTAAAGAAGCGACAAAAGCAGCACAAGAAGCGAGAGCTTCTAATTTCACAAAATTGTTACTTACTTTTTCTTATTTTGAAAATAGGTATTTCATACTGTAGAGCTTCTTCACGATACAGGCTAACTTCAATTTCGACACATTTCTGAGCTTAGAACCAGAAGAATATGCTGTTGAACTTTAATTTAGCAAAGTTTTACAGTGTCAGAACTTCAAAAGTTTGCACTTGACAACCTAATTGACCTCCAACTAGCGTTTTACGCTGTGTCAAGGTCGAGGTCAAGGTAGTACACGCTAACGTGTACGCAAAAAAAATTTAGGTGCACGCGAAACGTCATAGTGTGTATATGACGTCAGCTTTTAGCGTGCCCCAACTTATATTTTCAAGGTATACGCGAAATTATTGTGATGGCGTTTTGCGGGCGGGCTGTCATGTCAACAGCCAGCGGGTAGTAGATGCGGGAGTCTCGACGATCGGTACCTATGATGATGCAGTGTGGACAAACGTTCACGTCGTTTTCCAAGTTTGAGACAGCTCTTAAGGACGGTATTGAATTGGTAAAATAAGCGTTGCGAAATCAATCCTTCTGGGTTAGTTCCTTGACAGATTCTTACCATTTTGGTCTGTTTCGAAAGCTACAAGGATGTACTTTAGTTTGAGCCCATTGGCATTTCCAAGATTCAAAAATAATCTGGGCTATTTTACTTTTCTTGTGTTTTGGCGGGGCGGAGGGCGGAGAAGGAGTGAACTGGCGATGAAATATGCAAGGGCTTTTCTTGTGGAAAATAAGATTTCCATCAACACTTTCTCTGCAGGTCGGTACTTTTTTCCAAGTGCCATCGTCACGAGATAAAAGCGAAAAAAACTGATCCTCAAGTTCTTCTCGAGGTCACAACAGCCGAAGCTCACACCTGATTCTTGAGAATTTTTAGTATGTTAAACTACACATGGTTAACTGAGCTTATACAAAAATCCGGCAGGGTTTAATTTTTTTCCGCTATTTGCGATCTTAACATCTAAAATTCCTGGACTACTTCCGTGTATAACCAACGTTTCATAGCTTTCAAGAGCTGTGTGCTCAAAATTAGAAAACGACGTGAACGTTTGTCCACACTTCATCATCATAGGTACCGATCGTCGAGATTACCGCATTTACTACCAGCCCGCCCGCAAAACGCCATCACAATAATTTCGCGTGTACCTTAAAAATATAAGTTGGGGCACGCTTAAAGCTGACGTCATATATACACACTATGACGTTTCGCGTGCACCTAATTTTCAACTTTGCGTACACGTTAGCGTGTACCTAGACACAGCGTAGTTTTTAACTCCTATTCTGGTTAGATTGTTTTCTACCATCTTGCTAATGTGGAAGATCACAGACACACAGACACACACACTCACAGACAGACATCATTCTGAAAATGGTCCTAATCGTCTTGGGGAACCTCAAAACGGATATCCGCACAGTGGGTCAGAATTAACATTTTTTGGCCAAAATTCTGAAACTTATGGAATCGCTCCAAAATCAACTGTTGTTTAGGGGCAAAAATGGTGGAAAAAAATCCCACTCATGTTTAGGGGTGGGTTTCAGGGGGTGGAAATTGGAATTAATGGATAAAATTCTGAAACGTTGGCTTATGTTAAAACTTTACCTTCCAATTTGAGTAAAAATACTTGAAAAATTCCTAGTGATGTATAGGGGTGGATTTCAGAGGGTGAAAATTGAAATAAATAGGTAAAATTCTGAAACTTTTGATTAGGCTAGAATTTTACCTTCAAATTGAGGTGAAAATAGTTTGAAAAATCCTACTGATGTCTAGGGGTGGAATTCAGGGGGTGAAAAAAAAAAGATCAAATTCTGAAACTTTGAATTTAGTTTGAATGTCACCTCTCAATTCAAGGTAAAATAACTAAAAAAATCCTAATGTTGTTTAGGGGTAAATTGAGGGCATGTAAATTCAAATTAATGGATGAAACTCTGAAACTTTGGACTACTACATTCAAATTTCACTTCGCAAATTCAATGAAACATTAAAAAAAAATATCTCAATAATGAAAAGAGGTGAGTCATTTCAGGAGGTGGGAATAGGAATGATTTAATGGAATGTGGAAACTTTGGATACAAATAAAATTTCAGATAAAAAGGTAAACAATTCAATAATTGATCATTTTACAAAATCAATAATTCAGATCTTAAAATTAACTTTTATCATTTATCAATAGTCGCTTTCGTAGTCACTTTGTGCTTCACTCGAACTATGAGATGTATCTGATTCTTCAACATCAGGTGAGGTCTCCATTTTCATATCACCAGTCGAAGTACTAGGTATATCTGAGGGAGCAAGTAGTTGCAAGACTTCTGAAGAAAAGGCATTTCTTGTTCTTCTTGGAGGGGCTCGCAAACTAGTTATATAAGGATCAGATGAAACCAAAAGCAAACGCAACAAATCCTCATTGGTTACAGTTCTTGGAAACTTCCGTGTGTGTTCTCTTCTATAATGTTTGAGATCTTTGTTCCGTGACCCTTGCGCCTCCTCTGACAATTTTCCTATGGGCAAAATAGCGTTAGTGATGACTTCGGTTCCATGACATAGGACTTTATGAACGCTAGCTGGCATATAATTCCAAGGATATTCTTGGACGTATAACATGAAAGTTTCCTGACAATACGTTTCAAATGTAGCAGGATTAATTTTGAAGCCTGATGAAAGAGCTTGTAAAATAACCCCGAACCGCTTAAGCAAAACTACATTAAGGCCTGTTATCCTGGCCGAGTCCTCGTAATTCCTGAAAAACAGTCGAGCAGTGTTTCCATCATTCGAAGTGCCTGCTCCCCCTGGTTGAACTTGATCCACTAAAAGACCCATTTCTTCTCGGATTTTTTTTTGGATTTCCAATTTTCGGGTGTTTACTATTTCCGCATCTTCCTTTCTTGCTTGCCATTTTTTTATATCTAAACGATATGAAATGTGGAGGAGACATTCAAAAAAACGTATCCACGCATGCAATGTGGAAAGTCCAAACCTGTAAGTCGTTACATCCGACTTTTTCTTTGAAATTTTGTCTATTTGGTTCATTTCCTTTGGAGTGGCTCCACAAATGTAGCACTTTTGGGCAGAGATTGTGGATGTTGCAGCATTGCAAATTTTGCCATCAATCATGGTTAGTAGTAGTTCATGCCCGATTTTGATTTGTCTACCTTCACTGATGTTCACATTACTCTTTTCCAATCTTGAAATCTATTCTTCTACGTGGGCGATTTCTTCTTGCGACAAAGCAGTTGTTTCTTTGGCGAACAATATTTTTATGGGCCGACAGTATCTTACTGAAGACGGACATGAATTCTCCCAAATAACAGTGTCTTTAGATGAGGCTGTGTGTAATAATAAGGGAACGAAAGATATTATAAACATGTCCTTATCAATATTTTCATCCTCAAATTTCTGCTTATATTGACTGTGACCTGTGCTGTGCTGTGCTGTTTTGATTTCCAAATGGGGCTGTGGTCAAAACTAGTTCAGAAATGAGTTCTGTAGGTAGGGATTGAAGCACTTCTTCGTGAGATTTGATTATACGGGATACAGTGTGATTCAGAAGATCTTGTAATTCCACCTCCATCAAAGATTCCGAAACAGAAATTGAACCAGCTTTGGGGTAGCACTGCTCTTTAGCTTCACGTGATTTATGATAATTCGAGTATATATTGGCTCTTCTTAACTTAGATCCTTCTCTTATTTTCAAATATTGATTTTTTGTCATTTTTGTTTCTACAAACAGGGAGAGGGCTTCATCAGCTGTGTATGGAACAACGGATTGTTTTTTCTTCAGCCAAGCTTCTGCAATTTTGGAGGGTCGGGTGGGTGTTGTGTGCAATGCCTCCTTTATCAATTTTGCAGCATCTTTCTCTCCTGCAGATTTCAAACTTAATTGTACAGCCTGACTTAATTCTTCTCGTTCATGTACGTCGACAAGTTCTTTTGTTTTTCTCCTTTTTGACCTTTCGTTGCTTTCCTCGAAAGTCAGTTTCGGTCTACCGCTTCTGGAGGTCGATGGTTGATCAAGACCTGGCAGACTCTCAGCAGCAATTGGTGGAAATTTGAAATCTTCATTCAGCCACACCTCATTTTTTTGTAGAAATAGTCTTTCAGTTCTTTGGCTTCTTTGCCATCTTGTCGACAATTTATCGCAAAAATTGTACACAGTCTGTCGTACTTGAACTAAATATTCTTCGGAAAAGTATTCTGCTTTTAGTCCTGTTGACACCACACTTTGAACATGTTGACATTTCTCACTGGAACTTCCAGATTGTTCTCTTCAAATCTTGAATAAATCGAGGCGCTTGAGTTTGTAAAGTGGAAAACAAACTCCAGGATCTGGAAGAGAAACGCGAAAGATTAAGTATAATTATGTATCAACTACTAGTATTCTAATAGAATTAGCAAGAAAAGTTTTAAGAAAGGGTGGTAATTTTTTTTTACTAGGGGGTGATATTATATTTTGAGTGCAAATTTCTCTTTAAAATAGTGACTGGTGAATGATGTTGTGAATTGAATTCAATATCATTGCAATATCGATAATTAGATATTATTACTCCTAAGATTAGGTGCTTTTCACTTGTATCAACGTATTCAAAACGTCTTAACTCAAAAAAAGGCAGCTATAGGCAACTGAAATTCTCAGTAAATATAGTCAACACTTCACTCAATATCATAAAGAAAGTTATAGAACGAAAGCTTGCGGGAGTAAAGTGTTACAAAAATGTAAACTTTAAATTTGATCAAAATTCAGGCTAAAACCACTCTCTCGATATACTTAAGGCTATAACTAAGACACCAAATAGCACACAAAGTCAATTAACTGCTTAAAATAATGATTCGTCCAATTGAAGTCAGAAAAAAAACAAAAAATCACAGTCGTTAAAACACTGAACATTCACTGCACAACTTTACTCTTCGACACGTGTTTCCTTCTCGAGCTCTAGATCGCAAATAGGGCAGGTAAAAGAATCGGGGTCTTTTGTACCCTCAAGAATAATGGTTACCCTTCCCAGAATGCCCATTTATTTTCTATTTCTCAAAAGTTGGCAAAATTCGGGTCGATAGACTTTTGGCCAAAAAATGTTCATTCTGACCCACTGTGATCCGGTGGAATCTCAAAACTTTTTTTCTGCACGGCACGATTATAATACAGCGTGTTCAACAATGATTGTCCTTGCCGCCTTTTCGAAATTTGGCCCGCATTAGGCATGCCCCGCTTCAATGAAATCAATTTGGAATACCGTAGTAACAAGATTGATAGACGTCACGTCACACTGACTGATAAAAAATCTGAGGTTAACAGTGACGGCATTGATGGCTGATCCATTCCCGTTCCGTCAGGTTGCTTGTTCACGATTTACCAGCAGTCAGAGCCGTCACTGTTAACCTAAAATTTGATATCAGTCAGTGTGACGTGACGTCTATCAACTTCGTTACTACGGTATTGCAAAATGATTTCATTGAAGAAGCGCATGTCTAATGCGGGCCAAATTTTGAAAAGGCGGCAAGGACAATCATTGTTGAACACGCTGTACTTCCCATTCGGACCTTCCACGTCGGGAAAGTAAAACGCTGTTGAACTTGACACTCAAATTGGTATTTCTTCGAGGGCTGAAAAAATCAATTCGTTTTCTTTTTTCAGTCACGCTTCGGGAGTCACCCTTCTGGCCCTTCCGGCGGACATCTACAAGTTCGGCGGCAGTTTCTGGCTCCTCCTGCCGGCACTGGTGCTGGTCGGTCTGGCCACCCTCTACGTCTTCTTGCCGGTCTTCTACAAGCTCCAGATAACCACAACTTACGAGTACTTGGAACGGAGATTCGACACGAGAACCCGACTTTTGGCTTCTTTCTTATTCGTCCTCTCCCTGCTCCTGTATTTGCCCATAGTGATCTACATACCGGCACTGGCTTTCTCGTCTGGTGAGTTTTAAATTTATGGCCATACCTCGGACCACACGTTTCCTTTTTGTAAATTTCCTGTTATCTAATCGTCTTCCTCCTCTTGCCTCCGTACCTTCTTTATTCTCCCTCCTTTCCTCCTTCTTCTTATTGTCCTCTGCGCAAAGAACTGTGCAATAATTGTATAACTAGTTGCCTGCTCACTGGTTATTGCTTTTGTTCATATTTCCCCGTGCATTTCCCTTCTTCAACCGGTACAATTTACTTTCATAAATTTTTTATCTCATAATTACTTCTGTTTCTTGTTCACAGCCACCGGAATCAATGTTCACCTAGTCACAATCGTTGTCTCCGGTACTTGCATCTTCTATACGACCATAGGGGGTGCCAAGGCCGTCATTTGGACAGATACTCTACAATTTGTGATAACCATTGGATCTATACTGACGGTTTTCGTATTGGGTCTTGTATCGGCTGGAGGTTTTGGGAATGTCTGGAGCATAAACTCCAGAGGAGGACGCCTGGATATTTTCGAGTAATATTTCTAGTTTTCATTTAGTAGGTAGGTATTTTCATACCAGATAATCTCTGGTTATCCCTAAACCAGCCCTAAACTAGAAGGCAAACAACATTACTGTCTCAACAACTATCCAGTAACACCAGCAACCAGCATTAACAGACACCACTGTAACGATAGCTGCGTTCCTTTTATCATCTGAACTGAGAATTCTCACTTCAATTGCTAGTTGTGTCTCTCTCCCTCTCATGCAATTCTGGCTTTTTCTCTCTCTAACTGAGGTGAGATTATCTGAGATTTCGTGTAAAAGGAATGCAGCTATTGTCTCTGTGGTATTAATAGTGCGATTCTGTAAGATGTCAAAAATAACACTGGCTGTTGCCTAGGCACACTCAGAAAAATATTGAACTTCCCATTAACTAAATGTAGCAGTTCTTATCAACTGATTATCAATACTTTAAAAAACGGTTCGTACAACGGCTCTAAGACTAAGTGACAGCTTTACAAACTGTGAGAAATACTACTTCAAAATAGTTGAACTGTGCAGTGGCAGCCACCACTACATATGTTGTTAATAACATCTTCGTAGAAGTATTCACCGTCAAATATCTCCATAGTTATATGTCCTACGTTCAAATGGTAGAAATTACCACTACAGAAATGTTACCATCACTGCTACTGAAGTTACGCTCTGTTACACGGCTACGATCGGTAATAATCGAGTCGGTCAGCCAATGAGATTTCCGAATTGTGATCATGTGATTTGATTCGGGTTTTCGATGGGAAGCATCTCACCCCACGCGCCCAAGCCATACTTTTCTTGTCGGTGCTTGTTCTCCATTTTTCTTGCGGTTCCGGTGTGTGGTGTTTCTGTTTCTGCGAGGGCAATGGAAAAGTAGCTATACGCCTGGTATTCCACAAGGACTGAAATCAGTCTTCGAAGGTAAGTACTAAATTTTACATTGTAGTAAAGTAGCTACCTAGTTGCACTGTAGTGTAGTTGTGGTCGTAGATACGTAGGTAGTTTAGCTGCACGCATTTGCCATTCAGCCTCGACATGGTTTCTGTTGCCATCAATGGTTTGCATTTATCAGCTTTAGCGCTTTAGCTAGGCATTTGTTGTAAGTTGCTAGAGTATCCATGACTTAGGAGTTTCCGGTTTATTTTGAAATAAAAAGGTTAGGTTGTTAGCATAAGTTAATCTGAAACGGTTTATTTTATAGCAAATTTTCTGGATGACGGAGCTTTCTTTTTGACGGAAGAAGATTTGATGCAACTAGTGCCTCAAGAGGGCTAAGGGCTGATCTAAAGCTGAAGTGGAGAGAATTTGTATCAAACGTGAGTGAGGATTATCTTAGTTCGCAAAATTAAAACTATGAAGTCTCGGATGATACCAGAGTCCCTAAATACGGACCTTTATAACATAATTTTCTCCGAGGCTTCAAGCTATCATGTTATTTGTACTGATTAATTACTAAGTTACATAACATAACAAATTACTAAGTTTATTTTATGAAATCCGCAATCTAAAATTGAATGTAACCCCTTTCCATTTTTAATTTTCTTTGTAATCTGTATTTTTTAACGTTCTCCCATTTTTGTTTAGTTTTATGAAAATTTATCTATTCCTATGATGTCTTGTGATCTTCGTACGTATGTTAATTATTCAAATTTCATTGAATTTTAATCGTATGGTCCTTTTTTTTAAATTACATATTATTCTATTGAATTTCGATTCTTTTTATTTATTCCCAATATTACAAGCATATTTATAAATAATGAAACGTAACGGTTAATGTTATCGACCAGATATGTGATAGCAATCTTTCCGTAAGGTAGGTAAAACCATCTAATATGGTATATCTTATTACTATAATGCAGTATTCCTTAAAACTACGAAAACATTCTCTTGACGACAGGGAATGTTGAAATTTACTTTGCTGTAGTGGTAAAATCCTCTATACTGTAGTGGTAAAATCTACTACTCCATTCACTGTTAATATATACGAGAAGTAGTGTATTACGGAACTATATCACATTTACTATTTTGTAGTAGTATTATTACCACCATGTATAAGTTGGCGCCTATTTAACTGCTACAGCAAGTAGGACCAACGCTTTATCGCGTATTGCTTCCGCTTCTTTTTTCTCGGTGCAATAACAGCGTAACAGAGCGTTTATAGAATGTTATTTTTTAGAGAATCGGATCATTAGGCCTTCCAGGCGAAGTTTTCTACAGATTAAATTATGCGCTCTTAAGACATAGGTTTGAGGTCACCTGTATGCGTGCAATCAACAAAATTTTCATTCAAAGTAGCTTTGAAAGGGAAAAGTTGATCAATTGGAGCCACTTTGATTGATAGATTAATAACTAATGGATATTTTGTCAGCAAAACAAAGCTGAAGTCAAACAGCATGGAAGTTTTGTTGGCTGCATACCTGATACGAAAATAGAGTAGAGTTTCCTCCACGAGTGTCCTTGTAATTATTCATTTATTTTGCAGTTTCGACCCAGACCTCACGAAAAGAGATTCATTTTGGATAACCCTGCCGGGTCTGGCTGGACAATGGCTGTACATGGTGTGTCTCCGCCAGAATTGCGTACAGAAACTCCTTTCAGTGCCTTCTTTCGGAAAGGCAAAAATGTGAGTAAAGGCTCGCATTTCCATCCCATGATAAAGTTCCGAATAGGCCATTTGTCAAATCAACTCTCTCAACTCAACTGTAGGTACAGGGTGCGTCAAAAGTAAGGAATCGGAACACTACGTTTCCACCGTTGAAACACCCCAGTTCTCCTGCTTATACGCCTGGCAGGGTAGATAACCCATCATACTTCAATTGAATTCAACTTATTTCGATAAAATCACTTTACCGGCTTTTGGGAACGCTTGGCCGATAATCATCTACTATCAGGACGCCATCCTGTTGTGCTTCCTTCTTGTGGTTCGAGGATAGAGCTCTTGAAAGTGTTGATATCGACTTAATCACTAGTGTGAACACAATAAAACACAGAAATTATTGATAACATAAAATCAATATATTGGCTTCTATATACATGTCAGAGTGGCAGAATATGAGGGCTCGTTCCGAGGCTCGTTCCTATACCTAACATAGCTGAGTTTTTTTAAATTGTCCCTAAAATATGAGTTTCCCCTGATAATTATTTCAAAGCCACCACACATTAGTACTCCAACGAACACCCGATTCTACACCATGATTCTGTGCCTTGACCAACATTTAAACTTGTTTGGATAGCGTGGTCCGAAATTCTTACTGTGGGTTCATCAGATTCAACATTCATGTTAGTGTTAGAGCGAGGGGTCAACCACCAGTGGAAATCACTGTACATTTTCTTGGAAATACTATGGAAATACTTGGAAATAGATGGAAATACTATGGGAATACTTGGAAATACTTGGAAATACTTGGAAATAGTTACTTCGGAAATACTTGGAGATATTTTGGAGATATTGGAAATACTTGGCCATAACTGCCGAAATTTAATTCCTAGTGAAGCCTGTGACATCTAGAACAGGTCTCTACGTCGTTGTACTCATAAACTGCTGGTCAAATTAGTAGTCGGTTTCACAAAAATCGTCTGAATTTGAAGGCCAATAAGTTCTGTGTGCTCATAAGATGACTTTTAATTACGTTTCTTGAGTTGGTCACTTCGAATTTCCTCTTATACTTACATAGGTATATCCCATGAAAAGAAACATCAAGAAACTCAAGATGAAGTTTCTACAGGGTTATATGCAGGTGAATTTACTAGGTGACAACAAAACTCATTTTTGGAAAGAATAAAGGTAGAAAAGGTAAGATGAAATGTCAATTCGCATTGACTATTTCACCGAAAAAAAAGGTTATTCCCCCATAACTGATTTCCAAAAATAATCAGGGAAGTGAAAAATAGGGGGAAAAAGGGGAGACCCTATTACCTCCGCCCTTGGAAAGGTTTGATAAAATGCATTATTATACACAATACATATACATAATTATTATGGTAAACTTTGGTCCAAATTTGAACAAAATCGGTTGAACGGTTCGAAAGTTACGCAAAAAAACAATTTTCAAGTTCAACTTTGAAGGTCTATATTTCCGTTATTGTTCATTTTTGAACAGGGTGTTTTGGGAAAAGTCTATTTTTTTAAATTCTCTATCGATTGCCAAAGTTTCCGCCAGTACCGTGTACAAGTGACACCGTGTACAAGTGACACCGTGTACCACGGGACCCACCCTGTACAGGGTGTGTCCCAGAATAAGGGTTACAAAATTCACAGGGAGGTTGAGAATTCAAAAATAAGGAGATTTTTTCAAATAAATATATTATCGCAAACGTATTATTACGAGCGGCGATCCCGTGCACTCGGGTGAACAAGCGATCTTTCTGGATTCTTCCAACATTCGAGATGAATTGGTCGGACCTATACAGGGTGTTTCATGGTGAGATCGACATGGAGTAACGACAGGTAGTGTTTTTCAAGGCAAGTCAGTATCTAGCTTCGAAATTTGTCTAACGCTCTTCGTTTCGAAGTTACAGGGTGAATAATGTATTTTGTCGATTTTTTGATCGGCCATATCTATGGGACGAATTGATAGAAAAAGACAAAATTTGGCAGGTACGTTCTACTACTGACACTTGATGCATTGCACTATCGATCAATTCGAAAATGCCAGAGCCGGACTTATTTTTTTTCTTTCAAGTTTCTGTCAAAAATTTCACCCCGTATGCATATTTTTCAAAATTCAGTTTCACATTCGGAAACTACATGAAAAAGGCTTTGACTCAGGCTGATAAAAATTTTAAGCGCCATTAAACTGCGCCAAGGGAAAATTAATAACTTTAAATATTTCGTTTTTTATTCGTCATAACTTTCGAATGGAGCAATAGAATTTAGTGAGATTTGACAGGTATATTCTAGTGCTAACCCTTGATACACCGCATTATCGATCTATTTGTCAACTGCAAAAGCTGCAGGGTCGGACTGAAATCTTTTCCTCCCAAGTTTTCATCAAGAAGGACTCTGTATGCATTTGTTTCCAAAAATTTTCTCACACCAGCAAACTACATGAAAAGTGCTATGATTCTGGCTGATAAAATTGTTGGACGCAATTGAACTGAGGCAAGAAAAAAATAATGGCTTTAGGGATTTTTGGTACAAAAATGGTCTAGTTAGTCTCAATTTTCGAGTGAAATTTTTTTTTAATCCAAACTTTTAAACCGACATCGATGATATAATATCAAATAAATGCAAATCAAATTATTCAGCAAGGCGAGCGAGAATTAACGACCATGTTCAATGACATCTTTTGAAGATTGAGAATTACATAATAATTCGCGTAATGATTACTTTTTCTTGCCTAAGTTTATTTGCGTCAAACAATTTTATTAGCCAGAATCGTAGCATTTTTCATGTAGTTTGCTGTTCTGAAAAACTATTTGGAAAAAATCGCATACAGGGTGGCCTTTTTGATGAAAACTTTAGAGAGAAAAAATTTTTAGTCCGACCCTGCAGCTTTTGCAGTTAACAAATAGATCGATGATGCGATGTACCAAGGGTAAGCACTAGATTAAAACTGTCAAATTTCACTAGATTCTATTACTCCATTCGAGAGTTATGACGAATACAATTTTTATTAGGCGAAATATTCAAAGTCATCAATTTTTCCTTGGCACAGTTCAATGGCGCCAAAAATTTTGATCAGCCGGAATCGTAGCCTTTTCTCTCGCCTTTTCTTATGTAATTTCCAAATGTGAAACTGAATTTTTAAAAATATGCATACAGGTTGAAATCTTTGACAGAAACTTGAAAGAAAAAAAACAAAGTCCGGCCCTGGAATTTTCGAATTGATCGATAGTGCAATGTATCAAGTGTCGGTAGTAGAACGTACCTGCCAAATTTTGTCTCTTTCTATCAATTCGTCCCAAAGATATGGCCGATCAAAATATCGACAAAATACATGAATCACCCTGTAACTTAGAAACGAAGAGCGTGAGAAAAATTTCGAAGCTAGATACTGATTTGCATTGAAAAACGCTACCTGTCCTTACTCTATCTCGATCTCACCATGAAACACCCTGTATAAGGCATCAATTGTCGTCTCACGACCAGTATTGAATTGGAATGCGAAGTGGTAGCGAGCGGATAAAAGCGAAGTACTTGCAGTATAATTCTGAGTAGGTAACTGTTGACGTGTATTTATTGTAGTACGCAGAAATAAACAGTGTGTGTTTTGAAACGATCGTCTCAATTATATTCGAACCTGTACGCGAAATTCGTAACAGTATAATAACGGAGATACAGGCCTTCAAAGTTGTTTTTTTTAAACAGATTTTTTTGCATATCTTTGAACCGTTCAACCGATTCTATTCAAATTCAAATCAAAGTCTAGACTACTGAAATATGTCTCTATCTAACAATAATAACGCATTTCATCAAATATTTCCAAGGGCGAAGGTAATAGAGGATATTCTCCCGCTTTCTCCCTTATTTTTCAACACCCTAATTATTTCTGAGAATGGTTTCAATTTCCAATCTCTACGTTCAATTTAGAGAAAAAAGTTACTTCTGCAAAATTTTGATTAGAGGTTTCGCTTTCGAGATATTTGGGTTTGAAATTTTGAAGAACATCTCGAAATCGCCACTTTCAAAGGCCTGAAAATTAAAATCCAATAAAACTCGTGATTCCTCAACTGAAATGAGTTCTTTAGTTGTTTCAAGTCGATAAACCACCTTATATTTTTAGTTGAGAGACGAGGTGTTTTCAGGAAAAAACACTTTGGGCTCTGGAAAGTGGCGATTTTGAGATGTTTTCCAAAGTTTCAAACCCAAATATCTCGAAAATGGAGTCTGAAGTCAAAATTTTGTTATTATTGCTTTATTATTGTTCAATACAGTAAGTTTTGGTTTGAATTTGAATAAAATCGGTGGATTGTTTCAAAAGTTATGCAAAATGAACTGTTGAAAAAACCTTTGAAGGCCTGTATCTCCGTTACTATACGTTTGCGAGGGTATGTTTATCGCGAAAAGTCCCCTAATTTTTCAATTCTCTATCTCCCTGTGAATTTTGTAACTCCTATTCCGGGACACCTGTAGAAATCAGTGCCCTAAACGGTTTAGAAATTTCTTGGTTAGTAAAGTAAAGTAAAGTAAAGTATTTATTTATGCCTTATGAAAATATACAGATTTGAGAATCTACACATAAAATCGGCAAAGTCAGACAGTCACTTAACACAGTTTATATACATCTGGCAGACGGTACACATACAGCCACACACTGTGACAATAAGAATATACATATATACAAAAATATATTACAGAAAGAACTCGTCGAGTGTATAAAAGCATTTGGCAATTAAAAATTGCTTTATTTTTCTCACAAAAACACGATGTGTATCAGCGTCAGTGAAACATCCGTGAACCTTCAACGCGTGATTGTACACCCTGAGACTCATATATTGAAGACTGTGCTGTCCAATGACAAGTCTTGAGAATGGGACATCAAGCAGATTGCCATTTCTCGTGTTATGACCGTGAATATTCCGTCTCAAGGTGCATTTATCGATGTTCGCCCTAACATACATCAACAAGGAATACAAATACAGGGACGTCACCGTCATCACATTCAATTTAAGGAACAATGGTCTGCAGGATGATCTGTTTGAAGAACCCGTCATGCATCGAACAACCCTTTTCTGCGCCACGAGAACACGCTTCATATTTGCGGCACAACCCCAGTGCAGAATTCCGTAAGTGAGTCTGGACTGAAACATAGAAAAATATATGACCCTCAGCACACCCGAGGAGACTGTGCCCCTGATCGAGCGAATCAGGAACGTGCAACTACTGAGCTTCGAAACAAGATCCCCGATATGTGCATTCCATGTAAGTTTTTGATCAATATATAGTCCCAGAAATTTTGTAGAACTCACATTTTTAACTGATTTGCCCTCATTTCTCAGCAGAAGGCTGGAGTCAATTGTTGAGTTTTTAGTCGTTATTTTCATCACCACCGACTTTCCAATGTTCAGTCTGATCCCGTTATGCTCGCACCATCCTGCAACATAATCTATACATGACTGAGCAATCTTAGGTAGGTTCACTCTATCATCCGTTCCCACAACAACACTAGTATCATCAGCATATATGGTGAATTTTGCTCCTGGAATCTTGTTCGTTGGCAGGTCATTGATATAGCAGTTGAACAGAGTTGCCGAAATGCCCGAGCCTTGCGGGCTACCCCTGCTGATCACCCTACCCACCGATCTAATGCCATCAATAACAACGTGCTGTGTCCTATCTGATAAATATGATTCGATCCATTTATTGCTTGTGCCTCGAACTCCCATCCTATTGAGCTTATCCAAAAGCGTTCGACATGTCGAAGAATAGGCCCACAACAGCATCCCTGCCATTGACATGATCATGGACACAGGCCAGCGCACTCTCCAACGCCAGATGAGTCGAACGTTTAGATCTAAAACCGTATTGGTTATTTGAGAGAATGTTGTTTTCTTCGAGAAATGTATTCAATCTATTGTTAAAGCAGTGTTCGAATATTTTACCCACCTGGCACTGGAGAGCTACGGGCCTGTAGTTGTCAGCATGAAGGGTATTTCCCTTCTTCTTATACACCGGGATGATCTTAGATACTTTAAGAGAAGCTGGGTACGTACCCTCAGTGAAACTTCGGTTAATGATGTACGAAAGAACAGGTGAGATCAAATCTCTAACAGCCATAAGTATTGTTCCAGGTATCTCATCCATCCCAGCGGATCTCTTGTTACAGACTTTTGTAATTGTGAGTTCTATTTCTGTCGGATCGGAAGGATACAGAAAAAAAGTTTTATCATGGAAAGGAACGCCCGAAAACGAGTGCTTTGGAGAATCACAATTGTTGGACTGTGCAGCAAAATGTTCATTGAAAACATCTGTGATGCTCTGTAAGTCAAAAATTTTTTCGTTATTATGGAGAAGCTGTTTAGGTATGGATTCCGATGCGCTTCTGTTCTCGTTTATAACTTTCCAAGTTTCCCTACTCACGTTGTCAGCATCCAAAATTCTGTTGTTGTTGACGGTTGTTTTCGCAATTTTGATTTGTTTTCGATAATAGGCTTTTAAATTAACGTACTTTTGTTTGTAGTGTGGATTATCAATGCTACGACATACCGAGTGCATCTCCCTCAAAGTCGTAGACAAGTTCCGTATCTCAGGCGTGATCCACCGCTTGCTACTACTCCGCCCGCGATGCGTAAACCCAGTCAAGGGAAACCCAAGCTCAAAGGCACTTCTAAGCTCTGAATAACAGTTAAACAGAACATCTGCACCAAGGTCCCGCGACATCAAAACATTCCAATCAATGGCACCCAGTGCGCTTCGGAAGGCGGCGATATTAGACTCATTAAACAGCCTGTGGTGTCTCAAAATTGGTCCGCCGCCCCTAAAATCAGACTCAAGCGAAATTGTCAAAATCTGGTACTTATGGTCAGAGCTAATTGTGTCAAATACATCAGCGTGATATCTCCCCACATCGGTGAAAAGGTTATCAATACATGTACCGCTATGTGATGTAACTCGTGTGGGTGAATAAATTGTTTGTTTCAGATTGTATTCCTTGAACAAATTAACTACGTCGTTACTGTCATTACCATTGTTCAAAAAATTTGCATTGAAATCCCCACAAATAATATGGGAACTCTCCGGCTTATAGGTAGCATCAAGAATCTCAGAAATCCGGTTCACAAACGTTTCAAAGACACCAGTGGGAGATCTATATATCACTCCAACAATCAGCGAATTGTTGTTCATGAGGTTACACTGTATTAAACACATCTCGATGTCTTTTTCGATACTGACATTCTTTAATAAGACACAATTTATATTCAAAGTATTCTTTGCTAATATGCAAACACCGCCACCAGCAAAGCGAGATCTAGAAAATGCATTAAAAACTTTATAATTTCCTATACATAAATGTTTGACATCCGCGTTCATGTGGTGTTCAGATAAACACAAAATATCAACGTCGTGCTTGATCAATATTAGTTCCAATTCGTCTTTTTTACTTAAAAGACCACCCTGTAAGTTCAAGTGCATAACAACAAAGTGGTTAGTCAATTTAGAATTGCTATTGTGGTTAGATTCGGGCTGTTTAACTAGTTTTGATCCAGTGAGACCTTCTTCCTGTGAAAAAACCTGCTCAGACTTATTCCGGCTGGCCATACACTAGGATCACGCACTTTGTCAAGGTTCACATAATCCAAAGTGACCTTAAAGGATGCGTAAATTTCTGGATGTTTAGATTGAATGGCATCACACACAGCTTCAGGTGCCAGATTTTTCACAAATTCACATAATCTGTCAGCATTAGTATCTGGACTAAGGCGCGATACATGTAGATAAGCCTTCCTTGGAATCGATTGCAGACAGCAGCCCGCAGAACCATCCGGTTGACTCACTCCAAATATTCGCGCGTCCTTAGCAGCGGAAGGCCTGACCATAGGTTTGGTTTTCTCAACCGCCGTTATTTCACCGGCAGCCCCGACGTGTTTAGAAACCCTGCCCTGGCGTACCATCTCATCACCTGCGAATTTGGCGGTCGCTATAGGTACCTGCTTCCTTTGCGACCTGAAGTTTGGCTGTTGATGATTATGTTTTTGTTTGTCCTCTTGCCTGCGATTGTCGCTCGAGAAATCATAGGGAGCACAATCTCTTCTGTTTCTTGTGACTTTATCGGCGTTGACTTTTTCACTTGCTTTTCCCTGCACTTCTTGGAAGTTTGGTTTGGAAGTCTAACAATGAAGATATGGACAGGGAGCTGGTGCCCCAAAACTTACGTCATGAGGTACATGATTTCAACCCTGTAGGTCTAATGTTCGTTAATGAGGTTGTTAAAAATTTCTTTGTCTTACATGTCAGACCGGGGGCTTTAGGCTAGTATAGGCTTGTCAATTTTTGAAAAATGTCAAAAATCTACGTCATAAGGTACATGGATAAAACCAACGGGCTTTTATGTGGGAACATCCCCTTAATCAAAAATCGGGTCATAAGACAAAATTTTTGGGGGCTCTCGGTCCATAAGACAAGTTTGAAATTTTCAAAAAGGGCCAAAATTCACCTCCTTCTGGAGACTTCTCCTTTGACATAATTTTAGGAATGAAAAACAATTCCTACATAATTTTGCACGTAGGCTTCGAATCTGTCCACAAAATTTTTCAATTGTGAATCGGTTACAGGGTGCAACATCGAAAACTTTTTCTCAAATCGTACACTCTGTATTTTAACATAAGAATCGATTCAGTTTTTTGTCGTCATTACAAATATATATCACACTTGGTGGGTGAATCAACAAAACGCGTGTGAAAAAATTGATAAATTTTGGTCCTTTTTTGAAAATTTCAAACTTGTCTTATGAACCGAAAGCCCCCAAAATTTTTGTCTTACGACCAGATTTTCGACTGAGGGGATGTTCCCACATAAAATCCAGTTGGTTTCATTCATGTACCTTATGACGTAAATTTTTGGCCATTTTTTTGAAAACTGACAAGCTCATACCAGCCTAGAGCCCCCGGTCTGACATGTAAGACAAAGCAATTTTAACTACCTTATCAACGCACATTAGACCCACAGGGTTAAAATCATGTACCTTATGACGCAGTGGCGCAGCCAGGATTTAGCCATGGGGGGGGGCTAACGAAAGCGAGCGGAGCGAGCTGCGCCAAAGGCGAACCCCCCCTTCCGGAAAAAGGGCCTTGGTCATCCTAATTTTGAGTATAATTATTGTGGTGCCAATGTTACCTACCTTAAATTGAAGTAGGTGATAAATTCAGTATTCCCCGGGTTTGCGGGAAAATGACAGTAATAAATGGTAGTAATGACACTTGCAAACTGACAGCTGAGCTGCGCGCACGTAGAAACGTCATACACGATCGTTCGGCACATACCTACAAACGATACGGCCGAACGCAGCTGTTCACGAAATACGGTTTTTCGTGCTCTTGTTAGATCTATCGATAGTGACAGTCTGAACGATAATCGTTCGCTAACGAGTCGTTAGCTGGCAGTCTGAACGATAATCGTTCGCTAACGAGTCGTTTGTGAACGAGAAGTTACAAAATAAGCCTGATAGGTGGGTGAGTATACTTGCTTAAGGACGGAGTTATATCGGTAAAATAAGCGTTGTGGAATCATTAATCCCTGTAGGTTCATTCCTTGACAGAATCTTACCATTTGCTCTCTCTTGAAAGCTACAAGGATGCAGTTTGGTTTGAGCCCATTGGCATTTCCAAAATCGAAAAATATCTTTTTTTATTCTTGGATGAATAATTGATTTTTGGATTTTGGAAATGCCAATAGGCTCAAACCAAAGTGCATCCTAGTAGCTTTCGGGAGAAACCTAAATAGTGAGATTCTGTCAAGAAATAAACCCACAGAAATTGATTCCGCAACGCTTATCTTGCCAATTCAACTCCGTCCTTAAACCGGAAGAGTTTCTCTCTCCGCACCAATTGAAAAAAAATGTGCAATCCAATCGCAGTGCAACTCTTACACAGAGAGACTAATGATCTATTTTCTAAATGATAAAGAAGATAACAGTCAAACACAATAATTTTTTTATTTTGTTCAAAATTTTTCATTGCTTCGGTGAAAAAGCGAGACTGTCTGGGGGGGGGGGGGCTATAGCCCCCTAGCCCCCCCCCCTTGGCTGCGCCACTGTTATGACGTAAGTTTTGAGGCACCAGCTCCCTGTCCAATATGAATTTTGATGTTAAGTGATGTAGATTTGGCTCATCGGGACACGGGCTAATTCTAGTTGTGATTTTGAAAAATTAAAATTGTGCACGGTTCTTCCCACAACCACTTTGCAAATTGTGATAGGTACAAAGACTCAATTTGGTACACGTACCCAGACAGCACATAAACATTTTCAAAATGTTTGTGAAATATTAAAAGCCAAATATTATAATATTTATAAAATATTGGAATTCATTCAGTGAATATTGTATAAATATTTATTGAATGTTTTGATGTCCCGCTTTTTAATATTTGTACAATATTTGCCAAAAATATTTTGAAAACATTTAAAACCGGGTATTTTTAGAAATTGAAAAAAAATTTGTTTTTCCTCTTATCGGCCTTTTTTGGCCATAGGAGCTCGCCTTTATTTCATATACAATTGATTTAGCTGAAAAATTACCTTTCAAAGACGACACAACGCCCAGGCTACAGCAGGAATCGAACCCGCAATCTCCGCACCACAGTCAGATACTGACCACCTGTGCTACGGGGCCGTTGAGAAGATTCAGTGGTTCTGGGTAAACTACTATGTAAACACGCAGATGTCCGCTATATGAATTTTGCTAACTATATATCCGAAAGATTCAGCGGCTCATCCACTTTTAGGGATACTCGGCTACCGCCTCGTCCCTAAACACGCAGATTTATCCGCGTACTTGCTACATAAATTACCAATTGGTGTCGAAATAAATTAAAGTGACATATTTGTCGAAACAAATAAAACAACGGATGTATTTCACGACATTATGAATCATTTCAACCGTAACATAGAAAAAACCTATTGTAGGCCGTTAAAAAGGCAATTTTAGGACCGCAAACCGAGTTTTGCTAATTTAAGGCAAACTACACTTGAAGTCAAAGGGACGTGAAACGCTATCTCTTCAACACAACACACAACACAACTATATATTTCAAAGCTCCGTGCAAATGACCAAAACAAAAACCGGAAACCACATCGCTTAGAATACTGTAAATATTAGAGAAATTAGTTCACTAAATACCGAGCGTTCATAAATTAAATGGGTCAAGGGTGTCTGTGACTTTGAAAACATCTGTCGGAACTAGCATCGTTCAGTTGATGTTTGAAATTTTTTGGTTATCGTAATTTGTCAAACCAGTCGCAGTTTTCGGTTTCGGAACATTTTCAATGTGGTGATTGTGGTGTTCACGGCAGGGCAGAAAACCTACATGATCGAGGGGTATTTTCGAACTTGAAGTATTCTCGTGCACTTATGGCAGATCAGAAATCAATAATAAGGGACGTAACTTGTCAAAGTTTGACAAATTTATTACAAAAGGATTACGCTAGTTTCGACAGACGTTTTTGAATTCACAGGCACCCTTGACCCATTTAATTTATGAACTCTCGGTATTTTGATAATATTTATTGCTAAATATTCAATAAATGTTCAAAATATTTGCTGAATGTTGGTACAATATTTCACCTTAATATTTCGGTAATATTTGTGACGAATATTTTGTAAACATTTATAGAATGTTGTAAATATTCATCAATTACTACCAAATATTTTCAAAACATTTTGTGCTGTCTGGGTAGGTACCCCCCTTCAAATTAGGTACCTACGTGTACCAAATTTCAAACTTTGCCCCTGAAAGATAGGCAATCTGCGAACGGAAATACTTGGAAATAGTATGGAAATACCATGAAAATACCTGGAAATACTTGGAAATATACTGGAAATACTTGGGAATACTTGAGAATACAGTCAAAATACTGTCAAGTATTTAAAAAAATGGAAATCACTGTACAAATTTCCAGCAGGTGGTTGATCCCCCGTGTTAGAGGTTATGGTTAGAACAACAAAACTAACAGGACTTCTTTGTCTGATGGGGGCAAGGCCGGCGCTTGTGCAATTCCGTGGACTCCGTGAGATGATGCCTCCTAGTCAAGTGCTCCAGGCCTTCTGATCCAGTGCATCCCAACGACACCGCTCCTATTCCGTCTGTGGCAGGTCATTCCTGGGGGCGCAACCGGCAGCCTCTTGCCGAAAAACATGCTGTCGGGGGGTATCATAGCGCCACGAAGCTAGTTCTTCTGGGCCTCCACGCATTGTCAACGATTCGGGAGCGTCTACCACGACAGAAAGGGACGGCGGCGCTGAAACACACAAAACCAGATCAGAATATACAGAAACCAGTGACATCAAACGACTTAAAACTAAAACGGAGGCTCGACTTTATCTAATGAGAATATGTGATAAACATGAGGTGTTCCATTTAAAAGAAAAGAGCTGAGATACGTACCTAAATTAAATCTCATCCTGTACAATGCAAAATAGACTAGGCACAAAACCGAAAATGAGAGAGTTCAGCGGCATTTACTATTATTGTTTGACAACATAACATTATAGACTAATTCGACCTCGCTGAATATGAAAATCGTGGTTTCCACTTCGAAAACTTTACCGGAAGCTTCAAAATCCAAGATGGCGGACAGGGAGCAAGTAAACCGGAAATGTCTTGTTTCAGGGTTCTAGGAGTCCTAGGATTACAATTTGAGTGTCATTTTTTAGGTTTTTGAACTCCCCTGATCAATCGGAGTTGGTTTTAAATTCAAGCTATACATTTTCCATGGTAATTATTCTAGCACTATGATTTTACTAGGAACCAGAAACAGACAGATTTTTTTTTTGTTCAGTTCGATTCTCTTCACAATTTTCATGATTCCAAGTGTATTTGTTTGGACCAAGTGATACAAAACAACAGCAGTTACACTTTATCTGGATGAAATTATGAATATGTCAGAGGCAGTGTGAGTCAAAGAGCATGAAATTACCTATTTAGCCTAGTCAACGAGGAAAAAATAGCGAAAATAAATCGTGTACTTTTGAAAATTGGTGAGGATGATTTCGAAAGCTTGTTGATTATTGTGTAAAAAGTACTCATCGATATAGGAGGTGTAGAGTCGCCGCCATCTTGGATTATTGGTGTAATTGGGTATTTTTTTTCAATTATCTCGATAAATAGCAATCCCATCGGAAAACGGTTTGGTTCAAATGAAAGTCCATCAAATTTTCTACAAAAAAGATGCGTACCACTTTTACGTATCTGCCGTAGTTCCAGGGAAATTGGCCTGGGAGCGTCGGGTGTGAGTCGTAGGGGCGATATTCAATTTCTCACGGTGTCCATGAAAAATCACGCTAAACTGCAATGCGATGCTGTTTTGGCAATCTTCGTTGCTGTATAAATGACCAAGTCATCTTGTGGTTTATATCGGTTCAGAAACTACTCGAATTTATGCACCTTAGTTCTTCTGAGTAAGAGTAGATTCTCATGATTTATGACCCACCACCCTGTATAATGAATTTTTTGTTTCATGCACCTTGTTTTATGAATGGATCACTGATTATTTTCCCTAAACTTTGTTTCAAAATACCTTTAAGTAACCAAAATACTGGGGGCTAATTTTTTCCCGTTGACCCCCTTTCATATTTTTCAAAAAAAAATTCCTGTAATCTTATGCACTAACGAAGGTTACCAAAAGCAGTGTGGCGTGATTGAACCGCCTATAGAAATTGTCAATTAAAAAACAAGTTTTTTTTCAAGTTAACTTGTTCGAGCTTGTTTTTTTCCAAATTTACACATCAGATTCGAGTTCAGGAGATTGAATTTAGTCGGAAACGATACCAAACTTGTCGTGATCGGTTTTATATGGCCTGGAAAACAAATAGAGCTACCTAGCAGGGCTTCGCTTCCCCCCCTCCAACTTCCTTTCAACAATGATCAACAATTTTTGTGCCAAAATAGTATCAACATGATGTGATACATTGAATTACGACGTATTTGCATCCAATGGATTGAAGGATTTCATCTCCTTCACTTTGAGTTGCTTTTTCAACCCTCTTCTCCAATCACTCAGAACCCCGGGGTGCGATTTTTGCAGATTTTGAATAAGTAATAGGGCATTCAATTTTAAACAGAATACCAAATTTTTAGAACGCCCATGTTATTTCCGAGGTTGTGACGATTTTTTTACCCTCTTTCCCGTACTGATTTGACTGAGGTGCAAAAATTTGAATTTGGCGGGCTCCGCGTTTACTGGAAGTGGCCCGTCATCAGCTATATGCATCGTAAGACATTTTATGACCTACTTCTTTTCGTTTGAGACCAGTTCGGGCTCAATCTGATCATTTTTGCGGCCGTGGCGCGAATTACAGGCGAGTACTGCAATTTACAGCGACTCAAAACATTCGAAGACCTGGAGGACCATGAAGCACACGCGAGAAAGTCCGGGAAAATTTCTACTGAGTTCTCATGGTCTAAGGACTTACTTGACTGAAAATCAGCTTCGAGCGAATTTTATCTCGGTATTTATTATATAAAGTCTAGATTGACTGGGCTATACCATGAGCCCCCGCGGCG
This sequence comes from Anaspis maculata, assembly GCA_949128115.1. Lineage (NCBI taxonomy): Eukaryota > Metazoa > Arthropoda > Insecta > Coleoptera > Scraptiidae > Anaspis > Anaspis maculata. The sequence continues at coordinate 77,663,543 of OX421964.1, read as the reverse complement.
CATGTATGACTTGCCTGTTGATGGAAAAATTTATAACTCCTTAACTGTGAGTTTTGGAGCAACCAAACTTTCCCGAAATATTTTTGAAAGTTTTCTCCACACATGATCCCGCACATATATAGACTTATTTTGGAAAACTGATGTAGTTCCCCATAGGTCGAAGTTTTTGTGTCAAATTTTTGTACTTCTTGGGTTTCTAATGATTTGGAAAGACAACTATGAACATTTGAAAAATGAAAACTGTTCTGAACGCTTGAAAAATGACCCAGCATTAGAACTATGTAAAAAAATTTGCCGTATTCACTATGGTTTTCGATTTCTAGCTGGTTGAACGCAAAAAATTGGAAAAACTTGAAATTGAAAAAATTGTCGAAAATAGGGGCTCCGCCCCAGAAGGCACCATTTTTCGTTCTGGAAACCGGGATTTTCGGATCCAGCGGGGTCGAATTAGTCAGAAAGTTTTTTCGCCAACCGGTAACCTTTCCATGCCGCTGAACACAGTTTAGAGAGCACTTTTGAAAAATTGAGCCTAGACTAAAATATTATTCATATATTATAAACTCCACTATTTTCCAAAAGCCGTGGAAATGGGGTCTTCCATCTATGTATGTTTCGAGGCATGTTCCTTCGATCAAACAAACGATTCTCGGGAATAAATCTTTATCAATCTCTTGTAGCTCCCTGGTTTGCTTCGTCCTCGGCTTGATGACCGTCAACGCCTTCTGCATCACGACCGGAATGCTCATCTACGCCAGATACGCCGACTGCGACCCCTTCGCCCGAAAAGCAATCACCAGAAACGACGAGCTCCTACCGCACTACGTCATGGACGTCGGCTCGCAGATCCCCGGACTGTCCGGCCTCTTCATCGCCGGCATCTTCTGCGCCGCCCTCAGCACGCTGTCCGTGTGCCTGAACAGCGCCGCCGGTGCCATTTACGAAGACTTTGTCAAGAAATTCATCCGTCAAACGCCCGGCGTCAACAGACGGGGGGCCGCTGCTTGGTGGTCGGAGCCCGACAAGATCCTGAAAGCGATCGTCGTTGTTTTCGGGACCGCTTGCACGGCCATGATACTCGTCATCGAACATCTGGGAGGAATGCTGCCGTTGACGGTGGCCCTGCTGGGGGCCGTGGCCGGGCCTCTGGTGGCGATGTTCGCTCTGGCGGTGCTGTTTCCGAGGGCGACCGGCAGAGGAGCTTTTTACGGCGGGCTGATCGGAATCGTTTTCATATCCTGGATCGTGGTGACGGCCGCGTATTACCAGTTCCAGGGCGTGGTCCTGTACGAACCCAAGGTCACGTCCGTCGATGGTTGCAGCAACGGGACTATCGTTAAGGAATTCATCGTGACCTTGAAACCTGAGTGAGTTGGGAAACCTAGTTGAGTAATCACAAAGGAGCAATTTGAATTTGTCAACTTGGCCTCCAGTTTGCCAAAATTCTCAATTTTATACCAGTCTTTATTCCATAATCCTAGCGAGCATGACAGTGATTTTTTTACTTTCCCGACCTCCCACCAACATGGAAGGGGAAGTATTGTAATCGTGCAGAAAAAAAGTTAATGAGATTTCACCGGATATATTCGTTTTGAGGTCCCCCAAGACGATTACGACCATTTTCAGAATGATATCTGTCTGTGTGCCTGTCTGTGTGTCTGTCGGTCTGTCTGTGATCTTCCACGATAACTGCCAAACCGTTGACCGGATCGACTTGAAATTAGATAAGCGGACATGGTTTTTCTCTACAAAGAGCCCATTAGTTTTTAACTGTCATCTGTGGAACGAAAGTGTCGCTGTCAATAAATGCAGAAGATACATATATCTCACGGAACTTGACTTGCAATATGTCATTTGAAAACTCTATTCAGAACAGTTAAAGGTATCGCCTCATCTGTCACCTGTCAAATAATAAAAAATGTCAAAGTTCAAAACTTTACCAGTTGATAAATAAGTGAAAATCCATTGGTCTTGTAGTGGTGTTGTGTAAAGTAGAACGTATATATTGAAATAATCTTGAATCTACACCACAATTTTTCTATTTTTATTTTGCCAGCCGGTTTCGCCTTTCGGCTTCGTCAGGGCTCTGTAATTAGTTGTATGAAATAAATTGATATAAAATTTGATTAAAGCTTACTGTATAATATTTAAAATATTTTCTTTTTTGGAGAAATTTGTAAAAATTTTGACGTTCGTCAAAAATTAATTCAATTGACATAAGTAATAATTGATTTAATTGACATGAAAAACAATTGGTTCAAGATAACATGATAACAGTTTATTATAAATTTAAATTTTGAAAATAGAAGATTTGAAAAAGGTCGATTATTATTGATTAAGGTACATGTATTCAGCATCTAGTAGAATTTTAATTGTCTTGGCCCCTTCTAAATCTCCAGTTTGCTCATTTAGGTATTGGTAATTTCGATAATGTTTTAATTTTAAAATCTCTAGTGATTCAAAAAGTATTCTTTGGTTATATTTTGTTGTTTGGTGTAAACATTTAACATCTGTATTTGGATCAGATTTATGTTTCACTAAAATAATATGATTTGCAAAATTTGATTTACTAACAATGAGACCAATTGATTTAGATTTGATAGAGGATTTGATTATATCTCTGTTATGTTTTCCTATTCGTGTGGAAAATTTTCTACCTGTATGACCTATATACTTTGCATGGCATGTCTGACAATTCAATTCATAAACACCAGATCTATCTTCAATTGGTAAAAAATCTTTTGATTTACTTAAAATTTGTTTTCAATTTGAATTGGTTTTGGAAGAAATTGAAATATGTGGGTTGCTTTTTTGAAATATATTAGCTCTTTTGTAAGAGGTTGATCCTTGAAATGTTGAGCATTTGTATGTTTTATTTGGTTTCATTATAATTTGTTTACTTGTGTGTTTTGAAAAGAATTTGTTGAAAATTTTATCCATAAAATAATTGGTATAACCATTATCTAGGCCTATTTGTTTTATTATTTTATATTCTTCTTTGAAATTATTTTCTGAAAGGGGTATTGTGAAAAGTCTATTAAAATAAGTGTTGAAAGCTGCCGTTTTTGATGAATTTGGACCGAAAGAAGTTGATGGGATTATAAGATTTGTAGTTGTCTTTTTTCTATAGATGTTGAATTCAAGTTTTTCTTTGGTCCTTGTTATGTTAAGATCTAAGTACGTATTTCCACACGAATGGGAGAACATAACAGAGATATAATCAAATCTAAATCAATTGATCTCATTGGTAGTAAATCACATTTTTTCAGATGTTAAATTTTTACACCAAACAACAAAATATAACCAAAGAATACTTTTTGAATCACTGAAGATTTCAAAATTAAAACATTAACGAAAATACCAATACTTAAATGAGCAAACTGAAAATTTAGAAGGAGCCAAAACAATTAAAATTTTACTAGATGCTGAATACATCTACCTTAATCAATAATAATCAACCTTTTTCAAATCTTCTATTCTCAAAATTTAAATTTATAATAAACTGTTATCATGTTATCTTGAACCAACTGTTTTTCATGTCAATTAAATCAATTATTACTTATGTCAATTGAATTAATTTTTGACGAATGTCAAAATTTTACAAATATCTCCAAAAAAGAAAATATTTTAAATATTATACAGTAAGCTTTGTATCAAATTTTATATCAATCTATATCATACAACTAATTACAGAACCCTGACGATGCCGAAAGGCGAAACCGGTTGGTAAAAGAAAAATAGAAAAATTGTGGTGTAGTTTCAAAATTATTTCAATATATACGTTCTACTTTACCAGTTGATTATTCAAAATCTGTCCAATGGATTGGAATAAATTGGAACCAGATTTGGCAGGAAGCAAGACAACAGAAGAGTCAAATTATGGCCGCAGTTGTAGTTTTCCACCATTTTCCAGTCGGGCGTAATGAATTTTCAAAATTTCTCTTGGCCGTTGCCACCCGAGAGGGGCTCTCGCCGGTGTTTTGACCAGAACGACTCGCTTTTGTGGCAGGGCTCTACTCAAAAATTCATTCATGCTCGGGGATCGATTTTTTTTTGAAAAATTCCAGCTGATATCGAAAGTAGATTGGATTGGGCGTCATGTAGGCCCATTTTCAAAATTGACACGGTTCCAGTTTTCCGACGGTAATTTTTTCAAAATGAAATTTGCACATTCCGTGAATTTGAAAAAAACGCAGTGCAAACTTCTACGTGCGGTAGACCCACGAACTGGTAGACTCCTCGAAATATTAATTTTAGGTGCAAACATGCTGCAAATGAAAGTTAGAGAAATGATTGAGCTAGTTTTTGGAGGGAAAATTTTCGAAATCGGACCAATGGTTGCCGAGTTTTCCTCTCTGGAAAAAACTGCAAATTTTCCAACTTTTTATTCTGTGGACCGATTTTAACCATTTTTTTTAAACAAGAGTCAACTGGTTCTTGAACATTTTCCAACAATTTTTACAAATTTCCCTGGAATTTTCCGGTTGAAAATAATTTTTTCCAAATTATTTTCAATCTTTTTCTGTAATTCCAACTTCCCACCTAAAGGGACGTTTCGAACAAAAATTTACATAGATTCCTGGATACTAGTCGGGAAAGTTTTGGGGTGGCACAACCGATTGTTTTATTGAAACTCTGGGTCTGGACAAGTAAAAAGTCGACGTCATTCGAACAACTGAAATAGTTATTGATATAAATAAGGCAGGAAAGTGAATCTCTACAGGGCTAGTAGGCATAGGTATTCAAGGACGAGCGTAAGCTCGAGCGTAAGCGAAGCCTGGAAGCCTAACATGCCCTTTGAAGACACTTCCCTGGCGTATTATGTACAACGTTTTACCCGAAACCACCTCAATAAACCACAAAGAAAGAAATTGGTACCAGAATTCTGAAATTGTCATTCTGGCACAATTTGGCAAATATCACGTTGCTGGGTCCGGTTTCCAACAGTTTCAGCAAACAAAACGTTTTTGACGCAGGAAAGTACCTAAGATTTTCCTGCCTAGGCATCTGAAGACTTCACCTGCCTAGGCAGGGAAGAACTTTATCTGTATAGGCAGGGAAGAACTTTATCTGTATAGGCAGGGAAAAACTTTACCTGCCTAGGCAAGGGAATCTCACTTTCCTCGTCAAAAGACGCTTGTAATGGACACTTTACCTGTCAGTTTCGGGTGAAATATATTCCGTTTAAAAACCACCACAAGACAAAAAGCGGATTCTGGTAGTGTACTATAGTATGTTCACTTGTACCGTAATTCTAGTCGGCTGTGAGATTTTGTTTTCAAGTTTCCAAATCTGAAATATAGAAAATCCCCAAAACTTTTGCGGTTGGCTACTCTGGCTTCATTTGGCACAAAAATTTACGAAGAGACACAAAGTCGTTCGGACCACTTTTGGAACACATTCTTCACGCATTTTCTCTGCAGATAAACGGAAAATTTTTGCGGGACGTGATGTCTGGCGCTTTTTTCCAGTTTATTGGAAAATGTAGTGATTTTTCGACCTGTTGTCAATTTTCGCCAATGAACAAATTGATCAAAGCAGCTTTGACATTTGACAGGTGTCAAAAATATTTCTAACCTCTCGAAGCCGGTTCAACTTTACGTGATTTAAACTGAAAATATACTAGTCCTTCGTCCAAAAAAAAAGGGTCCCATGGAATCATCAATCCTTTCCTCTCTTCCAGTCGGAGAGACACGCCGAATCATGAAGAACTATTGGCAAGACAAGGAACTTCGCAGCAGGCCTGCTGTTGCAGCAGGATTTACGTGTAAAATATTTATTGAACTGAATTTCAAAAAACCCAGCTGCTTAAAGTTGCGTGGACCGAAATTCATGTGAGTACCTTCAGTTTTCAATTTGCTTTCGTTTTGAACCTTGGCGGAACGAGTTTTTGTCGGCCTTAAATGGCCGCCGTCAAGATGACTTAAATTGAAGGCGGCCCCATAGGGTTCTGGTGTCTAAATGACGGTAATACAGCTCTGCGCCCCTCTAGTCGCGTTTCCACGTATGACAAGGTCAGCTTTCCAAGATTTTAATATCAATTTGATAAGAAATATAATTTCACTTCTGGAGAAGTCAGTTTCACAGCAGGTAAAAAGGCGGCAAGCCTACAATGCTAAAGTAGAAAATTTGCCCAGCCAACTAGAGTCACAGTACAAGTGAACCTACTATAGTGTCAAAGATGTTTATTGTTTATGTGAAAATGAAGTGAAAGAGGGCAGTATGAATATGGATACCCTTATAAAAATATGTGGAGTAATATGCCGTCGGTGTAACATACAGTGTGATCCAAACCATTCCGCATTGGGGTAGCCTGTGCTCTGACGGAAATCAGCTCAACATTCCGGAATTTGACCAGGTCACAGCCTACTCCAATTCGGAATGGTTTGGATCACACGGTATCTATCGACGTCTCAATGCTTGTCTGTGGTCTCAACCTCGGTCTTAATTTTCATTATCAATTTTCAGGAGGACGACGCCTTCTTTCATCAAACCAAACAAGATTTTCGTCCTGTTCAGGATATCGTTTTACTTGTATTGTCCGTTGGCCTTCTTCGTGTCGCTGATTTGCGGCCTGGTCATCAGTTTTTTCGACAAGGAAAAAGCGTGTCCGATCCACAAGGACTTGCTCAGTCCCGTCATCTATCCGTTACTGAAGAAAACTAACGACGAGGATGACGTGCGATACTACGGGGTTAGAGAGGCGGCCAATAAAGTTGAAAACAGTAAATAATTTTCGAATTTTTATTCCATATTTTACTCATAAACTTGATAACTGAGCTTTTTTGGAACCTTTTTACAGGAATATTGTTGCACCTACCTAGTAAAACTGTTCGAATTCAAACATCAGTATTATGGGTTGCATACGCATCTCAGGTACTTATTAGATAAATCCAGAAAGGATAAATAAGTAGATAGGTAGCCACATGCACAGTTTTCAAAACTATGAATAAGTGTTTTTACAGGTACTAATATCTACGAGTGATGAGTATATGTATTTCAACAATTAATATTTCAGTAGCAATTTACAAGTTATAGCTAGATCAAATGATACATAATTTCCATTATGTTGACAAAAGAGTTGATAAGCCAAGGGAAGTTGAAGAGCTGCCTGGAACATGATTTAAAAAAAAATACTTCCTCAGTAAGAAACCGAGCACTATTATTATTATAATCACTTAATTACATATCCACTTATGATTGGTAGGTATAATTCACCAGTCGATATTATTGAAATTTGATCAGTTTGTAGATTAAAAAAAAAGCGATTTCAGCAAAATTAACCAAGCTCATGCCAATGAACAGCGCGAAAACTCCACCAAAACCACCTGTAAATTAGTAACATGAGGTGCTTTCCTTTTGCAACCTAAACTAAGTATTCTGACCTAAGTTGTTAGTGGTGTCTCACTTTCGCGCATACGATTTCTCGCTTTTTATCTGTTTAACTTAGATCAGATCAGTGAGTTTAGGGTTAAAAGGAAAGCACCTATTATTGTTAGGGCAATTAAGGCCATCGTTAGTGAAACGCAACCAAACACGTTTTTAGTTTGAAGAGATGGACAATCTGCCCCTGGTATTTATGAAACCAACAATACACCGCACCCTATCATCTCCAGTGCCGTACAATAAAACTGAAAAAGGTAAATTTTCATCATCGTACTACGAAGCGGCTGACATATTATTTATTATAATAAAATTTGGATCAACTACGTTATAGTATCACAAAGTTGAGTGGGGAGGGGGACTTATATACGACTGGGTTACCATCTTTAAACCACAAGAAAAGAGTACAGTGTGAGCGAAGCGAGCAAAATAGCGCCGCAGGCGAAAATTTTTCGGAAAAAGGGGCGTGTTCAGTTAGTTTTGAATACGATGAAGACTTGAGGCGGATTCCCACTTGAAGATATTCGCAAAAAAATTCGGTGACACTCGTCAAATTCGAATTTTTAAAGGATTTACTGACTCTTCAAATTTGACAATTGATAATCAAACTCTTGCGATATTTCCACATGAGAATCCACCGTTTCGCATGTATTGCATATTGTATAATAATTATGCATGATGTCGTCCCAATGTAGAACACAACGGAAAAGTGAAATATAAACAAAAATATAGTTGATAGAAATTCGAAAATTCCTCATATTTTTGGATTTTGGCCGCATGCGTGATTGCGTGCGAACGTGACAATAGGTACAGGGAGCTTTGGTTAGTGGTTACATCACTGACAGTATTGACACAGATATCCTCGCAGATATCAATATCACCAAATCCCTGATCACCAATATCGCACTGCACAGTAGTCACAGTCACAGCACTGGACTGAGATTATTGGCCCAAGAATATACCTAATTTGTGGGGTCATTGATTATTCAATATTGTATGGTCTATAGCAATGGAAGAAAAAATGGGAAAAATTCGTCCGGATAAACTAAAAAGAGTACATTTGGCTTCAAAATGGGAAAAGTGAGAGTACGCTACTCTTTTACCTCAAAAAGAGTACCTGTACTCTTTAAAGAGTACGTTTGGTAACCCTAAATACGAGTTACTATCACGTAGTAAACTTTAGTACAACTTACTATCACGTAGTAAAGTGGAGAGGGAGTTTACTACGAGATAGTAACACGATATTAAATCGGTAGGGGACTTAAGTACGAGTTACTATCACGTAGTAAACTTCAGTACGACTTACTATCACGTAGTAAAGTGGAGAGGGAGTTCACTACGAGATAGTAACACGAAATTAAATCGGGAGGGGACTTAAGTACGAGTTACTATCAACTTTAGTACGACTTACTATCACGTACTAAACTTTAGTACGACTTACTATCACGAAGTTAAGTGAAGAGGGAGTTTACTACGTGATAGTAACTCGATCGTACTAAAGTCCCCTCCCCATTTAATTTCGTGTTACTATCTCGTAGTAAACTCCCTCTCCAGTTTACTTCCTGATAGTAAGTCGTAATAAAGTTTACTTCGTGATAGTAAGTCGTACCAAAGTTTTAGGTGGAAAAGTAGGACGAAATGGTGTCCTACTTGATGACTAAGTTGGACAGAGGACAACTGATGCTAAAGTAGGAATGTCCTACCGAAAGTAGGACGGTTGGCAACCCTAACTAAAGTCCCCTCCCGATTTAATTTCGTGCTACTATCTCGTAGTAAACTCCCTCTCCACTTTACAACGTGATAGTAATTCGTACTAAAGTCCCCCTCCCCACTTAACTTTGTGATACTATCACGTAGCCAATCCAAATTTCATTATAATAAATAATATGTCCCTTCAGCCGCTTCGTAATATAAATTTTCCGTCAAGTCGCCTAGTGTTTCCTGGAAATCTTGTGAGCAAATATGGCTATAGCGCGACCAGACCATAGCCTACTACGATGAAGTGAAATTTACTTAAAGGCTCTATATTTGTATCGTGGGTGAAATTACGCAGGCATTCTATAAACATCTGAATTCAATGACGTCAAGATTAGAGAATGCGGACTTGGTCGGCTTTGTCCCCTCGCTAGGCACGGCCCTCATCCCCTAGCACTCTCAAGTTGACATTTTTGTGTCAATAGAAAAAAAAATAAGTAGGTACATTAAAGAAGACACTGGGATCACTGGATGTGAATATTGGTTACGTTTCACTGATGATAGGTCGCTTTTCGGAAGAAAAAGATTTTAATTTACTTAGCATTTCGAACCAAGTCAAGAAAACATCTTGTTTATACAGCATGGAGTAGATGTGTTCGAAATATATGTGGACGACGCTTAGACGAGATTCAGTACCATTGTTGACATCATCACGTCTGAAAATTACGAAATGCATATGGCATACCGGCATACATCAGGGTATAGCATAGATGTCCCAAAACTGATGGTGGAAAAAGTAACCTTGGAGTCCTTGGTGTTCACTTTTGAAAATTCGTTTTCTTTACGACCATTCCTCCGAACCACTGGTTGGACTTTAGCGAAATTCGACTTGAGTATAAGTAGGTATAACTACTCCAAACAAATTTCTCGCAACTTCCAGCAAAATACCTTGACTCATTTTAAAATTATTTATTCATTAAACACCTCTTGCAGAACCAATCGCAAAATTGGAATTTCAAGAGCTGTATCGCTGTTATCTATTATTACCTACTATTATTATTATCTGCTATCTATTATTTTAAATTGAACATAATTTTTCGAAGCCAACTTCACAGGCAGCCATATGGCATGAAATGAAGGATATCTACGGTTATTTTCCCCGCCATCAATTCTGGGACACCTGTGTTATTATAAGTCTTGCGTAAAGTCGGATCAAGTTTATACTGTTTCGAGTGTCTGTAACCTGGCAAAGGCCAATCGAGAAGGTGGCTGCCTAGTTCCTGCGGCGGTAATTCAAATCAAAGTCATTTTTTATGTTTTGACGTTTGAATATGACGTTGCACTGCCACTTTTACACACCGAGGGCGCCACGACCGTTGGGGGCAAATTCGACGATTTTGACGGCGTTGACGCTTCAGCGACCGACGTCCGTCATTTTATGTCTTGATTTGAAATTTGGATAACCTCTGTTTCTTGCTTGACGTCTCCAGTCACTGTCAGTTACTGGTCAAACTACTCAAACTCCCCTGTTTTTAGCGTCGTTACGGCCGCTTTATCGAAGTAGACGCCCCCTACAGTAGTGGCGACCTCACGTTGAGTTTTTCAATTGCAAGGCCCCATTTTGCCGAAGAAGTGAAGTGGCAGCAATGTCACAATCACCCATTTATCATGTGGGAAAGTCACTGCAACCACCGGAACCGTTTTTATAACGGGCAAAGCATTTTGTTTGTCTGGAAGCTGATTTTAATATAATGTACGGTACGTAGGCCCTAGTCATCAGCGCATGTGACGTAACTTTAACCTTAGCCACCACTGTTACAGGTTATCATCTGGTTGTGATTGAGAATACGAAAACACACTCGAACTTATCTCTACTTGGTTTTCTACCACATAAAACACAGCGGAATGATATCAGAAAAACGGTAACACCTACAAAATGGGTTGCTGCGTTGGCCTTTTTTCCATCCTTGGCTTGGGCAGAGTTGTCGTCGGTCAGAAACGAAACGTCGTATGTCAAGACAATCCGCTTTTACACATGCCGTTACGGCAGCAAGAGACAAAGAAGAATGGGAAACCCTTATTGAACTACGACAAACTTGACTTGACTATAGGTAGGTATGGGTTACTGGCCTACTAAGCTATAATTATAATTTTCGTTGAAATTTTGCCAATGAAAAACTTACGAATTCCTCGAGTCCATGGGGACCATGTTAGCGCTGAATGAAAATCTGGTGGAATCGCAGGTGGGAACGCAGTCCTGTTCGCAGTACATTGAATCGTGGATTTCGACTTCGAGCTCTTCAACGTCCGTTCCCTTCGGGAAGTTCGTCATCCATTTTCCTGTCGGGTAGGTAAATATTGAATAAGTAAGTAAGTCTTGAAACTTTGAGCAATGCGAAATTGATCAAGGTAGATCTTGAAAATGTGCACTGGATGGGAGTCTCCACAAAAAAGTACAAAAAACTCTTCGGCTCATACCCTGCGAGTTTTTTTTTACCTGAGCCGTCTGTCAGTGAGACAGCCAAGTAAGTCGTCAGCAGAAAAATCCTACCATACCAATATCATTTTCATAATATTATTGCGTTGAAAAGCCGAAGCGATTCATTAAAAATAACATTCGGTAAAGGCTCTGTTACGCTGTTATTACCAAGGCAATAGCCAATGGCTGGCAGGAATTTTTACACAACAGAGCGTTTATGGGATGCTATTTTTCACAGAATAGCGCAATAAAGCTCTCAATTGAACAAATTCAGTGTCTGAGACATAACATTTTATCCTACCGACTGCGCCAAAAATTTGTTAAATAGAGCTTTATTGATACAGTTATATAACGTGGTAATATATAAATTAATTAATGAAAGGTACCGAGTCTTCAATAAGTCCCGAAAGCTACGTGACCAAGTTTTTAGGCGACCAGGGGAGAAATATCGAGAAACCGAATCTCGTTTCACAGGATGTGCCTGATTGCCTAAAAGCTTGGTCACATGTCCACATGTTTTTCGGAGTTGCGTGATCACCTGGTATAGCTTTAACCTACGTTTATACTTGTGCAGGCAAGAAACATCGGCTAAAGTACAGGACCGAATATCCATATCTTCATTTCGTGGTATAACGAAAGACAGGCAGCCGCACAGTGAGAGCATGCTCTTGACCTTGCACTGAACGAAGCAATCGCTTTGTTGGTATTGTCCAAACATGGTCGTCATTTCCGATTCAAAAATGCAGTGTCTCTGGGAAGTTTTCAAATATTCATGAACATATTACAATCTACAACATGCCTAGGCACTTACTTTGCTTGGACGCAGTTTTCGAACATTTTCCGTAGACTTTATGACAGCAGCTTTGAGCTTGATGAAACCTTGATAGCCTTGATTCACAATCAGCTGTTCGAGTCCTCCGCTGGTCTTGTCCGGGTAGTCCTTGGGATGGAATATGTGAACCTGGAATTATGAAATGGTGAATCCAGAGGCGACAAGGACCTATCTATCTATAAATAATTCCCTCAACAGATAGTCTGTGAAAGAGATTCTTGGTCTAGCAGAGAGAAATTCGTTCCGAGAATAAGATGGCATAAGGACAAGAAACGATCACTTTGTTGTTTGGGGGTGCCTAGCCTGTCATCTCTGAAAAATTCTAGAAAAATTCTATAGGAACAACAAAAAAATATTCTGGTGCCGCTAGTTAAGCTCAATCATTTTCATTCCCACATAACTATAGCTAAGGTAACAACCCGGCGCCTCCACCATGTCACGTATTTCTCATTTTGACATTGTCGTAATACTCACGCTGAGCTTGTGAATTCGTTGACAGCGCATTTTTCTCCGGGGTCGTGAAACTAGTGTAGCAATGAGTGGTATACAAGACTCATTTCTTATTTCGTGGGTTTCGAAACTGTGGTGGAACCACGAACATTCGACAGTTTTTTGATCTTGACAATTTCCCCTTCCCTAAATGAGCCCATGAAAACCACAATGGTGTAAGTCACAATTTTGAGTTTTTCGATTTTTGACATATTCAGAATCTCCTTTCCTTGCTCTATTTTTGAGGCTAAGAATAAAAAACGCAGCACTTTTTGCAAAAAAATTACACGCCTCCGCTTCTCTGCCTCGCTGTACATTCAAATGGGATCTTCTAACTTCGCAGGGCCATATCTCAAAATGATGTTTTATGACTTACACCATGCTGGCTTTCACCGGCTCAAATGGTGAAGGGTCCAGAGGGAAAATGGGAAATTAGGATGAAGGGTGTAGAGGGGAAAGGATAAATTGTCGAGCTCGACAACTGTCGAGTGTTCGTGGTTCCACCCCTGTTTTTTGCACTTTGATTTCTCGATGCTCCGTTTCAAATATTCCGTATTAATGTTCGGTTCGTCTTCTGCTCCAGTTTTTTGTAGGGTTTTCATCTTCCGGCCCCTATCATTTCTTTTATACTGTTGTCGCGACGACGTGAAATATTTGTCGTAATAAATTTGTATGTACTTGATATCAGAGAGTCGAGTTCCTTTCACGTGGTGATTAGCGTAACAATTATTGCTAACCCGAAAATTTCATAAGCTTCTGGCAGTAAGACCCCTTCTGAAATATTTTCAAAAATTCGTGGAAGCTCGTACTCAGTTAGGGAGAAGGGCTTCTGTTTTTGTTCGAAGAAGCCTCTCTATGACGTGGACACTCTAGTTTATTTTACCTATTTTTTTCTCGCTTGGCTTGCATAAGAGAGGGTGGGATCTTCTCTCCGCTAAAAAATTAACGAGAGACCCTAGCCTCTACCATGTAGCAATTGGGTAAGAGGCGTTGGCCCTTTTTTTGGCATTAGGGATTAGTAAGACGGTGGTTCAACTAGAGAGTCCAGTCATTTTAATTATATTGTGTATTTGCCTATTAGATGGAGTAACCAAGAACTATCTCGTTCACTTGCGCTGCCCTTTGGCTCATCTGGCATTCTCGGCTCATACACGATCTTCCCTTGCGGGGCCGGTCGGACAGACCCGATCCACCCGCATCCGCTACACTACTCGTAAGGCAATCGTTAGACTCCCCACTTAAGTCCTTGCATCGTGATGAGAACAAACGTAATCTTATTGCCATAAAGATAAATTCAACAACGTCATGAGGAAATAAAGGAAGTTGTCATTTAAGATGAAGTGATACCACTACTGGCTTGAGAATCGAGTTCAAGTGACTGCTGGGTACTTGATCTTGCCCACAACTCACCGCAACTCCGGTAGTTGAAAGATCATCAGTGTAGAAATATTCATCTTCGGCATCGTTTAGGACAGTCACGCTCAAGCCGTGTTCCCATCCAGCACTTTTTATTTCCATCGGCTTATCCGTATCGGCTTGTTTGTGCCTGAAATGATATATCAAATATGTATTATTAAGGATTGCGGCCAGACCAATATATTGGCAGGCCTGTTGACGTGACTCGTGATTGGTTAGCTGAGATCAGACTTAGTCATAGGGCGCGGGTTGCAACAGTATGCTACCCGCTTGCTGGAGGAACTGCTAGTGCCATCTACCGGTCGATAGTTGGAGCTCATGTGTCAAACTGACGTGAAAAGTCAAATGAAAACTGCCAACGCATCAACGCCGATTGAAAAATTCAAAAATTGTTGGACAAACTGGGATATTTGTCTATTTGACAAGTGTCTGGTGTAGGCATTCAAATGCTCCATTTTCATTCAAATACTCCATTTTGAAAACGTTAAGGAAAAGCAGAACAACGATCCATCTCAACTGGAAGCTCGACATACTGCCGATGCAAGATTCCAGATTTCGCAAAATATTCGACCAAGCAAAGAAACATTACACAATAAATTAACTAATATCACTCATAAGCAGCGAAAACTACCAAATATCCTAGCTTTTCCGACGAATTTTGAATCGTTCAATTGACGTTGATACGTTGACAGTTCTAATTTGACTTTTCACGTCAGGTACATGAGCTTCGAGTATCGGCTGACAGAAGTCGCCAGGAGTGCTTCCAGCAAGCGGGTTACATACTCTTGCGGCCCAAGCTCTATGGATGACAGATGACACTTGACATTTGACGTCGACACTTTTGCTATTATTTATTACCATAACAGCAAGCAGCCTACTTCTATACAGGGTGGTTCACCTTACATAGGATAATGGGAGATAGAAGACTTCGAGGCGAGTCAGGATCCACTGAAGAAATTTTATTTTCTCGAATGGTTACGAAGATACAGGTGTTTTGTGTGTTTCGTATGAAACTTTGATAAGCGATATTTCTGAAACGGCCAGAGGTATTTAGCTGAAATTCACCAGTAATATATCTCTATTGAAACTCATCCCGAAGCCATACCAGGTAAGTCAAAATCCAGGGCCGGGCTAGAAAAAAGGGGCCCCTTTTTTTATTTCATCAAAAAGTACATTTTCTGACCGCTTTTTTAAAAAACTGCTATCGGATTCAAAAAGCTAAGGAGAAATGCTTTGAAGATCACTCTCCAATTCAGATGGCACACCTGAACCGTTTCGACAATAAAATTAAAAGTCAAATTTTTGGGTGAGTTCAGTGATGTAAAATACCCGGGTTTTTATATTCAAGGGTAAATACACAGGGTAAATACCCGGTGGGTCTCTAATTGGGTATCTATTTTCAATAATTGTGACGAACAATTGGAGAAATAAAAACAAACAATAATAATTTTTGCTCACAGCGGCAAAATAATGATAAGGTGCTTTGAAGGTTATGTTTGTAAAGCCTTGGAACTTGGAAGAAGAGATCATTCAACCTATAACCATCAACACTGTCAACCGAGCTGTCAACAGTGTCAACTTTTCTGTCAAACTGGGTAGGGTGGGTAAATATCACTCGGGAAAATAGCGGGTAAATACCCGATTTATATTTACCTACCTACCCGGTAAATACCCGACTCACATCACTGGGTGAGTTCCTATTTTCGACCGGACATAATCGACTCATTGTTTGATTGAATTCATCAAAATTCATTTTTTGGCTTGTCTCTGTTGAATAGCTTGATTGAAAGAATAATTCCAGAGCCGACCTTTTTTTATGACAAAATCGAGAGTGAAACCAACATTAGACTCGATTTGGTCGTAAAAAAATCTTCGGCTATGGAATTTTTCTTCCTACCAAGCCCTTCTATTCCACAGAGACAAGCTAAAAAATTAATTTGAATGAATTCAATCGAACAATGAGTCGATATGTCCGGTTAAAAATGGAAACTTACCCATAAATTTCACTTTCAATTTTTATGTCGAAACGGTTTAGGTGTGCCATCTGAATTGAAGAGTGATTCTTGGAGCATCTTCCCTTAGCTTTTTGAATCCGATAGCAGTTTTTCAGAAAAGCGGTCAGAAAATATACTTTTTGATCAAAGAAAAAAAGAGCACATTTTTTCAATCCCGGCCCTGGATTTTGACTTACCCAGTATGGCTTCAGGGTAAGTTTTAATAGAGAAATATTACTGGTGAATTTCAAGAAAATATCTCTAGCCGTTTCAGAAATATCGCTTATCAAAGTTTCATACGAAACACACAAAACACCCTGTATCTTCGTAACCAATGGAGGAAACAAAATTTCTTCAGTAGATCCAGACTCGCCCCGAAGTCCTCTCCCATCAGCCTATGTAAGGTCACTTATGAATCACCCTGTATTATGTAATCGCCATATTATAAGTATAAAATAGAGGATGGTTATTAATACCAAAACATTGGTAAACTTACCTTACGTTAAATTTACTGGGTCTCAGATAATTGAAGGTACAGCAATAACCATCGAACGTCATACTTGTGGTGAAAACTTCTGAACAATCCCGAACTGTGCCAGCCCAAGTGCAATTCACCAGTAACTCTTCACAACTAGTTCCAAGCTGAGATTTGTTAGTACACACGAGTATAGAAAGGTAGAAAAATGAATGAACACAAAAATAAAGTTCAGCAAAGTTTTTTTGACAATAAATATTTTGAACTTCCCAACAATGCACCAATACCTTTCGTCTTTACCAAAACCCATCAGTGCAAAGATGTCTGTGTGTAGCTGTGACGAGCACATTACAATTTCAAATTCAGCTTGAGGCCCTCAGACCCGTATACTCCCGGCGAGATATTTCTGCACTTATGAGTCCTATAATCAGGACGAAACATTTAATTGCAATATTCTGCAAAGTTGGAAGGTTTTTCTTTAAATAACTTATATTTCATACGCGTTTCATAAGCGAAGCTGGATCGTAGAACCTTTGTCCTGACGAAGCGCCATCATTCAAAACTTGGTCGTATTTTTCCAGCTTAACTTGGAAGGGCACAAATTTTTCTTCATACGTGTCGTCAAAATCGTACAAGTTGGCCAAAAGCCGGATGTCTTCCAGTGTGCAATTCACGCTCTTGTTCATGAAAGGACTCCTGAAAACGATCAACTTCATATTTGCGCCAGTCAATGTAAAAAATGATATTGGTACCGAGCGTTCATAAATTAAATGGGTCAAGGGTGCCTGTGACTTTGAAAACATCTGTCGGAACTAGCATCGTTTATTTGATGTCTGTAATTTTTTGGTTATCGTAATTTGTCAAACCAGTCTCAGTTTTCGTTTTCGGAACATTTTCAATGTGGTTTTCACGGCAGGGCACAAAACCTACATGATCGAGGAGTATTTTCGAGCTTGAAGTATTCTCGTGCACTTATGGCAGATCAGAGAACAACAATATGGGACGTAACTTGTCACAAGTTTGACAAATTTATTACAAAAAGATAACGCTAGTTTCGACAGACGTTTTTGAATCCACAGGCACCCTTGACCCATTTAATTTATGAACTCTCGGTATAATTTTTACAAGATTTCAGCAACATCCAGCGCTTTCTTCCTGTTGATCTTGTTCAAGTTACAAATGGCTATTCCGGGAAATCCACTGTGAGTGATTGGGTAGTGCGGCGATTCCGGTGTGATTATGGTCGGAGTTTCCATGAAAGATAAACACAGCAACATCAAGTAAAAGCCGGTGCTGAAGACAGCTATCAAGTTGATCAGAAGCCAGAATATTCTGAAAATGAATGGAAAACTGGGATTATTGGGGACGATATCGCATGCAGGAAGGGTCGCAGATGCCGAAACGTGTTGCTATTTGATCATTCAAAATCTATCAAATGGATTATAACCAAATTCGGCAGGAAGCAACACAACGAAAGAATCACGTTAGGAGTGTAGTTGGAGCTTTTCACCGTTTCCCAGTCTGAAGCTACGAGTTTTCAGACCAATAGATTTCGAGTCTTCCTCCCTGGGAAAACTGCAAATTTCTAACTTTTTATCCCGTGAATAGATTTCCACATTTTTTTTTTAATGAGGTAACAACGAGGGTAACAACAACTGGTTCTTGAACATTTTCCGACTTTTTCTCTAAATTATCCGAATTTTCCGAGCGAGTTCTTCACTTGTAAATGCAAAACCTTATCGAGACCGGATTCAAAAGATAGAGCTCAAAATCAAGCCATTATTGACGATTTTTACAATGGGGAATTTGGAAAAGCTTCAAAGTTTTTCCAGGAAATTTTCAATTTTTTGTGTTATTATGGAAGAAGCTTTTATTTGAATTTATTTCACTTTGTCTCCCAACTCCCCACCCGAAGGGACGTCTCGTACAAAAATTTCCGACCGTTCCTTGCTACTCGTCAGGAAAGTTTTGGGGTGACAGATCCCATTTTTTTTTATGAAGCGCGGTAGTTCTTAAAGTAGGTACCTCTCTGCTTTGTCCCACCTCCCCATAGATACGCACACCACACAATAGGCTACTTCGTTTGGGCAGGTGCGCATGCTTGAAGGCTCCAAATTTTGAAAACATTCGTACACCTGTCTGTTGAATGGCAACGCTGCATGCTCTGTCTAGCCGCCTGACCAACAACTGGTTCCTGGCTGTCACTTTTACACATACCGTAAATGCATCTCTTCGTAGCTTCTTTGAACTTCTTTCTCGGTACAGCCATTTTCAACAAGTTGTATTCTTTCGTCAAAACATGAGCAAGCAAATGAAATGTAGGTCAGGTAGAAACGAGGAGTGCGATCATAATTGTCATGAGTGACAGTTGGCGCCGATGTCTTGTTGTTTTGAGCGCTGTTGCCATTTTCGTTGTTCCTGAACTTCCACAAATGATCATTGAACTTAATTTCAATGAAACATTTCCTTTGAATATAAAGAATGGTATCTAACATTCAACCAAATTATTTGTGGAATTTTAGGTGCACTGCAATATTTTTTAGTGCTAATTTTCAATATCGGTGTACGAAACTATGAAACTCGCGCCAGACATGCGCACTCAAAAAAACCGAAACGAAAGGACCTATAGAGTGCGATTACCACTAAGCTTTCAAAATAAAATAAAAGCACTCACTTGTCGAATTTGTTCAATCTTTTCTGGGTCATGTACTGAAAACCCTGAATGGAGGCATTGTTGAAAAACAGCCGGCAGGCGTTGAAAAACTCCAAGCTGATTTTCACCATCACAGCAATTATTGAAATGAAGAACTATTTTAATCGAGGTTTTAATTTCATATTAATTTATTAGTGTGACAATCTTGATAATTATTATTTCGAAATAGTCCGATGAAACTAGGGTGCGTGCCTGCCTTGAAATGCGGATGTGAAGTGTAATTTTCCAAAAAGATAAAATTATTTTATATTTGATTTTATCTCAGTCATACAACATACAACCTACCCCAGTACCCATGTAAATCAGGTAACGTTTAGGTAGGTTCTTTTTAAATTGTTTTTGTGACTATATTTTCAGATCCATCCCCAAAACACCCTCGAAAACACCACAGTCTGACTTATTGACAAACAAATACACTGCTGTATGCCAGCCTAAGAGGGCCTCCAATAAGGGGGTAGCAATTCCCTCGAAACCCCGACAAAATGGATACTACGAGACCAGTGTTGGAGAAGCAAAACACAGCAGATTCATTCGACTTCAGTATAATTAACAAAGTTCAAAAATGGGTCAAGGTGAAATTATAATTTTATAATAGGTACAACCGAGGGTACAACATACCTACTTGCTACAAATATAACGGCAGAATGCAGAAAGCCACCATCAAACTGACAAAATAAAAGAAAATCTATGGTCTAGCTAGCTAATTCTACACTACTTAGAACTAAGAAAATGAACGGAGCCTCCGGTTCCCCAGCCGTCCCGAGGTGTGTGCGTTCTCTCGTCTAGCCCATTCCACCCGGCAAGCTTCCAGCGACACCGCGCGAGCCAAACGTGTCCACGGCTTCGAGACACAATCGGTGAGCTTTTGCCGGAGGGCAATGAGGGTGCTGGTGGTGAGTGAGGGCGTCACGAATCTTCCAGTTTTCCCTCGAGTTTTCCTGTGTCCCAACTGATGGTAGTCGACTAGACCGTAGGCAGGTCACGTCTGATCGAGCGGCGGCACTAAAAAACACAAGCCGAATCAGAGAAATCACACTCGACACAAGGGCACATAATAAATACAGTAACAACACCGATACCAGCCGGCACGCAATGGACACCACGATTAACGGGAAAAACAGCGTGTAGAAGGTCGTGCATATATTGTACATCTTACCAAAGCTCGGCTGACAAACGTTAAGGTGACAGTGCCGCACCCGAAGACTCTATACCGGGGACCGTGGCGCACTATTCGAATGTCAAGAAAACGTCAGCTGTGCATTCGAACACTCCAAACGTTCAGAGGATGCCCCCCCCCCCAAGAGAGCAACTGGGACCTGAAGTGGCAGTCGTTCCTGGACCAGCCCTGGCGGTTCACCTCGGCGGAACTCGCCAAGTTTAAAATCTACGTCATGTGGGCGGAGGCTGCGACGGTAAATATCCGCGTAATATTGGTACGTATTTCCCGTACAGGTTCGTTTATAATTGAGACGATCGTTTTAAAACACACACTGTTTATCACTGCTTACTACAATAAATACACGCCAACAATTATTTACTTGGGAATATCGCATATTACTATACTCGCTTTCTATCGCTCTCGATCACTTCCAATTCAATACTTCTGCCTAGGCCGATCCATATGGTGCTTATATATGCATTCGACCAGTGTTCTCGAATCTTGCACAGGTCCTCCAGCCAATCCCACAATGACCGGGCAAATTCTACACATTTCGCGGGCATTACCTATCGCTCTCTAAGAACGAAATAAGACTACTCACGGGTCTACTCACTGGACATTGCGAAGTGAGACACCAACTGCAAAAAATGGGCAAGGAAAACTCACCTATTTTGCAGGCTTTGTGCATCGGCGGATGAAACCACCGTGCACTTACTCTGCGAGTGCGAAGCACAGGCACAGAAAAGACTTACGCTGCTGGGAGGTGTGAAACTGACACCCGCAGACATCAGAGGTAAGTCTCCCAGGGAAATCATCCGATTCGGTGAGGAGGTGGATTTCCTGGGACATTAAATAGAAGCATGGTCACTCATAAAAGAACTTATAGATCGCAGTACAGGAAGGATCCTCCGAGACCAAACGACCACCTCCAATCCACAATCTGCTGTGAAATCAAAATACCGCAAGTTGAAAGGCCTAGCAGAAAAAAATCTTTTTTCTTCCTTCCCTTCGCTTCAACCGTCGGCGGAGGTGACGGTAAAGGTTGTAGACGGTCAGTACATGATCGCGCCCTCCACACCGTTATTCCATGATGCACACAACTTGAGGGTTCATGTCTACCCGGAAATGTTCAACAGGATCGAGGTAAGAGTTTTCCATTACGAAATGGGAAAATATTTTCTGCTAGAACCAAATCGCCTGCGCCTGCAGCCTGGATTGAATATTGGTTCGCGTCTCTCCTACTGTAAAATCAAAATACCGCAAGTTGAACGGCCCAGCAAAAAAAATATCTTTTTTTCCTTTCCCTTCAACCGTCGGCGTCGGTGGAGAAATGACGGTAAAGGTTGTAGACGGTCAGTACATGATCGCGCCCTCCACACCGTTATTCCATGATGCACACAACTTTAGTGTTCATGTCGACCCGGAAATGTTCAACAGGATCGAGGTCAGAGTTTTTCATCACGACAAATGGGAGACTATTTTCTGCTAGAACCAAATCGCCTGCGCCTGCAGCCTGGATTGAATATTGGTTCGCGTCTCTCCTACTGTAAAATCAAAATACCGCAAGTTGAACGGCCCAGCAAAAAAAAATATCTTTTTTTCCTTTCCCTTCAAGCGTCGGTGGAGAGATGACGGTAAAGGTTGTAGACGGTCAGTACATGATCGCGCCCTCCACGCCGTTATTCCATGATACACACAACTTGAGGGTTCATGTCTACCCGGAAATGTTCAACAGGATCGAGGTAACAGTTTTCCATTACGAAATGGGAAAATATTTTCTGCTAGAACCAAATCGCCTGCGCCTGCAGCCTGGATTGAACATTGGTTCGCGTCTCTCCTACTGTAAAATCAAAATACCGCAAGTTGAACGGCCCAGCAAAAAAAAATATCTTTTTTTCCTTTCCCTTCAACCGTCGGTGGAGAGGTGACGATAAAGGTTGTAGACGGTCAGTACATGATCGCGCCCTCCACGCCGTTATTCAATGATGCACACAACTTGAGGGTTCATGTCGACCCGGAAATGTTCAACAGGATCGAGGTAAGAGTTTTTCATTACGACATGGGAGAATATTTTCTGCTAGAACCAAATCGCCTGCGCCTGCAGCCTGGATTGAACATTGGTTCGCGTCTCTCCTACTGTGAAATCAAAATACCGCAAGTTGAACGGCCCAGCAAAAAAAATATCTTTTTTCCCTTTCCCTTCAACCGTCGGTGGAGAGGTGACGATAAAGGTTGTAGACGGTCAGTACATGATCGCGCCCTCCACGCCGTTATTCAATGATGCACACAACTTGAGGGTTCATGTCGACCCGGAAATGTTCAACAGGATCGAGGTAAGAGTTTTTCATTACGACATGGGAGAATATTTTCTGCTAGAACCAAATCGCCTGCGCCTGCAGCCTGGATTGAACATTGGTTCGCGTCTCTCCTACTGTGAAATCAAAATACCGCAAGTTGAACGACTCAGCAAAAAAAATGTCTTTTTTCCCTTTCCCTTCAACCGTCGGTGGAGAGGTGACGATAAAGGTTGTAGACGGTCAGTACATGATCGCGCCCTCCACGCCGTTATTCAATGATGCACACAACTTGAGGGTTCATGTCGACCCGGAAATGTTCAACAGGATCGAGGTAAGAGTTTTTCATTACGACATGGGAGAATATTTTCTGCTAGAACCAAATCGCCTGCGCCTGCAGCCTGGATTGAACATTGGTTCGCGTCTCTCCTACTGTAAAATCAAAATACCGCAAGTTGAACGGCCCAGCAAAAAAAATATCTTTTTTCCCTTTCCCTTCAACCGTCGGTGGAGAGGTGACGAACAATGCGACGCTAGTAATACTGGATTGGGTGGAGTTCTTTCGCAAGAAGTAGAGGGTGAGGAAGTGGCCATAGCCTTTTGCTCAAGATCCATGTCAAGAACCGAGCGTAATTATACGGTTGCCGAACGGGAATTATTATCTTTGATGTTCAGTCTAGAACAATTTCGTCCTTACATCGAGGGTACTCATTTTAAGGTGATAACCGACCACTACTCATTATTATGGTTGAATCGGTTAAAGGAACCAACTGGGAGACTCGCTCGGTGGGCTATAAAACTACAACAGTTTTCATTTGAGCTAATACACCGGAAGGGCCAACTACAAATAGTTCCCGATGCGTTATCACGAATTCACGAGATCTCCACTATTGATGTAAAGTTAGATAACCTAGACAACTGGTATAAAAATCTTAGACAAAATATCTCCGATTAACCTGATAGGTATCCTTTGTGGCGGGTCGAAAACCAACTGATTTATAAATTCATTTCCTCAAAAGCTGATATTCGGACTAATATTTCTGAATGGAAATTGCTTGTACCTTCCGCGGACAGAAGACGGGTTTTGAAAGAATGTCACTGCGAACCTACCGCTGCTCATTTTGGGTACTATAAGACTTTCGCTCGAGTCCGGGAGAATTATTATTGGCCAAAATTAAGGTTTGATGTGTTGAAGTTTGTTCGGAATTGCAGGGAATGTGGTGAACAAAAACATCCAAATGCGCTGCCGATGGGTCTGATGGGGTGTGAAAAAAACGTTAAATATCCATGGCAGATTGTCGCAGTGGATATTGTGGGTCCTTATCCACGGTCCACTAGTGGAAACGCATATTTGTTAGTTGTAGCCGACTGGTTTACCAAATATTCCTTATTGTTTCCGATGAGAAGAGCCACTGCCGATAAGATCGTGAGTTTCATGGAGAAAAATGTTTTTAAATACGGCCTAAAAAAATCTGGAATGAATTATCTGAGGAACGTTATTGAAATCTTTACCTTTTAGCGTGAACCGCGTGGTTTAAATAATAAGTCGAGGCACATGACGGTGAGGGCTTTCGAGTTATTTGAATCAAAAGTATTTTTGATTACTGATGGCCACTCACGACCGCACGTTTCGCCTCTCGACGCTGAATGAACTCCCCGCAAGGTTTTTGCTACGCGTATCGTAGCAAAAACCTTGCGGCCATCGTAGCATTCATGTGTACCAACCTTTACACATTTTGTAGCCGCACGACCTCCTGCGTCCACGGGCCCTCTCGAACTTACGTCCCTTGGCCCTGACGAACGGCTTAGTGTGCGAATGTGGCACACCTGGAGCCAAACCGAAGTGCCTGACTGCCTCACGGGCGTTGCGCCTGCCCTGCATCAGCACTGTCTTGGCGCCAGTGGGGGCCTGGATGGCCAGTTGATCGAAAGTGATCACTTCACCACCAGCTTTCAAGATCCTAGCCCTGGCCGTTTCGGTAACCCTCAAAGCGCAGATCTTGAGCTTGGGGCATTCCCAAATCCTCGAATCATCAGTAACAGTGCCAACGATGACGGCTGTGAGTCAGAGCATAAAATAACATATGAAGTAGGCGACCAATTGGTCGCCCAGTGACAAAGTCTGGTCGCGTAGTCAGAGTTTGGTCGCGCAGTCAAAAAATATTCCTTTGCTACATTTTATTACTTAGCAGGTACTTTAAGATTTTTTTTTTTTAAAGCAATAATACCAATTTTTTTTTTAATCAAAGTGACATCCACAATCAATGTTTACCATTTGGACGTTGGAATTTCACAGAAAATGGTGATCTAGTCAATAAATCTGATGATGGAAAAAGGTCCTTATCCAGGGTTACCAGATTTCTGAAATCGCAACGCGGAACAGACACGTATAACAAAGTTAAGGGGGCTTCCGGGGAGGTATATTCCTTTAAGAGCGCCACAGGCGAAATTTTTTGGGAAATGATCTTAGTAGGTAATATTGATAATGATCTATTTTTTCTCAAACAATGGTATTAGTGCCCCACATAGGTACATGCCTAGCTAGTTTTTGTCAGATTGGGTCTCTGTGGGTCTAGTCTACCTCCATCTAGGTACTACACCTTTGCGCCCAGTAACTTTTTCTCTATTCATTTATTATCAATTTGAACTGAATTTTAAAGTTGGAAGTTTAATTTGGTGAATGATTAAAAAATATATTGAAAAAAGCCAAAACATTTGTGTGCGGGACATTTTTGAATGTATGCGGGACGCGGGACAAAGGAATTAGTTGCGGAACAATCCCGCAGAAAACGGGACGTCTGGCATCCCTGTCTTTATCTTGGTGGGTTTGAGGAAGGTTTTTCGGCAGGAGCCAATGGCCCGAATGACGACGATGAATTGGGAGGAACTATTTCTAGGAGAAGGGTGACTCCTTCATTAGTATCGTAAATGAAGTTATGTTTTGTCTATTCAAGAATTTTTGTCCTTTGTACGTCACAAGACCGAGATATTGTGGAAACAATAAAACAACTCCAGAAATCAAAGTGACATGCTGCGGAGGTCAAAAATCTATTCGGTAATAAAGCTGTTTCACAGTTTACAGATGGTGTCGTTCCTCTTTTTGCAAGTGAAAATCTTTCTTCTGCTTTTTCAATGCTTGAGAGTTGCATGGCCTGCTACTGTTTTTGAGAAATTAGTCGAAGCTTTCATTTCTCCAACACCTCATAGCGCAGGTCCAGAAAGGGCTGTTTCCGTGCACACGATCATAAAAAGCTCTTCTAAAAAACGATCTAAGAAACAGTCGAGCTACTCACAATATCCAATCATTTTTTTCTACCGATTCAATGGTTTGAATAGTTTTGATACATTGAAATTTTGATATTTATCTGAAGCTCTTCGTTCATCATATTATACAGGGTGTTTGCAAATTTGGGGTAGAAAATTAAACCGCAGTTACAGGAATGCATCAAAAGTAAAATGTTGAAAAAAATTTAGGGTTTTTATTTTGGATAATTTGGAGGGTCAAAAGGTGGTCCTTCGGCCCCCTCTATTGTCGTTATTTTGAAAGATTTTAGTGAACTCTTTTCAACAGACCAAAAAGCAATGTTTTTGAATTTTTGATTGTGCTTTGTAATTTTATCTACTATACTGGATGTAAATCGTAAATTCAGAAAATCCAGGTTTTTTTTAATGCATGCAGAAAATTTCATAAGAGAACCATTTTTGTTATTTGTTGCTCTACATCAGTTTTATAACCTCTAGAACCTTTCACCAGGATTTTCGAGGTGGATAAATTTTCAGGATTTATGACTCACCCTGTACACTAAATCCAATTACAGAACACATTCAAAGGTTCAAAAAAATTGCTTTTTGGTCTGATGGGAAGAGTTTCCTGGAATTTTCTAAATTAACTAGAATGGAAGGGACCGAAGGACCACCTTTTGACCATCCATATTTCCAAAAATAAAAATCATAATTTTTTTAAAACTTTTTCCTGGCACTTTTGGAGCATTTTCTCAACTGCAGTTCCACTTAATTTCTGGAATGACCTTGAATAAGAAGATTTTTGTAATTTGAAAAAATAGGGGACGTTTGACTCTCTGGCCCGCCTAAATTTTGAAAAAATTCTTCTGCGGCGCCAAACCGGAGCTTCATGACTTTTGGTCGCGCACTTAGAATTCCTTAAAATATGCTCTGCTGTGAGTCCCTCGCGTCCGGGCTTCTTCATGAGACGCACGACGCGGGCCAGCGAGATTGGCGGGCGGTTGATTTTGCTCATAAACAGGCGCTTCAACACGATCTTGTTGAATTTGGAGCCGTTCCTTCTTGCCAAGAAACGGTACAGCTTGACCAAGAGGCGCAAATACACGTCCTGGCTCTTGGGCTCGGTGCGCCTAACCTTACGGTCATGTTTGTGGTTGACATCGATACCCATCTTCAACCGTGGTGCTTCGTTTTACGTCAAACGCGAAAAGAATGCCGCGACCCCTACCGAAACTATTCCACACTCATAGTGGAACGTTGCGTAGCACGAGGTAAGATCGTGAGTTTCATGGAGAAAAATGTTTTCCATGTGTACGGGGTGCCGCAGTTTATAATATGCGACAACGGCTCTCAATTTGCTGGCAGGGAATTCCGGGCTTTAGCTGACAAATATCGTGTTCAAAAGATCTGGTTCAATGCCAAGTACCATGCGCAAAGTAATTTTGTAGAGAGAACCAACAAAACCATCGGCACAGCAATCAGATCTTACATCCAGCAGGACCAACGAAAGTGGGATAAATATCTTTCCGAAATTCAATATGCGCTAAACACCGCTGTTCATGAAGTAACCGGGTTTTCCCCGTGTTTTTTAAATTTTGGTCGAGCTATACCTATCGCGAGAAATTATTACGGTCAGGTGAATTCGACCAGTGACATTCAGTTGAATCCAGAAGATCGAGAAGAATATGCAAGGGAATTGAGGAAACTGCCCGAAGTTTATTCGCAAGTAAAAAAGCAGCTAAGTCAGGCTTATCATGAGTACGCAACTCGATACAATCTCCGTAGAAGAGACGTAACGTTTGAAGTAGGGCAGAGAGTCTGGCGACGAAATAAGGTTTTGTCTAAGGCGGCTGACAAATTTTCGGCAAAGTTAGCACCAAAATTCGTTTTGAATACGGTTTCAAATCGGGTATCTCGTTTGGTTTACAGGTTAAGGAATACAGATGGATCCGACGCCGGCAATTGGCATATCCAAGACCTAAAGGTTCATTTGGGGTCAAATTTTGATCTTTCCGTAAACTAAATTTTCAAATTTCAGTGAAATTATTTTCTCTCGATTAAATTCGGCTAATACGAAATTTTTAGACTTGAGGTAGCTACCTGTTTAGAGTTAGGATTTGTATATAAACAATTTTAGACACAATAGATTAAGAGTGGTGTTGGTTTACTGAATAAGTATAGTTAGGTGAATATCATTATGACCTCAGCGAGTCCATAATCTCAACCATTCTCAATAATGCGATTTTTTACCGGATGTGACCATACCGATATTGAAATATTCCCGATTGTGACCTACTGATAGTGAGTTCCAATTTCAATTTTTTTGGACGTGTGGTACGCGAAGATACCAATAGCATTATACAAAAGAACTATCCATGATGAGAGAGAATCTGGTGCATTGCGACGGTTATACAAATTGTACAGTAGGTTTAGGTTTATATTTAGAGAGAAAAAAAAACGGTTTAGCTTTAGGTAGAGAGTTGAACAATAATCCGGCTGTTGGGTGTAATGTTCTCAATTTTGTTTTGAATAAAAATACCACTGTATTTTGATTCTTCGATGGAAGAGGGTGGTGTAGCAATTTTTTTGACCGAGTTTGGCAAGAAAGAAGTTGATAACTTTTTCCCGAACGATACGCGTAGCAAAAACCTTGCGGGGAGTTCATTCAACGTCGAGAGGCGAAACGTGCGGTCGTGAGTGGCCATCAGTAATCAAAAATACTTTTGATTCAAGTAACTCGAAAGCCCTCACCGTCATGTGCCTCGACTTATTATTCAAACCACGCGGTTCACGCTAAAAGGAAAAGATTTCAATAACGTTCCTCAGATAATTCATTCCAGATTTTTTAGGCCGTATTTAAAGACATTTTTGATCTACCCAACATGGAACTCGAATCAATTATTACCATGAGCCCGATGAACATCTAAAGGGTAGGATATTGACCAGGAAATAAATAGCACAGACCTAATTTCGATTTCCCTTGTAGGCTCTTAGATTTACGCTAAATATACCAACGCATTTTGGCTAAATATGTCGCAAGAGTAAATTCCTGAGGGACAGACCGTCATTTTAAGTTTGGATTTCATCAAATTTCGTCACATTCCATCAAATTTCATCAAATTTTCAACGTTTCCATCAAGTTCCTACACTCATCAAATTCCACCACATTTCATCGTTTCCACCAGTCAAGTGACACCATTTCAAGTTGCCACCATCAAAGTCTACACTGGAACTGCCCGTCCGCATAGCTTGCTTCAGCTACACACAATGAATTATTGAGTGAGATATTATGTTTGTGATTGTCCCTCCTTAGTCCGCTGTAGTAATTACAAAATTTGTTCGCGAATCTAGTCTGCGCAAATCGTAAGCTTACGTGTTTGATTAACGCGACCCGTTTGTATTTCACCCTGTATTGTGCGGCAATTAGTGGGGATATCATTTCCAGTTGATCTCCTAAATATCATTTTTATATTAATCCCAATATGTCATTTGAATTTTGTCTACCTTAAAGGACCCCGCACGATTCTTATGGAAAATGGCTCCCGGTTAAATTCTCTGAATTTTTGATATGTTGTAGCTCATGAGATACTAATCAAATACCGTGAACCCCAAACTCAAATAATGGACAGTTTTTTACCCACAGGGGGTTGAAGTTGGAGGTTTTGACGGCTCCAAAATGATATTATGACGTTGATAGAAGCTTTTTATTTGGTTTCTCTTCAAGTTGAGTTTCATGCTAAATGTATTTATTTGACAGAAAAATATCAACCCCCTCCTCCACCCCCAACCCCTATCTACCATCATAAAATTCGAGATTACTCCCAAAAACCATGCGGATGGCTTCTGTGATTTAAATTATGAATTTTGACATGAAAATTATTTTCCACCCCTAATGTTAGGGTGCCGATTTTCCAATTTTCCTCGGTTAATTTGGCTGGATTTTTGGTATTGTGTACTTCTAATTCTGCTGAACAAAAAGTTCTCATGCCAAAACTTATTCCTATGGACAGTTTTTGTTCTACAGGGGACTGAAGTTGAAGATTTGAGAGCATAAATATTGAACTTCAGTCCCCTGCAGAACAAAAACTGTTCATAGGAATAAGTTTTGGTATGAGCTTTTTGTTCAGCAGAATTGTAAATACACAATACCAAAAATTCAGCCAAATTAACCGAGGAAAATTGGAAAATCGGCACCCCAACATTAGGGGTGGAAAATAATTTTTATGTCAAAATTCATAATTTAAATCACAGAAGCCATCCGCATGGTTTTTGGGAGTAATCTCGGATTTTATGATGGTAGATAGGGGTTGGGGGTGGAGGAGGGGGTTGATATTTTTCTGTCAAATAAATAAATTCAGCATGAAACACAACTTGAAGAGAAACCAAATAAAAAGCTTTTATCAACGTCATAATATCATTTTGAAGCCGTCAAAACCTCCAACTTCAACCCCCTGTGGGTGAAAAACTGTCCATTATTTGAGTTTGGGGTTCACGGTATTTGATTAGTTTCTCATGAGCTACAACATATCAAAAATTCAGAGAATTTAACCGGGAGCCATTTTCCATAAGAATCGTGCGGGGTCCTTTTCTATATACACTTCTGAGCAAAAGTTAAGGGCCACTTTTTCAAATGTGAATAACTCACAAACGCTTTTTTCGATTTTGACCAATTTTCGCACAGAGGTGGTCTTATGTGTTGTAAAGACAAGTGTGAAGTGGCGCACTCACCAATCCATAGGTTTGTGGTAGAGAGGTCTTCGACTGTTGCTTTGCAGAAATGCGTAATTTTTAGTGAAATCAAAGCATTGGATTTTGGACAAAATGGAGGTTCATCCAATCAAAAACGTCTAGTTTGCTTTGTTAAAATGTTCTTAAGCAAGTACCATGCTAAGTTTGTTCATTGACATCTTTCATTTTCAAATTTTGACCATCAATCTCTTCTTATGGCTTAAACAATGTGTGAGGCACTACTTTGCGTGATTTTGGTTGCATACAGTTTAGTCGTGTATTTCTTGTGATTTTGCGTCAACGTTTTGTGATTTTGGCCACTCTTGAGCCTCAAAAACAATAAATCCTTCATGCAGACTGTTACTAAAGAACAAAAACAAGAGAAAAAAGCTCACAAAAATGTCGAAATCTTGAGCATTGACAAGAAATAAGTCATAATTTTCATCACATGCCGATAAAACACCTCTACAGTGACCAAAGAAGAAATGGTGAATTTCTTCAGTTCTTTTGGGGAAAAGATATTTACGGGGTTTCGCCAAGAGGTCAAGCGCAAAAACGATAAGTGACAACCTTGATTGATCATTTGCCATCAATATTCAAGAGTTTAAATCACTTTAACGCCATCAGGCCCTTTCGAATGCGAAGATGTTGAAAAATTAACTTCAAGTTTGTTGCTCTGCACTGAGTGAACCCATGGACGGATATGGATGATGGCCATACTCAGAGATGTGTATAAGCCTTGTGTTTAAATGTAGAAACCACCAAGAGCATCTGGCGACGCAAAAATTGAAAATCGATGTTTGTTTGAACCTCTGCAGTGTGAAAAACAGCTCAAATCAAATGACGTTCTCAATCGGAACTGTCGTCTTTCGTAATTGTACAGGAACTGATCAAAAAGATTCCTGCTCACACCATGATAAAGCCACCCCCATTCGGAATCACGAGTGGAATGCAATCTGCATGAAACCGCTGTCCACGACGACGACGACATCATACACGACCGCGCTAGTCGTTTCCTGTCAGGGAGATACGTGTTTTACGTTCGTCGTTTTTGACCAGTCCCTGTACAATTACGAAAGACGAACAATCCCGATTGAGAACTTATTCGATTTTAGCTGTTTTTCACACTGCAGAGGTTCAAACAAACACCGGTTTTCAAATGTTCGCGTCGTCAGATGCTCTTGGTGGTTTCTACACTTGAACACAAGGCTTATGCATATCTCTGAGTATGGCCATCATCCATTTCCGTCCTTGGGTTCACTCAGTGCAGCGCAACAAACTTGAAGTTAATTTTTTAACATCTTCGCATTCGAGAGAGCCTGATGGCGTTAGAGAGATTCAAACTCTCGAATATCGATGACAAATGATCAATCAAGGTTGTCACTCATCGCTTGTGGGCTTGGTCTCTTGGCGACACCTCGTAAATGTCTTTTCCCCAAAAGAACTGAAGAATACCACCATTTCTTCTTTGGTCACTGTAGAGGTGTTTTATCGGCCTGTGATGAAAATTATGACTTATTTCTTGCCAATGCTCAAGATTTTGACGTTTTTGTGAGCTTTTTTCTCTTGTTTTTATTCTTTAGTAACAGTCTGCATAAAGGATTTATTGTTTTTGAGGCTCAAGAGTGGCCAAAATCACAAAACGTTGACGCAAAATCACAAGAAATACACGACTGAACTGTATGCAACCAAAATCACGCAAAGTAGTGCCTCACACATTGTTTAAGCCATGAGAAGAGACTGATGGTCAAAATTTGAAGATGAAAGATGTCAATGAACAAACTTAGCATGGTACTTGCTTAAGAACATTGTAACAAAGCAAACTAGACGTTTTTTATTGGATGAACCTCCATTTTGTCCAAAATCCAATGCTTTGATTTCACTAAAAATTACGCATTTCTGCAAAGCAACAGTCGAAGACCTCTCTACCACAAACCTATGGACTGGTGAGTGCGCCACTTCACACTTGTCTTTACAACACATAAGACCACCTCTGTGCGGAAATTCGTCAAAATCAAAAGAAGCGTTTGTGAGTTCTTCACATTTGAAAAAGTGGCCCTTAACTTTTGCTCAGAAGTGTAGTTGTGCGACCGGTAATTCTCCTTTTAAATAAACTAAAGCTAAACTCAATTTTCCATCGTTGTCAGTTTACTTACTACATCATATTCTATCTGTGCCTAATAATTATTAGTTTACCCGTTAACTTTAATTCACTTTTATTAACTAACTAAATCAAGGGCCAACGGGTTGGCGCCTTTCCATCAGTTTTCCAATTGTTAGTTTTCCAACCCAGTAGAGTAAGAAGAACCCACGCCTTCCGCGCCGCTGGAAGCTAGCCGGCTACAAAATGTGTAAAGGTTGGTACACTGGCAGAAACGTGCCGTGTGATTTAGGAAGCCCATTTTATAGAATTGTTTCTGTACTTTCCGAATCCGATGTCATTTTTCCCAAAAGTACTCGGAAAATATGCTTTTATGTCAAAAACGAACACACAAGTACGGTCCTGGATTCTGGATTTTTAGTTCTAGCAATAGGCTAGCAAATTTTTTGTATATTTGCAGCAGAGGAGCTTTGGAATTATTTTCGACTGAATTTTGACGAACATAAGCAAAAAAGGTACGACAAAATTGTAAAATGTGTACAAGTTCTTACTTTGATTTGTTTTCTGCGAAACTGGTCGAAGTGTGCCGTGGGATTTGAATAGCTTATTCCATAAATTTTTCCGTACTTTCCGAATCCGATGCTGTTATTTTCCGAACGGCGATCGGAAAATGTGATTTTCTGTCAAATAAACAGAAACAATTTTTTCCAAGTACGGTCCTGGATTTGTAATCTGGAGTAGGCTATCTTGAAGAGCCTTAGTGGGAGAGTGTTTCTTATAAATTTTATCGAATTTCGTCAAACCGTTGCAAAGATATCGCTCTTTGAAATTTAAGCCCAAAGATGGAAAACAACCTGCATCTTCGTAACTGCTGACCGGAATTTTTTTTTGCACAGATTTAGACTTTTCTCAATGTCCCCTACCTGACATTCAACCATGTCGCATTAGCCATGAATCACCCTGTATATGCCGACAGAGCGGAGTTCAACGTGTCCGTTCATTTAATGCCGATCCCTTAGTTTTGACGATAGCTATGAGCGCAGTTTACTTTGGGCACGGATATATTATTAATTTTGATTTATTTTCAAAATGCCTGAAGCTAAGTTTTCATCTGTTCTAGATGCTAGAGCCGGGCCTGGCAATCCTCTCGAGCCTTCCGGATACAATCTTACTAGACCTCCCGGACCCAGCGGATGGGGGCCTATCGGGTCCAGAGGACGCGGGCCTAACGGCTTCCTGGAAATGAGCCTAACAGACTGCCTGGAAGCAAGCCTGTTGAACCCCCTGCAACCAGGGGATGCGATCCTGTTGGATCGGCCGGCCCAATAACGGAACGCGAATCTGGCACGGCACGCGGCGCCAACAGACGGAGAACTCGGACGTCTCAAAGCTCAAGCGGACACAGCGAATGCGGGTCTACTTCAACTTCTGGGTCCAGCGGATGCAAGCCTGCCCCCCCCCCCCCGGACGCAGTCCTGTTGGACCCCCTGCTGAGCCAAATGGATGGATTCTTGTTGGATCCGCCGGTCCGACGGGACGCGGATCTGACAGGGCACGCAGCGCCAACAGACTGGGAACTCGAGTATTTAACTTTTAGTTCTTTAAATTTACTTATTTTTGATTAATTTTTTGAATTTAGAAGTCTCAAAGCTCGAACGGGCACAGCGAACAGGGACCTGTTGCAACTTCTGGGTCCAGCGGATGCGAGCCTGTCGGACCCCCCGGGCCAAGTGGATGGAGTACTGTTACACCCGCCGTCCCGACGGGACGCGGATCTGGTAGGGGACGCGGCGGGCGGGGACCTCAGACGTCCCGAGGCTCCAACGGCCGTGGACGTCGTGGGCCTCCCGGACGCAGTGAGGACCAGCCCAGTCCTCAATAGGCCAAATGAAGCTGTTGTGGGCGACAGAGATTTGGTCCAGCAACGTAAGTATGGATTTTTTTGAAGCGTCCCTTCGGGAGGAAATTTGAAATTCGATTGCAGGATTGAAAACTGGTGCATTCTGTAAGCAGTTAATGCTTGATACATGGTGTCCCAGGAATAATCAAGATTATTTCACCCTCAGACTGCCTGTTGATGAGCCGGGCCTGGCAATCCTCTCGAGCCCTCCGGATACGATCCTACTAGACCTCCCGGACCCAGTGGATGGGGGCCTATCGGGTCCAGTGGACGCGGGCCTAAAGGACTCCCTGGAAATGAGCCTAACAGACTGCCTGGAAGCAAGCCTGTTGAACCCCCTGCAACCAGAAGATGCGATCCTGTGGGATCTGCCGGCCCAACGAAACGCGAATCTAGCACGGCACGCGGCGCCAACTAGACGGAGAACACGGACGTCTCAAAGCTTAAGCGGGTACAGCGAATGCGGGCCTATTGCAACTTCTGGGCCCAGCGGATGCGAGCCTGCGGGACTCCTCGGACGCAGTCCTGTTGGACCCCCTGCTGAGCCAAATGGATGGATTCTTGTTGGATCCGCCGGTCCGACGGGACGCGGATCTGACAGGGCACGCAGCGCCAACAGACGGGGAACTCGAAAGTCTCAAAGCTCGAACGGGCACAGCGAACACGGACCTGTTGCAAATTCTGGGCCCAGCGGATGCGAGCCTGTCGGACCCGGACACGCTTTCAAACATCCCAGACGTTCAAAGGATGGCAGAAGGATCTTGGTTCCTGGACCAGCTCCGGCAGCTCGGCTTGCCGGAGGACGTCGAGGCCGAGACGTTCGTCAGCTGGTTGAGGGAACAAGTAAGAACTACCGTTCCTCTGCCATCGACTCAACAGCTCTTCCAAAAACAGCAGCAGTTGCCACAGCAACATCAGTTCCTACAGGAAAATTTCGGTCTGATGATGAGTTTATTTTCTCTGATCTGGTCGTTTATTAGGTTTTTTCACTCAAATTCACTTGTATCGAGTTCGTGTTCAGAGGCAAGATCGTATAAGTACCTACGTAGCTACGAGGAATTCAAAACAGCTGTCGCCAAAGGAATGTGCAAGTAAGATCGTTTCTTTCAGTAATGTAGGCGCTACGCATTTGGTGGTATGCAATCCTGAATTTTACCCGATGCATGCAACGTATCAGAATAACTATCAGACAGCGTATTCATGGCCAGATCAAACTGTCATTTTTCAAGCCACCCACAAGCTAGTGGCCACGGCCACAGGACGCAATTTTACTGAGAATAACCGCATTTGCTACCGTAGAATAGAAGACCAACACATTTTCCGTTGGGAAAGCAAATCCAGCACGATTTAGCACAGGGGGAGCATGTAGCAGAGCTCAACGTCTTGACTGAGCAGTTTCTGGCAGTCATCTTCATTTCTTTAAAGAAACTGGAACCAACACCAGTAGTAGGCAAGACGACACCTGAGCCACTCCTTCCACTTTTCTGGTAGGAGTCTTGGTGGGGGGAAGCCACGCCTCCTGACATGGAGGCCTGTCAGCTGTCAAGTTTGAAAAAAAAGCGTCAAAAGGAAGAAGAATGAAAGGATAGACATTATTTTGTCACATCAGTGGTGATTGACTGAAGAACAACGTGCTGAACTACGCGATTTAGTTCCAGCCTCGGTTTCAGCTCAACTAACACCTGTAATGACGCTTAGT
This sequence comes from Anaspis maculata, assembly GCA_949128115.1. Classification (NCBI taxonomy): domain Eukaryota; kingdom Metazoa; phylum Arthropoda; class Insecta; order Coleoptera; family Scraptiidae; genus Anaspis; species Anaspis maculata. The sequence goes on along the minus strand of OX421964.1, from coordinate 77,626,946 downwards.
GTGAAGTTGATCTCACTTAAGCGCATCGCTCTCCGGCCATGGGTATCTGAGAAAAAAAGGGAACTTTCCGTGCAAAGATCCAAGAGTAATCGCAGCTGAAATATTGAGGGAAAGTATATACCATACACTTTCCATTTTCAATAAAATGACTTTTTGGAGCAAAAATAAAGTGATAAGCTGGAGCGCTGGGAGAGTACGGCCGATGGCCGCTGATAGTTTCGCTCCAAAACTTTGCAGGTGCCACCAGCCCGTAGTCGTAACCCCCCCAGCTTGTCACTTAATTTTTGCTCCAAAAAGTCAATCCACTGAAAATAGAAAGTGTATGGAATATATTACGTCACCCTATGCCAGTGTGGCACACCTGGTGAAGAAAGCGGATGGAAGTCAACGGTTGGTGGTCGACTTTCGGGCCGTTAACGAGGTCACGGAGAAGGGCAGATTGCCAATGCCTATTATCGAGGAAGATATGGAAGGCATTACAGAGTACCGGTATCTCTCCAAAATCGACCTGGCATATGGCAGCGGGATGTCATCAGGTGCAGGTGGAACAAAACACGATTGCGTTGCGTCACACAAGAAGGGCACTGTGAGTTTGCAAGGGCCCTCTTTGGTCTTTGCAATACTCCCTTTACTTTCCAACGTACGATGAGCAAAGTTTCACAACCGTTGCGCAGGTATAAAATAGTCCTATAATCATGATATGTCAATTCCGTCAAAGACCGTGAAGGAAGGATTGGAACTGAGACTTTGAGGTTGTCAAATGGAAACCACCTAAGAATCATTCATCTCGAGATTCATCTGAATGATTGTGTCTTTTGGCAACGAAGGTAACTTTTGTAAGAACCGAAAAATCAGCCCTGCTGTAGCAAAGAATGAGGCGGTTCAAAAGTTTCAAACACCAAAAACGTCACATTAACTGCGCCAATTTTTGGGGGTGTTGGTCTACTTCCGGAAGTTCATTCCAAATTTTGCAAGTAAGACCAGAAATCTCACGAATTTAGCCAGCAGCTCACTAGCACATTGTCGATTTTCTGAAGCGGCACACTTCATTTCAACCGGTGTTAGCGATTTTCAACCCCACCTCATCAACAATCTTCTATACAAACACGAGACGAGATGGTCTTGCGGGAATTCTGTTCAGAAGCACCTGGAAAGAGAGAAACCTGTGGCATATTCAAACCAACAAAGCCCGAAGGAAGAGAAGAATTATCATTCTTTTGAGCCAGAGTTGCTGGCAATTGTTATTGGGAGCGGTTACGATCTTAGCTTACTGGAAGTGAGTATTGGGAGAGTGACCAAACACGATGCGAATATTATGATAACCATTTCCTAGTTTTGCGAAATGCGTTGTTCGATTCAGGTTATCGATTGTTAAATTTCATATTAGAACATAGAGGCCACGTTAATGAGTCGTTCAATTCTAACCTTATCTCTATTTCTGCAGATCCGTTGGCTCCGCCGACCATACATTGGCATTTTACAGGTACTTACTTCAAATTGTACCTACTTACCATGCAAAAATGTTGACTTCATAGTTTTTTGATCAACCATCACACTTCTTAGAGCTAGAATACATCTCACCGACGAATAATTATCCAGACTCAATGAAGAATCGTCTGATGATGGAAAACCAGTACTCCGAATAACCATAACTCCGAATCTGAGCAAAGAAATAACGACGATGCCAGTGATGATGGTGGATTCTAAAATGCGAATTGGAAAGATGAAACCGACCATCAAAGTTCCGCAAGTTAATCTCTGACAATGACCCAACTACTAGAGCAAATTAGCCTGTGGTTAAAGATAAAAACCAAATGATTCAAAAATCAAAAACAGTGAAGTAAAATTTGATACGATTTTCTACGACTTACATCGTAGCTTTCAACGGCTGACAAGCCAACTGACACAGCGATACCGAAGATGCTGCTACTGAAAACCAGCTGATGATTAATTTATATAAATGTGTCTTTTTGGCATCGAAGGTAACGTTTTTAGGAACAGAAATCATTTTTAACGAAATCAATCCAGATGTAGCAAACATTGAGGCGATTAAAAAGTTTCCAACACCAAAAGCGTTATCTCAGCTGCGCCAATTCTTGAGCCCAGTAGTTCTTTTGACTTTATAAATGGAATGAGCTGATGCGAAAATGTTGGAGAAACATAAAACGCGCCAATTTTTCATGTTTCGTAGGTGAAAAACCTGCCTACCTATGTGTGTACGTGTGTATGTGTCTTATGTATAGGCACTTTTTGTAAGAATATACCAAAATGAATAGTTGCTGCCAAGTACCTTAATTAGTTTTCTGGGCTGGGCTTTCTATGGAAGGCACCGCAAGGTGAGGGGATGGACTAGTTATTTTATTCGACAGTGTCAGCAACACTGTAAAAGCTCTAATATGAGAAAAATACCTATCCACGCACAGTCACCATCTTGTCTGCGAAGCACCTTGAAGGAAGATTCCCCGACTGTAAAGTGTGAAGTGAAAGTGTCATTTTTATTTCGAATCCATCGCAAGATTACTTAGATCTTTCATGTAGGTGAGTACATAACCTCAATTCACTGTAACTCTATCTCGATAATTGCCTTGGGCTCCATCACGATGGGTACGATTCTACGTTTGTGTCGTCACGTTGCCTAGCAGCAGCCAATCAGAAAGGTGGTAGCTGTGCAACGTGACGTCACTAAAGTAGTATTCTACTCATCGTGATAGGGCCCTAGGTCCCGTTATTGAGCTTTTTATGAAAGTTTTTCACTGGAAAAAAAGTGCGCTTTTTTTACCCTTGGTGTTACACGCACAAGCAACTTTGCCAAATAAATTATTGGCAGAATAGCGCCAAGCTTACTTGGACGCCTAACGAACATTGCGCATCTTCTTATTGTTATAACTACAGTAAACATAAAACATTTCATAATATTGATGCAACGTTGCATTCATTTTGACATTGTGAAATCGCTTAATGATATATCAGCAACGTTACTTCCATATTTTTAAAAGAATAAACCGTTTGCTATGTTTTGTGAACAATCGTTGGTGAAACGTTGCAGACACTATGTATCCAGGGATAGAACATTAACATTGATATTGCCTAATTTTGAAATTTTGCATCACAGTAGCATTATCTACGTTGCTGTAACGTTGATACTACCTTTCTTTTATGAAGCGCATGCGCCATATGACACGCGTTTTCCCTTCGCATACTGTTATACTCTCCAGTCGTCATCCTGAATCATTATTATTGTTCATCGTTGAGGCAGCATTGATGGGCTGTTAACCCGTATCTACGATCACAACCCTGCGAGTTGGATCCATAGGAGACGATTACGGCCAAGTCCTGAGTTTTCGAAGACAAATTTATGTTCAACCTGATAAAAACATCGATCTTCCATCACCTGTACTCGTCGAACATGATGAAGGAACTTTCCGCGTATTTGTCACATTTGATGAGCCATCCGGCTTCAATTGTAAAGAGACTGGACATGAAACATCTGACTGTCCTAAAGTAAACAGATCCTCAGTAGAAATGGAAGTATCGGAATCCACGACCTCTAACATGCCGAAGAGCAAGTCGACCCGGAGAAAAAAGAAATGTTGGGAATATTATCTTAACAACCGTTTCCACATCACGACTTTCCAGATGTTCAACAGAAAGATTGACTTAAACCCCCGAAAAACCAGAAAGCACAAAGAAAAGAACTGCAGCTCAATCACTCTCCATTTCACACTATACTGGATAAAAGTTCAAAATTTTAAAAAATCTATATCGGAATAATTGAATATTTATATTTCCTGTTCACTTGCAACCCCAAACAAAGGTTCTGCCGTTGTTTGGCTTGACCTCTGGGCCGCTGTTCTTGAAATTGTGGGAGAAACTCCCTGAGCGTTTTATGCAAGCCGCATTACACTGATGTAGCAAGAATTGCCGAAAACTGCGTGAGAGTGGTTCTTGCCTGCATTTGGCCCCAGGAGATTTAAGTTGGGAGGCTCTGACGAAAACTTGCAGATGTTTGCAGTAACGGAATAAAACAGAACCTTTGATCTTTATTGTATCGACTCCCGCTTCTATACTCGTCATGTTGCAGTGTTTATTTACAACTTTTCTTGCAAGAACATAAAGCATACCCTTCTATTTCACTACAAAGTGGACTGTTCCTCATTTAGAAAAGATCAAAATACCATCAGACTCACAACTCACAAACAGTAAGTATCAATTGTTGGAAAATTTCACTCACACAAACGATTCTGATAGTTTTCCAAACATGTATACGTGTTGATAGACGATATTTGTCTGGAAGTTTTATATCAAGCGCCTGAGTGTGGGCGCATGCGCCTGTATAACACTTGAGATACATAGCCCTATTGCGTGGTTGCTGTATACATACATAATAATATGTTTAACATTATGCATTACTGTTTAGCGGATGAATCTATACCCAATAGCGTCTAACACACTTGAATTCGTGGCTAACATTGCCCACCGATTTATGTGCGTTGATTGTGATGATGAAATACGGGGTGTTTCGAAAAAAAAATTCATTACATTCAATAATTACTGCAGAACAACAATCGTCGCGAGGAGTGCCTCGACGGCTGTGCCAGCCTGGTGGACCCGGCGCCAAAGAAGCGCCGGAGGAGGAAGTCAAGGAAGAAGGAGGAGGAACAGTATCCGCCAGGCAGCTTGATGGACATGATGATGAACTGTCAGCCTGGCGCAGCACTGACCTGTTCCTCGTGGCCCTAATTTTTGTTTGATATTTGTATTATTACATTCAATAATTATTGCAGAACAACAATCGTCGCGAGGAGTGCCTCGACGGCTCTGCCAGCCTGGTGGACCCGGCGCCAAAGAAGCGCCGGAGAAGGAAGTCGAGAAAGAAGGAGGAGGAACAGTATCCGCCAGGCAGCTTGATGGACATGATGATGAACTGTCAGCCTGGCGCAGCACTGACCTGTTCCTCGTGGCCCTAATTTTTGTTTGATATTTGTATTATTACATTCAATAATTATTGCAGAACAACAATCGTCGCGAGGAGTGCCTCGACGGCTCTGCCAGCCTGGTGGACCCGGCGCCAGAGAAGCGCCGGAGAAGGAAGTCGAGAAAGAAGGAGGAGGAACAGTATCCGCCAGGCAGCTTGATGGACATGATGATGAACTGTCAGCCTGGCGCAGCACTGACCTGTTCCTCGTGGCCCTAATTTTTGTTTGATATTTGTATTATTACATTCAATAATTATTGCAGAACAACAATCGTCGTGAGGAGTGCCTCGACGGCTGTGCCAGCCTAGTGGACCTGGCGCCAAAGAAGCGCCGGAGGAGGAAGTCGAGAAAAAAGGAGGAGGAACAGTATCCGCCAGGCAGCTTGATGGACATGATGATAAACAGTCAGCCTGGCGCAGCACTGACATCTTCCTCGTGGCTTAAATTTGTGTTTGATATTTGTATTATTACATTCAATAATTATTGCAGAACAACAATCGTCGCGAGGAGTGCCTCGACGGCTGTGCCAGCCTGGTGGACCCGGCGCCAAAGAAGCGCCGGAGGAGGAAGTCGATGAAGGAGGAGGAGGAACAGTATCCGCCAGGCAGCTTGATGGACATGATGATGAACAGTCAGCCTGGCGCAGCACTGACCTCTTCCTCGTGGCTCCAATTTTTGTTTGATATTTCTATTATTACATTCAATAATTATTGCAGAACAACAATCGTCGTGAGGAGTGTCTCGACGGCTGTGCCAGCCTAGTGGACCCGGCGCCAAAGAAGCGCTGGAGGAGGAAGTCGAGGAAGAAGGAGGAGGAACAGTATCCGCTAGGCAGCTTCATGGACATGATGATGAACAGTCAGCCTGGCGCGGCACTGACCTCTTCCTCGTGGCTTAAATTTTTGTTTGTTATTTGTATTATTACATTCAATTATTATTGCAGAACAACAATCGTCGCGAGGAGTGCCTCGACGGCTGTGCCAGCCTGGTGGACCCGGCGCCAAAGAAGCGCCGGAGGAGGAAGTCGAGGAAGAAGGAGGAGGAATAGTATCCGCCAGGCAGCTTCATGGACATGATGATGAACAGTCAGCCTGGCGCAGCACTGACCTCTTCCTCGTGGCTTAAATTTTTGTTTGATATTTGTATGATCACATTCAGTAATTATTGCAGAACAACAATCGTCGCGAGGAGTGCCTCGACGGCTGTGCCAGCCTGGTGGACCCGGCGCCAAAGAAGCGCCGGAGGAGGAAGTCGAGGAAGAAGGAGGAGGAGTAGTATCCGCCAGGCAGCTTCATGGACATGATGATGAACAGTCAGCCTGGCGCAGCACTGACCTCTTCCTCGTGGCTTAAATTTTTGTTTGATATTTGTATCATCACATTCAGTAATTATTGCAGAACAACAATCGTCGCGAGGAGTGCCTCGACGGCTGTGCCAGCCTGGTGGACCCGGCGCCAAAGAAGCGCCGGAGGAGGAAGTCGAGGAAGAAGGAGGAGGAACAGTATCCGTCAGGCAGCTTGATGGACATGATGATGAACAGTCAACCTGGCGCAGCACTGACCTCTTCCTCGTGGCTTAAATTTTTGTTTGATATTTGTATTATAACATTCAATAATTATTGCAGAATAACAATCGTCGCGAGGAGTGCCTCAACGGCTGTGCCAGCCTGGTGGGTCCGGCGCCAAAGAAGCGCCGGAGGATGAAGTCGAGGAAGAAGGAGGAGGAACAGTATCCGCCAGGCAGCTTGATGGACATGATGATGAACAGTCAGCCTGGCACAGCACTGACCTCTTCCTCGTGGCTTAAATTTTTGTTTGATATTTGTATTATTACATTCAATAATTATTGCAGAACAACAATCGTCGCGAGGAGTGCCTCGACGGCTGTGCCAGCCTGGTGGGCCCGGCGCCAAAGAAGCGCCGGAGGTGGAAGTCGAGGAAGAAGGAGGAGGAACAGTATCCGCCAGGCAGCTTGATGGTCATGATGCTGAACAGACGGCCTGGCCACAGAATAGTGCCTGGCGCAGCACTGACTCCTTCCTCGTGTCCACTGTCGCAAGCTTCACGTAATTTTAGCACGTAATATCCAGGTTTGCTGTTATTTATGAACGTCGTGAGTCAAGAGGCTAGATAATAGAGTGATTGCATGTAGAGAGAGTTTATGGCAAAATGTCAATAGTGTCGTTGTTATCTGTCAAGTTTCATCCATGTCGGAGCAACGTCAATCGGACTAACCTCACTAAATACTGTCATTTTCACGTGTTTTGTTCGGCATTTACGAGATCAAGATTGTGATTTCTAATCATTCTAACAAGACTTTACACCTGTTATATGCTCCAATCCAATTTCATAACAAACGTCAAAACATAACTCGATCCTTGCGCTGCCTGCCGGTGACCAGGTGAACGAATTTCATGCAATCACCCTATTCCCAGCCTCTGACTCACGGGCTTCATAATAATAGCAAATGAAGCCTCGTAGGTCACGTGCTGCTTGCGACAATGGTCAAATCCCGCGATGCACTTTGCAGAACTTTTGTTTGAAAATTCGAAAATTTAGTTTTGAACACTTTTTTTCTGGCTTTTCTCAAAATGTTACCTAATATTATTAATTTGGTGTAGATATGGCACGATTTTATGTCAATAATTTTCAAATAGGTGGGTATATTGTTCCGTTAAATTGAAATAACTATTCAATTATGCACAAATAATGTTTGTTCATCGTTTGTGATATTTGTGAATTCAAACTACTCTAAGTAATACTGACTGTGATACCTAATTGTATGAAATATAAACTGTGATATTATTAGCATCGCATCTATGATTTCGATTTATAAATAATTGTACATAATACAATGTTATATCCAAAGGAGGAGGGCGTAGCGTTTAGTAGGCCGCTCCAGTCGAGTGATGACTTGACTGCAGCAACTTTGGCCGCTGCCAATCTTGGATGGGAGACAAGGCGTCTTTCATCTGATTCGAAGCCGGTCTGGAATTCCTCCTCGAGTGGTCTTAGGCAAACCCCCCGAGTATACCATGCCTCCAGCCGGCGGTACGGCAATGTGTAGAGGAAAACCGGCAAACCTGGTCGGGAGGCAGACGAAGTCAAGAACACCGGCGCAGGGAGCGTGGATGTATCGGGCATCCGCACCCGCAGTTCGGGGCTGAAAGACGGAGTCTTGGTCAACCGTGCGCTTGTCGGCCCCAGTGATTGGATGGACCGACCATCAAACATCCAGGCACCACACTGCGGCTCGGTGAGTCCGGCTGGTCTGAGAGGAGGGGTACAATGGGCCCAATAATAAGGCCTACGTGCCAGGTGAAACATGTTTCACCAACTATTATTCACCAGCTCCCCACGTTGTTATTACCTAGGCAACAGCCAATGACCGACACGAGTTTTTACTTAACAGAGCGTTTATGAAATGTTATTTTTTCACAGAAAAGCACTATAGCTCCTTTACGAGCGATAAATTCCAGCAACATTGTCGGGAAATTCAGGTAACACATAATTTAAATGCCACCCCAGACTCGCTGCTGTCATTCTGTCAACCGTCAACTAAAATGTCCGTCAGGGGTGGTCGAGGGGTGGTGTTCACCGCAAAACTCTTGGGGACTTTCTTCATGACAAACTACATGATTTTGATTATTTCTGCAAAAGCTCAGTTTTACACTGTACTGGTATTTTCCCGTGGAGTGAAGCCTAAGCAATTGTGTTGTGACACCAAAAAGGTTGCAAAAACCTGGCTCATTTGACACAAATACAACTCCAGACGGTGAAATCGATGTAAATGTACAGATATGAGGCTCCTTAGGGGAGATTCGATTTTTATATCCGCAAATTTAAGGGTCAAAGGTTGATTATTGATGATAGGAATTTGTAAAATGACAGATGGTGAGTAAACTGAAGGAAACGCCTGATAAATTACGGTTTTGACTGAGAATAAAGGCGTTACAATGAAAACTAAATGCAATAAAATTGTCTGAAGGACGAAAAAGGGAAAAATAAACAGTGCTGTTGGTGGGATCGAGCAGACAGTCCTGGAGTCAGTTCACCGCTTGAATCCCAAGAGCCGCGTGGAATGCACGCCACTGGGATTAAAAGTAAATAAAGTTTTTTTGGGAACTGGCACAAACTTAAAAATCTAGGACTCATCTGTTCCTCTCCGGTGTAGAATACTGCAGATGGCTTGCAGGCAGACCCGAACCGGGGAGGCACACTAGAGGAACGGGGCAATAACCCTTAGCACGGAAACAGGAACAGCACAGAAGAAGAAAGACAGTCCAAGAAAAAAATAGCTCTACACTGATGAGACCACGTTGAAGTGGTGGCGGTTTAAAGAGACAAATCCACAGGAAAAAAATTGTCAGGCCACGAGACACTTGAATATTCCGATGGTAGTCCAGCGAGTTTTTGATCGAAAGTGTGTCTCTCTGAGAAGAGCGTACCGATGAACGGCAAAAAAAAAACGCTTATCGCTCGACTAAAAACACTCCTGGTAGCAGGCTATATGAATTATATTTCACCTGTTACGGCAGAAGACTTGAAGATAATAGGATGATGAAGATTAAAACAAAACCGTAACAACACCAAAGATTTTAGGATTTTTTCTACCTTATTTGCAGTCGGTTCTGAACTTCTAGACTATATAGTTTATGCTTCAGAAAAAATCGTAGCTATAAAACTATACATGTATCCTATACACTTCTCATTTCCAGTAGAATGACTTTTTGGAGCAAAAATTAAGTGACAAGCTGGGAGACTACAGCGCTACAGCTACGGCTGAAGGCACCTGCAAAGTTCTGGAGCGAAACTAGCAGCGGCCATCGGCCGTATTCTCCCAGCACCACACAAAAATATGGCCGACCAAAGTCCTTCAAGAAGAGAAGAGAACAGGAAGAGGAAACGGGAGGAAACGAGAGCAGAGGAGAGCACTGCTTCAAGTCCAAATTACCGTTCAGAAGGGCCGGATAGCTCGAAAAGAGCGACGCCGGCACCACCGGCGGGGACGCCGAGGGGGACACCGGCGAGGGGGGCCCTGGGCCCCAACATTGGACCTACCAGGGAACACCCTCCTGCCCGGTCCCCGACGAAGCCGACTCCCCCCAAAAAATGGAGGTAGGAAGGGGGAGGGGGAGTCGGCTTTTAAATTTATATTACAATAAATTATATTTATATTAAATTTAAATTTACATATTATACACAAATACTTATACCCCAGCTTGTCACTTTATTTTTGCTCCAAAAAGTCATTCTGAATGAAAATAGAAAATATTCATAAAAATAGCAAGTGTATGGGATATATGTATACCCAATATAGCATTTTTTTTCATTTGATTTTGTCAAGGGTGAATCAACTGCTTGGTAATTAGCACCCACGGTTGAATTTGTGTTTCAGTATTTTTGCTACGACTTTTTGATTCAACTGGTTTGGAGATTTCAGAAAACTTTGGAGGGTTGTTGGATGACCTGACATAAAACTGGTTTCAGCGCTTGCTCTTTGCGCTTTGTTGATCAGGGTTTTACCGGTCCATTCGCCACGTCGTCCATCAACCACTGGGGTGGTAGATGTTACCCGGTGGTCATGGATTTTTGTTTTTATCCCCAGCAAATACTATCGCTCTATGAAAAAGAATGATGAATGGAAATGACGAAAGGAATATAGTAATAGGTTTTTCTTTCAAAAATTCTTCAATGCCTTGGCTCTATTTGCTTCGAAGGTTGCATGATAACTTGTATAAATAAGAAAAAGTATCGCTTAGTGTGAAAGTTGGTACATAAATGCTGCAATTAAAAAAAAAAGAATGGATCAATAGTTTAATTTGAGCCAAAGATAATATGATGACGTCAAGGCTAAAAAGAACAATGTCTCGAAATGATCAAGAATCGAAAGTACAAAAAGTGCCACGTTTTGAGACAGACCGGTGGATGGCGCCACATTACCTATATGCAAATTTTTGAAAACAGCTTTGCAGCGGATCCTCTTTTAACATAAATAGTGAAGTAGGTAGGTACTGGAGAGACTCTTGTTCTAGTGTCAGTTCGCAGTTCATTTCTGAACAATTTTTCAGCATAAAGTCGCAGTTCTCACCCCATCATATATATGTCGCAGCAAGCGAATACCTTCTCAATCTCAAAACCATAATTAGTGTCAGAAAGGTCACCGGTGGCGGCTCTTGTAGTTTTTCGCTCAGCGCAGTTGCATTGGTATGCGGATCAAGTTTCAACTAATCATTCCAGCAAAACTACAGCAACAAGATGGTGGTCGTTTCCGACTAATTTTGGGTCGTAGAAATCAAAGATGTTAGGGGAGACAGGGGCTATGAGGCCACTCGGGGAATGAGGCCATCCCGGCGATTTTAAAAAGCGCACGATGCATTCTACCCATACGTAGTGCATGCATTTCTTATAAATAAGATGCAGTGGTAGCAGTAGTTATTAGCGTCGTCACTGTGTTAGTATCGACTGACTTTAATGCTAGTTATTTTGCATATTTCTCTGAGCAGAGTTGGTCAGTCATACTGTGATGGCGATTTGTATTCGGGTTTGGTTTCAAATTTTGTGGAAGAAGTCAGCTTTTCGAAGAAAATCCAGGGATCCTCAAGGTGAAATATCAGCAACTGGGACATTTGGGAAGCTTGAATTAGATCTGGTCAAATAGCTGGATACCTCTGAGAAAAGAGAAAACATTTGGGAATAATGTAGGGTCGATGATATGAGGGTCCTTGTTGAGTTTGTAATTTGATGTGACATTCTGGCTAGATGAAATTGTGGGCAGATGTTCAAGATGTGGTGTAGATTTAGTCTGGTAGGACTGTCGCATGTAGGACAGTTTGGGGGATCTTGACGAGAAAGGAGATAGGCAGGCATGACCTATCATCAGAGCATATTGTTATCAATAGATCGTTTTCCTCTAGGTGTACTGACTCACGAGTAATTGATGTGTACCCCCAAAGGTAAAAAGCATGAGAAGTTGAATGGATTTCAACCGAGTTGAGCCGAGATAAACGGCTTTCAAAATTTCAAATCTCGTAAGCGCCAATGAATTAATTTAGTTTCACTTCTTTTTTTTATAGAAACCATAAACTTCAACAGTGAATTTTTAATCACTCATAGTTTAGGTTATATATTGTTTTACTGCCATTTTTTGCTAAGAAACGAGACGTTTTCACAAAAAAAGACAATTTGGGCTCTGGAAAGTGGCGATTTCGAGATGTTTTCCAAAGTTTAAAGCCCAAATATCTCAAAAAGTATTTGTACCAAATTTGGTCAAAATCGCTTTGATGACTTGAGAGTTATTGCAAAAAGAAGATTTGAAAAACTGAACTTTGAAGGGCTGTATCTCTCTTGGGAAACGTTTTAGAAAAAAAAATTAAATTATGCATGTCGACCTAGTTTTCGATGGACTATCGAATGCTGAATTATTGCTACTATAACCTGGACCACCCTGTATATTTGGTTGCCTACATCACGCTGCACGATGTCGCATCGCAAATTACAGACGGCGTGATAGATAGCCAATTGACCATATTAATTATTCAGAGCGCAGTCGCAGATCGGGGAGAGAGACAACCACATGTGCTGAGTTGAAACTCCCATGAGAATATGCATGTTGAATGACTTTGTAAAATGATCAATTCAAGGTGCAAATTGACAATTTCAACGAATGTATAACATAGCAAGTGTGTAAAAAGAAATACCTGATCTACTTTTCACCATAATGAAATGGAAAATCTTGCTGTGAAGTTTAGGCGAAGCAATTTAGAATAGGGTTTTTGAATCCAAAACAATTTCAAATTACCCGCCATATTTTATTGCACAACTTCCGCTAACGAGAATTTTGACAGCGCTTGAAAGCGAACCGAGCGTCAGCCGTCACGTAAAAGTATGGTTAAAAAAGTTAAAACGTCCCAAGAATCAAGAAAACACCTTGCAATCGTAAATTCTGACAGCGACAGCAAAGTTCCGTTTTCTATGCATGCTGTGGCGCGCGAGATCTTCTACTGCAGTGCGCATGGTCACAGGCACATACTTAACTTACAAATGACTAGTGGAAGGGGAAAGTGAGAATAATTAATATGGTCTATAGATAACTAAAAACTCAAATCTAGCGCACGTGACAGAGACAGAGCCGATGTTTTGTTACAATGTGCAGTTACTTATCACATTTTGTAGTGTTTTCTTTTCGTTTTGTAAAACAGAATGAACTTTTGTTCATTTATGTTTTATGATGTCTCCTTTTCGGCGGCAACTGCTTTATATCAGATCCCGGGCTCTGCTGATGCACGGATGAATAATTTGCTCAAATTATAGCAAATGCACGGTAAGTATGAATTCCGCGATATTGAAATTCAAGTTGCACATATCATGTGCCGGGCCTCTATACGCCCCGGCCCCTGTCAAGTGGCAATGGTCTCGAACTGATATAATCATCTTCATGTAACGATTCATCACATATATGACATTCAACTGTTTGATAGAAGTCGAGCATCTCTTGGAGGGATAGCTCAGACATCGGAACTACAACTTTTAAATGATCATCATGAAGCCACCTGACATCTCTTTTGAGCCATTCAACGGGGGCTTTTGAGGCATCCACCCCACGATATGATTTATACATGCGAGGCTATCGTCACATTCTCATTGATTATTATACCTACCCAGAACGATACGGGACGTTGGACGTTGGTTCTCACGGAATACGACTTCTCAGGGTCTGGGAGGCATAACGCAAACGGTTGCAATAACGCCCCAAAATCGAAATAGATTACGAATGGGGCTTACAGCTGATTGACATTGCAATCATAAACTGCTGGACAACGAAGTTGTCGGTATCGGAAGAATGGTTCGACTTTGAAAACCAATAACTTCCGGTTGCCGAATGCGATTCCCATTAAGTTTATTGTAATTTATTGTAATTATTTTAAATAATTTAGCCTAATGTTTCTGTAACCTATCCTGAAAGTGAATGTTAAGAAATCTGTCACGCCCCAAACGTCACCTACGTTTGTTTTCTCGAACACAAGTGTTAGGACTCTGTTGGGAAGCAACGACCCTGGCCAGCGTCAACGGTCTAGGCTGGGTTCAAGTTAGAAAAAGGCGCCACGGATTTGAAACGTTACTCCCCAGTACTAACCCTGTTCAAAATCAAAATATTCAAAGCCGAAAATACCCGATTATGATTACAAAAAAACTAAATGGTGAGGTTCGAATTCAGAATTTTATTAAGACATTTGAGTTACGCAAAACAAAACTTGGTGTGTGTGTGTGTGTGTGTGTGTGAGTTCCCACAATACAGAAGAAAGTATGTATTTAAATTTAAACAGGTATGAATTGAAAACAAACAAACTAAATATTTCAGAAAACTGTCAAAACTAAACGTGCAGAGAAATGAAGTGTTAAAAAATTATTGATTGACTCTCTTAATTCCTACTGAGTCCGATTGAGATTTAAAGATACCTAAGCTTGGGTAATGAATGTTCGGAGTTCAAACGGTAGGTACCTATCCAGGTTTCACAGCTGTGCACCTAACAGTCTACCGGGTGTGTCACTATGACGCTACTGACGCTATTAAATTCTCAATTCCTACTCAGTATATTTTTGGGGTAAAGAAAGAAAGAAACTAGTCCCGAAAAAGGACGAGCAGGTTTCAAACGACACGTATTTCTCTACAGTCTACACTATAACTTTAAGTTAGGTAACTCTGATAAAATGACAAAATTCACTGACGTTTTATGAAAGGTTTGTACATACAGTCTGACCGGTGAGTTCAGCCGTAGCTGAACGAAAAAAGGTTTATTTTGTCTTCGCTATTCCTCGACAGGTAGGTGGTAGATAATTAGACAATTTTCCGTTCGGATCGCAAGGTCCTATACTTCCAGAATCCAAGTAAGTAGTAGATAACTAATTTTCGTTTAGATCGCAAGGTCCGGTACTTCCAGAATCAAGGTGAGTGGTAGATAACTAATTTCGTTCCGACCGCAACGTCAACGTCCTGTTTTCCAGGTAGGTAGTAGGACTAGTCAAAATTCCGCAAATCCCAAAAAGGTAGACCAAAAGAAAAAACCTAGAACCAATAGTAGCGTCAGCTTGCGCTAAAAGAAATGAAATCGAGCTGTAGGTACCTCAAGGTGGAAGGAGGTTTTTCTTTTATGTGGTGAATCTCCGGAATTGACGAGTATCATTCACCAAAAACGCAGGTAGGTAATGTACAAAAATATGGGTACTTGAAGCCTGAAACGAAATGAAATAATGAAGCAAAGAACAGAAAGAGACGACGACTACAATACCTCAGGTGTAGATGGCTTTTATGCGTAGAAACGTTAATTGCAATAAATCCGACTAGGTCGCTCGAATTAAAACTTGTCGAGAAGCGAGAACCCAAGCCTTTATCCGCAAATCGTGCGATAGTTCCTCTGTCCAAAATTTCGGTAACGAAACACAAATCGAGAAACAGAACAGAACCAAGATGGGCTACGAGCTCTCGGCACAATTTTACGCTTCCAATATAATGATGATTTTTACTCGAAGTCGCCGAACGCTCTCTTTCTTTGATTCCACAAAAAAGTCTTATCTATTCCAAAATAATGCAGTAAAACCAAAGCTAGCAACGCGCCGTTATTCATTTAAAGTGTTGATAATACAGGATGGTATAAAATGCTACCTTGCGAAAATAATCGTCACAAATCTTATGTGAAATTTCTACAGGGTGATACGTAAAATGCTGCAAAATTGCATCGACTTCGTCGTACCTCCATTTGTCAACAAAATTTCTTTTATGTATTCTAATACAAAAATCATGAAGTCCGGTATCTTATCTCGCAACGGTTCTGGAATTAGGTACCCAGATGGAAGTCTAACATCAACATTGAAGGTATACATTTTTATGTTAAATGTTACAGATTTGTCTTATTGGCACGCGAGATTAAGTCACTTTTGATTATTGGATGTTGACATTGAGCAAGATTGTTCCACAACAATTCAGGGTAATTTTACCCTCAACACAACCCGAGTTTTGGGTGGTGTTGGTAAAATTCTAACTATTGGTGTATTGCTAAAAATAGAAATAATCCATTGTGTGGTGAAATAGGTAGGTACACTTCCAGTTATTGCATGAAAAGGTGCAAATAAATAACGGAGAACAAAAGTTTCATTTTAGTCCCTTTCTGCGAAAATGTGCGAATTTTCCTCACGGCGCGGCCGGCCTCCCAACTGGAATCCTCTGATGATGTTACAACCTGGAAATCCTGAAGCGCACGTGGAAGTGAGAATAGTCAGAGGAATGAAATGCCAGAGAGCAGGCAGGAGTACGACAGGAGCGTTGTTCGGTGTTGCCACGTGAACAAGAATCAAGAAATAGTAACATTCAACTCCGATACATAATTTTCAAAGTTTCAACTTTCACCTAGTACGATTGCGGCCAAAATAAAGTGGACGACAATGTCAACGAGCAGCGTTGCCATACGATGGAAAAATAAGTAACTAGCTATGATCGAGAGTGCAAAATCACCAGTTGGAACAAAAAATCACTAGATTTTGAACGAGTGCAGGGTCCAATGGCAGGGAGAGCCTCAGCTGCGCGGAGGGGGGGGGGGGGGGGGGTAGAATGCGCCGTGTTTTTTTCATTATATTTTTGGCTATCAAATCACGTAAAAAAGTACTTTTCAATATTACAAAAAATCAGAAATGCCAGAAAACAAATGGTTTTGGTCCTCACCAAGGTCCCCACCATCAGAACCACGTAGTGTATTGTTTTATACAATATGTATATACAGAGGGGTGCATGAAAAACGGCCACCGCTGTAGCATCGTTATTCCTCATCCGATCTTCAAAATTCAAAAACCAGTTCAAATGGTTTTATGTCTTCTATGATTCGACAGTAAAAAATATTTTTTTTGTAATGATGCTTCTGAGCACTGATAGTCAACTTTTGTTTTTCAAATGGCAACAATATTTTTTTAATTTCTTTTTTGGTTCCTTATGCTTAACTGAATGTAATGATGCATCAATATCACACATTTTATTATCAGACACGAAGGAAAAAAAATGAAACTGCGAAATTTTTACACATCACAGTAGCATCACAACACCCACGATATGCACGCGATCTGGTAGGCTGGGTGCAAAATGATGTTCAAAAGCACATAGTAGGTCAGGCGTTTGATTTTTCAGAATGTAAATGTCAAAATGTTTTCAAAATCCAAAAGAAGCTGTCCGTCTCTAAGACGTCTTCATTCTCTATTTTCAGCTTATTATTTTACACATTTTTAAGTAGGTATTGTGACCTGTCAGGACAAAAACGTCTTATTGATTTTTCATTCCCACAATACACACTTGAAAAGATATAAAATAGTAAGCTAAAAATAGAAAATAAACAAGTCTTAGAGACAAACAGCTTCTTTCGGATTTTGAAAACATTTTGACATTTACATTTTGAAAAATCAAACGCCTGACCTACTATGTGCTTTTGAACATAATTTTGCACCCAGCCTACCAGATCGCGTGCATATCGTGGGTGTTGTGATGCTACTGTGATGTGTAAAAATTTCGCAGTTTCAATTTTTTTTCTTCGTGTCTAATAATAAAATGTGTGATATTGATGCATCATTATATTCAGAAAAGCATAAGGAACTAAAAAAGAAATTGAAAAGATATTGTTGTCATTTGAAAAACAAAAGTTGACTATCAGTGCTCAGAAGCATCATTACAAAAAAAATATTTTTTACTGTCGAATCATAGAAGACATGAAACTATTCAAACTGGTTTTTGAATTTTCAAGATCGGATGAGGAATAACGATGCTACAGCGGTGGCCGTTTTTTATGCACCCCTCTGTATATACAAATACTGTACCTACATACAAAATGCTTTCCTCAGAACTAATAAAATTGAATTGAATTGAATTGAACTCAGAATGCACAACATCAAAGTCTGAAAGTCACTAAACGGAAACGGAAATAGGACAGAGACGAACAAAAATAAATTTTGCTGAGATGTAAAAATTGAATTCGACATGGCTATTCAGTATCTCGTAATTTTGAAGTTGGTTTGGGAAAAATCACCAGAAAGTAGGCTTTTTGCAAAAATAATCACTAGGTGATATTTGTGTAGGTGAAATCACCAGATCTGGTGACAAATCACCACCTATGGCAACACTGTCAACGAGTTGGCTTGCTGTCATGCGACGTTCAGGCCAGAATCCTGAGAAATCTGTCAACTGTCGTCCACTTTAAAAAGTCCGCAACGGTACAGTGTGAGATTTTCCTATCAGAAAAGCCAGAAGATCACAAGCCTCTAGTCTTGTGTAAAAATTGATTACTTAGAACCAATATCAGTATTGACAGTGGTTGCAATATGAACCATTTCTGGTGGCGGCAGCCATGCCAGATCTGACAACATTGCAATTGCCAGACCGTAGGCCATTTGCGAAGTATGTATCGAATTCTTGAAACGTACGATATAAATTTGATGTTTGGCTTGCTACTGGTTGATCTTCACATTTTTACAGTTTTTTTTTTGTCTATCTGGAGACTTTGTTGTAAATAGCCTGGAATTCCATATAACAGTCGATTTTTCAACAACAAAAAAATTGTCTTATCCTCATGGCTAAAATACAGCCGCGTGCTAGAGCACGTTCATCCTTGATGGGAATCTAGCTGGCTGGAAGACTTGCCACGCGACAACCTTGGAAAGAAAAAAATCGGAAAATCATAGCCCACTAGAGTCACAGTAGGGTTAAACTTACCATACCCAAATGGTCAGTACCTACCTACCTACCACGAAACCCGCTGAAGCACGTGATATATTGCACTCGAATGATGAACACGTATCATCGACGTCTTCAATCGGCTATGTCAACCAATTCTTCAAGTTTTTGACAAAATCAAAGACGCTAATAACCAAGGACCGGATTCTAGACAAAATGCCTTTTTGTCTCTGTTTTAGGCATTTGCATGACATCTTGAAATGAATGTTAGTGTCGAAAAAACATTGCTTTAGACACCCCCTTGTTTTTGCCTGAATGCCTAAAACTGGTAAAAATTGGATTTACTATCCTGAAAAGGCTTTTTAACGGCCTAAATAAGGCCTTTCCAATTTTTTGAGTGGGAATTACTCACGATGTTGAGAAAAATCCATTGTTTGACTTGTTCCGTTCAAACTGTAAGAGTAAATTGATTTCAACACTCTTCAACTTTTCTTCAACCACTCAAGCTAGTATTCTATCGTAAGTTTCTAGCGGTGTCTCACTCTTACTCATTCGATTCATAGCCTTACTCTCTTGCATCACAGGTAGAATTGCTGAGTTTTGTTGTTAAAAGAAAGCAGCCAGGTATTGTATTCAATACCATTGTTGTCAACATTGTCGTCGTCTTCAAAGCTTTGTCACAAATGGAGTTTCTTGGAAAGTTTCTTGGTATCCTACCTGTACTTACATTGTTGCACCTTAGGGAAGGTTCCTATATAACCCAAACAAGGATGTCTAATGGTCATTTTGTTGCTGTACCTCAGCCATCACAGTTACTACTTCGTGTGCTATATTTTCGGTGACGGTGCTCGGTCTGTTTCGACAAGTGTCAACTTCTTCATCATATATTTTAGAATTTTGGTAAGTTCAATCCAAATTTCTGTGAAATACAGGTCATTTCAATATAAATATAAATGCATCACGAACAATTATAAAAACGCGTAAAAGTGGCCAGTAATCGTATTTCGTATTTTTATTAGTTTTCGTCACATTCGACAATGACAAACATTGATAAATGGAGGAAAAAATCATGGCCTATTTTCGAATGTCAAGCTCTTGTGAAGCTTGTCACAAGATGTCTACTTCTGAAGCATTTATAATTATTGGAAAAGGCGTTTAAAGTATGATACACGTGCATGAGTAGCTTTTCAACCACTTGCGCGGCTAATATAACCTAGCTTGGCGTCGTACTCGTACCACGGTCACCAAATCCGCCGCACGTGTTTGAACGGCTTTCGTAAGCTGAATTCCCAGGTGCGAATATTCGGACAGAAAATGCTATTTTGTATTGTGTCAAATTTTGAATTCTAGGGCTCTGATTGGCCAATATGAGAACGTTGACATAAAATTCGCACTTTCTGTCCGACTATTCGCATCTGGGAACCCAGCTTTATGGTACACTTAAGGACGGAGTCATATTGGTAAAATAAGCGTTGCGAAATCAATCCCTGTGGGTTTATTCCTTGACCGATTCTCAACATTTAGGTCTTTTTCGAAAGCTACAAGGATGTACCTATTTTAGTTTGAGCCCATTGGCATTTCCAAAATCAGAAAATAATTTTTCCAATGTCAAAATTTGAATTTTTTTTTAGATTTCAGAAATGCCGATAGGCTCAAACCAAAGTACATCCTTGTAGCTTTCGAAAGAGATCAAAATGGTGGCAATCCGTCAAGGAATAAAACCAGACGGATTGATTTCGCAACGAGTATTTCACCAATATGACTCCGTCCTTAAAGATATCTTAGATGTGTCCTTTTTTCAATGACCACGATTAAGCTTTTGAGCACCAGGTGCAAAAAGTTATCGCACCATGATTTCTTTTATGCGAATCTTTGAAAAAGCCATGTGCAATTTGTTATCGAAGTCGGCAATTTAAATCACTACCTACCCACGTGTGCATTGTCCCTTGAATCAAAATGAGCACGTGTTTGAAAATAAAGAGAAATGGCCAGTCCGCTTGTCAAACTATCACGGTGAGTTTGAAAAAAGGCACAAATGTGAGTAGAAGCTATATCTGGCAAGTTGCAGTTGAATACCTCAATTCGTTCAGGAATTATTCATGCGTAATCAATTTGATTACATTCCAAAGAGCTGCGTATCTTACGGGGTCGAATTCTTTGGAACCGACTACACCAGGCAGTCACGAGATGAACTGGGGTATCTAGGGTTACTTCCTCCCTCATCAACTCGTAAAATAACTCTTCACTTGCGTTTTTGAAAAGGTTCATTTTTGCTGTGCTATAATCGCACTTGCAAACATTCCAGGCGTTGAAATGATGGCAGAAGATCCGTGGCTCCTGGACCAGCTGCAACAGCTCGGCTTGCCGGAGGACGTCGAGGCCGAGACGTTCGTCAGCTGGTTGAGGGAACAGGTAAGAACTACCGTTTCTCTGCCATCGACTGTCCAACAACAGCAGCAACTTTGATCCAACGCCTAACTCGAAAATTTTGGATTGTGGTAGGACACCGTGGTAGTCACTGGGTCATTACTCTACCAGATGTGCCTGCAGTAAACAAAGTTCAGCCTTTGGTTCGGTAGCGAATCACCCAAAGCCTCCACGAAAAAGTTACATCTCACACCCTGTATGCGGTCCGGGTAATAAGGGACAAATTCAAGTGAAACTCTGCACTTGGTGATAAAGTTTTGAAACTTGGCACACATGTTCTTTGAAGGATTCTCAACAAACCTAGATGTGGGGCAGACTTGACAAGTGATGTAAACAGGGTGAAAAATGAAGTTGAAAAATTAAAAAATTGTATCTGAAGAGCCAAAAATGCTGGAGTCTTGCGAATCACCATATTACGTAAAAATCACTACTTTCTCTTGCAGAGTGTCTTTTTTTGTATGTAATGGTCCAATGAAGTCTCCTTAACAATTGCCAACCACGTTTTGAAAAATCACAGGAAAATTCAAAATGGCCGCCGTAAAGACAACAAAAAGTTGAATATCGTATTTCTTAAAATAGGAGGCTTAGAAATTAGCTCCTGATCTTATTCTATTTCTAACGTCACATATGGTAGAAATACCAAGTTGCACTTTGAAATCTCGAAAATTTGCTGATTTATGGGCAAAAAGTCGTTATTTCGAGCATTTTTACGTTTTTCAAAATATCTCAGAGAAGAAACAAGATATTCCAAAACTGTTTCGGGCAGCTCCATAAACATTCAATTACACATATATATGGTGATTCACAAGACTCCAGCGCTTTGGGTTCTTCAGATGAAATTTTTCAATTTTTCAACTTTATTTTTCACCCTGTATACGCTACCTGTCAAGTCTGCCCTACATCCAGGATTGTTGAAAATAATTCAAAGAGCATGTGTGCCAAGTTTCAAAACTTTATCACCAAGTGCAGATTTTTTCCTTTAGTACCCGAACAAGAAAAAGTTTTTAGTTTTTCAAAATATCTCAAAGGGGAATCTCCTAGAGGAAAGGTGAATTTTATCGTGAACACCTGTACCCCTGCAGTATGAATTTGCCGGGTCTTTACTTGACATCTGTCAAAATTGAAGCGTCAAAAACAGAATCAACAAAAATGGCGGGCAATTCAGATCTGCCTGTTCTCGTTTGGACACCCTGTAGTAGCAGCGTATTACCGGAATGGTACAAGATTATTGGCGGTCAGTTTGCATTTGGAGCATTGTGATTGGTCCTTTGTCAGTATAATGAATTATATAGTCATAAGAATAAATAATAATGGCAACATATATTAAGAACTCAGCACACTGAATGAGCATCAGAAAAAAAACTTGTTAATTGTCTTTAGCGGCTTCATCTTTATCCTGATATTCTTTATCACTGAAAGAAAAATTCGAGAGATGTGAAAATTTGTGCAACATCTAGTGTATTTTTCAGACTTTTATGTAAGTATTCAGGTACCTCTTATCCATAATTATCCAAACATTTGTTCTTACAGTTTTTGCACTGATTGGTGGTGCAAGAAAATTACACCACATCTATTTTTGGTTCATTCAAAGTCTGATGGGAAGTAACAAAGACTTTCCGCTAATTTTTATACTCCGGTATAAAACGGACATCTGTCAAAATTGAAGCGTCAAAAACAGAATCAGCAAAAATGGCGGGCAATTCAAATCTGCCTGTTCTCGTTCGGACACCCTGTATAGTAGCAGCGTATTGCCGGAATGGTACAAGATCATTGGCGGTCAGTTTGCATTTGAAGCATTGTGATTGGTCCTTTGTCAGAATAATGAGTTATATAGCCATGAGAATAAATTATTATTATTATTTTGTGTAGGTTCTTTTTTTTTTTCTTTGTCTTTGGGGCTGAAGTCAATGCCATTATAATCCATTCATACTCTGTTTTTTTTTTCTCGTCTGTTACTACATTATTTTTTACCCTCACTTAATTTCACTTCTTTTTACTACTGTAAGCAATCATTGTGTACCATATATTGGTGAAGACAATAAATGATGATGATGATGATGATTATTTTGTGTAGGTAAATCTGTCGCGATTAAATGCTTTTCATAAAATCGTCGCCGGTCCTTGTCATATGAATGAATATTGCTTCTCCTGATATTCAACTATTGGGAAGAAATAGTTCTATTCGAGGTTTTTTCCTTGCTATGGAAAACAGATACCGAAGTATAAAAACTAGCGGAAAGTCTTTGTTACTTCCCATCAGACTTTTGTGACTTTGAATGAACCAAAAATAAATGTGGTGTGATTTCATTGCACCACCAATCAGTGCAAAAACTGTGAGAACAAATGCTTGGATAACCCAGTCGGTGGCACGGTGAGCTCAGCCCCGCTTTCAAAGACGAAAGTCCCGGGTTCAAATCCGCACTGGGCCAGATGGACTTTTTCACGCGTTTCCTAGTACTGGGGCATCTACTATCGTGCGGTGATCCCCGGGAAAAGGGACGAAACGAGAAAGCCATCGAAACAAAACCACACTGATTAATCCCCACTGTTCCAAAAATGTCTTCGTTGTTATCGTCAATACTGTTATCGTTACTGAAAAACCCACACAGAAAAACCTGCTAATAACCTAGAGTTGATGCAGGGCAAAAAAAAGTTTAGATAATTATGGATAAGAGGTACCCGAACACTTACATTAAAGTCTGAAAAATGCACTAGATGTTCCACAAATTTATACATCTCTCGAATTTTTCTTTCAGTGATGAAGAATATCAGGATAAAGATGAAGCCGCTAAAGACAACTAACAAGTTTTTTTTTTCTGATGCTCATTCAGTGTGCTAAGTTCTTAATATCTGTTGCCATTATCACGATTACAGCACGTGTCTGTACCTTCAAGAGACAAATAGCTATAAGAGTATTGTTACGAGCGGCGATTCTGGTTAACACGCGATCTTTCTAGACTCTTCCCGATAGATCGCAGTGTACAAGTGCGATCGTACGCAGCGTTCTGGTGTGCGTTCGAGAGCGCGCGTGTGGGCTTTTTCCCGTACAACTGTATGGAGAATTCAGCAATGGGTCAAGCTACATCTGTCCATTTTGGCGGAGGTGCTACATACCAAAACACACGGGAAACACGCGAAAGGTGTGCAATTATTCGGGAGTCGTCTAGAAACCATATGCCGGGTCACTATGGAAATTGCTGGAGGACGATGGAAACTTCAGAAACACTAATCGGAGGCATATATGTATAAGCATCGTCCTCAGCGCGACAGTCAGTATTGAATGTTAAGAGACAGCGAGCGGATAGAAGCGAAGTAGTACCTGCGATATTTTGCAAGCGTAAATGATTGTTGGCGTGTATTTATTGTAGTACGCAGTAATAAACAGTTCGTGTTTTAAAACGATAGTATCAATTATAATCGAACCCGTACGCGGAATACGTAACAGTATCAAAAGTTGATCGTTTTTTTTTGCAATTTACCGTTAATTTCACACAAAAAAAATGAGCAGCGATCAAGGCAGATTGCAGATTATTTGAACTTTTTTCTGCTGAATGCTAGGTGATTACCCACAAAACATTCCGGGAATCTGTACTAGACCCATCATCTTTTCATTATTGAGGGATTAGCCAGTATTTCCATTGATCAGTCAGCTTAAAATTGACAAACAAAAATCGCAAATCAGCTAATCTCGTAATATCTGTTTTGTGGAACCCACGGTTAGTGATCTAAATTGATTTGGTTTGGTTTGATTTGATTTTCAAATTCATTGGAGGAGGCTGCGAGTTAGAGTTTAATTTTTCATGGCAAATACAAGTCACCGGTACTTATACATACATTGTCACTGATTGAGACAATGAATAACAAATAAATTGCCCGAAGGGCTGACGAAAGGGGTGAGTAAAGGGCTGCAAGATAAGGAATTTGATAAGTTGCGCAATATCACTATAGCTGAACTTATCTGAGTGAGTACAGGTGAACTAGAGTTGGCTAAAGCTGGCTATAGATGGCTACAGATGGTGGAGATGTAGCCGGTCCAAGGTCCAAGTCCAAACTTCAAACACGATGAAAACAAGTAAGAAGGTGATGAAAGAACGGGCGAAGAAGGGACAGGTCCAAGCTTCAGGCCCGGAAGAGACACGCCGAGAAGGTAGAGGTGGTAAAATGGAAGCACAGCACAAAGACCTTGGAAGAAAAAATTAGAATGTAGGTGACCCACAGCGGCGAAGACCGAAGAAAAGTCCTTGCGTACCTAGACACACGAGTAGCCAAGCCACACGAAGTTTTTCCGGAAATGAGATTTTGTGAAAGGCGGGCATACCACACACAAATCCGTATAAATGAAGGGAAAACCCGAGAGAAAACCGCACGTTAATTCATTGTGTTTTTTTAAAAAACTCGACATTCTATGGCTTGACGATGGATTGTCTTACAAAAAAAAAGATAAGCGCGCGACCGGGCAAAAACTGCGAGTTTATCAAACTGAAGTGAAACATGAATTCGCAGATTCGCACATCGTACGAATAATGCTGCAAGAAAAGTCTGCTTCAGTACAGTGGGGGCGGCGCCCCGGTTGATTCAAATTCAATACATTTTTTGGTAACTAATTACATTAACCCAGGTAAAAAACCAAACAGTAACAAGAATCAAAAGATCGATTTACAAGGCAAGTACGAGTAGCAGCTCTGTGCCACAATACTGATTACTGCTACAATCTACTGCTCTCGCTCTTGCACGATAGCGTATTATACCGGGTGATCATTTGAAAAACTATCCACCTGCAATACTTAACTCCCGATTCCTGGTCAATATTTCTTCGAGCAAAAACAGGTCGATCTTATATCGAGGGGGACATCTAAAACATACATTGGCAAAATTCTATTTTCAGCCCCCTCGCCCCCACTCACCTCAACTATGAAATTTCAAATGACACTACATACCTTGCAGTACATCAAATTGAAGAAAATTAAATTTTTTTTTTGAAGAAAATATTTTCAAAATTTTCAACCCCACTCCCCTTCTCCCCAAAAATTCTCTGAGTGTCCCATTTAATATTCTGGACCCCTCAATTCTCTTCAGTTCAGTGAGCATCATCCTAAATAGCATCTAAGAATAGAATTTCGGTGGAAAAAGTGCCACCCAAATCCACCCTATTGCTCTCCCCCACCTCAACTTTAAAATTTAACGGAACACCACCTACCATGTGATACACCAAGCTGAAGGGAATTTAATCTCTTTCTGAAAACCATTTTTTTGAAATTTTCAACCCCTCCTCCATTAAATTGGACATTTGGAGTATTTTAGGAGGGGAATAGGGGGTTTCAGAAATTCTGAAAAAAATTTGTTCAGGGAGAGAATTAAATTTTCTTCAATTTGATGTATCACAAAGTAGGTATTGTCATTTTAGATTTTCAAAGTGTGGTGGGGGGAGCGAAGGAGTGAATTTGGGTGTCACTTTTTCCGTAGAAAATTTCCTTTCTCGATGCTGTGCAGGATGACTTTGACTGCATTAAAGATAATTGAGAGGTCAATAATATAAAATGGGACACTCAAAGAATTTTAGGAAGAAGTAGTAAGGTTAAAAATTTCATTAATTCATTTTTCAGAAAGAGAATTTAATTCTGTTTAATTCGATGTACCGTAAAATACATAGGTGGTGTCATTAGAAATTTCAAAGTTGAGGTGGGTGGGGGCGAGGGGGCTGAAGATAGAAATTCGTCAATGTATGTTTTAGATGGCCCCCTCGATATACAAATCGACCTGTTCTTGTTCGAAGACATTTCCAGTAGGAATCGGGAGTTATTGCAGGTGAATAGTTTTCAAATGATCACCGGTATAATACAGGGTGAGTCATTGATATGGGCGAGCTCAATTACACCTACGCCATTGATGATATCAAAATAATTAAAAAGGCACTGCAAACGGGAGGTCAAAGTGCATTTTGTAAAATTATTTTGCTCTATACAGGGTGCCCCATTTTTGCAGAGCAGTTTTTAAACGAGCTTTTTTTGGATAGCACCCCCTGTATATTTTTGCATATTAGAATTTGCCCTTTCTCAAGGATTACAAATTCGTTTAGTTTTTGCAATTCGCTTCAACCGTTCAGAAGTTATTAATTTTTTTTTCAAATTAATGCGTATGTAGGCACTTACTAAATAAATCGCAAGGCACTTGGTTTTTAGGCTATCAAGTTGGGACTTTCCACATGTTTGAGCAATAGCATAGGGTATCTTTTGGCGGTAATATCACCTATTTCCGTTTCGGTATCACCTTGCTGTGACACATTGATTTTGGTAAACTTTGAAGGGCCATACCTTCATTCTTTCAAATAGCCTGTTTTTTATTTTTTATTCGTATGAAGCGTCTCATTCTACATGTTTTTAACCACCTATGTTTTTTCTCAAAAGTTGATAGTTTGGAAAATAATTCGGTTTTTCTAAAAACTGGACACAAATTTTATCGATTAAACTTAGCGTGCAATGAAAATCAACTAATTCTGACCACCAATGTCAAAGTGAATTCTATCGTACGTCACTTTTGAATTTTGACAAGAAATTATCAAGTGAAAACAAAGAATGCTACGGAAAGCCTCTCTAATTTTTTCTTGCATATTTTCCCTGGTATTGACTTGAGCTTCATACATCCGATCGTATGCAAAGCCCTAAAGAAAAAATCGGGTAAGTCAAGTCAGGTGACCTCGCAGGCCATGGCAACGGATCAAGTAATCGACTTAAAAATCAAACTAATTATAAATCCAAACTGCATCAGCTAATTCTGACAATCAACGTCAATATGACTTCTATTGTACGTCACTTTCAAATTTTGTTTGAAAGTGAATTAAATTTCACTAAGAAATTATTATGTAAAAATTAAAAAACTCAAAATGTCGGAACAAGGAA
This sequence comes from Anaspis maculata, assembly GCA_949128115.1. NCBI lineage: Eukaryota > Metazoa > Arthropoda > Insecta > Coleoptera > Scraptiidae > Anaspis > Anaspis maculata. The sequence continues at coordinate 77,598,943 of OX421964.1, read as the reverse complement.
CTAAACAATATTATTTGTTGAGGTAGTGCAACAAATCAATAGTGATAACATTTACTACTACATTTGCAATCGTAAAAACTGTTCAAAATGACAAAATTTCTTGTCAAAATTTGAAAGTGTCGAACAATAGAAGTCACTTTGACGTTGGTTTTCAGAATTAGTTGATTTTAATTGCACGCTGAGTTAATTCGATGAAATTTGTGTAAATTTTTTTAGAAAACTCGAATCATTTTCCAAACTATAAACTTTTGAGAGAAAAACATAAGAGGTAAAAAAGATGTGAAATGAGACGCCTGATAGGAATAAGGAATACAAAACAGGGTGTGCTGTTCGAAAAAATCAAGTTATGGCCCCTCAAAGTTTACCAAAATCAATGTGACACAGTAAGGTGATTTGCAACGCTTATTTTACCAATTTAACACCGTCCTTAAGGACGGTCTTAATGAATCCGTCTGAGTTCATTCCTTGACGGATTCTTACCATTTTGGTCACTTTCGAAAGCTACAAAGATGTTCTCTGGTTTGAGCTTATTGGCATTTCCAAAATCCAAGAATAATTTTTCCAAATGTCAAAAATTAATTTTTTTTTTGATTTCGGAAATGCCAATGAGCTCAAACTGAAATACATCCTTGTAGCCTTCGTAAGAGACCAAAATGATGAGAATCAGTCAAGGAATAAACCCACACGGATTGATTTTGCAACGCTCATTTCACCAATATGACTCCGTCCTCAAACACTCAATGTCAAAGACCAGGACTTCATAAAATGGTCTAGTGTCTACTCGAATTAAGTTGAAAAGTAGAATGCCGGTCCAAAATAATAATAGCACGTCCGGCTTGCCGTAAAAACCAGTTGTGCAGAAAACTTTTTGCAACTACCTTGGGTACAACCGAGGGTAAAACTGAGGGCTGAAAACCTTCTTACAGCTCTTGATAAAAAAATTTCCATGGGAATTTTACGTGTGGTTCCGCATTTAAAGTTTTGGAATATTGTTAGAGGGCAGTCCAACCTATTTTTCCTTAGTAATGGTATCAGTAATATCGATTGGGAATATAAAAAAACCCTGTTAAAATGGGCAGTAAAAATTGCTCACTTCTGTGCTTGGCATTCTCTCGAAAATAGGTCTCACGCATTTTCAACTTCATAAATGGAGTAAGCTGATGCGGAAATGTGAGAAAAGACATGAACTGTGTCAATTTTTCATGTTCTTGTAGGTGAAAAAAAAAATGAAAACAAATTTTTCGTACTAGCCGAAGACTTTATGTTTTGACAGTGAAGGACGATAGCGACATGGTGACTGGACTGATGCTGTTAATAGGCAAGTCAAATTAGAACAATTTTTTCCGTTTGAGGGGAAAAACTGTTGGAGCTTTGGAAATTTGACAGTAATGTCCGATTAGGTGTACTGTTGAACATACTAAAAGTCCCCAACTCTACCTATTGAGCTCGAGCCGCCATCTTGGAAAAATGGTCCTTCGATCCAGTTTTCTGCTCATATTCCGCTAATCATCAGAGATATTCAATTAAGTTTATTGAACAATCAAGGCTATAAAATTGTCCACAAAAATTGTTTCACACCGATTTTTTCTCGTATCTGTTGAAATTAATTAAATAAAATTAACAAAAATCAATCAAAAATCAAAAAATAAGCGATTTTTCGCCTATGGCTAAAGATATTGTCTTCAAAATTTGTGAAGATGTTGGCAGTCTACATCAAAGCTAAACGTGACAGTTGAGATAAAAAAAAATGCGAATTTTTTTTTTTTTCCAATTAAGCAAAAATTTGGTTTTTGAGTTTGACATTTCCAACACGGCGGAGTAAAGGTTTCAATCGAACTTCAATCAGTTTTGATATTTACATATTGCAAGACAAGATTTCATCAGTATTGTGCCTTCACGAGCTTCTGGAATGCTCGATATGAATTAAACTGAAAGAATAATAGCTTAATAAAAGTCCAAAAAGTGTTGTCGATTGGTTCTGAAGGTAACATTTCAAAACAAAAGACATCAGCAAAGGATATACAAGAGGTCCAAAGGCTATTCAACTATATATAAGCCCCCATATTGATGTGCCTTGTCCAAAATAGTACAAAAGAATCAATCAAAACGTTAAAATCCACCCTGTATAACAAAAAGTAACGATACAAAATAAAGTGCTCGCCAATTGAAATGGTCCACCCAAAAAATACAGTCGCATTCAAAGTGTCATAACTTTTGAATAAATAAACTATTCTAAATTGTTTTATGTTTTCTAATTAGCTAACGTATTGGACTACAACATGTCATGGACTATTTTTGGTTTAAGTGTTTCGTATCAATTATACAGGGTCCTCAATCAGGTACCGCAAAAATGGAAAAGTTTGAACAGGTCCCATTTCACAAAAAATAGTTTTTTGTTTTCTCCAAGTGTTCCAGGGGAGTTGTTATAAACATAATTCAAATCGTTTCCAAATTTTTTTGCCTATCTGCTTTAATTACAGGGTGATCCCAAAAATGTAACCTTTTAGTTTTGCAGTAATAACTTTATCCGTTGTTGGCCGATTTTGGAAAATGAGGGCTCTTGTTGAAGCTAAAGGCTCAGGTTAGAAGGATCAAGGATCAGAATTGACTTTAGATGGAAATTCTGAAGAAGGGATTGAATCAAAAGTGACTTAAATGACAAACTTGCTAGAGATCCGGTTTAGGGAAGGTGTATTAAACAAATAATAACTTGTCTTCAAACAAACCATCCTTTCTAAACATTTTAAGGTGTTTCCCATTTGTATGGGGCGAAAATTGTGACAATGAATTCAAATCAGAAATGGATGCTTCCAACGAAGAATACTGGACGTTTTTCACCTAAAAATAGACGAAACCTGGGTTACGAAGATCAGAACTGGTGCCTTTTCCTTTAAATGTGAAGGGAACATTCGACAATAAGAATGTAACCTGGGTTACGTGCATTTTCAGTCGAGGAAGGTCCGGTATTATCTTCTAAAAAGTGAATTTGTAAAATGGGTCCCGCATCGACAATTTTCATCACCTTAAATCGGAAAATACCTCAAAATGTTCGGAAATAAAAGTCTGTTTGAAGGCAAGTTGATTTTTATTTAGTTCTTTCCCTGAACCTGATTTCTAGGGTGCTTTATATTTAGGTCACTTTTGATTCCTTCGCTTTTTCAAAATTTTTGTCTCCAGTCAGTTCCGATCCTCGAGCCTTCTCATCTGAGTCTTAAGCTTCAACATGAGTCCTTATTTTCCAAAATCGACCAACAATTGAAATAGATATAAATGCCAGACCAGAAAGTTGCATTTTTGAGATCACTGTGTAATTGGAGGAGATAAACTCAAAATTTCGAAAACTACCCCAAGGTATAGGAACAACATCTTACCTAAAACACTTGGAAAAAACCAAAACCCATTTTTTGTGAAATGGGACCAGTTCAAACTTTTCCATTTTTGCAGTACCTGATTGAGCGCCCTGTATAATTGATACAAAACGCCTGTACCAAAAATGGCCCATGACATGTTGTAATCCAATCCGTGAGCTCATCAGAAAACATAAAACGATTCATAATAGTTTAGTCATTCAAGAGTTATGTCACTTTGAATGTGACTACATTTTTTGGGTGGACCATTTCAATTGGCGAGCACTTTAGAAGCAGTAAATCATACCCGGTGCCAAAAATACAGCCTTCATATTTCTGAAGAAAAGAACAAAATTGAGTGATTTATTTGAAAGTTATTAGTCCTCAAACTTGACTTTACAAATTTCAGCCAGTCAAATGGGGAAAAGTAGAGAGAAGTAACTGTCGGAGTTTCAGAAATTTGACAGGGATGTTTGCTAAGGTATACTAATAAACATACTAAAAGTCCCCGCCTCTACCTGTTGTGATCGAGCCGCCATCTTGGAAAAATGGTAATAAACTTGATCGAAGGATCATTTTTCTAAGATGGCGGCTCAAGCGCAATAAGTAGAGGCGGGGACTTTTAGTATGTTTATAAGTATACCTTAGCGAACATTCCTGTCAAATTTCTGGAACTCCGACCGTTACTTCTCTCTACTTTTCCCTATTTGACTGGCTGAAATTTGTGAAGTCAAGTTTGAGGACTAATAACTTTCAAATAAATCAAATAATTTTGTTCTTTTTTTCAGCAATGTGAAAGCTGTATTTTTGGCACCAGGTATGATCTACTACTTCCATTTTGTATCGTTACTTTTTGTTATACAGGGTGGATTTTCACATTTTGATTATTTCCTTTGTACTATTTTGGATAAGGCACATCAATATGGGGCTCATATTATACAGTTGGATAACCTTTGGACCTCCTGTATATCCTTTGCTGATGTCTTTTGTTTCGAAATGTTTCCTTCAGAACGAATCGACAACACTTTTTGGACTTAGCTATTATTCTTTCAGTTTAATTCATATCGAGCATTCCAGAACCTCGTGAAGGCACAATACGTGATTGTGATCAATACACTGATTGATGTTCCATTGAAACCTTTACTCCGCCCTGTTGGAAATGTGAAACTCGAAAACCAAATTTTTGCTTAATTTAGAAAAAAAAATAAAAAAATATTTTCGCCATTCTTTTTCTATCTCAACTGTTACGTTTAGCTTTGATGTAGACTGTCAACATCTTCACAAATTTTGAAGACAATATCTCTAGCCATAGGCAAAAATCGCTTATTTTTTGATTTTTTTTTTGTTAATTCAATTTAATTAATTTCAACAGATTCGAGAAAAAAATCGGTATGAAACAATTTTTGTAGACATTTTTATAACCTTGATTTTTTAATTAACTAAATTGAATATCTCTGATGATTAGCGGAATATAAACAGAAAACTGGATCGAAGGACCATTTTTCCAAGACGACGGCTCGAGCTCAATAGGTAGAGTTGGGGACTTTTAGTATGTTCAACAGTACACCTTACCGGACATTACTGTCAAATTTCCAAAACTCCAACAGTTTTTTCCCTCCAGCTTTCCTCATTTGACTGGCCTATAAGGTTTATGGCGGGGTCGTACGTTTCCTTCTCATTGGGTATAGCGCGATATTAAAAAGTGGTTCCGTAGGGGTTCCAGCCCTTTCAAATTTCAAGGGTCCCCTGCCCCTCCCCCCTCCCCTGAGAAAAAATCTGCGTGGCGCTTCGACTCAATCGAAAGAGCACGGTCTTTTGTGCCATCCTACCAATTTTCGTGCATTTGTCAAAAAGTGCAAGGTTCATGTCACTAACTTCCGGACTAATTGCAGTTCCGCACAAATAATTTATAGACCAGGATATTAAGATTTAAGGAGATAATGAACGGACTGGCCGACAAACTAATGTCTCATCATTTTGATTGTCATGGGCTGAATAGTAGTTGTTGGCGCGGTTGCCGCGACGTGAATTTAAGAAACTAGAAATAAAAAAAAAACTTACCGAAATTCCTGCGGTGGCTGGAGAACAGGCTCAATGCGTCCAAATAGACGTGACGCAGTGTGAGGAGAAGTAAACTTGGGGAAAAAGGCATCTCAACACGGCACCACGCGCGAAACTCGAACGCACCGAGTACTTGCGTCAAGTCAACGCAGTTTCGGTTCGCACCTCGCTGAACGCACGTAATAGTATATTACATACCGAGGTGGAAAGCGTCTCATTACAGCCAAGGGATTCAATATATTACCGAGGCGTGCCGAGGTAAGATAGAATCCCGTAGGCTGTAATGACGCTTTACTCCGTGGTATGTATAGGACTTTATTCACAATGATCCAGTTTAAATGCAAATAATTGGCTTTATTTAAAGTTTTTTGCGTCAAACGTTATTATCAGGTAGGCATAGGCAACCATTTCAAACAACGCATCCATCAAACTCCGCGCTCGGCGACAGAGCTGTCAGACATTATTTTCCAACCTGTAAGAAATCATTCACTTTCCAACTTTTTAAAAGTTAGGAATATATCGATTGCTAACTCATTGTGAATGAAGAACTTTTTGAACTGTTACCGGCTTACTTGAAATCATTAGAGATACTGATTTAAAGAAAAAAAACTCTAAACAAGAACAAAACGTTATCGGAGCCGGATTTCTTGCGGCCTGGGAGGTTTTGTAAACGTAAATAGGTACCTACCAATTTGAATGAGGCCCAATGGCAATGGCGCAAACAGTAGTTTTCATCAGGTCTAGAGCGCATGCTCACGTTCCTTTCTGGTCGGCAAAAATTCGACCTTCGGGTGTTTACCAAATTCTCGCAGCTCTGTGATCACTCTCTCCACTCTATACCTCTGGTGCTATAGCCGACCCCAAAGAGTGACGGAAAAAAGAACGAAAAACAAAAGGTCGAAAACAAAACATCGAATGCATAAGGTCGGAAAAGAAAAGGTCGAATTTACAATACAGGGTGTTTCAGTTTTAATCGAGCAAACTTTGGGATAAAACTCTCCTCATCCTCCTGATTCAGAAAAATATAACATACATGCCTTTCACTCGTTTCCTAAGAAAGATACAGGGTGTCAAAGTTAATTTTTTTCGGTTTTCAAAATCTTGTAACTTGAGAACCGTTCAACCATAGTTGCTGAAATTTAGCATAGGCTGGTTTGTCGGAACTGTCTACCTACCTGCCTAATTTTGAAAGAATCCAACTAGTGGCGTAGAAGCTATGGGAGGTCATTATTTTGGAAGCATCTGTAGAACCTTGATAAATAATGACCCCCCATAACTCCTACGCCACTGATTGGATTCTTTCAAAATTTGGCAGGTAGGTAGACGGTTCCGACAAACCAGCCTATGCTCAATTTCAGCTACTATCGTTGAACGGTTCTCAAGTTCCAAAATTTTGAAAACCGAAAAAAATCAACTTTGACACCCTGTATCTTCCTAAGGAAACGAGTGAAAGGCATGTATGTTATATTTTTCTGAATCAAGCGGATGAGGAGAATTTTATCCCAAAGTTTGCTCGATTAAAACTGAAACACCCTGTATATCGAAAGTGATGATGATCGAAATACATATGGTCGAAAATACATAATGTCGAATAACAGAATGTCGAAAAACAAAAGATCGAAAAACAAAAGGTCGAAAAACAATTGGTCGAAAAACAATTGGTCGAAAAACAATTGGTCGAAAAACAATTGGTCAAAAAACAATTGGTCGAAAAAGAATTGGTCGAAAAACAATTCGTCGAAAAACAAAACGTCGAAAAGAATAATCGAGAAACAAAAAATCAAAAAGAAAAGGTCTAGGAAGAAAATCCGTGAAAATCGAAAATGAGCAATAGGTGTATGCACAATTGTTGTAAAGACAAATGATTCGAGAGTTTGGGACGAGAGAAGAGAAGCACCGAGTCAAAAATCAACTAGCCCAAACTTATTTCTGTGAAAAAACCTAATCAGGCCTTGAAAAAAAAATACTGAACCTGACAAGGTATGTGTAGTGTGTACACCGATTTATGAGTATAGGTCAATTTTGCGTAAAAAAACCGAATCAGGTCTGCAAAAAAATTACTGAACCTGACGAGGTCCATGTACACAGCTTCACGTTTCAGAGTGGATTTTGCGTCAGAAGAAAAAAACGAAACAAGTCGAACCTGACGAAGTCCATGTACACAGGTTTATAAGTCCAAGTTAATTTTGCGTCGAAAAACCAAATCAGGTCTTCAAAAAAAAAACTACTAGACCTGACGAGGTCTATGTGCACAGCTTTACGTTTCAGAGTGAATTTTGCGTCAAAAAAACAAATCAGGTTTTAAAAAAAGAAAAAAAAACCTAGACCTGACGAGGTCTATGTACACTGCTTTATGTGTCCAACTTGATTTTGCATCGAAAAACCAAATCAGGTCTTCCAAAAAAAAACACTAAGCCTGACGAGGTCCATGTGCACAACTTGACGTTTCAGAGTGGATTTTGCGTCAAAAGAAACCGAATCAGGTCTGCAAAAAAATCACTCAACCTGACAAGGTCCATGCGTGCACAGGTTTATAAGTCTTAAGTTAATTTACGCTGACGCTGATCAGATTTAAAAGAATATACAGGTGTTTCGGTGGCCTTGCATAATACTTTGAGAGGTGATTTATCTCTGAAGAATAAGTCGAAAAGTGAGAGTACAATTTTTCCTCAAGCGCTCTCTGAGAGAGTCACAGCTCTTCAATCGATCCGAATTGTAATCACATTTAAAACAGGTATTTCTAGTTCGACATTGTGCTATTCGACATTTTATTATTCTATGTTTTGCTTTTCGATCTTTTGTTTTTCGACCTTTTGGTTTTCGACCTTTTGCTTTTCGATATTCCACTTTTCGACCTTTTGGTTTTCGACCTTTTGCTTTTCGATATTTCACTTTTCGACCTTTTGGTTTTCGACCTTTTGCTTTTCGATATTCCACTTTTCGATCTTTTGATTTTCGACCTTTTGTACTTTCGACAATAGTGCTTTCGATGTTTTGTGGTTTCGTTATTTTGTTTCTCGACTTTATGCATTCGATGTTCTGTTTTCGACCTTTTGTATTTCGATCTTTTTTCCGTCACCCGACCCCAAACACCGAAACCCAAAATTGTCATGAAAACTTCTATTCTAATACACAATATTGCGCGTAAGTGGCGCTCCGACACGGATGTCATGCGAACTAAGAAAACGGTGACAAGTTATCATCGCGAATGTTCAGAATTCGACAATGACATTGATTTCTGTGTTTGACGTTGACGTTTTGTTCAGTTTTATCAGCGACTTGTGAAGTCTTCCGATTTAAGATGAATATTCGGCGGTCAAAAAAGTGTGTGCCACTCAGAGGACTGACTGTCGCCACACCATGCTTTCGTCAATACAATACAGCACTGATTAAATAAAATATCCCCAGACAGTTTCGCGGTAAATTTGAATGTTATGGTTGAAGTCTTCCATGTTTTTTTTTTTCATTTCGTAATTTGGGGTTTTTGAGAATGACCCCTCAAATATGTGCTTTCATGAATATGTTGCAAGGGTTACTCCGATTTTTCTATGTAGCCACTTTACTTGAAAACGACGTATAATCCATTGAGCTTAGTTTGAGAATCACCTACCTATTTCACAGCGTAACATATGGAAGACTTAGAACGAATCATCCTCGTTTTTTAGCGCATGCGCTAAGCGGTCACGCAATATTTTGTATTTCGCCAGAGCCCTGCCGATGCGCATTTCTGGATTTTGTTGAGGTTCGATGATTTCACTATTGACTCTTATCGTTGGTCCCATAGAGTGCAAGCTGGCTGTCGTGCCGTCATCGTCACGAGGTTCAATGACGTAGGAAGTCGTTTTTCCACCTCCATATCTTGCGCTTAGCACGTGAAACCCCAAAAATTCCCCAATCCAGGATCATCCAGGGGTAAGTCAGGTCGACCTTGAAATCTTATCAACAGGGTATCGTCACATGACGTCACGAGGTGGTGACCTTGGAGGGAGATGGCGTGAAATCGAGTATCCTGACAACCGCCACTTTCCCCATACGACTCAAAGCTAATGCGAAATGCTTTCATTCAAATTCTACGCCATTTTGACGGAAACGTATGCTTGCAGACGCTTGCTCATGTTTTGTCTGTATCAGAGTATACAGGCTGGTCTGACTTTTATGTCATTGAATTTAAGGATCGAAAGAGAATGAAAAATGAAGGGGACTTTCTCCAGAAAACATATTTGAGAAATGCCTAATAACAGAGATACAGCCCTTCAAAGTTGGAAATAAATAATAGTTTTTTTCGCATAACTTTTGAACCCTTCGACCGATTTGATTATAAATAGAACCAAAGGTTCACTGAGATTATCCCCTGTCGAACAATCATAACATGTTTTATTAAAAAGTTTCAGGGGCTTAGACATTAGGGGGTGACCCTACTCCCCCCCCCCTATTCTTCACCCCCCTAGTTATTTTTGGAAACTGTTTATAATTTTGAATTCTACGTTCAATTTTGAAGAAAAAATCACTCTTGCAAAATTTTGATTAGAGGCTTCGTTTAGGAGATATTTGGGTTTGAAACTTTGGGAAACATCCCGAAATCGCCACTTTCAAAGGTCTAAAAATTAAAATCCAAAGAAACTCATGATTATCAGCTGAAATAGGTTTTCTAGAATTTCTGAGTTGATAAACCACCATTTTTTCTAAAACACGGGAAATTTTCAGGAAAAAAACAACTTGGATTCTGGAAAGTGGCGATTTCGGGATGTTTTCCAAAGTTTCAAACTCGAATATCTTTTAAACGAAGCCTCTAATCAAAATTTTGCAAGAGTGAATTCTAAATTGAACGTAGAATTCAAAATTATGAACAGTTTTTAAAAATAACTGGTGGGTGAGAAATAGAGGGGGGGGTAGTAGGAACACCCCCTGATATCTACGCTACTGAAACTTGTTTATGGAACATGTTATGATTGTTCGACAGGGGATAACTTCAGTAATCCTTTGGTTCTATTTTGAATGAAATCGGTTGAACGGTTCAAAAGTTATGCGTAAAAAACGATTATTTATTTCCAACTTTGAAGGGCTGTATCTCTGTTATTAGGCATTTCTCAAATATGTTTTCTGGAGAAAGTCCCCTCCATTTTTCATTTTCTATTGATCCTTAAATTTAATGACATAAAACGAGAACCTACGGAAGCGCTGAAGGGTCACGTAGAAAGTGTTTTTCTATCTCTACTGGTTGAGATAATAACTCGTCCGGTTGAGATAGAAAAAAATTGTTCTGTACTAGATATTTTTTTAACTCGACCGGTCGAGATAGCAAAAAAATTTTGAGCTTACATTATCTCGACTGGTTGAGTTAGTAAGTCGACCGGTCGAGTTAGTCAAGTCGACCGGTCGAGTTAGCTATCTCGACCGGTCGACTTAGTATCTCGACCGGTCGAGTTTGTTATCTCAACCGGTCGACTTAATTTACTCGACCGGTCGAGATAGTAAGTCGACCGGTCGAGTTAGTTATCTCTACCTGTCGACTTAGTCAGCGCTGACTTTTTAGCGCAATTTCGTAAGCGAATGACGCTTATAAGGCCGGCTTGTCTGTCTGTCTGTCCGTCCGTCTGTCCGTGTAGAAAGTAAGAACATGTACTCCTCCTCGGGGAATGAGGCTAAAGCCTTGGAACTTTTTTCCATAGATATTTAAGGTGACCAGACGTTCCGATTTGATCGGAACTGTACCGTTTTTGGGAGACACTTTCCGATTCGACTTTCTGTTCCGTAAATGTTCCGATTTCCGATTTGAGCAACAAACATTTCATTTTTTTTTCACCTCTTCTATTGTATATTCTTGGTAAAGCTTGAAATTTATGTAGATTGAATTTATTTCGATTGGCACCCACTCAATGCAATCTCGACTGTCTGCAGAATGTACCGTATGATCAAAAGCTTTCTTACTTAAGGCAGGCTGTGGCCTGGCCAAAATCAGCCTAGTTTGCCTGCCAATGACCAGGACTACAGCCTTCCTTGAGTAAGAAAGTTATTGATCATACGGCGGTACATATATATTGCTTCAAAATAGCATTACTTTATTTTTATCATCAACATTATTTTATTATTAATGTTATTATTCTTTACCACCGTTAGTTGAGAATGGGGCAAATAAGGGACAGACTTACCCGCCCTCCTGGGAGTCGACTGTTTTTTTTTTGACTTGGAACTTACCCTTGTCGCCTTGTCTCATATGATCATTCTTATTTTCAAGATAAATCTAATGATTCGGGCGCCATCTTGGCCGCCATATTGAAATCTCTTATTAGAGGAACGATTCTCAAGAGACTTGCAACTCTTGTCTCGTATGAACATTTATTCCTATTTTTAAGCTGACTTCACTCCCAGAGAACCTAATCTATCTATCAAAAAAAGTTCCAGGGCTCTAGCTTCATTCCCCGTGGAGGAGCTCACTTCTCTGAAGAACACACAGGAAATATTTGTTTTTTGATAATAATGATGGTAACTATGTATAGATGGGAAAAATAATGTCCATTGGCCACCTTTGGGAACATTAGCTATCCATGGAAAAAGTTCCAAGGCTCTAGCTTCATTCCCCGAGGAGGAGTGAGTATATGTTCTTACTTTCTACACGGACAGACGATAACGGACAGACAGGCAGACAAACCAGCCATATAAGCGTATTTTTTTCACGAAAATGCGCTAAAAGGTCAGCGCTGACTAACTCGTCCGGTCGAGATACGAAGTCGACCGGTACAGATAACTAACTCGACCGGTCGACTTGGCTAACTCGACCGGTCGACTTAGCTAACTCGACCGGTCGAGATACTAAGTCGACCGGTCGAGATAACTAACTCGACCGGTCGAGATAGCTAACTCGACCGGTCAAGATACTGACTCAACCGGTCGACTCAACTAACTCGACCAGTCGACATAATGTAAACTCAAAAAAAATTTGCTATCTCGACCTGTCGAGTTAAAAAAAAATCTTGCTCATATTAAGTCGACCGGTCGAGATACTAACTCGACCGGTCGACTTAGCTAACTCGACCGGTCGAGATACTAAGTCGACCGGTCGAGATAACTAACTCGACCGGTCGAGATAGCTAACTCGACCGGTCGACATAATGTAAACTCAAAAAAAAATTTGCTATCTCGACCGGTCGAGTTAAAAAAAAATCTTGCTCATATTAAGTCGACCGGTCGAGATAATCAGGGAACATTTTTTTTCCTATCTCGACCGGACAAGTTATTATGTCGACCGGTCGAGTTAGAAAAAAACTTTTTACGTGATCCTTCAGCGCTTCCGTACAGTCGACTTAATATGAGCAAGATTTTTTTTTAACTCGACCGGTCGAGATAGCAAATTTTTTTTTGAGTTTACATTATGTCGACCGGTCGAGTTAATTAAGTCGACCGGTTGAGTTAGTATCTCGACCGGTCGAGTTAGCTATCTCGACCGGTCGAGTTAGTTATCTCGACCGGTCGACTTAGTATCTCGACCGGTCGAGTTAGCTAAGTCGACCGGTCGAGTTAGTATCTCGACCGGTCGACTTAATCAACTCGACCGGTCGAGTTAGTTATCTGTACCGGTTGACTTCGTATCTCGACCGGACGAGTTAGTCAGCGCTGACGTTTTAGCGCATTTTGGTAAAAAAAATACGCTTATATGGCTGGTTTGTCTGTCTGTCTGTCTGTCTGTCCGTCCGTCTGTCTGTCCGTGTAGAAAGTAAGAGCATATACTTCTTCGGTCCTCGGGGAATGAAGCTAGAGCCTTGAAACTTTTTTCCATGAATAGCTAATGTTCCCTATGGACATTATTTTTCCATCCATACATAATCATCATCATTATTATCAAAAAACAAATATATCCTGTGTGTTCTTCAAAGAAGTTGAGCTCCTCCACAGGGAATGAAGCTAGAGCCCTGGAACTTTTTTCGATAGATAGATTAGGTTCTCTGGGAGTGAATAAGTCGAGCTTGAAAATAAGAATGTTCATACGAGACAAGAGTAAGTTGCAAGTTTCTTGACAATCATTCCACTAATAAGAGATCTCAATATGGCGGCCAAGATGGCGCCCGAATCATGAAATTTAGCTTGAAAATGAGAATGATCATTATGAGACAAGGGGTAAGTTCCAAGTTACATGGAAATCGTTCCACTAATAAGAAATTTCAATATGGCGGCCAAGATGGCGACAAAATCATCAAATTCAGCTTGAAAATAAGAATGATCATACGAGAGGAGACCCTGCTGAAAATGCTCATCGATTCTCATTGGGATCCCTATGATATTCTATCAGTTTCTATCACCCCCATGAGCATCAATCAGGCGTACGCATAATAAATGGGAAGTCTAACAGTTTCTATGAGAATCTATCGTACATTTCCTGCTGAAAATCCTCATGGATCCTCATTGGGATTCCTATGAGAATCCATCAGTCATTGGCAGAAATCAACAGCAAATGCTCATTCAGTCCTGATAAATCCTGATACAAATCCATTTTTTGAGTTATTGACATGTGAATCCTGTAAATGTCACGGCTTTGGCAGATATAATCTCATCAACCCGCGCGCTCGCCTGATCTAGTCGTCATAAATCGTTGGAAATTCTTGCGCGACTAGCGCGACAGATCTAGTGCGTTATCTTTTCGTGACAGTGAAAATACAAAATGCTGACGGAACGCTGAAAAAAAGTTTGATTCCTTCCGCATCGAAAACGAAGGTAAATGTATTTACGTTTGTTTGTTTACGTTTGTTGTGTTAATATAAGATGTAAAAACTTTTACTTTACCGACGCTCCACCAACATGGAAGGAAAAGTATTGTAATCGTGCAGAAAAGTTTTGAGATTTCGACGGATATATTCCATTTTGAGGTTTCCCAAGACGATTAGGACTATTTCCATCAAGTAAAGTGCCTAACTATAGTGAAATACATAACTAATTATGATCTTCAATTCCAGGTTCTAGGAGATCATTATTGGAACACTGAACTAAAACAATAGTATCACCCTGTGTGCCTGTGCGACATTGATGTAATTTCACGAATTTATTTATTTGTAAGTGATAAAATCTAATAAAAAAATCCAGTTCAAAATCCATCTTGGTTTTGTATAACAATTTGTTGTATTCAGTGCGGCATCCATCTGGATTGTATGAGTTTTCATGAGAATCCATGAGGATTCATATGGAAATGTATGAGAATCCATGAGCATTTATGTGGATTCATATGGAAATCAATGAGAATCCATGAGCATTTATGTGGATTCATATGGAAATCTATGAGATTCAATGAGGAAAAAACGCAGCGGGATTCCTATGAGAATCATTACATTGAGCCAAAAAACATTCCGTCTTAAATATGCGCCGCCAACATGAAAAAACTGCTAAAAACCGCCCCCAATCACTTTAAAATGAAAAACATAAACCCGAAGACATAGCGATCTGATTCTTCCGGTATATAAATAGCTGACTAAAAATGGGAAAGGATAGGCTACTTTTCGTTAGTCGCCGCCCCCCAGATTCCGCCCCCAAACAATAAAAAGTGCAACTTTCATAAATGTGACTGATTGAGATGTTCCCTTGAACATTTAGGAACTGCCAACTCAAATTGTGCAACATTTGCTCAGCCGAACGCTGCCGCTCCCACACGCCGCGCCGCCCCCATAGTAAGAGATGAATTAAAAACATGAACCCGAAGACATAGCGATCTAAGTTTTTCGCTATATGGATAGCTGACTAAAAATGGAAAAGGATAGGCTACTTTTAATATGGCGCCGCCTCCAGCTTCCGCTCCCAAAAGAAAAAAAAGTGCAACTTTCAACAATCTTTACTGATTTAGCTGATCATGTTACCTCGAACATTTAGAAACTCTTGACTCAAACTGTGCAAGAATTTCTTTGCAAACTCTGCCGCTCCCACACGCCGCCCCCAAAGTGAGAGATAAATGTAAAACATGAACCTGAAGACATAGCGATCTAATTCTTTCACTATATTGATAGCTGACTGAAATTGGAAAAAGATAGGCCACTTTAAATTAGCCACCGCCTCCAGCTGCCGCCTCCAAACAAAAAAAATGCAACGTTCACAATTTTCACTGATTGTCATATTTCCCTTACATTTAGAAACTCCCAACTCAAACTGTGCAACAGTTACTTTGCCGAATGCTGCCGCCCCCACACGCTGCCTTCAAAGTGAGAGATGAATGAAAAACGTAAACCCGAAGACATAACGATCTAATTTTCTCGCTTCATGGATAGCTAACTAAAAATGGGAAAGAATAGGCTACTTTTGATATGGCGTCGCCTCCAACTTCCACCCCCAAAAGAAAAAAGTGCAACTTTTAATAATTTTCACTGATTTACATTTTAATGTTACCTCAAACATTGAGAAACTCCAAACTCAAACTGTGGAAGAATTTCTTTGTCAAACTCTGCCGCTCTCACACGCCGCCCCCAAAGTAAGAGATAAATGTAAAACATAACCCTGAAGACATAGCGATCTCAGTTTTTCGCTATATGAATAGCTGACTAAAAATGGAAAAGGATAGGCTACTTTTGATATGGCGCCACTTCCAGCTTCCGCCCCCAAACAAAAAAAATGCAACTTTCACAATTTTCACTGGTTGTCATATTTCCTTAAACATTTAGAAACTCCTAACTCAAACTGTGTAACAGTTACTTTGCCGAATGCTGCCATCCCCACACCCCCTCAAAGTAAGAGATAAATGGAAAACATAAACCCGAAGACATAGCGATCTAATTCTTTCGCTATATGGATAGCCGACTAAAAATGGTAAAGAATAGACTACTGTTGATCAAACAAAAAAATATTGATGAGTGAAAGAATTTTTATTCAAATCTATTTCATTGGCAAGTACCCCATTCTGATAACAAAATATCACAATGAGTTTCAAATGAAGAAAGTGGACAAGGGATGGTGTTTCTCCTTCAACCAAATTTCTTTACGTTCATAATATGCCTCTTTGAGAAAATGCGCTACTGAGACTCACGCACGTGAAGGCATACTCACTTGTTTAATCATCAGGCATGAGCTATCTTGATGTTTTGAACTGCGAAACCGGTAGCAATTAATCCTATTGAATGCCGAGGAAACAAGACCCGTTTTTAATTTTTAATTATGAATATTTGTTTTTTTGATAATAATGATGGTAAATATGTATGGATCCTCCTAGGTATGGATGGAAAAAATAATGTCCATTGGCCGCCCTTGGGGACATTAGCTATCCTTCGGAAAGAGTTCCAAGGCTCTAGCTTCATTCCCCGAGGAGAAGTACATGTTCTTACTTTCTACACGGACAGATGGACGGACAGACAGACAGACAAACCAGCCATATAAGCGTCATTTTCTTACGAAAATGCTCCAAAAAGTCAGCGCTGACTAACTCGTCCGGTCGTGATACGAAGTCGACCGGTCGAGTTAATTAAGTCGACCGGTCGAGATACGAAGTCGACCGGTAGAGATAACTAACTCGACCGGTCGAGTTAATTAAGTCGACCGGTCGAGATAGCCAACTCGACCGGTCGAGATACTAAGTCGACCGGTCGTGATAGCTAACTCGACCGGTCGAGATAATGTGAGCTCAAAAAGTTTTTTTGCTATCTCGACCGGTCGATTTAAAAAAAAATCTAGTTCAGATTAAGTCGACCGGTCGAGATAATCAGGGCACAATTTTTTTCCTATCTCGACCGGACGAGTTATTATCTCGACCGGTCGAGATAGAAAAAAACTTTCTACGTGATCCTTCAGCGCTTCCGTATTCAGCGCTTCCGTAAGAACCACCCTGTATACCTGGAAAATTATTGAAGATTTCTCCATAACAAGACGTAGAATAATTATTTTATGTGAACGTGTTGTGCGCGTTTCAAGCGCGGTTTAGATCAAGCACGTCTCACTAGGTGGCCCTTGAAAACTGTCACTTTTCGCTGCTGTCAACCAAACCGTCAACCATTTATTCGGTCAATTTGCAGCTTCCCGCGCCCAGTGTCTAACGTTGCAAAAAGTTTTCCTCTGTTCTGAAGTGCTCTCAAGTATAAAAATCAGTTTTCAGTCGACAGTGAGTGACAGTTTTGGTCGACACAAGGGCCATCTAATGAGACGTGCGCGAACTAAACCGTGCCTCAAACGCACACAACACGTTCGCCTAAAATAATTATTCTACGTCTTGTTATGATGGGGGAATCTTCAATAATTTTCCAGGTATGTACAGATAAAAGCATGAGCAAACGTCTGCAAGCATACGTTTCCGTCAAAATGGCGTAGAATTCAAATGAAAGCATTTTGCATTAGCATTGAGTCATATGGGGAAAGTGGGGGTTGTCAGGATACTCGATTTCGCGCCATAGGCCTCCATCTTGATGACGTAAGTGACGATCCCCTACTGGACGCCATTATCAAATATTTTCTAGTAGGGTGCGCTTGGATTCCGGAATACAGGGTGATCACAAACTGACGCATCAGAACCAGTTGCGCGGAATTTTTTTTATTGTATTAAGTACCTATACTTCATTTTGCTCGGCACGAGTGCAATTGAAAGCTCGAAACCTCGCTTAAAACCTTCTTACTGCTCTTGCCAAACATTTTTCTACGGGGTTTTTACGTGCGGTTCTGCATCTAAAATCTCGGAATATTCTTAGGGGACCCATTTTCACCTAGTAATGTTATTATTGATATCCACCTGAAATATTCTATTGTTAAATACCGCTATTTAACCGAGCAATAGAAATTGCCTGCTTCTTTGCCTGACATTCTCCTAAAAATAGGACTATCGCAATTTCGACTTCATAAATGGAAGAAGCTGATGCGAAACTGTAGGAAACGACATGAAACGCACCAATTTTTTGTGTTCTCCAATAGGTGGAAAAAAATCAGAACATATTTTCAGCACTTGCCGAAGATTTCAATTTTTCTCAACGTGCTAATATACCGGGTGATCATTTGAAAACTATCCACCTGCAATAACTCCCGATCCCTAGTGAATATTTTTTCGAGCAAAAACAGGTCGATTTTTATATCGAGGGGGATATATCCAAAACATAAATTGGCAAATTTCTATATTCACCCCCCTTGCCCCCACTCACCCCAACTTTGAAATTTCAAATGACACTACCTACCTTGCGATACATCAAATTGAAGGAAATTAAATTTTCTTTCTGAAAAAAATATTAAAATTTTTTTAACCCCACCCCCTTTTCCCTAAAAATTCTCTGACTGTCCCATTTTATATTCTGGACCCCTCATTTTTTTCTCAATTTAGTCGGCGTCATCCTAGATAGCATCGAAGAAGAAAATTCTCGGTGGAAAAAGTGCTACCCAAATTCACCCGTTTGCTCTCCCCCACCTCAACTCAATAAATTGGTCATTTGGAGTATTCTAGGAGGGAAATAAGGGGCTTTAAAAATTGTGAAAAGTCGTTTTCATGAGGAGAATTCAATTTCCTTGAATTTGATGTATTACAAAGTGGGTATTGACATTTTAGATTTTTAAGGTCAGGTGGGGGGAGCGAAGGGGTGAATTTGGGTGGCACTTTTTTCATAGAAAATTTTTTCTTTTGATGCTGTGCCGAATGACGTTGACTGTATTGAAGGGAAATGGAGGTCAAGAATATTAACTTGGACCCTCAGAGAATTTTAGGAAGAACGGGGGGTAGGGTTGAAAAATTTCGAAATATTTTTTTTAGAAAGAGAATTCAATTCTCTTCAATATGATGTATCTCAGAGTAGGTGGTGTCATTTGAAATTTCAAAGTTGGGGTGAGTGAGGGCGAGGGGGCTCAAGATATAAATTCTCCAATGTATATTTTAGATGTCCCCCTCGATATAAAAATCGACCTGTTTTTGCTCAAAGACATTTGCACTAGGAATCAGGAGATATTGAAGGTGGGTAGTTTTCAAATGATCACCCGGTATGTAATAATAATACATCAGAATGAATGGTCTATGCAAAGTTAGCCAGTCTTTTGGACGAGACTTTCTATGTAACATACAGCAAAGTGGAGTGATGGACTAGTTATTATTTCATTCGAGAGTGTTGGCAACAGTGGCCGGTGCTGTAATGCCCTAATATAAAAAGAGTACCTGTCCCATCCACGCACAATCACCATCTTCATCTTGCCTGCAAAGCACTGTAAGACTGTCAGACTGTAAAGCTCGCTGTGAAGTGTAAAGTGAACGTGTAGTTTTTTTCGAATTCAACGCAAGAAAATCAGTTCTTTCAAGAAGGTGAGTAGGTACCTTACCTTCATTTACTGTATGTCTGTCTCGAAAACTGCTTGGGGCCCATCTCTATGAGTACGATTTAACGTTTGTGACGTCACATTACTCACATTGCCTGACAGCAGCCCATCAGAGAGGTGGTTGATGTGCAAAGGTGATGTCACTAAAGTAGTATTCTGGTAATCGTGATAAGGCCCCTAGTCAGTTTTTTGCGGTCTCTGTTAGAGTTTTCTACAGGATGAAAAAGTACGTGGTACGCGCTTTTTTCTTGCGTTGTTATACACACATAATGCTAGTTAGATATCATGCTTTTTTTTGTGTTCTATGGCCCTAAACAAAAATGTTTGAGGAGTAGAGTTCTAATCGATTTTGAGGGGAAATTGTTCTTAGGGGCCTTTGGTAGTCATTTTCTTGATTCGAGAAATCGAGTCAATTTTATTTTGTACTTCACACATTTTTTGGAATTGTTTGGATTTTTTTTTGAAATGTTCGAAAAAATATTTGGAACAAGTTGTGCTCAAGACTTTTCAATAACTTGTCAAGAGAAAGTGCCAGATACCGAAAACCGTCGTTTTTTAGGGGGTGGTTTTCTACAATTTTCTATCTGCTTTTATATGATAGTTATGGAAAAAATTCCTAACAAAAGTTGTAGCTAAGTCCCTACAATTTTCAACCGAAAAAAATTTTGTGTCGCGAAAATTACCCACCCCAGAGGGCACTAAAGTCAACCTCGTTTGGAAAATATTTCCAGGTGTAGGGGGCATCGATTCCAACTCCATCGTGTGGAGATCTAAAGGCCAAATTCTCATTTATGTTCGTACTAACTTTACTAATAATTGATGAATAACAAAACCTTTGTACAGGGTGACTTTTGTTTGTTTTTAATTTTTAATCAAATAACCTTCAATAATTAAGATAACTTCAGACTCACAACTCACAAACAGTGAGCATCACTAGTTGAAAATTTCGCTCACAGAAACGATTATTGATTGTTTTATACTTAATCATGTTATGTGTTAACAGATGCTATTTGTCTGAAAGTTTTATATTAAGCGCCTAATTGTACGCGCATGGGCCCGGTTAACACTCAAGATAGACAGCCCCATTCAACCTGGAATAATTTTCAACGCTCACCACACGTTTCTACTGGTCGATACTAACGCGGTCGACGTATTTTAAAATATGAATCAGGAGTAGAAAAATTTGAAAACTCAATTGAGGTTAGTCCACGGCTGACAAGAGACCTGACCCAAGCTACTTGGTCTTTGTTCGTGATCGTTTACAGCACGTGCCACGTGGACTTGATTTGTTTGGTTCAAATTTAGTGCATAGGTTGCGGACCAAAGCCACGCCCACGGTGTAAACGTAGTCATTGACATAGCCAATGGGTGCCCAGGGAGTCTGAAACCCTCTCCCCTCCAAAATCCTCTCTACGTCACTGAGCTTGTCCTACCTGTTCCTCGCAGTGCTGCCAGATGTGGCTATTTATCGCCAAACTGCCAAACAACATTTATCTTTCAAGTCATTTGGCCACGGCTTTTTTCATTCTGGCCAGGGCAACATAAACTGGCTACAAAAATCTTCCTTGGCGTATAAACTTGCTACGACTATATTTTTAGCGCTGATTTCAATCGATTTTAAAAATTGGCGCGCAAAATCACATTATTTAGGGAGTTTAGTTTTAGTAACCAAAAAGTTGGGTAACAGAATATTTAATGGTAATGTCAAAATACAAAATTGCATCTAACCTCATAACCAAATCACCAAACAAAGCCAAAATCGATTCACATCTTCGAATCAATGAGATATGTGTCCCAAACACACAAAAATACGGAAGTACCGCCGTAAATATTTTATTTTGTTGTTACCTAATCCACGTTCACCATCACGTACATCACTTCAGCGCATACATGAGAACGCATACCTGCAGAGCGCGGTAATTTCAATTTTGACGCACGAAGTGTCACTGTCAATGACAACTGTCAATCAATAATCGAAATGTAAACAAACAACAAACATAACCTCCTAACCATTCAACATTTAATATTGTTCAGAATGAAATGTTACGTGCAGAAAGACGCAGAAAAGATTCAGGTGATATGAAACACAACGAGCTGTAGGGCGATCGACAAAACAAGAGCGTTATTAGGTTAGGTCTGTCAAAACGTCAAATCGACGTCAAGCGCTGCCAGCTGCCATTTGCGTGACATTACACACGCACACCGTATTACAGTGTTGTCAACTTGTTGTCGTGATATAGATAGATTTTTTTTTTTTTTGGCTTTTGGATTTCTCTCATTAGCCACTACTTGTTTTTTTTTTTCATTCAACTAATCCAAAACAAAACAAAATCAGCTCAACTGACTTCAATGCTATTTTTATACATTGTTTCTCTGAACAGAGTCGGTCAGTCGTACTGTTGCGGCGGTTCATGTTTGTTTGGTAGATCCATTGTGTGTAGGTAATATGAGAATATGAGAGATTATAAACCTTCTCCAGGATGTGACTTAGATGTTGAGCGTAATAGCGATAGATAGATATGGCAACGTCCTTCTTTCACATGTATGCGCGGAAGCCTTTCAGGAAACGTGGAAAAGAATGATTTTTAATTTCTCAATAAAATGTTTTTCTGTTGTTTCTTGACAGTTTTTCTCACGTAAAAGTTGGCTATATTTGGCTATTTTTATCTTCTCAATGTTGGCTATTATTATCTTCCTAATGTTGGCTATTTTTGGCTATTTTTTGTTGTCAAGTTGGCGACAGTAATCATTAGAAATCTGGCAACACTGGTTCCTCGAAACATTCAGCTCCTCCAGTTCTTACTTCTTCTGTACTATCTCTACGAGTAACAGAGTCCTTTAGTCGCTCTCCAGTTCAGAACGTACAACACACTAGTTGATTAGAACTGCGTGATCCGTAATATTATAGTGGTGGAGTGAATATAAAACAATCCAAGTGAACACGAGTCGCGTTCATCCGTACCTAGGACACCTGTAAATTGGATTTGGAACACGTTGGTATGTAACACATTGGAAATTTTTGGTGCCCTTCATGACACAATCACCCCATTCAGAAGTTGAATATTCCATACCAATATCATTCCTCCATTTCTAAACTACATATGTCATCTGTCGCCTCCAGACCAAAGATGTCGCGTCGGTCAACGATGCCGGTGCTTCCATCTAGGTGTACCAAAAAGCGCTGAGCCCAGCTTTCGCGCTCTTTGCCGAGTTTTGAAAAGCGACAGATCCTGAACACGCCATCTGTCCGTGCTTTACAGAACTTTCACAATTTGAACGGCGGCTGGCCTACTAGGAGTAGTTACACAACGCTATTATCGTTCAAATGTATGGCGCCGCAGGTATTTAGTTTAGGCCGCCGTGCGCATGGCAGGTAGTACAATCTACCTGGGGCCTTATTCCTAGGAAGGATGTAATCCGTTCACATGTGAAGTTGCTAGGCAACCAGGGTTGTGATTGGCTGCATCGCGATCACTCGGTGATCGCTTTCCTCTGGAAATAAGGCCCCTGGGACCCTCTTTCTACGAAGAATGTGATCCGTTCACATGTAGAGGCTGATCCACCGAAATCCTCCCCCCCCCTGTACGAGTTTTTCCTGTCGGAATAAATTAGTGGGAAAGAAATTTTTTCCAACCCCATTTTCCCCGTAGAATTCAGATTTAGACATCAAAATTTTTTGATCTTATAGTATACAGGGGTGTTATAAAAAAACTTCCAATTTTTTTGGACACCTTTCATCTAGATATCGAAAATGATGCGGCTTTTCTTCTGTCCAGATATGTGATTTGATATCTGAATAAGATCATATACAGGCTGCTCACTTCTACACTTCTCACCCCAGATTTCTTCCCGCCAAACTTTGTTCAAGAAGAAGGCCGGAACAAATCGATTTTTATCGATTAGAATTCGGCAATACGTGCCCTAGATGCCCCCCTTAAAATGAAAACGACCTGTTCCGGCGTTCTTCCTGAAAAAAATTTAGCGCGGGAAAGGGGAATGAGAAATCTGGGGTGGGAAGTGTGAAAATGAACACCTGTATAATTATGATCTCATTCAAATATTAAACTATATATCTGGACTCAGAAGAAAAAGCCGCATCATTTCCAATATTTGGATAAATGTAGATACAAGGTGTCAAAAAAATTTGGAAGTTTTTTGAAACACCTTGGATACAGTAAGATATGGAAAAATGTGGTGTCCAAAGGACCCCGCATGATTCTTATGGGAAATGGGTTTTGGTCAAATTCCCTAATTTTTTTATATGTTGTAGCCCAATTTGACACAAGCCAAAAACCATCGTCCGTTACCCAAAAAAATGGACAGTTTTTTTTTCTATAAGGGGTTGAAAATGGGTTATTTCAAGGTAAAAAAATATGTTCCAACATAAGTGAGAACATTTCAACGTCCTTTTCAACACATATGGCTCATGACAATTCCTTTTTTCTTTTGTGAAAAAATCAACCCCCTCTCTCACCCCCAACCCCTACTTGTGAGTATCAAATTAGAAATTACGTTTGAAAGTCATGTAGATGGTTCTATTTTGTCGAATTACTAATTTTGGCACAAATTTTTTTTCCAACCCCCAAATAGGGGGTGGGGTTGAAAAAAAAACCATCGGTCAATTCGGCTGAATTTTTGATATTGTGCTTTACCAGTTACGCTAAACAAGATTACCAAGGGAAAACTCATTCGTATGACCAGTTTCCACCCCACAGAGGGTTGAAGTTGACTATAATGACTCATAAAACATTCTTCCATGTCATAAACAAAATTAATGAAAATAGTGGACTTTCATATCATCTTGTTTTGTAAAAATGCCTATCCTTCGAAAATAATTTCAACCCCGTCTCTCATCCCCTATCCTTGTTTCTGAACATCATATTCGAAATAAATCTTGAAAATGAAGGAGAAGGTCTACGGTCGGATTCCCTGCATCTGATTGTGAATCCCCTCTCAAAATTCACTTTCACTATTATGCTTATGTTAGCACCCTTACAGCAGAGTGGGACATACATTTGATTGAATGATTTTTTGCCTGGATTATTAATAAAAATATTGGTGCTCCTATCAAGTCTCAACTTTACAGCAGGTTAATTATGTTTACCTGTACCTACATAGTTCCTAACTTTTTTCTTTTGTACGGATACACCTCTACTTATAGTTTAGATTGAAGAATTTCATGTCATTTGGAGCGAAAGCTGCTCAATCAAAGCAAAATATTATGTCACGCTCGAGGTCACGCTCTTATTCTAGCTACTGCGACTATTTGAAGGATGAAATAAAAATTGATATAATTTCCAAGATTTGTTTCGAATATGATGTTCAGAAACAGGGATAGGGAATGAAGGACGGGATTGGAAGTATTTTTGAAGAATAGACATTTTTACGAAACAAGATGATATGAAAGTCCACTATTTCCATTCATTTGGTTTATGACATGGAAGAATGTTCTATGCGTCATGCACATTAATCATTATAGTCAACTTCAACCCTCTGTGGGGTGGAAACTGGTCATACGAATGAGTTTTCCCTTGGTAATCTTGTTTAGCGTAACTGGTAAAGCACAATATCAGAAATTCAGTCGAATTGACCGATGGTTTTTTTTCAACACCACCCCCTATTTGGGGGTTGGAAAAAAAATGTGTGCCAAAATTGATAATTCGACAAAATAGAACCATCTGCATGACTTTCAAACGTAATTTCGAATTTGATACTCACAAGTAGGGGTTGGGGGTGAAGGAGGGGGTTGATTTTTTCACAAAAGAAAAAGGGAATTGTCATGAGTTATATATGTCAGAAAGGACGTTGAAATGTTCTCAGTTACGTTGAAACATATTTTTTTACCTTGAAATAACCCATCTTCAACCCCTTATAGAAAAAAAACTGTCCATTTTTTTGGGTAACGGACGATGGTTTTTGGCTCGTGTCAAATTGGGCTACAACATATGAGAAAATCAGGGAATTTGACCGAGACCCATTTTCCATAAGAATCGTGCGGGGTCCTTTGAATTCTACGGTAAAAATGGTTGGAAAAAATTTATTCCCACGGGAAAAATCTAAGAGGGGGGGGGGGATCTCGGTGGATCACCCTGGTACAGTTGTTAGGTAACCAAAGGTTCCATCACGACGAGCGAAGCTATTTGCTTGTGACGATGACGTCAGGTTACCTAGAAACCGCCTCTCTGATAGGGGATAGGCTGTGGCTAGGTAGGCTTTCTAGAGGTGACCACCCTCTAGAAATAAGATCCTTGCATCTACTACCTCTCCTCTCTATCTCAGCTGTATCCTGTCCCTTCCCAAATCACCAGGATAACGCTTTTGAACACCAGTTATCTCGGAATAATTTATTCACGTGAATTTTTTAAAAAGACCTGTGCAATTTGTTATCTAAGTGGGCAATTTGAATCAGTACCTACCCACGTGTGTTTATTATTACTCGAATCAAAATAAGCGCTTTTTGCAAAAAAGGGATTTTACCGGTTCGCATGCCGAACTATTACGGTAAGTTTGGAAAAAAGCCCAAGTAGTATCCTATCACTGGCAAGTTGCAGTCGAATACCTCAACCTGTCCAGGAATTATGCATGATCATAAGAAATCAATTTCAACTACACATTCTGAAGAGCTGTATCTCACGGTGTCGAATTCTTTGGAACCGACTTCACCAGGCAATCACGACATGAATTAGGGTATCTTCTAGAGTTACTTCCTACGTCATCAAATCGTAAAATGACTCTTCACTAGCGCTTTTTGAAAAGGATCATTTTTGCAATGCTATAATGTTACTTTCAAACATTTCAGACGTTCAAAGGATGGCCCCATCAAAAATCAACTGGGACCAGGAGTGGGAGTCGTACGTTAACAAGCCCTTCCTTACCCCGGCGGAACTAGAGGGGCTAGAGATATACTCCAGGAGGGTGAATGAAGAGGCGGAGAAAGAGATAATCGCCAAGCTGGAGGCCGACAAGGAGGCACAGATCAAGGCAGATATATACGTCAAGAGGTTGGAGGCCGGCGTGGAGGCTGAGATGGTAAATATCTGCGTAATATTAATATGTTCCAGAGTCTAGACTATGCATTTTGTGCCTGAGGAAAATTGCAGGCGTATTCAGCAGGCAATTTGGAGTTATTGAAACGCCAAAATAACAGCGGTCTATATCAAAAGATCCTCTAATGAAGTATCCTTCAATTTGATGCGAAAAGTGAGCCATTGGAGAGCCATCACGCATCGAGTGTCCTTTATTTAGGGATTTTATACTTCCCGCCATAAAATCACGTCATCCGAGAACCCAAATCTCACAGTCAAACGGGTTTTCTTCTCGCACGCCATATTCATCACAAGACTTTCAACAGAATAGTTGGTAATTTTCATCATAGTTATATACCCAGCGCTTGCGCCAAATTTCAATATGCGCGCATGCTCGTACGGCGTCAGATGAAAAATTTGGGAACACTGCTAGAAAATGGCGTTAAAAACCGCCACAAAGTTGAAGAAGGGTGCCTTCGCTCTATGTATAAGGAGATATTCGGGCAATTGGAAGAACAATACGGATAGACCGTTCCAATTTCACCTGATCCATTAGCAGGCATTAGGTTTAGGCGGTGGCTACCATATACGAGTATTTCTTGTTGACGCGCATTCAGACGGCTGTGAAATTGTCAACTTGACAGTGATTCAGTCCAGAACATTCGAGAGTATTCGAGATCATTCCACAACATTCTAGAATGTTTGGGTTTGTTCTGGAATGTTCGGGAATAGTCTGGAACGTTCGGGAACATCCCACCTCCATTAAGAAACTTCCCGGCTTTACCTGAAAGATGTGCTTTCCAAGATATAAGGGTTGGAAGTTTTGCTCTCTGGAAATTTCTAGGACAGTCCAGAACATTCGCCCAAAGCATTCGAGAGTATTCGAGATCATTTCACAACATTCCAGAATGATTCGGTACGTTCTGGAATGTTTGGGAATAGTGTGGAATGCTCGGGACATCCAGGAACATTCCAGAAAATTGTGGAACATTGCAGAGCACTCTCGAATGTTGTGGAATGTTCTGGAACATTGTGGACCATTTGAAACCGTTTGGTATGGGTGGAGCTACCCATTGGTAGGGGTATACAGGGTGATTCACCACCAAATGGACATAGCTCAAGGGCAGGTCCAGGGGCCCTATTCCTACGGGCGAAGCGGTTGTTCGCTTCGCCTGAGATCCCGCCGTTGCTAAGTGACGCGGCATCCGCCTGGTTTTCGCATGCCACGGGTCATGCGAAGGGCGGTGCGTGCAACCCCCGTGCAACCTTTGCAGTGTTCCCAAGGTTCCGTGATGAAAAGCTCCAATTAAAAAGACAATTCCACCAGAAATTACTGAAAACTGTCGCAAGTGACAAAAATGTCAGTAACAAAATTTCAAATGAATGTCACAGTGATTATAAATAGTTATCATCTGTCAGTGTGTGTTTGATTCCGAATAATTTGAATATAGTGAACCAATAATAAACGCCTTACGTGTGCCACGGACACAACAACGGATACCCAATCGAAGACTTGGAGGAAGCCAAAAGCGAAGCTGACGTTGACAATGTTAAGAGACGGTTTCCGGATGGCGCTGATGGGAAGATGCATCCACAGATTTCAGCGATACACTCGAACTGTGCTTTGCTTGTACCTCCTTCAAGTTAATTCGTCGGCCGGCATTCTACTTCCACAGCATTTCAGCTCGTGAAATCGGCCGTAACCGTGCCCTGCACCGAATTCGGATTTGAACCCAAAAATCAAAGAGCATTTCGCTCCGCCTGAGACCTGCGGGAGGGAGCCATAGCCGCTTTTTCTTTCAAGTAACACCCTCCATTTTCACTATCTAGCTATATCTAGACAAGAGTTGCTCTCAAACCACAATTTGAACTCTTGAGGCTCTTGAGGCCGGGATTATGGTTCGACGCTTTTGACGTATGCGACTGGCAGCGTTGACATTTCGCTCAGCGAATTCTTCCGAATCCATGCGAAAACACACGGGTGAACGAGCGTAGGAATACCAAATTTTGAAAGCAGGCGAAGCGATCGGGTTGCATCCGATCCGGTCCGCATCGCTTCGGACGTAGGAATAGGGCCCCAGTTTTTCTAGGCGAACCTGGATCTGGCTTTGAAATTTTTCTAACGCTGTTCGTTTCGAAGCTACAGGGTGATTCATGTATTTTGGAGAATTTTTTGACAGGCCATAGCTTTTGAACAACCCAACAGATTGATTTGAAATTTTGTGGGTTTATTCTTCTATTGATATCTAACACATCGCTCTATCAAAGAATTCAAAATTTTTAGGGCCGGCCTTAAAAAAAAATTGAAAGATTTTTTCAAAAAAGACACTCTGTATGCATATTATTCAAAATTCATTTTCATATTCAGAAACAACATGAAACATTCTATCAATATCGCAAAAAAAATTGCTTGGCACCATTAATCTGTCAAAAGAAAATTGACAATCCTGATGATTTTTGAGGTTAGGATTTTTTGTAAATCAATATTTTCAAATATTCACAAATGATTCATTATGGCCCCAAATTCCAGCCATTTCGTCATAAAAATAAATATGACATTTTTCTCGTTTTCTCAGTATAGTAACTAACAAAAAGTGTCAGCCGAATTTTAAAAAAAATATTGTAACGTCCCTCAGCTTCCCCTATCCCAAATTGAGCTAAAATTAGGGAACGTATTAAAAAAAATTTGAAAATTCTGATGAAATTTTTTGTTACTTCTGAGAAAACGAGAAAAATGTCATTTTCATGTGTCTGACAAAACGGCTGAAATTCAGGGCGATAATAGATCATTTGCAAATATTTGAAAATATTAATTTAGAAAAATCTTTACCACAAAAATCTTGCGATTGTCAAAATTTTCTTGACAGCTCAATGGTGCCAAGCAATTTTTTTGCGATATTATCAGCATGTTTAGGTAGTTTCTAATTTTGAGAATGAAATTCGAAAAATATGCATGCAGAATGTCTTTTTTATAAAAAAGCTTTGGAGTTTTTTTTACAAGACCGGCCCTGGAAACCTCAAACTGTTTGATAGGGCGATGTGTCAGATATCAATAGAAGAATCGACCCACAAAATGTAAATCCAATCCATTCGGTCGTTCTGAAAATACGGCTTGTCAAAAAATTCGATAAAATACATGAATCACCCTGTAACTTCGAAACAAACAGTGTTAGAAAAATTTCAAAGCCAGATCCTGGTTCGCCTGGTAAAACTGGATCTACCCTTAGGCTATGTCCATTTGGTGGTGAATCACCCTGTATACGAGGGTATATAAATAAAGCAAGATCCGTCGTGGGTTCGATCGAACGCCAGTTTCTGATCTGGGGTACGATTCTCGAGTTATCCGAATGATTTTTCGTATACGAATCTCCTTGGTCTCGTGTGCACTTGGGCTGTCGGAAAGGAGAATTCGTATACGAAAACTTTTCGAACACGTTCGAGAATCGCATCCCAGGGGTATTTGGTTATCTCATTTCCTCGCTCATTTCATAATCAATTCCTGAAATTATCTCGGCTACTCTCGAATGTTCTGGACTGTTGGAAATTTCTAGAAGGCGGAAATTCCAGCCCTTATACCTTCAAAGGCACACTCTTCAGGTAAAAAACATGATGGAAACTGGAATGTTCCCCAATGATCTGAGATGTTCCGGGATGTTCCTGAACGTTTCAAACTATTTCCGAGCATTCCAGAATATACCGGAACATTTAGGAATGTTGTGGAATGATCTCGAGTATTTTACAATCATCTAAAATGTTCCGGGATGTTCCCGAACGTTTCAGAGTATTCCCAAAAATTCCAGAACATATCGGCACATTTTGGATTGTTGTGGAATGATCTAGAGTGTTCCGCAATGATCAAGAAGGTTCCGGAATGTTTCCGAAAGTTCTAGACTATTTCCGAACATTCCAGAACGTACCGGAACATTGTGGAATGATCTCGGGTGTTCCACAATGATCTGGAATGTTCCTGGATGTTTCCGAAGGTTCCAAACTGAATGTTGTGGAATGATCTCGAATGTTTCACAATGATCTGGAATGTTCCGGGATGTTCCCGAACGTTTCAGACTGTCACTGAACATTTCAGAATATATCGGAACATTTCGTGCACAAGCTTCTGTTCACGAAATGACCCCTATTACAAATCGAAAACATAAACGTATCCACATCATTTCCGAATGCTCTTGTAAGTTCTGGAATGTTCGGGAATAGTCTGGAACGGTTGGGAGCATTCCAGATCATTGTGGAAAATCTTCCTTCATGAAGAAGGTTCCCGGTTTATGCGTGATCTCTCATGATGCAATTCTCTGAATCTTGTATCCGGACAGAATCTGTCGCATTTGGTCGTTTTTATCGTTCCTAGTATCCATATGGAGGATAGGAATAGTATTTTCAATACTAATAACTTATATCCAGGAGGAGCAGCGGCAACAGAACGGGGAGATATCGAGTGAGGGAAGCGATCTACTGCAGTCGCGCATTTTGGACCATTCGATCGATTTCTTACCGCCGGACGATGGCGAAAGCAAACTTCTGAACGTCGATCCCTTCGAAAGTTCTTTGATGATGTGTGAGCAGTACGGGCAGAAGCATCAAGAGCTAGTGGAGGAGCTTCAGCAGGAGCGAGGGCAGAAGGAGCTAGAGCAGCAGCAGCTAGAGCAGCGGCAGCAACAGCAACAACTGCAACAACTGCAACAACTGCAGCAACTGCAACAATTGCAGCAACAGCACCAAGAGCAGCTACAGCAGCTACAGCACCAAGAGCAGCTACAGCAGCTACAGCTAGAGCAGTGGCTACAGCAACAGCGGCAGCAGCAACAGCAACATTATCAACAGCAACAGCAGCAGCAACAACTGTTTACACAGCAGCAACTGCAGCAGCTTCACTGGCAACTGCTGTGGTATCAGCAAAATTTCGGTTCGACGGTGAGTTTATTTTCTCTGATCCAGTCGTTTTTACGTTTTTTCACCCAAATTCACTTGTATCGAATTCGTGTCCAGGACTCGCAAGAGCGTCGGTACGTACCTATACCTACCTAATTATTTGTGGATCGCAATGAAAAAATCATCCAATTGACGCTCTCAACCATGAAAGTGTTGAATACAAAAAATGCTTCCATCAGCGGGCCATTTTGAATCAGAAAATTGATTCTCCTGATTTCTTAATAGGCCAGGCGGTAGGTCATTCTGGATAGAAAAAATTCCGACCAAAGCTTTTATGGTGTCAAACTCTTCGTAAAGTCAGTAGGTAACTACCACTGAGTTTCCGCCCAAAAACGAGTTGTGCTGATTCCTCCACATCTGCCCAAAGGTAAAAGATGTCTTGAAGGTCCAAAAAGACCTCTTAAACCCCCGTACTTTTTCATTTCATTTGCCTCAATGGAAACTTACAACTCTAACGCAAACATTGGAAGCATTTGTCATCATCTCTGTGCCACACTTACTGTTGAAAAAAAAGATTTCTTCGTGCAGGTCAGATAAATCACATTTAATTGTTTTTCCACACAAGAAAACGATGGAGCAACATGTATTTCGGATGTTATCTAATAACTTGTACTCATTCAACTCATTTATGGCGTTAAAATTTCAATAACAGCATTTTTGAAGATTTTGCCCGCTAAGAAGTGAATAATTTTCACCCGCCTGTTCAGCAGCAGTTTTTTCAATTTTACCAAACACCGTTCTCGAAAATTTCATAGGGAATGACAAGCTGGAATTGTTTTCTAATGATATTATATCTGGCTTGACCGTGGCACGCTTTTTGAAAGTGTAGGAAACTGATTTCTTCTCGAACGGTTATATTTTACACGCGTGCGGCCGTGCCTACTTGACATAGACCGGACTGATTACACAAGCTTGGAAATGTACTCTTTTTCAGCTTTAAAACACGACCATTAATGATGAAATAATATATAATTTCTTCATAAATCAATTAATAAAGTCTTATTGATAATGGTTGCATTTTAAAGCTGGAAAAGAGTACATTTCCAAGCTCGTGTAATCAGTCCGGTCTATGTCAAGTAGGCACGGCCGCTCGCGGGTGAAACAGGACCTTTCGAAAAGAAATCAGTTTTTTTAGACTTTCATGTGCGTGCCGCGATTAAGCCAGACACGATATAGTTAGAGAAGAGTTTGAGCTTTTCATTTCTTATGAAATTTTCGCAAACGGTGTTTGGTAAAATTGAAAAAAATGCTGCTGAACAGGCGGGTAAAAATTATTCACTTTTTTGCTGACAACATCTTCAAAAATGCTGTTATTGAAACTTCAATGCCATAAATGGGTTCAATGGATACGAGTTGTTAGAAAACATATAAAATACATGTTGCTCCATCGTTTTCTTGTGTGGAAAAACGATTAACTATAATTTATCTGACCCGCACGAAGAAATCTTTTTTTTTCAACAGTAAGACTGGCACAGAGATGATGACAGATGCTTTCAATGTTTGCGTAAGAGTTGTACGTTTGCATTTAGGCAAATATAACGAAAAAGTACGGAGGTTTAACAGGTCTTTTTGCACTTTCGAGGCATCCTTTACCTTCGCGCAGATGTGGAGGAATCAGCACAACTCGTTTTTGGGCGGAAACTCAGTGGTAGATAACTACTGACCTTATGAAGAGTTTGACACCATAAAAGCTTTGGTCGGAGTTTTTTCCAGATTGTAGTGATTTTACCGACATACCGCCTGGCCTATAATCAAGGTTTGAAAAAAATAGATAAAGAGGTGAAGTTCAGAACCAGATGGAAACTTTATTTGCCCTGTTTTACCAATCAGATTTTCAGCTTTTTATCATTGTTTATTTTTGCAGACTATGCCAAAGAAACCGCGGAAGAAACGCTCCCGGGACGATCGAGATTCGGTGAGTTATTTGCTGATTTGTTTTTCTTAATCTTCACCTTCATCTTCAGGACGGATTCTCATGCAATGCGAACCATAGCAACGATTGTTGTAACAATAATATCTGTAGCATTCAACGCCTTATTAAACTCAGGACAGAGTGTCGCGCCAGGCAGTCAGGGCAATACCTGTAACATTGATTGGTATCAAGAAAAGTTCAAAACCCTCCAGTTTCTGACACAAGTTGAAGAGTTATTGTTGGGCTTCAACTACTTCAGAACTCGGGCATGGGCCCTGTCCCCCCGGACAGTATTGACTTACTCACGCAACATTGCATTACCTACTTATCGTTGTATCACCGTATATGGACACCTTAAATTCTTTCTTCACGTTAACTAGTAAAGTCAAGTCACCTTTTTTCACTCTAGACAAATTTCTGGTTCTGGCTGGCATATGAATAGAGAAAAGAAACAAGTCAATGGACATAATTAAATTTTAGTTATCAAGTATTGATTTAACTCGATTGCACAACTCAAATTGTAGTATCGATCCGTTGTACCTATCATCAAATAGTAATATCGTAAGTGCTAAAATTTTCACGATAAGTTTGGCCAAGCGATCGCGAGTGCTGATTGTAACCATAAATGCCCGATTCCATGGGAGTCATACGGGGATTCATACAGGTCAGGTCAGACAGGTCATACACTCATACAGGATACAGTATACGGGGACCCTACAGGAATGGTATCACTCCCATTGGGTAATGCATGGTGACACTGAAGAATAATTTAGTTAATCCATAACGTTTTTTGACAAAAGCACTGGTTTCCAGCG
Source organism: Anaspis maculata (assembly GCA_949128115.1). Lineage (NCBI taxonomy): Eukaryota > Metazoa > Arthropoda > Insecta > Coleoptera > Scraptiidae > Anaspis > Anaspis maculata. The sequence continues at coordinate 77,564,607 of OX421964.1, read as the reverse complement.
TAGAATTTTTGTTTGATATTTGTGTTCAATAATTTTGCAGAACAACCGCGTGGACTGCCTTGGCGCCGGTGGATTTTCCAACTTGGCGGACACTCTCACGCCGCCGAAGAAGCGCCGAAGGAAGAACCCGAACAATAAATAATTTTTGTTATTGATAACGAAAGTCAAGCATCGCCCGCAGAAGCCAGAACCTGAATGGGTGACTGGTGGATAGCTGGGCGCGAAGAGAGCGGACGCAGTGTACTTGCCCAAGGGGGCTCCATTACCTGTACACGCATATGAACGAGATGATTGTAGGTAGTAGCATAAATCCATAGTGCGGCTCGGTGCGTCCGACACCTCGACACCCAGATGGGTAAAAGAGGTTACGATTATATATATATATATATCGTGCAGAAACAGAAATATATATTGTTATTGATAAATAATCGACTTGACTGTGATAACTGTACAAAATTTGAACTATCGCATCTATGATTTTTGATTTGTAATGCAATGTTATATACAAAGATGTATACCTACTTACCATGTGATAAAATGTTAAATAATGTTATGAATACTTCCCTTTTTTGTGAAGGTAATATGTATGGGATGTATATCCGATGCGCATGGCGCATATGACAATCGTCGGCTATTATAAACCCCTCGTGTATCGGCCATGGGCCAGATTGACGAATAAAGACGACCCAAACGAAAGTTTTTGTTTTTCTTTTTGTCTTTTGTTTATGATTGCAGAAAATATTTTGGAAATTTTACCACAATAATTTACAGAGAGCCAGGGTTGTCAGATATATATCAAGTGATATGTATCACAATAAATATCACGATATATATCATGATATTTATTGATTGATATATATCATGATATATATCCGACAAAAATGTTGCGTAATGGAGTTTATTTGAAGCATTGTGATCTGCGAAATTGAGCTTTATGCTTTACACATGCAGCACGTCTCTTTGTCTCGACTTGTTTTCCGTTAAGAATGAATTTAATTTCGATTTATTGTGAATATAAATAACATTGATAATATTATGATTGATTTTTGTTTATGAATCGATATATGTTTTATCTAATTTTTGTCCAAGTAGTGTTTGTTTTAATTTCAGACTTGAACATTACCTGAAAATCAAAGTTTCAAGAAAATATCAAAATATCGGATATATATCGAATATATCAATAAACATCCGATATTGTGATATTTTGATATTTATATAAATATCATGATATTTTCCAACCCTGCAGAGAACGATCCCTCACCTCTCAAGACTTCAAGTTGAGACATAAGTTTCAAGTGAGAATTCCTGCCCGCTGGTTTTCCTTCCTCTGAGGCTGAACAGGCTCGCCAGCTGAGCAGGCAACATCAGGCGCTTGCAGATTCGACCAACCGACCAACACATTCTTTCACTGAGCAGTACTGAGTGAGTACCCTCCTTCTTGAACCACTTTATTCGCCTAAAAATCAATCAAAACAATCAGGAATATCAGTTCAATTATCACCACAAAATGTGAAAAATTAGACATACCTACCTACCTAAGTACTCATCAAACATCAAATATTTGGCTTTGGAAGAAGGATTCAAACTGGCTTCTGAATATTGTCGACCAGAGAAAAGTGACTTCAGGCATTGTTTCTTCAGGGTTGTAGATTACTAACCTAAAACCAGCATGGGCTAGAAAACGTCCAGCAAGTGGCGGCATCCAGTGATGAAAAGCGACAACATTGTCTGACGTGATAGCACAGACGATGTGCACAGACGTGATAGATGTGCGGCATTGAAGAAATCAGACGCCTTCTTCATCTTGACAGGAAAAATTGAACAACAGTCCGGATGAGGGCGCAGCATAAATTCAACATTCTCGTCTTTGTCAACTCGCTATCGCTAGTCGCTAGTTTCACGCCAAAGGTGGGACTCCGTGTTCTTTCAGTTCTTTGTTAATAGTCCCTTGCTACCTGTCCTTGAGAAAGTACATGTAAATTCTCTATACTTCGCGACTACCGTAGTTATTTATTGCCCGTGCCGCAGCGAAAATGAGCAATGGAGTATTAGTTTTTACATAATTTGGTTATTTTGAAATTGAAAACTGAGCTGAAATATACCGGGTGTTTCAGAGATGAAAGTAAAAAATTCCACTGTGGGTAGATCACTTCAAAATATTAAGAAAATTTGAATACCATTTTGCAGAGTTCATCCTAATTACAAAGATGCAGCCCTTCAAACTTCACGTTCATTGTCGGATTCAAAAAATTTGTTACTCAAGAACGTTTTGACAAAATTAGCTTAAATTCAGCATAAGCTGGTTTGTCAAAACTATGCATCAACCATTCAACCCACATCAATTTCACTGTAATTAGTGTAATTTTCCAATTAGAACCTGGAAAATTGGTCTGCGAATCCAAAGCTGGGGATCGTTTCTGAATAGGTCGGCCAATGATTTATAAGCTACAAGAGGGGACGCATCAAACGTCCCCGAATCACATTAATAAGAGATAGCAACCAAATTTTTGACTGTCAATCCGATGTCGCTGAGGTTCTAGCTGAACAGTTTCAAGCAAATTCAAGTAATCTAAACTTTGACAAAGATTTTTTACAATTAAAAAAACACAAAGAATCTCAGGAGATGAACAAAGAAGTAAATAATCCTCCCTCCATCAATTTGTCTCTCACTATCTCAGAACTCGAAGAAGAATTCAAATCAGCCAAGGACTCTCATCGCGGTCCAGACGACATTCCTTAATTTCTTACTCTTTTCTGAAAAATTTCTCCCCCAAGGCCAAGCTCGTCCTGCTGAATATCTTTAACATAATCTGGCTAACACATGAATTTCTCTTGGTCAAGCTCCATTGTCTCTCCTATTCTGAAGCCAAACAAACCAAGCGATGACAAAGCCTCCTATCGGCCGATATCCCTAACGTGCACCATGTGCAAAATTCTTGAGCGTATTATCAATAAGCATCTTGTTTGGCACTTGAAAAAGTCAAATTTACTTCATCCTTCCCAAAATGGCTTCAGAAAGCATCGATCAGCAGCTGACAACATAGTTCAACTGGAATCTGAAATTCATGAGGCTTTTGCTATCAAACAACATCTTCTGGCAGTCTTCTTTGACGTAGAGAAGGCCTACGACATGACTTGGACCCGTCCAATAATTGAGAAGCTAGTCAAATGGGGTCTTGAGGGAAACATCCTGGCGTTTATCCAAAACTTCATTCACAACAGATCTTCCAAAGTTAAAATAAACGGTATCTTGTCTCACAATAAAAAAAACAGAAAACGGACTTCCTCAGGGTGCAGTCCTCAGTGTAACACTCTTTTTGATTGCAATAAACGAAGTAATAAAAACCATCAAATCGCCAGTTCGTTGTAGCCTCTTTGCTGACGACTTACTAATTATTATTATTGTAAACCGGGAGTACGGTCCTGACCATCCTGCGGTGGACAGGATGCGCGCACGGTCGGGTAACAGAATATCCCAGCCAAAATTATCCCAGCCAAAATATCCCGGCAATGATATCCCAGCCAAAAATATTCCTGCGACAAAATATCCCAAGCCAAAAATATCCCCGCCAATAATATTCCAGCCAAAAATACCCCCGCGACAAAATATCCCAGGCCAAAAATATCCCAGCCAAAAATATTTCCGCGACAAAATATTCCAAGACAAAAATATCCCCGTCAATATAATTCCAGCCAAAAATAGGTATGCCAGCCTAAAATACCCCAGCCAAAAATATCCTTGTCACACAATTTCTTAGGCCAAAAATATATATTACCGTATTTAATGAGTCTAAAAAGAAGGATGATACTCTAGTCAAAAATGAACTTCTTATCTGGCTTGTCTGAAAAAAAGAATGCTTGAGTCAAAGAAAGACTATAATTCTATGTAGTAGGTATGTCTGCAATAAAGGACGACACTTGAGTAAAAAATGAACTTCTCATCTGATGAGTGTAAAAAGAAGGAGTATGCTCGAGTCAAGAATCAGTTCTTTATCTGGTGGGTCTGAAAAGAAGGATGATACTTGAGTCGAAAATGAACTCATTATCTGGTGGGCCGAATGCCTCTTAAATCAAAAATTGATTTTTGTGGATCTATGAATGGTTTGAAGCACATTTTCGATACTTTCACTTTCTCCTGCCGCCTTAGGCGGCAGAAACTGTTTGCTTTTATCGGTACTGGCTGTTGCTGTACTCTGGTCTGATACTGCTCTGATGCTGACTGCTACTGACTGACTCGGATACCACTACTCATACTGGTCCCTGGATAGGACGCTCTTTTTTTTATACAGCTGGGGAAATTCTTTGTCTCTTTGTGTTGTGCGGAATCGTGCCTTATCTTTCTACAGTGGCCCGTCGATTCAACGAAAAACACTTCAGTTGAACAATTTTGGCTTGACTACTTGACATTTATCAAGCTTTAATTCAGGGTTTTCTCCGAATCAGCTCTACGGGAGAAACTTTTAGATAGAGAACTTCTAGTCGAATAATTGCACTACGTGCGTCAGTCTATTATATGCTATGCTATAACTCAAGTCTCATCTTAGTTTTCGTACGTCTGGGTTCCAGCTATTCTGTATTTTTCGTGTCGTTACGTGAATAAGGTTTATCTTTAATTTGGCTCTAAGAATTTCTGCAGCTGTGTTTGTGTTAGCTTGCGTCATTCGCTCTTTGAAAAACGTCGCTTTCCTGGTCGCTTTCTATTTCCAATCATTGTAATTTTTTCGTGGCTCCGTTAGAAAAAAACTATGCTTTACTTGACGTCTAGAAGAACCTGAAGGGTTATTCAATGAACTTTCAATTGTAACTGAAGCAAATTCTAATGAAGGAATTACTTAGCATAATTTTGTGACTACTCATTGGATTATTAAAAACTATTTTCTCTCCCTGGGCATCACACTGACTTTATGTTGTGGTACTTACTAAAAAAAAAAAACGATAAGCGATGACCAATTGATCAGATTAAGAGAAATGTCAAACACCAAAATGCTAGGAAAAAGAGAGGAAAGAAGAAGTAAGAAAAGAAGTGTCGAGGAAAAGCTGCTGAGAAAGTTCCAATGTCCTTCGACTCAGAAAGTCCAGAAAAGGGCTCTGGAGGTAAACGCCCTGAGCAATCAACCGACAAATCGGCGATCCCCCAATCGGACTCCAAATCCAACAAAAATTACGGTACTGATACAAACGAGAATATGAATACAGAACCTGCATGTATAGCAGAGAACGGTTTTGTTCTTGGCCGATATAACTCGAAGTTATATCCGATGAAAATCGTCATAGCCCAGGATGACACAGTGGAGGTTTCCCATATGGAGTCAAGTGACCTAAGCAGACCCAAGCATGTTGGGAAGTTGGGAAATTTTTGATTCAAGATAGTGGCCCATCAACTGGTCGCTCTCAACCGTCAGCTGTCAAAGATGTGACATGTAAAGATCGATTTTTTGACTAACTGTCACCTGTCACTTGACAGCTGTCACCTGACACCTGTTAAAGAGGCTTCATCTATGAATCGAATTCCCAACTAATCTTCCGGATATCAGCTTTCATTTGTCACCTAGATAGTCAAGGTCCACTTCAAATAAATAACCAACCTCTGAACCTTTGACCATGATATCATAGATACTTATTCAAGACGGATCCTCGAGCCATCTAAAATTTTCATGTGCCAAAGGCTTGCTCATTGCACTACCATAGAGATTTGTTGCGTTGAGATAGATTATGAATGATTTGGGTTCTGCCGGATTGGAGGAATTTTCCAGGAATTGATTATTGGCCGTAAACTTACGGACATTACACAAACAAATACCTTCGCAGAGTCCCTTCCTCACAGAATTCACCATGTCGATTTCTTGAAGAGGTTCGACCTCAACCTTTACAAAAACTAGACGGCAGTCGAATGTGTCCGAGGGAAAAAAATCTACCTCAAATGGTATTCGAGAGAAGACAAAGTTGAGTTAACCAATCAGAGACCTTTGAGGTGTGTTACCTTAATTTTGCTGCTAAGTTGCTAAGTTTCCTTTTATCAACAGTGAGCCAAACATTAATTGTAAAAATGACAGGCAGCTGGTATTACTTTCGAAATTTAGCAATCGGTTGAATTTTGCAAATTTACCTCGAACTGCAGTAAATGTTGTTACCTCGGTTGTTACTGTTCGAAAATATCGATGAGAGGAAGACAATCCGACTTGAAGTGGATGTCCAAGTACTCCCCAACCGTCTCGCAGTTGAACGTCTGCCATACATATTCTGTGGCCATGCTATATTGTAGGAGCTCGGACACAATCATGAGCGCTAATGTCCACACTGTTCAGATCATCAAAAAAACCCGCCTTTCTCGGTGATGAACGAAGATCCAATTTCTCAAATGAGTCGATAAATGAATATGAGAAAACAAACAACCAACTGTCTGATGAGGTTGAAGTTGGACTCGTTTGGGTAATGTTTACGAACCTTAAAACAATCATCATCAGCTGGGTTTTTAGCCAGTTTAGCCAGAGAACTGGATAGGAATTGACATGAATCGATAAATTGCATATATATAATAGGGTGTTTCATGACTTATACGACATAGCTTAAGGATAGGTCCAGTTTTTTGAGGCGGAGCCGGATCTGGCTTCGAAATTTTTCTAAGATCCTGCGTTTCAAAGTTACAGGGTGATTTATGTATTTTGGTCAAAACTTTGATTGGTCATAACTTTGGAACAAATGAATGGAGTCGAATGAAATTTGACAGGAAAAGTCTTTCACCAAGAACAATTACAATCACCAACAAGGCATGGAAAAATCCAGGGCCGGGCTAAAAAAAATGGCCTCCATTAATTCTTGGACAAAAAAGCCATTTTCGCATCGGATTCCTAAAAAAATGCCATTGTATTTGGAAAGTTGAGGAAAAATGCTACAGAATCGGCTATCCAATACGAACGGCACACCTCAGTAGGTTTAGTAAAAAAATAAAATAAAAAAAATAGAAAATTTTAATAGCGATATTTCCTGAATGATTTGAGATAATTCATCGCAATTACTACTTTTCAAACAGGAAACGAGCAACATTTGGAAAAAAAATCAAAACTCCTAATAATAGATGATAAATACATTACATGTTATTCACAACTGGTTTTCAAAATGCCCTCCCCCAACTTCGACACATTTTCTACATCTCGTCCATAATTGTCTAGTGACTTTTCGAATGATTAGCCCATTGTTCCACATTTCTTTAGTAGCTGTAAAGATCCTTCATCTCAAATCCTCCCTGGTGTTCACTTCTGTCTTGTAAACCATATCTTTCATGTGGCCCCATACATAGTAATCTAGGACTGTGAGATCGAGAGATCTGCGAGGCCAGGAATGAGGACAGGAATGAGGACCCCCGCGACCAATCCGGCGGGGGTATTCTGCGTTCAAGCTTCTGACGTTTAATGAAAAATGAGGCGGTGCCCCATTTTGTTGAAAATAGGCAAAACATTTTGGAGGAAGTTTAGATAGCCTTTCCCCGTCAGCCGTTCCTCAAAGAAATGTAGCCCAGTCAAAATGTCATCAACCATTCCGCACCACAAATTCAGTGAAAACCTCCGCTGAGAGTTCTTCTGTACCGTGGCATGAGGGTTTTCGTGTGCCCATAAGTGGGAATTTTTCAGTTTCACTTTTGAAGGTTCTCTTCATTTTTTTCGTTTCTCCTCGGTTCCGTTTCGCCACCCGCGTTGTGCGAGGGCGATTTCGGACTTCTCATTATTGTTATTGTGTATCCCTCCATTTTTCAACTCACAACCTACCCTACCGTGACGCGCTGGACATCAGCGGACCATGCAAAGAGAGCGCTCTCTCTATCTCACGGCGCCGGATGTCACAAGGCAGGTCCTTTTTCATTTTTTACTTCACTACACAAGACAGTGTATCCCAGCTAAGACATCTCGGCGTGATTTTCTCAGAAACCTTTCAGCCAATACAATTCTTCTTTTGTGTGAAAAAAAGCCCTAAATCTAAGCTTCAATTAGAGAGGTGCCGGCGCCTGCAGCTGCTCTACTTCCCAAAATATGGCAATTTGAACAGGCCTCGGAACAACAGGCACATAATTATGGAGATTTATGATTAGCAAGAAAAACAATTCTACATCAGAATGCAATTGGGGCACCGTCTAATTTTTCAATAAACGGCAGAGAATACTTGGATGCAGAATACCCCCATCGCTGGATTGGTCGCGGGGGTCCTTATTCCTGGCCTCCCAGATCTCCTGATCTCACAGTCCTAGATTACTATGTATGGGGCCACATGAAAGATCTAGAGGTCTACAAGACGGAAATGAACACCAGGAATGATTGCAGAGAAAAGATCATTGCAGTTGCTAATGAAACGCGGAACAATAGACCAACCATTCAAAAAGCCACTGGACTTTTAGTGACGAAATGTAGAAAATGCGTCGAAGTTGGGGGGAGGGCATTTTGAAAACCATTTGTAAATAACATGTAATGTATTTATCACCTATTGTTAGGAGTTTTGATTTTTTTTTTCAAATGTTGCTTGTTTCCTGTTTGAAAAGTAGTAATTGCGATGAATTATCTCAAATCATACAGGAAATATCGCTAATAAAATTTTCTAATTTTTTTTATTTTATTTTTTTACTGAATCTATTGAGGTGTGCCGTTCGCATTGGATAGCTGATTCTGTAGCATTTTTTCTCAACTTTCCAAATACAATGGCATTTTTTTAGGAATCCGATGCAAAAATGGCTTTTTTGCCCAATAATTAATGGGGGCCATTTTTTTTTAATCCGGCCCTGGATTTTTTTATGCCTTGTTGGTCATTGTAATTGTTCTTGGTAAGAAACTTTCTCTGTCAAATTTCATTCGATTCCATCCATTTGTTCCAAAGTTATGACCTATCAAAGTTTTGACCAAAATACATAAATCACCCTGTAACTTTGAAACGCAGGATCTTAGAAAAATTTCGAAGCCGGATCCGGATCCGCCTCGGAAAACTGGATCTATCCTTAAGCTATGTCGTATAAGTCATGAAACACCCTGTATATAATATAGGCAATATAGGAGATATACAGAGGGGTGCATAAAAAACGGCCACCGCTGTAGCATCGTTATCCCTTATCCGATCTTCAAAATTTAAAAACCAGTTCAAATGGTTTTATGTCTTCTATGATTCGACAGTGAAAAATATTTTTTTCGCTATGATGCTTCTGAGCACTGATAGTCAACTTTTGTTTTTCAAATGGCAACAATATTTTTTTAGTTTCTTTTTTGATTCCTTATGTTTATCTGAATATAATGATGGATCAATATCACACGTTTTATTATTAGATACGAAGAAAAAAAAATGAAACTGCGAAATTGTTGCACATCACAGTGCATCACAACACCCACGATATGCACGCGATCTGGTAGGCTGGGTGCAAAATGATGTTCAAAAGCACATAGTAGGTCAGGCGTTTGATTTTTCAAAATGTAAATGTCAAAATGTTTTCAAAATCCAAAAGAAGCTGTCCGTCTCTAAGACGTCTTTATTCTCTATTTTCAGCTTATTATCTTACACATTCAAGTAGGTATTGTGACCTGTCAGGACAAAAACTTCTTATTGATTTTTCATTTCCATATTACACACTTGAAAAGATATAAAATCGAGTATAAAATAGTAAGCTAAAAATAGAGAATAAACAAGTCTTAGAGATAGTGGGGTCGGTACACATCAAAAAACGGTACTATACGGCATTTAATGATACAGAAAATTCCTTTTGCATGAGTGTTCTGCAAGGTCTATCGAACGATATTAGAAGGGGAAGCACAAAAGCTTCCCCTTAAGGGGGCCGCAGGGGGCCCTGTCAAGTTGAGGGTCCAAGAACTCCTACCAAACCATCTTTCAACTTCGTTGTATCACTCAAATGGGGATGATGTGATTCCATTGTGAATCTCGATGGCATTGGTCGCCATGTCTCTTTCATCCTTCATGCTTGAAAAAAATAATTTCTTCGGGAGGTCAGAGAAATCACTTTTTATTTTTTTAAACATACAAAAGGATGCGAAGTTGGCATGTTTTGTGTCTTAACCTGTTAATTGGCATTCCCAAGATCCTATTATGAAGTCAATTTTTTAAATTCTCAATTTTGTGTTGATTGGTAGCTAAGAAGTAGGTACTTTTTAACATCCAGTTCAGACGAACTTTTTTCAGTGTCCAACTGGAGGTTATTGAAATCATCATCAGGGGTGGATCCACTAAACTATTTTCTGAACATAATGTCGAGAAAACCAATCATAAACCGCGAATAGAGAGTACACAGATTATTTTTCTTTCGGCCGGTCGAATTGCGATGCCTACTACGCCCGTCAAGGAGAACGCTGAGCATCGCCAGCCTAAACTGGTATGAAAACAGCCTAAACAAATTCAAAACTGACTAAAACTCTGGGTGCTGACTCAGAATTGGATGTCGAACCACATAATGAGTGTTTCCGGCAGTTTTGAAATCGTTTAGGCTGTTTTCATACTAGTTTAGTCTGGCGATGCTCATCGTTCTCCCTGACGGGCGTAGTAGGCATCGCAATTCGACCGACCGAAAGAAAAATAATTTGTGTACTCTCCATGTGCAGTCTGGGATTGATTTCCTTGACATAATATTAGGAAAGTAGTCCAGTCTATCCACCCCTGCGATTATTTCAATAACCTCCAGTTGGACACTGAAAAAAGTACGTCTGAACTGGATGTTAAAAAATACCTACTTCTTAGCCTACCAATCAACCCAAAATTGAGAATTTAAAAAATTGACTTCATAATAGGATCTTGGGAATGCCAAATAACAGGTTAAGACACAAAACATGCCAACTTCGCATCCTCTTGTATGTTTAAAAAAATAAAAAGTGATTTCTCTGACCTCCCGAAGAAATTATTTTTTCAAGCATGAAGGATGAAAGAGACATGGGGACCAATGGCATCGAGATTCACAATGGAGTCACATCATCCCCATTTGAGTGATACAACGAAATTGAAAGATAGTTTGGTAGGAGTTCTTGGACCCTCAACTTGACAGGGCCCCCTGCGGCCCCCCTAAGGGAAAACTTTTGTGCTTCCCCTTCTAATATCGTTCGCTGGGCCTTATAACACTCATGCAAAAAAAAATTTCTGTATCATCGAATGCCGTATAGGAATGGCTACCAACTCCACTAAGACGGACAGCTTCTTTTGGATTTTGAAAACATTTTGACATTTACATTTAGAAAAATCAAACGCCTGACCTACTATGTGCTTTTGAACATCATTTTGCACCCAGCCTACCAAATCGCGTGCATATCGTGGGTGTTGTGATGCTACTGTGATGTGTAAAAATTTCGCAGTTTCAATTTTTTTTCTTCGTGTCTAATAATAAAATGTGTAATATTGATGCATCATTACATTCAGATAAGCATAAGGAATCGAAAAAGAAATTAAAAAAATATTGTTGCTATTTGAAAAACAAAAGTTGACTATCAGTGCTCAGAAGCATCATAACAAAAAAAATATATTGTACCGTCGAATCATAGACGACATAAAACCATTTGAATTGGTTTTTGAATTTTAAAGATCGGATAAGGAATAACGATGCTACAGCGGTGGCCGTTTTTTTATGCACCCCTCTGTATACCGTCCGTTTTTTTTTTCTAGGCCCCAGCTTATAGCGCCTTTATTATGGGTTTCACACCCAACATATTATATATTTTTGAAATCAGAAGAACAAAATCTTTCGATTGATGATATGTCAAATAATTTTTGACAGATGTCATTTTTTGACAATTGACGGAATAGTACTTGTGACACACCATTTTAAAGCCCATAAAATTTTTAGGAGAACTGTGTTTTCGTTTCTAGAATAGGATGTCTTTTACAGCTTCTGGAGGTCTTTGAATAGGAAAAATTGTTGAAATTCAGAAATACCTACTCAATAATTATCAGGTAATTATTAGGTATTTTTAATATCAACTGATGATAATATTCTGATTTCAAATCGTCCAAATTAGTGGGAGACTCTATAAACACCTTATCTTTCAGATAGGCTCTTAAAAAAATCGAGGGGGTCATACCTGGCCACCTCGGATACTATCGCGTTGGGCTGGCAGTTCCAATAGTACCTTTCATTATCCAGCGCGCCATCAGCGCGCATACTCGTCTTCTGAAGTAATGGCGTCAAATACAAAATTTGCGAACAAATGCTAGAAAATGGCGTGAAAAACCGCCATAGAGTTGAAAAATACGCGCCGCAGCGAACAGGGTAATAGGCTAGAGGTTAATACACACTAGTGATTACTCATTTTTCATCAAAAAGTCCGCATTGTTAATTAAATTATAAATAACTGCGTTTTACTGTAACGGGGGGGGGTAAATGAAAAGAGTTTCTTCTCTTTTAACTGGTCCCTGCTCGGGCGCCAGTTTGTAACGGGGGGAAAAATGAAATCTGTCTTTCCTCTTTTAACTCGAATAAATTCGCGGGTTCTTACTCTTCCCACATGAATCGATGCGTTTCTCTCTAGGGGGTTTGCTCGGGCGCCACCTTACTTCACCGCAAGGAATTTAAACAAGATTCGGGTTTTACTTTAGTATATTGAACACACAACAATATCTCAAACAAGTATCAACAAGACAACAATTATATTTACAGTTTACAACATTACTTAGAGAGAAATGTGACCGCACCTATCCACCCTGTGGGAATCTACCACAACAACACGACTACCGTCAATTATCCAACTTCAGTGCAATGCGCTACTCGTTTGGTGTGAAGCACCGATGGGTTCCGAGATGGGTTCCGACCCCGCAACAGTCTAGGGTACTCTTCGTATCCGCTCCACCCCGCAACAGTGTAAGGTGGAGTAAGCCTACAAGAGCAATCCACACAGCAGCCCCCTTCAGGTCACTCGTCCGGTACCCACGTCCCAGACAACCGTGTTATCCGTAGACAGGACACCAGAGAGAGCGCCACGAAGACGACCCGCAGGACGCGGTATTAACACGGAGGGGCATCCACACAGTCGCCCCCTTTCGGTTGATGTCGCAGTATCAGAGGCTCAGGACAACGGTCAGGTTGTCATCCACAGCTTCGACACCGCTAATCCCCCACAAAGGTGACCCGCAGGACACTGTTGCATCTCAATGCAAAGTGGCGAGAAGTGCGATTCCGGCATCACCGCGTCAGTTGGCCGTCGTCGGCTTGGTTCAAACAAACTAGATTGGCACTGGTGTACGAATTGGTCGGCCGCGGCCAGTTAATTCATCAAGCACCGTTCATGTACCCTGTACCCTCCCTAGATGTTCGCCTTGCCGATTGCGACTGGCACAAACTGCGTGTCTTTTTATGACTGATGCATTCTCTGTACAACGTCTTTAGTCTTTACAAAGACATGCGTACATGCGATCCAGTGGAATTGGATGAAGTGGCCGTCCGCCACAACTTTACTTACGTTGGGTCGTTGGACGCGGTGCGGTGGCTTGGCCGCACGGCGCCCTCTCTCGGTCACCGTTGGGACCTTGTATTTACCGCGGGACGAGTGCGCTTGCTACTTATTTATCTCGCGCTACCTAGACGCTTTATCACATTACATTGATCGGATGTGCGTACGCAACCCATAATGCAACCCCCAACAACTCTATTTTCAGTTTGACTAGCGAAAGTTGCCTAAAAACCACGATTTTAGGCAACACTCGCTACATCAGTGTACTGCGGAATGCATTTTACTCCCAGGGACTTTTCTCACACGATTCAAGAATAGCGGCCCACTTGTTCACAAACGTACGACACTCGGAGCGAACTTCAAAATGGCGAATAAATAGTTGACGTTGACAGCAGACAGCAGCGGAAAGTCACGGCCGTTGCTTGTCAAACTGAAAATAGAGTTGGTGGGGGTTGCATTATGAGTTGCGTACGCACATCCGATCAATGTAAAACGCAGTTATTTATAATTTAATGAACAATGCGGACATTTTGATGAAAAATAAGTAATCACTAGTGTGTATTAACCTCTAGCCTATTACCCTGTTCGCTGCGGCGCGTATTTTTCAACTTTGTGGCGGTTTTTCTTGCGATTTTGTAGCATTTGTTCGCAAATTTTGCATTTGACGCCAAAATTTGGCGCAAGCGTTGGGTATACCACTATAATGAAAGTTACTATTCACCGGTCGTTGAATCTCTCATTCAAGAAACAAGAAGACGGACATTTCGAGTAACTTCTTCGGGACATTTTTCGTTTCATTGTGATTATTCATTGATTATTATCATTAGTTATTATTGAAAATACCTGTTTTGCCTGTACTTACGTACTTATTGAGTATTTCTGAATTTCAACAATTTTTCCTATTTGAAGACCTGTAGAAGCTGTGAAAGACATCCTATTCCAAAAATGAAGACACAGTTTTCCTCAGAATTTAATGGGCTTTGAAATGATGTGTCACAAGTACTATTCTGTCAATTGTCAAAAAATGACATCTGTCAAAAATAATTTGACATACCATCAATCGAAAGATTTTGTTTTTCTGATTTCAAAAATATATAATATGTTGGGTGTGGAACCCATAATAAAGGCGCTACGCGCTGGGGCCTAGAAAAAAAAACGGACGGTATATATATTTGGTTGCCTACATCACGCTGCACGATGTCGCATCGCAAATTACAGACGGCGTGATAGATAGCCAATAGATAACTAAAAACTCAAATCTAGCGCACGTGACAGAGACAGAGCCAATGTTTTGTTACAATGTGCAGTTACTTTACCACATTTTGTAGTGTTTTCGTTTCGTTTTGTAAAACAGAATGAACTTTTGTTCATTTATGTTTCATGATGTTTCCTTTTTGGCGGAAACCGCTTTATATCAGATCCCAGGCTCTGCTGATGCACGGATGAATAATTTGCTCAAATTATAGCAAATGCACGGTAAGTATGAATTCCGCGAACTTGAAATTCAAGTTGCACATATCATGTGCCGGGCTTCTATACGCCCCGGCCCCGGTCAAGTGGCAATGGTCTCGAACTCATATAATCATCTTCATGTAACGATTCATCACATATATGACATTCAACTGTTTGATGGAAGTCGAGCATCTCTTGGAGGGATAGCTCAGACATCGGAACTACAACTTTTAAATGATCATCATGAAGCCACACGGAATACGACTTCTCAGGGTCTGGGAGGCATAAGGCAAACGGTTGCAATAACGCCCCAAAATCGAAATAGATCACGAATGGGGCTCACAGCTGATTGACATTGCAATCATTAACTGCTGGACAACGAAGTTGTCGGTATCGAAAAAATGGTTCGACTTTGAAAACCAATAACTTCCGAATGCCGAATGCGATTCCCATTTAGTTTATTGTAATTTATTGTAATTATTTTGAATAATTTAGCCTAATGCTTCTGTAACCTATCCTGAAAGTAAATGTAAAGAAACTCGTAAAGAAATCTTATGTAAAATTTCTACAGGGTGATACGTGAAATGCTGCAAAATTGCATCGACTTCGTCGTACCTCCATTTGTCAGCAAAATTTCTTTTATGTATTCTAATACAAAAATCATGAAGTCCGGTATCTTATCTCGCAACGGTTTTGGAATTAGGTACCCAGATTGGAAGTCCAACATCAACATTGAAGATATAAATTTTTATGTTAAATGTTACAGATTTGTCTTATTGGCACGTGAGATTAATGGCGTCTTCGACTGGCTAGAACCGAGCCGGATCCATTCCGACGGAGCATGCGCAGTTCATCAGAGCAACTTTTCGGCGTGTTCGACTGGGAGTGGCATTGCTCCTGTGCTACTTTTGCTGTGTTCGACTGGGAATATTCCTACGTCATTTGCACGGAACCAGCTCCGAATTTTAGAACTGTCTTGGTAGTCAGTTCTACTGTCAACTTGATGTATCAGTGTCGATTTTGATGCTGAATATGAGTCGTGGTAATACCAAAAGGAATGAATTTGTAGCGGTGCATTCTTTTTTACGATTTTCTCATGAATTCTTGTTCGAATCAAGCAGTGATGGAAGGTATGAATGCTGTCAAAATAATGAGAGGGAGAGGGAAAAGAAACGGAATGAAGCCGTCTGTGATGGAGCCGAGCCGACGGGGACAGAATGGAACGAATGCAATTCGGTTCAAGAGCAGCTCGGTATCAAGCAAGTTCGGAACTGGAACAGTTCCAGAGCAGTCCCAGTCGAAAACGCCATAAGTCACTTTTGATTATTGGATGTTGACATTGAGCAAGATTGTTCCACAACAATTCTGGGTAATTTTACCCTTAACACAACCCGAATTTTGGGTGGTGTTGGTAAAATTATAACTATTGGTGTTGTTACCACCCTGAATCCTCGTCGCCAAGAGCGGGGTGGTAGGGGAGTGGTGCACCGGCTAGCTCAATTGGTCGTGGTCCATAGGCGGTGATTGGCGTCCGGGCGCCAAGTGATTTACCCTCCTCGATGGCGCTGCCAGAACCACTAAAAGGCCGCGAAGGAAAAGTCCAAATCTTGCAGTATGATTGTCTTTATTAAAGATGACGGTAATGGTAGGTACAGCAGTTCCAATAGGCGGCGACGGCAACGTTGCAACGTTCAGGTATTGTATTAATATTCGTGCAGAGGCCCACGGGAGGCTAGAGCAGCCTGCTTCTAGAGCCAAAATTTAAATCTGGAGGAACGAGCCTAAAAGGAGATTCAACTTGCAACAAAAATATAAAACGTGCGGATACTCATACCTCCGAGATAATAATCCAGTGTGCCCACTGTAATGTATGTCATTAATTGGTACGCCACTGGCTGCCCTGTAATGTCGGTAACTGAATAAATGACAGTCGCTCACGCGGTGTGCATTGACAGCGCGGGACGACGACTACCACTGTCACGATTTGCTAAATGGTGTCTTTTATTAAAACCTCGTACTTAATAAAGTAGCGCCGTTCCTGATCAAGAACCCCGATGTTCTGTGTGGACACAACATTCTGGCGACGAAATGGCTTTGATCGGGAATATTGAGCAGTTCGATGGGCAGGACTTCGAATCGTACTTGGAACGTGTGGAACACCTCTTCGAAGTAAATGTGGTCGAAGACGACAAAAAGGTCTCGTTGTTCATCACGCTGGCGGGAGCAGAAGTTTACAAGACGTTGAAGAATCTGGTAGCCCCGCAGAAGCCCAACCAATTAACGTTTGTGGAAGTCACGACTCTGTTAAAAAAACACTACAGCCCAGCAGTTTCGGAAATTTACGAAAGATTTGTTTTTAACCAGTGTATCCAGAAGAAAGATCAGTCGATTGCGCAGTACATAGTGGAGATTCGTAAACTTGCCAGTACCTGCAATTTCGGGCAGTTCTTGGACGATGCCCTGAGAGATCGATTTGTCTGTGGGATTAGGTCTGAAAACATTCAGAAGAAATTGTTGGCTGACGATGCGTTAACGTTTGCAACAGCATGTCAACAAGCACAAGCAGCGGAATTGGCAAATAGACAAGCTAAATCGCTTGCAGAAGGTGGTGCAGCAGAAGAGCAAGATGTGCACTTTGTTCGGAAAGCTAAGAAACAGCAGTTCAAGAACACGAAGCAGTCGAAATATGGAAATGCAAAAACCAGCACAAAAGCAGAAGTCAAGTGTGGACAATGTGGCCGGAGTCACCCAAAGGACCAGTGTCCTGCAGCTAAATGGAAATGCTATGGTTGCTCCAGGTTTGGCCATATACGGAAGCTTTGTCCAGCTAGTGGCGTCGATGCTGTCGAAGAGTCTGCAGAGTCCGAAGAGAAGGCTGCAGCGGCTGAAGTAAATGAAGATTTATTCGGTCTTCATCATGTGAATGTTCCTGTAAGTTTTCCACATCGAGTTTGCCTGAACGTCAATGGCAAATGGTGCGACTTTGAGGTTGACACAGGAGCATGTAAGACAGTAATTTCGGTGAATAAATTTAAGAATTTGTTTAATGTACCTTTGTCAAAAGTTGCTTACAAATTGAATGTAGTATCTGGTCAAAACATCAAAGCAATTGGTGAATGCAAAGTCACGGTGCGACATCAAGGAGAATTGTACCGATTGGTTTTGACGGTGATAGAGTCATCCAAGGATTTTGTGCCTTTGTTGGGTAGGGATTGGCTGAGTCAATTGTATCCAAATTGGAAAGATACCTTCGAGAGTGAAAAGCATGTCAATTTTGTAAAAGAAAACTTGTGTGGTATTGATGAGCTCAAGAAAGAGTTTCCAGATGTTTTTGATGCAAATTTGTGTAAGCCGATCAATGAATTTGAAGTAAAATTTCAAGTAAAAGATGAGGTGGTACCGGTGGTAAAAAGACCTTATGGAATGCCTTTTGCATTGAGGTCAAAAGTAGAGAAAAAACTGCAACAAATGGAAAAAGTGGGGATTATCAAGAAAGTTAACCACTGTGAATGGGCGGCACCCATTGTAATAGTCCCAAAAAAGAATGGCGATGTGAGAATTTGTTCAGATTTTCGATTGACTGTCAATAAAGCATTAAAGATCGATCAGTATCCAATACCAAAACCAGAGGACATTTTTGCGAGTTTAGCAGGTGGAAAGGTATTCACTGTTTTAGACTTGACAGGTGCGTATCAACAATTGAAAGTACATCCTGAGTTCCAGAAGTATTTGACTGTATCGACACACGTTGGTTTGTTTCAATTCACGCGATTAACTTACGGTATAGCAGCAGCGCCTGCTATTTTTCAGTCGGTAATGGATCAGATTCTAAGTGGAATTCCTGGAAAAGTAAGTTGTTATTTGGATGATATCCTGATCGCAGGTGAGACTGTTGAGGAAGCACAGATGACCGTGAGATTGGTTTTGGAAAGGTTGAGTAAGTTCAATGTGAAGATTAACATGGACAAGTCAAAATTTTTCATGGATGAGGTAGAATACCTGGGTCACAGAGTAGACAGGGAAGGTATACATCCAACAGATGAAAAAGTACGTGCAATCAGGGATGCGCCTGAGCCCAAAGACGTGACGCAGCTACGCGCTTATTTGGGGTTGTTGAATTATTACGGTAAATTCGTGCCCATGCTATCGTCACAGTTGAAACCTTTGTACAGGCTATTGGAAAAAGGTGTAAAATTTGAATTTGACGAAAAATGCCGGAAAGCATTTCTTCTGAGTAAAGAATCAATTACCCAAAGTAACGTGTTGGCACACTACGATCCAAACAAGACGTTGGTTATTTCGTGTGACAGTAGTTCGTATGGAGTAGGCGGTGTTTTAAGCCATAGAGAGAACGGAATCGAAAAGCCAATCATGTTTGTGTCTAGTACGTTGTCGAAAGCAGAGCAAAACTACTCACAACTCGAGAAGGAAGCCTTAGCTATCATATTTTGTGTGAAACGGTTTCACAAGTACATTTTTGGTCGAAAATTTATTTTGGTGTCTGACCACCAGCCACTAAAAGTCATTTTCAACCCTGATAAAAACATTTCGGTCATGTCAGCGTCGAGGATCATCCGTTGGAATATCATTTTGTCGGCGTATGATTATAAAATTGAGTACAGGAAGGGAACGCAGTTGTTCGAGGCGGATATGTTGTCGCGTTTACCTTTGGCAGGTGAAACTGGCATCGATAGTTCGATACACTCTTTTAGTTTGAGTGAGGAATTGCCATTGACATACGTTGATATCGCCAACTGTACCAAGAAAGACTCGACACTAGTAAAAGTCATGGATTATGTAAAATCAGGTTGGCCCAGTAAAGTAAATTCTGAGGAATTGAAGCCCTATTTTTTGAAACGGAACGAACTGTCCGTGGAAGAAAATTGTGTGTTGCTTGGAGCAAGAGTGGTAGTTCCAGAGAGTTTACAGAAAGAGGTACTTCAGTTGTTGCATGAGGATCATATGGGGATCGTAAGATCGAAGATTTTGGCAAGATCTGTATTCTGGTGGCCAGGAATGCAAAATGATATCGAGGGAATGATCGCTAATTGTCCTGTGTGTCAAGTTAGTCAAAATAATTCCGAAAAGTATCTTATGTCGTGGCCTAAGACAGAGAATATTTTCCAAAGAGTCCATATCGATTTCTTTCACTATGATGGAAGTACGTTTTTACTGTTGGTGGACAGTAAGTCAAAATGGTTGGATATTCATCGAATGTCAAAGGGATCTGATGTGACACAGACAATTGAAAAACTGAAATGTACATTCTCAGTTATGGGACTGCCCCAAGTCATCGTAAGTGATAATGGCCCCCCTTTTAACTCCAATGCTTTTGTGAAATTCTGTAATGTCAACGGAATCCAAGTTGTAAAATCACCCCCATATCACCCTCAATCCAACGGGGCTGCGGAACGACATGTTCAAGTGGTCAAGCAATCACTGAAGAAATTTTTAATACAGAAAACCACTTTAACATGTGAACAGCAAATTACTAATTTTTTGTTCAGCTACCGTAACAGCCCATGTGCAAGTACAGGACTCAGTCCTAATGAAATGATTTTCAAAATTAAACCAAGAACTCGTTTGGACTTGTTAAAACCAAAGAAAGGTAATGTCATTAAAACCGATTTTGAGCAATATATCAAGCCACCCATGTTTTCTGAGGGAGAGCAGGTATTAGTAGGAAACCTGGGACCCTACTCTAAAGAAAAATGGACCAAAGGTCAGGTTGTAAAACATTGTAGTGCAGTTACTTATTTAGTCAGCGTAAATGACAGAATTGTATACAAACATGGGAATAATTTGCGGAGAGTTGTTAGCGAGGATATTGTAAAATGTCAGTTGGCGACGCCAGTGCCTCAACTGAGCATGCCAATGTACATACCGAAGGTGAACGTAGAAAAGCAAAATTCAGCGAATATCCAGTTGAACACTCCGAATCGCAACAGTGAAAATTGCAGTGAAAATTCTCCTCCAATGGTTTCTGTTGAAACTACACCTAAAGCTGTTACTCCAAAAATGTTGAGTACGGAACCTAATTTACTAAGACGTTCAGATCGTATAAGAAAACCCCCAGTTCGGTTGGATCTGTAATAATTTTGTATTACTGTTGAATTTTTAATTAGTAATCATTGTCGAGTTGCCTTGTACCATGACCTAAAAATAGGCATTATATTCTGTATTGTTTTGAATATTATAACTTTTGTGATGTCGTGTGCTCTTAGTCCTTAATCTTAAGTGGAAGGAGAAATGTAATGTATGTCATTAATTGGTACGCCACTGGCTGCCCTGTAATGTCGGTAACTGAATAAATGACAGTCGCTCACGCGGTGTGCATTGACAGCGCGGGACGACGACTACCACTGTCACGATTTGCTAAATGGTGTCTTTTATTAAAACCTCGTACTTAATAAAGTAGCGCCGTTCCTGATCAAGAACCCCGATGTTCTGTGTGGACACAACACCCACAAATCTTCACAAGAATAAATTATTAAGGAAACGCCGTTGCCAAACTTTGACTTCCTTCTTTCCAAAAACAAAATCGACGTTTCCCTGAGGGTTCAGAAAAGGCGAATCCGACCACAGTCGATATAACAGAGTGTCTGCCCTTACTGCACTTTTCTTCACCCGAGCATGCACCTGGTTTCTCGGAGGCTCGGCGCTGAATGCCTTATCAAATTTTATTCCGCTCTTTTTCGCATATACGCCTTATCGCCACCTCACAGCAAAAACCCGTAACAGTGTGTATTGCTAAAAATAGAAATAATCCATTGTGTGGTGAAACAGGTAGGTACACTTCCGGTTATTGCATGAAAAGGTGCAAATAAATAACGGAGAACAAAGGTTTCATTTTAGTCCGTTTCTGCGAAAATGTGCAAGTTTTCCTCACAGCCGGCCTCCCAACAGGCGAAATTCAGTGCCATTTCTGCGCTGGCGCTACCATGCTAAGGGATTGGAGAATACTGCCGTATGCTAACACATGTAAAAAGCGTAATAGGTCCCTTCGTTTCGGTTTTTTTGAGTGCGCATGTGTGGCGCGAATTTCATAGTTTCGTACACCGATATTGAAAATTAACACTAAAAAATATTGTAGTGTACCTACCTAAAATTCCACAAATAATTTGCTTAAATGTTAGATACCATTTTTTATATTCAAAGGAAATGTTTCATCGAAATTAAGTTCAATGATCATTTGTGGAAGTTCAGGAACAACGAAAAGGGCAACAGCGAATAAAAATGACCTACATTTCATTTACTCATGTTTTGATGAAAGAATACAACTTGTTGAAAATAGCTGTACCGAGAAGGAAGTTCAAAGAAGCTACCAAGAGATGCATTTACGGTATGTGTAAAAGTGACAGCCAGAAACCAGTAGTTGGTCAGGCGGCTAGACAGAACATGCAGCGTTGCCATTCAACTGACAGGTGTACGAATGTTTACAAAATTTGGAGCCTTCAAGCATGCGCAGCTGCCCAAACGAAGTAGCCTATTTCAACATTGTCTATTATCAAAACGGCTGGAAATTAAACTTTCAAATGAGCTATGGAAAAAAGAGTGTTTCTTGATCTTACATTGTGTTCAAGACCAGCAATGATGGATCAGTTTTAGATACACAATGAGCGAAAATATGGTAACGTGTTTATCAGTTGGTGTGTTTTTGAAGATACCGCCCCACTTCTAGTATTCTTCTCTGCCTTACGGCTGCCGTTCTGTCTGTCAGTGGCATGAAATTGCATGTAAACAAATGGTAACTAAAATTTTATCGGGTTTTATGTATAATATACCAGAAGTTTTGTGTTCTCTGTTTTTTTTTTTCAAAAATGACGGGCAGTTTGTTGAGTTCCTGGATGCAAAAACCGTATGGAAAGAACATTACAGTTTCATTTTATGTGTGTTCCCAAAAAACACCACCTTCTAGGCCACCAGTTATACACTGAAAACGGCTTTTTCGTTCTTTTCGGAACACTACGCGCGGAATTCATTTTTTCGACAGCAATGCACATGCACAACATAATTCCACATAATCTAGCATGGAAGTCAGGAGTTTCTTGTCATCTATTTTCTTTTGTCAAATCGATGGCTGAAAATCTGCAGGTTTTGACTTTTCCTAGCTCGCGCAGACGCATGAGTTCCATCCCCTAGCTTTGCGAACCTACAGCGCAAGTCGTGCCGCTGAATATCGCATATTGGAATCCTCTGATGATGTTATAACCTGGAAATCCTATAGCGCACGTGAGAGTGCGCTCTTCCTCACGCGTAAGTGAGAATAGTCAGAGAAATGAAATGCCAGAGAGCAGGCAGGAGTACGACAGGAGCGTTGTTCGGTGTTGCCACGTGAACAAGAATAAAGAAATAGTAACATTCAACTCCGATACATAATTTTCAAAGTTTCAACTTTCACCTAGTACAGTGTGAGCTTTTTCTATCAGAAAAGCCAGAAGATCACAAGCCTCTAGTTTTGTGTAAAAATTGATTACTTGGAACCAATATGAGTATAGGCTACTTCGTTTGGGCAGGTGCGCATGCTTGAAGGCTCCAAATTTTGAAAACTTTCGTACACCTGTCGGTTGAATGGCAACGGTGCATGCTCTGTCTAGCCGCCTGACCAACAACTGGTTCCTGGCTGTCACTTTTATACATACCGTGAATGCATCTCTTCGTAGCTTCTTCGAAGTTCCTTCTCGGTACAGCCATTTTCAACAGGTTCTGTTCTTTTGTCAAAACATCAGCAAATGAAATGTAGGTCAGGTAGAAACGAGAAGTGTGATCATAATTGTCACAAGTGACAGTTGGCGCCGATGTCTTGTTGTTTTGAGCGCTGTTGCCATTTTTGTTGTTCCTGAACTTCCACAAATGATCATTGAATTTAATTTCAATGAAAACATTTCTTTTGAATATAAAAAATGGTATCTAACATTCAATCAAATTATTTGTGAAATTTTAGGTGCACTACATTATTTTTTTGTGTTAATTTTCAATATTGGTGTACGAAACTATGAAATTCGCGCCAAACATGCGCACTCAAAAAAAAACGAAACGAATAAGGGACCTATTGACAGTGGTTTGCAATATTAACTATTTCTGGTGGCGGCGGCCATGCCAGATCTGACAACATTGCAATTGCCAGACCGTAGGCCATTTGCGAAGTATGGATCGAATTCTTGAAACGTACGATATAAATTTGATGTTTGGCTTGCTACTGATTGATCTTCACATTTTTACAGTTTTTTTTGTCTATCTGGAGACTTTGTTGTAATATAGCCTGGAATTCCATATAACTGTCGATTTTTCAACAACAAAAAAATTATCTTATCCTGCTGGCTAAAATACAGCCGCGTGCTAAAGCACGTTCATCCTTGATGGGAATCTAGCTGGCTAGAAAACTCGCCACGCGACAACCTTGGAAAGAAAAAATTCGGAAAATCACAGCCCATTAGAGTCACAGTAGGGTTGAACTTACCATACCCAAATGGTCAGTACCTACCTACCTACCACGAAACCCACTGAAGCACGTGATATATCGCACTCGAATGATGAACACGTATCATCGACGTCTTCAATCAGTTATGTCAACCAATTCTTCAAGTTTTTGACAAAATCAAAGACGCCAATTACCAAAGACCGGATTTTAGACAAAATACCTTTTTGTCTCTGTTTTAGGCATTTGCATGACATCTTGAAATGAATGTTAGTGTCGAAAAAACATTGCTTTAGACACCCCCTTGTTTTTGCCTGAATGCCTAAAATTGGTAAAAATTGGATTTACTATCCTAAAAAGGCTTTTTAACAGCCTAAATAAGGCCTTTCCAATTTTTTGAGTGGGAATAACTCACGATGTTGAGAAAAATACATTGTTTGACTTGTTCCGTTCAAACTGTAGGGGTAAATATTGATTTCAACACTCTTCAACTTTTCTTCAACCACTCAAGCTAGTATTCTATCGTAAGTTTCTAGCGGTGTCTCACTCTTAGTCATTCGATTCATAGCCTTACTCTCTTGCATCACAGGTAGAATTGGTGGGTTTTGTTGTTAAGAGAAAGCGGCCAGGTATTGTATTCAATACCATTGTTGTCAACATTGTCGTCGTCTTCAAAGCTTTGTCACAAATGGGGTTCCTTGAAAAGTTTCTTGGTATCCTACATGTACTAACATTGTTGCACCAGGGAAGGTTCCTATATAACCCAAACAAGGATGTCCAATGGTCATTTTGTTGCTGTACCTCAGCCATCACAGTTAGTACTTCGTGTGCTCATTTTCGGTGACGGTGCTCGGTAAGTTTCGTCAAGTGTCAACTTCTTCATCATATATTTTAGAATTTTGGTGAGTTCAATCCAAGTTTCTGTGAAATACAGGCCATTTCAATATAAATCTAAATATAAATGCATCACGAACAATTATAAAAACGCGTAAAAGTGGCCAGTAATCGTATTTCGTATTTTTATTAGTTTTCGTCACTTTCGACAATGACAAACATTGATAAATGGAGGGAAAAATCAGGGCCTATTTTCGAATGTCAAGCTTTGTTTCTACTTCTGACGCATTTATTATTATTGGAAAATGCGTTTGAAGTATGATACACGTGCATCAGTAGCCTTTCAACCACTTGCGCGGCTGATATAAGTCCGCTTGGCGTCGTACTCGTACCACGGTCAAAAAAATCCGCCGCACGTGTTTGAACGGCTTTCTAAGGCTGGATTCCCAGATGCGAATACTCGGACAGAAAATGCTATTTTGTATTGTGTTAAATCAGTGGCGGCTCGTGAGTTTTTTGCAAGGAGGGCTTAAGTTAATAACAAATTCGCGAGCTGAGAACTATAATGTTCTTGTTCTATCTGCACTTCTTGTAGAAAATGTTTTTCGAACTTCGAACCAGCAAAACATGGACAAAATGTTTCCTGATATAAACAATTAGATCAGAAACTAGAGAAAGAGGCTTTTATTCCTTTCCCGTTTCTGATCTAATTGTTCAAATCATGAAACATTTCGTCCATGTTTTGTTGGTTCGAAGTTCGAAAAACATTTTCTACAAAGAGTGCAGATAGAACAGTTCTCAGTTCGCGAAATGACGAAACTTGAGACAAAAACTTTTTTGTCGTATTCGCATCACAACCATATGGAGTTTTAGCATTTACTGTTTTGTCAAAATTACGTGTGAGTTAATGCACCACGAATTCATTGTTGCGGGTTCGATTTGCTTCATATTCCGTAAATCAATGCTGTAATCGGACGTCCGTTGTTTTTTGCATTTATTTCTTCTTGTAGGCTTGATGACCTAAATGTACCTTCTTTAGGTCAGCTATCTTCATGTTTGCAAACTGTTGACTAATCGAAGAGTACATAAATAATTATATCGATTATTTTAATCGGCTGGGGGCTCGAGAAACGGAGCCCATATTTGCAGTATAGAGCGGGAGCCGCGTCTCGCGTTGCCATGGTTACGGCACATGTTTTGCGCGGGTGCACCCCGGCATCACCGCATCGGCGGTGGGCGCCGAATTCGGAGCCCAAGACGAACTTCTTCGACGGTGCGATCGCTTAGAATTATTTTGTTAAAATATTAATTGACTAATGACTGAACGTTTTTGCACTAAACCAAATCTTTGGAATAATATAATTAATAAAATGCATTCCATGTCTTCCTACAAATAAAAATCTCTTGCCGCCTTTAGCGTAGGGGGGGCGCCGCCCTTGAGCCCTCCCTCACCAGCCGCCACTGTGTTAAATTTTGAATTCGAGGGCTCTGATTGGCCAATATGAGAACGATGACGTAAACTTTTGCAATTTCTGTCCGGATATTCGCATCTGGGAGCCCATCTTTATATGGCACACTCGAAAATATCTTAGATGTGCCTTTTTTCAATGACCACGATAAAGCTTTTGAGCACCAGGTACAAAAAGTTATCGCACCATAATTTCTTTTACGCGAATCTTTGAAAAAGCCATGTGCAATTTGTTATCGAAGTTGGCAATTTGAATCAGTACCTACCCACGTGTGTTTTATCCCTTGAATCAAAATAAGCAGGTTTTTGAAAATATAGAGAAATGGCCAGTCCGCTTGTCAAACTATTACGGTGAGTTTGAAAAAAGGCACAAATGTAAGTAGAAGCTATCACGGGCAAGTTGCAGTCGAGTAGGTACTTACCTCAACCCGTTCAGGAATCATTCATGTGTAATCAATTTTAATACATTCCAAAGAGCTGCATATTTTACGGAGTCGAATTCTTTGGAACCGACTTCACCAGGCAGTCACGAGATGAACTGGGGTATCTAGGGTTACTTCCTTCCTCATCAACTCGTAAAATAACTCTTCACTTGCGCTTTTGAAAAGGTTCATTTTTGCTGTGCTATAATCGCACTTGCAAACATTCCAGGCGTTGAAATGATGGCAGAAGATCCGTGGTTCCTGGACCAGCTGCAACAGCTCGGCTTGCCGGAGGACGTCGAGGCCGAGACGTTCGTCAGCTGGTTGAGGGAACAGGTAAGGACTACCCTCTCTCTGCCATCGACTGTCCAACAACAGCAGCAACAGCCACAACATCAACAGCAGCAGCCACAACATCAACTGCAGCATCAACAGCAGCATCAACAGCAACAGCAGGTTCCACAACAACAGCAGCAACTTCAGTTTCTGCAGGACCATTTCGGTCTGATGGTGAGTTTATTTTCTCTGATCTGGTCGTTCATTAGCTTTTTCATTCAAATTCACTTGTATGGAGTTCGTGTTCAGAACTCGCAAGATCGTATGTACTCACGTAGCTACCAACTAAAAAATTGCGGATCGCAATGAAAAAAACATCCAATTCTTCAATGGGCGATTGACGCATTCAACCATGAATGTGTTGAGTACAAAAAGTAGGTAGGTACTTCTTTCAGCGGGTCACTTTGAATCGGAAAATGGATTCTCCTGATTTCTTGATCAAGGTTTGGAAAAAGAAGATAAAAAAGTGAAGTTCAGAGCCAAATAAAAACTTTGCCTATATTCCGTTCACTTTTTATTTTCAGCAGCGAAACTATCAGCGGCCATCAGCCGTGTCCTCCCAGCGCTCCAGCTTGTCACCTTATTTTTGCTCCAAAAAGTCATTCTACTAGTGCGGCGGTTAGTAAGAACCACCTTGCATTTTGTGATAAAAGCATGAAATTTGGCACATACGCTTTACAGACTGTCCTTTACTATTTACGAGGCGGACCCACGATGGAACCGCCGTACAGCTGTCAGAATTGCTATTTGCCTACCTTCCAGGGGCAAAAACTTAAGTCGGTTATCGAGCTGATTCAAAAGTGACGTCTATCAATGCAGTAGACCTTCACAGTATAACTTCACCAAAACAGATGTCAATATTACAGAAGGAGGGGGAATGGGAGGGGATAGTTCTAGCCGCGGCACAGATTTGTTTATTTGTTAATTTCGGACCAAATTGACAAGTTTGGTGTCGTTTCCGACTAAATTACATCTCTTGAGTTCAAATTGGATGTTATGATTGCATTTTTAAGAAAAAAGATTTTGCTTTGTTGAAAAAAAATATATTTCAGAAAAAAATCTTAGTCTTTTTTCATTTTGACTTTTATATCAATTCCGGGCATTCGAAGTGGAAATCCTTATCTAGTTCACTTCTACAAAGCTTCCTGTACATAAAAACCATGTACGAGACCTGATTTTTACTCAGACAAGTTCGTGAGCCTCATTTGTTCCTAAAGTCGTAGAAGTGATATCCAATAATTTTATTAATTTTCATGTAAGAATGGAGGTGTGCGTACAAAGCCTTGCAGTTTGTGATAAAAGCCTGAAACTTGGCATACATGGTCTATGGACTGTCCCTTACGATACAAGAGGTACACCCATGACGGAACCGCCGTGCAGCTGTCAGAATCGCCGCGATACCTTTGCGCGCACACTTCCATTCGTACATGAAAATGATTGCATATTACTTTCACGACTTTAGAAACAAATGAGGCTCACGAACTTATCAAAGTAAAAATCGGGTCTCTTACATGGTTTTCATGTGCAGAAAGCTTTGAAGAAGTGAACTAAATAACGATTCCCACTTCGAATGTCTTGAATTAGGATAAAAGTCAAAATGAAAAAAGCTTAAATTTTTTTCCGAAATATATTTTTTTGTTAACAAAACAAAATCTTTATTTCTCAAACTGCAATTACAACATTCAATTCGAATTCAGAAGATGTAATTTAGTCGGAAACCACACCAAACTTATCAATTTGGTCCGAAATTAGCAAATAAAAAAATCTGTGCCGCGGCTTGAACTATCCCCTCCCATTCCCCCTCCTTTTGTAACATTGACATCTGTTTTGGTGAAGTTATACTGTGAAGGTCTACTGCATTGATAGACGTCACTTTTGAATCAGCTCGATAACCGACTTCAGTTTTTGCCCCAGGAAGGTAGGCAAATGACAATTCTGACAGCTGCACGGCGGTTCCATCGTGGGTCCGCCTCGTAAATAGTAAAGGAGAGTCTGTAGAGTGTATATGCCAAATTTCATGCTTTTATCACAAAATGCAAGGTTTCCCTGGAAAATGGTCGTTAACCGCCGCACTATACTGAATTTAAAACGTGAACGGCATATATCTGACCTGTTCTACCACTCAACTTAATTTTTTTTAATCATTGTTCATTTTTGCAGAGGGTGGATTCGTTGGCGGCGGCCCCATTGGCTTTTCCCGCTACGCGGGAGGTTCCGAAGCTGCCAGAGGCACCTCAGAGGTACGACTCCATTTCAATATTACTATCATTATTTATTGTTACATTTAGGTGTGATCAAATGAAAGTTTGTTTTTTTTCATTGAAGTGAGCTATGCAAAAAGATGTGTTGCGTTGGTACGAATGGTACGGTGCTAACTTGATTGTACGTATTGGCTAGTTGTCTACATTACTATATATCCTGTGACACTTGTCACCGTATCGCGGCGTCATGTACGCATAAACGAAAATTCTCGAGATTGCGCCAGAAAGATTAGGCGAGGAATCAATTCCGCTTTCCATCCTGATTATAAAAATATATCACACTTCAACTGAACACATATGTGGGAAAATTTCTTGAAATTTGAAGAAATTTCCTGAAATTTTAAAAAATATCGAAAAATTATCATTTTTTTTAGTTTGTAGAGTTAATTCGAGTCAGGTGGAAGTTTCAAACTATGATTTAATCCATTTTACCAGAAAGATACAAAATTCACTGAGTTTCTCTTGGAAGAAAAAAATATTTTTCGATATTTTTTAAAACTTCGTCAATTTATTCACTACTATTTTGTTAACTAACCTATCAAGTGTGATATATTTATAATCAAGATGAGAAGTGGAATCGATTCCCATAATGAAATACAGGGTGTCCAATTTGAGGAAAATCAAAACATCAAAAGTTAATGGCTTATTTTGGTCCACTTCCTGCATATTTGCCTGAAACCGAAAGTTGATATTGATCGAAACTTTTCTTATGATTCAAAAAATCGACCTCCTTGTACCTTTTTCCCAAGAGGACGGTCAACACCCCTGCACCCTGCACCATCCACAGGGGTACAAAACCAGTACTTATGTGTGTCCTGAATTCCGATCAAACTGAATGAACTTTCCCCTCATTTGGCTATTTCAATTGACCTTCCGATTGGCTTATTGCTACCCACTCGTGTTAATTGTAAAATCCATGAAACATTTTAATTTGCAGCACCATGGTGGTGGTCCTCCCGCAGCAGCAGGGGTCGGCCATGAAACGCTCCTGGGACGATCGGGATTGGGTGAGTTACTTGCTGATTAGTTTTTTTCAACCTTTGTCTTCATCTTTCAGGGTGGATTCGCATTGTTGACTTCTCTCTTGACTGATATTCGCACATGAGAATCCGCCCTTATTCTATCTGTGTTGCCACTCTTGTTCCGTGGAATTTTTTCCGTGGTTTGAAGAGGCTGAATGAAGGCTTCAAACCGTCTCCAGAGGTTTATCAGTTCCACATAGATTCACCTAAATTTTTGTTTGATATTCGTATTTCATTTAATAATTATTGCAGGACAACCATCGTCGCAAGGGGTGCCTCGACGGCTGCGCCAGCCTGGCGGGCCCGGCGCCAAAGAAGCGCCGGAGAAGAAAGTCGAGGAAGAAAGAGGAGGAGCAGTATCCTCCAGGCAGTTTGTTGGATATGATGCTGAACGAACGGCCTGGAGCAGCACTGACTCCCTCCTCGTGGCCACTGTCGCAAGCTTCACGTAATTTTAGCGCGTAATCTCCAGGTTTGCTATTATTTATGAACGTCGTGAGTCAGAGGCCGGGAAATCCTCAGCCTCTGACTCACGGGTTTCGTAATAAATAGCAAATAAGGCCTGAAGGTTACGTGGTAAGTCACCCCGTACGGAAAAATACTACTGAAAACTACAGAAAAAAACTACTTGGAAACTACTGAAATTGCCAGTAGTTTCCAAGTAGTATTTTGGACCTACTACTGCAGCAGTAGTAACCACTGCAGCCAGTAGTAACTACTCCCAGTAGTAACCACTCCCAGTAGTATTTTGGACCTACTACTGCAGTAGTACGACTACAGCCAGTAGTAACTACTCCCAGTAGTATTTTGGACCTACTACTGCAGTAGTACGACTACAGCCAGTAGTAACCACTGTAAGTAGTACGTACGACTAGTAGTACCTATAATAACTACTGTCAGTAGTCCTCTGTAGTAGCCCCCTGCCAGTGGTGCGTAGGTAGGTAGGTAGGTACCTGTAACAATAACCGTAAATGTAATGTAACAATAACCATGTGTTGAAACACTGATGCCATTGCATCTCAATCTACTTAGTCTAGGCAAAATAAATTTCTCTAAAGCCTGTTTTTCAGAATTTTAATAAACGGATACCTTTCAAAAATTGACTGTGTGGCATTATCCTTGAGCCTGACGAACTCCCATATTATGATACTTCAAGGTACCTACCTAGGTATTATCTACTCACCACTCACAACCAGCACATTTTCTCGTAGGCAAAAATCTTTCATTTTTCCCATTTTTAATTGGCCTAGTATTACATTTTCACTTTCTGGCAATTCTGTTATGATTTTTTGTCTCACTTCAGATCCTTTAAAGGGTTGATTTTTGATCCAAGACTGAAACCAAGCTTGAACGGGTTCCCCATCTTCATCAATAAATTGTGCAATAAAACACTTCTCATGATCGATTTCTAATTACCGGGAGCACACACAACACACGTACGTATAAATAAAATGTAGAACATTGTACTTCATCAAATAATAACTCATTAGACCAGGAAACGGCTAACTTTGATTTCAAACGAGTTTGGCTTGAACTAACGCAGGAGCAGAAGGAAACAGTTGACAGTTAAAGTTTTCCTGTCAGTGCTGCCAACGTGGCAACTCATCCCCAGATTTGTAAATGAGACAATAATGAGATGAAACCATGGTGAAGAATCACGGCAAATATAATAAATTGCTAGAGAAGAGAGGTTCTAAACACCCAATAAAAATTTCGATTACATTTATTACACTAGAGGTCGTGAATGTTTTACTTTGAATGGTGACACTTTCAAATTCCGTGGTTGTTGTATTGGTGTTGGCGCTCTGTCTTCTGTCTGTCAAGTCAATGACAGCGTCAAAAACTGTCAATTTGGGCCTCGGGGCCTCCTCGCACCTCAAACTTCTCAAAGTGCAACTGCAACTCGTCAAACAGATGATTAGGTACCTAATCCATGAAAAACAAAACAAGAGGTTGAAATATAATGAATAAGCGAAGAGGGCCTTATAAGTATAAACGCGGTATAATTACACTGATAAATTGTAGGTATTTACCTACTTGTGAATTCTGTAAAAAATGGTAACCTACTTAATATTTGTTGGAAAATATCTGTGTTTTATTCACTAATATTGTATATACAATATGTACAATATACGTGTAGGTACCTATTCGCAAAAGTAGTTTCCATCATGCAGTATAGTTAAATAATGAAACTACTCAGTAAAGAATAAGTAGTCCTCAGTAGTAAAAACACCAGTGATTTTAGTAGTTTTAGTAGTCACTCCGAGCTGACTACTGAAAACTACTCAACAGATATTGATCAAGTAGTAGTTTTAAGTAGTTACTACAGAAAACTACTAGCGATAAAATGATGGAGTCGTAGTAGTAACTACTGAAAACTACTGATCAATCAGTGTTCAAGTAGTCAACTACTACAGAAAACTATTAGCGATGTAGTAGTTTTGAGTAGTTCACTATTGAAAACTACTAGTCAACTACTGGTTTTTAGTAGTTTTTTTCCGTACGGGACGTGTTGTTTGCGACAATGGTCAGGTCCCGTGTTGCACTTTGTACAGTTGGGAGCGAAATGATTCATACGGCACCGCTAGGAAGTCGGCTGGATTTCAGAAATGTTAGCTGCTTGGATCGGTCTTGAATGCCAGTTTTGATTACGATCAATCTCTAATGAAAACTGGCATTCAAGAACATTCCAAGCAGCTAACATTTCTGAAATCCAGTCGACTTCCTAGCGGTGCCGTATGAATCATTTCGCTCCCAACTGTACATTGTTCATTGAATAAAATAACTATTTATTGTGTATGTATGTTATTATATCGTCTGTGATATTTGTAAATTCAAATTACCTATGTACCTACTGTAATATATTGACTGTGATAATAGCTGTGATATAATCAGGATCGCATCTATGATTTTCACTCATAAATTGTGATGCAATGTTATTTCCAAACATGTAAATGCATATACTTACCATGTGATTGAATAAAGGGTGTCTTTTTTAAAGTGAACTCCGAGGTAAACTCATTTTCATCTATTCCCTCGTCCCTCGTACCCATGATGACCCCGGTTGTCAAAAAACGTTACGTGACAGGTCGTCCTCTGGCTGACAGAAGACCGGATAAAAATGGTGGAGCTCTTCTTTAGAAGTGGCTCCATTGTTCAAGCTACGAAAGATTTTCGCCGGCAGTTACAAGAGGATATTGCTCCCTCTGCGACAGAAATGTTTCCAAATCGATTGATGTCTCAAAACGGTAAACGGATTATCCAACGCGCTCACCCGATTTGAGCGTCTTGGA
The DNA here is from genome assembly GCA_949128115.1 of Anaspis maculata. NCBI lineage: Eukaryota > Metazoa > Arthropoda > Insecta > Coleoptera > Scraptiidae > Anaspis > Anaspis maculata. The sequence continues at coordinate 77,530,692 of OX421964.1, read as the reverse complement.
TTTCTTTTTGCAGGGCTACGTGTAGTCGAAAGTCTTCTTGGAACCTCTGAATGATTTGAAAGAGTTGGAAAATCCCATTCGATTAATTATTGCTGAAATTCCTGCCGTGATATGAAGGCGTGCAATGCGTGATTTGTTACCAAAGGCCGGAAATATGCATTCAGAGACGTGGCGATCACAGTGCCGGATCTAGGTTTTTTTGAGAGGGTGCAAAATTCAATTTTGCCGCCCCCCATCGATACGCAAAAACCAAAGAGGGCTCTACAGACCGGAGCCCCCCCCCCTGTAGCGCCGCAGATGAAAATTTTTCAATTTTAAGGAGGCCGTTTGAGCAAAATACCCCGCTTTCCCTAAACATTTTTACAGTGTGGAACCATACAAATTGCTCAGTACTGCAGAACATTTCTTGACCTACCCCTTTTCCAAGTCCTAGAGGGTATCTCAAACAGTTCACTATAAACTAGCGTATCTCAAATTGCACAATATAGACTAGCGTATCTTCATATTACCCAGTATATAAACTGGCGTTTCTAGGTTTTCGATGATTTTCTGAAAAGTATAGCGCAAAAGGTTCACTAATAGTTCCTGTTTCTATACGTAGTGTTCTAGACGCATGTGCAACTTTTGATTAGGCAACTTGTGCTACATTCGGACAAACTGGAAAATTTGTGTACAGTACGTTGGAAAACGTTGCGTTTCTTATCAAATGAGTTGTTTTTAGTGTGAAATAGTTATTAAGAAGCTAAATGTTGAATGCTAGAGGGATACGAGAAGGTTCAGTGAGCGATCAGGCCTTTTTGTATTATTTTATCATCAGGTTAGGCAACCAATGTTACATTCGAACATTCCGAACTGACAGTACTGTACTGACACACGTGCCACAAATGAATAAACCATGTAAAAATTGAAGCATATTATAGTCTATTGTTTACCTTACATCGACGGACACTTTTCTCTGATGCATGTATTCTGATGTGATGACTTTTCTCGACCAAATATTTGAAGGTAACACATGGCACATGGCACGTGGGACATAGGTTTGAAACATAAAAAGAAGGCAAACGGTCAACGAACAGGCAACCAGTTATACAGTCCATCCTCGGATCAGAGTCTCACGTAACTTGGAATTCTGGGGTCCATGACACTTAAGCGATACACGCAAATCGAAACGAAAAAATGGGCGAATTACTCAGAATGGCGTGTGGAATAACAATCTAAAATGAAATTTGCGAATTATCCATAAATTGTAGCAAAAAAAATAAAGAAGGAACAAAACGTTCAAATTAACAAGTTTAGTTTCTGGATGCTGTTGTATTGTTGGTTGCCTAAATTCTCGCCTAAATCACTTCAGTGAAAAATTAGATCAGGTACGTACATACAGTCGTGACTTGATGACACCAACAAAGCAATATTGCGCGATGTTGTGAGTGGCTTGAGATGGACACCGCATAGTAAAGTAGTAACGACATAAACAATTCAACTGCGAAGAAACTACAAGTGTGATCGTAATTTCTCCCTCGGTCAAGACTGATCATCGTAAGTAGAAGGCAACAGAGTTTGTTTCGTGGTTGTAAAAAGTGTTTAAAAGTACATCGGGTAACTGTCATAGACCTGAATTCTGGATTAAATTTTGATGCTAAATTTTTCAAGCAAAATTTGAGATATACGTACTGGTCAACCTATGAAATGGAACGCTATGAGTGGATGTGGAAATTATTGTGAAATAATAGAAAATTAACAAAATTTTGTAACAGTTACATTAAGCAACTAGAAGACATTCTTCTACTTCCATCATGATTTGTTGCCACCGGTCATCATTGCTCTCATGGAATGTCCATTTTTTCACTCGCATGATTAGCATCACTCAACTTCCATCCATAGCCCAGCGTCAAAGAGCTTCGCTAAGCTCCCTGAACGCCGCGACCGTGCACGAGAGGGAGACGGGCCGATGCCCCGCAAGCTCGCCTTAAGCACATTCCAGGCGAGCTTTGCAGCAAGTTACAGTTAAAGCTTCGACAGTTTCGTCGCTTGTGCGCGATTGAGTCACCGGGTTCGTCGCCTTTGCCGATACAACCACATCGATTGCGCACTTCGTTTCATTTCATTTTTAAAACGCGAAAACACACCTGATTTTCTGTGTTTTCTAGCACGACGGCAGCCAGCTCCTCGCGGGGGATTCAAGGGGGCCCACCACTTTTGGACAGACCGCCACCGCATCGCGGAGCCAGGCCCCCACCCCGCGAGCAGCGCGAAGAGCCAGAAATAAGCTTCTCCACCACACTACACCACGGACGACGCCGCCGCCTCACCAGCCCCGGTTCCGCAGCCCTGCCGTGCCGCTCTCACATACGGCCTCCTGCCGTAGGGGACCCAAGCCCAGGACATGGCCCAACCTACAGCGCCCGTGGGGGCCGGTGATGATCCTGGCCCTCCCCCTTGCTAATTCCACTGTGATTGCGGCGCGACGTACGGCACGCGGTCGTCAATAGACCATCATTGGCGGCAATGCGACCACGTCCAGCGCATCTTCAGATGCGACATCGGCGTCTGCACGCGCCACTATCTCTCCGCGCTCAGCCTATCGCAGCATCAGCGAAAGGGCCATCTGGCGGAGTACACCGCCAGGATTCTGGCCCAGGAAGCGTCACGACCCCCCCACACCCAAGAGGGTGTCACCGTTGAAGCAAGCTTCGGATGACGCCCTCATCGAGGCCCTGCTGGAGATCGAGGTCCACGGCAGGGAGACCTTCATAGAAGTTGGACAACGATTCGGCGTCACCACCGACATGCTGAGGCAGCGCCGGACCCACCCGGTCTACACCAAGAGAAAGGAGGAGGCGGAGGCCGCTCTGGCCGCCCAGGGAATAACTCTCAGGGTTCCCGCGAAGAAGAGGGCCCTTCCGGTGGCCACACCTGCTTTACACATGGTCACCCGGAACCGCAGAGCCACCACACCTGCTGTTCGCACCTTAGCGCCCCTCGCTGAACCAGCCATGGTCCTCCCTGCCTCAACGCAGCCTCTTCCAACACGACCTACGCCCGCGTCGCCGGCCGCTGGTCCCTCAACCGCCCCTCAGCCGGCCGCTTCCGCCAGCCCGGCCCCCTGCCCCGCTCAAGGAGCGACCTCGACGACCTCCTCCTCGTCGTCTTCTTCTGACGACGGGGCCGATCCAGCTGGACCCTCCGCCCGGGACGACCCGTCCCGGTCGCTCCAATGGTCCGCCCTCGACCTCGACATCGACGACGACGAAGCCGATGTCTTCGCACCTGCGCCCGCCTCTCATCTTCCTGAGGCGGCGCCGCGCGGCGACCCCTTGGATCTCGGCTCGTCCACGGCCCCCGGCTCTGTTGCCGCCGCCGACCCCGATCATGACACCCCGCAGCCCGTTCCGGACGTCCACGCTTCGTCTTCTTCCATCCACGGGACCTCTGGGGTGCTGAGCATCTCGGCGACGAGCACGGCATCGATCCCCGCATGCGATGGTCAGGGAGTAGACGGGACCGATGTCAACTCTACCCCCCGCCGACAAGACTCGTCTGCGTCGAGACCTGCCCGGCCCCCTTCACCCATCGAAGCCCAGCCTACAGTCGCGGCTCCAACCATCGACGGAGTCGGTGACCCCCCGGTCATGGATAGGGGCACCGTCACCGACCTGGATACCACCGAGGCCTGGTCCTCGACCGTGACCCGCCCCAACATCTCCGCCATGGCCCGAGCCGCCAGCAGGATGAAGACCGAGGCCCCGAGCGGACGTTTCCGGAACCTCACGGTCCTTGGGGACGCCGGGCCCGTTGCCCCGTCCCCGGAGTCGTCCACCGCCACTCCACCATCCCGCCTCAATCGGCAAGCTCCGCTGCAGCGGGCCTACAGGATCCACAACAGCCAGGCCGCCGGTCCCTCACGGATGTCACAGCCGTGGCCCCCTCCCGGGAACCCCCGGAGCGACGTCGCCTCCATGGCCTCGCTCCACCGGTCCGTGTCGCCATTCGACACTCACGGTCCCCGGGACGACTTCGTGGAGTCCACTCCGAGAGGCCGCACATCCCTGGCCCCCGGATTCGGCCGGCCTTGGCCTAGTTTACTCAACTACACCGCTGCAGCCGACATCACCGCCTCACAGTCCTGCGCCTCCACGGCGGACTCCCTTCGAGGCTGCCCTGCAGCACACCTGGCCACACGTACGCCCCGACTCAACCCCCTCAGCCAGCGCTTCACAGTCCATCTGGAGCGCCTTGCCACAGCTCTAGGGGAAAGCGACCCTCTGCACCCCGTCCTCGGCGCCGCCATATCCTCCACGGACGAGAAACTACGCGTCGAGCTGGACCTGTGACTGGCCCAGCACTTCGCAGCCAAGCTCGGTCCCCGTCATCGGCCTTCCCGCGGAGCCGAGCAGCAGCCAGCCGACCGTCCGCGGCAGGCCGGCCTACAGCCCAGCGCAAAGAAGCGCAATTATGGCATGGAGCGGGGGGGTCGTGGGCGCAGGGCGGCTGAGTTTGCCAAGGCGCAGGACCTCTACAAGAAGGCGCCTCGGCAGCTTGCCGAAACCATCATGTCCGGCAAACCTCTAAGCCAGGACGAGGTATTGCCCGATATCTCCGACGTAGAAGACCTCTTCGCCAAGATCCTAGAGTCCCCGTCTCCTCCAGACGACGATCCGGTGCCGCCGCCCGCACGAGTCCTGCACGGGCTCTGGAGCCCCGTCACCGAGGACGAGGTCGTGGCTGCCAAACGCCACTGGGCTGCCTCGTCACCCGACCCCGATAGAATCCAGGTCTCCGCCGTAAAAGCGGCCCCAGTCCGACTCCTGGCCGCCCTGTTTACCGTTCTGATCTACAGGGCGGTCCAACCCTCCTCATGGCGGACCATGAGGACGGTCGTGATTTACAAGAGCGGAGACCGACGCGACCCGGGCAACTATCGCCCCATCACCATCGGCAGCACCGTGCAGCGGCTCCTGCATCGAGTCATCAACGCCCGGATCACCGCTGCTGTACCCACACACCACTCACAGCGCGGCTTCAAGAGGTTCGACGGGACTCTAGGAAACTCTCTGGTGCTCCAGCATACCATCCGGGAGCACTACGGCCACCGGAGACAGTTCAGCCTTCTATCGCTGGATTTGAGAAAGGCCTTTGATACTGTCTCCCAGCACTCGGTGGCCAGGGCGCTGAAGAGGTGCGGGGTACTGTACCCCCTCGTCCACTACGTGATGTCCACCTTCGATTCCACCACCGTCTTCAAGGTGGGCCACCAGACGTCGAGGCCTATCCACATTAGGCGGGGGGTTAAACAGGGGAACCCGTTGTCCCCCACCCTGTTTAACCTCGTGGTGGACGAGCTCCTGCCCAGGATGGACTCGATGGACGGCATTCCCGTCGAAGGAAAAGGAGGACCCAGGGTTTCCACCCTGGCTTTCGCGGACGACATAATCCTCCTGGCCCCCACCACCGCAGCACTGAGGGGGATGTCCGAAGCAGCCCAAGATTTCTTCCACCGTAGGGGGATGGCCATAAACCCCAAGAAAACGGTGCCCGTCGTCACCCAGGTGTCGAAGGGCCGCGTGCTCTCCGTCGCCACCCCGTTCATCAAGATCGACGGGGTGGACATCGCTACGGTCGTGGCCGGGGTCAACGAGTTCAGGTACCTCGGCCACCAATTTGACTTGATGGGGATTCTACACCCCACGCTCGCCAACCTGCCTGGGTGGCTGAAGAGGATCGCCGCGGCCCCGTTGAAGCCGGACCAGAAGCTCCATCTGGTCCGGAACATGGTCGTCCCCCGGCTGCTCTACCCCCTCCAGAACCCGAAGACCAGCGCCAAAGACGTCGAATACGCTGACGTCCTGATCCGCCGCGCCGTGAAGGAGGCACTGCACCTAAACATGCACACGCCGGACGCCCTTCTTCACGGCTCCACTCTCCACGGCGGACTCGGCATCATGCGTCTGGCTTCGGAGGTGCCGCGCATCATGGCTGGGAGGATCGAGAAGCTGTCCCGTTACGACCCCAGCGACACCGTGCTGGGGCACGTCATGTCGTCCGCCCGAACCGTCGCCCTACTTGCCAGACTTGAGAAGACGCACGCGTTCTACCCCGTCCTCGAGGAGAGGATCGCCGCCGGACCGCAGTCGAGGGGCGTCGAACAGGCCAGCGAGGACCCCGCTAGCAGGGGATGGGTGCGCAGACGGCCCGACGGCTGGACTGGTCGTGATTACGTCCGGGCCGTCCAGTTGCGCACCAACAACCTCACCTGTCGTGGCATCCCCAGTCGCCCCCTCGACGCCCAGGGTTGTCGCCACCCACCGTGCGCCGAGGCCAAAGAAACAGTGTGCCACATCCTGCAGAAGTGCTCTCGCTCCCACGATGTCCGCATCAAGAGACACGACGCCGTGGTCGGACACCTGGCCGACTTCTGCCGAGGCCGAGGGCTGCCCGTCGAAGAAACTCCCAGGATCCGACACCCCGACGGGCAGCTCCACGTCCCGGATCTAATCGTCGACCTCGGCTCCAACGTCCGCCTGGTCACGGACGTCCAGATATCGTGGGAGAGCCAGGACCCGCTCGGCCGCGTTTGGCAAGACAAGCGGGCCAAATATGACGTAGAGGGGTTCCGCGAGGGGGCCGCCACGAGGTGGCCCGGAAGCGGTTTCATTTTCGCCCCCCTCATCGTCGGAGCGCGTGGAATTTGACCCGCCGCCAACGCACCCCTGGAAAACCTGCTGCATCTGCCGGGCGGGTTCAAGCGGAGAGTGGTACACACCATCCTGAAGTGGGGATCCACCATACATGCGACTTTCATGAGGCGCTCCGCCGTGCCCGGCCACCGTCACACTGGTGGCCGCCAACATGTGTCGCGGCCCACTACTGCGCCTCACACCCAGCAGCCGCCATCCCCCTCAGGACGCCAGCCCCGCCCTGTTAGGCGCAACTGTTAGGCGCGCCCCCAACGCTGGACGTGGTTGCCACATTTGATAATAAGATCAAAACTGCCCACAACATCAAGAACAAATAAAATGCAGTTGGGATGGGGTGTTTTACTTTAGGGGCCGCTTCGGCGGCCCCATTGGGGGAGGTGGCACCCGGGAGCTAGCTCTCGGTGCCCCCTCCCCCACGCATCAGCAGCGCCTCGGCGCACGGGCCCTGGCCCACCGGGGAGGTATGTCTCCCCGGCACTAGTGTTAAAATTTATACTATTGTGAGTTTGACGGGGGGGGGGGTCTAGCCCCCCCCCCCCGACGACATGTACTACATTTAACACTGACAAGCTCAATAAAAGTATTTTCATAGTAACGACATAAACAATTCAACTGCAAAGAAACTATAAGTGTGATCGTAATTTCCCCCTCGGTCAAGACTGATCATCGTAAGTAGAAGGCAACAGAGTTTGTTTCGTGGTTGTAAAAAAGTGTTCAAAGTACGTCGGGTAACTGTAATAGACCTGAATTCTGGATTAAATTTTAATGCTAATTTTTTCTGGCAAAATTTGAGATATACGCACTGGTCAACCTATGAAATGGAACGCTATGAGTGGATGTGGAAATTATTGTGAAATAATAGAAAATTAACAAAATTTTGTAACAGTTAGGTAGGTACATCAAGCAACTAAAAGACATTCTTCTACTTCCATCATGATTTGTTGCCACCGGTCATCATTGCTCTCATGGAATGTCCATTTCTTCACTCGCATGATTAGCATCACTCAACTTCGTCTCGTGTTCAAACATCATGCTTGTGAAGAAATGTGGATCATTCCTTTTCACTCGCTGTATAATGGCTACGCCTTATGATAGCAAACGCGGGTTGGAACCTGAAAACGCGCTCTTGTATCGTAAAGGTATATCACATACCGAGGCGGAAAACGAGTTATTACCTACTGTGGAGAGCAGACTGCTGCCGGGCGCGCGAAATAACCGTTTTCGCCGAAGTATGTATGCTATTTTACTGATAATTATTTAGTTAATACATATTATTATTAACAATGCATAAAAGCTACAATGATTATTATTGTGTTGAAAATCGTTTTTACCAAGTGAGCGCTTCGCGACAAAGGTGGCTCTCACTTTGACGTATTGACAATCTGAAATAAAAACAAGTCATAGCAGACTTTTCTATTGAAAACAACCGATCATGTATGAACCAGACTTGAAAATGTCTCCGGGAAATTAGGTATAAGCACACGAGCACCTCATCAAGATGGTGTTTCCACGCGAAATTCTGTTGTAGAGTCATCTGAAGGAGAGAAGTACCTAGATCAATCCAACAAAATACGATGTAGAAGCAGGTAAAGCAACTTACCGTGTTTGAGGTTAAATTGGAAGAAATGCTTCAAAATGAAATCAAACTTAATCCAAGCAATTCTCGACAAGAACTGGAGTCCGAAACAATCACTGGAAACTTGGATGTTGAAATTTTCCGACGAAAAACACAGAACAGACGTCAAACAGAAATAAGTAAAAAAATTTCAACGGTTTTTCTCCTGTCAGTTGAAGGTGTCAGGTGTTGTACTGTCAATTATGTCAATTTTGACGTCTGGTGTATGTCAAATTGGGTGCTGCTGTCGCCATCTATACCTATGGGACAGAACCGTTTACAATATAACTGTAAACAATCATATCCCAGTTTCCTACCCCTGACTGTCATTTCTTTGACATCTGACACTTCTCGCTGAAACGTTGCGGTTATAACTTTGGTTATCAGCATTTGGTGGGAAAACAGTGAATTTATTTGACTTAGAAAATTCTGCGGTACCGGCAAGGAAATAAAAATTCGATTTCCTGAAAACTTTTTGTTTTTCATGTGAAATATTGGTATCCTAATTCAAAACCTCTAATGAATCCATTTCAATGGAGAAATCATGATTCTTTTTGGATTTTAATTTTTATTCTCTAGAAAATGGTGCTTTCGACATGTTTCTCAAGAATTCAAATGCAAATATCTCGAAAACTAAACCTCCAATCAAAATTTTGCAAGAAAACTTTTTCTTCTAAATTGAACGCGCAATCCAAAAATATGAACAATTTGAAAAAAAATTGAGGGGTGAAAAAATGGGGAGAGAAAGTGGTAAGTAGCACCTTCTATTTTAGTACAAGAAAGATAGATTTCAACCTCGGAAAAAATATGGACGTCCTGAAAATTTGATATTCGTTCAGAATTGAGTGCTCTACAACATTGATACCATTTTGGCACCAAAAGTGTCGATCTTTGTTGAAGGGGGGTCGTGAGGGGGGGGGGGCGAAGCTCTGCTAGGTGGTCCATTTTTTTTTATGGCCATGTAAAACCGATCACGGCAAGTTCAGTATCTTTTCCGACTAAATTCAATCTCCTAGACTCGAATTCGTTGTGTAAATTTGGATGAAAACAAGTTGGAACAAGTGACCTTGAAAAAGCTTGTTTTTTCTTTGACACTTTTGACGAATTTTCTTTTTTACTGTTATAGGGGCTCATCTTTGAAAAATTTTCAGAGGCCATTAAATTGAAGTGTATTCTCCAGAAAAATCATCCACTTGATGTATGATTTTGTTTCTCAAGTTTGAAAAATCGATTTGAACCTGAGCTGGCGCGGCGCGTCGTCTACTACTGACCAGAACACTACAACATGCACCTTTCAATGAAAGTAGCTCAAACTATTGGAAAGAATAATAACAAATGTTTGAAAATTCTAGGACTTGTGCAGAACTGAATTCGCTATAGCATAAACAAAATCGCCATGAATCGCACAGCAGGATTTTGAGTTATCCGAGGAGGAGGATAACATTTTGGCATGATTCATACTCTATGAACTGTTACCGCTCTCCTCAAATAACTCAAAACCCTGCAGTGCGATTCATGGCGACACTACACTATACTGAATAAAAGTTCAAAATTTGGAAATTACTATAGAAGAATAATTGAAATTTATATTTCTTATTCACTTCGCAACCCCGAACAAGACTTCTGCCGTTCTCCTGCCTGGTTTCTGGGCCGGACAGTGGGGCCCAAAGGGTTTCAGTTAGAAGAGAAGGCCCTGACCAAAACTTCTCATGCCACGACGTGTTCGCGGAAACGGAATGAAATAAGGAAGTGCCTCCGTAGCCGACCCCGGCTACGTGTATTGTAGCCGGAGCCGGCTATTTGTACGGTGACCGGCACTGCCGGCTTCCGTATTGTAGCCGGCACCAAGTGAGTGACAGTGCTTCCTGTCTGCTTTTCGTATCGCAAGCGACAGAATTCCGCACCAGGGCAGAAGGCTCCATCCTGCGTTCCGGAGAGACTTTAATCTGTGGAAAGGTGAGTGTATGCTACAGTTATATTGGCTCAATCGTCATGAATATGAGTACGAGAAAATGCACTTCCCCGGGTTGACCTTATGTCATGAGTTTTTAAAAGTTTCTAGCGAAATTTGAAACTGAAAGCTTCAATCTGAGTGATATGAACAGATGGAGCTTACCGGATCGCTCAGTGGCTGTACAGCTAAACTTCAAAAAAAACTTGCCATTTCCATTCATCTGAATTTGGAAATAAATCCGACAGCGGCGGAGTGCTATAAAGTCTGCTTCATACTCTGCGACTCTAGTTGCAACGACTTTAGCACCTCGCTGCCGTTTTGAATTCCCTCAAAATTTCAATTGACGAAATACACGAGGGTTTCTTAAAGTCCAGCTATCAGCCAGCCAGTGAGCGATCTGGCAAACTCCATACCTATTCATGGATCATATGGCACAAAACTTGAAGCTTCCAGTTTCAATTTTCGCCTGGAACTAATGACGTAAGTCAAGTACTTTGGGAGAAAAGTTCTCACGAAATCAGGTTATTACTTAAGGCGGACCCTGTAATTCTTTACTTTGTATACAAGGTGATCACGCGAGAATAAAAAATGAACGGGATATGGGTAGGCGATTGTGTACCTCCCATGAGTATTGGAATATTTCATATTTCTAAGACCGACAAGACACTGCTGTAAAAGGTAGGTACACAAACAAGGCTTGCCACTTCTGGCTAGCAAAGGAATAGGCGGCATCGCCGACTACGAAACGAAAAGCCGGCAGTGTGCATTATTAAATGTCACCCACTTGGTGCCGGCTACAATACTGATGGCCGGCAGTGCCGGTCACCATACAAATAGCCGGCTCCGGCTACAATACACGTAGCCGGGGCCGGCTACGGAGGCACTTCCATGAAATAAAACCTTTTTCTTCATCGTATCGACTCTCGCTTCTACAATAGTTCCTGTTCCTATACATAGTGTTCTAGACGCATGTGCAACTTTTGATTAGGCAACTTGTGCTACATTCGAACAAATTGGGAAATTTGTGTACAATACGTTGGAAAACGTTGCGTTTCTTATCAAATGAGTTGTTTTTAGTGTGAAATAGTTATTAAGAAGCTAAATGGTGAATGCTAGAGGGATACGAGAAGGTTCAGTGAGCGATCAGGCCTTTCCCTGTTAGAAATTTCATGTACAAGCAAATAGAAATTGTATTTGCTTTTATATGGATTTATCTGAACCTACTGGCTTCTATATGAAAAACTAAATAATATTTTTTATCTGGAATTACAAAAACGACTTTATTAGTCTCTATATGAAAAATCCTTATCGCGCTGAGATCTAATAAATGCATATAGGATTTTTATTTGTGAATAAAAACAAAGAATATATACTTGCCCGCTCTATTTGCAGATGCAAAAAAGATTTCTGATGTTTGAATTTGCCGCGAATGATACCGGCAATACAGGTTTCTTATGTATCTCAGTTGCTTGCCCAAGTGTCCAGGGCTGGGACTCCGTGTTGTCGCTATCGACAGTCGCTTCTAAGCGATAGTCGCTAAGCATAGGGAATGTACTTGTACCTTCTCAAGGTCAGGTAGAAATCGACTGTTGACAACGAACACGGAGTCCCACCCCAGTTCCCGCAAGCTTGGTTAGACTTGTGTGAGAAAAAGTGAAACAAGCGAATATGCCTCATGGGCATGAGGCTCAGTAGCGCACTTCCTTTTTGAAGGGTTAGTGAACGCAAGATGTTGATTTAGGGTTCTACCGTTATTTAGGCGGAAATTTCAATATGGCGGCCTAAATAGCGTCAGAATCATGAAATTTGGCTTAAAAATCAAAATTATCGTACTATAGACAAGGGTAAGTTACAAAGAAAGTTTCATGAAAATCGTTCCACTAATAAGAGATTTTAATATGGCGGCCAAAATGGTGGCAGAATGTTGGAATTCGACTGGAGAATAAGAATGATCATACGGAATAAAGGTGAAGTCCCAAGCTCCATGAAAACCGTTGAGTGATAAGAAATTTCAATATAATAACATTAACATTAATAATAATAATAATAATAATAGTATATATTTGTCTTCACCATTCGGTATACAAAGGCAAAAGAAATTGCATTTAATAATAAAAATAATGTACAACAACAGTAGTATTTAAAATGTTTCCAAACAATACAATACCATATACACGATACATATCAATCGAAAGATATTTTTATCTCTAATATTAGAAAAGTTTTATAAAACTATAAGAAATACATATAAAGGATTTTAAATGTGCCGAGAAAGTTTTAATTTAAGAGGAAGGCAGAACAGAGGGTGAACCTTCATTCCTCGATCAGTGCTGCAAATTTAGTAACTGCGGAGACGAAATTGTAGATGTTGTTGATTTTTTCTTTGTCGAGATTTGTGAAAATAGAATGGAAGTTCTCATATGTGATTCCTGTTAATTGGCCGAGCAACCAGTGACTTCTTGGTTGGGCAAGAATGGGGCAAGTGCAAAACAAATGGAAGAGGTCGTGGACGAGTCCGGTGTTACAGAAAGGACATGGTTCATCTTGGTCGATTACAAGTTTGGTTTTGTTTATATAAAGTCGCAATTTTGCATGGTAACCGAGCTTTATTTGGCTAATAAGTCGAATTCTATTGATGGGAATATGGAGAGCCAGGTAGTGATTGTGATTCATCGAATGGACAGTGTTACTAAGGATGCTTCTGTATATTCTGCTGTAAGGTGAAGTGATTGCATTGTTTTTGTCTTTTGTTTTCAGGTGTAATGTGCAGATATCTAAGATTTCGGTTATATCAGACTGGGTGAAGAGTGAGTCATTGTTGAGAAGATGCGTTATATTGTTATTCTGCAACAGGTTTCTGAATTGCGTGAACCAATTGTATTTAATGTTATTGGTGGGGGACGAGTCTAAATTCTTCAATCTATTAAGACAAAGTTTGGGTAGTCTTGAGCTCGGCATCTTCTGCACTTTGTACCACCATCTAAGGGAGCTTTTTATAACGTCAAGTTCCATGTGATTCAGATCCGCTTCGAAGCGTACAAAGCTGTTTGGAGTTGTTGCGGGTAAATGTAAAAGAGACTTTATGAACTTGACTTGGACCTTTTCTAAATTTTCGATGTGTCTGAGGGACCAAACTTCAGATGCGTAGAGGAGAGTTGTTTTTACCAGAGATTGGAACAGTTTAATTTTTGTCTGCCATGAATCAGATTTTCCACCTGTTAGTATTTTGAACACACTGCCAATTGCGACCGTCGCTTTCGAATTAAAGTGTCCCTGTGCCTTCAGAAACAGGCCCGACGAGCTGAACGGGACACCCAAGTACGTAAATTTGCTGACTATTTCAAGTTTTTGTGATCCGTAAAAATAGTTATCATTGTATTGGGGTGGGCCTTTACTGAATATCATTACTTTGGTTTTATCTGTGTTGACAGTTAAATGAAGTCTTGCCGAGAATTGTTCTATAGCTTTAAGTTTGTTTTGCAAGTCAACTGGTGAATCTGCGAATATGGCGATATCGTCAGCATACATCAGCGCGATGACATCCACAATCCCATCTATGTTCAAACCTCCAAAACCAAGACCTCTCATATAGGATTCGAGTTCGCCAATAAAAAGGGAAAAGAATAGGGGACTAAGAGGATCTCCCTGAAGTACTCCCGTGGTGATTTTGATCTTGTCGGTGAGCCCAGCTCCCGTCCTGACCCGAACGAAAGCATCACCGTAAGCCCTGCTGAAAACCCTGACGAATTTTCCACTGATTCCCAAAAGGTACAACTTTTCCCATAAAAGACCATGTTCAACAGAATCGAACGCGGATCTAAAGTCGATAAAACAGACGTAAACCTTTCTTTTCCGTAATCTGAGATGCAGCTGGATGATGGATGTCAAAACAAATATATTATCGATGCAACTCCTCGCCCTTCGAAATCCCGACTGACTTTCCGGGATCAATTCTTTTTCCTCGGCCCACGCATTCAACCTCAAAAAGAATATCTGGCTGAAAAGTTTGGGTATGGTGTTACAAAGAGCTATCCTTCTGTAATTGACAGGATCTTGCGTATTGCCCTTCTTATAAATCATAGAAAAAATGCAATCATTCCAGCCGGTTGGTATAAATTCCCTATTAATGATATCGTTAAACAAAAGTAAGAGAGACCGTCTGTGCTCAAGGGGTAGGGCTTTTAGGAATTCATTGCTGATCATGTCGGGTCCGGAAGCTTTCCCGTTTTTTAGGTGTGACAGGCAGACGTTCAACTCAGAGAGGGTTATGGGGTCGTCCAAAAAAGGGTGTGAAGCGTCGAAGAAAGTGTCAATCGGAGAATTTGGTCGAAAGTAAAGAGACGCCATATGTGTCTGCCACACTGATGGTGCTATTGGGTTTACTCGCGGCGTTCGATTAAAAGAGCGGACCGTTCTCCAAAACTCAGAAGCATCCTTCACATTCGAAAGGGCCTGTCGTCTACTAGAATAGTAATTGTTTTTGCTGATCTGAACTGTAGTTTTGAAACTTTTTTTTGCGTCTATATATTCGGTCAAAAAGCTATCTTGGAATCCATTTTTTTTACATAATTTTAATTTGGTTTTGGCTGTTTTTTTTGCTTCTCTACAAGGTCTATCGAACCATGGTTTGGAATGGCTATTATTAGATGTACGAGTTCCTCGGTGCGTGACTTTTAACATCCCGGAATTGCAGGCTGCATTTCTAACATTTTCTATAAAAGTATTCCGATGTTCCTCGACTGACGAGTTTTGTATTATATTTATGCTGTTGAGCGCCGCCACGTATCTACCTTTGAAGTCCTCACGCCATATAAACTTTACCGAGTAATTCTCCACAGGGTCACCTTTACTCGAAATTAATGGGGCTTGCCACCGCGAGCCATGGGAGAGACTGATACAGCATGGAAAGTGATCGGAGTTGAAAAGTTTGTCAGTTACAAGAAAGTCTTGGAGTAAAATCTGCCCCTCCATGTTTGACCAACACAAGTCCACAACACTCTTACCATTTTTACTCACAAACGTGTACCCGGCAGGGGAGTCACTAGGGGATCGACCATTCAACACGAAAAAGCCTTTCCCGGTCAAAATGTCAAGGAACTCTTTGCCTCTTTGATTATGCGTTTTGTCCGCGGTGGTTCTAGAGTTATGGCGGCCAAGATGGCGGCAAAGCATCATTTTTCAAAAATCGGATGTATTTTGATGAAGTTCACATCGCCTGTGAATTTCACTCAAATCGGACCACTTTCAGAGAAGATCAAAATGGCGGACCAAACATGGCGGCCAAATGACAAGAATCGTTCAACAAATTTATATGGTGGACACGTACGCATTTCATTGGCATTCATTGGTTCAATAGTGAGAATACAAGATGGCGGCGGAGCATCAATTGTCAAAAATTGGATGTATCCTGATGAAGTTCACATCGCCTGCAAATTTCATTCGAATCGGACCACTTTCAGAAAAATTCAAAATGGCGGATCAAAGATGGCGGTCAAGTGACAAAAATTATTGGTCAACTTTATATTGCACCCCCAGTTCAATAGCGCCATAAGTACAAAACATCTAATTTTCCAGGAGACGCAAAACAAGATTCGAGAAATGTGTTTTTTTGTAATAACTGACTGAATTTGAGGATTACATTGACAATTTTTTGCATTCAGCTTTGGAATGTAACAGGAAATATGGTAGATAGGTTTGAAAATGTGTATGTATACAGGGTGGTCCTCGTTTTATGTCATTAAATTTAAAGATCAATAGAAAATGAAAAATAAAGGGGACTTTCTTCAGAAAACATAATTAAGAAATGCCTAATAACAGAGATACAGCCCTTCAAAGTTGGAAATAAACAATCGTTTTTTCTGCATAACTTTTGAATCGTTCAACCGATTTCATTCAAAATAGAACCAAAGGTTTACTGAAGTTATCCCCTGTCGAACAATCATAACATGTTCCATAAAAAAGTTTCGGGGGCTTAGACATTAGGGGGTGACCCTACTTTTCCCCCCTTATTTTTCACCCCCCTAATTATTTTTGGAAACTGTTTATAATTTTGAATTCTACGTTCAATTTAGAAAAAAAAGTCACTCTTGCAAAATTTTGATTAGAGGCTTCGTTTAGGAGATATTCGAGTTTGAAACTTTGGAAAACATCCCGAAATCGCCACTTTCCAGAACCCAAATTGTTTTTTTCCTGAAAATTTCCCGTGTTTTGGAAAAAAATGGTGGTTTATCAACTCAGAAACTCTAGAAAACCTATTTCAGCTGAGAAATCATGAGTTTCTTTGAATTTTAATTTTTAGACCTTTGAAAGTGGCGATTTCGGGATGTTTCTCAAAGTTTCAAACCCAAATATCTCCTGAACGAAGCCTCTAATCAAAATTTTGCAACAGTGATTTTTTTTTCAAAATTGAACGTAGAACTCAAAATTATAAACAGTTTCCAAAAATAACTAGGGGTGTGAAAAATAGGGGGGGAAAAGTAGGGTCACCCCCTAATGTCTAAGCCCCTGAAACTTTTTTATGGAACATGTTATGATTGTTCGACAGGGGATAATTTCAGTAAACCTTTGGTTCTATTTATAATCAAATCGGTTGAACGGTTCAAAAGTTATGCGAAAAAAACGATTATTTATTTCCAACTTTGAAGGGCTGTATCTCTGTTATTAGGCATTCCTCAAATATGTTTTCTGGAGAAAGTCCCCTTCATTTTTCATTCTCTATCAATCCTCAAATTTAATGACATAAAAGTCGGACCACCCTGTATAATTGATGTGATTTTTGTTAGATACGGCGCTATTCCGTGAAAAAGGTGATTGCTCTCCAGTGAAAAACATATCAGATATGGCGTTTTATTGCACTGAATTCATTCAAAAAAGGAGTAAAATTCAGTATTAGTAATAAAAATAATAATGCTGTATGATTTTAAGCAAGGAAATACAAGAAAGCAGTTATGCAGATATATGAAATCACAAAAATTCAAATGTAACTAAATTGACAAACTACAAGACTGGAGAATTTTTTATTTATAATAAAGGGTTAAAATGGGGCTTACCTAGCTCAAGAGCAACAATAGCATACCACTGACACTGCATTTACGTCTAAAACCCAGTCTAAAATAATACCGTTTTTATTTTGCACAACAGCCATCAGATTTTAATTTGGAAGTGCCGGGTGACTACGATTCGTTAATTGTTATCGTGTGACCTTCAACTAGCCTATTATCACGTCCCATTTAAACAAAGTTTACACCCCCAAGATGAATTTCAGGATCATACCGCCACAACTGCTCTACTTATGGCGCTATTGCACTGAAATTGAATTCATTCAAAAAAGACGTAAGGCCACAACTGTATTATGTGGCACACTTGCATGGAAAGTGGAGCCTAATTCTATAAGGCATTATCTAACATAGAAGCTAATTAAACCTTCAAATTTACAGTTACAGCCTTATTACAGTGTAAACATCTCGTCATTTTCCATGCAATACCGCAATAAAACGAAAAACGAAAAAATTGCAGTTATGGCGCTATTGAACTGGGGGTGCGATATGGTGGTCACGTACGCATTCGATTGGCGTTTGCACCACATCGATATCTTCTTTCGTTGAGGCATGATTCTCCTAGTTCCATCACTTCGAAATATGTTCAATAGTGAGAATACAGGATGGCGGCGGGCCATCAATTGTCAAAAATTGGATGTATCTTAATAAAGTTCACATCGCCTGCAAATTTTACTCAAATCGGACCACTTTTGAAAAAATTCAAAATGGCGGATTAAAGATGGCGGCAGAATAACAAAAAACTAAAAGTCAACTTGACATCCTGGACATATGTACTATTGATCAGCGTTTACACCACATCGATATCTTTCTTCCCTTGGGAGTTATCCCGGGTACGGACGGACGGACGGACGGACGGACGGACAAAGTGAAGCTAAAAGCGCCTTTTTCCCATTTTTTGGGAAAGTGCGCTAATAAGCAGACGCGCAGGACGTTCACTTTGGTGTTTTTATTGAATCGTGAATTTTGAAAGATGCCGGACCCTGGCAGTGCCTTTGTCTATGTGAAATTTTTGGGAGACGGCCAGTGTCGGGACGCTCAAACTATCGGAAGATTTGCATAAAAAATGTAGCGTCTTATTTGATGATGATGGCTTTTAATTTCTATCCAGCTTGTGTTCTATATGTTGGAGGTAAAAGTGCAGCACAGTCAGCATACACCACCAAAAATTGGATCGAACATCAAGTTGAAATTTGTTTCATTTGTAGAATCACAGAAAATGTCAAGGAATACTTTAAAAAGGAACTTTATATGGAATTCATGATATAGATTTGTATGTGATATCCATGCAAGAGACCTATTTGCAATTCCTTATGTGCTATTTGATAATGAGCGTATATATGTGATACCATATAGAAATGTATTGGCTTTTCCATTTCACGTCGAATCTATCAGCATTCCCACATAGGAGACCCATTTGATTCTATAGGCTGTGTAATACAATAGGCGAAATTCAGTGCCATTTCTGCGCTGGCGCAACCATGCTAGGGGATTTGAGAATAGTGCCGTATGCTAACACATGTAAAAAGCGTAATTTCAACATTGTATATTATTGAAACGGCTGTAAATGAAACTTTCAAATAAGCTATGGAAAAAAGAGTGTTTCTTGATCTTTCATTGTGTTCAAGACCAGCAATGATGGATCAGTTTTAGATACACAAGGAGCGAAAATATGGTGACGTGTTTATCAGTTGGTGTGTTTTTGAAAATACCGCCCTACTTCTAGTATTCTTCTCTGCCTTACAGTTGCCGTCCTGTCTGTCAATGGCATGAAACTGCATGTAAACAAATGGTAACTAAAAT
Organism: Anaspis maculata; assembly: GCA_949128115.1. NCBI lineage: Eukaryota > Metazoa > Arthropoda > Insecta > Coleoptera > Scraptiidae > Anaspis > Anaspis maculata. The sequence goes on along the minus strand of OX421964.1, from coordinate 77,511,570 downwards.
TTTATCGGGTTTTATGTATAATATATCAGAGGTTTTGTGTTTTCTGTTTTTTTCAAAAATGACAGGCAGTTTGTTGAGTGCCTGGCTGCAAAAACCGTACGAAAAGAACATTACAGTTCCATTTCATGTGTTCCCAAAAAACATCACCTTCTAGGCAACCAGTTATACACTGAAAACGGCTTTTTCGTTCTTTTCGGAGCACTATACGCGCGGAATTAATTTTTTCGACAGCAATGCACATGGACAACATCATTCCACATAATCTAGCATGGAAATCAGGAGTTTCTTGTCATCTATTCTCCTTTGTTGAATCGATGGCTAAAAATCTGCAGGTTTTGACTTTTCCTAGCTCGCGCAGACGCATGAGTTCCATCCCCTAGCTTTGCGAACCTACAGCGCAAGTCGTGCCTTTGAATATCGCATATTGGCAAATAAGATTCCTATAGGTTTCTATATACAAATTGCAAATGCACTAACCGTATACAGAACATATAGGAATCAGGTAAAAAAAATTTATAGGCTTTTATATGAAATTTCCGATAGGGTTTTGTATTATTTTATCATCAGGTTAGGCAACCAATGTTACATCCGAACATTCCGAACTGACAGTTCTGTACTGACACACGTGCCACAAACGAATAAACCATGTAAAAATTGAAGCATGAAGTCTATTGTTTACGTTAAATCGACGGACACTTTTCTCTGATGTATGTACTTTGATGTGATGACTTTTCTCGGCCAAATATTTGAGGTTAACACATGGCACATGGCACGTGGAACGTGGGTTTAAAACATAAACAGAGGGCAAATGGTCAACGAGCAGGCAACCAGTTATACAAAAAAGCAACACCAGAATGCGGCAGTGCATAAGTGCAGAAGAAAGGGCAGATACGACGTGGGGAATGGAGAGAAGGGAATTATTTGGATGGGCTTCAGTTAGGTCATGGTCGCAATTCCTCACAAGAAGCGAAAGAAAACCGCGAGAATTACAAAAACTACTTTATGCGAAAGGGAAAAGTTTTCTGGCAGTAAGATTTCAACTAATAAAACTATGAACCTGAAACTTTGCTTTTGTGAAAGAATATAGGCGGGTCCAATTTGTTAATAAATAATTTACTTCTGTGATGTCATTTTCTTCGTCGCTGTCTCTGCTTCTTTCACTTTCCTCGGCGGTATCTTGCGTTGCCCTTGATTCCTCTTGGTCAGCAGTGAATAGAAGCCAGTTGAAATAGAATAGTGTGGGTACATGAGCATCTTCGGAACCGTCGCCGGATTTAGATTTCTTGACTATCTTCAACTCTTTGCGAAATGCAGACCGAATGTTCATTCGCACTAGGTATTGTTTTCTTATAGAACGCGGTAAGTTCCTGGTAACCTTTTTCTTTTTTGTGAATATCAGCATAATCTCGACTTTTTATCTTCCAGAGGGAAGGATGCTTTCTATATATTTCGATAAAATCGCGCACAAACGGCTCTTTTCTGTCTGCCATCACGATTGACGGCCGCAATTTTCTAATCTGCTTGAAATGCGCTGATCGCCGGCCGGCATGCAGAATGAGCGTTTGAACAGGACTGGACCTGTCAGTAGGTAATCTGTGTGTGTGGTTACAATTTTGTCGTAGGCCACGAAAATCGCCGATTTCAAGAGATTGTCAACCGTTTGAACACACACACACAGTTTTCTTTCAGTCGCAAATTCTGAACTGTATGTGTGTATTGAAAATCGGATTCAGTCCAAAGCCTGACAGGCCCAGGCCGTCCGGCGGCCTGTAGGTGGGTAGACACCATAACGCCCCAAAATCGAAATAGATTACGAATGGGGCTCACAGCTGATTGACATTGCAATCATAAACTGCTGGACAACGAAGTTGTCGGTATCGAAAAAATGGTTCGACTTTGAAAACCAGCAACTTCCGAATGCCGAATGCGATTCCCATTTAGTTTATTGTAATTTATTGTAATTATTTTGAATAGTTTAGCCTAATGTTTCGGTAACCTATCCTGAAAGTGAATGTCAAGAAATCTTATGTAAAATTTCTACAGGGTGATACGTAAAATGCTGCAAAATTGCATCGACTTCGTCGTACCTCCATTTGTCAGCAAAATTTCTTTTATGTATTCTAATACAAAAATCATGAAGTCCGGTGTCTTATCTCGCAACGGTTCTGGAATTAGGTACCCAGATTGGAAGTCTAACATCAACATTGAAGATATAAATTTTTATGTTAAATGTTACAGATTTGTCTTATTGGCACGCGAGATTAAGTCACTTTTGATTATTGGATGTTGACATTGAGCAAGATTGTTCCACAACAATTCAGGGTAATTTTACCCTTAACACAACCCGAATTTTGGGTGGTGTTGGTAAAATTATAACTATTGGTGTGTATTGCTAAAAATAGAAATAATCCATTGTGTGGTGAAACAGGTAGGTACACTTCCGGTTATTGCATGAAAAGGTGCAAGTAAATAACAAAGAACAAAGGTTTTATTTTAGTCCGTTTCTGCGAAAATGTGCAAGTTTTCCTCACAGCCGGCCTCCCAACAGGCGAAATTCAGTGCCATTTCTGCGCTGGCGCTACCATGCTAGGGGATTGGAGAATAGTGCCGTATGCTAACACATGTAAAAAGCGTAATTTCAACATTGTCTATTATTAAAACGGCTGGAAATGAAACTTTCAAATGAGCTATGGAAAAAAGAGTGTTTCTTGATCTTTCATTGTGTTCAAGACCAGCGATGATAGATCAGTTTTAGATACACAATGAGCGAAAATATGGTAACGTGTTTATTAGTTGGTGTGTTTTTGAAAATACCGCCCTACTTCTAGTATTCTTCTCTGCCTTACGGCTGCCGTTCTGTCTGTCAATGGCATGGAATTGCATGTAAACAAATGGTAACTAATAAAATTTTATCGGGTTATATGTATAATATATCAGAAGTTTTGTGTTTTCCGTTTTTTTTTTTCAAAAATGACGGGCAGTTTGTTGAGTGCCTGGCTGCAAAAACCGTATGGAAAGAACATTACAGTTTCATTTTATGTGTGTTCCCAAAAAACTTCACCTTCTAGGCAACCAGTTATACACTGAAAACGGCTTTTTCGTTCTTTTCGAAACACTACGCGCGGAATTCATTTTTTGGACAGCAATGCACATGCACAACATGATTCCACATAATCTAGCATGGAAGTCAGGAGTTTCTTGTCATCTATTTTCCTTTGTTAAATCGATTGCTAAAAATCTGCAGGTTTTGACTTTTCCTAGCTCGCGCAGACGCATGAGTTCCATCCCCTAGCTTTGCGAACCTACAGCGCAAGTCGTGCCGCTGAATATCGCATATTGGAATCCTCTGATGATGTTATAACCTGGAAATCCTAAAGCGCACGTGGAAGTGAGAATAGTCAGAGAAATGAAATGCCAGAGATTAGGCAGGAGTACGATAGGAGCGTTGTTCGGTGTTGCCACGTGAACAAGAATAAAGAAATAGTAACATTCAACTCCGATACATAATTTTCAAAGTTTCAACTTTCACCTAGTACAGTGTGAGCTTTTTCTATCAGAAAAGCCAGAAGATCACAAGCCTCTAGTTTTGTGTAAAAATTGATTACTTAGAACCAAGATGAGTATTGACAGTGGTTGCAATATGAACTATTTCTGGTGGCGGCGGCCATGCCAGATCTGACAGCATTGCAATTGCCAGACCGTAGGCCATTTGCGAAGTATGCATCGAATTCTTGAAACGTACGATATAAATTTGATGTTTGGCTTGCTACTGGTTGATCTTCACATTTTTACAGTTTTTTTTTGTCTATCTGGAGACTTTGTTGTAATATAACTGTCGATTTTTCAACAACAAAAAAATTATCTTATCCTGATGGCTAAAATACAGCCGCGTGCTAAAGCACGTTCGTCCTTGATGGGAATCTAGCTGGCTGGAAGACTCGCCATGCGATAACCTTGGAAAGAAAGAATTCGGAAAATCATAGCCCACTAGAGTCACAGTAGGGTTGAACTTACCATACCCAAATGGTCAGTACCCACCTACCTACCACGAAACCCACTGAAGCACGTGATATATCGCACTCGAATGATGAACACGTATCATCGACGTCTTCAATCGGCTATGTCAACCAATTCTTCAAGTTTTTGACAAAATCAAAGACGCTAATAACCAAAGACCGGATTTGAGACAAAATGCCTTTTTGTCTCTGTTTTAGGCATTTGCATGACATCTTGAAATGAATGTTAGTGTCGAAAAAACATTGCTTTAGACACCCCCTTGTTTTTGCCTGAATGCCTAAAACTGGTAAAAATTGGATTTACTATCCTAAAAAGGCTTTTTAACGGCCTAAATAAGGCCTTTTCAATTTTTTGAGTGGGAATAACTCACGATGTTGAGAAAAATCCATTGTTTAACTTGTTCCGTTCAAACTGTAGGGGTAAATTGATTTCAACACTCTTCAACTTTTCTTCAACCACTCAAGCTAGTATTCTATCGTAAGTTTCTAGCGGTGTCTCACTCTAACTCATTCGATTCATAGTCTTACTCTCTTGCATCACAGGTAGAATTGGTGGGCAGGGCCGTATCTAGACATTTGGCCGCCCTCGTGCAAAAACTGTATGGCCGCCCCCTTCTCCCATTTTTTTCAATGTCAAATTTTGTAAATAGCTCTTTTAATTTGAATCTTATTTCATGGAAATAACAGAAACCGAGAAACAATAATTTTTTCTCAAGTAAGTACACAGTAACAATATAATAAATTATAATAAACAAATAAACAAATACATAGTATAGGTACAATGTATAAACTAGAATATAATATTAGGTATGGAAATTTGACTTAGCGGGCCTTAACTTCGGAGAGCTCCCTTATTGTATCCGACAAATTTAACTGGTTCAAAATAGCATGTTCAGTAGATATTACGGACAAATTTGTCAAACGCTCCTGGATCATAGTAGACCGCAAGTAGTTTTCTTTGATTTTTAGCTTTGACAAACTTCTCTCGCCGGTTGCTACTATGATGTGACTGGTCAAGTCAGTATTATCCTTAAAACAACAAATATATTATTTGGAAACATTCCCATCAGATTCCCGATATCAAACCGCATCAGTGCAATACCAAACCGCATCAGTGCGATACCAAACAAAACATTCGGTATCAGATTTAAAATTTTGGAATATGAAATCCAAAAATAATACAGGGACCTTGACAGGGACCGACGTTCAGTGAATAAACTAATAATACTTTTCACACTACGACGCCTGACTTCTCGTGTCTATCAAGAATAAAGAATAGCTACGGGGCGGCCGGGCCGAGCCGCAGGCGTAAAATATGAGAAGCAAACAAAAAATTTAAAATGTTCAGGGGCGGCCGCGGAGGCAAAATATAAAAAGTAAAAAAATAGGAAAAAACGCATTGGGGCGGCCGCCGCCCCCTGAATCTGGCCGCCCTTGTGCCATGCACGAGTTGCACGCCCGCTTAAGACGGCCCTGTTGGTGGGTTTTGTTGTTAAAAGAAAGCGGCCAGGTATTGTATATTCAATACCATTGTTGTCAACATTGTCGTCGTCTTCAAAGCTTTGTCACAAATGGGGTTCCTTGAAGAGTTTCTTGGTATCCTACATGTACTAACATTGTTGCACCAGGGAAGGTTCCTATATAACCCAAACAAGGATGTGTCCAATGCCAGTTCTTCTCTACCATCTCTACGGGTAACAGAGTCCTTTAGTAGTTCTGCAGTTCAGTACGTACAACACACTAGTTAATCAAAATTGCGTAAAATTATAGTGGTGAAGTGAATAATAATAAAACAATCCAAGTGACCACGAGTCGCGTTCATACGTACCTAGGACACCTGTAAATTGGATTTGGAACACGTTGGTATGTAACACATTGAAGGTTTTTGGTGCCCTTCATCACACAATCACCCCATTCAGAAGTTGAATATTCCATACCGATACGCTGCCATTCCTTTATTTCCGAACTACAGAGTTGTCGCGTCGGTCAACGATGCCGGTGCTTCCATCTAGGTGTACCAAGTAGCGCTAAACCCAGCTTTCGCGCTCTTTGCCGAGTTTTGAAAAGCGACAGATCCTGTACACGCCATCTGTCCGTGCTTTACACAACCTTCACAATTTGAACGGCGGCTGGCCTACTAGGAGTACGAGCCCCGCCTCACATCAGTTGGCCCAGATGCGAAGACCTCACTTTTTTTATCCAAATAAATACACGGAGCCCCGGAGTTCAAGTGTGGAAATTTGTCAATCAATGAAGAATTGAAAAATGAGTAGACTGATCCAAAAAATATAGTCCGGTGGACTAGGGTTATAACTATGCATTTTATGACTACGGAACAATTTTTTGCAGGCATGTTCAGAAAGCCATCATCTATCATTTGAGAAGTGCTGCCAAGCAATTTTTCGATGTGAGGGGTCAGGGGGGCCCTTTTTTGACCACTTAAATCGTTTTTTGTCGATAAAATCCGTAATAAAAATGCTAAATAAAAATTTCCAACGGATTATTAAAAAGCAGCTCGAAAGGTCGCTTATGTGTGATAAAAACTATTACAGGGTGAACAGGTTCCGAAAAAAATGACTTTCCGTCCACATGCAATATAATAAAGAAAATATTGTGCCAAAGACCTTCATCTTCGTCATTGGAAAATGCCGATTGGCATATTTGTTGATCATATCCACCTGAACTGGTTGAGGATGGCACCCAACAGCGTCAACAGTGCCGGGGCTATATACAGGGTGGAAGAGGAAAATATTTTTGTTTCCATTTATTTCAAAATCCAAGATAGATAAAGTGAACAAAATTAAGAAATTGATGTTTCATTCAATGCATGTGAAGACACAACAAACCGTTTTGAAATATCTTGAAGCGTTCCTCAAATATTTTGAAAAAACTGAAGAATATGATCAAAATTTTACTTTCTACTTTTATTTCGTATTTTCCCTTATACAGATGTATATCCTCAAGTTATGCAACAAATTTCACAATATACACAAATATACAATACATTATGGTTAAAACTAAACAGCACCATCACCGGCATCAATCATGTATGCGATGTATACAGGGTGTAAGAAAAAATGGTTGTTTTTTTTTTGCTGATTGGAGATTATTAGATTGCCATGCTGTGCCTGCCAGAGCACAGTTTCAACCGTGCTGTAATATAACGGAGAAAATTGTACAGTGAGAAAATCCGTCACGATGTCACATTCGCATAATTATTTGTGGAGAATATTATTGATGAAAATAGATATTTATTGTATTAGGGGTATGAGTGAGACTTCATGTGACGGAAAATGGGAATTTAAGCGCCGAGCGCAGCGAGAAAAGAAACAAAAGAAATCTAATCGTGAAAAAATCATGTCGAAAGTATTCTGCCCTTTTAGTGACTCATGATAATAACAATAATAATGATAATAAGATTGATAGTAAGAAAAACAAGATGATACAAGCCGTTAGGGAGCAGAGCGGGAGTACGAAAAGAACACCTCTTCGAACGTTGTTTGCTGATTGATTCATATCTATAGAAGTTTCACTTCTTCCGAGGGTGACTATGGTCACGCACCCACGTTTTTTCTTCTGTCCAGATATGTGATTTGATATCTGAATAAGATCATATACAGGCTGTTCACTTTTACACTTCTCACCCCAGATTACTTCCCGCCAAATTTTTTTCAAGAAGAACGCCGGAACAGGTCGATTTTTATCAATGAGAATTTGACAACACGTGCTTTGGATGCCCCCCTTGAAATAAAAACCGACCTGTTTCGGCGTTTTTCCTGAAAAAAAAAATTGGCGCGGAAAAGGGGAATGAGAAATCTGTGGTGGGAAGTGTGAAAATGAGCACCCTGTATATGATCTCATTCAAATATCAAACTATATATTTGGACTCAGAAGAAAAAGCCGCATCATATCCAATATTTAGATACAAGAGGTGTCAAAAAAATTTGGGAGTTTTTTGAAACACCCTGGATACAGTAAAATATAAAAAATTTGGTGTTCAAATTTGAATTCTACGGTGAAAATAGTTGGAAAAAATTTATTCCTAGGGGAAAAATCTGGAAGGGGGGGATGGGAATCTCGGTGAATCACCCCCTGGTACAGTTATTAGGTAACCAAAGGTTCTATCACTATGAGCGAAGCTATTTGCTTGTGACGTCAAGTTACCTAGAAACCGCTTCTCTGATAGGGGATAGGCTGTGGCTAGGTAACGTGACGTCACAAAAGTAGAGCACTCTAGTCGTCGTGATCCTTTTCCAGAGTTATTATCAGCTGCACTGCGATTATCCGGTGACCACCCTCTAGAAATAAGATCCTTGCATCTACTACCTCTCCTCTTAGATATCTCAGCTGTATCCTGTCCCTTTCCAAATCACCAGGATGAAGCTTTTGAACACCAGTTATCTCGGAATAATTTATTTACGTGAATTTTTGAAAAAGCCCTGTGCGATTTGTTATCTAAGTGGGCAATTTGAATCTGTACCTACCCACGTGTGTTTATTATTACTTGAATCAAAATAAGCGCTTTTTGCAAAAAAGAGAAATTACCGGCTCGCATGCCGAACTATTACGGTAAGTTTAGAAAAAAGCACAAGCAGTAGTATCCTATCACTGGCCAGTTGCAGTCGAATACCTCAACCTGTTCAGGAATTATGCATGATCATAGGAAATCAATTTCAACTACACATTCTGAAGAGCTGTATCTCACGGTGTCGAATTCTTTGGAACCGACTTCACCAGGCAATCACGACATGAATTAGGGTATCTTCTAGAGTTACTTCCTACGTCATAAAATCGTAAAATGACTCTTTACTAGCGCTTTTTGAAAATGATCATTTTTGCAATGCTATAATGTTGCTTTCAAACATTTCAGACGTTCAAAGGATGGCCCCATCAAAAATCAACTGGGACCAGCAGTGGGAGTCGTACGTGAACAAGCCCTGCCTTACCCCGGCGGAACTAGAGGGGCTAGAGATATACTCCAGGAGGGTGAATAAAGAGGTGAAGAAAGAAATAATCGCCAAGCTGGAGGCCGACGTGGAGGCACAGACCAAGGCAGATATATACGTCAAGAGGTTGGAGGCCGGCGTGGAGGCTGAGATGGTAAATATCTGCGTAATATTATTATGTTCCAGAGTCTAGACTCTGCATTTTGTGCCTGAGGAAAATTGCAGGTGTAGTCAGCAGACAATATCGAGTTATTAAAACACCAAAATAAGAGCGGCCTATATTAATAGATCCTCTAATGAAGTTTCCTTCAATTTGATGCGAAAAGTGAGCCATTGGAGAGCCATCACGCATCGAGTGTCTTTTATTTAGAGCTTTTATACTTCCCGCCATAAAATCACGTCATCCGAGAACCCAAATCTCACAGTCAAACGGGTTTTCTTCTCGCACGCCATATTCATCACAAGACTTTCAACAGAATAGCTGGTAATTTTCATCATAGTTATATACCCAGCGCTTGCGCCAAATTTCAACATGCGCGCATGCTCGTACGGCGTCAGATGTAAAATTTGGGAACATTGCTAGGAAATGGCGTTGAAAACCGCCACAAAGTTAAAGAAGGGTGCCCTCTCTCTATGTATAAGGAGATATTCGGGCAATTGGAAGAACAAGAGGGATAGAACATTTCAATTTTACCTGATCCATTAGCAGGCATTAGGTTTGGGCGGTGGCTACCATATACGAGTATTTCTCGTTGGCGCGCATTCAGACGGCTGTGAAATTGTCAACTTGACAGTGATTTAGTCCAGAACATTCGAGAGTATTCGAGATCATTCCACAACATTCTAGAATGTTCAGGTTTGTTCTGGAATGTTCGGGAATAGTCTGGAACGTTTGGGAACATTCCAGATCATTGTGGAACATCCCACCTCCATTAAGAAAGTTTCCGGTTTTACCTGAAGGATGTGCTTTCCAAGATATAAGGGTTGGAAAAATGTTCCGGTACGTTCTGGAATGTTTGGGAATGATCGCGGATGTTCGACAATGATCTGGAATGTTCCGAGATGTTTCCGAACGTTTCAGACTGTTACTGAACATTTCAGAATATATCGGAACATTCCGTGCACAAGCTTCTGTTCACGAAATGACCCCTATTACAAATCGAAAACAAAAACGTATCCACATCATTCACGAATGTTTCTGTAAGTTCTGGAATGTTCGGGAATAGTCTGGAACGTTTGGGAGCATTCCAGATCATTGTGGAAAATCTTCTTCCATGGAGAAGGTTCCCGGTTTATGCGTGATCTCTCATGATGCAATTCTCTGAATCTTGTATCCGGACAGAATCTGTCGCATTTGGTCGATTTTATCGTTCCTAGTATCCATATGGAGGATAGGAATAGTATTTTCAATACTAATAACTTATATCCAGGAGGAGCAGCGGCAACAGAACGGAGAGATATCGAGTGAGGGAAGCGATCTACTGCAGTCGCGCATTTTGGACCATTCAATCGATTTCTTACCGCCGGACGATGACGAAAGCAAACTTCGGAACGTCGATCCCTTCGAACGTTCTTTGATGTTGTGTGAGCAGTACGAGCAGGAGCATCAAGAGCTAGTGGAGCTTCAGCAGGAGCGAAGGCAGAAGGAGCTAGAGCAGCAGCAGCAGCTAGAGCAGCAGCAGCAGCTAGAGCAGCAGCAGCAGCTAGAGCAGCAGCAGCAGCTAGAGCAGCAGCAGCAGCTAGAGCAGCAGCAGCAGCTAGAGCAGCAGCAGCAGCTAGAGCAGCAGCAGCAGCTAGAGCAGCAGCAGCAGCTAGAGCAGCAGCAGCAGCTAGAGCAGCGGCAGCAACAGAAACAACTGCAACAACTGCAACAATTGCAGCAATTTCAGCAACAGCAGCAAGAGCAGCTACAGCAGCTGCAGCTAGAGCAGTGGCTACAGCAACAGCGGCAGCAGCAACAGCGGCAGCAGCAACAGCAACAATATCAACAGCAACAGCAGCAGCAACACCTGTTTACACAGCAGCAACTGCAGCAGCTACACTGGCAACTGCTGTGGTATCAGCAAAATTTCGGTCTGACGGTGAGTTTATTTTCTCTGATTCTCAGTCGTTTTTACGTTTTTTCACTCAAATTTACTTGTATCGAGTTCGTGTTCAGGACTTGCAAGAGCGTCCTGCGTCGGTACGTACCTATACCTACCTAATTATTTGTGGATCGCAATTAAAAATCATCCAATTCTTTCAAGTGCGATTGACGCTCTCAACCATGGAAGTGTTGAATACAAAAAGTGCTTCTATCAGCGGGCCATTTTGAATCACAAAATTGATTCTCCTGATTTCTTAATCGAGGTTTAAAGAAAGAAGATAAAGAGGTGAAGTTCAGAACCAGATGGAAACTTTATCTGGTTTTGAAAACTTTACTTTTGGAAACGGTGAAAATGTAACTCTTCCTCTTTTCGGTTTCCACAGCGTACTCGCACTCGGAAACACAACTAATTCTCCGCCACTTTTTGTCACTATCTATCTTGCCACCTTCCATTCTATGCCACTTTTGCTTGTCAGTCGTCGTACACGTGCCACTCTTATTTAAAAATGCAATGCTTTTGCAATCGACGACACCTAATATATTCAAGATAATGAAACGTACGTGGCTCACGTACTTTGTTGGAAAAAATTAACGCTGCGTTAAGTCAGATGGAATCAAATAAAGTCCCCAAACACCGCAACGCTCATAAGAGCCCACAAAAATCTGCAGTTGATCCGTGCACAAACGTCATTTACACGTTGGCCGTCAGATGGCGTATTCGATCTTGAAACTCGCCAATACGGGGACCATACAGGAATGGTAGCACTCCCATTGGGTAATGCATGGTGACACACAAGAATAATTTAGTTAATTCATAAAGTTTTTTAACAAAAGCACTGGTTTCCAGCGTAGAATTTTTGTTTGATATTTGTGTTTAATAATTTTGCAGAACAATCGCGTGAACTGCCTTGGCGCCGGTGGATTTCCCAACTTGGCGGGCACGCTCACGCCGCCGAAGAAGCGCCGAAGGAAGAACCCGAAGAACAAATAATTTTTGTTACTGATAAATACTCGGCTCGACTGTGATAATTCTACGAAGTTTGAAGTGCGATATTATTAAAAATTGTATATAATTGTTATAACAAGAGCTCATGACGAAGGAAAACGAAATCCGCAGTGTATCGCATCTATGATTTTTAAATTCTAATGCAATGTTATATCCAAAGATGTATACCTACTTACCCTGTGATAAAATGTTTATTATTGTTATGAATACTTACCTTTTCTGTGGAGGACTTATGTATGGGATGTATGTCCGATGCGCATGGCGCATATGACAATCGTCGGCTATTATAAACCCCTCGTGTATCGGCCATGGGCCAGATTGACGAATAAAGACGACCCAAAGTGAAGTTTTTGTTTTTGTTCCTTGTTTATGATTGTTTTGAGGCTGAACAGGCTCGCCAGCTGAGCAAGCAACATCAGGCTCCTGCAGATTCGACCAACCGACCAAGACATTCTTTCACTGAGCAGTACTGAGTACCCTCCTTCTTGAACCACTTTATTCGCCTAAAAACCAAACAAATCAATTAGGAATATCAGTTTAATTATCACCACAAAATGTAAAAAATCAGACATACCTAAATGGTTGCAATTTCCTAACCTAAAACCAGCATGGGCATGAGCTAGAAAACGTCCAGCAAGTGGCGGCATCGAGTGACGAAAAGCGAAAACATTGTCTGACGTGATACATATGTGCGGCTTTGAAGAAATCAGACGCTTTCTTTATCTTGACAGGAAAAATTGCACAACAGTCCGGATAAGGGCGCAGCGTAAATTCAACATTCTCGTCTTTGTCAACTCGCTAGTTCACGCCAAAGGTAGGACTCCGTGTTCTTTGTCAACAGTCCCTTCCTACCTGACCTTGAGAAGGTACATGATTTCAAATTCTCCATACTTCGCGACTACCGCAGTTATTTATTGCCCGTGCCACAGCGAAAATGAGCAATGGAGTATTAGTTCTCACATCAACTAGTTATTCTGAAATTGAAAACTAAACTGGATGATACAGGGTGTTTCAGAGATGAAAACAAAAAAATTCCACTGTGGGTAGATCTCTTCAAAATATTAAGAAAACCTGAATACCATTTTGCAGAGTTCATCCTAATGACTAAGATGCAGCCCTTCAAAGTTCACTTTTATTGTCGGATTTAAAAAATTTGTTACTCAAGAACGTTTTGATAAAATTGGCTCAAATTCAGCATAAGCTGGTTTGTCAAAATTATGCATCAACCTGCATCAACTAATTATAGGGCTATCTGTTTTGAAAAATTCTATATACATACTACGAAATCATTTATACAATAAGTAATTTTAATTTACACTTTACCCTTTCATTCTGTTCATATTCTTATTATTATGTTATACCTTTTTGAAATGTATTCTTTGTTGATATAGCAACCCAAAGTTTTGGGAAGAAGTAATTTTTCAAATAAAATTTCTATATATACAGTGTAATTTTTCATTCAGAACCTGAAAAATTGGCCTGGAAATTCTAGGAACCAAAAAGTATTACGACGGTCCGTGAGCCTTTGACGTGTTCCATAATCATGTACTGATTTCTCGAACTAATAGAACATTCTTATCTTATCTTTGTTGGCATGCGGATGAGCTCATTAAATAATGATTAGGGCACTCACTGTGGGTACGGTCCTTGCACCCTGGTTTCACACTGTAGGAGAATTTACTAGTCTTGATAGGTAGTAAGGCACTCTCATCAACAGTAACAATTCTAGAAACACAAGTTGTTACATGCAGACTGTTAGATTTTGTAGTAGGTACTGTAAGATCCTGGCCGAGAAAATAGTGCATAAACAATTTTATTAAACGAACCTTTAGTGTATCCGGAAGGCGAAATCGAAATGTAAAATGGATGTCGCATAGAAACGTGTGAACGCGATGGATGAAACTACGGCGCGATGTGACGAGAAAAAGTGTCTGCCCAGACCGGGACTCGAACCCGGGTCTTCCATTTGCCGGATGGATACTCTGACCCTTAAGCTATCGGGGGAGACAACAGTTCCTCCGCCACATGCCCATATGAGAGCCGCTACAGTACTCCCCCTCCAGAGACGTCGTTCGTCTCGTATGTACCCCTGCGTTCGCCGTACTCATGGATCATTGACCGTTGTTCAGTACCCCCCACCTAGGGCGACGGATAGGACGTGGGTGGACGTAGGACAGAGAGTGGCGGTGCTGTTTATTTATTCGTTGCTTGCTTTGTGCCTCTTTGCCTTCTGCATGTGCGTCGTTGCTTGCTTTGTACCTGTTTGTTTGAGTTGCATGTTGCGTGCATGTTGTTTTTGTTCGGGGTCACCATTTATGGCACGATGTGACGGTAAAAAAGTGTCTGCCCAGACCAGGACTCGAGCCCGGGTCTTCCATTTGCCGGATGGATACTCTGACCACCAAGCTATCGGGGGAAACAACAGTTCCTCCGCCACATACCCATATGAGAGCCGCCACAAAACCAAAGGACCAGACGTTATTCAAGCCTCGTGTGCGCGAGAACTCCGGTGAAAAATGCGAGACTAATTCAACAAGTATTAAATGCCCATGGAATACTTTATTGCGTATGTAGAGAAACAAGTGAAGTGGCACCAACGAAATGAGACTCGGGATGACATCTTTGAGTAATTTTTTAAATCACAACTGTAGAGCGCGACCAACGGAGGCTGTAAGAGGAGAGGGGACAATCTGGACAAAGATACTCAGCGAATCCAAAGCTGGGGGTGGTTACTAGATAGGTCGGTGATTGGCCGATGATTTAAGCTACAAGAGGGGACGCATCAAACGTCCCCGAATCACAATGCTAGGGAAACGACTCGAGAAGAAGGAAGCAGTAAGAAAAGAATAATGTCGAAGAAAAGCTGCTGAGAAATTTCCAATGTCCGTCGACTCAAGAAGTCCAGGAAAGGACTCTGGAGGTGAACGCCCTGAGCAATAAACCGAGGAATCGGCGATCTCCCAATCGGACTCCCAATCCAACAAAAATTACGGTACTGATACAAACGAGGATATGAATACAGAACTTGCATGTATAGCAGAGAACGGTTTTGTTCTTGGCCGATATAACTCGAAGTTATATCTGGGGGAAATCGTCATAGTCCAGAATGACACTGTGGAGGATTTCATATGGAGTCAAGTGCAACCGAACCTGTGCACATACAATAATTCGGAAGTTGTTGAAAACATCGGAAAACCTCGAAAGAATAATGATACAAGTAGAGAGGATATAGACCGGCTCTTGCACTTCCTCCTTCTCCTCTTCATAAGATACGCAGAGGAAAGTGGACTGACCTGAGCAGACACAAGCATGTGGGGGAGTTGAAAAATTTTGAATTCAAGATGGTGGCCCGTCAACTGGCCGCTGTCAACTGTCAGCTGTCAAAGATGTAGCAAGTATGGAACGATTTTTTGACTAACTGTCACCTGTCACTTGACAGCTGTCACCTGACACCTCTTGAAAAGGCTTTATCTATTAATCGAATTCCTAACTGATCTGCCGGATATCAGCTGTCATTTGTCACCTAGATAGTCAAGGTCCACTTCAAATGAATAACCAACCTCTGACCATGATATCATAGATATTTATTAAAGACGGATCCTCGAGCCATCCAAAATTTGTATGTGCCAAAAGCTTGCTCATTGCACTACCATAGAGATTTGTTGCGTTGAGATAGATTAGAATGATTTGGGTTCTGCCGGATTGGAGGAATTTTACAGGAATTGATTATTGGCCGTAGACTCACGCACATTACACCAACAAATACCTTCGCGGACTCCTTCCCTCACAGAATTCACCATGCCGATTTCTTGGAGAAGTTCCAGCTAAACCTTCATACAGGGTGTCTTTAAACTCGCGCCCTAGAGAAAATAAGGCAAAACTAGACGGCAGTCAGATGTGTCCGAGGAAAAAAATCCACGTCAAATGGTATTCGAGAAAAGACAAACCAAAGTTGAGTTAACCAATCAGAGATATTGAGTTGTGTGTTACCTTAATTTTGCTGTTAAGTTTCTAAGTTCCCTTCTATTTACAGTAAGCCAAACATTTATTGTTAAATGACAGGCAGCTGGTATTACTTTTGAAATTTAGCAACCGGTTGAATTTTGCAAGTTTACCTCGAACTGCAGTAAATGTTGTTACTGTTCAAAAATATCGATGAGAGGAAGACAATCCGACTTGAAGTGGATGTTCAAGTACTCCCCAACCGTCTCGCAGTTGAACGTCTGCCATATATATTCTGTGACCATGCTATATTGTAGGAGCTCGAACAAAATCATGAGCGCTAATGTCCACACCGTTCAAATCATCAAAAAAAAAACGCCTCTCTCGGTGATGAACGAAGATCCAATTTCTTGAATGAGTCGATAAATGAACATGGGAAAATAAACCACCAACTGCCTGATGAGGTTGAAGTTGGACTCGTTTGGGTAATGTTTACGAACCTCAAAACAATCATCATCGGCTAGGTTTTTAGCCAGTTTAGCCAGAGAACTGGATAGGAATTGACATGAATCAATAAATTGCATTTCAAGAGTGATTGATCTATTATCGATCCTATCTACCCTCAAATTACGTGAAAGCAAAATGTCTTTGTAACATGCAGCCAGAGATATATACACTTCTAGACAAAATTAGCGGGTCAAGAAATTTTTGCCTCAAGTTTGATGTTGATTTTTTTCTGAACCGTTTGTCTGATTTGGCTTTTTTTTTTCACATAGTAGGTTGATTCTTTGAGAATACAACCGTGATACAAATTGCCATTCATAATTCAGTTTTGACTTCATACTGGGTGACACAAAAATGCGGTGATTTTTAATCAAAACTTTTAGCCCCTAACTTTTTGTGTTGGCAACAACAGCAACTGACATTTGATGGTCCACTGTAGCCTTATGTTTACTCAACATTTTCTTTCTTAGTTTGCGTCATTATCTCTATTAATAAAGGAGATATGCATTATTTTAGAAGAACATGCTTTTTTTGAAAAGTCAAAAATTTTAAAATGGGTAAGGAACGGTTTCCAGAGAAACAGATACCAACAAGAGTAATTCCGATAATTCCAATTGTCAAAGAAGTTATTCACCAAGATGCCTAGACAGCTTTCAGCTGCAGAGGCAGCCCAGGTTGTTATTCTTATTCGGGAAGGCTATACGCAAAGAGAAGTGGCACGAGTTTTGGACACAAGCCAATCAGTGGTTCAAAGAGCCGCAGCACGACATAGAGCCTCTGGTCGTTTCACCAGAACACGAGGACAAGGTCGTAAACGGAAGACCACCGTCAGAGAGGACCGTTTGTTGGTGACGCAAGGCCTCAGGAAGCGTTTTGTGACGTCGCGTGCGCTAAAGAACGACCTCCAGTTGGCCACGGGAACACAAGTTACAACAAAAACTGTGCGGAGGAGGTTGAAGGAAGCGAACTTGTCCTTTAGACAACCAGCAACTGGGCCAATTCTCACGGCTGCACATAAGAGGAATCGCAGGACATTTTGTAACAACCACCAAGAGTGGGATGAAGGGATGTGGCGTTTGGTTCTCTTCAGCGATGAGTCCCGTTTCCACATTTCGACCAATGACCGTCGCGTTCGTGTTTTGCGGAGACCAGGCGAGCGGTACAAGCAGTGCAACTTCAAAGGAGTTGACAGATTTGGTGGAGGGTCCTTGATGGTATGGGGTGGAATAAGTTTTTATGGCCGTACAGAATTAGTGGTAGTACGTGATGGGTCACTAACGGCAGCAAGGTATAGAGACGATATCATTGCACCACATGTGCAGCCGTATGCCGAACAAATTGGTCCAGGATTTATTTTCATGCAGGACAATGCAAGACCCCACACTGCGCGTATCGTTCAAGCGGCCTTAAGATAAGCGAACATCGAGTGTCTGGACTGGCCAGCCAAAAGCCCGGATCTTAATCCAATAGAGCATCTCTGGGATCAGCTAGGTAGACGGATCAGGAGTGCACCTCAGCCGCCAGTGAATCTCGAGCAACTGTCGCAACTGCTTATTCAAGAATGGCATGACATTCCCCAGCAAGACATACAAAACCTAATCAGTAGTATGCCACGAAGAGTAGAAGCATGCAGGAGAGCAAGGGGAGGAAACACACGTTACTGAACTACGATTCGTTGATTACATTAATCAATTTAATTTATCATTATTAATTTGTTCATTATCCAATCGCTTACTGTTTTCTTTATTTTCAGAAGTAGATGGTCCCCCGTCTTACTTTTGTTAGAAACTTTATTTAGTGATTTTTCAATGCAAAAATGTTAACCGGTCAATAAAAACTAAGTTTTTGGTGAATAACTTCTTTGACAATTGGAATTATCGGAATTACTCTTGTTGGTATCTGTTTCTCTGGAAACCGTTCCTTACCCATTTTGAAATTTTTGACTTTTCAAAAAAAGCATGTTCTTCTAAAATATTGCATATCTCCTTTGTTAATAGAGATAATAACGCAAACTAAAAAAAAAAATTTGAGTAAACATAAGGCTACAGTGGACCATCAAATGTCAGTTGCTGTTGTTGCCAACACAAAAAGTTAGGGGCTAAAAGTTTCGATTAAAAATCACCGCATTTTTGTGTCACCCAGTATGAAGTCAAAACTGAATTATCAATGGCAATTTGTATCACGGTTGTATTCCCAAAGAATCAACCTACTATGTGAAAAAAAAATAGCCAAATCAGACAAACGGTTCAGAAAAAAATCAACATCAAACTTGAGGCAAAAATTTCTTGACCCGCTAATTTTGTCCAGAAGTGTATAAACTAAAAACTACTGGACAACGAAGTTGTCGGTATCGGAAAAATGGTTCAACTTTGGAGATCAATATCTCCCGATCGCCGATTGCGACTTCCATTTTGTTTGTTGCGTTAACTAGCCTGATTTTTTCGTAACTCATCTCATAATAGTGAATGTTGAGAAACTTTGTGTGAATTTTCTACAGGGTGATACGTGAAATGGTGCAAAATTGCAACGACTTCATCGTACCCCCATTTTTCAAAAATATATTTTTCCAATCTTCTATTACAAAAATCATGAAGTGTGGTGTCTTATCTCGAAACGGTTTTGGAATTACCCAGATTGGAAGTCGAACATTGGAGATATATATTTTTATGTTGAATGTTGCAGATTTACGAAACTCAAGCATTACACAAGCACAACAAGTGTAACGTCCAGGGGGACTCTACTTCACTCGGAAACTGAAGTTTTACATCGTTACCATGTTGAGAGGCTTAAACTTGTAAATAAGACATGTTTCACATCTGAAATTCTGATGAAATTCTGACGAAATTCAACGTACGAAAAACAGGAGGTGACAACCACTGGAAAAAGTGCCCCCTGCTTGGTCCCACACCAAATAATCGGGTTGTGTTGAGAGTGAAATTGTCTTGGACTGCTGTACCAGCAATCTTGCTCAATCCAACATCCATTCATCTAAAGTGACTTAATCTTGCGTGCCAACAAGGCAAATCTGTGACATTTAACATAAAAATTCATATCTTCAATGTTAGACTTCCAATCTGGGTGATTCCCAAACCGATTTGAGATAATATACCACACTTCATGATTTTTGTATTGGGAAACTTTTTTTTTTGGCAAATGGGGTAGGTACCGGGTGTTTATAAACGTCTGTGATCGCATCGCCTTTGGAATCCGCTCTCGATCACTACAATTGCGCCTGTTACTACGTTTTTCGGCCTGACCCAAGCCTGTCGCGATCACAGTCTCTCATAAACACCCCGTATGATGAAGTCGGTGCATTTTGCAGCATTTCACGTATCACCCTGTATAAATTTGAAATTAAGTTATTGACCATTCATATTGACAGGATAGGTTACGGAAACATAAGGCTGATTAACACAACAAACAAAATCGAAATCACATTCGGCAATCGGAAGTTATTGGTCTTCAAAATTGAACCATTTTAACCATTTTTAAGAAATGAGGACTGGAAGAATAAGTGATTTGGTGATACTGAGAGGAGAGAGTGGATGGTGGGAGGAGCAGGGAATGGTGAAAGATACAGGGATTTGTGTATAAAGGATATTGTGGACCTCTTTGCTCAAAATTTTGGTGACAATTTCATGTTGGTCGACGACAACGTCCGACCTCATCGGGCTAGAATTGTCAACAGATTTTTAGGGGATCACAATATTAAAAGAATAGATTGGCTACCCTTGTCTACAGATGAATCCTATCGAGCATGTATGGAGTAGGATAAAGTTGAAATTGAAAGAAAAGAAGGACAATCGGACAATTTGAATGACTTAGCGATTGCAGTTCAGGAAGAATGGAAGGCTATTCCTCAGAATTTTCTGCGAGCTTTAGTGGAGAGCATATCGAGATAAGTAATGGCTCGATCTGATCCAGGCAAGAGGGGGACCGACAAAATATTGATTATTTAAGCATCTTAAACTAAAAATCATCAACTGGAAGGAAAATGTTACTTACCTAGTACCTACCCTCAAACCTGGTGAGTTTTAGGTCCATCTTGCAAATGCTTGAAAAAAAAAACTGATAGCTAATTACGGGATGGTGCGCCCTCTAGTGCACCGACTTGAGCTAAAATCTCATCAACTTACTCGAAAATTCAAATTATGCCCGCATATGTACACTGACTAAGCTTTGGAAACACTTTTGAAAACTGTCAATTTTTGAAGTCAAATTGCACACGTAATTGAATGTGATATGACAAAAAAAAAGTGTTCTCTTTCACAGTTCAAAAGATGTCTTCTTCAAATTTTGGGTGCATGTCACCTTCTCAAATCCTTTCCATTCAGTCTTAATTTAACCTCCAAAATTGACAAGCTTGACAAGTGTTTCCAAACTTTCGATCGACACTGTACCTTCATATTCACCAAATTTCAGTTAAATTCGATGAACCGTTCGGGAGTTATAGAAACAGATGACTGACAGACAGACAGACAGAAGAATGTTTTCACCAAGATAATATTGTTCAGCGAACCTCAATCAAAAGAATTGATACCAAACAAGCCTAGGTTGTGGAATTGGTGGCAAATTCACAAAAAAGTACGCCCTATTCCAGCCCCAAAAGACACAACAGAGGGTGCGCTAGACAACAAATTGCTAAGAATCGTCTAATGAGCAAGCCTGCTAAGAGATATGCTCTCACATCGAGAGACTGTTGATTTTTCATGAAGGAGAAGAAATGAAAAGCATCATTCCCAGCAAAAAAATCGTATCTTGGCTATTTCACTTCTAATCCGGGAAATTCGAAAACCATTCCGAGGTAAGTCATCATTCTCCATTATTTTGTTATCGGTTGTTGACAAAAAAAATTTGAGCTCAAACGGGGGTTCATTAAAATTTCAACAATTATGAACTGGTTTATTTACCACCCTGTAGAAACTTAATGTGCAGCTTCTCAGGTAGTCTTTGAACATGGTGAATAGCCAAAAGATTAGGCAATCGACCAGTGAAAATCAAATCGAAATCGTTCGTGACAATCGAAAGTTATGTTGATTCGAATTTGGGGAAAAATTTATGTTGCGACACTTATTTTGTTGAGCACTTTAATTCAGCCTAATGTTTCTGTAAGCTATCCTGAAAGTGAATGTTAAGAAATCTTATGTAAAATTTCTACAGGGTGATACGTAGAATGCTGCAAAATTGCATCGACTTCGTCGTACCTCCATTTGTCAACAAGATTTCTTTTATGTATTCTAATACAAAAATCATGAAGTCCCGTATCTTATCTCGCAACGGTTCTGGAATTAGGTACCCAGATTGGAAGTCTAACATCAACATTAAGATATAAATTTTTATGTTAAATGTTACAGATTTATCTTATTGGCACGCGAGATTAAGTTTTTTTTGATTATTGGATGTTGACATTGAGCAAGATTGTTCCACAATAATTCAGGGTAATTTTACCCTTAACACAACTCAAATTTTGGGTGGTGTTGGTAAAATTCTAACTATTGGTGTATTGCTAAAAATAGAAATAATCCATTGTGTGGTGAAACAGGTAGGTACACTTCCGGTTATTGCATGAAAAGGTGCAAATAAATAACGGAGAACAAAGGTTTTATTGTAGTCCGTTTCTGCGAAAATGTGCAAGTTTTCCTAACAGCCGGCCTCCCAACTGGAATCCTCTGATGATGTTATAACCTGGAAATCCTAAAGCGCACGTGGAAGTGAGAATAGTCAGAGGAATGGAAAATGGAATGCCAGAGAGCAGGCAGGAGTACGACAGGAGCGTTGTTCGGTGTTGCCACGTGAACAAGAATGAAGAAATGGTAACATTCAACTCCGATACATAATTTTCAAAGTTTCAACTTTCACGTAGTACAGTGTGAGCTTTTTCTATCAGAAAAGCCAGAAGATCACAAGCCTCTAGTTTTGTGTAAAAATTGATTACTTAGAACCAATATTAGTATTGACAGTGGTTGCAATATGAACTATTTCTGGTGGCGGCGGCCATGCCAGATCTGACAACATTGAAATTGTCAGACCGACAGACCGTAGGCCATTTGCGAAGTACGAGTATGCATCGAATTCTTGTAACGTACGATATAATTTTTATGTTTGGCTTATGCTACTGGTTGATCTTCACATTTTTACATTTTTTTTGTCCATCTGGAGACTTTGTTGTAATATAGCCTGGAATTCCATATAAAAGTCGATTTTTCAAAAAAAAAGTGTCTCATCCTGATGGCTAAAATATAGCCGCGTGCTAAAGTACGTTCATCCTTGGTGGGAATCTAGCTGGCTGGAAGACTCGCCACGCGACAATCTTGGAAAGGAAAAATTCGGAAAATCATAGCCCACTAGAGTCACAGTAGGGTTGAACTTACCATACCCAAATGGTCAGTACCTACCTACCACGAAACCCGCCAAAGCCGAAGCACGTGATATATCGTACTCGAATGATGGACACGTATCATCGACGTCTTCAATCGCCTATGCCAACCAATTTTTCAAGTTTTTGACAAAATCAAAAGCGCTAATAACCAAAGACCGGATTCTAGACAAAATGCCTTTTTGTCTCTGTTTTAGGCATTTGCATAACATCTTGAAATGAATGTTAGTGTCGAAAAAACCATGCTTTAGACACCCCCTAGTTTTTGCTTGAATGCCTAAAACTGGTAAAAATTGGATTTACTATCCTAAAAAGGCTTTTCAACGGCCAAAATAAGGCCTTTCCAATTTTTTGGGTGAAAATAACTCACAATGTTAAGTAAAATCCATTGTTTGCTTTTTCCGTTCAAACTGTAAGGGTAAATTAATTTCAACACTCTTTAAAAAAAAAATGTTCTTCTCCTTATCGGCTTTTTCTTGCAATAGAAGTTTGCCCGTTTATTAATCAATCATACAGACTCAAGAACGTGCAAATTTCGGACAACACAACACCCAGACTTTTCACTGGGAATCGAACCCGGGACTTCCGCGTCGCAGGCAGCCACTCGACCCCCTGCGCCACGGGGCCGTCTCTTCAACCACTCAAGCTAGTATTTTATCGTAAGTTTCTAGCGGTGTCTCACTCTTACTCATTCGATTCATAGCCTTACTCTCTTGCATCACAGGACAGGTAGAATTGGTGGGTTTTGTTGTGGGAAGAAAGCGGCCAGGTATTGTATTCAACACCATTGTTGCCAACATTGTCGTTGTCTTCAAAGCTTTGTTACAAATGGGGTTTCTTAAAAAGTTTCTTGGTATTCTACCTGTACTCACATTGTTGCACCTTAGGGAAGGCTCCTATATAACTCAAACAAGGGTGTTCAATGGTCATTCTGTTGCTGTACCTCAGCCATCACAGTTGTTAATTCGTGTGCTCGGTCTGTTTCGTCAAGTGTCAACTTCTTCATCATATATTTTAGAATTTTGGTAAGTTCAATCCAAGTTTCAGTGAAATACAGGTCATTTCAATATAAATCTAAATATAAATGCATCACGAACAATTATCAAAACGCGTAAAAGTGGCCAGTAATCGTATTTCGTATTTTTATTAGTTTTCGTCACATTCGACAATGACAATCATTGATAAATGGAGGAAAAAATCAGGGCCTATTTTCGAATGTCAAGCTCTTGTTTCTACTTCTGACGCATTTATAATTATTGGAAAATGCGTTTAAAGTATGATACACGTGCATCAGTAGCCTATCAACCACTTGCGCGGCTAATATAACTCCGCTTGGCGTCGTACTCGTACCACGGTCAAAAAAATCCGCCGCACGTGTTCAAACGGTTTCCTAAGGCTGGATTCCCAGATGCGATTATTCGAACAGAAAATTCTATTTTATATTGTGTTAAATTTTGAATTCGAGGGCTCTGATTGGCCGATATGAGAACGATGACGTAAAATTTCGCAATTTCTGTCCGAATATTCGCATCTGGGAACCCATCTTTATATGGCACACTTGAAAATATCTAAGATGTGCCCTTTTTTCAATCAACACGATAAAGCTTTTGAGCACCAGGTACAAAAAGTTATCGCACCATAATTTTTTTTACGCGAATCGTTGAAAAAGCCATGTGCAATTTGTTATCGAAGTCGGGAATTTGAATCAGTACTTACCCACGTATGTTTTGTCCCTTGAATCAAAATAAGCACGTCTTTGAAAATAAAGAGAGATGGCCAGTCCGCTTGTCAAACTATTACGGTGAGTTTGAAAAAAGGCAGTGAAATTATCGAAAATGTCGTCGTCTTCCGACGAGGATGAGGGCCAAAACCATTTGTTTTCTGGCATTTCTGATTTGTAATATTGAAAATACTTTTTTACGTGATTTGATATACCAAAAATATAATGAAAAAAACACGGCGCATTCTCTATTTCCCCCCGCGCGCAGCTTACGCTCTCCCTGCCATTGGTCCATGCACTTGTTCAAAATCTAGTGATTTTTTGTTCCAACTGGTGATTTTTCACTCTCATAGCTAGTTACTTATTTTTCCGTCGTATGGCAACGCTGTCAAGAAGAGACATTTCTGACATAACCTACTATGCCTAGTAACCGAGTTAGCTGGGAAAAAACCATTTGGGGAGGGGGTTCCATTTCATCACCAACTTCTCTACCGCGCAGGCGCTGGAGAATTATTCCTAGAATATGTTCAAAGGTACTAACCTCTAGTGAACATGAACAAAAAACAATATTCCAAAATATTTTAACATTCCTGTCAGTAATTTTCTAGGAATTGCATTTTCACTGATGGGCCAACTGATGTGGGATGGGGCTCGTAGTTATACAATGCTATTATCGTTCAAATGTATGGCGCCGCAGGTATTTAGGCCGCCGTGCGCGGAGAGTACAATCCAGGTACAATCTACCTGGGACCCTGTTTCTACGAAGGATGTGATCCGTTCACATGTACAGAGTGATCCACCGCGATTTCCCCCCCCCCCTGTACGAATTTTTCCGTCGGAATAAATTGGTGGGAAAGAAATTTTTCTCAACCCCATTTTTCCCGTAGAATTCAAATTTAGACATCATTTTTTTTTGTATCTTATAGTATACAGGTGTTTCAAAAAACTTCCAATTTTTTTCGACAACTTTCATCTAAATATTGGAAATGATGCGGCTTTTTCTTCTGTCCAGATATGTGATTTAATATCTGAATAAGATTATATACAGGCTGTTCACTTTTACACTTCTCACCCCAGATTACTTCCCGCCAAATTTTTTTCAAGAAGAACGCCGGAACAGGTCGATTTTTATCTATGAGAATTGGACAACACGTGCTTTGGATGCCCCCCTTGAAATAAAAACCGACCTGTTTCGGCGTTTTTCCTGAAAAAAAATTGGCGCGGGAAAGGGGAATGAGAAATCTGGGGTGGGAAATGTAAAAATAAGCACCCTGTATATGATCTTATTCAAATATCAAACTATATATCTGGACTCAGAAGAAAAAGCCGCATCATATCCAATATTTAGATACAAGAGATGTCAAACAAATTTGAAAGTTTTTTGAAATACCTGGATACAGTAAGATATAAAAAAGTTTGGTGTTCAAATTTGAATTCTACGGTAAAAATGGTTGGAAAAAATTTATTCCCAGGGGAAAAATCTGAAAGGGGGGATGGGAATCTCGGTGGATCACCCTGGTACAGTTATTGGGTAACCAAAGGTTCTATCACGATGAGCGAAGCTATTTACTTGTGACGTCAGGTTACCTAGAAATCGCTTCTCTGATAGGGGATAGGCTGTGGCTAGGTAACGTGACGTCACAAAAGTAGCACTCTAGTCGTCGTGATCCCTTTCCAGAGCTATTATTAGCTGCACTGCGATTATCCGGTGACCACCCTCTAGAAATAAGACCCTTGCATCTACTACCTCTCCTCTTAGATATCTCAGCTGTATCTTGTCCCTTTCCAAATCACCAGGATAAAGCTTTTGAACACCAGTTATCTTGGAATAATTTATTCACGTGAATTTTTGAAAAAGCCCTGTGCGATTTGTTATCCAAGTGGGCAATTTGAATCAGTACCTACCCACGTGTGTTTATTATCACTTGAATCAAAATAAGCGCTTTTTGCAAAAAAGAGAAATTACCGGTTCGCATGCCGAACTATTACGGTAAGTTTAGAAAAAAGCACAAGTAGTATCCTATCACTGGCAAGTTGCAGTCGAACACCTCAACCTGTTCAGGAATTATGCATGATCATAAGAAATCAATTTCAACTACACATTCTGAAGAGCTGTATCTCACGGTGTCGAATTCTTTGGAACCGACTTCACCAGGCAATCACGACATGAATTAGGGTATCTTCTAGAGTTACTTCCTACATCATCAAATCGTGAAATGACTCTTCACTAGCGCTTTTTGAAAAGGATCATTTTTGCAATGCTACAATGTTGCTTTCAAACATTTCAGACGTTCAAAGGATGGCCCCATCAAAATTCAACTGGGACCAGCAGTGGGAGTCGTACGTGAACAAGCCCTGCCTTACCCCGGCGAATGAAGAGGCGGAGAAAGAGATAATCGCCAAGCTGCAGGCCGACGTGGAGGCACAGACCAAGGCGGATATATACGTCAAGAGGTTGGAGGCCGGCGCGGAGGCTGAGATGGTAAATATCTCCGTAATATTATTATGTTCCAGAGTCTAGACTATGCATTTTGTGCCTGAGGAAAATTGCAGGCGTATTCAGCAGGCAATTTGGAGTTATTGAAACGCCAAAATAACAGCGGTCTATATCAAAAGATCCTCTAATGAAGTATCCTTCAATTTGATGCGAAAAGTGAGCCATTGGAGAGCCATCACGCATCGAGTGTCCTTTATTTAGGGATTTTATACTTCCCGCCATAAAATCACGTCATCCGAGAACCCAAATCTCACAGTCAAACGGGTTTTCTTCTCGCACGCCATATTCATCACAAGACTTTCAACAGAATAGTTGGTAATCTCCATCATAGTTATATACCCAGCGCTTGCGCCAAATTTCAACATGCGCGCATGCTCGTACGGCGTCAGATGAAAAATTTGGGAACATTGCTAGGAAATGGCGTAAAAACCGCCACAAAGTTAAAGAGGGGTGCCCTCGCTCTATGTATAAGGAGATATTCGGGCAGTTGGAAGAACAATACGGATAGACCATTCCAATTTTACCTGATCCATTAGCAGGCATTAGGTTTGGGCGGTGGCTACCATATACGAGTATTTCTCGTTGGCGCGCATTCGGACGGCTGTGAAATTGTCAACTTGACAGTGATTTAGTCCACAACATTCGAGAGTATTCGAGATCATTCCACAACATTCTAGAATGTTCAGGTTTGTTCTGGAATGTTCGGGAATAGTCTGGAACGTTCGGGAACATTCCAGATCATTGTGGAACATCCCACCTCCATTAAAAAAGTTCCCGATTTTACTTGAAGGATGTGCTTTCCAAGATATAAGGATTGGAAGTTTTGCTCTCTGGAAATTTTTAGGACAGTCCAGAACATTCGCCCAAAGCATTCGAGAGTATTCGAGATCATTCCACAACATTCCAGAATGTTACGGCACGTTCTGGAATGTTTTGGAATAGTGTGGAATGCTCGGGACATCCAGGAACATTCCAGATAATTGTGGAACATTGCAGAACACTTTCGAATGTTGTGGAATGTTCTGGAACATTGTGGACCATTTGAAACCTTTTTGGTATTGGTGGGGCTACCCATTGGTAGGAGTATAATTATACGAGGGTATATGAAGCAAGATCCGTCGTAGGTTCGATCGAACGCCAGTTTCTGATCAGTGATATTTGGTTATCTAATTTCCTCACTCATTTCATAATCAATTCCTGGAATTATCTCGATTACTCTCGAATGTTCTGGACTGTTGGAAATTTCTAGGGGAGCGAAACTTCCAGCCCTTATATGTTCAAAGGCACACTCTTCAGGTCAAAAACATGATGGAAACTGGAATGTTCCCCAATGATCTGAGATGTTCCATGATGTTCCTGAACGTTTCAAACTATTTCCGAACATTCCAGAGTATAACGGAACATTGAAGAATGTTGTGGAATGATCGCGAGTTCTTCATTTGAATCATCCATTCGAATTTCAATTATTCGATCTAGAATGTTCCAGGATGCTCCCGGACGTTTCAGAGTATTCCCAAAAATTCCAGATCATACCGGCACATTCTGGATTGTTGTGGAATGATCGCAAGTGTTCCGCAATGATCTAGAAGGTTCCGGGATGTTTCCAAACGTTCTAGACTATTTCCGAACATTCCAGAACATACCGGAACATTTTGGAATATTGCGGAATGATCTCGAATGTTCCACAATAATCTGGAATGTTCTTGGATGTTTCCGTAGGTTCCAGACTGAATGTTAATGTTGTGCGATGATCTCGAATGTTTCACAATGATCTGGAATGTTCCGGGATGTTTCCGAACGGTTCAGACTGTTCCTGAACATTTCATAATATATCGGAACATTCCGTGCACAAGCTTCTGTTCACGAAATGACCCCTATTACAAATCGAAAACAAAAACGTATCCACAATTCCTGAATGTTCCTGTAAGTTCTGGAATGTTCGGGAATAGTCCTGAACGTTTGGGAACATTCCCGATCATTGTGGAACATCTTCCTCCATGAAGAAGGTTCCCGGTTTATGCGTGATCTCGCATGATGCAATTACCTGAATCTTGTATCCGGACAGAATCTGTCGTATTTCGTCGTTTTTATCATTCCTAGTATCCATATGGAGGATAGGAATTGAGTATTTTCAATACTAATAACTTATATCCAGCAGAAGAAGCGGGAACAGAACGGGAAGATGTACAGTGCGGAAAAGGATATACTGCAGTCGCGCATTTTGGACCTTTCGATCGATCTCTTACCGCCGGACGATGGCGAAAGCGAACTTCTGAACGTCGATCCCATCGAACGTTTTTTGATGATGTGTGACGGGCCAAAACTTCATAAGCTAGTGGAGGAACTACAGCAAAAGCAAGAGCAGCGGCAGCAACAGCAACAGCAACGACTGCAACAACTGCTACAGCTGCAACAACAGCAACAACAGCAACAACTGCAACAACTGCAACAACAGCAACAACTGCAACAACAGCAGCAGCTACATCTAGAGCAGTGGCCACAGCAACAGCCTAAGCAGCAACTGTTTACACAGCAGCAACTGCAGCTGCTACACTGGCAACTGCTGTGGTATCAGCAAAATTTCGGTCTGACGGTGAGTTAATTTTCTCTGATCTAGTCGTTTTTAGGTTTTTTTACTCAAATTCACTTGTATCGAGTTCGTGTTCAGGACTCGCAAAAGCGTCGGTACGTACCTACCTACCTAATTATTTGTGGATCGCAATGAAAAAAGCATCCAATTCTTTCAAGTGCGATTGACGCTCTCAGCCATGGAAGTTTTGAATACAAAAAGTGCTTCTATCAGCGGGCCATTTTGAATCACAAAATTGATTCTCCTGATTTCTTAATCAAGGTTTGAAAAAAGAAGATGAAGAGGTTATTTGCTGATTTGTTGTTCTTAATCTTCACCTTCATCTTCAGGACGGATTCTTATAAAATGCGAACGTCCCCAAAATTTTGATTGTTCACCCCATTGTTGACTGTCTAGTTTTAAGGGTCAACCAAAACAAATCTTGAAACAATTCAAATTTCACACTGACCCATAATTTGTTGGCTAATATTCGCACATGAGAATCCGCCCCTATTCTATCTGTGTTTCTACTCTTATTCTGTGGATTTTTCCGTGGTTTGAAAGAGCTGAATGAAGTCCTCAAACCGTCTTTAAAAGTTCAACGGTTTTCCATAAACTCTGCCGCTGTGCACTTAGTGTAACATACAGGTTGTCTTAACGAAAATACAGGGTATCTCAGCAGAAAGACTACTGTCGGATTTCCTTCAATAAAGAAAATATTGATGAAAAACGCCTAGCCAAATCGGTTTTTATCCAAGAATCCGAGTTGGAACTTTCCATTGAGACGCCCTGTATAGTAGTCGTGGTATAATCGCCTAGTATCTCCATTTCTGGTTAATTTTTACCTAAAAGTAAGTGCCATAGCAACGATTGTTGTAACATTAATATCTGTAGCATTCAACGCCTTATTAAACTCAGGACAGTGTCGCGCCAGGCAGTCGGGACAATACCTGTAACATTGATTGGTATCAAGGAAAGTTCAAAACCCTTCAGTTTCTGACACAAGTTGAAGAATTGTTGTTGGGCTTCAACTACTTCAGAACTCGGGCACGGGCCCTGTCCTCCTGGACAGTATTGACTTACTCACTCAACATTGCATTACCTGCTTATCGTTGCATCACCGGCATATGGACACCTTAAATTCTTTCTTCACGTTAACTAGTCAAGTCAAGTCACCTATTTTCACTCTAGACAAGTTTCTGGTTCTGGCTGGCATATGAATAAAGAAAAGAGACAAGTCAATGGACATAATTAAATTTTGGTTATCAAGTATTTATTCAACTCGATTGCACAACTTAAATTGTAGTATTGATCCGTTGTACCTATTATCAAATAGTAATATCGTGAGTGCTAAAATTTTCACGATAAGTTTGGCCAAGCGATCGCGAGTGCTGATTGTAACCATGAATGCCCGATTCCATAGGAATCATACAGATCAGGTCAGACAGGTCATACGGGGACCATACAGGAATGGTAGCATTCCCATTGGATAATGCATGGTGACACTCAAGAATAATTCAGTTAATCCATAAAGGTTTCTAACAAAAGCACTGGTTTTCTGCGTCGAATTTTTGTTTGATATTTGTGTTTGATAATTTTGCAGAACAACTGCGTGGACTGCCTTGGCATTGGTGGATGTCCCAACTTGGCGGGCACGCTCACGCCGCCGAAGAAGCGCCGGAGGAAGAACCCGAAGAACTAATTATTATTATTATTGATAAGTAATCGACTCGACCGTGATAAATGTACAGAATTTAAACTGCGATATTTTTAAAAATCATCTATAATTATTATAACACCAACTCATGATCAAGGAAAGCGAAATCGGCAGTGTATAGCATCTATGATTTTTGATTTGTAATGCAATGTTATATCCAAAGATGTATACCTACTTACCATGTAATAAAATGTTTATTATTGTTATGAATACTTACCTTTTCTGCGGAGGAATTATGTACGGGATGTATATTCGATGCGTATGGCGCATATGACAATCGTCGGATATTATAAACCCCTCGTGTATCGGCCATGGGCCAGATTGACGAATAAAGACGAGCCTCGGTTTAGCGAAATAGTAGTTGGTTCCATCAGAAATCTCAAACTAGTCAGAGCCAATGAGAAGCGCCCAAATCAGTTTGCAAACTGTCTCGATTTCTCGATTCTTATTGGCTCTGACTAGTTCAAAACCTCTTGATGAAACAAACCTAGTGATGGTGGCCCTACATTGAACATCAAATGCTGCAGCTTTCTTTGCAGCAGAATTCTGATTGGATGGGCAAAATTCAAAAAGTTTTTTGCCGCCATGCTGCTCAAGAAGTTCACGTCTAGCCAACTTTTTTTGCAGCAAAAGCAAACTGACGTCTATCATTGATGTCAATGCTGTCATTGTGAATGTGAATAATTGGGGAATTAACTGTTGTGTATACCTGAACTTATTGAACGTTATACGTCGTTTCTTCATGCATCTAATTGTGCGTGCAGCTTTGTCACATGCTGCTGCGGCAACATTTGAATGACCAACATGTGACCAATGAGAGCTCAGCAGCTAAAAAAGCTACAGCATTCGATGCTCGATGCTCGATGCTGCCGAGGGTAAGGTGACCAGACGTTCCGATTTGATCGGAACTGTACCGTTTTCGGGAGACACTTTCCGATTCGACTTTCTGTTCCGTAAATGTTCCGATTTGAGTAGCTGTTCCGTAAATGCTCCGATTTCCGATTTAAGCAACAAATATTTCAATTTTTTCCCACCTCTTCTATATTTTCGTTGAATTTTGTTGAAATTCATGTAGATTGTAGTTTATTTACAAGATTGGATTTATTTCG
Source organism: Anaspis maculata (assembly GCA_949128115.1). Taxonomy (NCBI): domain Eukaryota; kingdom Metazoa; phylum Arthropoda; class Insecta; order Coleoptera; family Scraptiidae; genus Anaspis; species Anaspis maculata. The sequence goes on along the minus strand of OX421964.1, from coordinate 77,479,082 downwards.
ATTGGCACCCACGCTATGCAAGTGGGTCTCGACCGAGGTCTCGACTGTCTGCAGACTGTACCGTATGATCACAAAATTTCTTACTCAAGCAGGGAGGCTGTGACCTGGCCAAAATCGCCTCGTTTGCCTGCCAATGACCAGGACCACAGCACCACAGCCTTCCTTGTGTAAGAAAGTTTTTGATCATACGGTACATGACTTCAAAAAAGCATAATTTTATTAACAACATTATTCCATTATTATTGGTATTATTGTGAACACTGTTGGTCGAGAAGATGTCAAATAAGGGACAGCACTTACCCGCCCTCCTGCTGTTATTTTGTAGAAAAGTGATCAGAAAAACTAAGTTTCAGACTCGGTTTCAGAAAATATTCCAAAATATCGGTCTATTCAACAATGAACAGACGCGAAAAAATGAGGAATAGCTGGTAGGTTCTGAATCAGCAAGTAAAAAGTACGGCCCTTTAAAAAAAAAAGAATGAAAAAAAAAGTCTCCCTATGTTCCGATTTCTTCACTGAGAAATCTGGTCACCTTAATGTAGGGCCACCTTGAGACGACCGCGAAATCTTGTTTTGATGAGAAGAAGCTGCCCTAGAACGTTGTCGGTATATTTTCGGGACACCTGTATAGCAAAAATTATCCTGAACTTAGAAAATAAATTCTTAATATATAGCGTTTGGTTCAATATGCGATTTACTCATAGGGAAAAATTCGCCGAATTCCCACCACTTCCGCGGTGGTCCAGCCGGGTACCATGCGTTCGACGGAAACTGCGTTGGGCGGAATCTACGTTCGACGGAAACTGCGTTGGGCGGAATCTACGTTCGACGGAAACTGCGTTGGGCGGAATCTACACTCGGCGGAATGCTAGGAGCCCTCAAAATGTGGGGTTTTCAGATTATGCAACACAGTATACACAAAATTATTTGTGGAAAGTTTAAATTACTTGGGCCCAGTTGCTCAGTTCGAGTTTAACTTTAAACTTGGTTTGGTTGTCATAGATTTGATTGTTGCAACAATTATTTCCACAGTAACCAAACCAAGTTTAAAGTAAAAGCTAGTCCGCACGGGCGATATACCGCTGGATCGATTTCCTGTCAAAAATGTCCAACTTTCAGCGGATATTCGCTAAAAGTTGAATCCCCGCCAACTTTTAGCGATTGACCGCTGTTTTCAAAGTGTCAGCATTGACACAGCATGAAAATGTGACGTTAGGTTTTGCTAGGAAGGAGCTTATCTCAAGACGAAATGGAAAAACTTGATCACCGATGGGTGTACCAGTCCAAGGGAGAGAGGAAAAATCGTGACTACTGGACGGTGGACACGTATCAGCTTGATTTCAGAGTTATGAATCCATCTGCAGTCTGCATGAGCTTGAGTTGCACCAGAGCAAGGTCGGAGGCAAGATTATCAAGAAAAAAAGAAAACGTGCACGGTTTTGAGTACCATCAAAATACATGTACCTAGGTTTCACGCCACAATTTTTCTTTTATATATTTGTGCCCGAGTTTGTGTCTTTCCCGCAATGGAAGTTTGAAGTTCCACAGTGGAGGCCTTTTCTAAACCTCTTCAATTAGTTGCAAGGCTGAGAGCGGGGTTTACTGTCCACACCGTGTCGTCACTCGTCATCGTCGTAGGTGTGACTGTGATTCTCATGGGCTCGGGCTGCTCATTTCTGTAGTTGATCATTTCAAAATGCTCACATAAATCATTGAAAGACACCCGTCGCCAGCATGTATCTATTGCAAAAAATAGTTTCCTACTCAAAAGAAGACCACGTATTTATGAGAATTTTGCTTTTTTATGTATCACAATAACATTAGGTAGGTATTAACATCGTCTTTGATTTGAAGAACACCCGTTTTTTGAAGAATATCCGGACACTACATCATGCAATTCGCGTGACAAACGACTGACAACCGGATCTGACACTTTAAACAACAGACGTGACACTAATTATTCGCTGATTTTCGCCGCTCATGCGGACGATGATTTCAGCGGCAAAAAAAATAGCGGTATATCGCCAAAAACCAGCGGTATACCGCCCGTGCGGACTAAGCTTTAAGCTTAGTCCGCACGGGCGGTATACCGCTGGTTTTTGGCGATATACCGCTATTTTTTTTTGCCGCTGAAATCATCGTCCGCATGAGCGGCGAAAATCAGCGAATAATTAGTGTCACGTCTGTTGTTTAAAGTGTCAGATCCGGTTGTCAGTCGTTTGTCACGCGAATTGCATGATGTAGTGTCTGGGTATTCTTCAAATCAAAGACGATGTTAATACCTACCTAATGTTATTGTGATAAATAAAAAAGCAAAATTCTCATAAATACGTGGTCTTCTTTTGAGTAGGAAACTATTTTTTGCAATACAAGCTGGCGACGGGTGTCTTCCAATGATTTATGTGAGCATTTTGAAATAATCAACTACAGAAATGAGCTTTAAAGCTAGTCCGCACGGGCGATATACCGCTGGATCGATTTCCTGTCAAAAATGTCCAACTTTCAGCGAATATTCGCAAAAAGTTGAATCCCCGCCAACTTTTAGCGATTGACCGCTGTTTTCAAAGTGTCAGCATTGACACAGCATGAAAATGTGACGTTAGGTTTTGCTAGGAAGGAGCCCGGTGCTTATCTCAAGACGAAATGGAAAAACTTGATCACCGATGGGTGTACCAGTCCAAGGGAGAGAGGAAAAATCGTGACTACTGGACGGTGGACACGTATCAGCTTGATTTCAGAGTTATGAATCCATCTGCAGTCTGCATGAGCTTGAGTTGCACCAGAGCCAGGTCGGAGGCAAGATTATCAAGAAAAAAAGAAAACGTGCACGGTTTTGAGTACCATCAAAATACATGTACCTAGGTTTCACGCCACAATTTTTCTTTTATATATTTGTGCCCGAGTTTGTGTCTTTCCCGCAATGGAAGTTTGAAGTTCCACAGTGGAGGCCTTTTCTAAACCTCTTCAATTAGTTGCAAGGCTGAGAGCGGGGTTCACTGTCCACACCGTGTCGTCACTCGTCATCGTCGTAGGTGTGACTGTGATTCTCATGGGCTCGGGCTGCTCATTTCTGTAGTTGATTATTTCAAAATGCTCACATAAATCATTGGAAGACACCCGTCGCCAGCTTGTATTGCAAAAAATAGTTTCCTACTCAAAAGAAGACCACGTATTTATGAGAATTTTGCTTTTTTATTTATCACAATAACATTAGGTAGGTATTAACATCGTCTTTGATTTGAAGAACACCCGTCTTTTGAAGAATACCCAGACACTACATCATGCAATTCGCATGACAAACGACTGACAACCGGATCTGACACTTTAAACAACAGACCACTAATTATTCGCTGATTTTCGCCGCTCATGCGGACGATGATTTCAGCGGCAAAAAAAATAGCGGTATATCGCCAAAAACCAGCGGTATACCGCCCGTGCGGACTAAGCTTAAAACTCGGACTGAGCAACTGGGCCCAAATAAAAAGGCCATAGTAGGTATCTCAAATAATTTTCTTGGCAAACTTTTTACAGCTATTTGGACCGATTTTGCTCCAATTTCATCACATACCTGCCTACGACGTAATAATAAAATGAGCTAAAATTTAATAGGTAGGTACCTATTTATAATAGGTAGGTAACTTATTTATGGAAGTCAAATAGTAAGTTTGGAAATTTTTAGTATGTTGTTCAGGACACTTTTTTGAGCCTGTACGCAAAAATCCAACTCCTTTCCATTTTTTCCGAGGTTTGATCAATTTTTCATTTAAAATTCCTGGGCTATTTGCCTAGATCATCCGAACAACCACCGCACAGTGGTCTACAATGCAAGCGTAGCGCGAATTAATTATAAGCGTTAGCTAATGAATTCCAATCGAATATTTTGTTATTCTAATGGTAATATTAGGTATTCTGAAATATTATTTTATCATTTTTATTGGTTTGTATTGCATATTTTGCAAAAATACTAAAGGGTGAGCCAAAAAGTATATGTCGCATTTTTAAATGCAATTTTTTTAAACGGGAAAAGCTAGATATTTAGTTTTTTTTTTGTCTAAAAGACCAACACAAAGTATTTTTGTGTTCGAGTGCTATTTTCACTTTTACAGGGTAAGCCAAAATTTTTTTGGCTGTAAAAAATTTTTTTTTTCTATAATACCTACCTACAAATCACGAGTAAACGTAAAAATTTCGCTTTTCGCTAAAGACATGTTAGTTGATAATAACTGCACACACACTCAGTTTCTTTGCTTCTAGCAGCAGCATTCATCAATCGTTTATTATTGCTTGAAAGAAAATAAGGTGCGTGCTTCGTACTTGAATCTAAATTGTTGGAATTGCATGAAAACAACAAAACTCTTCAAAATTAATAAAGCAATAGTTGTTCCATAGTTGTGATTGTGAATATCTAAGTATATCACAATACTTATAATGACAGATAACAGTTCGCTTTTATGGCAAAAGCCTTTTTTTTATTAAAAATTAACTAAAATTTCAATTAATAACTATATTAATAAAATATATTCAATATAATAATATATTTGTATTTATATACATTTATATAATAATAAATAATAAATAACCAGATAGGTAAAAAAAAAAAAAAAATTAATTTGAAATATATTATACCTATATATATATAGGTCGTTAGATACATATATATATATATATATATATATATATATATGTAGGTTGGTCAGTCCGGGGACTCAAGATAGATCGGTCTGTTTGGGGACTTTCTTTTTTTTTGTTCCTTTTCTGGCTTTTCGGTTTTTTCCTCTTTAGAGGAAATTGTTACCTTATTACGTATATGACAATAGTGTTTTTTTGTTAAAAAGTAAACTTGGTGATGGAACGGTCTTTTCGGTGGCGTGACTGGTTCAAAACCCGGCTAAAATGCGGGTTCGAGCTCAATGTTGAAACTAGATGTAGAATACATTAACAAGACACTCTAAATACAGAAATCAACCTAAACGATGATAAATTGAATGCTGTTTTATACTCGTAATGTAGATCGATAAAAAAAAATGAAACTGTACAACCTACAAAATGTATAACTGGTTGCATCACTAAGACCTCAAAATGACCGATCTGAAAAATTTCACAAAAATTTTTTTTCCAAAGTTTGGGAACTACCTAAAATGATCTATCGTTTAATTTAGCTTGATTTAATTGTCGGGTGCAATCTTTTCTTGGAAAATCAACTCGGTACTGCAGGCCGAAATGTGACACGCCGCTGGAGCGCCAAGCTGCCTACGGCTCATCCGGCCTTGGAGATTTTTTAAAAACGAATGGTCCAGACGTTTCCCCGTTACAATTGAACAACAAGTTGACGTGAAGAAAATTTTACTCGGACGCACCGTTGAAGAGATATGGGCGTTTTTTAAAAAATGATACATTCAAAATTTTGAAATTTTCTCGAAAAACTTTAACGGTGGACCGTTCGGGGCCCGAGATGGACATTTCAGTCGACGTTTTCCATTTTCTCGTTTTTCATCGCTTTTTCTCGGCCGACTTTACGAAAAAAACCAAGTGTGCTTTTACGAAGCCGAAAATGGTTTCGGAGGCGATTTGGGACGGAAATTTTCCGGGTTTTCGCCGAAATCGAAGCAGACGGACGAGAGGGGCACAATAGCTACTTTCGTGCCGAATTATTCACGGACAAGCGTCTGCAATGTCAAAAAAGCCATTCCGACCGGTCTTGATCGGCTATCGTGGATCTGACCTTGGAAATTTTTGGAAATTCATCTTAGGAAACGATTCCCTGCGTCATTTGGGACGTTTTTTGTGGCTAACAAAATTTAGATTGGAAATCGGGTTACACGGCTACCACGGTTTTTTTGCGAAAAACGGGCGGCAAATGCGTTAATGCAAATATCTCGACACATGGACCACGAAAAATTGCAATTCGAACACTCCCGTCTTCCATTTTCGACAGCGCCACGGAACCATTGAGTTTTGTCGATGAAAATGACTTTTCTTGGAAAATCAACTCGGTACTGCAGGCCGAAATGTAACACGCCGCTGGAGCGCCAAGCTGCCTGCGGCTCATCCGGCCTTGGAGATTTTTGAAAAACGAATGGTTCAGACGTTTCCCCGTTACAATTGAACAACAAGTTGACGTGAAGAAAATTTTACTCGGACGCACCGTTGAAGAGATATGGGCGTTTTTTAAAAATGATACATTCAAAATTTTGAAATTTTCTCGAAAAACTTTAACGGTAGACCGTTTGGGGCCCGAGATGGACATTTCAGTCGACGTTTTCCATTTTCTCGTTTTTCATCGGTTTTTCTCGGCCGACTTTACGAAAAAAACCAAGTATTCTTTAACGAAGCCGAAAGTGGTTTCGGAGCGGATACGGGACTGAAATTTTCCGGGTTTTCGCCGAATTCGAAGCAGACGGCCGAGAGGGGCACAATTGCTGGTTTCTGATACAATTGAACAACCAAGCGATGCAAAGAAATAAATGGCCGAATTTCAAGAAAATAGTCCTCCGGCGTGAGCTAGAAACCGCACACTCTTTTATGTCCTTAAATCATTGACACATTTTGATTTTGATTATTGAAATTCATCAGTTACTAAACCTGATCGCATATTTGAGGAAAATGACTTTTTTTTCTGCCCAAAATAAAAAAAACTTATATTTGTCGAGACCTCGAAATGACCGATCAGAGAAATTTTCCAAAGTTTGGGGACTATACCTAAAATGATCTCTCGTTCAATTTAGCTTGATTTAATTGCCGGGTGCAATCGATTTAGAGTAAGTGGCATTGTAAAAAACGATTTTCGATTAAAAGTGCAAATTGCAAGAAAAAAATGACCGAATTTCAAGAAAATAGTCCTCCGGCATCAGTTAGAGGCAACATTAATTTATGTCTCCAAATGATTGACACATTTTGATTTTGATTGATGAAATTGATCTGTTACTAAAACTGATCGCATCATTGACAAAATAACATTTTCTTTTTTCTCCAAAATAAAAAAAAATATATTTGTCGTGACCTCGAAATGACCGATCAAAGAAATTTTCCAAAGTTTGGGGACTATACCTAAAACGATCTCTCGTTTAATTTAGCTTGATTTCATTGCCAGATGCAATCAATTTAGAGTAAGTGACATCGCAAAAAACGATTTTCGATTAAAAGTGAAAATGCAAAGAAATAAAAGACCGAATTTCATGAAAATAGTCCTCCGGCATCAGCGAGGGCATCAGTTAGAGGCAACATTAATTTATGTCTCCAAATGATTGACTCATTTTGAGTTTGATTGATGAAATTGATCTGTTGCTAAACCTGATCGCATCTTTGAGCAAAATAACGTATATATATAAAGTGTGTGTATATATATATATATATAAGTGTATAAAATTAATAATCAGATTAAACAATGCTTGAATTTTTTTTCCTAATAAGTTTTTAGACATATTCGAAACTCATAAATTCAGTTTTATATAGATCAATAAATTTACTTTTTTGTTAACTTAAATATATACCTTATTCCTATTGATATTGTATATATACATGGATAGCTACTTTTGAGGAGGAATACTAATATGTAAAGGTACTTTTAGGGAGTTAGAATGACTTTTGGGGAGCTCCCCTAATTTCCATCCCACAGAAAGTGACTTTTGGGGAGAAAGCTTATTTTCTCGTAATGTGGCGCCCTCACCCTAACTGCGAGAGATAAACGAATGAAGTGTTACTTTTGGGGAGCTCCTCGAAAGTCCTGAATATTTTTGGGGAGCTCCCTGAAAGTTTTAAATACTTTTGAGGAGTTTATTACTGTTTAGCAACAAATTTTCAATGCTTCTAAGAATTGCCCGGTGAAAGCTGCGTCAAATATCGTATTTTACATTTATTTCAAGCTCTTCACATATATAACATATTGAGGAACGAACGACCCGTGATTTTTCACCGAAATTGTGTCTGCGTGAAAAATTGGACTCAAAAAGTAATAGGTTAGGTACCTACCTTTTTCAAATTTTGTCATGAAAACAAACTACTTACAGTGTTTTAATTAGATAGGTACATAATAATAATAATAATAATAATAATAATATATTTTATTGTTCTTTCAACATTAAATTGTTACGAACAATGAAAGAGGGATATAAGTGATATTCTACAGTAACAACTTAAAAATAAAAGATGATTAAATATAAAAATAAAATAAACTAGAGATACTTATTTAATAACAATATATTTACAATTTGCATACCTTAGAATATTTCCCCTTTACTTCCCCTTACTTATCTGCCCAGATTAGATAGGTACATATCGAGGTACATACGTACTTATCCCGTGAAATCGGCATTTCTGATGGTCTTACGAAGGGGGCCTAAAAAAACCGGCCGATAAATAGGTACCTATACCTATACCTATGTTTCAGATATCTGGAACGAAACTTTCGGGAAGCTAGATATTCCCGAAAATCTCTTTCTATACCTCTTTCCACCTACTTTTGCGATTTTTCCAATTAATTGTAAATTTTCACGGGTAAATCGATAAGCATGTTGTGTTGACACATGACAAAAGAGCCGTCCGTAATGAAGGCTTTGACTCCGAAAAACCTTATCAGCTAAAAACTATAGATACCATTTTGCCAGGAAAAGATCGCTTTGTAGATATAATGACAAATGACTTTGGCCGCCGGTGGCCGCTATAACTTCAACAGAAAATCAGGGGCGGAAATTCTATTGACGAATTTTTCAACACATGCATATCATAGTGAGAGTACGTAGGTACCTACTATATTTGTGTTAGGTGAAGGATGGGTGAAGCCGACCACTTCTTAGTTACATGATGCAACCACGCACCCGTCTCATTTCGCGGAAAACATAATATCACCCCAGGCAGCAAGGAAACGTTGGATAAATATTTAACAGTAATATTTATAAATATAAAAACGACAGATTTTTTAATCTGGAGTGAATTTATAAAGTAAATATTTATAAATATTCAGATGAGACATTTTTCAACATGGAAATATAAATATTAGCAAATATATATCCGCAATATTTGTAAATATTTATATTTTCATGTTAAAAATTGTCTGGCCTAAATATTCAATAATAGAAATAAATATTTATAAATATTCAGATGAGACATTTTTTAACATGAAGATATAAATATTTACAAATATTGCAGATACATATTGGCTAATATTTATATTTTTATGTTAAAAAATGTCTGGCCTGAATATTTTTAAATATTTATTCTATAAATTTACTCCAGATTGAAAAATGTGTTTTTAATATATTAACAAATATTACTATGATACGTTAACTATATATTTAGAAACAAATATTCTTGGATATCAGTTGAAATATATTTCATATATATTTGAATAATATACATACATATGTATCTTGACATTCAGTAATGTAGTAAAACAAATATTTATAAATATTTGCAGACATACATTGTATGAGTATCTTAAGTTAATATTTACACTGGTGTGATTATAAATATTACAAGTGAATATTTATTTATATTTTCTGAAAAGATTGAACAATATCTATAAGGATATATTGAATAAGAATTAGATCGCTGACTTCTTCGGCATCATCTTGCTCCACGTTATCACTCTCAAACCTTTTCGGTTTCCGCTTCTTTCTCACTTCCGAACGTTCCCCTTCAGAAGATGACGATATTTCAAAATTTGAGGTATATTGTCCGTTGCGGGTGTACTCCTTTGCCTTTTTCAATGTTTTCAAATTCCCTTTTTTTAGAACTGCCTGGGTCCATTCATAATTTGGCTCAGGCAAATCTTTGCATTTGAAAATAAACTGTCCAATTCTCGATTCAGTAAGACCCTTGGGGTACTTATAGCTCGTTTTTTCCTTATTCGCCCATGAGGAGGGCACGTAGTCGATCGTGTCCTCTTCCTTGTCGTCCTTCCATATAATAACGTCCCACGACGTTGCGGACATCGCCCTGGTCGTGTCACCCTAAAAAACAAGAAACCACAATAATGAGCGGCAATATTAACGATGAAACGGAGATGTGACCACATACCTGTTCATACAATGACCAAACGTCCAAACGAAGATTTTAAGCGCGAAATGCTGTGGCACGTTTGCTCTATGGTTATAATAAAATAACCACAAACATGGCGGCATGACGCACGGGCAAGCACGACAGGGAGGCGCACAGTCACCGGTGTTGCCGTCTCTAGCATCGTGGCTCCCACTTTATTAGTTAAATTAAAATCATCACAATAAACACGTCCAAACTATTTGAAGACTATAATTTGTTTATAAGTATTATTAAGTTGGGTTGGGATTTCCAACGTATCATCAAATAAGTACCTAAATAATGTTGCACAGCAAACGACAACCATGATTGAACAAGCTTGGTAGAGAAAATACAGCAGAGGTGGCAACCTTGCATTATCATTATAGCTACTGTCATTTGTGTCATTTGGCTTTGGCGGGCTAGCGCTGTTGCGTTGAAATTAAAACAAACGGCATAAATTTTTAATATAAATCACCGTATTATGAGTTATGGCGTGTCTAAAAATGCCACATATTGTTCTAAATATCGCCATAGAAAAAAACGTGCTATTGAAGAAAGTAAGGCAACACCATCATCAGGGACGAGTACGTCTTCAAGCCAGGAAAACTTTTATGACCCTGTTACTTATGAAGGACTCAACGAAAAGTGTGTTGAAGAGCCCACAATTCCTGTGGGAACACATGTAAGCATTATTATTTATCTCATTGTTATGTGAAAGGGACATCCTTTGATACTAATACGTTATAAAACACATTGTTATTTTAGGAGGAAAAAGCTGATGAACCTGTCATGTCTGATGAAACTGATGATGATGATGTCGAACCTTATCAACACCGCCGGGATGGTGCTGCTAACTGGCCTTCATGCTACAATAATTTACCTCAACATGATGATGGAATAAGTCAAATTTCATCAATGAACAATAGCAATACATCCTTGAGTAACATTCTCAGCGATGATGATTTCACAAATAAAAGTCTTATCGATGAGGTTGACACCCAACAGGTTTCAACTAAGAAAAAAAGTGGTGAATTAGCAACATTTTTGAAAACGTGGGCAATAAACTGTGATGTCAACATGAACCAATTAACGTCATTACCTTAAGGTCTTTGTAAAATATTTCCTGAAATGAAGTTAATAATAAGTAGACGTCCAAGATTAAACATTTGTTTGCTCATATAAGATAAATGTTTAATATACATTTAAGATAGCACGTTGATTTGCCGATATAGGATAAATATTTACGGCACATCCAAGATTGAACATTTGTTTGCTCTTATGAGATGAATGTTGGATATGCTAATCAATACTGTATCTCTACTTGCTCATATGGGATAAATGTTTACTGCATGTCCCAGATTAAACACTTGTTCGCTCATATAAGATAAATGTTCATTACACATTTAAGATTGCACTTTTACTTGCCAATATAGGATACATATTTATTATACATGCAAGTTTGATCATTTGTCCGCTCATATATAATGAATATTTAATACACATCCCAGATTATATGTTTGTATGCTCAAATAAGATAAATGTTTAATACACATTTAAGATCGCACGTTAACTTGCCAACATAGGATACATAATAATTGTACATTCGAGTTCAACCTTTAATTTGCTAATATATGATGAATATTTGATAAACATTCAAAATTAGATGTTAACTTGCTGATATGGGATAAATGTTTACTGCACGTCCCAGATTGAACACTTGTTTGCTCATATAAGATAAATGTTGATTACACATTTCAGTTTGCACGTTTACTTGCCAATATAGGATACATATTTATTATACATGCAAGTTTGATCATTTGTTTGCGCATATATAATGAATATTTAATACACATCCCAGATTAGATGTTTGTATGCTCAAATAAGATGAATGTTTAATACACATTTAAGATCGCACGTTAACTTGCCAACATAGGATACATAATAATTGTACATTCGAGTTCAACCTTTAATTTGCTAATATATGATGAATATTTATTAATCATTCAAAATTAGATGTTAACTTGCTGATATGGGATAAATGTTTACTGCACGTCCCAGATTGGACACTTGTTTGCTCATATAAGATAAATGTTAATTACACATTTCAGTTTGCACGTTTACTTGCCAATATAGGATACATATTTATTATACATGCAAGTTTGATCATTTGTTTGCGCATATATAATGAATATTCAATACACATCCCAGAATAGATGTTTACTTGCTAATATAGGATTAATATTCACTGCACATTCCAGTTTAAACATTTGTTTCTTCATATAAGATAAATGTTTAATACACATTTATGATTGCACGTTAACTTGCCAATATAGGATACATGATTGTTGTACATTCGAATTTAACCTTTTATTTGCTCATATATGATGAATATTTAATGAACATTCGAAATTAGATGTTAACTTGCTGATATGGGATGAATATTCAATGCACATTCCAGTTTTGAACATTTGTTTGCTTATATAACATGAATATTAAATACACATTCCAGATTATATGTTTACTTGCTAATATAGGATAAATATCCACTAGACATCCAAGAATAAACATTTGTTTGCTCATACAAGATAAATGTCTAATACACATTCAATATTGCATGTTCACTTGCTAATATGAGATAAATATTTACTGCACATTTACAATTGCATATATGTTTGCCAATATGAGATAAATGTTTATTGCATATTCAAGAAGGAATATTTGTTAACAAATATCAGGTAAATATATTCTGAATCATTGAAATATTTAGCCAACGTTGGAATATTTATTCAATATTAGTGAAATATTTATAAATATTTGATGCTGCCTGGGACGTCTGCTTTTTTGTTCTAGTGGGTATCTACCAGAATTTTATTATTATCGTTATCGAATTATTATTCGCTTAGTCTTGGCCATTGCAATAGATCGTTGTACGTGCCATTGTCTTTCTCAACTCTGCACCCCTTGATCACCGCTAGTGTACCTACACCCAGCAGATACGATCAGATAGGGGTGTGGCGGCGGCGGAGGGCAAAGGTCGCATCAAGAGTTAAGTTGTGAGAAATTGGCGGGACGGATGACCTTGCTGCCTTGGCCTTGATTGTGCTCGCTATTATTGCTACAAGAACATAGCCATCAGGGGCATCGGGTTTTAGTTCTTCAATAATATTTTAAGATTTAGTTATTCTAACAGCAGACAAAACACAGGTACCTACCTGCCAAATCAATAGTACCTACCTAAGTACCTATAGACTTCAAATGCGATAATCACAGAGTAGGCGACAAACATAATATAGCATAAGGATTAGGTATTTTGCAAATAAGCGTCAAGTGGCACTTTCCATCTTCAAAACTCTTTGATTTTTTCAACAATTAGATGTTCACGAAAAGAATCAGTTTATTCGAAATATCTCTGGAACTGATCAATATTTTTAAAAACGGTTTGTTGAACCCTCACTGGCTCGAAATGCCGAACACTTATGGTAAATTTCATAATTGCACCTCTTTCGGTTCATTAGTTAACATTTTTTATCTCTTCATTACATTCTCCTCCCCCTACCGCTGCCCAGTCGCGGGTCTCAGATGTCCACCATCGCGATCCTTGTTCACCATGACCTAGGGAACAATTTGGCACCAACCGCTAAACTTAGAATCTAATTTGCACACGGGATACCATAAGCAAACCCACCATAGGTTTTATATTTAGGCACCAAGATTTCAGCTCGCAATATAGGCAACCAGATATACATCTACTTTTCGACCAATTTGCTGTGGTCTATGCTATGGTTTTAGAGCCGCTGGATATTGAGTTTCTGGTGGGACCGCCCCCAATATTTTCAGTGAAGCGAACATCTGATTCCGTCGAACGTAGATTCCGCCCAACGTAGTTTCCGTCGAACGCATATTCCGCCCAACGCAGTTTCCGTCGAACGTGGTGACCCCGTCCAGCCGGAGGCGAGGCCGCGAGGAACCAGAGAAGTCGATAAGCTAAAGTTGTCGCCGCGCACGTATCGTCCGATTTATTAATTCTTATTCATTCCCATTATTTTGTTAATTAATCGGATTGTAGTTTAATAAGTAGTGTTTTCCAAAGAACTTTGCACAATCTCCCCTACAAATATAAGAAACATTATCCTAAGCTTAGAAAACAAATTCCAAATATATGTACAAAAAAGCGTAAAAGTGCATAACATGTATGTAATTACCTCGCATTACAGCACATTACAATGCATTACTTGAGATTACATGAGATTGCATGGCATTACTCTTGAATTACTGGCATTATCTAGGAATTACCTGAATTATTCCAGAATTCCTTATGATTACTGAAATTGCCAAGAATTACCAAAAGATCTTTTTTGTCTCAAGCCAGCCTAAGCCAGCTTGAGAGGACCTCCTGTAAGAGTTAGGAAATCCTTCGTAATTCCGATAAAATAAAGACTATATGAGACCACTGTTGGGGCAGCAAAACACAGCACATTTTTTTGACTTAAGTATATTAACAAAGTTTAAAAATGGGTCAAGGTGGAAATACAATTCTATAGTACTTACCTACCTACAACAAATACAGGGTGTTTCAGGGATGATAGCAAAAAATTCAACTGTGGGCAGATCTCGTCAAAATATGACGAAAACCTGTTTACCATTTTGCAAAGTTCGGTCTAATGACGAAGATACAGCCCTCCAAAGTTCACTTTTTTCGGATTTCAAAAATTTGTAACTCAGGAACGTTTCGACAAATTTAGCTTCAATCTAGCATAAGGTAGTTTGTCATAATTATCTATCAACCTGCCAAATTTGAAAAGAATCAAATCAGTGGCGTAGGAGTTATGAGGGGTCACCTCAAGTCAACTTTTCTTCGGATGCTTCTAAATTATTGACCCTCATAATTCCTACACCACTGGTTGGAGTCTTCCCAAATTTGGTAGGCAGATAGATAATCATGACAAACCAACTTTTGTTGGATTAAAGCTCAATTTGTCGTAACGTTTCTGAGTTACAAATTTTTGAAATCCGAAAAAAGTGAACTTTGGAGGGCTGTATTTTCGTGATTAGGCCGAACTTCGCAAAATGGTATATAGGTTTTCGTCATATTTTGACGAGATCCACCCACAGTTGAATTTTTTGCTATCATCCCTGAAACACCCTGTATAAGAACAGAAAGCCGCCAGCAAAATTGACAAAAAAATGAATGTACGGTCTAGCTAGCTAATTCTAGACTAGTTAAAACTAAGAAAATGAAGGAAAATCTTCCATCCCCCATCTGCCTTGAGGTGTGTGCATGCGTCCTCCAGTCAAGCCATTTCCAGCCGGCTAGCCTCCGCACGCACGAGCCAAACGTGGCTCCGACTTCGAGACACAACCGGCGAGCTTTTGCCGGATAGCAATAAGGGTGCTGGTGGTGAGTGAAGGCCACGCCACGAATTTTCCAGTTTTCCTGTGTCCCAATAACTGATGGTAGTCGATTTGAACAAAGGCAGGTCATTTCTGGTTGGCACTGGAAAGCACAAGCTGGATAAGAAAAAACACTCGACACAATGGCACATAATGAGATAAGAATACTAGCCCAGGCGCCAGGGAGCAAAAATCAGCTCAATAAGGAAATAATTGTTTCCTGGCTGGAAACTAGCTTAAAACGATCTATGTGGCTTAGGTTTTGACATACTAATTTCCCCCCTTTCGGAAATGTCGGCGTCATGTCGCCATCATCAACAGGAAATGCACCAGCGTGGTTTTTGCCGAATATCTTGATTTTGGGCCATCTGACAGCAAAAGATGTGAGAAGTCATTTTGAAACCAATGAAATTCCCTACGGAATAGTTTTCAAATGACCTTTCTGCGACCTATGGTTTTTGAGATAAAGCTTCTGGAAGCGAGAGGCATTGTCGTAAAAGCTCCATGGCCACTTGACTCAAAAAAATAAAATGTCGATGTGACAAAAAAATTTCAAAATGAGATTTCTCGAGAATCCTTTATGCTATAGTTGCGGTGATGGTCTTAAACTCTTTCTGTTGAACCGTTGATTACGAATATAGGAAAGTCAAAAACGTCACATTGTACATATACAGGGTGTACTGAAGGAATCAAATCAGATCAGAGAAATTTTACATATTTATTCGATTTAGCCTATATGCGACACTCTAAGCACCTAACACGAGTCCAATATAAATATCGATTTGCTCTATAAGCTTCACTTGATACATTAAAGAAGTGGTCAGCTCACAGCTTTACTGTAAAACGTTATGAAGGCACTCTGAAATCATCAAAATATTAAAAATTTACAGTATCAAGGAATGTATATAACAGTATATTATATACCAAGGGATCAAAGTGAATTTTTAATTTGGAGATTTGGACCCAAAGTGCCCTAGAGCAACAAACTTCACCCAAGAGGTCAAAAATTCACTTTGGTTCCTTGGTATATAATATACTGTTACATACATTTCTTGCTACTGTAAATTTTGATGATTTCAGAGGGCCTTCAAAACATTTTACAGGAAGGCTGTGAGCTGACCACTTCTTAAGTGTATCAAGTGAAGCTTACAGAGCAATACATATTGATATTGGACTCGTGATAAGTGCTTAGAGTTTCGCATAGGCTAAATCGAAGAAATATGACAAATTTCTCTGTTCTGATTTGATTCCCGTAGTACACCCTGTATATGTACAATGTGACGTTTTTGACTTTTCAATATTCGTAATCTAAGGTTCAAGTGGAAGAGTTTAAGACTATCACCGCAACTATAGCATGAAGAATTCTCGAGTAATCTCATTTTGAAATTTTTTTCGTCACATCGACATTTTAGTTTTTTTGAGTCAAGTGGCCATGGAGCTTTCACGACAATGACTCTCGCTTCCAGAAGCTCTATCTCAATGACCATAGGTCGCAGAAAATTAAATTGATTGAAAAACCAAATTGTAGGGAATTTCATAAGCTTCAAAATGACTCCTTACATCTTTTGTTGTCAGATGACCCAAAATTAGGATATTCGGCAAAAGCCACGCTGGTGCACTTCTTGTTGATGATGGCGACATGACGCCGACATTTCCGAAAGGGGGGAAACTAGTATGTTAAAACCTAAGCTACACAGATCGTTTTAAGCTAGTTTCCAGCCAGGAAACAATTATTTCCTTATTGTTTTCCCTGGCGCCTGGGCTATACAGTAACAACATCATACCAGCCAAGACGCAATGGGCACCACGACAAACGGAAAAGGCAGCGTGTTGAAGCTCCTCCATGCTGAGGTTGTGTACATTTTAACCGGGTTGGTGGCTCTGGTGTCGGCCACGAAGCCGGTTGCAGTGTCCTTCTGCTGGAGAGTCCGGTCGAGCAGCGGCACTGAAAAACGCAATACAGGATCAGGAAAACACTCGGCTCAAAGGCATAGGATGAGTCAAATATACAGGATGTCCCGAAAATACACCGACAACGTTCTAAGGCAGCTTCCTCTCATCAAAACAAAACAAAAATTCCCATAAATATGGGTCCGGAAACGCTTACCAAGAGACCCTAAAGATATGGTGTTTATTCAATATTTCCGAAACCGTTCAAGAGAAATCAATCAAGTTTGACACATTTAATAACCTTCTTACGCCTAACAAGATTTGAATGCCACACAAAAATGAAGTTGCGGTGCGTCTATCAAGGTTGAATAGAGGGACCTTTTTTTGGAAGAAATCTCCAATATTCCATAATTTTTTATTGGATTTGAAAACAATTCACATTCAAAAAAGTTAGGGTTATTTTTACCCTCACACCTTAGCCTGACTCACCCCTGGTGAATTATTTTGGAATTAATCTTGCCTCATTTTGTTGGGCATTAAAAGGTTAGTGGATGTGTCAAGATTGATTGATTTCTCTTGAACGGTTTAAAAAATAATAAATAGAAACCATCTTCAAAGCCTCACCTTTAGGGGCCTGTAGCTCCCTCAGGAAGCGTTCCCGGACCCATGTATGTTCATAGGAGCTTTTTTTCTTGTTTTGATGAGGGGAAGCTGCCCTAGAACGTTGTCGGTATATTTTCGGAACAGCCTGTATATGCGTCAGTAGAAACATTTTTTCTTAGTATAGTCTGGTATGGTATAGTAGCTACACAGTGGCTCAAACATGAGTGAGATAAAACGCACGACTCACATTAGACGACCATTCACCGACGCTGCAACACAGCACG
Organism: Anaspis maculata; assembly: GCA_949128115.1. NCBI lineage: Eukaryota > Metazoa > Arthropoda > Insecta > Coleoptera > Scraptiidae > Anaspis > Anaspis maculata. Next base: position 77,460,900 of record OX421964.1, on the reverse strand, counting down.
CAATCAGCCGATGAACAGTTAGTATAAATCACTGTAGTCGGTCACATCATGCACTGCTGTAGGAGAAACTAACTTCCGGCAACCCTTAGAACTGCGAGGAGGCCAATTTCCATCAAAGCTGTGTTACTTTAGACACTGACACTAAAAGCCATGTCGACGCACCAGATATCCTGATAAGGCTACGAAGAATCGTTCCGATTTAAGGGGCCACAATGGGACATCAAAAATTGATGGCTTATTTTGTAGAGAACCTATAGACTCTGTTTCACTTTCTGCATATTTGTCCGGAAGTCTCTATCAAAATTTTATACTAATTTTTGGAATCAGAGAGTACGATTTAGTTAGAAATGACACCAAACATGTCAAAAAAGATGTTAGTCACGGTGTGCCATACGACTTAGTGAAAAATCGCACCTCGGCCCCTTCGCAGTTGTCTGGTACGCCACTGGTGCATTACACTTTTTGCGAACTTATTGCACTGTGTTCCTCGACCTTGAAAATATAAGGTTCAATGGAACAAAGTATAAAAAAGCAACGATTTCAAAAATGGTAACTTCTTATACCTTCGACCTCGCACAGAAAAAATGCCAAGCCTCGGACAGATAAGGACTTTTAGTATGTTTTTCCCTATCAAATTTTGAAGAGATCCTGAAATGTTCAGATGTTCCCTAATTTATTCCGAGTCTAAACCTGTTTTGCCTTGGCTATTAGTGCCTAATCATTTGCAGAAAATCGACCCCTTTGGTTCTTTTTCCAAGACGACGGCGAAGACTTACTCTGCACAGGGGTACAAAATCAGTATCTAATGTGTGTCCCGAAATCCAACAAAAATGAATAATTTTTCCCCTTCTTATTTGGCCATTTTAATTGACCTTCCGACTGGTTTATTGCTACCCACTAATGTTCATTTCAAAATTCATGAAACATTAAAACTTGCAGCATCACCATGCTGGCCCCGGTGATTAGGAAAGACTCTCATCATTGTGGAGGCACAGTCGCGGTGCAGCAGGAGTTCACGCCAGGGGCCTTATTCTTGAAACAGGGAACAAAGTTCTCATGTGGTGTTGCTATGCAAGGAGAGCTATGATTGGCCCTTGCCTAGCAACTACACATGTGGACTCTGTTCCCTGTTTCAAGAATAAGGCCCCAGAACGCTCTTGCAACGATAGGGATTTGGTAAGTTATTTACTGATTTGTTTTTGCCCTAATTTTCATATTCATCTTTCAAGACGGATTCTCATGAAATGCGAACGTGAGTTTTGATCGTTGACCTCATTGTTGACTGTCTAATTTCAAGGGTCAACCAAAACAAACCTTGATCAATTCAACTTTGACAGTGATCCAACATTTGTTTGCGAATATTTGCACCATGCGAATTCGCCCCTAATCATATCTGTGTTTCTACTCTTGCTACGTGGAATTTTTGGGCTGAATGAAGTCCCCGGAGGTTCGTCAGTTTCACATAAATTCACTCAATTCACTTAAATTTAGTTTAGTTTAGACGGGCCCAGATAGTTTTGCAGAACAGCAACAACCGCCGCGACGACCGCCTCGGTAGATGTATCAGCCTGATGGGCCCGCCGGCAAAGAAGCGCCGCCATTTGTATCTGCCAGGCAGGTGTTGGTTGCGCAGTGGCGCAGTTGGTGGCGACAATGGCCTCTCTTGGTGATTTTACACATCACAAGTCCTAAACAAGTCAGATTGCAAACACCTGCTTTCAAATTTCAGGTCAGTACCAAATAGTGACCAAACATAATTGAACTGTGGCGTGGGCAGTAATGCAATGTCAAGTTACAATACTGTCCGGGAGGATAGGACCCATGCCCGAGTTCCGAATCCTGATCGAAGTCAGAATAAGACCTTACCTCATTGGAAATGAGTTTACGTTTGTTACTGACTGTAAATCGGTAAGACACGTTATGAAGAAACACTCCGGTCCCACGAATTACCAGGTGGATTTTAGTTCTTGATCTGCTCAAAGTATTGTCGCTCCACACAACACAGGTACAGCTTTGCGCCTCGTGATGGATCACGATTGGACATTACGATGTAAGTGATCTTTCTAAGACCATTTTTTGGCGTTCGCCTATATTTCATGGTAGTTGTTCCATTTATTATGTTGGTATTTATTGCAATAATGCACATGCTCGAGACCATTGACCATGCAGAATGCTTCATTTTCTACATAATAGTACGAATAAAGATCCGTTGGCCCGCGTCGACTACACATTAGCATTTTACATTCTACACTTTTGATCATCTAAATTTCTTGGGGCTAGAAAATATGTCACCGACGAAGAATTATTCAGGATTCTCGATGAATAATCGTCAAGTAAGGAAAACTTATCGAATCTGAATCTGAAGAGCTATTTAAAGATGACGAAGTGATAAATACAAAAATAACCATAACACCGAATCTGAGCAAGGAAATAGCGACGATGCTGCCAGTGATGATGGTGGAGTTGAAGATGCAAATATCGAAGATGAAACCGACCATCAAAGCACCGCAAGTAAATCTGACGATGACCAAACTACTGGAGCAAAGTATTCTGTGGGTAAAACTAAAAAACCAAATGGTTCAAAACCAATGTGTTTACCAAATCAAAAACAGTTCATAAGAGAGATCGGGAATCAATGGGAGCTTACGAGCAAAACCAGTCGTGTGACATCACTATGTCGTAGAAACTTGTTCAATAATTGACTATTATTGAATGTGTGTGATATTATTTCCACATTGGTTGAATTTTTCTGATTTCAGGAAATATGGGAAACCCCACTCCATACCCAAAGAAGCTCAACTTTATTCCATGTAACCTGTCTCTTTGTACGAGTCCATAGTCTTTGTCAAAATGAATGGAGATTTGTTTGAGTGCTCTGACAGATGTCATAGTCTCGACATCCGTTGCAGAAATTATTCACTCGGTACAAAAATGAATTTCGAGAGGAGTGTCACGTATCTTCAAAAAAATATAACAATCTTGTTACCAAAATATTGAAGAATATACCACCTCAAGTTTTACAACAAACTGTGTCAGGTCGACGGACGCTTCGAAGATCTGACTAACAGGAGATTTAAGGTTGAGCTAAAAAATTTCCTTCTGTCTAAAAGCTATTACTCCTTAGAGAAGCTTTTTAATGAGTGAGTTACTTTTATTTATTTTTTTATTTGTAAATATGTATTTATAATTTTTCTATGACGATATCTATAGAGCTACTGTTTGATACATGTAAGATTCTCACAGACAATAAATTACTGTTACTGTTACTGTTACCAGAAAAGAGCTACATTCTGTGCACGCATCAAAATTTAGAAAAGGCCCATCTCCTCGTGATTTTTTAAGATATCTATGACTATACGGTATCATAATAAAAAAAAACACGCTGGAAAAACTAGTCTGATGAGAAAACCTCCGCACAACATGTCTGACAAAACCGGCACGCAAAGACAATAATTGGTTGCCATTGTTAGGGCACCCGAGGGGTCATCTTGGAGTAGTTGACCGTTCGGTTGCTAACAAACAATCCGCTTTTAGCAGTGGGTAATCTTGTAGCGGGAAAAAATCAAGTTAGATCGTCACGTAAGATGAGACCTCGGATGAGACGTATCTAAGAGTTTTTTCTTCCATTTATGGAACATCTCTATGAATTCTGGCACAAATGGACAATAACTCAAATAATAGATAATTGATGGCTGAGATACGCATGAACACTTATTGTTGAAAACTTCAGGTCACAACAATGCAAAGTGAAATTGTACACAGCAGGGCCGCTATTCCTGAATCGTGTTAGAAAAGTCCCTGGTAGTAAAATACATTCCGCAGTACACTGATGTAGCGAATGTTGCCTAAAATCGTGGTTTTTAGGCAACTTCCGCTACAGAAGTGTAGTACGGATTATATAAAACTCCCAAGAACTTTTCTCACACAATTCAAGAATAGCGGCCCTGATGACAATGTCGATTTGTTCATTTTCCCAACACCGAAACGTAAAGAACAATTTTATTCCCACTTTTGCGGGAGTGAAATTGAATTTTAGTCTCGCTTTTTTGCGGGACTAAAATTCACCCATGAATCATCCTTTATAATATACTATTGCGACCAGTGCCGAAGCAAACACAAAGAAAACTTGGCGCCATTTGATGCAGCCGACAACGAAATACGAGTCTGTTCCGTTGTCCACTCTGCCCGTATCAAGCGGAACAAAAGCGGTATTTGAAAGACCACATTCGGATCCATCCTTCGGCTGAGAGCATCGATTAGTTACTCAGTTGCGTTAAATGTATTCATCGATCGACAAGCAAAAGAAACTTGAAAAATGAAGTTTTATCTATTAAAAATGGTTTCATTGCGACATCTGTACGCACATATCTAAAGAGAAGAAAGATTTCGAAAAACACATTCAAAACATCCAGGCGTGAGAGCTCAAGACATCAAATAGTTTCCTTGCACCCATGCCGGTTGAGGTTACCGAGGCGTACTGCAACAGCAGTTGAAGAGGCACACTGTTGATACAAAGTATGATGACATCGCATGGTTGAGATGCATCGAATGCTCTTATTGCGTCAAGCGGAAGTATTCTTCAAAGCATGTCGAACAAGCATACTACCTACAGCTGTTGCTGAGGTGATGCGTGACTCTGACGTAAAGGAGGAGTGAAGTGAACCTGAAAGTGAACACTGGCCCGTCATCAAAAAGTCTCGTCTGCTGATGAGCTCCTTATTTTCCTACTTTCTCAAGTATGTTTTTTCTCTTACAAATCTTGTCAAAATGTTTGTATTGTTTGTTGTTTGAAAAGTGTCATATCTTGTTCCTGACTATTTTAGGGACCAATGGAATATTTCACAGACATACTTAATTGAGAAAACTAGATTTTTGTGGTTTATGGCTTACCCTGAGGTGACGGAAAAAAAGATCGAAATACAAACCAAGTATTCTTTCATTATTTGGAAGCAGAAGAGGGTCCCCAGCATGCCGAAGAATTAAGTTTCTGGCTGGCCTGCGAGGGCCTAAAACATCGGATGATGGTCAGCGGACGTTTGGTCAACATTTTCAATTGAAAATATGTGATGGGATCGAAGCTGCCGCCCGAGCTGCTACTGAATGTCAGACAATATATGCTGCAGGGTGATGTGGCGCCTTCCCTAACGGTCTTCAACGAGGCACAAAGGCTAGTTTTGAATCTTATCAGAAGTACCACATTCCCAAGATTCACAGGAATACCTATGTACCTACCTATGCGAAATGGACTGGGCAGTCAAGGGCAGACACATGGAGGAAGAAATAAAGGTACCCACTCAAGGCAAAGGTCACTCGGGTACAAGATGCTAGCCAGTGGCGTAACTGGGGGGGGTTTCGGGGTTAGAACCCCCCCCCCCCCATTAGCTATCGAAACTTTTTTAAATATGTATCCAAACTTGGAACTATTAATCAGAATCGCAATTTTTACGAATAACAAAACCGTAGTTTTCATTAGTTTATGTACCTAACATAGGTAGGTACCTACGTTATTACCGGTGGCATTCACAATATGAGCCGTTTTGTTTGGGAATCTATTTCAAACTATATATGTAGTACTTCGGAGAATCCAATAAAAAATCGTTCTTTGGCAGACGGCACGGCGTGCCGCTGCATCCCCCGGGCACGAATTTCCGAAGGTTCGCTCCAGACTACAATTTTTTTGTGTTCCAATTCTCAGAGCTACAATGCCAAGAATTGATAACCAATACACATGGGCATTGCTTTATCTCTGCACTTCCTCATCATTAGCCATTCGGCACTCAATAAAATTGGTTGCAAGAGTTATTGTAGTGTGCTCGTGTCAGTGAAAAAATTAAGCGACAATCATCGCTATTAAACTTTTTTTCAAAAAAAAACATTTATACAACAAAATGTTGCTCCTGAACACTCGTATAACCAAAGTAAGATTTTTTAATTTCTGGCTGCAGTATGCCTCAATAATTATTGTTTGTTCTACATTAAGATCCGACTCGAGATTCTATTACCAACCGGAACCGAGAATATATAAGCGATTCTTCTGATCTAATGGAAGTGGAAGACGACCCTTCGCCTTTAGCAGCATTGGCTACGTTTGAAGGTCCTTCAACATCGGCTACTCCTATCAATGCTGGCCCTTGTCCTGGCCCTGGTACTTCTTATGAAACTGCGGATAATGCGACAGGAACTGTTGAAGCGGAACAATCGGTTGATGGAAATGTAAACGATATGGGTTGGGTAGTTTTGAAAGCTTTGGAAACACGGATTCCTATAAGTGAAAGGGAAAGGGCCAATATTCTGCAAAATGCTTGGGCGCCTGATCCATTTTTCAATTTTTCGACAATTATGCTTAAAACCAGTGGAGGTAAATGCCGTAACCTCAAGTTTCAATATCAATGGTTCAAGAGATGGAAGTGGCTTCTATATTCAGAAGTATGCGGCGGCGTTTTTTGCAAGTATTATGCACTGTTCGCGCATGAAGGAGGCAGAGGAGGACAAAGTTTGGGATACTTGGTGGAAAAGCCCTTCAATCGGTATAAAGATGCAGTGGCATGTTTCAACTAGCATGAATCCAACAATTATCACGCTGCATCTGCGTTGAAAGCAGAAAATTTCTTGAGAATTCAAACTGGAAATCAAAAGAGCGTGGAAGTTTTGCAAAATTCTGCCAAGTTGGAAGAGATTGAGCGGAATCGAAAGTCCATCATGCCCATCATCGAAACAATAATTTTTTGTGGGAGGCAAGGACTGGCTTCACGCGGACATCGAGACAGCGGTTCTTTCAATTTTGATGAGAGTATTGAAAATGATGGGAATTTTCGAGCACTACTTCGCTTCAGGCTGAAGTCGGGAAATGAAGATTTAAAGCGCCACTTGGAAAGTGGACCGAGGAATGCTCAGTACCTATCACCTTTAACACAAAATCAGGTAATAGAGACTTGTAACCAAATAATATTGGGAAAACTGGCTGCAATGGTTAATGTGGACGAATGTTTCTCAGTACTGGCAGATGAAACTGCAGATATTGCCACAAACGAACAATTCAGTATTGGAGTAAGATATGTTCATGAAAGTTCACTTAGAGAAGACTTCCTCCAGTTCGAAGCTGTGACCAGTACTACTGATCAGAACTTGGCAGCGGTACTATTGAGTTCACTAAAGAAATATGGCGTTAATCTGAATTACTTGAGAGGACAAGGATATGATGGAGCGACGGCAATGAGTGAAAAATTCAACGGAGTTCAGGCTCACGTGAAAAATGAATATCCAAAGGCAATTTATGTACACTGAGCTGCCCACAACTTGAATTTGGCTTTAAGCGCTGCCTGCACAGTTCCTCAGGTTCGAAATTTTTTTGAAACTGCTAAAACAATTTGTTCTTTTTTTAATACGACCAAACGACTTCAAGTGTTCACAAAAGCTATTTCTGAAATTCCTGAATTAAAATCCACGAAATTGAAGAAGATGTGCGAAACTCGTTGGGTGGAGAGACATCCCAGCAAACATTGCACCGTCGGCCGCAAGTCGGCATTGTGCCGGCAGTGCTGGCTGCAAGACGGCCACGGGCTCCTATTACCGGGCCGCTGCAGGGCCATAACCACAGAAACGCTGTCTAAATACGTGCACTGGCCCGCCGGTAGGCCTGTGTTAGGTTCCCAACATTAGGTATTTTAATATATAGGCATGTGTATACGTCTATAATTGTTGGTCAGATAACTATTTTTTGTATTTTTAAAAATGGATCGGGCCCTCGATCGGACTGAATTTTTTTTGCGTAAAAATAAAACGCAACATGCCGTTTTTGATTATACCCAATATGTATATTATTTCGATTTCCAATACATTTGTAGATTATCTTTTTGCTAAAAATCATGATGATCAGGGTTCCTGCCTCCAAATTTCCTGCCCTCTGTCATACGGAGTCCGCAACAGAGAACGTCCGCAAAGTGCTTTTTGGATTCCGGTAACATTTTTCATCTATTATTTTAATGTTGGTACCGCTTAGGTTGGCTGCGCTTACTGCAGGCGTTGGTTCTGTCAACCTCAACCACCGTCAAGCGTCAAACTGGTGTGTGTTGTGTTGTTGTTTTTCGTTTTTCAGTTATCAGCAAAATTAATTCGTCCAACAACCCCAAAGTAACCGAATATCAGGATGGATTCCGAAAATACGTAAGTAGAATCCTATCATTACATAAATGTATTTGTTTCGTGTGTACATATCGCAAATATGCGCTGCCTGTCTCCTGTTCCTGCGTTGAACATAACCCCAGAAAATTGTGCCGCCAATTTTGCAAATCTCATTTTTCATACTACTCAAGCTTGAGAAATGTAGCAGAACAATTTAATATCGAAATCAAAACTGCCAAATTTTAAACGAAAATTTCCACTTAAGTAGTACATGCATCTGTTGCATCGCTGCAGAAACAATGTGCATCACTTTAAAATTATATGTTCCACTTCGGTCTTTATTGTGAACATGAACATGGACGTGGACGTCCAATGGAACGCTTCTACATCATTTCGATGCATAATAGAGTGCAACTTTATAAAAATAATTTTAAAGTGCAATTGCACCACAGCATGCAACGGATGCATCCAAATGGAAAACGCTAATACTCTTACGCCTTACGATTTATTATGCTTTTTGATTTTCATTCCGCCAGTCACCTTAAAGGATTACTTTTCGTTCTAGCTACATCAGTTCTACAATTTTTATTTTTATTCCATTGTACCTAAGTATGTACTTGATTTCAGGAATCGTTAGGAAAAATCGCATGTGCAAAGAAGCGACGCAGGCACAAATTGAAGACGTCATAAAAACCTGGCTGCGGAATGCCCCTGATCGAGAAGGTGGGCGAAACAAAAGAAGAAGGAATGTTTAAACAGAAGTTTGTTTCCCTTGATTTTTTTATATATTTTTTGAACTTTATTGTTTTTTTTTTGTTATACAGACTTTTTCTTCGTAATTCTACCAATTCTTTTTGTAGTTTTTATTACTTTTTATTATACGAATTATATGTACCTATTGAACTAGCGTTTAAGCATGTGTTAAACCAGTTCTTGTAAACGTGTCTGTGATCTTGTGTCTTAAGATTTAGTCAAGCAATATTACTATTGTTATAACATGAATACTTAGGTACCTATCTATTTATTTGGTTAATTTTCAAGTTTCATAGTTTGTTTTTTATTTGTTGCTATATTATTATAAAAATAATACAGAAAAATATATTATTGTGTGTACAACAAACTGTATGAATTTTACGGTGCTATTGTGTAAAAAAAATGACGGAATGTAGAGGCGCTGTAAGCTGTAACGCTATGACAGATTTAACTTATGTCATTTTACAGCGATTCATCGCCTACCTACATCGGTACATTTTTTTACAAAATAGCACCATTATCTAGAACCCCATAAAAGTACCAAAATTGATGCGCTGGTTCAGTACAGGGCCATTAAATTTAAACTGCTGGCAACACGACGGCAGCTTGCTGGGCCGCTGCACGTTACAGGCAAACAACCAGCATTGGCCCGGCTGGCGGCCGCATTCTCCTATAGGTAGCGGCCCAGTGCAAGTGACAGACACTGGCCCAGCATAGTCACTTCAGGCGTTTGGACGCTTTGCCACCGCCGGCCCATTAGTAAATTGTTTGCTGGGATGACAGCATTATTTTGCTAGAACAAGGTATAACAGCAGTTTATAACGCCCTGCATGAAGTTTCGGAATGGTGTGACTCCGCCGAGTCATCAGCAGCAGCTTCTCATTTGCTGCTGCAATTGAGCAACCGACTTTCTTGATTTGTTTGCACATTGCGAGCAGGATATTTGCTATAAATCTTCCCTTATGTCGTTTTCTTCAACTTGAGAATACAGATATTGCCGCAGCACTTGGAATGGTCCGTGAGGTACCTACATCAGGAGATTGGTTCTATTCGACGACAGATCGACAGCGAGTTTGAGTCAATATTCAAAGCAGCCTCCGAATTGGCAGAGAAATTCGGAACTATCCCGGCTCACAAATCGACAAAACGCATCGCTGCAATATCAGCGCAGATTCACCTGAAAGTTATTTCAGAATTTCGGTATTTATACCATTTTTGGAATACTTCTCAGCTGAACTCGGGAAACGCTTTTTGTGCCACGAAGATTTATTGAAAAAATTTTCCTGCTTAGTGCCGACTGCTGAGACACCTTACCCTGAGACTGACACTGAAGCTCAAATGCAGCACCTCATCAACTTTTATAAAGATGATGTAGAAGGCGTTTCACTGACAGCTGCAATTGGGGAACTTAAGTTGTGGCACAGGCGGCATTGTTTACAACTGCCAACTAAACCAAAGGATGCAATGAGCTATTTTAACTATTGTAATAAGAAAATATACCCGACCGTCAACAAGCTCTTGCAAATTTTGGTGACGTTACCTGTCTCAACTTGCACAAGTGAGAGGTCATTTTCAACACTTCGTAGGTTGAAAACCTACTTACGCAGCACGACAGCTCAACAAAGGTCAAATGGTCTGGCTGTGTTGAATATACATAGAGAAATAGCCATTTCTCCTGAAGAAGTGTTGGATGCACTTAAATAGAAAAGACTCCAGTTCAGTTTGAAGTGAAGAGTTTTGAGTTTGTTTTATAGAGTTCACCTAGTTATTTTTGAGTTGAAGTTTTCTTAAGTATTCCTGTGATTTTGTTTAGGTACCTTATAATTTTTCTGTAATCGTTAGATACATAACGCGCAAAGTATCACATAATCAAAAATTCAAGTTTTGCAGCTCATGTATCTAGCTTGACATTTGTCAAAGTAGTGTCAAAATTCACAAGAAATCGAGCAAGAAATCCAAGTTTCTCTCAATTTGAGCAACGATTGTGAAAAACGTTGTTCGATACACAAGCACTGTGCTTTTGAGGCTCTCAGCTTCTTTTGCAGCATTTAACTACGCCCCATGATGGCAAAAATGGCTTCGGGCCTGAAAACGCGCTCTTGTATCGAAAACTACTAACTACTTGTACCTTCTGTAGTAATGTCACAGAATAGCACTACCAGAAGCGACACTCCTCCTTCCCGCCAAACATTTGTTTTTGTGCGCATGTGCGAGGCATCCATTATTTTGGTATGATATCCGTCAATTATTGTTATGATCACTGCGTGACAGATCTGCGATTTTGTTGGTTATGTTCCCATCTTCAACTATATTTGACTTTAATTTCTGTGTTGTGCTTTAACTTTATGTGAAATGACTGAAATGAATCCACTCGTAGGCGGTGGTGGAACTACATGTGCTGTTCGAGGCTGTGGAAGCACTTCAGCCACGAAAAAAGCTTTGTTTAGGTTTCCAAAAGATGCCGAAAGGTAAGTAATGTTTTGAAACCTTCGAGGAATTGAGTATGTAATTGTGCCTAATTGTGCCCATTTTTCTAAGATGTCAACGATGGTTAGTCGCCTGCAATCGGCAGGATTTATCTGGAAAATCTCCACTTCAACTGTACAACGGGTACAGATTGTGTGAACTTCACTTCGAGGCCAGAATGTACACAAATGAATCAAGAACTCGACTCTTGCCAACAGCTACACCTACAATATTCCCTCAACTTGAAGGGGGTAGTAGCAGCAGCAGCCAACAAGTAGGCTTCAGCTCCAAACGAAAATTGCCTGACACTGAAAGCCAAGAGTGTGGAAGTAAAGCACCATCTGTTAAGAAAATTAAAATAATCTCAGGTAAAATATTACAAACCAGTCCTCACTAATAGCCACTTGCATAAGTAACATTAAGGAAAGATGAAGTTTTCCTTGTAGTCTACTGAGGGCCAGTATTTTCATCTCCGGATTACCCGAAGGATAATTATTATTACCGTTGAATCTCTACCTGGAATTAAAGTACTGGCCTGAAGTGGACTTCAAGTGGAAATCAAACTTTATCTTAATATTACAGTGCGTACATTTAAAAGTGTGATTATGAAACGGGCTGTAAAATAAACTGCCTACTCAAAAATGAAAGTGCCACTTTGTCATTAAAAAAACAACAACTTAAAAAATCTAAAACACTGCAAATAAATTTCTTAGGTGGTGATATAATAATAAATATACTAAAGACGTGCAAAATTACTGCGCTTTCTACATGTTTTTGAAAACAAAAACTTTTGAAAAATTTGAAAATTACAAAAATTTTAAGCATAATTTTTTAACACACGTGTTATACGGCTGTCTTATGAAAAACACCCCGAGCTACAGCTCCGTTATTTATTATCCGATTTTAATGAACCAAAAACCAAATGATATGGTTCCTCAAATGCTACAATCGAGTTTTGTTTCTGATTTTTTTCAACTTCAACTTCAATGTCAAGCGATAGTCAACTTTTTTTTTTCAAATGGCAACATATACTTTATTTGACAAATTCTCAATGGAAGTTTCTTTTTGAATGCAGTGATGCAAAAAAAAATTGATTTACGCGCAATTTTTTTATTTTTTTATTTATTTTTTTTTAATTTTGTTGCAATTTTTTTGAAATTTTCTTTAAATTTTCCACAAATTCTACTGAACGAAGTGAACTGACGTTTATCGCCAATTATCAAGAAGTAACAATGTTTCATAGCTAACTTGTAAATTTTGGAAAAAAACAATTTGTGGAAAATTTAAAGAAAATTGCAAAAAAATTGCAAAAAATTAAAAAGAAATAAAAAAAAAATCGCGCAAATCAATTTTTTATGCATCAAAAATCATTCATCATCATTCAAAAATAAAATTTTATTGAGAATTTGTCAAAAAAGTATATGTTGCCATTTGAAAAAAAAAAAGTTGACCATCGCTTGACACTGAAGTTCAAGTTGAAAAAAATCAAAAACAAAACTCGTTTGTAGCATTTGAAGAACTATTTCATTTGGTTTTCGATTCATTAAAATCGGATAATAAATAACGGAGCTGTGCTCGGGGCGCTTTTCATAAGACAGCCTGTATAATTTTTTTTGGAAGTGACACTTTCATTTTTGACTAGTTTAGTTTAAATAATTGGTAGATACTCCTGTATAAATATGATTGTTCGCTTATTTTAGATATTACACTTAAAGCCAAGGATTCGTCTGTCGATACACCACTTCCAGCATTGCAGCCATTGGAGCCATCTTCCACAGTTACATCATCAACTTTAGGAGCACCACTCTTAGGTAACATTTTTTGGCGTTTTTATATGTATGTATTGACGTTTATATTTTTGTTCTATGGGAATTGAAGAATTGAGTTGTAACACAGAAGATCAATCCATTGATGAAAGTGTCAGGCGTACTCCTCCTCTTCTGTCTCCTGATGCTGGCACTCAAACTCAACAGTCACTGAGTTCAAAGACACCCAGGAAAATGAGATTGCAAGAAAAGTTGAAGGAAACAAGAAGGCAGCTAGCACGTGCTAAACTGAAAACAACACCAGAAGAAGAAAAGGACACCTTGGAACACTTCGAGAAATTATGTGAACAGTTTTTACCAGAGACACTGGCAAAATTTGTTAAAATTCAGGCTCGCCTAAGCACAAAACAGCCAAAAGGTAGACGATATAGTTCTGAATACAAACAGTTTGCGTTAACACTGTATTTTCTGGGACCAAGAGCATATAGCTTTTTAAGAAAACTTTTACTACTACCATCAAGACGTTGCTTGCAACGCATGACTGAAAAGCTTGTTTATCTTCCGGGCCTTGATAACAATGCTCTTTATAAATGTTTGGAAAGCAAGGTGGCCAACATGGAAGACTTAGATAAGCACTGTATACTCACTATGGATGAGATGTCCCTGAAAGCAAATCTGTTTTACAGTGTGGGAAGAGATGAAATTGTTGGGTACACTGATCTTGGCGACGGTGAAAAGAAATTCGAGGCCGCTTGCAATGCCACTGTATTGATGCTTAGAGGACTGCGTAGTAACTGGAAGCAACCTCTGGGGTATTTTTTTGTCGCTACTACTTTTCCTGCACAAAAGCTCCAAGAAGTGGTGAAGGACTGCATTGTTAAGCTAGAAGAAATTGGTCTCATAGTGCAGTCATTGGTAACTGACATGGGATCAAATTTTATACAGTTGTCAAATTTACTTCACATTACACCAGAAGATCCAGAGTTCATTGTGGGCGACAGAAGGGTTCTATATATATTTGACACTCCACATATAATGAAAGCAACGAGGAACAACCTGCAGAAGCATAATTTTGTTTTCGAAGGCAAAAAGACATCATGGTCCTATATAGTAGACTTTTACAATAGGGATAAAATGCAAGCAAACCGATGTGCTCCTAAACTTTCTACCTCTCATTTGTTTCCAACAAATTTTGAAAAAATGAAGGTCAAGCTTGCTGTCCAAGTGTTGAGCAACACGGTGGCAAGTGGCATGAACACGTATATAACTTTTGGGGCCCTACCATCCGCAGCCATGTATACCGTGTTGAAGTGCTGTCAACATTCAATCGTTTATTTGACGTTTTAAATTCCTCCCTTGCTCCGTCATTTACTATGCACCAGGAAGTCTTCAAGGGTAAAGAAGAACAGGTTGCCTTCCTCAACGAAATGTCCAATTTCATGAAGAGTGTCAAAATCGTTGACACCAATGGGCAAGATCAAACGTCCACAATGAAATTCTTGAATGCATGGCAAATTACAATAAGTGGCATTATGAAATTATGGGAAAAGCTTAAAGATGCTGGATTTCAATATTTGATGACCAGGAGAGTCAATCAAGATTGTCTTGAAAACTTTTTCGGCAGCATTAGACAACAAGGGGGCAATTGCATAAACTCCACCCCCATTCAATTTGAAAGAGCTTTTAAAAAACTTTTCTGCCAAGATTACTTTCACAGCGAAAACACCAACTGTGGAGATGACTTTGATAGTCTATTGACAAAATTGAAAGACTTAAAATATAATGTCGAAGAAACGGGAACCGAGCCAGAGCAGCATGAACGTACTGCCGTTTATGACGTTGACTGCGACTACAGAACGCAAGAATTGCCGGCCCAAAATAGCTTCGTCTATGTTTGCGGTTACTTAATTTCAAAAGTCCTCTCCAAGCATTCTTGTATCACTTGTCAAGAGTTTTCAAAATTTCAAAATGCATCATTGACCGACAGTGCTCTTTTTACTTACTTTAAAGCGCATCAAAACATAACATCAACCTATGGAGCCCTGCACGTGCCTCATATGGGGTTCCTTAATTATGTATACCAACTGGAGCAAATTTTTTTTTCAAAATTTGAAGAACTTTCTGTCAAAAAACTTATTGATACCGCATACTCTCATGTATTTAAAAATGTCGAATTTAAGCTTCCTTGTCCGGAATTTCCGCTTCTTTATTTAATTAAGCTATTTATAAGGTTCAGGATATTTACCGGCATGAAATTTGCAAACAGGGAATTTAAAACCAAACCGGGCGGAAAAAAAAATAGAAAAGTATGTATTTTGTCTCATATTTAATCCCCATTGTTGTTACAATAAATTAAAATTCATGATTATTCAATGTGTGTAATATTATTTCTCCTATTAACCAATTTTTCGTAATGTTATTACACCGTCAGATTAGAAAAATTGAATTTCCCGCCGCGCGTCCTACCAAAACAATGGCGCAAGGTCACGGAATCTCGCCAACGAAAGATCAAAGGGACCGCCGCGAGTGTCGCTTCTGGTAGTGCTATTCTGTGGTAATGTTCAAACTCAAATATGAGAATATATATATTATATTATCTAATTATGCATTTCTCGATTTTTGACTCTCGATCGATTCATCGATGGGTCCTAATAAGACTAGCTTTATTCGCAGAGCCCGATGTGAAGTAACATTTCTCGCAGAAGGTCTTTGTAACTAGCGCAATTCAAAATAGGTCGTTGTAACTGGCGCATCTCGAAATGAATGCAAGTGAACTGACCTATCTCTTTTTTTTGGCAAATCCAGCTTACTACTGCAATAAGTAGCCATTTGGATGCTGTATCTTCTCAAAAAAATGGAGGGTCATTAGTCAAGTTTATTCTTCGTGAAATTAAAAAGAGTTTTCAACGTTTTCTGCAAATTCTGGAATTGTCCTGCCAAAAAGCACGCATCTCAGGTCATGTGACTTACCTAAAATCGGGTGGTATCGGAATGAGAACGAAGTGCAACGGGGGAAACCGGAAAGCATAGCAATAATAATAATTAAAAGTTAGTATAATACACAACGATAGTACCTAGTTCGGAAATTAGGATTCCCGTCTCCTTCAATTTGAAAAAGTATTATCAATATGGATTATCGTCGTACCAAAATAAGCACGCGGACACAGCGAATAGTGCAATTGTGTCTCAAGAAGGATTCCTGCGAAGACCCACGTAAGTACCAATAATTATTATAACCTATATTTGCGTAAAAATATTATCTAAGTGAATGGAATTAGAGCCTAAACCCTAACTAACCTGTGTGTTTAGTGTTAAATCAACATCATAAACTACCTACCTTAGGTACTACAATCTAAACACATCTATTGTAAACTAAGAATGAATCGAGAAGTAGGTATAGGTATTCAATATTCCCGATTCTTTTATATGCAGGGCCAGACTGGTGGGCCGAGCTCTGCCAAGAAGGAAGCAGGAAAAGGAAGCTACCTAACGCCTGCACAAACTCAGGTATGTTTTATTGTAGCTTTAGGCAGCAGTCACACTGAGCCACCCACCACCACCCACTACCATCAACCAAAAATCAAACGCACACAATGTAATGATGCTGGTCACACTGCAGCCACCTCTTACCACCGCCCGGTGACCACCGGTGGCCATGTGTTTGAAATTTTCAAAGTGGTGGTCAGTGGTCGGTGGTTAACAATACGCATCTTGATGCGCATGCAGAACAAACATTTTGTGTATACATACAACATACAATGTGTATGCCCCGAAGAGAACAAAGGTTTTACTTTTGTCACTAACAAGTTGTAACATCTCTTGTTCATACGGTAATAACTGTAAAATTGTTCTCCATCATCAACAAGCTGCGGCACTAATTGATGAAATTCTCCTAGTTGTTCTCTATCGAGAAACATTTGACGCACCCACATGTTCCGGCGTTTTTTACGGATTTTTTTCGAGATGTAGTATAAAGCTACAACTTCGTCGGTATCTGAGTCATCGGACGAAATCATTGCAATCACATAACTTGTCAATTTTGTCATGAGCTGGGCCGCTATTCTTGAATCGTGTGAGAAAAGTCCCTGGGAGTAAAATACATTCCGCAGTACACTGATGTAGCGAATGTTGCCTAAAATCGTGGTTTTTAGGCAACTTTCGTTACAGAATTGTAGTACGGATTATATAAAACTCCCCAGGACTGGGAAACGGTGGTTAATGGTGGACGCTGGACGGTGGCTCAGTGAGACCATGCCGGATTATTTTGCTTGGTGGTAGTGGGTGGTGGTGGGTGGCAGTGGGTTGTGATGGCTCCAGTGTGACTGCTGCCTTATAGGTAGCATTGGTATCAATAAGTCAAAACATTTGAAGGGCTCTGTTTTGCAGATCTTCCTGATGCGACAGCCGCTAAGGAAACCACCAAGGAGAACGCTTACAATCAGCTGGCGGCCGCTAAGGAGAATATAGAGGAGAATAGCACAAAGTACCATCAGCAGGTCAAGAGAAGACTCCAGTTTGAGGACTCAAGTACGTTTTTATCCGAGTTTTTACCTATTTACGGGGTTGTTTTTTTTTTTTCGTTTTTCACCTTGACATTTGTTACGTAGGTTATAAATAAAATTTATTTCCCATAATTATTGGAGATTCCCCTTTGACATACATGATGTTTTAAAAATGAGTGTCATCCTTTCTACTCTACATTCAGTCCTTCAAAATATTCAGATCTCAATAAAAGATAATTGCGAAAATTGACTCCGAGCGGAGTTATAGCCCTTCAAAGTTCGATTTTAAAAATCATTTTTTTTATCATAACTTCTACACCGTTCAACCGATTTTGTCCAATTTTTTTACACAAAATATCAAAATGCTTTTCCATCAAGTGGTTAGTTCTGATTTTGAAAAACTAGCCCAGTGGCGTAGATATTGAGTAGAGCGCCCCCTTTTCCCCCAGACTTTCACGCCACCATATATTTTATAAAATCGAGCACATTTTTGAATTCTGCCTTAATTTTGGAAAAAAGTTACCCCTGGGAAATTTTGATTAGAGACTTCATCACCGAGATATTTGAGTTTTGATCTTCAAAAACATTTGGAAAACCTCAGTTTCAAAAGCTTACAAAGTTGGAATTTGGAAAAATTTGTTCTTTTTCAGCTGATATGGCAATTTCTTCACATAAAAGGCCCTTTGAAATTTTTGAATTTTTTTCTTTGAAAGACGGCCAGTTACCCCCTGCACCCCCATGTTGGGCTAGGCTCCAGCTGATCGAATTTCTGTTCTGTAACTCGGAGGATCGATACAGAATTAGAAATTGAAATTCCTCATTCGAAATGGTTGTTAGAGAGGGGCCTAGCCAAACTTTCAGCGAAATGGGTTGAAAATTGTCAAAGTTGTGCATCCACATATTTATATTTTACTTCCGAGAGACAAGCTCCGTCAACGCAAATCTCTCTTATTTTCATCCAGGAAACCACATTGCCTTCGATATCTTTATCCCAATTTTGACAATGGACAATCTTCTTCACAGAAAATATTTGGTCTTGTTCTATCACGTTGACTATATATGGTTTACTTCCAACTTTTGCAAACCGCACCACGTTATACCATTGATCTGGAATATAGATCTGTATATTCTTTGCTCGTCTTTCAATAAGAAAAATTGCCAAGCCTCGGACAGATAGGGACTTTCAGTATCTTTTTCCTCATCAATTTCTGAAGGGATCCTGAAATTTTCAGATATTCCCTATTCCGGGTCAAAACCTGTTTTGCCTGGGCTATTGGTACCTAATCATTTGAAGGAAATCGACTCCTTTGGTTTTTTTTTCCAAGACGACGGCAAAGTCTTACTCTGCACAGGGGTACAAAATCAGTATCTAATAATGTGTGTCCCGAAATCCAACAAAAGTGAATAATTTTTCCCTTTCTTATTTGGCCATTTTAATTGATCTTCCGCTTGGCTTATTGCTGCCCACTGAAGTTCATTTTAAAATTCATCAAACATTATTAAAACGTGCAGCACCACGGCGCTAGCCCCGGTGAATAGGAGGGACTCTCATCATTGTGGAGGCACAGTCGCGGTGCAGCAAGAGTTCACGCCGGAACGCTCTTGCGACGATAGGGATTTGGTAAGTTATTGACTGATTAGTTTTTGTCCTAATTTTCATCTCCATCTCTCATAGCCAGTTCCACCAGCGAATTTAATCATTGTTAGCTAATTGAGAGATTTTCTCTGGTGAATACTGGCTTAGTGACCACTGGAAACACAAGTTTCACGAAATATTATGGGAAAATGTTTAGACCACAACAGCTTGTATGCATTTTCCATAGTCATTCAACCAGCACTGATCTAGAATCCATCAGAGAAAATGCGTTAATTAGCTAACAATAATTAAATTCGCTGGTGGAACTGGCTATCAAGGCGGTTTCTCATGAAATGCGAACGTAAATTTTGATCGTCGACCTCATTGTTGACTGTCTAATTTCAAGGGTCAACCAAAACAAACCTTGATTAATTCAACTTTGACAGTGATTCAAAATTTGTTTGCGAATATCTGCACCATGGGGATCCGCCCCTAATTATATCTGTGTTTCTACTCTTGCTACGTGGATTTTTTGGGGTTGAATGAAGTCCCCGGAGGTTTGTCAGTTTCACATAAATTCACTCAATTCACTTAAATTTAGTTTAGTTTAGACGGGCCCAGATAGTTTTGCAGAACAGCAACAACCGCCGCGACGACCGCCTCGGTAGATGTATCAGCCTGATGGGCCCGCCGGCAAAAAAGCGCCGCCATTAGTATCTGCCAAGCAGGTGTTGGTTGCGCAGTGGCGCAGTTGGTGGCGACAATGGCGTTGCCCCAGAACTTTTGTTTTAAAAAATTTGGAATTTATCTATTGGATATCGTCGACTGTGATGACAGAGCAGATGACAGTGTCGACTTGTTTATTTTCCCAATACCGGAACGTAAAGAACAATTTCATTCCCACTTTTGCGGGAGTGGAATCGAATTTTGGTCCCGCTTTTTTGCGGGACTAAAATTCACCCATGAATTACCCTTTATGATATACTACTACGACCAGTGCCGGAGCAAACACAAAGAAAACTTGGTGCCAGTTGATGCATGCCGACAACAAAATAAGAGTCCATTCCGTTAGCCACACTGCCCGTATCAAGCGGAACAAAAGCGGTATTTGAAAGACCACATTCGGATCCATGCTTCGGCTGAAAGCATCGAATAGTTCAGCTGCGTTATATTATGTATTTACCGATCGACAAGCAAAAGAAACTTGGGAAATGAAGTTTTTACCTATTAAAAATGGTTTGATTGCGACATTTGTACGTACATGTCGAAAGAGAAGAAAGATTTCGAAAAACACATTCAAAACATCCACGCGTGAGAGCTCAAGACATCTAATGGTTTCCTTGCACCCATGCCGGTTGAGGTTACCGAGGCGTACTGCAACAGCAGTTGAAGAGGCACACTGTTGATACAAAGGATGATGACATCGCATGGTTAAAATGCATCGAATGCTCTTATTGCGTCAAGCGAAAGTATTCTTTAAAACATGTCAAACAAGCATACTACAGCTTTTTCTGAGGTGATGCGTGACTCTGACGTAAAGAAGGAGGACTGAAGTGAACCTGAAAGTGAACACTGGCCCGTCGTCAAAAAGTATCGTCTGCTGAGCAAAACTCAATATCCTTGATTCTCTGAATATCCAGCTCCTTATTTTCCTACTTTCTCAAGTATGTTTTTTTCCTCACAAATCTTGCCCAAATTTCTGTATTGTTTGTCGCTTGAAAAGTGTCATATCCTGTTTCTAGCTATTTTAGGGACCAATGGAATATTTTACAGACATACTTAATTCAAGAGAACTAGATTATTGTGGTTTATGGCTCACCCTGTACAGTGAACAGAAATTCAGTGCACATCCACTACACACTGGTTGGAAATTTTCACTGTTCGGTCTATCACGAACAATTGTTCAAAATCACTTGAAATATTGGAAATGGAGGGAGGCGAATTCTCACCATTTGACTCGCCCATGTCTTCAAAAATAGACGCCAGTGATCTCCTTGATATTTTTCTCGTGTTGGTGAGTGGATTCCATGAATATTTCTTTAAACTTGGAATCACACCTAGATCAGAAATACTATAATAATAACCTATCAGACAAAAGATGCTGCAACGAGGCACAAAAGCTAGTCCTAAACCTTATCAGGAGTACCACATTCCCAAGATTCACCAAGAACACCTATGTACCTATGAGCAAAGCGAAAGAAGGGACTAGGCAGTCAAGGGCAGACACACTTGTTCTTTTTTTTTGAACGCGATTCTTGTCATTGACCTTTTCCCTATCCCCTAGAATTGGGAGGTATACTTCACAAGGTAGTTGGTGATGAATGGCTACGGATTGGAATAGTGAACTGTACAGTAGAAGAACGGCACAAAATAGAGCGATGCTACAAATGCTGGGGGTATGGCCACTGAAATGCGGAGTGCAAAGGCCCTGCCAGAACTCAACTCTGCTACAGATGTGGCAGGGAAGGACGTGCAAGCGCTGCCTGCGAAAATATAGCAAGATGCCCAATATGTGATGCTGAAGGGCACAAGGCCGGGGATGGTAAATGTAGAGCCTTCAGACGACAGCTTTCCCGAGTGAGGAGGAGGATTTCGAATGATGGTAGGCAAACAGATTCTGACGGCACGAGAACTTGCCGATATGTTCTGGCCATCCGTCGGTAGAAACTGAAATGGAAGACGACAAGACGCAGCAGGACCTAAGTTACGGATGGACAATAACAAATTACTGCAATGGACGCGATGGGTACAAACCAAAATGAGACGGAATCATAAATTCAAACAAATAAACCTTGACAGGAGGAGAACAGTCCAAGTATTGGCATTGCACTCTGCAAGTGAAGGCAGCATCGATATTTTGATTGTACTGAGACCAACAAAGCTAGCATGCGGTCATCATGGTATGTTGATACTCAAAAGGATGCAGCGGTGATTGTTTTGGGCAAAGAAATCGAAATCGTCAAGGCGGAGACAAATTCATCGGGATCTGGGTGGATGTTGGCTGGGCCCGAATCTACTTTTGCTACATCTCGCCAAACTGCTCGATGCAAGAATACTGCGACTACTTGCTGTCTTTGGAAACCAGCCTGGCCGAATCTTGGAACCATACATAGATTGGAGGTGCTTCAACGCTAAAGCGCAGAGTGGGGTTCCGATACAACGGATGGAAGAGGTACACTTCTGGCGGAGATGGTTGCAAGACTTGGACGGGAATAAAACCGATTCCCGTGAACACATTTTTTAGTCGCACAAGAAACCCTTTAAGGGTTTCATTTTATTTTTTTCGTCAAGTAGAAACTCCGCCAAAGAGAAAATGTACAGTGGACAGGGAGCTGGTGTCTCAAAACTTACGTCATAAGGTACATGATTTTAACCCTGTAGGTTTAATGTGCGTTGATAAGGTTGTTGAAAATTGCTTTGTCTCACATGTCAGACCGGGGGCTTTAGGCTGGTATGCGCCTGTCAATTTTCGAAAAAAATGGCCAAAAATTTACCTCATAAGGTAAATGAATGAAACCAACTGGATTTTGTGTGGGAACATCCCCTTGATCGAAAATCTGGTCGTAAGATAAAATTTTTAGGGGCTTTTGGTCCATAAGACAAGTTTGAAATTTTCAAAAATAGACCAAGATTCATCAATTTTTTTACAGGCGTTTTGTTGACTAACCCACCAAGTGTGATATATATTTGTAATCAGGATGAAAAACGGAATCGATTTCCATGTTAAAATACAGGGTGTAGGATTTAAGAAGAATTTTTCGATAAAGCCTGTAAGCGATGTACCATTAAAAATTTTTGTGGACAGATTCAAAACCTGCGTAAAAAATCGTGTGGAATCGTTTCTCATTCCTAAAATTATGCCAAAGGAGAAATCTCCAGAAGGAGGTAAATTTTGGCCTTTTTTGAAAATTTCAAACTTGTCTTATATGGACCGAGAGCCCCCAAAAATTTTGTATTATGACCCGATTTTTGATTAAGGGGATGTTCCCACACAAAAGCCCGTTGGTTTCATTCATGTAACTTATGACATACATTTTTGACATTTTTCGAAAATTGACAAGCCTATACCAGCCTGAAGCCCCTGGTCTGACATGTAAGACGAAGAAGTTTTAAACAACCTCATCAACGCACATTAGACCTACAGGGTTGAAATCATGTACCTTATGACGTAAGTTTTGAGGCACCAGCTGCCTGTCCACAGGCATTGCTATCAAATTTTGAAAATTTCCAAAAAAAATTGAAAATTTTTGATTTTGATTTTTGAAAATTCAAAAACTAGATAGCATCGACAATGCATCTTTCCTCATGAAAGTCGCATGCCAAATTTGAAGTTCCTATTTTCAAAAAAGGTACCAAAAATGATTTCCACTAATTCACTTTTTCATGTCAACGAGAAATCATTTTTGGTGCCTTTTTTTTCAAAATAAGAAGTTCAAATTTGGCAAGCGACTTTCTCGAGGAAAGGGTGTATTGTCGATGCCATCTAGTTTTTGAATTTTCACAAATCAACATCAAAAATTTACAAAAATTCTTAGAAATTCTCAAATTTTGATAGCATTGCCTATACATTTTCTTCTTGGAGGAGTTTCTACTTGAGAAAAAAAAAGTGGTCACGACGGGATTCGATCTCGGTACCTCTCGCATACGAATGAAAAACCCTAACCTCCAGAAAGCTTGTGCGTTATTTTTTCCAAGACGACGAACGAGAAAAGGATTAAAATCCTCCAGGACGTAACGCTGGCAAAGAAGGGCAGGAAGAGCTGACTGGATGCTAGGAAGCTGTTGCGTTATTTTTTCAACACGACGAACAAGAAAAAAATTGAAAAGGATGGACAAGAGCTCAAGTGTTGGCAGAGGAGAAAAAAATGACTGACAAGTGCAAGACAGACAGTAGACAGAGCTGGCCTGGCGAAGACATCAGAATCAGATGATACGACAGACGATGAAGACAGACTTCATCGCCAGCCTAATCGAAAACTACCAGGGCACGTATCGAGGCAAGTACTATCGAGAAAAAGCGAGAGAGCACTCGGCACGAAGCAGAAACCTGAATCAAAAAGCTCAAAGTTTTCTTCCGGGTGGCATGGCGGAAGTTGCCCAGTTCTATTCAAGTTTAGCAATTAAAGAGATGGAAAAATCACAGGAAAAGAACAATTACGCAGCAAACGCGTTCATGAAGAGGAACGCTGAACGTCTGCAAAGGGACGACGCTGTGGACTTACACAGCCTTCACGTCCAAGAAGCGACGGCATATGTTGACAGTTTGGTAGACCACCACCTTGCTGATGGTCTAGCCGGTTATGGTTTTGAGAAAATTGAAATCATAACCGGCAGAGGAAACCACTGCGGTGGTGTGTCAAGACTAAGAATTGCGGTGTTGGAACATCTGTCAAGGAGGAATATACCGTAAGTTGTTACTCAAAATGGTGTATCAATTTATTTATTTCCATAATGTAGTTTGTTCTAGATACCAAAAGTCCAGTTGGAATCCGGGCTCACTATGGGTATTCCTCCCACAGAATAGATATCCTATTGAGACTGTTGGATTGGAATATCCTAATGTTATTGAATTGGAGTGTTCAATAACATTAGGTGGGTCAGGGCCACGTTTGGAGAAATGAGCTTCCCACGGTAGTATTTATCCAACAATACTCAAACAAATAATTGTAATATATTCACAACAATAAACAAAATAAAAAAATCACGTTGACTCAATTTGATATATTTCCTCATAGAAACTGGTACATCTACTGATGCAACATTATGTAAGTGAGTGCGGCGACAAAGTACACCAGCCAAAAATATCCTAGGCCAAAAACATCCCCTCCAATAATGTCCCAGGCAAAAATATAGATGGTATATTATAGAATATATATTTAGATATAAATATAGAATTTCTGACCAACCCGATAACGAGTCTATTGTCGTCTCAAGTATCAACAATCAGTATCAGTATCCAGTATCCTTCTTTCCAGACCCACCAGATAAGGAGCTCATTTCCGACTCAAGTATCATCCTTTTTTCAGATCCAACAGATTAAGAACTGATTTCTGCCTCAATCATTCTCCTTCTTCTTAGACCCACCAGATGTAAAGTATATTTTTTACTCAAGTGTCCTCCTTCTTTCCAGACCCACCAGTGAATCCGGAAAAAACGTCCCTTACAAAACGTCCCCAGGAAATTACGTCCCCTGGACATTACATCCCCTACATATCACGTGTCCTTAAAATTACGTTCCTTGGAAATCACCTCCCCAGAAAAAAACTATGATTATTGGAGCTCATCAAGTCTACAAACTGAATATGAAGAAAGGCACAAGGAGACTCATCAGGGCTGAAAACTAACATTAGTATCCCGAACATTTCTGCTAGTACACTAAACTTCAGGAGCCCTAGTAAAAGTAAGCTCCTTTTTACCTTTATGTGATATCGGTGTGATATTTACCTCATTTCTCTGATATAATTTTTGACACCTTATGAGTCCCTTCATGTTTTTCACAGCTTTCAGGCTTCATGTAAGGCCTCTTTTGCAGTCTTGTGCTATCAAAGAGCTCTATTGGGCCCCCTTATTCTGTCTTCAATATAATCTGAAGTCCTGCTGAGTCCCCTTGCATTTTTCATGACTTTCGAAGCAGCAGGCAGCGGTGTGTCATTATGTCATGTTAGAAGCCTCATCGGGCCCACATTGTGTCTTCGAGTGTAGTTGGAGCCCTGTTGTGCCCCAATATGTTTTTTCCATGGCTTTCGGAATAGATACCAGTAAGACCAGTTTCAATGAGCCCCTTGTGCCTTTATGTGATATTCGGTCAGAAACTGGGCCCCTTTGTATTTTCAAGTATAACTGGAGCCCTGATGAGCCCCATTATATTTTTTCATGGCTTTCTAAATTCCAGTAAGCCCGCTTTGCCTCCTTTTTCGAGACCGACGAGAAATCACCCCGCCGAAAAATCATACCTACGAAAAATCAGACCGGCAAAAAAAAACAGACCGAAGAAAAATCAGACCAACGGAAAATCAGACCGACAAAAAACCAGACTCACAAAAAATCAGACCGACAAAAAATCAGACCGACGAAAAATCAGACCGACAAAAATTCAGAACGACGGAAAATCAAACCGACAAAAATACAGACTGACAAAAAAATCAGACCGACTTAAATCAGACAATTTATATCCAAGGACAGCACAACATTCAGTTGATGCAGTTTACAACATGATAAATAATTATAGGTTATGACACACCTCCCGACACACCCTGTAAACGAAAAATGAAAAAATTGCAGTTATGGCGCTATTGAACTGGGGGTGCGATATATTCAACAGTAATATCACAAGTCCTTGGATTTTCACGATAATTTTGGCCAGGAGGAGGGCATTTATCTAGGGACAACCAGCCCAATTTTGGCCAAGCGTTTCCCTCTAGGGAAACGCTTGGCCAAAATTATCGGGGAAAATCCCGAGCACGAGTGATATTTTGATGATTATCACAAAAAGAAGTCCGAAGTGACAGCTGTCAGATTGTGTTGTTTACATACAATTTATTCCGTTGCTATTGACAGTGGAATTTAGATAAGTGAATATTATCCTTGTAGGTCTGATAATCAGGGGCGTTGTATGTATTAATCAGAAATAAAATTGTGCAGCGGGAAATTGTCAAAGTGGGGATTCGATGGTAGCTCTGGTCATAGCTCCTACAAATAGGCATTTCATGGTCTTGAAGCTAGTGACTCTGCTGTTTTTATTACGTGAATGGTTCCACTTCGCCTTGTTTGCAGTGAAAAAATTCTACGGCAAAATCCACGTCCGGCATCGACAAGATACTGCAGGCCATTGACGATGGAGTTCGTTAAAGTATCGACAGCTTTTTCTCTGGCAGAAAAAAACAGGGTGGACGCCCACATTAAGGAGCTTCACAGCACTACAGTGCCTTTCGAAGCCACAAAATCGTTTGTGATAAGCCACACCTTGATATTTGCCACGATTGACGGTAAAGTGCGCAACGCACTAACAAATACATCATAGACTCAGAATTGCCACCCACCGATACCATATTATGGTATCAGCATTTTCCTACTAGAAAGAAACTTTCTAGAAACTTTTTGTAAAAAGCACAATATAGTCCAGAGTACAGAGATATTTGATCAGAAAAACCAGCTGAATCCAACGGTTTTCACCGCAACTCGCTAGCTTCAACGGATCTTGAGGAACATGGGGGTGGACATCTTTTTTGAATGACCCTGTATAGATTTTGAGATTTTTATGGGGTATTTGAGAGAACTTTTGCAATTTTTTTGCGTTGATCACGAAGCTGCTCTCACTTCCAAAGTAACCGGAAGTGGCATCAACTTTTGATTTTCAAATGGAACACTCTGTATACTTTTTGATATTCGGATATAGATTTTTTTGTTGACTCAGGGTGGCCTTGAAAATTCTCTATGATGAAAAACGACGATTTTATAGCGGATTGAATATTCAAATTATCATTAAAAGTCTGAAGTTAGAAGTTTGTTTATTGTTCATGTCGAAAAGCGTTTCCAGTTGAAATCGATATAAACAATAAACAAACTTCTAACTTCGGATTTTTTGTGGTCGCAGCCACCTTCGGTTATAACAATTTGATTACATTCAATTCGCTATAAAAATCGTCATTTTCGTTCATGTGAGATTTTTAAAACCACCACTGTGTTAATAAAAAGAATCTCTATAAGAATATAAACAGGTGAATATGCCCTCACGTGCGTGAGTCTCAATAGCGCATTTTCTTAGTGCCAGGTCTGTCATTGATAGGAATCAGTGCCGGCCTTAGTACTTTTTTCGCCCCGGGCCAGAATTTGAACTTGCCGCCCCTCTCCAGGGTTCACGAGCGAAGCGAGCAAAAATGAAGGTTTTTCCTTGCAATAATAGAGCTTTTTGTGCTTTCACAGAACCATATTCGGTGATCGCCGCTGGAAAGTCGTTTTGTTGCATTCGTAATTTATATAAATTTTTTGATTCCAACAGCAATTTTTCCGCCCCTATGAGCTGGCGCCCCAGGCGGTCGCCCTTCTTGCCCTACCCCAAGGCCGCTACTGATAGGAATGAAGTCCAGCTTGAAAATTAAATGTTCATACGAGACAAGAGTAAGTTTCACGTTTCATGACAATCGTTCCACTAATGGGAAATTTCAATATGGCGGCCACGATGGCGGCCAAATCATGATATCCAGCTTGAAAATAAGCATGTTTATACAAGACAAGAGTAGGTTGCAAGTTCCATGACAATCCCTCCATTAATAACAGATTTCAATATGGCGACCAAGAGGGCGGCGGAATCATGAAATTTAGCTTGATAAGAAGAATAAGAAGAAGAATAAGAAATATCATACGTGACAAGGGTAAGTTTCAAGTTCCATGAAAATCGTTCCACTAATAAGATACTTCAATATGGCGGCCAAGATGACGGCGGAATCATGAAATTTAGCTTGAAAATAAAAATGATCATACGTGACAAGGGGTAAGTTCCAATAAGATATCCCGTCAACAACTTTTTTAGTCGCACCAGAAACCCCTTAACATTCTGAGCTACCGGCCGGTTTCAAGAGGGTGTGCTACGGCCAGAAAATGCCGCCGCAGATGTGAGATAGGTCCGCCGGCCTCAGTCTCGGGCAGATACAGCAGATCCAGCGGCTGCAGTGCCCCCAACAGATGCAGTACGCCCAGCTCTACCAGAAAAAAGGAGCTTGTGGTGGGGTGGTCAGCGCGTTCGACTACCACTCCAGGGATCGTTGGTTCGAGTCCCACTGTAAGCGCTCGCTGATTCTCGTCCTCAAAACAAGCTCTTTGATTTAGTTGGAATGCTTGTTTGATGCATAAAATACAAATGATGGTGTCGACCCCATGCGATATTGATGATCGTTAAAAATCCCTACCCTGTGTTGGAGCACACAGAGGTACGGCAAAATTCCCGGTACAGTGGAGGAAAGCATTCACCGGTGCCGGTGTTAGGCCTCGTTGCGGAAATAGGCTGACGTTGAATAAATTTTTTTCTGAGACAGAGTAGAGAATAGCTATAGGACCAGCCTAAGCTCTTGGCTGGTGAGGTGAGATAATGCTGAACCGTCGAATGCAAGCCACTCCGCCGTTGTATTCGTCAGCTACGGTAAATATCCAACAGGGTTTGAAGTATTCTTTCTGTGACAGAGTAGAGAATAGCTATAGGACCAGCCGAGACCTTATGTCATGACTGGGTAAACGATCTCTCATGAGCATTAATTACAAGTGCAGACGAAGATAATGTGAGGTTGTGTCAACGGCAAGTGACGCTTGAGGTACGCTGCGATGAAGATCTGTGGCTAGAGCGGTAGAATGCTGGCACGCTCCAAGAGGCGGCGAGGTAATCGCTGAGCAGAAGGCCTCGAGACAAAACGGCGTGGTGAAGTTACAGCAGAAGCGGCGGCGAACAGTTGGCGCGCTCCGAGAGGCGGCGAGGTAATCGCTGAGCACAGGGCCTCGAGACGAAACGGCGTGGCGGTGTTATGTCCAGTCTGCGGTGGTCGCAGAACGCAAGCGGTGCAAAAGCGTGAACCAATCACCGCACCTTAAATCGAAAAAGGAGCTCTTCTTGTTGATGAGCGTCTTACGTTGCTGCTTACGTTCTGCGACATTTGGAGACCGCACATTACAGTACAAACGGCGGTGAAAGGTTGGCACCCACGAATTTTGTCAATCTGTAACATTGTGTTTTTTCATAAAGTCGCACTGTCAAACTTTTCGCAGCCAATCAAAACGCACCGCATCCGC
The DNA here is from genome assembly GCA_949128115.1 of Anaspis maculata. Lineage (NCBI taxonomy): Eukaryota > Metazoa > Arthropoda > Insecta > Coleoptera > Scraptiidae > Anaspis > Anaspis maculata. Next base: position 77,430,940 of record OX421964.1, on the reverse strand, counting down.
CTTGCGACAAGCGTATCATTACAGCGGCGAAAAATGCCGCAGCCACAGCTTGGTTCCGACTCCAGTTGCGTAACAAGCTGTGCGGCCGAGGTTCGGACGTAACAATGTTTCCAAATTTTTTCTTCCCCAAACTTATAGTTCGGATGGATTTTGTCTCTGGTTAGCAAAACTGAGGACAGGATAATTGAAGCGGTTGAAATTGCAGATGTCGACGCAGGGTAATCAGATCAGAGCGTTCCAGCCGCCGCCCAACTACCCGCAGAACGCTTACGGCCAGAAACCGCTGCCGAGGATGCAGGGCAGATCCGCCGGCGCCGGTCAGTACTCCGTGGCGGGGGCCAACTCCCTGGCCGGCGTCAGTTCCGGACAGATCCAGCAGCTGCGGCGCCAGCAGCAGGCCCAGCAGCTGCAGTACGCCGAACAGCAGAAGCAGCGGCTGATGGACGCCCAGCTCAACCAGAAGATCCTGATCCCGTCCAACGCCACCAACACGGACGCCATCCGGTCCGGCCTGCAAAGCATCGACAGCCTGCTGAACAACACCGTCGCGCCCAACGTGTCTTTGCAAAGGTAATTTTTTATTCTCACCTATCCATCCCTCTCTCCTTCCTTTAGCTTTCCTCTATCTCCATCTACCAACATGGACGCCATCCGAAAAGCATCGACAGCCTGCTAGGCACTCTTATACCCTTGATAGACTGGAAAACTCAATGATCATTAAGCGTAAATTACAATATAAATGACCAGTGTGTCACGTCGTCATTTACTTAATGATCATTTAGAACGTCATTTAGGACCTTAATGGTCATTAACTAGGAGTAATCATAATCGCCGAGTAATCGCCGGTGGTCGTGCATCATCGCTGTGATTTTTGAAAACCATTGGCCAGCTTTTCTGCAATGAATCGCGATATCTGTCATTTGTCATCAAGTCCGTCATTTCAGTACGCCGTTATTCCAGACACGTATTTCTGGAATGAAGGAACTGGATTTTGTGTCTTGTTTCTTGCAACAACATCTCTTGTACCAAATTATGAGATAATGCCCGTAGTGTGCACGGATATAGATTAGCGGCACTTTATCTTTGGGCAAACTCGAATTTATTGATGAGGAGATGGGTTTCCGTAAGACAAATCGGGCAATTTCATTTGAAATGTTTTTGATGGGACAAACAGCTTTTGATGAGAAAAATGACTAGATATCTCGTCGGGGTGGTACGATTTCTTTTACCGCAAATCTCGCTGCAAATGGATCAAGACGGGATGCCCTTCGGCATGATAACTCCTTAAACCAAGGTGATTGATTTTCGCCAAGGACGCGTCAACTTTTTCACTCAGAAATAGAGATGGGAGACGATTTTTGACATGGGCAAAGTTGTTTTGGAATATAATTACGTGTAATTGGGCTATGTTTTCTAAGTATAACTTCAACCTTCTGAACACGAATATCACGGAACCTCTAAAAATTATTTCCACAAGTTTTGTGATCCATCTTTCCGGCGATGAATTTGATACCAGTTAGTTTGTTGACTGTTAATGGGGAGTATTAATAAAAAAATAAGCATAAGCATTTGCTTAGGTTTTTGAAGAGTTGCTAAGCAGACTTTCCCTAGCAACGCCTATGGAATCCAAGCAAATGCTTATGCTCATTTTTTATTAATACTACCTATTCACAGCAAATAACCAAATTCAAACTGGTTCGGCATTAATCGGAATCGAGAAGAATTGAGATTTCAATTATTAGGGATTGTGGAGACAAAACACGTACCCATGAAGAAGTTTGCAATCATTTTAATGGAAAATATCCTGAGGCTGAACCTCAGCATATTTATTCCTCAACTATCCATCACTCTTTATTTTCTATATCCCTTCATCTCTCCTCTCTTCCTCTTTATACCACCGTACCAACCCAGGGGCGATTACAATTTTAGAATTTTTCTAGATATAGTTTTGGAGACCTCGCAGCAGTAGCTCGAAACGGTTTTTTACATTTTACCGCCTTTTGTTTCTTGTACAGGATGCTCACGTATAAATTATACCCCCTTCCTGGAGACTTCCTTTTGAACATAATTTCAAAAACAGAAACGATTTTTCAATGATTTTTTCTGTAGGTTTCGAAGCTGTTCACTACATTTTTTTGAGGACATTTTGCTTACAGGGTGTAACATCGAAAAAAATTTCTCAGATTGAACACCCTGTATTTTAATATGGGAATCGGTTCCATTTTTCATCTTGATCATTAATATATATCACACTTGATAGGTTATTCAGAAAAACACCTTTTGAAAAAATTGTTAAAGTTTCAAAAAATATGAAAAAATCTTTTTTTTTTCAAAAATTTGTCGGTTTAAGGTGAGTTTAGTAAAAGTTTCAAACCTTAAACATACTCATCCACCCAAATTAATAAAAAAATGATCAAAAATTCACTGAGTCACTTTTGAAAAAAATCTTATTTCGAAAATTTTCAAAACTTCATCAATTTTTTCACACGTGTTTTGTTGACTAACCTATCAAGTGTGATATATATTTATAATCACGATGGAAAGCGGAATCGATTCCTATATCAAAATACAGGGTGTCCAATTGAAGAAAAAATTTTGATGCTGCACCCTGTAAGCGATATCCACAGAAAATGTTTGTCAACAGATTAAAAGCTCAAGAAAAAAATTGTATCGGAATCGTTTTCAATTTTTGAAATTATGTTTGAGGGGATGTCTTCAAGGAGCAGTGTATACTTCATCCGCGAACACCCTGTACAAGAAATAGAAGGCGGTAAAATGTCAAAAACAGTTTCAAGATATTGATGCGAGGTTCTCAAAGATATAATTGGGGAAAATCTAACATTGTTTTTGAAAAAGTTACACACGCTTAAAAATGGACCACTTTTCACTCCTACTTTTGTCACTCTGTATATCATACAGTATATTAGTGAACACGATATTCAAATATGAAACTTGCAGTCAGAAGAACGCTTGAATAATCAACACCATCTTTTTTCAAATCGGTTCATTTTTCGTCACGATATCTTCATTTGAACCTGAGCGAGTTTTTGGGGTGGACCACTACAATCTTTGACCTGTTTATCTATCACTCTATATTTTTTATATCCCTTTATCTCTCCTCTCTCCCTCCTTATTCTTTGTGTCCTTCTTCTCTCCTCTGTCAGCCTTTGTTAGCTCTATTTTTCTTTCTCAGTCCCTATGCCTGTCGAATTCAAAAAAATCATAATGAAGCCACAGTTGCCCAGAATACAAAATGAGTGAAAAAACGTCTTTTACAGGTCGTCTAGTCTGCCAGCCGAGGCGCAGCTAAGTCATGGCTAAGGGGGTCGGTTGACAGCAGCAATGGCAGCATCAGCAGCACAACATGATGTTGCGAAGTGTCTCGTCTAATTGTTTCTTCACGATAATTATTGGAGGTGGATCGGCCGGCGAGGCTCTATTGAATGGCCGGCTCGGTCTCCAGATTCAGCTCCGTCAGATTTTTTCATATGGGGTTACATCAAAGGGGAGGTTTATTTCAATCGACCAAACGACACAGACCATTTGAAAAAGAGAATTCGGGACGAAATAGGGGCAGTATGGCTCGAAACTCTCCACAATGTTCGATCCGAGTTTCAAGTTCGATTCAGGGCTGGACCTAGCAGGCGTGCAGTGCGTGCCCGCACGCAGGCAGGAAGTCACAGGGGCGGCAATTTAATGATAAAGTTGAATTTCAAAAGATTCTTTTCACTCCCGCATTTAGGGAGGGTCTCCACTGCCGGTGAGGAGGGCGGCAATTTTTTGTTGGCACGCAGGCGGCAAATAGGCCAGGCTCGGCCCTGGTTCGATTGGCGTACTGCCAAGAAGAAAATGGCTGTCAGTTTGAACGTTTGGTAGTTTTAGTGACACACATTTCAGTTTCGTTTTTGAGATAAAAAGCTGTTTATTTGGTGAAAATTTCATTAGAACTCCTCGTAAAACTCCATTCTTGTTTTTCGAATTAAAAAAATTAGAGTAGGTACTCAACAAAATAAGTGTCAACCTGCAAAATTTGAGACCTAACTTTGAACGTAGACAACTTTGGAATGCTACAAAAGACTCAATCAATTTTCAGACCGTTCACTAGCCCGGTCCTTCAGCTATTAGTCCGTATTTTTTTTTATTTATGAAATATTCACATGATATTTCTACAGGGTGTTTAATAGACTGGTGCAAAATTACTGAAAGTTTGACATACTCGCCCTTGACCTAGACATTTTTTTCTTGGATTTCAACATCATCATCAAGAAAGTAGAACTTGTACCTTGGGACGGCTCTTGAATTTCCAGTTTATCTCTTCAATTTACAGATTGAGCTTGAAAAGTTAACTTCTTTGTATTACAGTTGTAACTTTCTTAGTCGCTGACCGGTTTTCGAGATTTCAGGCTCATTTCGAAGCTTAAGCTTCAGGTAGGATCATAGAATCAAAATCAATAGCTCGAGGCAAACATTAAAAACACAAGATTGCATAAAAAGTGACCAGAACCTGAACTGCTCCTGGAATATGAATTGGGAGGTGAATCGAATGAAAATCAACTTACCTTCGAAAAAATAATTCATTCTAGACACTTCAAGATATCTTCTCCTTGCATGAAACCTGAATTGTTCGTGGAAGGAAAAAAAAATTACAACCGTATGTGTTCGGAGGAGAATCAGGGCCTTGCTCACATAAAGCTGCTCGTAACCACGTTACAAAAATCGGAACAATCACTCACTTGTCAATCACTGTTTGTTGGTAATTATTAGGTTTTTGTTAGTTTGGTTACGAACATTTTCAGGTGCACAAAGGCGATATTTCTCGTTCAAAAAGCAAACAGTTCGAATGTGGCCTGTTGACCAGCAATTCTAGTTCCGTAGAGAAAAAAAAGCACCTTGGAGTATTCAGAATGAATGGTACTTCGGAAGGTTAGTTGGTTTTCAGTCGATTCTCCTCTCATAACCCAGATTCCAAAAAAAGTTCAGGTTTGGGTCACTTTTCATGCAACCCTGTATCTTAAATGTCTGTCTTGAGATGATTTTGATTCTTTGGTATTCCAACTGAAGCTTAGGTTTCAAAATGAGCTGAAAATTTTGAAAATCAGGCAACGAGTAAAAGAGTTATCAATGCAATACAAAAAAAATATCTTTTTGAGGTCACCCTGTAAATAAAAGAGATACACCGCAAATTCAGGAACCGTCTCGAGGTATGAGGTCTACCTTCCTCCCTATGGTGTTGAGATACAGTAAAAAAAATTGTTCAAGAGGAAGCATGTCAAACTTTCAGAAATTCTGCACTAGTCTATTGAACACCCTGTAGAAATATAATGTTGATTACTTCATGTTTTTAAAGAATATGGACTGGGCTAGCGTACGGTCTAAAAATTGATTGAATCGCTTGTAGCATTTCAAAGTTGTCTAGTTTCGAAGTTAGGTCAAATTTTGCAGGGTGACACTTATTTTGTTAAGTACTTAATTATCTCCAGGAATCAGAATTTCATAATCTATTCAAATCTAGAGAAGAAATTTGACCTTGTTGTTGACAAAAAATATCGATGACGTCACTGCCTAAAAACGGGAAGGGGCAGAAAAGTAAAAATTATTGGAAAATGTTTCTTCAAAAAAAAAACGACCTGTCCAAGAGTTTTTCGATATTCCGCACAGAAAAAAAATCCTACCGGGTGGGGCACAAAAAACCGCACTGTTTTATTTTCCTCGCAGAATTTTCGTTTCTTGGCCGATTTTGACAAATTTAGTATCCATGTGTAGCCAATTAAATAAGCTAACTACCAAAATCACATAAAAATATTGCTGGATTATCAAAATTCAAAATGGCGGACACAACTGAAAATCAGCCTTCTTTTGCAGTCGTTTCTTTTGATTGAAATTTGACATGACAGAATTGAAAAGTTTTTTTGCAAAAACGAACTGTTTTCTACATTTTGAGACTGACCAGCTCGATCGGTTGATTCGTTCTGGAAATATAGCAAATTGAAAAAGGGCTATTTGCCATTATTTTACACCGTAACGAATAATAGAAAGATATTGTTTTGCTTGTCAAATTTTTGTTTCTCAAGCGATTTGAAGAGGTTTGGTATCATTGTAAGCCAAATAAGTAAGATAGGTACAAAAATCATATGAAATAGAGATAGACAGATAGATAGATAGTTAATTAGTTCTTATTAATATAATAAAGCTTGGAGCTGTAGAACACGTCAGCGGGTGGTCGAAATGGTGCGGACACAACTGAAAATAAGTATTCTTTTGCAGTCTTCTTTTGAGATCCGACGACTGACAAAACTGAAGGCGTTTTTGGAAAGAGAGGACTGTTTTTTGCATTTTGAAGTCACTACCAGTTTAATTGGTTCATTGATTGAGGAGATGTGGCGAGTTAAAAAAAAGGTTTTTTGCCATTGTTTAAATCTTTAACGACTAATAAAATTTATTGTTTAGATTCGTAATTGTTTGCTTTTTTCCATCGATTTTGACAGATCAGGCAATATTGTGTCGCCTAATAAATAGCCTACAAGAATCATACATGAATCTGGTCAAAACTCAAAATTTTGTGTTTGTGTTTTTTTTCAAAACACCTCGGACACAACTGAAAATCTTATTCAATTTGTTACATGTCCACAACGAACGAACAAAGTGAGCTGGTCATGGTCTCAAAATACAGAAAACAGTTCGTTCTTCCAGAAAACGTCTTGAGTTTCTATCGTTCTGACACATTTCAACAAAAAAGAAAAAACTGCAAAAGAAGTGTTATTTTAAGTTGTGTTCACCATTTTGAATTTTGAGATTCTGAGCATATTCGTGATGATTATTGTAGCCCATTTATTTGGCTACACAATGGTACCTAATCTGTCAAAATCTAAGAAAAAATAAAAATTTAGCACTCAAAACAATAAATTTGTTTTACTCGTGAGGGATCGAAATAATGCCAAAAAAAATGTCTTTCAATTTTCCTTATCTCTCTAAAGAATGAGTCATTTGACCTGGTCGTGGTCTCAAAGTAGAAACAACAGTGCGTTCTTTCAAAAAACGCCTTCAGTTTTGTCAGTCCGTCAAATTTCAATAAAAAAAATACGACTGCAAAAGAAGGCCTATTTCCAGATGTGTCCGCCATCTTTAATTTTGACATTTCGACTGTATTCACACATGATACTTGTATAATATTCAGTTGGCCAGACAATAATATGAAACCTGTTAAAATCATTTGAGAAACAAAAATTTGGCAGGCAAAATAATATTTTTTATTATTCGTTACGGATTGAAAAAATTCCAAATAGGCCTATATCCAGTTTGCTACATTTCCAAAACAAATAAACCATTTGAGCTGGTCATGGTCTCAAAATTAAAAAAACAGTTTGTTCTCCCAAAAATTGTCTTTCGTTCTGTCATTCTGTCAAATTTGAATCGAAAGAAACGACTGCAAACGAAAGTCTATTTTCAGTTGTGTCCGCCATTTTGATTTTTGATATTCCAGCAATATCTATATAAGATTTTGATAGCCCACTCATTTGGCTACACAAAGGTACCAAGCTTGTCAAAATCGGCCAAGAAACAAAAATTCGTCGAGGAAAATGAAACAGTGTGGTTTTTTATGGCCCACCCGGTATATTCCAAACTTCTGGCGCGCACTGTATAAAGTGAAAAGTGTGAATTTGGAACATTTGAGACTTTAGGGACCCCGGCCCCGGCCCTGGCCATCAGAGTGCCAGGGAGCCCGCAAGCAATGACGTACAACGGGGGGGGGCGAGGGGTGCGGTCCGCACCGGGTACCAACAGTAAGGTGGGGGGGGGGTGTCAGTGTCGGATTTCGAAAAAATTCCGCCTGCTGCGCTTTTTCCTCACATTAATCATCATTCGTAGTATTTTCCGCTTTGTCGAGAAATCGTTTTTCTATGTCCAAAAATACCATGTCACCGATTGGGCGCGATTTTTCGATCCTAAAAATCTCCGGGCGCAAAATTGCCTAATTCGGCACAGGGGCCCAGGGGGTGTCACTACGCAGCTCGCTACGCAGTATGCAGCTCTAGGCAGGGGCGGACTGGCCAAGGCCGATAGGCCGCAATCCCGACCTAGATTTTTGACGAAGGGTCCCAAAATGTCGGTCGATTAGGGGCACCCGCAGAACAAAAGTAATTGGCGAGGTAATTGGGTTAAAAAAATACAAAACAAATTACACGAAAACAAAATGGGCCCCGAGGCCCCCTTCCTGTTATTTTTTTTCTCAATAAAGGGCAGTGATATTATAGCGCAATAGATAGATGTAGTTCACCAGTAAGAATTTACAGTTTGTGACAATGGCTATGGTTAGAATAGGTACAATCAATTTCACGGCTTTCTGCATTAGAGCAAGCTATGGAAAAATTGTGTTGTCTTGGTACGAATGATACAATGACAAGGGGGTGCCAGTCAGTTGTCTACACGTACAATTTTCAATGTGACACCTTGTCACTGTGTCGAGGTATCATGTATGCGAAAGTGAAATTTTTTCAGCATATGCCAGGATTGCCAGGCATCGTGAGTTTCTCTGGATATTTGGTTTGCCTTGACTGGTTGGTGGGTCTCCGCCAAAGTTGTTAGGTTTTTGGCGGCTACTTATTAAAGAAATGAATGATGTCGAAGATCGGCAGGATACTACTCGGGTGAAAAGGCCCACCGCCCAAAAGGCTACCTACATCTTCTGATGCACATCACTGGAGTGGTGAGAACTAGGTACCTACTCTAGCTCTAGCTCTACCTATTATACCTGCTGCAACAGCAAGCAAGGTATGAAGACATATGCTGGCAGACAACACAGTGTAACCACTGTAACCTACCTACTCACGCCTAAATTGTCTCGTCTACGTACAGTTCAACTACATAAATTATTGTTCTACTATACATATTGTCCACCTGAAGAATAAGTTTCCCCTTGGGCAGTGGGTTTTTCCTTTTTACAATCCATCTCTTCGCGGCATCACGGACTTTCGGCATTATTTTCTCAGTGGCCGGCAAAAACCTGATAGCTTTGGCGGAGACTCACCTACAAGTGAAGACAATGGCCCTTATCGTTCACACTGCAAATCACTCAAAGGAAACTAATCATTCCTCGCATATTCTCTAAAATTTTCATTTTCGCGTACATGACTCTCCGACACAGTGACAATGTAACATCGAAAATTGCACATGAAGACAGCTAGCTGCCAACAAGTCGTCAACGTGTCATTCTTACCAACGCAACACATTTTTTCCACAGCTTGCTCTAATGCAGAAAGCCGTGAAATTGATTATAGTTGCGCTTTTAAGCTGCTGAGTTCCTAGAAGATGTATGAATGTTTTTAGCGCATTTCCCATCTTGATGAAAATCGCTATTGCAACCGCTTTGTCCGTCCGTCCGTCCGTCCGTCCGTCCGTTCCTCGAACTCCTCCCAAACTAGACGACCTAGCTTTCTAATTTTTTCGCTGTTACATAGCTGCCACTCCCAAAGGAGGGCTAGGCTATATTGGATGTCCATATTGCGCCGCCAACATAGAGAAAACCGCCCCCGATAAACTTGAAATAACATAATATTGCACTTTCTACCAGACCTGATGCTCTGGTGTTCTCATTTTTTGAATAATACATAGTTGCCACTCATTAACGTAAGCTAAGAAACATTCCGTCTTCAATATGCGCCGCCGACATGAAAAAACTGCTAAAAACCGCCCCCAATCACTTTAAAATGAAAAACATAAACCCGAAGACATAGCGATCTGATTCTTTCGATATATAAATAGCTGACTAAAAATGGAAAAGGATAGGTTACTTTTTGTTAGTCGCCGCCCCCAGATTCCGCCCACAAACGATAAAAAGTGCAACTTTCACAAATGTTACTGATTGAGATGTTCCCTTAAACATTAGGAACTGCCAACTCAAATTATGCAACATTTGCGATCTAAATTTTTCCCTATATGGATCGCTAACTGAAAATGGAAAAGGATAGACTACTTTTGATATGGCGCCGCCTCCAGCTTCCGCCCCCAAAAGAAAAAAAGTGCAACTCTCTACCATTTTCACTGATTTAGCTGATAATGTCACCTCGAACATTTAGGAACTCTTGACTCAAACTGTGCAAGAATTTCTTTGCCAAACTCTGCCGCTCCCACACGCCGCCCCCAAAGTGAGAGATGGATGTAAAACATGAACCTGAAGACATAGCGATCTAATTCTTTCACTATATTGATAGCTGACTGAAATCGGAAGAAGATAGGCCACTTTTAATCAGCCGCCGCCTCCAGCTGCCGCCTCCAAACAAAAAAATGCAACTTTCACAATTTTCACTGATTGTCATATTTCCCTTACATTTAGAAACTCCCAACTCAAACTGTGCAACAGTTACTTTGCCGAATGCTGCCGCCCCCACACGCTGCCCTTGAAGTGAGAGATGAATGAAAAACATAAACCCGAAGACATAACGATCTAATTTTTTCGCTATATGGATAGCTAACTAAAAATGGGAAAGAATAGGCTACTTTTGATATGGCGCCGCTTCCAACTTCCACCCCTAAAAGAAAAAGTGCAACTTTCAATAATTTCCATTGATTTACATTTCAATGTTACCTCAAACATTCAGAAACTCCAAACTCAAACTGTGGAAGAATTTCTTTGCCAAACACTGACGCTCCCACACGCCGCCCCCAAAGTAAGAGATAAATGTAAAACATAACCCTGAAGACATAGCGATCTAATTGTTCCGCTATATAGATAGCTGACTAAAAATGGGAAGAGATAGGCCACTTTTAATTAGTCGCCGCCTCCAGCTCCCGCCCCCAAACAAAAAAAAAATGCAACTTCCACAATTCTCACTTATTGTCATATTTCCTTGAACATTTAGAAACTCCTAACTCAAACTGTGCAACAGTTACTTTGCCGAATGCTGCCACCCCCACACGCCGCCCTCAAAGTAAGAGATAAATGGAAAACATAAACCCGAAGACATAGCGATCTAATTCTTTCGCTATTTGGATAGCCGACTAAAAATGGGAAAGAATAGACTACTGTTGATTAGTCGCCGCTACCAGCTCCCGCCCTCAAACAAAAAAATTTTGATGAGTGAAAGAATTTTCATTCAAATCTATTTCATTGGCAAGTACCCCATTCTGATAACAAAATATCACAATGAGTTTCGAATGAAGAAAGTGGGCAAGGAATGGTGCTTCTCCTTCAACCAAATTTCTTTACGTCCACAATATGCCTCTTTGAGAAAATGCGCTACTGAGACTCACGCACGTGAAGGCATACTCACTTGTTTTTTTTTATCAGGCTGCCAGGTAGGTAAGTTCTACCAGGTAGTTACAAATACTTTTACCAGAAATAATAATAATTTCAACTTGAAATTTTAAAAAAGTTTCAGCCTGTGACCTCCCTCCACGTCACAGGGGGCCCCCAAATCACACCAGCGGCCTAACTTTTAGAACCCCAGTCCGCCCCTGGCTCTAGGTAGGTTTGGGGGAAGGGGGGTGTCACAGGATAGTCCGTCCCGGGTGCAAAACTAGGTACGCCACTGCCCGCAAGCCTTCGACAATTGCGAAGACTAACCCCCACCCCCCCAAACAAAATTGTCTTGTCTGCGGCGCTGTAGGGACAAAAAATTCATATTATGTACCTACTGATACTTTTGTATACAGGGTGTTACACCTTTTTTGTCAATGTCAAAACTTTGAGAGACGGTAGAGCATCGGAAAATGAGTACTTCCACCGAAAAAAAACGAGAAAAAGTTTTTTTTTTAATTGATAAAAAATACAAAAAAATGAGATTTGACTGAAGTCAACGTGACCAGCTTGTAGGTATGCATCAACTTACTTTGTGTACCAAATTTGGTCAAAATCCAGTGATTATATTTGGAATTGTAACACAAAAACCATTTTTAAAACTCAAGAGGCTTTCACTCTATCTCCGTTATAATGCGTTTCCGGTATACCTTTCCTCGAGAAAGTCTACTTATTTTTTGATGCTCTATCATCTCCTAAAATATTGACAAAAAAAGTGTAACACCCTGTATACGAGTAGATTTTAGCTTTGAGTCAACATTCCAAATCCAATTCAACATACAAAGCTGGAATCGAAAACGTCTTGTAGGTACTGTGACACCAGTGGCGTAGTCAAGGGGGGCGAGGGTGGGCGAATGCCCTCCAAGCGCCCTACTTCCCAAGCGTCCACGTGCTCCATCCCACTAAACTAATAGAGAAAGAGCAGTTTTCTGGCGAAAATTTTCAAGGAACGCGAATTTTCGAGGATCGGGGTAGATCACTAGACAGAGAAGTAGATATATGTATACCAATCACATCCCAGTTGGATCTAGTGTCTTTGTCTAGTGCACTAGTGCAATGTTATGCATACCTTGAGCCTCGAGCCTGCAAAACAAAAGCGGCTACCTGCTTGCAAAACAAAAGCGGTACGGTTCTCTCTGATACATATTTCCAACACTGCCTCTTCTTGCATAAATTTTCAGTGGTCATGAGGAGCTCAATTAATTCACTATTCACTCAAAAGTCGTGGAGCATTTTTATACAAAGTTGTTAATGAAATTTGCTTCAAACAGTAGTTGCTTGGTAAGAAAATTCAGGTGCTACGGCAACGCCGCCCCACCCATGAAATATAAGTTTGGCATGTGTAAATTGTGTAATGGATACATTTCCGTTCCTCTGAGAGCGAAAAGATATTGCCCTCTCGTATTAACCTTGGTGTGTTTTTCGCACACTGGAAGCATAGGGATTTACTTGTCTATAAGCGAGAAATGCTGAGTATATGCATGCTGTAACAGCGAGGCAAATCTTTGGATATGATCAATTATGGTTTTAGTTTTGGTTTTAATAGTCAACATAACATTTTTTCGCTTCTGCTCAATTAGGTACGGGAGGGTGAGAGGGGCCCAAATGTTAGCCTTCCCCCCCTCTTTACTCTTAGGGGCCCCATATCTCACATATCCGCCTAGGGCCTCCAATTCCCTTAGTCCGCCGCTGTGAATAAATAACAAGTGAATTGCCTGAAGAGCTGGCAAAGGGGGTGAGTAGAGGGCTGCAGATAATAAGGACTTGTCTAAGTTGGACAACATATCACTATAGCTAAACTTATCTGAACGGGTACAGGTGAATTAGAGCTGGCTAAAGTTGGCTACAGATGGCTACAGATGGTGGAGATACAGTTGGTCCAAGTCCAAATAGCAGCCACGATGGAAACCAGAAAGAAGGTGATGAAAACATGGGTGAAGGGTGAAGAGCTCGGTGAGGAGCCTTCTCCGGTGAAGAGACAGGTCCAAGCTTAGAAAGTAGCTGGTAAAATGGAAGTACACTGTACAGCACCAAAAAACCTGGGAAGAAAATTAGAATGTGTAGGTGAACCGAAGCGGTGAAGAAAAGTCCTCGCTTACCTAGTCACGCTAAAGGTTTTTCTGAAATATGAACTTGTGAAAAGCGGCGGGTACACACACACAAATCCGGATAACTAGACGGGAAAACCAACACGACCGCACTTATTTCACTGGTGTTTTAAAAAAATCAACGATGTGCGAACTTTGTGTGTTTTCAGACGTGTGTCTGAAAAAAGTAAGATAAGCCGCCAGGCAAAAACTGTACCGGATTATCGAACTGGAGCGTTGAAAGGGATGGGTACCTACGACTTATGCTGCAAAAAAAGGTTTATTTGCTCCTAGTACCTACAGTGGGGGGCTGCGCCCGGTCATTGCGAAGTGAAAGAAAAACATATATTTCACTTTCCTGGCCCCCACACCAACATGGAAGGGAAAGTATTTTTCTGGAATGATAGCAACTGCTTTATTTTTTTGTCATTTTTTTCCTTATTTGAAACATACATAAATTAGGTACCTATCCATTTCAAACGGACATCAGAGTTTTTTCATGACTTCGGGAAAAAACTCGAAATTCTGAGTTGAAGTCATGGATGTCATTCAGATGTTTTGCAATTTTTGCCAACATTTTTTCTTCTTCTGAGTCCAATGATCCAGCATTAGTAGTTTTGTTACTCAGTTGCGATAAAACAACGAATGAGTTTTCGATGCTATATTCTTCTGGCAAATCAATACGCAATGATCCAGCTAACGAATTTTTATTACCTAAAATCTAACGAGAAAATTCGTGCAGTGTAATAAAATCATTCACGATGTGGCATTCGTAATAGAGTATTATACTAAAAAAAAATTTTGTTTGAAATGGAGACTACATTGAAAAATAATTGACCCGTGTTTTTTTATTCAGTCAAAAACCGTATCGTTTGGGCGTAATAGATGAATAACATCAACTAAATAGTTCTGACGTCACAGCGAGTCACCACCTATACTGCCTGTGTAAATGACGTCAGAAATAGGCAGAATATAGGAATTTCGTTTATTTATTGCGGCCAAACGATACGATTTTTTTATAAATAAAAAAATACGGGTCAGCTATTTTTCCATATAGTTTCTGTTTCCATCGGAAACAAAATATTTTTTAAAAGTATAACACTCCATTCGCATATGAACGGACTTCATCGGCTCACCAGCATCGGCATCGGCACCGCAGGAAGATTTGTGATAATGTGCCGACTACGGGTTAGTCATGCAGTCAGTGCAAGAAATTTCGAAATCACGCATCAGTTATTTCCTGAGTGATTCAACGGAATCGACTTTCAACGTCAAAACAGTAGGAATCTCCTGTCGTACCTCGTATCTACCGAACCTCTACCTCTGCTGATTCGAATCGCAAGCTGACAAAAGTGGGTGCTTGATTTTTTCTATTCAACTTCGTCCTTAAAATATATGCCAGTCACGTTTTAAATTCAGTAGGAATTAAAACGCGGTTGGTCATGTTCCCTAGGGTGTAACGGACGCTGACAGACCAAGTTACGTGAAAACGGGCTTTTTGTGGCGGAGTCCAGTGAGGTTAGAAAATTTTAACATGAAATGCCAATTCTGGCGTCTCTTTGCATCATATTCCGCTACAGTGTTGCCTTGGCTGTTATGACTGTTATTTTGTCAGAATGGCAGGTAAATGACAGAGTGCCGAGCCGTTCTAGGTTTTAGACACTAGGCCTTCATTTCTGACCATACATTAGAACAGTTTTCTCAACCTAGTATATAATATGATGGTATATTATGATTCACTATTTTATTCAAAAAAAAACTGTTCAACAGTCGCCCATTTAAACTGGAGAAAGTCTACCAAAATCAAGACGTCTTGAGCGTTCATACAATCTTGCAACAGCGCTGTACTCGATTGACATTACGAATTCAAGGTCATCTGAGGAAATATTGATCCAACATTACAAATTTGAGCATCCCCAAATATCGCAGAATTGCCAACTTGGCGTGCAAAAATTACCGTTCTAGTGCTGAATTTAAAAGCTGATCGGCATATACCGTTCGTTTTTTTTTCTAGGCCCCAGCTTATAGCGCCTTTATTATGGGTTCCACACCCAACATATTATATATTTTTGAAATCAGAAGAACAAAATCGTTCGATTGATGGTATGTCAAATCATTTTTGACAGATGTCATTTTTTGACATTTGACAGAATAGTACTTGTGATACATCATTTTAAAGCTCATTAAATTCTGAGAAAAACTGTGTCTTCATTTTTACAATGGGATGTCTTTCACAGCTTCTAGAGGTCTTCAAATAGGAAAAATTGTTGAAATTCAGAAATACTCAATAAGTACGTAAGTTTAGGCAAAACAGGCATTTTTAATAATAACTAATGATAATAATCAATAAAAAATCACAATGAAACGAAAAATGTCCTGAAGAAGTTACTTGAAATGACCGTCTCCTTGTTCCTTGAATGGGAGATTCAACGACCGGTGAATTGGAACTGCCAGCCCAACGCGATAGTATCCGAAGTGGCCAGGTATGACCCCCTCGATTTTTTTTATGAGCCTATCTGAAAGATAGGGTGTTTATAGAGTCTCCCGCTGATTTGGACGATTTAAAATCAGGATATTATCATCAGTTGATAATAAAACTACCTTTTAATTATTGAGCAGGTATTTCTGAATTTAAACAATTTTTACTATTCAAAGACTTCCAGAAGCTGTAAAAGACATCCTATTCTAGAAATGAAAACACAGTTCTCCTAAGAATTTTATGGGCTTTAAAATGGTGTGTCACAAGTACTATTCCGCCAATTGTCAAAAAATGACATCTGTCAAAAATAATTTGACATTCCATCAATCGAAAGATTTTGTTCTTCTGATTTCAAAAATATATAATATGAAACATTGAATATAAAATATAATTCAAACATATTATATATTTTTGAAATCAGAAGAACAAAATCTTTCGATTGATGATATGTCAAATAATTTTTGACAGATGTCATTTTTTGACAATTGACAGAATATTACTTGTGACACACCATTTTAAAGCCCATAAAATTCTTGGGAGAACTGTGTTTTCATTTCTAGAATAGGATGTCTTTTACAGCTTCTGGAGGTCTTTGAATAGGAAAAATTGTTAAAATTCAGAAATACCTACTCAATAATTAAAAGGTATTTTTAATATCAACTGATGATAATATTCAGATTTTAAATCGTCCAAATTAGAGGGAGACTCTATAAACACCTTCTCTTTCAAATAGGCTCATAAAAAATCGAGGGGGCCATACCTGGCCACCTCGGATACTATCGCGTTGGGCTGGCAGTTGCAATTCACCGGTCGTTGAATCTCTCATCATTAAAGGAACAAAGAGACGGTCATTTCGAGTAACTTCTTCAGAACATTTTTCGTTTCATTGTGATTATTTATTGATTATTATCATTCGTTATTATTAAAAATACCTGTTTTGCCTATACTCACGTACTTATTGAGTATTTCTGAATTTCAACAATTTTCCCTATTTGAAGACCTCTAGAAGCTGTGAAAGACATCCTATTCCAAAAATGAAGACACAGTTTTCCTCAGAATTTAATGGGCTTCAAAATGATGTATCACAAGTACTATTCTGTCAATTGTCAAAAAATGACATCTGTCAAAAATAATTTGACATACCATCAGTCGAAAGATTTTGTTCTTCTGATTTCAAAAATATATAATATGTTGGGTGTGGAACCCATAATAAAGGCGCTACGCGCTGGGGCCTAGAAAAAAAAACGGACGGTATACATCGTCGAGAAGCGATAATTGCGACTTTTTTCTGTCAATTACCACTTTATTCTGACAATTGCGACTTTTTTCTGTCAATTGACACTTTATTCTGGCAATTGCGACTTTTTTCTGTCAATTGCCACTTTATCCTGGCAATCGCGACTTTCTTCTGTCAATTACCTACCACTTTATTTTGGCAATTGCGACTTTTTTCTATCAATTACCACTTTATTCTGGCAATTGCGACTTTTTTCTGTTAATTGACACTTTATTCTGGCAATTGACACTTTTTTCTGTCAATTGGCACTTTTTCTCTGTCAATTGCGACTTTTTAGCACAGTTCGATAGAAAATGATGTTTATATGGCCGGTTAGTCCGTCTGTCTGTCCGTCCGTTATCTGTCTGTTCATCCGTTTGTTTGTCTGTCCGTGTAAAAGTTGAGAAGTTGTACTCCTTCTCGGAAAATGAAGCTAGAGCCTTAGAACTTTTTCCGATTAATAGCTTAGGCCCTCAAGGGTGGCCTATGGGCAGACTGTATTTCATGGTGGCGCTGCCATCTTGATAGCCATATTGAAATTTACGAAGCAAGGGTAAGTTCCAAGTTTCAGAAAAATCGTTCCACTAATAAGAAATTTGAATATGGTTACCAAGATGGCAGCGCCACCATGAAATCCAGCGTGCCTATTGGCCACCCCTGAGGACCTAAGCTTCCCATCGGAAAATGTTCCAAGGCTCTAAAGTAATTTTTGATATGGCCGATTTGTCTGTCTGTCTGTCCGTGAAGAAATTAGGAAGTTGAACTCCTCATCGGGAAAATGAAGCTAGAGCCTTGGAACATTTTCCGATGGAAAGCTTAGGTCCTCAGGGGTGGCCAATGGGCACACTGGATTTCATGGTGGCGCTGCCATCTTGGTAACCATATTCAAATTTCTTATTAGTGGAACGATTGCCCTGAAACTTGGAACTTACCCTTGCTTCGTGTGATCACTCTTTTTTCAAGCTGAGTTTCATGATCCGCTAGAGCGGATTCAGAGCGAATGAATCTGAAGCGGATTCATACGAGACAAGAATACCTACGTTTCACGTTTCATGACAATCGTTCCAATAATGAGAAATTTCGATGTGGCGGCCAAGATGGCGGCGTCATCATGAAACTGAGCTTGAAAGAATGTTCATACAAGATTAGAGTAAGTTCCGTTCGAAGTTCCGTTCCACTGATGAGAAATTTCAATATGGCTACCAAAATGGCAGCGCCACCATGGAATACAGTCTGCCCCCTTGAGGGCCTAAGCTATTAATCGGAAAAAGTTCTAAGGCTCTAGCTTTATTTCCCGAGAAGAAGTACAACTTCTCAACTTTCACACGGACAGACAGACAGACGGACGGACGAACAGACGGATAACGGACGGACAGACAGACGGACAAACCGGCCATATAAACATCGATTTCTATCGAAATGTGCTAAAAAGTCGCAATTGACAGAAAAAAGTGTCAATTGACCGAAAAAAGTCGCAATTGCCAGAATAAAGTGGCAATTGACAGAAAAAAGTCGCAATTGCCATAATCAAGTGGCAATTGACAGAAAAAAGTCGCAATCGCCAGAATAAAGTGGCAGTTGACAGAAAAAAGTGTCAATTGACTGAAAAAAATCGCAATTGCCAGAATAAAGTGGCAATTGACAGAAAAAAGTCGCAATTGCCAGAATAAAGTGTCAATTGACAGAAAAAAGTCGCAATTGCCAGAATAAAGTGGCAATCGACAGAAAAAAGTCGCAATTGCCAGAATAAAGTGTCAATTGACAAAAAAAAGTCGCAATTGCCAGAATAAAGTGGCAATTGACAGAAAAAAGTCGCAATTGCCAGAAGAAAGTGGCAATTGACAGAAAAAAGTCGCAATTACAAATAAATATCTTCCATGTCCGCTCTGCGCCTTCGTACGGATGGCTGATCACGTGCGCAGCAGTTTTCTTCAAATGTCCACAAAAATACCATGAAGGCTGGCCTTCAACCAACAGAATATCTTCTTTTGAACAAAATATATTTCGAAAAATCTGTTCAAAGTCGATGGATGGCTATAAGATCACTTCGAAAATATAATCCATACACGTGGAGTTCAAAACAAAGACTTATAAAATAGCATAGAAGAAAAACTAGCGGTTGTTAGAGAAGATAAGGCTTTTTGCAACGGCGTGATATCTCTGATGCTCCGTAGCAGAGGACACCGTACGAAGAGGTGAATGTAGGTTTTTTTACTATAGAAAACAAATTGAAATATCGAGACGAGTATCGAGATAATTTTCACATAAGTCCAAATTGAAGAAAACAAGTAGCAAAGTCCTCACGGGGGGTGAGTCTCATGAGCGCATTTTCGGAGTGCAGATGAGTACACTGTTCACTGTTAAGGTGCGTTCAGTCAGCTTATTCAGCCGCAAGTTTTAATTTTAGTCGTAAGCGCTGCATCGCTCATTGGCTTTTCTGAGGAGGCTGGTTCATAAGAGCCAATGGGCGTCGCTGCGCTTGCGACTAAAATTAAAACTTGCGGCTAAATAAGCTGACTGAACGCACCTTTACCTGTGAACAGATTGTCCCAAAACTACCACAAGAAATCATCAACCTTTGTGAAAACACGAGTAGTCAATAATAAATGAAAACAATAGAATGGCATCAACGAAAACTAGAAAATATCCTATAAGTAAGAATTATACCTATATCGATCAGAAGCACGGAGCCAGAAGCAGCTTGTTGAACCGCAGCGCCACGACTTGAAAATCGCATAGGTAAGCATAGAGCATAAGTATAGATTCCTCATAATAACAAAGATATCTTCCTTGAGAATGAACCAATTGATTTTTTCACGAAAAAATTCTTCATTTCTTTCTGCACCTTTCGTTCGCTGCATGTATGCATGTATCTAGAACGGTCCGCAAGACTCCTCGATGCAGGTATTCACACCGTAGCGCTGAATACCGACTTTTCAAACATTTTAATTTTTCTCTTGCAATCATGCGGTCTGACCAAATATTTTTTGTGCCTATTCCCACCGCAGATAATCAGCAATTATTTGCAAAAAACCCGATACCGCTACGACTTTTCGTTTAGGAGTTCAACTACAAGACGGACAGACGGACGGACATCAACGGGCGGCTAATAGCGTGTTTCCTACGAAAATGCGCTAAAAATCGAGACAAGAGTGGAGGTCCGAAAATCAAGATCAAGAGTCTGTATCAAGAATCAAGACTTCTTAGAAATGTGTCTGATTTCTTGATATTTCTTGATGAAAACAAATCGCAGAAAATTCAACACAGAGCATTTTTTCTTAATGAGAATACAGCTATAGCGTTATGTTTAATAATTTTGGAAAATGTAGAATTTTTCTGCACTGCTGAGTTTATTCTGTATATCGTTATCTAAATTCCAAACGTGCGGTTTTTTGACTTTTTCAGTAATTCGTGGCCCATCCAGGAGCATATCACACGTGCGCGCATATTATAAAGATTGGTGCTGGCAGAAACCGAGACAAATGAAAACCGGTATACCGGTTTCGTCGAATACCGGTTTCGGTAAAACCGGTATCAAAAGCCGGCTTCTAAAATCGGCATGGAAAACCAGCTCCGAAATCCTGTAGGTATTGGGAGGCGGCTTCGAAAACCGAGACATGAAACCGCTCCGAAAACCGGTTATGGAAGCCGGCTCCGGCCCCTACTCCGAAAACCGGCTCAAAAAACCGGTCTCGAAAGCCGGCTCTGAAAGCCGGTTTTCAGCTATCATCAGAATCGCGGTCCCGGAGCCGGCTTCCAAAACCGATTCAGTTGCCAGTAGATAAAATAGGGGCGTGCAACGGTGGTGGGGGGTACGACCTTGACCTTGACAGGTCATTGACCCTTGACCTTGACCTCGAATTTGACCTGGACCTCGAATTTGACCTTGACCTCGAATTTGACCTTGACCCCTGACCTTGACCTCGAATTTGACCTTGACCTCGAATTTGACCTTGACCTCGAATTTGACCTTGACCTCGAATTTGACCTTGACCTTGAAAGCTCATTGACCCTCGACCTTGACCTTGAAAGATCATTGACCTCAATCGCATGGAGTGGGGGGAGCAACCTTGAAGAAACATGTCTAGACTTATCTGAGCGCATCAGGTGTAGGAGTGGGAGGAGCGGTATAGTTATAAGCTTGATTTCTAATATCATCATCAATCTCCACCAAAAGCAATGGAAATTGGTGGGGGTATTGTACATATATTACAGATTGTCGCCGGTTAGATTTAGTCGTCAGCATAGATTCAATAACAACATGTCAACCGAAACGAACAAAGTTTCTACTCCAGTGTCGGATCCTATCCCACAACACTCTGGAGGAACAATAGATGAAACACCAAAAAAGCTAACTGCGCAAAAAATGACTCATCATCATTTAAATTTTGATTCTGATGCGGAAGGTAAGCGAAATGTAATTTTGAAGGAAGCATAATTTGATATTGTTGTTTTTTCCAAGAACAATCTGGTGATGAAGAATGCTGGGGCGAGGACAGCTTTGACACCTACACCCCACAACCAAATTTGCGGATAATCCGTAAAATTCCTCCCAGGATTGCAAAGAAGCAGAAGCTGAGGAAACTCTTACAAGAAGAGCAGATGGCTCTTCACCGTCTATTTCTGGAGCTCGATAAGTTGCTTTCAGTAAAAATACGTCGAGCATTGGAATGAATTGTAAAAAATAAAATAACTATTCGGAATCTGTCTTTTTATATACACCTTATTTCAACCTGAAAATCACATATAAATATAAAAAACACCAAGAATTTCACTTAGTTGAGAATATGAAACTGGAAAAGCAAAAGCACGCACTGCCTGTTACAAACTATGATGAGGTTGTTTCAGATATGTAAAATTTCTACACGCACGGTGCGTTATTGGGAGGTTGTTAACGAGGTTTGATAGTTGGCGGAAGCGGTTGCGGCAAAACAAATTTGATGTTGAGTTTGTTAGAGCACCCGAATGGCTTGCGATTCCGAAATATTTATTTATACTGCAAAACCCTTCTCCAACCAAAATATTTACACTTGAAAAAAATTCTAAAACCAATCAAAGAAATCGGATTTTTTGAATTTCAAGATGGAGCAGACGTCATACCACCAAATCAGGCAAATGAGAATTCAGTTATAATTTTTGACGATGTTATATCATGCAATCAAAATATTATCAGAGACTACTTTAGTTTTGGCAGACATAGAAATATTGATTGTTTCTATTTAGCACAAACATATTCCTCAATACCAAAGCAATTGGTGAGAGACAATGCAAATTTTCTAATCCTTTTCAAACAATACACACTGAATTTGGACCACATATTAAACAATCATGTCGCACCGGACATGAGCAGAGAACAATTCAGAGATATTTGTGCACAGTGTTGGCGGGAACCTCACGGCTTTTTAACGATAGACAAAGATTCACCTATAAATAACGGGAGATACCGCAGAGGACTTGATTGTTTTATAACAGACATCCGAGAAGCAAGATCGTTACCAATGAATGAACGGATAGCACGACAGTTGATTAAGAGCCGAGCAACCGTCAGAAAGAAACTTGAAGGTTTGCGCTCTGATATAACCCGTATGAGTTTTGAACGTGAAAAAAATTTGGCACCTATCACAAAACCGTTGAAGGATTTATTGAGTAATATTAAATCAGAAGTGAAAACCCCTCCAACCCCCATAAAAAATGAAATAAAAAATGAAATAAAAAGTGAAATTAGTTACAAAGAAAAGTTCCCCGGTCGCAAAAGTGCTCCTTCATTCTCGGAGGATGTTTTTACCAACGATGATGATGATGATGCTGTTGGCAGCGATATGGAAACTCAGGGAGATGATCAATATGTGTCATTGCATGAAATATCCAAACATGAAGAAGTAATAAATGAATATTTAGAGCAGTATAGTGGTTTAGCTAAAGAATATATCAGGAATATGATTGGAGATACTGAAAATCTATTTGATCATCAATATGGAATTCGACTAGATCGCTCTACAGAAAAATTCTCTATTGGTAACAAAATCGTACAGTTTATTGGTGATGATGTTAAAATTGATGGTGTGACATATAAAGGAACACCCGGTTTGTATGAGTTCCTTTTTAAGAAGGAACCTGGAAACTATACACTCGAAGACGAAAAAAATTATAAAGCAATTATGGAAGTCTCTAGTGCGGCAAGACAACACTATGATCCTACACATCGCCTAGCCGGAAACGGTGGAAGAAAGTATTCCATAGTAAAACGAATTTTATCTCAACCAGATATGACACCACGACGTTTCACAACACTCACATCTCTAAACAAACGCTCACGTACCAAGTCAGGTGCAGGAGCATTTCTTCATTTGAATAATAAAGAAGTAGAATTCATCCCATGGAAAAACCCGAATAAATTGGTCAACAGATTGAGATTGCTGATTGCTGCACAGCATGCTGGCAATACAGCAGTGGATAATGAAATATTACATATAGTGCAAGAACTCAAACAATCACGCATTATAAAATGAAGTGAAAGCTCAATCAACACGCAGTTATATCAGAGACAGTTAACATGATTGACAAGTTTGGCAGATCACTGGTGCATAAGAAAAAGAGTGATGACTCAGAAAAAGCAATGATAAACTTAGAACAAAAGATATCACATCACCAAACTACTACAGATCAATATTTTTATGTAACACTGAATTTTTTTAGTAATACCCTAGGATTTACGGATCCAGACAAAAAATACTTTTTATATAAATTATACAATATTCCTGGTTTCAACCATTATGAAATTCCTTTTGAAGTGGTTGAGCTCGTTGACGCAAGCATAACTGCAAAGGTAGGAGTTGCAACGCTCAATCCAATAACCAACACAATAACTTTTTACGAAGATATCAAAAAGGTTCCGTACGAAAGACGATTCAAATTTTCATTCTATTCTAATAGTGTTAAAAGTCCACCAACGCTAGTTGCAACTCTTGTATTTAAATGTAAAAAATAATGTCGGTGAAAAAAGACATTGTTGATGAATTGCATAGACCAGCTCGAAAAAACTTTAAACGCAGACGGGTGATAGTGAAGGGATTAAGTGATTTACTACAATGCGATCTCGTGGAAATGATACCGTATGCAAGAGCCAACAAGCAAACCATAACCATAACCATAGACGTTGACTGAGAGATTGTGTTTGGTTTCAAATTTCGGAATGTCGGGAAGTTTCATGGGGAATTCAAATCCTTCCAAGTTGAAAAAAGCAGAAAAATGCGGGTATGCATTCGTACCTGTTGGATTGCCTTTCGGGGTGACTAGTGCGGACATGATGCTCCAAAGGAAGCAATACTGGTCCGCATTTCTCACATTCACAACAGCTTGCTTCTTTTTTATGTCCGATGGCAAATCGATGAAAGAGGAACCTCGGAGTGGACTGAACTTGTTTATGTTCACTTCCAAGTGTGCAATGTCTTGCAAACTCCAACCTGCAAAATCAAAAGGTGTTATCTATTGTTTGGTTTTGTTTTTTTGTGAACTTACCACTATCCCGCTCCAAAAATTCTGATAATTTTTCATCTAGACATTCTATCAATCTCTCGTAATATTGTTTCAGGTCAGTTGATCGGGTTATTACGATGTTTTTTGTTCGAAAGGATTTTAAGTCGGTGATATCTTTTGATTTAAGGATGTAATCACCGAACAGCTCGGTATTGACCTTGACAGCGGTCACTTTCTCGAGTTGTTCTTGAATCAGCTGCTTAAATGAGGTCCACACATCATCCATGAATTCTCGTAAAATCAGATGTTGACGAGGGGATGTTAATCTATACGTCACAATATGACATTTGGATGCAGTTTTAATGAGTTGCTCATTATCTCCCAACGGCGTGCAGCAATTGTTTTTATGCGTGGTTGAATTTTGATGCGTGTGGAAGTCGGCAACGTCACACTTGCATGATTCGCAATAACGTGCCTCTGAAAACATAATAATTACATCACTTCCTAATACTCACAGTGGAGCAATTATTTTCTTACCTGCTATGCGAGCTCGCTTATTAGAATTACCGCTGCTTTCCTCCATGTGATGTTTCAAATTCTTGCAACTTTGCTGCATATGACGGTTCAAGCTTGCTTTCTGTGCGAATGTTTTAAAACATTGCATGCACCGATGTTTTGGTGTGTTGTCAGTAAGGTCGGTCTGAAATGTCATGTCTTGTTTAGGTCTTTTCTCAATTTTATAACTTCATAATTTTGCGAAATTATCTCTTTTTCTAAAATTTTGATTTGCTTTCTCAACTCTTTCACTTTTCTTACATTTTGCGCTTTTGATTTTGAAATAACACATATTTTTTCCACTTTTCTCTCCTGCATCTCTGCAGCTTGAAGAAGTGCATCATCAGTCTGTGATACTTCCGAAAAAAGTGCATCATCAGTCTGTGATACTTCCGAAAAAAGTGTACTAAACTGCGATAATGATGGTAATTGCACATCCTCTACCTCATTTAGCAACATTTCATAAAAATCGATTGCGATTGGTTCTAACAGCTGAAACGAATGAGCTAGTGATGGTTGTTCGTTTTCTTGCGAAATATCCTCATAGTTCGTATTTGTCGGTTGGTCAGTAGTTGATTGTGATACCAAATCAATCACCTCATCATCCGTTATGTTGTCAGCCGTTAGATTGACTAAATTTTGATTAAGGAACTGTTGCAAAAGTGAAGTTTCGGGGTTATTGAGTGGTGAAGGAAAAATGTAATGACTTAATATTTTTACCCTATTCTGTCCAGGTCCGTCGGTTTCATTACACAGAGACATTTTTCGTTCGAAGGATGCACGGCACAATAACAACAACTAACACTTGGGTATGTTGCGAATGAATGTTGTCTTCTCCAACCGAGCGGGCTCTTATATATTGTCGCACCACAAAGGAATTTACATCGCGCCAGACGTGTTTTCTTTCAACGACTTTGTTTTTAATGTTGAAGGTTGATAACTGGTGAGGTTAAGGAACAGACCAAGGTTAAGACGCGGACCGAGGTCAAGGTCGAAGTAAAGGTCAAGGTCAAATTCTAGGTCAAGGTCAGGGGTCAATGACCTTTCAAGGTCAAGGTTAGGAGTCAATGACCTTTCAAGGTCAAGGTCAGGGATCAATGACCTTTCAAGGTCAAGGTCAAATCCAAGGTCAAGGTCAAATTCAAGGTCAATGTCAAATTCAAGGTCAATGTCAAATTCAAGGTCAAGGTCAAATTCGAGGTCAAGGTCAAATCCAAGGTCAAGGTCGGGGGTCAATGACCTGTCAAGGTCAAGGTCGTACCCCCCACCACCGTTGCACGCCCCTATTTTATCTACTGTTGCCAGCAGTTATTTTAATGGTGAAATTTCGACCCTATTTACGAAATTTCGACTTCAAACACGAAATACGTAGACTTTGATTTTGACATTCTGACTTCAAGCCGAAAATTTCTACTCCATACGCAAAACCTTGGACGTTTTATCGCGAAATTTCAATTTTTATAACGTAAAACTTCCGACTTCAAACATAATTTCTTTTACTTTTATTGCAAAATTTTGACTTGGAACACGAAAAACTTGACTTAAATCTCGAAAATTTGACTCGAACACAAAATTTTGACTTTGAACATGAAAACTGCGACCTTAATCTGGAGACTTTGAACTCCAAACACAAAAAGTCTAGACATGAAACAGTAAAGGTGCGTTCAGTCAGCTTATTTAGCCGCAAGTTATTACCTATACATGCTTAACTAAGCTTATACAGGGTGTTCGGGTCTGGTTATTGCAAACTTTGAGCGATTATTCCCTATCAAAAATTAAGCCGAAAGAACGAAAAACTTATGGTCCTGAAATGCTTCCTTAAAAAGATACAGGGTGTTGAAGTAATAACCAGACCCGAACACCCTGTATACAGGTGTCCGTTTTGAACCGTTCAGCCGATTTTATCCAAATTCAAACCAAAGTTTACTGAGACAGGTCTTAATTGAACATAAATAATGAATTTCATCAGACATTTTTGGGGGCTGAGATAATAGGGGGGGGGGTACCCTCTCCCATTTCCCCCTATTTTTAACCTCCCTGAATATTTTTGGAAACAGTTTCAATTTTTGAATTCTGCATTCAATTTAAAGAAAAAAGTTACTGTTGCAAAATCTTGATTAGAGGCTTCATTTTCAAGATATTTGGGTTTGAAACATCAGAAAACATCACAAAATCGCCACTTTCCAAGGCCCAAATTGTTTTTTCTTAAAAACTCCATGTTTCTCACCGAAAATGATGGTTTATCAACTTAAAACACTCGGAGATCGAAAATAGGGGGAAAAGGGAGCGGGCACCTCCTCTTCGCTCCTAAAAATGTTTGATAAAATGCGTTATTATTGTTCAGTAGACACCTGTTTCAGTGAACTTTAGTTCAAATTTGATTAAAATCGGTTGAACGGTTCAAGAGCTATGCAAAAAAAACTGTTTTTAAAAAACAACTTTGAAGGCCTGTATCTCCGTTATTATACATTTTGGAAGGTATGTTTATTAACAAAAGTCCCCTCATCTTTCAATTTTCTATCTCCCTGATAGTTTTGTAACACTTATTCCGGGACACCCTGTATATAAAAATCCGGCTGAGTTTCATTTTTGTTTGCTATTTTTCCTATAATTCCTGGACTATAGCCAAATAAACGGAAGTTCAGGTCAGTATCGTGGGATTTTTGTGCATATTTTGACAATTTGCGTTTGGAAACAACTCAACACTATGGTATACAGGATGTTTGTAAACTTGGGATGAAAAATTAAACCGCAGTTGTGGAAATGCTCCAGAAGTGCCAACAAAATGTTGGAAAAAATTTATAAATTTTATTTTTGGAAATAATGGACGGTCAATAGGTGGTCTCTTGCTCTTCCGTTACTAAGGTATAATAAACGATTTTAGAAACTCTTTCCATCCGACCAAAAAGCAAATTTTTTGAACCTTCGAATGTGTTTTGTAATTCCATTTAGTGTAGGTACAAGGTGAGTCATGAATCCTAAAAATCTATTGCTCCTCGAAAATGTCCCTGAAAGGTTCTAGAAGTTATAAAACTGATGTAGAGCAACAAATAACACAAATAGTTCTCATACCAAATTTTCAGCATGCATTTTTGGAGAAAACTAGATTTTCAGGATTCACGACTCACCCTGTAGCTATGAGGCCGTATTCATATCTCGCTTTTAACACGTTCACTGCCATCGAAATTTTGCGATTTTTGTTACCAAGCCATTCATGTCATGTTATAGTGCAGTAAAAACTGAGTCCTTAGCACCTTACCTTACCTAGCACAAGTGAAAGTTCGAAATACACCTTGGTTTTTCGAGAAATAACGAAAAAATGAGCCCAACATAAATAGTTTTTAGGGGCCAAATTTCGCATATCTATACATATAAAAAAGATATCCATGCACAAGTGCCTCACAGTAGGTTACAAGTAACCTCCCAGGCCGTGATGGACCGCTGCCATTGTCGATATGCATCGTAATTAAGCCAGGAACCTAAAAAAATGAAAATTTCCTGCTGGTTCCATGGGACCAGCGTGGCAGTGAACGTGTTAAGCTAAAAGCGCATTAAGAGGTGTGCTTTTAGCGGTTGTCTGTTCATATTTGACTTTTCAAAAATACAAATTACAATTGAACGGCTATATGTAATAGGGTGATTGCATGAAATTCGTTCACCTGATCACCGGCAGGCAGCGCAAGGATCGAGTTATGTTTTGACGTTTGCTAGGAAATTGCATTGGGGTACATAACAGATGTAAATGGTGTAAGGCATTGTCAGAATGATTAGAAATCTCGATTTCGTAAACGCCGAAAAAAACAGCATGTGAACTAAACACGTAAAAATGACAGTATTTAGTTAGGTTAGTCCGATTGACGTTGCTCCGACATGGATGAAACTTGACAAATGACAATGACACTATTGACATTTTGCCATAAACTCCCTCTACATGCAATCACCCTATTGTGATATGTTATTTTGAACACTCAAATATCGTCCCTTGCCAGGCAAAGCAACGTAAGCGAAATTCTAGCAACTTTGCAGGAGAAACGAAAAATCGTGTTGATTGCAAATTGCTCACGAAAGAATATTAATTTTGCATGTTTCATGTTATGCAATGATTATTTAAGTATATTTCAGTCTTTGTGATGGTTCACTTATTCGACACGGCTCAGTTAGACCTTTCCAACAAGATCAAGAACTCATTTTTGCCAAAATGACGCTTACGTTTGCTTTGCCTGGCAAGGGACGATATGGGATAGCCCCTAACAGCGCACCTCTAAATGCGTTTTTAGCTTAAAAGCGAGATATGAATACGGCCCATAGTGAATAAAATTACAAAACATTCAAAGGTTCAGAAAAATTGATTTCTGGTCTGTGAAAAAGGGGAAAAAGTTTGCTAAAATCTTTCAAAATAACGAAAATGGAAGGGTCGAAGAACCTTTTGACATTCCATATTTTTGAAAATAAAAACCATGAATTTTTTCCAACATTTTTCTGATACTTTTGAAGCATTTCCGTAACTGTGGTTCAATTTTCCACCTCAAGTTTGGAAACACACTGTATATATTCAGAAAAAAAAACTGCATCGATTGCAATTCAAATATACAAGGTGTGACATCGACAAGATAGTTTTTTGCGTCAACCTGTATATTATAGCAGGTTATTGAATATTGTTACGAGCGGCGATCTTGTACATATAGGTAAACACTCGATGTTTCTCGATCTTTCCACCATTAGATCGCAGTGTAGAAGTCTGGAGCGATCTCGTGCATTCCAGAGCGTTCTTGTATGTGAACCCAATGAAGACTTGAACGTTCGATCAAGGCACATCAGTCCACTTTGGCGGAGGCGCAGATTCCAGAACACATGGAAAGCATACGGGTAACGTGTGCGATTATTCAGGAATGATCTAGAAACCGCATATGCCAGACCCTCATGGAATTTGCTGTAAGCAGACAGAAACTTCGGGAACATTATGCGGAGGCCTTATATAAGGCGTCAGCCGGGAGCTCGCGGCAGTAATGAATTAGATAGCGAGTGATAACAAGCGAAGTACCTGCGACATAATTCCAAGCGATAATTGTTGGCATTTATTGTAGTAGTAGTACGCAGAAATAAACAGTGTGTGTTTTAAAAGTTCGTCTCAATTATATTCGAACCCGTACGCGAAATATCGTAACATCTGGTGTCAGTAAGCGGTATAATTGAGAGTAATTGGGCCTGCGACTACAGGACGTTCGGAACATTCGTGATTTGGTAAATGCCGGAGACAAGAAGCATGTCGAAGACAGGAGTCGAAGACGCTTTGGCGAGCATCATGGCGATGATGCAAGAACAAAAGAAGGAACGCCAGACAGATAAAGAAGAATTGAAGAATCTTCTAGAAGGACAAGAAAAAGGATTGAAAAATCTTTTACAAGAACAGCGTCTAGAAGACAAAGAAGAACTGAGAAACCTGCTGGAAGAACAGGAAAGGAAACGCCTGGAGGAAAGGGAGGAAATATTAGCCGTTGTGGAACAACAAACGCGGTATTTCGACGGCAGTGTAAACAAGCTGGAAGAGAGAATGGTTGCGATGGTAGAAAAAGAGGTGGAAGCGGTGAAGGCCAACATGACGAAGCTGGAGCAACAGGTTCAGAAAACCGCCGCCAGTGCTGCGATGGTCAGTTCAGCAGGTGTCCAACGTGTGAAGCTGCCAAATTTCGATGGGAAAAGCCCATGGACAACCTATAAGAGGCAGTTCGATGCCGCTGCCGAAGCCAACGGATGGAGCGACGATGAGAGAGCCACAGCTTTAGTCCTGGCTCTCAGAGGTCCAGCGTTGGAGCTGCTCCAGACGATTCCTGAAAGTGAGCAGAAGGACTTTGCCAAGCTGACGAGGGTCCTTGAGCTTCGGTATGGGGACAATCATGTGCGGCAGATCCATCAAACCCAGCTGAAGGCCAGAACACAAAAGAGCGGAGAAAGCCTTCAGGAATTGGAATCCGAAGTCCTGAGGCTGGTTCACCTGGCCTATCCAGCTCATCCAGCGGATGTTTTGGCCGACATCGCCAAGGAAACTTTCATGGGCGGAATAAAAGATCCAGAATTGCGTCAGATGGTCATGATCAGCAATCCAGCCAACATCAGCGGCGCACTCATCCAAGCTATTCGCATCGAGGCTGCTAAGGATGCTTCGCGCCCTCATCGTCTTAGGGAGGTGAACTTTGACGAATCCGGAGCATCACATACTTCCAAGAAATCTGTGAAGGAGATGTTTGAGGAACTCAAACAGGAACTTCTCAGCGCTATGTCTCGGAACAGACCCCAAGGCGAGCCACGAGCTGGAGGAAGACCGCGTTGCTTCGACTGTAGAAAACCGGGACATCTGCTTCGAGACTGCAGGCAAAGGTCGAGTTCAAGTGACCGGTCCACACCGGGACGGAGAACTCCCAGCCCTGATAGACGCTATCAGGAAAAACTAATTCCAGCTAGCGCTAAGGGGCGCACGCTAGCTGGCAGTCCTCAATGCCCCAGGAGTTACTTCGTCTCACTGCTGCAGAAGTCACCCAATAGCCTTCTTCTCAGTGGAAAGCTTGACGAGGACGATTGCGTGTTCGTAATCGATACGGGAGCCACGAAGTCAATCGTTCGACGAGGAATTCTTCGACAGCAACGCATTGTGCCACTGAGGGACGGCGCTCGTTTGACTACAGCTACCGGAGAGTCTGCTACATTGCACGGAGAAGCTGAAGTAAGCATTCGCTTCGGACGATTTCTTCTGCGAGAAAAGTTCCTGGTCGCTGACATTGTTGACGACTTCATACTTGGCCTGGACTTGATGGACAAATACGGATTCATCCTGGATGTGGGACAGCGGACGTTGAAAATCGGAAACGAGGAATTGGCGCTTAGAACATCCATGAAGGTCGCTGAAGAAATCCGCCTACTTTCGGCTGAAACCGTTCGTGTAGCCGCCAACTCCGAGAAAATCGTGTGGGCAACACTGAACGGACAACCTGGAGGACATGTCGCCGGCATTGCTGAACCCGACACAGCTGCCAGCTGCATCATGGCTAAGACATTGATTAACATGGACAAGACAAAAATCCCGATCAGAGTCATTAACCCGAACAAGACGAGCAAAACAATCAAAGAAGGAGAGACCCTGGGCAAGTGTGAACCCGTAGAGTGGATCTCACGTTGTGAAGACATATCGACAAAGGCTGCGACTCCCAAGCTCTTAGAGAAAAAGCTAGTGGAGATGTTCTCGCCTGACTGGAAACATCTGAGTGGCAAGGAGAAGGAGCTTGCGACGCAATTCATCCAGAAAGAAGCTGCAGCCTTTGCCATGGAAGGTAACCCTACCGGAAGGACCAACGTGATCCAACATCGGATTAACACTGAGAACGCCGCACCGATCCGACAGGCTCCCGGGCGCCTACCATTGGCGAAGCAAGAAGAGGTGTCGAAGCTCTTGAAAAACATGTTGGATGAAGGCGTGATCGAAGAATCGACGAGCCCATGGTCTTCACCGGTTGTTTTGGTCACGAAGAAAGACGGTAGTACACGATTTTGCGTAGACTACCGCAAACTCAATGATGTGACGAAGAAAGACAGCTATCCACTTCCTCGGATTGACGACACTCTGAGCACGCTGTCTGGATCGAGATGGTTTTCGACGCTTGACCTGAAGAGTGGTTACTGGCAAGTAGGACTCCACAACGACGACAAAGAGAAGACGGCGTTTTCCGCTAGGAGCGGCCTTTATCAGTTTACTGTGATGCCGTTTGGACTTTGCAGCGCACCTGCCACGTTTGAACGTCTAATGGAGTGCGTCTTAAGAGGTCTTACGTGGGAAACTTGCCTAGTCTACCTCGACGACGTGATGGTCATCGGTCGAACCTTCGAGGAGCACCTGAAGAATCTCCGGGAGGTAATTCGACGTCTTCGAGGTGCACATCTCAAGCTCAACCCAAAGAAATGCGTGCTCTTCCAGAAGCAAGTCAAATTTTTGGGGCACGTAGTGTCGTCGGAAGGAATCGAAACCGATCCAGCGGAATTGGATGCTGTACGAGAATGGCCACGACCGAGAAATCAGCATGAAGTCAGAAGTTTCTTGGGCTTATGCACCTACTACAGACGATTTGTAGAAAAGTTCGCTGACATTGCTAAGCCTTTACACAAACTGAATGAAGACCGTGCGCCATTCCTGTGGACCAAGGAGTGCGAAAACTCATTCAAGACTCTGAAGATTGCATTGTGTTCGAGTCCCATCCTGGCATATCCTCAACTGCATGGACAATACATCTTGGACACTGATGCCAGCAACACCGGAATTGGAGCAGTGCTGTCACAACACCAGCAGGGACTGTTCCATCTCGCTCATGTTTAAGCAATAGCATAGGGTATCTTTTTGCGGTAATATCGCCTATTTCCGTTTCGGTATCACCTTGCTGTGACACATTGATTTTGGTGAACTTTGAAGGGCCATAACTTTATTTCTTCAAATAGCACACCCTATTTTTTATTTTTTATCCGTATCAAGCGTCTCATTTCACGTCTTTTCTACTTCTTTTGTTTTCTCTCAAAAGTTAATAGTTTGAAACTAAAAACTGGACACAAATTTCATCGATTAAACTTCGCGTGCAATGAAAATGAACTAATTTTGTCAACCAATGTCGAAGTGACTTCTATTGTACATCAGTTGTAAATTTTGACAAGAAATTATCAAGTAAAAATAAAGAATGGTACGGGAAGCCTCTCTAATGATTTCTTGCATATTTTCCCTGGTACTGACTTGGGCTTCATACACCCGATCGTAAACAAAGCCCTGAAAAAAAATCGGGTTAGTCAAGTCAGGTGACCTCGCAGGCCATGGCACCGGATCAAGTAATCAACTTGAAAATCAAACTAATTCTAAATCCAAACTGATGCATCAATTAATTCTGACAGCCAACGTCAATATGACTTTTATTGCACGTCACTTTCAATTTTTTGCAAGAAATTATTATGTAAAAATTGAAAAACTCAAAATGTCGGAACAAGGAACTAAGCAATATTATTTATTGAGGTAGTGAAACAAATCAATAGTGATGACATTTACTACTACATTTGCAATCGTACAAACTGTTTGAAATAACAAAATTTCTTGTTAAAATTTGAAAGTGACGTACAATATAAGTCACTTTGACGCTGGTTTTCAGAATTGATTGATTTTCATTGCACGCTAAGTTTAATTGATGAAATTTGTGTCAATTTTTTTAGAAAACCCGAATTATTTTCCAAACCATCAACTTTTGAGAAAAAACATAAAAGGTAAAAAAGATGTGAAATGAGACGCCTGATAGGAATAAGGAATACAAAACAGGGTGTGCTGTTCGAAAAAATTAAGTTATGCCCCTTCAAAGTTTACCGAAATCAATGTGACACAGCAAGATGATACCGGAACGGAAATAAGCGATATCACCGTTAAAAAATACCCCATGCTATTGCTCAAATATGAGCAAAGTCTCAACTTGATAACCTAAAAATCAAGTACCTTGCGATTTATTTAGTGAGTGCCTACAAACGCAATAATTTTCAGAAAGAATGTAATAACTTCTGAACGGTTAAATCGAATTGCAAAAGCTGAACGAATTGGTAATGCCTGAGAAAGGGCAAATCCAAATATGCAAAAATACACATGGGGTGCTATTCGAATAGCTCGTCAAAAAGTGCTCTGCAAAAATGGGGCAACCTGTATAGAGCAAAATAATTTTACAAACTGCACTTTGACCTCCCGTTTGCAGTGCCGTTTAGGTTCATTTCGATATCATCAATGGCGTAGGTGTAATCGAGCTCGCCCATACCAATGACTCACCCTGTATACCATTCTGCAAAGTTCGGCCTATGACGAAGATACAGCTCTCCAAAGTTAACTTTTTTCGGATTTCAAAAATTTTCAACTCAAGAACATTTCGACAAATTTAGTTTTATTTAGAATAAGCTGGTTTGTCATGGTTATCTATCAACCTGCCAAGGAATGAATCCAATCAGTCAGTGACGTAGAAATTATGGTCACCTTGAGTCAACTTTTCTTCGGATGCTTCTAAATTATTGACCCTCATAACTCCTACACCACTGATTGGATTCTTTCCAAATGTGGCAGGTTGATAGATAATTATGACAAACCAGCTTTTGCTGAAATCAAGCTGAATTTGTCGAAACGGTCCTGAATTACAAATTTTTAAAATCCGAAAAAAGTGAACTTTGGAGGGCTGTATCTTTGTCATAAAGCTGAACATTGCTAAATGGTATATAGGTTTTCGTCATTTTTTTTTTCAAAAGAATAATATAAAATTTATTCAAAATTATGTAAAATTGACACAAGTACAATGTACATCAATGTAGAAGACTAAAGTATTGGTTGAACAAATCAGCTTAATTAAAAAATCTCTTCAAGAGAGGCCGAATTTGGAAGAGCTCCCAGAATGCTGGCGGCGTTTCCCCTTTGCACAGCAAGACTGATTCTTTGAGTAAGAAAATATTTTGACAAGATCTACCCACAGTTAAACTTTTTGCTATCATCCTTGAAACACCCTGTATATCAGTTATTTATTCTGAGAATTTTTGAATTTCTGCGAGGTTTTTCCCATTTCAGACCGCTGTTAGCCGCGTCCCAAAAGAAAGAAAATATGGGGGCTACATATTTTGCTTCACGGTTGATCGAGAGTTGTTACTGTGAAATGGAAAATGCTTTTGCAGTACTTGAGTCTCGTGGTTTCGGGGGTTTTTTCTTCCACAATCTGCCTGCCAAGTTGGTAGTACTGTTTCCTCCATTCGACCCTTCGACCCCCCTCCACTTCTTGATGTCTAGACACTGAAGCATTGACATGGTATACTTCTCCATCAGTGCGGTGCGGTTCTTCTGCAGGCGAACAGCAGACTGTGAAGTGTGCTACCCTACTACCCTACTACCCACGTGTTATTGCAATAGGTGCATATATTTGAGCCGTGAGACGTATTTCGGATTTCTTTGAGAGTTTCTCTCAACAGGGTGAGTTTTAACCAAGCATATCTATTTTTTCACACGTATTTACCTAGTGAAAATACTAGTTTCATTGTAACTTTAGGTTACCCGGTCGCTTTGAACACAATGCACGAAATATATGGAGCGCCATTGCTCGCGAACTCACCGGCCGGCCGGGGCTTCCTGTCCGTATAGATAGATTCACCGCACAAAAATAATTATAATTATCTTCCTTGGAAATAAAGCTATCGGAATAGCTCTTTTACTAAAATGTTGCCCTCCTCTTTCTCCATATTTAATTTGCTGAATGATTTTTCAACTAGAAATTACTGTTGTCCACATTAATGTCCTCCACATTTCATTCGCTGTATGTATGCATGTACGTATATATCTGCAACGGTTTGCAAAATTCTTCGACGTTGAAGTTCACGAGTGACGGAAAAAAGAACGAAAAACAAAAGGTCGAAAACAAAACATTGAATGCATGAGGTCGAAAAAGAAAAGTTCGAATTTACAATACAGGGTGATTCATGAGTGACCTTACATAGGCTAATGGGAGATAAAGGACTTCGAGGCGAGTCAGGATCCACTGAAGAAATTTTATTTTCTCCAATGGTTACGAAGATACAGGGTGTTTTGTGTGTTTCGTATGAATGTTTAATAAGCGATATTTCTTAAACAGCCAGAGGTATTTTGTTGAAATTCACCAGTAATATTTCTCTGCTGGAACTCATCCCGACGCCGTACCGGGTAAGTCAAAATCCAGGGCCGGGCTAGAAAAAATGTGCCTTTTTTTTGTTTCATCAAGAAGTACGTTTTCTGACCGCTTTTCTGGAAAACTGCTATCGGATTCAAAAAGCTAAGGAAAAATGCTTTAAGAATCACTCTTCAATTTAGATGGCACACTTGAACCGTCTCGACACTAAAATTAAAAGTAAAATTTGTGGGTGAGCTCCCATTTTCGACCGGACATAATCGACTCATTGTCTGATTGAATTCATCAAAATTCATTTTTTGGCTTGCCTCTGTTGAATAGAAGAGCTTGGTCGAAAGAAAAATTCCAGAGCCGACCATTTTGTTTTTATGACAAAATCGAGAGTGAAACCAAAATTAGACTCGATTTGGTCGTCAAAAAAAATCTTTGGCTCTGGAATTTTTCTCCCTACCAAGCCTTTCTATTCCACAGAGACAAGGTAAAAAATGAATTTGAATGAAATCAATCAAACCATGAGTCGATTATGTCCGGTCAAAAATGGAAACTTACCCATCAATTTCACTTTCAATTTTTATGTTGATACGGTTTGGGTGTGCCATCTGAAATGAAGAGTGATTCTTGAAGCATATTTCCTTAGCTTTTCGAATCCGATGGCAGTTTTTTAGAAAAGCGGTCAGAAAATATACTTTCTAATCAAATAAAAAAGGGGCACATTTTTTAATCCCGGCCCTGGATTTTGACTTACCCAGTATGGCTTCAGGGTAAGTTCCAATAGAGGAATATTACTGGTGAATTTCAAGAAAATATCTCTAGCTGTTTCAGAAAGATCGCTTATCAAAGTTTCATACGAAACACACAAAACACCCTGTATCTTCGTAACCAATGGAGAAAACAAAATTTCTTCAGTGGATCCTGACTCGCCTCGAAGTCGTCTATCTCCCATCAGTCTATGTAAGGTCACTCGTGAATCACCCTGTATATCGAAAGTGGTCAAAAATACATAATATCGAATAACAGAATGTCGAAAAACAAAAGGTCGAAAAACAATTGGTCGAAAAACAATTGGTCGAAAAACAATTGGTTGGAAAACAATTGGTCGAAAAGAAAAGGTTGAGAAAGAAAAACCGTGAAAATCGAAAAGCAATAGGTGTATGTACAATACAGGTTTCCTAAATTGAGCGTCTCTTTCTGGCCCGTGACGTCACGTTCGATTGCGCAGTAAATCGTCGGAGTCATAGTGTGCCAACATTGCCCCGATTCCATAAGCCCAACGTGTGTTTTGATGATTTGATGGTGTTATTATTGGTATTTATACAGTTTTCACAAGTAGGTAAATAAATGTTGTGTGCCACTATGCAAGTCCACAAGTTATAGAGTGATGGCCATAATACACCATAAAAAGTATTAAAACTGGGACTTGGAACCCGCATTTACCTGTGCTCTGTGCTTTCTGGGCACGTCCATATATCGTTGATATATCCATTACAAAAATAGTTGTATCCGCGCATCAAATGCTTCTCTGGCAAATTCTTCTATGCGAAATATTCATTTGCAATATTCATTGAGAAGTTCGTTATATTTTTTAACGACTTTCCCAGCATGGTTGGCTTTAGAATTCAAAAAGTAAAACGCAGTTTCAACACGGCGGAGCAATGTAAATACAAATGGCGCGATCACTCATGGCACACTGTGCCCAGAACGTGCCGAAAACAGCTGCGCGGAATCGCGGATTCTCCATCTCTCTTTTGAGGAAGCCTGTATTGTTGTAAAGACAAATAATTCTAAAAAAAAAGATAAATAAATATGTCAAAAATTTGAACTTCAAATTTTTGACATATTTATTTCTTTTTTACACTGAGCCTTATATTTTTACAATTCCTTTACTCGCCTTGAGAAAGATCTCGCCACGAGGTTGAAACGTTGGCAATTTATTAAAAGAAACAAATTTACAAAAAACCGTCTGTCTTTCCCGTGATATCATAGAATTAAACAAGAAAAACAGACAAGAAGCAGGATCACCTGATAAAGACAAATAATTTGAGAGTTTGAGACGGGAAAAAGAAGAACCGAGTCAAAAATCAACTATCCAGCTCAAATTCATTCCTGTGGGAAAACCTAATCGGACCTTGAAAAAAAAATACTGAACCTGACAAGGTCTGTGTAGTGTGTACACCGATTTATGAGTAAAGGTCAATTTTGCGTCAAAAAACCGAATTAGGTCTGCAAAAAAATTACTGAGCCTGACGAGGTTCATGTACACAGGTTTATAAGTCCAAGTTAATTTTGCGTCAAAAAACCAAATCAGGTCTTCAAAAAAAAACTACTAGACCTGACGAGGTCCATGTGCTCAGCTTTACATTTCAGAATGGATTGTGCGTCAAAAAAAACCGAATCAGATCTGCAAAAAATTACTGAATCTGACGAGGTCCATGTACATTGCTTTAGATGTCCAAGTTGATTTTGCGTCGAAAAACGGTGGGTTATACAGGGTGGAAACAGAAGAAATGTAAAACCGGTCCACATTATTCAATGCCCCGCTTCTGTGAAAAAAAATTAGATTTTTCCGAGTGCAGTTTTGAAAAGCACATATTATTATCAATATCTCTAAACTGTTTTCGAATTTTGATCGTAGTGCGGTTTTTTGAAAGTTGTGATTTTTTTTTGTACTATCGCATTTTTCCACGCCGATTCTCCCAGTGCTCACGTGCTGCATTTAAATTTGAAAGGAATGCATTATATGGCTAGAAAAACTTTTTCATGAAAAAACTTGACGTAAATAACACTTGGTTACACAGGGGAACTTGAAGGGTTGCCACTCCCTTCGAACGTCTGGAACCTTTGACAAGGCAGGAACATGTGGGCATGTTACGGTCCTGATAAACACTTTTTCTTGCACTATACCGGGTGATCATTTGAAAACTATCCACCTCCAATAACTCCCGATTCCTAGTCAATATTTCTTCGGGCAAAAACAGGTCGATTTTTATATCGAGGGGGACATCTAAAACATACATTGGCAAATTTTCATCTTTAGCCCCCTCGCCCCCACCCATCCCAAAAATAAAATTTCAAATGACACTCCCTACCTTGCGATACATCAAATTGAAGAAAACTAAATTCTCTTTTTGAAAAAAATATTTTCAAAAATTTTAACTCTACTGCTAACTCTCTCCAAAAATTCTCTGAGTGTCCCTTTCAATATTCTGGACCCCTCAATTCTTCTCAGTTTAGTCAGCATCATCCTGAATAGCTTCAAAGAAGAGAATTTTCGGTGGAAAGAGTGCCACCCAAATGGACCTCATCGCTCTCCCCCACCTCAACATTAAAATTCAACAAGATACCACCCACTTTGTGATACATCAAATAAAAGGAAATCAAATTCTCTTTCTAAAAACTATTTTTTTGAAATTTTCAACCCCTCTCCCATTTAACTGGACATTTGGAGTATTTTAGTAAGAAAACGGGGGTTTTAAAAATTTCGAAAGAATTGTGTTCAGGGAGAGAATTCAATTCCTTTCAATTTGATGTATCACAAAGTAGGTATTGTCATTTTAGATTTTTAAGGTGAGGAGGGGGGAGCGAAGGGGTGAATTTGGGTGGTACTTTTCCATAGAAAACTTTCTCTTCCGATGTTGTGCAGGATGACGTTGACTGCATTGAAAAGAATTGATAGGTCAAGAATATTTAATTGGACACTCAGAGAATTCAGGGGGGAAGAGAGGTGGGGTTAAAAAATTTGGAAATATTTTTTCAGAAATTTTTTTTTATTCTGTTGGATCTGATGTATAGCAAAATAGATAGTGTCATTTGAAATTTCAAAGTTGGGGTGGGTGGGGGCGAGGGAGCTAAAGATAGGAAATCGCCTATGTATGTTTTAGATGTCCCCCTCGATATAAAAATCGACCTGTTTTTGCTCGAAGACATTTTCACTAGGAATCGGGAGTTACTGCAGGTGGATAGTTTTCAAATGATCACCCGGTATAACAACTGTGAGACATCCACTGCATTAGTGTTATTTCGCAAAATATTTTTATAGGGTGCTTCATTGAAAATTTTTGAATTTGATATCGGAAACGAGCAGACGTAGAGAAAAAATCTGTTTTGCCTTAGATCTGTTGCAGTTTTGATCGTGAAATCTGCCGTTAATTTGATGAAACACTTTGTTTTCGAATTCTCGAAATCAATAAAAATTCAATGATCAAAGCAAACATTGAGACATGGACGAACAATTTTCCGGTCATATCATTCTAGTGATCCGGTGGTCTCGTAACACCTCGTTAACATCGCACCTCGAGCATTATCATCGACTTAATAGAAATACGCCCGTATATAGTTTTCGGCATATGGGACAACTTGAAAGAGGATCCCTGTATCGCACTGCATTCGTTCATTCATTTGTTCTCTAAAATCATCAATTCTGTCCTGTCGGTAGTTAAAGGTGACCCCTGAAATATCAATTTCAAACATTTTCAATGAAGCACCCTGTAAAAAAAATTGCGAACTAAGACTAATGATGCAGTCGTTGTTTTACAGTTGTTGTAGATTGCAGGAAGAAAAAGTGTCTATTAGGACCGCAACATGCCCACGCATGTTCCTGCCTTGTCAAAGGTTCCAAACGATCGTAGGAAGTGGCAGCCCTGAGTGTCATTTACGTCAAGTTTTTCATAAAAAAGTTTGTCTAGCCCAAGGAGGGTGGTCTAGCCACATAATGTATTCCTTTCAAATTTGAACACAGTACATGAGCACTGGGAGAATCGGCGTAAAAAAAATGCGGTAGTACAAAAAAAATTCATAACTTCCAAAAAAAATCGCACTAGGATCAAAATTCGAAAACCGGTTAAAGATTGCGCTTTTCCAAACTACACTCAGAAAAAATCTGGGATTTTTTCACAGAAGCGGGGCATTGAATAACGTCGACCGGTTTGGCACTTCTCCCGTTTCCACCCTGTATAACCCACTTAACGTCGTTGAACCTCTCAACCTCTGTGTCATCCAAGTATCTCACAACCAAAAAAACACGCTATCCAGCATGGCCACGATTTCCAAAATCGGTCCATTTTTTCCCGAGATATCCACACTTGAAGTGAGGCAAAATTTTCGAATGAATCACTTCAATTGTTGTTCAGTTTATATGAAGCGACTGAGTACTAGGCCGCTATTCTTGAATCGTGTGAGAAAAGTCCCTGGGAGTAAAATACATTCCGCAGTACACTGATGTAGCGAATGTTGCCTAAAATCGTGGTTTTTAGGCAACTTTCGCTACAGAAGTGTAGTACGGATTATATAAAACTCACAGGGACTTTTCTCACACGATTCAAGAATAGCGGCCCTGGGCGTCTGTACCTACGTCGAAGCGTCATTGCTCGCGAACTCACCGGCCGGCCGGGGCTCCCCGTCCGTATAGATTGACCGCACAAAAATAATTATATCTTCCTTGGAAACGAAGCTATCGCAATAGGTTTTTTACTGAAATGTTCCCCTTTTCTTCCTGCATATCTCAATTGTTGGATGTATGCATGTATCTGTAATGATTCGTAACGTACCTCGATTATAAAGTTCGCACCGCATTTCAAGTAAGCACCTCGCGCTCTGAACAATGGACCGATAAAACAAATTGTTTCTTCCATAGCAATTGAGAAATCAGAATATTCTATAACTGAAAATTGCTCTGTTTCTTTCTCCACATTTCATTCGGTGGATGTATGCATGTATGTATCTGCAACGGCTCGCAAAATTCCTCGACGTTGAAGTTCACACCGCAGCGTTAAATACCTCAATTTTAAATAATATCGCAGTATTTCATGCGATCACGCGGTCTAGCAATATTTTTGGTGCCTGTTCTCATCCGCAGGAAATAAACTATCATTTGCAAAAAACCTTTTTTGAAAAAAACAACCTTCACTTTTTTCTGTCAATTGACACTTTTTTCTGTCAATTGACACTTTTTTCTGTCAACTGACACTTCTTTCTGGCTT
Organism: Anaspis maculata; assembly: GCA_949128115.1. Lineage (NCBI taxonomy): Eukaryota > Metazoa > Arthropoda > Insecta > Coleoptera > Scraptiidae > Anaspis > Anaspis maculata. The sequence continues at coordinate 77,388,109 of OX421964.1, read as the reverse complement.
TTTTTCTGTCAATTGACACTTTTTTCTGGCAATTGCGACTTTTCTGAAAACCGAAAACTGAAAAAAATCGCTATATTTCAGAGTTTACTCAAAGAAAATTGTACCGGCCTTTATTTAGCGGCCGGTATTATATTTTATATTCATATATATTTTTTTCACACAAAATACAAACTGTATATTTTTTGTAGTATCATAACTTTTTTTTGAATAGCATCCCTTCAATTTTATAACGCTATCCGATAGCTCTTTTCTCCCCCTTGAACTTCATAGTTTCCGAGATAATAGGGAGTTTCCACGAAATTTGCTATTTATTTTATGTTTTATCTAAAAACTGAGTCGGCTCGGCCGTCATGAATGACAGACAAGCCAAAAAGTATGCATCTGTCAGTTAGTCAGTCTGGATATTGTCGAACACAGAAAAATTACTTTAGCGTAAGAGGAAATGAGTGACAAGGTTTTCTGGTATGAATCCGGGATACTTTGATTCCAGGCAAATTTCGTAAAAAGTTCGAATTATATCGGAGACCTCTGTACGCTCAGAGTGGCTCCAACTAAAATGCCTCTAAATCGAAGCCGGTGATTTTCTTTGAACTGGCACTTGGAGATTTCACTCCATATCTCTATATAAACAAGGTCACGGAAAAAAATCCGAGAAAAACCGATCACAGTCGAAGATACTCAAATCTCACGCGCGCTACCCCAGGGCATTTGTTAGACTTGAAACAAAAATGCTTTTTCTAGAGTGGACTCTCAACAGTATTCTGCACAATCGTACCGGATGGTTTTTCAGTAAGAAAATTTCAGCTAAAGATATGAAGCTCCAAATTTTTGAGCATTTTTTCAATAATTTTCACAGCCAAATAACTCTGGCTCCAGATATTTTATTTGAAAACCACCCGGTACGTTGGTGCAGAGTACTGTAGAGAGTCCTCCTTGAAAAAAGGAATTTTCTTCCAAGTCAAATAAAGGCCCTAGGATGGCGCCCGTAAAATTTTACTATCTTCGGCTGTGATCGGTTTTTCTCGGATTTTTTTTCTCTCACATGATTTTATAGAGATATGAAGTGTAATCACCAAATACCAGTTGAAAGAAAATCACCGCCTTCGATTCAGAGGCCTTTTAGTCGAAGCTGCTTTGAGCGTACAGAGGACTCTTAAGGGTAGGGTAGTCCCAATAGGGTAGTCCCAATATAAATGGAACAGGATGAAAAAAGCTATCGGATAGCTTTATAAAATTAGGGGCATGCCATTTGAAGAAAAAGGTCATGATACCTACTCCAAAAATTATAAATTTCGGTTTTTTTTTGTGACCGTCCTGCATAAAGTCGCAACTTTTTAACACTAGGATATTGGCCTTTAATTCCAGTACTATACCATGTCAAGTTTCATCTCTGAGTTTCAGACAGCAAGACCGATGCAATTTTTTCAAGTGCGAACTCTGAAGATGCGATTTTTTTAGTTTCTAATTTTACCATTCATCACTTTTTTTTTCATTTTTGGGTTTTCCTTGTAGGTATGTCAAAACATGGGGATTTGTTGCTTTTTTTTTAATTTTGGTGTCGGTCTGTCCGCACAGAAGCGCATTTAATGGAGAACTCACTGTGGCTAAACCGTTGGGCGGATTTCAACCAAATTTTGTACAGGGTGATCACGCGAGACGTATACTCCCCCATAAAAAAACTCTCCCTTCGCGATAATTGAAAAAAGAAAAAAAATTCCTGGAACAATCTTCCCCGTAGTTTCTGAATATGTCAAGTATAATTTTCCGTTTCGTGCCATATACAGGGTGTTGCAATTTTTTGCATTTTTTCGACACACCCTGTACCTAAGTATAAAGAAAAAACTTTTCTGGAACAATTTTCCCCGTAGTTTCTGAATATTTCAAGTATAATTTTCCAATTCGTGCCATATACAGGGTGTCACAATTTTTTTGCATTTTTTCGAAACACCTGTAAGTATTTCATTAGCACAATCGATGCACATGTTAGATATCCTGATTACAATATGCATTTGATTTCTAGATTTTTCTTGAGAAAAAAAATTGGAAAATTCACAATGCCATCTCCAAAAACGTCCATTTTTTGAGAATGATGGACTCATTTCAGAATTCAAATGAGTCCATGATATTTTGTTTCACTTTCAAATGACATGCAAATGACATAAAATGACTATAGAAATATTCGGGACATGAGTATTTGATTCCTAAAATAAATCGATCTTTCTGAAAATAGAGAAGTTTTTGAGATGCCACCGTGAGTTTGAAAAAAAAAACGGAAAAAATTGAGAACTGTCATGCATATTTGTTATGTCATCAGACATGATTCCTTGACGACCTTGACTTCTTGGAAAATTGGAACGGTTTGTCCTTGACATTTTTAGAATGATGTCCATTTGCGGTATTATGTCAAAAAATATTGAAATTATTTCAATATTTCATATTGAAATATATTCAATTTTAAAACTTTCTGTGTGAAGTTTCATCCGAAATTACTTGTTTTCAAGTAAAATTCCGGGTGTTTTTTCTTAACTCCTTTTTTGCTCCTACCATCGTATCGATTTTCATGTTCTTATCATAAAATTGTCAATTTAACCCCTTTGTACTACTTCAAAAGTAGAAAAACCTTAACATGACTTGATTTTTTACGATATGCCATCATAGGAAGGATAGTGCCTATGATGGAATACTTTCGATTTTTTATGTAAATTTTTTTTGACGAAAGAGTACAAAATAAGTCAAATTCCCAAGTCACTTTCAAAATATATCTATAATAATTGTTCATTGAAATAACTTATGCAATTGGTAATGAAGCTAAGGATAAAGTGATGACCGAGCTTCATAATCAACTATGCCATCATCGGCGGGCTTCCCCTACACATTTGCAAGAATCTGATTAGAAAACACTCATTTCGTTCGTTCTTCAGATACGATTTTTAGCGCATTTTCCCAAAAAATGGGAAAAAGGCGCTTTAATGCTTCACTTTGTCCGTCCGTCCGTCCGTCCGTACCCGGGATAACTCCTCGGGGAAGAAAGATATCGATGTGGTGTAAACGCTGATCAATAGTACATATGTCCAGGATGTCAAGTTGACTTTTAGTTTTTTGTTATTTTGCCGCCATCTTTGATCCGCCATTTTGGATTTCTCTAAAAGTGATCCGATTGAAATGAAATTTGCAGGCAATGTAAACCACATCAAGATCTATCCAATTTTTAGCAATTGATGTCCCGACGCCATCTTGTATTCTTCATATTGAACATGTTTCGAAGTGATAGAACTAGGAGCATTATGCCTCAACGAAAAGAGATATCGATGTGGTGCAAACGCCAATCGAATGCGTACGTGACCACCATATAAAGTTGACCAATGACTTTTGTCACTTGGCCGCCATCTTTGATCCGCCATTTTAAATTTCTCTGAAAGTGGTCTGATTCAAGTGAAACTCGCAGGCGATGTGAACTTCAATTAGATACATCCAATTCTCAACAATTGATGCTCTGCCGCCATCTTGTATTCTCCATATTGAACATGTTTCAAAGTGACAGAACTAGGAAAATTATGCCTCAACGAAAAGAGATATCGATGTGGTGCAAACGCCAATCGAATGCGTACGTGACCACCAAATAAAGTTGACCAAAGATTTTTGTCACTTGGACGCCATCTTTGATCCGCCATTTTAAATTTCTCTGAAAGTGGTCTGATTCAAGTGAAACTCGCAGGCGATGTGAACTTCAATCAGATACATCCAATTTTCGACAATTGATGCCCCGCCGTCATCTTGTATTCATCATATTGAACATGTTTCAAAGTCATAGAACTAGGAGAATTATGCCTCAACGAGAAGAGATATCGATGTGGTGCAAACGCCAATGAAATGCGTACGTGTCCACCATATAAAGTTGACCAATAATTTTTGCCATTTGGCTGCCATCTTGATCCGCCATTTTGAATTTCTCTGGAAGTTGTCTGATTCGAGTAAAACAGGCGATGTGAAATTCATCAAAATACATCCGATTTTGGACAAATGATGCTCTGCCGCCATATTGGAATTTCTTATCACTTAACGATTTTCATGGACCTTCGGACTCACCTTTGTTTCGTATGATCATTCTTATTCTCCAGCCAAATTCCAACATTCCGTCGCCATCTTGGCCGCCATATTGAAATCTCTTATTAGCGGAACGATTTTCATGGCACTTGGAATTCACCCTTGTCTACCGTACGATCACTTTGATTTTTAAGCCAAATTTCATGAATCTGACGTTATTTTGTGAAACAAAGCTCTCCGACTTTGTTTCATAAAAATGCGAGGTGCCCGCTATATGGCCCTAAGAGGCGCAATGTTTATTTGTATTTGCGTGTTTGTTGTCTTTTTACTTTTGACGTTATTTTGGCCGCCATATTGAAATTTCTGCCCAAATAACGGTAGAACCCTAATTAACTTTTTTTTTTTTTTTTTTTTTTTTAATGTTTTACGACGCATCAACTACGAGGTTATTAGCGTCGACGGGACATTCAGTGGGTTTTTGGTACACGTTTTTAATTATACTTGAATTGCCTACTGTTAACTATGTGAGGCCTCAGTACTCTGATAGCACTCAACTCTGTAGTCAGAAATCCATTTTTTCTGTAACCGCTGTAGTCAGACAGGTGCAGATATGGCATAGTAAGGTCGGAACAATTTTTGGTACAATCGGACAACACAAAATATCCATGGACGAGGCGGGATTCGAACCCGCGCGGTAGATCACGACTGGCTTGGCGCGGCAACACCAAAACCACTCGGCCACCGCCGCTCCAATTAACATCTTGCGTTCACTAATCCTTCAAAAAGGAAGTGCGCTACTGAGCCTCATGCCCAAGAGGCATATTCGCTTGTTTTTGAATAAACGTAAGTTTTGATTTCGCTGGTAAATTTATGTTTTATTTTGTATTTTCGAAAATATTCATTTTACCGCGGTTTTGATGTGATTTAACATAGGGTTGGGATCTTTGCAAAAAATTTCTGGTGTAGTGATATTCAGACTCAAGTGCGCGACAGATGGCGCCACGTGAAAAATTGAATTTTGTTGTCGAGTTACTTTGACTGAACGTCGTGCGGACTTCAAAACAACGGTCGTGTAAACTCGAGTTTAACGACCCTGATGCCCGATTGCTCAAAGGTGAGTATCAAATTTCAGTTCGGTACTAGACACGGGATCAAATTTTTGAAGTGGAATCAAATGCAAATCCGATTACTCCAAGAAAGGAACATGATGGGAATATGAAATACGGCCCTTTGCGACTATTTGTTTACAGAAACAAAGTTGGGGTCGCGCGCACTTCTCGCTTATTTTTTATTACCAAAAAAGATCTGACAATTCCGCTAAAATGTGTCCTACAAGCCGAAATAAAGGCTGTCTCATCTGGAATTTGGTATCCAGATAATCGCTTGGAGCCATATTTTCTACTACATACTATCATAATTTCCCCCTGAAGCTATTGCATTTTATTCCACTTCAAGAACTTGATGCCGTGTTCAGTAGGTACTGAACTAAAATTTGATAACACTTTTGTGCAGTCGGGCATGAAAGTCTGGAATTACACTTCGAAAGTGATTTGAAATCAAAATCATGAAATCATGAGAATCCTGTAAGGTCACTTTTGCTTTGCACCTGGGGTTGACGAGTGAGGTAAGCGGATTAAAAGAATTTTTTTTTCTTCAGAAAACCAGTGGAAACAATGGACGGAAAGCAGAGGATCAACGTTCTTCAGGACATAACGTTGTCGAAAAAGGGCAGCAAGGGCAGACAGACGGCCAAAAAACTCATTCGCTATTTTTTCGAGACAAAGTTTTCGAACGGCCGTAGATCTGAGGACAAGAGTAGAAAACTTGCCAAGGAATCAGCAGCTTCAGGTGAGTTGTAGTTTTTGGTTTAAAATTCAAAATAAATATATTAAGATTGGGAAATTCGCCATCAGCCGCGCTTCGCCGTCGGTCCGTCCTGTCACGTATTTCCTCCTAAACGGATATTTGGGTCCTGTTATTTTCTATCTCAAGAATTTAATGCAACTTCTTTGGTTGGCTAAACTTGATTGGGACGATCCCTTGTCACCTGGGATTCATCATCGCTGGAAGATGACTTACGATGAGCTGACTTTGATTTCTCAGATTCGAATCCCGCCCTGTATTGTGCGTCCTGTTATTAAGCGAGCTCAAATTGTTGGATATTGTGACGTTTCTAGTCAAGGCATGGCATGGCCGCAGTTGTTTACTTGAGAATTGTAACTTCCGATAATAATGTTCTTTGTCATCTTCTAAAAAGCCAAAACTCGTGTTGCACCCCTCAAGACTATAGTCGAGCCTCAGACGATTCCTCGCTTGGAACTGTCCGCAGCTCTTCTATTGTCTCATGAAGAGCCAACATGAGGAAGGCTCGGATTATGAAGGGTCGTTAGTACAATTTGTATCACACTTCTTTTTTGGCATGTTTAGAGCGTTTTGTTAGTCTCGCCAGGGTCTACCTTCCGATTTATTTTCCGACTGTGAAGAAATCATGTTGGAGTCTCCAATGTCCTCAAAGATGCAGCGAAATTTCTGAAAACCAATCAAGACACACTTTTCACTGCCACGACTACCCATCAAATATCCTGGCATTTTAACCCCCGTTTCGCACCTCATATGGGTGGTATTTGGGAAGCTACCGTGAAGTCAGCAAAAAACTTGTTACATCGGTTGATTGGCGAAAGTTCTTTAACCTTTGAAGAGTACGCTACTCTCTTTGCGCGCACTGAGGCTGTCCTCAATAGTCGCCCTCTATGAGCTCTAAGTAACGATGCCCAAAACGACCCCGATTATTTGTCTCCCGGGCATTTTCTGATTGGTACGTCTCTCCTTTTTCCACCAGAACGACTTTTTTCGGAACATGACAAGCCCTTCTACCCAATGCACAGTGGTCCAGAATTCAGAAAATCTGGCCAAAAATCTGAAACTCATGTAACTTGTTCAGAACAAAATCGTGAATACAGAAAAAATCATCAAAAAAATCTCATTGGAAAATGGGGTAATTTTGAGGGGGCTAAATTCAAAATAAATTCAAAAAATTCCGAAACTCATGGAACTGGTTCATTATAAAGTCGTGTTTAGAGAAAAAAATTAAAAAAAAAACTCTTATTGCAAAATGGGGTTGATTTTGAGGTGGTTAAAGTGAAAATTAATTCAAAAAAATCTGGAGCTTATGACACTGGTCCACAATAAGGTCGTGATTACAGAAAAAATGAATTAAAAAATCTCATTGCAAAATGGGGTTGATTTTGAGGGGGTTCAAATCGAAATAAATTAGAAAAATTCTGAAACTTTTGAAGCTATAGTGGGGTCGGTACACATTAAAAAACGGTACTATACGGCAATTAATGATACAGAAAATTCCTTTTGCATGAGTGTTCTACAAGGTCTAACGAAGGATATTAGAAGGGGAAGCACAAAAGCTTCCCCTTAGGGGGGCCGCAGGGGGTCCTGTCAAGTTGACGATCCAGGAACTCCTTCCAAACCATCTTTCAATTTCGTTGTGTCACTGAAATAGGGATGATGTGACTCCAGTGTGAATGTCGATGGCATTGGTCGCCATGTCTCTTTCATCCTTCATGCTTGAAAAATAATTTCTTCGGGAGGTCAGAGAAATCACTTTTCATGTTTTTATACATACAAGAGGATGCGAAGTTGGCATGTTTTGTATCTTAACCTGTTATTTGGCATTCTCAAAATCCTATTATGAAGACAATTTTTCAAATTCTCAATTTTGGGTTGATTGGTAGGCTAAGAAGTAGGTATTTTTTAACATCCAGTTCAGACGTACTTTTTTCAGTGTTCAACTGGAGGTTGATGAAATCATCATCGGAGGTGAACACACTGAACTATTTTCTCAACATTATGTCGAGAAAATCAATTCTAAACCGCACATAGAGAGTACACAAATTATCTTTCTTTCGGTCGGTCGAATTGCGATGCCTAGTACGCCCGTCAGGGAGAACGCTGAGCATCGCGAGCCTAATTTAGTATGAAAACAGCCTAAACAAGTTCAAAACCGACTAAAACTCTGAGTGCTGACTCAGAATTGAATGTCGAACCACATCATGAGTGTTTCAGGCAGTTTTGAACTCGTTTAGGCTGTTTTCATACTAGTTCAGTCTGGCGATGCTCAGCGTTCTCCCTGACGGGCGTAGTACCTAGGCATCGCAATTCGACCCACCGGAAGAAAAATAATTTGTGTACTCTTCATGTGCGGTTTAGGATTGATTTTCTCGACATAATGTTTAAAAAATAGTTCACTCTATCCACCCCTGCGATTATTTCCATAACATCCAGTTGGACATTGAAAAGGGTACGTCTGAACTGGATGTTGAAAAATATCTAATTCTTAGCCTACCAATCAGCCCAAAATTGAGAATTTGGAAAATTGACTCCATAACAGGATTTTGGGAATGCCATATAACAGGTCAAGACACAAAACATGCCACCTTTGCGTCCTCTTGTGTATGTAAAAAAATAAAAAGTAATTTCTCTGACCTCCTGAAGGAATTATTTTTTCAAGCATGAAGGATGGGAGAGTAGAAAATTGGGTTGATTTTAGGGGGTTGAAATCGAAATAAATGAGAAAATTGTGATACTCATGGAACTGGTCCGTGATCACAGATGAAATAATCGTAATTAGCATTCATCTCCAAAGTGAAAGAAAATTGTGGAAAAAGAAAAACTACTATCAATGCAATAATAGGCAAGCTGCGGCACTATAGTATTCTTATTCAAAACTGGGTTGATTTGAGGGGGATAAAATCGAAATGAATCAGAAAAATTCTGAAACTCTAGGGACTGATCCATAATAATAAGGTCATTATCACAGGCAAATTAATTAAAAACACCGCATCGCAGGATGGGGTCTTGAGGGGTTTCAATTAATTAGAAATAAATTGGAGAAACTCTGAAACTTATGAACCTAGTCCATAGTAAGGTCACGATTCCAGGAAAAATTAATGAAAGAATCTCATTGAAAAATTAAGCTGATTTGGAGAGGGTTGAAATCGAAATAAATCAGAAAATTCTGATCTTTATGGTCTTGGTCCATAATAAAGAGAAATAATTATAATTAATTACTATTATAAATCGAGAAATATGTAAGTATACGATTAACAGCACTGACTCGTATACCTACTCACTCATGCCGTCTGCAATAATGTTCAGAAGGGTGGGACGGCAGTTTTCCAATCCATGATAGCACCCTCGACAAGATCACCTGTGATATTACCGGTTATCCCTTTTCCGCAGCTCCGATAGATACGAACAATAAAAATTAGGAAAGAGTGACCAATGTAACGTATGGTCCGAAAGTTTTGGGAATTTTTTTAAAAGCTAATAACTTTTTTTGATAGTTTCAATTTCGTAACTTGATATTGCAAAAACTAGCGTCATCTTTAACAATTTCAAATTCGTATTCAACATATTGAAGATGGGCCATTATCTTTGATGGCTCTCGGTTTTCTTCTGCCATGTTCGATCATTCTCTGGACAACAGCAGGATTAATTTCTCAGAGCTCCTGCCTCCCAATGTACCGCAAGTTTGACCAATATAAGATTTTTGGTAAGTATTGAGCAGGATAGTATACGACAAGGGATGGGAAGCTGCGAATAAAGACCAATTACGGCGTCACATTTTTCAATAACATTAGAGAATTTCGAATTTGACAAATTGATACAGAAAATCATGGAACATGGCAGAAGATAATTGAGATCCATCGAAGATAATGGTCCATTTCCAATATGTTGAATATGAATTTGTTATTGTTATATATGATGTTAATTTATGCACTATCAAGTACGAAAAAAAAGACTATTCAGAAAAAGTTATTAGCTTAAAACTATTTCCCAAAACTTTCGGACCATACGTTATCTGTCATCACGGTAGATTTGATGATGAACTAAATTCGATGGAAGGTCAGGGAGTCCAGAAAATGTTAAAAAAAGGTAACCCCAGAGTCCGTACATGATGTGATGAGCGACTGTCCAGTTTTTTTTGCAAAATTCGGCCTCATAAAGGACTGAGGAGACACAGTCCTTCAAAATTTCAATTTAATCATGGTTTTTCTACTGATAAATTATAAACGCGTTGCTAAATTGGGCTCTAGGTTGACAGAACAATGTTTTGAGTGAATACCTGAATAAATTAGCTAAATTTCAACAGATTTGAACAAGTAATTCACAATTTAAGGGACTGAAGGGTCACAAAAAAAGGTCGAATCTCAAAAATCCAGAGATAGGTACCTAGTGATGAAAAATATGCCGTCACCATGTTCATTTCACAAAACGTAACGTTTTCTCTCCCGATAAGTACCTAACTTTTTTTTTTATCTTACTCTAAAATGCACAGATGCACCACATCGGAAAAAAAAAGATTATTTGCCAATGGAGCACTTTCGAGCAAAAACTGTTCATACTATTCCATTCATGGAATGCTGGAGTATCTCTTAGGGTATAAATCTCAGTGGGGTTTTGTGGCGACTTTTTTGTATTCCTCAAGGAACTTTTCAAAAACTCGAAAAATCAACTATATAAATAATAATGAAATTGAATGTTTTCAAATTTGTTTTTAGACTGACCATATATGTCAAACTAAAGTACTTCCTTTGAAGATCATTTTGTGAAAGTTGCAAAGCCGCAGTGCAATTATTGAGCTAGGACTCATTCTTTAAAGTTTGCGAGCAAAATAGGGTAACTTTGACTCCGAAAAAATTAGTAACTTTGAGGGGTCAAAACAGGTGAGTTCCTGGAACAAAGTAACTCATATTCCAGGAAAGACTACCTACACTATTCTTTTACGTGCTTACAAAATATGAAAGTCATGCAAAATACTTGTGAAATTTGATTTTTGGCCGCATTTATTGAATTTCGGACCACTGTGCAATGGCATAGAGTGAAGCAGTTGCATAAAACGTTTTGGCGACTTTGGTCCACCGAGTATTTAAATACACAAATGCAACGCAACAAGTGGACTTCTTTTTTGACGCTACTAAGTGTCCTCTCGCTTGGCCTATTGGGCGAGTAAGCGATACTCATCCCGGTCAAGATGGAACGGTGTGGGTGGTAACGGTTCGGACTTTATCAGGAGCCTTTAGCCAACCGGTTAACAAATTGATATCACTTCCTGATGGTGATTATCTCTAGTTTGTTTTTTCCCTCCTTTTCCTCATTTTTTGTTTTTTTCGCATTTCACATAATTTTAAATTCTTTTTGGGAATTGGTTTTCCTCTATTCAAGCACGACTTGCATTTTTTCTTTTCTAAATTTGCCGTTTGTGAATTGATGGGCGGTATGTTGGCGCGTTTTAAGGCTGTATTTTCACCAGGCTAAAACTTTTTTGAGGATTGCTCCCTCAAAAATGGAGATAAAAACTCATTTTTTTTTATACCGTGTACTGAGTGGATCACAAAATTGAGAAAAGAGAATTTTTCAAATTTTGTGAAAAATTGTTTCTTTGTTGACAACTTTTTCCAAAAAACGGCTCTGTACTCAATTTTCTACTTCTCTCAAAATAATAAAACAGTTGATAATTTTTCTGTTTGTTGAAAAATGTCCCAGTAATCAATCGTTTAGAAACTTTTCTAGTGTTTTGGGGCTATTGGGCTCCTTGTGGGGTAATCCAAACGGAAACAAGGTGGACAAACATTCAATGGAATCTTATCAAAATCTCTATATCTCTTTATCTTTATATTTGAGGGCGAAATATTGTTACCCTGCGTATACAGCCTTAAAAATTCGGTAAGAGTATGAAGACCAAAGATAAAGCGCAGATAGTTTTTTTTGTGGTGAAAAGATAAGTTTTTCAATTTAATTTTACACGAATACACGCGTTCGAGCTCTCTTCAACAATTGGTAAAAATGCCAAAGTTTTCCGGTATTCGGTCTCGCGAGTGATCGGGGTGTTTTTCATTTCCTTTCCTACACCCCGGCACAGCGAAGCGGTCCGATACGTTCACCCGGAAGAAACCATTGGTAAGTTATCTGTTGGTTTTTTCCATTTTTTTTTTCGATCCACATTAGTTTGATTTTGTCGAATCGCATTTTCGGACTAACCATCTGCGGCTCCGCCGTAACAGGGCGGAATATTCAAAATGTGCAGAGCGCCTGTATGTCTTAAAGAAGGTGATAGCCACCTTTGGGTCTGCATTTCATTCCACTTTGCTATACGTGCTAGACGAATTTTCTCAACAACATGTTCGTTCAAGGTATGTCACATCACTGTGATCCCTGTTGATTTACTTTTTTCTCAGTTGAAAGGTACGAAGATTTTTTTCTCAATAGTGCGTATTGCAGGTGCCGCCAATAATCTTCAAAGACAGCAGCAACAGCAGCAGCTGCAGCAACAACAACAACAACAACAACAGCAGCAACAACAACAGCAACAGCAACAGCAACAACAACAACAACAACAACAACAACAACAGCAGCAACAACAACAACAACAACAACAACAACAACAACAACAACAACAACAACAACAACAACAACAACAACAACAACAACAACAACAACAGCAACAGATGATGCTGAACCGTCGAATGCAAGCCACTCCGCCGTTGTATTCGTCAGCTACGGTAAATATTCAACAAGGTTTAAAGTATTCTTTATTCTTTCAAGCGGCGGCGAGCGGTTGGCGCGCTCCGAGAGGCGGCGAGGTAATCGCTGAGCACAGGGCCTCGAGATGAAACGACGTGGCGGTGTTATGTCTAGTCTGCGGTGGTCGCAGAACGCAAGCAGTGCAAAAGCGTGAACCAATCACCGCACCATTAAATCGAAAAAAAAGCTCTTCTTGTTGATGAGCGTCTTACGTTGCTGCTTACGTTCTGCGACCTTTGGAGACCGCACATTACAGTACAAACGGCGGTGAAAGATTGGCACCCTCCAATTTTGACGAATTTTGTCAATTTGTAACATTGTGTTTTTTCATAAAAGTCGCACTGTCAAAATTTTCGCAGCCAATCAAAACGCACCGCATCCGCCTTGCGACAAGCGTACCATTGCAGCGGCAAAAAATGCCGCAGCCACAGCTTGGTTCCGACTCCAGTTGCGTAACAAGCTGTGCGACCGAGGTTCGGACCAATGTTAGCAAATTTTTTCTTCCCAGAACGTATAGTTCGGGTGAATTTTGTCTCTGGTTCACTGGTGCTGGTGAGCAAAATAATGGCAGGATAATTGAAGAGGTTGAAATTGCAGGTATTTTACAGGTCGTCTAGTCTGCCAGCCGTGGCGCAGCTGGGTCATGGCTATGGGGGCTGGTTGGCGGCTCAGCAACCGCAACGACAACAGCAGCAATGGCAGCAACAGCAGTCGTTGCACAGCATGGACGACCAGATGGTGTCGCCTCATCTGGCGGTGAGTTTATTATTTCTTTTCTGATCTAGCTGTTCAGTTTCCACACTTGCATTCACATGTATGGAATTCGTATTCAAAGCTCGTTCCAAGATATTGAATCGCGCATCGCACTGAAAAAGTCAAATTTCTCAATATGCGATTGATGCGCTAGACCATGGAAAACTCGAATAATAATAACAATGATGGACTTCTTTTTCGGCGAAGTTCAGCAATACAAGCGGATTAAATGTTCGATCTGGAGAATGTTAAAAAAATGTGTTTATTCACGGATACAATGTTAAATGCATGTGCGCTCTAAGCGTGCTATGTCGTAACTGACGCGCGCTTGGGCGCTGGACTCTATAAATAATCTTAAGAAAAGCTAAGCTAAGCATTCACCCTACACTAACCGCTGTGTAAACCAAACGACGGCTGGTTGAAATTTGTGAAAACCAGACGTCGGATTTTGACGGGGTATTTTTTTTTTAATTTTAGCAAACGAACCGCATTGCAAGTTGACGATGGAAAATTTCCAAAATTTCTGCTGAATTTGAGGGGATTTTTCGAGAATTCATAATTCATTCCAATTTTTTCCAGGGAACCGCCGCTTCGAGTAGTCCATTTCAAACATCTTGTTACGTTTTTGCGGCGAAAATTTGGCTTTTTGGGAAGAATTTCGAGAAATTTGCTGTGAAATGCCTACCGGGGGGCTTCGGGGACCTAGTGTCGTCCGGTGCGGGCCACGTGGTGGGGTTTTTCTTGAAATTTTGCCGTATAATTGATCAAATTCGACCACGGCACGGCCAAAGTGACAGGAACGTCAATTGACGCTCTAGATTTTGGAAAACTCAACACCTTGGGGCATTTGAACAGTGTTTTTGGAGAAAATGTACTGTGTCAGCGTGTGAAATTGAATCGTTTTCTTGATGAGACTTTTGGGCGTCCATCAGACACAAAACACGAGCCACCTCCAAATTCGAACGGCGTTTTGATCACATTTCCGAGGCCGGCTCTGGTGTTGACGGGGTAATTTCACCGATACAGGCGAGTCGGGGGAACCAAAAGGCGATTGGGGAGGGTACTCACAGTTTTCACACTAAGGGCCGATTTTTAAAGGCTCCACATTTCGAAAAAGGGGCTTCTTTCGTTGTCAGAACACTTTCCGTGGCGAGTTGCGGCATCTATCTTGCCGCGACTTGTTTTGTAGAAAATCCGTGTTGATTCCAGGGGACCTTGTGGCTGCACTTCCAGAAGGGATCCATGTTTTGATTGGCATGCTTATTTCGGACCTTTTATTGTCCAATTTTTCACAATTTGACTCACAATATCGGCTTCGTTTGCTGGCGCTGCACTTGTGAAATTGTCAATTGTCACATTTGTTACAGCACTCATATTGGGCGATTTTCGGTGAGCCTTCAAGCAAGCACATTTCCGCGGGTGCTGTTGGTTCTTGGTTACGTTGCAATTTGCATTGATGTTGACAGTTATGGACATTTTCGCGAGTAAATCTAAGAACAAGATGTTGTTCCGAATATTGAACTTTTGTATTTATCAACAGATTATATTGAGATTTTGAATGAATACTCGTTCATGATGGACAATCGACACGCATTTGTCATTGTGATTGTTGATTTCTCAGTGGATGTCTTTCACTTTGAGGCTACTTTTTTTGTTTGTAAATAAATTGGTCTTGACATTACAATTACTTGATGTTATAACAGTGCCCATTTTCGCGACTCGCCAAAATGACATTATTGACAGTCACTTCTCGTAACTCGTAGTTACATGACATTTCTATCATCATGATCGCAAAATCCGATTGGTATTTTGAACCTATGCCAACAAGAAATAGACAGCCTAAATGCATCTGCCAAATTAAGATTTTTGACGTTTCAAGACGCCGCCATATTGAACTTTTGCATTTTTCAACCAATCTGATTGGCATTTCAATTTCAATCCTACAGCCATTTGATGTTCACGGTCAAAATGCATCTGTCAAATTTTGATTTTTGACGTTTTAGAGGCCGCCATATAGAATTTCTGCATTTTTTAACCGATGTGATTGGGATTTTAAACCTACACCCACTTGAAGTTGGCGATCAAAATGCATTTGTCAAATTTTGATTTTTGACGTTTCAGAGGCCGCCATTTTGAGCTTTTGCATTTTTCAACCGATCTGATTGAGATTTTACGCCTCGACCTACACCCACTTGAGGTTGGCGATCAAAATGCATATGTTAGATTTTGACGTTTCAAAGGCCGCCATATTAAACTTTTGCATTTTTCAACCGATCTGATTGGGATTTTAAACCTACACCCACTTGAGGTTGGCAATCAAAATGCATCTGTCAAATTTTGATTTTTGACGTTTCAGAGGCCGCCATATTGAGCTTTTGCATTTTTCAACCGATCTGATTGGGATTTCAAACCTATACCTATACCCACTTAAGGTTGACAATGAAAATGCATCTGTTAAACGATTTTTGACGTTTCAAGACGCCGCCATATTGAACTTTTGCATTTTTCAACCAATCTGATTGGGATTTCAATCCTACAGCCATTTGATGTTCACGGTCAAAATGCATCTGTCAAATTTTGATTTTTGACGTTTTAGAGGCCGCCATATAGAATTTTTGCATTTTTCAACCGATGTGATTGGGATTTCAAACCTACACCCACTTGAAGTTGGCGATCAAAATGCATCTGTCAAATTTTGATTTTTGACGTTTCAGAGGCCGCCATTTTGAGCTTTTGTATTTTTCAACCGATCTGATCGAGATTTTACGCCTCGACCTACACCCACTTGAGGTTGGCGATCAAAATGCATCTGTCAAATTTTGATTTTTGACTTTTCAAAGGCCGTCATATTGAATTTTTGCATTTTCCAACCGATCTGATTGGGATTTCAAACCTATACCCACTTGAGGTCAACAATGGAAATGCATCTGTCAAATTTTGATTCTTGACGTTTCAAGAGGGCGCCATATTGAACTTTTGTATTTTTCAACAGATTATATCAAGATTTTGAACAAATACTCAAAGTCAAGATGGATAATCGAAACGCATTTGGCAAATTCGACATTTTTGCAGTTCGAAGCCGTCGTATTGAACTCTTGCTTTTTTCAACCGAATTCATTGAGTTTCCAAACGTAGACTTGGTTCAGATGAACAATTGACCTTTCCAATTTTAGGAGATAGAAAATACATGGATTTTCGAGGTCACCTTTGACGTTTTGACGTTTATGACGTTTGGACGTTTCGTTTCTGACTTTTGCGGGAATTTTGAATCGGATAGCTATACTGTTCCCATTATCATGTGGGGAAAGTCACTAGAGCCCATAAGGGAGTTTTAAATGGACGAAGTAATAGAGTTTTTTCGTAATAAGATGCACGTGTCTGGTGCAGCGTGATTCCCGCTGGTGCTGGTGCTGGTGCAGCCACACTTCCATCAAGTTTGGGTCTTTCGTGAACCGGTGCATGGTTATGCTGGGTGTATTCGTCTTATTCTCGACTCGCATAGAGCGACACAACACCCTTGAACCATTTCTGTATCTTCTCAGTTTTCCACTACATATAACACACTTATTGGTAAGAACGAGGGTAAGAACAAGTGAAATCATGAAATCCATGCTGAAATCAAATAAATACACGACAGAGCGCTTGTCACATTCGAAAAATTTCCCATTGTCAGAAACGAAATGTCATATCTCAGGAAACATAGGGCGCTTTCCAATAACTGCGACAAGACGGATACACAATGTCAAAGTGCACTTGCCAGCTCAATTCTAAACTCAGCCTCGCCAATGTTTCGATTGTGTCGACATGTGGTGCTATTACTGCTATTAGAACGCTAGCTGTGTCGAATTGTGTCCATATGTGTCCAATTGTGTCCTTATACGCCTTATTGGGAAGCGCCCAATGACCTCGATTAACCGTATCTTGTACGCATGACGTCACAGTAAAGAGAGACAACGGAAAATTGGAGACCTCAATTGGAAAGTAACTGTCAAAGGACCCCGCACGATTCTTATGGAAAATAGCTCCCGGTTAAATTCTCTGAATTTTTAATATGTTGTAGCTCATGAGATACTTATCAAATACCGTGAACCCCAAACCCAAATAATGGACAGTTTTTTACCCACAGGGGGTTGAAGTTGGAGGTTTTGACGGCTTAAAAATGATATTCTGACGTAAATAAAAGCTTTCTATTTGGTTTCTCTTCAAGTTGTGTTTCATGCTAAATGTATTTATTCGACAGAAAAATATCAACCCCCTCCTCCACCCCCATCCCCTATAGTACAGGAAAAATAGTAAAAAAATCGGCAAAACCTCGGAATAAATATGGACGTCATGAAAATTTGATATTCTGTTCAGAATTGACTGCTCTACAACATATCCGAAATCGCCAAAAATCGCAACCGGGGGTTTTGAGTTATTGGAGGGGGGGTAAAAAATTGCAACTTAAAATGGAGGGGATGGAACCTGTCAATCCATTGAAAGCAAATACGTTATGATTCGACGCATCATAACTCGCTGTTACCATTTTGGCACAAAAAGTGTCGATCATTGATAAAGGGGGGTCGTGGGGGGGCGAAGCTCTGCCAGGTGGTTCATTTTGTTTTTCTGGCCATGTAGAACCGATCACGACAAGTTTGGTAACTTTTCCGACTATATTCAATCTCCTAAACTCGAATCCGATGTGTCAATTTAGATGAGAACAAGTTTGAACAAGTTAACTTGGAAAAACTTGTTTTTTCTTTGACAATTTTGACGAATTTTTTTTCACTATTAGAGGTGTTCATTTTTGAAAAATTTTCAGGGGTCATTGAATTGAATTGTATCCTTCACAAAAATCATCCACTCGATGTATAAATTTGTTTCTAGAGTTGAAAAAATTGATTCGAACTTGAGTCGGCGCGGCGCGTCGTCTACTACTGACCAGAACACTACGACATGCACCTTTTAATGAAAACACCACATTTTTTAAGAAATAACAACTCCTCTTTGAAAAATGTAGGATCTGTGCAGAATTGAATTCCCTATAACATGAACAAAATCGCCATAAATCGCACTGCAGGGTTTTGAGTTATTTGAGGAGAGCGGTAACAGTTCATAGAGTATGAATCTTGCCAAAATGTTATCCTCCTCCTCGAATAATTCAAAGTCCTGCATTGCGATTCAAGGCGATTTTGTTCATGTTATAGGGAATTCAAATTTGCACAGATCCTCCAATTTTCAAAGATGAGTTGTTATTTCTTCAATAGATTGGGGTGTTTTCATTAAGAGGTGCATGCTGTAGTGTTCTGGTCAGTAGTAGACGACGCGCTGCGCCGGCTTAGGTTCAAATCGATTTTTTCAACTTGAGAAACAAAACTATACATCGATTGGATGATTTTCGAGAAGAATACACTTCAATTTAGTGGTCCCTGAAAATTTCCTGAAAATAAACACCTCCAACAGTAAAAAAAAATTTCTCAAAACTGTCAAAGAAGAAACAAGTTTTCTCAAGTTAACTTGTTCAAACTTGTTTTTATCCGAATTTACACATCGGATACGAGTTTAGGAGATTGAATTTAGTCGGAAAAGATACCAAACTTGTCGTGATTGGTTCTACATGGCCAGAAAAACAAAATGGACCACCTAGCAGAGCTTCGCCCCCCCACTACTCCCCTTCAACAATGATGGACACTTTTTGTGCCAAAATGGTATCAACGGGATATGATACGTCGAACCATGATGTATTTGCATCCAATGGATTGACAGGTTCGATCCCCTCCATTTTTAGCTGCAATTTTTTACCCCCCCTCCAATAACTTAAAACCCCCGAGTGCGATTTTTGGCGATTTTGGATATGTTGTAGAACACTCAATTCTGAACAAAATATCAAATTTTCAGGACGTCCATATTTTTTCCGAGGTTGAAATCTATCTTTCTTGTACTACTATCTACCATCACTAAATTCGAGATTACTCTCAAAAGCCATGCAGATGGCTTCTGTGATTTAAATTATGAATTTTGACATAAAAATTATTTTCCACCCCTAATGTTGGGGTGCCGATTTTCCAATTTTCCTCAATTAATTTGGCTGAATTTTTGGTATTGTTTACTTCCAATTCTGCTGAACAAAAAGTTCTCATATCAAAACTTATTCCTATGAACAGTTTTTGTTCTGCAGGAGACTGAAGTTGAAGATTTTAGAGCATAAATATTGAACTTCAGTCCCCTGCAGAACAAAAACTGTTCATAGGAATAAGTTTTGGTTTGAGAACATTTTGTTCAGCAGAATTAGAAGTACACAATACCAAAAATTAAGCCAAATTAACCGAGGAAAATTGGAAAATCGGCACCTCAACATTAGGGGTGGAAAATAATTTTCATGTCAAAATTCATAATTTAAATCACAGAAGCCATCCGCATGGCTTTTGGGAGTAATCTCGAATTTTATGATGGTAGATAGGGGTTGGGGATGGAGGAGGGGGTCGATATTTTTCTGTCAAATAAATACATTTAGCATGAAACACAACTTGAAGAGAAACCAAATAGAAAGCTTTTATTAACGTCATAATATCATTTTGAATCCGTCAAAACCTCCAACTTCAACCCCCTGTGGGTAAAAAACTGTCCATTATTTGAGTTTGGGGTTCACGGTATTCGATTAGTAAATCATGAGCTACAACATATCAAAAATTCAGAGAATTTAACCGAGAGCCATTTTCCATAAGAATCGTGCGGGGTCCTTTGGAATTTTGCACATATTTTTATTTCATCTCAATTTCTCCTACAAATATTCAAAAAGGCTCCTGAATAATACAAATACACGGTCTGCTTTTCCTCACACTACACGGTGTCTTCCACGACAGTACCTTCTTCACGGTTTAGGTTTCCATAACACATATCGTCGCTTCAATTTTAAAAGCTTTATCATATGTTACCAGTATTTTTAGTAGTTACCTTGAACACAAGTAGAATTACATATTGATGAACAATATAATGGTGTATGGATTTCTCCCGACAACTCTTCACTGACCAGACACCACCCACTGACATGCGTTTCGTTCACAATAGAACCCTACAAGTCAAGGCAGAAATTTCAAAACACGCGAAAAACAAACATATTCTCGAATTTATGTTACTCTTACACAGTCAGTTGCTCACGCCTCTTGGAAAACTTCATCTGACCAAAATACTATCGACGGACATGCATGAAATTACCAAACTCGCCAAGGGAAAACCTGACATCTGGTTAAAACAACGGAAAATCAACATCATGTATACAATTCCCTTTCCACTTGTCCGGTGTCAGTGGAACAAAGTCCCTGGCTACTTTTCAACCAATGCTGTCACCCAGGCGACGGTATGCCGGCGCCGGTGACAGCTAGTACATAATAAGCAATCTAAGCTGAATACGAAGGAAAACCGGGATATAATTCTTCCAGGGCGAGTGTGAGGCTCCGACGAACATTTTCAGAATTTCGCCATATTTGGGAAATGCTGGTCTTCAGGGGCGCGTTCTTGTTCTGTTGTCGGTGCATCTGACGTTATCATCTTCTTCTGTCTCTTCTTAATCACACGATATGTGATCATGCAGGCTGCTGTTATTATTATCAGATAGACTATGATAATGGACGACATGTGGAAATGTGATGTCGTGGCTACAGCCTGTACAGGGGTCGGCGGCTGGGTGTTGGCCTCCAGTTTCTTGAGCGTCAAATGCTTGGATCTTCAGCTCGGGTGTTCCTGTTTCTTGAAGTTGAAGTTAAAGTCTTGTAGGTGGAGTGGTTGGCCACTGCTTTCTTCGTTGAAAATTAAGGGTCCCGGTCTTCCTGCGCGTGCTCCAAGACTCGACACAATGTTCTTTGACGAGCTCTTCTTTGATTAACTTTCTAATTAAGTTTTCTGAGACACAGTGCGCCAGAGAGAAGTCTTCTGGGGCCTTCAGCAAATCGGCATTGAGTATGTGTACTGTCAAGAGCACTGTATTACATACATCAAAATTTTTGCAACTCCAAAAAATGTGACATAGCCAAGAAGGAGCCCTTACGTAGTACATTCATCATAAAGCCAAAAACCAAGCCTTCTATTCTATTAGGCCATAACTGCAATAACGCAAGACCTTGTCGCTTTTTTCTAATGACAAAAATTTTTATGCATGCAGTATTTTGCTCCTGACGGTACATTGTCGAATTCTGTTTCCGTCAACAGATTTAGGTTGGGAATTCGCGAAAGGGCATCAGCGTTTGAGTTCATTTTCCCTTTTTTATGGACCACTTCGTAGTCGTACTCTTTCAACTTTAGTCGCCAACGCACTAATTTGGAATCGGGTTCTTTGAGCGACATTATCCACTGAAGGGGTTTGTGGTCACCGATGACCTTGAATTTACGACCAAATAGGTTATGTCTAAACATTTTGGTTCCATAAACAACAGCAAGTAGTTCTTTTTTTATAGGGGAGTAGTTAATTTCGTGGGCGTTAAGTGTTCTTGATGCATATGGAATGGGTAGGTCTGAACCTATTGGACCTTGTGATGAAACTGCGCCGATTGCGTAGTTATACTTGCGTCACAAGAAAATGCGAACGGGATTTCAAAATTTGGGTATTGAAGTAGTGGCTCATTTGTTAAAAGTGTTTTGCATAAGTTAAATCCTCGGTTAAATCATTTAGAGTAATCTTCGTCTTTAACGTTGATCTCTTTATCTTTCTTCAATCGTGACGTAAGAGGTCTAGTAACTTTGGCAAAGCCGTTTATAACTTTTCGGTAATATCCAACTAGCCCTAAAAACTAGCCTTTTTTAGTTGTTTTTTAGTCGTTCAAATTGTAAAATTTTCGATTGCTGATTTTTTTTTCTGGATTTGGTTTAATACCTTGTGGGGTGACAACATGTTCCATTAACGAAATTTGCTAAAATTTAAAGAAAAATTTCAATTTCGATTATAAAGACCCCTTCTTGGCATCCGCAGTGTCAACAGCAGCGGCAAGAGCATCAAAGGCAAGAGCTGTTCATTCGGGCGACCCAGGTGACGCATGACGGCGAGATTTTTTTCTCCGATCTAGTCGTCAATTAGGGTTTTTCACTCAAATTCACTTGTATCGAATTTAAATTCAGAATTTGCAAGAGCGTAGGTACCTACGTACCTACCTACTACCCAATCGATCGCGGATCGCAATGAAAAAACATCCAATTTTTCAATGTGCGAATGATGCGATCAACCATGGAATCGCATCTACAAAAATACAAAAAATGCTAAATACAAAAAGTGCCCCTATCGGCGGGTCATTTTGAATCGGGAAATTGATTCTTCTGATTTCTTGAGAATTTCTTTGTTTGGAAGAAGATGAAGAGGTGAAATTCAGAACCAGATGAAAAACTTTTATCTGACCTGTCCTACCACTCAACTTTTCAATTTTTTATCATTGTTTATTTGTTTATTTTTGCAGGCCATGCAGGCCATGGTGGATCGGCTAAACACGACTCTATCGAGTCTGCCAGCTCCGCGGGAGGCCCCGAGGCTACCGGAGGCAGCTCAAAGGTAAGATTCCATTTCAATTTTTTTTATTATTATTATTATTATTATTACGTTTAGGTTTAATCATTTAACGGCTTTTTTCCTCGCTCTTTTCATTACAGTGAGCTATGAAAAAAAAAGTGTTGTGTTGGTACGAATGCCACGATGCCAACTTGATTGTAACCTATTGGCAGCTAGTTGTCTACATGTGCTATGTATAATGTGACACTTGTCACTGTATCGCGACGTCATGTACGCGTAAGTAAAAATTCCCGAGATTACGCAAGGAATCGTGAGTTTCCTTGGAGAGTAAATTGGCTGTATGTTATCCATTTTCTGTACCTATGTATCTCTTTTTTTTTTCTTCATATAGGCTGTCTGATTTCAACATGATTCTAATGGGCTGTGTTTCTGGTCACCATCGGCCGATCGCGGCCTGAATCGCAGCCCACTAGAATCATGTAGAAATCAGACAGCCTATACCTCGCCTGCTGTTTTAGCATGAGTAATGAGCTAGATTAGGTAGTACTTACTACCCAGTAATGTTCATTAGAAGATGGAACCCCTGAACAGTGGGCATCCATTCTCTTCAGTACTGCCAATCTTCGGCGTCATTTTCTTCAGTAGGCGTCAAAAACCCAACAGCGAAGAACCTCCAACAATGTGCATCGACGACAGCAAATTTGCTCCCCACGAAAACTCACTATTCCTTGCGTATTCTCGAAAATTTTCACTCACGCACGGCGTTGCACGGGTTGCAAGTCGGACTTGAAATTTAGCTTTTAGACAAAATATGTAGAAAGTTGATGAGAGTATATCTACTTGAAGTCATAAATCAGTAAAGTCTGTACCAAATGAGCTGTGAACTTTTGCTGTGTACCTGCGAATTTCCAGCTTCTACATTATACAGGTGTCCCAAAAATACAACGTTTAGTTCTAGAGCAGCTTCCTCTCATCAAAACAATAAAAAAAAGTTCCCATAAATATGGGCCCGGAAACGCTTCCTAAGAGAGCTACAGGCCCCTAAAGGTGGGACCCTGAAGATGGTGTTTATTTAATATTTTCGAAACCGTTCAAGGGAAATCAATCAAACTTGACGCATTTGATCATCTTCTGATGCCCAACAAAATTTGAATGCCTAACAAAAATGAAGTTGCTTTGAAATAGTTTTTCCCTTGAATATCGTAATTAAAAAGTCAGCATTTCTGACCACGTTTTCATACATTCAAACTCAAATATCTTCTAAACGGTGCGTCTATCGAGGCTCAACAGAGAGGACTTTTTTTGAAAGAAAATTTCAATATTTCATAATTTCTAAATTAAGTTAAATTAGTTAAATTTGGAAACAATTTACATTCAAAAAAAAAGTTAGGACCATTTTTACACCCACACCTTAGCCTAACCCACCCCTGGTGAATTATTTTGGAATTAATCTTGCTTCATTTTGTTGAGCATGAGAAGGTTAGTCAAGTTTGATTGATTTTCCTTGAACGGTTTCGGAGATATTGAATCAAAACCATCTTCAGGGTCCCACCTTTAGGGGCCTGTAGCTCCCTTAGGAAGAGTTTCCGGACCCATGTTCATAGAAACTTTTTCTCTTGTTTTGATAAGAGGAAGCCCTAGAACGTTGTCGGTATATTTTCTGGACACCCTGTATATGCGTCAGTAGAAAAATTGGTTCTTGGTATAGTTTCAAAACTACGAGTCTTGGGTACTATCATGACCTCATAAAACGGAACGGTTAATTTTCTCTTTGAAGCTGTGTAGTAGCTACACAGTGGCTCAAACGTAAGTGGGATAAAACGCACGACTCACATAAGACGACCATCCATCGACGCTGCAGCACAGCACGCAATCAGCCGATCAACAGTTAGCATAAATCGCTGTAGTCGGTCACATCATACACTGCTGTAGGAGAAACTAACTTCCGGCAACCCTAAGAACTGCGAGCAAGCCAACGATTCTCCATCAAAGCTGTGCTACTTTCGACACTGACACTAAAAGCCGAGCTAAAAGCCATGTCGACGCACCAGATATCCTGATGAGGCGGTAAAGAATCGTTCCGATTTACGGGACCACGATAGACATCAAAAATTGATAGCTTATTTTGCAGAGAACCTCTACTCTGTTTCACTTTCTGCATATTTGTCCGGAAGTCTCAAAATCAAAATTGTGGACCTTTCGACTGGCTTATTGCTACCCACTTATGTTGATTTTGAAATTCATGAAACATTAAAACTTGCAGCAACACCACGCTGGCCCCGGTGAATAGGAGGGGCACTCACTATAGTGGAGGCACAGTCGTGGTGCAGCAGGAGTCGAACCGTCTTGCGACGATCGGGATTTGGTAAGTTATTTACTGATTAGTTTTTGTCCTAATTTTCATCTTCATCTTTCAGCGCGGATTCTCATAAAATGCGAACGGCCACAAAATTTTGATCGTCGACCTCATTGTTGACTGTCTAATTTTAAGGGTCGACCAAAACGAATCTTGATCCATTCAACTTTGACAGTGACCCAAAATTTGTTTGCGAATATTTGCACCATAAGAATCCGCCCCTTAATTTTACCGTGTGATCCAAACCATTTCGAATTGGGGTAAGCTGTGCCCTGGCAAAAAGCAGCTTTACATCCTGGAATTTGACCATGTCACAACCTACCACCTCAGTTCGGAATGGTTTGGATCACACGGTATCTGTGTTTCTACTCTTGTTAAGTTACGTTACGTTACGTGGAATTTTTGGGGCCGAATGAAGTCGGTTTCACTTAAATTATAAATTCACCCAATTCACCTAAATTTTTGTTTGATTTTTGTATTTATCAATTTTGCAGAGCACCAACAACCGCCGCGACGACTGCCTCGGTGGATGTGCCAGCCTGATGGGCCCGCCGGAAAAGAAGCGCCGCCATTAGGATCCACCAGGCAGGTGTTGGTTGCGCAGTGGCGCAGTTGGTTGCGCAGTGGCGCAGTTGGTGGCGTCCCGTGTTGCGCCAGATTGTTTTAAAATTTGAAAATATATTTTATCGTCGACTGTGATATTTGTAAATTTAAGCTAAGTACTGTGAAATTGCTGTGATAATTGTTCGAAGTTTTAACTGTGATATTATTAAAAAAGTTATGTATAAAAAAGTATGGAACCAAAGAATTGAGTTATAAGTAAATATATTGATGAAGGGTTTATATAAAGCCCCTCGTGTACCGGCCGTGGGCCAGGTTAACAAATAAAAACTTACGGCTGTTACCTGTCCAAGCGTTATCATTCTCTTCCCAACGCGCCACAGTATCCCGTAAAGTTGAGCATCTTCCGCATAGGGATAAGTACTGTAACGGTACCAACTCTTGTTACAAGCCAAAACGGCTACGTGTCTTCTCGGTGTGAGTTACCTAAGGTCAGTCTCGTTCGGAACACGGCCCGCCAGCTGCCAATGGAGAAGGCTAAGTTCGATTGATGGAATACGGGCGCCACGGATTCGTAGATCGTGTTCGCGCAAAAATCGCCGAGTACCAAACTGAATTTAAACGATCCGAAAAAAAAAAAACAAAGCTTGGATTTTGATAACAACTCGGATGATAAATTTTGTTAAAAACAACGCAAGTCGGAAATAGTCAGATTACACTAAATTTGACACGGGTTCTTTTACTACGATTGAAAAGATAAACATCGTTGTAAGTTGAAAAATAAAATAGGTATGGTGGGGTGGGTTAAGCCCAAGACAAAATTATTAACAAACAAGAAGCCAATCAAAATTGAATGGTACATCACAATGAAACTATGAATTCAACGTTTGTCAATTTCGAACAGACCCTAGGGTCCAAAACTGGAACAAAGGGACGAACGAACCGTGCAAATCGACCGGTGTGTCCGAAAAGCTGTAGCAATGCGAAAATTATATCGCTAAAATTTACTATTATTCAGCTTACCTAGACGTACCTAATTCGCTTTATCTCATGTTTGACGATTTTAAGTAGTCCTCATGTCCTCTTGTTCAACTAAAGGTTTAAAATATTCGAATTACGCGAAGTATGAAAGTCGTTCGGCTTCAAGCACAAAACTAGCTTAGCTTGCGAAATAAGGTGAACGTTTCATCCATAATCCTTGACCACCGGAGTTGAAAGCATTTTTTAGATAAAAACGGCTAGACGTCATTAGGATAAGCCACGAAGACTAGTTGAATTTTTATGGGAAGAGCACGACATCACGTAAGCCAGGGGTCCAGGGGTCCAGGGGTTTCATGGTCACGTAAGCATGTGACTCTTCGGCACTGGTTCGACCGTCGGCGGTGGAAAACGATAAAGCTGAGATTTAAAGCAAGGAGTTACGAGGCAGTCAGTTACGAGTTACGAGTCGGGTGCTTGGAGCGAAGCTCGGATTCACAAGGTGGAGTAACAAGGTGATGGAGTTACGCAGGACGACCGGAGGTGAGGTACTTCAATCCATCGACTGTGCGGTGGAAAACGAGGTGGAAAACAACAGGTGTCAGCTAGGGTTGCAAAGGCGATACAATTAGGTCCGAATGTTGTCAACTTAGTGACGTTACAGGTGGATGAGGGCAAGTCTTATTTTTTAAAATCACGGTGTTGGGAGCAAGAAGGGGTAGTCTTTTGGCTATCTCTGGTGGAGTTTTGTTTGGTGACAGGACTAATTTTGTGGAAGTCGCTAATTTAGGGAAAGTTTCATTTACATGGGACACACGGCATGTGTTGGGGCGAGTGCAACGTTTACCCAAAGGCGATCAGGCAAATTGCGAGCATGGCGACGTGAATATTGCCAGGGTGGTAGGCAATATGCCACAAATCAACATCAATGAGGTGAAGATGGGCGAGTTGACTAACGAAGAACGAGGTGCTTTAGGTGATCTATTGACCTCTCATTCTCATTGTTTTTCTACAGGCGAAGAGGACCTTGGACTCACGAACTTGGGGTGCATGGAGATCCAGCTGAATTCCAAGCAACCGGTGTTTTACAGGCCTTACAGGTTGGCGGAGAGTGAAAAGCAGGAGGTGAGAGCGAAGGTGGATAGCTTATTGCGAGGCGACGTAATAAGAGAAAGCAACTCAGAGTATGCAAGTCCACTGATCCTGGTACCTAAACCCAATGGCGATGTGCGGTTATGTGTGGATTACAGGGCGTTGAATGCTATCACGGTGGAAGATAGGTATCCTCTTCCGTTAATTGTAGATCAGCTAGATAAATTGGCGGGCAAGTGTTACTACACGACCTTGGATTTGGCGCAAGGTTATCACCAGGTACCAGTACATCCAGACGATGTTCACAGAACGGCGTTTGTGACTCCAGACGGTCAGTACGAGTATCTACGAGTCCCATTCGGACTGGCGAATAGTCCAGCTGTTTTTCAGCGAATCATCAACAAGATGTTGGGTAGCTTACGTGGAAATGTGGTGTTAGTTTATCTAGACGATCTTTTAATTAATGCTGCAGCTCTGTTCTTTCTTGCAGAAGTGAAGTACAGAAGTGTTCTTTCTTGCAGCAGGAGGTGGAGCACCTAGGTCATACCATCAGCGGCGAAGGTATCAAACCGAGGGAAAGGAAAAATTCAGGCGGTGTTAGATTTCTCGAGTCCAGCCAATGTGCACAATGTGCGGCAGTTTCTCGGTTTGGCTAGTTATTTTCGAAAATTTATCGGAGGTTTTGCAGTGCGGGCGAGAGCATTGACGGTGTTGACCAAAAAGGATGTTCCATGGCGCTGGGGCACGGCGGAACAGGAGGCTTTTAACAGGGTGGAATGTAAAGCATTGCAAAATTGTGCTTAGTTCAATAGATCCCCGTTTTTGTGAACAATTTTTTTTCAAATTCTAACGATATAATTATGAAGCCTGATGTCTTGTCCCGAAACGATTCCTGAATTTTTCAAATCAGAAGTTCAACAATGATTATCTGATTTTTTTTGTCAAAGTTGCATTTTAGTCATCTTTGAAAAAATAAGAAATTGAGGTTATATTTTTAAAACACATCCAAACTAAAATTTGAGAATGTGTTTCTTAACCAACAAAACATCTACATATTCAATTTGAGGTCCGTACGTCAAAAATTCCGATATTGATACAAGGCAATAAGTGCGCCCTCTAACGGCGGATTCCAACCAAAATCACATACGTTCATTGGACGCCTATACCATGGCTGCATACCAAATTCCAGCTCAATTGGATGTACCGTTTGGGAGTTATCATGAACGATTACACAAAGTTAGACACACAGACAGGCAGACAGACCGACTTTGATCTGGAAATGGACTAAATAAATCGATTAGATTGTTACGTCGTTTTCTGCTTCTGTTTGTTTTTGAATACTTGGACTGATTGAGCCGGTCCGGTACTGCCCTGCCGTTCATTTTTTAGTAGTTTGGGGAGTTTCGTTATCTAACAGTGGCCGTTCCGGCAGACGAGTTCCGAGTGCCTTTCTCCAATTGGCTATAGATAAGAACAAGCCCACGGCGCCGGAGGCAGAATCTGATAAAGCGAAGCGGCGTGGTTACTTCTTTCTTTTCGATTTGAAACTCGCATCGAAGCTGTCGTCGAGCGTGTGCTGTACATCCACGTTTTTGCCTTTCGAGTGGTCTTCAAAATTGTGTTAGTTCGAAGCCAGAAACCACCTGTTTTGCGGATTTATTTGGCGAACGTTGAATCATTAGGGTATTGGACCCGAAGTAGGCATTGTTTCGCCGTCTAAAGAAGTACCACCACACCTGGCGCATCAAACGAAACCATCTGCCACCTGGAGGTGAAGTGAAGTCTGATTTAGTTCCCCTCTTTTTGTCATATTCTCAAGTTGGAGTCGACACTGAGTTGGGTGAATTGTTGTAGGTTTCTTTCTTTTACCCACCACTCCGTTTTTCTGCTGCATAACGAGTTTTTCTACGATCAAGTTCTTGACATCCCTATTTTCCTGTCATCCCGTTTCAAAGTCAGGATGTTTTGCATTTTGCGTGTTTCTAAACCGCCCGGCGAGTCCTGTCGCACTAGCGTGGACCCCATCTTCACACGACACCGAGTCTAGCCATCGCCCACACTCTGGAAGACTCATCGTACGACAAATTGTCAATTGCGGCCGTCAGGAAGCCGTCACCGGGTGCACCTACCGTTTTGCGTTTTGGTCAAGTAAGCCGGCGATTTTTCTCCCTCTATTACTTGTGTTACATCAAAGAAAATGCGTAAACAATAATCATTTTTCACGTTGATATTTGGCTGAACACTACTCGAGTACCGTTCTAGAAAAAGACGGAAGAAAAATAGATTGACAGTTAACAGGGGACAATGGAGGGTGAAATTGGAATTCAGTCTGCTCGCAATTAATTGTTGCGATTTTCGACTATTCGCGGAGTGAATATGCGCTTTGTTTAAATCAACATCTTTGTTTGAAATCCGTACACAAATTCTGTAGTTTTGCCACCGACGAGATGTTATAGGGCGAAAGGTCCTAGTTTGACTTGTAATCAGTAATTATTATTTCGAAAGGAAAATCTCTGAATTAAATTCACAAGGCTTCATGGATAAAATTATTATTGTTTTTGTAACATTGTTGACGTGTGAAAAAGAAGCCGATAAAACTCTCTGGGGTGGCTCATCAGCTTAGGTACCTACCGTGCTGTTTTAGATTCACCTCGACTTGAAGTGTTATCTGGTACTGTTAAAAACCGGACGGACAGGTACCTACGCGCTTTGGAACAGATAACGTTCATTTTAATACCGGCTTGATGCCAAGTTTCTTTTCCGAACGTAACATAAACTTATTTGTTGTGGCATTATACGACGGCATTATTTGACATAACAACCTTATTTTATTTCCTTTATTGTAAAGTTAGTCAACCGGCACCTGTTCATCTTCATTACCTTTTGTAAATAAACTTTGTAAATCCATTCATTGCTTTGTCTTCAGTATTGTATTAGTTTTTGTTTAGTGCTGAAGGTTTTTTTTCCCCTTAAATTTGGTCAACAATACTGTGGCGCCCCCGACCATCCAATAAGAACCCCGGCCTATCTCCTCTGATCAGCTGGCGGCCCGTGCTCCTAAATAAGACAAACCAATGGTAAGTCGCAGAAGATCTTAGAAGAGAATTATTGTTCGAAATCCGGATACAGATTTTTTGGGCGTACACAATATTTTCCTATTCATTCGAGAGCGCGAATCAGAATTAAAAACGGAAATTTTCTGAGGGCGCAGCAGTTTTTAGCAGTTCAAGCAGCAAGCATGCAAAATTACAGGTTCTTATTATCAAAAATGCGATTTTATTGCCAACCGAAATGACTAAAATTCAACTTTTACAAAAAAGAATCATGTCATCATTAGGTGCTTTCCTTTTACCACAAAACTCACTGATCTGATCTGAGTTAGAGAGAGAAAGAGCGAGAAATCACATGCGCGAAAGTGAGATACTACTAACAACTTATGTCAGAATACTAAGTTCAGCTAAGTTGTAAAAGGAAAGCACCTATTGTTTGACTTCGGATCTGGAAAATTCAATAACCGTTCCGAGACAGGACATCAGGCTTCATGATTATATTGTTGGGATTTGAAGAAAAAAAACACAGAAATGGGGATCTATTGAACTAAGCACAATTTTGCAATGCTTCACATTCCACCCTGTAACGAATGTAATTGAGATAAGTCAAAAAAATCTTGCCAACCGAGTAGATTGCTTGAAGATGTACCTATCTGAACAACCGTGAAAACAAAATCGGAATCGGTTCAGACAATCTAAAGTTATACCGTTTTGAAAAAAGGCAAAATTTTCGATACCGACATTTCAAATGTTGAGCAGTTTAGTTTAGATTTTACTGGCACAGTTCCGGCTATGAAGCCGAATATTTCGTTGTATGAACGATACATCGTTTAGCAATTCTTATCATTCACCGAATTCAAGTCGTGGTCGGTGTAGTCAGTACCTAGTCCCCCTGAGGTAGATGGCTTCCCGCTTTTACTTTGATGTGTGAATTTCAGGCACGTTTCAAGTCATCGGACTCATTGGTATCAATCTTTGTGAATCGTGTTGTTCAATCATTCTCTCATTTCTGCTTCCTTACCAGTTACAGCATATTGTGATAGCAGTGAAACCTTGGGTGCTGTATTTATCGCGTCAGAAGGGACCAAATTGAAGTGTAAAATTTTCAGACAATCAAGTTCAAGATAAGCGGTACGGGCAAGTGCGAGCGCGCATCTGTTAATTAGTACCAGTAATCCAGTGATCGAGTTCTGTTTATTGAACCTACCATCAAATTAAAATTCAAATGATGTAGCTCCAAATGAAGCCCCGATTGACGATTTTTACAATGAGATTTAGAACAAGTTTGGAGTTCTTTGCGGAAAATTCGAATTTTTTTGAATTTCATTGAATTGTTGCAATTCTTGTCTCAAACTCTCATTTCTTACCCGAAGGGACGTCTCAAACAAGATTTACATAGGTTCCTGGATCCTAGTCGGGAAAGTTTTGTGTCGCCCAAAACAGATTTTACTTTCCCGGCCCCCACACCAACATGGAAGGGAAAGTATTGTGATAGTGCAGAAAAAGTTTCAAGATTTCGCCAGATTATCCATTTTGAGGTCCTCCAGACGATTATCAAGACACCATTTCCAGAATGATGTGTCTGTTAGTCTGTAATCTTCCATGATGAAATTCGTGGCAACTTGAAAAAATAATAAACTAGTCATTGTGGAATGCCAGTTCGCGGTAAGTCGTGGTTTTAGATGCCTACATGATTAAATGTAATTTAAATTTTAAAATAACCATTCAATAATATGTAGGATGGGTGCTTCAGCAGTTGCCCCATGGCCCCATGCACTCAGCCCTATGGCCGAGTGGTTATCATTAATTTCAACACTTCCAGGTTATTCTTACAGATAATTATTATAAGGGTAGTAAAATAAGGTAGCCACAATCTAGAAATTATACTTTTATTATTTTAATATATAGATATATTTCAAAACTCCAATAATGTACAAAAAATATCTGTGTAATTAAATAATGTATCATGTCGCGGTAAATTTGTTCATATTTTGTAACTATTTTCTGTTTTCACATATCTATCTTCTTTTTTGTATTCATCATATTTTGCTTTTTATAATTTAGTGGCTGGGGGGTGGTGTAATTGACGATAATCAAGTTTTCTCATTTCTTCTTCATATTTTTTTTTATCATAATATATGAATAATGCTATTACTAATAAGGTCTAGGAACGCTCCTAGCAACAGTAACATGGCGCGGTTGCCTATCACAATGTCCAACAAAACGAGCTCTCCAAATAACGTACTTTAAATTATGTATAAAATATTAACAGTTACTATTTTCTTAATCATTATTATTAATTATTATTAATCATCTTAATAATTAGAGTTTCAAAGAAGTTTTTCTGTAGTAGTATATCTTGCATAATAATCGGAGTTGTGTTTTGTTTTTGGTAATGCGTAGCATGAACACTCACTGAAAAAGGAAGACAACACTAAACACATATGTTCATAAAAAATATATGAATAAAACTGTCACTTAGCATAGCGCTAAGAGTGTAGTAGTGTGTGTGTGTGGTATAATGCTGCTTCTTTCTTCTTTTTCTTCTTATACAATATATCTCTATACAATATATAAATATAAACATCAGGGTCCTTAGTCCTTTCTACTAGAATTAAAATCATCTTTCATCTCTCTTCTTCTTGTCATCAAAATAAGATATATTTACAATTGCACTGAAGCCCTCTGCGCCTCACAAACATTATTTTGTTAGCCCCCGAACGCTCCGCACTACCTTGATCTCTGTGTGTTTTGTGTGTATGTTCAGTTTTTGTTTGTTTGTTTCTAAATCTTCTGTTTCACATCATCTTCTATAACGAAACGAACAAGCGAAAACGTAAAATAGTTTAATGCACTTTTTTTTTGATACAGCTAACCTGTCTAAATTACAGCCTGCGGTACTGAATTACCGATGAGGTACCTAGTAGTATATATCTCTAGTGTTATGTACAAGATGCGCCGCCGCTCCCGGTGGTGGTGGTCACTCTGACAGCAGCTTCTGGAGAAGCGAAGACTTGTTGTTGTGATCACCTTGTCGGCCCTCCTCCATAGTACTCTAGAAAAATCGAAATTGTGACATATTAGCACGCGCAGTCTAGGAAAATGGTCAATTAAAATAAGACTTGGGTTCATAATTATTATACAGGCTTGAAAAATCAATCGAAACCATAACCCATACACAACATAACATGAAAACAACGATGCCTCAAGCTGGTCAAATACAGGTGTCCCAGAATAAAGTAGCCAACGGCCTAAAGGAGATAGCCCAGGAGCGCGATTCTGTACTTGCCTACCGACAACTATCGGATCAGTAGCTAGGGTGAGAACCAATCAAATTCGCTCCTGCCTAGCTACCCACACCGACAAGTGTCGGTAGGAGAGTACAGAATCGCGGCCCAGAAGGAACTAACAGACCTCTACACTGTCTTTTTATTTGCTAAAGCAAAGCTCAATATCAACTGAGATACAACTCTTTAAAATTTAACTTTTTTTATGGTTTTTCATGAATAATTCACTAACGGTTCGAAGTATTCTGCTGAAATTTGCCAGACACTTGTTTTAAATAATTATTATCTACTTATTGGTGAAATTTCACTGAAATCCAACAAGTCGTGAAAAAAATCTTCCATAGACCTTTGGCTACTTTATTATTTTGACACCTGTATTTTTTTTTTTTTCAAAATCGGTCGAATGATATTGCCACTCCCCAACCATCTTCAAAATTCTTCCATTGTTAAGTGAAGGATTTTTTCCCTATCAACTCCCGATTTTTGAGAATAAGACCTTCCAGCAAAAATGGGTCAATTTTTATTTCGAAAAGGACAACTAAGACACATATTGCTAAATTTTCATCTTCAATCCCTTCGCCCCCGTCCCCGAAGGTATAAAATTCTCTTTCTGCCACACATTTTTCAAAAATTTTAAAACCACTTCTCAACTCTCCTCAAAGTTCTCTCGGTGACGAAAGGAAAAGGGGCGAAGGGGTTGAAAATGAAAATTTGGCAATACGTGTCTTAGATGTCCTCCTTGAGATAAAAATCGACCTGTTTTTAGGTAATGCTATTTGGAATTTTAAAGTAGGGTAGGGTAGGGGCGAAGGGACTAAAGATAAAAAATTGACAATATGTGTCCTAGATGCCCCTCTCGAAATTAAATCGACCTGCTTCGACTTTTCCTGTAAAAAAATTGGCAACGTGAAACTGGGGTGGCAAGTTTGAAAATGAACATCCTGTATATTCTACCTACTATTTACTAGAAAAACAGATTTTTTTCTATGAATTCTACAGTTTAAAATTTGTAGCGTTTTTGCGAGTACCTACTCTGGATCATAGATCTGTTTACACTTCCGAAAATAACGAGAAACTACAAATTTTCGAAAGGAACAGCCTGTATATATTTATGTCGATATTCAGATGGAGATTTTCTTACGAACAAAATCATGTTTTTTTTTCAAACTCTACGGTGAAATTACGGTTTGAGGAGCGGTATGAAAATTGAAAAGCTCAGAGCACAAAATTAAAATCATCAAGGTGGCCATGGCAAAATAACAAATCTGACATTTGAAGTTTGGTCAGAACCATCATCGCTACGCTACAGTCATTTTTCTGGTTAATAAAGTTGGCTTTGGCTTCAGCCGATGTCATTTTTACTGAAAAAAAAAAACTGGCAACGCTCTTGACACTAACATGACATTTCGTTTAACCGTTTCTAGCCTCGTTTTTTTTTTTAGAGGGGGATCACAGCCACCAACGATGTTTTCTCTGTTCTTACGTTGCGAAGCGCTATCAGGTAATTTTGAAGATTGCAAGCGCCAAACACACTTGATTCAACCAGGAGAACACAACTGTAGCGAGATGGTTTTGACATAAACTTCGAACGTCAGATTTTTCATTCAATCATAGCCCACCTTGATCATTCAAATTTTGTGGTTCGATTGTTTCAATTTTCAAACCGCCAGCAAATATCTATCCAAATGTCGCAAAATATGCAGGAAGGGTTCCAATGAAACAATCGAAAGTTGATATAAATTCCAGATAATCATTAACTTCCGCAAGCGCAAGCAACTTTGCAAAATCTCGTCGAATGTAACGAGAAGGCAATAATAACAATCAAGGGAAGATCGCTACAATCAGCAATAAGTGGATACAGTTCAAGTTATCTTTATGAAGAGTTGAAAAAAATAGGAATTTAGACTGAGCCCGTTGGGTCCCTATGTCATACCCGGCGCCTCCACCATGTCGCGTTAGGGGTTGAACGCCCTTAACCTAGAGTACACACTTAAATGGAGAATGCCAAGGATTTGAGTCACTATTTTGTTTTGTTTCCTACAGCCTTACATAAATCTGAGTTCAACTACTTACGTTCTAACGCTTTCGCACCACATTCTCTCCGGACACAACCGGTCACGATCACGGGTCAATCATCAAGTGCTCTCTTGATTTGCATTCCGTCACTCATCCTGCATTTATTGCTGATTGTGGCAGCGATATTCCCTTTATTGTAATTAATGCGTTTTCATTACATGCGACAATATAGTAGAAAAAATACTCTCAAATGCCTCTAGATTATTTTCAAACCACAAAATTTACCGGAAAAAAATTACAGGTTGGGGGTGGTGTTGACGCGTTATACGCAATCCAAAAGGCATTCTTTTGAACTGATAGCGGTTCAATGGATCTCAGATTGATTTTTCAAGCACCTGCAGAACAAAATTAAAACAAAAATACAGAGCAGTGCTAGTTACTACAATATAAACAAAAACAAAGGACATGCAAGCGGATGTTAGTAACAGAGCAAGCGGGACGCAAGCGTGTATGTGTTTTGTTTTTGTCTGTGTACAGGTTTTTTTTTTCTTGGAAACTTTTGAAGGATATTATGTACAAGGCCAAGGATCAACTCAACTCTACAAGCCACATGATTGTCTCAAGTCTCATACTCTTCCAGTTTGCCTGGCTGTTCAATTAGAGAATGAAATCGGTTACGCTTCCGTGTTTTTTCCTCCCGTTTTCAAGCCCGCAAGCGAAATGCAACGGGTGCTGCGAGCACGGATGACGCGTTCCATTCTCTAACGAAACGCAACAGCTTGCCGGAAGAGTTTTTATTTAGCGTGTATGTTCGGAACAGAGATCGGAAAGAAACGTGTGAATGTGTAAAAACAAAGTCAATATTCAGAGAAAAAAAAACAAGATGTAAAAAGATGGGGGACAGAGGCTTGTGTGGTGTGGCTTACCCTGGAGGTCGCTGGCTGCGGAGACATTGAGCCCATTTCTGAACCCATCGCACCCCAAAGTTTCGGGCTTTCACTCGCACCTGCACGCAACAATGAGTGTCATTGCGACGCACTCCCTGCAGGAGCACCCCGGACGCTTTTTGCAAAACTTCAAATTTTCTCAACATTCTAATTCAAACTTTCAAAAATTAAATTACAGCAACTTTTTATCAAAAAAAATTAAAATTGGATCAAAAAGCGTCTTGGGTGCTGTCTGCCCCTAATTTATGGTTTTTAGTAAGAACAAAAACACACACGGATTTTAGAAAGAGAGACGAGAGGGAGCGGTGTGGTGTGGTACTTCTTGGGGGGAATACAAGGAAAATGGCATTTAGAAGCTTCTCTTGCAAAAAAAAACTGTTATGACAATTTCTGTATACGTATGTAAACCCAATTTCGGAAACACCACCTTCCTGTATGCCATTCACCCACACACACAATGTAACGTCTCATTTTCGTTACTGTCCATCTTTCTGGTACAAGCTCTGTGGAATCGCCAAGTGTAAAATCAATGGTTGGTAGCAGTAGCAGTTGCTGCTGGCGTTGACAGGTGACCTCAACAAATGATATTTTGCATCCCACAGAATTCATACAGGAAACATAGACAACCAAGTATTGAGCGGTTACAACACACGTAATAAAAATAACAAAAAAACAAAACCATTCCTACTGTCTTTTTGTACAAAACAAATCCCATTTCTCTTATAATATAATAAAACACAAATGCAATAATTGTATTTACACCCAAGAAAAGTGAGATTTAGACACAAAATTCCCTCCTCACATTCACACTGAATGTTTCTCGCATAGACTCGTTTCTTCGATTCGGGATTCACGGGCGAAATCACAAATAAAATTCTTGATTCGTGACGTCACGTTGCCTAGAAACCGCGTTTCTGACAGGCCACCGCTAGGCAACGTGACGCCGTTACCATGGCAACGTCCCCGGATAACACGCCGGAACAATGCGAGAAACATCCAGTGGCGCCCTCTGTGGTGGTGTTGTGATTTGCGCCCCCAGAAAGTTATATGACAACCCTAGAGAAAAGTAGAATCGCAGGGGCTTACCGGACGGTGCCATTTCGAAAGTAAGTCCTAAGGCGTCGAGATCAACTTGCTGCTGCTGGCTGAGGAGCTGCTGCTGTTGCGAGGGGGGCCTCTGGGGCGGCGCCCCCTGGGACTGCCCCGTCCTCGCCCCCACCACCGCCCTCAGCTCCTGCCTCACGAATTCCGACGTCGGGCCACTCCCTGAGACACCTATCGGACGAAAGGTCGGTTAGCTCTCGATTCGCAGTCGGCTGTGGCGTAACGATGACGCGCGCATTTCGACGAGAGACGGCGCGCGCCTCCTCAGTGCCGTAGGGTATCTGCATTACCGACGCTTGAGCGCAAGCGTCGGTAATACAGGCACCCTACAGTGCAGCCAGCTCAAGCTGACGCGTCCTGAGAACGCGCGCACGCGCAATTTGACACTAAAGCACACATTTTACAACCTTTTCATTGCGAATGTCAATTTTGAAAATAAAAATATATACAGGCTGTCCCAGAAATGATCAGAAGTATTTTAACCACATAACCCTTGAATGATGAAAGAGCGCGGCTGTTGTTTATTTTTTTTGAAAATTCAACTTTGGTTTTTTGTCAACTAATTTCGATTATTTCTGGGACGTCTGTATAAATTGATGAAAATTTTGCAAATCATCCAAGTACAATTGAATGTATTTGTAATGCCGAAAAGGTAAAATATAGTGCGAAAGCTCGGACGATAAAAAATACTATTCTACAAGGTGCATCATGACAAGATTCCAATATGGGCTACTCACTAGACCTATTCTAGGTTTAACAAATAATGGAAGTTTTGTCACGCGTTTCGATATATTAGCGACAGTGATGGAAGCACAAAGCTTTGTATAAAACACATACAAAAAACACAAACAAGCAACGAAAGCTGCACAACATAAAAAAGTAGCACAGCGCAGGATCCATTTTTCTTTTTTTTTTCAGGAAAGGTAAAGGCAGGACGACAAGGATGTTTTGTAGTTTTTTTTTAATTCATTAATAAAACCCCGTTTTTAGCACAGCTAGATGGCACATGTAGATGTATGATGAAGTGTTAGACACAAGGGTGCTGTGAGTGCTTTGGTGTGGTGGTGGTGGTGATTTTTTTTTTGAAGATCACAAGATTTGGTGACTGAAGTGTTTTTTTTTTGTAAAAAATGGAGATGATTCCGGTGGGATGAGAGGGAACTTACCGGAGTGTGTTGGCAATGGGGGCCCGGATCGGCCCCGCTCCAAGCCATTGTATGAGGGGGGGATCAATTCTGGGGGGTAGTATTGTTCCTGATACATCATGGGGTTGGGAGGGTGGCTTTGGGACATTTGGGGGTAAGGGTGGGGGGCGGTTTCGCGACCGTAAGGCCTATTGGAACCTGCAAAAAATACGCAACATGTGATTTCTGTGTTTAATTGTATATATAGACCTTTTCTTCTTTGTTTGTTTTTGACGGGGAACACGGGGGCGTCTTTTCCTGTTTTTGTTTGAATTTTTTCGTTCATCAGCTGTAGATTTTTTTCGATTCAAATTATTCATGCCCCTCTCCCACTACTACCATGCAAATCGCTAATAATAATAATATAATAATAATAGAAAAACCTCTACTTTCAATGCTTCGTTTATGTAGCTAAAAATTCAAACCATGCTAAAAAACCGGAAAAGTTGGTTTTGCAAATGAAAAAATTGAAGAGAATATAAAATAAATATCGTTTACATGATGCCAAAAAACTCACGATCCAGAAAAACTATTCAAACTCGTTAAGTATAAAAAATAATATTAGTATCTAAGAAAAGTGAAGGCATTTTTTCCAATTTTTTTTTCGTGATTAGGTAACTATTTTATATTTTATCTTTTCATTTTACTTCCTCTAATGACTTTTAACCATTAATAAATGTTGAATAATCAAGTCGTTTGCGGTAGTTCCGTGCTAAAACGACTGCCACGCTGAGGCGTCATGCAATGTCGAAACACCACTGTCCGTAAATTCGGTTCAGCAATTAAATTGTTTTGCTTCACTCATGCCGTCACTTTTCTAGTAGTCATACAAAGAAAAACCGACGATTGATCTCTTTTGGTTTCGTCACACACGAAAGTTTCTTGAAAAAAAAGACCAATTCATCAAAGAATATGTACCTGGAAGTTGTGTCGTGGCTGTGGGGGCGCTGTTGGTTCTTTGCAGCCTCATGGCATTGTAGTTGTAGGCTGCCGAGCTGGGCGACGTGGGGGCTTGAAACGTGTCTGTCGGGTATGGGGAGTGCCTCGTCGTGCCGGGGCTGTTCAGGGCCCGCTGGCCGATTTGTCCGGGTTGAGCGTTTCTCTGAAAAATACAATTCTCATTCACAAACTCGCCTACAATAATTCTTATAATAAGAATAAAGTATTCACACATCATCTGAATCTTTCAATTTCATTAAAAAAAGGCTTTGCAAATTAAAAATGAGACTCAAAAAACAGAACAACTAAACTGCTCAACAATGAAAGTGTTACAAAGGAAAAATTCACCCAATTTTGTTGAAAGTATTGAATAGTCCAACTTCTGGCCATCTTTTTTGTCAATATGAAATGCATAGAGCTTTTCATAAAATTTCTACAGGGTGATGAACAGAGCAGCGCAAATTTGATGAAAGTTCAACATACCCCCGTTTTCGTGAAAAAAAATTTCAGGACCATCAACACCAAATTTATGAAGAATGATGTGTTCCCTCGAAACGGTTTTTGAATTTTCGGAATTCCAGCCGTAACAGCCAAAATGTGATTTTCTATTGTGAATACTGTACCGGGTGAAAATTTTATAAATATTTTTTCGGAAAGAGATAGACAAACAGATAGACAGATCTTATTGACAGAATCCCATTCAGGGGACCAAAATTTCGAGAAATGATACCAAACATGCTTATGTTTTGATATTTGAGGTGAAGGCAAAAAATTCCAAAATGGCGGAAATGTCGTCAATCCAATTCTGATGACGTAGTCCCATGTTGACTAAAGTAAAAATAACCCTTTTTCAATGCTGAGAACCCGAATTTTAGGAGTAGTACTGTAAGGGGCAGCTTAAAATTATAAGAACAGAAGGGAAATTATAATGTGGACAAACTAGTCTTGGTTGAAGAATGCGAAAAATATCGATTTTTCGCCGCCTGGCCTCGGGGTGACGGACGCCGCACACCGGCATCGGTTTTGTGGGTAAGTGGAGATTTAGCAGAAGGGATGAAAAGGGAAAGGAATGGCCCAAGAGAAGGACTCAGGGGTGGGTAAAGAGGATTCGCGTGGTAGCAGTCAAGAACGGCAGATGTGCGGGGGAAGAAAATTAATATTTTTCAAGAAGATTGAATTAAGAAAAGTGCTAAAACACTGTAATTAATTGTAGTGCATCAGTTACGAAGAAAGGAGATATTAAGGCAAGTCTGATTTCCATTGTAATCAAATGCAAGTCGTTTAATAGGGTTGAAGAAATTGTTTGGTTTATAAAATGATAGTAGGTTCTGTTTTGATATTTCGAACAGCCATGGTAAGCGTCAAGCCGATTTCAATTCCCTTGCTTTGAGCTTTCAAATGCGGCTCCTTGTTTCGACTGGAATCCCGAAAAGTCAAAAACAGTTTCGAGGGAACACGTCATTCTTCATAAATTTGCTGCTGATACTCCAAAAAAAAAAGTTTAACGGACACGGGGGTATGTTGAACTATCATCAATTTTGCACAGCTCTGTTCATCACCCTGTAGAAATTTCATGAGAAGCCCTATGGATTTCATATTGACAAGAAAGATGACCAAAAAACTGGACAATTCAGAACTTGAAACAGAATCAGAATCGTTTGTGCCAATCAAAAGTTACAGCGGTTCAAAATTGAGTGGATTTTTTGTTTTGTATCACTTTCATTGTTGAGCAGTTTAGATCAGAAAACAAAAACTAAGCTCACCGTCAGCTGGGCGTTCAGCATGGGATTCTGCAGACTGAGCTTCTGCCCCTGTG
Source organism: Anaspis maculata (assembly GCA_949128115.1). NCBI lineage: Eukaryota > Metazoa > Arthropoda > Insecta > Coleoptera > Scraptiidae > Anaspis > Anaspis maculata. The sequence goes on along the minus strand of OX421964.1, from coordinate 77,345,915 downwards.
CCTGCCAATTCTGCCCCTGCATGCCTCCCTGCGGGGGATAACTCTGCCTCGGGCTCAGCTGCTGGCTGAATTGAGTCTGCGGACTCAGCCTGGCCGCCTGCTGCTGGCTGTACGTGCCCTGCTGCTGCTGGGATGTGAAGCCCCCTTGCTGGCCCAGCGGCGACACCATCTGGGCGTGCGGGCTGTACGGCGACTGCTGCTGCTGCCCTTGCTGCTGCTGGCTCAACCTTTGCTGTTGTGCTTGCTGCTGCTGCTGTTGTTGTTGCTGCTGCTGCTGCTGTTGTTGTTGTTGCTGTTGCTGAGGCGTCAACTGGCCCCCATAGCCAGGACTCAGCTGCGCCTCGGCTGGCAGACTAGACGACCTGTAAATGACGCTTTTTCACTCATTTTGTATTCTTGACAACTGTGAGGTGATGATAGGCATAATAAGCGACCAGGGATTGAGGAAGAGAAGCAGAGAAAAGACAGGAAAGAAAGAATGACAAAGGAGAGAACTGGTGGAATTGGAAGTTCGTGCCCTGTCACGGTCGCCATGAAGTGTATCCTTTGGGCTGGTGCACGAATGACGGACAGGTGTTGCGTTTCATATGAAGAGAGATAGAGGAAAGCTGAAGGAAGGAGAGAGGGATGGATAGGTGAGAATAAAAAATTACCTTTGCAAAGACACGTTGGGCGCGACGGTGTTGTTCAGCAGGCTGTCGATGCTTTGCAGGCCGGACCGGATGGCGTCCGTGTTGGTGGCGTTGGACGGGATCAGGATCTTCTGGTTGAGCTGGGCGTCCATCAGCCGCTGCTTCTGCTGTTCGGCGTACTGCAGCTGCTGGGCCTGCTGCTGGCGCCGCAGCTGCTGGATCTGTCCGGGACTGACGCCGGCCAGGGAGTTGGCGCCCGCCACGGAGTACTGACCGGCACCGGCGGACCTGCCCTGCATCCTCGGCGGCGGTTTCTGGCCGTAGGCGCTTTGCGGGTAGTTGGGTGGCGGCTGGAACGCCCGTATCTGATTGCCCTGCGTCGACATCTGCAATTTCAACCTCTTCAATTATCCTGCCATAATTTTGCCCACCAACACCAGTGAGCCAGAGACAAAATTCACTCGAACTATACGTTTTGAGAAGAAAGAAAGAACCTCGGCCGCACAGCTTGTTCCGCAACTGGAGTCGGAACCAAGCTGCGGCTGCGGCAATTTTCGCCGTTGCAATGGTACGCTTGTCGCAAGGCGGATGCGGTGCGATTTGGTTGGCCGAGAACATTTTGGCAGTGCGACTTTTATGAAAAAACACAATGTTACAAATTGCCAAAATTCGTCAAAATTGGAGGGTGCCAACCTTTCACCGCCGTTTGTACTGTAATGTGCGGTCTCCATGGGTCGCAGAACGTAAGCAGCAACGTAAGACGCTCATCAACAAAAAGAGCTCTTTTTTCGATTCAAAGGTGCGATGACTGGTTCACGCTTTTGCACCGCTTGCGTTCTGCGACCACCGCAGACTGGACATAACACCGCCACGCCGTTTCGTCTCGAGGCCCTGTGCTCAGCGATTACCTCGCCGCCTCTCGGAGCGCGCCAACCGTTCGCCGCCGCTTGTGCTGGAACTTCACCACGCCGTTTCGTCTCAAGGCCCTGTGCTCAGCGATTACCTCGCCGCCTCTTGGAGCGTGCCAGCATTCTACCGTTCTAGCCACAGATCTTCATCGCAACGTGCCTCAAGCGTCACTTGCCGTTGACACAACCTCACATTATTCTTCGTCTGCACTTAAAATTAATGCTCATGAGAGATCGTTGCCCTGTCATGACATAAGGTCTTGGCTGGTTCTATAGCTATTCTCTACTCTGTTACAGAAAGAATACTTCAAACCCTGTTGGATATTTACCGTAGCTGACGAATACGACGGCGGAGTGGCTTGCATTCCGTGTCCGCCCGGCGAAGTCCGCGACATGGAGACTTCATCGCATTCCTGCATCAACGAACGGCTGATGGCTTTGATGGCCAGGCTTTCGCTTTCGGCCCTGTTGCCCAAGCTGTCCGGATCGGCCGGCGGCAAGGTGTCGATCAACTCGTCCAATATGTGCGACAGCAGTTGATCGCTTTGGTTATTGGACTCCTCCCAGTTGACCACCACACCGGAAGCGTCCGTGCTCGACGTCACGTTCGACGGATAACAGCCAGAATTCAGCATCATCTGTTGCTGCTGCTGTTGCTGTTGTTGCTGTTGTTGTTGTTGTTGCTGCTGCTGCTGTTGCTGCTGTCTTTGCAGATTATTGGCGGCACCTGCAATACGCACTATTGAGAAAAAAAATCTTCGTACCTTTCAACTGAGAAAAAAGTAAATCAACAGGGGTCACAGTGATGTGACATACCTTGAACGAGCATGTTGTTGAGGAAATTCGTCTGGGGCGCCTGCTGAGGCCTCGGCCGTCCCATGTTGTTGATGCGGTTGTTCATGGCAGCTTGCTGCTGTTGTTGTTGTTGTTGTTGCTGCTGGTGCTGTTGTTGCGCGGCCAGCACCTGGTGGTGGTTGAGCATGCGGTTGGGCATGTTCCTGTTCATGTTCGGATCCAGGGTGACCTTGGGCAGTTTCTCCTGAGGCGTGGCGGATATGACGCTCTGCGGCACCGGCGGGATGGGCTGGTTCGTGTTGGGCTGCTTGGCCAGGAGCGAGGCGAGCATCTTGTTCTTTTCGCACAGCTTGCTCGAATTGTTGCCGGAGGCGCTGTTATTCGCCGTCTGGAATGCGAAAAACGCCTGATTATAGCAAAAATATGGACCTCTTGAAAAGCTTACGACTCAGCGAACAGTCATCCTATAAATTCTTTTCCCCCTCACCAGAGTGTTTAAGGTGGTAAGCATTATGACGATGATGTGATTATTATAATTGGCCTGGTTGCAACGTGTGTTGTGACGTCACAGGTCCACTAGCCTATTATTATACTGAGACTTTGATACGGTTTTGTGGTTTAGTCAGAAATTTCGTAACAAAATCAAAAGAATTTTCACGTGCCAACGTGGCACTAGCGGCACTACCAAGCTCCAAAATCAACAAAACTCAGTTTTTATTTTTGAATTTCGAGAAACGCCCTCAATGGTCCTAGTTATAGCATAGCGGCTATGCTATGTGCGACATGTTGGAGGTCGCCGACCTTTTGCCACCCTTTTTATAGGCAAAGGAAGAGCCCCAAGTACCCGGCGCTTCCACCATGTCGCGCATAGCGTCGCTGCTCCGTGGCTTCAAACAAAAAAGAAAAATCGACCTCGAACAAAAACAAATAAAGTTGTCTCTAGATTTTGCATTCAAGCTTCCTTGAAAAGACAAAATTACAGGAGAAGTTAGAGTGAAAAATTGCATTTCTTAAACCTTGCGTTACAAAAAATTGAATTGACATTAATACAATTTACATAATTGTTGACACTGTTGACAGCTGAAATCGGCATTCGAATCATTTTCTTTGTTTTAAAACAGCATTCTTGAGCTACAATTTTACCAAACAAAGCAGTGTCAACTACATTTACTAGGAGCTAGAGTTACTTAATTTAGACTAACTTGAGCTGAGCTACAAATAACTTGGGAGCAAATACTGCAAAGAGCTAACTTGAACTTGAAATGAGCTACAGTTTGGTGAAACTTATTCAACCTGAGCTACACCTTGGCTAAAAGCGTTCAAATAAAACGATGAACCTTTTGGAAAGTTTACGAATAAGTAAACAGTCATATAAATTACTTCTTTCCCTCTCACCAAAATGTTTTATTCGGTAGCAGATTAGGCTGGTTGTAACGTTTGGTGTGACGTCACAGCTTCACTAGCTTTTATTAAAAAGATTTCATACGACTTTGTTTTAGTCAGTAATTCCGCAACGAACAAAATTTAAAGAATTTCCGCGCGTCAAAGTGGCACTTGTGGCGGTACCGAGATGAACAAAGCTCTATTTTTATTTTTGAACTTTGAGGAACGCCCTCAATGGTCTCAAATATAGCACAACGGCTATGCTATGTGCGACATGTTGAAGGTCACCGACCTTTGGCCACTCTCTTTTTATAGGAAAGGAAGAGCCGTAAGTACCCGGCGCCTGCGCCTCCACCATGTCACGTAATTGTTGACAGCTGTAATCGTTGCCTTAATTATCATCTTTTTTTTTGTTTTTAAAAACAGCATTCTGGAGCTACAATTTCACAAAACAAAGCAATATAACTAGGAGCTGAAGTTTAGATTAATTTAGAGTGATTTAAGCTGAGCTACAAATCAGCTCAACTTAGGAGCAATTGCTAAAAAAGAGCTAAAAGCCACCAAAATAAGCTACGCTGGTTTGGTAGAGCTTATCCAATTTGAACTACACCCTGGCTAAACAGGGTTAAAATGTGAGCGACAGTAGTTTAGCTAAACTAAGCTAACCAGGGCTGATTCCGAAGCTCTAAATTAAACTGATCTGAGCTATAAGCTACAACTTGGCAAAAGTGAACTAACCCAATCTAATTATAGCTGAAGCTTAGCTGAGGCTGTCTAACCTGAGCTAAAATTCTTGGCTAAATTGAGCTGAAGCAAAAAATTAGATGCCCTTAGCTTAAGCTGATCGAAACTAAACAAATTCATCCGAACTGAGCGAGTATCACTCAAGTATAAGTATTAGTTAAATTAGGCAATTCAGCTAAAATGCGTTCACCTGAGCTGCAGATTCAACCGAACCATAGCTCATATTTTAGCTCAGTTTAGCGATTGTTTATTGAAGATTAGTTTAGCTAAATTAGTTTGTAGCTTAGCTCAGGTCAGCTTGATTTAGCTCGCTCAAATTAGCTAAATTGAGTCACTCTGAGTTCATCTGCGCTATTTCAAGCTAGAACTAGTCTAAAACTCTAAAATAAGTTGACTTGACTGGAAGTGGGCTGGGACTTTTAATTCTGTTAAACGTCAAAATTGAAGCAATACAGACTGGAATTTAGCAAAAAAAAAAGATAGTCAAGGCTGGAGTTCAGGCTAATATGAGAAGCTAAGCTACGCTAACCTGAGCTGTAGCATAGCTAACCGACGCTAATTTGAGCGACAGCTTATCTAAACAAAGCTACCCCGAGCTAGAGATACACTAAATTGACCTCAGACAAGCAGAAACTTGGCTTAACCGAGCTACAAAGAGCTACATTTCGGTTGGTCTTACCCAACTTGAACTACAAATTCGATAAATTGTGACTGGAGCTAGAAAGTAGAAAACTTAATTGGAGCTGTTTAAGGTTAACTGAACTCAAGCCAACTGGAGCTAAAGCTGTTATAAAATAGGTTGTTATTAGCTAATACGTCTTCAAATCCTGTTCAACGTTGAATTTCTACCTGAACTGGGCCCTACAGAGCTCGATCAATTTGAGCTAATTCAAGTTGATGTGAACAGTTGAGCTAAACTACACCAACCTGAGCTACACGAGCTATAGGATAAAATGAATCGAATCGAGCTAGAAACTAGTTATGTTAAGTTGAGCTAACCTGAGATACAGAACAGCTGAATTCAGCTGACCTAAGCCGGCGACAAGGTTACCGGCAAAGGAAAAGCCCTAAGTAGCCGGCGCCTCCACCATGTCACACACAGCGTAGCCGCTATGTGGCTAACTAAACCAAATGAAATAAGAGAACTAGGCTGAACAAACTGAACTGACTTGACTCAAATTAGACATTGGCCAAACTGAACTGGTCTGAGCTACTAGCTCAACTACGCTATTCCGAGCTGATTCGAGCTACCGCTTCGCTAAACTGAACTTGACTGAGCGAACCTGCTGGGAGTTGTAAGAAACTGATCATACTCAATGTGAGCTAGAGCTTGGCTGATCCGAGCTAAGCTCACTCTACAACTTCTAGCGGTAGCAGTAGCTCCAGTTCAGCTGAGCTCTTAATAGCTCAGACTCGGCCTGTACTACAGCTAAGCTGAGCAACATTTGATTGAATGATATAGTAAATAGCAACCAGTTCGAACTAGAAATTCATCTTGATATAAATTGAACCAGACCTTGATCTGTGCCTTGATAAACGGATTAAATCTCAGCTAAAACTCAACTAAGCTATCCTGAGCCGAGTAGAGACACCTTTTCGGACTAACCTGAACTAAGGCAACCTAAGCTAGAGCTTCGCTGAATAAAGTTACCGCGAGCTAAGCTAACTAAGCCTAAGGGAACTGGAGTTGGATGAGATTCCAGCCAAGCTAATAATAATTTAGATATTGATCAAATTTGACCCTAATCATAAACAGAAGATCAAGCTTGATCATTCAAGAGTCAAAACAGTTACCTTTACTGAATTTCGAAAATCACATGACCTAATTTTTAGGCAACGAGGCACGCATTTTTTGAAAACGTGAAGAAAATGAGGCTCGTTCTTCAGGGTGTCTGAGTTGATGCCTGAAAGCTTACGTGGTTCGCGGGATTAAAAGAAAATCCGGTAAAAGAAGATATTCAACTGACACAAACCTCACTCACTAGCACTTGTCAAGAGGAAAATTACACAATTAATTTCACACTACTTGTTATTATTCAGGCGACTAAGCACTTGCAACGTCAAATATGACAATAGCCTTAAGCACCGTCAAGACAAATGACCACACGCACTGATGAGCCGCAAAATGGCGAAACGCGCCTGCGCACTCGGCATTATTCCAAAAGTGCCAGCCGCGTTTTGAATTTACCAAAAAATTTCAAGATCTTGTAGAACTTATCGGCTCAATAACGCAAAAAGCTCACCTCTACTCATTAACCAATGGTGCATTCTCTTCAATTTAGCTACCAAAAGCAGCATGTGTACAGCAGGTGCACTTTAATACTTTTAATTTCAACAAAACACTTCTATTATTGTGGTTACTAAATAATCACACTGCCAGGACTTTTATCTAGACCCCCACCAAGCGTTAGATTCCAGTCGAAATTGTTTATATAAATAAAATATCTGATAACTGTCCGCTTCTCTGCTAACAGGTCGAATTCTTGGCCGCTGAATACCTTTTTCGTCCGTAACTTTGTCGAGTTCGAGGCTGGACTTACGCACACGAATCCGGAAAACGGACCTTGCCCACCGCCGGCTACGGCAGTGACAAGTTTCGATATGCCCACGATTCGAACATACTCAAATTCTCCTTAATTGTAACTTTATTGAATTATAGCCGAGTAAGAGAACAATGCCTCGCACAATTTAATTTGTGTTCTTGTGATTCATAACGACACTACGGTTGCTTTCGCACCTAAAATTTGTCGTCAAGCTTCAAAAGTTATATTTACGTGTGGTGTTGACAATAGCACTTAGTTCAAATGACTTACATGTCAGTTGAAGTGTCATTTGAAGTGTCATACAAGTCAGTTAAGTTACTACATGACAGTTCAAGTGACTCACGTGTCAGCTCAAGTGACTCACATGTCAGCTCAAGTGAACATGTCAGTTCAGCTGTCTTGTTATTCCAACTGGCACACAGTTACAATATTTCTGATGATTTGTGGTACGATTTCGCAATAATGTGACAGATCGCGATATGAACTGAACAAGATACATATTCGTATATAGGTTTTTCTCATTAACGTTTTCTGTATAAAACCAAATGCAAGGACAAATTTACGGAGCTCAGCATCAGAGCACAAGCCTTGCGTGTTTACCTGAGATCCATCAGCCGCCATCCTTTTGCCAGCACTGCTTTCCTCGCCCTCCTCGCTGTGCCTCTTCCTGCCCCTGCCGCCGCCCTGTTCGATGCCTCCGCCTCCGCCGCCGCCCCCGCCGCCGCTTCCTCCGCCGCCTCCCGACGAAGAAGGCGAATTCGTGAAGCCCAGGCTCCTCAGCAGGTCCTGCTCGACGCGTTCGTTGTTCTTGCGCTCCTCGCTCTCGGGGTTCTCGGTCGTCTTCAGCAGCTGCTGCAGCAGCTCCGACTTGTTCTTGACGCCGGCCTTGACTTCCAGATCGTCATCGTCGCTCTTCTCGTTCAGTAACTGCAAAAATTCACACATTATGGCATACGCGGTTCCTCACCCACTTCGATTCTTACACTTTTCAAATCCCATTTGAATTCTTTCTTGTAAGTTTTCATCATTCTACGAAACTATTTCAATACTGAAAGATTGGGAAAGACACACATGCAATACACACGCACACCGTCCTCGCGCACTCGAGGACTTGCGTTCGGTGAGTGACAAAGATAAGATTTGTTTGTCAGATTGATGATGATTATTGAAAGTATACAGTTCCCGAAAATTGCCGAGTACTAATCCGTTCTTGGCGCTGGAGTGCAAATTGCATTTTTTTTTTGTTATTACCTGATGGTGGTGTTCTTCAGAAAAATAGTGATAATAACTGTGGGACATGGTGGCAAAGACTGAGAGCATTTGAAATTATCGAAATGGTGTTGGGGTCTTATCATATACACAGACAGGTATGATTCATAGTTTGCGCATCTTAGATACGAAACGAGTTTTTGGACAAGAAGAAAACGGGCCAAAAACGAAAGAATATAACAATAATTGGTAAATAATGAGGCCTTCGGCGGTAGGTACTCATCTCCATCTCGGGAGGAGAGATAACGCACCGAGGATCTTGTGCGTATACCGAGATTATTCAGTCGCTATCAGTCGGTTTGATCTTTCACATGGATGTGGAATTTTAGTTTCTTGCTGTGTTCATTCAGGTCTAACGCCGATATCTAGAATAAATACGTAATAATCTATTATTAATTGCGTGGGGATTCAATAAGTTGGAGAGACAAAGAGAAGAAAAAAAATGCTTTTAGGGTGGTGTCCGACACAGGAATGCGCTAAAACGCGATTAAAATCTAGTTAACTTGGCGCGGCAAGTCAAGGTTTTAGTGTTGACGTGATGTACTGTAACTAGGCAAAGAAAGGGCGACTTTATAGACCTACTATTCCTTTGCTGAGTGATCAACAAAACACCACATTCAGGGTTGGCTTTGGAAACAAAATATTCAACTGGATTGGCTTGGTGGCCCGATTTTTTGACGCCAGAGCCAACCCTAAATACTTCTTTGTTGATCACAAATGACAACCCCGCTGTCGTCGACTTCAGACCTAAATATGTCAGCTGACAATATTTAAGCTTCGGGATAAATTCTTGCAATCTATGAAAACGAACGTCAAGCCTGCGAATTTCTTTTTTGCAAGAAAATTGCCACATTGTGTTTTTTTAATAACGATTGCCCTTCGGTTCTTGGCCGCCGAATTGAGTTTTATCTTCGAATTAAATTTCAATTCGCGCCGCTATTGGTCGAGTTTTATGTATGAAACGGGCTAAAAGCCTAATTGTAACTCAAAATGAAAATTCAAATCGGCAATTTAATTTAGCTTCCAGAAACCGGCTGGATACATACTCAAAAGTCGACTTACCATTTAGGCTGAATTAGTTATCCACACAAAAGCTGCCGACTATTATGTGTTCCGAGTTAATCCAATGTTTCGCACTGAGTACTCAGTACTACTGACTGCCGGGTTTCGATTTCAACAACATTATTTTTGTTATCTGCGATTTTTCGCGTTGAATGTGACAGGTCTTTGCCGTATTTTTGTCACGTGAAAATACTTATAACGACGAGAACATCAAGAGGTTAATTTTTGGATGGAGAACACGTGCTGTACGAAACCTGTCGTCAGTGCGGTTGTTTGAATGAAACTGCAACCTAATATTTAGGTGGTAGTGTTACCTTATTGCCTTATACAAGGTCATTCATAGCGAAACCAAAAGAACTGGACCCCGTATCGACACAAATTGTGCAAATAAGGACTTATTTTTTTTCGAACTTATTGTTAGAAGTTTGGTCCTTCGAGCTTACACAAAATTTGTATGTTCTCTTCATTTATCCACTTTTTTGCCTCATGACGTTGAAATCCGAGAGTATGCGTCAAGCAAAATACTTGAGATGCCTTCTGAGTTTCAAAAATAAACCATAAAAGGTGAAAAAAACAGGAAAATGTAACTGAAATAAAAATTTAAGCGTCCGTTTCTTACTCCTGCCTTCTCCTTGATACGGTAATTATTTTTCTCTGATTATGAATCACCCTGTAGTATTATTTCAGGTATTATTAGAATTTGTTAATTGGATACCAAGCAAGATTACGACCGGCTTTCAACAAGCGGATTTTGTACAAATTTCGAAGCGGCAGCCACCTCGAAAACTGCCAGATTGAAAAAGTAGCAATCTTGTTGGAGTTGAAAAAGCGTTCATTTTTTCGATTTTGTGGAAATTCAAGTTCTCAAAAAAGTATCCTGACACCGTCCACTATACTCTGCCTGGCTAGGTGTAAAACAAGAGGGAAAGATCCGTTTCTTGGCAGACCAAAACATCAGAAAAGTTCAAGGCAATTGAAAAAAAAATATCCCAAAAATGTTGAAAATTGAGGCGAATATTCAATCTTTGGAAATACGGGGAGGTTCAAGAGCAAACCCAGCTCTGTGTGGAACCCGTTACAATTTAAACGCCATTAATTTGAGCCCCTAGTTTAGTAAGAGAAGTATGGGACTTTGGTTAAGGCCCAAAGAGTCATACGTGACATTTGGTGGAGGCGCCAAGTATGATCGTTGCCGGTACCTCTCGCGCCACACGGGGGAAATGAAAAATTGCAACTTGGCATTTTAAAACAATACATATACAGAGGCGTACTCTTGCAAATTCACAAAAAAATACTCCCGTTTACACGGGAACGAATTTGGATTGTGTAAAACTGACCTAATTTTTAGATTCTTGTGCTCTGCCCTGCATATTGGGCACACCCACATAAATCAGGGACGATTTACTCTTCTTAGGAGGAGGGGGAGATGTCACAAGCACTTGGACAACATTGGTCGAACGTCTGAACACACCTTTAGACGTTCGAATGACTTCAGCAATAGTAGCGGAAATTTCCAATCAAGTCGCAATCACCACTGGAGAGTCTGGAGACGTCCAAAACATGCAAAACACATCCAAGATGCATGTGGACGTGAGACGCCCTTGACACATATTGGATGCCTTTGGACGTCTTCGACGGCTTCCCACGGTATCCAGAAATTTCCCACGGTCTCAAGTGACACCAAATAACTGGTTTCCAGGCCCAAGTGATAAAAGTGACTCCAATAAGTGAAATTGGAAAAAACTATTGCGTATCAAATTTGCTACACCGTTTCTGACAAAAGCATCGTGGCTTAATGGGCAGTTTTCTCACTAAGCGGGTGGTCCGGGATCGATTCTCGCCGGGAAAAAAAGCTTTTTTCTCGTCTCGCAATTATACAGGGTGACCCGAAATGGCACATTAGAAGAGTATTTAGGTATATGGACTCTTTTACATATGAAACCAAGAAAAATTATTGAAAAAGAACCTTAAACTTTTATTACTGAAATTATGAAGGGTCAAAGTTTGGTCTTTCGAACCATAAAATCTTCTGCAGTAACGAAACTAGAAGGATTCGATGTACCAAACTCTGACCTTTCATAACTTCGAATATAAAAGTCAAATATGCATTATGCAATTTTTTGCAAAAAAATGAAAAATTCCACAGAGAAAACATTTTCCCAGCGGAGAATCGAACCCCAGTGTGCGGTGTGCAGCAAATTTTCTTTTGCTACACCACTACGACAAAATTTCGGACGCCCCCATACGCGTCCGAAATTGCTTTACTGAGCCACTGAAAATAAACGTGAAAAAAGAAGTCCTAGAGAATGAGAAAGCTCACACGGGATTGGGGGGGACTTCTGGTATGTCAACCGGGACCCTTTAGGGACTATTTGGTGCAGAGTAATCCATCGAGAGTCCACCCTCCCATCAGAATTCACCCCGTTGGAATAAATTGACAGGAAAAAAATTCTCAACAATTTTTCCTGTAGTCAAATTTGGACACCAAAATTTTCTGCATCTTGCAGTATACAGGCTGTTTCAAAAAAAAAGTTTTTTTTTGACACCCTATATTCAAATATTGGAAATGATGCGGTTTTTCTTTTGAGTCAGAATATACAGAGTGTCCACGGTTGAAGTGCTCTAACTGTAGGGTTGTATTCTTTGGCCAAATACAAGCAAATTCTTCCAATATTTTTTTTTCTTTTGGGCTTCAGTTTTCAAGTTACAGAGTGTCAAACAATGAGAAAATCAAATCTTTTTTTGCTATAACTTAGTAACTACTATTTTCACGAAAACCAAACTTGGTACTATTGATAGACTATTAATCAGCTTTCATCAAGGGTTTACCATTACTTTGTTGAAAACCCAGTGGCGTAGATATTATGGTTGCCCACCAATTAACCCCGGTTATCTGCACGCCACTGAGATAAAATCTTTGATAACATTTTCTGATTCCCCGGACAATTCTAAGCAAAAAAGGTACTTTTTGTCCGAAGCTCTAAAGTCAACCGCTTTCGAGAAAAACGGCATTTTATGCTAAAACATGAAAATCGATCATAACAATGAATTGACTGATGAGACTTCTGTGAGCTGCAGTATTATTGAAAGTATTGAAATAACTGAAAAGAAGACTTATTATTGCTCTTGTTCAGTATAACTCACACTAATTACAAGATAATTTATTGAAAAATAACTTGACAACTTTATTTCTAATTTTTTGACACCCTGTAACTTGGAAACTGAAGCCCGAAAAAAAATTATGGGAAAAATTTTCTCTCATTTGGCCAAAGAATACAACCCTACAGTTGAGGCACTTAAACCGTGGACACCCTGTATAATTTGATATTTGATTATGATCAATATACAGGTGTTCAATTTTAAAATCCCCATTCCAGATTTTTCGCAGCTCAATTTTTTTTCAAAAAAAAAGGTCATTTTTATTTTGAGCCGGATTTCTACGACCTGTATTGCCGGATTTTTATCTTCAACCCCTTCGCCCCCACCTTACCTTACTTGTCATACATCAAATTGAAGATATTCAAAGTCTCATTCTGACAAGCATATTTTGAATATTTTTAGACCATTCCCCGAATCCTTTTGAAAATTCTCTCATTGTTGATTCGAGGAAAGTTTTTCCTCTAATAACTCTCGATTGTTGAGAATAGATTTTCTAACAAAAACAGGTCGATATTTATTTCGTGGAGAACATCTCAAACACGTATTGCCACGTTTTCATCTCCAACCCCTTTGTCCCCACCCTACCCTAATTTATTAATGGGATTAGGAGAGATTAGGGTTTGACTTGTAATTTGTAATATATTTTTGCCTGGAAGAGAATTTCATCACCTTCAATTTGATGATTCACAAGATAGGTAATGATATTTGAGATTCTAGAGTAGGGTAGGGTGGGGGCGAAGGGGCTGAAGCGAGGAATCGTCTGGGGTGGGAAGTTTGAAAACGAACACCATGTATCGTGTGATCAAATGAATTCTTATTTTAGGTAGGCTGTGGCCTAGCCGAACGCAGCTTCGCACCCCTGAATTTGACCAGTCCACAGCCTACCTAAAATAAGAATTCATTTGATCACACGATATATTATGTATCATATATCAAATAATATAACATATTTGGATTCAGAAGAGCATAGCGTATTATTTCCAATATTCAAGTACAGGGTGTCAAAAAAATTGAAGTATTTTTTCTAAACACTCTGTATGCCGCAAGATATAAAAAATTTTTGTGTCCAAATTTGAATTCCACGGGAAAAGTTTTTTTCCTGCTAATTTATTTCAACGAGGGAAGTTTCAAGTCTCGGTGGATCATCCTGTAGGTAGACATTTAGCCGGTCATCAATTCATTCACGCTTTGAATAAAATAACACCTAAAATACCTAGGCCAATTGGTCCCCGCAAATAGAGTTTGAATAGTCGTCTTGACAAATTTCCGTGGCTTTAAAAGACATTCAGATAGATTTTGGACAATTCTAGTCAAATGTTGGAAGGTTCAAATTCGTTTCAAAAATTAAATTTCTTTTTTCAAGGATATTTTGACAGACCGAAGCGGTCTTGATTAAAAGCTTGACAGATTTCAGTATGTATTTATGATCTTTTAACATTCCATGAATCAAGTGATCCTCGTCAGATTTCAGTATTTTCAAGATAGGTAGGCTTAGGCGGGCATGGCATTAATCATGAAACATGACATTTTGCGAGAATTTATTGGTTATACGAAATATGTCCACAGTTTTTTTGATTATCCTAAGAAATATTCAACAAGATTTTATTGTAAACTTAGATTTGGAATGCCTTCTTGGCAAAAATTTTAATGGTTTCACGCGAGGCCGCAAAAAGTCGATTCGTTATTGAATTTTGATAGTGAAGTACCTTGTTCTACGTTTGTGTCTGAATAAAATTCAGATCTTTTTCATACTTTTATAGAGAGCTGTTTTGGCAAAAATAAATTGGTGCACAGCCTGTACAGAACCCTAGAAGTCATCAGGTTTAAAAGTAACATGACAAGTGCACTGCTGAAAAATAGGATAGGTAACAAAACAGTGAAAAAAAAATTGTTCAAAATGTTCATATCGAGCAATTAGTAGTGGTATTATAGAAGAAAAGAGATAAACCCTTATTAAAATTTGAAGGTGCCGTCTGTATTCAACAGGTTGCTTACAACAACACGGCATACTGATCAATCACGATGATGACAAAAAAATAAAACAGATGATGATTTTATTCATTCACAACCTTGCATAAATCAGTTGAATTTCACAAAAAGGAGTTGAAAAGCGTTTAAATGAATAAATTATTGTATATATGAGATGCAACTTACTTGTAACAGCATGTTGTTACCGCCGGCTTGGGCGACGCCCTTGATGTCCATCTGCTGTTGGCCGACGCTTCCCGGGGTGACCCTGCCCATGGCCGGGCCGCCGCCGCTCCCGCCGCCCCTCGGACTCGCCCGGTTATCATTCCTGGCGTCGTCTTCGTCCTGCTGGTTCAGCAGTCCCTTCAATATCCTATTCTTGTTCCTGCCGTCGGCCTCTCCGTTGCTGCCCGACGAATCGGCATTGTTCGGCGGCTTCGTCAGCAGATTCCTCAGCCTGCCGGACTCGACGTGCGCCGCCATCATCGCGGCCGCCTCCATGAGAACATTAACTTTGGTATCTTTCGGCTCGTCGTAGCCGCTGCCGCTCCCGCCCTGATCGTTGCTGTTGCCCTGGCTGCTGCTGCCGCCGCCGGGGCCGTTGTTGATCGGGCTGAAGGGGAACGTGGCGCTGTAGGGGTTGGGGGCCTGCGGCGTCTGCGGGCTCTGCTGCGCCACGAAGGGGGCCAGGGGGCTGTGCGCCGAGGCGGGGCCGCCGGCGGGGCTGTAGGCGGGTTGGCTCGGCGGCCGGGGGTTCGGCGTCGAGACGGGGGTGGCGGTGCCGCTCTGCCGCGAGTCGGGCCGCGGCTCGGAGGACCAGCCGCCGCCGGGCTCGAGGTCGCTCCACGTGGACGTGGGGAAGATGTCGGGGAAGGCGAACTCGCCGTCGATGCTGAAGCCGGAGAAGCTGTTGGCGGAGGACTGGGCGTTCAGGAGGGCGGTGGCGGGGTTGGCAGCGGCGTGGTTGGCGGCCGACGAGGCCGAGCTGGAGGCGGAGGAAGTGTCGCTGCCGCTGCTGATCGGGGCGCCGTTGCGGGCTCCGTTGACGATGCTGGTCATGAGGGGACCGCCGACGCCGGTGACGGCGCTGCTGCTGCTGCCGCCGCCGCCGGTGAGACTGGGGACATTCAGGCCGCCTCCCGGATCAGGCTGTTCGTTTTCGCTGTAAATAAAAGCACGCCGTTAGTACATCAAATTCTTCATTAGCACCACAAGTTTCAAAGAACACTTATATGGCCGTATTCATAGTCGTTGTCAAGTGCACCTTGTCCAAGTACCACTTTTAAATCAGGCTGTAACTCAAGTACGAATTCTGTATCAAAGACAACTTTGGCTTTCCTCGAGGAACACTATTTCACGGGAATAGCCAAAAATATGTCCATGAAACAGAAATCGTACTTGAGTTACAGCTTGATTTAAAGTGATACTTGAACAAGGTGCACTTAACAACGACTATGAATATTGAATAGGGGCATTAGAATAGGGCCTGTGGCTGTACCATACCTAACGCCAAACTACACTATAACAACGTAATTTTGACTCTTTATATCAAGGCTAACCGGGGGTGAAGATTTATGGGTCTTATACAGGATATAAGACATTTTTTGTGGTTATTCACTGGCATTCAGCAGAAAAAAGTCCAGTTAATCAGCAATTAGCCTGATCTCTGATCACATTTTTTCATCTATTTTGCGTTACTAATGGCTTCATTATTACATCGAAAACGGTGCTCTAATGGAGCATAATAATATTATTAAACTGTTTTCCAATCAATAGGAACAATTTATTGCCAATAGAAGGTAGGCGAACGTCAGCTCTGAAGTGCCACCTGTCAAACGTTTCAATTTTTATCAGTCAGAATTCCCAATTTCTGGGCGATTATCAAGAAAAGATAGATAAAATAGTATATTTTACTCCTTTGATAAGACGCATTGTCACACTCCGTTCTTTGGAGCACTCCTCGCAAGCTCGTCGTGCCCAAAAACCACTCATGTGACAATACTATGTCTTATGAAACTCGTATAATAATATACTATTGTGAAACTGACCGTAAGAGTATCAAAGTCTCATGGATACAACTTTTTAGGCATATACACTCATGAGTCGAGAAATACAGGGTGTTCATTCGAAAAGTTGTCACCCTTGATTTCTCGCCGTCAAAATGTTTCACAAGAAAACGCCGAAGCAGGTCGATTTTTGTTTCGAGGGGGACATCTAGGGCACAAACTACCAAATTTCTATCTCCAACCCCTTCACCTCCACCCCACCCTACTTTAAAATTTCAATTGGCATTACCTGTCTTGTGATACATCAAATTGAAGGCAAGGAAATTGTCTTTCTGTCAAAATTATTCCTAATTTTTTTAAACCACCCCTTTGAAGTAAGGTAGGGTGGGGGCGAAGAGGTTAAAGATGAACATGTGGACATACGCGTCTTAGATGACCCCACTGAAATAAAAATAGACCAGTTCCTGCTGAGAAATCTATTTCTCAAGAATCGGGATTTTATAGGGGAAAAATATTCCTTTCATTGATAAAGAGAGGATTTCACAAGAATTAGGAGGTGGTTTAAAAAACTTAGAAATATGTTTGTCGGAAAGAGAATTGTATTGGCTTCAATTTGATGTACCACAAGATACTTAATGCTATTTGAAATTTTGAAGTAGGGTGGGATGGGGGCGAAGGGGTTGAAAATGAAAATTTGGCAGTATGTGTCTTAGGTGTCCCCATCAGAACAAAAATCGACCTGTTTCGGCGTTTTCCTGTAAAAAATTTTGGCGGCGAGAAATTAGGAATGATAACTTTTCAAATGAACACCCGGTATACCCACACTAGAAACATCATGCACAATATTGTAACTAACTTGGTCCTAAGTAAAAAACTTCTAACATATTTTCAATGGAATTCCAACTCGACACCCATCTAGGCCAGCATGAATTTCAAATTTAGCGCGCTACAAAGAGCGTGACATCTGTCAAACTGCCTAAATTTCAAAAATTACGGAGAGCCGCCGCCGGTAACATTTCTGACACTGATAGTGACAATGGTTTTGACAAGTTATTCGCTTGCTACGACCCACATGGTGAGGTGAGAGCCGCGACTTTCAAATTAGAAAATGATCCGCCGCAAAGCTAGTTTTAAAAGTTACTTATTCGCCCCGAGCACGACGCCAGCGTCACCTAGCGTACGCAACTTTGTAGGCGCAAAACGTAACTCATGTCATAAATTACAGATGGCTGAACTGTCATAAATGACAGATCGCTGGCCTAGACTGTCATTATTTTGTGGTTAAGTGCTTTGTCAACATAGACTTGGTCATTGACAAATTGTCAGTCAACCACGTGGCATCTGTTGTAACCCATGGTTTTCAATTATTTCAATTATTTTCACTGTCAAATTGACATCAATGACATCAAACATCAGAAAATTGGCAGCCCAATCACGCAGCGACAAGTCATCAACGTTGCTCTTTTTGTCCACATAAAGCGCTGTGACCGGTTTCGTTAGCTCCCACTCTGTACTTCGCACGGGGCGAATAATATAGCGTCATCTACCGGCCATGAATTCAATAGGGTATGTGACTGTGTCAGATTTTAATGGTTTTATGTCTTTGTTATGAGCAAGTGAAAATTGAAATGTAGCTTGTGCAACATTTCTCGATGATACATTGATTAATTGATAAGAAAAGTGAAATTAAAAATTAAATTATTTTAAATCAATGTCACGTGACCTAAAACGCGCCACGATTGGGTGTGACGTCAATCTTCATATCTGTCATTTCTCATCTGTCACCGGAGATGTCACGTAGCCCGTAGCGTGTGACGAAGCGTGTCGGTGTTTTCAATTTCACCTGAAAAGAAAATGTGATCCAGGTTTCTCGAGAGCGAATAGCAGTACGCTGCCTCAAATGGACGCTGTAATGGTTGGGCAGTTTTTTTCACGTCATAATAAAACTGTAGGCACATTCACTAAAATACGGTAGTCTAAAGTCTGACCACTAACTTCACTTTTAATAACATAACCTCAAATCTCAAATTGTGTTTTAATATCATTTATCGATTATATAACACATATGATACTTGATATAATTAAAGGTACCTACCTACCAAGCTCATATACCTACATCAAAATGGTTTTCACAAAAATAGATGGACGACTCCGAAGATAATCCATTTGGTTGGATTCCTTCTTACAAGTTCCAGCCACTTCCTTCTCATGTGTTCTTTTTTGGGTACCACAATGAAAAGCTAATGTGGGGAACTTCTTCCCGTGTTTTTGCAAAGAGGCACCACACACCAGTGATATGATTTTCCACTCATTGTTCTCCAAACAGAACAGCGTCCTTGCGAACATGTGATGGTTTGTTTACATTCGCGAATGACACTTGACAGTTTATGAACTGTGACGTCACAATGGCCGTTGACTTTCATAAAGCGTTTGGGCGCCAAATATTTTAGCGAAATAAAGAAGATTTTTTTTACGTAAAATAAACATGCTTTGAACCAAATAAATACTACTTTCAGTGGAAACCAAGCAATTAGAAATTATTTAGACCAAAATTGAAAAACCGTCACATACCCTATTGTCGATCTGGTGGAACATGCGCCATCATTTTTCCACTGGATTTATAAAAAATATTTTTTAATCCTATGATGTCACCCGGTCAACCTCAGGCGTAAACCAAACGTGACCTACTTCAACGCGTGGAGTGAAAATATACGAAGAGGCGTCATGGTAACCCTTTGTCATAGACCGGTAGATGACGCCACGCTACAAACAACTTCTGAAACCAGCTTTAAAAATACAGGATGGTCCATCCTAACGTAATTATCCCATAGCGGTCTTACCGTTCAAAGTATAAAAAAAGATATAAGAGCAAAGTTATATGGTTTGATGGGACTAATAGCTTAAAATTATTTGCAGCTATACAGGTGTCCCATTTTGACGGGAATTACGAAGCGTCAATTTTTTTAAATGGAACACCATGTATTTTTTTGCATTTTCATATTCAGCTTTTTCAACTATCTTTTGCCTGTATCTTTGTTCTTCAGTTGTGTGGCAGTGCTACCAACTAAAAATAGCATTTTCACAGTTTTCATGAATAAATTGTAGCGGCCTTGCTTTTCAAAACTAAGAAATAAAACTTGACATAGTGATAGTCAAGTCAAAGACCAATATCCCAATGTCAAAAAACTGCGATTTCTACGCAGACGTACAGAAAAAAAAATCAAATTTATAATTTTCAAAGTACATATCAACTCATTTTTTTCAAATGGCATGTCCCTAGTTACATAACGTTATATCCGATAGGTTCTCCTCTCCTCTTTCAAGTTCAAGAGGAGCACCCTTTCTTTTGAACTTTATATTTTTCGAGATGATCGAAAATTTTCAAAAAAAATTCGCCATTATTTGAATTTTTTGAGTTTTTAAGAAAACTGAAAATCCGTTTTTTCAGTTTTCAATTTTTAGTTGGTAGCACTGCCACACAATTGAAAAACAAAAATACAGGCATAAGACAGCTGAAAAAGCTAAACGTGAAAATGCAAAAAAATACAGGGGTTCCATTTAAAAAAAAATGACGTTTCGTTAATCCCCCTGTATAAATAGTGGAGTACTGAAAGGACTTTGTACTGATTCTTGATTTCTGAAACGCAAAAAATCAAATTTGAAAACGTGTGAGCAAGTGAGTCTTTCAATTTTTCGTTGTCTTTTTCTACCCTGACGTCATGCGTAACGGTGAATCAGCAAGGTCATGTGATGATACTGCGTTCAACCCTACTGTGATTCTAGTCGGCTGGGAGTCTCGTCACGCGACGCCTTTGGAAAGGAGAGATTCGGGAAATCTCAGCTCACTAGAATCACACTAGGATTGAATGCAGTATACACGACGTTTCGTTTCTGATCAATGACAACATTTCCCTTGACACTTCCCAAAGAAAAAAAAGGGCATCAATAACCTATTTTGTAGGTGTTTTGTTTATCCTGAATCTGATTTTACTTCACTGTCTTTTAGCGGGTGGAAAACCAAGCAGAGATGGGTCAAATGTGTTTTTTTTTCATCTTTTCAATGACAAGATGACAACCTGTCATAGTGGTGGCTAAGAGCACGCCACATGAGGTGGTGGCTGGCTAGGCTTAGGTAAAAATCAACTTTCACGCATACATACAAAATGCTTGGTCAATTAAAAATGGTTTCGGTGGCTGCAGTGACTTTCCCCATGTGATAAATGAGTGATTTAAAAATTGCTGCTGCTCTACTTCTCCGACAAAATTTCACCACCTTGTCAGAACGAAACGTCACAAACGTCAAAACGTCAAAAATGATCTCAAAGTGACATTGAGTTTTCTGTCTCCTAAAATTGGAAAGGTCACGGGTTCATAGAATTTCTGGTTGATTGTTAATCGGTAGACTCAGGTTGACCTGAGTGTCGTGATATCAACAAAACTTTCATTCATAATAAATACTCAAGTACATGGTTATTATTCAGAGTTGGCTTTGCAAAAGTCAAAATATTGATTTATTCCAGTCAAGCCGATCAACCCGGTCTCAGTTGGAAATTGTGTTTCCATAGCCAACTCAGTGAATGAAAATTTTGTTGATATCTGTATGAAGATGATGCTCCAGGAAGCTCTCTCCTTGGCCATTGGATAACATTCATGATAACATTACATTATAATTTGCAACATTTCTATTTCTACTTATTTCTAAGTCTACAATAGACCTATTGCAGATTACCTAATATTTTAACTTGACAATAAATTGCATTTATCAAGTAAGTAAATGAAAAGTAGTTGGACATTAGTGACAGATGATTCCAATGAGCCGACTTGATTGAACCACACGAAATGCAAGGTTCCAGTTCTTGCCCTCTGGCTATGAAAATGGTACAATAAAAGGTAAATGCCTATATTCAACGTCTACATAATAATTAATACATAACGCCTACCTGAACCAGAATTGCAATAAGTGGTAAACTTTGAGCCGGAAGGAGCATCGAGAACGAAGCAAAATCCTTGAAGTTGATGGTTAGGACAATTCGCATTCGTTATCGGTACTATTCACAAAGATCCCTATCCTATCATCTCGATAAAACCGATAGGAAACAAAGCAAAACACCATTTTTCTACAAAAAATTAATGTAAATTACTAAATATTGGAGGTTGACAGCAGGCGCCGTCAACAAAAATGACACTCAAGGTCGCCAACCAAAATCACCAAAACACAAACAGCTGTCACCCTGACAGCATATTTTGAGGTTATAGCGGCGGACATATTCGACGTTTTTCACTTTGGAAGTCGCGAAACTAATCATAAATAAGTTGATGAAGTTGAAAAACAATAGTTGCACAAGTTATACAAGGCTCAAGGTAAGGTTTTTGATAAAATATTAACGGTTTTTTCAATTAAAATTTTTCAAAGTCCTGAAACCGGAGCTCAAGAAGACAGACCTCGAGAAGTTTCAGCAACGCGCTATGCTTCTACCGAGGAGCAGCAACGCTTACATTGAAGAAGGGAAATGTAAAAGAGCTCTTTGTGGAACAGTGCAATAATTGCAAGCAAAACATTTCTAATACTTTTTTTTTAAATACCAAAAAAGCCAGTGTTTCAAAAAATATGACCTGATTAGGCTATTGGTATGATTAATGGTCTTATAATATACTAGGTGGTGACTCTTTGGAGCTAAATCGCTCATATCAGAACAAAACAAAATTTTAGATCCAAAAAGATATGCCGAGGATTATGCTCTCCACCAATGTAATTTACAAAATTTGAATTCACCTATTTCATAAAATACATACATATTGTAGAAGTCGATAGATGGATGATAAGTTGTAACTTTGAATACTTAAATGAGTGAAATGAGTACAACTCAATTTGACTGCATTTTACAACAATGTTTTCACGATTTTATGCCATTCAAACAGTAATGTCGGTAATTAACCACAGTCAATCAAACAATCATGATAGCGCGCGAGTAATTAGCATGTAAAACACGATATTTAAATTGCTTATATGTTGCAACAACTGGCTACTCTTTTACTGCGTTTTCCATTCTACAAACTATCATTCAATTTTCAATTACACAGCTACAGTTAAGAGCACTGAATTTCGTACATCTGTCATTCATGTCATTCAAAAGATCCCGGATCTATGCTTTATTGCTACTCCGAAAGCATAATGGGTTATCCAACATGAACCAATGTTAAATCAACTTCCCATTCCCACTGCGCCTTCAAGTAGCAATGAACCACATAATTATCCTTGATTTTGTGAATGACATAAATGACAGGTGTATGAAATTCAGTGCTCTCAACTGTAGGCACTAGAGAAAAAGTATCTCAGACTCAAAACAGATAAGATAGCAATGTTGCACAAATACTGCAAGCACAGTGCTGCTGGGTACCTGATTCGCAGGCTGGAGCTGAAGACAACTGCCCCCGTGACACTATACACAAGATTGCGTTCGAAATTTCAACTGAGTTGTTGCTTTGAAAACTGAACAAAACTGATAAAAGTATACCCAGATATAGATAGATAACGCACAGAGAACCAATTGCAGTAAGAACGACTGTGAGTAGTAAAATTTTTATCTGTTCTAAAGAGCACCTTACAGTAATCTATTATTGTTTGATAAAAAAAAACATCTCTGGCTGACTAACCCAGTTTTACAACTTATGAATGAATTTCGGCTGGAAAAAGGTGGGCGCTTCTCAGCAAATTGTTTTGGTGAAACGCAATTCCAACTGACACAGACCTCATCAGCTCCACTGTTGTTTCCATTCCAACTTCACATACCAGTCCCAGCAAGCTCTTTTGAATTTTATCATCATGATAAACTTCAACTCGCACTCCAGTTGGGTAAAATTTCGAATTTGTCAAATTCGCTATTCAAATTGATTTTTCCCGCCACAAGATGGCTGCCAAGTGCGGAGTGAAATGAGTAGTGACAACCAAACTGCCAATGACATCTAACAACAATGGCAACCAATCACAACGCATTCCGCTTTTGGCAGCCATCTTGTGACGGGAAAAATTAATTTAAATCGCGGATAGTAGCGTGAGTTGAAATTAATCACGCACGACGATAAAATTTTAAATAGCTTGGTGGTACTGAGCGATAGGCACGCAAAATAGTTATTCAATCATGATTCATTATCCATATTGAATTTAACAAATAATTGCCATTTGCTAGTAATGCTATTCGTAGCTTCAGTGCCAATAAATTTTGTTTCACGTCAGTTTAACTGCCACACACGTCAGTTGAACTGTCATGGACGTCAGCTCGACTGTCATACACGTCAGTTTTAGTGACATTATAGACAGTTCAACTGATGTGGACGTTCGCAGAACTGGAACGCCGCCTTTACCATAGTATTGTGTGCGTGGCCATGATGAAGTCGTTTTCCATGCTGTTGTTGCTCTTGAACAGCTTGGCTTTGGTCTTGATCGGGACGACGCGCTCCCTGCTCAGCTGCATCCGGTAGATGGAGCTGTTGCCCTGGCCGGTGGCCTGCACGTCCCGGAACCACGAGTTGAAGGTGTGCGTGTCCTCGCGCAGGACCATGTCGCGCAGCGTCCTCTCGCCGGCCGTCTCCGAACGCACCATCTGGGCGTAGATGGGGCTGAGAGCGTTCGTGTCGACGGCTATGACCTTGCCGGACACGTCCAGCTTGGTGGTGAACTGCTGGCCCTCCTTCATCTTGGACACGCGGCTCGCCACGCACATCAGGTACGGCTGCGGCTCGTCGTCCTCGTCGCCGCCTCCGGCCGGGTGGTCGCCACGCAGCGCCACGCTAGACACCTGAAACGTTTCGAAAATTAACATCAAGTCAGTTATCATCGTGGCTGGCGCGCTACTTAGCGCTGGTTGTTGCCGTTCGATCCACTCGGCACGAATTTCGAAATCGGCGCGTTAGGAGGAGCGGCTCATTGGCTCTGACAGCTGCGAATGACCGCTCCCTCTAACGTGCAAAATCTGAGATTCGTCTCGCGTTCAACTACCATCAAAATCGAACAAAGCTTCGAAAAGCGACAGTTACTTTTACGGAATTAAGTTGGCAACCGTGACAGGTTAAGCCTCTATTTCTCTACATCTACTCTACATCTCTCTTTAAACAATAATTATTTCTATTTTTGACAAATTGAAATACGAATCCTTTTTAGCGCTTCTGGACAAACTTAGAAGGGTAAGTAAAACAGCTACTTCATTGCCATCACTCCATCAGATTGGCTACCTTAAAAGCAAGTAAATCTTTTGTGCCGCCAAGTTGGAAAACTTGACAGTATGACAGTCCCTAGTCCCTGCCCGGAACATGCCAATGGAATCGTCTCAAAAAAATCTGGATTGTAAAATTTACCTTTGAATTCTCTAACTATTCATTTCAGTCAAAATTTTATTTCGCGAAGTTGGTAACTTTGAAATCACTAAATGTGTTGCATTCCGAACAACTAACCAATAGGGCGCAGGCTGCGGAAGTATTACTGTGTGTTGGTTCTTTGTTTGGTCGAATATTTTACGAAATCTGTTCGTTTGGTCGAATATTTTACGAAATCTGAAGTTTTGCCTTTGCAGTTTATCGGGCCCAAGTTGAGCTGAACCGTTTTTCTGCCACTTAGATATGGAAATGTTATCAGATAGTGTGAAATTAATGAAAAAATGAAAACATTTTTCGTATTTTATGTTCATCTCCAACACTTAACAATCAACGTTTCCACTATCAAGTAAATGAGTAGGTACGCAGTTAATCTTGTTTTGCACGTCGTCACTGTAGGGGCTTCTGGCCTGCCTCAGATATTCCATGATATCGAAATAGTGGACCTTCTGATTGGGAGGGGGGGAGTAGTTCTCCAGGCACTTGATGAAGCAGTGATCGATGACGAAATTGTACGGGTCTACGCCACCATAATGCGTTCTCACGGTAACCCTTTGCAGCAAGATGCGGACAAGCATGTTGGTCTAGGCATTCAGATTCTCAATTTCGCAATTCGAACGTAAAGGAAAAGCGGAGGGGAAAATACAAAACGATTCAACTCAACACAGCTCAAAGAACTACAAACTTCAAATGCAAAACTTCTCGCAGATTCATAAATAATACATAAAAAAACCATCGGTTTCACTTATCAGCAGTAGAAGCATGACGAAAAGCAGCAAAAATAACCAAATATTCCAGGTTTTCTGACAAATTTTGAATTTTTCCTTCAATTCACGTTGATGCGTTGACAGTTCTAATTTGACTTTTCACGTCACATTGACACATGAGCTTGGACTGTCAGCTAGCAGAGAGCGCCAGCAGTTCAGACAACAAGCGGGTTGCATAATCTTGCGGCTCACGCCCTGCGGTGAAGTAACTAAAGACGCTCTATTTTCAGACGTATGATCAATAATTTTGATCGAACAGTTAATTTTCTACCATTAAGTTGAAAGCCTTCTCAGTTTCTTTGGAAAGTCTGATGAAATTTCCCCAAAAAAGTTCTAGAAACCTAGTCAAAATCCACATTGTAAGAATTATTACAGAGTTTATTTTCCACCATTAACCTTTATTTTGTCAAGTAATAAATCAGCATTTAAACCTTCAAATGTATTTTCTATTTATCAAGTTTGAAGTCCTTTAAATTCAATAACTTTAGTGCTTTTGGAGCAACTGAAAAATAGTGACACAATCCACGTTTCCCGAAAGGCTTCTGCGCATACCTGTGAAAGTATGACGTTGCCATATCTCATATCACGACAACAAGTTGACAAGACTGTAATACGGTGTGCGTGTGTGAATGGCAGCTGACAGCGCTTGACGTCGATTTGACGTTTCGACAGACATAACCTAATAACGCTCTTGTTTCTGTGATCGCCTTGCAGCTCGTTGTGTTCCGTATCACCTGAATCTTTTCTGCGTCTTTGGACAAGTGCCATACCACACGTAACATTTCATTCTGAACAATATTAAATGTGAATGGTGTGGAGGTTATGTTTGTTTCCATTTCGATTATTGATTGACAGATTCTACCTTAGTACAATTCGAATGAATGACATCTCTGGCGGCTGTCAGATTTGACATTTGCGTTGGAAATAATGTGGTTTTGGAGTCCGAGTTGAGCTATATTATGGTAAAGTATCATCAAACGTTCATAAAATGAAAATGAAAATGATAAGAGACTTTCATTATTCGATGCAACTTTTGAAACGCTTCATTTCTAGCGTGAATGTCAAGTTTCACAGCTGCCCGAAATGTCACTTAATGTGAATTATGTAGTTGTTCCCTGGAGTGTTACCAACTCTTATTTACATCATTTGGCTAATTTCTTTGATATCAAAAAATTAGCTATAAAATGCTTGACCCTGAACGTACCAAACCTAGTTTATCAGTTTATAAACAGTTCAGTTTTGGCCAAGTAACAGTAACTTTTAGGCCGTCGGCGTCAAGTTGAAAACCTTGACAGACTCTGTCATTTCTCTGTATAATGTCATTTCTCTGTATAATGTCAATTTTTTCTACTTTCTGCATACGACAAGAATCTTCAATTTATAAATCTGAAGCATGGATGAAGTTTGAGAATTTCAAAGCACGTAGACCTGGTGTTTATAGAATAGTCTATTTGATTTGGGCAGGTGCCCATGTGTGAGGGCGCCAATTGAAAAATTATACACCTGTCAATTCAAATGGCAACGCTGCATACTCTATCTAGCTTCCTGAGTTCCTGGCCGTCACTGTCATTAGTGTCAATGACTCACTGCAAGTTTGATAACTTTCAAAGCACGTTTCAAACTGAATTGAATAGAAAACCCTGAATTTCGGTATTTTTTCAGGACCACTTTGCGGATACTAACCTGCATGCTGAGGTAATCGTCGGGACTGGAACAGTGTTCTGATTGGTTCTCTTCGCCCACGGCCTGCTTCTTCAGAAACCTGGCGTTGAAAGTCCTCTGATTGGGCGGACGTTCGTTGACCCATCCAATGGTCATGGGCATCAGGGTGGCGCTGAATCGGGAATGGTCGCCTAGATGGATCGTGTTGTAGATGCTCGTGCCCATCATTTCCTCCCTAGTGTACTTCAGGAAGTTCACCACGTTGTTGCTAACGTGCTCGATCTGTGAACACGTTCAAAGTAAGCATGAGCATCTAGATCACCAGTCCGTGGAAATCACAATAGTCAAGGAAACGTTGACACTTTGTGCAAGCGCGGGCAGTCAGTATGTTACCGTAACTCCCTCCAGAATGTCGGGTATCACTGGGATCTTACCAACTCCACACGTAAATTTGGCATTTAGTCTTCATTATGACACAAAAATTTCTAGTCTCTATACTTGCGTTCTTTGTATGGAAGCATGAAGCCTGAAGATTAGGTAGCAAATTTAGGTGTGAAGTTGGCAACAGTGCTCAGTTCAAGTGTCATACATGTCAGTTCAAGTAACATAAACGACAGTTTTTCAAGTTCATAAGTGACACACGTCAATTCAAATGTCATATACGTCAATTCAAGTGTCATATACGGCAGTTCAAGTGTCATATACGTCAGTTCAAGTGACATAAACGTCAGTTCAAGTGTCATATACGTCAGTTCAAGTGACATAAACGTCAGTTCAAGTGTCGTACACGTCAGTTGAACTGTTCAACTGACACAGACCTCATCTTCATAGAATATTGTGTTTGGAGTTTAGCGCAAAAGGCAGAGCTCACAAAAAAATGGAGATGGGAAAGAAGAAATGGCAGACTGACCTTTCCTTCGGCGTTGACGACGAACAAGAAGCCGTCGAGGGCCTCCAGCAGCAGAGGTCCGTAGGTGTCGTTGGATAAGATCAGAGGTTTGCTGGAGCTGACTTCGTCCCTTTGCACGGGATCGCTGGACCTGTGTCCAGACGGTTCGCTCGTCTCCCTCTGGCGTATACTGCGAATCTGGTTGACGGTTTCCTGCAAGATGGCGCACTTGTCCGGTTTGACGGAGAGCGAGCTCATGTCCGCGAAATTGGCGGAAATGAGCTCGGCCAGCTCCTCGATGTAAATGTTCTCTTGCTCGCGCCGTCTCTTCTCATTGTTGCACTTATTACTGCAAAAAAAAATCATAACATCAGCACAAAGGTACAGAAAAATTCACGGTTATTAGCAATTTTGCATAGGCATGTAGCCGATTTCTCCCGTTTGCAAAGGAGACACAATGGGTGACTGGGACTCGAAAAATTGCCCATCACTAATTGATAACAACTATTGTGTATTAGATTTGAATCTGACCTTAATCCTGCGAAGAGCGTAGACGTAGAAACTTGAGATGCTGGTATCAAATTACCTGATCATTGAACACACTCGGCCGAGCAATTTGAATGGATAACACACTGCAGAAGACACAGACTAGTGGAAGACGGCCCAAGTCAGAAATGTACTGTTCAGAGAGTAGACACGGATGATAGCAAAAGAGCCATGAATTATGATAAACATACAACATAACCGCTGCAATGTTTATGTAAGGCGGTATGTATGTACAGCGAAAATGTTGATGTCAGCACGTTTCGCTGTCAACAAATACCCGCGGCCTGAAGAGCTCCATATGACAGAGGCAAGGGGAAAAGCGATGTGCACAGGAACGTGACGGTGTTGTTATCAAAACTATATCGAGTTACTGAGAGAGAAAGAGAGAAAAAGAAAGAGAAAGCGAGAGAACAGAAAGAGAGACAGATTGCTAGTAGTAGGGTAGATCTATTATAATATCCAAACGTTGAGCAATGTTTTTGCACGTTTCTATGTGTATGCACCTATGTATCATCATCACGAGCAAATATTATATAAACATAGGTAAATAATGTAGAGTAAATGAAAAGTGCATAATACCGCACACGTGTAGTCCAGATCTGGTTTTGACACTACTCATGTTCGTCCAACGTTTCAATCGTTATAATAAAAATCGGTTTTCACAATAATGCGAAAGTAATTGCACGGAAAGTATAATGTCGGTTTCCTCCCGTGTTGTGCTCTTAATGGAGTTGCATTTTCATGCTGCTTTCTTTTGCCATAACTCTTCAGTCTTTGGAGTTGATGGAAAGGATTTGCTTCTGTGAATTTAAATTGTATCAATCAGGAAGGTTTTCTCTGAGCTCTTGGCAAGCGAAGTACGGAACAAAATGTGAATTGAGAGTCCAGTCTCGGTGAATATTCAACTGACACAGACCTCAGTCTTTGATATAGGTTATTATTTGTTCTCAGTTGTAGAAATCGGGGTACTCAATGACACACTGTTGGTTGCATATTATGCAATTTACTCTTGAAGTTTCTAACATATGTATTCTTAACACACTAATAACGTTTAAAAATTCGCCATTTCTATAAAACATTGATAGAACGTACGTTTCCACTGGACATAATTTCATGAAATTAGGCAACCAAATATACACCTTGATTATTCTCATTTTCTAGACACATTGGTTATTTTTATTTTATATCACTGCACATTTTTAGATGAAACCAAACGAAAACTATAGATTGGCTCACGATATCACGCGTTGTCGAGATGCTTCAAGATATTTTTATACAAGTTGCTGAACAATATTTTGAAAAATGCCGAGGAAAACAATTTTTGGTTGAAATTAATCACTGCAATTACCCTATTACCTCCATAATTGAGAGAAGGAAGTAAACTGAACAGAAACCTGCACAAAAAAGTGGAAAGAGCAAAGTGAGAATGTAATGAGACAACCTGTCACTTTTTTACTAGTGCAAAAATATAAAAGAATGTGAATGTAATGCAAAAGATGACGTTGTATTTGCTCCCTAGCACACTCTAAACCGGCAGAATAATTGTTGAAAAAAAAAGCCTGTTTCTCCACTAGTTTTACAAATCAATTATCTTCGTCACCCCCGTTTTATTACAATGACTCAAAATAATTTATTTCCGATTTATGAATTCGATTTAGAATTCATTCGAGAACACACAAGATGTTGAAAAATGTCAACAAAATGTTAATGAAGCTCTGAAATGCAAATACTGACTTTTTTACTAGTGATTAAAAAAACAGCTTTATTCCCCCACAAGCGTAATAATAGCGCCTGAATTTATAATGTATAACTACGTATTATTATGTATATTAGCTGCTTAATTGTCTCCACTTATTTGGAAACATCAAGCGGCAAAAAAAATTTCTGTGCGAATTTGATAACTTGTCACTTTTCTCACTAAAGAATAAAGAAAGGTTGGATTATCTGCCAGTGCCAGGCAGCGTGGGTAAAACGCTTTGTTCTGTTTCTAGGCACTGAAACGAGAAACATGGTGAAATGTCACGTTTTTTTCACTTTTGGCACGCGGAGCGATATGTTCATTTCCCTACTGATATGCAAATGATTGTGTCTTTTCCGCCGGCATCAAGTCTCTGTTTTCATTTTATTGACTTTTATTCACTGCTCAATTTTTTCACAGCTAATAGCAAAATTATTGGACTTGAAAGTTGAATTGGAGAAAAGATCTTCTGCTGCTCCCACGAGAATTCGGTAAAATGTCACTTTCCTCACTAGTGCAGACATGGAGGTTGAACATTATACATCCAGTGCAAGCAGCGTGGGCGAATGTTCCATTTCTTAGCGCCTTATATTGAAATTTGAAACAAGGAACATGCATGGTAAATATCACGTTTTTCGCTTTTGATACGGATGCAATTCTGCTCATTTCTGTACTAGTGAGGAAACGATTACTTTACCCACAAGCGCAAAATAGAGCCTTACCTTAAATCTATGGCATGAGCCACTTTTTTTCAGTTGCTAAAAAACATCAAGGTACAACAAATTATTTCATCTGTTCCTGTCAAAATTTGTGATTGTTTGTCACTTTACTGACTAGTGTGTAAATGAGAGGTTGCGTTATTTACCAGAGACAAGCACAGCGTGTATGAAATGTTGAGCGTCTCAGCGTTTGAACAAGGAAGATGGTGAAGATTGCATTTTTCACTTGCGCGGAAATTGGCTTCTCTCTTTCGAGAATCTGTTTCTGTTCATTTCTCTGCTAGTGTGGAAATGATTGCTTTTTTCACCGGCATGAATTCTTTGTTTGTATGGTTTAGTGTTTTATATTTTATTAGTAGTTTACAATACTAGTTGGCTGTTACATAAGTGGTTTTCAGACACGAAGCCGAAATTTGCAGAACGAGGGCGCAGCCCGAGTTCTGTAAGAGGCTGAGTGTCTGAAAATATCTTGTGTAACAAGCCACGAGTGTTGTACAACATTTTACGTGTTTGTTTCAGTGCAAATTGTGAAAATGTTGTAGTTTTTGAGGTTATTTTGACAAGTGTCAAATTAAGTACATAAACTGTAAAATCCATATACAGCTTATATAAAAGTCTTTATATCTTATGTATCAACACAACAAACACGTAAACGTAATTTTACATAACTAAATCCGCCAAGTCTGTTATGCCGCCAAAGCTGCCACAGCTTTGAGCCAAAAAAAAACTGTCACTTTCATGTCACTGTCACTCCTACTTACTTCAAATTGTGTTTCTGTATTAAAATTTAGAACAATAAAAAAATTCGCCTAGTGACCAAAAATGTCACTTTTCTCACTTGTACGGAAACTAACGTGTCTCTATCGCTGCCACTGCAGAAATTTACGGCTTTTCCACATAATTTCACGTGAGCACGTATTTTCAGACTGAATATTCGTTAACTGAAGTCAATTAATAAAATTGAGAGAACCTAATGTAAACTAGCAAAGCTTTGTAACTCTGAAGCTACTAGTTTTTTTGCGAAATGTCTTTATTCTACTAGTGTGGAAAAGGGGAAATTTGTCCGTTGCGCACAAGTGTGAAAATAAGTCAATTATTGCATACCGTTTCCAACCATTTTTCCATGGATCGAGAAAATGCGAAATAATAAGAAGTCGTTTTTCTGCTACTTATTCACTGAAGGCTCAATTTCAAGTCCGACTTACGTCTGGAATTGCCGAATTACCATGACAACGGCGCAGAACAACCCGTTTTTCGCGGATCGGGCTGCTGTACTTGGCAATTTGTACCGCTGCGCTGCAGCTTTGCGCAACCTGACTTGAAATTGAACCGTTAATGTGCGAAATTCAACACGGTAACTTAGTTCTTAGCTCACTAGTGGAAAAAGTGTACGAATTGAGCATTTGAATAGCGGGCGGAAGTTCATGGGTTATTGATGTTAAAAAAATGAAATAATTTAACCGAGACACCCCGTATCTGTTTTAAAAAAGCAAGTGAGATGCCTGAATGTATGTAGTATACCAAAATGATTCTTTCTTGGTACTAGAGCGGAAAATCATTAATTTTCCAATCGGCATGAGTTTCCAGTGCTTTTTAGAGATCGAATTTTTTTAATTATTAATCTAATCCGATATTATATGAGAATATAAGGTGAGCTGGCAAAGTACAAATGGTACGGCTAGCAATTTTTTACTAGTGCGGGAATGAGATATTATTCATTCCTTCACTCAAAGTGCAAATAGTATATTATGTAATTAGTGTGGAAAATGATATATTTCACACGAGTGGGACGTTTGGCACAAGCCGCTTGAGGTGAGTGCGGAAGCCCCACGAGCACAAGAAATACACTTTCCAACGAGTTGTGTACACTATTTTTCCTACGACTCCAAAAATTTCAGTCTTTGAAAAAAGTTCAACATATATTTCTAAAAAAAAATCATCAAATATATCGAAAAAAAACCATCTATGATTACACCTGATTATGACAACAAAAGTACACATTTTTCTAAGTCCAAAACAAAAATTAAAATTTAAAAAAATTGAAAATCAATTTTTTGAAATTTTCAAAATCACATCAAAAATTGTAGATTTCCATTTTCCAAAATTTCGCACACTTAGATTCAGAAGTACTTACATACATTGTTTTTAAACTAGGGAAAAAAATTCAAATTCGTCGCGCCGAAATTTGCAAACTATTTTCAAGTTTTGATGCTTGAATCTGAGCTGAAAAACGATAAATATAAATAACATAACTTAAGATAAAGTGGGAAGTGTGAGATTCATGGGAACAATTCCATTTATTTCGTTTTTTATATAATTAGAATTCGAACAAACGAGAAAAGTCGAATAATTCAACAGTTTCCTCCTTCGAAAATGAGACTCAATTCGAAATTTTGCGTTCCGTAAATGATTTAGAGCTGCAAATGACTATGAAAGGTGTTATTTACGACTGATGCTTGGAGAAAATCGTACGCATCAGAAAACGGACGTGTCGGTGGATAATTGTGGTGAAAAAGCTGGAAAATGTCAATTTCCCAGGTAATGAATTTTATAGATGTCTAGATCATCAAGTAGTTAGCATGCGAGTTCCGAAAATATCACATAAGTGTGATGTTTGGTACTTTCGGAGGGTCAAGAGCATGTAGAGAAAACGTCACTTTCATGGGCGGTCGTGCGAGAATGTTCTTTTGTCCCAATCGAAGATGTAGAATGAAAATGTCTACTAGCATGAGAACGGAACATAGCTACTTTTTCTTCTAGTGCGGAAATGAGTGTGTGAAGGAAAAGTGTAGGTATCAAGTGTTTTTTTTCGCCAAGAAAAAACTTGCGTCAAGCAACTTAGCCAAGGGTCGTCCGCGTTGTTTCTGATCCCGCTGGCAGTTGTCGCTGCAATATTGGAACGCTTGCAAATCCTCGCAGAAAATGAGAATAAAAATAAAAATAAAACAATAAGAATAAAAATAAGAAAATGTTAAAAATGAGCTTTCGGATGGAAGCCTTTATACACCAAAATAAGAAATAACAATAAGAATAAGGAATTCCAACTTTCCATTCACTGTTGCGCATTGAAGATGCGCAGATATGGCAACAGTGGCGGCGTAAAAGAGTCTTTGAGGGCGAAATGTTTCCTAAATTCTGCACAAATCATCCTCTATGTTATTGATTGATCAAGTTACGCGTTTAACTCATGAAGAATAATATTCTACAATGTATTTTAAAGCCTTCCGTGGCTTGTGCTTCCTTCCGTTTATGACGAGATCCTAGCCCCTCCCAAAAAATAATAACCGCCGCTACTGCTCAAGAAATTTAAGAATAAAAATAACAAGTTGAATATTTTCAACTTCTGCTCGAAGATAAGCCGAACGAGTGACGAACGCAGTCGAGCTTTGCCGATGACGATGGGGGCTGCTTTCATGCAATCCGTAGTACATCGATGTAGCAAGAGTTGCCTGAAACCGCCCGTCTTTGGGTAGGCGAGAAACTCCCACGGGTTGTTTTGTAACGGCGGTCCAAACGTGGCGCCATCTACCAGTTATCCTCACAAGTTCAAATCAGTGATAATTGTCTATTACTGCAATAATTTAGATTGAGAAATGGATACCTACACTACACATGATATTAATTTGAAATAATGCGATGTAAAATTTTTTTTTGGATACTTACTATTGTAGACAAAAAAAGCTGAACGACAGATGAAGACTTTTCAAATTTTGTGAAAGGCCCTTTAGGATTATCATTTTTGACAAGTGATTTTTTTGAGCACAAGACAACGTCAGTTGTGTCTTTGATTTCTCTGTAGTATGGACCAGGAGTAGAAGAAGGTGAAGGTAAAAATGGGCTATTTCCACCGAGATTTCTACCCACTGTATCAACACGAACCAACACACGGTGACTTCGTGTTGGCTGATTCCATGTAATATGCGACGAGTACATGGCAATGGCGATGGCGGCCCATTGCCTTTTGCTTGTAGGAAAATTTAAGGGGCTTGCAGCATGTCGAACATTGGCGAACGAATCGTCCTCTAGCATCTGGACATACCGTGATCTGGACATATAGACCATTTGGATCAATGCTTGATCTTCGGCTTCGGTGGTAGCAATGCGTTTTCCAGGACCTGGTTGCCGTGTCAGCGTTGAATTTTCCCGCCACCTGCACATAACGTTGTAGACCGTCTCTTTCCTGTTACTGAGAAGGTCTGCTACCGTCTTGTACGCGATACCACCCTCCACAAAAGGCATAATTAGCACCCTAACAGATTCATTGAACATTCTGTCACGTTTGACACAGAAAATGACAAAGCATTATTGGTTATGGGTGGCATATTCTTGATGACAGTAAAGCTGATTGACAGGTCAAAAAATTTAAAAGTCATTCATCTGTCGTTCAGCTTTTTTTGTCTACAATAGTACCTATTCAAGTATTATCATTGATTAGTGATATTGTATGACACCAAACAAAACAAGTAGAAAAACAACCGCAATAACAACAGCATCAAGCTAAAAACTGTAACTAAAAATTTTGACGACTGTCATTCTAATGCTTCGAGCGACACCTAGGAGCAATGTTTGAAACTATTTCTTATTCTTATTTTTATTTCTGGATTATAAATGGGCAGTTGCCGTTCTTATTTTTCTTATTTTTATTCTTATCCTTATTTTTATTTTTATTCTCATTTTCTGCAAGTATAAATCCACCTTACGACAGCAGAGAATGGTTCAACTGACACAGACCACGCTCATAATTTGATTTTGCACACTGCCGCATAAAAAAATCAAACCAGCGTCAAGTATTCAGAAGCTTGTTTCTAGGATTTCGCAACGTTACATCGTCCATTATTTATATCGTTTTCCGAGATTTCGTTTCACTCTTGCCATGTCACCTACGCCATATTATCTTTGTTGTCGACTGATTGTTTATAATTATTGCTGTCATTATCATTGAGTTATATGTTACGACACACATCCATCGCACGAAAATACGAAACGCCATGTCGCACGAATTAAGAATAAGTACCATATAAGTAAGTTGCGGTATAGGTAGCCTTTTAACGTAACGCAACGCACATGACCTACTTTGTGCCATGGGAAATCCACCTTATTATATTTATTTGTACGACTCGCCGCTGCACGTCCCTATCACTGCCTAACCTTACGTTCTACGCCAGAAATCAATGTCTCGAGACCCATGCCGGTTCTTTCACCCCCTTATCGCCGGCTTTTCATTAAAACTGCTTCTCCTGCCACATCCTCGACCACGACGCAGATATTTTCCATTGTTCGTGCGCTTTTAATGTGCATCAGCTTGTTTCCTAAGAGCCCATAGGCATATCATCTTCCGCAAAGCATTTTCCGAGAACGTTTCGCGGATCTTTGGTTTTATCTTTCGGTTTTTCGCATAGATCCGTTTCTTTCTCTAATAAGCTCCTCTTTCTCTCGCGCGTTGCTTCAATATTCCGAGATGCGGCACATGCACGCAAAACATAATCTGCAAAAAGTGCCGTGTGGTCGGGAATCGAGCGACGTCATGTCACATCTCTCCGCTTCTTTTTATCTCGTGCTCTTCTGAGCTTCTGACGGGCCGGCATACCCCTTCCTTACCCTACTGCTACTCGAGGATATTACGTGGAAGCTCTCGAGGCTTCCGGCAAAAGCTTGAAGCGCAGTTGAAGTACGTAAAGTGGCACTGGCTTGGCAGTTTGTAGTGGTGGTGGTGTAGCTTTCCATCTTTTTTATCTTTTTTTGCTTTTCTTGACGTCCTCTGGAAGGAGCACCGGCTAATCCTGCAACGACGGGTTGCGCGCAAGCGGTCGATAATGCAGGAAATTGCAAAAGTGGCAGTTCCTCCGTCTTCTTGCGTCACATGCGAAAAACGGGGTGACGCAAGCATTTTTTGTTTTGAATCTTATCCAACGACCTGTATTCAAATTTTTACAAAGTACTTGAAGGGTGTAATCAAACGGCGTTAGATCAGGAGATCTCGTCGGCCACTGACGTATGCACAGTCCTGGCTATAGTTTAGGAAAATTACCAAAGCACGAATTAGCAGCCAAAGGAATTTGGCATGCCGAAAATTTAATCGCCGAACAGGTGCCGGCAATTAGTTGAGAATATAATTTTGATTCCATCACACATGTGTTGCACGTTGTACTACTTGTACGCGTGCGGTACTAAACTGACGCGCTCTTTAGATTTTTCCATCACGGAAATGCAAGTGTTTCTATTGGACACCACTTTATTCCCATCTTGGCATTATCATTATTACCACAGAGCTATTTATGGCTGTGAGTTAATTAAGTTTTAATAATTACGATTGGAAATTAATGATACACGAGGCACTGCAAGTATTCGGTGTAAGTAATCGATAATTTCCTCGTATTCGATTCGTTTTGTTCGGGTAATAGAAGATGCAGCATGATAAATTGAAAGTTACTTAACGTTTCTGCACACTTCAAGGCTAAAACAATGGAGTTTGCTCCTCACAAGCCCTAACAATATACCTACCTGCTAAATTTTAATAATATCAGGGACAGAATCAATTTCAAAGAATGCCGTTCGGGTTGCGTACCGCTACTACCGGAGCAAGCGTTACAGAGCAATTATTTTTAATCAATGAGTTATCAAGTTTTAATAATTATGATTGAAAACTAATGGAACAGAAGACATTGTAAGTACCGGTATAGGTAATCGATAATTTCCTTGAGCTCAACTCGTTTTATGTTGATTCGAAAGCTCAAAAAAAACAGCTTGGAAAAATGGAGTTCAACTGACACAGACCTCGCGTTCTTTGCTCACAAAAGCTCACACAAGTTGAATAATTGGGACAGATTTTGCGATTTGGAAGAATGCCGTTTGGACTGTGTATTGCTCCCACTCAAAATTGGCCATACGAAGCAATCAGTTTGAATCAAAACGGAACAGCTGGTCGGTTGAGCTTCTTCGGAGCAGGTAACGTTCTGTCGATTGAAAGGTATTACGATATTAAGCTGGCGATTGCCTAAGCTTCAAAATGATTCGTCAATCTTTCTTATTAAATCAAATTTTCTCGAATCTCAAGAGAAATTTACGAATTTACGGCTTACTCAAAGTTAGTGGGTATTTTTTTTTTAATTTTCGCATTGGCTGGAAATTCGAATGCTGGCATTTCGAAGCGGCGGCAATTTGATTTTGTACCTACTTCTGAATTTGAAATCCTCAAATACGTGGTACAAGAAGTTTAAAACAATGAAAGGGAGTGTTTCAACACTAGTAGCAAAATTATTTTTGTATGAGTGAGGGAAGTGACGTTTCTACTATTTCCATTATGGCAATGAAGATTAATGCATTATTTAGTTACTCAGACTACTCTAATGTGCTTATAGAACGTGCACCACACAGTTTTATCGTTATCCATTCCCGCACTACAACACTAATGAGAAAAGTGGGCGATTATTGTGATAATTCTCCAATTTCTCCAGGTATAGGTATCAGAATTTTGTTTTGGCTATTTTCAAGTGAGGAAATTGAGAATATGAACATAAATTACAAGTCGTGTTTTTTAACTACGTTTGATTAAAGAAGGTACTAAAGAGTATATCACTTTCGCACTAGTAGAAAAAGGGGTCTAGTTTCAGCACGTGCATAGAAAAAATGTGTCAAGATGAGGCATCCACTCGGCAGCTTTTCACCCATATTGTTCCCTCAATAAACTATAGGATCAATAAACGAAAAATTGAAATCTCCAATAAGAAAAAGAAGGATTTCACTTGAAAGATAAACAAAGAGAATTCGGGACCAAAATCCCATGCATTTCCTTATGATGGTTCATTTAGCAGATTTTTGACCAATGTGCGCATGCGCGACCTGAAATGTATATCTGGTTGCATATCTTTTTAGTGGTATTTCTTGTTACCAGGTGTACCAACGTACTAGTACCGAGGGTCAACGCGAATAAACTGTCTTCTGTCACATACGTCACCTGTCAACTCAGCTTGCCGTGTACGCTCCTATTTTTTCAAGCGGCAAAATCTGGAATATTTGGATTGTAATACCACATTCTAACCTCTGAACTAAAGGGACCTATTAATTAATCCAGATTTTCCCTGTCACAGATCGAATATTATTATTATAATTTATTGTTTATCAAGAAATTATATTCTTATAACAACAGAAAATAAAAACAAAAGAAACCAGGAAGAAGGCAGTTTTTCGAGTGGCAGGCCCTCTGGGAAACGTCAAAATGGTAAATGTCACCAAAAGCCCGCAATATCTTTTCAGATGCCGGTAATACAGATCAAATACCCAACGACATGCAGCAAAATATGAGCGCCCGCGGCAAGCTGAGTTGACAGGTGACGTATGTGAGAGGTGACAGGTAGTAGAGGTGACAGCTGACGTATGCGACAGATGACAGTTCATTCGGCGTTGACCGCTGGTACCAGTTACGTTGGTACACTTGGTGACCAGAAATAACACTCAGAAGTTATGCAACCAGATATACATCTCAGCTCGTGCATGCGCACCTGAGTACTTTGCTCGGAAATCAGCAAAATGAACCTTCGTAAAAAACTACATAGGATTTTGGTCCCGAACTCTCATAGCATATCTACTAATACGGAATAAAAATATTCAGTTGATTGAGAAAACGAGAAATTATCTAGACTAATTGGATATTCCTGTTCCTTCATTTCGGCACGAGTGAGGAAAGTAACACGTTACCGAGTTGAGCTTGTATGGTAGCAGATTTTTCTGGATTCTGCATTCCAGTGCGACCGCCAATTTTAAATCACCCTGTAAGTCTTCAGTAACGCACTCAGTAATATGACTGACTCCTTGTTAGCTGTCTAAAATCAAGTTCAGTTCATATCGTACCATACCGACCGCAAAGCAACACAGTGACAATGTTACCGTTATTCTATTCATGAACAATTTCCTCTTTTCCTAGTAAACTCTGCTCTTTTCCAGTAAACTTCGCTGGTTTGCTGTTTTTGACATGAATGCTGTTACCAGTTGCGAGGCTCTCGTGTGATTCCAGTACATTCGAGAGCAAACGGCGGTGCTTCTGAATGGTCGAGCAAACTGGAGATTCCAATGAGCGAGTAAGACACATCTGCACAATAGGCGGAGGTGCCGCGATCGGGAGCTTGCCGTTATATGCGAAATCTGATGAACGTTTCTAGAGATGTCGCAAATCTACTGGCGGCGGTCAATGTGGAATATGCCGGAGCACCCGTGAAGTGTTGACCACTTGGAGTATATAAGCACAGATGAGCCGACCGACACCAGATTTCAATTCAAAGCGACAACACCGAGTGATCGGCGCGAAGTTAACCAAAGCGATATATACAAGTGCGAATAATAATTCACGTGTGTTTAGTAGTACGCAGTAAAAAACGTCTTTGAACGTTCGTCTATCAATACCTATAAAAGTACCCGGCGCAAGTTCGTAACAATACTTACATTTGTGCCTGAGGTTTGGTTTCAGACTTTTTCCTCTTCTTGTTGACGCCGGCGGTCAAAGCGCTCATCTTGGCCCAGACCGGGTCCTGCAGCTCACAGGGACCGAGTCTGAAACAGAAAATTCAATTATTAACCTTTTTCTTCTTTCGCAGACCAACAAAAACCCCAGCCAATTGAAATTAAACCATTTCAAACTGAATCGATTCCAGGTAAATTGAATTTACCTGCAAATGCAAAGCAATTGCACGGGATTAGTTTTCTTTCAGCGTTAATGGTAGCCAACTGCTGCTACTTCTTACACCGGCTTAGTTAACTGTAAACCTATTTTACTTTCCGCCCTACTGAACTAATTTTTATTTGATACTAGTATTTTCCATGGTACTCCACAAGTGCGAGTCATACCTTGACGTAGCTGGCTGGCACACAACGCAACAAGAGAATCGAGAGAAAAGACCGTGTGAAAATCACTCGTGCCTTGTAGATTATCTCAAAAGCTTGCGGGTTATTATCTATTATGTTATTATTGTTATTGTAGTGATTATCCTTGGACATAACCATTAGAATTATTGTGAATATTACGGGACCTATAGTGTATCTGTGCCGGGGGAAAATATCGTTATTACAGTTATTTCTCGCACTCTTTCGCGGAAAGCACGGTTTACGTGTGTATATATTATAGATTGAGTTATTTCGTTTGAAATAATACTAATGGATCACATCGTTATCATTCCGCTGACTGGTTGGTTGATTTTTCCGCCTAAGTCGCTTGATCAAGTCAGCGAGGGCGAAGTTTCCGTTGCGCTGCAGTCAGCTGCAAGCATTTTTTACTTCATTCCATGAACTTCCAAGCTTTTCTGATACGATCTCTGACATCTCCCGAAAAATAGGGAGTCGAAGTGTTCGCATAAGACAATAAACACGCCGGTGTGGTGCGAACATTGAGCATTTCACTCTACTTTGCTTCAGGATTTAATCGGAATTATTCGAGGGGGTTGATCAAAGGAGAAATTTGAACGTGATCGTTTCCAGAATGATGGGAGGTCCAAGTGTTCACATGCCCTTGATGACAGGATAGCCCATGATATGAGTTGTTTTAATAAACGGCCCAACTTTGCGTTGGTTGTAAATTGGACTTGAAACTGAGCCCTTATTTATTAGAATTCTGGATAAGTAATGGTTTCAATATTTTTTGAATCTATTGGACTCTACGAGAAATGCCTTGAATCTGTCAAAAATCCAGAGAGGTTTCTTTTCTGTTTCAACATTTTGATTAGAGAAGTTTTACATGAGAACATCCAAGTCGTAGGAAAATGTATTCTTTTGTGTAAAATCTTCTTTATAAAATCAAGAAGTGCTTGTGGCAGTAACGGAATCGTATGGAAGGTACCGCCACCGCCGCAGAGCTGAGCGGCGCCGCCTGCCGCCGTCTGCCGCGTCCCGACGCTGGCGCTCCGAAAAATGGCAATCAATACTCGCGAGAGTGAAGGCGTCTCGACGTCGGCACGCAACAGGCATGCGACGCTTGCGCATCGCGACGCCCGCGCCTCCCCCTCCCCCTAGACGCCGCCTCTCTGCCTCCCGCTTTCTCTTGGTCTCTCCCTCGAGCGCGCACACATACACACACACCCCCCTTGACTGACGCCCTCAAAAGTATTGGGGCAGGTCGCGATCGGCACAGCTGGGGCTTTCTCCCGTGTGTCGGTTTTCCCAGGTAGGCCCCCGGTTGGTTGGTTGGTTGGTTGGTTGATAGTAGTAGTAATGCTAGACATAAGTACTCTCCCCAGTCTCTTTCTCTATACACATCCGGATGTGTCTACGCCACTGGACTTTTAGTTTCGTTGCGCATTATCATCGAAGCAGGTAGGAAGGGCCTTGGCAGTACAGGCAAAAAATACTACGCAGCTGCCGGATCTGAAAAGCGACAGTTGCAGTGAGAGTTTTGCATTCACGGTCTCCATTTCTGGATTCGTTCCGTTTTCACAGTAATTGCAGTTTTTTGCGAGTATTC
The DNA here is from genome assembly GCA_949128115.1 of Anaspis maculata. Lineage (NCBI taxonomy): Eukaryota > Metazoa > Arthropoda > Insecta > Coleoptera > Scraptiidae > Anaspis > Anaspis maculata. The sequence continues at coordinate 77,303,315 of OX421964.1, read as the reverse complement.
AATTCAATTCAATTCAATTCAATTCAATTTATTGTTCTTTAAGAAAATACATTCTTATAACAAGGGAGTTGAAAAGGAACACAACGTAAGTAATATTTCAAGATAAAAGTACAGTACAGGAACCGTTCGTTGAACTGTCATAAACTGACAGGTAATCGATCAAGTGAGACGTCAAGTGGCCTACGGCAATGAAGAACGTAAGGCGTAGATTGACTCTAAGGCGGCGTAGATTTTTTTAACAAGCTCTAAAAATTGGAAAAAATTGCTGAAATGGAAATTGAAAATGGTATCTAGTGGAACGGCTAGAGAAATGGGAGTGGGCACCTGAAAACTGATGAATTTTGGTACCGTTTCCGTTCGAAAGTTGATGAATTCGATAACTCTTCCAGTGCGACTCTAGTCCACTGAATGTCTCACGACAAATCAAGCCACACTAGAACTTTTGAATGTCGTTATTGGTTTATTCTACCCAAGTCTTGGAATTTCGTAAGTTTAGAGTCGCTTTGTTTGACAGGCGAAGCATTTTGCCAACTTTGTCTGTGTGGAAGTTGATGGATTACGTAAATTGCTTAGTATACAAAGCCAGTGAAACGGTGTCTTTTGGGAACTTAGGTCCAAGCCTTTTATTCCTCCCTGAACTGCAAGAAGTTTGGTAGAGTTCGGAGACTTTTTGCTTGACAGTAGTTGTTGATGAATTGGTAACTTTCTTCGCCTGAAGTCTGACGAATTTCGTGAATTTTTCCAGTTTTCGCTTGAAAGTTGATGAATTTCTTGCTTCAAGTTAGGCAAAGCAAGTAACTAGTCTTCTTGAATTTCAAAACGCTTCATAATCTTTCGAAAGTTGAAGAAAGTGGTTAATTATTAATTCGCTTCAAAACGATAAATTGATAAATTGAGTGAAATTCTCACTGCAAAGCTTACGAAAAATGTAGTGCTTCTTTTGAAATAATGTAAATTAACTGCAGTAAAAGCTGATCAAACACAGATTGTGGCACTTTCGCGATGTTTCGCATGAATTCAGTGGCATTTGGCCCCAAAGTTGATGAATTTAGCGAATTTTTTAGGCTAACTGATTGAGTAAGATAATTCCAAGTTTCGAAATTTGCGCCTTTTATTCATCCCTGAACACTTTCAAAAGTTTAGCTAGCTACTTAAAGATTTTTTGCTTGATTTTAATATTTTTTTTGAGATGAATTTAATTTTTTTTTCACTTGAGATCTGATTGAAGAGAAGAGCTATTATTGGAAAGCTAAGTGATTTTAGTAACTTTTAGCTGGAAAGTTGGCGATTTTGGCGAACTTTTTCGTATCAGAGTTGATGAATTGAGTGAATTCTTTGCTTTATACCTTATTGAATGAAGCAAAGAACGATATTTTCTTGGATATCCGCGAAGCCTGACTAGTTATTGCTTGAAGCAAAAGTTCCAAGTCTTGATAAATTTGTAGTTTTTTCATCCTGATGGTATTTTTCTTTTGCTCATTATGAAGACGACTTTAAAGTAAGTATGTGATAATTATTCATTTGTCTTTGATTTCGAAAGGTAACGGTAATTTCAGTGACATTTTTCTGGACGATTGAGGAATTAATTGATAGCTTGTCTCTTTGTCCGTTGATGAATTTGAGAATTTCAGAATTCATAAGGTGTGCTCTAACGAAACGTATGACGTGACGAAAGGCAACGTAGAAAAAGGGACCAAGTGAACCAGGCAAGTCAAAATTGGGGATATTTCCTTCTGCCAAGAAGTTTTATGTGTTTAGTGACTTTTGATTGGCGGTTGATTGATTGATAGCTAGTCAGCTTGCATGTCAATGAATTCTGAGAAAATTTAGTCACTCGTGAGCTTAAATCTAGCATGTCTTGTGCTTGAAACTTGATGAATTGATTGCATTTTCGCTTAAATGTTGATGAATCAATAGCTTTTCCGCTTAAAAGTTGATGAATTGGTGGGCTTCTCCGCTTGAAGGTTGACAAAACTGATAGCTTTTTCGCTTGGAAGTTTACAAATTGATAGCTTTTCCGGTTTTAAGTTGATGGATTGACAGCTTTTTCGCTTGAAAGTTGATGAATGATAGTTTGTTTACTTGGAAGTTAACGAACTGATAGCTTTTTCGCGTGGAAGTTAATGAATTGATAGCATTTTCGCTTGAAAGTTGACGAATTGATAGCTTTGGCGCTTGAAAGTTGATAGATTGATAGCTTTTCCACTTAAATTGGTAGCTTCGCCGAATGTAAGCTGATGAATTGGCAGGCTTTTCCGCTTGAAAGTTGACAAAATTGATAGCTTTTTCGCTTGGAAGTTTCAAATTGATAGCTTTTCCAGTTGAAAGTTGACGAATTGACAGCTTTGTCGTTTGAAAGTTGATGATTGATAGCTTTTTCGCGTGTAAGTTATTGGATTGATATGTTCTTTGCTTTAATTGGTGGCTTTTCGCTTAAAAGATGATTGGTAGCTTTTTCGCTTGAACTGGTAGCTTTTCCGCTTTCAAGTTGATGATTTGATGGCTTTTCGCTTAAAAGATGAATTGGTAGCTTTTTCGCTTGAACTGGTAGCTTTTCAGCTTTCAAGTTGATGATTTGATGGCTTTTTTGCTAGAAATATGAGCAATGGATAGCCTTTTCGCTTGGAAGTTGATGAATAATTAGCTTTTTTGCTTGCAAGATGACGGATTGATAGCTTTTTTACTTCTCTTCTGTTTCAATTGCAAGCTTTTTCGCTTGAAGGTTGATGAATTAATAGCTTTTTCGCTTGAATTGGTCACTTTTTAAAAATCGATGAGCTCATAGTTTTTTGTCTTGAAAGTTGATGAATGAATAGCTTTCTCGCTTGTACGTTGATAGATTAACAGTTTTTTCGCTTGAGAGTTTGGCGAATTGTGACTTTACCGATTAAAAGTTGGCGAATTGATGACTCAAGCTTGGAAGTTGATGGATTAATAGCGCTTTTTCGCTTGAATTGATAACATCTCCGCTTGAAAGTTGATCAATTATTGCCTTTATTTGCTTTGAAGTTGACGAATTGATAGCTTTTTTGCCTGCGAAATAATAAATTAATAGCGGTCAATCTTCTGCTAAGATTGGTAGTTTTTTTCGCTTGGAAGTTGATGGATTGATAGCTTTTTCGCTTGAAAATTGATGGCTTTTTTCAACTGAAAGATGACGAATTGATAGCCTTTTCGCTTGGAAGTTGATAAATTGTAGCTTTTTCGCTTGAAAATTTATGAATTGATAACTTTTTTCAATTGAAAGATGACGAATTGATAGCTTTTTCGCTTGGAAGTCGATAAATTGTAAGATTTTCCGCTTGCAAGATGATGATATGGTAGCTGCTCCGCCTAGCCTTTTCGCTTGGAAGTTGATCCATTGTTAGATTTTCCGCTTGCAAGCTGATGAATTAGTAGCTTTTACGCTTAAACTTTTCTCTTGAATTGGTTAAATTCATGACAATTGATGAATTGATAGCTTCTTCGCATGACAGTGGGTATTTCGATAGCTTTCCCGCTGGAAAGTTGATAGATTTACAGCTTTTATGTTTGAAAGTTGACGAATTGATGGCTTTTCCAAAATTGGCTGAGGCTCTTCTGCCTCAATTGCAAGCTTTTCCGCTTGAGAGTTGATGGATTTAATGGCATTTTCACTTGGAAAATCCAAGTGAAAATTTTCCAATCCGAAGAATCGGTAGCTTTTCCACTTGGAAGTTGATTATTTGATAGCTTTTTCGCTTGAAAGTTGATGAATTAAATAGCTTTTTTGCTTGAATTGGTAGCTTTCCCGCTTGAAAATTGATGGGTCAATAGCCTTTTCGCTTAAATTGGTCACTTTTTTGGAAATTGATGAACTGATAGCTTTTTCGCACGAAAATTGATGAATTGTTAGCTTTTCGTCTTCAAAGTTGATGGATGAATATATGTTCGCTTGAATTGACTTTTTGAAAATTGATGAATTGATAGCTTTCCCGCTTGAAAGTTGATAGATAACAATGAGAGTTGGCGAATTGTCACTTTTCCGATTGAAAGTCGACGAATTGATGACTTCCGTTGACATTTGAATAATTTGACGGATGAATAGCTTCCCGCTTGAATTCCTAGCTTTTTAGCTTGAATGTTGAGGAATTGATAACATCTCCGTTTGAAAGTTTATAAATTATAGGCATTTTCGCTTGAAAGTGACGAAATAATACTCTTCCGCTTGAAAGTTGATGGGTTAATAAGTTTGTACTTGAATTGGTAGCTTTTCCGCTCAAAAGTTGAAGAATTGATATTTTTTTCCGCTCCAAAGTTGATAGGTTAATAGCGTTTTCTTCTGAATTGGTAGTTTTTTCGCTAAGAAGTTGGCAAACTGGTAGATTTTCCGCTTGAACTTTTCAGCTTGTAAGTTGACGGATTGATAGTTTTTTTCGCTTGAGAGTTGACGAATTGGTATTTTTTCGCTTAAAAGTTGATTGATCAATAGTTTTTTCGCTTGAATTGGTAGCTTTTCCGTTTGGAAGTTAACATATGAATACTTTTTTGTTTTGTTTAAAATTTGATGAATTCATATTTTTTCTGATTGAGAGTTTATGAGTTGATTGCTCTTTTGCTAAAAATGGTAGATATTCCACTTGAAAGATGATGAATTGATGATTGATGATAGCTTTTCCGCTTGGAAGTTGACAAATTGCTAGCTTTCTCGCATGGAAGTCGATGAATTGATAACTTTTCGCTTGAAAGTTGATGAATTTGGAAAACAGCTTTTCGTCCTCAGGGTTGATTGTTGAAACGAATCTTGAAGCAAATTCCGCCACATTACCGATGAAAATCAATAAGAATGTTTGAATGTCAAAACAAAAATAATTGTTCCTTTCTCCCAGAATGTTCAAAGTACAATTTACCTAGTGACTTTGAAAGTGAACAAATAATCTGGTAAGTCTCTGGCATTTATTACTCTGATGCATTTTTCATTTACAATATACTAGTACTTTTTGAAGAATGTAACGAGTTTTAATTTTTCTTAAATTTTACTTTGTCCTACTTTGTCCGTTGGAGTGCCTGTTGGAGTTTGAAGAAATTGGTTGACTTTTTAGCTTGTTTACTCACTACAAAAGCTCCTTTCAATTGCATAAAGCTTGGCAGTTACACTATTTCGTGACTTCACTCGACAGTTGATGAATTCATCATTAGTTCAGCTCATCACTAGTGTTCCAGTTTTGCACGGCATGCACGTCGGTAGAAAGTGAACCGCCCTTTTTCATGAATAAAATAAAAACGAGCCGTTGCTCAAGTTTCAGAAAAGCCAATTTATGAGTTTGTTTTTATCAGCATAAGCCAATTAATTACAGAAGCGAGTTTTTATGGCTCGGTAAATATTTGAAAAAGGCGCTTTTCGTATTATTAAATCCCGGGATTTGAACGGTTAGGAGGTTGTGTACAGCTCTTGATGGAGTTTGGAGTTTTAAAGCTCTGCAAAACATGACATGGGAATTTATGGTACAGTGTCATGATGAAAACCAATTTATGCTCAAACAAGATCTCGTAATGCCAACATAAAAATTTGACGAATGTTACGTATTTTCGCACTTACTACTGTGTGTGTGGTGTGTATCGCCAATAGCGACTTTGTAATGGCACCTAGTTATTTGCTCGTTGCAATAAGTGCATCCAAAGACTCCACACATTCGAAGTCAAGTCTATATTTATAATAACAACAATAATTAGCAACTTATTATTATAGCGCTCGGTATGGGCAATTATTGCTGCCAACATGCCGGCTAATTGCTCAAGTAAACATCGAGCGTATTCGCTTTTAATTACAATGTACAGGCACTGGGATAGAAGCTGGCGATGGCGGTTTTGTGAAAGTTTCAGAGAAGAAAAGTCGAGAAACTCTGCGTTTGAAAAAAAAACTGCTTGAAGAACCACGTCAGCGTTTAGCTAAAAACGAACCGCGTACTTGACGGCGGTGCTACACCAATAAAAAAAAAAAAAAGACCGGTACTTGTTTAGTTATTTATTTAAAGTATCGATTGTCCTCAAATTTTATGGGAGACAAACCCGAGGTGAAGCTAAAGTCAAGTGCTTCCAGGTAATTAAGGAAGGAGTTATAGACATTCTTTGTATTATGCGCGAGTGCTTTATAATAATAATGTTCTTCTGTAAGAAGCTGCGCCGAGCTGCACTTTGTATGTCCATATAGCAAAAGCTGTTTGGGAAATTTTGCATGTTTGTTTGGTTTACGATGCGCGCACGTTTCGCAGCCGTGGCACGTTTCTTTTTAATGTTTTATAGAGTGCAACTTTGAGATGATGTTGTTTGAGAAAATAAATTTACTTTTGCACTTACGTGCCGAGAATAACGCGCGCAAGGGTGGCTGTGCAAGCTTTCGCGGACCATGTACGTTCGTTATTCCCGTTTATCCGAGGCGTTTCCTCGGCAACGAAAACAAAAGTCAAATTTGCCAAGCCAGCTTCCGAATTTGACACAGTGCGTGCACGCGCCGCATACTCGATGCTGGGCCGTGAGAAGAGGAAAACCAGAGCCTGCTGCGCTGTTATTTTCGCGAATCCCTTATCTGTTTATTTTGCATTCGAGATACGGTGCCGTCAGGTATAAACAACGAAGATGACGCGCGCAAAAAAAATAATAAAGGTCAATGTCCTGGACGGGCAGAGCAACTGAAAAAATAAAAGGATTACGCGAAATACCACTGATAAAAAAGGGGATACGTATACACGGCGAGGAAACATGATTTACTCTCATCATCTCTCTCTCCAATGTAGACTTTTTTCCTCCACCACGTAAACATTGACTTCCATATCGCACGATCAAATATTTACCGCACACATTCATAAATTCTGTTTTGTCACACGCAATTCAGCTTCGATATTTTGTAGTTCTCTTTTTCATTTTTTTTTTTTCAGCTTGAAAAATGCACGACAGCGCCAACAAGAACTGAGGTTATCGTGGGGATTAGTGACACTTGACTTGTTGGGAGTAAAAATAAGTCGAGTCTGCAGTTGGGTTTATCTACCGCGACTAAAATGTTTTTCAAAAATATGCTCTAATATCGAAAGTGTGTGGTAACTCGTAATGGCTTTATTATCGCACCGAATGTTCGAGTGAGATTACTATATGCAGATTTCCTCCGAGCCCGCGCTTCTGAGCACTGAAATTGAAGGGGTTAAGGTCATTTGAATTTCAGAACGTTAATGTTCGATTTAGTCCAAATCGCGTGAAATCTCGAAGGAAAATTCAATAATACATATAATAATACTTTTTGACGCTGTTGATAATACGAATTACTCATCTATCTGAATGTGATCATATATTTGATCATCTATGGCAATAAATATGGATATGAATATACAGGGTGTTCCGGAATTAGTGTTACAAAACTCACAGGGCGATAAAAAATTGAAAAATAAGAGGACTTTTGTTGATAAACATACCCCCCAAAACGTATAATAACGGAGATACAGGCCTTCTAAGTTGTTTTCCAAAAACAGTTTTTTTCGCATTTTTTTTGAACCGTTGCGTTCAGCCGATTTTATTCAAATTCGAACTAAGGTTCATTAACACAGGTCTTTATTGAACAGTAATAACGAATTCCATCAGACATTTTTAGGGGCAAAGATAATAGGGGGTACCCTCCCCCTTTCTCCCTGAATATTTTTGGAAACGGTTTTTGGATTCTTGGAATGGAATTTTTGGATTCTGCGTTCAATTTTAAGAAGAAAATTATTCTTGCAAAATTTTGATTAGGGGCTTCATTTTCAAGATATTTGGGGTTTAAAACATTAGAAATCATCACGACATCGCAAATTTCCAGAGCCCAAATTGTTTTTTTTTTCTGAATTTCTGAAAAACTCCATGTTTATCAGCGAAAATGATGGTGTATCAACTCAAAACACCCAGAAAACTCATTCCAGTTGACGAATCATGGGTTTTCTTGAATTTTAATTTTTAGGCCCAGGAAAGTGGCGATTTCGAGATGTTTTGCAATGTTTCAATCTCAAAATATCTCGAAAACTAAGCCTTTAATCAAAATTTTGCAAGAGTAACTTTTTTCTTTAAATTGAACGTAAAATTCAAAAATTGAACCAATTTCCAAAAATATTTGTGAGGTCAAAAATAGGGGGAAAAGGGGGAGGACACCCCCTATTATCTTTGCCCTTGAAAATGTTTGATGAAATGCGTTATTATTGTTCAATAGAGACCTGTTTCAGTAAACTCAGGTTCAAATTTGACTAAAATCGGTTGAACGGTTCAAAAGTTATGCAAAAATACTGTTTTCAAAAAACAACTTTGAAGGCCTGTCTCCGTTATTATACGTTTGGGAGGGTATGTTTATTAACAAAGTCCCCTTATTTTTCAATTTCCTATCTCCCTGTGTGTTTTGTAACGCTAATTTCGGGACACCTGTATACTCGACTGATTTTTTTCTTGTTCTCTATACTCTGGTTCTTGTTTTTTCCCCTTCACGTAATCGGCTGGTTTTTCTTTTTCTTATTCTCTGTACTCTGGTTCTGATCTTGTTAGTCCACGGAGGTTGATAGACCCATATCTCGAGAAGGTTTTTCAATTTTCTGATCATTTTTCCAACTTCAGGATATGGAAAAGATTTTTTGTTTGATTTTTGGCCATTACTTTTTCCTTGTTGACTGAATTTGGAAGTTTCGAGGGTCTGTTTGCAGATAGAACTTCAGAGAGCAAAAGCAGGGCTTCAAACTATTTCAAGAAAAAAAGTTCACATGAACATGGGTCGGAAAATGAGCTAAATGAGCCCCTGAGCTATAGCCCCTCAAAGTTGAGACCTTGAAGAAGGTTTTTATTCATTATCTCCAAAACTGTTCAACGTGAGATAACAAAATCTACCAAATTCACTAATATTTTCATGCTTAATAAGATAGGCTTTGAATCATTTTGAAATTTTCACCAGGGGGTGTTACATCGGGGGAAGGAGGAAGGATTAGGGGTAAACATTACCCTAACTTTTTTGTATTTTTTTTTTCGATGTGAAATCGTGAAATTTTGAAGCTTTCAACGAAAAAAGATACTCTTGTTCAACTTCAATAAGATGCAGCGTTTTCGAGATATTTGAGTTAGAGAGTTTTGAAGCCACCCCAAAATTGCTGAATCCGAACTAATTAAGAAAATTATCTCCACAACTGTTCCAAGGCAAAATGATTGAATTCAGCACATCTACTAAGCATTTCATGGTCAATGAGGTAGTTGAACGATAGTTTCAAAATTTTGACCAGGGGAGGGTCGGGGAGGGTCAAACCTGGGGGGGTGAGCCTGAAAATAACACCCAATTTTCGACGACATGTGACTTTTTTTTAATTCCGATTGATAATCGTGAAATTTGGATGTTTTCTACGAAAAAAAGTATTTTTGTTCAATCTCGACAGAACGCACCATTATCCAGTAAAATCGATTTCAACATTTCAATGAACGTCGTAAAATGCCAATTTTCCAGTTTTATTCTCGGTTTTATTTTAGTGAAAATTTTGTTTGCCTGAGAAAGATTGACTCAAATCATCATTCTGATCAAGAAGTTTGTTGCTTACCTTGAACTGGGAATCAATTTGTCTTCAATGACATGGGGGCGAAAAATGACATTTTGCAATGCTTTTATTTCAGAGCAATGCATTGAAATGTTGAATGCATTTTTCTCGAAAACGGTGCATCTCATCGAGGTTGAACAAGAGTTTCTTTTTTCCGTAGAAAGCTGCAAAATTTTACAATTCCACATCAAAATAAGAAAATTGAAAAAATACGAAAAGTCGGGGGTAATTTTTACTCCTAACCCTCCCAGATGTAACCCCCCCCCTAGTAAAAATCAGGGTTCCAACTTTAAGGGATTATGATAAGCATTTCCGAACCCATGTTCATGTGAACTTTTTTCTCTTGAAATAGTCTCAGGAATCACACCCTAAAATTTTTCGCGATATTTATGTTACACCCGTATACAGGCTGTCCCGTTTTTCAACGCTCACTATTGGTATCTCGGTAACGGTAAGAGATACAGAGTCGGTTAAATTACAAAAAAGTTGCGCAATTTTATGACTATTTCAAAAATGTCAAAATATCAAAGATATCTTTGTTAATTTTTGAAATATCCCAAAAAAACTGAAAAATGCCGAATTCCCAAAATTCAAATAACTTTTCTATTATGACAGCTATCGATTTGAAAATTGGTATCCTGACATTTTTGAAGGTCCTTGATCGACTGACGTCAATAATTTTTTTCTACACTCACTAGTTTTTGAGATATGACAGTTAACTTAATTTTTTCTTATGGACACCATATCATTTATCCACCCCATAAAACTCATCTTTTCTTTCCCTTTACAAAGATATAAAATACTCGTAGAATTTTTGTCAAAATAACCTGTAAAAATTGAAAAAACCATTTCTGAGGCGAATGAATCTAGTTACCGGTTTGGTTGCCATGCTCTCGTGGCATAATAACAATGGCATTCGGTTGCCATGGTCTGTTGATTTTGGAAAAAGTTGAGTTACAATCCGTTTTTATGTATTTGACAATGATAATTGATAATGATAAAACAAATACAAAACCAAGTATAACACAAAATAACATCGCAATAGCAATAAACATTTATAATTTACAATTACTCGAAATGGGGTCCATTTTGCGGGGAGCGCTCAAAGATCGAATTTGTGGTTCATGACAGAACACCCCACAAAGCAACCAAGAGCTGGAAGCAAGGAGTTGATGATGCGTTTCAGTCAATTAACCCACACGATATCAGCGCAGCCGTTGAAAATATGGCTGAAAGGCACACAACTCTTCATAGAGCAAAATGGACTCCAATTCGGACAATTGTAAATTTTGAATGTTTATTGCTATTGCTATGTCATTTTGTGTTATACTTAGTTCTGTATTTGTTTTATTGTTATTCATTATCATTATCAAATACACAAAAACGGAATGTAACTGGACTTTTTCCAAAATCAACAGACCATAGCAACCAAATGCCATTGTTTATATGCCACAAGAGCATGGCAACCGAAGCGGTAACTCGATTTTTTCGCCTCAGAAACAGTTTTTCCAATTTTTACAGGCTATTTTGACAAAAATGCTACAAGTGTTTTATATCTTTGTAAAGAGGAAAAAAAGATGAGTTTTATGGGGTGGATAAATGATATAGTGTCCATAAGAAAAAATTAAGTTGACTGTCATATCTCAAAAAGTAGTGAGCGCAGGAAAAAATTATTAACGTCAGTCGATCAAGGACCTTGAAAAATGTCAAGATACCAATTTTCAAATTGATAGCTGTCATAATAAAGAAATGATTTGAAATTTTCGATTTCGGCATTTTTCAGTTTTTTTGGGATATTTCAGAAATGACAGAAGATATCTTGGATATCTTGAGATATTTGAGATAGTCATAAAATTGCGCAACTTTTTTGTAATTTAACCGACTCTGTATTACTTACCGTTTCCGAGATACCAATAGTGAGCGTTGAAAAACGGGACACCCTGTATACAGGGTGACAGGGTGTCCCAATACAGGCTGTCCCAGCTAAAACAATCCAGCGCGATTTTCTCAGGGAATATCAAGGCAACAAAAATTGTATTGCAATTGAGGGAAAGCCTGACCTTTTAGCTTTCTTTTGAGGAGGCGCCGATGCTTGTAGGTGCTCTAGTTTCCAAGAAAATTCATAATCGACTAAATAAAATACTTCAGATGAAGAAAACTCCTCTTTCTCTAGGCTTTCCATTGATGTGTCGCCGATGTCTGTACCTGGCCCAGTAAGCCAGATATTCTGCCTCACAGTTCAGCAAAACACAATAATCAGAATCATGACGTCACCGATCACACACTTGTTGACCAACACTAGTCGTTACAAAGGCTTTTTCACTTACCATACCTGGATTCACCATAGCAATGGATACTGGCTGATGTTAAAATCAACAAGTGTGTGGTCGGTGACGTCATGATTCTGATTATTGTGTTTTGCTGGACTGTGAAGCAGAATACCTGGCTTACTGGGCCAGGTACAGACATCGGCGACACATCAATGGAACGCCTAGAGAAAGAGGATTTTTTTTCATCTGAAGTATTTTGTTTAGTCGATCATGAATTTTCGAATTCTTGTGACTCGCCCGATTAAAATTGCATTTTCTTGGAAACTAGAGCACCTACAAGCATCGGCGCCCCCTCAAAAGGAAGCTAAAAAGGTCAGGCTTCCCCCAATAGCAAAACAATTTTTGTTGCCTTGATATTTCCTGAGAAAATTGTGCTTAATTGTTATAGCTGGGACACCCTGTATACATGAATAATTCAAACCTTTTATAAATCAAATAATGGCCTATAAAAAAGATCCTATTGTGAGAATAGCAAAAAATTGAACTTCCTGAAAGTTTCAACAATAAATATCACTAGTTTCGCGTAGGTATCTTCTGTTGTCGCAAATTTAACAAATTAATATGTTTTCAAGTGAAAAAATTACCAAAATTTCTTCATAACCCTGGTTCTGATCTTTTTCGCTTTATGTACTTGGATTTTTCATTTTCTTGTTCTCTATACTCTGGTTCTTATGTTCTTCCCTTCATGTAATCGAGTGATCGACTGATTTTTCTTGTTCTTGTTCTCTATACTCTGGTTCTGATCTTGCTAATCCACTGAGGTTGACGTACTCATATCTTGAAAAGGTTTTGCAATTTTTTGATCGTTTTTTCAACATCAGGATATGAAAGAGAATTTTTTTTTTGGCCATCACTTTCTTTTTTATTGACAGAATTTGAAAGTTTCAAAGGTATGTTTAAAGATAAAACTTCAGGGAGCAAGAACAGGGTTAAAAACTTGATGCAAGAGAAAATTTGAAAAATATACGGCTGCACTGGAAAAGATTTTGCAGTCTCTTGCTTTCAAAAACTTTCATTCAGATCATGAAGCACAGAATCAATTTGACCCCGCTTTTTTTACTCAAAATTCACAACTCAACAGCTTATCCGACGGGCTGTACGGAAACCAAACTGAATTTCCACTGAACCTGGAGCTTTCTCAAACATCTTGATAATATAAAAGAGATTAGTGTGTAAAATAACTCGAAAACTGATTGCGTTTTGCTTTCAAATTGATTGGATTTGTAAAATAGCTCGGTCCTAGTTCTATTAGCAGTTCAAATATATTTTTCTCAAGTAAATACACGGCGGGTCGCCAAGTTCCTGCAGCTTGACAAAATATTAGCAAGATAAATTGTGACGATATTTGGTCGTTCTTTTGCCAGTTTTGACATCGGAAAAATCGAAAATAGACCAAAAAAAATTGAAATTTTGCCTGTTGCCGTGTTCTAAATGCACATTGTAATGAACAGGAGCGAACGCAGTAAACAGTTTCGCGGCCGTATACACGTCACAATGCGACGTCCTCGCCATGTCTCTCCGGCGAGAATCGATGATGATGTGATAAAACCCTCATTATTACCGAGTGCGATTTCGAATTCCAAGGCTTCCGTGCATGCACACGAAAGCTTTGCATGAAAAGTTATATTGTTCTTCTAAACTTGCATCAATTTGAAATGATTATATCAAGAGAACTGGAGACGTCAACGGGCACGTAAGCGACGAACCTCGGCGCTAGGGCGGAAAAGTATTCTTTTCACTCGAGCAACATCAAATTGAGAAATGATACGTTATCCAGCGTTCCCAGCTAATTCAGCGCATCGTCTAAAAATTCACCTACTAGAACGAGTCACCGTGTTTGTATTATGGTTAGTGTGTAAGTGTGTGCGTCTGTGTGCAAGTTGTTTCCTTTCTAACCTAACGGAATATCTTGTATGCCACAGAGAACCGAGCAACAGTTTTAATTTTATTCCGAGCCAGCGAATTATGTCGAGTTGTGGTTTGGTTTCGTTTACGACACTGACACCATCATCATCAGCGCATACACATACCACTTGTACTTCTTCTTCTAGTAGCAAGATAGCATTATACCGCCAGTGATAATGCATAAATAAATGAATATAATGGGAATGGGATTTAGATCTTTCCGCGAGATATTTTTGCACGGAAGCGCACGCATAGTATAGTAATTATAATTATTTAGGTGTTGCTTGATGCTTGAATTTCGCTAGCTCGCATAGATCTAGGTTGTAAATGTGATAAATAGTGGCAGTGAAACACCTATTCAACTTGTAAGATTTTGAATTCGAATCACAGCCGTACGATCATGATTTGGGGAGATTAATGATTTGGGAAGATACGTTGCTTCTTAGGTGGGGTTGAAAACAGGCCGGTAGCCCCTTAGCGGTAGATTTTGAAAGCACGCAAAAGCGCCAAAAAAAAACATTTGCACCACGAAATTATTTTGACAGAATCAAACGTCAAGGCGGCGAAAAGTGGAGTGAAGCATTTTTCCGAAGCTCGAATCGGCTGAAGCCGTCCAATTTTTTTTTGCAAACGTAGCATCGACCTTTTGCCCCGCTCCAGCCAAAAAGCCACGCAAAGCCCCAGTTCATTAGTTGAAATTTTAAGCGTCTCATGTTTACGTCTTCTCAGTATCTGGGGGCGTATAACCGGCGTCCTCCCCTGGTCATTCTTGGCCTCAGTATGAAAACATCCTCGATACTGTGGGAGCAATTAGCTTCCTCAGATCTCATTCCAAAAGTGTGCAATTTGAATTCGAAAACTGACACTTTTCAAAAGTGTTTCCATTTTTCATCCGCCACTGTACCCAACTGAAAGTCACTGAAATGTTCGTTTCAATTTTGTGGAGTGTTGCACTTCAATTTTGTAGAGTGCGCGTAAAGTTGCATCATCATAAAATTACACTAAAGCTAAATGAGAGCTTATACATGCGCTAAGAGGATGTATAATTAGTTTTTTTTAACTATGCGGGCTCTGGGTGGGCCCAAAGTCATTACGTTTAATGATTATGATTATTTTTACCTGTACCGTTTCTATTGATTGATGTACTCATTGCTGATGCCGCACATTGCTTGATGAATTCAACTTTTTCGCTAGAAAATACTTGAATAAATTGGTTAATTTTCCTATTTCGCTTGTGAGTATTCGATTAGATTTCTCATCATTGTCGCTTGAAAAAAGCATTCAAATGAATTTGCTAGCTTTTTCGTAATAAAGTTAGAAAGTATCAAAATGAATTTCCTTACTTTTTCGCTTGGAAGTATTTTTAAATGAGTTTGACAACTGTTTCGCTTGACAATTGATACATTAGAAACTTTTTGAGCTGGGTTAGACAAAACTGAAAAGTTGTTTCCTTTCCTGAAAATTTCATGAACTTGAGGTTACTTTCAAATTGACAAATGATGAATTGGGGCTTTTTTCATTGGTAATATTTGATTTTGCCACTGACGGATTTGGCTTTGACGAGGATTATATAAAGAACTATTTTATTTCATCTTATCTCCTGCTTTTCGCCTTGTAACTGCATCATCATTCCATCTCGTCTAACAATGTTTTAGAAATCCTTGCTCCACTCCAGATATCCAATAATTAGATTTTTCACATTTATATTTGATGGAATTGATTTATTCTCGAAATGTGATCAACTTTTTCTGCTCAAAAAAAAACCAAGCCCCCCCAGTGAAAACTCAGAATGCCTCCCGCCCTCAACGCTTTCATCTGGATCATAGAGCACGAGAACTTGACCCCGTTTTCCTACTCAAAATGCATAATTCCAGAACAAAAAGCCAAGAAGGTAACAACCAGAGTACAGAGAACAAGAATAAGAAAAATCAGTCGAGTACATGAAGCGAAAGAGATCAGAAATATAAAATTTAGCACACATCCACAAATCTTTATTTGATTAACAAGAAAGGGTAAGAATATTGTCGAAAATGTCACCAGGAATGGGTCCAGCCTAAGATAAAGGGGGGGGGGGGGGGCTAGGGACCTCAACTTTTTTTCAATGTACTTTTTTCTGGTTTGCTATCACTATGAAATTTTGGAGTTTTCTTTTGGAGAAAGATACTTATTTTGTTACCGTTTTGGAAACATTTCAATACAATCATGTCCCAAAACGTATACAAAGATCATAAAAGATACCTATATACTTCGAAATTATCATACTCAATGGTTCGTTTTGAAGTCAGGTAATCTCCAGCGTCTCCCAGTTTGATTTCGGAGGTGATCCAAGACGAGAAGCTAAGGTCACAACCAGAGCATAGGGAACAAGAAAAAGAAAAATGAGCCGAGTACATTAAGCGAAAAAGAGCAGAACCAGGTTAAAAGAGAAAAAGAAGAACATCTGCAGTGAGATGATGAAAATTTCCGAGTAGTCGAGTGTTCAAGTTGGTTTTCTCCCTGTACCTGTATATTGTACATGAACGATAAACGGGAGCATTAGGGGACTTCGAGGACACGGATAATATTCACTTCTCCGGTCGATTTACCGTTTTGCCGTTGTCAGAACTGGCTAAGAATGAATTGAAATGAACAGAAATTAGTTCAGGTGTGTATATTTTCGAGTCATTTATTGATCCGACTATAAATGAAAAATCCTTGTAGAAACCTTTCAAGACTCCTTATTTATTCAAGTATGGATGCATGTTCAATTTTTACAGTTCACTGCGACCCCTTGCGCCAGAGTCTTCAACCATCATGTAGCTAGTTATTTATTGCTCAAATTGCTATCAACTCAGAAATGTATAATGAAGAAACGCACCTAGATAAAAGATAAACATGAAATAATTATTACAAACACATACGGAGAAAAAAAATTGCCCGTATCCTGGAAACGATAGATAAATACAGGTGGCTTTGGCCAATGACTCCAATAAAAAAAGCACCCAGCCGATTGTCGCGATATTATGATAATAAACCATGGAAACATTGTTATATATGAGCAAAATTTATGAGTCACTTGAGTAGCTCGCGGCGTTATTTTTAGCGTAATAATGCAAAGTGCTGGAAAATCTTTGTGTTTGTGTGTGTGCGCGCTAGTGTAATGGTGATTTTCTATGTGTAATTACTTAATAGGATAGTTTTCCGCCGTATAATAATAATGGGCGTGTGCTTGCAGGCCGAGCTTTACGACTCCGAATGGCTCCAATAAACTTTTTAATTGTTTTAGTCTCTGTTAAACGAAGACTTTATAAGCTGGCGTAAGGCGGAAACATTTCGTTATGATAGCGTTGCGCGTTGTGATTGCTGTCGTGTATGCGTTGAGGTCTGGCCAAAGTTTTGATTGAACATGAAACTGTGCACAACGTACAGCGTGTTTCAGCTATGATAGCAAAAATCTAACGGTGGGTAAATCTCGTCAAAATATGACGAAAACCTATACATCATTTTGCAAAGTTCGGCCTGATGACGAAGATACAGACAGCCCTTCAAAGTTCACTTTTCTCATTAGCTCAGTAACGTTTCGACAAAATTAACCTAAATTCAACACAGAATGGTTTGTCGAAACTATCTACCGACTTGTCAAATTTTGAAAGGATCCAGTCAGTGGCGTAGGAGTTACGAGGGTCAATAATTTGGGAGCATCCGGAGAAAAGGTGACTTGGGGTGACCCTCCAAAATTTCTACGCCACTGGTTGGATTCTTTCAAAATTTGGCAGGTTGATAGATAATGCTGATAAACCAGCTTATGCTGAATTCAAGCTAATTTTGTTGGAACGTTCATAAGTTACAAATTTTTGAAATCCGAAAGAAGTGAACTTTCGAAAGCTGTATGTCATCAGGCCGAACTTTGCAAAATGATACATAGGTTTTCGTCTTATTTGGACGAGATCTACATACAGTTGAATTCTTTGCTATTTATCGCTGAAACACCCTGTATGCGCTGTATGCAGAACCTAATTGGGAAAGAAGTACAAAAAATTGTATATTCTAATTCAAATTGTTATTCGCAGCCCCTTTTAATAAATTTTGCAGCTTGGTTCAGCGCACACCTGCCTTATTATTTCCGTGCGCCATCCTTACACTTGTCTCTGAATAATTCATATTTTCGTCTATCTTAATTAGATATACCATATACCAAAAAATGTGACACATCCTTTTTTTTTTCTTCAAAGCTGCTCCGTTCCCATTTTTTATCCTCCGTATAACTCGTACGCACACACATTCACCGGTTCTTTTATTGCTGCTTTATGTAAATGTATGGATTTTTGTTTCAAGCAGCAGATTTGCATTTTCGCTCCTGCTATTGTATACAAAACTTTATTTTTCCGACACATGCTCGCATCAAAACAAGAGAATTTTTCAAAAATTGTTTCGAGCAAAATTCAACAATACTTTTTACACTTTATCCGTACACCTATCCGGCTAGAAAGAAGATATAGCAGCTCAGCATCGAAACTCGTTCTACGAGTTATGTTCCGTGCGGTGTGGCCATGAATATGCAAGTCTTTCGTTTCGTTCCGAAGGAAACGGGGTTTAATCCGCGACGTGCGTCGCCATTTGCCTTCGGCGGGCCAGAAAGAGAAAGGTGGAACTCGGTGTTCCGTCGCAGCTCGGTTCGTCTCCGTGTGTGTGTGGGTATAATATGGACGAGAGAGTTCTCTAATAGGAGCGTGTGTTTAGCACACAGAAGTACGCGCACGAAACAACCGTACATGGCGTTTAATTAACATTACAATTGGGAATTTGTAAAGGCCTGCAACAAATTGCAAATAATGCATCTGTGAGACGACGGTGCGTGGTGGGAGAGAGAGCGCCAGCGAGCGAGCGAGACAGGTTCCATTCAATTTGTCACCTGGGAATTTGTCGTTAGAAAATTGGCAATAAACTTGAGGCGGCGGTGGTGGCGACACTGCGGAGGTGTCTTTACTCAGTCCATCTCAACCAACACTCAACAACTGCAGGTTATACACATCGGTTCCAAACTTCAGTTGAAAATTAACCTTGCACTGACAAAACAAAAATTAGCAATTTGCCAATTTGTCACTTTCTCCTGAAAATTTCAAAGAGTTTAGTTATTTTATTTGCTTGACAGGTGATGTGTCAGTTCAATAGGTTGTCCCTTTGAAAACTGATAAATTTCTCACTGCAGGAATGATGAATGAATTTTTTTTTGTTTGTCTGAATTTTTGCTTCATGCATTTCAGCAAATCCAGCAATTTTAGTAACGTTTGAAATGTGATGAATTTGGCACACTTTTCATTGAATGAATGAATGGACAATTGATGAATTTATGTCTTGCTAGCAAAATCCAGTTAGATATTGGCCAAATTGTCGATTTTTCATTCATTTCCGATAAACCCTAAGTTTACTTTTCACAGTTTCTTCTTCATATCCTGAAATTGAGAAAAGGTGATCGGGAAATTCAATTTTTTTTTTGAGATATGGGTAAGTAATACAACCACCATGGACTAGCAAGATAAGAACCAAAATATAGAGAAGAAAAAAGAAAAGCAGCCAATTATATGAAGGAAAAAAGATCAGAACCAGAGTATAAAGAACAAGAAAAAGAAAAACCAGCCGAGAACGTGAAGTGAAATAGTATTTCCAAGAGCACGTTTTCAGGCCCAAAGCCTTGTTTGTCATCATGAGGCTTGGTCGAATTCTGCAAAGGAGGCTGAGGGTCTGAAAAAGCACAGCTCTCTGTGTCGACCAACGTTTTTCGTGATCGTTGCTTAAATTGAGAGAAAACTCGGATATTCTGCTAATTTTGACACTACTGTGTCCAATGTCAAGCTAGGTACCCGAAGTGCAAAACTTATATTTTTGATTATGTATTACTTTCCCACGTTATGTGTGGTATGAAACGATTACGAAAAGATTGGGACCAGGATAGAAATAAAGAACCTAAAAATTTCCAGAAGTTTGGTTATTTCACATTTGCTTGATAGATAATCTGTTGATTTGATAGTATTTTCGCTGGGAAGCTGATGAATTGAGTAAATTTCTCGCTACAAAAATTATGGATAAAAAGCGATTCTGAATGACTAAATTCGTATTGTTCCTTTCTCACTCCGTTACACTTCAGCAATTTCAGTGATTTCAGTAACGTTGAAAATGTGATGAATTCGGCAAAGTTTTCGTTGAAAGTTGATAAATTTAGTGTATTTTGTTGGCAAAATCTCATTAAACAAATTAGACATTAACAAAATTGACGATTTCTTATTTATTTCGATAATTCATAGTTCAGTTTTCATAGTTGGAGAATTGAGCAGTCTTTTGTTTGAAAGTCATTCAATTTACCTAGTGAATTTCTTGTCAATTAAGCTGTCCCAATTCGGCCAAAGTTGGCGAAATTTGGATTTCGCCAAATTTCGCCCCCATCCTGATTTTTTTTTTGAACTTTCGAGATTTTAGTGACGTTTTACTTCAATGCGAATTTGTTGTCTTTCCGATGCAAATGATTCCATTAATTTGATTTCGTGCTACAAATCTAGTAAAAAGTGATCTCTAAAAATTGAGATTGATATTTTGTTTCAGAACCAGAGTATAGAGAACAAGAAAAATAAAACGACGCCGAGAATAAAAATCGAAGAAGGCCACAACCAGAGTACAGAGAACAAGAAAACGAAAATATCAGCCGAGTACATGAAGCTCGACATGAAGCGAAAAAACACGACTAAGATATCTAGAAATTGAGAATGAAAATGTCAAAAAGTTTAGCTATTTCATATTTGCTTGACAGGTGATGCGTCAATTTGATAGTATTTTCGCTTGAAAGCTGATGAATTTTATGAAATATCTCGCAACAAAAATGATGAAAAAGAAGCGATTTGAATGTCTAAGTTGATATTGTTCTTTTTCTTACTGCATTTCAGTCAATTTAGCTGTTTTAGTGACGTTGAAAATGTGATGAATTCAATTTTTCCGTAAGTTGATGAATTTAGTGATTGTACTGCTGGCAAAATCTAGTCAAGACATTGACAAAATTGGCAATTTTTCACTCATTTCCGATAAACCCTATGTTTATTTTTCAGTTGGACACTTTGGCAGCCTTTTGCTTGAAAGTTGAATTCATCCAGTGAATTTCTTGTCAACAAAGCTGTTTCGATACGGCCAAAATCAACGATTTTTCAACAGATTTTGCACTCATTCCTGAAAATTTCTGCAAAAGTTTGGAGTGATGTTTTATTACCTAGTGGAACGGTTTTTTTTTCTAAAACTAGAAAGTGATAATTTTTTTATAATTTCGCCTCCTGATTTTCAGAAAATTAAGCAGATTCTATCAGTTTTAGAACATTCAAATCAATTCAATTTTTTGCTGCCAAGGTGGTGAAATAATGATTTTTGAGGACTGAAATTGACACTTTCCATTTCTCTTCCCCAAACTTCAGGAGCTTTAGGATTGATTTACCAAAATGCGATTCTTTGAAATCTTATTATTTCCAGGAGGTTTATCAATCAATCAATCAATCAATTAACTTTATTGCCTTTGAGTTTTACAACTATGGCTGGCGTCTTCATATAATGTTCAGCACTAAAGTGCAACTAATGTAACATATAAATATAATACAAACATCACAATAAGTACTTAAACTATGACAATAACACAAAAATTTAAAATCCGAATTCAGCCATATCTCCATCTAGAAACTCCCCGACGGTGTAAACGACCCGACTCAGAAGCAAGTTCCTGACCGCCTTGCGAAACCCTCTAATGCTCACGATACGCTTGATCTGATCTGGAATCTTGTTGTACAATTTAATCGGCATTATCCGGGGACTCCCCCCCGTCATTGTCAACCTATAGAATGGTACAGCCACTCTCTCACCGCAACCCCTCAAGCCATAGCCCGAATCCAAAGCTCTGTCGTAGGTGGAGAAGAGCTGTTTGTTTGAATGAACGTACACCACGCACCGCAAGATGTATTCAGAGGCAACAGTCAAGATTTGTAACTCGGAAAAAATAGGTCTACAAGATGTACGGACTGATTTGAATGTCATAGTGCGCAAAATGCGTTTCTGCATTCTCAGAACATCTCCAGCTCTGGTGCAATTGCCCCACAACAAAATTCCATAGGTCACGATGGAATGCACGTAGGCGTGATAATATGTCTTTAGCAACCCCAAGTCGACTCTGTCGCGCAACTGACACAGAACGAAACATGCAGAGGCCATCCTCGACAAAAGATGGTCCACATGAGCCTGCCAAGACAGCCGGGAATCGAGATGGAATCCCAGGAATTTTACAGAGTCAACCTGAGGTATGCTACATCCAGCCGCTCTCACAAGTAAACTGCACTTGGAACCACGATTGGAAAAAACCATTAAGTTGGTCTTACCGCTATTCAAATGGAGACCGTTCTCCTGGCAAAACTTCATCATAGCAGACACAGCCGTATGTGCCCTATCACTCAACACACCGAGGTCCGAAGCACCAACCGCCACCGAGGTGTCGTCAGCGAACAACGTCAAGAGGGATGAATCAATATTAAGGTCATTTATAAAAATTAAAAACAAAAGTGGCCCCAGAATACTGCCCTGGGGCACACCTGCTTCAAGATGTTCAAAGCTAGATTCATAATTGACAAAGTTGTGCGACAACGCCACCCGCTGCTTCCGATCGGCAAGGTAGCTGCGCATCCACTCGAAAGCCGGACCCCTGACACCGTATCGGGACAGCTTCTGTAACAGCAGTCTATGTGACAGAACGTCAAAAGCCTTAGTAAGGTCAAAGAACACACCGGCAGTGTCCACTCCGCCTTCCATATTTTCAATAATATAATTATAAAGTGACAAGGCAGCATCGACAGTTGTCTTGCCCTTGCGGAAGCCAAACTGATATTTAACAAAGAAGTTGTTTTTTTCGAGGTGGCATAATAACCTAGAGTAATATATCTTTTCGTAAATCTTCGCAAACACAGACAACAGAGCTATCGGTCGGTAGTTGCCTAATTTTGACTTGTCTCCCTTCTTAGGTATTGGGATGATGTTAGCCAGCTTTAACCTATCAGGAAACCTGCCCTCAGAAAATGATGCGTTTATTAGATCAACCAACGGCATTGCAATGGAATCAATGGCATGCCTCAAAAGGGAGCAGGGAATTCCATCGCAACCGGCCGAATTCTTATTCGAAACAGAATAAATAACCTCTCCCACCTCGCTCGGATCAGTAGGAAACAAAAACATAGAGTTCAGAATTGATGGAAAATTGTTTTTGAGCTGGAGACCCTGAGACTTAGCGGACAGTCCCTTGACCGTTCCCAAGAAATGCCTGTTGAATTCACCCGCGGCTACGCGCATATCAGTGATCTTGTCACCCGAAGTTCCCAGAAAAAAATCAGGAAGAACATTTTTCTTACGAACGCGACCGGTACTATCATTTATTATTTTCCAAGCTGTACGTGAATAATTTGTGGAGTTATCAAATTTGGAAGCATAATATTGTTTTTTTGCTTGAGAGATAGCAGCTCGATGTGACTTTTTTAACTCCGTATATTTTTGATGAAGGCTTGGATCATCAGTGAACTTACATAATTTGAACAAGTCTCTCAAAATAAAACCTTGCTTTATAAGGGATCCAGATACCCATGGCTTTCCTTTTGGTCTACTACCACCAAACCTGCGTAAAACGACAGGAAAGGAGTCCCGAACAACGTCCGAAAAAATGTCAACAAATGAATTAAATTTATCATTACTGCTCAGATCAGGTGACCGCAAAAAACTCCAGTCCTGGAGTGATAGTGATTGTTTGAATTTCTCAATGTTGGACACATCTCTGAAATTGCGCACGTGAGCAAAACCACCGGATCGGGGAGTATTCTCGATGAGACCTGAAAAAGAATAAACAACACGTTGCATAAAATGGTCAGAGATATCGGTATAAATAGTTTCAGATTTTAAAAAACAGCCATCCACATTCGTAAAAATGTTGTCGATAGTTGACATTGAATTACCCTGTACACGAGTAAAGTCATAAATACATTTATTCATACCACACGACAGAAAAGCGTTACAGACATCTCTGGCAGCTCTGTCCGCGTCATCGCCGAAATCAACATTGAAGTCGCCACAAGCAAATAAACGATTGCACTTAGATAATCGCATTAAAAGAGATTCAAGCTTATCAGTGAACACAGCGGCATCGGCACTGGGCGATCTATAAAAAGCAATAACATTTATATCTGTATTATGAATTGAAACTGTGGTTAGGGCAAACTCAAACAATGATTCTTCCGGGCGCAAACCGCACTCCAAAGACTTAAACAAGACATCACTCCGTACGAAGACAGCAACACCTCCGCCCCGCGCATCGGACCTGGAGAAAGAAGCCGCCAGAGCATAGGAATTCAGGTGAATCTCGCCGATCTCACGAGCACTGCACCAAGTTTCCGTCAGGCATAGGACGTGGGGGAACTGAAGAGAATGCAGAAGAAGCTCCAAGTCAGGTGTTTTCTTTCTAAGGCTTCTAACGTTTAAATGGCAAACTTGCAGCTTTATTTCCTTCGATCCGGCCCCCGTCGTGGGTGGAAAAAACGCGAAACACGCACTCCAACAGGCCAACGACTGGACTCCAGACATTTATCCAAGCCATGCAAATCGATGGTTGCCTTAAAGGATGAATAATGAGATGGAGACTTTGACTCCAGATCGATGCACTCGACTTCCGGAAAGTCTTTTTTAAGGAATTTCACAATTTTTAGTGAATTTAGCAACTTCTTGCTTGACGATTGATGAATTTGGGAGCTTCGTTTGAAAATTGATGAATCTAGTGAACTCATCGCTAAGAAGTTGGTTCAAATCAACTCACTAGAAAATTGTCGCGCGAAAATTGATGATTTTGGTCAACTTCTTGCGACAAAGCCGACCAAATTGGGCAAATTTTGCATTTTTTTTTAAACCTCTAGAAGCTCATTTTTTGTTACTTTTGTTTGAGAGGTGACGACCTGACTAGACTAGATTATCTTTTTCGCTCAAAAACTTATTAAATTTCTTGCCAACAAACTCAGTTAGATAAGATCAAGATTGGTGATTTTTTAAGGAGTTTTCATTGCTTCCTTAGAAAATATATTTGTGCGTCCAAGTTGACGAATTTGTTAGTTATTTTGGTTCAATGTAGCTGAATTATTTTCTCGCTACATAGCTCGTGAAACCGTATCACTTTCGAAAACAGAAGCAGATTTTTTTTTCATGAGCAGCTGTTTCTTTTTTCATTTATTGGTTAAGAATTGATTGAGTTGGTGACGTTCCCGCTTCAAAGTTAGTGGATTTATTTACTTCCTTGCTACAACGCCAGTAAAAAAAAATCACGGGCTGAAATTGAAAGAAACTTTTTTCTTCTTGGATTTCAAGAAGTTCGATTGTTATTTTGAAATGACTTTTTGCATAACTTTTTGCTCAAAGTTGAAGATGATAAAATTCAATATTATTGCCAATAAAGCTGATGGAATAAACAAGTTCAAATATCTAAATTGGAATGTTTTTATAGGTCGAGTTTTATCTCACTAAATTTCTAGAATTTCGCGAATTTAGCAAATTTTTGCTTCTGTAAGTTCTTTCCTACAACAAATCTCGTTGAATAAAAGGACTTTGGGATGTCAAAATTACCATTTTCAGATTTCGCTCCTAATTTCATGAATTTTCGTGAACTTGGTTCTTGGAATGATGAATTTTGTAAGTTTTTTTGTTCAATCCAAAGTTAATTGAATACATTCTTGAACGTCTGAATTAGATTTGTATGATTTCAGAAAGGTTCGTGTTCTTATGGTAAGATGTTTTGTTTAAGAGCTGATGAATTTATCATGAGTTTGTCGCTTGGAATTTGGAAACTTTATTGAGTTTTTTGCTAGAAAACTAATGGAACAAGGAATATTTGAGCACGGAGATTGGGGTCTTTTCACATATATATTTTCCCCCTGAATTTCAAAAAATTCATTATAATTGACATTTCCCTAAGATTAGCAAATCTTGATGAATTTTATGAACTCTGGCGCGATTCGTCTTGGTTCAAAATACCTTAGATGTTCCAGAAAGTTCAGTAATTTTAGTATCTACCATTTGTTTAAAAGTTGTTGAATTTATTGAATTTTTCGCTCGATTTCTTGCTACAGAAAGCTGATGAAATCAGGTCTGTGTGGTCCAAATTCCGATATTTTGTTTCCCCTCAATTTCAGAAGTTCATCATTGACATAATTGTCTAGATCAGTGCCTAATTAATGAATTATGATTCTTAGTTTGATTCGCGTTGATTCAAAATTCAAAATCTTGAATGTCTGAAGGCTTTTCAGGAAGTTTTGTGGTTCTAGTATGACTTGATGTTTAAAAGTTGATAAATTGGTTAGCCTCAAGTTGATGAATTTATTGCCAGAAAACCGATGAAATAAGAAATATCTGAGTATCAAAATTAAATAAATAAATAAATGATCTTTGTTTCCTCTTTGGACGAGCATAAAAGGCATAAAAATTTTTCCAAAAGAACAAGTATATGAATTATTAGTTAAATTCATCCGTAAGTTAGGTACTATAGATAAGACTTGATGTTTAAAAGTTGATAAATTGGTTAGCCTCAAGTTGATGAATTTATTGCCAGAAAACCGATGAAATAAGAGATATCTGAGAATCAAAATAAAATAAATAAATGATCTTTGTTTCCTCTTTGGACGAGCATAAAAGGCATAAAATTTTTTCCAAAAGAACAAGTATATGAATTATTAGTTAAATTCATCCGTAAGTTAGGTACTATAGATAAGATGCAATACCTTTCTTCCTGACTGTCTTCATGGTATTCAACCACAAATAGCTACTCAACGAATTTATAAAGTCAACCATGAATTGATAAACTAGCCCTTGATAAAACTTGATAAATTCCTAAATAAATTCTGATGAACGATAAATGATACAATGATTTATCTGAACATTTGGTAACTTTTGATCGAGCTTCAAATGAAAAAGCGAGGCCGAAGGCCGAGCAGATTGGTGGAAAATAATTTTATGCAAGGGTCGTCTGGTTTAGCAAAAGTTTTGGCTACTTTAACAAATTTTACTCGAAATTTTAGCAACAATTATTGTTGAGCAATTTTAGGACATTTTCTGGCAATTTTTTTGCGTTTGACGATTCTGCTCTAAATAAATGACCCTGGTTCGTGAACCGGTCAGCCCTTTGGTTCGTGAACTAGTTCATGACAAAAAAGGTTGACCCTGCATCGTGAA
The DNA here is from genome assembly GCA_949128115.1 of Anaspis maculata. Lineage (NCBI taxonomy): Eukaryota > Metazoa > Arthropoda > Insecta > Coleoptera > Scraptiidae > Anaspis > Anaspis maculata. The sequence continues at coordinate 77,276,296 of OX421964.1, read as the reverse complement.
AAGCGCGAGAAGCGAAGCCGAAGGCCGAGCGAAGCGAGTGTAAATACACTTTTTCTACAGTTTCCTCCCAAATTACGTCGTCTGTCAACTGACCAGACCACGAACACCGTTAGTTCATCTTAATCAATCAATTTTCGATCAAAACGTTACAGCTCCGATTGCAGCCAGCCGCTAACTGCGCTAGCAGAAACGAGACCAAAAGAAAATCGATAGATGCAAAATTATCAAGTACGGAGCCTTTTTCAAATTGCTTCAGTTCGAAATTGGTAAGATTGTTCCTTTGTACTTATTACCAACCGTATTACTTACACACTTATTACCGAAGCAAGGCACACGCGCCAAAGTAATAATTATGTCTTTTTTGGTAATTTATTCATTCATTTGTTTAGTGGGTCAACTACCTAGCTTATTCATTTTAATGACTTGCACGTCAGCATTGCGCAATTTTCCTTATAAGTACTTGGAACATTTTTTTGTTCAAAGCAAGCTTTGTTCTGCTACAACTGCTTTGGGAATGAATACCAGGAGCAAGCTGGCAAACTCGATTATACGACGGTAACGAAAATCTAAGGAAAGCTCGATAATATACCGATTCATCAATTTGATGAAAACTGACTATGGATTTTCTTCGTGTAGTGCAAAGTTTGCAACAGTGTACAGGAAATTAAAACTTCGATTTTAACGGATGTAAGACCTCAAGTAAGGCCTCAAATTTATAGAATTTGCAATTTCATAAATCCTCATACTTAGCTTGAATAAATAAAAAATGAAAGACTCAAATATGGAATTGAAAAAACGCAACAGCGCCGCTTTATTGCGGATGGTACGGCATCGTGTAATATTGAAAAATGTTTGAAATCAATTGAAACAGAAATTTTCCCTAGAGGTTTCCTCTGACGAATAATTCCGAAAACAATTTCCAAGAATTGGTTAGCTGTTAGCTTCGATACTGTCAAGTCAATCTTGACAAATTGATGACGAATACCAAATTGAGTATTTTTCAGCAATTACACAAGCCATCAGAAAATCTTTCAGGTATTTAGAAATTGTTACAATACGTTGATACAGTCGGGTCAAGTTTGTTGTAATTTAAGACCTAAGCGATTAGAAAAATGCTAGAAGTAACTAAGCAAGAGCCAATCAAATTCACTACCGCTTGGTTACCGGCACCATTATTCGTCACCTTCTCAACACGACTAGCTCAACTCCACTTCAAGTAATCACTAAGTCACCATTTTCGAAAGTACTTTATAACTCGTGATTTCATTCTACCTATAATTTAATATTATTATGAATCAAGTTCATAATTTGATATGAAATATGAATAAATAAGAGTTGGTTAACCGTATTCAAAGTCAATTTCTGGGTATACATCACTGTGCAAACTGGACTACACTAGGTATACGTCACTGTGCAAACTACAACGGAACACATTATTGTGCAATTTCCAATATAATAATTCAAAAGCGCTTTCTTTGTTTTCACCGATGAGAAGCTTCAGCTTTTGATGTGGGTATGTAATTTGTTTTATTAACGTCGTACAAATTACAGAGGCACAGAGAGCCAACCGCATAGAATTCAAAGCCATCATTATTTCTCTACGAAATAATAAAATGATAGAGGAAGCAAATGTTAGCTAACTTTTTTTCAAAGGCAAGTCAAGTGCGACATGGACTCTTCACCCTCCTGCTCTCGCCCACGAAAATTCAGCATGTAGCATCAAAAAGTCCCCAGGACAACGCTTAAAACCGAAACCTGGTATCGAACTCGCCTTGGCACCGGACTCGTTGAAATTCATTCAAACCATTGCTTTCCGCCGAATTCAGATTCAGTGCTTGGCATTTGTATTGCATGAATCGTTGCATTTGTATTGCATGGATCGTTGCATTTGTATTGCATAAATTTGCACAACATCTCCTTTTTCACGGCTAGTTCAAGTTTGCAGTTTTCGGTGCAAAATAATTCGAAAAACTGTTCAAAATCCCAGAGTGGACAAGATGTTTAATGACTATTAGAAACTGGTAGTGGGGCGTCACAATTTTTTATCTTGACTTGTCCCCCTTCCCTTTCAAAAAATTTCGAAATCCGATGAACTTGAACGTCGTCATCACCAACACTGATACGCAAAACTGACCAAAAGCAGTCCACCATATCAGGAACTTCAAGATCACGTAACTTGGCGGCGCCTCTTGTTTTTCTCGCTACTCTCGTTTCGTTTTTGATTCTGTTCGCGATCGGCGCAGCACAACCTTGATTCCAAAATCTGCAAAAATTACCAACCTAGGCTGCGTGTAAAAATCCGGAAAAAAGGACGTGTCGTCCTCGTACTGCGGTGGGGCACTGTACATGGCACTGTGTTCCAGCATTTTGCGCTGCAAGCACTATTTGTAAAAAAGCCACTCCACACACACACTGAATCACACAGCAAAATCACTATAATAATCCTGTCTCAGCAGCAGAGAAGTGTACAAGTCGGCGAAAATCACTAAGTAATCCAATTAGTTTTTAGCAGCCACATTTTCACAGTTTTTCGTTCCATATAAACAAGCACTTTGTGTCCGGTCGTTTCGCAATCACAGCATTTCGATTGGATTTCGCATATCGGCTCTGCGGTTCTGGTGCACGTATGGGGGATCGCAGATACGTTCGGTACGCGGGCCGGCGACTCAATGGCAACGTCGACGAGTATCCGCGCCGCGAGGATTTCAAATGAGGTTAGTAGGTCGCCGTGACGCAGTCGGACACCTCGCGAACTCTGCCGATGGCTTCGCGATCGCGGTTTTATGAGTTTTGCCCGTTTGGTCGCGGAGCGCTTTGCTTTGCCGACACAAGTCTACGGCTTTAGGTAGATAGGTAGGTGGGCTAGCTACAACATCGGGCAAAGAGAGTCGTGCAGCGATTCACCACGATCGAAGCGAAAAAGGATAGATTATGCACAATAGATGATGATGATGGGTATCGAAGCAAGGTTGATTGAGTAAAATCATGGGCGGCGAGCTGAATACACGTCAGCGGTTCGGAGTCGCGGCTTTGGAAACCGTACCGTTGTTGCAAAACTGCATCTCATGATGTGAAAATGCGGGTAGTATTTGGCGGCATTCAACGGGACCTCGAGGAAATGGAAAACAGATGGTGCGCGTTTCGCCCTGAAGGTGAAGCGGCAGGGTCGAAACTTTGAGGATAAATTTTAATCGTCAGCGTGCAAGGTGCTCATACAAATGGTGGCATTTGTCATTTACCGTTTGAAATAAACGATACAAAAGGTAATCCGGGCTACCCATTCTGGTTCCACTATCCTCCGAAAATCAAAATGTCGTCTCAAACTTTGGCGTGACAAAGTTTTCATTCTGCCGCACACATTCTGGCGACTCACTTTTCAATTTGACTCTCGACTCTAGATTTGATAGCAAACAGTCCCAATGTTTCAGCTTTTTTCAGGTAAGGGAACTACAACCATTGTCTACAACCTTACAACCCGGAATAGAATCTGAAAAAAACAACGGTAGAAAAATTGGTGGAATTTATAAAAACGGAGCCTCATTCCGGTTTTGAATCAAGTGAAAATCTTAACTATTGGCATGACTATTGTGTCACTCTGCACACGTTGTTCGAAATCTGACCTTTATTTTAATAATAAATATTTTATCAACAGATAACTGTCTATTTTTGATAAAAATATTTTCTTTGTATTGCCACAAATAATAATATGTAGTAATTTCTCACAATATACCTAGAGCTTTCTTACCAACAAAACTGAACATTCCAATAGTAATTGTGAAATTATAAAAAAAAAATCACTTGATCAACATTGACATCAAATACTTTTTCTCGGACCTTCATCCAGCCAGGTTGTAAAATATTTTTGATTGAAGTTTTTTCAAAATATGTAATTTGTCAACATAACTGGCGATGACTTAGAACTTGGACTTAAAGTTAACAGATTTTTATTATAAACTTCCAATTTTTCACTTTTTCCCTTAGAAAATTCTTGTATATTTTTGTTTCTTTCCCTCGGATTCTCTCAATTTTTCTCAACCTGAACAATTATTAAATAAAAAAATGAGGATTTAAACCGACGTTTCGTTCTTTCATTATATCCGTAATTGTATATTGTTGCGATAGGGCAAACGGCCCTTTGATCGTGTGTTAGGGGTTATATATATAGCCCAGGCGCCAGGGAGCAAAAATCAGCTCAATAAGGAAATAATTGTTTCCTGGCTGGAAACTAGCTTAAAACGATGTGTGTGGCTTAGGTTTTGACATACTAATTTCCCCCCTTTCGGAAATGTCGGCGTCATGTCGCCATCATCAACAAGAAGTGCACCAGCGTGGTTTTTGCCAAATATCTTGATTTTGGGCCATCTGACAGCAAAAGATGTAAGAAGTCATTTTGAAACCAATGAAATTCCCTACCGAATAGTTTTTAAATGACCTTTCTGCGACCTATGGTTTTTCAGATAGAGCTTCTGGAAGCGAAAGGCATTGTCGTAAAAGCTCCATGGCCACTTGACTCGAAAAACTGAAATGTCGATGTGACAAAAAAAATTCAAAATGAGATTTCTCGAGAATCCTTCATGCTATAGTTGCGGTGATGTCTTAAACTCTTTCTCTTGAACCGTTGATTACGAATATAGAAAAGTCAAAAACGTCACATTGTACATATACAGGGTGTACTGAGGGAATCAAATCAGATCAGAGAAATTTTACATATTTCTTCGATTTAGCCTATATGCGACACTCTAAGCACCTAACACGAGTCCAATATCAATATGGATTTGCTCTATAAGCTTCACTTGATACACTTAAGAAGTGGTCAGCTCACAGCTTCACTGTTAAATGTTTTGAAGGCCCTCTGAAATCATCAAAATATTAAAAAATTACAGTACCAAAGAATGTATATAACAGTATATTATATACCAAGGGCCCAAAGTGAATTTTTAATTTGGGGATTTAGACCCAAAGGGCCCAAGAGCAACAAACTTCACCCAAATGATGAAAAATTCACTTTGGTTCCTTGTTATATAATAGACTGTTACATACATTTCTTGCTACTGTAAATTTTGATGATTTCAGAGGGCCTTCAAAACATTTTACAGGAAGGCTGTGAGCTGACCACTTCTTAAGTGTAACAATGGAAGTTCACAGAGCAATGCATATTGATATTGGACTCGTGATAAGTGCTTAGAGTTTCGCATAGGCTAAATCGAAGAAATATGTCAAATTTCTCTGTTCTGATTTGATTCCCGTAGTACACCCTGTATATGTTCAATGTGACGTTTTTGACTTTTCAATATTCGTAATCTACGGTTCAAGAGGGAGAGTTCAAAACCATCATCGCAACTATAGCATGAAGAATTCTCGAGTAATCTCAATTTGAATTTTTTTTTTGCCACATCGACATTTTAGTTTTTCGAGTCAAGTGGCCATGGAGCTTTCACGACAATGACTCTCGCTTCCAGAAGCTCTATCTCAAAGACCATAGGTCGCAAAAAATTGATTAAAAAACCAAACTGTAGGGAATTTCATAGGCTTCAAAATGACTCCTTACATCTTTTGCTGTCAGATGACCCAAAATTAAGATATTCGGCAAAAACCACGCTGGTGCACTTCTTGTTGATGATGGCGACATGACGCCGACATTTCCGAAAGGGGGGGAAATTAGTATGTTAAAACTTAAGCTACACAGATCGTTTTAAGCTAGTTTCCAGCCAGGAAACAATTATTTCCTTATTGTTTTGGCATTCTCGGCTCACGCCGCTTCGTCGCGGGGGCTAGGAGTGGCATCAACCTATACTTGACATTTCCCCTTCCCGTAAATTGCCGGCTCGGCAATCAAAGGGTTGTCAACTCGCAAAATTTTTGGAAAAATTGCTCAGTGAAACATTTGGAACTATTTTTTGGTGTCGCTAGTAAAACCTCATTTCGAGTCTCACATAATTATAGCTGATAGCTGTATCGTACGTATTCTGAATATTTGAAACTATACGGAAGCTAAATCAACAAAAAAAAAAAGGTGAAATATATCACAAAGAATGTCCGATATCCATACAATGTCGCATTCACGGTCGCCTCGTCGTGACTTTTGACTTCGCTACCCGGCGCCTCCACCATGTCGCATAGGACAGGAGCCGTTGCCCCTTTGATCGTGCGTTAGGAGTTGGTAACACAGGTGGTTCAACTCAGTCATTCTAAATATACAGGATGTTTCACCACCAAATCGATATAGCCCAAGGGCAGGTCTAGAATTTCCAAGCGAATCAAAATCTGACAAAAAAAACGAACGCTTTCCATTTCGAAGTTACTGGGTGATTCATGTATTTTGCTGAGTTATTTGATAAACGATATCTTTAAAATGACCAAATGGATTCGAGTGTAATTTTGTAGGTTCATTCTTCTTCTGATAGCTAATGACCGCTCTATCGAGTAGTTTGGAGTTTTCAGGGCCGGCCTTGAAAATAACTTGGAAGATTTTTCAAAAAAAAAGACGTCTTGTATAGGTATTTTTCTGAATTCATTTCCATATTCAGAAACAGCATGCTGATAATATAGTGAAAAATTGCCAGGCACAATTGAGCTGTCAAGGAAATTTTGATCATCTGGAAGATATTTTTGAGGTGGAGATTTTTTATGGATCATTAATTATGGCCTTGATTTTTGACCGTTTTATCGAAAAAATACAACTTTTTTCTCGTTTTCCTTGTAGTAACGAGGTTTCAGTAAAATTTTCAAAGACATTTTTACGCCCCTCCATCCGACCTTCACTCCAAATTGAGGTGAAGCTGACTTTTTTTTAGTCGTTCTAAGGATATGGCATATCAAAAAAGTCGGCAAAACACATTAATCACCTGATAACTTCGAAACGAAGAGCGTAAGAAAAATGTCAGTCGGATCCAGATTCGCTTGGAAAAACTGGACTTATCCTTAAGCTATGTCGATTTGGGAACAATCCTCCCTTGCTGGAACGGTCGGACAGGCCCGATCCGCTCGCATCCGCTCTCCTACTACCCTCTCGTTAAGACTCAACACTTGGTTCCCGTTGTACATAATTTCCGTTGCACGTAATTCCCGTTGTACTCATTACGTGCTGCTTGGCCGAGAGGGGAGGGGCGGCGTCAACCCATACCTGTGACTTGTGACAATATCATGTTACTTTATCAAACATTCAAGCGCGACTAACTTTTTATCCAACAAGTTGTGGTCCTTGCCATTCCGGTACTTCTCTACACAATTTGAAAAACCAGCAGTTAGGTTTAAGTACTTAAACTGGAGTTTCAACGGTACTTCAACTGGAGTTTCAACAGGTACATAAGTCCCGGTACTTCCATCTCGGGGTAATTGTACCCTGACGATAACTCGAGGTTAAGTGCCAAAGGTACCATTGTTGCAACAATAATTTATGGTTAAAAAATTGACCAGGAATGGAAAGTCTGCCCCTGCAGTAATCTTAGAACAATAAAGACCATTTTTTGCGAAGTAAAGTCACTACGAAGTTATGGTGTGAATCTGGGTTTGAAAGTTTCATCGGATTTTTTCATCGCTTTTCTTCTGATTATTTCAATTTTTTGTTTTGTTTTGAACTACCCATTCTAGAGAGTCATCAGTTTAGGGCAGGTGACAAATTATTACTACTGGTCAGGTCTGGTCAGATTAGGTCAGGTCTGGTCAGATCAGGTCGGGTCTGGTCAGATCAGGTCGGGTCTGGTCAGATCAGGTCAGGTTCCAGGTAAGTATTCATTACTACTGGTCAAATGGTGAACCCAAAGTTGGTGGGTTTGAAAGAATCGAAGTGATCCATTCAAGTGATTTCTCTTTCGAAGATACTCGTTCTTAACTAGTCGTCAATTGGAATGGGACGGCAAAAAAAATTGCCAACTTTGCTTGGAGCTTGCAATTTTTTGACCTGGACGACCGATTCTAAAATCTTTCCACGCTGGATCACCTCATTGGACAATAATGAACTTATCATGTCACTTCTCTATTTGACCACCTCTAGGGTGCTATACAGGGTTATTTATAAGGTCGTGTTTTTGTCCCATTTTGGTGACCCCTGACAACCCCTATTGCGGCAGATCCGACACGGGTTCAATGGGATTCGTACCAGGTAATATGGCCGGCCATAAAACGCGCGATATTGTGTTCCTTAAAAAAAAACTCGTTTACTACCGCAGCTCGGAGCAGTCGTGCATTTTATTGATTTCTTTGAATGCTTTCTTAGCCAAATTTGATGCTAAAATCGCACGCTCCTATCCCTTATTTCTTATTTGGGTAAAGTAGAGCTAAAACAGCATTATACACACACTTTCACACACATGAGGTCATATTTCAAGATTAGGAAGAGCTGGAGCAAAAATTCAAAAAAGTCTGTAGCCACGATATGTCTTTATAAGACAAGATATGAGACAGAATTACAGGGTGACCACCGAAGCAAAGCGTGCGGAGCAAATTTGAAAAAAAAGCACGTGTTGACATCACCCAGTTTAGAGTCCAAGAAGTAGACAGGTAGAAGACCTAACGACTTCCTAGTTTGAACTTGATAACTTTGGAAAAAGTCACTACGAAATTTGTCAACACCAGTTTGGAAGAATCTTGATGAACTTGGTGTTTTTCTCACTTCAAGATACTCAAACTCAGAAGTTTTACGAGCGAGTCAACATGAATCTGAGTTACTTGTTAAGCAACTTGCTATTGGCTGTGTCATAGCAACTAACTTAGATTAAAGTTACCTAGCTCATCTAGCGCATTTGGTTGAACCCGCAGTGAGTAGTGACTGTTTAGTTTGGATTTGACCATTTTGAAAAATGACTACAAAGGGACCTTGAAGGAATCGCGCTGATTTCACTATTTTTGTTTCGTTTCAAGTAACTCATTCTAGTGACTGAATAATTCTAAATGAACCTTGGACAATATCAGCGTGGTCAATTTGTAGCTTCTTTTACTGCCTCTCGCCCATTTATATTTTATCACGCTATTTCAAGCGTTCTTGATTAGATAATTTCACATTTCAACAGTTTTATCTTCAAACAGACCTTCAAAAACTTTAAAATTCGGTCAACAAGGAAAAAGTATTGGTCAAAAAATAAAAAAACTTTCTTTTTTGTTTCCTGAAGTTGAAAAAGATGATCGGAAAATTGAAAAACGTTTTCGAGATAATTATGTATCAAACCTCCGTGGACTAGCAATATCAGAACCGGAGTACAGGGAACAAGAAAAAGAAAAATTTGCTGATTACATGAAGGGAAAATGATCGAAACCAGAGTACAGAGAACAAGAAAAAGAAAAATTAGCCGAGTACATGAAGCGCAAAAAATCAGAACCAGGCTATAAAAAAATTGAGGAAAAGAAGAATGCTGAAGCTAAACGACTGCAGCGAGATGATTGAAAATTTCGAAGAAGTTGAACGTTTAAATGATTCGAAAAATAGAGGAAAAATGCATGTTGATATCATCAGATCCCGACAGAATTTCTACAACAGCTTGATTCGCGAAGAAAATGACGCAGAATTTTGGATTTATACGGCAGAGAAAATGCACACCAGTTTCCAAGTTTTCAAGGGCGGGAGGCTCATGGGTTTTCAGCAAGGAGAGGGCTGTGGGGTCGGTTCGCCGGGTCCTTGGTGTTTTTTTTTTTTTGAGAATGGGAGAAGCCAAATCAATTTTTCTTCGTATTCTGTGATCTATTTCTCTAAATTTTCAAATGCTGAAGCACCCTCCATTTGACACCAAGCAGCCCTGAGGAATTATTCAGAGTTGTGTTTTGTGTTATAGAAGATGTAAACGAACCCTAACTTTTTATTGTACTTTGTTTCTGGTTTGATATGACTTTATGAAATTGTGGTTGAAGTTCTGGAATGATTATTTCGATACAATCATATCCAAAAACGTACACAAAGGACCGAGAAGTATGACTGAAAACTACAGATTAAGGCCAAGCTGTCAGTTCTGAGATGTTTCACGAGCCATAAATAAATACCGAGATTCGTAAGAATTCTTGATAATCAGCTAAAAGAAACATTGTTTTGTTGTAATGAACAAAATATCCGTCAACAATAATAAGGCAACGTCCGTTAATGTAATCATACACCTTTTCGAAGCCACAAACACTCGGACATTGAATGCGTCATTGAACTTTACCAAAGTGACTCACCCTGTAGGAGGATGCAACGCTATCGAATGGAAAACACGAAAAAACGCATTCCACTCTAGGTGGGCAGGCAGACGTTTGGATTCTCAACCCAACTCACCTGCAACAAAAAATAAAAACACATGAGCATTTTGTATATTGTGCAAATCAAATTATATCTCAACGTAAATTATGAATTCACGAAAAGTCATTAATTCATACACAACGTATCATTTTGTGGTTATTGTTCGTCAGCACGTAGAAAAACCAAATTTCGCAATTTTTCACAAGAAACAATCATACAAACGAGCTCTGCGAGTGTGATTAATGCCCGCGCGTCTAGACCCGGCTTTCGGTAAAAATCCAAACGATTCGTTTCTTTCCGGTGACAATGTACCATGGGCTGGGATGATGGACGAGTTTTCTGGTAAGGTATACCTCCAACAAAGGCATGCATGACTGGCACATATTCAAACGTGATGGTCAAAAAAAAGAAAAGTGACGCATCCACACCGTTAATAATGAGCATGGTAATGGGCCCGCAAGCGCACCATAAAGTTACGCCGAAATTGAGAAATTATTGTTGCATCACATTATATCATTATCCACTCAGGTACCATTAATTTGATAATTATTAAAGACTCGTTAGTACATTGTACTTGAGTGGGCCGCTACCACGGCCCGGGCGAGACTGCCATTTAATGAGCAAAAGGACGCCGTAAAGAACGACTCGTTTTCATCAGAGCAAGTTGCAAATTTCGCTGAAATTGTCTTTGCAACGACAAAAAATAACTAATCGACCGTTCCCGCTTTTCGCTATAAACTCATATTCTCAACGCGCTTAGTAAATCAAAAACTATAGGGCAGTGAGGACGAAACTGGATGCAGGAAGGGTCGGAATTGCGCAAATATTTGCCGGAAGATCGAGAAGCACCGGCGGGTTTTAGAGCATTTCCGAGAATCGCCAAGCGATATTCGCCAACGATACTTCATAGAGGATTGAATAAAGCTGAATGGGCTTCAACTTGTTGAAGAACTGTCATCATTCAATCTGTTGTTCACTTGTCAAAAAGATTCCAAATTAAATTGGTTTTAGCAGAATTTTCATCAATATTACTAAATAGATTTCCTTTCAATTCATATATTTATTGGCATCTGTTTGCCTTTTTTGTGCAGTATAGGATACTGAAGTCCGACAGTGTTCCTGCTTCCAGAGCTGGCGCACCCCAGCTTCCCGTTAGTTCGATTATTCTGACAGATGACACAGATAACAGTACGTTTGTTCTGACAGATGACACTACTTTTGGCCGTTTTGATGGCAATTCTTCGAAGCTGTTGCAAGACCATGACAACGCTCGAGAAAACTAAATTCCGAACGCACGGAGTTGGCTGCGTTCAAGAGATCTGGCAACGCCGCCGTCCGCAGCCTTCTGCCTGAGTCGCCATAAAAATTGAAAAATATCGCGCGCGAGATTACCTACCTATACAATAATAATCGTCTTGTGGCATGAAGCGAACGGCAAAGTAGGACATCCGCACTAATATAACATAACGCAGCACTCTTGTTGTGCATGGCCTGTAAGCAGGCAGTAGTAACAAACCTAGCAGTCGTTGTATTTCATACACAGGTAAGCCAATAATCGCAGAAAACATAAAAACTTGTAACATAATAGCGGAGCGCGGCTTGGCTTTGGCCGGGTCGTTATCGCGCAAAGGCGAACGGCGATGACGAAACGGAAAGCGTGCTGAGCTGCCATAACACACGAAGAATCGAGGAGGAATCTCGACCAGGAAACTGTCCGAACTGTGCTCTAACAGCAGGAGTTTCCGATGGCAATATCGGGACCATACGAATCTTTGGCTCAGATCTTGGCGGGGGCAAGGAAATTAACGAGGTCCTGTCGAGAATTTGTCCACAGCAGAAATCAGGACTACAGCAACTAGCAGAACTAGCAGGAGGGCCATTGGAACTTGATAGTGATTGGACAGAAATCAGAACATATCACCCTTCCCGCAAGTAGAATGTGTCTGCGACGCAGTTGTGACGTTTCAAGCAACTTCGACTCGAGTTATCTTTTATCTTGTATCAAGCAATGGAAATTCATGGAAATGGGTCGTTTACGTAGTTAAAGTGAGTGATACAGTCGAATTGGGGGCCTGTCGAGCTAGATTTCTTCGGCTTAAAACATAGAAAAGCTTAAAAAAATAAGAAAAGGTAGGCCGGAGGTCAAGCTTAGAACCTTATATGGAATAGTCGATCGATAGCTTTTCCAAGAGCTTGCCAAAGTCCTCATCAGGAACAATTTGGTTGCCGGCCAGATCGATGAGGGCTTGAGGCTAGATGTCCAATGCTGCCAAGTGCGTTGTGCAGACGAAATGGCAGCGTCGTGAACTGGAACAACCCTCTGGACGATATCGAAGTACTATATATTTCTTCAACATAAGAAAGACGTAAGGACCACCGAAAGAGGCGCATCAGAAACATCCCGGGCCGGGAAGCCTATACTTGACGATTTTTCAGTTTCAAGTTTTTCAGTTTCAAGTTGTTCCGATATAAAAGCTAAATACTACACTCCTCGAGTATCCTTAGAGTGTACAATCCCAAATTTTTGGATCGCCGGGCTTTCGCCTCGAATGCTTCAGCACTGATGAGACCCAAACAGGTCGAAGAACGTGTCTGCTGGATTTTGATGGTTGTCGCTTGATCGGTCTGATGTTCTGAGATAACTTTCCTTGTTATTTTATTTTTCTAGATGTTCACTACCTACGTCACATCTGCCACACTTTGCAATTTTTCCAGACATTCGTCACATTTGATAGCCACTTACTAGTTCACGCACATCACATTTTTGTCAAACATTTGCTAGAGATCTACCAGACATTCGTCTTACTAGTTATAGTCTTAAAAATGTCAAGACACTTTTCATAATTGTCATGCATTCAAGTAGTTTAGCTATGGTCTTTCTGGACCACACAGGAATCTGCAATACCATCATCTACAATATCACCACTTTTTAGCACAGACAGGAACCTCCATTACCGACATCTCGAGTAGCGCCATCTTTTAGAGCAGATTGGAAACTGCATTATCGACATCTACAGGAATCTGCATCACCGGCATCTACGGTAGCGCCACATTTTCTGGCGTAAAAAGGAACCTGCATCGCCAACATCTATAATTACCGACAAAGTTGTTGACCAATGATTATTACGTTAGATGTACTTCATTTGTTGCGTTATTGCCAATGGAGCTCCCTACCAGGGTCTTCATTCCTCTCGACTTTTCTACACTACTGCACAATTTGATAGCAACTTCAAGGTTTTCTACAGTGACGTAATAACTGAGACTATTTTAGACTTTTCTACATTATTGCGCAATTCGATAAACAACTTCAAGGTACTGCGCTTGTCTATGTCAACACTTTCATTCCAAGCATGTGTATTCCGGTTGCGGGTTGACATAACCTCAAAGTTTACAAGTCTACCGCCTTGCAAATTCCGGTGTGTGTTATAAGATTGCACTACTGTAGATGTTACTGATGCAAGTTCCTGTCTGGACCGGGAGATGGCGCTACTGTAGATGCCGGTAATGTAGATTTCCGTCCGTGGTAAAAAAACTGCCACTGTGGATGTCCGCAATGCAGGTTTCTATATGGTCCAGAACGATCACAGCCACACCACTTATTTACCACACTTGCCAACTGATCCACACTACATCCTCCAGGTGGTTAATGTAATTTTCAGCATTTGCTTTCCATTTTCTCAAGTATCGCCGCGCTTGGGCGTCACCTTCGGTGGCCGACACTACCTAACAGCATTAGTGCAGAGGCACCAACCATGAGAAGGTAACCGATTTCAAAAAGCTTAGCGATACCTCAAAAGGCGTTCTGCGGGCTGCGTAGCAATATGGCATGTTGGGTGTTCATTGACATCACACTTGACATACAGGGTGACAACTAAAGATGTGTCGAAAAGCTCAATTTTCAACTGTGACGAGCATCAGACGAATGAGCTCTGGGCAGTTGGAATTTTCATTCTATTTTCTTTAGTACCGTCGCGCTTAGGCACCATCTTTGATTGCCACCACTACTTAACAGCATTAGCGAAGAGGCACCAACTAGTAGGGAGTATCCGATTTCAAATAGTTTGGTGATGTCTCGAACGGCGTTATACTGGCTGCGAGAAGCCATGGCATATTAGATGTTCATTGACATTGTTTCATATACAGGGTGATAACTAAAGGTGTGTCGTTAAGCTCAAGTTTCAACTGTGATGAGCATCAGAAGATGGGTCACTGGGCATTTTCATTCCATTTTCCTTAGTACAACCGCGCCTAGCGTTATCCACGGTGGCCACCATTACTTAACAGCATTAGCGAAGGGGCACCAAGCAGTAGAAGGTAATCGGTTTCAAAAAGCTTAGCGATGCCTCAAATGACATTCTACTGGCTGGAAAGCACCATGGCATGTTAGATGTTGACTGACATATTGGATATGGTGACAACTGGAGATGTGTCGAAAGGCTCCATTTTCAACTGTGATGAAGATTAGAAGATAAGCCCCTGGGCATTTTCATTCCATTTTCCTTAGTACTACCGCGCTTGGCGTTATCTACAGTGGCCACCACTACCTAACAGCATTAGCGAAGGGGCACGAACCAGTGGGAGGTAATTTATTTCAAAAAGCTCAGCGACGCCTCAAAGGACGTTCTACTGGCTGCGAGGCACCATGGCATATCAGATGTTCATTGACATTATGTCTGATATACAGGATGACAACTTAAAATGTGTCGAAAGGCTAAATTTTCATCTCGTTCACCCTAGTACCACCGCGCTTGAGATTCATCTTCAGTGGCCACAACTACCCAAGAGCATTAGAGAAGGGGCACCAACCAGTAGAAGATTATCGATTTCAAAAAGCTTTGCGATGCCTTAGAGGGCGTTCTACTAGCTGCGAAGCACCATGGCACGTTAGGTGTTAATTGACATGCTGGATATACAGGGTGACACAACTAGAATTGTGTCGAAAAGCTTAATTTTCAACTGTGATGATTATCAGAAGATGAAGCCTCTGTGCGGTGGGCATTTTCATTATATTTTCCTTAGTACCGCCGCGTTGGGGCGTCATCTTCAGTGGCCGACACTACCTAACAGCATTAGCGAAGACGCACCAACCAGTAGAAGGGAATCGATTTCCAAAGGCTTGGCGATGCCTTGAATGGCGATGCCTTGAATGGCGTTTTACTGACTGCGAAGCACCATAGCACATAGGTGTTGATTGACATACTGGATATACTGGGCGACACAACTAGAATTGTGTCGAAAAGCTCCATTTTTAACTGTGATGATTATCAGAAGATGAAGCCTCTGTGCGGTGGGCATTTTCATTATATTTTCCTTAGTACCGCCGCGTTGGGGCGTCATCTTCAGTGGCCGACACTACCTAACAGCATTAGCGAAGACGCACCAACCAGTAGAAGGGAATCGATTTCCAAAGGCTTGGCGATGCCTTGAATGGCGTTTTACTGACTGCGAAGCACCATGGCACATAGGTGTTGATTGACATACTGGATATACTGGGTGACACAACTAGAATTGTGTCGAAAAGCTCCATTTTTAACTGTGATGATTATCAGAAGATGAAGCCTCTGTGCGGTGGGCATTTTCATTATATTTTCCTTAGTACCGCCGCGTTGGGGCGTCATCTTCAGTGGCCGACACTACCTAACAGCATTAGCGAAGACGCACCAACCAGTAGAAGAGAATCGATTTCCAAAGGCTTGGCGATGCCTTGAATGGCGTTTTACTGACTGCGAAGCACCATGGCATGTTAGGTGTTCACCGACATCATACTCGATCTACAGGGTTACCAACTGAAGATGTGTCGAAAAGCTCAATTTTCAACTGTGATGAGCATCAAAGGATGAAGCAATGGGCATTTTCATTGCATCTTCTTTGGTATCGCCGCGCCTGGGCATCAACTACAGTGGACACCACTACCTAACAGGATTAGCGAAGGAGCACCAACCAGTACAAAGTGTCCGATTTCAAAGAGCTTGGTGATGCCTCAAAGGGCGTTCTACTGGCTGCGAAGCACCATGGCATGTAAGGTGTTCACTGGCATCATACTTGATCTACAGGGTGACGACTAAAAATGTGTCGGAAAGCTCAGTTTTTAACTGTGATGAGCATCAGAAGATGGGCCCCTGGGCAGTTTCATTCCATTTTTCTTAATACTATCGCGCTTGGCGTTATCTACAGCGGCCACCACGACCTAACAGCATAAGCGAAGAGGCACTAACCAGCAAAAAGTAATCGATTTTAAAAAGCTTAGCGACGTCTCAAACGGCGTTCTACAGGCTGCCAGGCACCATGGCATGTTAGATGTTCAATAAAATTATATCTGATATACAGGATGACAACTTGAGATGTGTCGAAAGGCTTTATTTTCATTTCTTTTACCCTAGTACCACAGCGCTTGAGCATCATCTTCAGTGGACACCACTACCTACAGCATTAGCGAAGGAGCACCAACCAGTACAAAGTATCCGATTTCAAAAAGCTTGGTGATGCCTCAAAGGGCGTTTTACTGGCTGCGAAGCACCATGGCATGTAAGGTGTTCACTGACATCATACTTGATATACAGGGTGACGACTAAAAATGTGTCGAAAAGCTCCGTTTTCAACTGTGATGAGCATCAGAACATGGGCCGATGGGCAGTTCCATTCCATTTTCCTTAGTACCATCGCGCATGGTGTTATCTACAGCGGCCACCACGACCTAACAGCATTAGCGAAGAGGCACCAACCAGTAGAAGGAAATCGTAAAGCTTAGCGACGCCTTAAAGGGCGTTCTACTGGCTGCGAGGCACCATGGCATGTTAGATGATCATCGACATTATATTTGATATACAGGATGACAACTTGAGATGTGTCGAAAGGCTAAATTTTCATTTCTTTTACCCTAGTACCACAGCGCTTGAGCATCATCTTCAGTGGCCACCACTACCTAACAGCATTAGAGAAGGGGCACCAACCAGTAGAAGATGATCGATTTCCAAAAAGCTTAGCGATGCCTTAAACGGCGTTCTACTAGCTGCGAAGCACCATGACACGTTAGGTGTTAATTGACACACTGGATATATAAAGTGACACAACTAGAATTGTGTCGAAAAGCTCCATTTTCAACTGTAATGAGCATCAGAAGATGAAGCCTCTGGGCAGTGGATATTTTTGTTCAATTTTTTTTATTAGTATCGCTGCGCTTGGGCGTCATTTACAGTGGCCACCACTACCTAACAGCATTAGCGTAGAGACACCAACCACTACAAGGTAATGGCTTTAAAAAAGCTTGGCAATGCCTTAAATGACGTTATACAGGCTGCGAAGCCCCATAGCATGTTATGTACACAATTTTTTTTCTACGACCCTAAAAAATTTAATCTTGAAAAAAAAATCAATATATTTTTCCAAGGAATGATAAAAAATATCGAAAGAACTGAATGATTATACTCAACTATGACTACGAAAAAACACAAGTACTAAACTGTTCATTTTTCAAGATTTTCGAGTACAAATGGGTATCTATGAATGCAAATTTTCAATTTTCAAAATTTCGAGCACTTTTTTTTCAATTATTGAATTTCATCGTCCGTTTTCAAACTAGGAAGAAGATTTCTAATTTGTCGCGCCAAAATTCATATCCGTCATTGGATAAAACTGAGTTGTTTTCACAGAACAAGCTAAGCTATTCTATCCATCAAGTTTTTAGCTAATGAAACAATGCAAACATAAGTAAGATATTTCATGACTAGATTTCAAGTTTTGATACTTGTATCTGGATTAAAAAAAAAATTACATGATTTTAGATAAACTGGGATTGATGGGAACAATTCAATTTATTATAGAATAATAAAATTTGGAATTTTTCTATAAGTATGTATTAGGAGAATTAGAACTAACAAGAAAAGTCTAACAATTCACCAAATTTTCCCTCTGAGAGTGAGACTCGATTCCAAATTCCGTAAATGATTTGGGGCTTCAACGATCGTGAAATGTGTTATTCACGAAAGAATGCTTGGAGAAGAGCGTACGCATAAGAAAATGTACGTAGTAATTGTGACAGAAACGCTGAAAAATGTGAATTTCGCAGAAACTAATGAATTTGAATGCGGGTTTCGAGAATATCACACTTGTGTGATATTTGGTACTTTCGAAGGATCAAGAACATCTAGAAAACGTCACTTTCATAGGTGGTCGTAGGAAGACGTGATATCAGAATAACGGGTAATTCCACCAGTCGTGATACAGGGCTCATGGAAAGCGCCGCAGGAAGAGCTGGGAGGGCAGATTTTGAATTATAAAGCGCCATTATTTTACGGCACACAAAAGAACGTTGAAAAAAATGACAGGCAAAAGAGTGGATCGTAAAAAATCCGTATAATAAGTTTTACTTTGCGCAGGCACCAGGAATGCCAGACCCATATACATGAGCGCGTTTTTCATTCAAATTGAGCCGGTAATCCACGTAATACTAGCTTTGACAGGTGAGGCAGGTGTTCGAGACAATCAAATCTGATCCAAGACAAAGAACCCTCCGGCTCGCTTTTATCCATCCATATACTTTTTCTTTCCAAGTATAGAGATACCTACGTAGGTATACCCATATAAAACACGCAACGTTCTGACCGTTTTATTTATTATTATGTATACGGTAAAGAATATAAAAGTACAGGAGATTAAAGAAAATTCTGAATACTGAGATTCGCAATTTTGAAGATTTAATGATAATAAATTTTTCTACTGGATATTCATTCTTATAATAAGTGACTTTATACAGGGACAGGGTGTCTCAGCTAGAACAACCCAGCGCGATTTTCTTAGAAAATATCAAGGCAACAAAAATAAATTTCAAATTCGGGGGAAGCCTGACCTTTTAGCTTACTTTTGAGGGGGCGCCGATGCTTGTAGGTGCTCTAGTTTCCAAGAAAATGCAATTTCATCCGGACAAGTCACAAAAATTTGAAAATTCATGACCGACTAAAGAAAATACTTCAAATGAAGGAGAATCCTCGTTCTCTGGGCTTTCTATCGATGTGTCGCCGATGTCTGTACCTGGCCCAGTAAGCCAGCTATTCTGCCTTACAGTCCAGCAAACACAATAATCGGAATTAATGACGTCACCGATCACACACTTGTCGATTTTAACACTAGCCGTTACTAGGACTTTTTCACTTACCATAGATTCACCATAGCAATGAATACTGGCTGATGTTAAAATCAACAAGTGTGTGATCGGTGACGTCGTCATGAACTCCGATTGTTGTGTTTGCTGGACTGTAAGGCACTGGCTTACTGGGCCAGGTACAGATATCGGCGACACATTAATGGAAAGCCCAAAGAGAACTTTTTTTCGTCTGAAGTATTTTGTTTTGTCGGTCATGAATTTTCGAGTTCTTGTGACTCGCCCGATTAAAACTGCATTTTCTTAGAAACTAGGGCACCTACAAGCATTGGCGGCCCCTCAAAAGGAAGCTAAAGGATCAGGCTCCCCCCCCAATTGAAATATTTTTGTTGTTGCTTTGATATTTTCTGAGAAAATCGCACTGGGTTGTTTCAGCTGGGACACCCTGTAGGTTGTAGGTATATCATTCTCGTGGGAGCAATTGAAAAAGGTTTTTACACTTTTTAACCAGCTACATTCAACAACTGCTGGATGCAATAATAATAAAACAGGATTGTGTCGGTAGGTATATACGTCGGTTTTCACCAACCACACGAAATGATCTTTTCAAGGTGGATACGTAACAACCTGCTGGCCGCGGCAGCAGCTTTGAGGACGACCGCGTAGCTCAAGCGTTATTCACGTGTTCTCTCCAAAAGTGAACCAAACATGGATTGGACGTGGATAAAGCAGAGAGAGAAAATTATTATGGCCGCCTATATCGCGAGATCACATGCATCACGATTTCCTTGATGCCGTAAGACCGCTGCGAAGCCGATGATGTCTGCAAAAATCCGATGCCCACTCTATTATAATTTCACACAACACACATACACTCAAGCTTTCTTGCATAATCTGTGTTCTATAAGCTCTTGACTTTCAAATTCAAGTGTACTACGAGATTTACGACGGGCGATAGATCATGGCTGCGGAATTCACGCCACATAGAAATCTTGATATAATAACCGAAATTTACGGGAAAAAAAATTTCCCCGAGCATCAGCAGCAGAATTGGGCTTGGCCCCCTGGTTGTCGAAAATTACACATCGCGCACGCCGCACGCATGCATTTGCCAAGAGATTCGGTTTCAAAATCATTACCAAACCGTTACTTTCTTTTGTTGTTCGGTCCTCTTAAGCTGCCAGTGATGAAGTGTCGATCCAGTCGACCGGAAAATAACGAAACGGAAACGTTTGCGCGAAAATTACAACAAAATGAAAGCACAGAACGGAGTTTAGAAAAAAGCAACGAGCAATTCGTTCGCGGATCGAGACTCTGTACACTTCACGGTTTTTAAGGCAGAAAACCATGAAAGCAGGCGCGCAAAGTGTGTCAATGTCGTGGTGGTGAATAAAATATAAAAATCATTTTGTGCGTCAGCAAACAACGATTCAACAACGTTCAAGAGTTACATTTCGTGGTGTTTTATCCCAGGTGTATATACAACTACATTATTATATTATTAAAGCTGATGATATTGTCCGTTTGAAAGTAAAGGCTAAGTGGGAATTATGCCTAATATGGGTTTAACATTTATTAGGCAAGTGTGGGGCTGATGGAAGTATAAGTATATATGGGGGAATAATGAGGCAATCAACGTGAATTGGATATTACTCGTACAGTAGGCGTGATGTTGGTATTAGCGTTTTAAAAATTAAGTGATGCGTTTCCCTGAAAAAAGGGGGAAGCTAAATATAGGTACGTTTCTTTGTGACAGGAGGAGGACAGGTCGATTTTCCGTTAATTGAAATGGTAAATTATTCCTTTTGGCTGTGTATACAGTAGAAATTAAATGGAGGCATTTTCTGTTTGTTTGGGCCAAGTTAAAAGTGCGACAGGTGCGGAAGTAGTACTTCACCTAGGTAGGTATAATGTTCACTTCAAGGACGTCATTTCTTTGTATTTCTACTTTCTCAGTACCCAACAATATGCATGATTAAATTTTGAAAATTATCAGATTTTTGTTTCTGCTTGAGGCTTTGACTTCCAATTAAAAATAAACCGCCATATACCCTCTCAAGATTTTTTTCAATTCCACGTCAATTTGGAGGCACAAAAAAAACTTAACGTTAAAAAAAAGTTTCTTGTAACATTTATTCAACATTTTCAAGAAAAGTTCTTAACAAAATCAGTGTCACCCTGCAAAATTTGTCACCCAACTTTGGAACTGGACAACTTTGAAATGCTAGAAGCGGTTCAATCAATTTTTAGACCGTTCGCTAGCCTATTAGTCCGTATTTTTTTAACATATGAAGTATTCAACATAATATTTCTACAGGGTGTTCAATAGACTGGTGCAAAATTTCTAGAAGTTTGACATGCTCCCCCTTGAACAATTTTTTTTTACTGTATTTCAACACCATAGGCAGGAAGGTTGACCTCATACCTCGAGACGGTTTTTGAAGTTTCGGTGTATCTCTTTTAGTTACAGGGCGACCTCAAAAAGTTAAGTTTTTTGTAATGCATTAGTAACTCTTCTCTTCGTTACCCGATTTTCAAAATTTTTGGTTCATTTTGAAACTAAAGCTTCAGGTAGGAATACCAAAGGATCAAAATCAACTCAAGACGGACATTTAAGATACAGAGTTGCATGAAAAGTGACCCAAACCTGAACTTCTCTCGGAATCTAAGTTGAGAGGAGAATCGAATGAGAATCAACTTAACTTCTGAAGTACCATTCATTCTGAACACTTCAAGGTGCTGTCTTCTTCTGTGGGACTAGAATTACTGGTTAACAGGCCACATTTAAACTGTTAGCTTTTGAACCAGAAATATCGCCCTTGTGCACCTGAAAATGTTCGCAACCAAAGTAATAAAAGCCTAATAATCACTAACAAACAATAATCGACAACTGAGTGATTGTTCCGATTTTTGTTACGTTGGCTACGAGCAGTTTCATGTGAGCAAGGCCCCGATTCTCCTCTGAGAACATGCGGTTGTAATTTGGTTCCTTCCACTAACAACTCAGGTCCTATGCAAGAAGAGGATACCTTGAAGTGCTCGGAATGTATGATTCTTTCGAAGGCAAGTTGATTTTCATCCGATTCTGCTCCCACTTCATATTCCAAGAGAAGTTCAGGTTTTGGTCAATTTTTATGCAACCCTGTTTTTTTAATGTTTGTGCCTTGAGTTATTGACTTTGATCTTATGATCCTACCTGAAGCTTTAGCCTCAAAATGAGCCTGAAATCTTGAAAATCGGTCAGCGACTATACGAAAGTTACAACTGTAACACCAAAAAGTTGACTTTTTGAGGTCAATCTGTAAACTGAAGAAATGAACCGGAAATTCAAGAGCCGTCCCGAGGTATGAGTTCTACCTTCTTGCCGATGATGTTGAAATCCAAGAAAAAAAAATTCGCCCCAGGGGGAGTGTGTAAGCTTTCAACAAATTTGCACCAGTCTATTGAACACCCTGTAGAAATAATATGTAGAATATTCAATGGATTAAAAAAATACGGACTAATAGCTGAAGGACTGGGCTAGCGAACGGTCTAAAAATTGATTGAATCGTTTGTAGCATTCCAAAGTTGTCTATGTTCAAAGTTAGGTCAAATTTCGCAGGGTGGCACTTATTTTGTTGAGTACTGGTACTCCTGGTTTTCCACAATAAATATTATCAATTTAAATTGTATGCGCGAGCCCGTAAATCGTTCATATCGAAGATAAAAACACACGAGCGACAAGGCGGCACATTATAATTTATTTAAAAATATTTCACACCTACGTACTATGTCTCTTTTCACGGCATCACGCACGCCGCAGAAGCCT
This sequence comes from Anaspis maculata, assembly GCA_949128115.1. NCBI lineage: Eukaryota > Metazoa > Arthropoda > Insecta > Coleoptera > Scraptiidae > Anaspis > Anaspis maculata. Next base: position 77,253,187 of record OX421964.1, on the reverse strand, counting down.
TTATTTATACTTACTTATACATACCCGGCGTAATTTTTGTAATTATAAGGTCTTATATTGAGTACCTATACATAATATATGAAAATAAATTATATTAAAAATGCAAAGTTCCTGGTGAGCCTGGTTCTCTCCGCGATGGAATATGCATAAACATGGAAAAAAGAAAAAAGAGCCGAGAAACACGCACCGTTGATAAATGAGAAAACATCGCGCAGAAAATGCGTTTAGTTTAGCTCGGGTGCGCTCATACATTTTCTTTGTATACTTGCACTCACACTTACATTGTTGTGTGTGCATATGCATAAATACTGGAGTATATACTTAATAGTTAATAATAACGAAGGGCAATCATTCTTGTATATGCAACCATGAAAAAAAAAATTATAGATAGAATTCCGTTGTAAGTATGATTGTACATAATAGCCATCGAATGGTATATAAAATTGGAATTGGATTTCGGAATTGGAACAAAAATGTATAATGTGCCAGCAGCCTGTTTACAACATATTTTCGAGGCAACGCAAACTTGGTGTTTGTATACCTTATTGAAGTATTCGCGTGCAATAATGATTGCAAATAACAAGAAAAGGTCAAGTTTCAATGAAAATGCTTATAGGATAAATTTGACTGAGTAAACTGTTGGTTCGAGTGGATACTGGTGGCAAAAACTGCATTTTTGTCTGGTGACTGCAACTTGGCGTCAAGCGACGAGCCTTATTGTTGAGATAACAATGTTTTGTTACGGTTTCAAAAATCGACTTGGCGATACAGAATAATGAAACCAGGGGGACCAGAAAACAAAAAGAGGGTTGGTTGTTATTTTCGGAGGCTCCGGCTGATTCTGCAAAGAAAGATCCAATAACCATCGGCCGAGTTGCGAGTCAGTGTTCCTCTGCTGTTCCTGTTGATGGCAAGCAGTACCACCAGTCATGTGATGTGCCTCAAGAACCAAAATTAAGGAAAGCGGCGCTGAACGCCACTCCTAGAACGCCGCGCCGCCTTTGGTTGACAGCAACTGTCAGTAATCGCCAACTTCGTTGAAGTGACCATCTCGATCCCATTTCTCTCGTCTGTCCAGATGCCAGAGCGTATGGTGAGCTTCTGGAATGTTCAAAGGTACCAAATCAGTTCACTACCTTACCGTCTAATCGGCGTCTTCACCAACGTTGTCAGTTGGTCCAGATTATCAAGATCCTGCTAATCGTTGCGGTTGTCCCGAAGCTCATGCGTTCAAGAGTCGTTGATGGGCAAACCAAGTGTTGCCTCTTATCTTTTATTTTACTGTTTTAGAATAAGTTACCTATTTGACATTTAGCGTGTTGTTGCTATATGTATTATTATTGTCTCTGCGTGAAGTAAGAGACGTTATTAGGGGGTAGCTATACCGGTTTACTACACCAATTTCCCTTGGGGTAGGACGGCAGTATGTTGTTTTTCGTATAGGTGATCCGTTTCAGTGTCATCGCTGGAGCTTCGTTGGGCCCTTCGAGTTCTCGCAGCGTCATCGAAAAGGTAGGTACCTACGTTATAGTTTGTAAGCCAGCTCTCGCGGTATTGCTCACCCTTTTCTATTGGCGTCCTCTGCGCAACGCCCTTTTATATTTTGTTAACACGCCATGTCAAGTTGAACTGTAAATATTCTTGAACCTTTTCTTCCCGATCATATACCTGATTTTTTTTGTAGTTTATTCTGTATTTTCAATTCTCCCAATCCCAACTATCTCCACCTCGGAATCAATCACTTTCAATCACGATTTCAACCCGTAATAGTTTCTGCAACTTCCAAGTTCAATCTGTACAATCTGTCAAATCAACAATCAAGTTCATTGTTTTTTGACACTATTTTGGCAGATGGTTCAAGAAATTGTGCAAGAAATTGTGTGGTGTAACACAGCTATTCGAAAAAAAGCTCTGAGACGCCAAATATTTATCGACGCCGGATATTCGCTCGGCGTATTGGCAAATCCCGATGGGGGAATGTTCGAAACAGTACACGGCTTCCACCGTTCCAGAACGCGGATTGTTCCAATTCAAAAAACTCCCGTTCGGATTACATAATGCCCCTGCAACCTCTTGAAGGTGCATCGAACAAGTGATTGGCCACGACCTGGAACCGAACGTGATTTCGCTATCTGGATGACGTCATCGTCGTGACGGATTCGTTCGAGGCAAATGTGAGAATTTTGTCAGTAATCTTGAGAAAATTACACGAAACGGGATTCACAATGAATCGGGGAAAATGTAAGTTTTGTTTACCAGAGCTCCGATATTAGGATTACCTCGTCAATCAACACGGACTTCCAACAGACCCCGACAAAGTGGCAGCTATCGTGAGCATCTCGACCCCGAGAATACAGGCAGGTGCGCCGACTGGTTGGAATGATCAGCTAGTATCGGAAGTTCATACCGAACTTTTCTAAGATTTGTGCGCCGATTTGCGCCTTCCTAAAATAGCATGCGAAAGTGGTATGGACGGACCTGCTCGATAAAATATATTGTTTGGTCAGATGCGCATGCGCGAGGACGTCAAATTGAAGAAAAATCGTACATCTGCCAATTTGAATGGCAACGCTGCATGTTCTTCCTAGATCCCTGACTATAGGTAGTGGTTCTTGGTTGCCATTCTCATTAGTGTCAATGTTTCATTGCGCATTCAACGTTCTTCACGGTGTTTCGGTGTCTCGGCTGTTTTTCTTGTTCTTTTCAAGTGCTTCTGTCGTTTTCGTTATTGTTATTGTCGCTGTTATTGTCACAAACGACAAAACAGTTGGCACTGTTGACAGTGATCTAGTGTTCGTTTCAAGCGCGCTGTTGCCATTTTCGTTGTTCCTGTACTTCCACAAATGATCATTGAACTTGATTCCAATAAAACATTTTCTTTGGATGCTGGTACATCTAATATTCAACTAAATCATTTGTGGAACTTTGGTGACACTAAAATATTTTCTAGTGCTAATTTTCAATATCGGTGAACGAAATTATGAAATTCGCGCCACACATACGACCTCAGGAAACTCGGCGAACTAATTGGCATGTGTGTTGCATTCTTTTGCTACATGCCTCGTATCGGTACATATCCGCTGAATACTCGTACAGCAAAACCATCGAGCAAGTATGGGAAATATATGATTTTGAAAAATCAAAAAAATTCAAGCTTCAGCCCACACACAAGGACGGTTTCTCCTTTTCAAACACAACTGGTTGATAAAGCCGAGGATAAAGCAAACATTTTTGTTCGCGTCTCGCATGCCGCGAGAAGAGGAAGGTTTATTTGTGTGTTAGTGTGTTTGTTTACCGTACACATCGCCTAGACCTATAGACCACAAGTTGGAACGAAATGGAAATATGGTAGGGTACAGATAGGTGCCCACTTCTGAGCGAGAGAAATATCTGCCATACGCAGAAAAGAAAAAGACGGACGCTGCTCGCTCGGATTGAATAAATTTCAAACTTGAGAGAAGTTTATACCGCCGCCTGATGATGGTATAAACTGCACACACTGGCCAGGATTCCACCACGGCATCTCTCAGAAGAAATCGGCAGCTCCCGGGATGGATGGCAACATTGTAAATAAACAGTTACTCTTACTTTATTGCTGACATTGATAACAGCTTTCGCGAACGGGCTGTTGTATGTGTGTGTGTATGTTGTGTAGTGTAGTGTATCGAGCGGCCGGGGCCTGACGGTGTGACGTCACGGCCGTGACGCGATGCAGATTTTCTAGGGGAATTGCAGTTTCAACCTTATACGCGCGCCGGTGAGACGCAGCGTTGCCAAATTTTCTGTTGCTAAGCGGTTTTGTTCTAAGCCAATTAAAAAAAAATAGCGTTGACAAGACTTTTCGCAGTGATTGAATTGTTGCAAGCTATGGTGAGAATACCAAATTTTTCTGAGTTTGTACTTGCAAATTAAATGCAGCAAACTCATTTGACATACAAATGCCGATTAAGGGAAAAGCATTTATTGTTTATTTAAATTTCTGAAAATAGTGTTGTTTTTCAAGAAGAAAAACTCCTGAAACTTTAGTGCATTTGGTAACAAAGTTTAGGTGCTGAAATAAATCTCCAGGGTACCGACTACCGACCAATTCCGGAAGCCCCCAAATACCAAACGTCGCCGGTGGCTGCGGGAAGGCTTACAAAAGAAGAGGGTTTTCCAACATCAAAAAAATGCTCTAGTTCTATATGGACTTCGGAGAAGGTAAAGTGGCCTTGATACAAAAGAATTATATTTATCTATTGTATTTATTGTTTTCTTCGCTGATCTTTTTGTTTCAGATGCCACTTTTACTGCTTATCCAAAAAGGAATCGACATAAATAATTAATTGAGGAGGAAATTGGAAACATCCTGAAGTTGTCTCCATATCGAAACAGTAATGACTGAATATTTGTTTTCTTTTATTATGTGTTCCGTGTTATTTGTGTTAAAAATATAGCTAAAGCCCACCTTGGGCTATCATCATTTTTGCACAATAAAATTTCTTCAATATACTGTGCAATAATACTCTGGAGCAAATTTCAGGAACGGCTCAAGATGTTTGATTGAAATTTACGGTGACTTCATTACCATGAAATAATGATTACATATTTATGGCGATTTTTTGGTATATATAGGCTGTCAAGTCTCAATCGAAAAAGGATGAACCAAACAACCCCTCTACAAAGAGGCATCCCGTCATCATAATGAAACTCAAGGTCCATAGGTACAGTCAGTCTTCAGCACGGAGCATCTGGTCAATTTTTCTTTTGCTTTGACGGAGAAGGAGTGAACTGGCGATGAAATATGTAATGACCTTTCTTGAAGACAATAAAATTTCCAACAATTTTACTTCAGGTATTTTTTCCGAAATGGCAGCGTTTACGAGACAAACGCAAAAAACTGATCCTTAAGTTCATTTAGAGGCCACAACGCTCGGAGCACTGGATCCTTGACGTGGCCGGAATATTGGTCAAATAACACAGTTTTCCTTCAGTTCCAGTAACCATATTCCCTGGAAGAAAGTCACCATTCAGGTCTCTTCTGAAAACTAGATAAACGGTCTTCAACCTGACGAGCTCAAATTGTGAATTTTTGAATTTTTTTTTTTTAAATACTCAAAATTTGAGCTCGTTAAGTTGAAGACCATTCTTGTAGCTTTCAAAAGAGACCTGAATGGTGCAATTCTTCCAAAGAATAAGGTTACTGGAACTGAAGGAAAACTGTGTTATTTGACCAATATTCCGGCCACCTTAAGGATTTCTACCATTAGGCCAGTCAAATTAGAACAATTTTTTCCGTTTGAGGAAAAAAACTGTTAGAGTTTTGGAAATTTGACAGTTATATCCGGTAAGGTGTACTGTTAAACATAGTAAAAGTCCCCAACTCTACCTATTGAGCTCGAGCCGCCATCTTGGAAAAATGGTCCTTCGATCCAGTTTTTCACTTATATTTCGCTAATCACCGAGATATTCAATTGAGTTTTGAAAAAATCAAGACTATAAAATTGTGTACAAAAATTGTTCCATACCCATTTTTTTCTCGTATCTGTTGATAATAATAAAATCGAATTAACAAAAAACAAAACAAAGAATAAGCGATTTTTTGCCTATAGCTAGAGATATTGTCTTCAAAATTTGTTAAGATGTTGACAGTTTACATCAAAGCTAAACGTGACAGTTGAGGTAGAAGAAAAAATGCGAAAATATTTTTTTATTTATTTTTTTCAATTAGCAAAAATTTGGTTTTCGAGTTTGACATTTCCAACAGGGCGGAGTAAAGGTTTCAATCAAACATCAATCAGTTTTGATATTTACATATCGTAAGACAAGATTTCATCAGTATTGTGCCTTCACGAGCTTCGGGAATGCTCGATATGAATTAAACTAAAAGAATAATGGCTAAGTCCAAAAAGTGTTGTCGATTGGTTCTGAAGGAAACATTTCGAAACAAAAGACATCAGCAAAGGATATACAGGAGGTCCAAAGGTTATTCAACTGTATATGAATTGGTGTGCCTTATCCAAAATAGTACAAAAGAATCAATCAAAATGTTGAAATCCACCCTGTATAACAAAAAGTAACGATACAAAATGGAAGTAGTAAAGCATACCTGGTGCCAAAAATACAGCCTTTACATTGCTAAAAAAAAGAACAAAATTTATTGATTGATTTGAAAGTTATTAGTCCTCAAACTTGACTTTACAAATTTCAGCCAGTCAAATAGGGAAAAGTAGAGAGAAGTAACTGTCGGAGTTTCAGAAATTTGACAGGGATGTTCGCTAAGGTATACTCATACACATACTAAAAGTCCCCGCCTCTACCTGTTGTGCTCGAGCCACCATCTTGGAAAAATGGTAAAAAACTTGATCGAAGGACCATTTTTCCAAGATGGCGGCTCAAGCGCGAATGAGTATACCTTAGCGAACATCCCTGTCAAATTTCTGAAACTCCGACAGTAACTTCTCTCTACTTTTTCCTATTTGACTGGCTGAAATTTGTAAAGTCAAGTTTGAGGACTAATCACTTTCAAATAAATCAATTAAATTTTTTTTTCAGCAATGTAAAGGCTGTATTTTTGGCACCAGGTACGCTTTACTTCTTCCATTTTGTATCGTTACTTTTTGTTATACAGGGTGGATTTGACCATTTTGATTGATTCTTTTGTACTATTTTGGCTAAGGCACATCAATATGGGGCTCATATACAGTTGAATGACCTCTGGATCTCCTGTATATCCTTTGCTGATGTCTTTTGTTTCGAAATGTTTCCTCCAGAACCAATCGACAACATTTTTTGGACTTTCATATCGAGCATTCCAGAAGCTCGTGAAGGCACAATACTGATGAAATCTTGTCTTACGATATGTAAATATCAAAACTGATTGATGTTCGATTGAAACTTTTACTCCGCTCTGTTGGAAATGTCAAACTCGAAAACCAAATTTTTGCTTTATTAAAAAAAAATAAAAAAAAAACATACGAGAAAAAATCGGTATGAAACAATTTTTGTAGACAATTTTATAGCCTTGATTTTTTTTTGAACTTGATTGAATATCTCTGATGATTACCGGAATATAAGCAGAAAACTGGATCGAAGGACCATTTTTCCAAGAAGGCGGCTCGAGCTCAATAGGTAGAGTTGGGGACATTTAGTATGTTCAACAGTACACCTTACCGGACATTACTGTCAAATTTCCAAAACTCCAACGGTTTTTTCCCCTTCAGCTTTCCTTATTTGACTGGCCTACATGTGAAACTACATGTTCAAATGAGCTGTATACAAAAATCTAGCTGGGTTTTATTTCTGCTCGCTATTTGCGATTCAATGTCTAAAATTTCCTGGACTATACTATAAAGTTGCTCAGCTAAAATTGCTTTTTCTTGGAAACTACATAGAGCACTCATACAAATAATCAAGAAATTACGCTATTGACTTGATGTTTGCTTCCTTATGTCCTTCGGAATTTTCAAGTTTCTTCTGGTACACAGGTCAATTCTGCACAAACTGAAGAGGTCCCCTGCAGGCTGAGCTGAACAGCCCCATGTTTTCCCGAAATTGCTGTTTATTCAATCACTGCTTGCGTCCTTTACACTGACAGACATTCTCGGTAATAATTAGTTATTAAAAATCCTTTCGCTTCACGCTTCATCGTCCTCGCTTCGGCACAATACCGAAATGATTGTTGGTGAATGAGCTGGCAGAGTTGCGGCGATGGAAATTTCCGATAATTAAAACGACATGCAAATGTAAACAGCCAAAGGCTGAATTATTGAAATTTCATACGCTAGCTAGGCGCTGTGGCAGTGTGTTTATTACCTAGGTATACCACCGGAGGAAGGAATCTCAATTTTGTGCTATATGATACTTCGATAATGAACCGGCAACAGCGGCAAAAAAAAAACTGGAACTGAATTTCGGCATTCTTCAGCCATGGCTCTTAATTAGCCCGTCGAGAATCGAGCTGGAGTTTGCGGAGGCTCGAAAAGAATACCTCGGAGGGAATTGTAAACGGACGCTAATAAGAGTGTTGCCAGCCACCCACAAGCGATAGCAAAACATCGGACAATAGCTTGCGATAAAAAAAAGGAAGCAACGGCAGAGGGAAAAAAATGATAAAGAATACGCACACACACGATACAAGCTGGCGCAGGAAGTGAATTTCCTTATTGCAAGCCATATTGTGAAAATCTGCTCGACATGTGAGCATCGAAATGTCATTCACACATAGCAACAGAAAAAGCAACGCCGTCAAATAATGATCGTACAATGAAATGTTGCTGGTATAATTTGCTTACCCACGCAAGTAATTCAACGCTCACACCGCTGGTTATTGCTATAAGACTCACCTGGAACAGAAAGAAAACAATCATTAGATCCAGGTTTACAAATATAGTCTTAAATAGATTGGCTTCGCATGAAATATACGAACAGAGCACACGTTTTCAATAATTCAACGGGATGAATGCTCCTGGCAGTATGCAACCAACAATACACCATTTGCCAAAAATCGTATCTACTGAACCGGAAGTCATATCGATGACCGTTTTATGAAGAAAAGTCGAGATCATTTCCAAAAATATGATCTCGCATACCGATGTCAATAGGCGGCTATGTGTCTTTGCTTTTCTATTAAACTGAGTACCTGTTCAACAACTTATTGAAGAGAAAATTTTGGAAAATTCAGAAATAAATGTCAACTGTGATATGTATTGTTTTCGCAACCCATTGAGTACTTGGTTTATTTATTACAATTAGAATGTATAAAAATGAATGTGCTCTCTTCCTCTCGAGTAGGGCCGCTACGTGAAAAGTTACTGCACTTCATGTTAGAGCTATGGAATTTGGTACACTTCTTCAGGGAACTGTTTGGAACGATTTTGTCCGAGGTGCCCATGAAAATTATCGCTGCATCCAAAATGGCGACCGTTTTCCAAAATGGCGACTTTGATTCGTGAAAATGTCATATTCGCCCCGTTGTATACCGCAGGATGTCGATTTCCATACTAGCTCTTCTTAAACTGACGGTTACCATAATAATCGTGACAGATGCTCAATTTTCTTTATACAGGGTGTACGCGCGAGGTGAAACCCTTCCCTCCACCAAACGGTTCCCCTTGGAGTTATTTCGAAAAAACAAAAACTAGGCCTTCATAATTTTTCCCGTAACCTTCTAATATGCTCATCATATATTTGTAATTCATAATATACAGGTGTTAAAGAAACATCACAATTTTTGCGACACCTGTATATAATCATTGTAATCTATGTAGCTTTTTATGCTGATTACAGCATTGCTCGACACTTACGAGTTTCTCTTCAAATAACCTCTAAAAATGAATAATTCTCACTTGCGAAGATTGTATTCTAGGCAGCCAGGAGATACACTACACTTCATGTTAAAGGTATGAAACTCGTCACATTCCTGTGAGGAACTGTTTGGAACAATTCTGTCCTAGGTGCCAATCAAAATTATGACTGCGTCTAAAATGGCGGTCGTTTTCCAATATGGCGGCTTACATATATGAGAACCTCGTATTCGTCCGATTATATCCCGTAGGATGTCGATTCTCATATTTTCAACTATTCTGAGATTGATGGTGAACACAATTATATTGACAAATGCCTAATTTTCCATGCACAGTCATTTCAAATTAAAAGAGAGACCTAACTATCAAGCCCTTGAGACAACGTTACTTTTCTGTGGCATCTCGCGTGAACACCCTATACATGAAAGAATGAGCATCTGTCACGATTGTTGCGGTTAGTCAGTTCCAGAATAGCTAAATCTATTGAAATCGACATCCTGCGGGATTTAAAAGGGCGAATGCGAGATTCTCACATATGTAAGCTGCCATATTGGAAAACGACCGCAATTTCGTACCCAGCCACAATTTTGATTGGCACCTCGGACAGAATTGTTTCAAACAGTTACCCAAAAGGAGTGTAGCAAGTTTCATACCTCTAACATGAAGTGTAGTGTATCTCCTGGCTGCCTAAAATACGGTCTTGGCAATTTGAATTTATTAATTTTTCAGAAATTATTTGGAGAAAAACCCAAGTGTCAAACATTTTTGTAATCAACATAGAAAGCTACATAGACTACAATAATGAATTGAATTACAATAATGGGTGTCGCCAGAATTTGAAAAAAGTATTCGAACACCTGTATATTATGAGATACAGAAATATATTGAACACATTCGAGAACAACGGGAAAAATCATGAAGAATAAGTTTTTGTTTTTTCAAAATACCTCAAAGGAAAAGCGTTTGGTGGAGGGGAGGGTTTTACCTCGTGCTAACACCCTGTATAAATAAAATTGAGTATCTGTCACAATTACTGTGGCTACCGACAGTATAAGGATAGCGTACATATTCAAGTCGCCATTTTGGAAAACGGCCGCCATTTTGGATGCAGCGATAATTTTCGTGGGCACCTCGGACAGAATTGTTGCAAATAGTTCCCTGAAGAAGTCTACAAAATTTTATAGCTCTAACATGAAGTGCAGCATATCACTTTGTTTTGTCGCGTAGCGGCTCTACTAAAACAAATAAATATGATCAAAAACTTTCCTCCTCTAGGCAGGCTGTGGTCTGGTCATAGGCAGGCAAACAAGGCTGGGAGGAAAGTTTTTGATCATACGGTATAATATGTGTGCTTTTCGATCTCAAAAATTATTGGGAGTACAGAAATCGTAATTTTCGAATACGAATACGTTTACTGGATCCTATTAACACCACCCCAATTCTGTTTTGTTTTGGAATTTTATGCAATGTTGATTCATTATACACTGTTTACTGATGTTTTTACATTATTCTACTGATATACCTATCCGCGATTTGGTTTCACTGAGCTTAACTCGGGGGGGGGGGGTTTGTTCGCCGGGTTCTTCCACTGAGTGCTTTTTTTCCGAATCCGTCACTTTCCTTTTTCTTTGACTTGACAGGTTTGACATATTTTGTTGTGTTGTTTACAATTGTTTTTATTGTTTTTGTTCCTTTTGTCCATTTTGCGTCCATTCGGTTCATTCTGTCAGTCACATGTTAAGTGTTTTCGAGAAAATGACCATAACAGAATAATTTTGCACTTATTTTGCTTTCAGTAAATTTTACTTACTGTGCAATGAGCGTGTTTCATTTTTTTTTTCAACTGGGCAGTAGTAATAAGTTTTATTATTCACTCAGGCATCGCCCCACTCCAACAAAATACTATTTTGTAATTCTGTACAAGACTCCATTTTCAATTTTCAAGCACAATATTTGACAACCAATAAAAAATTCGCTGTATCAGCAAAGAGTGTTGTTCATAAATCAAAGCATCATTCTCGAAATAATCAAATTGATGAAGGCTTTCAGCCAAACAATCCGGGTGCCCAACAATCCACCCCCTCTCTCGAAAGACGCGCCATCCAGCGGCTTTTATCCTAAACTGGTGATTGACACGTGCAAATATTTGTGGTGCTTCGCCACCATCGCCACGGCACACTCTCCGCCGAGGCGCGTTCCACCAGAGTGTTGTTTCACTGTTTTTATTTGCCTTTGTAAATTAAATATCCTCTCCTTTATCCCCACACCAGCCGGCAAGAGAGCGCCATTCGTGCCGGAACAAGCGCAAAAGCGATTAAATTTGACAGCGCGACTCTTGCTTTGATCGTTGCTTTGAGGCGAGATCCCGAAGCCGCCCCGCCATCATCATCATTTATAACGGTACGGATGGTGTGCGGTTCTTGTTATGTGCGGCTGTATATTATGAGAGTCTGCACAGAGTCTTGAGAAGTTACGTATGGATAGGCATTACACACTAACACACAGCTGATAGGTATATGCCCGCAAGAGTAACGAGAAGAGGCTTTTCCTCCGTCACGACGCGCGCGGGGCTTTAATTGGTCTCGGGGCCACGTAAATGAGATCATAATCGAGTTACAATCGGCTAATGACGAAGATCTAATCACACCAGCAGTCTTCTAATATGGCTGAGGCGCGGCTTTGTGCAGAGCGGCACCAGTGATTTAGGGACACACGCCGTCCATATAGCTCTGCATTTTATTCGTTTTGATTTGGCGGTGCCACTCGCGGTCTTGATTAAGTACTATTTCCAAGCCATCTGTTATTATGAGGCCACGAATCAGAGAGTTGGAATGTAACTTCGTTCATCCCTGGATATGGAAACACGATTAGTAATACACGTTTCCAATTGGAGGAGATTGATGATCTGCCCCTGGAACTATTCAACCAGTAGCACATATAGACCACCTATTAGTATCACCAGTGCCGTGTATTTCTTCATAACTGTCACGTGTCAGACAAAAAATCTGTGCTCATTCGAGACCTATCTATGTACGGTAGCCCTAATAACTCCCTATTATGGCTGTACCAACAGAACAGCCATCTATATCCACTTCCAGTGTCGGCGTCCATTCAGGGAAATGTTTAATATTCCTCGCCCGGTCTTTCTTTGATTATTGTACCGTAATTTTGGCTTCCACCCACTCACCAAATCATGCATTTCGATATCTATTTTGTCTGCAAAATTATTGTACACAACACGAAATTCTTTGTTCTCTTTGTTCTCAACGGGCTTGCATAACCCGCAGTTTTTCTCTTTTGAAATCAAGGTGCTTTACACTGCTTTGGATTTTGTGCAATCTATCCACTCCCAAATGATCTCAATTTTGATGGCAAAGGCCGTAGTCTAGTGGGTGTGCACTTTGCGCACTCATGACATTGCCTCAGGGCCGCGCTGTCGCGCGAACTTCGAGTTTTCATTTTTGTTTCTTTTTCACAAGTTACGCCACGAACAGTAAGAGGACAAAAAGAATCTCTACTACGCCAAAATCAGCCGCTAAGTAGAGAACAGTACTTTTGATGATTCATTCACATTTCATTGTTCATCGTCGGGTTATACCTGAAAGTAAACGGAGAAAAGAAGACTTGCACGCTTCTCCGTGTCCTGGGGGGGTCCACCTGCTCGTATGAATCTGCCTTGTTGAGTCTACTAACCTTTACTTATTTGGGGGGGGGGGAAACTATGTAACACGACGAAGAGAGGGCCACAGGTTGGCTCGAGTCGATTTTCTTGTATTTACTGTATGTGATCTGTTCACTAACCATTATTCTGTTTTGTATGTAAGTATGTATCTGTGGGGTTTTTGATGGGTAACTTCTAGGGAATTTCGGGCGAATGCGTTATAGATACTTCTTCCTTCCAATTGCTTACAAAAAGTATGACCAACTCCAACTTCTCTACTTATTCATCTCTCACCTGTGTCTTGTTTATTTATTATTTATCTACCTATTTATCTCGCATTTGTTTTTTTGTTTACCTACACCATTACTTATCGTTTGTTTCTTGTTTATTTATCTGCACCATTACCTGTGATTTGTTGCTTGCTGATTTATGTATTTACCGATCATTTCTTTATTGTTTACTCATCTATAAATTTGACTTCTTTTGTTTGTAAAGTGTAAAATTGATTGCTGAGCGTAAAGTTTCCTTTTGTTGTTACGTAAATAACTTATAAACGAAGCAAATGTTTCAAAGAGGTTCAAGCACCGATTCACGCTGACTTGATCAATGCATAACTGGAGTGACTTTCCTCTCATTTCATCATGATTCATTCACACTTGACTTTCGTTCAGACCATTTGGGGGCGAGATTTTTCAGCAATTAATCAGGCAATACGCAAGAGTTTCTTTGACGTGTTCTTCCTACGTGTGCCTGTCAGCGAATACGTCACTTCTCCTTTGCGATCAATTTGACAGTTTGACATGTTTCATGATTTCTTGTTTGTTTTGTTAATCTGATTTTGTGTTCATTTTATCGTTGTAGAAATAATTTGTAATGATTTTTCTTGTTTCATTTGTCTTTGTGTTTTGTTGTTCTTCGTCCATGTTGTGTCATTTTATCACTGTCAATTTCTTGTTGTGAGGTGTTTTGAAAAAAGAAACAAATTCATCTAAAACTTTGCAAACTGATTTTCAATAAAAATTCATTTTGCTTGTGATTCATTCGCGTTTCATTCAAGAATCAAACCTCATCCCCAACGACATATTCTCATCTAGAGTAAGAACTCACACAACGTAGGTAGAAGGGAAACGACGTGTGGAAGAAGAGGATCAACGACGATCACTGCCAACATCGAAAACGGGGTCACACTATAGAAATGGTGCCGTGACCAGGATACACTACAGAAATGGTGCCGTGACCAGGATACACGACAGAAATGGTGCCGTGACCAGGATACACTACAACTGATACGACCAAAACTATTCATGTCGCAAAAGCTTTGCTTTATACCTCGGTGCTTCGCACCTCGGTCAACCCCAAAAAGCTTGTTTACATCTTTGATGCAATCAAAGCTATTTATCTCTCGAAGTGTCATATACCTCGGTGATTCGCACTTAGTTTGTAGCCCTTTTTGTGTCACATACCTCGGCAAAGCCCGCAGTCGAGCTGCAAACCCAATACCTAGGTTCTAACAAGGAAAAGACCACGCCACGAACGAGGTGCAAAGCACCGAGTTGCATTATTGAAATGGTAAAAACCATTAGCGGTGGTTAGGATCTCAAGAAGAAATAATCAACACATGCCATCCTCGGTATAGCCTGCAGCCGAGGTGCGAAGCACCGAGGTATATAACAAGGAAGGGGCCCCGGACGAGGCTCAAAGCGCCGAGGTACATTAGCCAGATGAAAAAACATGACCAGTCGTTGAAATCTCAAAAAACAATAACTAACACCGAGTTATATAACAATGAAAAGGCCAACAAGGAAACGGCCACGAACAAGGCACAAAGCGCCGGGTACAATAACCAGATGGAAAAAACATGACCAGTCGTTGAAATTTCAAAGAGAATTGACTAACACACGTCATATTTCTTGGTATAGCCCGCAGCCGAGGTGCGAAGCACCGAGGTACGTAATGAGATGCGGGGAAAACCGCCATTTTGAATTTCTCTGAAAGTGGTCTGATCTTGTGAAATTTGCAGGTGATGTGAACTTCAATTAGATACATCAAATTTTCGACAATTGATGCCCCGCCGCCATCTTGTATTCTCCATATTAAACATGTTTAAAAATGATAAGAGCTAGGAAAATTATGCCTCAACGAAAAGAGATATCGATGTGTTGCAAATGCCAATCAAATGCGTACGTGTTCACCATATAAATTTGACCAATGATTTTTGTCACTTGGCCGCCATCTTTGGTTCGCCATTTTGAATTTCTCTGAAAGTCGTCCGATTTGAGTGAAATTCACAGGCGATGTGAACTTTATCAAAATACATCCGATTTTGGACTAATGATGCTCTGCCGCTATATTGACCACCATATTGAAATTTCTCATCACTCAACGATTTTCATGGAGCTTGGGACTTACCTTTGTTTCGTATGATCATTCTTATTCTCCAGCCAAATTCTAACATTCTGCCGCCGTCTTGGCCGCCATATTGGAATCTCTTTTTAGTGGAACGATTCACATGGAACTTGGAACTTGCCGTTGTCTATAGTACGATCATTTTGATTTTCAAGTAAAATTTAATTATTCTGACGCAATTTTGGCCGCCATATTGGAATCTGCCCAAATAACGGTAGAACTCTAATTAACATATTGCGTTCACTGATCCTTCATAAAGGAAGTGCGCTACTAAGCCTCATGCCCATGAGACATATTCGCTTCTTATCCATTGCCTGGGCTCAATTTTTGATTATGTTTCGATGGACCAGCATCTTCCAGATCTTGAGCATGATATTCTGAGGTTATGCTTGGTATTTTCCATGTAAAAGATCGTTTTCTACAGAACTCGATAACATTTCCAATATTCGTCATCTTTATTCTTGTGCAACACTATTGAACTAACGATACCTACTTGAATTAATCACACAAATAATAGCAAAAACTTGTGCAGTGCCATACAAATAAAAGGTTGCATAACAGCAATTTATTGATACTACTAGATTTTGATCTGTGTAAGAAATCTTCGAGGGAATCTTCTTTACAATCAATGTTTTTGTTTTCCAGTATAACACCCCGTGGCAAGAATTGCTGCATGTTCTTATTATTTGAATGAAAGACGTCTCCTCAATTAGGAGAGGATTTTTACAAAGCCTCCAAGAAAATTGCGTAGGGTGCAGTTCCAGCTTCCAGCCCTATAAAGCTTTGGCCCAGTATTTATTTACGCTTCACCCAATACCAAGAAGCGATCGAAAAAAGATTTCCACTTTCAATCACTGCTTTTAAAGGCTTCAATACGACGCCCTCACACATCAGTTTGCGCAATTATTAGACAGTATGATAAAGCTTAGAACTAGAGTGTTTTGGCAGCCCGCAAGCTTTTGGTTTCTGCTGCGCAATAGACGACCCCATGCCCGGAGGTTACCGCAAGTTCAAGGTTGGCCCTTCAACCCTGAAACAAACCCCGGCGTCGTTTCCACCCCCATCCCGGTTTTTTCCCGCACACGGTTCCTTTTCCCATTCAAAACGTCGCGACGCCTTCACCTCATTCGGATCCCAGCCATTATGCCGCAGTACAGAACCATTTCAGGAAGGTATAGGTATACACTCAGTGCGGTTTGTAGAGAGCGAAATTGGGCGGCGGCTCGTATTTTGCGCCGGTGACGGCAGATGTCTGCCCTTGACCCTCGACTAACCTGCCCCACGGCCACACACACACATCCAAGCATCAGCAGCGGCAGCGGAGCAAGCCATGGAAATCGTGTGCGTTCGATAACGACGCGCGGCCCGACGCCCGGAGGCGCACCTATCGACCGCGCCGGTGCCGCCGCCGCCACCGGCCGCCTTCTCCTCGTTCGCTTCTCCTGGCTCGCCGGCACAGCCAACGCCGCCGCCGCCGCCACCGCCGCCGTCGTCTACGTCAACGGCTACGCCTCTCGCGCGTCGTCTGTGCCGGCCGCACGCATTGCTGCGTCGCGACGCGGTTCCCCAGCTCTCGCCGCCGCCGCCGTGGGGTGCCCGCCCGCTCGAGCCGAAAACCATAGATACGTGTGTCTGAGGCGGACGCATTCTCATTTTTCGCCCCCAGCGACTCTCGCTACCGGCAAAATACAACATGTTATACAGGTGGTCCAGGTTTTGAGATGACACGATTTGTGACCAATCACAGCAGTTTTACACTGACTATTCCACACAACATACTTCTGACCAATCAATGCGCGTGAAACCTTCTAGTTGAACCAATGAAATCAGTTTAATAGCGACCTTTGTGTTTTATGGCTGTGAAACTGCGCCTTCTTTTACAATTTCTTCTTGGATTTAGGGTGGATTTGGGTTTGAAGAAACGTTTTCATATTTTCGGATTCGTTCCAAACGGTTCCGTTCCACTTACTTGCGGACCCCGGGTCCGCCGGACCCGGTTCAGCTAGGGTTCAGCAGGAGTTATACAGGACCAGGACAGATTCCGAATCCGTTAGCTTTTGTTGCGGTTCACCAGAGATGATTCACTTTACGAGCCGGTCGCCGGTCACGACCTGCGTGGCGCCTGGAAGGTATCGCGTAATAGTCGGTTTAGAAGAGCCTTCAAGATTTCGAGATATTGTCAGTATTGTTGATCGGCCGGTCATTCGGATTAGAACAAAATTTCGGATTTCAGATTGGCGCTTTTACTGTTTTACTGTTTGCGATTTGGAAAATTCGGATCCGGAACGACGAAAAACTGGGAGGTGGAATCGGTTCCACTCGTTCCAGCCTCGGACCCGTTCATTCGGAACGGGTCCGGCTGGAACGACCCATCTCTACTTCGCAGCTTAACGAAACCGATTGCTGTAGATGCTCTGATGTTGCTCTTTCATTCCCCGGCAGTTGCTTGTAGTAAACATACTGGCAGGCAGGTTTCGGTTCCCAGTAACTCAACACTTCACGAACTTCACCCACCATCCATCCACTGCATGTGGACACGGTCTCTGCCTATCCTTCCTTTAGAGGGGTAGCCCTGGCACACATTTTTTTCCATGCTGCAGTGAATTCTCACTAGCGAAAACGTCAAATAATGACGGCAGTCAAAGATTTGAATTCTCATGTTCCGTCAAAAATGGCACATAGGAATTTCCCTAGATGGTCGTTCAGATGCGCGCGCAAGTCACTTTGTAGCTCTTTTCTCACACAGTTTTCAGTATAAGTCTGTCTCTTTCGTTTTTACCAAATAGGTCTATAGCGAACCATCAACTCATAGAAACCGCTGACGGCAACCGAACGACCTGCCAACCGAATTTGTGAAAACCAAACGTCGGATTTTGGCGGGGTATTTTTTTTTTTTTAATTTTCACAAACGAACCGCATCCCAAGTTGAGGGTGAGAATTTTCTCAAATTGCTGGATTTGTCAAGATTTTTCGAAATTTCATAATTTATTCAAAATTTCACAAGGGAACCGATGTTCGAATAATCCATTCCAAATACCTTGATACGTTTTCGCGGCGAAAACTCGACTTTTCGGGGAGAATTTCGAGAAATTTGGTGTGAAATACCGACCGGGGGGTTTCGGGGACCTAGTGTCGTCCGGTGTGGGCCATGCGGCGGCGTTTTTCTTGTAATTTCGCCGTATAATTGATCAAATTCGACCACGGCCCGGCCAAACTGACAGGAACGTCAATTGACGCTCTGGGTTTTGGGAAACTCAAAACTTCGGGGCATTCGAAGTGTTTTTGGAGAAAATGTACCGTGTCAGCGTGCGAAATTGAATTGTGGTCTCGAGGAGACTTTTGAGGCGTCCATCAGACACCACAAACCCAACATCTCCTTCAAATTCGACGGCATTTCGGTTAAAAATTCCCAGGCCGTGCCAGACGTTGACGGCGTATTTCACAAAAACAGACAAGTTGAGAGTGCACGTCTGGGGGTACTCAAAATTTATTTGCAATTTCCAGCGGCTTCACATTTCGAGAAAGGGGCCTTTTCGGTCCTCCAGAGTACATCTCATGTCGGTTACAGGGGTTCCTTGTCGCGACTTGTTTTCTACGGAATCCATAATAATTCCATCGGACCTTCTGGCCAGACCTCCAGAAAGGGTCCGTGTTTTGATGTGCGTCCTTGTTTTGGAGTTTTTCTTGTCAAATTTTCCAAAATTTCACTACAAAGATCGGCAGTATTATTGAGCGTCGCAGTTGTGTTGTGCCATTTGCAAATGTCAATGTAATGTCACAGCACTCCTTTGAGGCAATTTTTCGCGGACTCTTCAGGTATGTTTCGATATTCAAATCGGTTAATCAGCCGGTCGACTACTTTTTCAGTGAGTGACTTTTGATATCGGAACGACAGTTGACGTTTGGGTCAACCTGCACTGACCGGCCTCCGAAGCTGGTCGTTGTGGTTGACAGCTGGTTAACCTTTTTCAGGCAGCCGGTCGTTCCAATATACAGTTTTTCAGGCGGTTGGTCGACCAGAACGAAGATCGGAACGGACCTTGAGTGACATTTTTCGCGAGTGCTCTTGAATACGTTGGAATGATGCTGACAGTTATGGACGTTTTCGCGAGTAAATGTAATGATGAAAGCGGAAATCGTTACATGACATTTTTTTATAATCATTACCACAAGATCCGATTGGGATTTTGAACCTATGCCAACTAGAAATAGACAGTCTAAATGCATCTATCAAATTTCGATTTTTGACGTTTCGAGAGGCCGCCATATTGAACTCTTGCATTTTTCAACCTATCCGATTGGGATCTAGAACCTATACCCACTTGGGGTGGACAACCGAGACGCATCTGTCAAATGTGATATTTTGACAGTTCTAGGGCCGCCATATTGAACTTTTGCCTGTTCAACTGATCCGATTAGAATTCTCAACATAATAGGTACACCCCACTTGAGGTGGACAATCGAGGTGTATCTATCAAATTTGACGTTTTGACAGTTCCAAAAGGCTGTCATATCGAACTTTTGCATTTTTCAAACGATTCGGTTGGGATTTAAAACCTATAACCACTTGAGACGGACAACCGAAATGCATCTGTGAAACTCTGATTATTGACGTTTCAAGAGGCCGCCATATTGAACCTTCGCATTTTTTTACTTATCCGATTGGAATTTAGGAGGACCTATACTTGCTGTGGTTAGGCAGTCGAAATGCATCTGTCAAATGTCGATTTTTGAAGTTTCTAGAGGTCGCTATATTGAACTTAAGCGTTTTTCAACCGATTCGATTGGTATTTTGGACCCATAGCCACTCGAGATTGGCGATCAAAATGCATCTGTCAAATTTTTGACGTTTCAAGAGGCCGACGTTTCAACAGGCCGCCATATTGAACTTTTGCATTTTTTAACCGATCTGATTGGTATTTTGAGCCCATAGCCACTTGAGATTGACGATCAAAACGCATCTGTCAAATTTTGATTTTTGACGTTTTAACAGGCCGCCATATTGAACTTATGCATTTTCCAACCGATCTTATTGAGATTCTAAACCTACACCCACTAGAGATTGGCGATCAAAATACATCTGTCAAATTGTGATTTTTGGCGTTTCAAGAGGCCGCCATATTGAGCTTTCACATTTTTCATCCGATCTCATTGGGACTTGATTCCTATACCCACTTGGAGGTTGGCGATCGAAATGCAGCTGTCAAATTTTGATTTTTGACGTTTCAAGAGGCCGCCATATTGAATTTTTACATTTTTCAACTGATCTGATTGATATTTCAAGCCTTTACCTACTTGAAGTCGACAATTGAGATGCATCTATCAAATTTGCCATTTTGACATTTCCATTTTTCAACAGATTATATTGAGATTTCAACAAACACTTAGTCAGGATGGACAATCGAAATGCATTCGTTGATCAAATTCGACATGTTGGCAGTTTGAAGCCGCAGTATTGAACTCTGGCTTTTCCCAAGCGAATCCATTTAGTTTTCAAACCTAGACTTGGTTCAGATGAACAATTGAAATGTGACTGTCAAATTTTGAATTTTGCATATATTTTTATTTCATCTCAATTTCTCCTACAAATATTTAGAATGGCTCCTAAATAATACGAATACACGGTTCTGATTTTTCTTCCACTACACGGTGTCTTCCACGACAGTATCTTCTTCACCGTTTAGGTTTCCATAACACATTTCATCGCTTTCATTTTCAAAGTTTCATCATGTTTCCAGTATTTTCAGTATTTACCTTGAACAAAAGTAGAAATACATATAATTATAACAAAGTAATGGTGTCTCAATTTTCTCCAACAACTCTTCACGGACAAGACACTACTCTCAGTGACATGCGTTTCGTTCACAATAGAACCCTACGAGTCCAGGCAGAAATTTCAAAACACGCGAAAAACAAGCATTTTCTCGAATTCGTGTTACTCGTACACAATCAATTACGCCTCTTGGAAAATTCATCTGACCAAGACACTATCGACGGACATGCATAAAATTACTAAGCTCGCCAAGGAAGAACCTAATATTTGCCTAAAACAACAGAAAATCAACATCATGTATACAATTCCCTCTCCACTTGTCCGGTGTCAGTGGAACAAATTCCCTGTCTACTTTTCAACCAATGCTGTCACCCAGGCGACGGCTTGCCGGCGCCGGTGACAGCTAGTCTCTTCAATAAAATTCCACTGCAAAACCTCTTGCTTAACTTTTATTATTTTGCTTTGGAAAAGTCCAGGAGACGTTTCGGGTCAATTGAAAAACCAAACAAGAACCAAAGAAATACAATATGATCGGTTTCTGGCCGGTTAACCGCAACCGACTTTGGACCAGTTATTTTGATCGGTTATGAACGGATTGCCCATGACCGGTTTTGCACCGATTACCCGTGACCGCTGTAATTTTGGCTCGAATACTGGTTCAGAGTTCTTCTAGTGCTGCGGGATTCGTGAGCATAGACTTGCCCCTTCAAGAAACCCCATAGATGGAAATCTGGCGGCGTCAGGTCGGGTGATCTTGCCGGCCAATGTAATCATTTTTCGAAATCAAACAACCAGGTAACAAAAGAACACTTTATTGGAACGTGAAACCAAACGTGTCAAATTTCCCAAGAGCATTCATGAGTCATTCGGAATGAATTTATCGCTCAAAGCTGGTCAAAATTAAGCCGCAATACTGCTCTATGCCACAATACTGATTTTCAATTGAAAACCGACATGGACGTGCCCAAATCACACTTGATGCCGCAGCCAGGGCACTGTCTCTTGGACTGAACCCCTTTTCGTTCAATTTCGTTCTCATTACAAATGAGAAAGTAATAACTACTTACATATTTGTTATTACTCCGCCGCAGTAATATTCTCTTCGCACAAGAGCGGTGCAGTAGAAATGCCACTTACACCTACCTTGTCGATAACAGTCACATAAGTCCTGTGTTATGAGACGTTTGAAAATAAACATTTATAATTTAAACTGAGTGTAAGCAAACTAACTGGACGTCATCATCATCATCATCATCAGAGCGAAATGACTAGGCTGCCGCCATCACAGCCGCCACCACCACCGACCGCCTAATACTCTCCGTCGTAATTGTCCGATTAATCAAACGCCTGATCGATTATGTTAATTAGACGTGTAACTGTACACTTACTTGCTCTCTGCCTGCTTCTAACTGCCTTCTTGTTAGCTTGTTATACTTGTTAGTTGTTGTTAGATATCTTGGAGGCAAGTAAGTAGGTACCTGTGCTGGAAAAGAAAAAAAAATCGCTTGCTGAAGAGGAGGCTGCCAATCTCTACATACACGGAGCTTCCGGTTATTTTGCATGGTTGCTCCAAACAACTTGATGGACGGCCGCTGAGGATAATCTCGAAGATTGACTCTGCCGGTTACAGAATTACAAAATGACATGTAAATCCACCAGGCGTTGCCGAAAGCGTTCTTGTTCTTCATAATCAGCACCGATCATTAACACCGGCGATGACGGCCAAAGGCGACTTAATACAAAGTAGGCAGAGCCTAATTCCTGAGTTTAGCAAATCATTAATGCACTCGGTCAATGTCCAGGTCAGGAGAAGCTTTGTGATCAGTCCAGGTCCGTGAAATCCCAACCTCGAGGGCCCGGGGTAATATTCACAAGCCGTGTAAAATAGGCCTCCACCATCAGTCAAAATCGTCGTCACTGTCGCGGAACCTCTCATCGTAGCGTCCTCCCTGCTACGTCACCGAAGACAATTTTGATATTTTACGCAAGATTTTTCTCAGATTGAATCCCAAGACGGCTCGAAGTGTCATTACAGCCTTTTTCGATGCAGGCGAAAAAAGAACAGCACCGAGTTTGGAACAACAATCTTGTATCTCGTATAAGTAGGCAAAGGCACAGTATAGGTATAAGCTCGCGTGTAGCGAAGCATTTCTTATGTGAATTTTTTGGATTTTTCAAGTTTACTGACGCAGTGACGCATGAATTATTAATTTTCCCAGACATAGACGGAGATGCAGAACCGGCGCAACACGTTATTATTTATGTTTTGTAGGAGACACACCGTAAACACATCACATCCACGGATGGTGTGATGTGATCCTTTGCCTTAACGGTAAAAAAGTCAAAGGTGGAGTCTCTGTCGGTGGTGACCCCAAAAAGGCTTAGTTTTGGCCTTATTATTGTATTTGCATGGACTAGATTTTTCCTTCTGAATACCTACAGCCTACACTTGATAATTTTTTTTTCAAATGATTTTATTATTATGATTATTATTATTATTAGCGAAATGATATTTTCTGGAGCCTTGTTATTGCTTTCAGTTTCACCAAGCTGGCTTAAATTTTATTATGTTGACATAGAGATCTTGATAAAATTCAGTACGTGGTCCTACTGGGTAAAATTATAAATATGATGACAGTGCGAGTTGAAAGTTACTACGATAAAGTTGAGAAGCTTGGCTTGGTGGAACTGACGAGGTAATTTCAGTGAGAAATCAGGATAAGGACGTAATTCTACACGTTTATCAAAACGAGCCGCCGAACTCCGGAATTTTCGGCGTCGATGGAAAATTTGGGAATCAGTCCAGTGCGATTCCCATAACCTGGTTACTGGGCTACTGGGCACAATTTTTCACGGTTCCGACTAACGGAGTTCTGAAAGCAAAATCTCAGGCGGTACACAGACACAGTCTTCAAGCAGGCGGCCAGCAAGGGGGACTTACCGTTACGTAAAGGAGAAATGACGTGAGGACTTTGCCCAATTGCCCAATTCGTGTATGTAAATTAATAACTGTTCTCGCGGTTCTCACTCGGAACTGGCCGTGTGTGTATAGGTAGGCAGCCCAGCCGCATGGATATTACGATGGCATGCTCGTAAAATAAAGGCGTGTTCACGCATTACGGAAGGCGCGTTCCATTTTTCTTTATTGCCGCGGCGCATTTTGCATGCCGCAGAATTCAGTCGTTCTAGCAATAGAATTTGTGACAATTCTTGTGGGAAAATCTTTAGTTGGCTTGCAGGAATCTGGACTTGTTCTTTTGTTCTTTGTTTCTGTAGCTTCAAGAACAAATTTTATATTCAAAATCCATGCTCAACTTGAGGAAGTGACCCAAGAATTAAAAGATAATTGCATTTTTCTCCTCAGGAAAAAAGACGTGAGAATAAGTTCTAGAAAGATTATAAAGGTAATTACCAAAAACAATCTAAGCTATTAGTCTTCACAAGCCCTATATGAGCAATTGCCGTTAGGCGATCCAGAGCACAGAGCATCGCAAAACTCATGAAAGCAACTGCCGAAAAATCAGAGCTTCAGGAAGCATTTTCTAGGCAATTTTCGAAGGCGATCTAGAGTGAAGACCTCCAAAATGCATGAAATGGCAATAGCCGATAGTGATTTAGGGCTTAGCGACTTTAAGAAAAGTTATAAGGCAACAGCCGAAAGCGGTTTACAGGGTATGCCAAGCTTAGGAAACCATTTGAAAGCAAGCGCAAGGCAATTCAGGAGTTTCAGAAAACTCTGTAAATCGTCGAGGTCGATTCAAGGTAGAAAGCTGGAAAGCGCATAAAGGCAATCGCCGATTTAGGGCTTTGCGAGTTGCAGAATGTTCATGAAGGCAATCGCCAAACTCGATTCAGGGTCCACACAGAGCTTCAGGAAGCGTCCTATAGTTATTTTAGGGTTCAGCCAGCTTCAGAATTTGACCATTAAGAGAATTGCCGAGAACGATGTTGGATACGAAGTAGTAGAGAAGAGACGAAGGCAAACGCCGATGGCAATTCAGGGTGTATTGATTCTTAAGGATAAGGGTAGTCGCCAGTCGACAAAATTGGTTTGGGGGTCTAACAAGCTCCAGAACTCTAACAAGACAATCTAGGGTATAAAAAGGCTTTTGAAGCGTATGTAGACAGTCACCGAAAATGATTTAGAGTTAAGCCAGTTCCAGAAAGCATTTGAAGTGATCGCCGCAAGGTATACGAAGCTTCATAAAGCATATAAAGGCAATCATGAAAGACGAATTGGAGTTTCGGGCCGATAACGGCAATTGCTGAAGACGATCCAAGGCACAAAGCCTTACAAAGGATATGAAGGTAATCGGCGGAAGCGATTTAGGATGCAGCTTTTCAGAAAGCATTTGAGGGCTATCGCCGAGGTCGATTCAGGGTGGAGCTTCCCAGGAACGTATAAAATAATGGCCGATTCTGGATAAAAAGCCATAGAAAGCGTATGGAGATAATCGTCTTGGACGACTGAAGGTTGAGCCAGCTCCAGAATACTTATAAGGGAAATTGCCGAAGGTGACCTAGGATATACAGAGTTTCAGAAAGCGTTCAAAAGCGATTCAGGGTACAGCTTTAAGAAGCATATAAACGTAATCGCCCAAGGCGATTTAGGGTGGAAAGCCACAAAGAGCATATGAAGGCAATCATCCTGGACGTTTTAGGGTTTAGTGAGCTTCAATTTGCTTAGAAAGGAAGTCGCCGTAGGCGATTTAGTTAGGGTATACAGAGTTCCAGAAAGCGTTGAAGAACAATTGCCGAAGGCGATTCAGGGTAAAACTCCATGAAGAGCCTAAGAAAGTAAACGTCCTGGATGGTTTTGGGTTTAACGAGCTTCAATATGCTTATAAAGGCAATCGCCGAAGACGGTTTGGAGTATACAGAGGTTCAGAAAGCGTTGAAGAACAATCGCCGAAGGCAATTCAGGGTACAGTTTCAAGAAGCATATTAAGGTAATCGCTCAAGGCGATACAGGATGAACCTGGACGACTAAGGGTTCAGCAAGCTTCAATATGCTTATCGCCTTCTCGCCGAAGGCGATTCATAGTATACAGAGAGTTATGGAAAGCGTTTAAGAGCAATTGCCAAGGGCGATTGAGAGTACAGCTTGAAGAAGAGGATGAAGTTGATCGCCTAGATCGCCTTTGGCGATCCAGGATGAAAAGCCACAAAGAAAATATAAATTCAATTGTCCTGAACGCTTTGGGGTTCAATGGGCTTTTATGTGCTTATGAAGGCAATCGCCCAAGGCGATTTAGGATATACAGAGTTTCATAAAGCGTTGAAGAACAATCGCCAAAGGCGATTCAGGGTAAAAAACCATAAAGAGCATATGAAGGCAATCGTCCTGGACGGTTTAGGGTCAGCTAACTTCAATACGCTTATAAGGGTAATCGCCGAAGGCGATTTATGGTATACAGAGTTTCAGGAAGCGTTGAAGAACAATCGCCGAAGGCGATTCAGGGTACAGCTTCAAGAGGTATGTAAAGGTAATCGCCGAAGGCGATTCAAGGTGAAAAGTCATAGCGAACATATGAAGACAATCGACCTGGACGACTAAGGGTTTAGCAAGCTTGAATATGCTCATAAAAACAATCGCCGAAGGCGATTTAGGGTATACAGAGTTTCAGGAAGCGTTGAAGAACAATCGCCAAAGGCGATTCAGGGTACAGCTTCAAGAACCATATAAAGGTAATCGCCGAAGGCGATTCAAGGTGAAAAGTCATAGCGAGCATATGAAGACAATCGACCTGGACGAAGGGTTTAGCAAGCCTCAATATGCTTATGAAGGCAATCGCCCAAGGTGATTTAGGATATACAGAGTTTCAGAAAGCATTGAAGAACAATCGCCGAATGCGATTCAGGGTAAAAAGCCATAAAGATCATATGAAGGCAATCGTCCTGGACGGTTTAGGGTTTAGCTAGCTTCAATATGCTTATAAGGGCAATCACCGACGGCGATTTAGGGTGTACAGAGTTTCGGGGAAGCGTTGAAGAGCAATCGCCAAGAGCGATTCAGAGTACAGCTTGAAGAAGAGTATAAAGGTAATCCTCAAAGGCGATCAAGGATAAAAAGCCATAGAGAGAATATAAAGGCAATCGTCTTGGACGCTTTGGGGTTCAGCGGGCTTCAATATGCTTATAAGGGCAATTGCCGAAGGCGATTTAGGTATACAGAGTTTCAGAAAGCGTTGAAGAACAATAGCTGAATGCGATTCAGGGTAAAAAGCCATAAAGAGCATATGAAGGCAATCGTCCTGGACGGTTTAGGGTTTAGCTAGCTCCAATATGCTTATAAGGGCAATCGCCAAAGGCGACTTAGGGTGTACAGAGTTTCGGGGAAGCGTTGAAAAACAATCGCCAAAGGCGATTCAGGGTACAGCTCCAAGAAGCATATAAAGGTAATCACCGAAGGCGATTCAGGGTACAGCTTCAAGAAGCATATAAAGGTAATCGCCGAAGGCGATTCAAGGTGAAAAGTCATAGCGAGCATATGAAGACAATTGACCTGGACGACTAAGGGCTTAGCAAGCTTCAATATGCTTATAAAAGCAATCGCCGAAGGCACCAAGCAATGCTATGTCCCCTTAGCATATTTTTAAATCTGGTCACTTTATCATAAGGACAATCGCCGAAGGCGATTTAGGGTATATAGAGTTTCGGGGAAGCGTTGAAGAACATACAGCTTCAAGAAGCATATAAAGGTAATCGTCAAAGGCGATTCAGGGTACAGCTTCAAGAAGCATAAAAAAGTAATCGCCCAAGGTGATTTAGGGTGTAAAGCCACAAAGAGCATATTCAGGCAATCGTCCTGGTCGCTTTGGGGATCAGCGGGCTTCAATATGCTTATAAAGGCAATCGTCCAAGGCGATTTAGGATATACAGAATTTCAGAAAGCGTTGAAGCATTATAAAGGCAAATCGCACAAGGCGACTTAGGATATACAGAATTTCAGAAAGCGTTGAAGAACAATCGCCGAAGGCGATTCAGGGTAAAAAGCCATAAAGAGCATAATGATGAAGGCAATCGTCCTGGACGGTTCAGGGTTTAGCTAGCTTCAATATGCTTATAAGGGCAATCGCTGAAGGCGATTTAGGGTGTACAGAGTTTCAGGAAGCGTTGAAGAACAATCGGCAAAGGCGATTCAGGGTACAGCTTCAAGAAGCATATAAAGGTAATTGTCAATACAGCTTCAAGAAGCATATAAAGGTAATCGCCGAGGGCGATTCAAGGTGAAAAGTCATAGCGAGCATATGAAGACAATCGACCTGGACGACTAAGGGCTTAGCAAGCTTCAATATCCTTATAAAAGTACAGCTTGAAGAAGAGTATAAAGGTAATCGTCAAAGGCGATCCAAGATGAAAAGCCATAAAGAGAATATGAAGGCAATCGTCTTGGACGCTTTGAAGTTCAGCGGGCTTCAATATGCTTATAAAGGCAATCGCCCAAGGCGATTTAGGATGTACAGAGTTTCAAAAAGCGTCGAAGAACAATCGCCGTCGGCGATTAAGTGTCAAAAGCCATAAAGAGCATATGAAGGTAATCGTCCTGGATGATTTAGGGTTTACCGAGCTTTATCATGCTCATAAAGGCAATCCCTGAAGGCGATTTAGGGTATACAGAGTTTTAGAAAGCGTTCAAGAGCAATCGCCGTATTTGGGGTACAGCTTCAAGAAGCGTATAAAGGTAATCGCCGAAGGCGATTTTTAATAAAAAGACATAAAGAGCAGCCTGTTCTGGATGATTCAAGGTTTAGCGACCGCAATAGGCTTATAAAAGCAATCGCCGAAGGCGATTTAGGGTATAGAAAGTGTAAGAAAGCGTTCAAGGGCAATCGCCGGAGGCAAATAAAGGTACAGCTTCATGAAGCGTATAAAGGTGATTGCCGATGGCGACCCATGGTGAAAAGACAACGAGAGCATATGGAAGCAATCGTCCTGGATGATTTAGGGTACAGCTTCAAAAAGCACATTATAGGTTTGTTCCATCAGAAATCCCAAACTAGTCAGAGCCAACTAGAAGCGCCCAAATCAGTTTGCGAACTGATTTTCTTGATTCCTATTGGTCTGACCAGTTTGAACCTCTTTTGATGGAACAAACCTCATAAAAGTAATCGCCGAAGGCGATCCCTGTCTTTGATTTAGGGTTTAACGAGCTTCAGAAAGCATAAATAGCAATCGCCTAAGGCGAATTGAAGTTTCGCGAGTACGCAATCGGCGCAGCACATATCCTTTGACCTCTTATTTGTAGGTCCAGGCCCACTTACATACTAGCGTCACACATTATGTAAATTGCATCGTTTCCCGCTTTTCTGCATTTTATAGCCGCCGATGGCCCAGGAAGGACACGTTTGGTGACGGCATCGATTCCGGTCAGAGAGAGACGGCACGAGAAAACGAAAGTGTATAGAACGTGAAGTGCCGTATATTACCTACCACCACATCGGCGTTTTCTCTCTTCTCCACTTCCCTTTGCGCGATTGCGACTAACAAACAGCAACTACCCCGATGATGACACGCTCTTACCCCCATCCTCCTTTTTTTTTCGACGACGACAACTTGATTAGTTATCGCTTGTTATTTCATTACCATCCCGCCGGTGGAGCAGGAGACCCAGGAGGGGTCCTTCTGCCGTCAGTTCTCCTCCGCGTTTTCGAAGTGAATACCACTGTAGTAGCGAGTTCATGTGGTTGAGTATCGATTGGGCGCGTCGCGACACGAGCTGCGGAGGCGTCGCCCCGTTTTCGACGCCTTTTGCTTCGATTTTGTCCACTGACGATTTTGTCCAAAAACTAAATTTTTAGAATTTTTCAGATCGGTTCAGAACCAACAGCCGTACTAACCGGTGGTCGAGTTGTTCATGAATCTGAAGATGAGAATAAGACTTGTTGTGTTTTAACGCGGCAATTCCCCAAAACATAATCGATTCTAGTCTCCACTACCTTGATTATAAGTAGATATTATATCTTGGGCTCATAAATCGGAACGGTTTTCATCACACTAACAAAATATCTGAGAAATCACAGGTGCGTCGACTAGGTTTTTGATGAGTTTTGACATTGATACAGCTTTGATGGAGAGTCATTCGGCTTACTTGCCATTATCAATGATGCAGGGGAGTTAGTTCCTAGACTAACGGATGGTTTACAATGAATTGCACTAACTGCTCATCGTCCGCTTGTTTGCTGCTTCTTGCAGCGCCTGTGCCTGGCCTGACCCTCTGCGTAAGGGGTGCGTTCAGTCCCATCCACCTTTAAATTGAAAAATGTTGTTTTACAACAGCTTTCCTCAAAGTTCGCAATGGCAAACCCTCCTCGAACTGTGTTGGCATTAAAAAACTGCGATATTTGATTATTTATGGGACAAATCGTGATGTATCATGTCGCTCGTGTTTTTGAAAACGTAGCTCAATGTTTGATTGGTGCAAAACACGCCTTTGCAAATTGTTGACGAAACAAACGAAAAGTTTCAACGACGAGAATGGATCCTGGTACCGCCAGATTGACGATTTCTACCCTGTTGCGTCCTGATACGGACGAAACGAATTCGTTGCTTGGAGGTTGGCAAGATAATCGTCTCTCTAAACATTTCTGCACATTAGTTAGACGCAACGTTCAAAAATAAAAATCCAGGAATAAAAAAGCAATTAAGGCGTATTTACAACAGATCTATTAGATTCTGAGTATAGTAAATCATGCTTTAATTACACGGCACATTAATTATTTCTGTAAGTGTTTGTTGGGTATGTGTGTGTGTGGACGTAAATATACCTGGCCGGATGTGTGGTTGGCGGAAATGTGTTACAAATTCATTTCGACTCAGAGAAAATGTTAATTAATTTTCTTGGTCATCCAAATGGTTTTTTTTTCAGCCATAAGCAGGTTCTTGATGAACCAAAAACATAATTGGTATAGGTAGATTCTTTTCGAAAATATCCAAAGAATTACGAACAACTGACACCACTACTTCTACGTTTCTTTCTTGTACTGGCAATCATTCACAAGCTTAGTGAAACTGGACTCATTCAAAGCAAATCTATCAAAAAATTACAGCCAAGTACCTAAGAATTATGCATGAAAGACTAATAAACTCCGTTTGAAGCCAAATTTTTTAAACCAACTTCACGGACACTGTGGGGTATCTAAGAGCCTTTTTCTTTCACTAATTTTTGATGGGACACCCTGCAAGCAGAATTCCAGCATGTTAGATAAAAAACGCGGCACAAAACTGGAACAAATGTGTAAAGCCTTACAGAAAAGTTAAAATGTAGGTAATCACGTATTTGTACACTTAAACATCACCATTACCCCAAATTTAACCTGAACAAATACATAAAATTCCACTTTTTCCTCAATCCGAGTACTTGATAACGGTTTACTTTTCAAATCTATAAGAATTGATGCGTCACGTTTATGTATCAGCACTCGAACGACGTTGCCTTGTAGATAGAGCCATTGTCGAAACAGATGTGTCCCAGCTCTTTATCTCTGCATATTTCACATTTCTGCACCGTAATATTATCGTGAAAAAAAAACAAATCCCAAAACGAGAATTGCGATACAAAACGACAGCTCAATCGCTGAAAGTATCTATCTGTATCACTTAGCAGTAAACCTTCCAGTCGTTAAACTGTCTGCCGTCTACTGGTCAGCGTCTGGGATGATTTTCCTTATTCCTCATTCCTCATTCGTATATTTTTCTTGCTCTCGTAAATCATACAAGTGCGTATTATACGAAAATATTGGAGTTTTTGCGAGTCGATCCACTCCTGAGACGAAGAAACAATATCTAAACGGCATTTACGTAATAACAGGAATGTGTGTGCGACGACGCAGGAATTTATGCTTGGAAGTTTACTCATCAGAGAACACAGATAATTGATAATAACACTCGAAACGCGACCGTTTGAGCGTACTCGGGTTTTCTTTTTGGTATATACAGAAAACGAAGAACAAGAACAAGAGGACGAAGAGAAAACGAAACGAAACTGTTGTTTGCCGATCCATTAGTGAGTGGAAAGTGTCCATTATATGGACGCGGCGACGCTCCGGAGCTCGCACTCCTCTTTCCTGGGATAAAGAGATTTCCCAGCTCCGGCAGCAGCCCGCGTGCCGTCTTTCTGTCTGTCTTAATTACCATTATTGTGATTCTTTTATACGAGTAGCGAAGTGTACAGCTGAAAGACAAAAAACTGTCGAAATTAGGCAATTAGGCCTAATTAGCACTTAGCCACTCGCTTTCGAAAATTTGCGTCTGTAGCAGTGAATCAGAATAAACAAGAAAATCGTATTCAAAGCAAAGGTAGGTACATACAGTAAGCTTCTGACTGGTTTTGAGCTGAATGATTGGACGTTGGATGGCTGTGAATGTCCTGATTAAATATTCCCAAAAGTGCTCAATTGGATTCATGTCCATAGAATTAGCATGCCAATCTATCAATATAACCTTCCTCATATACCTTCAACAGCTTGAAACAACCTGAAATGCATTTTTGAAATACCAAACATGAACGTATCTCTCAAGGTCTTCATTGATGGTCAAAATGATGGTTTTGCATTCGATATGCTCACAACAACAAACAGTCTTGGTCTATGCTTAGTACCGTACGATCAAAAACTTTCTTACTCAAGGCAGGCTGTGGCCTGGCCAAAATCAGCCTCGTTTGCCTGCCAATGACCAGACCACAGCCTGCCTTGAGCAAGAAAGTTTTTGATCATACGGTATTACCTTATACAGTGAGATCAACAGTTGTTCAAGGGACGCTGGCCCTGACGCCGTATATCCAGCCACGTGATTGGTATAGACGGCCAATTTTGCAATTCCAAGACTACCTTTGATCAAGATCATTTCTGATTTCACAGTCCTTTGGTAAGATTGGCGCAGTCTGCGAACTTGGATGAACATGTCCACCGCGTACAAAAATGCTTGGAAGCATACACGGTGAAAACTATCGAAATCTAACGAGACAAACGTCAAAATTACAGAGAACTTATTACCGGCTTTGGCTTTATCGCTTCAGTTCGACTCCGTTACGGATCTTTTGCTTCCGAATCATGTTTTTTTGCGCAGAATTGTGGACGGCACATGCCAAATCACAGGAAACTGTATTACCGACTCTGGCTTCATAGCTTCGGTTCAACTTTGTAGCGGATCCTTTACTTCTAAACCGTACATTATCACACAAAATTGTGGATAATGCTTTATTAGGAGGCGCCACTGTCGCACTTGTGAAAAAAACAGAACACACGATCCTCCGAGGTATCGTTGGGCGGTGAAACTTGGGCGACCGGTGTATTACAAATCCTATTCAATAACAAGAACAGCCGAGGAATAAATTAGACATCGAGCCAGAAGAACTGCTCGAATGTCGCACGTCTCATTTGTTTATAGTCCACCTACCTGCCGGCGTAATGCGCCTCCTCAAGAGAGGAGGATGCCTGCTTGAAATTCAGTGCTTCGTGCTCTGGAATCCACTAATTAGGATAATACGCACACCTATTAATTAATGGCGCTGATGGTTGTTGTTGTGTGTGTGTGCTGCACCATACCACACTGGCTCCGGCTAACCCCACCGGCAATTATTTCAGAAATTGTACATAATTGCATCCTGTTTCACAATAAATATAATATACGAGAGAACGCCGCAAGTCCACGGACAGTGGCAACCGCGAAGAAGCTAATGATATCTGACAACGGAGTGGTTATTCTTTTGTTGCTCGAAACAAAAAATGCGGCTGAATAATAGACGTTTCGTATTATTCGGAGGCGCATACGGAACAAGCTTCTCGGAATGTGCTGCTTCGCAGACGGAATTTTCTGGTTTCCAGACTTCCGTTCCGTCGTTCGCATTAATAGCAAATACCTACATTAACGAAGTTCTTTTCAGTTGACTCGTTCAGGCTTGTTTCTACTGGAATTTCAAGAACGGACTTGAATTCAGATATGTTATTTAGTCAGAAATGATATCAAACTTTTTATCAGTATCAAAGCGCTCGACATCCATTGGCTCCACCTAAAATTTCAGTTGCCTTGAATGCCATACTTCTAGAAGTTACGGATTATTATTTTGAATAGCTTAGCTGACTTCTTGGACCACAACATGCCGTAAGTCTTCTCCGGTGTTCAAGTTATACAAAGCGACACAATCAGGTCATATAAAAACCTGAAAAATTTGAACAGCTCCCAATCTACGGAGAAAATGTCGCATTTCAACTTCATGTTTTGCAGGAGAATCGATAATATAACCAGAAAATATACGTTACGAATATTGAAGATTTTTTACCTCCACGACTGAACAGTCAAAGACAGTTTGTGATTTCAGGTAAGCAAGGACATCGATTCGCCTGTGAGAATAAGCAGGCCTAATTGGGTTCTTTCATGCTCAGATGTTCCCCAGACAAGCAAGACTTGACTTCACAGTAGTCGTTATGAATGGTTTGGTTAACTGGCAAATCAGCAATGGTGGAATTTTCATGAAAAAGAAAAACATCGAGATCGAAAGCTTTTTCCGAAAATTGGGGACTGTTGAAGTTTTTGTTTGTTTGATTTTTTTTTACATTATTGCATTACCAGATTGTGTCACCCTCTCTATAACTAATTGAACTACCTGCAAGGATAGTGCCTAGCGAGATGATGTAGTCCAAAAGTTAGCTATTCAGGAAAGTAAGCGATTCGTGCAAAATTTGGTGGTGAGCCAATTATATTGAAAGTCTTGGGATGTAAAATTGAATTCTGTTGAAATATAACATGTACGAAGATGATGTTTTAGCTGTATAAAAAAAAATATGCCAAATAAAGACAAAATAATTGACCTGACCATTTAAGACATAAGTATCAAGTACATATGAATTTTCAAAAACGACAAAAGATCTACTTCAAAGTCGGGTATTTTCGATAAATTTTCCATTTTTTTTTAAAGTGAATTGTAATTTTTAAGAAAAATATTTGACTTTGAAGTTGATTTTTCGTTTTTGAAAATTTGTATTTAGTCATAAGTTACCGTATACCGTGTGTTTTTCGAAAACCGCACCAGCCCATAACGTTTTTCTTATGGTACATATAGATTTGAATTTTTTATGGAGTATTTAAGACCACTTTTGCTATTTTTTGCGTTGATCATGAAGCTGCTCTCACTTCCGGAAGTAACCGGAACAAGTTTTGATTTTCAAATGAAACACCCTGTATATTTTTTAATATTTGGATAGAGATTTTTTTATTTACACAGTGGTGGTCTTGAAAATTCTCTATGATGGAAAATGACGATTCTATAGCGAATTGAATATAACTGAAATTTATCAAATAATTATTAGTACCAGAGGTGGCTGCGACCTCAAATAAAAATCTAAAGTTGAAAGTTTGTTTATTGTTCATGCCAGGAAGCGTTGCCAGTCGAATACAACATAAACACCGAACAAACTTTCAACTTCAGATTTCCATTTGTGGTTGCAGCCACCTCTGGTACCAATAATTTGATAAATTTCCGTTATATTCAATCCGCTATAAAAAAGTCATTTTTCATCATAGAGAATTTGCAAGACCACCACTGTGTCAATAAAAAAAACTATCCAAATGTCAAAAAATATACAGGGTGTTCTATTTGAAAATCAAAAGTTGATGCCACTTCCGGAACTGGGAGCAGCTTCATGATCAACGCAAAAAATAGAAAAAGTGGTCTCAAATACTCCATGAAAATTTCAAATCTATACAGGGTGTTTCCAAAATGGTGATACAAACTTATAGGGGAAATTCCCTATCAAAAAATGGACCAGGAAAAAATATGTCTTTGATGTCCTAAAATGCTCCGTTGAAAAGTAACAGGGTGTTCAAGTTGACTTTTTAAAACTGATTTTTTGACATAAGTTTTGAACCGTTTAACCGATTTTGTTCAAACTTTCAACAAAGTTAACTGAAATAAGTCTCTATCGAATAATAGTGGAGTGTTGAGAAAAAAGGTTCTACGAATTAGGGGTGTCCTCATGCTTCCTCCCCTATTTTTTACATCCCTAGCTATTTTTCCAAATAATTTTTGGATTCTACGTTCAATTTAGAGAAAAAAGTTACTCTTGCAAAATTTTGATTAGAGGCTTCGTTTCCGCGATATCTGGGTTTGAAACTTTGGAAAACATCTCGAAACTGCCACTTTCAAAGGCCTAAAAATTGGATTAAAAAAAACTCATGATTTCTCAGCAGAAATAGGTTCTCTAGAGTTTCTAAGTTGATAAACCACTATTTTTTGTGAGAAACGAGAAGTTTTCAGAGAATAAAAAATTGGGCTCATTGAAAGTGACGATTTTGAGATGTTTTCCAAAGTTTCAAATTCAAATATCTCGAAAATGGAGCCTCTAATCAAAATTTCGCAAGAGTAACTTTTTTCTTAAATTGAACGTAGAATCCAAAAATCAGAACAATTTGGGAAAATAACTAGGGGGAAAAAAATAGGGGGGGGGGGGGGATATGAAGACACCCTCCATTATCTACGCCCCTAATTTTTTTTTCTAAACACGTTGCTATCATTCGATAAAGACCTATTCTGGTTAACTTTGTTCCAAATTTGAACAAAAGCAGTTGAACGGTTCAAAAGTTATGTCAAAAAATCGATTTTAAAAAGTCAACTTGAACACCCTGTATCTTTCTAAAGGAGCATTTTAAGACATCGAAGTTATTTTTTTTCCTGGTCCATTTTTGATGGGGAATCTCCCCTAGAGGTTTGTATCACCATTTTGGAAACACACTGTATATCCCATAGGAAAAAACTTATGGGCTGGTGCGGTTTTCGAAAAACACACGGTAGACATCACCTACCTACATGTTAAATTGTTAAATTTCAACTTAATCTAACCAGTGGCAGCACAATTACAGGATCGTTATTTGGAAAAAAAGTAGCCTAAAATCGACCTTTATAACTCCGCCGCCACAGGTCGAGTTTTGTTGAAATGTAGCATGTACGTAGATGATGCCCTAGCTGGATATAAACAAAACTTATACCAAATTGAGACTGAATAATTTTGACCGTAAAGGAATACATATAAATTTAAAAAAATGACAAAAAATGAGCTTTCAAGTTGAATATCTCCAAACAAAATTATATATTTTTTTTAATACTTTCACTGCATGGAACTTCATTTTATATTTATATTTCATTTAATTTTATATTTTCATTTCATATTTTCATTATGAACCTTCAGAATTCGTTCAATGTTTTCTTATTTGGGAAAAAAAAATCCAAAAATCGACCTTTATAACTCCGGCCGCCACTGATCGAATATTGTTGGAATATATAACATGACGTAAATGATGTCTAAGCTTGATAAAAAAAAACCTCACGCCAAATGAAGTCTGAATAATTTTGACCGTTCAATACATGAATTTTCAAAAGCGACAAGATGAATTTCAAGATTGGATATTTTCAAACAAAATTATATATTTTTTGAATATTTTTACTGCATGAACAATGAACATTCCTTTCTGAACCTTTAGAAATCGTGAAATCTCTCTTATTCAGAAAAAAATGCCAAAAGTCGATTTTTATTACTCCGCCGCCACTGCTCTTTGGTTGGAATATCACACGTACAATAACACGTACGATGACTTAGCTGGATAAAAACAAAACTTACGCCAAATTAGAACTGAATAATTTTGACCGTTCAAGAACTACATATGAATTTCCAAAAACGACGAAAGATGAACTCAGAAATCTCATATTTAAAAAAAAAAATGAAAATATTTCTGAACCTTCATAATTCGTACAATTTTTCACGCTGAGACTTCAAACCTTTGTATGGATAGTATATTGTTATTATCGTAAGAGCGTAATACACTATTTTATCTACTTTCGCCTTAATAATCGTCTGGATATTGGAGATTCTGGTTGCTAGAAAAAATGGCTTGATAAGTGATACATAGGCACTTACGTTCGCCTACTTTCTATCTGCAATAAATTGTTTCCATTGGTTAAGACAGTTTGGAACAGAATTTAAACAGAAATTAAAATGCTTCATTGGAGCACTGTTTTCGGTGTAATAATGGCTCCATTACTAACGCAAGATTTGAAATAGCTTTTATGCAATAAGCAAGAAAATTGAAGGTGGTTGTTTTACTAATATTAAAGTTTGCAACACGAGCAAAGCGGGGGTTGTAATCAGATTAGTGAAATAACATGATCACCCGCTCTCCTTGCGCGCTGGATTGTGGCATATTGCAAAGTAGCGGCTCGAGCTTGGAATAAAACTGAAATTGAAAAAATATTCTGCCAAATAAATCAAGCAATAATTAGTTTTGCAGGAGCATTGTGGAAGGCGTGTATAATGACTCATTTCAGTCACTTGTGGATAATCACCCATTTTAGTCACTGGACACGAATGTATAATTGAGTCATTATACACTACTAAAAGATGAAAATACAAACCTAGCCCGTTTCTAGCCGCATAATGTTGGATAATTGTTCCATACTGACTCCCTAGCTACGGTTTTTGACGGGATAAAAAACAGCATATTGCAGTAGTTCTGCTTGAAAAATAAAAAAGATAATATGCTCAATTAGAGCACTGTTCTCGATGTAATTGATAAAATTATTTGATTAGTAACCCAAAGTATAATAGTATATTATTCAACAAGCGGGTAATGATTGCTTCTTACTCATGAGGATGTGGTTTGCCGACACGAGCCTTGGCGATTGCATTTTGAGATTTTTCACAAAGACATGCTTTATTGACCAAGTGAAGTAAAGTTTTCATTACAATCTCCTGATTCTTATCCTAATTTAGTCGGCTGAAGGCTACCCGATGTTTTCTGTTGATCGGTTACGGAACGATGTGTCGATCGCCTTCTGGCACATTTCTAGGTTAGGTAAGGGCGCCCTTAAGCCTTAATGTAGTCACCTTTCTGCATCATATGAACACAGTAAAAAAACGTGAAAGGATCGAATGAACAGCTACTGATATATTGATTCAACAATATCACATAGCCGACAGTTTCAGACACGGTAATTGCACCATAACATGCTCGTATAATAAACCTGTAATTTAATAATATAATTAAAATTAATATATTGCGGCAGCAAGAGTCCTTCCGGGCGTTCCGCCGCCGTTGAAAAAATCCGCGGAAACTTGCCGCTGCGCTCGTATTTTACCACATTGTTTGCATTTTGTTATTAATGGATCGACCTGATGTAATCTAATAACATTTATATTTTATACCTGTGTATCTAATAAGCATATACTTGATACCGAGCTGCACTTGTAAGCGTTCCAACTACACCCATTGCAGCAAATGCCAGGAGCTCGAAGTGAAAAATGTAGCATTTTACCCAGTGATATTTCACTGTGGCATTTCGTTGTAATTATTTCGCATTATGCGAGTACAGTGTGATTTATGGTGTTTTCCGCGGTCGCGTAATTGCAATAATTGGAATTTTCTTTTGGCGATAATAACAATAATTAAACTTGGGCGTTTCTCGAGGAATGCATATTGTTAAGATTAAAGTTCAAACCTTCAAGCTCTGGCCATCGTAGCGCTCGGTACTCACCTAGAACAAAATAAATCAAATTAGACAACAGCATATTATATGCTTGATAAGGACGAAGTGTTTATTCAAACGTTTCATGTAAAAAGCGATGAGTAACAGTAAAAATGAATTACCCCACACTGTATAATGGAAATTAAGAGCAAAATTCGTTGGGGAAATAAAATTTGGCGAACGGCAGTTGCGACAATTTCAAAGTTCCCATCCCAAGGGCCCGTGTGCTGTGGGAAAACAGGAACAACTGAGGGAACCAGGAACAAGTTTTGCGAGTCCACCCCATAAAGTACCGGTCATTCCACGACAATGTGCACAAAAGATTCGCGCGTCGAACAAATGTTTCGCGAATGCACACACGCGTTTTTCGACAAACCCCTCCTCCCAGTTTCGTATCAAATCCATGGGAAAATATTTCCGTGCCTATATGGATGTGTTTGTATCGGAGATGCGTATATGCGTGTAATTAGAGAAGGGATCGGGACTGTAATTATCATCAATAGCATAGGTACTCTCATTGGTATACAGATAGGCAATGTACATTTTATACACTATCGCGAGAGAGATATTCGAATTTATTTATTAAAGCGACAACGCCTGAATTTATTGCTGCGGGATGTTTGTAAGAGTATAAAAGCGAGAAGGGGAGGAGGAAGAGAGGGCAGTTGATGGTTTTAATCTTTAATTAAAAATTGTACAGCGCCGCATTTGCATTCTTAATTGATTGTAACGTTACATCAATTAATTGCTGAATAATTACTGATGCTCTTGGGGGCTGCCGATGGTGATTGCGTGGCTTTGGGTTGCGGTAGGAATATCCTGGCGTTAATAATGATAAAAAATAATGTGGAGTTGTAAAAGGTGTTTTTTAAAGGTGTAATTATGTTGAATAATTTGTTATTTGAGGAATTTACGGCCTGAAGCGGAAATGCATATGGAAGCCGGCTTATCATGAAATGCCGAAAGAAAATTGGTTGTTTATAAACAGAAATAAATTTGGAAAATATCTTTTGCGCAGTGAGTAACATTTCTATTTCATAGTACTGTCACTTGTGGATAATAGCTCAATTTAGTCACCGAAAACGAATGTATAATGAAGTCATTATACACTACTATGATAGCAGTGACGTAAGTGAGCCATTATAGGCGCCTTTCAGGATAATTTATCAAAATTAACTATTGCTTGATTTTTTTGGCAGAATGTCTTCTCAATTTCACTTTCTCTCAAGCCTGAGCCGCGACTCTTGAAACGTCGTATATTGAGCGAAATGCCATTTTAAACACGTGAGAGTTTACTACTTTCGCAAATTTTTTGGAAATTTTGATTTTCATTAATTTGAATATTTATAGCATTGAACATACATTCCAAATTTGGGTTACCTCTTGAATCAATGCTGAAAAATATCAAAAACTCTAATTGCGTAGTACAAATTTCTATTTCAAGTGAAATCCAACTTTTGGCCACAAATATATTCCACACTCTAATCTGTAATCAGGTTATAATCGGATGAAGGGTGCCAGTCATTTGCTACCTATAGCCTATAGTCAAACAACAACGATTTTGAATTAGGAGCCGCTTTTCCGTATACAAAAGACATTTTCTAATTTTTGTCCATCGCTGTATCACTCCATCCCCTCTGATTACAATGTAATCTCAGGTCTTTGTTGGCTCGAGATTTAAAGTGATTCTAGACATGAATCATGAAAAATGATGTAAATTCAATCATCTCGGAGAACCAGTTTCGAGGAAGAAAAATCAGGAACTAACTAAGGAAACTCAGAACATCAGGCTGACCGAGCAAAAACCATCGAAATCCAGCAAACACGTGTTTCGACTTATGTGGGTCTCATCAGTGCTGGGGCATTCGAAGCAGGACTCGGCAAAATAAGAATTGGATCGCTTTTATGTACCACTCTGAGGGTATTCATAAGTGAGACACGTGTGCGGCGCCCTCTATCAGCACCTTTCCGCAAAAATCAACTAGTCAGTTCAATTTGATTGCATTTTCTGTAGCTGTATTACAATACACAATTTCTTGAACAATCTGTCCAATCAACAATGAAGTTCATTGTTTTTCGACATTATTTTGGCAGATTACTCCAGAAAATAGACAAACTATCCCAAAATTGTCATGTAATTTTTGCATGGTTTCATTTGAGCGATACTACGACTTTTTATGCGAGGTAAGAATAAATGTCATTATTCACATTGACGTTTCGCGATTGAAAGAGAAATAATGCCCCATTTTTCTTGAAAAGTGACAAAATTTGTGGAAAAAATGTCAAAAACAGAAAAAAACTATCGGAAATTGGAACAATGTCAAAAATTTAGTTTTGATCATTTTTCTTTCAGGTAATGAACATTTCTCATTACATTAAGTACTGGAATTTCGCACATGGCAATTATCTTAGTACAATATTGGAATATTTTACCACTGCTGAAGTAAAACCACACAATAAATCAAATTGCTCACTAAAACTTAAAACTACTAAGTCGCAATGCTTGTGTGCCGTTCCGAAGGCAATGATACTCAATTCGCTCAATTAAAAAAAATTAAATTTTGTTAGAAAAAAAATTGGAGATTTTTCAATTTTTGACAAATTTTTGTAATTTTGATTACTTTCTTGTATGAATTGAGAACTGAGAATTGAGAACCGTCAATATGCCAAGGACTAACAGAACGTCCTGTCAATTGTCCTGTTCATCCAAAAACGAAAAATCAATATTCCAATGGAATGCCAAAGAATCGAAAAATATGTATTATATCAAACGTTTCAAGTCCGTGTGTCAGGACTAGAATCATCAAAAGTGAGATTTTTCATTTTTGAAGTTGAGACTTTGTGCAGTTTGATTTTTTTTATGATTTTTATCTCAGCAATGGCAAATTTTTCATGATTGATTTAGTGAGAAACAATGTCCAATCATGAAAAAATCAAAAATATGTCAAAAATCGAAAGTGGCAAAAGATTTTGAAAACGTCAAACCTGAAAAGCGAGTTGAGCATTAATTCAACTTTATGAGCACTTTAGTACAGTTTTGATGATTTTTCTGCAATGTCAAGTTTTTGCCTGGTTTTATTCCGCAATAGCAAAAATTTTCAAATGTGACACCAAAATGGAAATCACATTCGCATTGCCAGTGCTCAGTTTAGTAAGAAACATGTCCACTCATTTAAAGAAAAAAATCGCAAAATTTTGAGAAAATGTCAAAAATCGAAAAACCGACAAACATTCCTAAAAAACGTCAAAATTGAAATTTTCAACAATTTCAACAGTTTTTGCATGGTTTCATTTAGACAAAAATAAGATTTTTCATGCGGCCGTAAAATAATTGTAAAATTCGCCTTGCCACTGCTCAGAGAGAAACAATGCCCCACTTGCCTTGAAAATGGTTAAAATTTGCGAAAAACTGTCTACAGTACAAGAGCAAATCACAAATGGGTCAAAAATTGATAGAAGCATTGAATCAAATCAAATTCAATTTATATATTCTCTAAGATGTCAAAGATGATGGCATCATATCGGAATAAACTGAGCACTGGCATTGCGAATATGGCATTTATTTTAGCATGATATTGAAACATTTTACTGATGCTGTAATAAAACCACAAAAAAATCAAATCGCTCAGATACTGAATAAGCTTTTTTCAAAAAATTTCAATGTTGTCATTTTCAAAAATGATAGCCAGTTTTTCAGATTTTCAACATCTTCTCGTAATTTTGACTACTTTCTTCTATGAAATGAAAACTTCACTCATCCGTCAACTCAACTCAGAATTGACAAAGCCTGATGTCAATGTCGAGCTAATTAAAAAACAAAAGAATCAAAATTTCAAAAGAATGTCACAAAAAATCGCAGAAATGCCAGAAAATCGAAACTATCGAATGAAATCGATTATAGTTTCTATTCTGAATATAAATATTCTTGTCGAAAAATTCAAAAAATCCCATAATACATACAGGCTGGTCCATCCTAGCGTAATTATCCCATAGCGGTCTTACCGTTCAAGATAGAGAAAAAGATGTAAGAGAAAACTTATATGGTTTGATGAGACCTATAACCTAAAATTATTTTCAGCTATACAGGATGTCTCATTTTGACGGGATGACCGAAACGTCAATTTTTTAAATGGAACACCCTATATTTTTTTGCATTTTCGTGTTGAACCTTTTCAACTGTTTCATGCCTGTACTTTTGTTTTTCAATTGTGTGGCAGTACTACCAACTGAAAGTTAAAAACTAGAAAAAATTGCATTTTCAGTTTTCTTGAAAAAATCGTAGCGGCCTTGCTTTCCAAAACTAAGAAATGAAACTTAACATGGTGGTAGTCAAGTCAAAGAATACAGGGCGTTCACAAAAAAAACACCAAACTTCATAATTTTCAAAGTATCATAACTCATTTTTTTCAAATGGCATACCCCTAATTTTATACCGTTATTTGATAGCTTTTTTGATCCTCTTTCATTTTTACTAGGAATACCCTACCCTTGAACTTATTTTTATTCGAGATAATCGGAAATTTCCACCAAATTAGCTATTTTTTTTGTTTTTTTCCAAAAATTGAGTTGGCCGGGATGAATGACAGGCAAGCCAAATAGTACGCAGCTGTCAGTTGAACGGTAAGACCGCTATGGGATAATTACGCTAGGATGGACCACCCTGTACATACATCATACTCCTTTTGATCCAAATAATTATCCTGACCGGAGTTTTGGTAACAAAA
The DNA here is from genome assembly GCA_949128115.1 of Anaspis maculata. NCBI lineage: Eukaryota > Metazoa > Arthropoda > Insecta > Coleoptera > Scraptiidae > Anaspis > Anaspis maculata. The sequence goes on along the minus strand of OX421964.1, from coordinate 77,208,828 downwards.
TCAAGAATTTTTTTGACTTTTCCTTTTCGATTTTAATATTTTTTTTGTACTTTAGGGCTTAATTCCAACATATATCTGTCACTGACGAGAGCTAACAAGCTCGAAACAAACGTTTGTATGCCAGTTATGGGGGAATTTACGGTTTTTTTTTTCGGTGAATTTTTCAAGTGCTCGCCAATTGAAATGGTCCACCCAAAAAATACAGTCACATTCAAAGTGTCATAACTTTTGAATGAATGAACTATTTTGAATCGTTTTATGTTTTTTCATTAGCTCACGGATTGGACTACAACATGTCATGGACTATTTTTGGTACAAGTGTTTTTGTATCGATTATACAGGGCCCTCAATCAGGTACCGCAAAAATGGAAAAGTTTGAACAGGTCCCACTTCACAAAAAATTGTTTTTTGTTTTCTCCCAGTGTTTCAGGGGAGTTGTTGTAACCATATGTTGAATCGTTTTAAATTTTTTTTGTCTATCTGCTCTAATTACAGGGTGATCTCAAAAATGTAACCTTTTAGTTTTGCAGTAATAACTTTATTCGTTATTGGCCGATTTTGGAGAATGAGGACTTTGGTTGAAGCTAAAGGCTCAGGTCAGAAGGATCGAGGATCAGAATTGACTTTAGATGAAAATTCTGGAAAAGTGATTGGATCAAAAGTGACTCAAATGACAACCTTGCTAGAGATCCGGTTTAGGGCAGGTATTAAACAAATAACAACTTGTCTTTCAAACAAACCATTCTTTCTGAACATTTTGGGGTGTTTCTCATTTGTATGGGTCAAAAATTGTGGTAATGAATCCAAATCAGAAATGGATGCTTCCAACGAAGAATACTGGATGTTTTTCGCCTAAAAATAGACGTAACCTGGGTTACGAAGATCAGAACTGGTGCCTATCTCATTAAATGTGAAGGAAACATACGACAATAAGAAGGTAACCTAGGTAACGTGCATTTCCAGTCGAGGAAGGTCCGGTATCATCTTCTGAAAAGTGAATTTGTAAAATGGGTCCCGCATCGACAATTTTCATCACCTAAAGTCGGAAAATACCTCAAAATGTTCGGAAATGAAAGTTTGTTTGAAGGCAGGTTGATTTTTATTTAGTTCTTTCCCTGAATTTGATTTCTAGGGTGCTTCATATTTAGGTCACTTTTGATTCCTTCACTTTTTCAAAATTTTTGTCTTCAGTCAGTTCCGATCCTCGAGTCTTCTCATCTGAGTCTTGAGCTTCAACAAGAGTCCTTATTTTTCAAAATCGACCAACAATTGAAATAGATATAAATGCCAGACCAGAAGGTTGCATTTTTGAGATAACTGTGTAATTGGAGGAGATAGACTCAAAATTTTGAAAACTACCTCAAGGTATAGGAACAACATCTTTCCTTAAACACTTGAAAAAAACCAAAAACTATTTTTTGTGAAATGGGACCAGTGCAAACTTTTCCATTTTTGCAGCACCTGATTGAACACCCTGTATAATTGATACGAAACACCTGTACCAAAAACGGCCCATGACATGTTGCAATCTAATCCGTGAGCTAATCAGAAAACGTAAAACGATTCAAAATAGTTTATTCATTCAAGAGTTATGTCACTTTTAATGGGACTAATTTTTTTGGGTGGACCATTTCAATTGGCGAGCACTTTAGTCAATGCGAATTGACATTCCATCTTTATCTTACCTTTTCTACCTTAATTCTTTCCAAAAATGATTTTTGTTGTCACCTAGTAAATTCAATTAATTTCGGCGTTTTTAACGTCAACGAAATCCAGACCGGGTCCTTGCCTTGCAGCCGTAGAAAAGCGGCTCATTCAGACCTAAAACCTGGATCATTCAGTAGTGTTTTTTTTTCATTTTTCTCCTGTTGATTCAAATAATACATACAGGGTGATTCAAAAGTGTCGGACCACCTTGAAGGTGCGTAATATGGAAGTGTAGTAGAGTGCTGGAAAGTTGTAAAAAATTCTATGTCTAGTTTTGAAGTTATGGAGGGACAAAAGTTGGTCCTTCGATCGCTTCTATTTTCATTGCTTCAAAAGATTTTAGTGAACTGTTTATGGAAAACAATGAGTTCAAAAAATCAACCCCTGAATATGCAAAGAAATTCTGTTTTGTGTACAGGGTAAGCCCTGACTCCTGGGAATGATTTTTTTCTTAAAGTGCCTGCGAACAGCCAAATTGGTCCCATAACCTATGTAAAGCACAATAAAACTATGAAACACAATTTATTTTAATAGAATTGTTTGACTTCTGGTTTTTCAGGAAAACTAAATATTTGTAGTTTATGATTCACCCTGTATAGATAACAGAAATTCAATAGAGATTCAGAGGTTGATTTTTTGTACTCATTATTTTTCCATAACAGTTCACTGAAATCTTTTGAAACAACGGAAATAGAATCAATCGAAGGACCAACTAGGAAGGAAGGACTATGGAAGTCTGTTTCTCTATAACTTCAAAATTACTTCTTAAATTGAAGTTGAAGAAACAAAGAATTTTTGTAACAACCTTCCAGCACTCTACTACACCTCTACGACACTTTTGAACCACCCGATCTGAACTAATTTTATTTGGCTATAAAATCACTCAGATTGGTTCAAGAAATATTTTTTGAAGAGGTAATTTTCTTTCAAACTCGAATATAAGCCATAAGCTATGAAAAATCGAATCAAATTATAGAACTTTTATGACCAAATTAAATTCGGTTCAAGTCAGTGTAATAGGTTGTTGTGAATTTTTCGACACTTTGTCTCCGGGAATAACACTCCGATATACAGGGTGTTTCGCAATTACTGTTACCAACTCCTACAATATAAATTCTCCATTGAAAATGAATTCGGAAAAAATGGAATTTGCTGAAAAAGTCCTGGAATGCTCGCCTTAAAAGTTACAGGGTGTTCCTCAAACAATGTATTGTTGACAAAAATATTTGTATGTCATACCAGGTTTAACCAACGTGCACGCTAGGTTTATTCCCCTGTGTTTTGATTAATAATAACTGATCACACAATGATTTGATTTGTGTAAATAGAGGTACCTGTCGTCTATTTATTTCCGGCCAACACGATGTGCGAGGTGCGAAAGAGACATCGTCGCCTATCAGTCGCGCTTTTTGCTTTCATTGTTGAATTTCGTTATCTGGAAACATTTCAACAATATTATTTCAAGTATCAATTTTAGTCAATCAATCTTAACTTATTTCCCGTTCCTTGTGTAATACACTTACGCTTTTTGATGAAATACTCATTTGTAATTGCAGTAATGAGTTTAGTTAACACGACACCCCCATTTCTCGTTTCTTTAACAGCTGTTTCGGTTACACGAAACTACCGCGATTGGCAAATTTGAAAAGTAGGTGCAACGTACCATAATTTACGGTCTCATATACCGAGTGTCGCTTTTCCTAGGATCGGCCGAGAGGTCTGGATTTTTCTTCTTTAGCGCTCGGCTGGCGCCGTAATAAAACAAATTTTACTTTCCACCACATTTGGACCCACGAACCCGCCACTCCAACAACCAAATGAGCTGCCACGAGTATAAAGTGTACCAATTTTGTTGACATCGTTTCTTAGTAACTGAACAGAGGACGAGCTATGCGATTTTGATGCTTATTTTGGTGTCTGACGCAGTACAGACAAGCTGTCTAGTAATTTGTAATAGTTATTTTGAAAAATCGACTTGTACTTGGTACGATGTACTTGTAAATGTTCCGCAGATAGGCAACCAGTTCAAAACATGTGGCCGCAGCCTCTACGAATTCGCTTGTTTTCGTTTTGTTGGCGACAAACATGGAAATCTCTGGCTTTTCACAACGGTGTCCGTTACCCGCGTCCCAGATTCATCCACATATCCACCATTAATAACACCTTGATGGTTATAGATGGATAGATACGTATACCTGCACATTTCCAACCCGTTTGGCCACAGCCACAGAGACTCGATCGTAAATCAATTTGACCCGTCCACAAATCGTAATTAGATCGAAATTGAAATAGGTAGACGCGTTAGGTATAATGTAACGTACAACAGATAGGCTTCGGAGAGTGTGTGTGATGCCACATATTATAAACAAAATTATGAGCCAGAGCGATAGGAGTATACCTATAGACAATGCATACAACCATGAATCATCCGCAGCGATAATCACACACTGCCATCGTTAATGCAAGGGTTGGCCCCCGTACGTTGGTCATTATATATGGCGAAGAAAAAAGCAGTGATTTCGGCAGCGGGATCTGTGACCCAATGGGTGAAGAAGAGCCGATTTTTAAGACTAACAAAAAATCGGAGAAAGTTGAAAATTATCTGAACAACCAAACGTATAACTTGACAGATCTCGTACAACATTACATGAGGCAAGACAAGCAATAGTTGATTTCTAAACAGAAAAAGAAGTGTCGCTGATTCCACGCCTGAAGGGAAAAAGCGCGGCGTTTCAATAAAGCTCCAAAGAGGTGTGAATTGGCAAGTTTATGGCGGCGTGATTTGAGCTTTAGGCCTAACTGTGAATTAACATATCAGCGTTTGTTTCGAATTACGCTTTCATGCCCGTGCATCCCGAGGTGGAAAATCATACCAGAAGTGTGATTGTGTTAAAAACGTGATTGTTTAAAAAGCATTTTTTTTCCATGAACCATCGATGGTGGTAAGTACTTGGTAGCATGAGCGCCCAAATCGATTTTGTTGTGAAACTCGCCGCGTGCGGCGGCTCTTCGGTTGGGTCTTCGTGTGTGATTTAATCAATGGAATTAACTGCATCGAAGACTGGTTTTCGTGATGATGTCACGGGCATAAATAACGTATTGGGCTTTCACTTTGGCATATACCAACGGAATGCAAGAAGCATATAGGTGTTACGGTTATACGGTGCGCAGCGTTTATTCAATTTACTTTGTTCTTCAGCCGACAATTATACCAGCCAGCTCTCGAGCCAGCCACTCGACAAGAATCGGACTGTTCCATTTTCAAGCCCGGATTCCAGAAAATGTAGCTGACCCAAAAATTTGAGTTTTGGACAGTTCTTGATTTGGCTGAGAAGTTCACTTATGTGACTAACATGCCGTCGGTTATTATCTGTACAGAGGTTTCGTATTATTTAGTGGCCCAGTGGGGTGTTAGGTCAAGCAAGAAATACGATTCTGGCATTTATTTTTACTCAAAAATTAACTGTAACTGTTAATAGCCGGTTTCCAGCTATCATTAAAACCGCGGTTTTCGGAGCCAGGCTTCCAAAACCGTTTCGGTTGTCAGTACTACTTTGAACACAAGAGACTTCGACTTCAAATTAGAAACCTTTGACCTTTATATCAAAACGCACGAACTGCGATTATAGACAATAAAATTTCGACAATTATCTCGAAATTTCGAATTCAAACACGAGAATCAGACTTCAAACACGAGACACGGTGGCTTCAATCAAGAAAAGTTTCGATTTTCATCTCGACTTCCGACTAATACCGCGAAATTTTGACTTATGAAAGCTTGGATTTCATTTCAAAATTTCGACTTCCAAATCAAGTGCGAAAGCTTCGACTTAATTCTCGAAATTTCGACTTTTGACACGGACAACTTCGTGTTCAAACAACAAAATTCAGACTTCAAATATACGAAACGCTACGACTTTGAAATAGAAAAGCTTCGATTTTTATCTCGAAATTTTGACTTCCACCACGAAATTTCGACTTGAAACACGGGAAACTTCGACTTTCATATCGACATGTCGACTTCAAACACGAAATATTTAGGCATGACAAACACGAAATTTAGACATGAAACACGGAAACTGCGACTTTTAACAAAAAAAACTTCAAGTTTTATCCTGACATTTTTACTTCAACCACGAAATTTCGATTTCACCACAAAAATGTTGACTTCTTTTTGCAAATTTCGGTTCCAATTGCGAAAAAGCATACTTCAATCTCGAAATTTCGACTTTTATCTCGAGATTTTAACTTGTATTAAAACTTTTATCTCAAAATTTTGACTTCCACTATGAATTTTATCTCTGAATTATAGCTTGAAACGTAAAATTCAGACTCAAAACAAAAAAAACTGTAACTTTGAAGAACGAAAAAACTTCCGACTTCAATCTAGACATCCCACTTCAACCACGAAAGTTCAGCTTCAAACAAAAAAAAACTGCAAAGGACCCCGCACGATTCTTATGGAAAATGGCTCCCGGTTAAATTATCTAAATTTTTGATATGTTGTAGCTCATGAGATACTTATCAAATACCGTGATTCCCAAACTCAAATAATGGACAGTTTTTCACCCACAGGGGGTGGAAGTTGGAGGTTTTGACGGCTTCAAAATGATATTGTGCCGGTAATAGAAGCTTTTCATTTGGTTTCTCTTTAAGTTGTGTTTCATGCTAAATGGATTTATTTGACAGAAAAATATCAACCCTCTCCTCCACCCCCAACCCCTATCTACCATCATGAAATTCGAGATTACTCCCAAAAGCCATGCGGATGGCTTCTGTGATTCAAATTATGAATTTTGACATGAAAATTATTTTCCACCCCTAATGTTAGGGTGGCGATTTTTCCATTTTCCCCGGTTGATTAGGCTGAATTTTTGGTATTGTGTACTTCTACTTTTGCTGAACAAAAAGCTTATACTAAAACTTATTCCTATGAACAGTTTTGGTTCTGCAGGGGACTGAAGTTCAATATTTATTCTCTCAAATCTTCAACTTCAGTCCCCTGTAGAACAAAAACTGTCCATAGGAATAAGTTTTGGAATGCTTTATGTTCAGCAGAATTAGAAGTACACAATACCAAAAATTCAGCCAAATTAACCGAGAAAATCAGAAAATCGGCACCCCAACATTAGGGGTGGAAAATAATTTTTATGTCAAAATTCATAATTTAAATCACAGAAGCCATCTGCATGGCTTTTGAGAGTAATCTCGAATTTTGTGATGGTAGATAGGGGATGGGGGTGGAGGAGGGGGTGGATATTTTTCTGTCAAATAAATACATTTAGCATGAAACACAACTTGAAGAGAAACCAAATAGAAAGCTTTTATTTACGTCAGAATATCATTTTTAAGCCGTCAAAACCTTCAACTTCAACCCCTTGTGGGTAAAAAACTGTCCATTATTTGAGTTTGAGGTTCACGGTATTTGATAAGTATCTCATGAGCTACAACATATCAAAAATTCAAAGAATTTAACCGGGAGCCATTTTCCATAAGAATCGTGCGGGGTCCTTTGGACAAGAAGAACTTTCAACTCAACATTCCGACTTCAACTAGAAATTAAGACTAAAGACGAAAACTTCAACTCAATTTCAAAATGTCGACTTCAAACCCATGAAGCTTTTACTTTTATCTCGGAATTTCGACTGTTGGCACGGAAAACTTCGACTTTCATATATCGACTTTGAACATGGAAGACTTCAAACACGAAATTCTTGGAAGGCTTCGATTTTTATCTCTCGACCTTCGACGTTAAAACCTCGACTTTCATATCGACATGTTGACTTCAAAACGGAAAATTGCGACTTTGAAAACGGAGAGCTTCGGCTTCAAATACGTAATTGAAAGTCGAGTATTTCGGAATTTCGAAACACGAAAAACTTTTACTTTCGAAAAACGAAATTCAGACTTCAAACATGGAAGACTGCGACTTCAAATGAGAAAAGCTTCGATTCTTATCTCGACATTCTGACTTAAATCACGAAATGTCGACTTCAAGCGCAAAAAGCTCTGACTTTCATCTCGAAGTTTCGACTTTTAATACGGGAAACTTCAATTCCCATATCGACATGTGGACTTCAAACACAAAAACTACGACTTTGAACAAGAGAAGCTTTGGCTTTTATCTCGGCATTCTGACTTTAACCATAATATTCCGACTTCAACTTGAAAATTTCGACCTTTACTTCAAAATTTTGACAATAAACACAAAAAGTACCGTCTTTTCTCTAGATTTCAACTCTCAACAAGACTTTTATTTCGAAATTGTGATTTGAAACGAAAAATTCATATCTTAAACACCAAAAACTGCAATTTTGAAAAAGAAAAACTTCGACTTTTATTTAGACATTGCATTTCAACAACAAAACGTCGACTTCAAACACAAAAAGCTGCTATTTTATCTTAAACTAAAAAAATTTTAATCTTGACATTCTGATTTCAACTACAAATTTCGACTAAACGCGGAAACTTCGATTTTATTTCGGAATGCCGACTGGAAAGGCACAAAGTTTCGACTTTTATCTCGACTTTCAACACAGAAAACTCTGGCTTCAAGCACAAAATTCAGACTTCTAGCACGAAAACAGTGACTTTGAACAAGAAAAGCTTCGACATTTATTTATCTCGACATTCTAACCCAAACCATGAAATTTCGACTTTAACACGTAAGTTTCGACCTTTACTTCAAAATTAAGACTTCAAATGCAGAAAGCTCCGGCTTTTATCTCGGGATTTTGACTTGAAATGTAAAGTTCAGACTTACACGGAAAACTGCATTTTTACACAAGAAATACTTCGACTTTTATTTCGATATTTTCTACTTCAACTACGAAATGTCGACCTCAAATACGAAAACCTGCCATTCTTCCAATCTCTCAATTCTGACTTCAGCTACAAATTTCGACTAAACACAAAAACTTTGCCTTTTTTCAAAATGTCGACTCCAAACGCACTGAACTTCGACTTTTATCTTTTTGAAATTTCCACTTTTAGTCTCGAAATTCCGACTTTTAACAGGGAAAACTTTAGTTTCAAACACAAGATTTAGACTTCAAGCATGAAAACTGTGACTTCAAATAAAAAAAACTTCGACTTTGAAGCTCGACATGCTGACTTCAACCATAAAATTTTGACTTCAACACGAAAACTTCGACTTCAAACACAAAAAGATTCGACTTATATCTTGAAATTTCGGCATTAAACAAGAAAAGCTCCGATTTTTGCTCCGCTTCAGACTTCAAACACGATAAGTGCGACTTTGAACAAAAAAACTCCCCAGTTTTATCTCGACATTCTGACTTGAGCCATGAAATTTCGACTTCAACACAAAAATTTGACTTTGAACTGGTGCTGGCAAAAACCGGGAAAATTGAACTGGTGTCGACTACCAGCAGTACCAGCTCCGGTAAAACCGGTAAATAAAACCGGCTCCAAAAACCGACATTGAAAACCGTATCCGAAAGCCGGCTGCTAATACCGACTCCAAAAGCCGGCTTGAAAAACCGGCCTCGAAAGCCGGCTCTGAAAGCCGGTTTTCAGTTGTCATTGAAAACGCGGTTTTCGGAGCCGGTTTTTGGAGCCGGGCTTTCAAAACCGATTCGGTTGCCAGTACTAACTACCTGACTTTGATTCCTGCCATTGCCGTTACCAAAGGGAACGATTCAACACATCCTGTATATCACGGGGCGCAGGTGTATGCCAAATCACGGTATTCGTGTCTGCATTTTTGCCAAGCTCTTAAGGTCTCCTTTAACAGTGTTGTCAAAACTGAACTTTCAAACTCGTTTATATTCCACGAATCCGAACTACATAGGTCGATACAGGTTTCCGTTTCCCTATTTATATTTATCACTTACTGAGGTAATATTATAGGAGAGCTAGGTATTACTTGACGTCTAACATCTGTTTAGCTGAGGTATTTAAATAATGAATGTGTGAAAATCCAACATATTTTGAAGAAACGTAGGAACTAAGTGCCAATAACTTGAAAATCTGCATACCCACTGCATAAATAAATGAGCTTTTTGACCGGGCACAAAAATATTCATGGCAACAAAATGAATATTTAAAACGGGCCTATGTTAATCATGTGCATAACTAGATTTCAAGATTACGGTTCATTTTTGTCTGTGATACAGATATGAATTAAGTATAATCACCAGCAGGTATATTCTACAATGAAATGATAGCTATTATATATTTTTCTTCGAATTCAAACCAACGCGAATAATATACAATAATACTATTGAAAGAACTGAATAATTAAGGGGGAGTTTGTTTGATAACTGCAAAGGTATGGTTTGAGCAACCTGTTCTCTCTTAGCACCAGATTTTTTGGTCGCGCTTCAAATTCGCCACGCCGCAAAGTTTACAAAACACCATCACAGAACACAGTGCCGTAACAATACAAAACTGTGTCAACTTTACCTTGAATAACAATTACCTGTATTTCCTTTCCGAACCTATTCTCTGTGTGCGGACTCGCGAATGATTCATAGTCCCACAACACAACAAAAGCCGGCAAAAAAAAAATTGTTTCAGCACCTCGTAGACAAGAACTAGTGTGGCTGGGTACCTACACTTCAACAATGTAATTTATATATTATTCATTTTACGTTACAGCGTTTTTGTACAAGTATCGTGTGCTAATATGCGCGAAACCGAAATCGCGTTACGCAACGCAAAATTCGGCCATGAAAATAATATAGTTGATACTTATAAAGCGAGAAAGCCGTCATTCACCTCGATTCTACCATTAATTAATTAGGAGTATATATATTGATGGTTCATAAGATACAAGCATATAATTTGGATTTAATTACATAGGAGGCGCACGCGGAAGAAATCCAAACGTGTGAGAAATCATAGCGCGCAGTGTTTTATACAACCATGCTGAATGAACAAGTAGGCATTGTGTGTATGTGTTTTGTCTTCTTCTAAACTACAGCACGCCGACTGCTGGATTGTTGTGTTTTTTTGTTTCGGAATTATTGTTGTTAGGTAAAGATGCTGCCTAAAATTCAAATTCGCAACAGCGCCCGATGTTTGTTTCGGTTGGTTCCGACCGATCTAGTTGACGTCACAGGTGTGTTGCCACCGAACTAGACTTATAAATAAATATATATGCGTAATAAAATCCCCGCGCCAGCACACTTGAAACTTTGAAATAGACTTGTCACACCATCACTTGTTGATTCTGTGGATAGCGAGCTTCAGATCGTGATACAAGTGTGGATGCAAATTCTACACAAAACATTGCGGCGACGTTGAAGAAATTTGGACGAAAGCTACGTGAAGCTCTCGTCGATTTGTCAGTTATCTTCAGGATGAATTTGCTTTGTATCTAATGAAAATCGAAAGCATAGAATTTTTCTAATGTTTTTCTTGATGATGAAAAGCCATGAAAGATGAATGAGAATCTGCTTTTAGACAGGTTATACAGAAGGGATGATCTCTTATGAATGAAGAAACTCTGCAGGACTTGACAGAATCCTTGAAGAGCTCCGAGGGAACTCTGCAGAAGGACTCGGAAAACTGCGTCGCAATCGAGACCTTGAAATAGGCTAGAGTTACTAGATATAAGGATTCTGTTGTGAAATTTGCTTTTTTCGTATTAGACTTGACGACACCCTACTCGCCTGAAACAAATGGGCTAGTTGAGTCAAAATTTGAATTAAAAAAAAGCGAGTCGGGAACCGTTTCGTGCATAATAACTCAGCAGCAATGCGACTTTCACTTTCCCGAGTCAACAATGTCAAACTTCAAAGCTTTACCATTTAATTATTCAAAATCGATCTGATCGATTGGAACCCCATTTGGCAGGAAGCAACACAACAAAAGAGTCAAATTAAGTCTGCAGTTACAATTTTCTACCATTTTTCAGTCAGGCGTTATGAATTTTCAAAATTGCTCCTAGCCGTTGCCACTCGAGACGGCCTCTCGCCCTGGTTTTGACCAGAACGACTCGGTTTTGTAGCAGGACTCCATTAAAAAATTCATTCCTGCTCAGGGATCGACTTTTTTTGGAAAATTCCAACTGATATCAGAAGTAGATTGAATTAGGCGTCTTGTAGGCCTATTTTCAAAATCGACACGGTTCCGGTTTTTTGACGGTGATTTTTTCAAAATGAAATTTGAACATTCTGTGAATTTGAAAAAAATGCACTGCAAACTTCGACATGCAGTGAGCCCCACCAAATATTCATTTTAGGTGCAGACATGCAGGGATTGCTGGGAACGAAAGTTGGAGAAAAGATTGAATTAATTTTTGGAGGAAAAACTTTTGAAATCGGACCAACAGTTGCCGAGTTTTCCTCTGTGGAAAAACTGCAAATTTTCCAACTTTTTATCCCGTGAACAGATTTTCACCATTTTTCTTTTAGACAAGAGGTAACTGGTTCCTGAACATTTTCCAGCCTTCTTTTTCCAATTTCCCGGGAATTTTCCGGTGAAAATGTGAAACTGACCTGGGGTCTCGAGACCGGACTTGAATGATGGAGTTAAAAGTGAAGCCTTAATTGACGATTTTTCCCAGAAAATTATTTGGAACAAGATTTGAGGTTTTTCCGGAAAATTCAACATCCCTTGACAACATTTTCAATTTTCTGGAAATTATTTCCAATCTTTTTCTCTAATTCCAACTTCCCACCCGAAGGGACAAGGGACGTTTCGAACAAAAATTTACATGGGTTCCTGGATACTAGTCAGGAAAGTTCTGGGGTGACACAACCGATTTTCTGATGATTTCCTTATCAGATGCTTCATTTACCTTATAAAGACACAATTTCTAAAATATGTCAAAAACCGTCAAACTTCTTGGAAACGTCAGAATTGAAAAAAAAATTGTTGGGTATCGTTTCATACGAAACAGCATACGGGCGCTGCGAGTATATTGTCATTTTCAGTGTAACTTGATTATTTGCCTGATCTTTATCTCAGCAACAGCCCATGCTGAGCTAGATGCAATATTCGCCATGCCAGTGCTCAATTTAGTCAGAAAAAATGCCCCACTTGCCTCAAAAAATAGTCAAAATACCGGGAAAAAAATGGAAAAAGAAGCGAAGCCTGGTCGTCCATGGGAGGTTATCTCCACTGACTTGATGAAGCCGCTTCCTCGGTCCTTAGAAGGTAATATGATGCTACTCATTGTTACGTATTACTTGGAAAACTTTCTTTCTTCCCGTTGCGGAAGGCCTCTACGAAAAATGTAATCGAGAAGATTGAGGAAGTGTTCCTTATCTTCGGCGTCCCACGCATGATCTTATGCGACAACGGCCCGCAGTATCGCAGTAAGGAGTTGGAGAGACTGCTGGACGCGTATCGGTGTACCGTAAGGTCCAACGCCAATTATCACCCTCGGGTGAACCCTACGGAAAGGCGGAATCAGATCTTGAAGACGATGATTTCAACCTAATGTTCATGATGACCATCATGACGTGATGCCCAAGTTAGTAGACTAGTCTGCGCATTGCGCACCGCGAAACAGGATACGACGCGAGTCACGGCTTTCTTCGTGAATTATGATAGGAATATGTGCTTATTGGGGGACGATTATCGAAATGCGAATTGGTTGAGGAAGAGGATGGCACGCAGACAGTAGAAATCAGCAAGAATGAGGTTTTTTGGAAGTTGTTTGGATGGGGTTGGGCAAAGAATGGAGATAGCAGCGGAAAAATGAGCAGAACGGTATGAATTTAGGCCAAGACACAAAGAGTATGTACTTGATTACTTGCTGTGGCGAAAAAAATTACGCGCTCTCGTACGGAACAAAATATTTTTCGAAGAAGCTCACCCCAAATATTTCGTCGGATCTTTCGTGCCAGGCACGAAAGTATATTCAGATATACCCTTGGCTCCCAGATTGACCTCTCTGAGTCAATCGTTTTGTAGGAAGGAGGTAGAGGATTGTTGTGGCTAAAAATCCGACTGCAGTCGACAGAGAAAGATACAAAAATTGCTGCAGTAATCAGTTCGTTCGAAAAGGTGTCTTCGGGTTGAGCAATGGGCTAACTACCCTTTTCTATGTAAAATCAACAAGCTATGGAACCCTTACAAGCCTCGAAAAAGCTGGTTCGAACAAATGAAGACGACCTTTTAGACGCATCAGGGAAACCGAGTAAAATCGATTAATGATGAATGGAGAAGAATGCAAGAAGAAGCGCAAAACAGCACCAGATGTACTAGGCTGGAGGGAGAGAGAGAAAAACGAGAGATGGTTTGGCGAAGAACGTGAGAAAGAAATTAGAAAGAATGCGATGACAAGATAAGAGGAGAGCTAGAACTGGAGAAATGGCAAAAGCTGAGCAAAGAAACTTCCTAGCTGCTACGAAGAAGAAACGAGAAAACGATATACGTTCGTCTACAGAATTAAGGTGTGCAACGATAAAGAAGGCAACTTGAAGATTATAACAGAACAGGAGAGTTGGGAGGATCGGCAGAGAACTTCAACGAACTCCTAATGGGCGAACAAGTAACAGCAAGCGACAGGATTGAAGGCAAGGAAAGAGAATAGTCTAAAAACACAGAAACGGAGGAACCAGGTACGCAAGAAGTAGAAAATGCGGTAGTGAAGTTGAGCAGCCCCAAAAGTTGAAAATTGTAGTGCAGAGCTGATAAAAGAGAGAGGTCCAAGAGACTTGCATCGTTAGATATTGTCGGGATTTGCATAACGGCGCACCCGGTATGTCACGGTTTAACCAACTAAACACCGCACTCGGTAAGTTCATCACAGATGCTCCTAGATGCTCCATTCTAGCTCCGTTTGGCCCCTTCTATCGCAAACGAACTTTGAAACGGAAAATTTCCATTGAAACTGTAGAATTGCGGAAACACATGTGCTCTTCTGGGGCAACGTACTACACCGTACATCAACCCTAATAATGGGACGACTAGGCGTTTTGACAATACGTTATTTAATTGCTTTTCAATAAGATAGCAACAGAAAGGTATGGAACTGTCAGTTTTGTAATAAACAGATAAATCAATATATAAGGCTAGATCAAATGATCTACCTGGATTGACTGCGGTGGATGAAGATCACCATAGAACTGGGAACTGCGAGAGTTATATGGATATTTCAACACGGGAGGATTGGTCAAGGGAATGGTGCTGCGATCGGCCGGGCATACGGTGAGAATGAGAAAGGAGCGAATGGTCGAGAAGATGATGGAGAGCAAAATGGTAGCTGTTGAAAAACTAGAGGACGACTAAGCAGAGATGAATCAACACAATACAAGAGATCATGAAGCAATTACGAAGGAAATAATGGAGGAATCTGGCGAAAGACAGGTTCAACTGGGGGCGGGATTATACGGGAGGCAAAAACTCTTCCCCCGGAGCCCTCCAACCGGAATGATATCTTAAACAGCCTGCCCTTATTGTTTGGAACCATTTGAAGGAACTTCTCTTCCTGAAAGTCTTCATTTGAGAGCATCCCAGATGTTCTCAATGAGACTGAGTTCAGGTAAGTTTACTGGTCATTCAAACTTTTCAGATACCCGGCGATTTCTCGATGTGAAAGACCAGCTTCAGCCATGCCGATGAATCCCAAGTTTCACTATTCCAATGAGGCATTTCGAACAATAAGATGTTACGGTTTCAAAAATCGACTTGGCGATACGGAATAATGAAACCAGGGGAACCAAAAAATAGAAGAGAGTTGGTTGTTATTTTTCGGGTTCTGGCTGATTCTAAAAAGAAAGATCCGATATAACCATCGGCCGAGTAGCGATTCAGTGTTCCTCTGCTGTTCCTGTTGATGGCAAGCAGTACCACCAGCCATGTGATGTGCCTCAAGAACCTAAATTAAAGAAAGCGCGCGCGAGCGCCACTCCTAGAACGCCGCGCCGCCTTTGGTTGACAGCAACTGTCAGTAATCGCCAACTTCGTTGAAGTGACCATCTCGGTCCTATTTCTCTCGTCTGTCCAGATGCCAGAGCGTATGGTGGGCTTCTGGAATGTTCAAAGGTACCAAATCAGTTCACTACCTTACCGTCCAATCGGCGTCTTCACCAACGTTGTCAGTTGGTCCAGATTATCAAGATCTTGCTAATCGTTGCGGTTGCCCCGAAGCTCATGCGTTCAAGACTCGTTGATGGGCAAACCAAGTGTTGCCTGTTATCTTTTATTTTACTGTTTTAGAATTAGTAACCTATTTGACATTCAGCGTGTTGTTGTTATATGTATAATTATTGTCTCTGCGTGAAGTAAGAGACGTTATTAGGGGGTAGCTATACCGGTTTACTACACCAATTTTCCTTGGGGTAGGACGGCAGTATGTTGTTTTTCGTTTAGGTACTCTGTTTCAGTGTCGTCGCTGGAGCTTCGTTGGGCCCTTCGAGTTCTCGCAGCGTCATCGAAAAGGTAGGTACCTACGTTATAGTTTGTAAGCCAACTCTCGCGGTATTGCTCACCCTTTCTATTAGCGTCCTCTGCGCAACGCCCTTTTATTTTTGTTGACACGCCATGTCAAGTTGAACTGTAAATATTCTTGAAGCCTTTTCTTCCCGATCATAAACCTGATTTTTTGTAGTTTATTCTGTATTTTTAATTCTCCCAATCCCAACTATCTCCACCCCGGAATCAATCACTTTCAATTACGATTTCAACCCGTAATAAAGTTGATGACCATAACCATCATTTCATTGGAAAAAATGAGCTGATTCAAAAAATACTAGTGCTGTCAGAAAAAAATAAATTGACCGGTTAACCGGTCAAGAAAATTTTGACCGGTTACGGAATAACCGGTCACGGTTAACCGGTCAATAACCGATTAAAAATAACCGGTCAATAACCGGTTAAAAATAACCGGTCAATAACCGGTTTAAAAAACCGGTCAATAACCGGTTAAAAAAAAACCGGTCAATAACCGGTTGAAAATAACCGGTCAATAACCGGTTAAAAATAACCGGTCAATAACCGGTGAAAAATAACCGGTCAATAACCGGTGAAAAATGACCGGTCAATAACCGATTAAAAATGACCGGTCAATAACCGGTTCAAAGCCGGTCACGGGTAACCGGTTTGACCGGTTGTGGTTAACCGACTTGACCGGTACGATTAACCAACCAATAATCGGTCAAGGTTAAAATGCCGGTTTTGGTCCATTTGTTCAAAATCGTTTACGGTTAACGACGGAGTCATATTGGTGGAATAAGCGTTGCGAAATCAATCCGTGTGGGTTTAAATCCTTGACGGATTCTTACCATTTTGGTCTCTTTCGATAGCTACAAGGATGTACTTTGGTTTGAGCCCATTGGAATTTTTTTCGATTGTGGAAATGCCAATGGGCTTAAACCAAAGTACATCCTTGTAGCTTTCGAAAGAGACCTAAATGGTGAGACTCCGTCAAGGAATAAACCCACAGGGATTGATTTCGCAACGCTTATTTTACCAATAAGCGTAAAAGCGTATTTTACCAATAAGGCTTTTTTTAAAAAAACTTTTTTTCAAAAACGTATATCAACTGAGATACAGCCCTTCAATGTTAAAATTCAAATATCGTTTTTCCACATACTTTTCGCACCGTTGAACCAATTCGCCTCACATTTTGGATACGTGATTATCAAGTGAATCTTCAAAAACTGTCACTCAAGGACTTTGAAGGATTTTGAGTTTCGACACATTGGTCCAATGGCGTGGATATTGGGGGACTCGTCCCTGTTCTCCCCTCAATTTCTGTGCCACTGACTATTTGGCAAAAATGCCTAGGCATTTGGACTGGCAATTAGTTTAAAGGAAGAAATTACTCCTGGCAACTTTTGTTAAAGGCTTCGTCTTCGACATAATTGAATCATAATGTTTGAAAAAAATCTTGTAAACCAATTTCAAGAGCCAAAAAAATAATTTTTAGAAAACTTGTTGCTTCTCAGCTAAAATATTGGTTCATGAACTTAAAACGCCTGGAAAGTCTGTTCCAGTAAAGAAATCATGACTTTCCCCCGATCATTATCTTCAATTTCTTGGAATTGGCGTTTTCAACATGTTTTTCAAACATTCGGATTCAAATATCTTGACAAGGAAGCTTTTAATATTTACCAGGAATAACTTTTTCTTCTGAATTGATTGCAGAATTCAAGTGCCTATAGGCATTTCTGAAAAATAGTCAATGGCGTAGAAATAATGGAAGATAACAGGGACGAGCTATGTAAAATTTGAGGCAAATTGTTTCAACGGTGTGGAAATTATGTGAGGAAAACTTCATTTCAATCTCAACTTTGAATGGCTTTATCTCAGTTTTTGTACATTTCTGGAGAAAAACGGAGAAAAACCACTTATTTTTTTATGCTTCATCCGCTGTCAAAACGTTTCCGATTAAACACGAAACATCCTGTATACTTATTTAAAAATCTTGATGGAAGTCTACTCCAGCGTTTTGATCTTTTGGTTTGAATATGTCAAATTTCAACTTCACTTCCCACGAAATTGAACCCTCAATCAAAAAATAACTAAATAGGTACCTGCAAGTTTTCCGTATTTTCGCCATCATACACAATAATTTTGATAAACATATTTTCAAAAGACTAGGTATAGGTGAGTGAGTGTACTTGCCTTGCAGCTTATAGGATAAGTAGGATAAGGATATCATAGATATCAAAGATATCATAAGGATGGACTCTGCATTACCTCCGCTGTGATAATTACCCTATACCATGATGCACCAGTTGTTTAAATTCACCGGTGATTGACCAGCTAGTTGTAGTAACTGATTAAGAACGGAGTTGGATTGGTAAAATAAGCGTTGCGAAATCAATCCCTCTGGGTTTATTCCTTGACAGAGTCTCACCATTTAGGTCTCTTTCGCAAGCTACAAAGATGTATTTTGGTTTGAGCCCATTGGCATTTCCAAAATCGAAAAAAATTCCAATGGGCTCAAACCAAAGTACATCCTTGTAGCTATCGAAAGAGACCAAAATGGTAAGAATCCGTCAAGGATTTAAACCCACACGGATTGATTTCGCAACGCTTATTCCACCAATATGACTCCGTCGTTAACCGTAAACGATTTTGAACAAATGGACCATAACCGGCCTTTTAACCTTGACCGATTATTGGTTATGGTTAATCGTAACCGGTCGAGTCGGTTAACCATAACCGGTCAAACCGGTTAACCGTGACCGGCTTTTAACCGGTTATTGACCGGTTATTTTTAACCGGTTATTGACCGGTTAACCGTGACCGGTTATTGACCGGTTAACCGTGACCGGTTAACCGTGACCGGTTTTTAACCGGTTATTGACCGGTTAACCGTAACCGGTTATTCCTTTGCGAAATTTGACCGGTTATTCGAATTTTATGACCGGTTAACCAGTTAACCGTAACCGGTTGACAGCACTAAAAAATACTACATAGTCAAGCCATGGGCTACACAATGACGTGTGAACGAATTATACACTGTTCTGTTCATCCCGTGTTGTATTATCAAATTTGGCATAAAAAATCACGCACTGATAAACCACCCACCCTATAAAGCAAATAATAGTGGTAATGGAAAATGGTGGTCACACGTAGGAAGCATCTTCCTCCTTCTCTTCCTCTCTTCTTCTCCAGCGATTCTCCTAATTAGACATGACAGATGAAAACAGAACAAGACGCAAGACGAAGTGATGACGGAAGACAATGCGCGTGACAAGGATGAGGCGGAATGAGGGGGAACGCGAGGGCTGGTGAAGGAGCATGCCATATGGTCGACGCTAATTGCCTTTTTTATGTATCGATGTTTCAAAGCCAACATCGCATAATGATAATAAAACGATGATGATCATAATATAATAGAGACGACAGAGACCGTCTGTTTACCTGTGTGTGCGAGCGAATGTGTGTGTGTGTGTGTGAGTATGCAGATAATTACCCAATTTTAATGACCGTAATTTTATTATGCTATACAAAGTGTACCTGTATACATATGCAAGTTTTCTGTTCAGCTCTGCAGCATAATATGCAAAATTAGCTAACCGCACAAGATTTGTAATTTATACTTGGCCATACAAATACCCATGCACACACATCAGAAATCTTGTACTTTACGAGATTATTATACACATAATCGTGCATATGAGCATAAGGCTTCTTTTGTTATGCACATAATGGAAATCCTCTCAAATCGATTCGTGGCGAGTTGCGAGTGCTTCCTAGAATTCCAGTGTTTGGTCTTACCAAGTTTGAACCATACTGTAGCAGTTCTTTTGGATACCGCGATTCGTGTTGTGCACCTGAGATCCAAATTGAGGAAACTTGTACGATAACAATCAATCTTCGAACTGAAACTAGAAGAATAAAAGAGTTAACAAAGTTAGGGAGTGGGTGAGCAGAAAACATTCTAATTAGTCTCACAGATTCACCTTCTTTTCTTTTCATAAAAGGAAACATTGCAAAAAGGTCGGTGGCTATTATTGGAGAAAATAGAAGAAGATTTTGTATGAAGGAGATCTACAAGGATTTGCATAATAAGAGACATCTTGTGAAGCCGTCGATTGTCAGGCTGTATGAACAATCAAAGTTTCAAAAGTAAACAAAAGAGTGCTCCCCGTTGTTTGAACAAACACAACCGCGATCGTCAAGTCACGGTTTGACGGGATATGAGAAAAAGAAACCGCACCTGGCCAACCTGACGCATCGTGATCGAATATGAAAGATGCTCGGGAGGAGACGTCGAAGGCGAAGCAGAAGAAGAAAAGCATTACGTAACGGCATGTTGCGTTTGAATGGATGATGCACGCAATAAGGGTCCGCCACACTAATGAGTGTAATTTCGCTCCATCTGGCGGCCGCTCGGAGCCCCATCTCGTCCATATTTATGACCATGAGTGCCATTTATGGCCAACATACGCGTTCTTCTTCTTCTCTCGGTCTCGGTAGGCGCACCACTGGTAGCCGAGAGGACCGGCAGCAAGCAGCTGAGCAGCTCAGCACACGGCGTCTTATACAACTCTATTTTCTTTTATATACCCAATCCCAAGTCATCTTCCTCAATCCTTCTGCTCGTCTTCTTATCCTCCTTTTCTTGTATAGATCGGCTTGTTCTCAGTAGTTCCCCTTCTCAGCTCCCACCGGCCTTTTTTTGCTTTTGTACTATTATAATACGCTTATGCACCCATGCAATGGCATTTATACGAGATGAGATTTTTCGGGTATAACTTACGTCATGAATGCTGACGTCACGGATGCATAATAGAGAGCGAGAAGAGCGCGCTAATTTGATTGCGCTTGACATTTGAACGCATACATCCACGGCATACTAAGTGAAACCGTAACGACCCATCACACAAATAGATTCGTTATGTGTACACACTCACACTGATGCATGATAGTCCACCTGTCTGAAACAGAAACGCATGCTTTTGTTTTGATCGACGCACACGGCCAACCCTCCTGGAATTCACCCACCACCACACCGCGATTTATATCCGTGCGTCTCTCCAATCTCGAATTGTCAAAATGTAAAAATAGATATAACTTGAAACAGGCGGAGTTTTAATTATTGTCTGTCTTTCGAAACTCGGAACGTTGATGTGACTGTGAGGGTGGCCCATTACGGCTGCTTTGAAGTACTCAGTGGTAATCAATTTAGAACAAGGTATGCTGCGAACAGAACCGCGAAACTGCTCGACTCAAAAGATTGGGAACCACGTTATCTCTGCCACGACAATGGATAACACGGTGTCATATAGCTAGAGCTTGTTTCCACGCCCAAAGAATGTTACGGTTTCAAAAATCGACTTGGCGATGATACAGAATAATGAAACCGAAGAAACCAAAAAAAAAAAAAAAAAACAAAAGAGAGTTGGTTGTTATTTTCGGAGGCTCCGGCTGATTCTGCAAAGAAAGATCCAATAACCATCGGCCGAGTAGCGATTCAGTGTTCCTCTGCTGTTCCTGTTGATGGCAAGCAGTACCACCAGTCATGTGATGTGCCTCGAGAACCAAAATCAAGGAAAGCGGCGCTGAACGCCACTCCTAGAACGCCGCGCCGCCTTTGGTTGACAGCAACTGTCAGTAATCGCCAACTTCGTTGAAGTGACCATCTCGGTCCTATTTCTCTCGTCTGTCCAGATGCCAGAGCGTATGGTGAGCTTCTGGAATGTTCAAAGGTATACCAAATCAGTTCACTACCTTACCGTCCAATCGGCGTCTTCACCAACGTTGTCAGTTGGTCCAGATTATCAAGATCCACCTAATCGTTGCGGTTGTCCTGAAGCTCATGCGTTCAAGACTCGTTGATGGGCAAACCAAGTGTTGCCTTTTATCTTTTATTTTACTGTTTTAGAATAAGTTACCTATTTGACATTCAGCGTGTTGTTGTTATATGTATTATTTTGTCTCTGCGTGAAGTAAGAGACGTTGTTAGGGGGTAGCTATACCGGTTTACTTCACCAATTTCCCTTGGGGTAGGACGGCAGTATGTTGTTTTTCGTGTAGGTACTCTGTTGCAGTGTCGTCGCTGGAGCTTCATTGGGCCCTTCGAGTTCTCGCAGCGTCATCGAAAAGGTAGGTACCTACGTTATAGTTTGTAAGCTAACTCTCGCGGTATTGCTCACCCTTTCTATTGGCGTCCTCTGCGCAACGCCCTTTTTATTTTTGTCAACACGCC
This sequence comes from Anaspis maculata, assembly GCA_949128115.1. Lineage (NCBI taxonomy): Eukaryota > Metazoa > Arthropoda > Insecta > Coleoptera > Scraptiidae > Anaspis > Anaspis maculata. Next base: position 77,186,534 of record OX421964.1, on the reverse strand, counting down.
ATGTCAAGTTGAACTGTAAATATTCTTGAACCTTTTCTTCCAGATCATAAACCTGATTTTTTGTAGTTAATTCTGTATTTTTAATTCTCCCAATCCCAACTATCTTCACCTCGGAATCAATCACTTTCAATTACGATTTCAACCCGTGATAAGAAACTCTCCTGCAAGGGAAAAGGTAACATTTGGCGCCCAACGTGGGGTTCGACTAATGTAAAACACAATCAAGCTCATCCAGTTTCCCTGTGATACAATGACTTGTCACGCTGAAGCTTGACGAAAGCTACCCGAAAAGCATCAAGCTCTGCAGTTGTTAAGTCCTAAGTTCCCAACTCAAAGAGACTTGTTGGGTTGGGACCCGTTAACTACGTGACTTTTTCAATGGGCAGAACGCAATCACACAATAATTAAGCATGATGCTCTCGCTGTGAGGTGAAGTTTATTCAGAAAAAGTAGTCGGCTGACTAGTGGACAGTTTCATTATTGAGTCGTTCGGATGTTTTTCGATGTTTCAGGCAGAACTACTGCCTCTGCAAAGTTGTAAACGAAGCGCATGGCGGAATGGCGGAAGCACACAGTGGCTTTGAGTATATTCATTATATCGAACTAGCTTTCACCGGCCCTTCGCCCTTTCGACGTTCGTTCAAAATTCCAAGTACACCCGTTAAATGGCTAGATAGGTACGAATTTAGGTGAATGACTCATTCATACAAGGGGATGCTTTCGATTACAGCTAATTACGAGACACATGTTCTCACTAGAACGAGTCATTGGCATTCGGCGAAGGTAACTAATTACGTAGTTCCTAATAAGCTGTGCATATTCTCAATAGAGCAGTGGTACAGAGCTTCTCCCTCCGAGAGTCTGAAGTGAAGAGTATCTTATGGGATTGCCTGGAAGTGTCATCTGGTATTGGAAAGAATAGTACAAATATTTAAGAGATCGTGTGAGTTAAAGACCGGAAATGGCAGCAACACGTCGAAAAGATGCCTGATGACTGAATAAGTGATAAACGGAAGCCAAGCTTTTGCTTAGTACTAGAGGGTGGCGCTTGATGGCTCATCTCCCAAAATCCAGAACCCGGACCATAATCCTTGCTATCCCAACAATCAACACCTCATACTTCATAGCGAAAAACCGGCTGGTTTTGTACATGGGATTGAGATCTTGAAAACGCCATGCAACAAGATTACGGTAATCCCATGCCGTATAGACGAAACCGAACAGGAATTCCAAAGAGACGACAAAAACGAGCACCAACCACACCAACACCTTGAGTGGTGTCGAGAAAATAAAACCAAACACCCCAGAATGCGAACCGATTAACCATTATATGCACCTCTTTCGCTATACACACGCTGCATTCGTAATTACTTTAATGGCAATGGTGGCAATTTATTGCCACGAGCTCGGCTCGGCAAGTTCGCACAAGCTCGCGTACGTTTCGTCGTGCACTCGCTAAGTATTCGCTTTGCCGCTTGCATTTTTTTTGGGCATTTTTTTTTCGAGTTCTTGCAAGAAGAAGAGTTCTTGTCGGGGTTTTTGTGCGTGTGTTGGTGCATCCGTGTGCCTCCTCTTGCTCGTTTTTAATGGAAGGCGTGGCCGGTTCGGTGCGGACCTCGTCCATTATGCACACTGTGCCCCGTGTAATAATATCTAGGCGAAAACTACAAGGCAAACACGCGAACCCCGCCTATACATTATTTACCGCCACCACACGAGCGGCGGACGCGCGAATTTTTGCCACATTCATCTTGTTGCAAGCTTGGCTTAGCCTGTTTTGTGTCTGTGTGTGTGTGTTTGCTGCAGCACACGACATTCTCAAAGGCGTAAATCATGGGAGAGATGTTAAAAACCAGTTCCGTTCGTTTTTTCCGTTTTTCTTGTGCTTTTTATTTCAGGAATTCCAGTGGCGCTAGCAACAATACCGGCTTTGGAGTGCACGCCGGTGGTGAACGTTGAAAGTGAAGCTCTGGGTTGGTGTAGCAGGAAGTCGTAGATAGTCATTGAGATTGGTTCTTTACATCCCGCCAAATCGAATATCAAGAAAAAGCGGAGACGTGGAGATGATCACGTAACTGTGATGTTGGTTCTTTACACCCCGCCGAATCGAAGATCAAGAAAAAAGAAGCAAGGACGTGGAGATGGTCACGTAACTGTGATTGAGAGATGGACACGTAACTGTGGTAAGCCCTCTGGCAAGAGGCAATGAGCTTTTTCCACAAAAGGACGAATCTTAGAGAAGAATGATTTGCGTCAAGAATCTGTTTGGGATAGATGGACGTTCGTCCATTGAAAATGCTCGGAAATGAAGCCCTGCATCATAGACGAGTGTAAAAGGCGCTTACAAGTCTTCTATTCAAGCTACGAAGTGGTGCTGGCAAAAACCGGAACAAGTGGAAAGCGGTGTACCGGTTCTGTTGAATATCGGTTCCGGTAAAACCGGTATAAAAATCAGCTCCGGAAACCGGTATTGAAAGCCGGCCACGACTACCGACTCCGAAAGCCGACTCTGAAAGCCGGATTCCAGCTATCATTGAAACCGCGGTTTTCGGAGTCGGCTTTTGGAGCCGGGCTTCCAAAACCGATTCTGTTGCCAGTACTACTTTGAACGCAAGAAACTTCGACTTCTAATCAGAAAACTTTGGCCTTTATATCAAAACGCACGAAATGCGATTATAGACAATAAAAGTTCGAATTATATCGAAATTTCGAATCCAAACACGAGATTCAGACTTCAAGCACGAGACACGGTGGCTTTAATTAATCAAGAAAAGCTTCGATTTTCACCTTGACTTCCGACTGATACCGCGATATTTCGACTTATGAGAACTTGGATTTCATTTCAAAATTTCGACTTCCAAGTCAAGTGCGAAAAGCTTCAACACGGACAACTTCGTTTTCAAACAACAAAATTCAGACCTCAAACACGAAACGCCACGACTTTAAAATACAAAAGCTTCGATTTTTATCTCGAAATTTTGACTTCCACCACGAAATTTCGGCTTGAAACACGGGAAACTTCGACTTTCATATCGACATGTCGACTTCAAACACGAAATTTAGACATGACAAACACAAAATTTAGACATGGAACACGGAAACTGCGACTTTTAACAAGAAAAACTTCAATTTTTATCCCGACATTTTTACTTCAACCACGAGATTTCGATTTCAACACAAAAATATTGACTTTTATTTGAAAATTTCGGTTCAAATTGCAAAAAAACCTACTTCAATCTCGGAATTTCGACTTTATTCTCGAGATTTCAACTTGTAATAAAAATTTTGTCTCAAAATTTTGACTTCTAACATGACTTTTATCTCTAAGTTATGACTTGAAATATAAAATTCAGACTAAAAACAAAAAAAACTGCAATTTTAGAGAACAAAAAAACTTCCGACTTTAATCTCGACATCCCACTTTAACCACGAAATTCCAACTTCAAACACAAAAAAATGCAACTTTGGACAAGAAGAACTTTCAACTCAACATTCTGACTTCAACTAGAAATTGAGACTAGAGACGAAAACTTCAACTTCAAAACGTCGACTTCAAACCCATAAAGCTTCTTCTACTTTTATCTCGGAATTCGACTTCAAACATGGAAGACTTCAAACACGAAATTCTTGGAAGGCTTCGATTTTTATCTCTCGACATTCGACGTCAAAACCTCGACTTTTATATCGACATGTTGACTTCAAAACGAATAATTGCGACTTTGAAAACGGAGAGCTTCGGCTTCAAATACGTAATTAGAAGTCAAGTATCTCGAAATTTCGACTTTCAACACGAAAAACTTTTACTTCCAAAAAACGAAATTCTGGCTTCAAACATGAAAGACTGCGACTTCAAATGGGAAAAGCTTCGATTCTTATCTCGACATTCTGACTTCAACCACGAAATGTCGACTTCAAGCGCAAAAAGCTCTGACTTTCATCTCGAACTTTCGACTTTTTATTTGGGAAACTTCAATTCCCATATCGACATGTCAACTTCAAACACGAAATCTACGACTTTGAACAAGAGAAGCTTCGACTTCTATCTTTTATCTCCTATCTCGGCATTCTGACTTTGACCATAATATTTTGACTTCAACTTGAAAATTTCGACCTTTAGTTCAAACTTTCGACAATAAACGCAAATAGTACCGTCTTTTCTCTAGATTTCGACCTTCAACCAGACTTTTATCTCGAAATTGTGAATTTCAACATAACTTTTATTTCGAGATTGTGACTTGAAACGTAAAATTCATAACTTTAACACGAAAAACTACAACTTTAAACAAGAAAAACTTCGACATTGCATTTCAACTACGAAATTTCGACTTCAAACACAAAAGACTGCCATTTTATTTTGAACTAAAAAAATTCCAATCTTGACATTCTGATTTCAACTATAAATTTCAACTAAAAGCGGAAACTTCGATTTTATTTCGAAATACCGACTGGAAAGGCACAAAGTTTCGACTTTTACCTCGACGTTTAACACGGAAAACTTTGGCTTCAAGCACGGAAACAGTGACTTTGAACAAGAAAAGCCATGAAAACCATGAAATTTCGACTTTCAACACATAAGTTTCGAGCCTTAGTTCAAAATTCAGACTTCAAATGCAAAAAGCTCTGGCTTTTATCGCGGGATTTTGACTTGAAATGTGAAATTCAGACTTACACGGAAAATTGCATTTTTACACACAAAAAACTTTGATTTTTATTTCGATATTTTCTACTTAAACTACAAAATGTCGACCTCAAACACAAAAAGCTGCCATTCTTCCAATCACTCGATTCTGACTTCAACTACAAATTTCGACTAAACACGAAAATTTTGAATTTATTCAAAATGTCGACTTCAAACACACTGAGCTTCGACTTTTACCTTCTTAAATTTCCACTTAAGTCTTGAAATTCCGACTTTTACACGGAAAACTTCAGCTTCAAACACAAAATTTCGACTTCAAGCATGAAAACTGTAACTTCAAATCAAAAAAGCTTCGAATTCGAAGCTCGACATGCTAACTTCAACCAATAAATTTCGACTTCAACACGAAAATTTCGACTTCAAACACAAAAAGATTCGACTTCTATCTTGAGATTTCGACATTGAACAAGAGAAGCTTCGATTTTTAATCTCGACATCCCGACTTCAATAGCAAAATTTCAACTTTGAACACGGAAAACTACGACTTTCAGATCGACATGTCGACTTCAAACACGAAAAACTCCGGCTTCAAATACGAAATTCAGACTTCAAACACGATAAGTGCGACTTTGAACAAAAAAACTCCCAGTTTTATCTCGACATTCTGACTTGAGCCATGAAATTTCGACTTCAACACAAAAATTTGACTTTTAACTGGTGCTGGCAAAAACCGGGAAAATTGAACTGGTGTATCGGTTTTGTCGACCACCAGCAGTACCAGCTCCGGTAAAACCGGTATTAAAAACCGGCTACAAAAACCGACATTGAAAACCGTCTCCGAAAGCCGGCATTCAAAGCCGGCTGCTAATACCGACTCCGAAAGCCGGCTTGAAAAACCGGCCTCGAAAGCCGGCTCTGAAAGCCGGTTTTCAGTTGTCATTGAAAACGCGGTCTTCGGAGCCGGTTTTCGGAGCCGGTTTTCGGAGCCGGGCTTTCAAAACCAATTCGGTTGCCAGTACTACTTCGAAGAGATCCAGAGAAGACCAAGGCAAAGATGTGGAGACAATCCGTCACGCAACTGAGGTGAGTCCTCCAATGCCAAAAATACTTCTGTCTAGGGAAGAAATTCAGACTTTTGCCTTGCTACACAAAAGTTGCAACACCTACACTCACCAACAGAGCGCTAGCCGAAGAACTGAGGCTATCCGGTCTCGTGAATACGCTAAGCCTACGGTGAGTACAAGGTGAAGAGCACAAGTAAGACGATTCGAGATCCGTCTTGCTAAATATCGTGAAAACTAGGAACTAGCCCACGTACGGTGAAGAGTCAGAACTACCTGTGGCCAGACGTTCGTCTTCAAATGAAAGTGAAACACTTGTAGTCATTAAAGGCCCAAAAAACAAGCCATCAGCAAAGAAACAAACTGTAATGGATAGTCGAGGACCAATCACATCGTTTAATAAGGAGACGGACAGCAATCAGTCGATTTCGACAAGCGACAATGACTTCCTTCAACAATGGAACCGGGAAGCGAAAAGCTTTCTCCAACACGGGACAAATGGGAATGGATCAATTTCGACGAGAGACAACGACTTCCTCCAGCAAGGAAACCGTAGAACGAATTTCAATAATTAGTCGAAAGGTAATAATAAGTAATAACTTCCTCGAACAAGAGACGAATAACAATTCTTCGGTTCCGACGGGAGCAACGGGTTCCTCCAACAAGGGAACCAACAGCACCGCAGAACAGATTGACTGCTTGCATCGAGGGACACTGACTTTCTTCGGCAAAAGAACAAATTGTGATAATCAGTCGAGGGCCAATTAGTTCCTCTATTAGGCGGAACGGACAGAAATCAGACGATTTCGACGAGAGACAACGAATTCCTTCAACAAGAGAACCATGGTGGGAACTGAAGTCACTCATCTGCGGTGAGGGACAATTGCTTCCTTCAGCAATAAAACAAGAAAACGAATTGTAGTTAATGGCCTTACCTGCGGCAGGAATAATGGCCTTCCTTCAGCATAGATTCAAATTTTAATAGATAGTCGAGGACCAGTTACTTCGTCAAACAAGTAAACGGGCAGCAATCATTCGATTTCGACAAGAGACAATGACTTCCTTTGACAAGGGAACCAAAGAGCGAATGGCTTTCTCCAACAAGGGACGAATGGGAATGAATCAGTTTCGACGGGAGAACGGCTTCCTCCAGCAAGGAAACCCCAGAACGAATTGCAATAATTAGTCGAACTTAAAACAATAACTTTCTCGAACAAGAGACGACTCTCGAACAAGAGACGAATAACAATTGAGCGGTTCCGACAAGACCAACGGCTTCCTTCAACAAGGGAAGCAAGAGTACTGTAGAACGTAGAACAGATTGACTACCTGCATCGAGAGGGGATTGACTTTCTTCAGCAAGGGAACAAATTGTAATAAATAGCTGAGGACCAATCACTTTGTCGAACAAGGAGACGACAGCAATCAGTCGATTTCGACAAGAGACACTGACCTCCTTCAACAACGGAACCACGGAGCGAGAAGCTTTCTCCAACAAGGGACGAATCGGAATGGATCAGTTTCGAGGAGAACAACGGCTTCCTCCAACAAGGGAACCAAAGAAAAATTGTAGTAGTTAGTCACCTGCGGCGAGGAACAATGACTTCCTCCAGAAAATGAGCAAATTGTAATGAATAGTCGCCGGCCGATTAGTTCCTCTATTTAGGGAAATGGATAGGAATTAGTTGACTTCGACGAGGGACAAAGGCTTCCTTCAACAAGCGAACCACAGAGCGAATTGTAGTCAGTCACCTGAGCCGAGGAACAATTGCTTGCTTCAACGATGAAACGACAACGAATTCGCAAAATAGTCGAAAAGCAATAACTCCTTCCAAGAAAACTAATGGCAATTGTAGTCATCTTAGGAGTGGCATAATAACTTCCTCGAACCAGAATACGAATGGCTCAAAGTCGCTTTGGACTAAGGACGAAGACATTCTTTGACACGCGAGCAATCACTAGTCCTAATACTTCCTTCAACACAAAAACGAGTCGTAATTACTGAAGTCTGACCAGTTGAAGTTAAACATATCGAAGCAACGTTCCCAACGGATGCAACTGGAATCAGCCAAGATTTGTCGTGTGTTTTGGCAATGCTTGTCTGGTACGTGGGGGTTTGGTTGAAACTAAATTCATGATGCATTCTGAAATGTCGCTGCGAAACACCAAAAATCGTTACAAAGTACTCCGTCGTCTCTCAAACTTAATGAATGGATTCTTTCTTTCTTGCTTCCCTCGCATGGGTAGCCCTATTTATAAACTTCTCTTCAGCACACACACACTTACAAGCACGTACAATTCCAGTGTTTTTCCGCGGTCGCAATAAACCTTCCAATCTCTTCCGCAGCCACAGCGAGGATATCCAATAAATATCGATGCATCCCACCCTGCCTCCATCTCGAACGTCCAATTAATCTGTCCGATGTGTCAGTCACGTCCTGAGCTATGTTCACTTCAATCCGGAACGCGTTCCTTCCAGAAATTGCCCGTCGTCGATGCTCTTTTTCGCCTTCGCTCGCGCGTTCCGTTTCCTTGGTCAAATTAGAGATAATGCAAGCGCAAGCAGGTGGGCTCGAAAAGTGATTTGTTCAAGCTTTGCCTAACCCTTACGAAACACCTGTTGGGATATTTCAATTTCTCGCCGGTTTATCTCCACCGAACACTGAATTAAAACGAGGTCTGCGCTGCTTCTGCTGGGAAGCTCGCGGGCATTTTGGCGCGCACGTTTAAATAACTCTTCTCGGCAGAGTGTTATCTGCAATGGAATGCTTTTTCTCGACTTGGAAAAGTCCAATAAAATGAGATTTATGATAGGATCTTCCAGCAGCAGCACCAATTGCAAACAAACGGTCGCGCGAGGAGCCGGCAAGCCGTAAGCCTTTCACGGTTGTTGACGCAATGCCAATTTAAAACCATGATCGATCACTTTGGCCTGCCACTGATGAATTATTTCGATTATTGAGAATGTACAAGTACGAGAGCGGGACGTCCAGGCCTGGAATGAATAAACAGGCAGCTCATTTGTGAGTAGGTAGGCATAACAGTTAACTGTATGCTCGCAAGAAATTGAAAGTAAGTGATACACCGAGCGGCTTAATAGCCAGAAATTCTTCCTTTATTACCTATCTAAATATTCCGGTAAAGTCCTGAGCTCGGTTTATCTTGATTAGTTTTTTTCTTCATACTTTTAAAAGCAGCAATAGATTAATTTGTACATTCGCCAGAGACGGAATGCTACAAAGCTGCTGCAGTGCTGGCTGCAACCTACACAGTTTTTCGTTACGTTCAACGTTTTGTCGAAGCAGAAACAAACGATTGAAGACTGAAGCCGCTCTGGAAACAATTAGCAATTCTGGGAATTATTACACAGGCGAGTCAAAATTATTGGCCCTCATTTGTTGCGCAGTTTAATTGCCGTGATGACGGTATCACCGCGATTGATCGCGAGCTTTTACTTACGGATAGAAGTGGGTGTATGACCTATGGATTCAGAAGTCGGTACATACCTGGAACAAAATAGAAAAAATAAAAATGCTGATCAACGATATAAGCAAGAGCGTTAAGTAATATGCCCTGACTTGCGGGCGATACAGAGTGAAGCTGAGCTCTCCTCGAAGTCAAATCATAGCGCAAAGTAATTCTCAGTGAAAACGCACAAAACCGACTGCTTCTGCCGTTAATTCGCAGGGCTTTTCCAGTTTCGGAACGTGCCATTTGGACTGACGAACGCTCCGGCGGCACGCGCAACGACTCCGGCCCGCGGGAGCGATTTGGCAGCGTACCGAAAGCAAAAGCCAGACACTCGTTCTCCGCGTGCAACTTCCAGGAACCCGCCTCGAGTCTTTTGATCTCTCGGATGACGTGTCTTCGCAGTCGTCTGGACACCGTGCGGGGGCTCCTTTGCGTTTCGGCCCCGCGTTCCCGACGTCGCAAAGCCGTACAAATGAATTTACTTGAATGCACGGACAGTAATATATCGTATGGATTCTCCCAGGAGGTTTTGAAACAAATGAGAAAATTACTCCAATTTTCGAAGTATAAAGTTATCTGAAGCGACAGCCCCTAGGTTGGATTCGAGGTCCAAATAGAAATTTGGTGAACTGCTAAGCTTTCCTCTAGTCAATTCAACATAGAATGAATTATTCTCAGTCAAGATGGAAAAAACCGACTGCTTCTGCCGTTATTTCACAAGGCTTTTCCAGTTCCGGAACGTGCCATTCGGACTTGCGAATGCTCCGGCGGCAGTGTCATATGTCGCAGATTGGCCAGGCTTGTGATGTCCCTGTTGAAGGATATTATATTCCTCATCAGGCTGTGTTAAAGCCTGGTTCGGTAAGTACTCCCTTAAGGATTGTGTTTGACGCCAGTTGCAAGTCAAATTCGCTTTATTCGCTGAACGACTTACTTCATACGGGACCTAAACTCCAATCCAATCCGCTCCAAATTCTTCTGAATTTTCGCCTTTTTCCTATCGCAGTCACTGCCGACATTCGGAAAATGTATTTGCAAATTTGGGTAAGCCCAAGTCAGCGCAAATATCAGCGCGTTTTGTTCCGCTTTTCTCCTGAGGATCCGCTGATGGTCTACGAATTGAACACCGTCACATTTGGTATCAAATCTTCTCCATTTCTAGCCATAAGAACAATTCAACAACTTGCCAGGGATGAGTGCAAAAATTACCCTTACGCGAGTTCTGTCATTCTTCGCAGTTTTTATGTTGACGACTTAGCCCTGAGCGCCTTGAATTTTGATCAAATGCTGACATTATTTCATGATTTGGTTAGTTTATTTGGATTAGGTAGGTTTGTGCTGACAAAGTGGTCATCTAATTCACTGAATTTGTTGAAAGAAATTCCATCTGATCTTCGATTGACCAAAGAGGATGTCACTTTTGATCCTCATGCAAACTTGAAAGTTCTCGACCTTCAAACGTATGTACCAAACGCAATATCTTGTCCACCATCGCTCGTGTTTTTGATCCCTTGGAATTAATTTCACCAGTGATTCTTGGCGCCAAGCTACTTGTCAAAAAATTGTGGAAGGGGGGTCTCGACTGGGATGAGATTTCCCTTACTCCTATCCTGACCATGTGGGAGACCTTTATAGAGCAGTTGTCGACTTTATCGCAGCTGACGATTCCTCGTCACTTGAACATTTCCGAAGGATCTGAAAGCTGCCTTCTAGGGTTCTGCGATGCTTCAGAAAAGGGTTTCGGCGCAGTGGTTTATTTACACTCCGTTTCTTCTTCCGGAAGGATAACCAATGCGCTGATTTGTGCCAAAAGTCTCACGTCTCACCTTTGAAAGTGGTTTCCATCCCTAGGTTAGAGCTCTGTGCAGCTGTTTTTCTGTCCAAATTGATGCGTTTTCTTTTTAAAACGTTCGCAAATCTGGTCCGTTTCAAAAAAATCTTTGCATTTTCGGATTAAACTATCGCCTTGAGTTGGATACATTTATCGCCGCACCGCTGGAATACTTTCGTAAGTAACCAAACCACGAAAATTCAAGAAAATTTGTCTGCGCGGTTTTGGTATCACATTCCAGGATGTGAGAATCCTGCCGATTGCCTATCTCGAGGCTTGACACCTTCTCAGCTTCCAGAACACCCTCTTTGGTTTTCTGGCCCGCCGTGGGCTAGCACCCCAGAAAGTGATTGGTCGATTGTGCCTTTCACATCACTTGGTTTTGACAGGGTGCCTGAAGAAAAACCCGTAACTTTGCCTGTTTTCCAGACTAAGCATTCCTTATTGTCGCTGGTTGAAAATTGTTCTTCCTGGAACAAAGTGTTGCGGTCATGTGTTTACGTCTTGAGATTTTGTCACATCTTGTCTATTGAAGAGAATGTAATTGCAGCTCCAGCTTTGGAAAGGGCTGAAATGGTTCTGATTCGCGTGGTTCAGAGTCTACATTTTGCTTCAGATCTCGAACGTCTGAAGAGAGATGAGCCTTGTTCTTCGTAGGTGAGAGAGCTGCACCCTTTTCTGCACGACGGTGTAATCCGTGTTGGAGGCCGTCTGCGGCATGCAGAAATCAGCTATGATCATTGCCATCCCATTCTTCTTCCAAAAAAGGATGGACTCGTGATGCTGATCATCGAATCTCATCACCGCACAAATCTCCATACGGGTTCAAGCCTTCTATTGTCGCTTCTCCCCCAAAAGCATTGGATTTTGTCCGCTAGATCAGTTGTTCGCCAACGAGTACGCATGTGCAACTTATGCTTCGCACTACGAATACGCCTAGCCACCCAGTAATCCCGGGAGCCATCGTTGTTGAGGTGAGTGACGTGTCACCACACAACAGCGACTTGAGTGGCCGCTAGTAGTGGAGGTGGTTTACCCGGGTAAAGATGGCGTTGCACGCGTGGCTCTGGTACGTACATCGAGGGGTAGTTACAAGCGTCCTGTCGTGAAGCTGTGTCCTTTGCCTTCTCAGTGAAGGTCACTAAATTTTCATTATTTGTAAATAATTTTGCTCCTCATTTTATTTTCTTCATTTGTTCAACGCGGGGGGGAAGACTGCTTCTGCCGTTAATTCGCAAGGCTTTTTCAGTTCCGAAACGTGCCATTCGGACTGGCGAACGCTCCGGCGGCACGCGTAAGGACTCCGGCCCGCGGGAGCGATTCGGCAGCGTACCGAAAACAAAAGCCAGACACTCGTTCTCAGCGTGCAACTTCCAGGAACCCGCCTCGAGTCTTTTGATCTCTCGGATGACGTGTCTTCGCAGCCGTCTGGACACCGTGCGGGGGCTCCTTTGCGTTTCGGCCCCGCGTTCCCGACGTCGCAAGGTCGCCGGGCCGTGCAATTATTATGCACTTGTGTGATGGATCTCTTGCGTGGGTGGGTGGCCACCATACACGAGTGTGTTGATGATACTCTCCGTCTGCTGACCGACTCTCTTCGCGTGGTATGCTTGCGCCCGGCATTCTTGTCGCGCGAGTGTGTGGTGGCGGTACGTTACACGACGGAAAACCTGTTTTCTTCTTCCATTGAAGATGATACTGCGAGACTCTCTCTGAAGAAGACGGATTTTATTGCGGTTTGGATGTCGTGTCGATGGGTCTTTGGGTTATTTTACCTGGTATCATCACGGCTCGCAGCCGGATCGCTTACTCGCCAGAGTCGGTGGTGGGTCTTTGTGGAAACGCCCACGTGCGGTGTGCCCGGCGAAGAAATTTCATTGGCATCGGATCAGCGCGGGAAAAGGAAATTACCGGAGAGTCGCCAAACGCTTTGCGTGTGTTTGTTCACGAGTCGCTGCACAAATCGGAAACTATTAACGGCAGAGCCGGGGGATTAATTAAAATTAATTCAGCTCGGTTCACAGGCGGCAACACCCACACGGCTTTTTTGTTCGCGGGCGATCGCGTTCGATCAACGTTTTTGCTTTCAATTAATCGGGGCATTTTCAGAAGTCAATCAAAGCGATTTTTCACTTCGATTTTCAGTTGAAAAAAAAATTGTATCGGGCGGGTGTACCTACATCATTTCCTTCAAGCTATAGGCGATTCATATATTTAAAAAACGCCACCTGTGGACCTGTGGTAGAGCTTGTACTAAATAGCGCAGGAGTTTTTCAAGAGGGATCCATACTGGGACGTCTAGTAGCCTGGTGGGCTCAAGCACTAGTACATATCTGCAATACTTAAACCACTCATTGAAAATTTGACCAGCAGAAATAATGTAAAAGGGTTTTGCTTTTGTGTCTCCTATTTGATGTTGATGTTGGTTGTTATTTTCGGAGGTTCCGGCTGATTCTGCAAAAAAAGATCCAATAACCATCGGCCGAGAAGCGATTCAGTGTTCCTCTGCTGTTTCTGTTGATGGCAAGCAGTACCACCAGTCATGTGATGTGCCTCAAGAACCAAAATTAAGGAAAGCGGCGCTGAACACCACTCTCCTAGAGCGCCGCGCCGCCTTTGGTTGACAGCAACTGTCAGTAATCGCCAACTTCGTTGAAGTGACCATCTCGGTCCTATTTCTCTCGTCTGTCCAGATGCCAGAGCGTATGGTGAGCTTCTGGAATGTTCAAAGGTACCAAATCAGTTCACTACCTCACCGTCCAATCGGCGTCTTCACCAACGTTGTCAGTTGGTCCAGATTATCAAGATCCTGCTAATCGTTGCGGTTGTCCCGAAGCTCATGCGTTCAAGACTCCTTGATGGGCAAACCAAGTGATGCCTCTTATCTTTTATTTTACTGTTTTAGAATAAGCTACCTATTTGACATTTAGTGTGTTGTTGTATATATGTATTATTATTGTCTCTGTGTGAAGTAATAGACGTTATTTAGGGGGTAGCCATACCGGTTTACTACACCAATTTTCCTTGGGGTAGGACGGCAGTATGTTGTTTTTCGTGTAGGTACTCTGTTTCAGTGTCGTCGCTGGAGCTTCGTTGGGCCCTTCGAGTTCTCGCAGCATCATCGAAAAAGTAGGTACCTACGTTATAGTTTGTAAGCCAAATCTCGCGGTATTGCTCACCCTTTCTACTGGCGTCCTCTGCGCAACGCCCTTTTATTTTTGTTAACATGCCATGTCAAGTTGAACTGTAAATATTCTTGAACATTTTCTTCCCGATCATGAACCTGATTTTTTGTAGTTTATTGTTGTATTGTTGTTATTGTTGTTGTTTTTTTATTGTTGTAATTTTTTTTCAATTCTCCCAATCCCAACTATCTCCACCTCGGAATCAATCACTTTCAATTACGATTTCTACCCGTAATAATTCAGCAGATACATGAGTGACCAGCAGTTGATGTGTGAGTACTCCGTTCGTCCGGAGGGCGGAGGTGACAGTTTGCTGCTGTTCCTTGGGTGAAAGCCATGGATAATGCAAAGAAAGGTTTGCGACGACGCTGGTCAACGACGTAGGACCCAGTAAAGAGGTCGCAGGAACAGAAAATTTGCGGCAGTGGATTGCGCAAGAGTGCAAGAAAACAAAGTGACAGTTTTAACGTGCCTCTGACGTGACAGCTGACATTGCATGGCGACATCTTGAAACTTTTGAGAAAACTAGTTCCCTAAAGCTTCCTGCGCCATATTCCCCAAGAAGGTAAATCAGCACCCAGCGATTAGTTCTAGTGAGGCAATGGATACAAACTCCCAATGTGAAGCGAAACTTTTCATTGAACACTTGCGTGAACATCTCGCTCCGTCTGTGTGTCCATCTCACTTGCACAATTTCAACGGTCATTAAAATAAATGCCGTCGCTACCGCATTATCTAATCGATGCCTGAATTAAAACGTGAGCATGTCGTCAATGTCTTCCGCGGAGACAGGTAATGGCTATCGACACACTTATATGCAGATTTGCTTAATGCTCGTATACGTACCGCAGTGCAATATACCTACGCATCACACGCAATTTAGAATCGCATAAACACGACCGGGCATAAACACGACTGAAAGACACGGATAATATCCATTGGATATGCACCTCGGCGAGCATTCCGACTCCAGTATCCGAGCAACTCTTCCCTCGGTGCCCGGCAATAATTACCGACTGTTGGAATTATGCGCCAAGTCGTGGATGAATGATGAAATCATCGAGATGTCGTCGTTGGATTTTGCAATTCAAAATCGCGGAAAGCTCTAAAGCGGATTCGTTATCGGTTTGTTTCTTCTCGATATAGCGAAACTCATGCCGGCGCGCGTGTTATGTTGAAGGAAAAAAAACAACTGAAGGAATATTGGTCTAAATCGCTCTATACGAACATTACCAACACAGAATAGAGGAGTGTCTGCATCAATCAAACGCACCGTCCGGAATTAATCACATAGGTATGCTGTTCGTGACATTGTATATACGTTCTCGTATGAGTGTGCGGTGGATATATGAATAATGGTATGGAAGTACCAAGTACCCGTAGTCCTGAAGCGTGACCAGTTTGGCTAGATTAATACCCGTCGCGGCTAAGTACCGACACAGGCTGATTAATCGGCCAATAATTGTCGTTAAAAACGCGCAGGCCCTAAGGGCCCTCCTGCACAGTTGTTATCATTATTATGATTGTGGTGCACACAGGAACTACCGTTTTACGCGGCGGCGTTGCATAATATCGAAATTATTATGGAAATGTTATTGAGAATGTTACGTCAGAAGGCCTCTCTGTAATCGGGCGAGTAAACAGGAAAATTTCTTTCTTGCCGAGCTAGTTCTCGGCGCTGCCAGGTAGTTTACGCACGATGCGGGCTAGGCGGCTTCGATTTTTCAAAACGCCAAGGCAGCTGCGCCGAGTCATTGCTTCTTGGGCTCTAGCTGGATTGAAACCAGCCAGCACCGAGCGGTCGGTCATAATACTGCCAGTAAGTAGACCAAAGACATTTTAGCAGAATTTGACATGAGCTCTGATCACAAAAAAATTACTGTAGAAGGTGTCACTTTGTAGCAATCACTTTTTCAAATTAGTACTAGTGTTGCTACATTTTGATCTTAAACACCGTAAGGGCAAGCTGCATGTCGTGCCAGAGGCGTTGTCGCGGAATCGTGTTAAGTCCACTGAAATTCCTGTGGAGTTGAATTTTGATGGGCCATTTTTAACTACAGTGGCTAGTCCAAAACAATCGCGTCTACTAGTTAGTGCTGTCCAAATCACCTGTTTCCACTAAAATCTTGGAATTGAAATTATTGGTTCCTGAAAGTCAACGCCGACTGGTCATACATCAATGACACGACGTCCCAAAGGCATCACATTTTGGGTTTTTGGAAACGTCATCACGCGTTTCGGTACAATATTATTGGCCAAATATACCGGGTGATCATTTGAAAACTGTCCACCTGCAATAATGCAATAACTCCCGATTCCTAGTGAATATTTTTTCGAGCAAAAACAGGTCGATTTTTATATCGTGAGGGGGGGGGGGACATCTAAAACATACAATAACATAGTTTACTCACAACCACTATGGTAATTGATTCATTACATACCTAGTAGGAGGTCGGGAAGTGACCCATTGCCGACCTCCCGAGAGAGTGAAGATATGGTAGCTTTAGAAGAGAAATTTCAAAATATGCATCCAACCAAACAATAAGTGTGTAAATCAGTATTTCTTGAACCACGTTTCAGCAAAATTAATCGGCCTATCTGGGAGTTATGACAAAAAGTCAATTCTCAGATTTCAACTTTTGAACGCCTGTAATCCTGCAAGCTGAGTACATGGTTGTGAGTAAGATAGTATACATACTCTCGACGGTAAATACATCATTACTGCTGAGGGCACAGAGTAGCCCGAAGCTGGAATGATGTATTTCCCGTCTCGGTGTGTAATATACTATTGGTTCCTTTTGAAAAACTGCCAATTTCCAACTTTTCAGCTTGTGAACAGATTTATACCAACTTTTTTTAAACAAAGAGAAAGGAGTGATTCTTGAACATTTTCAGACAATTTCTCTTGGAATTTTCCAAGTTTTCCGAAAGTTTTCCACTTCACAATGAGTAACCGGCCTAGCTTATCGAGACCAAACTCAAATGATGAAGCCCCTATTAGAGAATTATATCTCAATTCGTCAATCTTTTTCTCGAATTCTAAGTTCTCACCCGAAGGGACGTCTCATAATGAAATTTCCATCCGTTCTTTGCTACTCGTCGGGGAAGTTTTGACGTGACACAACCGATTTTTGTTGAAGTCAAAAGTCATTGAACTCGGAACTGAATATTCTAAAAAAAAACTCTGAGGAACCCCGGAGTTCCTGGGAAACACAGGAGCTCTAAATAATATCGCCAGATGCACTATTTGGAAATCAGTCATAAAAGTGACCTGTTCTGCACAAGTTGAAGAACAAACACAGGGTACTTCACAGAGTTACGCAATTCTCTTGCTAAGCCAGTGGACATAGAAATCAGTTGCCAAAGCTAGGTACTTTTTTCATTCAAGTTGAAAGGAACCAAGGAAAACGAAATAATTTTAGGAACCTGAAGAACTGCAAAAAATTCTTGACAAACCCAGAGGGACCCTGGAGGAGCTGAGAAAAGGAAAGAACCTGATAGAGGCTACCCACACTATTTATAAATAGTGTATGACAAAAACATATACAGCTCTGCGTACATGACAACTTGACGCGGGACAACTTGACGCGGACAACTTGACGCCAAGACAATTTGACGTTGGACAACTTGACACCAGAAATTTTAAAGTAGCCGCTACCCGACTTGACGTCGGGACAACTTAACACCATCAGTTGCAGCTATAGGACCCCGAGTATCACATGAAGGCACAAAGGTGCTTACTAAAGTTACGAAAGCCAGAGAAAAAGCAAGAGGGCCCGATAGACCTTCGAATACCAAACGAAGGCACAAGAGTGCTTACTAAATGTAAATGAAAAAATGCAAGGGGGCTCAGCAGGGGGTTCAAACACCATCATTGAAGTTACAATGAGGTCCAATGGGGCTATGAACAACACATGAAAGCAAAATATGGCTTCTTGGGCATATGAGGACACAAGCGGACCAAGTAGGGCTTAGAATACTAGACGAGAACACAAGTGTGCTTTCGATTACTTGAAAACTCCCGAAGACACGAAAAATTGCAAGGGGGCTCTTCAGGACTTCAAAAGACAATGAAGGCACAAGGGAGCTCAATAGTGCTTTGGATTACACAAGAAGGCGAAAGGGGCTCACGGGGATTCTTAACACGTGAAAAAACATACACGAAACATGAACAACACCTCAAGTAAACACACTAGGGTTCATCGGGCTCGAAACGACACAAAAAGACACGGGGGCTCATCGGGGCTGCGATTGGCAAAGAAGAACTACCTTGAAAAATGATACCTTGAATCATTCTACACTATTGCACAAGCTGGAAGCCTATGGAATAAGGGGAGTGGCCCATCGGTGGTTTAAATCCTACTTTTCGGGAAGGAGGCAAAAAGTAGAAATAAAAAAGGGTAATCTATCACATCGATCAGACGCTATCAATTCTATTCTGGGCGTACCGCAAGGTAGTGTAGTTGGTCCTGTACTGTTCATGATTTACATCAATGATTTGGTTACTGTAATCGAGAACACAAAACACTGCCTGACAAATTTCGCGGATGATACTAACCTCCTAACAACTGCCGCATCTTACCAGAATTTGGTGGCTGAGAGCAATTCCTTGCT
This sequence comes from Anaspis maculata, assembly GCA_949128115.1. Taxonomy (NCBI): domain Eukaryota; kingdom Metazoa; phylum Arthropoda; class Insecta; order Coleoptera; family Scraptiidae; genus Anaspis; species Anaspis maculata. Next base: position 77,167,733 of record OX421964.1, on the reverse strand, counting down.
TTTGAAAACTTCAGAGTGGTTCAAACAAAATAATCTCGTTGTTAATGCTGAGAAAACCTGCTTTATACTGTTCAAAACGTTGCAATCAAAGTTTGATACACCGGATAATGTATTTTTGGGCGGTCATTCACATAAGGTCAAAGAGAGCACAAGGTTTCTTGGTGTCTACATAGATGAGACTCTTAGTTGGGATGCTCATATAGAGTATGTTACTGGCAGACTGGGGTCAGTATGTCATAGTGTCAGAGTTTTCTCAAAATATCTCAGCCACGGTGCTCTCAGGACTGTGTATCATGCCAACTTCGCGTCTCTACTGAGATTCGGCATTATCTTCTGGGGCAGTAACCGGGAAGGATTGGAGCAGGTGTTTGTTTTGCAGAAGAGGATCATGCGTACCTTATTTGGGAGGAACGTGAGGGAGTCCTGCAGGGGTTTATTCAGGGCTAACAGTATGCTGACGGTCAGTGCAGTATATGTGTTTGAGTGTGTGATGTTTTTGTGGAACAACAGACATTCATTTTCGGGTTACGAGGCAAAACATTCGGTCAATACGCGAAACGTCAACTATGTGTACCCGCACCACAGACTGTCAAAGACGGAAAAAAGTACCTTATACAGATCCATGAAATTTTTTAATGTTTTGCCCAATAGATTAAAGTTGATAAAAGAAAAAAATATTTTCAAACGAGAAATAATGGATCTGTTGGTGCGTCTGGAGCCATATACTGTTAATGAATTTATAAGCAACTGTGCTGGATAGTTTTATTTATATTGTGTTTGTTGACGTATTTTCATTTCTATGTTTTACAATGGTGGAGCTTTTTATGGAAATAAATTTATTCTGATTCTGATTCTGAACTCTAGAACTACAAAATCTGAGGAGATAGATTGTGGCTCGATAGAGTTCCAAAAGCAACATGAAGACACAATAAAGGGGCTCGTCAAGGCTTGAAGCGACACATCAAATTGTCCACGCGTTAGGTTGTCCTGGCGTCAGGATGGCCGCCGTCAAGCTGTCCTCCTTCGACCAACTTGACGCCGGACAATTTGCGCCAGAGATTTTGTGAGAACAGAGTAAATAAACATTCGAAGAAAATTACAATAAGGGACTCATCGGGAGTCGAAACGACACATTAAGACACAAGAGTTTTCACTGGGGCTCCGAATTACACAGCAGAACACAATGAGGGTCTCTAGAACTCCAAAACACAAGAAAACATGAGCGGGCTCGCTTAGACTTCCGAAAAACTCAAGAAAACATTAAAGAGTTCATTGGGGGCTCGAAAAAAAACAAAAGAACACAATAGGGGCCGGTAAGGCTCCAAAATAAAAGATACAAAGTGGCTCGATGGTGTTCCCAAACCGCCAAGAAAATACAAGGAGGTCATCGGGGCACAATACGGTACATAAAGACAGAAGGGGGGCTCCGATTGACACAGCAAGACATAATGGGCCGCTAGAGCTCCAAAAGATGAGCAAAGTGAGCATGAGGGGGCTTGTTATTTCCGAAAACCACAAAAACATGAGGGGGCTCATCGTCGAAATGATACATAGACACAAAAAGGCCTATTGGAGCTCGGATTGACAAAGCAAGGACTAATGGGAGCACCCGATGGGGCGCCATATAGGACACATAAGGAGATACAAAGGGGTTGATCAAGGCTTCACACAACACCACAACATGAAGACACGAGGGGGATTCTCGGGTTTCCAAACGACAAATACAGACAAAGGGGGTCCGTTGGGTCTCTGATAAACATAGCAAGATACAACGCGGGCCGCTAAGATTCCAAGACATAAAGAAGACAAAATGGAGCTCATTGCGGGGCTGAAAGCGTCACAATAGACACACGGCCCAGATTGACCCAGCAAGAAAGAATGGGGGCCGGCAGGGTTTCAAAGCACACACGAAGATACAAGGGAGCCCGATAGAATTTAGAGCTTCACATGAAAACACAAAAGATCATCGAGGGGGTTATCAGGGGTTCTTAAAAACACCATGGAAAGACAAAGTGGCTCCAATACAGTTTCGAAAACAACACGGAGACATAAGTAAGGGGCTCATCAGGGCTTGAAATGACACATAAAGACACATGGGGGCTGTGACTTCGAGTTATACAGCAAGACACAACTGAGGTCATTGGGACTCAAAAACAGACACAAGTAGGCATAAGGGGCTGGCTAGTTCCGAAAAACCACAGGAAAACTTAAGGGGGCCAATTGGGGGACAAAAAGACACAAACTGGCCTCATAGAGTCCCGAAATCAAAATAACTCCTAGCGTCAAGTTGTTCTGGCGTCAAGTTGTCCCACGTTAGGATGACCGGCGTCAAGTTGTCCTGCTTCGGGTCCTCTTCATCTCGGTTTGCTTATTTGCCGAGCATATGGAAAATACCTACCATAATGCAAACGGGGTCCTAGGCTTCACTGTTAGAAATTTCAAAAGCTATAAAGAAACTAAACCAAATGTCGCACTTATACGAAGCTTTTGTTTTGTCCCGTCTAGATCATGCCTCCTGTATTTGGTCAAAGATATCACGCCAAGTACTTCGTACAGATGGAAGGTGTTTAGAGATTTCTGAAGTGCAATCTTTTGATGCTGATGGAACTTACCCCGAAACGTGGCTACCCTCACCATTGGCTCGTGAAGGTCAAGCTTTATTAGCCTCAGCGCAGAGATTTTCAATTCAGGTACGTAATTCAGTTCCAGCGTAAGATCATCTTTTCTTATTTTACCCAACTACATCTGAATGTTCTAGAGTGAGGTTAAGAGGTTCTGAGACCTTCTATATTAGCACAACCCTGAATATCTGTCGATTACAATTTACAGCTCTCCTTTCAGCTCTGGAGGTCTTCCATAAAATTCTTCTCGACATAATGGAACGTGTATGCGGACGGCAAGACGGAGATCTACTCCTGTGGCAAGAACTTTGAAAAAGGAACCAAAACGTCTCGTCACCTCATTATTATACGCCCCTGTCGGTCGGTCGAAACTCGTGCTCACCGACGAGGAGAGAGATGTAAAAAGGGAAAAACCAGAAAGCAACACCCCAATTTACTGTTGTGTGTGTTAAGCGGCAGCTCCTGCGGTATCTTCATCCAATTTCGGCACAATGCCCAATGGCCGGAACGGCCGATCTGTATCTCGCTCAAACGTACAATCAAGGTAGAGGCGAAAGGGTCACAGGTCGGCCCACTTCGTCACGCTCGTGCACCCGTGCACCTTCCTTGACGCACACAGACACTAACCACACACATATACCCATCGGAACATGGACATCATCAGCCAGAGAGCTTACATCAAATTTAGTACCGTACCGCACCTTATTTCTTGTACCTTGTTCCTTGTTCCTTCAGTATACTTTACTCGAAAATGTTTCTCAAATCATTTCGAGTAAGTAGGTAGGTACGCCCGTGGAAAATGTTGAATGGAAACCTAGAAAGGTGCGAGATTATCAGTTAAAAATGCGTCGCGAAACCCTCCCAGCTATACGCTGATGGCCCGTTGTCGCATAACTGTACACTCAAATTATATCTGCGGGCTGGGTGAGGTACACACCCAGTTTGTAAGTACACATGCAGCAAGCAACGTGGGAAACGAACCTGAACCCCTCGGGGCACATAACAACACACACATGGATGATAATAATAATATATAAAACATCATACACATACAGCGAAAATCAAAGAGAACTTCTCAACACATGTACACACAAGTCCTAATATGCCTATAAATAGGTAATTATTATCAGGGGTACAAGATTATTAAGATCGTGTCATGGTCTTTGATTTGAGCTTTAATTAAGGTCTGTTTGTTTTGCGGAAAACGCGGCATCACATACACAGACATCACACCCTGCAGCCAGTGTTATGATACTAGTATTATTATTATTATTATATTATGATGAATAATGTAGATGTTGAGGTTGCCGGTTGAGAGCGGGAAGTAATTTATTCATAATTAAGCGCGAAAGCGGAGCATTACGTCACTTTTTTTGGTCGTTGCCGAATCCACACCCGCCCCTTTCGCCTCTCTTAAGGTTTAACTGAAACCGAAAGACCGAGGGGCTGGAGCCAAGAGACCTTGCAAGAGCCTCAGAGAGAGAGAGAAGTACTAGCTGAGAAGAGGGATTTGCGCAAATTCTCCGGGGCTCTTGACAATTAGGAATAATTGTACACAGAGCATATACAGTCGAAGTACGCCCGGGCACGTTTAATTAATCACGATTTAAGGAGATTACCCCGTGTGCCAGCCCCGGCAGCTTAATCTTAATCTAATGGGTATGATCTGAGGAATCCGCACGAAGGAAATTTCGCTTGGTGCTTCTTTGAGTGCGCGGCTCGCGGGAGTTGCACCCACGAACTCGTGAATCTGCCGGAGCAATAACGATCCGAGAACTAGAGCCATTTCTCGATTCTTGATGATGATTATGCGATTTGGAATACAGTTGGAGGTACACACCGAGTGTGACAAAATGAAGTAGGAATTGAACGGTGTGGTGACAATTCATCGTACATAACTTCCCCAGTATCATAGATGCTGAAGGAAGGAAATCATCCCAATCGATTGATCGATTTCGCGCTAACACAAACTGAAATAACAAGAGCCGCCAAATTTCCGGCAACTCGATACCCAATAATAAACTCGGCATATTTTGAGCCAAACAATAGTTTATCCCGAAATTTACAGCCAGTCACTCTCTTTCCGCCACTTTTTCCAGTCATTCAAAATGCTTGTTATGGTTTCAAAAATCGACTTGGCGATACAGAATAATGAAACCAGGGGAACCAAAAAACAAAAGAGTGTTGGTTGTTATTCTCGGAGGCTCCGGCTGATTCTGCAAAGAAAGATCCAATAACCATCGGCCGAGTAGCGATTCAGTGTTTTTCTGATGTTCCTGTTGATGGCAAGCACTCAAGCAGTACCACCAGTCATGTGATGTGCCTCGAGAACCAAAATCAACGGAAGCGGCGACCACTTCTAGAACGCCGCACCGCCTTTGGTTGACAGCAACTGTCAGTAATCGCCAACTTCGTTGAAGTGACCATCTTGATCCCATTTCTTTCGTCTGTCCAGATGCCAGAGCGTATGGTGAGCTTCTGGAATGTTCGAAGGTACCAAATCAGTTCACTACCTTACCGTCCAATCGGCGTCTTCACCAACGTTGTCAGTTGGTCTAGATTATCAAGATCCTGCTAATCGTTGCAGTTGTCCCGAAGCTCATGCGTTCAAGACTCGTTGATGGGCAAACCAAGTGATGCCTCTTATCTTTTATTTTACTGTTTTAGAATAACTTACCTATTTGACATTTAGCGTGTTGTTGTTATATGTATTATTATTATTGTCTCTGCGTGAAGTAAGAGACGTTATTAGGGGGTAGCTATACCGATTTACTACACCAATTTCCCTTGGGGTAGGACGGCAGTATGTTGTTTTTCGTGTAGGTACTCTGTTTCAGTGTCGTCGCTGGAGCTTCGTTGGGCCCTTCGAGTTCTCGCAGCGTCATCGAAAAGGTAGGTACTCACGGTATAGTTTGTAAGCCAAATCTCGCGGTATTGCTCACCCTTTCTACTGGCGTCCTCTGCGCAACGCCCCTTTATTTTTGTTAACACGCCATGTCAAGTTGAACTGTAAATATTCTTGAACCTTTTCTTCCCGATCATAAACCTGATTGTTTGTAGTTTATTGTTGTATTGTTGTTATTGTTGTTGTTTGTTTATTGTTGTTTATTGTATTTTTGATTCTCCCAATCCCAACTATCTCCACCTGGGAATCAATCACTTTCAATTACGATTTCAACCCGTAATATGCTGCTGTTACCATTTCTGCATACTGGAGCAACACGTCTGTTTCGAACCGAGCTTTGTGCAGCGTTGCTGTGCTTGAAAGCCCTTTTTGAAAGTTTCCCAACACACTCCCCGGTCGAAAGTGTCCCGGCAATCAAGTCCGGTGTCCCGCCGGAACTATTAGCGAAATAGGAAACCCATTTGTGTCACAATTCGATTAAGAGCGCCAGTTCCACTTTGTTTGCGCCCCATATTATGGCAGACCTTCTCTCGTCTGCAAACAATGCCCAGTTCTCCTCAATTTACGTTTTAAGTGCGTTAAAGCCGCCGCACTTAATTAATTAACTCGAGATACGCATCTCTTCACCTGTTCTATACAAAGTGACGTCAATCACACACTCAGGTGTAGGTACGTAGCTTTTGTCCCAACATTGTCTCTTCTTACTGTTATTCTTGTTATTGTTTTTTGCCCCCCATTCGCCGTCAGTATATTCCTTATGAATATTAAAAAACCGCGCTCGCGCGATTAACTGTTTCAAAACCGCAAATAACGCATAGATTATCGGCATATAATATGCATACGCGCGTTATGTTTAAGTATATACCTTTCGAAATAAGACTAATCAGAGATATTGTATTTACGAACAGTACATCTATGAAAGAGATTATAATAAAACAACAAAGGGGGCATCGAGCAGAGCCGGGGGGAGGCATTTTTCGCCGTTCGGAAATTATCATTATTCTTGCTTAATTCCATAGGCGCACAATGACGACGGACAAGAGATTAGATAGGGAATTATTATTGCATTAACTGCGCCATTGTTCGCGGATGACTATTGTGATGGTGCGATGCCTGAACCGCGGCGATTATTAGCCTTTCGCAGATCTTAATTTGTGGAGCCGCAAGACAAACCGCCTCGAACTACAGATCGCGTTGTATTTTTTTCTTCGGCATTCAGAAACGCCAGTGAAGTATAAAAGACCGTTTTCGAAGCTTGCGGGACAGATGAAACTGCAGAAGATTAGCTAGAGCTGACTTCTGCCCTGAGGCAACATGTGTTGGTATAATCAAGCTTTGTCAAAATTGAAGACGTTCTACCGTTCTGATTCTTTCATTATAGATGAAGCTGTCCGTAATAGAAGCAGCATTTTGAATATTTCCAATTTTCACTTCACGAAAAGTTCAGCTGTAGTAAAAGCTATTCTTGAAAAAAATTGAAGGTGCAGGTGCATGGAAAAAATGAACAAGATCTGACATGCTATAGCTGGTTATAGATTTTTGAACCAAACAAAAATCCCGGATGTGACGTTACTATCTACCGTGATGCTTTAACGTTCTTTCTTTGACTTCCTCATAATAATTGTAGGACGTGTCTTACACTAAGTTACCCCTGCTCTTTCCTCAGTTCATAGTTAACGAAAAAAAAAGTGTGAAAATGGCCGGGATTGGTATCAGATTTCTTCATGGGCATCAAGATTCAGTGCTGCGAGCTCACTTTTCTTTTTCTCTGGGGAGAAAAGTGGTGTAGCGATCACTTTTTCATTAGTTCCAGTGTAGCTCTGTAGCTTCTTAATAAAAATTTATTTCATGATCAAGCTCGTGATTGAGAAAAGCTCTGAAATTCAAAATTATTCTACAAAGCTTTGAAAAAGCTCACCTCTGGCTGTACTAGTTCAAGAAAAGTTCAAGCTTCGGCAAGGTCATTGATAATAGTGTTGGCAAAAACAGGGACAAGTGAAAAGCGGTGTACCGGTTTTGTTGAGTATCGGTTCTGGTAAAACCGGTATAAAAAATCAGCTCCGGAAACCGGTATTGAAAGCCGGCCACGAATACCGACTCCGAAAGCCGACTCTAAAAGCTGGTTTCCAGCTATCAATCAAACCGCGGTTTTCGGAGTCGGTTTTTGGAGCCGGGCTTCCAAAACCGATTCGGTTGTCAGTACTACTTTGAACACAAAAACTTCGACTTCAAATTAGAACACTTTGACGTTTATATCAAAACGCACGAACTGCGATTATAGACAATAAAAGTTCGACAATTATCGCGAAATTTCGAATTCAAACACGATTCAGACTTCAAACACGAGACAAGGCGGCTTCAATCAAGAAAAGCTTCGATTTTCGTCTCGACTTCCGACTAATACCGCGAAATTTCGACTTATGAAAACTTGGATTTCATTTCAAAATTTCGACTTCCAAGTCAAGTGCGAAAAGCTTTGACTTAGTTCTCGAAATTACGACTTTCAACACGGATAACTCCGTTTTCAAACAACAAAATTCAGACTTCAAATACGAAACGCTACGACTTTAAAATGGAAAAGCTTCGAATTTCATCTCGAAATTTTGACTTCCACCACGAAATTTCGACTTGAAACACGAGAAACTTCGACTTTCATATCGACATGTCGACTTCAAACACGAAATTTAGACATGACAAAAACGAAATTTAGAATGAAACACGGAAACTGCGACTTTTAACAAGAAAAACTTCAATTTTTATGTCGACATTTTCACTTCAACTACAAAATTTTGATTTCAACACAAAAATGTTGACTTTTATTTGAAAGTTTCGGTTTCAATTGCAAAAAAAAACTACTTCAATTTCGAAATTTTGACTTTAGTCTCGAGATCTTGACTTGTATTAAAACTTTTGTCTCGAAATTTTGACTTCTAACATGACTTTCATCTCTAAATTATGACTTGAAATGTAGAATTCAGACTCAAAAAAAAAACTGCAACTTTGAAGAACGAAAGAACTTCCGACTCCAATCTCGACATCCCACTTCAACCATGAAATTTCAACTTCAAATACAAAAAACTGCAACTTTGGACAAGAAGACCTCTTAACTCAAAATTCCGACTTCAACTAGAAATTAAGACTTAAGACGAAAACTTCAACTTAATTTCAAAATGTCGACTTCAAACCCACAAGGCTTTTTACTTCTATCTCGGAATTTCGACTGTTAACACGGAAAACTTCGACTTTCATATCTCGACTCTAAACATGGAAGACTTCAAACACGAAATTCTTGGAAGGGTTCGATTTTTATCTCTCGACATTCGACGTCAAAACCTTGACTTTCATATCGACATGTTGACTTCAAAACGAAAAATAGCGACTTTGAAAACGGAGAGCTTCGGCTTCAAATACGCAATTGAAAATCGAGTATCTCAAAATTTCGACTTTCAACACGAAAAAATTTACTTCCAAAAAACGAAATTCAGACTTCAAACATGGAAGACTGCGACTTCACATGAGGAAACCTTCAATTCTTATCTCGACATTCTGACTTCAACCACGAAATGTCGACTTCAAGCGCAAAAAGCTTTGACTTTCATGTCGGAAGTTTCGACTTTTAATACGGGAGACTTCAATTCCCATATCGACACGTCGACTTCAAACACGAAAACTACGACTTTGAAGAAGAGAAGCAGTGACTTTTATCTCGGCATTTTGACTTTAACCATAATATTCAGATTTCAACTTGAAAATTTCGACATTCAGTTCAAAATTTTGACAACAAACGCAAAAAGTACCGTCTTTCTCTAGATTTCGACTTTCAACAAGACTTTTATCTCGAAATTGTGATTTTCAACAAGACTTTTTTTTCGAGATTGTGACTTGAAACGTAAAATTCATGCCCTTAACACGAAAAACTGCAACTTCAAACAAGAAAAACTTCGACTTCTATTTCGGCATTGCATTCCAACTACGAAACGTTGACTTCAGACACAAAAAAAACTGCCATTTTATCTTAAACTAAAAAAATTCTAATACAGGCCGTCAGCCCGTACGGATCCCAGTCTCCAGCGGGCAAAGACGGAATCAGCTCTTGTCCTCGGCAGGGCAAAACTGTAACGTAGCAATTCAACTGAAATCTTTCAATATAACAAAAACAGAAGGAGTCAAGCTCCTCGCAAGCTCGTCGTGTCCCAAAACCAGTCGTGTGACAAATACTATGTCTTATGAAACTCGTCTAATAATACACTATTTTACATTCTTATGGTACTTTTGAAGCAATTTCTTGATTGCTGTTCAATTTGCGACAAAAATCAATTTAGCGAGGTGCGAAGCACCGAGGGAGATGAGAAGGTATAGATCATAAGCAGCTGTTCTGCTCGAGGGGCATGCTAGCTATTAAGACATATGCGAGGGGTAAGCAGGCTGTTTGTATATCGCCGAGGTGCGAAGCACCGAGGAATGTAACAACCTGGAGCCGTGTGGATAGTTTTGCGTCAATATATTTCGAAATTTTCAACCAGACATTTGGACAAATCGGGTGTGAAGCCTGTTCTTCATCAAAATTTGGAGAGTGAAGCTCAAGAGGTGCAACTCTTCGTCGACCCTTTCAGAGGGTATCACAATGTCATCGATGTAAGGAATCACTTTGAACTGTAGCAAAGGTTGAAAAATTTGTTCAATTATTTCTGGAAAACTTCCACGTGCTTATGTACTTTGACCGAGAAATTTCGCCAGCGCTACGCTTTTCTCTGATTGTAGATGTCTCAGCTGCAATGTGTCGACCAGATGCTCATTCATTGGCAAACGGCTTCCGAAGTCCAGAATGCTTTACAAAGTTGGTGTTCAGTTCTGACGGTCGCATAAAATTCTCATTCCATTACTTTTGTAAGAACGGTTCGTATAATTGAAAGGAGTGTTTGCTTCTGGTTCACTTTTTACTGGGAGTTGCTGAGCAAATTTTCCTTGGCAACTATTTACTAGCTGAAGGTGGAGTAAAAGCAAATGCTTCTTCCAATAATACGAATCACTGACCCGTTCAATGTTAGGTTCAAACGTAGTTTTACCAGTCTTCTTCTTCAAGCAATTACGTTCAATGTGACCTCTGATTTTACAAAAAGATGCACCTCACCTGACCTGACCTGATCATCCCGAAAACAGGACGGTGAGATGCTGATGGCCGAAGACAAAGTTTTTCCTCATTCTGGTTTCAGTACGACAAGCGAATTGAAAAAAAAAAAAAAACGTTAAGGACGGTGTTGAATTGGTAAAATAAGCGTTGCGAAATCAATCCGTCTGGGTTTATTCCTTGACGGATTTTCACCATTTTGGTCTCTTTCGAAAGCTATTAGGATGTACTTTGGTTTGAGCCCATTAGCATTTCCAAAATCAAAAAATCAAGAAATTTTTTTTTGGATTTTGGAAATGCCAATGGGCTCAAGCCAAAGTACATCCTTATAGCTTTCGAAAGAGACCAAAATGGTGAAAATCCGTCAAGGAATAAACCCAGACGGATTGATTTCGCAACGCTTATTTCACCAATATGACTCCGTCCTTAAAATTGTTACGACTCAAAAATCTACCCACACAGGTACCCACAATAAAGTATTTCCTGATTTGTTTGGCTGTTTCAGTAAGTCCACGCAAGTAATTTGATAGAAGTGACAGACATAAATATAAGCATCAAAATGGATTAGAGGCGATGATTGCTCACGAACCGTACGTCTCACGTATACGTAATATCAGAAGCTCAGAAGCTACAGCAATTTGAAGTCAATACAAATTTTTGGATGTCCTACGTCGAATGTTGACCGCGGTTATGAAAGGAGTATTCTCAGGTTTGGAGCTTTTTGAGGGCCAAAATCGTCCAAATGATCGAGCCGTTAATCATCCGGTACTGCAATGGTTCTCAGCCACGTAAAAGTCTGAATATAATCATTGAAATGTTGTTGCAGACTGCTTCGTAAGCACGCAATTCTGACGGTGTCACGTCCTCTGGTATTAGACCAAGCCGAGCCGAGCTCGAGACAGTAAAAACCAAAAGCGTTTCGAATTCGAACAGGTGTTGCACCCGAGAACTTCTTGCACTGCAGATGGATCAACAATTATTATTGTTATTATGATGGAAATATCAGATTTTATTCCGCCAAGTCTCGCAAATTAAAGTCGTTTGGCAGTGCATCTCGGATTAATACACCTCCGAGCTGAGCTGCAGCAAAACCTGCTGAAGCTATCGAGTCATCACCGAGGAATCACGGATAAACGAAAGTGAAAGGCCCCTGTCAAGGTTGCAGCCAGGGAGCTCTGGAAGGAAAAAAGTCATCAGTTTTGTACTATGGGTATTATACTTTTTGCTTGTTTTGTGCTCTTTTTGTCCGTTTTGCCTCTCCGTGTTCCATTTTATTGTTGGTTCTGCCTTCTGCCTAGCTGCCGCAAAGCGACGGCTGTATTGCGATATTGTTTTATTATTACCGCATTCTCCCCTTGAGCGTCAAAAAAGCAGGTCTGCGGTAATCACTGTTATTTGCTTCCAACAATAAACAGGAAAGATGGCTCTGGACTTTATTTTTGTTTTCATAATTCGATTTTGGTTTTGGTTTTATTTCGATTACATTACAGCTCAGAAATAAATAACAAACAATTGTTGTGTTTTAATCAAACGAACACAAATCAAATCAATTTTTGTTTTGTTTGGTACACCTGTAACTATACCTATCTGTTTAATTTGTTTTTAATTAACTATAATTAGGAACATAGGTTTCATGCATCTTGAACACAACCTTCTGCGGATCACAATCGTAATGATCAAGAAGATCGTTATCGCGCCGGGTAAAATCTTCTGCTTATAACCGTATACACCGGTGAGCACTTTCGCTTTTTTTCGAGGTGACGTCATCGTTTTTGCGCAGAAAGGAACACCTCAAGGTGAGGAAGTGCAAGAAGTGCTATAGAGCTAAGCAAGCGCTGGAGCTACGGGCAGTAAAATCGGGTCGTTGTCGAGGGAAAACTGGCTGGAAGCTGGAACTTGTTTCAGCCAATATACAGAGCCGCATTGACAAATTGTTAGTTGCGCTTTTAACTGCCCATAGAGCCACCTCGTATTACCCAAGATTACTGGTCGTAAATCCTGGTTAGAGTGAAGGGTTTATGGAGCCGTTCTCCGCGCACATCTTTCACGGACTTTGCTCGTTTTTTTAATGGCTGTGTTTTCCTGATGTAGGTAGTATGCGATATTTTCCTTCGTAAGGTTGCAGTTTCCCAACTTACAAATCAGCGAAAACTTTGTACTCTTTTTTCACTTTTTTTCTTTGGCCCCCCGAATAAGCCCACCGAGCGAGCCCAAAGTGTACGTTTCCGTCTCTCTCACTCCACCACTTTACGCATAAGTCTGTCTCACAGAGTCCTCAAGTTGCGTGTCACCATAGCTGTAAATATGAGTCCGTAGGACGAGTTGTTTCCTTGCACTGACAGTTCCAAAAGCGGTACTTACTTTATATTGTGGCCCTGGTACTCATTAAAGTGTATTCTGTCTGTATCACTTCCGTTACAATAAAAAGTAAAGGGACCGGTAACTCAGCATTTCCATAGGAACTGTCAAACTAGTGAGATACGGCTTTATGATTGGCTCAATTCTTTGTGGATATAACACGGGACTGAAAATGTTATTCATACACTACAAGCAAGCATACGATAAGATAAAGAGGAAGGAGATTGAAAAAAGTTTGAATGGATTAAACCTTACGAAAAAGCTTGTTAGAATGCATGGACCATTTTCGCATTTCTTTAGCAATAATGAGCCAAATACAAAAAATACTATACGGTCTACTCCGAAATCTTCCAATCTCGTTGCATACATGAGTCACTAAATACTAGGTATCAAGTAAGTTGCACAGGAATCGGATCATTGGAGTTCAAAATTTAATACGGCCACTCAAGACTGAGGTGGAACCAATTTTGAACCTATAAAATTTCAGTTGTATTGGCACCCCGGAAAAATGTGAAACAAGAAAAAATCTGAAATTTGCAGAACCACTTCAAGCAACCAGGGCCTGATACACAACACTACTGTTAACAATGTCAATATATCTTCGGAACCTGAGGTCCAAAATTTAATCCAAGTTATGGTCACTGTCCTTGGGTACATGCGTTTCTTGCTACAACATCTCCCCCCACTTGTTTGGGACATGGTGGAGGCACCGGGTTGTGCTTGTATATCTCTCTCGACGCTTCTTGACCCTTGTTGAACTACATATCTCGCTGCATGGCACTTCGGCTGCAGGTAGAGAAGCACTTGAAACTGTTAAGAAATATTTGACAGGCTTTTTTCACATATTTCAAGGTCAAGTCTTGGAATTGATCGAAACGTTTTGTTCCGAGATAACAATTACGTGAAAAGGAAAGCATACCGTTTTCGATAATTATTCAATATTTCAAAAATCTCTCAAGCAAGCACAGGGTGAACTGGACAATGCAAAACTGGAAATTCCTGTCATCAAAACATCACAGGAACCGAAGCCATTTTACGAAATTCATCTTTTGTAAGGGAGATTAGCCATTCAAATCTTGATACAAAATTTCTCTTCTTTATAACTTCTAAACAGTTGAACCGTTTTTGTCTAAATTTGACCAAAGCTGACTTAAATAAGTGCCTGGAGTTTCACCAAAATCTCCCAACAAGCGAATATGCCTCATGGGCATGAGGCTCAGTAGCGCACTTCCTTTTTGGAGGATTAGTGAACGCAAGATGTTAAGTGATTAGGGTTCTACCGTCTTGGGCAAAAAATTGCAATATGGCGGCCAAAATATCGACAGAATCATGAAATTCGGCTTGAAAATCAAAATGATCGTACTAGACAAGGGTAAGTTCCAAGTTTCATGAAAATCGTTCCACTAACAAGAGATTTCAATATGGCAGCCAAGATGGCGGCAGAATTATGAAACTCAGCTTGAAAATAGGAATGATCGTACGAGACAAGCGTAACTCTCAAGTTTCATGAAAATCCTTCCACTTATAAGAGATTTCAATATGGCGGCCAAGATGGTGGGGCAATCATGAAATTTGGCTTGAAAATAAGAATGATCGTACTAGAGAAGGGTAAGTTTCAAGTTTCATGACAATCGTTCCACTAATAAGAAATTTCAATATGGCAGCCAAGATGGCGGCCGAGTTATGAAAGCCAACCTGCCTATTTGGTCCTTGAGGACCTAAGCTATCCACCGGATAAAGTTCAATCTTCAAGGGCTGTAGCTTTATTTCCCGAGGAGAAGTTCAACTTCATCGAAGTGCACAGGAGATCTCTGTTTTTTGAGAATAATGATAACGATGTATGGATAACAAAAATAGTGCCCATTGGCCACCCTTGGGGACATCAGCTATTAATCGGAAAAAAGTTCCAAGACTCTTGTTTCAATTCTCGAGAAGGAGTACAGCGTCTTAATTTCTGCACGGACTCGGACAGACAGACAGACAGACAGACAGACAGACAGACAGACAGACAGACAAACCGGCCACATAAGCGTCATTCTGTTACTTATATAAAAAAATGTTCTCCAACTGATTTCGACCTCCTGAACACTAATATCGGGTTCACTTTTGAATTGGAACATTTCTTTTTTATCGAAAAACCGACAAAATGGTAGCCTTGTCACATGATTTTTAGTGATACCTACCTACTTTTGGCTTTGCGGTCGTTTTCAAAAATTGATAACAATTGACCCAACGGTCGGATCGAAGTGGGGTTTTTGTCAAAAGAAAGTTCAAATTGTTCTCTAAATATAATGCCGTACATGCAGTGATGTATTTCATTAAGAAATTGTAGTTGCCTGCATATCGCAACTTTCTACATCTTACCTCGAATGCCAGCACTTGATCGGCGAAGCCGCCCTACACCAAAATGTTATTTTTGTAATTGTTCATGATTATTTCGGCAAAATTTTTCTTGATTCGCGTACCAAGGCCATGAGCTACCCATTCGAGTTGAAATATTTTCTGTATTGAATTTCGTTTTGTTCGGAGGAAAGGATATCAAGCACCAGCAAGCAACGAATAAATCATTTGCGGCCGAGCCGTAGTTTCGGAGTCATTTTCAAAAATTATTAACTACTAATCGGCACCTCGCACCGATGTGAAATTTTCATTAAAATAAAGTTCAAATCATTCTCTAAATATAACTCCGCATATGTATTATGGTATAATGATAAGATCGGGTACTTCCTCGCATGTGATAACTTTCGAGATCAGGCCGGCTTCTGAAATGCAGCATTCAACGGCGATGCCGCGTCACACTAAATTGTTATTATTGTCATTGTTTATTATTATTTCGTCAAGATTTTTCTTGGTTCGGGATACAAGGTCATGAGCTACCCAATGGAGTAAAAATTTTTCGCAAAAACCTTTTCGTCTAGGACTAGATGCGGGGACGGACGGACGGACGGACGGACGGACGGACAAAGCGAGGACAAAAGCGCCTTCCCGTTTGGAGAAGTGCGCTAAAAAAATGTGGATAATGAGGGGCTCTTCGCCTTTTCTCCCTTATTTTTACTCCCTCTAGTTTTCTGAATTGTTGAAATTTTTCAATTGTTGGTTCAAGAGAAAAGTTACTCCCGAGAATTTTGAAAAAGGGCTCAGGTTTCGATATACCGTGTGTTTTTCGAAAACCGCACCAGCCGATAACTTTTTTCCTATGGAATATACAGGGTGGTCCAGGTTGTAGTAAGTAGCAATAATTCACCAATCGATTGTCCATCGAAAACTAGGTCGACATCGATATTTTCTTTTCTTCCCCAAAACGCTTCCTAAAAGAGATACAGCCCTTCAAAGTTCAGTTTCAAAAATCTTATTTTAGCAATAACTCTCAGGTCTTCAAAGCGATTTTGACCTATTTGATACAAATACTCATAAAATAGATACCGATCACTTGACGTAGATAACTTTTGTCAAAATTGTCCAGTGACGTAGATACGGGGAATTGTTCAACTTCTCCCACCCTGTTTTCTACGCCACTGGATCTTTTTGAAAAATTATACTTCTTTTGAATTTCTTGTTCAATTTAGAAAAAAAGTTACTCCAGTGAAATTTTGATTAGAGGCTTGATTTTCGAGATATTTGGGTTTTAAACTTTGGAAAACATCTGGAAACCGCCACTTTCCAGAGCCTAAATTGCTTTTCTCTGGGAACGCCTCGTTTCTTAGCAAAACATGGCTGCAAATCAACTTCAACGACCTAGAAAACTCATTCCAGTTAAGAAATCATGAGTTTTCTTGGATTTTAATTTCTAGGCCTTTGAAAGTCGCGATTTTAAGGCGTTTTCCAAAGTTTCAAACCCAAATATCTCGGGAATGAAGCCTCTAATCAAAATTTTACAAGAGTAACTTTTTTTCTAAATTGAACAAGGATATCAAAGAAGTATGATTTTTCAAAAATATCCAGTGGCGTAGGAAATGGGGTGGGAGAAGTTGAACAATCCCCCGTATCTACGCTACTGGACAATTTTGACGAAAATCATCTAGATCAAGTGATGAATACCTATTTTATGAGATTTTGTACCAAATTTGATCAAAATCGCTCAGATGACCTGAGAGTTATTGCAAAAATAAGATTTTTAAAACTGAACTTTGAAGGGCTGTATCTTTCTTAGGAAGCATTTTAGGAAAAAAATTAAATTATGCGTGTCGACCTAGTTTTCGATGGACAATCGAATGGTGAATTATTGCTACTATGACCTGAACCACCCTGTATGTATAGATTTGAAATTTTCATGAGGTATTTGAGACCACTTTTGCTATTTTTTGCGTTGATCATGAAGCTTTTCTCACTTCCGGGAGTAACCGGAAGTGACATCAACTTTTGATTTTCAAATAGAACACCTGTACATTTTTGGATATTCGGATAGAGATATTTGTTATTGACACAAAGGTGGTCTTTGAAACATCTCTATGATGAAAAATGACGATTTTATAGCGGATTGAATATAACAGAAAATCAAATTATTGGTACCTGAGGCGGCTACGACCGCAAATAAAAATCTGAAGTTGAAAGTTTGTTCATTTTTATGTCGATTTCAACCGGCAACGCTTCCTGACGTGAACAATAAACAAACTTTCAACTTCAGATTTATTTTTATTTGTGGTCGCAGTCACCTCTGGTACTAATAATTTGATAAATTTCTGTTGTATCCAATCCGCTATAAAATCTTCATGTTTCATCAAAGAGAATTTTCAAGACCACCTCTGGTGTCAATAAAAAAAAAACTCTATCTGAATGTCGAAAAATATACAGGCTGTTCTATTTGAAAATCAGAAGTTGATGTCACTCCCGGTTACTTCCGAAAGTGAGAAGAGCTTTATGATCAACGCAAAAATAGTAAAAGTGGTCTCAAATACCTCATTAAAATTTCAAATTTATATATCCCATAGGAGAAAAGTGATTGGTGCGGTTTTCGAAAAACACACGGTATAGACTATAGACTTGGTAGTGGTAGTGGACTAGGGATAAGGGCCCTAGGTAACAGTTCATCCTTTGAACATAATAGGAAGGCACGTGCAGCCTAGAATGTGAGCGAATCGCCCAAATCAGCAAAGACTTGGCACAAATAAAGTCAATACCTATCGAAAATGGTAGGAGACGTCACCGACCTGATTTGGACGATTCGATAGAAAGTCTTGCAATACTGGAACACGGGGAATTTGATTATTCATTGATTCAATTGATGGTCGATTGGCACTTGATTAGCCCTCTTGGGCATTAATTCAATACGTCCTAGGTCAATTAATTAATCGGCATGTGAATAAAACCATTTTATATTTATGGCTGCAAGTTTAATCTGTTGAGGGTCAGGTGTATAACATTTCATTATTGTAATTAATAAACTTATTATCTTAGAGAATCTTAGTAGAATGCTCGAGTTCCCATTTTTTACCTCTACTGATTTCAGCTGTGTGAATCAACAACAACAAGGATCAACCCCAGTTCACGGGTAGGGCTGAGGGTGACCTGGCCCTAACGTTGACAATATTTGAGCCTGAATGTTTGAAAAAACTCGAAAATACAAAGTCAAGAGTCAGTTGATATAATTTCCTGTAAATTTGTAGCTCCTCAGCTCAAACAGTGGTTTCTCAACTTGAAACGCGCAGCCAACCTGTCGGACGTGGAATTTCAAAAATGTGAACAGTCTTCAAAAATAACTAGCGAATAAAAAATAAAATTTGAAGGGCTGATGATTATCAAATAGAAAGTGAAGCCTGTAATGACGTCACTGATGAAGGATACATCTCGTACTTCCATTGATTGAACGTATGAACCAAACTGAAAAAAAAAACGAATTGAGAAAACACGAGTAGGTAACGGAAACGGAACAAAAAACATCTGATTAACTCAAGAATCGACCAAAAAAACCTGTAACGTAATAAAGCAAAGAAAAAGAAGTAAAGAAAACAGAGGAAAAAACGTAAGTTTTTTCTAATCTTGGAGCAGAGCATTAATTCTTAATTACGTCCACAAGCAAAAAGAAAGTTTCGATTTCAAACGATAGGTTTAGATGCAGGCTTTAATTTTTCTTACAACGAGCCGCAGCTAACTTACTCGTATTAGGATAGTCGTCACTGTAACACTAGTTATACGATATACAATTGTGATTTGATGTTTTATTAAGCTAAAGCCGAGGTGCGAGCTAGCAAAGAGCCCATGGACGAGGTGCGGAGCACCGAGGTATACAAGGTGGCCCAACGAAAACAGAACAGAGAGGTTTTCGGGCATTTTACCTTATTTTTTTAAAAAAAGCTCGGACAGGTCGATTTTTATACCAAGGGGGACATCTGAAACATACATTGGCGAATTTCTATCTTTAGCCCCCTCACCCCCACCCACCCCAACTTCGAAGTTTCAAATGACACCACCCACCTTGCGATACATCAAATCAAAGAGAATTAAATTCTCTTTCGAAATAAAATATGTCTACAACTTCTAACCCCACCCCCCTTCTACCTAAAATTGTCTGAGTTTCCAATGTAATATTCTTGACCTCTTAATTCTCTTCAGTACAGTCAACGTCATCCTGCACAGCATCGAGAGGGAAAATTTTCTGTGTAAAAAGTGCCACCCAAATTCACCCCTTCACTCCCCCACCCCAACTCCAAAATTTAAAATGACACTTCCTACTTTGTGATACATCAAATTGAAGGGAATTGAATTCTCTTCCTGAATAAAATATTTTCAAAATTTTCAAAAAGCCATTTCCCCCTAAAATACTCAGAATGTTCAACTTATTAAGGGAGGGATTGAAAATTTGAAAAAAAAACTCAGAAAGAGAAATCAATTCCCTTTAATTCGATGTACATATCACAAAGTAGGTGGTGTATGTTAAATTTTGAAGTTGGGGTGGGGGAGAGGAAAGGGGTGAATTTGGGTAGCACTTTATTTAGGATGACGCTGATTAAATTGAAGAGAATTGAAGGATCGAGAATAGAAAATGGGACAGTAGGGAAAATGTAGGAAGACGGGGGGTGGGGCTGAAAAATTTGAAAATATTTTTTTCAGAAAGGTAATTTGATTCACTTTGATTTGATGTATCGCAAAGTAGATGGTGTCTTTCAAAATTCTGAAGTTGAGGTGGGTAGAGGTGAGGGGGCTAAAGATAGAAATTTGCCAATGTATGTTTCAGATGTCCCCCTCGATATAAAAATCAACCTGTCTGAGCTTTTTTCAAAAAAATGAGGTGGAATGTCCAAAAACCCCTCTGTTCTGTTTTCGTTGGGCCATGTTACGGTTTCAAAAATCGACTTGGCGATACAGAATAATGAAACCAGGGGAACCAAAAAACAAAAGAGAGTTTGTTGTTATTTTCGGAGGCTCCGGCGGATTCTGAAAAGAAAGATCCAATAACCATCGGTCGAGTAGCGATTCAGTGTTCCTCTGCTGTTCCTGTTGATGGCAAGCAGTACCACCAACCACCAGTCATGTGATGTGCCTCGAGAACCAAAATTAAGGAAAGCGGCGCTGAACGCCACTCCTAGAACGCTGCCTTTGTTTGACAACAACTGTCAGTAATCGCCAACTTCGTTGAAGTGCCCATCTCGGTCCTATTTCTCTCATCTGTCCAGATGCCAGACCGTATGGTGAGCTTCTGGAATGTTCAAAGGTACCAAATCAGTTCACTACCTTACCGTCCAATCGGCGTCTTCACCAACGTTGTCAGTTGGTCCAGATTATCAAGATCCTGCTAATCGTTGCGGTTGTCCCGAAGCTCATGCGTTCAAGACTCGTTGATGTGCAAACGAAGTGTTGCCTCTTATCTTTTATTTTACTGTTCAAGAATAAGTTACCTATTCGATATTAAGCGTGTTGTTGTTATATGTATTATTGTCTCTGCGTGAAGTAAGAGACGTTATTAGGGGGTAGCTATACCGGTTTACTACACCAATTGCCCTTGGGGTAGAACAGCAGTATGTTGTTTTTTGTGTAGGTACTCTGTTTCAGTGTCGTCGCTGGAACTTCGTTGGGCCCTTCGAGTTCTCGCAGCGTCATCGAAAAGGTAGGTACCTACGTTATAGTTTGTAAGCCAACTCTTGCGGTATTGCTCACCCTTTCTATTGGCGTCCTCTGCGCAACGCCCATTTTTTTTGTAAACACGTCAAAAATAACACGTCAACACGCCATATCAAGTTGAACTGTAAATATTCTTGAACCTTTTCTTCCCGATCATAAACCTGATTTTTTGTGGTTTATTTAGTATTTTTAATTCTCCCAATCCCAACTATCTCCACTTCGAAATCAATCACTTTCAATTACGTTTTCAACCCGTAATAGCCATCCTGTATAGAAATGTAAAGGTTGAGATCAGCAGTTATGCCCGGGGTGCTTACAGGCTAGCTATTTTATTCAGAGGCATAAACAAGATGCTGTGGTTTGCAGACGAGGTGCTGAGTAGGGAGGGATATAGCACGGCGAGGCTTTTGAACGACGTCCAAGAAGCAAAGCACCAAAGGATACAAAATAGTCGAGGCCGTGAGCACCTCTTACGCCCGAGATGCATGCAGCATAAACGCTCTGCAGAAGTATCAGAGACTTGAGTTCCACAAAAGCTCGGTTTTGAACGCATTGTAGACAGAGCAATCGAAAATTTGATTTGTGTAACAGTAATCTGCGGATCAATAATTGAGATGATGAGCTGTATAACCTGGATGTTGTTCAACCAAACACATCTACTGTATTACAGAATATAAATTATCAACCTTACACGCAAGTATTATAGGCGTGCAAGAAAAAACTTGCGGTTTAGGCGCGTCCAAGTTCCGATTTCATACCACCACCGTCTTATGCCGAGAAAAAACCTCAATCTCCATTAAACCTAATTTATGATCGATGATGATCGCTAATAATGCCTCCAGGTAACGATTCCACGATAATCACATTTGAAGCTCCAAAAGGGATGTTTACTGGTAAGCGCGATATAATCTATAGGTATACAGATATGGAGCAGACTTAATCCAAAAATGCCAAATAATGAGTTGGAAATTGTTCGACCGTCAACAACAACAACAACTCACATAAATTTTCCTTATACCTACATTTTTCCAGGACGCGATATTTTTCAACGAATGGATGGATCTTGTTTTGGAGAAACGAAACTTTTCGAGCAAAGCTAATAGCAAGCCGAATTTTTACGCTAAAAGTTGGTTTTGTGAATGATAAGAAAATTGAAAATGAATAAAATTGGAATCGATACACAAGAGAAGCGAAAATAGTAATTGGTACGAATTGCGATTACTTGTAGAGGGCGATCACATCGGTGTTATGTTTCAACTTCAACACTGTCAACGGTGCTTATGTTGAGCCTTACGCCACCTGTCGGCGACAGATCTTCATTACTCCTCACCTACAAGTTACCATTATGAGACCTTCCCAGCATTAAAGATTATTGATTTTCCATCCCCCTGAGGGTCAGTTGATCAATGCACGGTCAACTTTACCCAGAGTTTGCTGCTGCAACAGTTAGTTTCAAACTATTGTATTCAGCGTCTAGATAAAGTTGACCATGCGCATGCATTGATAAACTGACCATGATCTGACGAGCACAAATCTATTTGCTGATAAATCCATTGCAATACCTTCGTGGAAATGTATACTTACATTTGCTAGGAAAAACGAAAAGGCTACACGTTCCAATGATAACCTTGATAAGGTGCGAAGTTTACAAAGGCATAACGTCGTCCCAACCACCCAGTGGAAACGAGGCCAGAATAATGTTTTGTCGCTTTATTTATAGTGTAGTTTTAAGATGTGTTTCGCGTCATGTAAGTAAAGCTCGCGTGAAGGTTTTTCGCATATATTTAGCCAAGAGCACTCACTCCCCGTACTTACACTTCTCACTCTGTGATGTGCTTGCGTGTGACTCACGGATGCAACGAAATGCAAAAGGAAACAAAACAAAGAGCCACCAAGCCTAGCTCTCTTGAGAATTTGTGCGCGGCGCGAGTTTTGCTTTGCGACTTATTTGCGCTTCCATCTCCCAAAAGTTTGAAATTATTCAAATCTTGCTCCGTAAGGGAGTGAGTGTAAACTATAGGAGTGTAGTAGGAGATTGAAATTAATTACGTTTGGCAAAGTCAAATATTTATGTTTATGGCGGTTTTAATACCAGACGGTGGTGATGAAGAGGGCTCCGCAGTCATCTTTGACGGACCATTCGTTTCACGTCGTGATAATTGCCGCGATGACAGTATCACCGGCGAGGTTATGGCCGGAGGCAGTGAGTGATCGAGGTTTTACTTACGGACAGACACGCGTTTATTCCGGTCTGCGGATGGAAGAGCCGGTACATACCTGCAACCAAATAAAAAAAAAACATTAGCACAATTTCTGGATGTAATAAATTGCTTACAAGAGTATTAAGCGTAATAATTGTTAATATTGTCGCGTTGGCCCTATGGCATCAAAAAGAAGCGTCGCCTCAATAGTCATAGCTGCTCCCGCCGTTTACCCGCAATTTTTTTGAATGTGACATAGGCATTGGAAGACGTCCACGTAGATGACCGGCTATGCTTCCGACACTCACAATTCAAAAACGAAGCATGATTAAAACCCAGCATTCATAGCTATGAGCAAGGCGACGTCATAAAATGCGAAATTACGGCCATTGTGTATTATTGTGGATGCGGTATGCACTTGTATGCATCCAGGGCTCTCGCCTTCATCTCCCTGCGATGCAATAAAAATAAATTCCGCGCTCGCTCTGGCTGTACACTTCCTCTGGATGAAATGGCGGGATTCCTGAGACCAACCACTATACTGTGTGGGGGGTAAATTGCATGACCAGAGGGATATGGATGGGCGAATCGGAGAAAAGCGTCGCCTTTGAGGCGCCACGGAAAGTCGTTATCAAAATGCATCTCTCTGATGCCGTCTCGTGTATATATGGTGGTTGCAAGAAGAGAAACAGAAAATGGGGGATTGTGCTCGGGATACATATCTCAAGATCCGGGGATTTGGTATGAGATGCTCCCGGTGGTATTGTTACGGCAGCAGTGTAGTGTACACCATGTCGTAACACTGCCACACATGCACAAGAGGACTTATACGAAACTGCGGCGAGCGGAGCAAATTGGATTGGACCACCTCGGGGTTAATCCCTGACTGGGTATGGTGGTGCACCACTGGCCTGAATTATGATTGTGGGACGTGTGTACAAAACTGGAGTTTTTGGGGCTTCAAGGAACTTTTCAAGACTGGAGCAAGCAGGGTGTGGATGATCATCCAGTGTTCCATCGAAGCATGCTGCTGAACCTTCCATTTTATCACCAATTGTCGTTTTCAAGTCATTTTAACTGTAGCTACTGGAGCTAGGGGAACATTGCTATCTTGCAGGCAACGGATTGTTCCGGACATGTATCACAAATAAGGGTCCGTTATTCAGTCTCGCTTGACCCGTTGTGTAGAGATTTGTCGTTCAGAAAACAATTGTTCAACTGACAAATTCACGATAACAAAACCCAAGTTGAAAGCTAGCCCGAGATTGAAAAACTCACCCTTAGTGATCGAAACAACCCGCAGTCCAAAAGACACCAACCTTCCCCTACCTAATTGAACAGATTGGAACAAAGAACAGAGCAACGAGAATTGGATGAATCGTGGGATTGGGTCCTCACAATTTACTGGCCTAGATAGATTACGGCGAAAGATTTGTGGCCCTATAAACTTGGATTTCCAATCATCGATTCGGTAGCCTTCCCGATCACAGAACTTAATTTTCGTAACCGTGCCTTTGGTGGTTTGGTTACCAATTTTCAAAATTAGTCGACCTAACCACTCCAAGCTAAATCATATTCAGTGAGGAGGAACAGTGTTTTCCAAAAAGATTTTTTCTTGATTAGTCGCTTCCAATTTATTGCTTTTTGATCTTAGGTTTTGTACTGTAATGGGACTAAGGGGTGGCTTAAAATTATGAAAAAAAGGAAAATTATAAGTTGGGACAAATTAGTCTTGGGTAAGGAATGCGGAGTATATCGATTGTTGCCGCTTGGTGTAGGGAGTGACACCGCACACCAGCATATGAGCTTGGTGATCAGGGGAGATTTTAGCAGAGGGGATGGAATGAAAGAAATGGCCCAAGAGAAGAACTAGGGGGAGGGTAGGGGATTCGCGTAGCAGTCAAGAACGGCAGATGTGCGGGAGAAGAAAAACTCGTATTTTTCAAGAAGAATAAATTAGGAAAAGTGCTAAAACACTGTAATTAATTGTAGTGCATTAGTGACGAGAAATAAAAACATTTGAGGCAAGTCTGATTTCTATTGTAGTCAAATGCTTATTATTGGATGGGGCTTGAGGTGATGGTTTGTTTGTATAATGAAAGAAGGTTTTGTTTTGATATTTTGAATAGCCATGGGTAGCGACAACCTGATTGTATGCCTTGAAGTGGCGGTGAGGTTTTAAGTAAATTGATTCCAGCTACTTGAAACACCAGGAAAATGGTGAAAGTTTCAGTCACCCTTTAGAAGAGATCTAGCTTCCTACAGAGCATGATTTTGTAGACTCTATTAGCTTTAGTGAGCACTAGCAGTATTTGTATTTATGCAAATCAGAATCTGGGCGAAAATCTCGACCACGCGTTATTTTCCCCATAAAATAAAAAATAGAAGCTTAGTGCGTTTGAAGTCGACATTTTGAATAAAGTCAAAGTTTTTCGTGTTTGGTCGAAATTTGTAGTTGAAATCAGAATTGAGTGATTGAAAGAATAGCAGGATTTCGTATGGTTTTCATGACTTTTCTTGTTCAAAGTCATTGTTTTCGTGCTTGGAGCCAAAGTTTTCGGCGTTAAAAGTCGAGATGAAAGTCGATACTTTGTGCCTTTCCAGTCGGTATATCGAAATGAAACGAAGTTTCCGCGTTTAGTCGAAATTTGTAGTTGAAATCAGAATGTCAAGGTTGGAATTTTTTCAGTTCAAGAAAAAATGGCAGTTTTTTGTGTTTGAAGTCGACGTTTTGTAGTTGAAATGCAATGTCGAAATAAAAGTCGAAGTTTTTCTTGTTTAAAGTTGCAGTTTTTCGTGTTAAAGTTATGAATTTTACGTTTCAAGTCACAATCTCGAAATAAAAGTTATGTTGAAATTCACAATTTCGAGATAAAAGTCTGATTGAGAGTCGAAATCTAGAGAAAAGACGGTACTTTTTGCGTTTATTGTCAGAATTTTGAACTAAAGGTCGGAGTTTTCAAGTTGAAGTCAAAATATTATGGTTAAAGTCAGAATGCCGAGATAAAAGATAAAAGTTGGAGCTTCTCTTGTTCAAAGTCGTAGTTTTCGTGTTCCAAGTCGACATGTCGATATGGGAATTGAAGTTTCTCATATTAAAAGTCGAAAGTTCGAGATGAAAGTCAGAACTTTTTGCGCTTGAAGTCGACATTTCGTGTTTGAAGTCGGAATGTCGAGATAAGAATCGAAGCTTTTCTCAATAGTAATATAACAAGTGCTTGGTGTATTTTCAGTTAAATCGTTTTAACCCGAAAACAACTGTCAATCACGAGGAAAAAGTAGACCCGATATTATCTGACTGAAATCCCGAGACGTAGTCGAGGGATTTTGTCCAAGATAATATCGGGTCTACTTTTCGAGTGATTGGTAGTTTTTGAGGAATTTAAAACATTTAACTCGAATAAAACACAAAGCCCGAGTTAAATTTTGCAGATTATCGCCCAAATAGACTACCAGTATAAATGGTAGTTCCAATGAATCATTGTATAGTAAAACTGTCAATTTCAAAGCATGCCTTGTTGGAAAAAAAAATCAAATCCAAGAGAAGGGTAAAAATGTTTATTCTTTCTTCTTTCTAATAACTGAATATACTTGTGAAGCTCACTACTAAATCAAGCTAATTCTGCTTGGCTAAATAATAACTATCTTGCCATGAGTTGTAGTTCACAACAGAGTAGTTTCACATGGACGGTAGACTGGTAGAGCTAAAAACTAAATGTCACTAAATGTCACTAACAGCTGTTGACAGCGCATGAAAGGAGAGTGCACAGTCGCGGATCAAGGAAGGGGCCTCGTTGCTGGAAACAATACTGAAACGAAGTCTAATAGGTTGTAAAATTGTATTTTAGTAAGTGGAAGACCCTTCAAACGCACCAGTACTAAAATTTCAGTCTAAACAAGTATAAATACAGTCGTTTCAATTACATATTATTCGTGGGCCCAAAAATATTTCAATCCGGTGCTATTACCCAGTGTGCATTAATCACCTCCTAGTGTGCATTAATCGATAGCTTAAACCGAGTCACGTGGGTCTCATTCGGTTGTTCTGATTGGTTGAATTGGGTATGTGGGCGATAATCATTTGAAGTTGCAGTCTTTCATGTTTGAAGTCTGAATTTCGTTTTTTGGAAGTAAAAGTTTTTCGTGTTGAAAGTCGAAATTTTGAGATACTCGACTTTCAATTACGTATTCGAAGCTGAAGCTCTCCGTTTTCAAAGTCGCAATTTTCCGTTTTGAAGTCAACATGTCGATATAAAAGTCGAGGTTTTGACGTCGAATGTCGAGAGATAAAAATCAAAGCCTTCCAAGAATTTCGTGTTTGAAGTCTTCCAGCTTAAAGTCGTCATATGAGAGACGAAGTTTTCCGTGCTAACAGTCCAAATTCCGAGACAAAAGTAAAAAAGCTTCATGGGTTTGAAGTCGACATTTCGAAATTAAGTTGAAGTTTTTGTCTTTGGTCTCAATTCCTAGTTGAAGTCGGAATGTTGAGTTGAAAGTTCTTCTTGTCCAAAGTTGCAGATTTTTGTGTTTGAAGTTGAAATTTCGTTGTTGAAGTGGAATGTCGAGATTGAAGTCGGAAGTTTTTTCGTTCTTTAAAGTTGCAGTTTTTTTTGTTTTCAGTCTGAATTTCACATTTCAAGTCATACTTTAGAGATAAAAGTCATGTTGGAAGTCAAAATTTTGAGACAAAAGTTTTAATACAAGTTAAAATCTCAAGACTAAAGTCAAAATTCCGAGATTAAAGTAGGTTTTTTTTTGCAATTGGAACCGAAATTTTCAAATGAAAGTCAACATTTTTGTGTTGAAATCGAAATTTCGTGGTTGAAGTAAAAATGTCGGGATAAAAATAAGTTTTTCTTGTTGAAAGTCGCAGTTTCCTTGTTTCATGTCTAAATTTTGTGTTTGTCATGTCTAAATTTCGTGTTTGAAGTCGACATGTCGATATGAAAGTCGAAGTTTCCCGTGTTTCAAGTTGAAATTTCGTGGTGGAAGTCAAAATTTCGAGATAAAAATCGAAGTTTTTCTATTTTAAAGTCGTAGCGTTTCGTGTTTGAAGTCTGAATTTTGTTATTTGAAAACGAAGTTGTCCATGTTGAAGCTTTTCGCACTTGACTTGGAAGTCGAACTTTTGAAATGAAATCCAAGTTTACCTAAGTCGAAATTTCGCGGTACTAGTCGAAAGTCGAGATGAAAATCGAAGCTATTCATGATCAATTAAAGCCGTTGTGTCTCGTGCTTGAAGTCTGAATCTCGTGTTTGAATTCGAAATTTCGAGATAATTCGAACTTTTATTGTCAATAATCGTAGTTCGTGCGTTTTGTTATAAAGGTCAAAGTTTTCTAATTTGAAGTCGAAGTTTCTTGTGTTCAAAGTAGTACAGTAATGTCTGGATAATCCGAACAGAAAGTTTGCAGACCCCGTTCGGATTACCAAAACGTTCGGATTATAGAATTCACACTAAATGATATCTATAATCCGAACGTGTTCAGTTTATAGATACCTTGCTCAACCATCAAAATGCTGCCAATATGCATTTAAAAATATGCAAATTATCCATGAAAGGTTCATTTCAAATTATTTCATTGAAGCGTACTGCCAGGGTAGCGTATGAACGTCCAGACTCCAATTGACGCAAGATATCAGCTTTTTGTTGAAGATCAAGGTGACATGCTTCCGTGTTGAAGACATGGTTCAAATACAGCTTACTAAAGCTGAGACATATACAAGCTCGCATAAAATGTATGGTATTCTTTCGGAAGGCACGCACAAAGAAAAATAAATAACAGTTCGGATTACAGGATACAGGGGTTCGGATTATAGATATCATTTTACAGAATTGGGGTGTTCGGATTATAGAGTAGTTCGGATTATAGAGGGTTCGGATTATCCATACATTACTGTACTAGCAACCGAATCGGTTTTGGAAGCTCGGCTCCAAAAGCCGGCTCCGAAAACCGCGGTTTTAATGATAGCTGGAAACCGGCTTTCAGAGTCGGCTTTCGGAGTCGGTATTCGTGGCCGGCTCTCAATACCGGTTACCGGAGCTGATTTTTTTATACCGGTTTTACCGGAACCGATATCCAGCAAAACCGGTACACCGCTTTTCACTTGTTCCGGTTTTTGCCAGCACTAGTCATAAGGAGTTACTTGTCTAACCGAACTTTCACATACAACGGCTCAGAGTAACACGAGTTTAACAGCAGTGCAGGTGTGGCGCAGGGCTCGATCTTAGGACCATATCTTTGGAACATCGTCTACGATGGACTGTTACGGCGGGAAATGCCAGAAGGTGTTGAAGTAATTGGATTCGCGGACGACACTGCCGTGGTTGCCATCTTAAGGTCAAGATAGATGAGCGAGCTCAAATACTTGACATAACGGTGGAAAAAACCAAGGCACTGCTCATAACCAGAAAAAGGAGTTTGAACCCGCCAAATCTTTACTAATGACGTCCCGGTCAATTTCAAAACCAAAATCTATTACCTTGGTGTGAAAATGGACTCCAAACTGGCCTTTGAGGGAGCTCAGTTTTGACTTCGACTGAAGATGATTTGGTAAAAAACAAGTGTGGAAAGTTGCAAGAATATCATCAAAAGTCAGAAGCTCAAGTTGAAGGATACCACTGAATTGCACAAAGAAAACTGAGTTTTTTGTGGGTTCAAAGGGCAACTGTTGAAGATCCTTTGTTACAAGATATCAGTTCAGCTTTGAAGTCGGTTCATTGCAAAAGAAATTAGTTTGAAAACCTCGTAAAGCAACTGCCGAAGGAAACCGGCTACAAAAGTTGATGGCTCAAAGGGCGATTGCAGCAGTCGATCAAAGGTAGCTTTGTGCAAAAAATTCAGCTTTGAGAACAAAAAATAAATTGCTCGAAGTACACAGGCACAGTTCAAGAGCTACGGCAATAAACAATATGCCCACGGGCAGTTTTCGAAAAAAAATGCTCGGTACCAAAAGCCTTTCAGGCGCGAACAACGGATAAATTCAGAAAGCGATTTCAAACAGTTTTATATGGGAATTAACAGAGAGGACGCGCAAAAAACAAATACCGAAAGCGGCCTGGCATGACACCGCCTTATTTGGAGCAATTCACTTCACCGTGACCTTTATCAGAAGTTAGAGACATTTCGTTATTGGACATTAAACATATTTGATCAATATTGGACATTAGAGACATTTCATTAGATTCGGAGAAACAGCAATAAAAAATTAATCGAGTCGTCAACTGAAGTTGAAGGAGCTGAGGTGCATGGGGTGCTGCCCTCTATGATTGAAATCTGACTGCGCTGATGTCAGTATTACCAATTACGAGGACACTTACGCGCCAACTGCCATATTGAGGATATGCCTTGTACCCGCCGCGATCTATTTTAAAGGCCGTGCTTCCTACAACAAAACACGCGCGTGCCTTTGAACAAATACTAGTGAGTAACGTCTGTCGTACAGAGAGAAGCGTAAAACGCAAACACTTGACGCATCTCTTTGGCATGTCTTTTTGCGAAAAAATTGCAAGAGTAGCCTTCGAAAAAGTACGAAATTCCCACACGTTCACGTGATGTTCATCCCAGTCTGATTATCTCACACACATAAGCAAACGATGTTTAAACACACACACACATTTATTTTCAATATTTAATAACAATAATAACGATGACGTAGATACATATAAAAGCGATAGGAGGTGGTGTTATTGCGCGTTATTGTCCTCGTTCGATCGCCGGGTTATTGTCCTAAAAAATGGTGGTGACCTTCCGCTGCGCAGCTCGAAAATCGCACGGGACTCGTCCACATACCTGCCTGGTGCTGCTACCCATAACTCTACCTTTAAAAATTAAAATTTATCTCATGCCCACTTGGTTCTAATTTCTAACGTGATATAGCTTCGAATAACGAGATTTGAAATAATGATCCTCTGGGAGTACACGCATAAATGTACCGGGTACACGCGGGATGTGTACACAAGGCTCTATTTCTAGACTTGTCGTTTCTATGTGGTGGGCTTTGCCAAACGAGAGTGTCGGTGCGGAGCACCGTCATAATTTATATTAAGTTTTGGCGTGTGAAGAGTGAGAGTACTGTAGCCTGGAGGATATGCCGGAATGAATTCTTCAATATATTTTTCTTACAAATTTTATCTGGTACGTAGTAGGTTTTTCAAAACTGCAAGTGACTGAAGCAAGAGCCACAGCTTTGATGTTTTAAAACGCGAAACACAACATTTCCAGCCAATTCAAAATAGAAAATACGATTTCCGCTGTGGACGTAGCGAAGTCGAAAGTGCTTGGCCCATATTTCGCACATATTTAGGTTAATATAACAGGATGTTTCGCGGTTCTTTTGGTTCCCGCTTGCAGAAGTCTTGAAATCGCTTCAAATCGCTTTGAAAAGTGGCGAAGAAACGGAAACGTGCTCAAATTGTTTGATCACGGACGATAATAACAGAGTTATTACAGGCTACAGGCAACGATGTTCGTTAGTACTTGCCGGTAACTCATTGAATTCCCACATAAACTCCAGTGTGATTCGAAACGTCACCGCTATCGGATCTAAATGGGATGGTATTCTCGCAAGCGCACTGCAGAGGGCGCGACATGGGCTGGGGGCCACTCAGGGCTGAATTTCAAGTCAGCGACGCAATTTGCGCCATTAATTTACAACACCGATGAGCCAATCATCACGTCGGATTGTGTTATGTTGCCATAGTGACCGAACCTACGTTACACTTGCGCGGGCGCATCTCCAACTTGGAATCGAATCGTTGGGCAGCACGTCAGGCGTCGAGCTCTTGACCAAACCGTTGGTGGAAGCTCTCGAGAAAGCCGTTGGCAAGGACATATTAAGAATAACAAAGAATACGATGACGCTTATAGGTGAGAGACCTTGAGGAAACCGCCCCAATCGAAGAAATCAATGAGGAGATTCAAAAAATCATAGGAAGCAATCATCGCCATCATCGAACACTTACGGCAAACGTGATATTGGACAAAGCTACGGCGGACAAGGTTCAGAAATTGCAAAGAATCAAGATTGAGTGGACCAACTGTCGGATAAGCGAGAGGCCACAATTGGACAATTGTTTTCGATGCTGGGAAAAAGGACACAGTGCCCATACCTGTAAGGGTATAGACAGGACTGGTCTGTGCCTCAACTGTGGACAAGAGGGTCGTAAGGCCTACGCCTGTACGGAGCCCCCGTGGTGCTTATGGTGCAAAAAACCTGGACATCGTTCTAGAGCATGCACCATCAAGACAGACAATCAACAATGACGAACATTCGATTTCTCCAGGCGATCCTGAACAGGAGCAAAACAAACTTCTCAACAAACAGAACACTAAACGAATTGCAAGAATATTTGCAGACCGTCGTGAGCAGCGTGGCACATAACAGCCAGAAACTGACGGGACTGCCAGGGCTACTGAGTGGAGTGCTGACAGAACGGACGCAAGGGGGGAAGAAATGACCGAGTTCATGGTAGTGCTGGCAAAAGCCGGAACAAGTGTAAAGCGTTGTACCGGTTTTGTTGAACATCGGTTCCGGTGAAACCGGTATAAAAAATCAGCTCCGGAAACCGGTATTGAAAGCCGGCCACGAATACCGACTCCGAAAGCCGACTCTGAAAGCCGGTTTCCAGCTATCATTATTAAAACCGCGGTTTTCGGAGCCGGCTTTTGGAGCCGGGCTTCCAAAACCGATTCGGTTGCCAGTACTAATTTGAACACAAGAAACTTCGACTTCAAATTAGAAAACTTTGACCTTTATATCAAAACGCACGAACTGCGATTATAGACAATAAAAGTTAGAATTATCTCGTAATTTCGAATTCAAACACGAGATTCAGACTTCAAGCACGAGACACGGCGGCTTTAATTGATCAAGAAACGCTTCGATTTTTCATCTTCCGACTAATACCGCGAAATTTCGACTCATGAAAACTTGGATTTTAGTTCAAAATTTCGACTTCCAAGTCAAGTGCGAAAAGCTTCAACACGGACAACTTCGTTTTCAAACAACAAAATTCAGACTTCAAACACGAAACGCTACGACTTTAAAATCGAAAAGCTTCGATTTTTATCTCGACATTCTGACTTTCACCACGAAATTTCGACTTGAAACACGGGAAACTTCAAGACTTTCATATCGACATGTCGACTTCAAACACGAAATTTAGACATGACAAACACAAAATTTAGATATGGAACACGGAAACTGCGACTTTCAACAAGAAAAACTTCAATTTTTATCCCGACATTTTTACTTCAACCACGAAATTTCGATTTCAACACAAAAATGTTGACTTTTATTGGAAAATTTCGGTTCCAATTGCAAAAAAAAACCTACTACTTCAATCTCGGAATTTCGACTTTAGTCCCGAGATTTTAACTTGTATTAAAACTGTTGTCACAAAATTTTGACTTCCAACATGACTTTTATCTCTAAATTATGACTTGAAATGTAAAATTCAGACTGAAAACAAAAAAAACTGCAACTTAAAAAAAAGAAAAAACTTCCGACTTCAATCTCGACATTCCACTTCAACCACGAAATTTCAACTTCAAATACAAAAAACTGCAACTTTGGACAAAAAGAACTTTTAACTCAACATTCCGACTTCAACTAGAAATTAAGACTTGAGACGAAAACTTCAGCTTAATTTCAAAATGTCGACTTCAAACCCATAAAGCTTTTTTTACTTTCATCTTGGAATTTCGACTGTTAACACGGAAAACTTCGACTTTCATCTGACGACTTTAAACATGGAAGACTTCAAACACGAAATTCTTGGA
Source organism: Anaspis maculata (assembly GCA_949128115.1). Lineage (NCBI taxonomy): Eukaryota > Metazoa > Arthropoda > Insecta > Coleoptera > Scraptiidae > Anaspis > Anaspis maculata. The sequence goes on along the minus strand of OX421964.1, from coordinate 77,133,681 downwards.
AGGCTTCCATTTTTACCTCTCGACATTCGACGTCAAAACCTCGACTTTTATATCGACATGTTGACTTCAAAACAAAAAATTGCGACTTTGAAAACCGAGAGCTTCGGCTTCAAATACGTAATTAAAAGTCGACCCTGTAGATTTGAAAATACTGCTTTGCAAGGATGTAAATACGATTGGCGTGGCCTGCCAACTCACCGGATATGAGTACAATTGAGCTCGTCTGAGAGCCATTAGAATCTAACCGTTGGAATAAAATCGAATTATTGAAATTGTTCAACACAGCTATCGCTCCCTGGCGGTACAGGAAAAAGAAGGGACCCAACTGGTGATTCTGACAAAGGACGAAAGAACTAGGGAAGAAATGAAAAAATCTAAAAAAAATCATGAGAAGGAAGTAACTGTAATTGGATGTCCATAAAATCATGGTTTTTGGGAAAGGAAGAACAAGACAAACCGAATGGAGATGCGAACAGGAAAGTACAGAGGAGGTCAAATGAATCAAGTACCTGGGATATGTTTCCACCAGAAGAAATAACGGCAGAGCACACGTGAAGAAAATCACCAGAGAAGCAAACAAAATATTGGGAATAATATGGAGGATAGGAGATAGTAAATTTGAACGCGAAATAAGAAGAACACCGATAATGTTTGATAAGCAATGTGACCATGTACGCAGGACGCAGACGGAGTCTGGGAGGTGGGAGGACAACGAAGACATGGACAAAATACAAGAAAAGTACCCAAATAGATACTAGTGCTAGAAAAGGAAATGCCAGGAAACATCATCAGGAAAGAAGTAAAAGGATGGAACATCAAATTGAAGCAGGCCGAACAAAGAATGATAGAGACGATGCAAAATACTGCAAAACCGTTGGAGGGAAAGAATAAAAAACGTGATGGAAGAACATGGGAAGACCCAGGAATATACTACGGAGGTCGCAGTGCAGGAAGGATGCTCCAAGACCAACCGACCACCTTCAATCTACAATCCACAAACAGTGTAGAGCATCAAGTGAAATTGAAGATTCCATGGCAACTTTCGGCAACTCCGAAGAATTCCGGAAAAACCCAAAAGAACTTTGGAGAAGCTCAGCAGCTGAAATGTGGGCAGTCAGCCGCAGTGACCTTTTTGGTACAAGTTGAAGGTCCTTAATGTGAATCAGAATATTATAGAAAAATTTCGAGGGATTCCGATGAATTTCGTAAAAAAAAACCCAGACAACTTCAGCGAATTCAGTCACAAAAGCTGCTTTTTGTGCAAGTTTGAAGATCTTCACATTCTGGAAAGCGCTGGATAACTCTGAACGTACTCGGTAGAGGAATTTCGGGAAATTTGGTCGGAATAGCGATCTCTTTGGTACACGCTGAAGAGTCTGGACCCAAAAATGTTCAAAGGTATTCTGAGGGAACTCCGAAGAATTCTGAAAGAGTCCAAAGAGACTCCAAGGAACGGCAGGAGAACTGGAATTTCAAAGAATTTTGGAAAGGCTCAAAGCTCAAAGTATCTCTGAAAGACAAAGACCTCATCGAAAGAACTGCCTAGAATTCAGTTGCAAAAGGGATCTGTGTTGTGCATGCTAGTCTCTATTTATATTCAATTGAGGGAAACTTGATACATTAGGGTAAGTACAAACCCGAACTGGCAGTTGAGGTTGACATTACGTGCGTCAAAAATCGTCAACAATAAACAGTTTAAAAGGCCGTTCCAGGTGGAAATCCCCCTTTTTTTTTAGCGAAACACCGTGCAAGGAGGATCAAGTGTAGTTTAATAGTAAAAGTGTGGTTAACGTCAACTTTCATTTTAGGGTTTGTATCCACTGGTTACAAACCCATGGTTGTATCCCATGGTTGGTCGGGACGCAGCCATGGGAACTGCGTCCCGACCTACACCAACCTACGTCACACTAAATGAGCGTTTTATTCAAACTACATACCGGGTGATCATTTGAAAACTATCCACCTGCAATAACTCCCGATTCCTAGTGAATATTTTTTCTAGCAAAAACAGGTCGATTTTTATATCGGGGGGGACATCTAAAACATACATTGGCAAATTTCTATATTCACCCCCCTCGCCCCCACTCACCCCAACTTTGAAATTTCGAATGACACTACCTACCTTGCGATACATCAAATTGAAGAGAATTAAATTTTCTTTCTGAAAAAAATATTTACAAAATTTTTAACCCCACCCCCGTTTCCCTAAAAAATCTGACTGTCCCATTTTATATTCTGTACCTCTAATTTTTTTCTCAATTTAGTCAGCGTCATCCTAGATAGCATTGGAGAAGGAAATTTTCGGTGGAAAAAGTGCTACCAAAATTCACCCCTTTGCTCTCCCCCCCCCCTCAACTCCCAAATTTAACAAAACAACACCTACTTTGTAATACATCAAATGGAAGGAAATTGAATTCTCTTTCCGAAAAGAATTTTTTTTGAATTTTCTACCCCTCTCCCAATAAATTGTCCATTTGGAGTATTCTAGGGGGAAAATGGGGGGCTTTAAAAATTATGAAAAAATCTTTTTCATAAAGAGAATTCAATTTCCTCCAATTTGACGTATTACAAAGTGGGTATTGACATTTTAGATTTTTAAAGTCAGGTGGGGGGAGCGAAGGGGTGAATTTGGGTGGCACTTTTTTTACAGAAAATTTTCTCTTTCGATGCTGTGCAAAATGACGTTGAGTGTATTGAAGGGAAATGGAGGTCAAGAATATTAACTTGGACACTCAGAGAATTTTAGGAAGAACGGGGGGTGGGGTTGAAAATTTTCAAAATATTTTTTTCAGAAAGATAATTTAATTTTCTTCAATTTGATGTATCGCAAGGTAGGTAGTGTCATTTGAAATTTCAAAGTTGGGGTGAGTGGGAGCGAGGGGGCTTACGATATAAATTCTCCAATGTATGTTTTAGATGTCCCCCTCGATATAAAAATCGACCTGTTTTTGCTCAAAGACATTTGCACTAGGAATCGAGAGATATTGCAGGTGGATAGTTTTCAAATGATCACCCGGTATAACTGAGCTGGTTGGGGGAAGTTACGAATTGTCACTGCACATCTATGGAGAAAAATATTGAGAAATTTTTTTAGCGTTTTGGGGGCAAATGATTTTTTATTTTCGATAAAAAGTGTTGAAAAATAAAACATCCAAACAAACGATGCGAACTATAACTAATGTGAACCATTGCATACCGTAGAATTGTTGACTGAAACAGCGCTTCGGGGCTGGCTAATGTAATATGAAATGAGGTGAAATTTATGGAATCAGAGGAAAGTGACACGTTTATCGCTCCATAAGTTTAATAATAATAAGTTTTATACTGAAAAAGTTGAACATTTTTAAAGGTAAATGGTGATTGAATTGACTGGGGCAAATGTTATAAGTTACTATGTTTTATTTGATCTTCAAAGACAATTGCACTAGCTCGGGTAATCTGCTTGGGGTAATAGCCGCGATAATTTACTGATTACATGATAATTGAGCTTGTTGGAGCAAAGGTTACGAATTGTCACTGCACATCTAGGGAGAAAAATATTGAGAAACATTTTGAGCTTATTTTGGGGCAAATGTGATTTTATACTTCCGGTAAAAAGTGTTATATTACATTACAAATATGCAAATGTAAACCATTGCATATCGTGAAATTGTTAATTGAAAAAGCACATCGGGGTGAATGTAATATGAAATTAGGAAGGATTTATGGAATCAGAAAAAATTGTCACCGCCAAAAAGTGGGTTACATTACAGAGTGGTGCCGTGACCAGGATGTTCAAAAACGAGAACGTCGTGCCGTGGGATATGTTGATCTCACGTTGAATGTTTTGTGTTCCTAGTGATAAGTTTTATACGGGAAAGATTGAACATTGATCAAGCTGGATGGTGATTGAATTGACTGGGGCAAATGTTACGAGTTACTATGTTTAAATGTTCAAAGAAAATTGCACGGTTATAGCTCGGGTAATCTACCGGGGGTAATTTGAAGTTTTTTATCCCTCAAAAAATACATACAGCATTCAACATTTGTGCCTCCACTGCCTCTGCTGACATGCTCAAGCTGACAACAACAAGAATCGGCAACAACACACTTATACATGGCTATTCTATTTTTCCCTTCTAATGAAATAGACAATGCTCACATCTGCTATATGCGCTGTATACACGACACAGCCCATTCATCTGGCCCATTTTCTGCCAAAGCTCTGCCATTTCGGAAAGCAGCGAGTGTCGGTGATGTCTACATCGCCAAAGTATCAAATTCGCTCACACCTATTGGGAAACAGGCTTGGTGTCAGTTGTGAAACGTCCAGGCACTTCCCATCTTGCCGATATTAACACCGACACCGGCAAATATCAAACAGCAGGCGAATGTGGAAGGAAAAGGGAATAATGCCACCAGCGTGCAGTATAGCTAGGTTTATAAATGTGTAAAGGAGGAGGAGAAGAAGAAGAGAACGGACGGTTCGTTGTCTGCTGGTGTGGCTCCGGTATATAGCCTTGAAGGAGCGCCGGCGAGGAGAGAAGTTTCCAGCCGATCTCTTCCAATTTCGCACGGCCGATCCTTATGCCCCGTAACGCGAGCTGGCAGCTCGGAATTATATCCAAGAAATTGCCTCATGGTACGGCGCTAGCTCGAAGAACCTAAGGAATTCCTTTAAAATTGTTACAGCCTTTCCGGTCGGATCCGTCGATGTACCGTAGCAAATAAAGTCTTTGTCGACGATGTGCATAAGTGTAGTGGTGAAAATGAGCTTTCGATCTCCATGTGTCACTCACTGGAGAAGCACCTACTAAGTACTCAAAGGCCGAGAAGAGGCGCGCTGCGATGAAAGAGACCGATGGAAACGGCGCGAGAAGAGAAAAATGGCCGTGTCGAGGAATTTCAAACGTCATTTGTGCAGTTTATACCGAAGCCTGTATACTTACACAGCACAACAATAACGGTTTTATGGACGCTAATGCGAGTGATTAGTGTACGAATTTTTCTTCTCGCCAGGATTCCTGGGATTTCACAGCCCTTTCGTGCACGACAAAAGCACTGTTGCGAGCACAATGAAAATGCTTCCAGAACAGAGGAAGTGGAAATAAACGAAAACAAAACTTGCGTCGTTCAGTTTCGTAAATAAGCTCCACCAAAACGCACAAAACGATGTTTACCAGAGTGGCTAGGTGAGTAAGGTAACCGAAATTAGTCCCCAAGGCAACTACTGGAGAGGGCAGCAGAGTTTTTCGCATCATTTTTCGGTTAGATCCAGGATTTAAGACAGTTAAATATGATTATTTTGTGGAAAAGTACTTTACATTGAGAACAATATAATAAATAGTGAGCTAGCTACTCAGTATACATAGTTCTTGACAACTTAATGATCGCCCTAGGAATAGGTATAATAATATGGATAGCAACAACGCTGGGTAATAATATCGAATTTATGGCTCAATATGCAGGACAAAGTAGCAACAATTATTATAAACGCCAGGTGAACAATAACAGGTGTTATACTGTACTCGGCAAATAACAGATATTTGCTTGTTATTCTAACTGACCTTACCGATAACGTTCTGGCGTGGTCGAGGTTGAGGCGTGACGTAACATTCTAGACTCGATACAGAGGGTACCAGAATTAGTAGCACAAAGAAACCCTGCCCAAGTCACAACTTTCGTCTTATAGACGTCGATAACTGGACTGATCATACGCTAGAAACCGTTTTTGATCGACGTCTATAACACCCTAAAATGCCCGCTATATAGACGTGTTACTTGTTACGCCTGATGAAGGTAGAGGCAACCCGTTCATTTGTTGGGTGTTACGGCACAACTCAACATCGAAAACGTCTATAATACGTCTTCTGTAAACAAAAAATTCATTGCTTCTAAACGTCTATCGACTCACGTTAGTTACACGCTGAGATGTACGCGACATTGACGTCTTATTCAAGTCATGACTATGCAGTTGAATTAGCTGCTAGACGTAGAAAAAACCCGTCTAATACGTATAAAAATCCGATGTCATCATAGACAAGGCAGTAGATATTACTAGATAAGTTATGATCTATGAAGCTATGATCTAGATCTAAATCTGTGATCTTGGATCTGGGTCTGCGGTCTTTGGTTTTACTTCTACGAATTTGTAACAAAAAACATTCACGTTTTCGCCAATTTAAGCAACGAACCACCCGAACCAGTAATCGGACACCAAACCAGCGAATATAGGCAACCCTATAAGATTGTTGGATAGGTATACCTACTTTAGTCACTTCAGGAAGTATCACAAGATCCTAGGTCTGGACAAATGTAGAAATGAACTAGTGCTGGCAAAAACCAGGAAAAATGAAAACCGGTATTGAAAGCCAACTTCGAAAACCGACCCCGAAAACCAGTATTGGAAGCCGGCTTCCAAAATCGGCACTGAAAACCGGCCCCGACTCCGAAAGTCGGCTCTGGAAGCCGGTTCTCAGCTATCATCAGAATCGCGATTTTCGGAACCGGCTTCCAAAACCGATTCGGTTGCCAGCGCTAATTTTAATGGTGAAATTTCGACTTCAAACACGCACCACTTCGACTTTAAACACGAACTACTTCGACTTTGATATTTACATTTCTTCTTCAAACACAGAAACAGCAAAAATTCAGACCTGAAACAGTGATTTGACAGTTATTTCTCTCAATTTTTTTATTACGTTCAAAATCATTTTCATCACATCACATCTTCATCACGAAAGATGTAACACAAAAGACTTTCGAGCTGAAATTTTGACTTGAAATACAAAATACTCCAGTTCGACTTTGAACACAAGAGATCAAACACGGAAAACTTTGACTCCTAAAATCGACAAACAACTTCGACTTTAATCGCGAAAATTTGATTATAAATACAAAGAACTTCGACTTCAAACCGGGAAGTTCTATTCCAAACAAGAAACTTGTATTTTAATTTCCATATTTCGACTTCAGACGCAAAACCTTCGACTTTTATCTTGAAATTCTGACTTTGAATGCGAAAAACTTGACCTTCATCTTGATATTTAGACTTGAAACAAAAAATTTCGACTTCGAACATCTAAAACTTTGACTTTGATATAGAAACTTCGACTACAAACACAAAAAAAAACACGAAAAACGAGACGAAAGCCGGTTTGGAGTCCTAATGAGCCTTTGTATCGTCAATCATCGTTGGCATCCTCGGTGACCCCCCTTCTGATTTCTCGAAGTTCCTGGAATATTCGAAAGCCTCCTTATCTTGTACGCCTTTTTAGGTTTCTCGGAGCCCTATGGGACCCCCCTGTGTTTTCGTGTTTCATTTGTAGCCCTGCTGAGCCTTTTCTTCATTGCTTCAGTTTTCAAAGCTCTAGTTACCTCCTGTAAGTATTTATGTGTCGGTTGAAATCCTGCAGGGCGCCTTCGTGCCTCTAAGTGACATTTTGGAGCCTTAGGAGCCCCGCCAGGTTTTCTTGTGATTTTCAGAGCCGTGAGTTACAGAATACCGACTCCGAAAGCCGGCTCGGAAAATCGGTTTCGGGAGCCGACTCTCTAAGCCGTTTTTTAGCGGTTATCAAAACCGCGGTTTTTGTAGCCGGTTTTCATACGCAAGTTTGCCAATCTATTTGTAGGCGTTTTTGGCGTTCCAAGTTTGCCAATCTATTTAAGCCGTTTTTTAGCTGTTATCAAAACCGCGGTTTTCGTAGCCGGTTTTCTCACCCAAGTTTGCCAATCTATTTCTAGGTGTTTTTGGCGTTCCAAGTTTGCCAATCTATTTAAGCCGTTTTTTAGCTGTTATCAAAACCGCGGTTTTCGTAGCCGGTTTTCTCACCCAAGTTTGCCAATCTATTTCTAGATGTTTTTGGCGTTCCAAGTTTGCCAATCTATTTAAGCCGTTTTTTAGCTGTTATCAAAACCGCGGTTTTCGTAGCCGGTTTTCTCACCCAAGTTTGCCAATCTATTTCTAGGTGTTTTTGGCGTTCCAAGTTTGCCAATCTATTAAGCCGTTTTTTAGCTGTTATCAAAATCGCGGTTTTCGTAGCCGGTTTTCTCACCCAAGTTTGCCAATCTATTTCTAGATGTTTTTGGCGTTCCAAGTTTGCCAATCTATTTAAGCCGTTTTTTAGCTGTTATCAAAACCGCGGTTTTCGTAGCCGGTTTTCTCACCCAAGTTTGCCAATCTATTTCTAGGTGTTTTTGGCGTTCCAAGTTTGCCAATCTATTAAGCCGTTTTTTAGCTGTTATCAAAATCGCGGTTTTCGAAGCCGGTTTTCTCACCCAAGTTTGCCAATCTATTTCTAGGTGTTTTTGGCGTTCCAAGTTTGCCAATCTATTTAAGCTGTTTTTTAGCTGTAATCAAAACCGCGGTTTTTGTAGCCGGTTTTCTCACCCAAGTTTGCCAATTTATTTCTAGGTGTTTTTGGCGTTCCAAGTTTGCCAATCTATTTAAGCTGTTTTTTAGCTGTTATCAAAACCGCGGTTTTCGTAGCCGGTTTTCATAGGCAAGTTTGCCAATCTATTTCCAGATGTTTTCAGCTTATATCAAAACCGCGGTTTTCGTAGCCGGTTTTCATACGCAAGTTTGCCAATCTATTTCCAGCCGTTTTTTAGCTGTTATCAAAACCGCGGTTTTCGTAGCCGGTTTTCATACGCAAGTTTGCCAATCTATTTCCAGTCGTTTTTTAGCTGTTATCAAAACCGCGGTTTTCGTAGCCGGTTTTCATACGCAAGTTTGCCAATCTATTTCCAGGTGTTTTTGACGTTCCGAGTTTGCCAATCTATTTGAGCCGTTTTTTAGCTGTTATCAAAACCGCGGTTTTCGTAGCCGGTTTTCATACGCAATTTTGCCAATTTATTATCAGGTGTTTTTGGCGTTCCTTCTGTTGGATAAACTATCCCATGGTCAAGAGCCAGAGCTTCAGACACAGTTCATAACTTCATTGACCTGCGCTTTCGTCTAGGTAAACTGCTCGAAGATTGAGGGTCAGAGTCTCAGAACACTGTTGCACGTCTGACTGCTAGACTACTAACTTCACGCACGTCTAAATTTGTGAATAAGGAAATCTTATAATGGGAAGTTCGTCAAAGAATAGCAAAAATAACTTGAAGATTGACATTATTTCGGGCTTGCGTTAAGTTAACAATAGTGCTCTGAGGCTCTGACGCTCTATCGTCGGGCAGTTTACCCCGTCGATAACCGTCCTAGAGTGAACAGCAAATTTGCTTATAGAGTTGGCTGAAATTCCATCTCATGCTGTGTCCCGGCAACCAGTGGAGCTTCCAGTCTGTTGCCTTCACGACGGACGGTGACTATGGGGAAATCCCGAACAATAATTAATGGATGGCCATTTCTTGGCCAAAAAAGACCCAACAAAAAACGACGGGGTGTTTAAGAGGCACGAGCCACCAGTCATTAGCGATCACAACAACAATATCACCTCGTAAATTTTCGGCTCGGCTCCAGCAAGCCGTACTTCCGGTCTTCCGTCGCTCATTATCGTAATTTATCATTGGTGAATGCGCTGGTGTGCTGCTGATGCCATGCCAACCTTTGCACACACTTTCAGCACGTCGTTTTTATCACCGTCCACCATCGTTTGTCGGTGTTCATAATAAAGAGACGCAGATAATGCCCGTATACAATATAAAATACACGAACATTTTACATCCAGGTGATATCGATTGTATTGCGTCTCGTTATGTCATTATTCCGTGCAACACAATGCCGGCGGTGGTGTCGTCGTGATGGAAGTTGAAAGCTTACCTTTTTTTCCTGTGCCGGTAATCTTACGCCATTATTTACCTTTGAAAGGTTTTTCGTTTCGGTTTGCGGGACCAATTACCGAGGAAAGGTGACATTTTGGGGTGAAGCGTTGAGTTGCTTTGATAATGTCATTAATTTATATTACGGCAGCGGCTGCCCCGAATTACTGCCTGAAAATTTATTGTTCTTTTTTACTAATCTCATTTTGGGAGGGCAAAAAAAAACGTGACTTTTATTTTCCTGGGCAAATTTTTTATTTCTTATAGATAGCTAGAAGCATAAGCTGGTATTCACAGCAAGTGCATTACATGCAAGTACCATTATCAGAACGAATCTTTGACGAATTACAGCTCTAAGCTCAATGCTATTGGGTGTAAACTGCCCGTTGATCAAGAGTTGGAGCCGCAGTTTTCTGAATTCTTTGATTCAAATATTCGTTTGTATTTATATTATATCAAATATCTAAATTATTCAGACATTTGAATATTCACATCATTCAAACTTATTGAATATTGAAATTCTGTGGATATTCAAATGATCGATTATTTGTAAATATTCAAATAAGTATCTATGGAAATAATTTGTATTTGAATATTCATCAGCACCAAACGGACTTGATTTATCAAGGTAAAACTGGCAAAATTACACCGGTGAAGCTTTCATTAGAAGAAAGGGGAAAAGTGAGGGAAGCAAAACTCTGGAAAACTCCTAGCAGTTCTTACCAAGCCTGCAGAAACACTCCGGAGGAGCTAAGTAGAGGAGCTCCGGGAAATTCGATCGCAAAAATGGCCTTTTTTTGTAAACATTAGAGAACCTCAAGTCAAATTCAAGATTTTATGGGAACTGTTGAGAGCTCTGGAAGAATTCCGGAAGAACCCAAAATAACTCTGAAGAAGCTCCGCAGGTAAAATGCGAGCGATTCAGTCGTAGCTATCTCTTTAGTACAAGTTGTGCAAGCCTTGATGTGAATGAGAATATTATAGAGAAACTTCGAAGAGTTCCGAAGAATTCTGAAAAAACCCAGATGAACTTGAACGAATTCGGTCACAAATAGTACGACTTACTTTTTGTGCAAAGTTAAAGATCTTCACGAGGAATCCCATAAAGCTCTGGGTAATTCTGGAGGTACTCGGTAGAGGAATTTCAGTAAATCTGGTCGTAATAGTGATCCCTTTGGTACATGATTAAGAGGCTGGAAATGAATTTGTTCGAAAGTACTCTGAGGAACTCCGAAGAAATCCGGAAGAATCCAAAGAAGCCCTGGGAAGCCCGGCAGCGAAACCCTGGGAAATTCCAAAGAATTTTGCCCAAAGTATCTCTGGAGGACAAGGAACTCGGCAGAAGTACAGCGTGAAATTCAGTCGCGAAAGGGACCTGTGCTGTGCAGTTTTTAAGGGATCTTTATTTACCGGGTGGGCCATAAAAAACCGTGCTCGAAGTTTTTCTTTGATTCGCCACCGATTTCATCGAACTTTTCAGCATTAGCTATAGCCAATTGAATAAACTATCATTTCCGTATTTCAAAATGGCCGCCATGTCAAAATTCCAGATGGCAGAAACAATCGAAAATAGGCCGTCTTTTGTTCTCGTTGCTTTTTTTTATTCAAAGTTATCAGAAAGTAAAAAACCAAGATTGTATTATGAAGGAATAGACCTTTCTTGTCAATTCAATATCACAACCAATGAAATCGGGTCATCTGCTGGGGAGCTACGGCGAGTTGAAGCGAAGCCTACTTTCTGTTTTTCCCATTTCCGCATAGTTGACCCAAATTTAGGTATCCTGCCCGCCAATTCGCCATAATATGCTCATTTCCTAACCGATTTTTTCGAATTTGGTATCAATGGCTAGGCAATTGGACAGGCTACCATTTTCATATGAGAAAATGGCCGACATGTCAAATCTCAAGATGGCGGAAACTATTGAAAATGGGCCTCATTCGTCCTTGTTGGAATAGAAAAACTGAAAGTAGGCTTCGCTTCAACTTGCAGGAGCTCCTCAGCATATGACCCGATTTGACTGGTTGCAATCTTGACTCGCAGACGATATATCTTCGTAATACATAATTGGTTTTGACTTCTGCTAATTTTTATTGAACCTAAAAGCAACTAGGACAAAAGAAGGCCCATTTTCAATAATTGCTTCCGCCACCTGGAATTTTGACATGTCGGTCATTTCCTCATAATTATAAAAATCGTAGCCTGTTCAGTTGGCTAGCCATTGAAACCTAATTTGAGAAACTCGGTTGAGAAATTAGCATATGGCGGATTGGCGGGCAGGATACCTGAATTGGGGTCAATTTTGCGGAAATGAAAAAGAACGGAAAGTAGACTTCGCTTCAACTCGCAATAGCTCCTCATCAGATAACCCGATTTTATTGGTTGTGGTCTTGAATTGACAAGAAAGGTCTATTTCTTCATTATTGGTTTCTTCATCATTGGTTTTAACCCGGTCGGTAGCACGGTGAGCTCGGCCCCGCTTTCAAAGGTGGAGGTCCCGGGTTCAAATCCGCACCGGGCCAGATGGACTTTTTCATGCGTTCCTTAGTACTGGGGCATCTACTATCGTGCGGTGATGCCCCAGGAAAAGGGACGAAACGGAAAAGCCATTGAAAACGAAACCATACTGAAAATCCCTCACAGTTCCAAAAAACTGTTATCTACACGTTGTGCCGTCGCTCGTTGTTATCGTTACAGAAAAACTCACCGAAAAAAGCCTGCTAATAATCCAGTAGTTGATGCAGGAAAAATAAATTATTGGTTTTGGATTTCTGCTAATTTTTAATAAAAAGCAACGAGAACAAAAGAAGGCTTATTTTCAGTTGCCAGCTTGAATTTTGATATGTCGGCCATTTTTGAATACGGGAATGATAGCCTCATCAATTGGCTAGCCAACGCTGAAAAGTTCTATAAAATCGGTGGCGAAGGAAAAGTTCCGAGCACATTTTTTCATGACAAACCCGGTATATATTCGATTGAGAGGAAGTTAATACTGCTTCAAGGGAACTTCAAGGAACTCTGAAAAAACACAAGTCAACTTCAAAGAAAAGTCATTAGAGCAACTCCGGGATATTTAGTGAAGGAATCCCTATTGTGTTTGCAGAAGTTGAGGAACCTCAAGGGGTACTCAATTTCAAAGAGAAAGTCTGAGGTAACTCCGTGAAAAATTTAGAAAAACTCTAGAAGAGCTCAGCAGGGAAAACCCTGGGAAAGTCATTCACAAAAGGGACCTTTTCATGCAAGTTAAAGGACCTCCTGAGGGAATGAATACTTCGGAGGGAGTCCCAGGGGTTCTTGGGAGAAACCGAGAGAAACTTTGAAGAAACGTACCTTCTTTGAACAAGTTAGAAGTCGTTGAGGAACTTCGTAGTCGAAGGAACTCTAGGAAACTCCAAGGGGCTCTGAAATACTCAAGAAGAACCCAGGGAAACTCATCTTCAGAAACTTTAGAGAAACTGAACAACGAAACTCGCAGAGAATTCAGTAGCAAAAGTCTATTTCATCTACTTTGCGTTACTAATGCATTCATTATTACATCGAAAGCGGTGCTTTAATGGAGAATATCATTGAACTGCTTTTCAGCCAATAGCAACAATGTACCTACTGTCAATAGAAAGTAGGCCAACGTCAGTGCGGAAGTATCACCTGTCAAACTTTTCTATTTTTATCAGCCAGAATTTACAATGTTTGAGCTATTATCCGAGTGAAGTAGATAAAATAGTATATTACACTTGTTTCATAAGACGTATTGTCACACTCTTTCCTTTGGAACACTCCTCGCAAGCTTGTCGTGCCCCAAAACCAGTCGTGTGACAATACCATGTCTCATGAAACTCGTATAATATACTTTTATGTTTGAAATACTTTGACAGTGATTGAATATTATAGAAAAATTTCAAAATTCGAGAAAAACTCGAAAGAACTTCAAGGGAGCTCAGCATGAAGGCTGGGAATGGTTGGATTTTTTTTGCGGTGGGCCGGGATCCCTGTACTCACTGGCAGTCCCTCCTAAGCCCTGAGCACATGAAAATTTTCACCTGGCCCAGGCCGGATTCGAACCCACTATCTCTGGAAGTGCTTCCAAAGACGGAGTCCCTCTTGCTACCGGCCGGATTAATGTTTGGAACTTTCCGATTCAAATATTTGTTTGTATTCAAATCGAAATATTCAAATTAGTCAGATATTCAAGTAATGTCAATACTTACGCTCAGTTAGTGATGACGTAGGTTGATGTAGGTCGGGGCGCCGTTGCCATGGCAACCTATGGATACAAACCCGAAATGACAGTTGACGTTGAAATTACGTGCGTCAAAAATCCTCAACAATAAACAGTGTTGCGGGCTGTCAAATAACAGAATTTATAAAAGGCCGTTCCAGGTGGGAATCACCCTTTTCTCAGCGAAACACCGTGCAAGGAGGATCAAGTGCAGTTTTTGAAAATAAAAGTTTGGTGAACGTCAACTTTCATTTCGAGTTTTTGTATCCATTAGTTGCTATGGCAAAGCGTCCTGACCTACACCAACCCACGTTACACTAATTGAACGTATTATTCAAACTGTTTTAATATTCACATCATTTAAACTTCAATATTCAAATATTTAAATATCAAAATATATTAGAAAACTCGATTATTTGTGAACATTCAAATAATCAAATTGTTTGAAGTTACTACCAGCCTTACTCTGGGGCTCTGACTCTTGACCGTCGGGTAGTTTGCCCAACATGAGCAGCGTCAAAAAGGCCTTGATGATTGAACGCAGCGTCGGACTGGCGAATTTTGGCCTACCGAGCAAAGGATGAGAGTGGCCTCGAAACCGAAGGGGGAGTCAGAGGGGCCCGCCCCCCAGTTAGCGCCGCAGGCGATTTTTTTAAATAATTATAATAATGCTGATAACAAAAAAAGACGCTGACCAAATTGTCTACAGATTTCTTCAAACTCAAAACTTTTGCTTGAAATAATACACTACGATAAAAAAACAACGGAGGAAAGAAAAATATTTATTATTGTTACGTATTTCGCGTACGGGTTCGAATATAATTGAGACGATCGTTTTAAAACACACACTTTTTGTCACTGCGTACTACAATAAATACACGCCAACAATTATTTACTTAGGAATATCGCTGTGATCACTACTCGCTTTTAATCCGCTTGCTACCACTTCGCATTCCCATGCATAACTGTTCGTGAGGCGACGATTGATGCCTTATATTGGTCCAACTGATTCATCTCGAATGTTCCATGCATTATCCAGCAGTTTCCACAGTGACTCGACATATGGTTTCCATACGACTCTCGAAAAATTTTGCACATTACCCGTACTATTCTGCCGTGCTCTAGAACCGGCGCCTCCGCCAAAATGGACAGATGTAGCTTGACCCACTGCTGAAGTCTCCATACAGTTGTACGGGAAAAAGCCTACACGCGCGCTCCGAAACACACCCAGAACGCTCCGCACAAGTAGACTGCGATCTAACGGGAAGAGTCGCACGTTATCCAGAATCGCCGCTCGTAACATTATTTCAGCATTAGTCCAGGAATTACAGAAATAATAGCGAACAAAAATGAAACCAAGCCGGATTTTTGCATATAAGCTCTTCAACAGTTCTGATTCCAAAGATACTGATCTACTTGCGAATTTGTCGATGATTTCTGCATGTGGTTAAAGATGTAAATTCTACATAGACGGTAAAGAAAGAGCACGACTAGATGGCGGATAATAATAAAACAAACCAACTGCGGGAGCCTCACACATACAATCTTGTCATTCCACGACTAGTGACTAAGAAATAATCAATGTATGATATGCACAAACAAAAGTGGACCAGGACCAAACTATGATACAAAATAGAAAATTTGGATTAAAAAAAAAACAAAAGTGCAAATTTTTCCAAATGTGGACAATTTGGCCTCCAAACCGGGGATTGGCCTACCGGGCATTTGCCCGGTTGCCCGGTGAACCAGTCCGACACTGATTGAACGACAAACTCGCGTCTTGAGTTGGCAACACTGCAGACACAACCGTTTGACAGATTTAGATTACGGCCGACTTGCACCGCGATAATTCAATCTGTCTTTCCGATAAAGCAACCGAAAACAAACCAGAAGGCCACGCATACTCGGATGGTAACGCGAAATCCGCATATAACCACTCACACTCGAGCCTATAACAAAAACAAAATTCATCAGGCGCGCACACTTGAAACGTGAGCAAATGCACCGATACAAGTCGACGACGAGTCGGGTCTATAAAAATCGCAGTGTGCGCGGTGCAAAGGTTGCACTTTTAATGCTCTTTCTGTTTTGTTTTTTTTCGCGCTCGCGATTACCTAAGCCACGGCAGCAAATATGAACCTAGGTTGGCGTTGTTACGCCTCGCTTTCGCTCATTGTTTTTGCACCGCCGCCTCGACGTACGAAAGCGGTGGCCTGGGCGCAAACACAATCATGTGTCTTTGACACGGCAATTTATCAAATCAAAGTTCTGCGCTACGGCTGGACAAAGATATACAATGCAAATATTGCTCGACTAGTGTCCAAACGCCCATTTGCGACACGTCGTGAAAAATTGCACAATAATAATAGAGCGTATAAGTAGTGTGCCCCCTTGCTTTACGGTCGTATCCATATTCATGGCTGGCTTGATGTTGTAATAATGCGGTCGCGGCATAGCTGAGCAAAAATTATAAGGGTAATAACGCAAAGAGCAATAATATACCTACTGTTTTAATCAAGATATCCAAATTAAAAGCTTTCGTCGTCGTTCCTTTTGATCTTTTTAATGAGTTTCGGGAGGTTTTGGCGCGGGGTATGGGGGGGGCGGTTCTTTTTTAATAATTTCGGGTAGATATTGCGCCCCGGACGACTTGATTAAAATTATATTGAGGATGCGAGAGATCGATATTGTGTAACGCACCTAACTCGGGAAACGCCTCGAAGCGCCTTCAGGTTTTCTTTGCGGAATATTTTCTGCGTGTACAACCGAATTCGCTTGGCTCTCGCACTTCAAAGCATGTGTTTCGTTGCCTTTGTAAACTGGCAATTTCAAGGGGCGCTTGAGGCGCTCGCGTTTGTTACATGCGTGTTATTTCGCTCTTGCGGAGCATGATTTCGAGCATTAGCTGTGTAATAAGCGGCGGAAATTCATTGAAATTTCAACGGTGCTGATGTACCTTTCGACTTGAGGTTATTGATGCCACGCCATCAGGTCCTCTATTTCTCCTCTACGAGGAGACAATTGCTGTTTCGGACAATCCCAACAATTCGATTCTAATGGCTCCCAAGCGAGCTCAGTTGGACTTATGTCCGGTGAGTTGGCAGGCTGCGCCAATCGTATTTACATCGTTGCAACGCAACTCTTCCAAATCTGCACTTCTGCAGGTTCAAATAGATCTTGGTTGAAGTCGGGGTCTCTTGTACACTGGTACTGTCAAGCTTCGATATCACTTCCTTTATCGCTTTATTCAGAACGGAAATTATTTTCATGCAAATTTTTGGTTTCCACGTGTACGTGTAAAAGTCCAGCTAATGTGTTGCTTTCGCTGCTTTCGAACCACAGTAGGAACAATTCGGATCTTATTCGACGAGATACCGAGTGATTCTTCTGACTGAAAACTTTATCCGCCTTTTCGGGTTGCGTTATCGGAAAGACAGATTGAATTATCGCGGTGCAAGTCAGCCGTAATCTAAATTGTCAAACAGTTGTGTCTGCAGTGTTGCCAACTTAAGAAGCAAGTTTGTCGTTCAATCATCACGCATCTTTGATGCTGCTCCTGTTGGGTAAACTACCCAACGGTCGAGAGTCACAGCCTCAGAGTCAGGCTGGTGGTGATTCAATTCAAACAATTTAATTATCTGAATGTTTGTTCACAAATATGTGATAGAATTTCCAAATATATTTTGATATTTGAATATTTAAGTAAGTTTAAATAATGTGAATATTATTATGTTTCTTGATTATTTTAAGACTTTTCGCAAAAACATTTCGGGTAGTCATATAAACTGACATTTGAAAAAATGCAAAAAAAGCATTTGGGGAGCCAAATCGAGTACAACTCATCAAGAATTTGGGAAGTCTGGTGATAACCTGTAATGCTGAGTTCAATTTGACGTACTAAACGAATCATGTCCAGCCCAAATGTAAGGTAGCACCTGATTAAAATAAATGAAATGATTGGGGCAAATGTTACGAGATACAAGATTTTGATTAAGAGATTTAGAGAGAATTGCTTGAGTAATCGAAGGTAATTAGAAGTTTTTGGGGTCAATATTGCCATTTTTGCGGAACTCTTCAATGAATAATGTACTTTTTTCGCTGAAGTCGAGTATTCACTAGGGGCAAAGTTGACTGCAAGCTTTAGGTGAAGACTGGAAACCTATTGTTGGAAGCATATTGCTCACTCATTACTCCCATAACTTAATACTGAAACGTACTTTAGTTAGAAGAAATAGATTAGATACGTTTAAATTCGCTTGGGTAATTGCCCATTACATGATTTTTTTTGACCCAGAGAAAGATTGTCGTTTTCTTGGGGCAAATGTTGTGCTTTGTGAGCGCAAGTAAAAATGTCAGCTGAAATGGATGAGACCAAATGTTGCATGAACTGCAACTGATTGGGGCAAATGTTGAAGAGTGGTGACTTTATAACCACGAAAAAAAAAAGCGAGAAACTTGCATGGTTATCACTCGTGTTAGGTAATTGGTAGTTTTCAGACCCAACACTGAGATTGACATTTTTGTGGAACATCAAAGAAAAATGTACTTTTACAGCCACTGAAGACAGGTTATCAGTATGAGCAAACATGATTGCGAACTCAGCGAGCATTTTCCTCAGTTGAGGAAAATATTAAGCTGAAAAGTTGAGCTTATTAGGGAAAACGCCACAATTTCGTGGATATGATGAGAGGGAAGAAGGACGTTTCTTTTGGGATTGTTGTTATGTTCACCTGATTAAATAAGCTGATCGGGGCAAATGTTGAGAGTTACAAAATTTAGATCTACACAAAAATTGGTCGGATAATCAAAAGTAATATGGAGTTTCTGGGACAAATACTGCCGTTTTTACAGAGCTTTCCAATAAAGAATGTACTTTTATTGCTGGAAGTGAAGTAATCACTGAGGGGGCAAAGTTGGGTGCAAGCTTTCAGGTGGAAACTGGGCGCCTATTATATGTACTTCACTTTATTAAGTCAACAACTCAAGACTGTAAAGTACTTCAGTTAGAGGAAATGGGCTGACATGGTTGAATTCGTTGGGGCAATTACTCAATACATGACTTTGTGAATGAAGCGAAGAAGAAAGAAAGGCGAAGGCCGTTTTCTTGGGGCAAATGTTTTATGCTTGTGAATGCAGGTAAAAAGTCTGCTGAAGCCGAAGCAACTAAATGTTGCCTAAACTGATTGGGGTGAATGTTGAAAAGTTTTGACTTTATAAAAACAGGAACGAAAAGTTACAAATTAGCACTGTTATCGCTCGAGTCATCCCTTAACGGTGAAAAAAGGCAAAAATTACTGCAAGTTTGTGGGTACAAACTGAGTCACCAGGAAGGATGTTGAACGTCATTTGTCCCGAACAATCAAGTGAAGTTATGAAGTTGGAGCGCACCTCAGTTGAGAAGTATTCAGATGGAAAGTTGAGCTCGTAAGGGAAGACGCAACAATTTTGTCAAGATTTAGAAAAAGGAACGAGGAACGTTTCTTTTGGGACTAATGAATAAAAATTGGTAAGTGATGGACAGTAAACATGCACATCGCTCTAGTAAAATGTTAGTAAAACTGGTTGGAGAAAAGTGTTGACTAAATAATCTTAGGAGGAAGTGTTGATCGCTCGGGGAATCTCAATTTTCTAGGGGCAAGTTGAAACGCATGGAGACACAAGTAGCAATCGACTTGGGGCAAATGTTCACAAGGAGACCCAAACAGCAATCAGCTTGAAGAAAATGTTCAGGAGGAACCCAAAAGACAATCTACCCTTAGAAGTGCGCCTGTTGTCTCACAAGTAGTGAAGCTTGAAGCGTAATGCTTTACCAATTGAGCTTTCGTTGAGCGCCAGATTGTGGTGTTTGTTTGAAAATTTGAAGACATCTTCAACGATTCCAGAGTTATTACATCAACTGCAAGCCGTAATAATTACTTGATCCGCTTCGATGGTTCCGGTGCAAGCTAAGCGCACCTCCAGACCCCTTCTCCCCCCCCCCTTCCCCAATCGACCAACAATGCATAGCCCGAGAGCAGCCGCTAATTTGCCTTAGACGCTATAGCGAGCAGAAATTAATTCTCGGCGATTTCGCCTAGATAAAGCTCACATTTAATAAGCTCGAAGCACACCTATACACAGCTTCTCTCTATGTCTCTATTTTCCTCAACACCACACGTACTTACGAAATAATCCACCGCCACCACCGTGTTTCTGAATACACGGTGAGCCATAGAGAACAAGCAGGCCTAATCAGCTGATATCCGGCCAATTACGGCGAGAGGTCGGACCTGACCCGATAATGATGATGATGATGAGCAGTTCATTTCGTGGCTTAATTGGCACCGTTCGCGATCTCGTTTTTCTTCGAAATTATGGAATAAAAAGGGCGTTGTTGTGCAATTACTCGATGATGGCGGTGGCGGCGGAGAGCGAAGAGCCAGAGGAAGTTCTTGTGTTTGGTGTGTATCAATTGCCCTGTTTCTTACGAGGTGCTAATGAAGACGTTACGTGGGTAATGAGACGGAAAAGGGGGCTGAAACTCGGCCTGGATGAAGAGGTGGAATATTTTGAGAATTGTTTGATGACCGTATCGCCAATCTGCCAGGGTTCACGTGATAATTGGCATCGCGTAGTGCGCGCGCGATTCAAACCCCTCTGGGATGACAGTTGATATTTGAACCGCTCCGTATCGGAGCAGCTGCAGCTGTACAAAAATTCGAAAAGTATAGGAAACTTTCGTCCAATTTTCTGCTAATATACAGATACCAAGAAGTGGTTATAAATGAACTGCTGAGCTTCTCAATAAGAATTCTAGTAAGTAGCTACTCTAAATCGGTTCAAGTTGTTTTAAACTCTGACCAGTTCCTTTATACTTACAACTAGATGCAGTAATCATGTTCTGGATTGTACGACTTGTACAGAAGTTGGTACATACCTGGAACAAAATTCAAAATATTAGAACATGAATTGTTTACGGCATAAACTTTAGAATGAGCTTTAAATTATTCAAGTGGAGTGGATGGCTAGGAATTACAAATCAATATCTTACATTTAGTCAAGATATTGCGTGGAAAAAACGCCATCAGGAGCGCTGTGCTTGTAAGTGTCAATGTCACTGAAGTCACATCTCAAAGTTTTCTGTCAATTCGCTCAAGTTGCTTCTCAAACTGACAATTTGTTGACAAGAATTTGAAGCTTGAAGTGCAATTGGTGGGAAATCGAATGCGGTTTATTTGTATTTTGAATTTTTAACGAAACTGAGAGGGAGTGTTTGGCAATCATTTCTTGAATTGCAAAGTTACAATTGCACCTTCATTCTCTGTTGGATTCATATTGAGTGGTCTTCAATACGTGAGTTGCGCCTTATGGTCTTTCAAAATGATTAAACCAGATCACTTTTCTCAGATTCACGATCTCAACGTCGCTACATAATTAAATGGCAGTTTTTTCGATCACAATTTTTTTTCCCGAACGTTAAAAATTTACTCTGGGCTTTTCACAACGTCTTGATTGAAGAATAGCCCTGAAGAATGTTGAAACTGGTCCCGGTTGAAGTTCGAATTCAACTGAAGCTCAAATTTAGTTGAAACTAGTTTGAGCCCACTTGAAATTTATAAAAAAAAAAATCGTTCTATTTGAAAACAGATTTGTTTTGACACTTTGGAAAAACATACTTCAACTAAGCCACGTAATACGTACCCAGATTATGAGCTTGTGTGGGATCAAATTATTGTTGGTGGAAAAAAGAGTCCTTAAAAGTACGGATAGGTACCACCAACATGCGGTTTTACATTACAAAGCAACAGATAGCTATATTCATGCGTAAATTGAACACTTAATTGATGTCCCATGTTAAGGCACACCAATACCAATATCCAATTTCTCATACACGCGCTCACACCGCAACATCACACCAAAAAAAAAGTCAATTTTTCATCTCGACATGGTCGCTTCGAAAAGGAAGTTGGAATACCATCATCCACACTCCTACTCTAAACTTTTCCATTATTTGTTTTGTTACTAATTTGCATGCAAGTTGCGTAACAGCGTTCTTTCTCCCACAGCTTATTGTCTGGTCCGCTGACGCTATCGACTCATCACACTCGAAACCTAACCTAGATACGGTTCCATGTGAGGAACCAAACTGGTGCTTTTTGGTGTGATTCAACCAGTAAAATGGGCCTGATACCACCTGGTAAAATGTCACTAGATAACTGAGATGTCAAAAAACTTGTCATTTCATTGGCCAATGATTATTAGAAAGCGAATTACTGTCATCAAAATTGCAACACAGTTCACTAATCGGCTCGTGAATTTTGTGAACTTTGCAAACACCCTGACTATTCAGGTGCTTGGATGATCATGATTATTACTTGTTGAGAATGAATAAAGAGTATCTTATACTCGTTTATCGTTGGTTAAGCTATCTAGGCAAAGCAAGGGATAGGTTTGAAAGAAAACAGTGAATATTCTGGAAGAACTGCCAGAACATACAAGCCATGCTTAATTACTTCTGGTCTTCAACGAGCATTTCCGCAGAAGTGGATCTGTATTTGCAGCACGTTACCGATTTTTCATTGCAGTAAAAGAGCACCACGAAATCGCGTCGGAATAGGGAGCCAAGGAAATGTTTTTACGAAGATAAATTTTGCTATGTTTGTAAAATCCAAGGTCATTTGGCACCCACGTGCCCAAAGAAGAATACAATTAAAAAATTCAAGAGTGATTCAATTGATTTTCTTGAAAATGACACACAAAAAAACAGAAAAGTGACCCCAAGTTCATTTGTAAATCCATCATCGGTTGAAGGAGTTATCAACGAAAAAGTAATTTCATTTCAGCTTGATACCGGAGCGAATGTGTCCACTTTTTCATACGATTTTTGGTATCACAACTCCCGAGATGAGAAATCTGCACGCGTACAATGGTCACAGGTTGCTGATTGCTGGTTGCTATCCTCTGACATTATTTTACCGTGGTAAATGTGAAGTTTTGAATTTCTACGTTGTCAAGCGTGGTGCGAATCCAATTTTGGGTCGCGATTTCATGACGGACTTTATTCGATATCTGAAAGAAATCCTAAACCCTCAAATAAACAAAAATTAAATATTCAAAACTCATGGAGCTAATGACATTCCGTATGTTGAAAATGAATTCAGAACGATTTTTTACGGGTTTGGGAACATTCAACAAAAACACGATTTCTTTTAGAGTTAACCCAAACTCCTTGAGTAACTTTGTAAAACCTCTTCCTTAGGGGAAGAGGTGAAAAACAGCTAGATCAACTAATATCCCTGGAAATTTTTAAAACTGTTCGTTACTCAGAGCAACCCATAACAATAGCCCCGTCTTGAAAAGAGATGGTTCGGTTCGGATTTGTGGTGGCTTCAAGATCCTTATTATTCCAGTATTAGAAGTGGATCAATTTCCACTACCCCGAATCAACGATCTCTTTTCCAGACTACAAGTGGTAGCCATTTTTTCAAAGATAATTTGTCACAGGCATACGCCCAAGTTTGTTTAGACGAAAAATCAAAGGCCTTGTCACGATTTCGACGCATAAAGGACTTTTCCAATATTAGAAACTCCCCTATGGAGTGGCGTGGGCACCATCCAAGTTTCAGAAAACAATGGAAACGTTTTTGCAAAATATGAACGGCACTATTCGTTTTCTAGATGATATTCGTATTCTGGTATATGAAACTGAACACGATTTACGCCTTAAAGTTTTGTATAAGTTGAAAGGGAAGCAGGATCAAAATTTAATTTACCAAACTGTGAATTCAACCAGTCAGTTATATGAGGTACGAAATAGACAAGGAAGGACTTCACGCCACTGAAGAAAAAGTACTCGCTATAAAAATACACTGATTCAAAAAAAAAGTTACGGAGTTGAAATCAATTTTGGGGATGATCAACTATTACGGAGAATTTTTACCTGATCTAGCGCCACTGTTTTGAATCCGTTATATGCATTTGTTATTTAAAAAAAATACAATTTTGGTGGAAGGGAAATATTGATCAACTGAAACCCTATTTCATTACAACCCGGAGATTAAAGTGAAATTAACCACTGATGCAAGTTCTCATGAAATCAGCTGCATGATTTCTCAAATCTCACCAAACCAATCGGCAAGGCCAAAAGCATTTTCTTCACGAACATTATCAGAAAAAGGTTATGGTCAGATTGGAAAAGAGAGACGAGTGATTTTTGGACTCACTCATTTCAATCAATATGTATTTTGCACTTTGGCTACGGCTAACCGGCCTTTGCTGGCAAGTTTCAGCCCAAAAAACGGCATCCCTCAGTTTTCAGCAAACAGAATCAGGCGATGGGGTGGGCAGTCATTCTAGCAATTTACCAATACAAGATTCAATATGTAAAATCTGAGGACAATGCAGCAAATTTCCTATTAAGTTTACCAGGTGAAAAAAACCGCAGGGCAAGACATGGAGGTTGACTTTTTCAATTATTTTTTGAGAACAATTTACCGAGCCCAACGGTCGAAAAAATTCAATAACAGGCAAAAACTGACAAGAATATGGGTGAAATTTTGAATTTTGTGAAAAATAGTTGGCCCAAAAGCGCAAAAAACGATGACAACTATAAATTTTTCTATAAAATCAGAAAAAAAATTTACCGTGGAAAATCAAATGTTGTAGAATCACTGAATAGTTGTAGAATAGAATAGAATAGAATAGAATTTTATTTGTACGGGGCCGAAGTGTCGGATGTACACGTCAAACAATAAATAAATAAATAAATAAATAAATAACAACATGAACAATGTTAATTCGACAGTAACATACTATCACATAAAATTACAAATCACATAACATATACTCGTCGACAGAGTAGAAACAATGGAACAGCAGCAGATCCTCGATATGTTTAGTAAATTCTTTGGAGGTCATTGTTTTGAACTTATGTGGTAGCTTATTATACATTTGTATACCCCTGTAACTGGGAGACCTTTCATACTGACTAGAATTATGACTAGATGTGACTAAAGAATGTCGGTGCCTAGTGGAATAGCTGTGATGATCACGGTTTCTTTCAAGAGTATGTACATTGTTTTTAACTAGTAATAAACATTTATAAATGTAGATGCAGGGCAAAGGCAGAATTTTCTGCTCCATGAAAACCGGTCTGCATGATTGTTGATACGGAAGATCAAAGATTAGTCTCATGATTCTTTTTTGGCCTACAAAAGCCCTGTGACTGCTGGAAGATGCACCCCAAAAGACAATGTGATAGCTTAAGCAAGAATAGGCCAGAGAATAGTAGGTATTCAACAAATCAGCTGGACCCAAAGTAGTTCTGAGCTTCAAAATAGCATAGAAGGTCGAATTCAATTTTTTACAGACGGCTTCGATGTGCTGACCCCAGCTAAGCGACTGATCAACATGAAGACCGAGGAACTTGGTAGACGCGGAACCGACCACGGGAAAGCCACCAACCACGAAACTCAAGTCTTCGCTAACCTTTCTATTGCAAAACTTTACGACAACGGTCTTCTCCGGATTCACAATCAACTGTTTTTAAGGCACCATTGATGAAACTGGCAGGATATGTCAGAGATCAAGGCCCTGAGCTCCCCCGGGCTCCGCCCCGAAACCGCTATTGAGCTGTCATCAGCGAACATCACTAAAAGACCTTGAGATATATGGTCAGGTAAATCATTGATAAATAATAAAAAGAGTAGCGGCCCCAGAACGGAGCCCTGAGGAACCCCCAGGTCAACACCATACAAGTTCGATGTCTCACCATCAACCTCGACTCGCATCCTCCTGTTGTTTTTGAACTTTTAAAAAGAGAAATGTGAGTTGTTTAGTTGTTTTGATATATGTATTGCACATTGATTATCATAGGACCAATGGCAATGTGACCATTTAATATAAATGGAACGTTTATTGCTCCAATTTTTTTTTAGCAGCTTGGAGCAACTGTGACGTTTGTGAATCTTGAGAGAAAGCATGTTTGTCGCTCGAGTAACAAGTAATCAAGCAAATCTATAAAGTTGACAATGACAATCCTCGGCGAAATCTGTTTTTTTACAAGTACTAGGTCATGAAGGCGCGCCTGAATTTCGAATAAAAAAATCTTGATCTATGAAGGAATCTCTAAATTATAAAATCTTGGTGTGAGAAATTAATGAGTTCAAATAGAAAACAGAATGATGTGCAGTTATAAAATATCCAAATAATAATAATCAATCGAATAAAAATTCAAGCTCGGACATGTAACATAGTAAAATTCCGATTCCGCACGCATCAGATTTTGCGATGCTCGCGAGAGCACGTCCTATGGCATCAGCTTTTGGCGAAATAGTAAGCAGAGGGATAGTAAGACGACCGCTCGTAGCTAATGCTAGAGAAAGAAATGACCGACAGCGTTCACTGCGTGCGCATTTCCAATGACGGGACATGTGTTTTTTAGAGTTGGACATAATCATCATATCAATAATAGATGAACACTGTTTGTTGGGTCGAATGTTACGATACTTGTGATAAATAAGTTATGGAACTAGGCAAGAAAGTTCAATCGCTCGATTTTCCGGAGATAAAAGTGAAAGGATCAAAGCTAAGTTCGAAGAAAATTTTTTGTACAGTTTGCAGGAAAAACTGTAACTTGAAAGTTTTTTGTCTAGATTGACTAATTAATGTGGGTAAAGTTCGTCAATTCCGTTAAATTTCTTTAGTGCAATATTGAATAAGATATTGAAGAGAATAGTTTTAAAAGGCTGGTATACGCGAGAAAACGGTTGTTTCGTTACAAGAGGACCCTATATCGCTTTTCCATACAATCATACAAGCCTGAACTTCCATCAGATTTGCTCGAAATCGCATTATAAATTCAAGTGCACTACACTTCATTTTATGTTCAATTCTTGAGCAAATCTAATAGAATTCCAGGTCGGTATGTAAAATTAAACAGGCTAGGGCTCCTTGTGTAATGAAATTCTGATTCTGAAAGCGATAAGAGCGGAAAACTCGGGAGCAAACTCAAATAAACCGTTTTACGGCACACGGCCCGGGATATAAGAACACTGCAAAGGGGTAAAAATTCGGATGAAACGCGGAACAAAATCAAGAACATTTTTGATCTTCACTTGCGGATTTAGTGAAGAAGATTTACGATGGTCGCTCGATTAATACCAGCAATTTTAATAATAAATCTTGCTACACCTGGTCGGAAATGTTAGCTCCTGGCGGCTCAAATGAATTGCAAATACAATGTAGTTTGAATAATTATTATTGAGCTAATTGAGGCAAGTCACTGTTTATAGTTGCCAATGATTCATGGCTCTAATCTCTGAAGAATGCAACTTTATCGCCTGAATAATCGAGTAATGCGAGTCAAGTTTCAACTTCGGTGTAAATGTTGATAACATAGTTTATGTGCAAGAATATTTCAGAGGCCTGAAAAGTAGAATCTTTTGTAAGTACTTGATATGAAGTAGCATTTATAACGTATTTAGGACTAGCTCCAGCCTGAGATGTCCCCAGTTTTGCTGATTACGATTAAAAACTTCTTGCTGAGAGTAGTGTAATTTTCGTCAACTGAACCACGTTTCTACCTCTTTAGAGCCAAATTTCAGCGGTGTGGGCCTTCCCTAGATCGGTTCCTGTCCACCACTCTCTCCGCAACTAGTGACCCATCTATCTGTCACATGACAAAGTGATATTAGCTCTACTGGAATGTCAGCCATGTAAACTACCCACAAGAGCCTGCCACTGCCAGCAGTGTCCAAGGCAGTTGATTTGTTTATACCGGTGTGCCTAACTACCTAATACAAAACCGGATTATAACCAAAATGACGTGAGAAACAATCTTACTATTCATTGTCCAAAGGAGCTGTTGCGGTTTCAAAAATCGACTTGGCTATACAGAATAATGAAACCAGGGGAACCAAAAAAAAAAAGAGAGTTGGTTGTTATTTTTGGAGGCTCCGGCTGATTCTGCAAAGAAAGATCCAACAACCATCGGCCGAGTAGCGATTCAGTGTTCCTCTGCGGTTCCTGTTGACAGCAACTGTCAGTAATCGCCAACTTCGTTGAAGTGACCATCTCGGTCCTATCTCTCGCGTCTGTCCAGATGCCAGAGCGTATGGTGAGCTTCTGGAATGTTCAAAGGTACCAAATCAGTTCACTACCTTACCGTCCAATCGGCGTCTTCACCAACGTTGTCAGTTGGTCCAGATTATCAAGATCCTTCTAATCGTTGCGGTTGTCCCGAAGCTCATGCGTTCAAGACTCGTTGATGGGCAAACCAAGTGATGCCTCTTTATCTTTTATTTTACTGTTTTAGAATAAGTTACCTATTTGACATTTAGCGTGTTGTTGTTATATGTATTATTATTGTCTTTGCGTGAAGTGAGAGACGTTATTAGGGGGTAGCTATACCGGTTTACTACGCCAATTTCCCTTGGAGTAGGACGGCAGTATGTTGTTTCTCGTGTAGGTACTCTGTTTCAGTGTCGTCGCTGGAGCTTTGTTGGGCCCTTCGAGTTCTCGCAGCGTCATCGAAAAGGTAGGTACCTACGTTATAGTTTGTAACCAACTCTCGCGGTATTGCTCACCCTTTCTATTGGCGTCCTCTGCGCAACTCCCTTTTATTTTTGCTAACACGCCATGTCAAGTTGAACTGTAAATATTCTTGAACCTTTTTTTCCCGATCATAAACCTGATTTTTTGTAGTTCATTCTGTATTTTTAATTCTCCCAATCCCAATTATCTCCACCTCGGAATCAATCACTTTCAATTACGATTTCAACCCGTAATAGAGCCGGCTGTTTTCATACAACCATTCCAGATAATAACTGATAAAAAAAAGTTGACTCTGACACTTAGCCTTGGTAGTTCAGTTGAACCATTTCAGAATAAAGGGCATTTATGTAATAATCAGCAAAATATAACTCGTGCTTTGTGTTCAATTCGAATGGAATGTTAAAACTCTTCCAAAAACCATCAGTAACTCGGGAATTAGACCCAATATTATCTTGGACAAAATCCCGAGACGAAGTCGAAGAATTTTGGCCAGATTCATATAATTAATCAAAATGATTCAATCCTGCCAACGTTGCAGTCATAATTGAAAATGATTTAAATATGAAGTTGAAGATCAATGATTGAAACAACAAACAACTCAACATGCGGCAATGACCTATTGACATTTCCAAAGACGTCGTCGTACGTTCCGTCCTTCTCAACAACTCATCAGCACGTCTTCTTGGCCGGTCTTACACGATAAACACGCATCTATTGCTGTTTTCTGTCCGGTATAAAACAAGTAATGCATATTAGTGAGCACAATACATTAGACGGCGCGCTTTGCATGGCCAACTGTGCAAAAAGCGAGCGAGGAACGTGAGCAAAATAAGCCGGGCTTGTCCGACATCATTTTTCGTTGTCTTTCCGGCGACCTTTACCAGAACTTTGAACTTCAAACACACATTCATCAACCGGCAAAAAACAAACTTAGCGAGAGGGAGAGAGGGTACGGTATACCTATAGAATCTCAATAGATAGCCGCCAAATGTTTATTGAAAAATGTGTTTGGAGCTTTCCCAGAGCCTGCCAGCTATATAGGAGGATGTGGAGGAGGACTGCTGCTGCTCCCATGGAATTATTAATAGATTTTCCGATGACGTTGAGCCACACGGGGCAACGGCCGGGAAATTCGAAGGATAACATTAACAATTGAAAAAAAAGAATCATTACGTTTATAATACTCGTATACATGCATTTGGTTTTCAAACAAAAAAATCAGTTCCATTCAAAGCACAACGAATTGATAAATGTTTGAGTGCTTGCTTATGGGTAGCATTTTGAAAGCAACCCATTGATCGCGAAGCGAAATGAATGCAAGTCTTGTGTATGTGCGCGAGAGTGCAGAGAAAATGGAAATCTCGGATCCTTGGAGAAGAGAAGTCAAAGACCGAAATTTTACAGCCAAACATCAAAGTTATTTATATTGCATGATGGTATAGGTATGGCCCCCGTCGAATTCCCGCTCGCGCGCGCGAATTTTCTTCAGTCGTAAAAGCGTGTTCGATTTTACGAGTGTTCCGAGTGGAAATGCCAATTTATTGACTTTCACTCTATTGCTGTACCATACTACAATTCATCGCGGCCACGACGTGAAGTTTAATTTTCGAAAATTCAAATTCAAACTGCACGTAACATGAGAGATGTGTGTGGAGGGTAAAAGGAACGCGTCGATGCGGAATTGATATTGGCACAGATGCGAGGCGACCTTAGCCCAATTGAGCCGCAGAGTGCCACCATCCATCATCATCGGATGTGATCGACGCGAGCGCGATTTGATGACACCGGATGGGTAATCCGGATAAGATGAAGAAGGATTTGCTGCACATCCGTGCTAGCGCGATGCGTTTTTTCTGTCCGCAATTTAGAACGCAAATTCCAAGGACAAGGAATGCATCTTCTATGCAGTATTTTCCTTCTGTCGTCTTTTCGCAACTTTTTTACATAAGAATATTGGTAGTGATGGAAATGGTAAACTTACAATTTGTAATTTCCATCAATTACTGTAAAATTACAGTTTTTAAATCACATGTGGAATTTGTGTAACTGTTTATACAGGGCGGCCCACTGAAAACGAAACAGACACATTTTCGAGCGTTCGCCCTCACTTTTTCAAAATAAGCCCAGACAGATCAACTTTGTTTTCAAGGGAGACGTCCAACTGCTATCAATTTAACCGTGGAGTCTCATCCCCGTAGTCAGGGTGGCAGCCCCTTCAAAAATTTTAAATGACAATTGGGGTTGAGTGATACATCATTTCAAAGCTGGTTCAATTGTCTTTACAGCGGTGCCACTTTTTTTCGATTCGATGCAAATTTCTCAAGAGAATGAAAATTTCAGTGTTTTTGGAAGGTTACCGCTTCTTCTAGGAGGCTGGTTGGAAGTTGTCGAACCCATGACGGGGCTTATGCCCGTCTAGAAAACGTATTACAGTATACAAACAAATGAGGTCGAGTACCCGAAAATTTGTCTGTTTCGTTTTCGTTGGGCCACCCTGTAGACACAACAAAACACAAGAAGAAAACACAATAATTTTCAAAGATTTCTAGGAATTCCAACGGGATTTCTATAGATTTCTGGACATCTGCTCGGGATTTCTGGAATATTCTGAGAATTTCTAAGGACTTTTAAAAATTTCTACAAGATTTCTTAGTCATAGGAATCTCGTAAGATTTCTATAAAATTTATAGAGATTCTCAAAAGACTTTTACGGAATTTTCATAAAAAATTTCACGAGATTTCTGCGGATTTTTGAGGTTTTCCAAGGATTTCAGTAATTTTCTGAAGAATTTTCAGGGATTTCTACGATAATTCTAGGGATTTCTGAAGAGATTATCAATATTTTCCAAGGATCTCTCAATATCCCTACAGTTTCTAGGGATTACAAAAAGGCTTCTATGAAATTCTTGATAGTTTCTGAGAGTTTATAAGCAGTTCTAAAGATTCTATGGAATTTCTAGAGATTTTTATGGAATTTCTAGATATTTCTACGAAATCTCCAGAAGTTTTCGGAGATTTTCAAGGATTTCTACAGGATATATAGAAATTAAGAACGAATCGCAAGAAATTTCAAACATTTTCAACGATTTCCAAGAATAGCTGAGAGTTTTTAAAATTCCCAAGGGATTTACAAGATTTTGTAAGAGTTTTTTGAGAATGTTGAGGATTCTCAATAATTTCAATGGATTCTTCAATTTCTTCTGCAGGATTTCTAGAAATCAAAAAGATTTGTGATACATTTCTAGGGATTCCTAAAGATTCTCATGAGATTTTTGAAAAATTTCCAGAGATTTGTCAAGATTTTCACAGGATAACTAGAGATATTTAGGAAATTTCTGAGAATTCCTGTGATTGAATTTTTATGCGGAATTTGTGAGGATTCTGAAGATTTCTGCACAATTTCTAGGGATTTCCAGAGATTTTTACGGGGTCCTCTATTGAGGTTTTCAATATTTCTATGGAATTTTCAAGGATTTCCAAAGATCTCTAGAAATCTCGTAGAAATTTCAACGAGATTTCTAAGAATTCTAGGGAGTTTTAGGGAGTTCTAAAAATGTCTACGATATTCTTGGATTTTCTAAAGGTTTTCACGATTTATTACAGATCTCTGAATATTTCTACAAGATTTTTGAGAGCTTCTGAAGATTTCTAAAAGATTTCTGAGGATTTTTTTTCATTTTTCAACTTCATTTCCTCTTTCGACTGAGTTCATTTTCAAGAATTCAGGGATTTCCAAAGTTTTGTAGGGACGTTTCAAAGATTTCTGGAATATTTCTAGGGATTTTTCAAGATTTCTGCTGAATCTCTGCGGATTCCTGTTGATTAGTATGAGAATCCTGGAAGTTGCAGTTGCCATTTTTGCAGATTACTACGGGATTTATGGGGATTTCAAAGATATTTCGGGAAGAAATAATTCAAGTCAAAGCAAAATCATACTGAACACTAAAACTTGTCAAGATAAAGATGATAAAGATAAAGATAAAGATGATTTATTGATGTTTCGCCTGAATATTGCAGCTTACACAAGTCAAATAAGTAAGTATAATATCAAGATAAAACTTTATAAGTACATCATTTATGCAAATGAATAAATGAAGATCAGTATGTAATAGATATAAAATTTGCTCATGTACCAATACAGAGATATTAACATTCAACAGTTTAAAACAATCTCTAGGAAAAAAAAGTTTTCGGCAATGTTCAACATTGTACATCCACGATTGCATGATTCAAAAACTCCGAAATGGAATAAAAAGAGTTACACAGAAGGTATTCTCTCAGCCTAATACCTTATGTGTAACTCTTTTTATTCCATTTCGGAGTTTTTGAATCATGCTTATGACTTGAAAATCACTAGAAGGGTCACTAGAGAAAATTGGAATCTGTCAAAATAACATATTAGAGTGAAGTAGACAAATTAGCCGGAAAAATAGCCGGTCAGTGGCCAGTTTCCCAAATTCCCAAGGTAGTTTTAGGTAGCTTTCATTTGAAGGTTTTCAACTCCATGTACAATGTACATTCTTTGAGAATAATGACAATCTCGAGTGGCCGTAACACTTGACATTTGAACTTATAATAACGATTTTATCAAATCCATTCAAGTTAACCAGTACAGGTTGTTATCAAACGTGAACAAATTGATAATAATGATATGTGATGTTGAACTTGAATCGATTCAACGAACGCAACATTTCAAGCTCAAACGTCAAATCATTTCAAGCCGAAATGTCAAATTTCATGGCCACCCGAGAAGGAAGTTCATCTGGAACAACGTGTAGGTATTCGAATAGGTCCTAGCTCAGTTGAAATGTAACATTGCATTGATAAACTGGCTTGGAAGGCATTGGTAATTTGTATACCCAAAAAAAAGTGGAACTCTTCAATTCATTAGTCACGTTGGTAACAAAATGTAGCATTTTACAAAAGGAAATGAATTTTTCTACCAATGTAATTCCTGCTCCTGGTCTCAAATCTTGTCTTCGCGACACCTCACCCCTCAACTTTGTAAGACAAAGTAGAAACTGGACAGATAGATTTTGACAAATGGCGGACGTCGATGTCAGATATCTGTCAAAAGAAGCTCAGTTATTAGTGATTTATGCCCGTTATCTTGATAATACACGAAAGTGACCTCTGTTTCACGAGTAAACCGAAGTCTTTGAAGAAAAGACCTGTATTTGAGGCACATACCTTGTTTTCAAGTGACACTCCGCCAAAGTGTACCTTACCTTAAGCGGCGGCTACAAATACGTACATCGGTGTTTGCAAAAGCAAATGAGGAATTAACACGTCCATTTGCAAAATTGACAAAACACTCCGAGATGCCACATTGCCATTGTGCAGAACAAAGGCCCTCTAATGGCAATAGGTGTAAGTGCACGTATGTAAGCACCAAGTACTCGGCGATATGATGATGCGTTTTTGTTGCAATTTGTTTGCCGTTGTTGGTAGCGGGTAACTAAGCGGGTAGGCAGTAACTAAGCGACGTACACACAAGCCTCCTGTGTGTGTGTGCTAATAAATTAAGACGGACAGACGACTACGATGGTGATGCCTTGTCCGTGATACGCATGATATGTGTACTGTTGTACACGTTTTCGTTATTAATCGTCTGTTATTATTGTGGTTGCATGCGGAGAGATGTACGAGAAAGACCGTTTTAATTAATTCGCTGATTTATTAGGTGATCATTGGCGGCGTTCGAGTGTGCCGTGGACGCAACACAAAAATTAATATGGTGTGTGTGTGAGTGTGTGTGAAAAAGTTGAGCCGGTCAAAAACCAGTATCAATCGCAGCTTGAAGTGGCCGATCGATTCTTGGCATTTCATGTGGCTGAAATTGGTTTCGCCGGTTCAGGAGAGCTTTGGTATTGTTTATTTTCATCCAAACGAGTAATTCTGTTTGCGAAATGTGGATATTTACATTTTTGTACAAAATATGGCAGCTGGTACGGGCTAGCTTCCACCCGTACGTGTGGCATTTCCCCTCCCCTGAAACGCCGACCCGGCATTCGAAGGGTTCTCATCTCCCGGAAATGTTGAAAAAATGACTTATTGCAACATGAACAAAATAACTTTTGGTGTCGCTCATGAAGCCGTTCACACATAATTACAACAAATTTTTGTACAGGATCCTAGCTCAGTTATCGCATAGTAACCTTACCGTTCCAGGTAGAAGAAAAAATGTAGGCGAAAAGTTGTATGATTTGATGAGGCCTCCGACCTGAAATTATTTTCAGCTATACAGGGGTGTCCCCGTTTTGACGGGATAAACAAAACGTCATTTTTTTTCAAATGCAGCACTTTATTGCATTTTTGTGCTCAGCTTCTTAAGCTGTGTCATGCCTGTTTTTTGTCCAAAATCATGTTTTTCCAAATTGCAATCACAACACTTTATTTGAAATAAGAAGATGGAATTTAGTCGGAATCAACTCGGTGACCGGCTTCAGTTTTTGCCCCTGAAAGGTAGGCAAATGTCAATTCTGACAGCTGCACGGTGGTTCCACGGCTCCACTTCGTATGTAGTGAAGGACAGTTTGTAGATCGGATATGCCAAGTTTCATACTTTTATCGTAAAATCCAAGGTGAT
This sequence comes from Anaspis maculata, assembly GCA_949128115.1. NCBI lineage: Eukaryota > Metazoa > Arthropoda > Insecta > Coleoptera > Scraptiidae > Anaspis > Anaspis maculata. The sequence goes on along the minus strand of OX421964.1, from coordinate 77,098,605 downwards.
TCTCACTAACCGCCGCACTATAAAACTCCTCAGGGATCTTCTAGAAACGTCAAAAGTAATCCCGTAGAGACCTTGAGACATCCTTCGAATTTCCGTAGAAATCTTGAGAAATCTCTTTGAATTTCTGTAGGATTGAGAAATCCCCAGATCTCTAGTCTTCTAAAATCTTGTAGAAATATTTAGAAATTCCTAGAAATCCCAATCCCGTACAGATGTTCAGAATTTCTTCCTTATAAAATTTCATTATCACTGGAAATCTTGTAGAAATCTTCAAAATTCTTCAGAAATTCCTCGGATTTTTGTAGAAATCTTGAGAAATCTCTAGGAATTTTGGAAAATCAATTCAAATTTCTTATAAATCCCTCGAAACCCCTTGGAAATCTTGTAGCAATCTTGAAATTTCCACAGGAACCCTCAAACATTTTAGCCCAAGAAAAATAGATTTTGACCAAAAAAAAATACTGTAGTCGTCAAAATCACAGGTTTTGTTCAGAATTTTGTGCTCTTTCCAAATTTTTGGTTTTCAGAAAAATCCCAGCGGAGGCTTTTTTTTTAGAGCTGTCAAAAATCTGAAAACTTATAATTCCGAACAATTTCAAATTAAGCTCAATTTTTCATGAGATTTCAAGTATACACAGTTATGTGGAGACTGCAAATGTTGAGAATGAACATACGAACAATTCTGAACCAAACACGATGGAAAATTTCATAGTTCTGTTGGAATATTCTGATTTTCTCTGTCAAATGTATATGATACAGAAAAAATTGTAAAAAAATCCGCTAAAACCTTGGAAAAAATATGGACGTCCTGAAAATTTTATATTCTGTTCAGAATTGAATGCCCTACTACATACCTGAAATTGACAGAAGTCCCAACCCGGGGTTTTAAGTTATTGGAGGGGGGGTGATCAGTTGCATCTCAAAATGGAGGGGATGAAACCCGTTAATCCATTGGATGCAAATACATCTCAATTCGACGCATCATATCTCGTTGATACCATTTCGGAACAAAAAGTGTCGATCATTGTTGAGGGGGGGTCGTGGGAGGGGCGGAGCTCGGCTAGGTGATTCTTTTTGTTTTCCTGGTCATATATAACCGATCACGACAAGTTTGGTATCTTTTCCGACTAAATTTAAACTCCTGACCTTGAATCCGATGTGTAAATTCAAATTGAAACAAGTTTGAACAAGTTAACTTGAAAAAACTTGTTTTTTTCTTTGACAATTTTGACAATTTTTTTCTCACTGTTAGAGGTCTGAGTCCCTAGAGAATAGTTCATGGTCCATTAGATTGAAGTGTCTCCTTTACGAAAATCATCTACTCGATGTACTATTTTGTTTCTGGATATTAAAAAATCTATTTGAACCTGTGAGTCGGTCCGGCGCGGTTTCTACTAATAACCAGAACACTAAAACATGCGCTTGCAAATAAAAGTAGCTCAAACTATTGAACAAACAATAACTTATCTTTGAAAGTTCGAGGATCTCTGCAGAATTGAATTTGCTATAACATAAAACAAAATCGCTGTGGATCGCTCTGCAGGGTTTTGAGTTTGAGCTATTTATATTTGCAGGTGCATGTTGTAGTGTTCTGGTCAGTAGTAGACACCACGCCGGATCGACTCACAGGTTCAAATTGATTTTTTAATATCATAAAACAGAATAATACGTTGAGTGAATGATTTTCGTGAAAAAGACACTTGAATCAGATGGCTCTTGAAATATTTTTGAGGATTTCAGACCTCTAACAGTGAAAAAAAAACTGCCAAAATTGCCAAAGAAAAAAACAAGTTTTTTCAAGTTAACTTGTTCAAACTTGTTTCTATTCAAATTTACACATCGGATTCGAGGTCAGGAGTTTCAATTTAGTCGGAAAAGATACCAAACTTGTCGTGATCGGTTATATATGACCAGGAAAACAAAAAGAATCACCTAGCCGAGCTCCGCCCCTCCCACGACCCCCCCCTCAACAATGATCGACACTTTTTGTTCCAAAATGGTATCAACGAGATATGATGCGTCGAACTGAGATGTATTTGCATCCAATGGATTAACGGGTTTCATCCCCTCCATTTTGAGTTGCAACTGATCACCCCCCCTCCAATAACTTAAAACCCCGGGGTGGGATTTCTGTCAATTTCGGGTATGTAGAAGGGCATCCAATTCTGAACAGAATATAAAATTTTCAGGACGTCCATACTTTTTCCAAGGTTTCAGTGATTTTTTTACTATTATTCCTGTATCATATACATTTGACAGAAAAAATCCGAATATTCCAACAGAACAATAAAATTTTCCATCGTGTTTGGTTCAGAATTGTTCATATGTTCATTCTCAACATTTGCAGTATCCACATAACTGTGTATACTTGAAATCTCATGAAAAATTGAGCTTAATTTGAAATTGTTCAGAATTATCAGTCTTCAGACTTTTGACAGCTCTGAAAAAAAATTCTCCGCTGGGATTTTTCTGAAACCCAAAAATTTGGAAAGAGCACAAAATTCTGAACAGAACCTGTGATTTTCACGACTACAGTATTTTTTTTGAGGTTGAAGTGATATTTCAGCTAAAATTCCTGTACTATTTCGTGAATACGTTCGAGAATCACGTAGAAATTGTAGAAATGCTTAGAGTCCTCAAAAATCTCCTAGAATTCTTTAGGAATATCTAGAAATCTCATACAAATCTTGATAAATTCTTGGAAATCCCGTAGAAATCTTGAGAAATCCATAGACATTTTTGGGAGTCCCTTGGGAATTTGAAAAACTCGTGGCTATTCTTGGAAATCGTTGAAAATTTCTGAAATTTCTTACGAATCGTTATAAATTTCCAGATATCCCGTAGAAATCCTTCAAAATCTCTGAAAACTTTGTTAGATCTCGTAAAAATGTCTAGAAATTTCATAAAAATCTCTAGAAATGCCTGAAGGGTCCTCAAAAATCTCGCGGAATTCTTCAGGAATCCCTAGAGATTTCATACAATAAATTCTAAAACTATTTCTAGATCAAACATCACACTTTCTCACTTGCTCATGATAAAACTCCCAACTTTGACAGGTGACTTTGAATTAATTAAAGTACGCAACAAAAGTCGTGTCACCCCTTAAATTTTCATCAGTTTTTAAAACTGATTTTCTTCGAATTCCCTCTGGCGATTTTGGATTCCTTTGAACTGGTAAATAGCACAATTTTCGGTTATCAGACCTTTTTTTTGCGAAATATGAAAAATGTCAAATAAAGTTTGTATAAGGTGACACATCGAACAGAGCCAAACTGATGAAAGTTCTGCAATCCCCCATTTTCTCAAAAAACATTTTTTCTCAATTCAAAAACGAAATTCATGAAGAGTGATGACGATGTCTCACTTTGAAACAATTTTCAGATTTCCACTCCCATTTTGATTTTAAAGAATAAAATTGATTTTTTTTTAAATAATTGGTTCTCGAATCATCGATTTTCAAGTTTTTCAGAACAATTCTTCACAAAAATTAATCTCAAAGGGGGGTGAGATTATGGTATTATGGTAATCTGGGGTAAATTCTGGGGAATTCGGGGGTATCACTGGGGAAATTTATGGTAACTATGGTGATTCTGATGTGATATACCTAATGCTATTTTCTAAAGCCACTCTGATCCAGAAAATACAAGTACAATGGACTGCACCAACACGCTCCAATTTGTCATGATCCCGAGGTGGTGCCAGTAGTCAACTAGTTATAACCTTTGGAGGGTGGATCAGGGAAATTTTAATCAGGGGGTAGTTTCTGAAGTGAAATTAGGAGTATCTGGCAAATTTGACTTGATAATATGATTAATTAGAGAGCCATTAATACAAAAAGTGCATATTTTACAGAAAAAAAAATCAAGATTTCTTTTGAAAATCAAAATAGGGGTGAAAATTAGAAACTGTTCCAAGGTGAGACATCACTCTTGATGAATTTCGTTCTTGAATTAAGAAGAAATGTTTTTTTTTTAAGTGAGGGATAACGGAACTTTCATCAATTTGGCACTGTTCGATATGTCACCCTGTACAAATTTTATTTGACATTTTTCATATTCTGCAAAAAAAATCTGATAGCCGAAGAATTGTGCTATCTACATGATCAAGGGAATCCAAAATCGCCAAAGGGAATTCGAAGAAATTCAGTTTTGAAAACCGATGAAAATTTAGGGGGTGACATGACTTTTGTTGCGTACTTTATATCAAAATTCTGATAAACCCTTTCACGGTTAGTCCACTTCAAATATTATTGGAGAAGCTCAAAAAAAATTATAATATTTCAAGAACTGAAATGCCGAAATTTTAACAAGTGTCACGGAGCAAAACGACATCTTGAAACAGTATCATTTTGAAAGACTAGCGTTGGTATTGCACGGCTAGCTGACTTCAAAAAGAATTGAAAAAAAAAATTCAAGAAATTACATCATTTTGGTTTATTGATTATATTAGACATTTGGAATGTCATAATGTTGACAGGCGTCGTCAAGGACCGAAGAAGACTCAACATTTAGAAGTTCCGCCAAGAAAGGCGTTGGAATGATCAAGGGTAATAAGCGAGGTAATAAGGTTTCCCGGGGTGTCGGGAAACTGCATAGTTGTAAATTTGTGACAACTGAAATGTCAACATTTTGACAGGTGTTATGAAGCGAAATAACACCCTGACGAATCGTCCGTTGACGGTCCGCTTTGGAAAAGTACCGTTGCGTTGGTATTGTGGGGAAAATGTGAAAACATTGTATAATTTGGATTTTACACAATTTTAAAAAGTGGTATGTAGTGCTGACCTGTTTCTAAAAGAAAATATGGAATTGAGACAGAATAAGCAAAAAGTGCATCAGTGCAAGTAATTGCAATCTGGACAACGGGAAATACGAAAATTTTGCCAGGTGCCTTGAAAATTCATAATTTTGGACCTTTAGTTTGGAGCTTTAGGCTATTGAGATGTCAAATTGGTGACGGTTATCACCGAAAGATATCAAGGTTTTGATGACTTAATTGATTAGCTGATTCTTCAATTGGTAATAAATTATGTCAGAATCATCGAGAAGAACTGCTTCGTTTTAAATTCAAGTAACTGGAATACTGTCGAAACTTTCAAAAAATTGACAGGTGTCATCGGGCGTTACAAAAATAAGCTACTGGACGACGGTGCCATTTTCAGATTTTAACCCATTTTGAAAATAAAAACTTAGCTATTTCCACGCGTCCATTTTAAACTGTACACAACTGAAACGTAAAAATGTTGACAAGTATGATCGAAAAAACCGACAAACCGATTTTATCCTGGCATGATTATTGTGTTGCCATTATCAAATTGAACGGAGAGTTGGGCAAATATCAATTCTTGTCTCAAAATTCGTTAAAGTCCCGGAATCCCTGTTCGACTGTTCTGTCCGTCTGTCTGTCTGTTTATTCGTAACGCTTTACCCCTTAGTAGTTGCCCTTCGCAATACCTAGATGCATATGACCCTTGCATTCATTCCTTTTTGTGTTTTCTGAATCGTGAGACGTTGCTGATTGACGTCCCTAAAACGATTGAATATGAATACAGACCCTGTACAGGCCTCTACAAGTGCTGGAACATTCACCTCAACAATATTATTTTCAACTGTATACTCTCATTTAACTCGTTGTTGGTTTGCCAAATGAATAAAATCCGCTTAGAACATAGAGAGCATTGCATAATTTACTTTACTATGACGAAATTTCCAATTTTAGATGTCCTGCATACGAAATAATTTTTTTTTCACCAAATTTTTTTTCAACTTCTAAAAAAGTGTGGAAGAAAAGGAGACCATCACAACAATAATCAGAAAATATCAAGTCTTGTGCCATTTTTGATGATTATATGGCGCAGTAGTGGCGCAGCCGACGACGACGGTCGTTGTTTACCAAGGCGGGCAACCTTGGCCTTGACGCGGTGAGTGCCCCCTGATGGATCGCTGGCCCCTCCACTGAGCCCCCCGAGATGCCCCAGTGCCCCCCAATCCCTGCGCTGCCGGCCAACCGCCCATGATCCATCATCATACCGGCGAGAGACCCGGCGGTCCATACCATCACCACCTATTTCTATCTTTATCGCAACCATTATAAATTTCAATTATTTTTCGCACAACATGTGCTGCAGCTCTTGACCGGCTCTACGAGACGGTGCCGATGCCAAAAAATACCTGTAACTCATCCATAAGCAATAATTAAGTTTGCGCAATACTTGGAGCGTTTGATTCGGAGAGAGTGCAAGGACTTCTTCCTACACGCACGCAAGGGAACTTTGATCAGATGAGTCATATGTAAGGGCTCGTGTCGTTCCGGTCCTGGGTGTGATTAATCGATTTTGATGTGTGCCGCTGACGGGTGCCCCCCCCAACTCCCCCGCCACGATGATGACCATAATAGCTCTGTTTTGCTTGTCTGTGAACATGGGAGCGATGGAATTATTAGCGAGTTTCCGAGAATCGCCGGGGAAATAACAAAGTCGACGCGTACAGGGCCGGGCTCTGGCCAATTAGGGTGGAACTGGAAGACCTGGTTCACAAAACAGAAATTGGCCAATTGGCCAATCTTTCAGAACAGTGTTAGTTTTAATGATTAGGCCAAAAAGCTTGGCAATTGAAAAAGTGACCGCAAGGCACTCGCTCTCCGTCGCCTTGCAATACCATACCAACAATAACAAAGTTGCATCAGACGCTTTTGTTTTTCATAGCACGCTAAGTTAATATTGATGAGATCCGTCAGCATTTTTCTGAAAATCAGGACTATTTCCTTGACCATCAACTTTTGAAAAAAAAAACAAAAACAGAAAAGTTGGAATTGATGTAAAATGAGGCGCTGAATACAGCTAGGTAATAAAATACAGGGGGTGCCATTTGAAAAAAAAATCAAGTTAAGGCCCTTCAAACTTCAATTTAGAATGAAGGATTAATTAATAATTTAATATCAGTCGGCTTGATTTAATCAAGTTATTATTCGAATTATTTGAATATGTATTTGAATATGTACCAAAATCTAAAAAAAATCCAGACTAAGCTTCAATAGATGACACTTGTCAGGATTCTGACATTTAGATTGTCAAATACAGTAATGTATGGATAATCCGAACCCTTTTTAATCTGAACTACTCTATAATCCGAACACCCCAATTCTGTGAAATGATATCTATAATCCGAACCCCTGTATCCTGTAATCCAAACTGTTACTTATTTTTCTTTGTGCTGCCTTTCGAAAGAATACCGAACATTTTATGCGAGCTTGTAAGTCTCAGTTTTCATTGTAAGCTGTATTTGAACCATGTCTTCAACACGGAAGCATGTCACCTTGATCTTCAACAAAAAGCTGATATTTTGCGTCAATTGGAGTCTGGATGTTCATACGCTACCCTGGCAGTACACTTCAATTGAATAATATGAAATAATTTAAAATAAACCTTTCATGGATAATTGCATATTTTTTAATGCATATTCGCAGCATTTTGATGGTTGAAACTGAACACGTTCGGATTATAGATATAATTTAGTGTGAATTCTATAATCCGAACGTTTTGGTAATCCGAACGGGGTCTGCAAATTTTCTGTTCGGATTATCCAGGCATTACTGTATTCAAAAAAACATTCATTTTTACCATTATCTAAAATCATTGCTCTCTTCTAAATTTTTCAATAGAGAGTTCACCAATTCACCAAAAATATTATCTTTCTGACATCTTATCTTGACATTTCAGTTTGAAAAAGTTGAACATTGGAAAACTGACACTATTTCTTGTTGATACTTTGATCATTCTAGCATTATGTTTTTCGACAATATCGGTTCGTCAAGAGTAACTTATCAAAATGATGATTTTAATTGATGACACTTACCATGTCTTTGACTTGTCAGTTGTTGAAAATTTAAAAATCCATTATGCATTTTTTTCTCATTTCATCTATGATTCTAAGATTGTTCTCTTCCAAATCATTATGTCAATAAAAATTCATCAATTCACCAAAAATTCATATATGTATTGGGAAATTTGTAAGCGTTAAGAATACCAGACAGACAGAACAGTCAAACAGAGATTCCGGGACCTTTACAAGTTTTAAGGTACCAGGTCATGAAGGCACGCGCATGCGCGCGCCTGAATTTCGAATTATAAAATGTTGATATCTACAAAAGGATCTCTAAATTATAAAATCTTGGCATTGAAGAATCTGCTTAGTATTTGATCAGAACAATGCGATACTCACATCATCATTTTATGCGAATGTGTTGAAATAAATTGATAATTCCAAATTTATCATCAAGTTCAAGTAGAAAATAAAATGATGTGCAATAATAAAAAAATATTCAAATAATACTTATCAATCGAATAACAATTCAAGCTCGGACCTGCAACATAATATAATTCCGATCCCGCACGCACCAGATTTTACGATGCTAGCGAGAGCACGTCCTATGACATCAGCGTTTGGCGAAATAGTAAGACGACCGCTCGTACCCATGATACAGCTCGTACCTAATGCTAGAGAAAGAAATGACCGATAGTGTTCACTGCGTGCGCATTTACAGTGATGGGACATGTGTTTTTGGAGTTGGAACAACAACTGAGATTTGCACGACTATCCGTTATTGAATTGGTCATTTCAACACAATCATGCTGGATAAAATCGGCTTGTCTGTTCTTTTCGATAACACTTGTCAAATTTTAACGTTTCAATCATCTATAGTTTCAAAACAATGCCATACTTTTTCCCTTTTCAATGAGCACTATTCTATCGAATCGGCTCTTAACGAGATGACCCATCCAGATCTTGATTTCCCTCGATGACACTAACGTGTCAAACTTTTGACGTTTCAGTTGTCAAACATTCAATATCAATTATGATTTTTTTTTCTCATTCTATCCATGATCTTGACATTGTTGTTTTGCCTTGTCTCAAATGGACATGCACTCGGACATGCAGATATAAAATTTACCAATCCATCAACAATTTGATTCCTCTTGATGAAAACTGTCAAAATTTGTACACTTCAGTTAAAGAGAGTTGAAAATTGGAAAACTGACACTAGTTCTTGCAAATGCTTTTATCATTTTAACATATTTTTCGATAATACCGGTTCGTCAAGAGTAATTGTTTAAAATGTTGTTGTACATCGAGCTTTTTTTTTCATTTTATCCATGATTCTGAAATTGTTGTCTTACAAGTCATTCTGTCGATAAAGAGTTCATCAATTTACCAAAAATTCGATTTCTTTTAATGAAAACTGTGAAAATTTTGACATTTCAGTTGGAAAGAGTCAAGAATTGGGGACGCTATCTCTTGTGGACGCTTTGATCATTTCAACATATTTTTTGATAACATCGGTTTCACTAACATCCAGTTCCACCAGCGAATTTAATTATTCTTAGCTAATTGAGACATTTTCTCTGATGTACTTAAGGCAGTGCTGGTTGAATGACCAAGGAAAATGCATACAAGCTGTTGTGGTCTGAACATTTTTCCATAATCTTTCTTGAAACTTGTGTTCTGCGGTCACTAAGCCAATATTCACCAGAGAAATAATCTTAATTAGTTGACAATGAATTAATTCGCTGGTGGAACTGGCTATAAGAGTGACTAATCAAAATGATCGACCCACCACCCAACGAGGATGGGGATTGGGAAAGTATTTTTCTTTTCTATCCATGATTCTAAAATTGTGCTCTTCCAAATCGACCTTCCATTGAAAAATCCACCAATTCACCAGAACTTTGATTCCTCTTAATGAAAACTGTCAAAATGAGGATATTTCAGTTGAAGAGAGTTGAAAATTGAAGAACTGGCACTATTTTCGATAATATCGGTCCATCAAGAGTAACTTATGGAAATGTTGGTTTTAATCGATGACACTTGTCAAAATTTTTGACATTCCAGTTGTCAAAAATTTCAAATATATTTTTTTTTATTTTATCTATGATTCTACAGTAATTGTTTCCTTCCAAGTCATTCTGTCAAAAAAAAATCATCAATTCACCAAAAATCTGATTCTTTTTGATGAAAGTTGTCAAAATTTCTGCATTTGAGTTGAAAAAGTTGAAAATTGGAGAAGTGACACTTATTCTTGTAAATATACACACCTAAATGGTCTAGGGATCACCCCAAAATTTTGTTTCGACTAAAATGACAATGATTCTCGAGAAAACATTATCCGATTTTGGAAATTTTTGTGGTGCCCGATAGAGTAATTTTTTGACTACAAGGTACCATCTTAGGTCACCTTATTGTTGACCTTATGTGTGATATACAGGGTGACAATGATAGAGGCGCAAAAATGACTTGACTTTAGCAAAGTCCTGTTTTGAGAAAACAAGTCGCAGAATTTTCTAGGCAGCATTTTTAGAAAGCGAACATCAACATCCCGAACCGGTTTTGGACTTTTGATCGTATTTTGTTTTTTCAAACAGTTATTGATTTTTTTGTGATTTATGGACCGAGAATTAGGCTCTGTAAAGAAGCATCTATGATGAGAAATATTGGTTACTGTAGCAATCGTAATGCAACGGAAACTTGCCACTGGTTCATTTTGAACCATCCCAGGCTATACAGGGTGATTCATGAGTGACCTTACATAGGCTAATGGGAGATAGAGGACTTCGAGGCGAGTCAGGATCCACTAAAGAAATTTTATTTTCTCCGATGGTTACGAAGATACAGGGTGTTTTGTGTGTTTCGTATGAAACTTTGATGAGCGATATTTCTGAAACGGCCGAAGGTACTTTGTTGAAATTCACCAGTAATATTTCTCTGTTGGAACTCATCCCGAAGCCATACCGGGTAAGTCCAAATCCAGGGCCGGGCTAGAAAAAAGGTGCCCCTTTTTTGTTTCATCAAAAAGTACATTTTCTGACCGCTTTTCTAAAAAACTGCTATCGGATTCAAAAAGCTAAGGAAAAATGCTTTAAGAATCACTCTTCAATTTAGATGGCATACCTAAACCGTTTCGACAATAAAATCAAAAGTAAAATTTGTGGGTGAGTTCCCATTTTCGACCGGACATAATCGACTCATTGTTTGATCGAATTCATTAAAATATATTTTTTGGCTTGTCTCTGTTGAATAGAAGGGCTTGGTTGAAAAAAAAATTCAGAGCTGACAATTTTTTTTTATGACAAAATCGAGAGCGAAACCAAAATTAGACTCGATTTGATCGTCAAAAAAAAATTTCCGGCTATGGAATTTTTCTTTCCACCAAGCCCTTCTGTTCTACAGAGACAAGCTAAAAAATGAATTTTAATGAATTCAATCAAACAATGAGTCGATTATGTCCTGTCAAAAATGGAAACTTACCCACAAATATTACTTTAAATTTTTTTGTCGAAACGGTCTAGGTGTGCCATCTAAATTGAAGAGTGATTCTTGAAGCATTTTTCCTTAGCTTTTCGAATCCGATAACAGTTTTTCAGAGAAGCGGTCAAAAAATGTACTTTTTGATCAAATAAAAAAAGGGCACATTTTTTCAATTCCGGCCCTGGATTTTGACTCACCCGGTATGACTTCTGGATAAGTTCCAGCAGAGAAATATTTCTGATAATCTTCAGCCGTTTCAGAAATATCGCTGATCAAAGTTTCACACGAAACACACAAAACACCCTGTATCTTCGTAACCAATGGAGAAAACAGAATTTTCTCGGTGGATCCTGACTCACCTCAAAGTCCTCTATCTCCCATTAGCCTATGTAAGGTCACTCATGAATCACCCTGTATTTAACATGTAACGCAATATCGCAGCATGCTGGATTTGTCATAGTCCCAAAAGAGGTGCAGGTCTTTACCACTTCTGAGGGTGGATGGGATCAAATTGTTTCATGATACATTTGATAGAGCTATTCTGTACGTTCTTATCCAATTTCAAGGGTTAGCAAGACCGCTGGCAGGATCTACACTAAAAAATTCTAAAATCACAAAAAAATCAATAACTCTTTGAAAAAACAAAATACGATCAAAAATCCAACACCGTTTCGAGATATTGATGTACGCTTTCCGAAAATGTCACTTAAAAAATTCCGCGACTTGTTTTCAAAACGGGACCTTGCTGAAGTCAGGTAATTTTTGCGCTCATTTCATTGTCACCCTGTATATCATACAGAGGGTCAACAATCGAGTGACCTAAAGCGCTACCTTGTAGTCAAAAGACTACTTCATCGAACACCACAAAAATTCGCAAAATCGGTTACTGTTTTCTTGAGAAATTGTCATTTCAATCGAGACCAAATTTAGGGATGATCCCTAAATATGACACCTGTCGAACATTTTGACGTTTCTCGTCGTCCAGAATGCAATATGATACACTTTATGCTCATTAATTCATAATTTCAACATATTCTTTTGAAAACAGGTAAATCAAGAGGGTTCTCATAAATACAGTATGATCAAAAACTTTTCTACTTGCGGTAGGTTGTGGCCTGGCCAAAATCAGCCTCGTTTGCCTGCCAATGACCAGACCACAGCCTACCGCAAGTAGAAAAGTTTTTGATCATACGGTACTTTGATTCCAGAGTTGATTTCACTCAAATATTAGCATTTCCACTTTTCAACTTTCTAAAATGCCTAATTGTACACTTTCTTGACATCTTCTCGCAATACCAACGCTACTCTTTCAAATCGTACTGTCAATGGACGATTCGTCGAGATGTCATTCCGCTCGATGACACCTGTGAAAATTTTGACATATCAGTTGTCACAGATTTGAAACTAAACAATTTCATCACATTACTTTTCATCATTCCAACTAATTCCAACGCATTTCTCGATAAAATCGACTGGTCAATGTTTTCGAATGTTGATTCTCCTTCAGTCTTTGATGTCGCCAGTCAACTCTCCAACATTTTAAATGTCCGAAGTCATCAATAAACCAAAATAATGGAATGTTTACAAGTTTCTTCAATATGCTTTCAAGTCAGCTAGCTGTACAATGCTAACTGTACTCTTTCAAATCAGACCGTCAACAGATGATTCGTCAAGATGTCACTCCGCTTTACGACACCTGTCAAAATTTTGACATTAAAATTTTGACATTTCAGTTGTCACACATTTGAAGCTATACAGTCACTTGACATCAGTTTTCATTATTCCAACGTCTTTCTCGATAAAAACGACTGGTCAATCGGAAACGTTCCATCGTTCCAAATGTCCAAGACGAGATCCAAGATCGATATAAAAATTTTCAAATTGATTTACGGCTTGAGATTCACAATTCCTTCAAGTTTTTTCTTTATTTTCCGCCTCATAACAGTCTCATAACCAAATTCCCGGTCGAATCTGCATCGAAAAATTGGTACCACCTGTTCAAAACAATAACATGGACATTATTCAGTATTTTGACCACCTAACAAATCAATTTCTTTCGATGACAGCCTCGATGACAACTGCCAAAATGTTGACATTCAATTGTAGAAAGCTTAAAGCGAGGCTTAAGGGAAGCAGTTTTTTTTTCTCAAATTTTTTGACTACATAATTGTCGTTGTGGACAGCTTGGTCATTCAAAAAAAGACCGCCAGTCATTCTCTCTCCGCCTGCTCGATGCGACTGAAAAATTTGCAAAACACGCCAATAAATTCGTCACTACCTTGGATATTATTCTCTAATTTATGGCGAGTTTTCGCAGTGTGTTTAGCCGGATAAAAATTTTGTTTAGATGCGATGCCTGACCTACACAATGAGAATTATTTTTAGACGTGTGCGCGTATTTAACTGCTGCTGCTAGGCAGGAGGCAGGGGACCAGAGCCTAGCCAAAGCCGCCGGCACAAGTCTTTTCATAAACTTGCGTATGCGTGTTACACGATGTACTAAAACCATACCGCGTAACATGAAACAATCGACAGAGACGGGCAGAGTTTCAAATAATTGCGCGCCGAGCTTCTGGATGTGTTGACTTTTTCAAACAACAAACTTTGATCGTTAGCGCAGTTGTAAACAACATGTTTGCCGGCATGGAGCTGTTAAATGGGATATATTTCACGAATCGCACAAATACGCGTACAATAAAGGGCCTTTTGTATAATATGCTTCGGAGGTGGAACTGAATATATTCTCACGAGTATGATTTTCAAACACCAGGAGCGAAAGTAAAACTCCAAACCAAACGAGTTTTTAGCGATTAAATTAATTTTATGTATTACGTCACGCGTTCGCTCTGAAATTCTCTCAGTTTGTGAGCTCTCGACAAATGCACAATCACGAGGTAGGGGAACAAGTGGTTCAAGGTGGTTTCGTGGTTTCGACCGAATCAATTACCTGGGTAATTTTCAAAAGTACAGCGTTTTGAAAACCACCGCGCGGAACTCGGACAATCCGAAATGATGGCAATAATTGCCCAATTTTTCGGGCAGTGGATCGTAAATCACGTGTGCGCGGAAAAGAAAAACAAACAATTTTGACAGACAAGGTGGTTGGCGGATCTGTCCGCACTAGCCCCCCGATCCCCTATGCCTTGAAACGGGCCGCTGGGTGGTGATGGTTTGTTTGTTGCATGTGTACGTTTTCATTTCGCGTGCATTTGTACGCAGTAATTGCCACAGGTGTCACAATTCGCAGCCGTCTAGTGTTTCGAATGGCATATCTGATGGGATAATACTTGCGGGGGAATTCAAGTCGGATGGATGGCAGCAGTGATTGTGGAAATGTGAAGTCTACCGCCGCTTTTTTCCACGTTGATTATTTGAATGGCCGTATTTTTAGACGCGGGTGAAACTGGATCAGGTCAGAGTAATTTTAAATTTTGACATCATTTGTTTCACATTTCGTGACCAACGTTTCGTGAATTAATTTGGTTTTGATTTTAATCACACGGGACAAGTTCACGTCTCACTACAAATCGAACTGACTTACTTATCGTGTGATCAACTGAATTCCTAAATTTAAGCATGCTGTGCCTTAGCCAAATGCAGCTTTGCACCCCTAATTTTGACCAGGCCACAGCCTGCCTAAATTAGGAATCCAATTGATCACACGATAATGATTTCAATTCTCGATTCATTACATCAACAGGTTGCAGTGTGATTTCAACTTATAGCTCCAGCATCATGAATGGATGCTGATGGAATTGGCCAACCAACATCAAGAATGACGTAATAGCGGTTTGAACCGCCTAAAGCGAAATTTTCCAGGTGCTTCTCATTACAGGCAGATATGCCCACTATACCTGCATACCTGCGTTCATCTAGGCCTAATTTGTCGGTTTTGCTCTGTTGAACTCGTGAAACAGATAAAATCGAGTCCCAGGCGCGCACTTGAGTCTAATGGCTTTATGATGGCGACAAATCAAGTGTCGGCGTCCGGGTTTTGGCCATGTCTGGCTAGACCATCGTTGGATTGGGTAATTACTAATCAGGTACAATTTGCACGTTTTGTTTTTTTTTTATTTAGTTACCTGCGAGCTACGGCTGCCTATGTCCTTAATAATCTTGTGAACTAGACTGATCGTTGTTTAAAGTTGTACGTGTAAAAAATTGGTTCTATTTGATAGCTTGTAATTTTTGAATATAATATACTTATAGATAGATGGATGTATTTTTTTTTGTCAGAAAGATTGTTTTTTTAAGCAGCAAATGTGTATAATTGCATTGATCTGTCATCAGTCTTCACAGGTTGAATTTTTAAAACTCTGATTTTTACATCATGTTTTTTACCAGCTGGTGTAACTGACAGGGAAGTAGCTAGACACTTTAAGCATAGGTACAGTATGGTCACTGAGGCTTGGTTAGATACCAAGCTAGTTGATCAGTGGATGAATTTTTCCGGAGAGAAAATGTGATCGGTGGATGAATTTTTCCGGAGAGAAAATGTTATCATAATGAACGGAATGGCTGGCGATTCCGCCGGACCTCAGTCCTCTAGAGAGCACGTGGGATGCGTTCCACAGAGGGATGCTGGATCGCGAAATGGAACAACAACACAGGAGATTCAAGAGCTGGAAATGTCATTCAACTGAAATGGTAGGTTCATCCCGGGTGATTTCATCAATAACGTTGTCATAGGAGTATACCTCAAGGATGCCCGCAGGTGATAAAAAGTAGATGTTCCTGTGTACCTTGGTTAAAATATCATATCTTTCGATTCATACCATTAAAAAATTAACATCTTTTGATTAAAACGAGGCAGGACTAAAATAAACAAAAAAGTAAGCAGAGTCAAGACTGGAGGCTATTATGATAACCTCAAAATGAAACATACAGGTTGACTAGTTTCTCCGTCTGAATCTGTCAATAACTTAGATATAAAAGAAATCGGTTTGCAAATCACCGAGCAAATCACCCTGTCGAGTCAATATCAATGTAGCCCAATTACTGCAATATACACACATGATACTGAAGAAACAGCCTTTTGGACAAAAACGTGCATCTACTCGATCTATTCATTTAAAAGTTATGACCTATCAAAGTGGATCGGATTTTTGGCGGGCCACTTTGAAAAACGATCAGTGATACTTATGTCAATAATTTGAAGGGACACTAGGTTTCAATTTTTTTTTGTCAACTCGAATGTCAGGATTTTGACAGGTGTCATTGAGTGGAATCTGTACCCTGATTCCTCTTGTGCCGAGCCGATCTGAAGAAGAATGCTGTCACAATAATTATAAAAAGAAAGAATCCAAGTTTTAAATTTTAGAAAAGGGAAATATATGAAGATATTGACAGGTGTTGTTGAGGGAAATCAGAATTCTGATGATGTCTTCTTGACGACCCGATTCTATCGAGAAAATTATTGGTCACCTAAGTAAGCTGCTGGACAAATTAGTTGTCGGTATCGAAAAAATCGTTCGACTTGAGGGCCAATAATTTTTGTATGCCATGGGTGATTCCAAATTTGTTTGAAGAGTTTATTAGCTATCCTTCCCTTAATATGAAGATACTGAAGTTGAAGATGAAGTTTCTACAGAGTAATATAGAAAACAGTGTAAATTTCAACAGTTTCGACATAAACCAATTCGCCAATCGACAAAAAAAGAATTCAAATTTCAATGAACAAGTCATAAAAACAAGACATGAAGCATGATGTTTTATCTCGTTTTATTGGAATATTTTATATTTAAAGTATAACATTACGAGTTTTTATGATATTTTCAGCCAATCAGACAGAAAGAAGTGATTTTCTAGCCTACTACCAGGCCACAAAATGAACGATTGCTCTAGTGACCCCAGTAACGAAAAACAACAGTATACGGGAAAAAACTTTCTGGCCGCCGCTGGCCAGGAATATTGGATGTTTTCTGGTCACCGGCACCAGCCAGAAAGAAAGTTTCAGATACTTTTATAGATTAATGTCATTACTGAATTGAATGAAAGGTACTCTTGAAAATTTATCATTTTGATAGGTGTAAATACCTCATCAAATCGGCTAAAAAATAGTATGTGGTGTTCGTACAGAAAGTGACTTCCAGGCCTCCGCCGGTTGCAGGCCTCGGCTGGCGCCTCAGCGACTGCAAGATTCCGTCGTCGGCCAGGAATATGGCATTTTCCGTACTAACCACACAATATCCTAAATATTGAAATAGACTGCTAAACAAAGAAAGTGTTACAAATCAAAAATTCACCCAATTTTAAACCTGTTACTTTTGATTGGCACAAACCTGATTTTGTTGAAAGTACTGGATAGCCCAATCTTTTTGCAATCTTTCTTGTGAATATGAAATGCATAGAGTCTCTCATCAAATTTCTACAGGGTGATGAACAGAGCAGTGCAAAATTGATGAAAGTTCAACATACTGAAGGAATTTTATGAGGGGCTCTATGGATTTTATATTGACAAGAAAGATGGCCAAAAGATTGGGCAATTCAGAACTTGAAACAGAATCAGAATCGTACTCGCCAATCAAAAGTTACAGCGGTTCAAAATTGGGTGAATTTTTGCTTTGTAACACTTTCATTGTTGAGCAGTTCATTATCAACGTTTAGGTGTACATATATGATGCGTAAAAATGTAGATACCGTAAATAGTGTAAATAAACGTGTATGAAGTGATCAAAGGTGTGAGAATACCAAATATTTTTCAAGTCAACTGCCAGCTAGACTGCCAGCTTGGGAAACATCTTTTGACAAAGTTAGGTCAAGGTGTTTTTGGAAGTTGGTTTTCCATATACAGGTGTCCCATGAAGTAACTGGCATGGCTTGAGAGTAGATGTGCTTTTTCAAGGCAAATCAGGATCTGCATTCGAAATTTTCCTGACGTCCTCCGTTGCCGATATACCGTGGTTTTTCAAAAACCGCATCAGCCCGTAACTTTTTTTATGGGATACATAGATTTGAAATTTTCATGGGAAATTTGAGAGCACTTTTGCAGTTGTTTACGTTGGTCATAAAGCAACTCTCACTTCCAGAAGTAACCGGAAGTCACATCAACTTTTGATTTTCAAATGGAGCACCCTGTATATTTTTTGATTATCGGAGAGACATCATTTTATTGACAGTCGTGGTCTTGAAAATTCTCTATGATAAAAAATGACGATTTTATAGCGGCACTTCAAATCTTTATTTGTGGTCGCAGCCACCTCCGGTAATAATAATTACAATTTAATCGATTTAATAATAATCGATTTCAACCGGCAACGCTTTTTAACATCAACAATTAACAAATTTCCAACTTCAGGTTGTCATTTATGGTCGCAGCCACCTTTGGAAAAGATAAATAATTAGCTTCTATTCAATCCGCTATAAAATCGTCATTTTCCATCACACAAAATTTTTGAAACCATCATTGTGTCAACAAAAAAATCTCTATCCAAATATAAAAAAAATATACGGGGTGTTACATTTGAAAATCGAAAGTTGATGTAACTTCCGGTTACTTCCGGAAGAGCAGCTTCATGATAAACACAAAACATAGCAGAAGTACTCCTCAATACCACATAAAAATTTCAAACCGATATACAGGGTGATTCATGAAACATGCTCACTTCCATTTTTGTGATATCGGGTCGCGGAAGAAACCGTTGAAGTAATAGTATCTTCGAGGTCCGATTTCTTATGCTACCAGTTTCTTCACCAAAACTTCTTGTACGGGGGCGCCTCAAAAATGGTAAATTTTTTTCACACAGTACAATGTTGAGTGATATGTCATTGTAAAGAACTTCCAAATTCCAGTGAAGAAGTGCAAAAAGGTTTAGAAACATTTCAGCGGTTTTCATTTCATGATGAGAAGAAAAAAAAACTAGAAAAACGTTTTCACAAATTTTCGAAACGGTCAGTATGATGTGTAACCCGAGGAATGCGGTTCTCGCGGGTGAAGCAAGGGATTCTTGTGTCGTGCTTGATCGAAGCTAGATGTGTCCTGCGGCGCCGTTCTGAAAGATTCTCATTACAGGTGGGTGTTTTTTTTAATTATTCGCTCAAGATTTAATCTACACCCCTTTTGGTTTGTCTGCATTCCGTTTTAAATTTTACTACGCATGTAGAGCTGAATTATGAATTTAAAATCGCATCTTCCTGTTCGGGCGTCAAATTGTTTGTTTCCGGGAATTCAGAACAAAGAAGAGGACCGAAAAGGGGTTTTCGCGGTTTACAGCCCAGTTTGAAGCAAGGATGGAGGCCCCCTACGCGTTTCGTGTATTTCACTGATTTTCTGGGATACCCCTCTTGGCCCTGGACGTGTGTTAGGTACTATCTACGCGTTTTTCCTATGGATGATGTCATTCGTGTTTGCTCTGCATTCTCAAGAAACGCACATCGGTGCCTCGCGAAGAATTGTAGGTTCTAAAAATAACGCGTATGGGATTTTCTTTGTTTCACATTCGAGCTTAGTGCGTATACGGGAATTACAGGTCCGGGCTAACTCATTGTTCTCTTTTGAACATGAATAATTTACTTTTTGTCTGAGTCAATTTACGTTCTAATTTTTGATGTCATTTCTGTTATCTCACAAATTTTGCAAACTCATTATTTTCATGTCAATATTTTTGTGGCCACTTTATCAATTTTGTGTGTGATTTGCTTGTCATGTAACCAGTTGTCATATACTCACTTGTATTTTTGTCTGTCATGATTTGATTTTCATGTAAATGTCAATTGTCCGCCGCCTTTTATGACTCTCATATTATTACGTCATGTTTTTATGCTCGCTTCTATGTTTGTTAGATATTCAATGTAGGTATTTTACAGGAGCCTACTAACCACCCCTATTTTATCTTGTTTTGGGTTTTTATGTTGTTGATTTTATCTGCATTGTTGATTTATTATGCAATGTCTACTGATGTTTCTGCGATTTTGTTTTACTAATTGCACTTACACTGAATACCGGAATTTATCAGTGAGTTTTTGTTATTCATTTGTCACGTATGTGAGTCTTCTTCTGAGGGCTCAACTCAGGGGTTTCTTCGACTGGGTTCTTCCACTGGGTGCCCTTTTCCGAATCCGTCACTCTCCTCTTCTTCTTTTACTGACAGTATGACATATTTTGATGTTGTGTTTTCAATTGTTCTTGTTCATGTTGTCTATTGTGTGTCATTTTGCTAGTCTCTCAGTTCTGTGTGAGGTGTTTTATGCAAAGAATCTGATTCATTTAAATTTTGCAGATGATTTCAATAAAAATTCATTTTGTTTGCTGTCAATTCGTGTTTCTGTTCAACTTTTCAAAACAATCCTCATCCTTCAAGTTCCGTTCTCGTCGAGAGTAGAACCTGAGTGAAACGACAACGTAAGCAAAACGTAGGTACGTAGGTAAGAGGTCCAAGGTAGGGGGGGGGGGTAACGACAATCATAGCCAAGGGTCCAGAAGGGAGGGAACAGTTCAAGATTCAATGGCTGTTTTATAATTTTGAGATCTTCCGAAATCAAATTCCTATTTTAAACAAGCTTTGTCCTGGTCGAAATCAGGACTGCGAAGCTGCATTTGGCTAGGGCACAGCCTGCCTCAATTAGAAATTCAATTGATCACACGATATAAGCGAATCCTGGAGAGCGCATGTTTATAGAGTAAAATTATTCATGTTTCCCAATGAGAAACAAACAATGATTCACTTCACTTACATCGCTTACTTTATTTACGATATTTACAGCGGTTTTTTAGGCACGGAGATGAGTCAAAATGCATTGAAATAATGGAAAGTACCGTTGTGAAACTGTAGGTATATGTTGCTCTGAATTTGTACAACTGAAATGTCAAAATTTTGACAGGTGCAATGAAACGGAGTGACATACTGACGGACGATTTATTGTAGCGTGCAACGATCTAGCGTTGCATCGCACGGCTAGATGACCTCGAAGAATATTGGAGAAACTTGAAAAATTCTATTTTTTTTTTGTCAATTGATGGTTGTGGATATTTGGAATGTCAAATTGACAGGCGTCATCAAGAACTGAAGGAGAATCAACATTTGAAAACGGTTCCACTTGACCAGTCGATTTTATCGAGAAAGGCGTTGGAATGGCGAAAGGTAATGTCAGGGGAGTGTATACTGTATAGTTCTGAATTTGTGACAACTGGAATGACAAAACTTCGACAGGTGTCTTAGAGCGGAATGACATCTCCTACTGCAGTTTTATTATGAAATTGAGAGTGAAATAGGAACGAAAGGCCGAAGGATGGTCCAAATTAGTCATCATTTTTTACTGACATGACGATTCAAGCAGTCAACTTGACCGGAAGAAATTCTCGAGTGCAACTGTAGGTATTTTGCGAGTGCACTTCCGTGCGAATAATTCAACCGGCCATCTCCAAGTCCAGGCATCACACGCTACGTGTCGAGTGACTTTGAAATTTCGCAATAACGAACACAGTCCTTGAGATACCCCACATTCGCGACGACGACGACGACGGAAGTCGCAAGAAGCGCTGGCCTGAATGTAAATGAAGGAAAATTTAATAATAACAAGAACGCAATTTGCAGAGTTGGAAATTGAAAAAAATTCAATTTAAACAGGAGCCGGTAACGTGGAAAGTATTACCCATCACATCAGAGTACCAACACGCAAGAAATATCGAAGACTTGTTTTACGGTGGTAAATGCATAAAACATCAAGATGTGATTAGACGTCGCGCTGTCATTTTCCGAAGCCTGCTGTGTGTGATGTACCAAGAGATATAAATTATGACAGGTGCCATTATGCCTGATATGCCATCATCATCAGATCCGTATCAGCGAAACGACCGCACACAAACGAGTATACTCTCTTCGGTATCACACCGGTAAAAGGTATGTAGTTGAGGAGAGTCCCCTTTTGCTCTAGATGGCTGCCGTGCCACCTCCCGTTTTCTTTTATGGATGTCGTTATGCATATGTTACAAAACATAATGGGCAAAGAAAGTGAAATGTAAAACACGCTCCGGCTACAAGAACAACGCCTTGACTTTAATACACCAAGTATGGAGCGCTGGCTTTTTTTTTTGGTTTTAGCATCAGTAGTGGAGTGGCTATATACATTGTACGGAGCGTCTGGAGCCGTGGAAACCTGCAAAAAGCTCGTATTTTCAAATAATTAGCGCGGCCTTTTCGCCTTGAAGTTGGCAATATTGAAATGCTTTCCGGGGCTATTCCTGGATTATATCGCCTGTTGCACTATACGATAATCAAGTAAGCTCGCAAAAAAGTTCGCGATTCAGAGTTAGTAAGTGATGGCAACGCTGGTAAGTGGCTTGCGTAGATAGTAGTTGCCTTCTGTTACGGTTTCAAAAATCGACTTGGCGATACAGAATAATGAAACCAGGAGAACCAAAAAAAAAAAAAGAGTTGGTTGTTATTTTCGGAGGTTCCGGCTGATTCTGCAAAGAAAGATCCAATAACAATCGGTCGAGTAGCGATTCAGTGTTCCTCTGCTGTTCCTGTTGATGGCAAGCAGTACCACCAATCATGTGATGTGCCTCGAGAACCAAAATTAAGGAAAGCGGCGCTGAACGCCACTCCTAGAACGCCGCACCGCCTTTGGTTGACAGCAACTGTCAGTAATCGCCAACTTCGTTGAAGTGACCATCTCGGTCCTATTTCTCTCGTCTGTCCAGATGCCAGAGCGTATGGTGAGCTTCTGGAATGTCCAAAGGTATCAAATCAGTTCACTACCTTACCGTCCAATCGGCGTCTTCACCAACGTTATCAGTTGGTCCAGATTATCAAGATCCTGCTAATCGTTGCGGTTGTCCCGAAGCTCATACGCTCAAGACTCGTTGATGGGCAAACCAAGTGATGCCTCTTTATCTTTTATTTTACTGTTTTAGAATGAGTTACCTACTTGACATTCAGCGTGTTGTTGTTATATGTATTATTATTGTCTCTGCGTAAAGTAAAAGACGTTATTAGGGGGTAGCTATACCGGTTTACTACACCAATTTCCCTTGGGGTAGGACGGCAGTGTGTTGTTTTTCGTGTAGGTACTCTGTTTCAGTGTCGTCGCTGGAGCTTCGTTGGACCCTTCGAGTTCTCGCAGCGTCATCGAAAAGGTAGGTACCTACGTTATAGTTTGTAAGCCAAATCTCGCGGTATTGCTCACCCTTTCTATTGGCGTCCTCTGCGCAACGCCCCTTTATTTTTGTTAACACGCCATGTCAAGTTGAACTGTAAATATTCTTGAACCTTTTCTTCCCGATCATAAACCTGATTTTTTGTAGTTGATTCTGTATTTTTTAATTCTCCCAATCCCAACTATCGGACTATCTCCACCTCGGAATCACTTTCAATTACGATTTCAACCCGTAATACTACCTTTCGCCCGCGAAATTTGAATTGATCTGTCAACAATGTGCTATTCTAATGTTGATTGGCAGCTTTTTTAGAATAACTGCGCAATAAGCAAATTATCTTCATCTAAGTACTGGTGGCCAAAAGGTAAAGATCGAGGTGAAAATTAATCAACTCGATTGTTAGTTGCTTATGACAGTGACAGCGTTACATGACTTACAGGCTACAGGAAAAAGGTGTGATCGTTCTCTCTGGTTATGATCTCGTGTGATGCAGCTTTTATCAGTAGGCGGTAGGTATAGGTATATAGGCACAAACTTAAATGGTTTTAAATGGTTTTTTTTTTCTTCAAGATTCAAGCTGGTGATAATCGGGCGAGGTCAACTTCTTGACCCTGCAGCACAGCAGATTAGCCAACTTGGTAGCATAAAAATAACAAAGTTTGAAATGAACAAAACATTTCTGAGGCATAATAACGCAAAACGCTCAAGTGAGCACGGTAAATACGCGGTCGTGTCTACAATTCTGTTCTCAACACTAAACCAAAAGAATTTTTTCGACTTAAATTATGTGCGGTTAACACAAAACCTGAATAGGTTAACAGCTGCATTCACGTACTTGTGTTGCCGCTTTTCTTACGGCTGACATTCTGCCTTGATACAATTTGCTTCGCATGTTGCGATTTCAGCTCGAATTTTAGCCAATCACTGTCAATAGGTGAAGAATCAAGATGGAGAGGTAAAGAAAAATTGAATCTCTTGGAAGTACTGTTACTTCCAACAAGAAAAAAATCGATCGGTGGCAGCGACCGGAAGCGCTAAATAAACCAATTTCCTGGTGATCGCCGGCGATGTATCGCGGACTTATCTGCGAGGGGTGTTCACTTCCGCTCGGTCACAGCAGGATGTTCCATCGCTATCGTTGTACAAGCTATACCTACGGAGCTGTTTGAGCGCCTCAATCTCGTGTTTTCGCCCGAATTCGTGATCTCCGAAATAAAATGAAAAACGACGGAAGATGAGCTTTATCGCTTCTGCAGTCTTCGATACTTTGTGTGCTTGTGCTAGAGGCGCCCGTCTATAAAATAGCAGAGATGTTGGAAAAGTGCATAGCAGAAGAGTATTTGCAGCAAGTTCCGGTTAAAAGGATGAAGTCGGATTGGTCGAATGAAGCGTTGCTGAATCAGTTTCAACTGGGCATATTCCTTGACAGAAACTTACCATTCAGGCTTCTTTGTATAGCTTTAGCGAAGTAGGTACCATGAATCGACCTTCTAAATTCAAAAACTATTTTTCAAAATTAGATTTTCTCTATTAAAAAAAAGTTTTTATGTGAACAATTCATATTAACCCAAGATGGTTTTGGGAAGAAACCTGAATGGTAAATCACTGTCGAGGAATGAGCCCGCTGGAATTGATTCAGTACAGTAACGCCTTTTTTGCAGGCTGATACTTCTCATAAGTGGCCCTGATTACTCAGCAACCCTGGAACCCGATCAAGCTTTCGACAACCCCGGTGTCTCGGCCCCCTTCATTGAAAACTGCATTCGTGTGCATTGAGGGTATGCAACCCAAAATATCCCTGTGTCGTCCAAGTCCTCACCCCTCACCCCCTGTTCGGTGTGCCTGGCACTTGGCTGTCAGGCGCAAGCGTAAACGAGCTCCAGCACTTTCTTCGGCCGTCTTCGGCATTCTTCGGCTTTCTTTCCGCTCGTGCCTTTGCCGCTTCGTTCGAAGCGGCGTTGATCTCCGTACGTCGAGCGGGAAGCCACGCCGTCTTTTTTTGGTCATCGTTCTCGCGGCCATCTTGTCGTGCCATCGGCGTACATTCGTACTCGACCAGAAGCCCATCCAAGGCCCATCGCGTCCGATAGTGACTCCTGGAGGAGCTCTGCAGCATCTCCAAGTCCAGAAAGCGGCAGTTTTCACCGCTTTCACCGGGGAGCGGCTTGGATCAGCCAGCCGCACACAAAGCTCCAGTTTCGGACGGGATCGAGTCGTTCGTCCGCCATTTTGGTGACGAACACGGGCACTCGTGCATTTCACCAGGAAATCCACCACCAGAACGGCCATCCACCACGACGCCGCCTTCGGACTCCGCCAGGACGACGCCGCCACCGAATAAGATCCCGTAAGTTCCATATTTTCCATTGTTTTTACCATTTACCGTTTATTCCCGTTTGCCGGGGTGTATACCTTCAGTGCAGTTCGTCTCGTTTTCAGGACGCCACTCGGCGCCAGCGAATCTGCCCCCGATCAGAACCACTCGGATTTTTCATTTCATTTAATTCACATTGTTTTTTTTTTATTGTTTTGTAATTCTGTCTGTTTGTGTTTTTTTCTTTGTTTTGCATTAAAGTTTTTGATTGTTGTTGTGAATTTTATTTCTGACTGTCGCTTGCTGCTTTCCTAATCCAAGAGTTATTGTTTTAATGCAGCCTTCATCGGAAGGCTGCCGTCTTTATGTGTACCGCGCTAACACCCGGAATGGCCGTCAATTCCATTGAGGTTCTCTGAAAGACGGCCAACCTTTTCAAATAACAAAAAAGCAACTGTCAAAAATGCTCTTAGTTTACATTTAAAGTCAAATATTGCCTTAGTTCATCATTATTTCAAAACAAATCCTTCAACTGACCAGACACTATCCACTGACATTCGTCTCGTTTACAAAACTTGCGGCGAAAAAAATAAAAACAGCCTAAAACAACGAAAAAACACCATCACTCGTTGAATTCCCCTTGCCACTTGTCCTAAATCGTTTTAGGATTTTAGATTCTTATGAATTATTTCGCAAACCCCCAAGGAAGATCCTCGCGATGCTTTTTCCGGGGCCGGTTACAGCTAGTCAGAACAAAGTAAGCCGTGCCAAAACGAAACGACAAGAAATCTTTTGCAAAAAAAAACTACATGAGCGATTCGGGCCAGGAATATTAGTTAAATTTTCGAGTTGGATTTACTGGAGGGTGCTGATTTTTCAAAAACCATACCCATTTTTTCACAGCTTTTTGAAAATTCTGATGGGCGGAACTCACTTTTGGTATGGCCACCGAAAAGAGGCAATAACTTTGGAGAAGATGACAACGTCGAAAACTGAGTTACATCACGGAGTGGTGCCGTGACCAGGATGTTCAAAGATGACAACGTCATGAGAAGATGTTGATCTAATGTTTCCAGTTTTTGATGCTGATGAATGTTTTGTTTTCATGCCAAGAAGAACAACGAACCATCGCCACCAACGTTCTCAACTTCGTCATCCTCTGGATTCACAGACGATCCTTGCCTGAAGCAGTAATCAACTGTTGTCACCACGAATTCCGATTGCCAACATGACGTTCGAACCCTTGGCCACATTACGTCGCTTAGGACGCAGCTTTCTTACACCAATCCACTTTTGCCGCCAAGTCAACCAGATCAACACGACGCTGAAGACCGAACCCTTGCTCAAATTTTGTAAACCAGAAGCGTTGATCTCGTTCCTGAAAGATGTCTCGAAGATTGAGCTTGGATTCGATCAGTGTTCTGTTTCTGTTTCCGAACAAAGAACAAAATAACGAAGCGGCGTGCTGGAGGAATCGCCCTTTCACCATCATAACCAAAGTCACGTTCTCATCCAGAGTAAGAGCTCAGACAACATCACTAGGGGAACAAGGGCAGTTCTGTATTAGTTTCAAGGTTATACGGTAGTTGTCTGGCTGCGTAACTGTAGATCTGGTTGCATAACTTTTCAGTGCAACATCTGGGGACACGGGCTCACTGCTCTTGGTGACATTTTTTAAATTTCGCGGTAAACTGTGCTGTTTTGGCATCTCCCAGAGCGCCTCTCTCATCTGACATTTGAGTGGAGCCTTTTTAGTGTTATTTCTGGTAACCAGGTCCGTCAGCTGTTCAATTCAAGTTGGCACCACTTTTTTCACCATAATTCCAGGGAATTTTGACAGCTTCTAATTGATCCTCTTCGATTTTTCGTGTTTTCAGAGTTTTATATTTATATTCTAGGAGGGGATTTTGTGCAACGTCGTTCAAGTTGGCAACACTTTTTTCATACAATTCCAGCCAAACTTTGCCGATTTCGTGTTCACTAGTACCAAGTTTTCGATATTTAAAATATCACTGATTCCAGAGACTTTGGTGAATCACCAATTCAAAATGGCACCACTTTTTAGAATAAATCTAGAGAAATTTGACAGCTTCTAATTCATTGCCTTCGGATTTTCATGTTTCCAGAATGTTCGGAAATTCCAAGGGATTTTGCCTCGGATTTTGTGCAACTCAAGTTGGCAACACTTTTTTCACACAATTCCAGCCAAAGTTTGCCGACTTTTTATTGACTAGTAACAAGTTTTCGATAATTAAAATATCACTGATTCTAGAGACTTTGGTGAATCATTGATTCAAGTTGGCAATACTTTTTAGCATAAATCTAGAGAAATTTGAAAGCTTCAAATTTATTTCCAACGGATTTTCATGTTTCCAGGGTGTTAAGAAATTCTAGGGGATATTATGTAACGTCTTTCAAGTTGGCAACACTTTTATCACACGATTCCAGCAAATTTTCCGATTTCTAGTTAATTAGTAACAGGTCTGTGGTAACAGGTTTTAAATATTTAAAACATCACTGATATTAGGGACTTTGGCGCATGTACAATTCAAGTTGGCAACACTTTTTTCAGCGTAATCCTAAGGAATTTGGACAGCTTTCAATTCATTCTTTTCGGTTCTTCATGTTTCCATTGTGTTATTATATTCTCTAGGGGATTTTCTGTAACGTTGATCAAGTTTGCGATACTTTTTTCACACAATTCCAGCAAAGTCTTTCGAATTTTCGTTCACTAGTAACAGGTTTTCGATTTTTAAAACAATATTGATCTTAGGAAATTCGGTGAAATTTCAATTCAAGTGGGCAACACTTTCTTCAATATAATTATAAATAATTTTGACAGATTAGTTTATTCTCCCTGATTTTTCATGTCTACAAGGTGTTGAGAAATTCTAGTGATCTAGTGGATTTCGCGCAACGTTGTTCCAAGTTGGCAAAACTTTTTTAATGCAATCCCAGTTGAGATGGCCAATTTCTAGTTTATCGGTAACAGGTTTTCAATATTTAAACCACACAAATTCCAGGGACCTCGGCGAAATTTCAATTCAAGTTGGCAACACTTCATTCTTCATAATTATAGGGAACTTTGACAGCTTCTAGCTCATACTTACGGGGTGGATGTTGAGAAATACGAGAGGATTTTGCACAACATCGTCGTTGAAGTTGGCAACACTTTTTCCAACATAATTATAAGAAATTTTGACAGGCTTCTAGTTTATTCTCCCCGGTTTTTCATGTTTTCAGAGTGTTGAGAACTTCTAGGGAGTTTTTTGTGTAACGTCGTTCAAGTTGGCAACACTTTTATCACACAATTCCAGCAAAGTTTGCCGTTTTCTAGTTCATTAGTACATTAGTAACAAGTTTTCGATACTTATTTCTATTTCTGATCTACAATCGACCCGCATGTGTGTCAAATTCAAAATTTTGAAGTTTCAGGGATTAATTTTTATTCGAATATTTTTGACATTTGGGACGGCTGCTATTTTGTTTTGCATTTTTAAACCAATCGACATGCAATTTTCAGCACATCATATTCTTCTGATGGCAGTTCATTTCCATTTGGTCCATTTAACATTTTGACGTTTCAGAGACCGGAAACTAATTCAATCTTTTTGACATTTGGGACGTCCGTCATCTTATTTTGCAACATTCAACGTAGCGACTTACATAATTACAGGGAATTTTGACAGGCTTCTAGTTTATTCTCCCCGGTTTTTCATGTTTCCAGAGTGTTGAGAATTCTAGGGAGTTTTTGTGTAACGTCGTTCAAGTTGGCAACACTTTTATCACACAATTCCAGCAAAGTTTGCCGATTTCTAGTTCATTAGTAACAAGTTTTCGATACTTATTTCTATTTCTCATCAACAATCGACCCGCATGTGTCAAATTCAAAATTTTGAAGTTTTAGGGATTATTTATTAATTGAATAATTTTGACATCCGGGACGGCTGTTATTTTGTTTTGCATTTTTGAACCAATCGACACGCAATTTTCAGCACATTATATTCTTCTGACGGCAGATCGTTTCCATTTGGTCAATTTAACATTTTGACGTTTCAGAGACCGGAAACTAATTCAATCTTTTTGACATTTGGGACGTCCTTCATCTTATTTTGCAACATTCAACGCAGCGACTTACATAATTACAGGGAATTTTGACAGGCTTCTAGTTTATTCCCCCCGGTTTTCCATGTTCCCAAAGTGTTGAGAATTCTAGGGAGTTTTTTGTGTAACGTCGTTCAAGTTGGCAACACTTTTATCACACAATTCCAGCAAAGTTTACCGTTTTCTAGTTCATTAGTAAGAATTTTTCGATATTTATTACTATTTCTGATCAACAGTCGACCCGCATGTGTGTCAAATTCAAAATTTTGAAGTTTCAGGGATTAATTATTCATTGAATAATTTTGACATTTGGGACGGCTGCTATTTTGTTTTGCATTTTTAAATCAATCGACATGCGATTTTCAGCACATCATATTCTTCTGACGGCAGTTCATTTCCATTTGGTCAATTTAACATTTTGACGTTTCAGAGACCGGAAACTAATTCAATCTTTTTGACATTTGGGACGTCCGTCATCCTATTTTGCAACATTCAACGGAGCGACATGGAATTTTCAACACATAGCTAATCCTGATAGAAGATCGATATGCATCTGTTCAATATGACATTGACAGTTCCAAGGCCGCCATGTTGAACTTGAACATTTTCCTCGACATTTTCCAACCGATACAATTTAGATATTGAAATCTGAATCTGCTTGTAAGTAGAGTGAGATGGCTGTTTCTGGAACCGCCACCGCCACCGCTGCGTGTTCCAGAACTCACCATACATTTTGGGACACCGCCACTAATCTCATCCACATAGAAGTATTATAGAACTATCATTTTTTATTAAATTAGGTATTTGCATATCATATTTACATGATTCAAGATGCTTCAACTAAATACCTTACTCTACTCTGGTACTTTGGATAGACAAAGGAAATGCATTTTGTAGATTATGAATTTTGACCAATTCCAGAGGCCGCCATATTGAAATTTTCAAACCAATCGACTTGAAATTGAGACTTGATCCTTCTCGAATATTAAGCCAACGGCGTTGCCTTGGAAACCTACTACAGGCTGCTGAATGCTAGTCAACGTGACGTCACAACTACACTAATTTTCACTCCGTTTTTTTTTCGATGAAATGAAGCTCTGTACTCACCCTGCATTTTCGACGAATCCGATGGACATGTGGGCCACATCGGCCTGGGGGGGCGAAGCGGCGGGCGGCGGCTGCTGCAGATAATCCGCCCGCTCCAGCGAGCCCAAGAACACCCCCGGACCCGCCGCCTCTGCCGTCGGAAAGTCCTGGCCGAACAACTCGATGGGGGCGCGAGACCCCTCCCCGCCGCCTCCCTCCTTGCCTTGCGTATAAAACAGCTTGACCACTCGCAAAATCCACCGCGGAAATTTGAATAGGATAAAAAATCACCCTAGAGCATCACCATGCACACACACAAAAACACTGTTGTTGAAAGTGGTCACCACTTGTTTATATCCTTGTTGTTGTAGTTGTTTGTTCACGTATTGTTGTTGTTGTGGTTGTTTAGTTGGTTTTCGCAAATTTATCCTTTGCAGAGTCACATGTCCTATAAAAAACGGCGTCTTAGAGGGTGAAATTTTGTTTCCGCGATCACTTCTTTACTTTTCTCATCATCACCAATGTCTGTCTTTACTAAAGCCTTCGACCCTGTCAAGCGAGAATGCTGTTTTCTTGACAGGCGCCAGAGATAAAAATTGAGCCAATTAGGAAATAAATTCTAACGTGATGTAAATCGTGTTAAAAATGATCTTTCATAGTTCAGCTAGAGCATAGTTTTTTCTGCCTGGCGGAGATGGCTCAATTTATGGTCGTCCAATAGAAGGTGCACTAATGATTTTCACTAGAATATTAAATTGTGAACACTTTGATGTATCAACCAACCATCTCTCTATGACATGTGATTCTTGAGATAGAGCGCCTGAAAGTTAGAGCATTTTTCGTCACAGCGTCATGCTGTTCATCTTTAAAAACTAGAGTTAGCGTAGTGAAAACAAAAATCAATCGAAGATACCTATCGAGTCCTTCAAGATAGGAATGTTCAAACTCTTCGTCTGTCTTTAGCTACAGATTAGGAAGCGTCAATTGCCGGAGCTCTCACCTATAGTCATATACAGGATGTACCGCGCTGTTACGAAAAATGCTCTCACTTCCAGACGCTCTATTTTGAAAACCATATGTTGTAGAGAGACTGTTGATACATCAAACTGTTCTCAATTAATTAGGCTACAAAATATCATCTGTCAGACAGCCAGAAAATGAGATATACTACACAAACTAATTTCTAGCACCTTTTGTTGATGATGTCGACATGAAACCGTCATCTCCGCCAGGCGGAAAATTGAGGTGCTATAGCCTGAAATATAACAATAATTTTAAGATGTTGTAGATTCTCTGTCCTTTGATTTATTTGTATAAGATTCTTCTTCTGGGTTTTTGGGCAGGATGATAAAAAACTGTTGTATATTTCACGGAACGTTTCGCCGATTAACATCGGCTTTGTCAGGCTAAAATTTATTATATGATCAATTTAAAACAATAATCAATAAACATTAACGAGAGCTTACCGAATAATATGTATAAAACTTGAAAAATGTGTAAAATGTCAAAAAAAAATTTGAGTTGTAGATAATTGAGAGATACAGCAATGAAAAATTCCTATGGTGATGAAATGAAGATGAAAAATTGATAATAAGGTATAAAGGTGATTTTATAGAATGCAAAAATTTCATGACCCAATCATAACACCTCTCAAGATTAAATTCTTATATACATCATTTAAATTTTGCGTCAGTTCAAAAATTAACAGAAAAATTATGTTTTTGAATAAAAATCATTTCAGAAACTTATCTTTTTTTTTATAATAATTAATCTCTTGGTCAAAAATTTCAACATTTTCAAAATCAGAATTATGGCCTAAATCTTTTTTATGGTTCACTAAAGCTGTCAAATTATTTATATGTAAATTATGTGTTTTGCAATCATTTTTATGGTTATTTATACGTTTGATAAGTTTCTGTTTGGTTTGACCAATATAACATTTAGTACAATCAGAACAATTGATTCTATATATCAAACTTGATCTATCATGATCTTGTATTTTGTCTTTTAATCTACTGTAAAAATTACTTATTGTTTTTTTGTTGTAAAACGTAATTTTCAAATCATCTTTTTGTAAAATTTTTCATGAATTAACAGACAAATCATTAACACCGATCATTGAAAAATAAGAAGTGTCAGTTGTATTAGGTGTTTGAACTCTCCTTATATCATTATAAATATTACTATTACATATTATATAAAATTATATCAATTAATCTCTCAGGATAGCCATTTTCTTTCAGAATATTTTTAATGAGATTGAAATTTTTCAACCAAAATTGTTCATGACCAAGTTTTTTAATTTTTGTTTTCATCATTTTGATGATATCAATTTTTTGTCTGAAATCATAATTTGATTGAAAATGGAGTAATCTATTTGAAGCAGTTGGTTTTTGATACCAATATGTAACTAAACTATTGTTACTACTTTTAATGACTAATGTATCTAAAAAAGGTAGTTTATTTTCATTTTCAATTTCAATCGTGAATTTCAAACTACATATTATAATAATTATTGAAAATATCAAGTGTCGTTAGTTGTTGATCATTCGGAATGGCTGTGAAAATGTCATCAACATAACAGTATAGAAATGGAACTGAAAATGGTAGTTTCTTAACAACAGATGTCAGTAGATCATGCAAAGCTAAATTTGCTAAAATTGGAGAAACTGGTAAATATTTAACTAGAGATCCAACTAATAAGATTGAACAAAAAAATAATACCATTATTAAAAAACTGTTAAATATGGAAATAATTGATGAATTAGATTACAAAAGACTTATATCTCATAACGGTCTCCCACCTAAAATATATGCTTTGGTAAAAGCACATAAGAGCAATTTACCACTTCGTCCTGTAGTATCTTGTATTGGCTCTCCAACTTATAAATTATCAAAATTTATAACAAAAATTCTTAATAGTCTTCTACCTCATTTTTCATATAATATAAAAAAATTCTGAAAACTTTGTTGATAAAGCTACTGATGTTGTACTTCCACCTAACTACATATTAATCTCTTTGGATGTAATATCTTTATTCACTAATGTAACAGTAAAATTGATCCAATCATTTATTGAGAAATACTGGGAACTTATTTCTGAATTCACCAAAATTGATTTACAATTTTTCAAAGATATAATCCAATATCTTTTTGATTCAAGCTATTTTTCATACGACGATAAAATTTACTCACACATTTTTGGAACTGCAATGGGTAATCCAGTTTCTCCAATTTTAGCAAATTCAGCTATGCATGATCTACTGACATCTGTTGTTAAGAAACTACCATTTTCAGTTCCATTTCCATACTGTTATGTTGATGACATTTTTACAGCCATTCAGAATGATCAACAACAAACGACACTTGATATTTTCAATGAATATTATAACAGTTTGAAATTCACGATTGAAATTGAAAATAAACTACCACATTAGTCATTAAAAATAGTAACAATAGTTTAGTTACAGATTGGTATCAAAAACCAATTGCTTCAAATAGATAACTTCATTTTCAATCAAATCATGATTTCAGACAATAAATCGATATTATCAAAATGATGAAAACAAAAATTAAAAAACTTAATCATGAACAATTTTGGTTAAAAAATTTCAATCTCATTAACAATATTCTGGAAGAAAATGGCTATCCTGAGAGATTATTTAATAGAATTTTATATAATAATAGTAATATTAATAATGATATAATGATAT
This sequence comes from Anaspis maculata, assembly GCA_949128115.1. Lineage (NCBI taxonomy): Eukaryota > Metazoa > Arthropoda > Insecta > Coleoptera > Scraptiidae > Anaspis > Anaspis maculata. The sequence continues at coordinate 77,063,991 of OX421964.1, read as the reverse complement.
TAATGATGATAATCGGTGTTAATGATTTGTCTTTTAATTTACGAAAAATTTTACAAAAAGATGATTTGAAAATTACGTTTTATAACAAAAAAAAACAATAAGTAATTTTTACAGTAGATTAAAAGACAAAATACAAGATCATGATAGATCAAGTTTTATATATAGAATCAATTGTTCTGATTGTACTGAATGTTATATTGGTCAAACCAAACAAAAACTCATTAAACGTATAAATAACCATAAGAATGATTGCAAAACACATAATTTACATAAAAATAATTTGACAGCTTTAGTGAACCATAAAAAAGATTTAAGCCATAATTTTGATTTTGAAAATGTTTAAAGTTTAGACCAAGAGATTAATTATAAAAAAAAGATTAGTTTCCGGAATGATTTTTATTCAAAAACATAATTTTTCTGTTAATTTTCGAACTGACACGCAAAATTTAGGTGATGTATATAAGAATTTAATCTTGAGAGGTGTTATGATTAGGTCATGAAATTTTTGCATTATATAAAATCACCTTTATACCTTATTATCAATTTTTCATCTTCATTTCATCACCATAGGAATTTTTCATTGTTATATCTTTCAATTATCTACAACTCAAAAATTTTTTTTACATTTTACACATTTTTCAAGTTTTATACGTATTATTTGGTAAGCTCTCGTTGATGTTTATTGGTTATTGTTCTAAATTTATTATATAATAAATTTTAGCCTGACGAAGCCGATGTAATTCGGCGAAACGTTGCGTGAAATATACAACAGTTTTTTATTATCCTGCCCAAAAACCCAAAAGAAGAATCTTATAAAATAATTTCAAGACGATTTCCAGCCTATTGAGAATAATTTCTTTATTGATCTGCCTGGTTCCTGCACTAAAACTTGAATGATACAAAGTATAATTATCCATTATCCTATCATGTTTTTGTTTGAAACGGACATAGCGATACACCTTCTTCTTTCGCGCTCAGTACAGATAATTATAATGTGACTCGTCGTGATATGAGCTGAATTTAACAGCTCACAAGGCCTTTATCAAATCAACGACTCTGTGAATAAATAGCAATTAGAAAGAAGCAAACAAGCTATCAAGAGGATGGTCACGAAGTACATTTCCAATTTTCCCCATATACGCTTCTTCCACCGGCCACGTTTCGCGACCACGCTCCATCGTTTTCCCAAGAGCTTTTCCCGAGGCTTTTCCGCGTTATTGAGTTGACTGTTCCCTGTGAGCTTGATAAAAAAAGTAAAGAAGTGGCAAAACAAAAATCCATCCCAACAGAACACCACGAATTTGCACCTGCCCTTAAACACCTTCACATACCTATCTTTATGTAATGTAACGAAACGACTAACGAAACGACTAACGAAAGCAATAACGCACACGGTCGACTGGGCACGAGGAATGTGAATGTGATCTATTCGCTTTGATAATAACAAATAATAAAAGGAAGTGCAGCCTAGACCCACTGTGATAAGAGGACCTTGTTGTCACTCTCATCTTCCATACGTGTGTGCTCAATTCGAATTAATTATAGCTATTATATACTTGCGCTGCAAAAAAAAATATATATAAGGACGATTTTATTATTATAGGTGTGCGTGAAATTCGCACGTTCATTCATAAAGCAAACAACCGAACATTAACAATAACTCGTGTGCAGTAATTGGTATCATTTGACTTTCACTCTCTTTTATCGTCATCTCCATTCATTTCTCAACACCGCAGGATGTCCGTGTATAACAAGAGCATTATAACAGAGCGATGACGTCATTCGGATTGGTCCCGTGTCGGTGTACAGCGCTCTCTGTCGGCGGAGCCACCGCCGCTGCGGTGATGGTGATCATTTGGACGTGGATGTAATCATCAAAACAAGCCAATAAATTTCACTGCTGAGAGCAATCATAATCGTATAATGTGTGCGTCTAGTTAACAAACAATTCCGATCGTAAAATTGGCCGTTGATGGCGATTTTTTTTTTTTTTGCCGATTTTTTTTCTTTGCTTCGTGTCCGATTTCTTCAATATAAATTTTTCTTTTCCTTGCTCGTTTCATGGCCTCCAAATTAAGGGTATGGCTTGCCTATCAAGTTGCTTTATCGCAGATTGACGACAGAGTTTCTATGGTGACGGTAACAAAAAGCGTTGGGTGACATGGCAGCTCCAGATGTAGCTGGTATTAGAAAACGTCAAGGAAAAAGTTTGGGGTTAGGTCGGCAGTTGGGATTTGGAACCACTAGATGCAAGAGACTGCGAAATTTAGCGGAAAGACACAGACGAAGAACCATGAAAATTGCCTTGATTAACTCATTACTTTGGTGTTAGATGTATGAATCTAGTGGTGTTAAATTACTCAAGTGCAAATTACCTAGGCACTACTGGAAAATTGACGTAGGTTGCGTAACAATTCCGCTGTTTTCATACCGGCATGAAGACTACAAAGATAATGATAATTATTGTTTAAAATTCCAACCTCTGAAATTTCATCCAATTTTTTCTGATACTTTATACTTCTTTTGATTCTAGAAATTATCATATTTTTACTGATAATACGAATGATGAGGTTTCATCCTCGATTTCATCATATTTTCCTCTAGATTTCTCGTTATTTTGGTTTGACGAGTTTCTCTTTCAAGCCAATACTGTGCTTTTGGGCGGGGCGTTGTTAGAAACTAATTTTTACATCTCCTAATCAACTTGTCGTATTAACATCACTTTGATGAATACTGTAGACTTTATCATTCAAATCCTGATTCCATTGAATTTCTTTTTATGTAATTTTGCATAATATAATTATTTGTTAAGTTGTGCTATTCATAATGTCCATTGTAGACAATATTATATTTATTTGAATGACAACCAAAAGCGCGGGTAAACGGCGGGAGTACCTAAAATTGTCTCATTAAGCGACCAAAATTGCCTTGCTCAGACATTTTTAGACGGAATATTACTGCATGAAAATCCCGACATTTCACCCGGATTGTCGGGCTTCTTCATGCTAAAAATAGATTCAATTGATAATTAGCCCAACATCCAACCCAAAACGTAGGACTTCAATATTCATAATTATATACCATAAAATATAATCGAGGTTATCGTGCTATAAACTGATGCTGCTGACATAATTATCAAAATTCAAAAGCAAATCCTCGAGCAAATCATTCTTGCACTTGAAAGGTATATTTATCCGATATTTAATGAAATATTTCATGTAAAAGATGATGTAAATTGAAATCTCGATTGAGATGGAAGATATATTAAGTAAAAATAAAAATTAACTCAATTCTAATAATAAGTTTCTTGCAGTTCAAGAGTTCCGATTAAAAGCTCCTCTTCGAGCTCGTCTTATAGAAGTGGCGTTTCTTTTTTGTCAATTTTTCTTTCAGGAAATTTCTAGATCTAATTTCTCTAATCAAAATTACATTTTTCGTCACAAAAAACCAATCAATGAATTTTGTACAGCTTTTCGTCGGGAGGCTTTTTCGCTTCACGCCCTCAAGTTTCTACAGCAAATGCGGTATGAAAATTTAATCATGCTCTTTCAAAATAATGTTCTACTTAATACTTAAGTGATCGATAAATTAATTTTTGGCTTGAAGAAGCCCAGCATCTGGCCGGAAACGACGCAACTTCCATGATGCAACAATATGGTTCCATTTACCTACATACGAGAAAACCTTTCAACAATTCCCTCGGCAATTCCTCAAAGAGAAATGCCGCAGATGCCTGAGAATTTTACACACTTACTTATTTTCGAGCAACTTTGACCATTTGCAAGCCAATTTGAAGATTTTTGAACCGGTTTAGATTTTAGGCTATTGAATGGTTTCAGGAAATCTCGCGGACAACTTTGTCAGCTTTCGGAGAATTTCTCGGGTAATTTTGACCATTTTCAAGCAGCTCTGACGATGTCAAGGGTAACATCAAGTTTGATAATTTTTCAGCAGTTCTGACGATTTTCAAGCATATTCGACGATTTTCGAACCAGTTAGTCCCAAGCCATTTTAATGGTTTCCACGAGGATTTTCTAGCAATCTCGCGGGGCAACTTCGTCAATCTTCGCGTTAGTGAAAGTATTTTTTTGTAGTTTTGACAATAGGTTTTTGCCTAATTTTGACCATTTTTAAGCAGCTCTGACCATTCTTGAGCCAAATCAACGGAACCGATTGGATCATTTTCGAACCAGTTTGACGTTTTGAGGCTATATCTAATGGTTTTTGAAATATCGCGAGCAATTTTTTCAGTTTCTGAATAATTTTTACCTTTTTAATAAAGCCAATTCGACAGAACCAGTTTGATCATTTTCGAGCCGATTTGACGAATTTACCTACAATGCTCAATGGTTTTTGGGGAGGGCAAGTCAAGTTTCAACAATTTTCCAGCGACATTGACAATTTTCGAGCTAAATCGAAGATTTTCCAACCAGTTTGGAGGTTAAAGGCTATTTAAATGATTTTCGGACAGTCTCGCAGGTAATTTTGTCGATTTCGGATAAATTCGTTCATTTTTGAGCAGCTCTGGCCATTTCCAAGCCAATTCAAGGGAACCAGTTTGAGGCAGTTTGACGATTTTAAGATATTCAATAGTCTTCTGGCCATCTAATGGTTTTTGGTAATCTGGCGGGCAATTTTATCAGATGGTCAAGCATATTCGACCATTTTCGAGCCAGTTCGATGGTTTCAGGCTATCTAATGGTTTTTCTAGCAATCTCACGGGCAACTTCGTCAATCTTCGCGTTAGTAAAAGTATTTTCGAGGAGTTTTGACAGTAGGTTTTCGCCTAATTTTGACCATTTTGATTTAAGCAGCTCTGACAATTTTCAAGCCAAATCAACGGAACTAATGTGATAATTTTCGAACCAGTTTGACGATTTGAGGCTATATAGGGTGTCTCAAAACTTGCGCGAGTTTTGAGACAGCCTGTATCTTATTGGTTTTCAAAAATCTAGCGAGCAATTTTGTCGGTTTCTGGATAATTTTGATCTTTTGAAAGCCAATTCGACAGAACCAGTTTGATCATTTTCGAGCCAATTGACGAATTAACAATTCTCGATGGTTTTTGGCAAGTCAAGTTTGAACAATTTTCCAGCAACTTTGACAATTTTCGAGCCAATTCAGAGATTTCTCAACCAGATTGACGGTTTGAGGCTATTCAAATCGTTTGCGTACAGTCTCGCAGATAATTTTGTCAGTTTTCGGATGAATTCGTTCATTTTCGAGAAGCTCTGACCATTTCCAAGCCAATTCAAGGGAACCAGTTTGAAGCAGTTAGACGATTTTAGGATATTCAATGGTCTTCTAGCCATCTGATGGTTTTTGATAATCTCGCGGGCAATTTCATCAGATGGTCAAACATATTCGATCATTTTCGAGCCAGTTTAATGGTGTCAGGCTATCTAATGGTTTTCCTACAATCTCGCGGGCAATTTGGCGAGTTTTCGGGTAATTTTGACCGTTTTCAAGCAACTCTGACGATTTTCAAGTCAATTCGACGGAACTAATGTGATAATTTTCGAACCAGTTTGATGATTTTACAATATTCAATAGTCTCCGGGCCATCTTGAGGGCAACTCAAGTTCAATTTTCGAGTAATCTTTGACGATTTTCAAACCAATTCGAAGATTTTTTTTAACCAGTTTGACCACCTTCGAGCTAGTTTGACGGTTTCAGGAGACAGTCTCGCAGGCAATTTGTCAGCTTTCTGGTAATTTTGAACATTTTTGAGCAGCTTTGACCATTTTCAAGCCAATTCGACGGAACCAGTTTGTTCATTTTCGAACCAGTTTGGCGATTTTACGATTTTCAACGGTTTTCGGTCCATCTCGAAGGCAACTGAAGTCTTGACTATTTTTTTTTTAGTAACTTTGACGATTTTCAAGGCAATTTGAAGATTTCAGAACCAGTTTGACGGTCTAAAAGCCAATTCGACGAAACCAGTTCGATCAGTTTTGAACCAGTTTGACGATTTTACGAAATCCAACCGTTTTCGGGCCATCTCGAGGGCAACTCACAAACCTGATAGTTTAAAGTACCTTTGACAATTTTCAAGCCAATACGAAGATTTTTTTCAACCAGTTTGACGATTTTCGAGCCATTTTGACAAGGCTATATCTGATGGTTTTTGAAAATCTCGGGTGGCAGTTCAGTCATCAGGTAAGTTTGACCACTTTTGAGCAACTCTGGCCATTTTCAAACCAGTTTGCCGATTTCACGGTATTCAATGGTTTTGGGAAAATGTTGAATGCAAACTGAATTTTGACAATTTTCGAGCCGGTTTGATCACTTTCCGAGGGGTTGATGATCTCCTGGGAAAAAAGTGTTCACAAGATTAAGACTTCTGGAATTCCGGTGATCTCCGAAAGAGTTTCGGGATTTCCGGTAATTTCCAGGAGCTCCGGTGATTGCTGGAAAAACTCTGGGAATTCTGAAATAAAATGAATTTGTACTGAGTTCCAGGGAAATCCAATTTTCGTCATATTTGAGCAGTTCTGACGATTCTGTAGTTCCAAGCTATTTCAATGGTTTCCGAGAAGTTACACGAGTAACTTGATCAATTTTGGCATTCATTTGACCATTTTTGAGCAGCTTTCACGATTTTCAAGTCAATTCAAAGATTTTGAACCAGATTGACACGATTTTCTCGCCAGTTTTATGGTTTCAGGCTACCTAGTAGTTTCTGGAAATGTTGCGGACAATTTTGTCACTTTTCGGGTAAGTTTGATGAATTTTGAGCAGCTCTGAACATTTTCAAGCCAGTTCGACGGAACCAGTTTGATCATTTTCAAATCCGTTTGACGATTTTACAATATTCAACGATTCAAGCCATCCTCGAGGGCAACTACTCATGTTTGACAATCGTTTTGAGTAACTTAGACGATTTTCGAGCCAATCAATTGATTTTTGAACCAGTCAGCATGACGATTTTCGAGCCAGTCTGATAGTTTCAGACTTGGTATCCAATAGGATTGATTGATCCAATAGATTGGAAATCTCGCGGGCAACTTTGTCAGTTTTCGGGTAGTTTTGAACATTTTCGAGCAGCTCTAACCTGTTTCAAGCCAATTCGACGGAACCAGTTTGATCCCCGGTTTGATCATTTTCTAACCAGTTGGATGATTTTACGATATTCAATGGTTTTCGGACCATCTCGAGTGTAACTCAAGTTTGAGCTAATTTCTGAGCAACTCAGACGATTTTTCAAGCCAATTCGAAGATGTTCAAAACAGTTTGGCGATTTTCGAGCCAGATTTACAGTTTCAGGTTTTATCATGGTATTTGGAAATCTCGCGGGCATTTTTACCAGTATTCTGGTACTTTTGACCATTTTCGAGCAGGTTTGACCAAATTCAAGCCAATTGAAGGGAACCAGTTCAATCATTTTTTAGTCAGTTCAACGATTTTACGATGTTCAAAGGTTTTCGGGCCATCTCGAGGGCAACTGAAGTTTGACAATTATTTTCAGTAACTTTGACGATTTTCAAGCCATTTTGAAGATAACGAGTTATCGAACTAGTTTGAAGATTTTCGAGCCAGTTTGGCAACAGTTTGAGGCAATTTAATGGTTTTCAGATAATCTCGCGGGCAATTTTGTCAGTTCTCTGATAATTTTGACCATTTTTTTTTCTAGCCAATTCGATGGAATCCGTCGAGGCTGTTTGACGATTTCATCATATTCGGGAGTTTAGTCATTATCGAACCAGTTTGACGATAAGAAGATATTCAATGGTTTTCAGGCAATCTCAATGGCAACCTCAAGTTTGATAATTTTCGAGCTGCTCTGACAATTTTCAAGCATATGCCGATTTTCGGAATAGTCTGACGGTTTCAGGCAATTAAATGGTCTTCAAGTATAATTTCGCGAGCAATTTGGTCAATTATCGAATTATTTTCACCTTATTCCCACCATTTTCGAACAGCTGTGCAATTTTTGGGTCAGTTAAACACTTCCGAGCTATTTCAACGATTTTCGAGCAATGTGGAGAGTTGAGTTTATCCATTTTTAAGCATGTTTGATCATTTTCGGATGACTTTGACTATTTTCAAGCCAATTCGAGGGTTTTTGAACCGGTTTGACGGTTTTAAGCTGTGTCAATGGTTCTCGGTCATAATATCGGGACTGATCGGGAGAAATTTTGTCAGTATTTGGGTAATTTTGACCCGAGTTTTGACCACAATTTTCGATCAGCTTTGACAACTTTCAGGTCAAGTTTATTGGTTTTTAAAAGTGGCGGTTCCAAGCTGAAATGTCTTTGAACAGAAGCGCAATAAACCTAATTTCGAGAGTTCGTAACTTTTGACCTAGACATCCAATCGAGCATCAAATTCCAAAATTTGTTCAACTGTTGGATTCCTACATGTTCAAAGGTGGGCACCGTTGACCAAAAAGTTAATTTAGTTGACGTTAGTTAGTTAATGCATTGAATATGTAACGAAACTTTTTACCGTTAAAATTATTTTCTCATTTGATTTGCCGGTGTTGATCCTATCACCTAATCACAGGCAGGGTTATTAAAGTCTTCTTTTTATAATTGGATGACAGAATGAACATTTTTTACAGATAAAGCAAATACATGCAGGGAATAAACAAAGAAATAGTTTGTTAGTTTTTTTTTATTTTGGAAACTAAGTCGAGAACTAAGCATCATTCTTTCCTCCAAAACCTTCCAAACAACATCACCTCAAAAATTCTCAAATTATAAAATGATTTCGAAAAGCTTGGAAGTTTTCATGGTTCAATCTTTTTTACAGTTGAAAACTTTATTTCATATTTTTTCAGACACAGTATTTCCATCCCGGGTCAACTCTACCCTACGGTGCCGGTGGTACCTCATCACAACAGTAAGGATTCTAGGAACAACGGTACTCACATTTTTGGGTTAAAGCTTGTCAGATATGGTAATAATGGCTTGAGTAGACTTCTTCGGCCATGAGAAAATAATGGTCATAAAAGTTAACGTTGATAGATTTGAGTTTTAACAGGAGTTGAAGATGAATGTTGAAGATGAATGTAACGGAAGTTAATTAGTCCATTATTGATTACTTCGTTAATTAACGATTAACAGATTAACGATTGTACATGTTCCAACAATCAACAATGTTCATGGCTTTAAGACTTTTTGACTGGCTGACTGACTGACTGACTATTGAATCACTCTTGAACAGGGTGATTATCAATGCATGATTCTCCGCACAATCTTTTGTAAAACCTACTACTTTTGTGGTCACTTCTGATGTAGTATTTACATAGTAGGTATTCCAGCTATTGGCTCTTATTTTGCATTTTTGCTTCATCTTTTTTTTTTCTATGATATGACCTCCTATGCATGGTGCCTGCTATTCGAAGCTAAGCATCGAGTTAACCATGGATTTCTTGCTCATCGTTAAAGAAAATAAGGAGTTGTTACACTTTTAGCAAAAAAAAAATCGAAAAATGGTAAATAGCTGAAACATTTACGGATAAAGTGAAGCGAATAAAAACCATTGATTCAGGAAGACCACAAAAATAGAGCAAACAGTTCAAAGTTCAACAAAAAAACATGCACCAGTTGAATCACCCTGTCAAAGAATCATCCAGTAGAGCTACATCATGTGCATGTAAGGTTTTTCTAACATAAACACCTCGATAAACACTGTTGAAACACGAAGGGATTGAACAGCTGAACGATTTTTAAAATCGTGAGTAGGTAGGTATAGGTCAAGAGTTATGAGCTTTCAGAATTTGTTCATTTTTTGGTGACCCACTTTAATTAATATATCAGTGCATTTTTGAAACTATTTCGACATTTCTCGAGCTGTTTCAATGTATTCAGAGCAATTTTCTCAACTTTCGGGCTTCAGGCGAGCTTTTAACATTTTTTCGGAGCATGTAGCAGCCTTATTGATGACTTGGTGATCTCCGAAGGTATCTCTGACGAGGCTAATGTCGTAATTTTTGAGTAATTTTGGTGATACGGCGACCTTCGCCTTTTTCGGCGCAACTAAGGCAGTTTTCAACAGATTTTCGAACAATTGGGTATTTTCGTATTTTTCTGAGAATTTACAGTGATTTCTAGTGTATCGCCAAGGCTATTGTTCACGCAAAAGTATTCTCAAACTAGGTTTGTGCTGGTATTTACTGGCGAGTAAGTAAGTATACCATAGAAATTCCCGAGGAAATTTTTTTTTATCCCGGAAGGTCTAAAAGTTGGCTAAAAAATCCAACTCCATCAACATTATGTAAGTATACATATGATGTACCAAAATAATTATCCAACTACTCAAATGTAGCATGCTTTACGCTTTGAGAGCATTTCGCACTGGAACACTGGATTCATCCCGCGAGATTTACTCCCTGTTTTCACAGATGTTTCACCTAACTAATAATAAATCATAAAAAAATGCTCGTAAATAACAACAGTAAATCATACTTCTATCAAAATAAACTCTTCCTCCTTAACACATCACAAAATTATTGTTGTTGGGCCGTAACTCTTGGCCAACTGCCTACGAAAATTTTCGACTTTTTCTTCCCGTTATTGAGCATGTGATGCGAATATGAGTCACTTCTCAAATTTCCTCATGATTTTCCTGCTTTCTTTTCCACCCATTCATCTCATTTCTCTCGATTTTCCTTCTTAGTTTATTGATTCAAAATGCAAAAAAAAACTGATTATAATTTGGTAATATAATAAAAACATAAAATCAATCGTCCGAGTATGGAATATTGATAAACTGCTGGTATTTGGATAGCGTTATGCAACAGAAATGCTCAAGCAATAAACAATATCCTGCTAATTTGTTCAATAATAATCAATCTTCGTTCAATATTTGCTTTTATAAGAAGAGCGCAAGTCAGACCGGAATATTTTTCTGCCAAGTTGTTGATGGAAAATTGATCTCTTGCATTTTTTCTCAGAAATGAGAAATAAGGATTGATTATCATCATTATTTATTTATTATTGTTAACAAAATTACCGGCAATCAGCACGCTGCTAGATATTTGATACAGGAAAAATGGCTCGCCTTTAAGAAGCGAGACAGGCCCGCTTCTATCGGGTGGCGCAAAAGTAACGGACCGTTTTCAAATAGCTATAGCTTTTTTGCTTTTTTGTTTTTCTCCAATGAATTTCGATGCAAATTAAAGACGAAACATGAAATTTTCATGTACATTATGTGTGAAAGATACCATTTTTGATATGACCACCATTTTCAGCTTCACAAATTCGTTCCTTTTTCAGAATATTGTATCACAAAGTGTATAAGTATCACTTTGTGTGAAACTTCTGGCCATAATGTTCGGATTTCGTATCGGATGTTCTCTTCAAGTTGCTGGAGAGTTTCAGGCTTGTTTTTGTATACTTTCCCTTCTCAGATATCCCCACAAACAAGTCTTACTGATATACTCTCGGAATAATCTTAGTAATTAGTCAGGTATTTGGCCGAAAATCGTGAAAAATGAGCTGAAAACGGAAATTTTGTGGAGTAAAATTTGATGGCTAAAGAAAAATTTTTAAACAGTGAACGTACATAAAAATTTGAGTGAAAATTTTATGCTTCGTCTTTGATTTGGATTAAAATTTATTCAAAAAAAACGAGAAGGCAAAAAAGATACAGCTATTTGAAAACGGTCCGTTACTTTTGCGCCATCCTATACATATTTGACGGAAATTGCTCATAAATTTTGAATATGTACATGTACTTATCTCTGGAGTTATCTGAAAATGTTACGTAAAGAAATAAAAATCGAAAAAGCATTTCCTCGATTATACAACTTGAGTGACGTGCCGACGTGTTTTTTACGCGGGTTTTTGCCTCTGAATTCGTGTTTTTCTGCTTTGATGACGCCTTTATAGCTCTGCCTAGCTAAAAATAACCGTGGATGTCGCCTAAAATTTGTTTGCTTCTAAATGGAAAAATGAAAAAAAATGTATATTATGTAGGCAGCAAGCACACTTATTTTATTCTCAATCTCCAACATATTTTCAATTCCAATACAAAATAATGCAAATTATCCGGCTTTCCTGCGCTGGCATCGCCGGGACATTTCCTTGGAACTCGTCACTTTCTTTTTGTCAATGTCTCAAGTGGAACAAATATTGAATTGTCAAAAAAATATTTTTATGCCGACTCGCCAAGATTTCATTTGATTCTAAGAAGCATTATGAATATATACTGAAAGGAAATTGCCTCAAGAAAAAAAAAGAGAACCAACACAACACGTCCGATTCATTATTTATTTCAACATGAATCAACATTTACTTCCTCAAATAAAACGTTCTCCCATCCGGGCCAGCTCGCGCTTTGTTCATCACCAATTAATTAAAATGGAATATAAACAGAACATTACTGAAATACCCCACACAGGCCAAGTCACAACGGCACAGCCGAAGCTCGGTGCAAATCCTGCTCGCTGTAACACCGTCCGAAATTCCGACATTCCGTAAACACCAAAGTAGCTCAAGAACCGTGACGTAACGCCTCGAACCTTCAAAAGAAATCTGATATTTTTCTTCTCAAACACGCAGGAAAATGATCTTGCAGCCGGTGCATTCCTGCCGTCAAATCAAAACACCGACAGAATGCATGTTTGCGTCAAGTGCGAATCTAGTCCGTTACTGACTTCAATGCGTGTGAAGTTTATTAGCTCAAGGATGGAGAAGAGGCCTCAACACACTATAGCCAACCGGCCCGATAAATAAAAATAAAACCCCACCACTCCTCCTCCTCGCGGTCGCCTCCTCTCTTAAATCCTGCTGCTGTGCCTCTGCTCGACAGCCTGCTCTCTAACACACCGCCTTATTTTTAAACCGCAAATTCCTGACCTATCCCACAAAAAAAAAACATCCCATGGGCAAGTGCAAACTCGTGGTGCTGGTGGCGATCCCTGCGGGATCGGCAACAGGAAGAGTAATCCAATCAAGCGGGCACTGCACTTACACTTTTTTCTCTTTTTATTAATATCATTCAAAATTCAAGAAGAAAAAGCACTTCGGCCACTCGAGAGCCAACCAACACTTTGCCACACGGTGGTTCCTTTGCGTTTCGCACTGTACGAATATTTTGAGTGACGGTTTTCGTCCCGAAGGACCAGAAAAAACTTTTTTGAGAGGGAATTTTTGGCAGACGCGGCCGCGGCCAACTACGACGACGACACGGTGCGTGTTTCGTGCAGCAGGAGGTTCGTGTTGACTGATGTTTTCGAGCAGGCAGCGGCGGCCGATAGAGGGCGTGCTCGCCGCAGGACGGGTCGATTTCGTACGAACGCAGCAGGAAAACGAACGAACGGCAGAGAGACTATTGCGATTTTGTGTGTGTATGTGTGCACGACGACGACGGTCTGGGTCTATGCGGCTGGGTATAGGCAGGCGGCTGTGGATGTGCCATGTTTTCGTTTCCATGGTTTTCGTTATTGTTTGGCCCCCGGTGCATTTTATTGTTTTGTCTGTCTGCATCACGACTTCTAGATTTTTTTCAGTAATGTTCTGTCTGTCTGCAACACGGCTACTAGATTCTTTTGGTAACTTAGTTGTTTTCACTTTTTACCTGCTGTCCTCACTACGTTTCCATGGATTTAACCATTCCTGCTACATAGTTTCAACCTTAGTTTGAACGTTCATCCATCATACTTCAATTCTTTTCCACACACCAGGAATGAAGGGACTACTCAAAATAAAAATTGGAAGCCCCCCGTGGAAGTAGGCAGAAAAAAATCAATAAAAAGTTATTCAACAAAAAATAAACGGCACCTAGAAAGTCAATCACTTTAAAGATTTTATTCACAATGAGTTAGCAATCGATACATTCCTAACTTTCAAAAAGTTGGAAAGTGAATGATTTCTTACAGGTTGGAAAATGATATCCCTTTCGGACCACGGGCCAGTCTTGCCAACTCTTTAGAATGACATTATAGTACAAGGAGGAAAAAGTATCGTTTCGTATATTTGCAATTTCTGCTACAGAATTTCCACGTTTTTCAACGTTTGAGCAGAAAAGTGTTTTTCAATAATTTTCAATTTGCGTTCCTTCGATTTCCTTGATACAACAGAAGCAGCAGTATCAGGAATGATTAGGCCTCCAGGTGATCGATACTGATGCATTAGTCTACGATCTGCTAAACGAACACTTATCCAACTAGATAGATAATAGTATAATTATTGAACCCTAGCTAGCAATTCAACGTAAATCACATTTCTCTCTAGATGCATAATAGTTTCATTACTAAACTTCAACAAGCAATTCAACGTATATCTGAGAAATTAGGCATCACATATTGTCCAACATGCATCGATAACTAGCTTGCTTTATTTTTCTTAAAATTATTTATTGTAACGATTAGTGAGCTCTTTTCTTACCAGTTGCGTAAAAGTCTCATTACTGAACCCTTGCAATCAATTCAGCATGAGTGCATCATTTTGAACAACTAGGCATCAGATATTTTCCAACATCCATCGATGTTTACCTTGCTGAATTATTTTGTTTGTTGCTGTTTGGTTTTGCACACTTTTATTTTTACAATAAAAGAGCACTTTTTTCACTAGATGCATAATAGTTTTATTACTGAACCCCAAAAAGCATCAAATGTTTTCCAACATGCATCGATAACTTACTTACTTTGTTTTTGTTTTGCTCATTTATTCTAACAATAAACGAGAACTCGTCTCATCAGATGCATAATAGTCTTAATATTGAACCTCAACAAACAATTCAGCGTACGATAAAATTCACCCCCCTCCAGTAGATTCCCCTTTGAGATATTCCGAAGAACTAAAAACTTTTTCTTCACGATTTTTTCCAGGGACCTTGAATCGATCCTCTAAAAGTTTCTAATTGGTACCGTATACAGGGTGTGATAGGTGACTTTTTTATTTCAAATACAACCCCCCATATTTTATTCCGTTATTTGATGAAGTCTTTTTTTTCTGATTACAAATATATATGACACTTATAATTTATTTTGACAAGTAAGTTGCCGGAAAAATAATAAAATAGGTAGTCAAATAATTTTGTTTCGCGGCAAGATGGCTTTGGTTTCTACAGTTCACTTAAAAAAATGTTATTCTCGCAGCATTTTACTATTTTTTGGAGAGCTTCCTTGTCAAAATAAATCATAAATGTTATATATTTTTGTAATCAGAAAGGAAGGCTTCATCAAATGACGTAATGAAATATAGGGTGTTGCATTTGAAATAAAAAAGTTACATGTCACACCCTGTATACGGTACCAATTGAAAACTTTTAGACAATCGATTCAAGATCTCTGGGAAAAATCGTCGAGAAAAAGTTTTTAGTTTTTCAAAATATCTCAAAGGGGAGTCTCCTAGAGGGGGGGTGAATTTTATCGTGAACACCCTGTACATCTGAACAACTGGGCATCAAATGTTTCCCAAAAGGCATCGATAACTACCTTGCTTAATTGTTTTTTTTTCACTACCAGCTGTGAAGTACAACATTATTAACCTGCTCCTGAACTAGGACGGCGATTTTCTAGTAGTAAAAAAAATACTAGATAAACCACGGTCGAGAAAATCAATATAGCTGAAGTGCCTTATATCCCTCAGCTGCGCTTCGGGATCTAAACTGGCGCTTCAGCTATAATAATACTTTATCAACCTTGGTATATAATATACTATTGTTTGCTATATCTATTCTTACAATAAAAGAGCACTTCTCTCACAAGATATATAATAGTTTCATTACTGAGCTCAAACAAGCAATTCAGCGTACATCTGAACTACTGGGCATAGAATGTTATCCAACATGCACCGCTAACTTACTTGCTTTGGTGTTGTTTTACTCATTTATTCTTCTAACAATAAGTGAGCACTTTTCTCACTAGATGCATAATGTTTTTATTACTGAACCCCAAGAAGCAATTCAGCGTACATTTTAACAGCTAGTCATCAAGTCATCAAAATGTTTTCCAACATGCATCGATAACTTGCTTTGTTTTTGTTTTGCTCATTTATCTTGACAATAAACAAGCACTTTTCTCACCAGATTTATAATAGTCTTATTATTGAGCCCCAACAAACAATTCAGCGTACATCTGAACAACTAGGCATCAAATGTTTTCTTCCAACATGCATCGATAACTACCTAGCTTAATTATTCTTCTTTGCTCATTTCTATTTTTACAATACAAGAGCACTTTTCTCACTGGGTACATAAAAGCTTCATTACTGAACTCCAACAAGCACTTCAGCGTACATTTGAACAACTAGGCATCAAATGTTTTCCAACATGCACCGATAACTGCATGCTTTGTTTCTGTTTTACTCATTCATTCTACTAACAATAAGTGAGCACTTTTTTCGCTAGATGCGTAATTGTTTCATTACTGAGCCCCTACAAGCAATTCGGCATAGGTATATTGCAAGAACTGGTCACTAGATATTTTCTAACATGAATCGATGACTAGCTTGCTTTCTTTTTGTTTTGCTCATTTTTAGTCCAAAAATAAACGAACAATTTTCTCACTATAGATGCATAATAGTCTGATTACTGAGCCCCTACAAACAGTTCAGCGTAGGTACATTTGAACAACTAGACATTTGATATTTTCAAACAAGCATCGATAACTAACTTGCTTTGTTTTCGTTTTGCTAATTTTTGTCCAATAATAAACAAACGCTTCACTCACTAGATGCACAACAGTCTCATTATTGAACCCTAGGAAGAATTCAGCGTACATCTAAACAACTAGGCATTAGATATTATTCAACATGCACCGATAACCAGCTTTGTTTTTTTTTAAATAATTTATTGTAACGTTTAACGAGGAGCTGCTTTCTTACTAGATGCATAACAGTTTCATTACTGAACCCAGCATGCAATCCAGCCTATACAGGGTGATTCAAAAATGGCGCATTTCCTTTCGGGCACGTTATAGTGGACGTTAATGGAGCATGGGAAAAACAATAAAAAAAATTAATCGGCCTCGATTTGCAAGTTATTAACAAAAACAAATCTGTCCAATCTGGCAGCATCGCACTAGTACCTACCTGGCACCTTTAGATCAAAGAGGTACATAACATCAGCATTATTGTATTGTTACCCTGGAAACTCCGTAGAACCTGCCAGACCATACCAAACATACTTGCCAAATGTATTTTCACGGCACTTTTGAGGTGAAAGACGAATTTTGAAATTTGAAAATACGACTCAAATCTCAATTGCAAGAAAAATTTTCAATCAAGAACTACTAACGACATGAGACTCTACGCAAGTAACAATGCTTTGCTTTAAAATAATGCAAACTGAAGAAGTTAAATTCTCAACTTCACCTCTTCATAACTCGAAGGATAAATGAGCCAATTTTTTTTTACTATTTTTTTCGTGCTCCCTCAACGTCTCCCACAACGTACACGGGAGGAAATGCGCCATTTTTGAATCACCCTGTATACATTTGAATAACTAGGCATTAGAAAATTTCCAACATGCATCTATAACTACCTTGCTCAATTGTTTTTGTTTTGCCCATTCCCATTCTTACAATAAAGAAGCATTTTTCTCACTAGATGTATATTACTTTAATTACTGACCCCAACAAGCAATTCAGCATACATGTGAACAACTAGGCATCAGAAGTTTTCCAGCATGACTCGATGACTAGCTTGCTTTGTTTTTATGCGCTCATTCATTCCAACAATAATACATTAGCACTTTTCTCACTAGATGCATAATAGTCTCATTACTGAACCCCTACAAGCAATTCAGCATATTATGTACATTTGAGCAACTAGTGGTGCGATTCTCTTAAATTACATTCCATGGAAACTCTGTCACGCTGTTATTACCTAGGCAGCAGCCAATGGCCGACAGAAATTTTTACATTGCAGAACGTTTGTGAAATGTAATTTTGCACAGAATAGCACTATAAGCATTCATCGATATTTTCAAACCGCATCGATGACTAAACTTGCTTGATTTTCGTTTTGCTAATTTTCAGCCCAACAATAAACAATCACTTTTCTCACTAGATACATAATGGTCTCATTATTGAACCCTATCAAGCAATTCAGCGTAAATCGGAACAACCAGGCGTTAGATATTGCAACATGCATCGATACGATAAATTTATTGCTTTGTATTTATTTAGATTATAACTGTTACGATCAACGAACACTTCTCTTACTAGATGCATAATAGTCTCATTGTTGAACACTTGCAAGCAGGCGTAGGTACATTTGAACAATTAGGCATTAGATAGTTTCCAACATGCATCTCGATAACTAGCTGGGTTGTTTCATTTTGCTCATTAAAAATCGAATTATCACTAAGTGCATTTCTTTCTAGCTCAATAAAAGTGACATGATCATGGCCCTTGTCTTGTGTTCCTCGGTGCTTCGCACCTCGCGCAAAAGCCATTGACAAATTAGTTTGGTTTTGTGATGGTATGAATGCTGGCATTGCGATCTGCAGCCTGCAAGTCATGCCTTAAGCAGCTCATAAAAAGGTATCGTAATTCCAGTGGTTGTAGCCTCAAGGCCGAGGTACAAAGCACCGAGGAATATAACAACATGAAGGCCAGCGATCAGCTGTCAGTCTCCATCTTCGACTCACATTCCTCGGTGCCTCCCCCCATGAGCTGCAATCTTGGTCAACAAAAAGTGCCAGTTTATATTTTTCGTCACCTTTACCGGTGAAAATTCGCCGGTTTTAGTTTTTACCATTATGCAAGCATTTATTTCATTATTATAGTTATTGTATCAGGTGAAGGTCAAGTCATAAATCCATCTTTGCACAGGCCGCTCCAAGGCCCCGCGACCCTCTTCAAGGACCCTACACGACCCTAAGGAAGTCTCATGTTTCTCAGATTTGACTGTTTGTTGTCACTATGAGGTTCGTAATCGGTTCTTACCTGCTGAGAAATAAACTATTCCTACTGCAGAGTTCAGCAGTTTATCATAATTATATGTATGTTTTTAAGGATGATTGCTGCAGCAGGAGTAGCAGAATCGAAGAAAATCTAGTTTTTAGTCGATAAGAAATCCATTGAATCTACCTTTTTCTGCTGCTAGATTCAGCAAGTTTCCATCGGTTCTCTCCTGCGAAGTGATCAAATTGTTCCTGCTACAGAATTCGACCAATTTTCTCCAGTTGTAATCGTCCCTATGTCAAGATATAGATGAGCTTGTCAAATAACTCCAGAATTCGGTCTGGAATATGCCTAGACCAAGATAGTATATAGTCTACTTAGAAATTTATTTGTACGACAGCTTGTAACAGAAATAGACGTCAGTATTGGATCATTTATTCAAACAACAGGTCCGTTTTTTCACTTAATCAAATAATCTGACCCTGCTGCAGATCCCTTTTCCAATAAATATTTGGTTTGACGACCCCATTTATATAGGTTTTTTAGCGCATTTTCCATCTTGATGAAATTCGCTATTGCAACCGCTTTGTCCGTTCGTCCGTCCGTCCGTCCGTCCGTCCGTCCGTTCCTCGAACTCCTCCCAAACTAGACGACCTAGCTTTCTAATTTTTTCGCTGTTACATAGCTGCCACTCCCAAAGGAGGGCTAGGCTATATTGGATGTCCATATTGCGCCGCCAACATAGAGAAAACCGCCCCCGATAAACTAAAAATAACATAATATTGCACTTTCTACCAGACCTGATGCTCTGGTGTTCTCATTTTTTGAATAATACATAGTTGCCACTTATAAACGTAAGCCAAGAAACATTCCGTCTTCAATATGCGCCGCCGACATGAAAAAACTGCTAAAAACCGCCCCCAATCACTTTAAAATGAAAAACATTAACCCAAAGACATAGCGATCTGATTCTTTCGGTATATGAATAGCTGACTAAAAATGGGAAAGGATAAGCTACTTTTGGTTAGTCGCCGCCCCCAGATTCCGCCCCCAAACGATAAAAAGTGCAACTTTCACAAATGTTACTGATTGAGATGTTCCCTTAAACATTAGGAACTGCCAACTCAAATTATGCAACATTTGCTCAGCCGAACGCTGCCGCTCCCACACGCCGCCCCCAAAGTAAGAGATAAATGAAAAACATGAACCCGAAGACATAGCGATCCAAGTTTTTCGCTATATGGATAGCTGACTAAAAATGGAAAAGGATAGGCTACTTTTGATATGACGCCGCCTCCAGCTTCCGCCCCCAAAAGAAAAAAAGTGCAACTTTCAACAATTTTCACTGATTTAGCTGATAATGTTACCTCGAACATTTAGAAACTCTTGACTCTAACTGTGCAAGAATTTCTTTGCCAAATTCTGCCGCTCCCACACGCCGCCCCCAAAGTGAGAGATGAATGTAAAACATGAACCTAAAGACATAGCGATCTAATTCTTTCACTATATTGATAGCTGACTGAAATTGGGAAAAGGTAGGCCACTTTTGATTAGCCGCCGCCTCCAGCTGCCACCTCCAAACAAAAAAAAAATGCAACTTTCACAATTTTCACTGATTGTCATATTTCCCTTACATTTAGAAACTCTCAACTCAAACTGTGCAACAGTTACTTTGCCGAATACTGCCGCCCCCACACGCTGCCCTCAAAGTGAGAGATGCATGAAAAACATAAACCCGAAGGCATAACGATCTAATTCTTTCGCTATATGGATAGCTAACTAAAAATGGGAAATAATAGGCTACTTTTGATATGGCGCCGCCTCCAACTTCCACCCCCAAAAGAAAAAAGTGCAACTTTCAATAATTTCCACCGATTTACATTTTAATGTTACCTCAAACATTCAGAAACTCCAAACTGAAACTGAGGAAGAATTTCTTTGCCAAACTCTGCCGCTCCCACACGCCGCCCCCCAAAGTAAGAGATAAATGTAAAACATAGCCCTGAAGACATAGCGATCTAATTGTTCCGCTATATAGATAGCTGACTAAAAATGGGAAGAGATAGGCCACTTTTGATTAGTCGCCGCCTCCAGCTCCCGCCTCCAAACAAAAAAAATGCAACTTTCACAATTTTAACTGATTGTCATATTTCCTTAAACATTTAGAAGCTCCCAACTCAAACTGTGCAACAGTTACTTTGCCGAATGATGCCACCCCCACACGCTGCCTTCAAAGTAAGAGATAAATGGAAAACATAAACCCCAAGACATAGCGATCTAATTCTTTCGCTATATGGATAGCCGACTAAAAATGGAAAAGAATAGACTACTGTTGATTAGTCGCCGCTCCCAGCTCCCGCTCTCAAACAAAAAATATTGATGAGTGGAAGAATTTTCATTCAAATCTATTTCATTGGCAAGTACCCCATTCTGATAACAAAATATCACCAATGAGTTTCGAATGAAGAAAGTGGGCAAGGAATGGTGTTTCTCCTTCAATCAAATTTCTTTACGTTCACAATATGCCTCTTTGAGAAAATGCGCTACTGAGACTCACGCACGTGAAGGCATACTCACTTGTTCTTTTCTGTCTAGCTCAAATTAATCCTGATGTAAAACACGGCTAGATCCTCTTAGACATCGTCATAGAGCAAGCTAACAACTTGACCAATTATACTGAGAAATTGGCCTGAATGAGTATTGAAAGAATTTCATTTGAATCAATCTCTGCGATGGAAGCAGCAAGATTCAAAATAAAGGTTTCGTTCATGCCAATGTATCACTCACCACTCCAGCAACCAATCGAATTCGACAAATTTGAATTTTGACCAATCAGTGACAGCGATACATGATCATTAGTGTAGAGTGTTTGTAGTTGCCAGAATAGTTACTGATCCATTCCTGCTACTACATTTAATAAGGTGACCAGATTTGTCAGTGAAGAAATCGGAACATGGGGCGCCCGGATGGTAGAGCCCCCCGATATGCGCCGCAGACGTTTTTTTTCCGAAAAAGGAGCGTGGTCAACTTATATTTGCTGATTTAGAACTTCCGGGCACCTACCTACCATCTATTCCACATTTTTCCGCGTCTGTTCATTGTTGGATAGACATATGCAAAATACACCAATATTTGGGGATATTTGTGCCAATCGAAATAAATTCAATCTTGTCATGAAACTACAGTCTACATAAATTTCAACCAAATTGAAATAATAATAACGTCACAGTAATGTCACAGTCACTATCACCTCGAAGCGAGAAAAAATCTGATAAAACTTCGAAATCGTACGATCACAAATGTAAATTTTGTTGCAAAAGCTTCAAAACGATATCTGGTTTAAACATTCATGCTGGCAAAGTACACCGCTCAGAAATCATCGGCGACCCACTATCACAATCAACATCTGCGGGAGATAAAGGAGTTCGTTCAAATTTAGGAAAATATTTTCGCCCTCAATACATATATCCGTCAGACAATGAATCAGGCTCAGACGACGATGAAGCCAGCAGAGCTCCTCCTGAAACAACCCCCGATGTCCCTACACATTACGTCAAAAATCAGGTTGTCAACATGAAATGTCAGTTTTGTGTAAATTCCAACTCCTATAAAAACGAAACTGGATTAAAAATCCACATGTCTCGCTGCCACCCAGGAAAACATTCATCCATTACGGAAGTTGATCCAAACTCTTCCTTTCAAGAAAAAATATGCAAGTTGAAATCGAATGCTGCCATTTTGAAGCGAATACCAAGAGGAGCAAGGTTTACGGTGGCAAAGAAGTTGACTTCGATCATTAGATCATGCGTCTCTCTTAACAGTATCGAGGCTTGGCAAAATCTGTTGTTGTTCTCATACTGTACCCTTCACGTTTCTTCAAAATCTGCTGAGAAAGATAAGTCATTAACATGCAAAGTAAAGGAAAACACTCTTAAATACGAGATTCCACAGTTGATTTCAACTACAACAGGAAAAGAAAAACCGAGCTTCAAAGCTGCTGAAAACAAACTTAGTGAAGGAGACATACGTGGAGCTCTTCGAATTCTTACATCCGACGATAAATTTGCAGTTGAGAATTCCAGTACACTTGAACAGCTAAAAAGCAAACATCCTACTTCCTCTCGTGTCCTCCAGTATCCAATGCCTCCAACCGATGTCGATCCTGTTCTAAGCGTTAATAAGGAAAATGTTTATGAATCAATAATGTCGTTTCCTAATGGTTCATCAGCCGGAATTGATGGTCTGAGACCTCAGCACTTGAAAGATCTAATAGGGAAATCCGCCGGGGAGGCAGGACAAGAACTACTCGACCAAATAACAAGTTTTTGTAATTTCATGCTATCTGGAAAAGTGAACTCTAATATGACCCCGTATTTATATGGAGGAAGCCTGTGTGCTTTGTCCAAAAAAGATGGGGGAATTCGTCCCATTGCGGTCGGATGCACATTTCGCCGCCTAGTATCAAAAATTGGATGTCGTCTATGTTCAAACGAACTCTCAAACTACCTGAAGCCATACCAAGTTGGTGTTGGGGTAAAAAGCGGCTGCGAAGCTGCTGTCCATGCTGCCAGAACCTTTATTTCTCAAGACAATTCGGCGGAAGTTTTATTGAAAATCGATGTGAAAAACGCTTTCAACTCAGTAGAACGCGATGTCATCCTTAATCAGACAAAAGCAGTTATACCTCAACTCTACCCTTATCTTTGGCAATGCTACTCATCTGCTTCAAAATTGATATACAAACAACATATAATCGAATCCTCCGTAGGTTGTCAGCAAGGAGATCCCCTTGGTCCAGCTATGTTTAGTCTAGCAATACACCCTTTGATCCAGAAATTAACTTCAAGATTTAACGTTTGGTACCTTGACGACGGTACTCTGGCAGGTCCACACGAAGAAGTCCTCAGAGATCTCGAAAAAATTATTCAAGAATTCAAAAATATTGGATTGGTCCTAAATTCTTCAAAGTGCGAAATATTTTTCTGCAATAGTCTACCCAAAAATCAAATTACAATGGTTCTGGAAAAGTTTACTTCGCTAGCTCCCGGCATAAATGTCTCCATTGCTGAGGATTTATATCTACTTGGCTCCCCAATTACTGAAGAGGCTTTTCCATCACTTATACCTAAAATTATGGAAAAATTCTCAACTATGGCCAAAAATTTATTTTGCATAAACCCACACATGGCATTTTTCCTCCTTCGAAACTGCATTTGGATTCCGAAACTAAATTATTTTTTGAGGTCCTCCCCATTTTGGAAATACGAAGATGTATGCAAACTTTTCGACAACAAAATCAAAAATACTTTAGAAGAACTTTTGAATATAAAACTTCTTCAAAATTCATGGATCCAGACATCGCTCCCCGTTTCTTCGGGCGGCTTGGGTATTCGTTCCATTCTAGATTTGTCTATGCCTGCTTTTCTATCTTCCATTCACTGTACATCTGATCTCATAGGTAGTATCTTGAAACAAACAAACTATGAGATTGCGTACCAGGTGGAAGCTCTAGACTACTGGAGAATACAGAATAGTGAACTAGACTTTCCAGACAAACCAGAATTCCAAAGAAGTTGGGATTCACAACTTGTAAAAAAGAAATTTCAAAAACTTCTGGATGGTTCAACATCTCCTCAAAAAGCAATCTTATTGGCAGCATCACAGCACGAAGCAGGCGCATGGTTAGACGCTCTGCCATCAGTACAGCTGGGGACCCTTCTGGACAAACACATTCTACAAATTTCGGTATCTTTGAGAATTGGTTGCGAGATTTGCCAACCTCACAACTGCATTTGCGGAGCACTAGTGGACCGTTTGGGACATCATGGGCTATCATGTCAGAAAAGCTCCGGAAGATATTCACGCCACAGCGCCATCAACAACATTTTAAAAAGAGCATTCACATCAGTGGACATTCCCTGCATCCTAGAACCGGGCGGCATGTTGAGAAATGATGGTAAACGTCCTGATGGTGTAACCTTGATACCCTGGAAAAAAGGCCGATCTTTGGTATGGGATGTCACCTGCGTAGATACCGTTGCCGCAACACACATCAAAAATAGTTGTTTACATCCTGGATCTGCTGCTGCTACAGCTGAGCGCTTAAAAAATTCAAAGTACAAAGAAATTATGACAAATTATGAATTTTCACCTATTGCTTTTGAAACTTTCGGAACATGGGGATCAGATGCCAAATCACTTTTGAACGAACTGGGGAAATTAATAAAGGACAAATCCGGAGTGCCTCAAGCCAAAAAGTACCTGCAACAGCACATCAGCATTGCCATTCAGCGAGGCAACGCTGCTAGTGTTCTGGGCACAGTGGAGAAGACAGATGGCATTGAAGAAATTTTTTACATGTTTTAACATTTATTTATTGTACTATATTTACCTTTACTACACCAAATTTACCAAAAATATAGAGGATGTGAAAAAAATTAAAATGTTCGTTGCTTAAATCGGAAATCGGAGCATTTACGGAATAGATACTCAAATCGGAACATTTACGGAACAGAAAGTCGAATCGGAAAGTGTCTCCCGAAAACGGTACAGTTCCGATCAAATCGGAACGTCTGGTCACCTTAACATTTAATAATATCCCAGAGTCTTTCAAGTTTTTTACAACTTTTCACAGTTTTCCCAGTTTTTATCGGTTTTCTCTTACCAACTAAATAAATTGTTTCTGCTTGAAAATTTGACGACTTTCCTTCATCACAGGTCAGAATGAGCTTGTTGATAGGATTCGACTCAGTCTGGAAAAAGTCTGGATCAAGGCAGATTCTGCTAGGCGCCTAATTCGTCCAATTGCTTGCAGCAGGAATAGCAGGACAGAATCTTTATTCAAACGACAATTTTAAAAACGTCCACCTTCCCAAACCTTTCTTACTTTATTGCATAACCTATCCCAAAATGTTTTCCACTAGTTTACATAATATTTGCATACACTTTTAGTTCTTTTTTGCTAGCTCACGCATAGTTCCTGCAACAAAATTTGACTAGTTTTCTTCATTGATAATTAGCTTTCAGGTAGCAGAGGTGTAGCAATGGCAATTAATTGGATGTGGAAGAAAACTGGAGCCTGCTATTCAGTTCGATAATCTAATATCATTACAGCAGGATTAGCAATGTAAATAATGTAATGTAGCAGGACTAAAGCAAGATTATACTGATTTATCTTGTTATTATTTAGGCTACGTAGGTAATTGGTATTAACAAGATTTTTTAGCAGCCAACGACTCGGTTCATTCTACCCTGCTGCAAAACTGTTAACAGCTTTTTGAAACTCGAATAAGCAGATCAGTTTAGTTTATAGTAGATACCTATATCAAAAGCGTAGATAATTTATTATTATTTGAAAAAAATGACCTCCTCTGACTCGAAACCATTATTGCTCAAGTTACGTCACGATTTCTCTCATTTTTGCGCTAATTGCGCGGCAGAAACGGTTATTTCAAGATCTCTATTGCAAACTTGCATTTTTCTATTTTACACTCGGCCGCTACACCTTTTCTGTTTCCTCACCGTCAAATCCCTTTAAATGCCAAAGAATTTAAAACCCAACCACTTTTACCATCCTTGATTTATTATTGGCACAATTACCGCATAAGAAAATGCAATTTTCGGCTAGTTAATCTTCATTTTCAAAGTCATTAATTTCGTGTGGAAATCATTGAAAAACGGCGAGGCAGCCGCGATAAATTGAAAGCGTTTCTTCATGTCGTATACAACAGGCTCGAGATATTCAAAAAATGCGTATAATCATCTACATGAGAACTTCCAAGAAAATTCCGAACGTTACGATTACGAAGCGTTTCGTCATGATATTATATGGAGTTTTTTCTTTTGAATTAAATTGCAGCATAAACTAAGCACGTATGATGTCACACGAGTTTACCTTCGTCATTGTGAGAGATTAGAAATTTGTAAGGTCATACTGTGATCATCATCAGGAAACTGTTATTATATTAAAGCTCTGTACCAAAAAAGCTTTACAGCTGAAAGCTTTCTAAATTAATGCAATCATTATGATCCATTTACAATATTTTGTATAATAGGTATAAAACAGGAGATATACACTACACAGGGTTTTACCGGGTCCAGTTTTTTATGACGGCACCAATTATTTTGCCACTCAACTGCGCCCTGAGCTAGGTTAATCAACTTATTCATACAAAAAAAAAGTGTTATTGTACCGGCATCTGCTTTTCCCTTAATTGTTCTAATTGGGAACTTTTTTTATAACCAATTCAGAAATGATATAATTGTATAGAAAGACAAAAAAGCTTCCCGCTTAGTTTCGATCCAGCATTATTCCTCGTTTGCGTTTCAATTAGAGAAATGCTTGATAGCCCAAAAAAAATACAAAAATTACCATTCTGCAAGCCCGAAAAAATTGTATGCAAACTCATTAGGATTCGCTTATTAATGAAACAAAACACCCAGGTCTAATTTTAAAAACTGGCTGGCGCCACACCGATTGCGAAAACAATGGGTTGTCACGCGAAAATTTCACTTTCTCACAGCTTTGAATTATCACCAAGCGATCCTCTGAAAAGCTCGAAAGTTTCGCAGGATTGCACGTGGTTTCCCTCGGTTGCCCAGCAGGAATTCCACGCGTCGTCTGCAGAGTCACAAAGTCAACACAGACCCCCTCACGGCAAACTGGAAGAGACCCCAAGCAATAAAGCGCCTGCAGCTGTGGCTCACAAACCCCCTTTTCTCAAGAACAATCGATATTTCCTTCATTTCGAGCTTTATGTTTGTGCAATAAAAGCGGAGCTTTCATCGCGCCAGGAAGGATGGCGAAATGAAACCGGGAACATTAGAATGCGTCCATTGACTTTATCAGATTATGAATCTGAACTTTTCATAAACTTGAGCTGGAATTAATTATATATGGTGAATAATAGTGCTGAGGAGCTCGTGGTGTGGTAGTTGGCGCGTTCGACTACCACTCCAGAGGTCGCGGGTTCGGTCTCCGCCGGGGACGGATTTTCGCCTCGAAAACAAGCTTCTTGGTTCAGTTGGAATGAATGCAAGACTGTGTGTCGCATAGCACGTAAAATACGAACAATGGTGCCGACCCCATGCGATGTTGGTGGTCGTTAGAATCCCTACCCTGTGCTGGAACAGACAGGGGTTCGGCAAAATTTCCGGTATAGTGGAAAAAAGCATTCACCGGCGTCGGTGTTAGGCCTCGTTGCGGCAGTAGGCCGACGTCAAATAAACGAATAAATACAACAGGGTGGTCCAGGTTATAGTAGCAATAACTCACCATGCGATGGTCCATCAAAAACTAGGTTGACCTGCATAATTTAATTTTTCTCCAAAACGCTTCCTAAGAGAGATACAGCCGTTCAAAGTTCAGTTTTGAAAATCTTATTTTTGCAATAACTCTCAGGTCATCGAAGCGATTTTGATGACCAAATTGACCAAATTTGGTACAAATACTCATAAAATAGATACTCGTCACTTGACGTATAGACAATACAAATAGAAAAGACACATGTCGTCACAGATTTTTACGGTTGCGTAGGAACCAGGTGAATCCATCATTCAAAAAAAGGTTGGCTGACTTTTGATGCCCCAATATCCGTGACGACGGTGGTGATAACATATGGTCTTCTCTATTTGTATTGTCTATAGATAACTTTTGTCAAAATTGTCCAGTGTCATAGATACGGGGGGATTGTTCAATTTTTCCCACCCCATTTTCTACGCTACTGGATATTTCTGAAAAATTATACTTTTTCTGAATTCCCTGTTTAATTTAGAAAAAAAAAAGTTACTCTTGTAAAATTTTGATTAAAGGCTTCGTTCCCGAGACATTTTGGGTTTGAAACTTTGGAATACGCCTCGAAATCGCGACTTTCAAAAGGCTAAAAATTAAAATACAAGAAAACTCATGAGTCCTCAACTGGAATGAGTTTTCCAGGTCGTTTAAGTTGATTTGCTGCTATTTTTTGCTAAGAAACGAGACGTTTTCAGAAAAAAGCAATTTGGGCTCTGGAAAGTGGCGATTTCGACATGTTTTCTAAAGTTTAAAACCCAAATATCTCGAAAATCAAGCCTCGAACCAAAATTTCACAGGAGTAACTTTTTTTTCTAAATCAAACAAGGAATTCAGAAAATGTATAATTTTTCAGAAATATCCAGTAGCGTAGAAAATGGGGTGGAAAAAGTTGAACAATCCCACGTATCTACGCCACTGGACAATTTTGACAAAAGTTATCTACGTCAAGTGATGGATATCTATTTTATAAGTATTTGTATCTTAGGTCTAAATCGCTTTGATGACCTGTGAGTTATTGCAAAAATAAGATTTTGAAAACTGAACTTTGAAGGGCTGTATCTCTCTTAAAAAGCATTTTGGAAGAAAAAAAAATCATCGATGTCGACCTAGTTTTCGATGGTCAATCGATTGGTGAAATATTGCTACTATAATATTCATGTAAACAGGCTGGTCCAGGTTATAGTAGCAATAATTCACCATTCGATGATCCATCGAAAGCCAAGTCGACATACATGATTCAATTTATTTCTAAAGCGCTTCCTAACAGAGATACAGCCCGTCAAAGCTCAGTTTTCAACATCATCTTTTTGCAATAACCCTCAAGTCATCAAAGCGATTTTGACCAAATTTGGTACAAATACTTATGAAATAAATACCGATCACTTGACGAAGATCACTTTTGTCAAAATTGTCCAGTGGCGTAGATACGGGGGAGTTGTTTTACTTCTCACACCCTATTCTGTACGCTACTGGATATTTCATTGAAAAGTTATATTTTTTTCGAATTCCTTGTTCAATTTAGAAAAAAAAGTTACTCTAGTGAAATTTTGATTAGAGGCTTGGTTTTCGAGATATTTGGGTTTCAAACTTTGGAAAACATCTCGAAATCGCCACTTTCCAGAGCCCAAATTGTTTTTCTCTGAAAACGCCTCGTTTCTTAACAAAAAATGGCAGTGAATCAACTTTAATGACCTAGAAAACTTATTCCAGTTGAGGAATCATGAGTTTTCTTGGATATTTAGTTTAAGACCCTTGAAAGTCGCGATTTCGAGGCGTTTTCCAAAGTTTCAAACCCAAATATCTCGGAAATGGAGCCTCTAATCAAAATTTTATAACAGCAACTTTTTTCTAAATTGAACAAGGAATTCCAAAAAAGTGGAATTTTTCAAAAATATCCAGTGGCGTAGAAAATGGGGTGAGAGAAAATCAACAATTCCCCCGTATCTACGTAACTGGACAATTTTGACAAAAGTTATCTACGTCAAGTGATGAGTATCTATTTTGTAAGCATTTTTACCAAATTTGGTCAAAATCGCTTCAATGACTTGAGAGTTATTGCAAACAAAAAGATTTTAAAAACCAAACTTTGAAGGGCTCTATCTTCCTTAGGAAGCGTTTTGGAAAAAATTACATTATGCATGTCGACCTAGTTTTCGAAAGATCAGGTGAATTATTGCTACTGGATGTCCCGAAATTGGTGCAACAAAATTCACAGGGAGGTGAACAATTCAAAAATTAGGGGACTTCCTGATTGAAAATGCTCTCGCGAACGTAATAACGGAGATACAGGCCTTCAAAGTTATTTTTTTAAACAGTTTTTTTGCATAACTTTTGAACCGTTAAGCCGATTTTATTCAAATTTGAACCAAAGTTTACTAAAATAGGTCTCTACCGAACAATGATAACGCATTTCATTAAACCAGGGGCGAAGATAATAGGGGGTACCTTACCCCTGTTCCCCCTCTTTTTCACCTCCCTGAATATTTTTTGGAAATGGTTGCAATTTTTGAATTCTACGTTCAATTTAGAAAAAAAGTTACTTTTGCAGAATTTTGATTAAAGGCTTCATTTTCGATATATTTGAGTTTGAAACTTCGCAGAACATCTCAAAAACACCACTTTCAAGGCCTTAATAATTAAAATTCAAGAAAACTCAAGATTTCTCGACTGAAATGAGTTTTCTAGGTGTTCCAAGTTGATAAACTATCATTTTTGCTTGAAAACATGAAGCTTTAAAAAAAATAAAAATTGGGCCCTGAAAAATGGCGATTTTGAGATGTTTTTCAAAGTTTCAAACACAAATATCTCGAAAAGAAGCGCCTAGTCAAAATTTTCTAGAATAACTTTTTTCTCTAAACTGAACGCAGAACTCGAAAACTGGAACCATTTCTAAAATTATTCAGGGAGGTGGAAAATAGGGGAAAAGGGGGGAAGGTTAACTTTAAAAATGTTAGATGAATGCGTTATTATTCTTCAATAGAGACCTATTTCAGTAAACGTTGGTTCAAATTTAAATGAAATCGGTTCAACGGTTAAAATGTTATGCAAAAAAAACTGATTCAAAAAAACAACTTTGAAGGCCTGTACCTCCGCTATAACGTTTTCGAGGGTATTTTTATTGAGGAAGTACCCTTATTTTTCAATTTTCTACCTTCCTGTAAATTTTGTTGCATTAATTTCGGGACACCTGTATGCTGTATGAATAACTACAGTTATTTGATGTCCCAGCTAAAACAATCCGGCGCGATTTTCTCAGGAAATATCAAGGCAACAAAAATATTTTTCAATTGGGTGAAAGCCTTACTTTTCAGCCTTTTTTTTGAGGGGGCGCCGGCCGATACTTGTAGGTGCTCTAGTCTCCAAGAAAATGCAGTTTTAATCGGGCGAGTCACAAGAATTCGAAATTCATGATCGACAAAACAAAATACTTCAAATGAAAAAAATCCTCTTCTTCTAGGCTTTCCATTGATATGTCGCCGATGTCTGTACCTGGCCCAGTAAGCCAGATATTTTGCCTCACAGTCCAGCAAACACAATAATCAGAATTAGGGCATCCAATCCCGGGATCCCGGGATCCCGTTAGATTTCCAATCCCGAAAATCCCGGGATTTTTCTGTCGAGATCCCGGGATTTTCGGGATTTTTCAAATGATGCATCTTTTCACCTCACTTGAATGAAAAATAGAGTTAATGGCGTTAATGCAAGAAACACAGATTATTCTAATGAGCACACTGAATTTGAAACCATTATTTATTTTTTTTTTCATTTACTTTGCTGATGAAATAAAGCTAGTACCCAATCATCATTTGCTGTTTAATAATTGGTGGTAATTGATAGTATTGGTACTTGATAATGACACTAATATTAGGATTGATAGGTGAGGTATGTACATGGTACATTGCACTTAGGACCTGTATCCTGTATTTCCACACCAGATACCTCTTCCGGTTACCATACCACCAAACACCATGGTATTCAAGTTCTAGGCAAAGTTATATGGAAATGAAAATAGCAGCCCTTGAAAACTTAAGGACATGTCCAAACAAATGAAATAAAATGAAACTGTGATAAATTTAAAAAAAAAACAATTTCTTTTGTTTCAGCAAGTGATTTTTCATTCCTCGAAGAAAGCAAGCATAATTGCAATGCAACTGTAATGTTCTATTCATGCAAAATAAATACAATATAAATACAATAAAATACTAATATTGGTGTCAAAATGATGATGTTCTTACATGAATGATCTGTATTTCTTGCTTTGACTCTGTTTTCCACTCAACTAAGGTGAAAAGCTGCATCATTTAAGGAATCCCGAAAATCCCGGGATCCCGGGATTTGAAATTTTCAATCCCGAAATCCCGGGATTTCGTTTAAGTCTCGGGATTGGATGCCCTAATCAGAATCATGACGTCACCGATCACACACTTGTTGACTTTAACACTAGTCGTTACTAGGACTTTTTCACTTACCATACCCGGATTCACCATAGCGATGAATACTGGCTGATGTTGAAATCAACGAGTGTGTGATCGGTGACGTCGTCATGAATTCCGATTATTGTTGTTTGCTGGGCTGTAAGGCACGATATCTAGCTTACTGGGCCAGGTACAGACATCAGCGATACATCAATGGAAAGCACAGAGACAGAGGATTTTTCTTCCTCTCCAGTATTTTGTTTTGTCGGTCATGAATTTCCGAATTCTAGTGACTCGCCCGATTAAAACTGCATTTTCTTGGAAACTAGAGCACCTACAAGCATCGGCGCCCCCTTAAAAGAAAGCTAAAGGGTCAGGCTTCCCCCCAATTGAGACATTTTTTCAGTTGCGTTGATATTTTCTGAGAAAATCGTGCTGGGTTGTTTTAACTGGAACACCCGTAAGTAAACGGAGCATGCGCAGTAGACGGTCTAGTTTGACGGTGGGACGGTCGCAGGGTTGGTCTCCTTTATCCAGCTTACTGGTTCATGACCTTACCTTCTTTATATCTCCATATAACTGGAAGTATTTGTTCCTTGTAGACAACAAAACCTGAACGCTTACCTGTAACAAAGAAAAACTGCAATCAATACCTATTTTTTCTAACTAGACTTTTAGTACTCTCGTAAAACTTTTCACGTCGCCATGATCAATAATTTAAAAAATCAAAACCCGTGTCGCCATCACACACAATGAAGGAATTACTTAACAACACACACATACATTTAAATACATCCATGCATAAACCCGAAGAACATTACAAATTCAAATTCGGGGCGCCCTGGATTTACATCGTCCTGAAACGCGTCGCAGTTTCTACATTTTCGTTTCGTTTTTTCATCCAAAACCGTGTGCAATAATTTGATTTATTGCAAAAAGCGAAAAAAAAATGCAAAAACATCAAGCGCAAGTGAAGTTTGCCGAGTTGCGAGAAAGTTCCACTTAGTTGTCTATCGATTAACTCCACGTCTGAAGGCACCGGGCATGCCAGCACACTCCATTAGTGCTGTGCGAAACTCGAAACTAACCAACCAATCCGGAGGATTAGTTGTTCAGTTTATTGGATTTGGCTCGACACAACAACATTACGTATACTACTAGCACGCACCGGCTCGTTTTTAATCAAGTGCATTGGTTCTGGGTACCTCCCTGTATGTCTAACTGGCACTTACGCCAAACCAACCCAGAAAGTGATTTAACAGCTTATACGGCCCTGCGAGTGATCGGTTCGATTGTTAATTAAGAGAGCCCGTGATCCAGTACGAATACACTCCCTTCGCTCGATGGTGTTCATGATGGTTGCAAGTATTGATTTTGTACATCAGGCTTTGGATAAACGAAATTCGTTTATCTTGCCATTAGCCTTTGAATTACCATCAATATCGGAACTAGATATTCACAAATTTCATTTAAAATAGCCTGAACTGAAGTCGATTAGAACTGGCCAAATATTGGCAGTAACAGTGATCATTTCTATGTGTCTAAATTCAATCTGGAGTAGGTGTCTGATTTGGCATACAGGGTGATTCAGATTGATACAAAAACATAGTATTGAATAGCAAATGTATCAAAATACAAGTCGGCAAGTCGCCGACAGCCACGTCGATAGCAAGACAACTTGGCAAGTGATCGAAACTGGAGAATAATTTATAGACAAATCATAAATCGATAGAACAATCTACCGAAGATATTGATAGACACGTCAGATTAGTTTAACTGTCAGAAAATTGTCTCACTGGTAAATTGTATTTATTGTCGGTCAATTTTCCTGCTGGTAACTTTTCTTGTCGGTTATCTATGATTTATGCTGACTGTTGGTTATCCTATAGGTTGATAATTAAGTCGTCTGACAGAGTTGTCTCATAGGCCAACTTGTAGTAATGCTGTATTTATCTAATTATGTGCCATCATGTCGAGTGGTTTCTGATCCGGTTTTGTTTTTTCTTCCAGCGCCCGACGCTCGACCAGACGTGGTCTTCATTCCAATCGACTGTCGCTAATTTTTTTGCAAATTTTTGAATTTGTATGCAAATCTCATGAGACGAGTAATTTAGAGTGAACGTTATGAGAATTCGCAAGAATTTCTTTGAAAAACCTTGAGGAAGTTCTAAGTGAATGAGAAATCCTGAGTGAATTTCTTTCGAGAAATCTTGAGTACATTGATCAGGAAATCTTGAGTGGAACCTTTTGAGAAATTTAAAATAAGTTTCTTTTTTGAGGAACCTTTAGCATAGATATCATGGAATCTCAAGTGAATCTTATGAATAATCTTGATGATCTTACAATCCCTTGAGACATACTTGGTAATTCTGTGGAGAAATTTCTCAAAAAATCTCTTGGGAGATCTTGAATGAATCTGTTGATCTTGAACAATAATTTTAAATAAATCTATCGCGAAATCCTAAATAAATTTCATAAAAAACCTTGTGGAAAAATTTTGCGAACCTAAACCTTTCTAAGGAGAATAAATCTTCTTAGAAGTTTCAATAGGTATCACCAAAAATCTTATAGAGTTTATTGAGAAATCTTGAGTAAAGCTCTTAAGAAATTGGAAAAATATTTCCGTAATACACCTCATGAGAAATCTCAAATTATAGCTCCAGTGTGTGTCCCTTGTGCCTGTGCCTTCATGTGCTCGATATACGGAGTGCTCTCGGACCCTCTTGTGTCCTCAAGTGTAATTTGGAGCCCTAGTTAGCTATGTTTTTTTGTTATCAGAATTTCAGTAAGCCCCCTGCTGCCTTCATGTAAGCATCTCATGACTTCATATGATATTCGGAGCCCTAATCAGCCCACTTATGTTTTTATTGGCTTCAAGAGTTAGGTACCAATAAGCCCCCTTCCACCTTTATTTATTGTATAAAGCTCGATCCATTGGGCACCTTTGTGTCTTAAATATCGTTTGAAGCCTTACTGAGCCCCCTTGCATTTTCCCGTGTCACTTGGATCTCTATTGAGCCCCCTTGTGCCCTCATGTGTCGTTTCTCATCTTTTTTCTTGACTTAAAGAGTTCCAGTGAGCCCGCTTGTGCCTTCTTGCGTTGTTGGAAGCCCCAGTGTGAATCTCTTGTGCCTTAATGCGATATACGGAGCTCTATCGGGCTCCCTTCATGTCCGCAAAAGTAGTTTGGAGTCCTAATTAGTCTCCTCATGTTTTTCCATAGCTATCAGAATTTCAGTAAACCCCCTCTCGCCTTCATTTATTACATGGAGCTCCCTCGGGCCCCTTGTGCCTTTAATATCGCTTGAAGCCCTGCCTATCTCTCCTCACATCTTTTTGTGGCTTTCGGAGCATTACTGAACACCTCAAGCCTTCACGGGTCTTTCATGTTCTCAAAAGAATATGAAGCCCTTATTAGCCCCTCTATGTTTTTGCCTGGCTCTCAGAGATCCAGTAAGCCCATTTTTGCCTTCTTGTATTATCCAGAGCTCCCTTTAGCCCCCTTGATTCTTCAACGTCTTTTGAAGCCTCTCACATTTTTCCAAAGGGCTTTCGGAGCATTAGTTAGTAAGCACCTTATGCCTTCATTTGACTTTGGACACCGACACCTTGTGTCCTCAAGTGTAGTTTGGAGTCCCCCAGTGAGCCCTCTTCTGCCTTCGTACTGGGCCCCCTTGTGTCTTCAATATAATTTGGAGTCCTGCTGAGCACCCCTGCATTTTTGCGTGGTTTTTGGCCCGGCTCGGCGGCGAAATGGACATGACGTCAAACTGTAGCGCGTTAAACCGGCCGCTTTAAACAATCTAAGCGTCCAACCAGCCGCGTCAAACCGTCATGTATCCGGTTGACCCCATAGCAGGGCTTCAAAAGACGTTGAAGAAGCAAGGGGACCAAAATAGGGTTCCGACTATAGCATTAAGGCACAAGGGATTTACACTAGGGCTTCCAACAACGCAAGAAGGCACAAGGGGGCTCACTGGAACTCTGAAAGCCACGAAAAAACGTAAGAGGGCTCATTAAGGCTCCAAACGACACATGAAGGCATAAGACGGCCCAAGAGATCCGAATGACACAGAAAAATACAAGGAGGCTCGATGGATCGAGCTTTATATCACAAATGAAGGTGAAACGGGGCTTATTGTACTTATTCTTGAAACCAGTAAAAAACTTAGTGGGTTAAGTGGGGCTCCATACTACACTAGAGGGCACAAGGGGGCCCGATAGGTTTTCGAATATTATCATTAGTCTTAATTGTTCTTTCAGTATACGTACCATGAACAATATCATGAATATCATAATATCCGAATATCATATGGAGTCATGAGGTGCTTCCAGCAATGAAATAAGGCACAAGATGGTTTACTGGAGTTCTGAAAGCCACAAGAAAACATAAGAAGGCTCATTAGGGCTCCAAACGAAGGGCTTTCAACAATCCTAGCAATACAAGAGGGTCCAAGGGGCTTCATATAACAAAAGAAGACAAAAGAGGGGATTACTGATTACTGGTATCATAGACTGGTATTGTGAAAGTCAATAAAAACCGAGATGAAAACATAAGTGGGCTGATTATAGGCCTCCTGACTATACATAAGGGCACAAGGGAACCCAAAAGATCTCCGATTGACATAACGGCACAAATATGATTATAATGCTATGAAAGTAACGGAAAATGCAAGAGGGTTCAGCATCAGCAGGGCTTCAAAT
Organism: Anaspis maculata; assembly: GCA_949128115.1. Lineage (NCBI taxonomy): Eukaryota > Metazoa > Arthropoda > Insecta > Coleoptera > Scraptiidae > Anaspis > Anaspis maculata. The sequence continues at coordinate 77,026,778 of OX421964.1, read as the reverse complement.
CACATTGAAGAAGCCTCGGAAGAAGCAATAAGGAGGGGATGATCCAATTGAGCCTAGGTAGCACAATATGGCAAATGAAAGCTTATTGGAATTCTGGAAGCCATGAAGCACATAAAGGGTGCTCATATTAGGGCTCCAAATCTTACTTGAAGACACAAGGGGGCCTCCTGATTTAGGATAGTAAACTGTTACCGTGAAGGTAGTTAGCAAACGAGGAACGAGGAAAAAATAATCACGAAATAAAAGGGGCCACAAGTAGCCTCCGCCACTACGTGTGACGAGGCTTAAAAATAAACAGACAAAGCTATAATCAATTCAAGATTGCTGATGCAGAGTGTCTCCTCCAAAATGTGATGATTATTATTGTTTACAAATTACAAATCACCGCTGATCACATTTTAAAATATCCAATATAGGAATAATGGTGTAGGTGAAGATATAGAAAAAAGTTAACGCTTGTATTCTTATTGAAAATAGTAGGCGTAGAGTTTGACTACGAGTTTGACTCTAGATCGTCATCCATTTCTAAAATTACTTCTTGTAAGAATACCAAATTCTCCCTCAATTATCTTGAAGATTGACTGGTTTATTATTGTCATAAGGTCATTTTTTTGAGTAATATACATAACGTATTTCAAGATATCTTCCGAACGGTTCGAGATGTCTGGAAACTGTTCATCGCACCATCAACAACAGGAAAAAATAATTGTTTATGGTAGTTCTCACATTTCTATCATTTTTGGTTCTTCAGTTATGAGGAGTCAATTTTTCAACTTCATTTTTCACCCTGTATGCGCCATCTGCTCAGTTGGCTCCAATTCCAAGCATGATTAGAGAAATTCAAAGAATTGGTCTGCCAAGTTTCATAACTTTACTGCCAAGGACAACAAGATAAGAGCTATATCCCCTGGTACCCCGACTGATGTGAGTCTAGGCCCAGTCATGAGCTATATTTCAAATCAATCACTTCCAAAACAACCGGGGAGAAAAAAATCAAAAATTTATTACATAACGGGCCTGGAATTTGCCAAAACCACTGCATTTTTTTTTAATTCACGAAATGTGCAAGTTTTCATTTTGAATAAATCACCGTGCCGAAATTGAAAATAGGCCTACACGACGCCCAATGCAATATGTTCTCGGTATCAGTTGAAATTTTTTGAAAAAATTGATGTAAAAGCAGGAAAGAACAAATTGAGTAGAGTCCTGCACCAAACGCGGGTATTCCTAGTCAAAGCCAGGGTGAGCAGCCGTCTCGGGTAGTAACGGCCAGGAAAAAGACGTTTTTGTGTAGAGGCATGCGGACAGCGTTTGATGAATATGATTTTCCACGCGTAACGTAACGAATTTCCGTTGTTTCTTCTTCAAGATTAAAAAAAAATTGCTCAAATATATTGAAAAATTCAAAAGTTATCTACATCTCAATACCTACCTACTCTGCTATCTGAAAATCCCACAGTAACAATTCTGGAGGACCAAGTGACATAAATATAGGCAAGGTGTGATCAATTATTGAAATTAGAAGCAAAAATAGAAGAATTTTCCTGAAAACCACGAAGCTTTCTCCAAATAATATTATTTTTTAGTTTATAGTTTAGTCAAGTTCATCATTTGAGTCCAGTTCCGATAAGCTAAGCCAGTTTTGCATTTCCTAGTGGAAAGGAAACCTTCGGAAAATTGAGAGAATTTTGATGAAATTGTCGGGGAATGTTCAAGAACCAGTAACGTCTCGTTTGAAAAACAATTGGTGAAAATTTGATTACGAGTCGAAAAGTTGAAAATTTGCAGTTATTCCAGGGAGAAAAACTCGAAATCCGTTAGTCCGATTTAAAAAATTTCCCCCTCAAAACTTAATCAAATCTTTCCCCTAACTATGACTTGCAGCAAGTCTGCACCAAAAATTAATATTTCGTGTGGCCTACCGCAAGTCAAAATTCGCACTGCATTTTTTCTAATTCACGAAATGTGCAAGTTTCATTTTGAACAAATCACCGTCGGGAAATCGAAACCGTGTCGAGTTTGAAAATAGGTCTGCGCGACGCTCAATGCAATCTACTTCTGATACCAGTTGGAATTTTCCGAAAAAAAGCGATCTACGAGCAGAAAAGAGCATCTTAGTATAGTTCTGCACCAAACGCGGGTTTTCCTAGTCAAAGTCAGGGTGAACGGCCGTCTCGGGTAGTAACGGCCAGGAAAAAAGCGTTTTTGTGTAGAAGGATGCGGGCAACATTCAATGACTATGATTTTCAACACGTTTCGTGACAAATTCCCCATGTTTCTCCTTTGATATTAAAAAAGAATTATTCAAATATTTTGGAAAATAAAAAAGTTGTCGACATTTTAAAACTTACCTACTACCTACCTGATGTGAGTCTAGGCCCAGTTATGAGCTTTTTCTCTTCTTGAAATTAATCACTTCGAAACAACCGGAGAGTGAAAAATCATGCATAAATGTTCAAGATCACTACTTTAGGAACATTTCGATTTGATATAAGCAAATACAGCAGCTAATTCGACCGCACAATTTGAGAAAAGCCTATTGCGCCGGGCTCAAAATTCGCCCAAACCAGATAGTGTCTCAATAATATCCTGAATTTGGTCGGCGAGCTGTCTGTGTCGATAAAAACTCTCTGGTCAGGGAATCGCTCTTACGGTGAACTGTATTGTCAGTGAATTGATTTACCGAAGAACCGTCCTGTCGGTGATTTTTCTGTTTAGTGATTTGTCTTGTGGGTAATAGTAGAGGAAAAATGAGACTCTATTGTGACTTTCGTGTGCACGGAAAGGTAAAAAGCTGGGGTGCATTTTTTATGGTGTAGTATGGCTTGGGGATGAAGAATCCACTTGTCGTCAAAAAATCGTCCAGTGTGGGGGCGGTATGGGGGCGGTTTTGTGAAAAAACAGTTTTTTACAAAAATGTTCTACAGTTTGTCAGCTTTTGGCTGATATTAGCTTGGAACAAATCCGTCAACTGTAAGTTGTCGTAAATAATTTATGAATAAAAAGGTGATCATTTACTTTGCCATTAGAATACACGTAAAACTTGACTGCCTCGTGCGCAAAGAACGTTGAATATCTCAGTAACGTGTTGAATGACATTTTTCATTCCACTCCCACTCGATTATCTCCGTAACCACTAGTTCAATCAAAAAAGTTCCTTCTGTAAACCATGTTACCTATTCCATTGCGATTCTTGCGGTTTTTTCAGATTTGATTTATCTTGAATAGTAACTGAGCTAGGGACGGAATTGTAATGTACTGCATGCAGCGGACAACTGCAGCGCTGAGGCCCTCGCGTACCCCTGCCATCCGCGCACCCCCGCGAAGGCCATGGTGTATTGAGGCGGGAAATCTGCAGACTTATTATTGTGGCTGATGATCGAAACATTGTAAAAGTGTAATCGGTAAATTTGCAATATGAATAAATATATACCCCTTGAATTACGACGTACGTCTTCACATATTAAAATAGTCCAGTCAAAATAGGTTTTAACCGGAAATAAATTCGGAAGTTGACGAAATTTGGTGGATCGATGCAGAATTGAACGTGGAATAACATACTGAAATCCCCAAAAAGCTTGTTTTTTTTAGGACCAATAAAAAAGGGCCATCCTTGAAAATTTTCTTTTTTTCTGAATGGCTTGTGAACTATTATCTCTTCAGAACACAGCACCAGCACCAGCGAAGCAAATGTAGCCCGTTAAATTCCCAAGAGATCGTACAAAACTCATCACTTTTTGGTCAATAGCCTCTGTGATATCGCATCTACAAAAACGCAGTGAAAATTACTCAAAATATATTTCCGGATTTTATGTAAAAATATGCATGATGTCAATTCAGGGGCTGTAACGTGGACAGCGAATGTGCGAATTTCAATGTGTTTTTTCTACATTCGGTATCACACTTTTGTTTAGAAGTCACCAACTTCAAAATGGTACTTTTTCTCGACCTTTGAAATCGATACTTGATTTTTTTCATAAATAAAATGATCTGCACGCAGTCTTCCTTCAAATTGATTGTTTTTATTTCTGACCGGTTTCGCAGGTCTCTGGCCCTTCTTCATCAAAGTGTGGAGTCTAAAATAGAATACATAAAACAAGTAGGTAGGTACATAAAAGGTGAACGATAACACACCGAATCACCGACATTGTATGAATGGTGAAGATAAAGTTTGTGTGAATGATAAGTGAATTGTTTTTAAATTCTTCAGATGTCAGTAGGTATAACATTTGTGATGTTGTCATGGAAGAACGGAAAAAAGAACTTGATGGAAATGTATGAAATAATAATAGAGCTAATAAAAATGGTACAAGGTGGGTGATGAATTAATGAAAGGATGGTTGAATGGAAAGAAAGAAGCTTATTTAAATCAAAGGCGTTGTAAAAATGTTTAAAAAAGAAATCTATACAATCTTTTAGGCAATTTCGGACAGAATTATTAGTTGCTTTACAATTTCAAGAACCTCTATACCATCTAAAAGCCGTCCTTTTTTACAAACATGTAAAATTTCAAAATTAGTTCCAAGGACGAAGTTATGATTTTCTGAGATGATTTTGATGATTAGATGATTATGATTAATAATTCTTTCCAAAATTGCCTAAATGATTGTATAGATTTCCCTTTTAAACATTTTTACAACGCCTTTGATTCAAATAACCTTTTCTCTATCTAGTCAACCATCCTGCTTTCATTATTTATCACCCACCTTGTACCATTATTATTAGCTCTATTATTTCATACATTTCCATCAAGCTCTTTTGTCCGTTCTTCCACGACAACATCACAAATGTTATATTGACATCTGAAGAATTTAATAACAATCATCAAATGCAAGTACAATATTCAGCAGTTAGTGTCCGGACTACCTTTTTATTTCTGAATAGGTCGTTTTAGTCTTTCAACCCATACAACTCAGAAACCATCACTATAGGATAAATATTCCGAAACATGTTATTTTTTCTGTATTCAATTCTTCATATTTTCCCTGGATGGTTTTGCTCTACCTAAGTGAAAAATGAGGCAAATAGTATGGTATGAAAAATATCGATTTTTGGGGATTCTTCGAGACAGCAAGTATCGATTTCACAGGTCGAGGAAAAGTACCATTTTGAAGTTGGCGACTTCTTGACTTCTATGTAGACAAAAGTGTGATACCGAATGTTGAATTAGCTTTTCCCGCATGTAAAACACATTGAAATTCGCACATTCGCTGTCCAGGTTACAGCCCCTGAATTGACACCATGCATATTTTTACATAAAATCCGGAAATATATTTTGAGTAATTTTCACTGCGTTTTTGTAGACGCGATATCACAGAGGCTATTGACCAAAAAGTGATGAGTTTTGTACGATCTCTTGGGAATTTAACGGGCTACATTTGCTTTGCTGGTGCTGGTGCTGTGTTCTGAAGAGATAATAGTTCACAAGCCATTCAGAAAAAAAGAAAATTTTCAAGGATGGCCTTTTTTTATTGGCCCTAAAAAAAACAAGCTTTTTGGGAATTTCAGTATGTTATTCCACGTTCAATTCTGCATCGATCCACCAAATTTCGTCAACTTCCGAATTTATTTCCGGTTAAAACCTATTTTGACTGGACTATTATAATATGTGAAGACGTACGTCGTAATTCAAGGGGTATATACTTATTTATATTGCAAATTTACCGACTACACTTTTACAATGTTTCGATCATCAGCCACAATAATAAGTCTGCAGATTTCCCGCCTCAATACACCATGGCCTTCGCGGGGGTGCGCGGATGGCAGGGGTACGCGAGGGCCTCAGCGCTGCAGTTGTCCGCTGCATGCAGTACATTACAATTCCGTCCCTAGCTCAGTTACTATTCCAAGATAAATCAAATCTGAAAAAACCGCAAGAATCGCAATGGAATAGGTAACATGGTTTACAGAAGGAACTTTTTTGATTGAACTAGTGGTTACGGAGATAATCGAGTGGGAGTGGAATGAAAAATGTCATTCAACACGTTACTGAGATATTCAACGTTCTTTGCGCACGAGGCAGTCAAGTTTTACGTGTATTCTAATGGCAAAGTAAATGATCACCTTTTTATTCATAAATTATTTACGACAACTTACAGTTGACGGAATTGTTCCAAGCTGATATCAGCCAAAAGCTGACAAACTGTAGAACATTTTTTAAAAAAACTGTTTTTTCACAAAACCGCCCCCATACCGCCCCCACACTGGACGATTTTTTGACGACAAGTGGATTCTTCATCCCCAAGCCATACTACACCATAAAAAATGCACCCCAGCTTTTTACCTTTCCGTGCACACGAACTTCTCAAATAAGCACATTTTGCTTCATATTTTCCTCTACTATAATACATAGGTCAAACTTCCTGTTGGTGATTTCAAACTTTCTTGATGATGAGCAACACATTTCAAATAGTATTCATTTTTGTGCGGCCTTTTTTCTTAATAACATTGATTATTATCAGTTATCACAAATGAATGTACGATACCTACGAGGACATCCACCCCGTACAGGCAATAAAAAGGACCGTCTCAATATCAAAAATTTATAGCCGAAGCTTCTCGAAGAATCCACGACGACGGCGATGATGATGCTCGATCTTTTAATAAAAGCGAAACGATGCGATCATAATATTAATAATAACCCCACCGGCCATCAACGATAACAATGAAAAGAGATCCCCGAGAGTGCAGTTTACGAAGCCTAGGTACGCGCGCACAGTTTCATACCAGCATGTAATAAAAATTAAACCGCGACATTGCGACATTGCCTCCATTGTTGTTGCTGGTTGCACTTCATCGTTGAGAAAATCAGGTGAAGGTTGCAGCAAATGCGATGGCTGGTGCTCGCTCGCTAAGCTGAACCCCGGCAAGTGTTTCCAAACGCGGTTTGTACTAAATCATTTTTTAAACTTTTAAATGATGCCATTAAAATGTGACTGTGGTGGTGTGTGTGGTGCTGTGCAAAAACGAACGTGTGGTCGTTAAAAAAAAGGAGCACGCGGCCTCAATCCGTTTGAATTAAATCTACCCCCGGAATTGAGCACCCATAAACTGAAACAGAAATGTTGATGCTGACTGAATTCGGTTAACATACAAGTGTCCCAGCTGAAATTGAACACTATCTGGTTTGGGCGAATTTTGGGCCCGGCGCAATAGGTTTCTCTCAAATTGTGGTCGAATAGCTGTTGTATTTGCTTTTATTGAATTGAAATGTTCCTAAGGTAGTGATTTTGAACATTTATGCATGATTTTTTACTCTCCGGTTGTTTCAAAGTGATTAATTTCAAGAAGAGAAAAAGCATGTAACTGGGCCTAGACTCACATCAGGTAGGTAGTAAGTAGGTTGTGAAGTGTCGATAACTTTTTTATTTTCCAAAATATTTGAACAATTCTTTTTTAATATTAAAGGAGAAGCATGGGAAATTTGTTACGAAACGTGTGGAAAATCATATTCATCAAATGTTGCCCACATGCTTCTACACAAAAACGCATTTTTCCTGGCCGTTACTACCCGAGACGGCCGTTCACCCTGGCACTGACTAGGAATACTCGCGTTTGGTGCAGAACTCTACTCGGATGCTCTTTTGAGCTCGTAGATCGCTTTTTTTTCGAAAAATTCTAACTGATATCAAAAGTAAATTGCATTGGGCGTCGTGCAGGCCTATTTTCAAACTCGACACGGTTTCGATTCAAGGACGGTGATTTGTTCAAAATGAAACTTGCACATTTCTTGAATTAGAAAAAATGCAGTGCGAGTTTCGACCTGCGGTAAGCCACACAAAATACTAAATTTTGGTGCAGACTTGCTGCAAGTCATAATTAGGAAAAAGATTGATTTAGGTTTTGGAGGGAAACTTTTTGAAATCGGACTAACGGATTTCGAATTTTCCTCCCTCTGGAATAACTGCAAATTTTCAACTTTTCGACCCGTTATCAGATTTTCACCAGTTTTTGTTTTAAACGAGACGTTACTGGTTCTTGAACAATATGAATATTTCCCGACAATCTCTGTCAAAATTCTTCCAAATTTCCGAGGGTTTCCTTTCCACTGAAAAATGCAAAACTGGCCTAGCTTATCGGAACCGGACTGAATGATGAACTTGAATGAAGCTTCAACCACTGACGATTTTTACAATAATATTATTTGGAGAAAGCTTAGTGGTTTCCAGGAAAATTGTTCTATTTTTGCTTCTAATTTCAAGAATTGATCACAACTTGCCTATCTTTATGTCACTTGGTCCTTCAGAATTGTTACTGTAAGATTTCCAGATAGCAGAGTAGGTAGGTATTGAGATGTAGATAACTTTTGAATTTTTCAATATAAACTGCTTGACAATTGAACTGCAACACCTGAAAATTAGGTGCGTTTTCAAATTGAGATAGCCCGAAAAATATTTGACGGATTTCAGAAATTCAAGCATGTGAGGAAAGGTCATTCCTTTGACTATCGAGTGCTGGTATTGATGATAAGTTTGATTGCACAATTTGTCATATACAGGGTGCCAACGGAAAGCGTGCAGATATGGGCAATCTTTCACCTTGTACAACTTTCGAAAAAAAAATCCGAGATTTTTTCTATCGCCTGCTTTTGAAAGGTTGAATCATTATGCCGAAACGGTTTTGGAATTTTGACCCTACCTTTTTTTTTCAAAAAATTGTGCTAAATTTTCTGAAATATGCACTTTCTGATTAAGGAAAAGAAATAGAGAAATTGTTTGTTTTCAAATGGCGTCCATATTGAATTTTCTTACGAAGATTTTTATTTGAGCCTCCACATCCCCTAGAAACTACCCCTTTTGGGACACCGTCTCACAACAAGATATGCAATGCTCTATTTAAAAGGCATACGGTAATTACTCGTCAATAATTGGATTGAAATAAGGATACTGCGATGACCCCACACGTACAGCTCCCTAAAAACCACCCCTTGACTTCAAGGGACAGGGTTGGTATGATAAGACATGCAATATGTACATGAAAATTTCAAAAAACGTCTTTTTCAACTGTTCCACTGAAAAGTGATGCTATACGATGACCCTCTGCGTAGGTCATCCCAACAGTAGCTACCCTCTCGGAAAAAGAACTACCCTTCAAAAAACCAGTACATACTTCCGCAATACCTCATTTGTTGGAATTTTTTCAAGATCTGTCGCAATAGTTTGCCGCTACGATGATTTCATTCACATATCTACCCGGAACTACCCCTTCAACTACCCCTCCAATATCGCATAGCCTTTACCTTGATGCGTGTAAGGTCATCGCGAAATCATTTTGAACTTATTTAATCGCACCGCACCTTCTCTGAGCTTCCAAATGAGGTATTGCGTACCTTTCACTAAAGGGGCGATTTCTAGGGGTAGTTTCAGAAAAGGTTTTGTACTATCATCGTGGAAAACACCGTCATTTCAATGAAACGGTTAGTAGGCAAAAGTTCTTTCAACTCGTAAATAACGCATCAAGGTAGAGGCTATGCGATATTGGAGGGGTAGTTGAAGGGGTAGTTTCGGGTAGATATGTGACTGAAATCATTGTAGCGGCAAACTATTGCCACAGATTTTTTTAAAATCCTAACAAATGAGGTATTGCGGAAGTACTGGTTTTTCAAAGGGTAGTTAAAAAATAGTTCTTTTTTCGAGAGGTTAGCTACTGTTGGGATGACCTACGTAAAGGGTCATCGTGTAGCATCACTTTTTTAGTGGAACAGTTGAAAAAAACGTTTATTGGAATTTTCATCTATTGCATGATTGTCTTATCATACCAACCCTGTCCCTTGAAGTCAAGGGGTGGTTTTTAGGGAGCTGTACGTGTGGGATCATCCTAGTATACTTATTTCAATCCAATTATTGATGAGTACTTTTCTTAGGCCTTTTAAATGAAGCATTGCATATCTTGTTGTGAGACGGTGTCCCAAAAGGGGTAGTTTCTAGGGGATGTGGAGGCTCAAATGAAAATCTTCGTAAGTAAATTCAATATGGACGCCGTTTGAAAACAAACAATGTCTCTATTTCTTTTTCTTAATCAGAAAGTGCATATTTCAGAAAATTGAGCACAATTTTTTGAAAAAAAAAGTTAGGGTCAAAATTCCAAAGCCGTTTCGGCATAATGATTCAACCTTTCAAAAGCACGCGAGAGAAAAAATCTCGGACTTTTTTTTCGAAAGTTGCACAAGGTGCAAGATTGCCCAAATCTGCACGGTCTCCGTTGGCACCCTGTATATGACAAATTGTGCAATCAAACTTATCATCAATACCAGCACTCGATAGTCAAAGAAATGATCTTTCCTCACATGCCTGAATTTCTGGAATCCGTCAGATATTTTTTGAGCTATCTCAATTTCAAAACGCACCTAATTTTTAGGTGTTGCAGTTCAATTGTCAAGCAGTTTATTTGAATATTTTTTTTTTAATCTTGAAGAAGAAACAAGGGTAATTCGTTACGTTACGTGTGGAAGATCGTATCCATCAAACGCTGTCCGCATGCCTCTACACAAAAACGTCTTTTTCCTGGCCGTTACCACCCGAGACGGCCGCTCACCCTGGCTTTGACTAGGAATACCCGCGTTTGATACTCTACTCAACTCAATTTGTTCTTTCCTGCTTTTACATCAATTTTTTCCAAAAAATTTCAACTGAAGTCGAGAGTGTATTGCATTGGGCGTCGTGTAGGCCTATTTTCAAACTCGACACGGTGATTTATTTGAAATGAAACTTTTCACATTTCGTGAATTAAAAAAAAATGCAGTGGTTTGGGCAAATTACAGGCCCTTTATGCAATAGGTTTTTGATTTTTTACTCCCCGGTTGTTTTGGAAGTGATTGATTTGAAAAAGAGAAATAGCTCATGACTGGGCCTAGACTCACATCAGTCGGGGTACCAGGGGATATAGCTCTTATCTTGTTGTCCTTGGCAGTAAAGTTATGAAACTTGGCAGACCAATTCTTTGAATTTCTCTTATCATGCTTGGAATTGGAGCCAACTGAGCAGATGGCGCATACAGGGTGAAAAATAAAGTTGAAAAATTGACTCCTCATAACAGAAGAACCAAAAATGATAGAAATGTGAAAATTACCATTAACATTTATTTTTTCCTGTTGTTGAAGGTGCGATAAACAGTTTAGACATCTTGAACCGTTCGGAAGATATCTTGAAATGCGTTAGGTCTATTACTCAAAAAAATGACTTCTGACCAGTGATGTGAGTCAGGTATTTACCGGGTAGGTAGGTAAATATAAATCGGGTATTTACCCGGTATTTTCCCGAGCGATATTTACCCACCCTACCCAGTTTGACAGAAAAGTTGACACTGTTGACAGCTCGGTTGACAGTGTTGACGGTTAAAGATTAAATGATTTCTTTTTCCAAGTTCCAAGGCTTTATAAACATAACCTCCAAAGAACTTATTATTATTTTGCTGCTGTGAGTAAAAAATCATCATTGTTTGTTGTTGTTTCTCCACTTGTTAATAACAATTAATGAAAATAGATACCCTATTAGAGACCCGATTTTGGGTAAACACCGGGTATTTACCCTGGGTATTTACCCTTAAATATAAAAACCCAGGTATTTCACATCACTGCTTCTGACAATAATAAACCAGTCAATCTTCAAGATAATTGAGGGCGAACTTGGTATTCCTACAAGGAGTAATTTTAGAAATGGATGGCGATCTAGAGTCAAACTCTACGCCTACTATTTTCAATAAGAATACAAGAGTTAACTTTTTTCTATACCTTCACCTACACCATTATCCCTATATTGGATATATTGAAATGTGATCAGCGGTAATTTGTGAGTTGTAAAATAGACAACAATAATAATCATCACATTTTGGAGAAGACACTCTACATCAGCCATCTTAAGTTGATTATAGCTTTGTCTGTTTATTTTTAAGCCTCGTCACACGCAGTGGCGAAAGCTATTTGTGGTCATTTTTTTTCGTTTTTATTTTTTTCCGCGTTCCTCGTTTGCTAACTACCTTCACGGTAACAGTTTACTATCCCAAATCGGGGGACCCCTTTGTGTCTTCAAGTATGATTTGGAGCCCTAATGAGCCCCCTTTATGTGCTTCATGACTTCCAGAATTCCAATAAGCCTTCATTGTGCTATCTAGGCTCAATTGGACCCTCCCCATTATTGCTTCTTCAAATATGATTTGAAGCCCTGCTGAACCCTCTTGCATTTTCCGTTACTTTCAGAGCATGATAATCACCTTTGTGCCGTCATGTCATTCGGAGACCTTTCGGGTCCCCTTGTGCTCTCATGTATAGTTAGAAGGCCTATAATCAGCCCACTTATGTTTTCATCTCGGTTTTTATTGACTTTTACAATACCACTAATCAGTTAACCCCTCTTTTGTCTTCTTTTGTTATATGAAGCCCATTTGGACCCCCTTATATTACCAGGATTGTTTAAAGTCCTTCGTTTGGAGCCCTAATGAGCCCTCTTCTGTTTTCTCGTGGCTTTCAGAATTTCAGTAAACCATATTGTGCCTTAATATTTCATTGCTGGAAGCACCTCATGACTCATGATATTCGGAGAACTATCGGGCCCCCTTGTGCCCTCTAGTGTAGTATGGAGCCCCACTTAGTTTTTACTGGCTTTGAGAATAAGTACAATAAGCCCCCTTAACCTTCATTTGGAATATAAAGCTTGATCCATTGAGCCCCCTTGTATTTTTCTGTCATTCGGATCTCTTGAGTCCTCTTGAGCCTTCATGTGTCGTTTGGAGCCTTATTGAGCCCTCTCACGTTTTTTTGTGACTTTCAGAGTTCCAGTGAGCCCCCTTGTGCCTTTTTGCGGTGTTGGAAGCCCTAGTGTGAATCCCTTGTGCCTTAATGCGATATATTCGGAGCCCGATGCTCCCTCAATGTCCGCAAGTGCAGTTTAGGGCCCTAATTAATCCCTTTATGCTTTCGAAGCATTTATAAAACCTCAAGCCTTCATGTGATATTCGGAGCTCTATCGGGCTCCTTGTGTCCTCCAAAGAATAGGAAGCCTCAATTAACCTCCTTCTGTTTTTTCCTGGCTCTCAGGTAAGCCACCTTTTGCCTTCTTGTATTATCCATAGCCCATTTGGTCCCCTTGCTTCTTCAACGTCTTTTAAAGCCCTGCCGTCTCTGTCAATGAAATAAAGCGGCAACATGGCTAAATCGCGAAGTCGCACTTTAATTAAGTTTTTAAAAATGTCTACTGAAATTTGGTTCACCGTACTTTGAAATTAAAGTCAATTGTGACCTGCGTCTATCGTTTGGTAAACTTGTTTTATTTTATAAAGGTCCAGTAATTGTTGGCGTGGTGCCTTGGCCTGCCGACCTGTCCTTTCCGGTGCGCAGTATGACGTCATAATCAGCCCACAAAATTTACGATAACTTCGTAACGGCTTGGAATTTTTAGATGCGATTTTGACTAAAAATCAACTAAAGCCATCCCGCAGCTATATAAATTTTAAAATTGACACAGAATTTTACCCACAGTCCCCCTTTAAATCGGAGAAATAACAAATATTCGGCGAGAAAAATAAAACAGTCAGGTTTTTGCTAGGCCCACCCAGTAGGTAGGTCCCTACTTTTATGATGAGTAACACTTGTCTTTTAGGTACATTTGAGAAACAGTTTGAGATATCTCAAAATGGTTTGTACATGGTTTGTAGGCATCTGCGAAGGAGTTACCATCGGAGAGACACATTTTGGAACTAAGGCATTGGTCCATATGACAATCTTGCCGGATGGCATCACGATACCACGAGAAGCAACTTTCAGGCCATTCCAGGCGATAACATCTGTACGATTTATGGGATCATAATAACCTGGGATAGTGGAGGAGGAAATTTTTTTTTAATGATGATCCCCACATGACTGTTCTTTGTTAATTTGCCTATTTGAAGATTGACATCTTTCCACCATATGACCAAAAAATGGTGATTGGTGAAACAGTCATAAGGGCCTCGTGGGGCCCAAAACTTCGACAACTTCGATTGTAATCTTTGTCACTACAAAACCAAAAAAAAATATTTTTTTGTTGTGTAATCGCAAAGAACGGTAACTTGAAGAGTAGTAATTTGGGGTCTATCTTCGTACCTCTGACGTTGGGATCTAGAAAGAAATCAAACGGGAGCATGTTGTAGTTTTGGAAATTTGGAATAAGTTTACTCAAAATCATGTAGAAACTTGATATAAAGCTCTAAGTTTCACAACGGAATAGACTGATACCTGAAGCATTGGGCTATCAATTAGTCTCAACAGAATTCGAATCGTTTTTAGCAATTCAAAGTTACCTCTTTTTAGTCTTTTTTCCTAGAAAGGGCATATTTTGCGGCACTTTAGTCGGCTACCAGTTTTCCTGCGAGCATGGAAAGAAAGTATCGAAAAGTTTCGATGAGTCGAATCACATAGCAAGGGTTCGAAGAAAACGAAAATCCCAGTCGAACTGAAGTTGACAAAGGGCCGGAATAAAAAGAAACGGGAGGCCAGTTCTCGGAAATAATCTCATTCCGAGAGACGTTTCATATCCTTGTCGGGGCGAATCGAAGCTGAAACATCCTTGAACCTGCAAACACCCCCCCCCTTTCCTTCCTGCCCCGCATAAGGACGTTCACATCGGCTTCGAGGTCAAGTTCAAGCGACTGCTCGCTTCATATGAATTTCCCACCCTATACCCACCACCAGGACGAACCGGGGGCTGTTTTTATATCCATCATACACCTCGCGGAAAAAACTAGTGGGCGTGGAAAATCGATACTGCTGCTCTATGCCAGGTGTATGATTATAATTATTATTACATACCCGAAGACAAATTCCGGACTGGCCAAAAACGACAAAAACAACAGAGAGCAGCCTAATTACAGAGTTGGATACAACAACAAATAACATCGAGCTCCATTGGAAAGTGAGAGTGCATTAGATTTGATAGCCTCAAGACTTCCCCCCGGCGAGAGGAGAGCAGAGCAGCCAAAATTTCTGGGCACTTGGCCACGGTCGCCACATTAAACGCATCGCAGTGAGCGGTGCCAATTTTTGCGTACAGGCATAGGGAGCTGTGTTGAAATTATCAAGAGTGCTCGATCTGGAATTTGTGACATTTTCGACTTTTTTCTGTCTGAAGCGCGCTTATTCGAAGCCAAAGCCTGCCGTGAAACATCACAATGGGGTCTTTTACGAAAATCACAAAATGCGATTTTTTTATGTAAATCGATGCTCAAGTACCTAAAACTACTAATGCTGTGAAGATGGAAAAAAAAATCGGCCCAGGGAAAAGAACTTGAATTTTGGCTCTTCACACTCCCTCTGTTTAAATCGACTGAATTCGCGGCTAAACTCATCCACCAATGAAATGGAAGCAAGACCGCAGTTGACATAAAGCAGTGTTGCCACGTTGTCATTATTTACATGTCTCATGTCTTGTCATTTATCTAACCTCACATTCCTGATTCTTCTTGTTGTGAGAGTTTGCGGTCATATTTGCTGAACGTATTGAGTTGTTTTTTGTGCTAAATTGTAAAAAAAATGGAAGCTGGTTTCGAAGAAGCCAACGACAGAAATCTCCCAGAAGTCGACGCGGACATGGTAGACAATTTTTATAGAAGAAACGCAGATTTTTTCGCACATGGCGTGAGAAATGTTAAAACTAGCAGGTAAGGCTTTGTGACTCATAAGCAAGCGGCAAGCGAGCCTCTAGCACCTACCTGATCCCAATCAATTAATCATTCCTTTTTTGCAGAAGCAGCAAACAAATATATGGAGACGAAGCAATAGGGTTTGTACAGGTGAAACGTGATAAAACGATTCACCTTCTTCTTACGATTCAAGTTTGACGAAGTGAAGGATATCATTGTTTTGTAGTTTGGTATCAATGAATTTGAATTGAATTGACATTTTTTGTGTAACTTTGTTACAGGAGGCTGTAAGCATAGCGTCGCCCTTCTATATTGGCTACTGAGCAAAAGCCAAAATCCATCAGTAACCTCCACAGAGTGCTATAGAAGAAAATCTGCTTTAGCCAAAGTGGGAACTACCCTCAAAGGACAAACACTCCAGGAAATTTTCAAAGTTGAAAGTAAATAATACCACTAAATCAACAACCTCAGATTTCAAAGATAAAGTAGTTGAAAGTGGATTAAAAACAAATTCAGATGGAATTTTATTCACTTTTTATAGTGATAAGGAAACCGATGCACAGAAGGTTTCCCTTCATCATTTGCTTATCAAGGACACTAGTACCCTGTGAACCAATACAGAAGCTACGACATAAAACCTTTTTAAAATACTGCAGTGATCTTTTATTGGAAGTGACGTGTGAAAAAGTGGCCAGTTTGACAAAATAGTATAGGTAGGTACATGAGAGTCAAAAAAATATATTTTGCTTGGAAAAGAGTAGTTCTCAAACAGTTTTTTGCTCCATGCGTAACGGATCTAGTGGAGTATTTAGTACATATTTAGGATTTGTTATTAATTAGTATTAGTACACTGTAATGCATATTATAAATAATTAAATACTGAAAACTGAATAGTATATGAAGAACAGGTTCATTTGTTTCAATTGTTATACAGTTGACAACTGAATGTTACAATAAAGTTGGATAAAATGTAGAAACAGAACATGTTGAGTGTGGCTAATTTGCAGGCAGAGTACCAAATCTTCGTTTTGGAAGCGAAGCGGTGAGTTGTTCTACTTAGTTGGAAGAATCACTAAGTTCTACGGCCTGTCGATTTGCTATGTTGCTGATGGTGACGATAGCTGCTGTAGATCCTTGCCAACACCTACCTAGATGGTGGCATATAATTTCACTTCCTGCCACATCCATTTCGAAGTGTTGCTTGGAATCATTTTCTTCGCATACCTCCACGATTTGCTGCCAGTGAGGTAGTGAGCTCATATTTCTTTTTCTTTGTAAAAGGAGTTAGCTGAGGCTTCTTTTTCAGCTCAATTTCTGAAGGGGGGTACTACGTATTTTCCTTGAATGGTTTTTAAGCCCACAACCGAGCCCACAACCTTATACATACTACTACTTCTAGTTTGGTGCATCGGATTCCAGCTGTGAAAGAACAAACTGTTGCAGGTAATGGGTCACAAAGTTCAACGATTCTACCTAAACTGCGCAACAAATATGTTGTCGCAAGGGAAAAATTGGTCCGACTTTGGACCACAATAACTTTTGAATAACGCAAACCATTTCGATTCTGTTCTGACGGTTAGCGAGCTCAGTCTTTCCGTTAGTCATCTTCATGAGGTGAAGATCAGGAAGCTCCATGTAAAATATCTACAGGGTGAAATGTAAAACAGTACAAAATTTTAGCAAATTCAACGGACCCCCATTTCCAGAATAATTTTTTTTCTCAAACGCAAATGAAAAGACTATAAAGCATTATGTTTGAGCTTGCGCCCAGTTTTGAAATTTTTGAAATCGGAAGTCTGGTTCTGACTTTATGATTTTTTTCTCTTTGAGGATGCTGATTTATCCTATCGCTACAAGGAAGACTATGTTAGCCTAGGGAGCCTGTCATCATAAAAAACTAAAATTGACCATCAGCATCAAGTTCAGGAGGTCAAAATCACAAAGAAAGCTTGTTTCAATTGTGAAAATCTGATCAAATTCAATTTTTGAGGAAATACACCTGTGTCGCCCATTTTGAATGGGCCCCCTTTTTTAAAGCCTTGATCAAGGTATTCCAGATGGTTTGCAAGTTAAGTTGCTGAGAACCGTTTAAGCAACAATATTCGTGAATTGCAACCTCCTATCGTCAGAGTAACATAGTCTTCGTTCTTTGTAGCGATAGGATAAATCAGCATCCTCAAAGAGAAAAAAATCATAAAGTCAGAACCAGACTTCCGATTTCAAAAATTTCAAAACTGGGCGCAAGCTCAAACATAACGCTTTATAATCTTTTCATTTGCGTTTGAGAAAAAAAATTATTCTGGAAATGGGGGTCCGTTGAATTTGCTAAAATTTTGTACTGTTTTACATTTCACCTTGTAGATATTTCATATGAAGCTTCCTGATCTTCACCTCCTGAAGGTGAATAACGGAAAGACTGAGCTCACTAACCGTCAAAACAGAATTGAAATGGTTTGTGTCATTCAAAAGTTATTGTGGTTCAAACTCGGACCAGTTTTTCCCTCGCGACAACATATTTGTTGCGCAGTTTACATACATTGAAATGATCTTTACAGCAAAAATATCCGCCGCCCCATGGGGCTGGACTTTTGTCGCCGGTAGCTGTATGGCACTTGTTTCTAAGGAGTTGAGTCTTGGGTACTGTGGTATTCCCCTTTGTTTTGTTTATACGTTGGTACCTGAAGTAGGTACGGTCGTTGACGTTCGTAGCGTTTGCCGCGAAAAGAGGGAGATGGAGCTGCGCTAGGTGAGCCGGGCGAGCGGCAGCCGCGGCCAGAGAAAGAAGAGAATCAGCCGTGGTGAAGAACACGTGATTTGGCAGTGCAACGAGTGTACGTCGGTTTCTCCTAATTTAAGGTCGGTCTTTCTTCGATTACTGTATCGTAATTTTGGCTCCCACCCACTCACCAAATCATGCATTTCGATGCCTATTTTTTCCGCAAAATTATTGTACATAACCTGAAATTCTTTGTTCTCTTTGTTCTCAACGGGCTTGCATAACCCGCAGTTTTTCCCTTTTCGAATCAAGGTGCTTGGCGCTGCTTTGAATTTTGTGTAATTTATCTACTCCCCAAATGATCTTAATGTTGATGGCAAAAGTCGTAATCTAGTGGGTTTGCACTTTGCGCATTCACGACTTTGCCTCGGAATTGCGCTGTCGCGTGTATTTTGAGGTTTCATTAAATGTTCCTTTTCCACAAGTTACGTCACAAACAGTAAGACGACAAAAAGGAACTCTGCTACGCCAAAACCAGCCGCTAAGTGGGGAACAGTACTTTTAATGATTCATTCTCATTTCATTGTTCATTGTCAGGTTATACATGAAAGTAAAGGGAAGGAAGAGAGACTTGCCGCTTCTCCGTGTCCTGGGGGGGGGTCCACCACTTGTATGAATCTGCCTTGTTGAGTCTACTAACCTTTCCTTATTTGGGGGGAAATTATGTGAAACGACGAAGAGAGGGCCACAGGTTGGCTCGAGTCGACATTCTTGTATTTACTGTTATTTCTTGTATGTGATCACTGTTTACTAACCATTGTTCTGTTTTGAATGTCTGTATGTATCTGTGGGGTTTGTGATGGGTAACTTCTGTAGAATTTCGAGCGAAGCGTTTAAGATACTTCTTCCTTCCAATTGCTTACAAAGAGTATGACCAACTCCAACTTCTCTACTTATTTATCTATCACCTGTTTGTTGTTTATTTATCTACCTATTCATTTCTCATTTGTTTCTTGTTGATTTACTTTCATCATTTCGTATCATTTGTTTCCTGTTTGTATACCTCCACCATTACTTATCATTTGTTTCTTGCTGATTTATCTACTTGTTTACCGATCATTTCTTCATCGTTTACTTATCTATCAATTTGATTTCTTTTGTTTGTAAAGTGTGAAATAAATTACTGAGTGTAAAGTTTTCTTTTGTTGTTATGTGAATAACTTGTGAACAAAGCAAACGTTCCAAAGAGGTTCAAGCACTGATTCACGCTGACTTGATCAATGCATTACTGGAGTGACTTCTCTGTCATTTCATCAAAACTCATTCACACTTGACTTTTGTTCAGATCATTTAGGAAGGGATTCTTTCGGCAATCAACCAGGCTTTACGCAGGGGTTTCTTTGACGTGTTCTTCCCATGTGTGCCTGTCAGCGAATACGTCACTTTTCCTTTGCGATCAAATTGACAGTTTGACATGTTCCATGATTTTTTGTTTTGTTTTGTTTATCTGATTTTGTGTTCATTTCATTGTTGTAAATTCCTGCATTGTCTGAATAATTTGTAATGACTTTTCTTGTTTCATTTGTCTTTGTGTTTTGTTGTTCTTCATTCTTGTTGTGTCATTTTATCACTGTCAGTTTATTGTTGTGAGGTGTTTGGAGAAAAGAAACAAATTCATTCAAAAACTTTGCCATTGATTTTCAATAAACATTCATTCGCGTTTCATTCAAGAATCAAACCTCATCCCCCAACTACACATTCTCATCTCGAGTAAGAACTCAACACAACGTAGGTAGAATGTAAACGACGTGGGGAAGGGAAGAAATAACGACGATCACTGCCAACATCGAAAACGGG
This sequence comes from Anaspis maculata, assembly GCA_949128115.1. Taxonomy (NCBI): domain Eukaryota; kingdom Metazoa; phylum Arthropoda; class Insecta; order Coleoptera; family Scraptiidae; genus Anaspis; species Anaspis maculata. The sequence continues at coordinate 77,006,596 of OX421964.1, read as the reverse complement.
GTTACACTACAGAAGTGGTGCCGTGACCAGGGTTACACTACGGAAATGGTGCCGTGACCAGGATACACTACAGTACGCTGATGACAATTTTTTGTGGGGCACTTGAAGAGGTGTTGGAATATCCCTTGAAAATGCATGTTTTCGATTACATTATTGTTCATTTGCAGAATGTACCGAACAAATAATTTCGATTTAACCACCATTCTGTCAAGAAAGACAATCAACAAGGTGGCAACAGCGTCGTTCAAATGACGTTTCCTTGTTGCAAAGCTGCCAGATTTATAATGGACTCCCAATTGCAAACACCAAAATTGATTGTTCATGCCTCAAAAATGTATTCCATTGTATCCAAAAACATACCACCTAACGTGTTGTTTTGTCAAAGTGATTTTTTTCTAAAGAATATCAAAATATTCATGCAAATCTTGACTGCCTGTCACACAATTTGGCAACAAGGCTCCAGCTACGACCATCCCATTGCGCAAACTCAACTCGTCCGCCTACGTCATCAGACGTTGAAATTTAATCGGGGTTATTCCCGCCTCGATTTTCAACATTTAAAAAAAAAATCGTGTAAGACCCCATTACAAACGTCAAATAGCGCCATCTGCTATAATTAAACTTACTCGCAGTGACAGTTGACAGATTTCGACTTTGATGAAATTGCAACAGTAGCCCTTAATTACTCTGGAACTTTATATACCGCAACATACAACTGCGGCAACTGTTGTTGAGAAATTGCTTTATAATCAGCTGATCTGGTGAAGATAGCCGTATAAGCTCCGAATTTTTATCGTCAAATTAAAGCGCCAACATGGTTATTATACGAAACACGTGAAAATTTCGTGCTGATGAAACGCTGCCAGCCAAAAAACGAAAAACGCTGCCGTGATGTGTGTGTCCCTTATCTAACCCTTTTATCTGCTTCCATATACTGCGGTGGTATTTTACGTATTCAAGCGTGACACGCGGATGGGTTTTTGCGTCATCTACGCGCGACCCCATCCTCCTGACCGCCGTCCATATGCCGGACAGCTGAAGAATAAATTATGAACCGAAAAATCATCAGCCCGACGATGCGGCGTCGGAGAGGTGCACAATACCACGGACCTTTTGTGTGTATCATGCACAAATGATGGGGTGGATGGTGGGCGGTGAAAAATTTGCGATCCTTCTCATCAATCAAAAATCCCGCGCGCAGGACAAAAACAGGACCGGTGTCTGCGGTGTACTGGGTACGCGGGTTTGGATACGAATAATGCAAGCGATACGAACGATGTTTGCGTATCGGGCCGAATTTGAATGTGACAAGTATGTGATGTGACACAGAGAATCAGTTCGGGAATAATTGAATAAACGGAGAGGGCTTGCCGGGAGAGCCGCGCGGCACTGATCAAGTCGTCGTATGTCGCCCTGGAAACCGACAGAACCAATCAAAGGCTGCTGGATAGATGCGGGCGGTAGAGGCGCCGCCGCAATTTTTTAGAATCAGCATCGTCGCATCAATTGACTCAGTGAGACTCACTTGATTTTTTCCCGTGCCTTTTTCTTACGTTACGAAGTCTTGAAGTTTCAAATCTATCTTGCACAGACTTCCGAGTTCACTGGATAACTTCCAAGTTTCTCTTAAACTCATGTCATACATTTCAACAACTTGATAGGTAACAATTTTCGAATAAGAAAGCTTTCCCGTTTCATCTTGACAATTGAGGGGGATAATATCACAATTCACAAGATTACTGATCACAATTGATACGAGAAACATGAGACTCCCCTGGGGTCGTGTAGGGTCCTTGAAGAGGGGAGCAGAGCTTTGAGACGGCCCGTCCAAAGCTGACCGAGTGCGCACTATTCCCGATTTTCGGGGCTCAGAAGCGAGGTGCGAGATATTTTGATCGAAAAGAAAGATGGGTGAAAAGAATACTTCAAGCAATTGTATGAGGGGCAAGAATTAGAGAACGTATTAGAACAGAAAAGTAGGTAGTACTGAGGTGGATGATGATCTCTTTATTATGATAGGTGATCCTATGATAATAAAGGAAAGTTTGGTCTGGCATTGAAGGATTTGAAAGGCGGTAAAGCACCAGGTCCAAAAAAAATTGATTTTCAATTTTTGATGGGGCCACCCTCCATTTTTGTTACACATACCCATAGTGATTTCCTGGTGAAATTTCAATTCTCTACCATGGCAGGAGGTGCTCATCAACCCTCAAAATTTGAATATCCCAGATTTATCCGTAGGAGTTTGTAGCATTCAGATTCAACAAAATACGAAGTAATATATGAATTATTGTTCGTTTGGTGTGCCTAAGTGGAGAATTATGTAGAAGAAAAATTAAAATGAAGCGGAATTATAATGTTCAACTAACATGGTATGATTTTGCTTCAGACTACGTTGATCAAACATTTTTGGTCGTCCAAATAGGCACCATTTTCCAATTGGTCTACCATATGCAACAAAACCATCTTTTCATTCTTGTCATTGGTCAGTAGTTAGTTGTATTTCTCGAACAATTGGACACCCCTTTTAGCCAGTATCCTTTACCACCCGTAAATTTATACCAACTCAGTCTTTGCCTTGAAGGTAATCATGGATGTTGGTTGATCCATATTTAGAAGAAATGTCTTAGGAAGTAGACACTGATATTCAAAATCAGCAACATGTTTGATGTTCTTCCAAAGGTGAAATATCATGAGGTTTCCGCAGTCCTTAGGATTGCGAAATTATTTTTAGACTCAGTATTTCCGTCCCAGAATAACTCTATCCGGAGGTCAACTTGAGGTTAATTGCCAAAGATACCAATGTTCCAGCAATGTTGATGTGTCAATTAAGACATTGACCTTTTGGTTAAAGTTAACCAGAGATGAAAACACTGGGCCTTACTTTGTGACATCCAGCTTCAACATCAACAAGCCATACCGCGAAACATTTCCGCTTTTTTGGTACGTCGAACGATCAATATTTCACTCTCATCTGATTTTTCTTTTATATAATTCTCAAATTGTGCTGAATAAATTATTACTGACATATTCCTTCGTGTTTTTGGTAAATCTGAATGCCACAGACTTTTATGAATAAATCTAGAATTTTCAAAATTAGAGGGTTGATGGCACCTGCCTTCCTGGCATGGTAGAAAATTGAAATTTCACCAGGAAATCACTATGGGTATGTGTAACAAAAGTAGAGGGTGGCCCGATCAAAAATAGAATTATCTCGAATGCTCTTGAATGTTCTGGACTGTCCCAGAAATTTCTAAGGTCCGAAACTTCCAGAACATTCCAGAACATTCTGAAATGCTGTGGAATGATCTGGAATGTTCTGGGATGTTTTTGAATGTTCCAGACGATTCTTGAACATTACAGAACATACCAGAGCATTCTGGAATGCTGTGGAATGATCTCGTATGTTACACAATGATCTGGAACGTTTCGGGATTTTTCCGAACGTTCAAGACTATTCCTGATCATTCCAGAGCATACCGGAACATTCTGGAATGTTGTGGAATAATCTCGAATACTTCTGAATGTTCTGGACGAATGTTGACTGTTCCCATATATTCCAGAACATGTCGGAACATTCTGAGATATTGTGGAATGCTCTCGAATGTTCCACAATTATCTGGAATGTTCCGGGATGTTTTATAACGTTCCAGCCTATTCCTGAACATTCCAGAGCATACCGGAGCATTCCGGAGTGCTGTGGAATGATTTCGAATGTTACACAGCAATCTGGAACGTTCCGGAATGTTTCCGAACGTTCCAGATAATTCCTGAAGATTCCAGAACATACCGCAACATTCTGAAATGCTGTAGGATGATCTCGAATGTTCCGGGATGTTTTTGAATGTTCCAGACTATCCCCGAACATTCCAGAAAATACCAGAGAATTCTGGAATGCTGTGGAATGATCTCGTATGTTACACAATAATCTGGAACGTTTTGGGATTTGTCCGAACGTTCCAGACTATTCCTGAACATTACAGAACATACCGGAACATGGAATGTTGTGGAATACTCTCGAATACTATCGAATGTTTTGGACAAATGTTCAGACTGTTCTCAAATATTCTAGAACAAATCGGAACATTATGATATGTTGTGGTGAGATCTCGAATGTTCCACAATGATCCGGAATGTTCCGGGATGTTTTCGAACGTTCCAGACTATTCTCGAACATTCCAGAGCATACCGGAGCATTCTGGAGTGCTGTAGAATGATCTGAAATGTTACACAATAATCTGGAACATTCCAGGTTGTTTCCGAGCGTTCCGGACCATTCCCGGACATTCCAGAACATACCGGAACATTCTGAAATGTTCTGGAATAATCTCGAATACTCTCGAACGTTCTGGAGTGATGTTCAGACTATTCCCGAATATTCCAGAACATATAGGAACATTCAGAAATGTTGCGGAATGATCTCGAATACGGTCGAATGTTCTGGGCTGTTCTAGAAATTTCTAGGAGGCGAAACTTCCAGCCCTTGTGTGTTCAAAAACACGCTCTTCAGGTGAAACCGGGAACCTTCTTAATTTTCATTTAAACATTTTTTTCATATACTTATATTGATATTGACTATTGTCGATAGGTAGATTACCTTTCGTTACATAGACAGGAACAGACAAGAAGGTATGTAGGATTGTATGTATACAACCAATTTGACACCACTCTATTTTAGTAGATTTCACACTTACCGGCTTCGTTCACAACTGAACCAACAGATGGCGCTCGTGCATATACTCCTGTTCATGAAATGACCCCCCTTGTGGATCGAAAACATAGACGTATCCACGTCAAAAAGTTTTGGTTGTGTCACCCCAAAACTTCCGCGACGAGTAGTAAGGAATGCATGGAAATTTTATTATGAGACGTCCCTTCGGGTGGGAAGTTGGAATTTGAGGAAAAGATTGAAGGATTGAGATGTTTTTTCTAATAAGGGATTCATTTTGAGCTCCATCATTTGGATCTGGTCTCGATAAGCTAGGCCGGTTACTCATTTTTGAATGAAAAACTCTCGGAAAACTTGGGAGAATTTCGAAAGAAATTGCCAGGAAATGTTCAAGAACCACATACCCTTTGTTTGCAAAAAATTGGTATAAATTTATGCTCACAAGCTAAAAAGAAGAAAGGACCCCGCACATTCCTTGTCGGATTTGGCTTCTCGGGGGATTTGGCTCAAACTTTGACAATTACGTTGTAGCCCTTGTTGAAGTGATCAAACTTTATCATTGCGCAAATCCTCTAAACTCAACGGTTCACCCTCTAGAGGGGGTGGATTGCCGGTGGTCACTTGAGATAAAAAAGCAGTAATAGCAGTAATAGCTATTACTGCTTTAAATGAGCAGAAGGTGGATCTATTTTGACCCCATGAGGTGCTTCTAGGGTTACACCTGCCGTAACTTCGAGCTAGTCAAAATATCTCGTAGAACCCTATTTTTAGAACCACCCCTAGCATTTCGAAAAATGACTGAAAACTCAAAGTCGAATAACGACCAAAATGAACGGGAAATTTTCTTGAATTTTCTATGTCTTTGAATTTGTCGTTCCCAAAAACTAATGGGCTCATTCGACGGTGAAACCATGTCTGTGTACCACATTTCAAGTCGATCGGATAGACGTCGTGGCTGTTATCAATCAACATGGAAGGTCACAGACAGACATACACACATACAAACACACATACTGACAGAGATCATTCTGGAAATGGTCTTAATCGTCATAGGCAGGGGACCTCAAAACGGATATACAGGGTGGTGAAAATTTCGATGCTCACCATTGGTATCTTGGAAACGGTAAGAGATACGAGGTCGGTTAAATTAGAAAAAAGTTGCGCATTTTTGTGGCGATTGAGAATCTGGAAAGAAACTTTGTATCTTTCAATTGGTTTACGATTTATCACGAAAAAACTGAAAATTCTGGTTTCAGAAATTATTTTTTATCTTTCCAACCATTCAGGCTATTTCAATCAAACTTGGTAGTTCTATGTTTTTGATCACTCCGAGTCGATTAACGTTGACAGAAATTTTTCAGGCCTTCTGGATGTCAAATTACGATAGTCAACTTTTTTTTTCTTATGGCCGCCATATTGGATTTTTGCACTAATAGATGAAGAAAAAAAATTAGCTTTCCAAATTAGTAACCAACATGTTCTTTTTATGACATTTTTAGCGTCAAATTTCGAAATTTTCGTAAATTATTGACAAAATCGGGAATACTTTGAACAACAATTGAAATATTATCAATAGCAACAACAAAAAAGTGACAGATGGTGTGCAATTGACGTATCTAACTTCTTAATCGGGTTTTGTGCTTGTTTGTACCGAGAGTTCATAAATTAAATTGGTCAAGGGTGTCTGTGAGTTCAAAAACGTCTGTCGAAACTAGCATCGTTCTTGTTGAAGTTTGACAAAATCACAAAAGGAGTAAGGATTACCCTAGTTTCGACAGACGTTTTTGGATTCATAAACGCCTGAATGCCTGAATGCCAATAGCCTGAATGGTTGGAAAGATAAAAAATAATTTCTGAAATCAGAATTTTCAGATTTTTCGTGATAAATCGGGAACCAATCAAAATATTAAAAAAAAATTCAGATTCTCAATCGCCACAAAAATGCGCAACTTTTTTCTAATTTGACCGACCTCGTATCTCTTACCGTTTTCAAGATACCAATGGTGAGCATCGAAATTTTTACCACCCTGTATACGTCGAAATCTCGAATAAAATTTAAAGCGCGTTCACAATACTTCCCCTCCCCTTGGGTGGTGTGTCGTGGAACTAATAATGTTAACACGAGAATACAATTTGGAAACAAAGAGGTAGAAGAAGAGTCGCGAATTTCTGCTATAGTAGGTTCACTTGTACTGTGACTCTGGTTGGCTGGGCAAATTTTCTACATAAGCAGTGTAGGCTTGCCGCTTTTTTACCTGCTGTGAAACTGACTTCTCTAGAAGTGAAGTTATATTTCTCATCAAAATGATATTAAAATCTTGGAAAACTGACCTTGTCATACGTGGAAATGCAACTAGAGGGGCGCAGAGCTGTATTACCGTCATTTAGACACCAGAACCCTACGGGGCCGTCTTTAATTAAAGTCATCTTGACGGCAGCCATTCAAGGCCGACAAAAACTCGTCCCGCGAAGCTCCAAAACGAAAGCCAAAGCTCCAAAACGAAAGCAAATTGCGAACTGAAGGTACTCGCATGAATTTCGGTCCAAAACGCAACTTTGAGCGGCTGTTTTTTTTTTAAATTCGGTTCAATCAACTTTTTACACGTCAATCCTGCTGCAACAGCAGGCCTGCTGGAGTGTTCCTTGTCTTGCCAATAGTTCTTCATGCTTCGGCGTGTTTTTTCGACTGCAAGAGGTTTTTCGGCTGAAAGGATTGATGATTCCATGGGACCCCTTTTTTGGACGAAGGCCTAGTATTTTTTTAGTTTGAATCAACCCAAAGTTGAACCGGCTTCGAGAGGTTAGAAATATTTTTGACACCTGTCAAATGTCAAAGCTGCTTTGATTTATTTGTTCATTGGCGAAAATAAAAAAAACTGGTCGAAAAATTACATTTTCCAATAAAATGGAAAAAAGCGTCAGACATCACGTCCCGCAAAAATATTCCATCTATCTGCAGAGGAAATGCGTAAAAAATGTGTTCCAAAAATGGTCAGAACGACGAACGCTAAATGAAGCCAGAGCAGCCAACCGCAAAGTTTTGGGGATTTTCTATATTTCAGATTTGGAAACTTTAAAACAAAATCTCACAGCCGACTAGAATTATGGTACAAGTGAACATACTATATTTGGGCAGTCAAATCACTCAGGTTGGTAGGAGTTGGGAGAGAATTTTGGAAAACGATGAACAAAATGTGAATTTATGTAAATTCGCTGTGAGAAAGCGGTGATTACCGCGATTTACCAGACACCTTGATTAGGCACCGCCAACTTCAACTTGATCTAGGTGCCTGCGCCTACCGTTCTAGCTCGACAAAAACATTGATCAAAACAGCGTCATCCATTCGATCTGCGATTGTTTAGACTCGCACCTATGCGATTCCCGAAACCCAATTAAAACTGACAGACCGTGCCAACAAAATCGCATCATCGCAAGGCCATCTACGCCGATCAAAAAGCCGCCGCGCCGTCCGGTGATGATGATGATGCCTTTTATAATTATTTTATTTCTTTTATTGTGCTGTTTTATATTTACGTTTAATTATTTTCGCGAATTCCACACAGCGTGGAACCAGATTAGGAATTATGCAAATTTTCCCATAAGTACCCACCTAGTGGATATAATAATTCGGTTTGGTGTATGCGCGTGGGTTCCACAGATTTTCGACCATCAATCGCGGATGGCCAGTGGCCGCCGCCTGCTGCCAGTGCGGGCGCGCACATCACAGAGGTCCAAAACTGGAGCAATATCAACATCGAAGCGGGTCATGAGAAAAGAGTGAAAGTCATTGCCGGCTCGTTCTCGCTCCGATCCACAGCCGGCTCGATACGTTGAGCTCTCTCTGTGCTGTTATGCAACTCTGTTGAATAATTTTCGCCGTTCATACGGAATTTTCTTTGCATTATCACAATCTAGGTACTTGGAACAAAATACTTATTCGAAAAATAACAAATGACAAATGTTGGGTAGTTTTTTTAAATAACAGCAACGGATAAAGATGGTGTTTCGTGGTTGTTGTTGGGGAAAATCGGAACAAGTAATAAATCGTGTATACGACCGGGTTGGAAATATACGAGTGTGTGACATTTGTGTAGTTGCGTTATTTTTTATTGAAATAACACACACGCGAGTTCGGTTTTATTCGAGGGACTTGTTTAGTGGGTCAGTGGGACGCCCCCAGATTGTGCGTTGTTCGCGCCGAGTGACAAACTCGCATAATTTTATGTAATAATATCAAAAAATTGATTAGGTACCTGCCCGGCTGATGGCTTATGTTGAAAGAAACCGAATAATGATTGATGATATAAAGTGAGAAGCTGGTTAGAATAAAATGATGTTCTTGCGTATTTTTGTTTCATATGCATTATATTACAGGGTGGCCCAACGAAAACAGAACAGAGGGGTTTTCGGGCATTTCACATCATTTTTTCGAAAAAAGCTCAGACAGGTCGATTTTTATATAGAGGGGGACATCTGAAACATACATTGGCAAATTTCTATCTTCAACCCCCTCACCCCTACTCACCTCAACATTAGAATTTCAAATGACACCATCTACAGTGCTCAACAATTGAAGTGGAACACCTGAAAATTTTGGTCAAATTAAAATTGTCGTATTTTTTCAAGAAAAATCCGAATTGCAATTAGTTTTTTTCCCTGGACAGCTAATGTCTTAGACTACAGCATGATATAATTTTTTCTTGTTACAAGCTTTTCATATTATTTATACAGGGTGTAGTAGTGAGGTACTGCAAAAAATGTAAAGTTTGCACCCCTCCCGATCCGCGAAAACATTTTTTTGAATTTTTCCAACTTGTTCTGGAGAAACTTTGAACCCATACCTCGAAACGGTTTTTTGGGTTTTTGTTTATCTCTATCAATTACAGGGTGATCTCAAAAAAGTGATATTTCAGGCTTTCAATGGTAACTTCTTCCATTGTTATCCGATTTTAAACTTCTTTGGCTCATATTGAATCTGAAACTTCAGGCGAGAACGGTGTGAGGTCAAAACTTATTGGAGAGAACAATTCAATATAAGAGGACGTGTCAAAAGTGACCCGAATGCAAAACAGCTTCCGACTTTCCGTTTAATAACAGATAAGAACAAATTGAAACGTGTCTTCAAAGGATCCGCTAATTCGGACCATTTTGATCTGCTTTTCGCTTTAGTTGTCCAAGATAATGTCCGTGGTAGAACCGAAACTTGACTGCGTGTTTCCGCGAAAAAACACATCCCTTATTCACCTGTAGGCGACCGTAACCCAAGTTACAAGATTCAGAACTGGCAGGTATACGTGTTTTATTGTCGAGGAGAATTTTTGGAATTGTTGTGAATCTTTTAACTTGGGTTACGGCCGCCTTCAGGTAAATAAGGGATGCGATTTTTTCGCGAAAACACGCAGTCAAGTTTTGATTCTACCACGGAAATTTCTTGGACAACTGAAGCGAGATGCTGATCGAAATGGTCCAAATCAGCGAATCCTCTGAGGACAAGTTTCAATTTGTTTTTGTCTTTTATCAAACAGATACTCGGAAGCTGTTTAACATTCGGGTCGCTTCTGATACGTCCCCTTATATTGAAATAATGTTTTCAATCAGTTTTGACCTCACAACGTTCTCGCCTCAAGTATCAGCTTCAATATGAGCTAAAGATGTTTAAAATCGGATAACAATGAAAGAAGTTATCATTGAAAGTCTAAAATTTCACTTTTTTGAGATCACCCTGTAATTAACACAGCTAGACAAAAACCCTAAAAATCGTTTCGAGGTATGGACTCAATGTTTTTCCAGAACGAGTTGAAAAAATGAAAAAAAAAAATTTTCGCGGATCGGGAGAGGTGCAAACTTTACATTTTTTGCAGTACCTCACTACTTCACCCTGTATAAATAATATGTCAAACTTGCAACAAGAAAGAATTCCATCATGCTGTAGTCTAAGATATCAGCTGCCCAGGAAAAAAAGCTCATTGTAATTCGGTTTTCTCTCAAGAAAATACGACCACTTTAATTTGACCAAAATTTTCAGGTGTTCCACTTCAATTGTTGAGCACTGTACTTTGCGATACATCAAATCAAATAGAATCCAATTCTTTTTCTGAAAAAAATATTTCCAAAATTTTCAGCCCCACCCCTCATCTTCCTTAATTTCTCTTACTGTCCCATTTCATATCCTCAACCCCTCAATTCTCTTCAATTTAATCAGCGTGATCCTAAATAGCATCTGAGGAGAAAATTTTCGGTGGAGAAAAGTGTTACCCAAATTCACCCCTTTCCTCTCCTCCACCCCAATTTCAAAACTCAACAGACACCACCTACTTTGTGATACATCGAATGAAAGGAAATTGATTTCTCTTTCTGAAAACAATTTTTTTGAAATTTTCAACCCCTCTCCTGATAAATTGAATATTCGGAGTATTTTAAGGGGAAAGGGGGCTTTTAGAAAATTCGAAAATATTTTGTTCAGGAAGAGAATTCAATTCCCTTCGATTTGATGTATCACAAAGTAGGTAGTATCATTTTAGATTTTGAAGTTGAGGTGGGGGAGTGGAGGGGTGAATTTGGGTGGCACTTTCAACATAGAAAACTTTCTCCTTCGATGCTGTGCAGGATGACGTTGACTGTACTGAAGAGAATTAAGAGATCAACAATATTACATTGGAAACTCTGACAATTTTAGGAAAAAAGGGGGTGGTGTTGAAAATTATAGAAATATTTTTTGAGAAAGAGAATTTCATTCTCTTCAATTTGATGTATCGCAAAGTGGGTGGTGTCATTTGAAACTTCAAAGTTGGGGCGGGTGGGGGTGAGGGGGCTAAAGATAGAAATCCGCCAATGTATGTTTCAGATGTCTCCCTCAATATAAAAATTGACCTGTTCGAGCTTCTTTTAAAAAATTGGGTGAAATGCCCGAAAACCCCTCTGTTCTGTTTTCGTTGGGCCACCCCGTATATAATTTCTATTGCTCATGGTTGTAGCCTAATAAATACGTCATGAATAACGTAATTCGACGTCTTAGCTTCGACAAGAGGATGTATAGTGTGGGTAGCCATCTTTGGCTTTGTAGTGAACCACCACGCTGCTTCGTTCACCAGCAGAAAATATATCATGATTATGAAACGTGATTAGGACGTTGAGAAGATGACGTCAATATTTTGATCATGTTCCATCCATTCAATATCTTATTACACGGGAATTGCACTGGTCACATAGGACTGATCAGAAGATAAAAATGGCTGACTCTACAACTCAAACAAAAAAGGCGTATTAGTGACGAATCGTGATTGACGGATGTTCACCTACCCGAAAATCACGTCAATGTGACGTCACTCTATTTTCAGTTCAAATAAGTTGCATTCCCATTGTCTGGTATAGGGTGAGCTGACCAAGTTGGTTATCTGGTTGGCATTTCCGATCCAGCTAACCGATAGCGACAGTTATACTATTCTGCTCCGTTCCCTGTTACTACTACTTTTCTAATACGTTCTTGAATCGTCTTCAATACATCTTAAGATGACTGTAATACATCTATGAGATGTCCAGAATACATCTCGAATGCGTCCAGGTTGAAGCCCTAATCCCTCTTTCAAACTATAAAGTCAGTACATATATCCATTTTATTATTTATTTTCTATTTTTTTGAAAAATAAATATACTCACTTTATAATTTTACAACACCACTACAAGAAAATGAATTTTCACCTACTTCTCTCAAATGATATCAATACGGCTTCAATGCGGCTCCAATGAGAAAAGACTATCACTGCTGACCTTCCCTAGGGCTTAATCTTTAGTCAGAAAAGGGTTAATTTCTTATCTTCTAATTTTGTTCATCAAGACATAGCCCTAATTTTATACCTGCAATTTCACGTATCGAATGACGTGATATCGTACTTCAAAATGACGTATGGCTTGCCGTGACGATGCTCGGCCTCCTCAGACCTTTTCCAGCATAGTTACGTCGAATTTTAAGGTAGTTTTCATCATGACATCATTGAATAGATCATGAAATTACGCCAATTTCATCGCGCCCGCGCTCATGTGATCTGTACAGTACGTTTGTTAAATTTTCGTCAACGATCGAAATTGATACGTCCCCTTCACACGTTTTTTTCAGGTCTTTTCAATAATTCAGCTATACGTTATTGTACTGTACTACTCAAGTATGATGTATTGGAGAGTCTTAACATGCTTGCCTCGATGCTTGCTGAGGTCATGCAGAAATAACACCTAGCCAAATAAGTAGTAATGTCAACTGTGGCAAATATGTTTGAAAAGTCATATGTCAAATTTTGACCAAATTGAGATTCTGGTTTCAAAAAATTCTAAATTTTGCATATTCTAATCCATTGAAGGGGCATATGTGTACTTATGCTTGAAATACAAGAAAATGGGTCCTCAAAATCCAAGGTTTGTTGAGAATTCACGTTGAAGTACACAAAAAAGGGCACAAGTCTACTTAAATTTGGAACAATTATTATTCTTTCAATTGGTAGCCTTGAGTGCAAAATTTTAAAAACTAGCTTCACTTGAAAGGGAATATGTAAACTTGGGTCATTTGTATCATTTTTGTTAAAATGGCATATATTCACAAATGTCCTATTTACTGAAGAATCTGAGAAAATTAAGACTACATAAGCCTATCTATTGAAGGCGTCCTCATTAATAAATGGACTTATGCCCTTTTCAGCGATACGACTAAGAAGTAAATATCTACTTGTACCCTTTTAACAGAATGCTAGTGCGTGAGAGGTTTAACTTAACCTTACTCTGCTCACTTCTGTGTCAACTTCGCCCGTTCGTCTCTGGTGTCAGGAACCTAGTTTACTAGTTTAGTACCTATCATTTTTGCTACATAGAAAATGCCGAAAACCAGAGGAGGATTCCGAAGACTTCGTCATATCACCATACCAACAGCCCAGTAAACACATATTGGGTTTTTAAACGTTCAACTGACGTTTGACTGCTTGAATCGAAACGTCTTTGGTTTTGATTGGAACGTGTGTGTCTGGTTAAATCTGTGAACGTTTAATGAACATCTTATTTTTCACATCTTAAAACGTTTAATTTGCGGCAAAAGTTCACCTACGTTGAAGATACAACGTCTTTTTTGGGGCTAATATAAAACTACTTCAAATCAGCTGAAACTTTTAGTTTAATTTTGTATATAAAGAAAACGTTCGAGCAACGTTACCAAAGAAGCTCTATTCTAACGTTATTTGTAATGTTTGTGATACGTTTGAACTGTTTGACTCCAATAAAAAACGTTTGCTATTCGTTTTTTTTCAAGATGCATTTTGGAAGTTCAATTTTATCCGCTTTATTGAACGTTGTATTGTTCACGTTTTCAAAGATATATCCACGAACGTTTAATAGAAATCTAATAGACGTTCAATCTCACAAGAAGAAAGTCATAGGTGTGCATGAAAACGTTTTTATTTGGGTGATGATGGAACCTTTCACAACGTTTAGTGAGTACGGTTAGTTTTGGGTGGACAGAAGACGTTCGAGCAACGTTATCAAAGAAACTCAATTCTAGCGTTATCTCTAGTGTTTATAATACGTTTGCATTGTTTGACTCAAATAAAAAGCGTTTTTTTATTGTTTTTTTTTTTCAAGATGTATTTTGGACGTTTAATTTGATTCACTATATTGAACGTTGATTTTTTCACGTTTTTGAAAATATATCCTCGAACGTTCAATAGGGATCCAATAGACGTTTAATTCCACAATAAGAAAGTCATAGGTTGGCATCAAAACGTTTTTATTTGGGTGATGATGAAACATTTCGCAACGTTTAGTGAGTACGCTTAGTTTTGGGTGGATAGGAGACGTTTGAACAACTTTGAAAAATAAACCCTATTCAATCGTTATCTGTAATGATTATTATGCGTTTGGACTGTTTGTTTCCAATAAAAAGCGCTTTTTATTGTTTGTTTTTTTTTTCAAGATGTATTTTGGACGTTTAATTTGATTCACTATATTGAACGTTGTTCTTTTCACGTAAGATGTATTTTGGACGTTTAATTTGATTCACTATATTGAACGTTGTTCTTTTCACGTTTTTGAAGGTATATCCCCGAACGTTCAATAGGGATCCAATAGACGTTTAATCCCCCAATGAGAAAGTCATAGGTTGACATCAAAACGTTTTTATTCGGGTGATGATGGAACCCTGCTGTTTCCCTGCTGGAAACATTGAGGAACAACTTTTATAGTGTTGTTAAACTTTTATTGTACAAATATTTTATTTTATTGTTCATATTATACCGAGCGTTCATTAATTAAATGGGTCAAGGGTGCCTGTGACTTTGAAAACATCTGTCGAAACTAGCATCGTTCATTTGATGTCTGTAATTTTTTTAATATCGTAATTTGTCAAACCAGTCGCAGTTTTTGTTTTTGGAACATTTTAAATGTGGTTTTCACGGCGGGGCACAAAACCTACATGATCGAGGACTATTTTCGAACTTGAAGTATTCTCGTGCACTCATGGCAGATCAGAGATCAATAAAATGGGACGTAGTTTGTCAAAGTTTGACAAATATATTACAAAAGGATTACGCTAGTTTCGACAGACGTTTTTGAATTCATAGGCACCCTTGACCCATTTAATTTATGAACGCTCGGTATTACAATAAAATATATACACGTTGAAAAAAAGAAAACATTTCATAGATTGAAATTTCTTACTTCCAAAATCTGATAGAAGATTCGGAGGCCACCATAAAACATAATATAAAGTTTCTTAATTGTTTGGCACACTCTAGCTGATTCGAAGAAAAAAATATAAGTAACTGGAATGTTTCAGGAATATTTTCAAAAATTTCAATTTAGATCAGTCAAACGCTAGTATTCCAGATATTCACAAAGTCACTATTGCAATTTTGGTGTTCTAATTGACCGTTCTAACACTCGATAACAACGTAATCTAATGAGATGCACCTAGGTACTCATTTTACTTTCGAATTTCGATGGATGAAGCTTGGAGCATATAATAATAGGTTTGCTGAGCTGAAGAGTGAACGAATGATCGTACTCAATGCGAAAGAAAGAACCGACCGAACCTACTGCGCATTTTCCTAGGCAAATCTTGGTGGACATCTCTTTTCTAGAGTAAGGACAACAGCTGAACCACAGAATAATGCTGAACTCTGAAATACGACCTGCGACTACACGAACACGCCGTAAACACAGAATCACAGAACTGAAATGCGTTATTGCGTTCTAGTATTGAATGTTCTAGTAAATTCCAAAACAAATTTGGAAACCACACTCAGATGTAGACAACCAAACATACTTCAACTGATGTAGGGGAACAGTGTCTAAGCTAACGCAATCAAATATGGATTATTTTATAAAAAAGTACCGAACTTTCGGCAGAACACCAACATTAAAAAATTCATTCTGATATTCACGTTTATTACTTCTTCTGATACATTCAGTGTTCACAGTTACCTCAATGTCCCCTATCAGTTCGTTTCAAACTACCTACTTGACCACGTGATCAAGTTCGAATTCGAACAGCGCAATCGCGTCCATGGCCTTGAAGTGGACATCTCTTTTTCAGGTTTTGGATAATGGAATGGCTACATGATAATTATTGATTTTTGATTTTCGTTGCCGTGGCCGTGACAGACTAGTGTGTGTGCACAAACCGATGTGTGTGTCTCTCTTTTCCATACTGCTTCCATAGGCCCTTCTTTCTAGGTGTGTACTGTGTGATATTTGAGGTTGGCAACATGAGAAGTGACAATTGATATGTCAAATTCAGGAGGGGGAAACGGTGGTCAACGGTGGCTCAGTGAGACCATAGCCTGTTGTCTCAAGTTGGGGCCACGTTTGACTTGTGCGGTGATGCTGGCCATATGGAAATCACTTGACTGTAGGCCGCACATTCCTCGGAGCGACTGGGAGACGCACTGGCACCAAAAAGGAAAGTCTCGTTCATTTTTCTTAGATCTAAGTAGCGTACGATTAGCTAGCCAGTCCGTTCGTTTATTTCTTGTCAATTTGCGAGCGGTCTTCTTCCGTTATATTCATTGTATTATAATATTGTAACTTCACACTGCTCCTGTAAATATACTAAAGTCGAACTGATTTTGCTTCCCAACCATTTTCTTGTGGGTTTCGAGGGATTTGCTACCCCCTTTTTTAGGGGTCCTGAGCTGGCTTCTGCTGGCATGTAGCATACTGTGCAAGCCACCGCAAAAGCTTGCGCCACCTGCCTAATGGACTAGACCATCTTTCGATCCAGCTCTACCCGCCGTATAATCAGCGACAATGGTGTCCAGTTTATTTCTGAAATATACAGCAAGTAGCGCGTTGTATACGATGTTTTGGCTGGCACACGCTGCAGATACATCAAATCTTAAGTCGCTTCATCCTGGTCACACCATAAGTAAGGTAATAGCAGACTGCTACTGCCAACTACACGTGAATCTGTCATTTGCTTAGTAGCACAGTTTTCTACTCCTCGCTGTGCTGGTGAACTGCGGTCTGCGGAATCTCACCTTCACGCTTTTTCTTCCATATTACTTGTGACGAAATTAATTTTGAATTTGAACAGGCTGTGGTGCTGTGGCCTAAACGTAGGGGTATGAAGCATACTTTTGGCAAGACCGCGGCCATGCCTAAATTAATAGTATATTATATACCAAGGTAGAAAAGGCGACCATTATAGCTGAGGTACCAAGATTAAAATCCCGAGCCATAGGCGAGGGATTTTAAGGTACCAAAGCTATAATGGTCTTTTCTACCGTGGTTTATATACTACTTTTTCCACTACTAAAAGGCTCAAATACTTTTTTTGAACGATTTAATAGATAATAATAGTGATACATTCAAAAAAATCAAAGTGGGCTCGACTTCGAATGGAAGTGTTCTTTTGTTTTATGAATAACAACTGTATTCCGCGACTTGGTAATTTATGTCAGAATTTATAGTTGCTCAAAAAGTTTATAATTATTATGATGTGCGAAGAAAGTGGAAGAAGTACGCCTCCTGGCATTAGGGAGAAAGTTCAAAGCTTGCAGGACCAGCTCCTTCCGGAGAAGTCGAAAAGTTTATATAAAAAAGCGTATACAACTTACAAGGACTGGTGCCGACAGAACGACGTTACCCAAACAACAGAAAACGTGCTTCGGGTATATTTTCAAGAGCTAGCGCTCAACAAAAAGGCGTCAACTCTATGGGCAACATTTTCAATGTTGAAATCGACCATCGCATTGAACGAAAATATTGATTTGTCTAAATTCTTCAAATTAATTCAATTTTTGAAACGCAAAAATGACACACACAAATGTAAGAAATCATTTGTTTTCTCCAAATCTGAGATTTACAAATTTTTAACTGAAGCACCAGACGAAGTTTTTTTGGCAACAAAGGTAGGTTACTTTTCTCGTTATGGTATTTAAAATCATAAAAACTGAATCATTCTTAACCCATGCAGGTTGTACTCGTTGTTGGGATAGCTGGAGCGTGTCGAACAGATGAATTGGTGCATATGTTGTTGAAGGATGTAGAGCTTCGGGCCGATATCGCGATCATCAACATCCCTAATTCCAAAAACGGGTGTTCAAGGAGATTCGTGGTCATGGATCCATTATGGCTGGAAATTTTAAAAAAGTACCTGAACAGTCGGCCCACTCCAGACATACCGCGACTTTTCATTAGATTCTGGGGTGGCAAGCCCATGAAACAAAATATTGGCCATAATACAATAAGTGCAATGCCAAAAAACATTGCGGCATTTCTCAAGCTTGAGAGCCCAGAAAAATATACTGGACATACGTTCAGGCGCTCGTCGGCTACAATCCTAGCAGAAAGTGGTGGTGACCTTCTATCTTTGAAGAGACATGGTGGGTGGAAATCCGCAGCAGTCGCAGAAGGCTACATAGAAGAGTCCATAGCAGACAAAAAGAGGATTGCAGAATTGGTCCAGGGCAAACAAAAACCGACCGCCACTGCTACCGTCACCGAAGACATGGATCCGTTGCCTTCAGCTTCGCCCATCCCGATGCCACCTGAATCAGTATCTCATCCTCAAGAAATGCCACTAAATTTCAATAGCTGCAGTCGCATTTTGGTGGAGAATGAGACTGGAAACTCTTCTTCAACATCTTATAGTACGGGAGCTCCTGGCTTCCACTTGACGTGCCACAACTGTACTATAAATAATTATTTTAAGTAATTTTTTCGAAAATCATCATTTTCAGACTTACCTATTACTAAGCTTTAGTCTCCTTAAATATTTCTATCAATAAAAACGCATTTTCCTGGGTTGAATATTTATTTGGGTTGGATCAAGTGCATTTTGCTTTATTAGCCGTTGGCTTTTTGCATAGATAAGACTTTAAAACTAGACCGCATTTTTCCAATAATAGGTAGAAGATCCCCTCTGAACGATTTATAGTGATGATATATTAATATCATCAAGCAAACTCGCGAAAACGAAAAGTAAACAAAAAAACAAAACACACATTTTTTGACATTTGTCTTGCACCGCTGTGCTGTCACCAGACAGTTCTGGTGCGTATGTTGACAAAACAAAAGTCCCCAACTTACATTTTTTACTTCCACGACATGGTTCCACGACCTCCACCTAATTCAAGTTTCAAAACAGTAATAGGTACAATTATATTATTGTCGTAATAATAATATAATATAAAATTATGAAGTTTGAATTTCGCGGATTTGAAATCGAAAGATTTTCAAGGAATTCTTGATTACCTATGCAAGCGAACTACGACTCACAACAATGTTTTGTTGGTTGCCTATCTGTAAACTTCAAGGCACTAAAATCACAACATTTGAATAAATTTATTTATTCTGTCTTGCAAAACTTGTATCCAACCATTTCCATCGTCGCTGCAGATAAAAGCTCGTTACTGAATGTTCGCATCTAAGCTAACCTTATCAAGTTGACTTGACTTTGACATAATATTATTTTTTCACTACTAGCCGTGAAGTACATCATTATTAACCTGTTCCTCAACTGGGATGGCGATTTTCAAGTAGTAAAAAAAATTCTATATAAACCACGGTCGAGAAAATTATTATAGCTTCAGCGCCTTATATCCCTCAGCTGCGCTTCGGGATCTAAACTGGCGCTTCAGCTATAATAATACTTTCTCAACCTTGGTATATAATATACTATTTGACGCTCGATCTATATGCGCTCGACGCAGGCAGGCCCGTTGACAGCAAAAACGCGAGATAAGTTGGGAAAATGGAACTTTTTACCACTATGTCTCTAAAAATCGGTACAGTGGAAACATGCTTGCAAAACAACAAGTAGATCATTATTATAGTACAAAAAATTCGATTTCGGCAGAACTTGACAAGATATTCATGAAAATAATAAAAATACATCTCACCGCTGAGGCGAACAATTGGGTAAGTATATAAGCCGATACGCTTACCCTCTCCTTTGGAGTTCCATGTCATGAGATGATATGATACACGTGCAAATCGATGTAAGAATTTTGTTGGATAAAATTCACGAAAGCGCCATTTGGTCGGTTTCGTAGGAATTTTCGCTAGTCATGGATTTTCATTATTAACCTAGGGCAAATAATGATTATTTGACCTAGGTAAAATAATTCTTGAAATTTCAAGTTGTTCGGTCAAAAATAAGTAGTTAGAAGAGTAGTAGTGGAAAAACATTCATTTGATCACACGATACCGGCACCCTGTGTAGCCACGAAAATGTAATCGAAAAAAAATTGAGCACGAGAGCTCGCCACGAGCTCATTGAGATTCACGAAGCGTCGCCTTCGTTCATTCAAAATCGCATCCACGTGGCAAGGTGAGCCGCCCAGCCCTCCCCGCAATTCTTCTCTGTGCCTTTACCCACAACCATTTAGTACCACCAGATGCGGGTGCCCGTGATCGCGATCTCTAACGAGATTATAGGTATACACATCTGCAGTCTGCCGCTCGCATACTCACCTCTGCCTACACAATGTCTTTCGCTTTTTTATTTTTTTGAATGAAAACTTGACGGGCGTCGGTGCAAGTTCGAGACACCCTCGGAGGATCCACCTGAAAACTTCAGAGAAAAGTCTCGCCGGGGCTTATGAAACCGTAAGCCTGCTTTCGGAGTTTGCCTCTTATTGTCGCACTTTTTGTTTTATTGTTCTTGAATATCCTCCAGACGATGGATTTTACATACTCGGAGTTTTCTTTTCCATTTTTAAAAATTCAGATATTACGTAGACGGGATGGTGCGAGAAGTCGTGGCAGCAACCGAGAGCTGCTAAGGTTCCTGACGTAAGACTCTTGCTTTTAAGCCGCTTCAAGATGACTATTGACTTTCCAGCTCTGAAGCTGATTATTCCAACAATTCAAAAGTTGAACAGTTTAAAAACGCGTTTACCCACGACCAAGTTGTCGAACTACTGGAAAAATCGTTGAATTTACAGAGCAAAAACTTGTTACAGGGACTACTGGAAATCGTAGTGTCGCTTGAAGTACTGCAAAAACCACTTGCTCGAAGTACTGAACAAAAACTATAGCTTGATTTAGCACAACTAACAAGAAGTCACTCAAACTAGAACACTTCTTTTCGCTTAAATTTTGATACCGAGCCGTACCAATTGCTCCAATTACTAGCCAGGAACTGTCGCTTGATTATTGTAAAACTGTATTGTAAAAATTAAAGTAAAACTATCAAAACTTATCACAGCGACAGTATAGTGTTCGCCTTCACTACTGAACAGATGAAGCAGTTCCTTGAAATGCTTACACGGTCGATCTTTGAAAAACTATCCTGGATTTTGTAAAACCTCAACCGAAAACTGGACCAAGGAACTAAGTACTGAACTGTCGTTAGGCCTACGAGATCGAATATTTGGACGAACTAGCAGAGCAACTATCAAAGTTATCAGATGAAGTACCATACTATCGCTAGAGCTATCAACGGAAAGTTTGAACTATTATTGCATGTACAAAAACTATCGCTCGATGCGAAACTAGTAAAAATGTCTAATGAATGAATTACTATACCGTCGTGAAAAATGTATCGCTTGAACTAGCGAAACTGAAAAAAATGTGTCGCAACAACTACCATACCTACTATTGCATAACCTACAAGGCGACACTCTAGTGGATAAGAACTATCACTCGATAACTAGCACAACTATGAACATTATCGAAGAAACTACTATACTGTAGCTTGAACTATGAACAAAAAATTGCTTGGCGCATTGATGAAAACAGAAATATTGGTTACAATTACACTAGCGGTACTAGCAAAAGTTGGGAACAATTCTCACAGGAACTAGTGTACTGTCATTTGAACTACTATACGAACCGGTTACTTTAAACGATAAACAAAAGCTATATCGCTTGATTCAGCGAAACCAGCAAAAATGCATCACAACAACTTCTATACTATCGCTTGAGCTCTAAACGACAAATTGCTTGAGCTATCGTACAAAAAACAGGAACATTCATCCCAGGAATTACCATACTATCGCTTGAGTTAGGCACGAACTGTATGCTTGAAGTGTTGAGTGGAAAATATGGTTTAACCCAATGAACTGACAAAAATGTGTCATAATAACTCAACAAGTACCTACTATACTATAAACGAAAGGTTGCACCAATTATTATTCTACAAGAATCCATCAGAAGAATTGCCAAGGCTAGTAAAAGTTTGTCTGAAAACTGCTATACTGTCGCTAGAAGTACTAGGCAAAACTGTTTCCTTGAATTAGCAGATCAGAATTATTGCTTCAACAAAGCAGAGTAGAACTTATAGAACGAGCTAGTATTATACTGCGCGAAAGAATCGCTTGAACTAGCGAATCTAGCTGGAATCTCCGAGGAACTGCTGTACTGTCGCTCGAATTACTATAATAAAGAAGAGATTTGATTGAACTCAACGAAAGGTTGAACCAACTGTTATTCTACAAAGAAAAGAAGTCTGCAACGCTAGCAAAAATTTGTCTGGAAACTACTATACTGTCGCTTGAAGCACTGGACGAAACTGTTTCTTGAATTACCAGATCAGAATTATTGCTTCAACAAAGCAGATTTAGGGAGAACTTATCGATGGACAACAAGTATCGCTTGAAATACAGAGTTCAGCTGAAATCTCAAAGGAACTGCTATACTGTCGCTTAAATTACTATAAAAGAATTCGCTGCGATCAAACGAAAGGATTGCACCAGTTTCTATTCTATGAAAAAACTATAACAAGGATCTGCAACGCTATCAAAAATTTGTCTGGAATATGCTAAACTGTCGCTTGAAATCCTAGGCAAAACTGTTTTTAGGCAAAACAGACCAGAATTATCTCTTCAACAAAGCAGGTGTAGGAAGAATTTATCAAATGAACTATTATTATACCAGACAACAAGTATCGCTTGAACTAAGGAATCAGCTGAAATTTCCAAGGAATTGCTATACTGTCGCTTAAATTACTATAAAGGAAAGATTTGGTTGCGATCAAACGGGGGGATTGCACCAACTTTTATTCTACAAAGAAACTTTCGCAAGAATCGGCAACGCTAGCAACAATTTGTCTGAGAACTACTATTCTGTCGCTTGAAGTACTAGGCAGAACTGTTTCTTGAATAAGCAGATCAGAATTATTGCTTCAACAAAGCAGATGTAGAACTTATAGAACGAGCTATTATTATACTGGACAAAAGAGTCGCTTGAGCTAGCGAATCTAGCCGAAATCTCCAAGGAACTGCTATACTGTCGCTTGAATTACTATAAAGAAGAGATTCGATTGCACTCAACAAAAGGTTGCACCAACTGTTATTCTACAAAAAATGAAGTCGGCAACGCTAGCAAAAAATTGTCTGGAAACTACTATACTGTCGCTTGAAGTACTGGACAAAATTGTTATTTGAATTACCACATCAGAATTATTGCTTCAACAAAGCAGATGTAGAACTTATAGAACGAGCTATTATTATACTGAACAAAAGAGTCGCTTGAACTAGCAAGTCTATCTGAAATCTCCAAGGAACTGCTATACTGCCGCTTGAATCACTTTAAAGGAGAGATTTGATGCACTCAACGAAAGTTTGCACCAACTGTTCCTCTACGAAAAAAAAGGTAGTCGGCAACGGTAGCAAAAATTTGTCTGGAAACTGCTATACTGTCGCTTAAATTACAATAAAGAAAAGATTTGATTGAACTCAACGAAAGGTTGCACCAACTGTTCTTCTACAAAAAAAGGAGTCAGTAACGCCAGCAAAAACTTGTCTGAGAACTACTATACTGTCGCTTGAAGTACTGGACGAAACTGTTTCTTGAATTACCAGATCAGAATTATCGCTTCAACAAAGCAGATGTAGAACTTAAAGAACGAGCTAGTATTATACTGGACAAGAGAGTCGCTTGAACTAGCGAATCTAGCCGAAATCTCCAAGGAACTGCTATACTGTCGCTTGAATTACTATAAAATGAAGAGATTTGATTGAACTCAACGAAAGGTTGCAACCAACTGTCATTCTACAAAACAAGGAGTCGGCAACGCTAGAAAAAATTTGCCTGGGAACTACTATACTGTCGCTTGAAGTACTGGACGAAACTGTTTCTTGAATTACCAGATCAGAATTATTGCTTCAACAAAGCAGATTCAGGGAGAACTTATCGAAGGAGCTATTATAATACTGGACAACAAGTATCACTTGAAATACAGAATTCAGCTCAATTCTCCAAGGAACTGCTATACTGTCGCTTGAATTACTATAAACTATAGAGAAGAGATTTGATTGAACTTAACGAAATGCTGCACCAACTGTTATTCTACAAAAAAAAGGAGTCGGCAACGCTAGCAAAAATTTGTCTGGAAACTACTATACTGTCGCTTGAAGTACTGGACAAAACTGTTTCTTGCATTACCAGTTCAGAATTATTGCTCAAACAAAGCAGATTTAGGAAGAACTTATCGAAGGAACTATTGTAAGACTGGACAACAAGTATCACTTGAAATACAGATTTCAGCTAAACTTTTCAAGGAACTGCTATACTGTCGCTTAAATTACTATAAAGGAAATATTTCGTTGCTATCAAACGAGAGTATTGCACCAATTTTTATTTCATGGAAAAACTATCACAAGAATCGGCAACGCTAGCAAAAATTTGTCTGGAATATGCTATACTGTCGCTTGAAATACTAGGCAAAACTGTTTCCAGGCAAAACAGACCAGAAATATTTCTTCAACAAAGCAGATTAAGGAAGAACTTATCGAAGGAGCTATCATAATGCTGGACAACAAGTATCACTTGAACTACCGGATTCAGCTAAAATCTCAAAGGAACTGCTATACTGTCGCCTATACTGCTATACTGCAAGTTGGCACCAAATTTTATTCTACAAGAAATAACAGTGACTGTTGTTCCCGTAGAATATTCAATTGCTTTTGAGATTTTTCCACTTGTAAAAAAAATTTTCTATTGAACACCCTGCGAAGTTACTTTGTTTCAAGATCCTTCCGACTTCCTGTGGGTCGTTCCAAGATCTTTCGAGATTCCTCAGAGTGCTTCGAAGGTCCTCAGAAATTCTCCGGAATATTCATACCCGCTCGAAGTTCTCTACCTGTACATAAGAGGACATTTTCGCCATCGAGTTTCTCAGAGTTCTTCTGCTGAGTTCAATTTTTACTCCACTGGCTTTTTCAACAGCAAATCAGCTGTTTGTCGTCCTCGCCGACTTCTCTCGGTGCTTTCTGCCTCGAGATTACAAGCCTGATTAGAAAAAAAGTGGCGATCTGAATCCTGCTGGTCAAGACTAACTAAATCAGCTCATGAAATACTAATTGCTCTTGGCCTTTTCATTCTTTTACAGCCAGTTCCACCGAACTTTCACGAGACGATAACTTTATCACGCTGATAGTTGCTATGCACCAGCCAATGGCATGGCCAGTTGCTTAGTTACTGTAAGAGTGATGAAGTTGATTCATCCATAAAAGTTCGGTGGAACCGGAGGTTGGGTGTAATTTTGAAATTCAGTTTTGATCCGCGGTTCGGGCCCCACGTTGGGCGCCAATAAATACCTTTCTACAACATCAGGATGTTCATAGCAGCCATTTTAAAGCGGATGAGATCTCGCACCCGGTGTCATTTCACGTTATATTGGTGTAGCATTAAATATCCGACAGATGACTCTGTGCGGAAATCTCACGCATACGAGACTTTTTAGCACACTTTCCCAAAAAATGGGAAAAAGGCGCTTTTAGCTTCACTTTGTCCGTCCGTCCGTACCCGGGATAACTCCTCAGGGAAGAAAGACATCGATGTGGTGTAAACGCTGATCAATAGTACATATGTCCAGGATGTCAAGTTGACTTTTGGTTTTTTGTTATTCTGCCGCCATCTTTAATGCGCCATTTTGAATTTCTCTAAAAGTGATCCGATTGAAGTGAAATTTGCAGGCAATGTAAACCACATCAAGATCTATCCAATTTTCGACAATTGATGCCCCGCCGCCATCTTGTATTCTTACTATTGAACATGTTTTGAAGTGATAGAACTAAGAGAATTATGCCTCAACGGGAAGAGATATCGATGTGGTGCAAACGCCAATCGAATGCGGACGTGACCACCATATAAAGTTGACGAATGATTTTTGTCACTTGACCGCCATCTTTGATCCGCCATTTTGAATTTCTCTGAAAGTGGTCCGATTTGAGTAAAATTTGCAGGCGATGTGAGCTTCATAAGGATACATCCAATTTTTGACAATTGATGCCCCGCCGCCATCTTGTATTCTCCATATTTAACATGTTTCAAAATGATAGAACTAGGAGAATTATGCCTCAACGAAAAGAGATATCGATGTGGTGCGAATGCCAATCAATTGCGTACGTGTCCACCATATAAATTTAACCAATGATTTTTGTCACTTGGCCGCCATCTTTGGTCCGCCATTTCGAATTTCTCTGAAAGTGATCCGACTTGAGTGGAATTCACAGGCGATGTGAACTTCATCACAATACATCCGATTTTGGACAAATGATGCTCTGCCGGCATCTTGGCCGCCATATTGAAACTTCTTATCACTCAACGATTTTTATGGAGCTTGTTTAAATGTTTATTCACATGACATCTGGGCTTGGATGCCTACCATGTAAGAATTTGCCTTGAACTCGTGTGTAGGTATGCCACCATCTTCGTTATATTATTTTTGTTTTATTAATTATTATATTGTCCTTACCAATGTAGTACAACTTCCAACAAGTAAATACCGACCAAGAGAAGAAAAGTTTTCAATTAACCCGAGGATCGCGTAAAACAGCTGCATTGGCCATACATTTTTATGGCGATACCGACTCATAATCCGCTTTAATTACCTGTATCGGCAAAACTGATTAGCATTTTTATCATCTCCATTTCCGGTGCCGAGTTACACCGGTTTCGGTAGCCGTAATTCCATCGTCCTGAAATTCCTCTACACGATGCAAAAACTCCGCTCAAACGACTCGTTAATTAAGAAAACTCCTCCGAATATACCGCCGGATTAAATCTTCCAACAACGTCGGTGCATTTTATTACTTTCGACTATTAAAAAGGGGCATAAAAAAATAACGAAGCGCTTCTTTCTATTCATAGCCCCCCAATGTCGGTTAAACTATCCCATTAAAATTGCACCGTCACATCGTTTTTGTGCATAAATCTGAGGATCGTTTCGTTACAAAAAAAAAAGTTGGCAAAACCAGTTTGACGTGACAAACGGCGGTTTTTCAGCCAAAAAAATTTCCATGCTACACGCAAAAGAATTATTGTGCCTCTTTTAACCAGAGATGCATATTCGATGCAATAACAACCGCGCGACGTGCCACAAGTATATCGGGGTATGCCGAGGAACGAATTCTTGAAAGAAAAGATTTAGTTGAGATACGAAGAGAAGTGAGCTTATAACCACAGAAAGCCTTATACACATCGCTTTTACCATAAAGGTAGAGGTACCAGAAACCCGTTTCTTTGGTATTTTAGATAAACCGGAACTTTGGCTGAGTAATGTTGATGAATATGAGATTTTTCTTGAAACTGTAGAACCTCATAAAACGGCATGAACGGCAATTATACGTTTCCAATTAAGGGAGATAGACGATCTGCCCCTGGTATATTATGCAACCACTAATACATATTGACCACATAATTTGAGGGATGTTATTCGAGGATGTATCTACGTGTGGTAGTCCTAATAACTCCCGATTATGGCAGAAGCGGTGGTAAAAGAAGCAAAGGCGACTTGAGATTCTGGAGAAATTGGCTCTTTGCGCAATTTATCCCCAGTGCTTATGTCACCAACAAAACGACCATCTATTTCCAGTGCAGGCATCCAGTGACGTCAAGAGATTGAAGAGAAATAATTTTTATTGAAAACGTGTATTTTCCGCATTGCTGTAGCCTCCCCGTGCTTATTTTCCGAGCAACTAACAGAGCAAAGAAACTGCAAAGTAATGGTCGCAAGTCGTTTCAGTGTGCTCATTCCTAAGATTGCGGCATACAAGCTGTAACTCTTGGTGTTACAGTCGCGAACAATAAATTTTGGACGTTAAATTTCTTAAACTTCCAAAAAAGCGGCTTAGCTCTGCAGGAGTTCTTACGTAGTATAGCAAGGCCAGCAGCTCTGCCAATAATGCAATCAAGTTATAGTCACAATTCATTCAAATTCATAGTAGTAGAGTAGAGTAGTCGGAATACCAGAGGGACCTGAGGGCGGAGCCTAACTGCGCCAACTTAGTTCATCTAGTGGTGCACCTAGATTTGCAGTGGGATTTTAGGTTCGCCTGTGACCTGATAATGGTCCACCACTCCAGCTGACGGTGTTGCTTCCCCTATTTCAACACACGGACTCGTCCCAAAACGACTTTTGTTTTTCTGTTTAGCCCCGCCCACAGGTCCCTGTGGTGTGCCGTCAACTCTACATGACTTTCAAGCTATTAAATATATATGTTGGATGTTGTGATGTTGGAAAAAATTGAAAAATCGGTTTTCGAGTGCTAGTTGGAAACACGTAAATCTTGCAAAAACGTAAATCGTAAACGTAAATCACGTAAAGTTGCAAATCTGTAAATCTCCCCCTGCTTAATTGTAACAAGATATAAATGAGGGGCTCGAAGCAGAAGTGGACCAAGTCTATTTTAATTTTCTTCTTCTGCACTCCTACCACAGGCCTTCTTGAAGACTTTTGTTTGGAATAGTACTGGCAACCGAATCGGTTTTGAAAGCCCGGCTCTAAAAACCGGCTCCGAAAACCGCGTTTTCAATGACAACTGAAAACCGGCTTTCAGAGCCGGCTTTCGAGGCCGGCTTTTGATGCCGGCTTTCGGGTACGGTTCACAATGTCGGTTTTTGGAGCCAGTTTCTAATACCGGTTTTACCGGAGCTGGTACTGCTGGTGGTCGACAAAACCGATACACCAGTTCAATTTTCCCGGTTCTGGCCAGCACCAGTTCAAAGTCAAATTTTTGTGTTGAAGTCGAAATTTCATGGCTCATGTCAGAATGTCGAGATAAAACTGGGTTTTTTTTTTTGTTCAAAGTCGCACTTGTCGTGTTTGAAGTCTGAATTTCGTATTTGAAGCCGGAGTTTTTCGTGTTTGAAGTCGACATGTCGATCTGAAAGTCTAAGTTTTCCGTGTTCAAAGTTGAAATTTCGCTGTTGAAGTCGGAATGTCGAGATTAAAAATCGAAGCTTTTCTTGTTTAATGTCGAAATTTCAAGATAGAAGTCGGATCTTTTTGTGTTTGAAGTCGAAATTTTCGTGTTGAAGTCGAAATTTAATGGTTGAAGTCAGCATGTCAAGCTTCGAAGTCGAAGCTTTTTTTATTTGAAGTCACAGTTTTCATGCTTGAAGTCTAAATTTTGTGTTTGAAGCTGAAGTTTTCCGTGTAAAAGTCGGAATTTCGAGACTAAAGTGGAAATGTTGAAAAGGTAAAAGTCGAAGCTTAGTGCGTTTAAAGTGGACATTTTGAATGAAGTCAAAGTTTTCGGATTAGTCGAAATTTGTAGTTGCAGTCAGAATTGAGTGATTGAAAGAATGGCAGGTTTTCGTGTTTGAGGTCGACATTTCGTAGTTGAAGTAGAAAATATCGAAATAAAAGTCGAAATTTTTCTTGTGCAAGAATGCAGTTTTCCGTGTAAGTCTGAATTTCACATTTCAAGTCAAAATCCCAAGATAAAAGCCGGAGCTTTTTGCATTTGGCTTAATTTTGAACAAAAGTTCGAAACTTATGTGTTAAAGTCAAAATTTCATGGTTTTCATGGCTTTTCTTGTTGAAAGTCGATGTTTTCGTGCTTGAAGTCTGAATTTTGTGCTTGAAGCCAAAGTTTTCCGTGTGAAAAGTCAAAACTTTGTGCCTTTCCAGTCGGTATTTCGAAATAAAACCGAAGTTTCCGCGTTTAGTTAAAATTTGTAGTTGAAATCAGAATGACAAGATTGTAATTTTTCTAGTTCAAGATAAAACGGCAGTTATTTGTGTTTGAAGTCGACGTTTCGTAGTTGAAATGCAATGTCAACTAAAGTTTAAAATTGCAGTTTTTCGTATCAAAGTTATAAATTTTACGTTTCAAATCACAATCTCGAAATAAAGGTCTTGTTGAAATTCACAATTTCGAGATAAAAGTCTGGTTGAAAGTCGAAATCTAGAGAAAAGAAGGTACTCTTTGCGTTTATTGTCAAAATTTTGAACTAAAGGTCGAAATTTTCAAGTTGAAGTCAAAATATTATGGTTAAAGTCAGAATGCCGAGATAAAAGACGTAAGATAAAAGTCGGAGCTTCTCTTGTTCAAAGTCGTAGTTTTCGTGTTTGAAGTCGACATGTCGATATGGGAATTGGAGTTTCTCATATCTTTCTCATTTCTAATAAAAGTCGAAAGTTAGAGATGAAAGTCAGAGCTTTTTGCGCTTGAGATAAGGATCGAAGCTTTTCTCATTTGAAGTCGCAGTCTTTCATGTTTGAAGTCTGAATTCCGTTTTTTGGAAGTAAAAGTTTTTTCGTGTTGAAAGTCGAAATTTCGAGATACTCGACTTTTAATTACGTATTTGAAGCCGAAGCTCTCCGTTTTCAAAGTCGCAATTTTTCGTTTTGGAGTCAACATGTCGATATAAAAGTCGAGGTTTGGACGTCGAATGTCGAGAGATGAAAATCGAAGCCTTCCAAAAATTTCGTGTTTGAAGAAGTCTTCCATGTTTGAAGTCGTCATATGAAAGTCGAAGTTTTCCGTGTCAACAGTCGAAATTCCGAGATAAAAGTAAAAAAAGCTTTATGGGTTTGAAGTCGGCATTTTGAAATTGAGTTAAAGTTTTTGTCTCTAGTCTCATTTTTTAGTTAAAGTCGGAATGTTCAGTTGAAAGTTCTTCTTGTCCAAAGTTGCAGTATTTTGTGTTTGAAGTTGAAATTTCGTGGTTGAAGTGGGATGCCGAGATTGAAGTCGGAAGTTTTTTTCGTTCTTTAAAATTGCAGTTTTTTTGATTTTAGTCTGAATTTTACATTTCAAGTCATAATTTAGAAATGAAAGTCATGTTGGAAGTCAAAATTTTGAGACCAAAGTTTTATTACAAGTTAAAATCTCGAGACTAAAGTCGAAATTCCGAGATTGAAGTAGGTTTTTTTTTGCAATTGGAACCAAAATTTTCAAATAAAAGTCAATATTTTTGTGTTGAAATCGAAATTTCGTGGTTGAAGTAAAAATGTCGGGATAAAAACTGAAGTTTTTCTTGTTCGAAGTCGTAGTTTTCGAGTTTGAAGTCGACATGTCGATATGGGAATTGAAGTTTCCCATATTAAAAGTCGAAAGTTCGAGGTGAAAGTCAAGGCTTTTTGCGCTTGAGATAAGAATCGAAGCTTTTCTCATTTGAAGTCGCAGTCTTTCATGTTTGAAGTCTGAATTCCGTTTTTTGGAAGTAAAAGTTTTTTCGTGTTGAAAGTCGAAATTTCGAGATACTCGACTTTTAATTACGTATTTGAAACCGAAGCTCTCCGTTTTCAAAGTCGCAATTTTTCGTTTTGAAGTCAACATGTCGATATAAAAGTCGAGGTTTTGACGTCGAATGTCGAGAGATGAAAATCGAAGCCTTCCAAAAATTTCGTGTTTGAAGAAGTCTTCCATGTTTGAAGTCGTCATATGAAAGTCGAAGTTTTCCGTGTCAACAGTCGAAATTCCGAGATAAAAGTAAAAAAAGCTTTATGGGTTTGAAGTCGGCATTTTGAAATTAAGTTAAAGTTTTTGTCTCTAGTCTCATTTTTTAGTTGAAGTCGGAATGTTGAGTTGAAAGTTTTTCTTGTCCAAAGTTGCAGTATATTGTGTTTGAAGTTGAAATTTCGTGGTTGAAGTGGGATGTCGAGATTGAAGTCGGAAGTTTTTTCGTTCTTTAAAATTGCAGTTTTTTTGTTTTTAGTCTGAATTTTACATTTCAAGTCATATAAAACAGATGAAAGTCATGTTGGAAGTCAAACTTTTGAGACAAAAGTTTTATTAAAAGTTAAAATCTCGAGACTAAAGTCGAAATTCCGAGATTGAAGTAGGTTTTTCTTGAAATTGCAACCGAAATTATCAAATAAAAGTCAACATTTTTGTGTTGAAATCGAAATTCCGTGGTTGAAGTAAAAATGTCGGGATAAGAATTGAAGTTTTTCTTGTTAAAAAGTCGCAGTTTCCGTGTTTCATGTCTAAATGTTGCGTTTGTCATGTATAAATTTCGTGCTTGAAGTCGACATGTCGATATGGAAGTCGAAGTTTCCCGTGATTCAAGTCGAAATTTCGTGGTGGAAGTCAAAATTTCGAGATAAAAATCGAAGCTTTTTTATTTTAAAGTCGTAGCGTTTCGTGCTTGAAGTCTGAATTTTGTTGTTTGAAAACGAAGTTGTCCGTGTTGAAGCTTTTCGCACTTGACTTGGAAGTCGAAACTTTGAAATGAAATCCAAGTTTTCACAAGTCGAAATTTCGCGGTATTAGTCGGAAGTCGAGATGAAAATCGAAGCTTTTCTTGATTAATTAAAGCCGCCGTGTCTCGTGCTTGAAGTCTGAATCTCGTGTTTGAATTCGAAATTTCGAAATAATTCGAACTTTTATCGCAGTTCTAGTGGGGTCGGTACGCTTTTGGATACTGCACTTTTGAGTAGAGCTATGAAACTTGACACATAGTTTCTAGGGACCATAGGAAGAAATTTCGTCCAATGTTCCCAAAATTTTTTTTGGCGGAATCCGTTATACATATAGGCCCCTTTTTCCAAAATGGCGACCAAATTTTGAAAATTGTCGATTGGTCGTACAGTGGCGCGCAAAGTATCAATTCCTAACATTTTGACCATGACGAGTTGATTTAAGCCACCCCTGACTTGATCCGTCTGATATTTTGGCCATTTGGGTCTTTTTTCCAAAATGACAGCCAAACTTTGAAAGTTGGCATTTGGTCGTATAGTGGCCTGCAAGGTATCAATTCTTGACATTTCGACCATGACAAGTCGATTAAAGCCTACCCCGACTCCATCTAACCTAAATTTTGGCCTCAATACTGAATTAATATAGTGTTAATACTGATTTTTTTTTTCAATTTTCAGAAGGGTTGTGGAAAACCACTTCTTGGACTTTCTGTGTGTCCAACATATGAGTAATCCGGAGAGCAGACACACTACATTTTTCTGAAGAAATAAAAGGCCCCACCCCACTGGCAAAACCTATTTCACGCATGTATAAAACTGTCAAAACCATAAAAAATGTCGAAAGTACATACATATCAACTGCAAGTTGTTTCAGAACTTATATTTGTGCTAAGAGATAAGTCAGGTTACATATTATGTTACCAGAAATAACAGTGAATGAGGTATTCGCGATCTATCGCGTGTATTTGCTGTTTCTCAGTTGTGTTTGGAGATAAGACTTCTCTCTGCTCCTCAGACCTCAGACTTCGGTTACATTTCAGTCACTTCTACATCAGTGTAGAAGAAGTGTTGCATGTTGATTAGGAATAAATTCTTGCAAGGTTTGATTTTCTGGCTGAGAGAGCGTCCCACTGATGTAGAGCATCTGAGTCGGCTGTGCGCTGATATGGGATGCAACTTATTTGAAAATTTGTAGTTTGCGTTTGTGCGATTGTGCGAGACGCTCACCTACATTCTTCTTTACTGTTTCCCTTGTCTATTACATTGGTGAAGAACAGAACTCTCACCTATCTTGAATCCTATTTTCAATTCTAATTCCAGTAGGTGATCCAATTTCTACATGTTGCATAATACTCGTTGGGTCACTTACATATACCAAGGTTGGGAAAGAACTATGTACATAAGCCGCTAAAGCTGTAATGCTTTTCTCGAAGGTATAATATTCTTCCTATCATAGATACTAAAAAATCCGATTGCGATTCAGGAACAGGTTTCAATAATGAGGAACTTTACGGCTATAAGTGCAGAAAGTCTCTACATTTCTTGCCAAAAATGTGTCACATGGGACAAACTAAGACCCATAGGAGAGATATTTGTCTCTTGGACACACTAGAAACTTGCAGACATTTTCATAAACAGTACTATGATTTGATAAGAGTTACATTGTGATTGTCTTCTGCTCAGATCTCTTCAAGTACAACTCTTATCGACGTATAAATCTGTAAAAACCGCTTCTTTCGATTCCTTTCCCTACATATTCAAACAATTGGCACTTCAAAAGTTCTTGCGGTTTTGATGCCACGCGATCTCCACGGACAGGACTGTAAATGGGGATTGAGGCCAAAATTTGAGTCAAGTCGAGTCGAGAAGGGTATTAATCGGCTCGCAATGGTCAAAATGTCCAGGAATGTGAATTTTGTGTGCCCCTATACTACCACCCGCCAATTTTCGAGATTTGCCTGCCATTTTTGAAAGAAGGCCTCAATGGCCCATATATCAACCGAATCGAGTCAGGCGTGGCTTGAATTAACTCGTCATAGTCAAAATGTTACGAATTGATACTCGTGCAAACGTGCAAATTTCTAAATAAATTGCACCCCATATCAGCTCACAGTCGCTCAAATGCTCTACATCAGTGAGACGCTCTCTCATGCAGAAAATCAAAGCTTGCAAGAATTTATTCCTAATCAACATGCCAAATTTCTTCTGCACTGATGAACATTTTCTGAGGCAACTTGCAGTTGGTATGGTTGTCACAGTTTTATACATGCGTGAAATAGGTTTTGCCAAGGGTCTTTCATTTCGTCGGAAAAACGGAATGTAGTGATTCTGCTCTTCGGATTACTCACTTGTTGGACACACAGAAAGTCCAAGAAGTGATTCTCCACAATTGAGGCCAAAATTTAGGTTGGATAGAGTCGAAGTAGGCTTTAATCGACTTGTCATGGTCGAAATGTCAAGAATTGATACCTTGCAGGCCACTATACGACCAAATTCCAACTTTCGTAGTTTGGCTGCCATTTTGGAAGAAAGGCCCAAATGGCCAAAATATTGGACAGATCAAGTCAGGGGTGGCTCAGATCAACTCGCTATGGTCAAAATGTAAGGAATTGATACTTTGCACGTCACTGTACGACCAATCGCAAATTTCCAAAATTTGGACGCCATTTTGGAAAAAAAGACCATATAACGGATTCCGTCGGAATCTTTTTTGGGAACATCGAGCGGAATTTCTTCTTATGGTCCCTAGAAACTATGTGCCAAGTTTCATAGCTCTACTCAAAAGTGCAGTATCCAAGAGGTTTTCGTCGCGTACCGTCCCCACTATTCGTGCGTTTTGATATGAAGGTCAAAGTTTTCTGATTTGAAGTCGAAGTTTCAACCGAATCGGTTTTGGAGGCCCGGCTCCAAAAGCCGGCTACGAAAACCGCGGTTTTAATGATAGCTGGAAACCGGCTTTCAGAGTCGGCTTTCGGAGTCGGTATTCGTGGCCGACTTTCAATACCGGTTTCCGGAGCTGATTTTTTATACCGGTTTTACCGGAACCGATATTCAACAAAACCGGTACACCGTTTTTCACTTGTTCCGGTTTTTGCCAGCACTAGTTTGGAATGAACGAAGCCTACATTTTATGGTATTTGCATGTATGGTTCCCCAGATATTAAAGTCAAAGTTTGTCACATACTGATGCTGTAAAAATCGGTGCTGAGCTCGGTTTTACTTCAAATGAACTTGCTCCACTTCTGCTTTGAACCCCTCACATATTTCGCTCGAAGAGACTTTATCATGACACAAAGACCTGAAGTAAAAAAGTCTTTAATAAGCGAGTGCAGCATCCTCCAACCCTTCTTCTTCCTTCTCTTTGGATGTCATCTGCCGTGCAACAGCCGGCGTTGTTCCCGGTGCCTGCAAGGTGGCGTCAATAAAAAACCTTCCTCTCTCGAGAGAGAAACAAAGGAATTCCATAAAACCGCAGGTATATACCGACCAGATCGTAAATACACCTGTGCGGGTTTCAAACACGACACACTTTGATTCTCTTGTACGGTGTAATCTGCCATGCCTTGTACAAAATCCTACATGCATCTTTTTATATATGAATACATAATATACGTATACATATTCATCCTTGGATTGAAGGACGTTTTCCACGTAGGATAATCGATGCACATGATGGGGGTTTCGGGAATAATGCGATGGTAATGATGCGCGCCAAAGAGCACCCCCATGGCCATCCTGAATCGACCCTGATTTCTGGAGGAGCCGCGCTGGGAGAGAAAAGAACTATAAGCATAACGTAATTGACCCACAATACCGGCATGATTGTATCTGTGCGTGGATTATTGGTAATTTGAGCTGTTCTCGGTCTCGGTGAAAAGGGAAAAATTGAACTTAATTCGGTGTTTGTCAAGGTTTTTTTTCTACATGCGCGTGGGAGAATGGCGAAGAGGAAAAATTGAATCTGTTACAGGAGGCGCACGAGGGTGTTGAATGAAAGTGGCAATCCAAGGGCCCCGAGGCAATATCACTGGTAGTGGCAGGCACCCCTGAGGAGTTGGACACAGTTCGGCTCTTTGTTTCCGGGGGACGCGACAATTTCCTGTAGTTTTCCCCCAAGGATTGCGCCTTGAGCGAAGCAGAGGTTCTCAAACTGAATTTCGTACTACAACCAGGAAAAAGCTATTGTGTATGGAAAAGCCACTTGGCAGAGACAATAAAAATTATATAAGATGAAGAACTTACCACTGAGCAGAGGATTTTCATTGTTACTTAGCAATACTTCATTGTTGCAAGCGACTTAGTGCAGTCGAGGTGGGCTTGGCCATTTCAGGTTTCATTTTCCCTGTACTTGTTTTCTCTCATGGCCAAAATATTGTAACACAAAGTAAAGCCTGCGTGTAAGGGGCTAGAGTGAAAATGGGACACCACTTGTTTGTTTCCACATGGTGTCCTAAGATAAACAGGAGGACAACGCAGGAACATAGTAGGACAACATGCGACAAAAATTTCGACGTCAAGTACGCGAAAAAAATCTACTTTAAACCCGACAAACTTTCGACTTTCATCATTTGGAAATTTCGAATTGGAACAAGAAAAACTCCGACTTTCAACTTGAAACTTTGACTTGAAAAACGACAAACTACTTCGACCTTTATTGCGAAAATTTGACCATAAATCCAAAGAGCTTGGACTTCAAACAGGGAAATTCGACTCCAAACAAGAAACTTCGATTGTTTTTTACAAATTTCGACTTCAGACGAAAAATGAGGAAATCTCGACTTGAAACACAAAAAAAACTTCGGCTTTTGACTTGAAATTCCGACTTCAAAAACGTCAAACAACTTCGACTCGACATTGCGAAAATGTGACTTTCAACATAAAATACATGAAAACATTTTCTTCAAACACACAAAATTATTTATATATTATTTTATTTCGCCTTCAAACGGAAAAAACTTAGACTTCTATCTCGAAATTCTGACTTTGAACACGAGAAATGTGATCTGAAGTTTATAGAAGTTTCGACTTATTACACGAAGCTTCGACTTTGAACATGAAAATTTTGACTTCAAACAGGAAAAGTTGACTTGTCCGACCCCGCGACTCAACTTTGACTCTCAAGTTCCGGAATGTCCACCTAAACCACGGAATTTCGCTTCAAAACACAAAAGATTATTCAACACGAAAAGCTTTTTTTTACTTCAAAATTTTTACAAGAAATGAAAACTTTGAAACTTCTGTTGTAATTTCAAAATGTCGCCTTTGAACACGAAATTTCGAATTCAAACACGAAAGATCTCAACTTGGATCTCCAAATTTCGACTTGAAATAAGAAAAACTCTGACTCAAATCGTGATTTCAGCTTTAACTTGAAATTTCAATCTGGAAAAAGTCAAACAATTTCGACTTTTATTCGCGAAAAGTTAGCCATGAATACGAAAAGAGCCTCGACTGCAGATAGAAAAATTCCACTTCAAACAAAAAACTTGCGACTTCAGGCGCAAAAACTTTCAACTTGATCTTGAAATTGTGACTTTAAACACGGAAAACTTTGACTCAAATCTGGAAGCTTTGACTTCGAACACGAAATCTGGACTTTGAATACGAAAAACTCCGACTTTCAACTTGAAATTTCGACTTGAAGATAAGACAAACAACTTTGTCTTTTATTGCGAGAATTTGATTCTTAAAACGAAAAACTTCGATTCCAAACACGAAAATTCTGCTCAAACAAAAATTCAAACACGAAAGATCTCAACTTGGATCTCCAAATTTCGACTTGAAATAAGAAAAACTTTGACTCAAGTCGTGATTTCAACTTCAACTTGAAATTTCAACTTGGAAAAAGTCAAACAATTTCGACTTTTATTCGAGAAAAGTTGGCCATGAATACGAAGAACCTCGACTTCAGATAGAAAAATTCCACTTTAAACAAAAAACTTCGACTTCAGACGCCAAAACCTTCAACTTCATCTTGAAATTGTGACCTTCAAACACGGAAAACTTCGACTCAAATCTGGAAGCTTTGACTTCGAACACGAAATCTGGACGTTGAATGCGAAAAACTCCGACTTTCAACTTGAAATTTCGACTTGAAGAAAAGACAAACAACTTTGTCTTTTATTGCGCAAATTTGATTCTTGATTCAAACATGAAAATTCTGCTCAAACAAAAAACTTCATTTTCACTTGAAATTTCGACTCCAAGCGCCTTTTCGACTCAAAAAACTTGACCTTATTTTCAAAATTTTGAATTCAAACGCGAACTTTTGACTTTGAACAAAAAAGGTTGAGTTCTAGTCCGACCATTGGACTCAACTATGACTCTTCAAGTTTCGAAAATTCGACCTAAACCACGGAATCTCGAATTTGAACACCAAAACGTTTGATTTTGGACAGATCTTACACGAAAATTTCGACTGAAGACATTTTGTGTATTCTCTTTTTTGGACATTTTTCGGAATCATTGTAACATTTTTTTTGTCATCTTGACATCAAAATCTTTGAGATATACATAATTGACAATTTGGATTTTTTGACTTGTTCAAAATCATTCTGATATTTTTGGAGCTATTTCAACATCTTTAAAACTATGTATTTTGGAATTTTTTGGCAATTTTTTGACTTTTTGAAATCATTTAAACATTTTTCAGAACTAATTTGACATTTTTTGGAATAATTTCGGCATTTTTTTTATTATTTTGAATTTTTTGAATTTATTTAGACATTCTTGAAATCATTTAGACATTTTTGAAATCATTTTGACTTTTTTTGATCGTTTAGAGGTTCAAATCAAAAAAAAATCAATTTTACAATCATTTTGACTTTTTTTTTGTTGAAAATCAATTCAATAGTTTTTTTATTATTTTGACATTTTTCTACCGATTTTGACATTTTTTGAACTAATTGACATACATGACATTTTGGGGAACTATTTATTTAGACAGTTCTTGGAATTGGTTTAAATTTTTTTCAAATATTTCATTGTTCCTTTTTTTCAATAATTTTAACATTTTTTGCGATCACTTCAACATTTTTGGGATCATTGTTGCAATTTTTTGAATAATTTTTACATTTTCTTCTTGACAGTTTTTTTTTGACAATATTCCAAGATTTTTTGAATTATCATGACATTTTCTACAATAATTCCGACATCTTTCTAGTCATTGTGATATTTTACATGTATTTTGTTATTTGGGAATTATCTTGACATATTTTGATCATTGTCACATTGAGGGGTTTCTGATGCGACTAAAA
Source organism: Anaspis maculata (assembly GCA_949128115.1). Taxonomy (NCBI): domain Eukaryota; kingdom Metazoa; phylum Arthropoda; class Insecta; order Coleoptera; family Scraptiidae; genus Anaspis; species Anaspis maculata. The sequence goes on along the minus strand of OX421964.1, from coordinate 76,966,817 downwards.
AAGTTGTTGACGGGAATCGATTTTTTTTTTGTCAAGTAGAAACTCTTCCAAAAAGAAAATGTACGGGCATTGCTATCAAATTTTGAGAATTTCCAAAACAATTGGGAAATTTTTGATTTTGATTCTTGAAAATTCAAAAACCAGAAAGCATCGACAATGCATCTTTTTTGAAGGAAGTCGCATGCCAAATTTGAACATTTTATTTCAAAAAGAAGGTACCAAAAATCACTTTCATGTCTACGAGAAATCATTTTTGGTACCTTCTTTTTGGAAATAAAAAGTTCAAATTTGGCATGCGACTTCCTTGAGGGAATATGCATTGTCGATGCTATCTGGTTTTTGAATTTTCAAAAATCTAAATTGCAAATTTTTGAAAATTTTTGGAAATTTTCAAAATTTGATAGCAATGCCTATACATTTTCGTTTTGGAAGAGTTTCTACCTGACGAAAAAATGGAATAAAACCGATTCCCGTCAACAACCTTTTTAGTCGCCTCAGAAAACCCTTCAGATTTGAAAGAAATAATCAGTTATTTGACAATTATTTTGACATTTTATTGAGGTTAGTGTCGAGTTAGCATCGTGCCATTGATACCAACACATCACATGTTTTTCATATCTTGCTGTAATGAAAAAAGCTGTGGAATTGGCTATAGGTACTGCACAGTTGCTCGAGCGGAAGACTTTGTTGTTTTTCGTGGCGCGAAGCCGAGGTGCGAAGCACCGAGGTATGAAATATTATGAGGCATTTTTGGAAATATCTTGACATTATGAGATCCTCGATGAGATCATTTCAACTTTTTTCAATATTTGGACATATTTCGGTCTTGACATTTTCGAAAGTCTCAAGATTCGAAAGAAATAATCAAATATTTGACAATGATTTTGACATTTTATTGAGGTTAGCGTCGAGTTAGCATTGATACCAACACGTCACATTTTTTTCATATCTTGCTATATATAATAAAAATCTGTGAAATTGGTTATAGGTACTGTACAGTTGCTCGAGTGGAAGACTTTGCTGTTTTTCGTGGCGCGAAGCCGAGGTGCGAAGCACCGAGGTATGCAATATTGTGAGGCATTTTTGGAAATATCTTGACATTATGAGATCATCGATGAGATCATTCCAGCTTTTTTCAATATTTGGACATATTTCGGTCTCGACATTTTCTTAATAATTTTGACATTATAAGGATTATCATGACATTTCTTTCAAATTATTCCGAATATTTCACTCACACGTCAAAAACGCGATAATTCGGACACAAATTTTGAGGATTAATAAGCGATAATCCGAAAGACCATATCGATAATTCAATCGATTAGTCATTGTTTAAACACCTACTGTCAAACAAACATGATGCGTGCCCAGTATTAGCGTTGGACTCTGGACACTGTATGGGGATGCTCATGCTCAAGCGAATACTCAAGGACCCAGAGGAATGTGCAAGAAATTGAAACGATTTGGGATTGCGCAGTCATAATGATTTCACACTTTTTACGTCAGCCTCCGGTTCTCTTTTCTGTTCTGCGGCTCAGTACAGTTAGGTGGCTATCCATGTATCATCAATTTTATTGTCGTGTGAAATAATATGTGAATAATTTGTAGAATGATTCGGGAAATATTCTTTCGAATACCACTCTTGCAATGAAAATGAACCAGATAATTCTGAAAATGCGTGTTGCCATAAGAAAACCGCATTCGTTTGTTTTCTTTTGTTGTTCGGAAGAAGAGCCCTCCCCCTGCGGGGTCGGGCTCTTTTAGCTTTCGAACAACAGAGAAAACAAACTCATGCAGTTTTCAGACAACACGCATTTTTCAGAATTATCGGTAATTTTCATTGCACTCGTGGTATTATACCCGATAATCAAATTCGAGAAGATTGAATAATTTGACAGGTTATTTTCTTCCCATTTTTTTAATCATATTAACACACTAAAAATCATTTTGCTAGTTTTGGAGTTATTTCAAAATTTTTATAACTATTTTGACACTGAACAGTGAACACGAAAAACTTCGGCTTGATCTCGAACTGCAAATTCAAAGCAAAAATTGCAAATCCAAAACGCTTTATTTTCATTTTGAATTTTTGACTTTGATACAAAGAATTTCGACTTGTAGAGTTATTTTTGAGCATGAAATTTCGAGTTCAAACAAAGAAAGTCTGCTTCAAGCAACAAAACTTCGACTTCCACCTTGAAATGCTCTCTTGAAGCTAAACCAAACTATAAGGGCTCGATACCAAGTTGCAGGCGCAAAGTTTGGGACGGCGTAACTCGCCAAATACAGCGGTCTGATTGGTTGGTATCCGCCGTTGCTATGGTAACCGTACTTACGACGGTCTCAGCCTCAACTTGGTACCGAGCCGTTAGCCTTCAACCTCCCTTTTGGATCGCCACATTCGAAGCTTCGTTCATCAGAAGAAAAAACATGATTTAACAGTGAATTGGTAAACATCCTGCAGATGGACTCGTATCCTCATACCTAACCTCCTGTTTAGAGCCTCTACGTAGGGTTGCCAGATCTCATATATTTGGTATGAGACTCATATATTTCAACAAGATCTCATACCTCATGCCACACATCAAATATATGAGCAAATCTCATATATTTTCAGTTATTAGCTGTTCCAGACATAATTTTGTTAATTTTTATTATATTTTTTTATTTTTGCGCTGCAATTCAAGCATAACAATTCTGAACTGGAATGTTATATTCTTTCTCAAGTTGAGGGGATTTTTTTCATCATGAGACATTAATGAACGGATGTCCAGGAGAAGGCATCAGCAAAAAAGCTAGTGAAAATCGGCAGCTGCAGCTGCAAAATATTCTTGAATATGTCTGTACTTAGTTTTGTGCTTATTATTTTCTAAAAATTACATGGAAGGGTCGGAATTATTGCCCCGAATGAAGTTATTTTTCTTAACTTCATAAATAGTTATTTATGTAGTAAGAGCGTAAAGCGACTGTTTTAGGCCCGACGTATGTAAGTTGTGCCCGAGCATAGCGAGGGCACATTCAGACAGAGGGCCTAAAACAGGCTTTACGCTTGAGCTGCATACAACGTTTTTTACACGACCCATTGTTTTTTTGAATTTGATTTTGAACCATAAAAGCCAAAAAACTAAAAAGCAATTATAGATCGATCTAGTTAGCAATGACATTATGGGCACCTATGATTTTGTTTTTACTTGTCATTTAATAATTATCACTAGCGTCAGTGTCTTTTTTATTGAAAAGCACCCAGCAAGAATTTTCGTTTTTGAGGCGCTGCACTCCTCCCGCCGATGGCGATGGCTTCTCGAGTCACACTTGATCTTCTGCCGGAGAAGTCCAAAAAAAAAACATGAGAACGTAGGTATACCTATACTTAGCTGAAAAATCCAAGGTGGTGAAGCCTTCTACTTTGTGGTCCGTGTTTTCCATGCTGAAGCCAACCGTTTCAGTTAAGGACGACACGGATTTTACCGCAAAGTTACAGCCTACGTAAAGAGACAGGCAGACGGATACCTACAAACCAAAATATTCATTCGGCTACATATTTTATGATGGCAACCACGGCTTCGGGCCTGAAATCGCGCTCTTGTATCGAAAACGGCTATTCAAATTTAGTATTCGCCTGCCCCCTCAAGAAAACTGAGCACGGAACTCTGAGAAATAGGAATCCGGCCAGGAGCGCGATTCTGTACTTGCCTACCGACAACTATCGGATCGGTAGCTAGGGTGAGAACCAATCAAATTCGCTCCTGCCTAGCTACCGACACCGACAAGTGTCGGTAGGCGAGTACAGAATCGCGGCCCAGAGCCGTCAACGCACATAACCTCACTTTTGGAGTTTCGAATATGTGTATTTTCAAAGCAAACAATTCAACGAGAAGCTTAATAAGTGAAACCATACACCCTTCCCCGCCTTTGGGGGTGTCCCAAATGCCTCTGAGCTGTGCATTTCAACAAATTTATTAGTTTGTGACATTTAATAATAATTACAGGCATTTGTTTTTTGACGCTTGAAAAACCAAAGCCCGAGGGCGTAAAAGTAAAAATTTCACGCCCTCGGGCTAAATGAGCCACTTTACGCCTGAAAATGAGGGGAAAAAGGCTCACTTTATACCCGGTCGTGTAAAAAGAGTATTTCATCGTTAAATTCCTTTAGATTACCTACCTACCTTTTCAAAGATGAGCGTACTGTTAACTGTTATTAATAGAGGTAGGTAGTTAGTATAGAATAGATCTTCTCATATAGGCGGTTCCCTTTTGCTCGCAGCTCGTGCGCAGGTCTTCAAGTATACAAGCTCACTGGTTTAATTGGCTGTTTAACCGGGAGCGCTTTATCCATCGGGCTGGTTGGGGTTGGGGTTGGCGATGGCGCCAATATAAGTGAACCTGCGAGGACCCCAGGTAAAATTAGGACTTTATTAAATTTCATCAGATTTTCGAATTGTTTATTTTTTATTTGTCTTTTTTACGAAATGTTTATTGTGATGTGGATCTGGATAATCATAATAAAAAATAGGACCTCATATATTTTTTGCTAATCTCATATATATTTCTCAGGTGTCTCATATATATGATTCAAAAAAATCTGGCAACCCTACCTCTACGGAAGCCTGTTTACGTCAGAGCTGAGTTCATGGCAACCAGCAGCCCATATCGGCATGATTTGAAACCTTGTTTACCGAATTCGCAGCCCCGATTCCCGACGGATACAATTTTTTTTCGCAACTTTCGCCTACATTTCCGATCAACCCCGATATGGCCGCATCACCATCGGGGAAATGATACGGAATTTTAATAACAATCGAGGTCGCGCAAAGCGTATTTCCGTGCCAGTTCCTGTTTTTGTTTGCTATTATGCATGATTGTTCGCGGTAGTTGGATCCTGGATCGTGCGGTTTACGGCACAACGATATGACGTCACTCTGTGCAGTCCCCGGGGTTGGAAAACATCATTCCCGTGATTTATCGGGGACGGGCGTCCTATATTGCGCACAACAACAATAATAATTATATTATAATGACGGTGACATACTATGAGCACCCATACACACACACATACAGCGCTTTTGTGTTGTAATATAGGGGAGAAGTGTGTCACGTGACCTATTTATTTAATGGAATGTGGGCTGGAGCCGTTCTGGGATGTGTAGGAAATAAATTTTTCGATAAATGAATGCCTCAGGGCAGTAAAAGGTTTTTTTTGTGGGCGCTCAGGGAAATGGAATAGAAACTGGTCCAACTTCCGCGGCAACACTGCATAAATGTAATAGTGTGATCAATTTCACGGCTTTCTGCATTAGAGCAAGCTATGGAAAAAATAGGTTGCGTTGGTACGAATGGCACGTTGACGACTTGTTGGCGGCTAGCTGTCTTCATGTTGCAATTTTCAATGTGACATTGTCGCTGTCTCGGGGAGTCATGTACGCGAAAGTGGGAATTTTCGAGAATATGCGAGGAATTGTTAGTTTCCTTTGAGTGATTTGCAGTGTGGACAATAAGGGACATTGTCTTCACTTATTGGTGGGTCTTCGCCAAGGCTATTAGGTTTTGGTCGGCCACCGAGAAAATTATGCCGGAAATCCGTAACGCCGTGAAGAAATGGAATGTAAAAAGGAAAAAAAAACACTGCCCAAGAGAAAACTTATTCTCTGGATGGAGAATATCGATAGTACGAGGATGATTTATGGAGTCGAACTGTACGCAGACGAGAAATTTGGGCCAAAGTAGGTACACTATGTTGTCTGCCAGCATGTGTCTTCATACCTTGCTTGCTGTTGCAGTAGGTAAAATAGGTAGAGCGAGAGCTAGATCAGGTACCTAGTTCTTACTACTCCAGTGATGTGCATCAGAAGTTGTAGCCTTTTGGGCGGTGGGCCTTTTCATCCGAATAGTATCCTGCCGATCTTCGACATCATTCATTAGTTGCCGCCAAAAACCCAACAACCTTAGTGGAGACCCACCAACCAGTACAGACAATGTCCCTCATCGTCCACACTGCAAAGCACTTCAAAGAAACTCACAATTCCTGGCGTATGCTCAAAATTTTCACTTTCGCACACATGATACCTCGACACGGTGACAAGGTGTCATATTAAAAATTGCACGTGTAGACAACTGGCTGGCATCCCAGTTATCGTATCATTCGTACCAGCACAACATAATTTTTCCATAGCTTGCTCCAATGCAGAAGGCCGTGAAATTGATATATAGGTTGGTACATTACGTTAACAAAATCAGTATGACGTTTTCTACATGTTCTTGATTATCTAGACACCTTCAAAAATTTGATTGACTGAGAAAATGGTCAAAAAAAAAACATGCAACTAGATCCAGAAACTGGGCGTAGTTCGTGAGCCTAAATGACAGTTGGGTGGCAACAAGGTCCCTTCCCTCCCTGTTCTTATATCCTCCTAGGGTATTCGTCACTCACGATAATGGTCGTAGGTAATATAAGAAACTTACTCTATAGCCGCAGGATTGGCAGGAATGTCGCTTACTGGAGAAGTGCTTACCTGTAACAAAAAAATCAAAACATGAACAAAAAATCGGTATCTATCGGTATATTTTCTTTGAGGCAGTAGTACACCTACTCTAGAGTAATCATGTCCCCACCGATCGGTTTGGAATTCCCAACGAGTGATTCATAAGACAAATAATTATTATTGTCATGTAAAAAAAAGTTAAATGACAGAAGTAAAAATTTAATGATCGCCAATAAAAAATTAACTGTCTCTCCTGCCTCTCCATACTGGAGCTCTCCGAAGGAGAGCATTTTTTCAGTCGAACGACATTAACATAACGAATGGCTCGGAAAAAGTTGTTGCGCTCGGCGTTGTAAATAAAATCTGACGTTAAATGGCAGGTATATGGCATTTCGTGCGCTCTCGAACACACAAGAGATTCTTTCTGTTTTTGTTATTTTATTGTCCGCCTCCAGTCTTAGCGGCAATTTGGCAGTTTATTATAAAAGTGGAATTATGCTTGCCAAGTATTATAAAGCTATTCAGCTCAGGGTTCAGTTTCGCACCCAATTTGCAACCCGCACGAATTTGCACGCCGTCGAAATGTCAATAGTTCGGATTTCGATTTACGTCACCCGTGAGCTCCGAACCTTAGCCAAATAGGGGAAAAGTTTCTGCTTCCGTTTCCGTTTCGTTTGTTTCTTGCCATCTGTTTCCAGGTTCCGAGCTACAAATCGACTTGGAAGTTTGACATTTTGTTGACGTTTAACGGCGCAACTTTGCGTCAGTTGCAAGTCGGACTTCACATTGCTCCCGCAGTAAGTACCCAGCGTTGGAGATGGAGAAATCTTGGGAAAAAAGTTAAAATATTGGCAGAGTAATAATTTGAGAAAAAGATACAGTGTTTCATAATAGGCTACTTCGTTTGGGCAGGTGCGCATGTGTAAAAGCGCCAGATTTTGAAAACTTTCGTACACCTGTCAGTGTGAATATGGAAACTTGGCAACGCTGCATGCCCTGTCTAGCTGCCTGACCAGTGTGTGTCAGGTGTGTCATCATAATTTTCACAAGTGACAGTTGGCGCCGATGTCATGTTGATTTGAGCGCTGTTGCCATTTTCGTTGTTCCTGAACTTCCACAAATGATTACTGAACTTAATTTCAATGCAACATTTCCTTTGAATATTAAAAATGATATCTAACATTCATCCAAATTATTTGTGGAATTTTAGGTGCACTACAATATTTTTTAGTGTTCATTTTCAATATCGGTGTACGAAACTATGAAATTCGCGCCATACATGCGCTGTTAAAAACCGAAACGAAGGGACCTATTCGTGACAGGCAAAAAACTTGAAACGATTTCATACCATTTCGTGAAATTCGGCCCAATGACAAAGATACAAGATACATTCAAGGTTGACTTTTTTCTTCGTTTTTCAAGAATTTGTAACTCAGGAAAGATCAAACAGGATCAGCATAAGTTCAGCATGGACTAATTTGTCCATGTGTATTAATTACCACCTTATCTGCCAAATTCCGGGAGAATCCAACCAGTGGCGTATGAGTTATGATGGGTCATTGAAATAGCAGTCAAGAGATCTCCAAAGTACACTATTGGCACAATCATAAATAATGAGTTTCCCATGCGGCGCCATCTATCCAAAGCATTCTGCTATGCCAACGCCCAAGCATCAGGCAGGAAGAGAATATAACATTGAAACTCCAATCAAGAATCAAGAAAGCTTAAGGCTAAAGGGGACGATAAAATAATGTGTTTCTGAGACGCGAGATGGCGCGGAAACTATTAACATTCTCAAAATTCACTCAATAGACCGATTTTGAAAATTCAAACGTTATTATTTTTAGAATATATAATTATTTGATGCTGAAGTCAAAAATTTTGATTTTTGTATTTTTTGGAATTTTTTTTTTGATTTTCTCAATTTTTTTTTTTATTTGAAATCCCAGGTAGTCATTTTATTTTGTGGTAAATATTGTATAATAACCTTTTTTCAAAATTCAAATATACCGTCCGTTTTTTTTTCTAGGCCCCAGCGCGTAGCGCCTTTATTATCGGTTCCACATCCAACATATCATATATTTTTGAAATCAGAAGAACAAAATCTTTCGATTGATGGTATGTCAAATTATTTTTGACAGATGTCATTTTTTGACAATTGACAGAATAGTACTTGTGATACATCATTTTAAAGCCCATGAATTCTGAGGGAAACTGTGTCTTTATTTTTGGAATAGGATGTCTTTCACAGCTTCTAGAGGTCTTCAAATAGAAAAAAATTGTTGAAATTCAGAAATACTCGATAAGTACGTAAGTAGGCAAAACAGGTATTTTCAATAATAACTAATGATAATAATCAATAAATAATCACAATGAAACAAAAAATGTCCTGAAGAAGTTATTTGAAATGACCGTCTCCTTGTTCCTTGAATGAGAGATTCAACGACCGGTGAATTGGAACTGCCAGCCCAACGCGATAGTATCCGAGGTGGCCAGGTATGACCCCTCTCGATTTTTTTCATGAGCTTATCTGAAAAATGAGGTATTTATAGAATCTCCCGCTGATTTGGACGATTTAAAATCAGAAGATTATCATCAGTTGATATTAAAAATACCTATTAATTATTGAGTAGGTATTTCTGAATTTCAACAATTTTTCCTATTCAAAGACCTCCAGAAGCTGTAAAAGACATCCTATTCTAGAAATGAAAACACAGTTCTCCTAAAAATTTTATGGGCTTTGAAATGGTGTGTCACAAGTACTATTCCGTCAATTGTCAAAAAATGACATCTGTCAAAAATAATTTGACATACCATCAATCGAAAGATTTTGTTCTTCTGATTTCAAAAATATATAATATGTTGGGTGTAAAACCCATAATGAAGGCGCTATAAGCTGGGGCCTAGAAAAAAAAACGGACGGTATAGTATCGACAGAAATCAATTTTGAATATTTCCCTTTGAAGTTCACCGCGTGCCGCCCACCTGCAAGCGCAAGCGGTTCCCGTCCGGTATCATCATACATTATTTATAGTCCGCAAGAAATAAGACCTCTGTCGATTTTTGTTGGAATCAAATTCTTGAAACATTCGAAAATTCAAAAAAAGTTCACCCATACACCAACGGTACACCCTGGTGCAAGTACAACAACTTTATCTCAGCAGTCTGTTGCCCATTGGGAGCAGCCAATTTCAATCTTTGATTTCAATGAAAATTTAGAACAGGCATTAAATCCAGTAACTGGAAGCTATGGGAAGATAAAGAGTGGTCGATCCTAGCGTAAATATCCTATAGCGGCCTTACCGTTCAAGATAGAAAAAAAGAATAGTACTATTCTGTAAAAAATAACATTCCATAAACGCTTTGTTATGTAAAAATCCGTGTCAGCAATTGGCTGTTGCCAGAGTAATCACAACGTAACAGAGCCTTTATGGAACGTAATTTTTTAGAGAATCGCACCATAAGAAAAAAGTTGTATGGTTTGATTAGAACTGAACTTAACGGAATAAAGTTGAACTATGAGGCCTGTTTGTGGACCCGACGACCCATGGATATCTTGCGGAATCGCCAGACGGGCTTCTTCCTCATCAGTATGGTACTATCATCAGGGTGAAATGTCCTATTGGATTTGAAAGTAATCAATTGAATTTATTAATAATGATTTTAGCTCTAAAATATGTGTTCGTGACGGTCGCAAGACTTATATTATTATTGTTTTGTATTTTTGGTTTACTTTTCTTTATTTTGTAACCTTTTGAATTTCGCGCGCTTGAGCCATCTATTTTCATGTTTAGTACTGCTGTGCTAGTACCGGCAGCAAAGTCAGTTGGCTGCGAGAGGCGAAGTGACAAGCACCACTATGTATGTTTGACGAGTTGTTAAAGTATAGTTTTCAAATGTTAGTGTCGTGCATTTTCATTCCCATACAAGGTCCTTCGAATCCCTCACACAATATGTACATATTGCCCGAAGTCGGCAAAACAAAAGGCCATGCAAGAAGCTATACAGACCAATCAAAAATTTTGTTTGGAGAGAAATTCTCAGCTTAAACGAACACACAATCACCATTTTCAAGTACAAGGACATAGTGCACTGGCAAAATGAAAACAAAATTGACTTCAATATCAAAATTCTATTGCCTGAGATCATCGATCTGCGAGCTTGTAGGAGCATGCCCATTCGAGAAAGTTTAAATGCCATGACGTTTTCCCATCAACGTTTCTTACTAGTCACTTTTCGACACTCAAACGCGTATCGTACTACGATACGTAATACGAATTTTATACGAAACAAGAGTGCATTCTAATGGAACGATTTCAACAAAAATCAAATGAGCTGAGGTCATTCATGAAGATAACCACACAGACAGCCAGGCACACAAACAAACAGACAGATATCCACACAGGAGTCAAACGGACGGACGGACAGACAGACAGACATACTTCAGACGGAGTAGGAGTAGTAGTAGTTCTTTGCAGTTTTGTTATTGCTCCCAGTGTATATAGTTTTAAATACATTTGTGCACTTGCAGTCTATTGTTTAGCAATTGCAATATGATTTTACAATATTTGTCCCTTTATAATTGGATATAAGTATCTTGGAGTATCAGTAGATTCTAGATCTAGATAGTGTGATCTCGTGAGATAAATGATCAACTTGAAAAAAAAAATTACAATTTCAGAAATCGTAGCAACGAAATATATCGGCGTAATACCACGATGTCACAAATCTTTACTACTGCCCTATTTACATCGCCTGTTTCTCAGAAAACATCATAACACCATGTGTGCAGAAAGTGATCACTATCTTTATCGTGAATGACTCATCGCGGAGAACAGCTGCAGCGGGCGGCAAATATCAAAGAGAGATTTTCAAAATGTGTTTCGGAAGGCACCATTTGTGCTACAATGATTCTAAAAACGGATTAATGTTTGATATTTTCAGTACTTCAAAATGACTACCTGCGATTTTTGAAAAAATCGAAATTAATTAGTGAAATTGAAAAAAAAAATTGAAAAAATTTTTTGGATTTTTTTATGACTAGTGCATCAAATAGAATTGAAATCTCAGTATAACCCTTTTTTCAGATCTGAAATTGGACTGATGGTTTTCCCAAAAACATTTTATTACTTTTGATGTATTTTCTCTCTGTCGCACACTTGGTACTCAATTTCAGTCCCCTTTAGCCTTAAGAGCGCCGGAGGCGTTCCCGTCCTCCTATCATTTCACGTCAAGATGACTTAGTCGTTGCTGGAAAGTGGAACGCCACCTTTCGGTCTCCTTTTCAAGCTTCGCCGAGACAAGTCTAAAGTTCTTGAAATAAATTCAGAAAGAGATACAGTACAAGCAAGTGAGAGAGGTGCAAAAACGATGTTTTATAATGCAGAACGTGTACATTCACTATTAGTATCCATGGTTCTCGGCATTTTACACTCAATTCAACTGAATTCTGTTTGCATGTTCTATTGGCTATCAAGTTTTAAGTGATTTTTATTTGCCTTTTTTAGCCTATTTATGTTAACAACAAGTGTAACATGTATCACTGCTCATGCTACAGGGTAGTAATAGGGAAAATTGAGTAAAAAAAGGACACATGTGTTTTTGCAATTCTATTGCAGTTTTTATGGAAATTTCCCGTTTCAAAGTTCATTTGGGCTAGAAAGAACTGGACGAAGGTAGAATGTGCATCTATGATGAATCAACCGGGTGCGCCGCTGAGACGCTGAGTCGGTTGAACCGAGATATACCGGGTGCACCGTGATGCAAATTCCGACAATATCGTGCTTCTACTGTATTTCGAGATACGAGTTAGAAATTCCGAAATAGTTAGAGTTGAACATTTTGGGATAAAGTCAAAAATTCCAGGATCAAGTTAGAAATTCTGGAGTTTCCGATTTTACATCTCAACTTCCAAGAAGTCGTGGAATCGGTAACTCTTAATTTTGATTGCAGTAGAATTTCGAGAAAAACTCAGGATTCCGACTCGTAAGAATAAAAATTGAGATTTTGAGTTTGGAAAGGCGGAAATTTCGAGCTACATAAAAGCTTGTGTCCAAATTACGAGTTGAGATCGAAAATTCTGGGAGGAATCAGTGAGAATTTCTGAGATGAACACAAGAATTTCAAGAGTTCAGCTATTATTTTCGAGATCAAGTTGGACATTTCAAGTTCAATGGAAAGGAACATTCCGAGTTTGAATTTCCGAGTGAAACTTGAGTCTGAGTTCCGTGATAAAGCTAGCAAGTCCAAGATGAAGTTGGAATTTCCGAAACTCAAAATTTTCTGAATTCTGTCTGAAAGTCTGAATTCCTAAGCAAAGTCAGAATTCCCGAGATAAATTTGGAAATTCCGGCATAAAATTGGACGTTGTTAGATAAAGTTGGAACTGTCGAAATAATTTCAGACTCTCATTTAAGTCCGTTTGGTCGGAAGTTCAGACAAGAAGAAAAGAAACTTCAAGTTAATGAAGCTAATTGTTGCTGGGACCAAGTCGGCATTATCGAAATAATCTCAGAATCTCCGTCCGTTGAGCAATCGAGTATTTGGCCGCTCGTTATATCGTTATATTGCTCGTTATAATATTACATATTTGAGTTCAAGCGTTCCTAGTTACCTAGTTTAATAACAATAAGAAATTCCGAGTTTCAAATAGTAAACTTGGATTTCCAAATTTGACACAGGATTCCCTAATTGGGACCTGAATTTCTTAATAAGGTCAGAAATCCTAAAATATTGTAATAAAGTTGGAAATCTCACTTTAAATTCTGAATTCCAAAAATTATACAAAGGTGTCTCAAAATCCGCACCCACGGAGTTCAAAGCTGTTTGAGGGAATGCTTGAGAAGTGCCAGAACAATTTAAAAAATTTGGTTGAAGGAGAAACACCACTCCTTGCCCACTTTCTTCATTCGAAACTCATTGTGATATTTTGTTATCAGAATGGGGTACTTGCCAATGAAATAGATTTGAATGAAAATTCTTTCACTCATCAATATTTTTTTGATTAAGGGCGGGAGCTGGGAGCGGCGACTAATCAACAGTAGTCTATTCTTTCCCATTTTCAGTCGGCTATCCATATAGCGAAAGAATTAGATCGCTATGTCTTCGGGTTTATGTTTTCCATTTATCTCTTACTTTGGGGGCAGCGTGTGGGGGTGGCAGCATTCGGCAAAGTAACTGTTGCACAGTTTGAGTTAGGAGTTTCTAAATGTTTAAGGAAATATGACAATCAGTGAAAATTGTGAAAGTTGCATTTTTTTTTGTTTGGAAGCGGCAGCTGGGGGCGGCAGCTGGAGCCTAAAAAAGTGGCCTATTTTTTTCCAATTTCAGTCAGCTATCAATATAGTGAAAGAATTAGATCGCTATGTCTTCAGGTTCATGTTTTACATTTATCTCTCACTTTGGGGGCGACGTGTGGGAGCGGCATAGTTTGGCAAAGAAATTCTTGCACAGTTTGAGTCAAGAGTTTCTAAATGTTCGAGGTAACATCATCAGCTAAATCAGTGAAAATTGTTGAAAGTTGCACTTTTTTTCTTTTGGGGGCGGAAGCTGGAGGCGGCGCCATATCAAAAGTAGCCTATCCTTTTCCATTTTCAGTCAGCTATCCATATAGCGAAAAACTTAGATCGCTATGTCTTTGGGTTCATGTTTTTCATTTATCTCTTACTTTGGGGGCGGCGTGTGGGAGCGGCAGCGTTCGGCTGAGCAAATGTTGCACAATTTGAGTTGGCAGTTCCTAAATGTTAAAGGGAACATCTCATCTCTAGGGAACATCAGTAATATTTGTGAAAATTGCACTTTTTATCGTTTGGGGGCAGAATCTGGGGGCGGCGACTAACCAAAAGTAGCCTAGCCTTTCCCATTTTTAGTCAGCTATTTATATACCGAAAGAATCAGATCGCTATGTCTTCGGGTTTATGTTTTTCATTTTAAAGTGATTGGGGGCGGTTTTTAGCAGTTTTTTCATGTCGGCGGCGCATATTGAAGACGGAATGTTTCTTGGCTTACGTTTATAAGTGGCAACTATGTATTATTCAAAAAATGAGAACACTAGAGCATCAGGTCTGGTAGAAAGTGCAATATTATGTTATTTCAAGTTTATCGGGGGCGGTTTTCTCTATGTTGGCGGCGGAATATGGACATCCAATATAGCCTAGCCCTCCTTTGGGAGTGGCAGCTATGTAACAGCGAAAAAATTAGAAAGCTAGGTCGTCTAGTTTGGGAGGAGTTCGAGGAACGGACGGACGGACGGACGGACAAAGCGGTTGCAATAGCGATTTTCATCAAGATGGAAAATGCGCTAAAAATATGAAGTCTGTAATTTTTCAAGATATGAAGGATGTGAGGTCCTTCGATTTCTTTTAGTCTTGTTATACCAAAAGATTTGAGTATACTGTTGACAGCAGAATTTTGATCAAAAAATATCAACTACTGAGTGCTTACTAGGTAATACATGCACGCTAGCGTGAGTCGTGAAATGGAAAAACAATTTCTTTCAAAAATCATCCCTCCGTCCCAAATCCTAGGTACTTACCCATGTGACCTTCTGCTCGACATCGATTGAGGGAGCAGTAGGAAAGTTTGGCTGCATTTTTTAAGGAAAATATTTAATTTGTGGTGTTTCTGGTTCGCTTGGTATAGAAAACCAAGATTGAATAGATATGCAGTGGTTGATATTTTTCACGCATTATTCTGCCTCAAATGGCTTGTCTTAACTCTTTTGAACAACAAAGCTAGAAGGGCTCGATAGACCTCACTTCGACAATCGTATCTCCAAAAATAAAAGACTCAATTTGGTTTTTCAATATTTTTGTGGCACTTTTCTAGCATTCCCGTGAACGTCCTAGACTCCTGGGGCGCGAATTTTGCGACACCTGTATTTCGTAATTTTCGAGTTCAAGTGTTTTAGTGAGATAAAAACGAAAACGCTGAGTTGAACTCGAAGGTCTTGAGTTTGAGATGAAGCCAGAATTCTCAAGATAAACATATCTAAGTTCAAGTCTGAATTGCTAAGATGAAGTTAGGAATTCTGTCTGATTAAGTCGAAAATTCCGAGAAACATCCGAATTCTGAGATTAGGTCTGAACTAATTTTCTCTTAAAACGACCAGCCATTGCTCCGGAAGAAACTCAGCTTTGTCGTTCATACAACCGGGAATAAATGAAGGAATAGAAATATTTAGGAAGGAAGCCAGTTTTAGCTGGAGCTGAGCATATCAAAGCTGTTACTTGTAGCTCTTGGCAAGCTAAATAAGAATGAGGCCCAGATCAATTAAGCTATTTTCACATTTTCATCTGACTTGGGGTAGCTAGAACAGAACACAACTGCACTAGTTAAACCTTAACTGACGGAGCTAACGGGAAAGTATGCTCAAGTTAACCTGGGCCAGCTTGAAGCCAAGTTCGATTAGTCCAAGTTATCTTTCAGATGAAACGCTTTCAATTCAGGAGCCCTGTATCTCGACCTAGCTCAGGGGCTTTTGCTTGGCTGAACCTGAGTTAGTGAAGTTCATGTTGAAAATTCAAATTAGCTTAGTTCAGTCTTAATTCAATCGACTCAGGTCCGTTGCTTCAATTAAAATTTTTTGTAGATTCGTTTAGTTTGACTAAATTCGAATGGTTGCCTTGCGCATCTCTAAATTAAATTTACACATCCATTAACAATACGCAAAAGGCATTCATTCACTGACAAAGAAAAAAATTCTGCGTAAACTTTCTGTGTTTACGTTACGATTCCAGAAAATCCAGCGCTGCAATTTTTTAACAAAAATTCACTTTCTGCGAAAACACTGACGTTATAAATCCCACCGGACGACGCTTTTACTTTCTGTTGTTGTAACGCTCCTGTAAACCGAACGTAATTATGTTGTTTACGAGCCGTTTTGCGCTCGCCCCATCCTTGTCGCACGCGTGCAGAAAAGAAAAATCTTGTCCGACTGAAAATTTATTAAATTTTTTTCTCCACTCATTCCGTCGCGATCTTCCTAATATTCTCGGTATTATATTATACGAAAAGACGGGCGCGGTGCATTTTCTTTTGAAGTGCATGCCAAAACTTCACCTGGTGGACCCGCTGGCTGATGATGATGGTGCGGCAGAAGTGGGCGATGCAGTTGAACGCACTCGCTAAGTGATATTTTAAAATTACACTCCTAATATTGCGAAGTCCGAACGGAGGGTGACCACGCCGCCGGGCGTTTGTCGTTTGGCGTCGCGGTGCATCACACGGGCGTCGTTTTTGATCAACGGCGCCGCAACTGTCGGGCATAAATTTCAGCGCGACGTCGCGTCCTGGAGGGGAACTAATAACTTTTGTTTCGTATCCACTGGACCGGTTTCGAAAACCTGAAAGAGTTTACGATGGGAAAATGTTGGAAATTTTAATTTTTTTCTCAAGTCCAACTGGTAATGGTTACGGTTTTTCGTCGTAGAAAGGTGCCCGACTAGTTGGCTTAGGAAATGACAAGCGAAATGTAATGGCCGCTGGAGAAAGGAGGTGAAACTTGCTTGATAGCTTAGAAAGAAGAAGGGAGGCGGTTAGCGAAAATAATGGGGCGATTGCATGTAGAGGGCGCTTACGACACAGTTTGGCACTCAAAGACTTTTAGTTTTATTAATTGGTGTTTCAGAACATCAAATCGCTTGTCACTGGCGTCTTTTTGACATTTTGGTGATGCTTCTGTTGTGCCATAACCTTACAAACACAAATGTCTATGTACACAAAACATCAGAACAAGAAGACCGATATTCTGAATGGTAAATTCTATCAATGGACAAGCCCGCTGGAATTGATCCCGCAACGCCTTATTTCACCAATCCAGCTCCATCCTCAATAGCAGCTGGAGGGGAGGCACGACTGACTCGGCATGTCGTAATGATGACTGGGGAGGAATGTTATTCTGCCATGAAAAGGAGAAGAATAATCACACAATGACGACCATGAGAGAGGTGAAACTTATTAAGCCTACATTTCAATGTAAGACGTAGAGAATATAGAAGAATCTCCTTCCTCTTGTAACGGTTTCAAAAATCGACTTGGCGATACGGATAATGAAACCAGGGGAACCAAAAAACAAAAGAGAGTTGGTTGTTATTTTCGGAGGCTCCGGCTGATTCTGCAAAGAAAGATCCAATAACCATCGGCCGAGTGGCGATTCAGTGTTCCTCTGCGGTTCCTGTTGATGGCAAGCAGTACCACCAGTCATGTGATGTGCCTCGAGAACCAAAATTAAGGACAGCGGCGCTGAACGCCACTCCTAGAACGCCGCGCCGCCTTTGGTTGACAGCAACTGTCAGTAATCGCCAACTTCGTTGAAGTGACCATCTCGGTCCTATTTCTCTCGTCTGTCCAGATGCCAAAGCGTATGGTGGGCTTCTGGAATGTTCAAAGGTACCAAATCAGTTCACTACCTTACCGTCCAATCGGCGTCTCCACCAACGTTGTCAGTTGGTCCGCAGATTATTAAGATCCTGCTAATCGTTGCGGTTGTTCCGAAGCTCATGCGTTCAAGACTCGTTGATGGGCAAACCAAGTGTTGCCTCTTATCTTTTATTTTACTGCTTTAGAATAAATTACCTATTTGACATTAAGCGTGTTGTTGTTATATGTATCATTATTGTCTCTGCGTAAAGTAAGAGACGTTATTGGGGGGTAGCTATACCGGTTTACTACACCAATTTCCCTTGGGGTAGGACGGCAGTATGTTGTTTTTTGTGTAGGTACCTACTCTGTTCCAGTGTCGTCTCTGGAGCTTCGTTGGGCCCTTCGAGTTCTCGCAGCGTCATTGAAAAGGTAGGTACCTACGTTATAGTTTGTAAGCCAAATCTCGAGGTATCGCTCACCCTTTCTATTGGCGTCCTCTGCGCAACGCTCCTTTATTTTTGTTAAAACGCCATGTCAAGTTGAACTGTAAATATTCTTGAACCTTTTCTTCCCGATCATAAACCTGATTTTTTGTAGTTTATTTTGTATTTTTAATTCTCCCAATCCCAACTATCTCCACCTCGGAATCAATTACTTTCAATTACGATTTCAACCCATAATACTCTGCTGGAGGTTTCCTTTTCACGCAATAATGGAACGGAGAGGAGATTCTTTGGGCGATTTTTCTCCTTACACTTCCAACATTTCAAAGTTCAGTTTTACCTTATACCATCTGATGAGGTATTCACAGGGTCGATTCCAACTTGAAAATTCAGTCCCTCAAACTACTTAGCAATTTTCATAATTTCATTTTGGTGTTCAGATCTTGGCTTGAAATTCCCAATTTAACTGGCAAGCTCAGATTTCAACTAGAAATGTCCGTCAAACTTGAGAATTCTTATTTCATCTTTACCTCAAGACCCTCTCAGTTCAATTGAAGATGAAGATCTTACCTTTAGTTAGGAAATTTTGAGTTTACTTTGGAAATTCAAATTTACACTCGGAATTTCCTCTTTATTTATCAACTGAAACACTCGAGCTCGAAAATGTGAATTCGTTTTCTTAGAACTTGGACTCAGATTCGGAAAAGCTGAGCTTATCTTGGGCATTTAGACTCACTGAGAGATTATGACTATGGTTTTTTACCTTTTCTCTAGATTTCCGACTTATATCTAGGAAATTCAGAGTTGAGTACATAATTTTCGCCTCTATCACATTTATAACTTCAAACGTTATTTCAGCAATTCCGACTTGAACTCGAAAATATGGAATGGTTTTATTGGTAAGACACCCCTTCCTTCCTTGTACTCAGAAATTTATAATCCAGCTGGGAGATTCTGAGATTTTTTCAGCAATTCCGACTTGATCTTTGAATGAAGCCCGGAATTGATGCCTCTATTGGTTTATCTCGGAATTCCGGACCTGAACATGAGATTATTCAACGCACAAAAGATCTTTTAGGTCGCAGTGCAGAAAAGTTCCTCCAAGATGAGATTATTTGTGAAATTTTGAATTTGTCGCAGCAATAACAATCAGACTTCATCAACTTGGAGTTTCCATCTTTTTATCTGAATCTCCGACATAGAATTTAGGCTCAGATTCGGAAATTCAGAGCTTATCTTCGAAATTCAGACTTGACCCCGGAGATACGGAGATTCCGAGATTATGGTTTCTGACCTTTCCCCTATATTTCCGACTTTTCTCTAGAAAATTCAGACTTGAGCTCAGAATTTTTGCATTTGCAACACTTACAACCTCGAACATTACCTCAGTAATTCCGGCTTGAACTCGAAAATGTGGAGTAGTTTGAATGATGAGACACCCCTTGTACTCGGAAATTCATAATTGAGCTAGGAGATTGGAAGATTTTCTCAGGAATTCCAACTTTTATCTTACAATCAAGTTTGAAATAATCATAAAGCTTGGAATTGATGCCTTAATTTCTAAATTTTAAGTTTATCTTGGGAATTCACACCTGAACACGGAAATCTGAGATAATTTAGGAAATTCTGACTTTGTCGCAGCAATAATCAGACTTTATCGATTTGGAATTACACCCCATCAGCTTGGCCTTTTTTACTTTTCATCTGAATTTTCGACTTTATCTTTAAATTTAGACTCAGATTCGGAAATTTCGGGCTAATCTTGGAAATTCAGACTTGATCACGGAAACTCTGAGATTATGACTATGGTTCCTGACCTTTTCTCTAGATTTCCGACTTTTATCTAGAAAACTCAGACGTGAGCTCTGAATTTTCGCCTTCATCACACGCATGACTTTCAATTTTATCTCAGCAATACTGAAACTCAGAAATTCTGAGAATTTCTTCTCAGGAATTCCGATCTCATATCAGAAATTTGGACTGAACTCCGACTTTTTGACTTTATTCTGGATATTCCGACTTCCCCTCTGAAAAATTGAGATTTGCCAGCCTTGAACTCGGGGATTCTAAATTTAGGTATTTTGGAAATTTTTATTTCGAACTTAAACATCAAACTTGAATATTTCAAGTCTTTTCAATTCAACTCGAAAATTAAGGCTTGAACAATCATGGAATTTGTGAGAATTTTTCGGGATCGCAGACTTATTTCGGACTTTCCAACTTTACCTAAATTCAGCCCCAAGCACGGAGACTCTGAGATTGGATCTTCAGAATTCCGACTCTGTCCAAATCTTCGCCATTATCAAACAGACTGAAAATCAAACCTCCAGTTTCAATGAAAACTATGAGCGTGACAAAGGTGATTCGCTCATAAAACTTTGGTGAAAATGGATTGAGGAGTCTGAAATTATTTCCGACAATTCCAACCTGATATAAAAATTTGGAACTTTATACCGGAATTTCAAAATTTATCTCGGGAATTTGGACTTAATAATCTGGGAATTCAGACTTGGACTCGGGAAAGTTTGAGAGTTGGGTCGGAAATTCCAACTTTATCGTGGAATTACCAGCTTCACTGCGAAATTCAGACCCAAGTTACACTCGGAAATTTGAACTCGGAATTTTTCTCTTATTTTATCTAATAGCTTATCTTGAAACTTGAAATTTTTGACTTGATCTGTCACATTAATATTTAGTTGAACTCTCAAAATTCTGTTTTCATCTCATAAATGCTTGCTGTCCCACAATTTTCGACCTTATCTCATAATTTAGACTCAAACTTCGATGTAAACTTCGTCGAAATTTCCGTCTTTGAAAACTCAAGTTTTATTCATACTTGAGAAATCGAGATGTAAACTCGGCAGTTCCGGATTTTTCCAACTTAATCTTAGAATTTTCATCTTCATCTTGATCATGGAATTTCCGGCTTTATTCCGGAGTTTCCGACTTTACTTTGGAACTTCTGCTTTATCTCGAAACTCAGCCGGCCGGCCGGCGCGTGGCGCTCTGAACCTTTTTTGATTCTTGATTGGATTTCCTGCCTGTCTGATGCTTGAGTAATGGCATCGCGGAATGCTTTGAATATAGATGGCGCTGCATGGGAAACACACTATTGATGAGTCTTCCAATAGTGCACTTTAGAGATCTCTTGACTTGCTATTTCATCGCTCATCGGATAACTTGAGCTAGAGCTAAAGACGTTGAACTAAGTTTAACTTACCTTGAACTAAAGTCTAGCCTCCATAGGTTGGAGGTAACTCAGACTGAAATTTTTTAACTAAGAGATTTTAGCTACTCAAGCCAAAGCTCATCTGAATTCTAATAAATTTCAAGATCAAAATGGAATCATGAATTTTCAAGCTATTGTGGCTTGATCGATTAGAAGGATTTTTCTTTGAGACTTGGATACTTACACAGGCAGCCTCTTAAAATGAAGCTGAAAGTTTAGGTCAGGCTTTTGAGAAACTCTTCTACAATGATATTCGAATATTTGATGGGGAAATCGAGCTGGTATGTTTTGGGCTGAGGCACCTTGTAAAATGCATAATAAATATAAAATAAAGTGGACAACCATTCAAGAAATCTCCTCGGTAAACGTTCAATCAAGTTACGTGTACGCATCACCATCATCATCATCATCACCATCAAAATCGCTGTTCTCCATTGCTGACGTCACACACCACGTCTGTGTGATGAACCGCCATGTCAGACACACTCCTCCACCGTGCCCGATATTGCGCAAGGTAATTATTATATTATTATAAAACGCCAACAAGAAAGCTTATGCCCGGAAAACTTACAAGAGTTGAAGGGCTCGCAAAGTGGTTGCCGGGGGCTTTTGGGTAGGGGGAGGCGCGGGCCCGGTGGATTAAAACCATAAAAGTCTGCTCCGACGGGGTTGGAAACCCGGCTCTGCCTTATGCCAACACCCACCGTGTTCCCTCCTTTCAACAACAATGTTGTGTGTATGGCGTGTACATGAAAGACCCGGGCTTGTTCCAATTTGTTCTTCGAAATTGAATTCCAGATTTGAATATTCCCCAAATATAAAATCAATCGAGTTTTGTTGCCGTTTGATTGGCGGAAAGCGTTGAATCTGGGATTATTCACATTCGCACCGCCGAGTATATTATGTAAAAGTTTTGCTAAATATTGCTGAATAGTCCCTGTCACTACTACTATTTTAGCCCTGTTCCAGATCCGTAATTTCCGACACGATGAGTTCATACCTCACGGAGAAAATGGTGTCTTATACAATTTTTTTTTATTTGTTCAAAATAAAGTACAAGTTGAAATCAATACAGGAATAAAAATATTTCGTGTCAAAAGTCTCTACTTTTCCAGAAGAAATCTTGAAAATTTGGGCGGGAACGGATGAAGTTTAAAAACTGGGAGACTGATGACGCAGAAAACCTGTCCTGCGCTTGCGCACTAGGTCATCATGTCATATGCATTGACCGCTGTTGTCAGGTTGTGTCTGATAGGCAACAGTCAATAAATATTCACTAGTTATGATTAGGAATCACAGAAAAGCAAAACAACACAATGCAGCATCTTTCTGTATATTGTAAAACTAGCTGTCACCGGCGTCGGCAAGCCGTCGCCTGGGTGACAGCATTGGCGGGAAAGTAGCCAGGGAATTTGTTCCACTGACACCGGACAAGTGGAAAGGGAATTGTATACATGATCTTGATTGTCCGTTGTTTTAGGCAGATGTCAGCTTTTCCCTTGGCAAGTTTAGTAATTTTATGCATATCCGTCGATGTGTTTTGGTCATTTGTACTCGCATTTGTATTATTTAGGAGCCTTTCTGAATATTTGTAGGAGAAATTGAGATGAGTAAGTAAGTAAGTAAGTAAGTGAGTGGTTTATTGTTTATAACAAGTAGGTATGTACTAGTGAAAATAACATCATACCATATACCTATATTTAGCACGCCATTTTTGTTCCCGCGACCCATAGGTTTGAAATCCCAATCAGATCGGTTGAAAAATGCGAAAGTTCAATATGGCGGCCTCTGAAACGTCAAAAATCAAAATTTGACAGATGCATTTCTACTGTCAACTTCAAGTGGGTATAGGTTTGAAATCCCAATTAGATCGGTTGAAAAATGCAAAAGTTCGATATGGCGTCCTCTTGGAACGTCAAAAATCTAAGTTTGGCAGACGCATTTAGACTGTCTATTCTATGTTGGCATAGGTTCAAAATACCAATCGGATCTTGCGGTAATGATGATAGAAATGTCATGTAACTACAAGAAGAGACTGTCAATAATGTCACTTTGGCGAGTCGCGGAAATGGGCACAGTTATAACATCAAGTAATTGTAATGTCAAGACCAATTTATTAACAAACAAAAAAGTAACCTGAAAGTGAAAGACATCCACTGAGAAATCAACAATCACAAATGACAAATGCATTTCGACTGTCAATCATGACCGAGTATTCATTCACAATCTCAATATAATCTGTTGAAAAATACAAAAGTTTAATATTAGGAACAACATGACGCGATTTCCGCATTCGTCATTACTTTTACTCGCGAAAATGTCCATAACTGTCAACATCATTGCAAATTGCAACGTAACCAAGAGCACCCGCGAAAAATGTGCTCAAGCACTCGCGAAAAATAGCCTAATATGAGTGCTGTGACATCAGTGACAATTGACATTTGCCAATTTCACAAGTGCAGCGCCAGCAATAAAGCCGATATTATGAGTCAAATTTTGAAAAATTGGACAATAAAAGGTCCGAAATAAGCATGCCAATCAAAACATGGACCCTTTCTGAAAGTGCAGCCACAAGATCCCTGGAATCAACACGGCTTTTCTACAAAACAAGTCGCGGCAAGATGGATGTGCAACTCGCCACAGAAAGGGTTCTGGACTACGAGAGAAGCCCCTTCCTCGAAATGTAGAGCCTTTAAAAATCGGCCCTCAGTGTGAAAACTGTGAGTACCTTCCCCAATCGCCATTTGGTTCCCCCAACTTGCCTGTATTGGTGAAATTACGCCGTCAACGTCTGCCCCGGCCTGGGTAATTTGATCCAAGTGCCGTCGAATTTAGAGGCGACTCTTGTGTTTTGTGTCTGACGGACGCTCGAAAGTTCCCTCGAGACCACGGTTCAATTTCAAATGCTGACTCGGTCAATTTCATCCCAAAAGCACTGTTGAAATGCCCCGAGGTGTTGAGTTTCTCAAAACCGAGAGCGTCAATTGACGTTCCTGTCAGATTGGCCGGGCCGTGCTTCGATTTTCCAACATTTTTCCGCAAAATTTCAAGCAAAGCCCCGCCAAATGGCCCGCGCCGGACGACACTAGGTCCCCAAAAACCCGCCGGTCGGCATTTTACACTAAATTTCTCGAAATTCTGCCCGAAAAGCCAAGTTTTCGCCGCAAAAACGTATACAAGAAACTGGAACGAATTATTCGAAATGTCAATTCCTTAGAAAAAAATTGGAATGAATGATGAATTTTTGAAAAATCTCCTCCAATTTAGCAGAAATTTTGGAAATTTCCCATCGTCAACTTGCAATGCGGTTCGTTTGCGAAATTTTTTAAAAAAATACCCCGCCAAAATCCAACGTCTGGTTTTCACAAATTTCAACCTGCCGTCGTTTGGTTTCCACACCGTTTTTTTTTTTTAATAAAGAAAAGAAGAAGTGCAACACATCAACTGCTGAGGTTATTAGTGTTTTGTGCACTTCCTTTGACGTTGTTGTTGATCATGTACGAAAACTAATCTATCCGGGAACTAAAAATTGAAACAAAAAATAAAGAAGATCCCTATTTAAAGTGTTGGACGATACACATGCTTCACGCCAACGGGTCTCTGAGGGCGGCTTTGAAGTAGACATACATTACAAGACCACGGTAACACACCGATTATATATTGAAAAATTTGCATATAAGCAGAAAATAATTATACTATCGGTTTGTGATGGCAGTTCACTATAAATCTGGCAATTATGCATCAGAGAACCGGGAAACGTTGCCAGAGAGCTCCCAAGTCAAATTTTGTTTATGTCGTATGGTTATGTTAACATGACGTCTCCACAGATTCTGTGCGTCTCTCCTGTTTTCTCCAGTTCTCACGTGAACGTGTCGTCCAAGTGATGTATTTTCAAGGGCTGTCCCAACACCTCCATCCCCACTCCAAAAAAATAACTGCGCCTTCCCAGATTGCAACTCCTAAGAAATCTGGTGGCTCGATGGGGCTTATTATGGTCGATCGAGTATCAAATCAAGAGTAGTGAAGAGCGATGGGACCATCAGGCAGTTGTCGAAAAATTTCAACAAGTAGAGATATCCCGGTTTCAACAGCTCAAATCTAATTAAAAACCGCAGCTCTATATTTTTTTCTAGCATTCCTCGGCGGTACAACGCAAGATAATGTTACAAGGTTCGATGACAAGTTAGTGTATAGCATACCAAGTGAGACGTTATGCTTGCGATTCACTACGCAGCGGTGTCCCTGTGTAATTGAAACTTTTACCTAGAAATTAAGCAAGAGTTTGGCTTTGAAATTAATTGGATATTTAGCATAATTTAATAACTTAATTAGGAGAGTGAACGCGCGAGTTTCCACATTTAAATACACCTCATACCTTATTCGTCGTATCGGCATTTTCACACACGTCATCTTTGGATTATTTCGGCGTTTCTGGGCGGCTGATTGGTGCTCTAAATAATTCAATTAAGATCCATGACTATTGATTTTTTAAATTCATTTATATTTTTAGAGTCACTTATTAATATTTACACACCTACTTCTTTTGAAGATATACCTAGTGCTAGTTCGAATCAATTTAGAGAATTTTTGGAACGAAAGAAAACGTGGATAAAGAAAGAATCCGGTTGTTGGGCCTTCCATGAATATCAACCTAATGACTATTAACATAATGTCAATAACTTGCGTTGTTTATGCTAGAAATACCTCTGGTGCGACTCATGCCTAATACCATTCCTTGTGCCTACCTAGCGATGCGTTAATTCCTTTTAAATTAATTGGTAAAATTTATGAATTTATTGGACCGAAATGTCAATATACTTATCCGAATTTTCGCCGGCCTTCAACTTTTAGGAGTTATTAGAATGCCCCCAGGGACAAGACTGATACGAAATGGGTTAGTCTGAGGTGTGAGTTGATAAATTCATATTCCCACACGCGACAGAGATAACAGAAAGAGAACTGAATTGTAAATAATTTTAAAAATATGGGACGCAGTTTTTGTCATTGTCATCGTGATTAATTATTTTCGAGATTACAGGTAGAGGTTTTGTTCTTTCACTTTTGTTATTGGTTTATAAGTAGCTTTTGTTTCAACAGTTCAAGAATATTTTCATGCTCGGTGTCACTAACGTAACCATTACCAAAAGTCTTAATCTACTCAATTAATCTGTAGCTACCCGCAAATGTCACATTCACATAATAATTTCAGAACTATTATTATTCGACCTTTTCTAACAATTTTCGAAACTAATCACTTCTACCTGACGACCGCGATTGTTTTACCGAATTGCATCCGATTCGGTCAATTAAATTTACAAAGATGAGCACAATTTTTACGAGTTGATATTTGCACACCTTCACCTTAATTCTGTTGTGGTACCCCTGGCTGATGTCTCGGGGTCAAGAGCCTTTTTCCCGTCTAGACACTATGAGCAGTATGAGCAGACAGTCCATCAAGTTACCACCGATGCAAAAGCTATTAACGCATCTATCGGAGAAAAACCTGTGACCGCAACTTTCAATTTCCGTCTCGAAATTACCTTTTTCCCACGTTGCAACCCTGATTTTTTATATTGCGCCTCCATATTTTGTACTTCTTTGACTAGTACTCTTGCTGTAGCCAAATTTGCTTGTGACCGCTGAGTAAATAGTCCTTGAGTTATTCAACGATAAAGTTTCGCAAAGAGGCGATGCGACAGTTTTCCTATGTTTATGATGACATGACAAGAGGGATGCGTTGCTCATTGCTGCCAACTCCACGTAAATGTGTCACTTAATCTTCAGGCTTTACTCGTATTAGCTGTTTATATGGATAACGTGAAGTTTTGTGCTGCTGAAAAGTTGGCAACAGCCGAGGAATGGGGAAAATGAAAAGGGAAACGAGTAAGAATAATTGGGTTTGATAAGTTTTGAAATAAATTGGGGATATGGTTTGGCCAAACCGAAGTGGAAAGAAGTGTAATGTTGGCCGAGAGAGCAGCACCGGCAGAAACGGCGTCAATAGGGTAACAACCGGTGAAGGACCGAACAAGGCCGACAGACACCAAACCACTGACACTGCTTTTGCCTCTTGCCTACCTACCTACTTATACCATCCACTGGTGAGAGTGCTCTGTTGTTGTGCTCTGCTGCTGTTGCAGACCTGCAGAAAATCAGCCGGATGTGGTAGGCAACTCTGACGACAACCGACAACACTCTTCTGCAAGTTTACGACGCCGAGGCAGTAGGACAGGCAGCCTGTCGTACAGCAGCACGCGACAAGGCACGCGTTATTGTTTCGCACTTGCGATTCACTCAACTTAAGCCCGTGTCCCATATGACACGGTGCGAAATTTTACTTTAAAAAGTGTCCATGAAAATAACATGACTTTTTTTTTTGAATTCTTTTCGTCAAATTTTTTCGAAAATTTTGTGAAAATATTTCCGAGCATGACACGATGCAATATTTTCCAAGAAAATGACAAGCCCCTTCACGCTTCACTTTCGCCTTCACGCTTCCGGTGTTCGGTCAAGAAGTTTGTTTTTAACCCATGAAATTTGGCTGTGTCGGCTATAGATACGTTAGGCTTGGGCTTGACATGCCTCAATGCCCTCTGTACGGCTTCCAGGGCTTTTATTGCAGGCGTGTTTATTTTTTTACTCACAACCACTATGGTAATTGATTCATTACATACCTAGTAGGAGGTCGGGAAGTGACCCATTGCCGACCTCCCGAGAAAGTGAAGAAATGGTAGCTTTAGAAGGGAAATTTCAAAATATGCATCCAACCAAACAATAAGTGTGTAAATTATTTTACCACGTTTCAGCAAAATTAATCGGCCTATCTGGAAGTTATGACAAAAAGTTAATTTTCAGATTTCAACTTTTGAACGCCTGTAATCCTGCAAGCTGAATACATGGTTGTGAGTAAAATAGTATACATACTCTCGACGGTAAACACATCATTCCAGCCTCGGGCTAGAGCCTCCAGGCAAAGCCTGGAGGCTCTCTGTGCCCTCAGCAGTAATGGTGTATTTCCCGTCTCGGTATGTAATATACTAATATCATTCCTATCAACTGCGCAGAGGCAGGGTATTTCTTATTTCTCGATTGGTAGAGCCATTTCATGCCTGAGCCACATCGGAAGATTCAATCTTCAAAAACAGCACCGCGTGAAAGGCCTAAAACCGCCACGTGACGAAACATGCAGTTGACAGTCTGCTGGATGAGTGAGCCGTACGTGACTCCCAAGACAACCTGTCACCATGTATTTACACGGTACTAAATTTTCCAAAAAAAATATATGAACATTAACATGAAGATTTTCTGTAAAATTTCGCACCGTGTTACACCAGCTTAGATATAAGAAGTACCTGGTGTTTTACCAGTAACCTAATATTTAATTTCTTCAATAATCATTCGATTCTTTTGACATGGATACGTCTATGTTTTTGATCCATAATGGAAGTCATTTCATGAACAGGAGTATATAAGTACGTGGAGTATATGCACGAGCGCCATCTGTTGGTTCAGTTGTGAACGAAGCCGGTAAGTATGAAATCTACTAAAATAGAGTGGTGTCAAATTGGTTGTATACCTACATTACATGAAGATGAAGATTTTTTATTTTTGAAAAGTGCCCCTGAAAAAAGTTACAGGCCTTCAAAGTTCAATTTTTCAATTCGTTTTTCATTCATAACTTTTATACGGCTGGGCCGATTTTGCTAGAATTTCAACCAGAGTGTGCTTGAATACGTCTCTATTGGAACAATGATGACATATTTGAAAAACAGTTCCCGGTGGCGTAGATAGTCGGGAGTAGCTTCCTTCCCCCCCCCCCACTTTCTCCGCCCCTAAAGATTTTCCAAAACTGAATACATTTTTAGATTCCTTGTTCAATTTGCAAAAAAAAATTGTTTTTCCTGAAAAAGTCCATGTCTCACAGCAAAAATGGTGGTTTATCAACTAAAATCACCTAAAAAACTTATTTCAGTTGAGAAATCAGGAGTTTTCTTGAATTTCAATTTTCAATTTTCTAAAAAAAAATTTTGGGCCCTGAAAAGTGGCGATTTCGAGATGTTTTTCAAAGTTTCAAACCCAAATATCTTGAGGACGAAGCCTCTAATCAAAATTCGGCAAGTTTTTTTTTTGCAAATTAAACAAGGAATCTATAAATGTAGTCAGTTTTGGAAAATCTCGAAGGGCGTAGAAAAAGGAGGAAAAAAAGCAGGTACCCCTCCCTATCTACGCCTCTGGGCATTTTTGTTCAAATACGCTATCATTGTTCAATAGAGACATATTTCAGGACACTCTGGTTGGAATGTGAACAAAATCGGCCCAGCCGTATTGAAGTCATGAGTAAAAAACGAATTAAAAAATTGAACTTTGAAAGCCTGTAACTCTTTTCAGGGGCACTTTTGAAAAATAAAAAATAGCACAATCTTGATATTTTGAAAATCTAAAATCTAGGGTGGAAAGGATGGCACTTATTTTTGAAAAACCCTGTATATGTGTGAGAATAAATTATTTATTTATATGACAGGTACCAAATCACGTGTGAACTGGCAAGTGAGTTAGTAGTCTCATGATAGGCCACAAAAAAAGTGTGGGTGTGAAAAATATTTAATCTACAGTGCTCAACAATTGAAGTGGAACACCTGAAAATTTTGGTCAAATTAAAATGGTCGTATTTTCTCGAGAAAAATCCGAATTGCAATTAGTTTTTTCCCCTGGGCAACTAATGTCTTAGACTACAGCATGATATAATTCTTTCTTGTTACAAGCTTTTCATATTATTTATACAGGGTGTAGTAGTGAGGTACTGCAAAAAATTTCAAGTTTGCACCCCTCCCGATCCGCGAAAACATTTTTTTGAATTTTTCCAACTTGTTATGGAGAAACTTTGAACCCATACCTCGAAACGGTTTTTTTGGTTTTCGGTTATCTCTGTTAGTTACAGGGTGATCTCAAAAAAGTGATATTTTAGGCTTTCAATGGTAACTTCTTTCATTGTTACCCGATTTGAAACTTCTTTGGCTCATATTGAAGCTGAAACTTCAGGCGAGAACGTTGTGAGGTCAAAACTTATTGAAGAGAACAATTCAATATAAGGGGACGTGTCAAAAGTGACCCGAATGCAAAACAGCTTCCGACTTTCCGTTTAATAACAGATAAGAACAAATTGAAACGTGTCTTCAAGGATCCGCTAATTTGGACCATTTTGATCTGCTTTTCGCTTTAGTTGTCCAAGATAATGTCCGTGGTAGAACCGAAACTTGACTGCGTGTTTCCGCGTAAAAATCGCATCCTTTATTTACCTGTAGGCGACCGTAACCCGAGTTACAAGATTCAGAACTGGCAAGTATACGTGTTTTATTGTCAAGGAGAATTTTTGGAATTGTTGTGAATTTTATAACTTGGGTTACGGCCGCCTTCAGGTAAATAAGGGATGCGATTTTTTAGCGAAAACACGCAGTCAAGTTTTGATTCTACCACGGAAATTTCTTGGACAACTAAAGCGAGATGCAGATCGAAATGGTCCAAATTAGCGGATCCTCCGAGGACAAGTTTCAATTTGTTTTTGTCTTTCATCAAACAGATACTCGGAAGCTGTTTAACATTTGGGTCGCTTCTGATACGTCCCCTTATATTGAATTATTGTTTCCAATAATTTTTGACCTCACAACGTTCTCGCCCTAAGTATCAGCTTCAATATGAGCTAAAGATGTTCAAAATCGGATAACAATGAAAGAAGTTATCATTGAACGTCTAAAATTTCACTTTTTTGAGATCACCTTGTAATTAACACAGCTAGACAGAAACTCAAAAAACCGTTTCGAGGTATGGACTCAATGTTTGCCCAGAACGAGTTGGAAAAATTAAAAAAAAAAATTCGCGGATCGGGAGAGGTGCAAACTTTACATTTTTTGCAGTACCTCACTACTTCACCCTGTATAAATAATATGACAAGCTTGCAACAAGAAAGAATTCCATCATGCTGTAGTCTAAGACATTAGCTGCCCAGGAAAAAAAGCTCATTGCAATTCGGTTTTTCCTCAAGAAAATACGACCATTTTAATTTGACCAAAATTTTCAGGTGTTCCACTTCAATTGTTGAGCACTGTATATATTAAAAGCCGTCCCCACTCATTGAAGAGAATTAAACTTACTTTCTGGCAAAAATATTTCCAAAATTTTTGAGCCCACCCCCTTTTCCTTAAAAATTCTCTGACTGTCCCATTTTATATTCTGGACCCCTCATTTTTTTCTCAATTTAATCGGCGTCATCCTAGATAGCATCGGAAAAAAAATTCGGCGAAAAAAGTGCTACCCAAATTCACCCCTTTGCTCTCCCCCACCTCAACTCCCAAATTTAACAAAACACCACCGACTTTGTGATACATCAAATTGAAGGGAATTGAATTCTCTTTCCGAAAATAATTTTTCTGAAATTTTCTACCCCTCCCCCAATAAATTGGTCATTTGGAGTATTCTAGGGGGGAAATGGGGGCTTTAAAAATTGTGAAAAAATCTTTTTTAGGAAGAGAATTCAATCTCCTTCAATTTTATGTGATAAAAAGTGGGTATTAACATTTTAAATTTTTAAGGTCAGGTGGGGGGAGCGAAGGGGGGAATTTGGGTGGTACTTTTTTTATAGAAAATTTTTTTTTTCGATGCTGTACAGGATGACGTTGACTGTATTGAAGGGAAAATGGAGGTCAAGAATATCACACTCAGAGAATTTTAGGAAGAACGGGGGGTGGGGTTCAAAAATTTCAAAATATTTTTTTTAGAAAGAGGATTTAATTCTCTTTAATTTGATGTATCGCAAGGTAGGTGGTGTCATTTGCAATTTCAAAGTTGGGTTGAGTGGGGGCGAGGGGGCTCGAGATATAAATTCTCCAAAGTATGTTTTAGATGTCCCCTTCGATATAAAAATCGACCTGTTTTTGCTCAAAGACATTTGCACTAGGAATCGGAAGATATTGCAGGTGGATAGTTTTCAAATGATCACCCGGTATGAGCACCACATGAAACGGCCCGTGTCCCTGTCTAATTGCTATATAAAACTTGTAAACACGATCGATCGTCATCTACGTCGATGTCTCTATGTAAACTTCTTCTTCTTCTAACTAACTTAAGTTCGTCTAATTTCTGCTAAACGTTTCAGCCACGTCTTCAATTATCAGTATTATCACGAGCCCCGTCCCACATCAGTTGGCCCATCAGTAAAAATGCAATTTCTAGAAAATTAATAATGAAAATGTTAAAATATTTTGAAATATTGTTTTTTGTTCATGTTCACTACAGGTTAATACCTTCGAACATATTCTAGGATTGGCTCTCCAGCGCCTGCGCAGTAGAGAAGTTGGTGATGGAATGGAACCCCCTCCCCAAATGGTTTTTTCCCAGCTAACTCAGTTGCTAGGCATAGTGGGTTACCTATTTCAGAAATGTCTCTTCTTGAGTTGAGCAAAATCGGTGAAGCAGTTTCAAAGTTATGACAAAAAATCGATTTTCTAACCCAAATTCGAAGGGCTGTATCTCCGATATTTTACTTTTCTGGATTTTTTTATTGGATCAGTCTACTTATTTTTCAATTCTTTATCGATTGACCGGTTTCCACACTTGAACTCCAGGGCTCCCTGTATTTACTTGGATAAGAAAAGTGAAGTCTTCGCATCTGGGCCAACTGATGTGAGGCGGGGCTCGTATTTTAGTATCAAGCTGGATTCCCAGTTGTGGATATTTGGACAGAAAATGCGAAATTTCATGTAAAAGTCCTCATATTGGCCAATCAGAGCCCTCGAATTCAAAATTTGACATACAAAATCGCATTTTCTGTCCGAAAGCTCGCATCTGGGAATCCAGCTTCAGTATATCTCCATTTAGTCAGCGCTATTGCTTTTTTTTTGATTGAGCATTGCGACTCGGTAGGCATATTGGCGGGACCCTCTTGAACTGGTTAAAATTCCGGCGCCGCCACCATGCTGACGCCGTGTAGTTACAGGGTGATTAAGAAAAATCTTGAAAAGTCATATCTGATTCCAATAAAAAGCGAACGGCTACATTTGCTACTTCAAAAGATGGCTGTCGACTTTTCATTTCACCATGGCCGTAACGTATAAATTTACAATTATTCTCTGTGTAATACCCTGTTTATACAGCGTTGGCCATTATTGCGGCGGCCGCTACCGATTAAATGCTCGATGAATGATGAATGACGATGAATGAATTATTTCTCAACATCACTCTTATTATTTCTACCAAATTCCACCACCCTGTATCTCGAAGAATCATTGAAAAGTCGAGAAATGGGGCCTTGCAATTGAAAAACTCAACGTGAGGTCGCCACTATTGTATGGGGCGCCTACTTCGATGAAGTGGCCCTAAATGACGGGAAAACACGGGAGTTTGAGTAGTTTGACCAGTAGCTGACAGTGACTGGAAACGTCAAGCACGAAACAGAGGTTATCCAAAATTCAAATCAAGACATAAAATGACGGACGCCGGTCGTTGAAGCGTCAACGCCGTCAAAATTGTCGAATTTGCCCCCAACGGTTGTGGCGCCCTCGGTGTGTAAAAGTGGCAGTGCAAGGCCCCATTAGGAATGACGGCCATTGTGGAATGGAAAGTTCACAGTCTTATTTTGGGAAATAGCAAATGTGGATGTTCGCTTTTCATCAAATACCTAACAAGTAGATATAGATGGTTCCTTCAAGCACATTTTGAGGAGGGTCTCAACTGCGCATATGCGGAATAAAGGGGAGGGGAAGATATGGTAATATCTCACATTATGATAATTGAATCTTTTTGCTGATGGATAATATCCTATGACTCATTGATGTGAAAAATCGCGAAATCAATAAAAATAATCAATGAACGAGCCTGTCATTACAGAATCATTGATTTCTCAATTTTTCACATCAATGAGTCATAGGATATTATCATAAGGGGCTCAAACCGCCTTAAGGCTTGCCTTCCAAGATGTCGTTCATCTTCTTACAGTTCTATTGCTAGCAGTGCTTCGAAAAAAGTACCGAAAAAAACAAGTAGCTGAAATCGGATTTTCTAGTCGAATAGCTATTTTTTGTATCAAAAATTTTTCCAAACAAATTGCTACATTTTTTGGAAAAAAAAACTTCAACAAATAGCTATTGAACTGGCCTAGATTCAATTTCAGGAATATCTATTTTCTTATTGTATTTGGAGCATTGGTAGCGCCGAAATTGCGGAAGAAAATTTTTATATCTATCTCTTTCTCACTCATGGAATGTCACGGTCTGTCCTTCACTGTGAATCGCCAACTTTAAGTGAGGGTCGCCATGACAACGGTGTAACAACAAGCCATATCCACCAATCAGATCACTGTTATTTGGCAAATTGCATCGTTCTAACTGAAAACGTATTTCTACTCAACACTGCTGTCAATATCATAGACACGAGTCGGACCGCGTGACTAGCACATTTACAAACACTATCGCAACACTGATTCGTACTGTACCATGGTGGATGGATGATTATGATGATGACGCTTTCGTTTTTTTTTTAACCGTGTGGTTTGAAAAATGATACCTACAGAAGATGCGTAGAAAAGTTCAACGTTTCGATTCGATTGCTTTCGTAACTTATTTCTAACTCGTTAGAAGAAAGATATCAGCCGTGCGAAGCCAAGATATCTGGCATTCTGGCAAAGGTCGTGTGGAAGTGACCCGGGTGGGTGGCGAAAAAGCCATAGGTTAATATTTTGCTATCACAAGAGCCGCACATTCGGTGTTTGTGCGTGTGTGTGCCGTGCACACACGGCGTATAGGTACGGTGTGTAAATGTTTGAGACGATTCAATCAATTCCCTTCTCTCTGACATTGCAGAGAGAACATCGAGAGGCGTTACGACGGACTTTGTGTGTTGTGTGTGTGTATAGCGCTACACAGCACACAGAGCACAACATAAGTGATGTAATGTACCATCAAACAGAGGTTGCCAGAGTATTTTTAGTATATGGAAGACTAAGAGAGAGGATGTGTTGTGTCTATGCGTGTGTGTGAGTTTGTGTGTGTGTACATGACACGATCATCGAACAAGATTGGGAAAGTCATCAACTTTATACATCTTACATTCGCGTTGAAGCAGTGACTGATGTTTTTGCTATAACATCTCTTTACGCGTAAACCCCGCCTCGGTGTAAGCAATTCGTTGTTTTGAAATTTAGAAAATCTACTCTACAAACCACCTCAATATCTACAAAATAAATACAATAGAACACAACGATAGCTTAGGTGCGTCAAGCCGAAAATTTGTTGAATGCGTTAGGGTAAGTCGGAAGTACGCCATTAGATTAGTTTCGAATTTCGCGGGCTGTCAGCTGTCACACAGCTTCTGGCTGTCATCTGTCAAACGGAAGTGTCACTTTCAACAAATGATAGAAGCCATATCTCACACAATTCGACTTGCGATCCAGCATTTGAGCGCCCTTGAAAAAACTGTATTCGGAACAGTTGAAACTATTTCTCTACCTGTCGCCAATCGCCATTTAATCAACCGGCTCGATTCTCGATTCATTCTTGCCGATGCGCGCGCAGCATTCCGATTCTGAAACTCAGAGCTCTGATTTTTAAACTCAGAATTTCGACTTCAATCTTAGAATTCTGACTTTCAAACTCAGAATTCCGACTTTGATCTCAGAATTCTGACTTTAATCTTAGAATTTCGACATAAACTCAGAGTTCTGACTTATTTCTCAGAATTTTGACTCTTGAACTAAGAATTCCGACTTTAAACTCAGAATTCTGACTTAATTCTCAGAATTTCAAGTTTTTTTTTCGAAATTATAGAGAAAACTCTAATGTCCGCTCTGCACCTTCGTATTTCTTCTTCGAGTTATAAAGAAGATAAGTTATGAATCATGAGGTGAAGTTGAGAAATCGACCTTTTCAATCTTCAAATTCTTCATGATTTTGAAGCAAACTCGGAAGCAAAGCATTATTACTTGCGAAGAATAACAGGTCGTTAGTAGTTTCCGAATGAAGATTTCTGTTGCAATTGAGATTTTAGTCGTATTGTTCAAATTCAAAATTTATTTTTCACCTGAAAAATGCTTTAAAGTTACATTTGTCTAGTTATGTTTCTATAACGTACCCGATAGGAAACGCGCAATTTTTCAATCACCCTGTATGTTATCTGTAAATAGAAATATGTATGGTGTGTTTGGGGTAGAAAATTAATTAGGCCATCAGCGGTAAAATGTTTTGGCAGTGCATTTTTTCAGATATGTATTGTAATTTTCAACAAAATTGCCCGACTTCATAAGTCAAATTTTCTTCAATTTTGAAAATTCGTATTTCGTGAACGGTAGGTGTAACCGAGCCTTAATTTGATACAAGTTACCTGACGGACATATTCTACGTACCTGCAGAATTTTAACAAAATTCAACCAGTGACGGCCGACGGGGTGACAAAGATCGCTACTTGGGAAAAAGTCACCAAAAATAGAATACGGTAACTCCGTCGCCTCTTGTTGAATTTTGTTAAAATTTGACAAATATGTAGAGGGTGTCTGTTAGATAACTTAGGCCAAATTAAGGCTCAGTTGCTTTAACTGTTCACAAAATATGAATTACCAAAACAAAGTTGAACTCTGAAGCCGGATAATTTTGTGGAGAATTGGAATTTTTCAAAAATTATCACACCTGAAGCATTCACTCATGACCCTTTATAACCAATTCACTTTTCTACCCTTACCCTCAGACTTCGACACTCTTACGAGATGTGTTCTAGAAGTTGAATCATTTCTTTTATTAATACGTTGTTGTTGACATGTCAAGGGATGACACTAATAACGTGACCTATTGACCTTGACAACACCAATGGCTGCGAAAGGGAGAGAAAATGTCATATTTTTTATCGGAACCGTAATCCTGACTTTTGAGCGCCGCCATTTTTTCTGTGAGGCAGGATCTCAATTGTTTTTATAGGTTAGTTGGAGAATCAAACAAAGATAGAAATGGCATTTTTTGGACCACCCATTGTATTTGAAAAAACTGGGCTCCTGCCCCTTGCACACTTTGCACAGCCCTGGCATCGTCAAGGTCACGTAATTGGTATCAAAATGCGGCATTTTAAATTTTTAAATCGACCTGTCCCAGGTTTTTGAGAAAATAGTTGTGGTTATTGAATTACTGAATTCAAACAGCAGTGGCGGACCAAGGGAATTGGGGGCCCTGGGCGGAATTGTGAGATGGGGTCCCCGAGGAGTAAGAGTTGAGAATATGAAGGAGGGCCGGCAGACTGTTTGGCCCGCCCCACCCCCCGCCGTGATTGAGCAAAAGCCCAAGAAACAAGAAAAATGAATTGTTTGGAATGTTGACTCATATAAAACCTACTCGTATATGCAAAACTAGGAATAATATGGATTTCTAGTACCTGCAGCGCGCAGACAAGACGATTTTGTTGTTTGTCTCCTCCCTCTTTTGGAAATGAATGATAAATTACAAAATTTTCAAGGCTTGAGGCCCCTGGCACTATAATGTCCGGGGCCGGGGCCCCAAAAGCCCAAAGTGAAAATAATTCTTAGAGATTCCGTGATACAGACACACCTTTATTGCCTCTGTGTAGGCCCTCAAACCTGTTGTCATGAGGCTTGCCAAGGTAACTTTAAAATGAAAAAAACAACAATGTTACTCGCCCAAGTACCTAATATGCGAAAAAAAAAATGACCATCGAGAAAAAAATTGAAATTTTTGGATTTTATCCCAATTTCTTTGCAGTATTCTTTACAAACAAGAGGAATTATGGGCCCCATCAAATGACTGAGGCCCCGAGGCCCGAAGCGGACTGCCCCTTCCCGCCCCCCCTCTTAGTCCGCCACTGTCAAACAGGTTCAAGTTTTCACCCTGTATAACACACCTTAAAAGTAGTCCGACACTTTTGAATCACCCTGTGTATTTGCAGGAGAGATATTTGCTAAATATACTCCATAATAATACACAAACGGACATTTGGCATCGCTTCCAAACAAAAACTTTTTACAGTGAGTCATTATTTTTCAAAATTAATATGCAAGTATTGAAAATTTCAAGAAATTGAGTTCTTGAGGCAATTTTTTTTCCAATAACTCGACATGTCAGCAACACCGTGTTGGAAGAAATGACTCAAATTCGAGAGCACAGTATAAATTTTGACACAACTTCTCATTTCCACCTCAAAATTCATTTTTTAGATTTACATTTTTCCTTCTTCAAATTGAACTAATCTTCTCAGTTTGAACTTGTTTATGTTTAGCGTTGTTCAAACCCTCAATTTCATTTTGGAATTGATTATTTTCAATCGTCAATCTGAAATCGATTTATCCAGTTTGCGATTGATTAGCCCCAACAATTTGAAGTTGAAAAAATAAAATAAAATTCGATGCAGCCAAAATTCCCTGCTCTCTTGAACTGTCATTTTAATTCGACTTAATAACAATACCTGTTCTTTTCCACATTCTTCTTAAAAAGAGCATTGAACAACGTGAATTCCATGGCAATAGCCATCGCAAACATGTTGCTAACTGCACAGATTTCGTCTCTCACTTCCAGATTTTCTCTCGAATCAACATTTGAACAATCACTCATCACTTGACTTCCATTTCGAAAATATTCCATGCATTTTCTATAAATTCCCTACACACTTCTCGTCACACTTTCACAAATTTTCCACAAATTCCCAAAAGTCGGAAAAATCAACGGCACTAACAGCACCAACCCGACCGCAAGCTGAAACGCGAAAGCTATCGAACTAGGAATAACATGATGTGCACACTTGTTATTCTGGACAATAAAAATGCAAGGATGATTTTGGAGGTGGAGGGCCCAAAGGTCACGGCCATCCCGATGGGCTCCAACCTTGAGGGCGATCTATTGTCTTTCGTTGCGCCCTAGACACCTAGAATAATTACCGTCAGATACATCAATTATTCAACGACACATCACTCAGACTAGTGAGAATTTGAAATTTTCCGTGTGAATCGAAATTATTGGGTCTGGGATAAAAAATAGTTCAGAACACTTTTAGAACCCATTTTTGTTTCTCCATCATGTATTTTGAAATCTTCAAGTTTTCTAAAGTTGCCGTGACTTATTTATTCCAGGAATTATAGAAGAAATAGCGAATAGAAATGAAACCCAGCTGGACTTTGTATATGAGCTTAGTTAAGCATGTAGTTAACATACTAATAGTTCCCAAGCATCCAATGTGAACTTTGGCCGTTGTGGCCTCGAAAAGAGCTTGAGGAACACTTTTTCGCGTTTATCTCGTGAACAATGGCACTTGGGAAAAAAGTACCTGGAGAGAAATTGTTAGAAATTTTATTGTCTACAAGAAAAGTCTTGACATATTTCATCGTCAGTCCACTCCTTTTCCGTCAAAGCAGAAGAACAGTGAAATAGCCCAGGTGCCCGATGCTGAAGACTAGTATGGACCTTGAGATGGTTGGAAAATGTTCAAGAACCAGTTAACTTTTCTTTAAAAAAAAAGTGAAAATCTGTTCACCGGATAAAAAGTTGGAAAATATGCAGTTTTTCCAGAGAGGAAAACTCGAAAACCGTGGGGCCGATTCCAAAAATTTTTCCTCCAAAAATTAGTTCAATCTTTTCTGCCACTATCATTCTCAGCATGTCTGCACCTAAAATGAATATTTCGTGGGGCATGTCGAAATTTACACTGCAATTTTTCAAAATTCACGGAATGTGCAAATTTCATTTTGAAAAAATCACCGTCAGAAAACCGGAACCGTGTCGATTTTGGAAATGGGTCTACAACGACGCCCGATACAATGTCCTCTCAATATCAGTTGGAATTTTTCGGAAAAAGTCGATCCTTGAGCAGGAATGAAGTTTTGAGTTGGGGCCTACATCAAAAGATAGTCGTCCTGGTCAAAACACGGATGAGAGCGAGGCTGAGACGCTCTTTCGGGTGGCAACGGCTAAGAGAAGATTTGAAAATTCATAACGCCCGACTGGAAAATAGTGGAAAACTGCAAATGCAGACTTAATTTTACCACGAATTTTACTCTTTCATTATGCTGCTTCCAGCCAAATTTGGTTCCAATCCACCGGATAGATTTTGAATAATCAAATGGTAAAGTTTTACATTTGAAGTCATACTTTGACATTTTTTATTATTAGACAGATGAAGATGGGGCAATATTGTCAACTGTCGAGTTCTGTGAGATATAACTTCTGACATTTGCTGATAGTGACAGTTCTGTTTGCCAGATGACAGCCAAAAACTGATGGGCCCATTCCACAGGAAAACAATGTCGGCATACTGAATTTCAAGTCGGTCAGATCAACGATTCGGCAGTTATCTTGGAAGATTACAGACACACCTACAGACACACATACACACAGACAGACATCATTCTAGGAATGGTCCTAATCATCTCGAGGAACCGAGTGAGGAGCCTTAAAATGGATATATCCGGCGAAATCTCGAAACATTTTTTCTGCACGATTACAATACTCTCCCTTCCATGTTGGTGGGGGGGGCTAGGAAGGTAAAACGGAGAATTACCGCAAATCTTGTTTGGTCGACACCCTGTACGTATTTACCTCGATTCTCGATTGTTTCATTAGCACGACGACGGTATGCCTAACACAAAGGAATTCTATTACAAGGACCGGGCCCGCCTGGCAGCAGGCTCGCTTTGAATGACGTTTTTAATTTTCTTATTGGTCCTGCGAATGGCACAACCAATTTACGGTCTCTTGTGTGTGCGAACTGTGAATGAGGAGGCATATCACATCACACAGAGCGGGAGCCGGCAAGCAGGCTGTGGTGTTTTTGGGAGCGGCAGCAGGCGGCGGCGACGACGTCTAGGGTAGGGGGGGGGGGCAACGGAGAGCAAAAGTTGGCGGTCGTCAGGGACCAATCACCATGGCGATGTGTTATACGCCTAATGACGGAAAAAATCACAATTTCGTACCGTGATTACGATCATAATTGCGACGATATTGACAGTCAAGCACTCGTTCCAGCAAGGCCTCTGATATGTTCTTTAGAATATTTTTCTTTTCTCGCTTTCGGCAGTGGGTACAGGTACGTGTAACATAAAGAAGACTGATTACGTGTTTTTGTGATACGAGCAATGAAAAGGATCAAGTGAATCTTGAGGAATTCGCGCGGCAGGTATTCCGGATAAGTTTTTCAAAGAAATGTGTT
Source organism: Anaspis maculata (assembly GCA_949128115.1). Lineage (NCBI taxonomy): Eukaryota > Metazoa > Arthropoda > Insecta > Coleoptera > Scraptiidae > Anaspis > Anaspis maculata. Next base: position 76,925,127 of record OX421964.1, on the reverse strand, counting down.
CGTACCGGGAAAAAATTATCCTTGAGATACTTTTCTTGCTCAAGCCGGCATGCCGCTAAATTGACGCCGAAAAAAAGAAACAGTGAAAAGAAAACGAAATTTCTCGGAAAAGAAATCGGCAGCGGAGGACAATGTGGAGGAATCCTGACGCAATTCTGCCACCGTGATGATGATAATTTCGAAGTAGGTAGCTATAATGTACACAAAAAAATCGCTGAAGCCTTAATAAAGGCGGGCACTGTTAAACTGGCACAAAGAACGTTATTTTTCTGGCGTTTGGCTTTAAATTTGTGTGAAAAAATAGCCCCATTTTATTCTCAGTCCCTATATTCAGTACACTACCTGTACGATTTCAAAATACCAATCTCAAATAATTGTACTTGTTGGAGCGTTCAATTTATTGCACACGTATGAATTATACCCCCCCCCCCTTGGAGACCGCCCCTCTCCAAGGGGGGCAACATTAGGCATCTCCAATAGGCAACATTCGCTACATCAGTGTACTGCGGAATGTATTTTACTCCCAGGGACTTTTCTCACACGATTCAAGAATAGCGGCCCAGCTTGATGTGGGAACTGCTGGCGCCCTCTGCCAGCCGACAGTCGAAGCTCATGTGTCAATGTGACGTGAAAAGTTGAATTAGAACCGTCAACGCAACAATGTCAATTGAAAAATCCAAAATACAAGCTGCTTTTTCTCATGCTTCCACTGCTGATAAGTGATAAGTGATATTGATTGTTTTATCATGTATCGTTTCTTCGCTTGGTCAAAGATTTTGCAAATCTGCCAAAACGTGAAACATGTCAAGACTTCTAACAACATAATCAGGCACAATAGAGGCAAAAGGGCTCTAGGTAAGACAAAAAGGCAGGACGAGGCCCACTGGAGCAATGAAAATCATAAAAAAGCATAGGGAAGCTTATCAGGGCTCCAAACGACAGATGAGGACAAGAAGGGGTCCGATGGGGATTCAAATATCACATGAAGTCACAAGGTTTCTTATTAAATTGCTCACCGCGGTTGCTTACTAGAGATTTGGAAGCGTTAAGAAAATGCATAAGGGTTCAACCAGACTTCAAAAGACATTTGCGAGAAAATAGGGCTCAGCAATTCAACATAGCTTGTATAACTAACAACGGAATTAGGCATGAGGGCCAATGGGGTTCTAGATAACACAAGAAGGCAAAATAGTGCCTACTGGAAATCTGCAAGCCATTAGAAAGCATAGAAGAGCTTATCAGAGTTCCAAATGCCAGGGGAGGACACAAGGGTCCCAATAGTGCTCCGAATGAATGAGGCACAAGGTTAAGGTTGCTTTTTAAATCGCCCAATGGGGTTGCTTACTAGAGATTTGGAAGCTCCGGGGAAAATGCAAGGGGGCTCAACAGAGCTTCAATAGACATTTACAAGATAAAAGGGCTCAGCAGGGCTTCTAACAAACGAATAAGGCACAAGGGGGGCAATGAGGCTCAATATAACACAAGGAGGCAAAATGGCCTTCTGTGGCCTACTGGAATTCTGAAAGCCATAACAGAGCATGAGAGCTCATCAGAGCTCCAATAAACGACAGATGAGGACACAAGGAAGCCCGATAGAGCTCGAAATATCACATAAAGGTAGAAGGATGCTTAATAAATCACCCACAGGGTTGCTTACTAAAACTCTGGAAGCCACAGAAAAATTCAAGAAGCTCAGTATGGTTTCAAAAAACATTTACGAAAAAACAAGGGGCCCAGTAAGGCTTTGACAACGCAGTAAGACACAAGGGAGCAGAGTGGGGCGCTGGATAACACAAAAAGGTAATATGGGGTCTATTGAAATCCTGTAAGCGTAAAAAACCATAAGGGAGCTTATCAGAGCTCCAATCGACAGATGAAGACAGAAAGGGGGCTCGGACTAACACGTTAAGGCAAATGACTGCTTACTTGAGCTCTGAAAGCCCCGGAAACAATGCAAAGGAGTTCAGCAGGGCTTTAAAAGACATTTACGAAGCAAGGGGGCCATTAGGGCTCCCTTTTCACTTTTTCCTTTAAATTTATTAGGCACAAGGAGAGCACTGAGGCTCTAGATAACACAAGATTACGGCAAAATAAGGTTCACTTCAATCCTAAAAGCCATAAAAAACATAAGGGAGCTTATTAGAGTTGCAAACGACAGATAAGAATAAGTAGAATAATATAAGGAAACCTGCTAGTGCTCCAAATAACAGATGAAGGTACCACAAGGTTGCCTACTACAGTTCTCGAAGCCACGAAAAAATGAAAAGAGGCTTTGCAGGGCTTCAAAAAACAATAACAAAACGAAAAGGCCCAGTATGGCTTCTGACAAGGCAATAAGGTTCCAATGGGAAGGGGGCCAATGGGGCTCTTGATAACATAAGAGGGCAAAATGGCGGCTAGTGGAAGCCTGAAAGCCATTAAACATGAGGGAGCTCAATAGATCTCAAAGCAACGGATAAGGCCACAAGGGGGCCGATAGGGCTTCGAATAGCATATGAAGGCACAGGGTTGCTTATTAAATCGCCGAAAACCATAGAAAAATGCAAGGGGACTCAATAGAGCTCTTAACAACATTGAAGGAGGAAGGGAATTCAATAAGGCTTCTAGCAACCTAATAAGGTACAAGGGTGTCCAGTGGGCTCTGAATACCATAAGAAGGCTAGAGGGGGGGCTTACTGAATTCTGAAAGCCTAAAAACAGTTTTTTTTACAGCTCTAAACGACAAATTTGGACAAAAGAGGACCTAACGGGGGTTCGGCACGGCTACAGATGGCAGTGCGAAGAAAAAAAGAATACAATAGGGCTTCGAACACCGCAAAAACGCAAAATGGGAATCACTGGGAGTCGGCAAAGGGGGTCAGGAGGGTTTCAAACGACATTTACTAAACAAAAGGGCCTAGTAGAGCTCCCAACAGCACGAAAAAATTCAAATGAGGCTTACTGAATTTCTGGAAGCGAGGAAAAATATAAGAAAGCACCTTACAGCTCCAAACAAAAAGTAGAAGGGGGCTTACTAGATCTCCGAAATTCACAAAACGATACATACAATGGTGCCCATTAGGGCTCCAAATTATACAAGAAGGCATAAGAAGACTCACTGGAGCTTTGAAAGCAACAAGAAAGCACAATAGGGGCTATTAAAGTTTAGACGAATGGCAAAAAAAGTTGTCCGCGCGACCAAATTTTTGGGTCACGTTCCTATGTGGGCTGGTTTATGCAGGGGTCGTAATAGACACTGTCGAAGGTGGTCAGCATGGAACAGAGTCTATCACTACACTGCACGGTAATCACAGGTGAGAAGGTAACATTGATGTCTCAGCCAGAGCCTATAACCAAAGAGACGAATGAGTATTAACTTTGAAATAGGATTGAGTCGATGTACCACCAGCAAGTTCGAAAGAGTAGAACAGTAGATTAACCTCAGATTGACGACTCATCAAGGATTGGATTCGCCAAAAATTGGTTTTCGCCGTAAGAATCTACAACAAAGAATTCATGGCTAGGTAAATCTCATCAATCTTGAAAGAAGTGATCGTAAGGACCTCTTCAAATGATCGGGGGGTAGTAGTAGTTGACGATGAATTTGGCCGTCAACAATTCAAACGGCACCTGAGACTGCCCAATCTGCCGAAGGTTCAGGCGACATCTGCAATGGGGACTATGATGAAGATTCAGAAAGTACAAAATAGGTATTGAAGAAACCTTACCAGATTCATCTACAAAAGCATTTCTGAACAAAGCAAAATCTTCCGTCAAAATTTTTTTGTTGACTTTTGTTTTCCTGACGTTTCTAACTTACCTGGTACAATTATTTGCACACTGCGATAATCAGTATGATCGGTCCTTTCGCGAACGCACGAAGCGTGCCGAACGGCTAACCCGTCTGCTATATGAAAATATGCGGCCCGCATAGTAGGTGCCTACGGCCTTATGCCACCTCAGCTTTTGATCATTAGCAATTTATTAGCCATAGCCAAGTATTTATTTATTTATTACCAATTCTTCAGTTATCACACTTTGTCAGTGAAGAGAACGGCTCGGTTAATGATGATCTAGTCGACTTGAAACAAGTTTCATATTGAAGAACAGACGGATTCTGTTGTGAATCCAAAATCATTCAGTTTTTCGCCCCTATGCCTTATTCTCCAGTTATCAGCTTTCGACTGTGAAGAGCACGGCTCTGTTATTAATGGTCCGATTGACTCGAAACAACTTTCATATTGAAGATGATGACTTGAAATCTGTAAAAGCATTACAACAAGCATCTCCAAATAATCCCTTCGATTTAACTATTTTGCATAGCGGAAGCATAATTAGCAGTCAGTAACCGAGGTCTGGGTCAGCTGAGCCTCATTTTGGTCACCTTAAAATCTCCGAACACGCCGGTCGTTTGCTCTTGCTTACACAGGACGCCCACTCTCAAGAAAAAGTTCAAAAGTGATAGCGAAAGTGAAATAAATATGCGCGCCGAGAAGTTTAAGACTCGGTTTAAGGATTTAGTTGGGCGGAATGAAGGACTAATTGGGAGGTGGTTGGATAAATAGCCGGGCGCGAGATGGAAAAGTCGAAAAAGTTTGGACTCGGAGGCTTTATTAGCCCAAGCTTTAAGAGGTTGTGTGCGTTTAGAGTGGAAATTTTTCGAGTAATAGAAAAAGTTTATACGGAGGAAAATTACGTCTCGAGAAAATCCCACGAAAAATCGCAATGCGAGGAAAATTTGGAAATTCATGGAAGTACGCCGCCGGATTTGCCCCGCTTGTGGTAATCATAATGAGAGACTGATACGCGCGCGGAACAGTGTTTTAATGGAAAACATTGATGTATAGCCTGTCAGCCAGTTCTCGATGTGTAAGGTGCCACCTAATGCTTCATTATTTTTGCGGTTTTGCTGAAAATTACATTCTGCCACCCTTGCCGTATTTCAATCAGGAAGTGGCGAGGTGGAAAGTCAATGTCCTCGTCAAGACAGGTCATTTTTCTTGCGGGTATTCAGTTTTCTCATGCGTTGCGGGCAATGGAACCGGGGACCGAATTGAAAAATCGTTAGTTTTGCACAACCTGCAGCTCATCATTTGAGCTTTCTTCAAATTTTTGCGTATACTAAGGGCGACTGCACGCAATTCGTTTACATCATCGCCGATAGGTAGCACCAAGATTTCAGTTATGTCATCTAGGATTCCTAGGGATATTAGCTTAGCTTGGTACGCCTGTTGAGCTGTATAATTGGTTACATACCTACTTGAATTCACAGCTGCGGCGCTTTGATTGCTCCTACTCTTTTTGAAAAGATGTCCTATAAAACGAGCCAAGTGGAAAATGTAAAAACAAAAAAAACTTTATTAGTTTCCTCCATACGGATTTCAACCGCCGGCCTTCAAACAACCAATAACCATTTTTCGCTAATTTGATACATCTGTCCCATCCGTATCTCTGAAAATAGCTCGCCGTGTAGCCAGCTCGTACCCGACGCAAACCAACAAAATAAGACACCAAGTATAAGAAACACTTCTTGAAACAAACCGACACTCGGAACAAATAAAACTCCTCCAACTTTTATCTATTTAGTGTCCTCGGATATCAAGCTCTTCGCGTAGGTGTACCCGCTGTACGCGAAGGACGAGAATTTTTCTTAACGAAGCCTCACTGCGCGGATGAAAAATTCAATTAAAATTGCTGGATGTCGTTTTATGCGGCGTGTGTCGTAAATCGAGTGTGATGGCCCCATCAAACGTCAGACACAATACACCATGGGATAGGTTAGGGCCGCAATAAAAACATTCCTCTCAGTTGTTGGCTTTGAGATGAGATGACGAACAGCAGGAGTGGTGTGCGCCATTTTTCTTTTCTCCTATTATTGGCGCGAGTAATTCAATTTTTCTGACGTGCCGTTTCGCACACTGGAAATAGAAAAACGATATGGGTGTGTGCTGCCGTGCTTCGAGATGGCGGAGCCGGCTTCGAAGTGTGCCAGAGCTGACGTCATCTATCCAGTATGAAAAATCGCAAGAAAAATCGTCTCTTTACATACAGCTTTTTTCGCATCTTATAGGTACACGTAAGAGTCAGGACTAAACTTATGAAAAAACGGACATACACCCAGACAGACGGACGGAAAAAAAGAAGACATAAACGCCCACCCCAAACGGCCTTCATGCTCCACCTTTCGCTTAACACAGCCCCCATATCGAGGTCTGCAGTCTGCAACCCCAGAAATCATCCATACTCTGCCCCTGTATATCGTTTGTTAGCCATTATGCTGATAGCTTCCACTCTTAGGCCTCCGCCCGGCAGCCCATAAGCCTTTTTTCCCAGACAGCCTTTGGACTCCGCCCACTGTATTCTGGTAGCCTTCCCATCTGGTGTGCTAAGCTCCCTATACGACTTTGTTTCTTCCATGTCTCGTTCCTCATCCTTCTTGTTCAGAGTGTCCTGGTTATCAGCTTACTTCATTGAAGTAGTATCATAAAAGGAGCCTCAGACTCCCCACTTGATGTTAATGACGATGATTCAGACAACTTGCAGACCAAGATCATTCTCAGTCATCGTGTACCAAGGTAAAACACCGATTATTTCAGCTAGTGTTCTTCTTGAAACTTGAGCAAAGTGAATCTTCTTGACCGTATCAACTTGACACAAGCGGGAACCTGACATAAGTCAGCAAACAATTTAGTGGAGTCGGCACGTTCGGAAAAAGTCCTGTACGCTGCATTTTTGAGTAATGCAATGCCCTTTGGCACACATGTTCTTAGAACCTGTCTAAACAATTTTGTCCATCGCCGCAAGCGAAATTTTAGTTCAGATCCTGTATACAGGGTGAAGAAGAAAAACAATTTGAAAAAATTGCATCTTTTGAACGGACAAAGGTAGAGTATTGCAGGGCATGTCATATGATGCGCAATTTGATGGTTGTTGAGGTACACCAAACCATTTTGAAACATTATCAACCGTTTCCAAGATATTCTAAAAAAAACTGAGACCTGTCAAAAAAAACATTATCTTGATTATATCGCTTATTTTTCAAGATATCGGAATGAAATTTTGTATTTGCCTTATAAAAGACGTCATAAATGAATAACAGCTGCAGTTATTTTCTTGGCCTACTATTTTCCCAAATAAGACAGTCAACTTTTTTGGGGCCACCATCTTGTTTTGTGAATATCTAACTGATGACCAAAAAAATGACTGATAGTCATTAGGCTAGTATCATGCCATTAGTCTATCATGTAAAAAATCACCTTGGATGGACCATCATACCATTTTTGCTGAAAGAAAGATGATGCACGGATTTTATCGGATTCCTCAGAACTAGAGGATCTACTGCTAGCCATCGAGCCACTGCAAGTAATTGAACACCGCGATTATGACCCTTGATCATTCTTCAGGTTGTGCACCAAGATTCATAGCCATAAGTTCAGCGGTTCGGTTTTAGCAGCTATTTAAACAAAAATATGTCGATTTTTCATGAAAAAAAAACAGAAAATCACGAGGTCTCTGGGTAATTTCTTAGGTCATTGGCAAAAGATCCTCCATGGAATTTTGATAAATTTATGATGAATTATCAGAAAGAAGTGCATTCTTCAGTATAGATTGTAAAAAACTGGCACAGGATGTACTCATGTGTGATGTAGGAAGTACATGAAAGACTATCTTGCAGTAGGTAGGAAGCGAACAAATTATGCGGTAGGGCAACACTAATAATGGAGAGAACCTTATAAATTTTGATGCCGCAATGTATTTTGGAATACATTCTATTCAGATTCCTCCTTCAGCTTTGGGAAATATTGGCATGATGGCGATCTATGCAGATGACATCACAGGGTGATAAGAAATTGAAGAATTTCATCCCATCATCTAAATGGGCTGGAGGCATGAAAATCGCCAAAAAGATCAATAATTTAACGCTTAACAAGACAAAAGAAACCGTTTCGAACAATTTTCAGCCGTTTCTTCTAACCTATGCTATAGAATGCACTTTTTTCTAATAATTTAGCATAAATTTATCAACATTCCGTGGAGGATCTATTCCCAATGACCTAAGAAATGACCCAAAGACCTCGTAATTTTAAGTTTTTTTCACGAAAAGGCGACACTTCTTAATTCAAACAGCTGCTAAAACCGAACCGCTGCACTTATGGCTATGAATCTTGGTGAACAACCTGAGCAATTATCATGGGTCATAATTGCGGTGTTCAATCACTTGCAATGGCTCGATGGTTGGAAGTAGGTCCTCTAGTTCTGAGGAATCCGATAAAATCCGTGCATCATCTTCTTTCAGCAAAAATGGTATGATGGTCCATCCAAGGTGATCTTTCACGTGATAGAGTAATGGCATGATACTAGCCTAATGATTATCAGTCATTTTTTCGGTCATCAGCTTGATATTCACAAAACAAGATGGGGGCTCTTCCCCAAAAAAGTTGACTGTCTTATTTAGGAAAATAGTAGGCCTAGAAAATAACTGCAGCTGTTATTCATTTATGACGTCTTTTACAAGGCAAATACAAAATTTTATTCCGATATCTTAAAAAATAAGCGATATAATGAAGATAACGTTTTTTTGACAGATGTGTTTTTTTAGAATATCTCGAAAACGGTTAATAATGTTTCAAAATGGTTTGGTGTACCTCCACAACCATCAAATTGCGCATCATATAACATGCCCTGCAATACTCTACCTTTGTCCGTTCAAAAGATGCAATTTTTTCAAATTGTTTTTCTTCTTCACCCTGTGAACAGGATCTCAACTACAATTTCGCTTGCGGCGATGGACAAAATTGTTCAAACAGGTGCTAAGAACATTTGTGCCAAAAGACGTTGCATTACTCAAAAATGCAGCGTATAATACTGTACCGACCCCACTAATTGGCATTTTTCCGATAGAAATTATGGACCACTTCCGGATGCCCTGTAATGAGCTGAACATCCATTTTGTTTCTTGGTGCCAAAGATTTTTTTAAATATTTTTTCAAGTGGACAGTAGTTATTTCATCGTATTTCATTCCCTCAGGCATAACTGTACCTAAATCGAGAACTGAATATTCCATTTTATAGTCAGGCTAGGTATATTGCCGTTTATTTGGCTGTTTATCTGAAAGTTCCTAAGCGAGGGGTTGACCACCTGAGAAAAATGTGTACACCAAAATCGCCAATTGCTCGAAAATTGCCAAAATTGCCAGAAAATTGACACACAATTGCTAGAGAATTGCCACACAATAGGCTACTGGACATCAATCGCATTTCAGTATAAAAGTATCATAAATATCACCTGACAATTATCTGAATGACGAATTTGTAGTTGGAAAAGTTTTTCAAAATATGATTTCATTTCGGTGAAAAATCAATTCGAAAGTGGACTTATTCAAATCAGGAATAATATGCTACGTCACAGCTTGAAAGTGGGCTAGGAGGTGAGAGGGAGGAAGGAGAGGGGAACGCATTTGACATTTGACCGAAGCATTCGTTCTGGATCTATTACGTAGTGGTGTATTTTCACGTGCGAGCACAACTTAATCACAAGGAACTTATTTTTGATGTCATTGCATGGAGTTATTATATATTATGAAGCGAAATTGTATTGAAAAACTAGATTATTTGACGTGAGGTTGACATATGGCATGCGACACTCGCAGTACTGCCACTCATATGGCACTAATAACACTGTTGTGACATTAATCCGAAGCCTGCACGAGCAAAAATAAGTGAATTTTGAGGAAGAATCGACCAAAATGTGAGGTCAAACCATAGCACTTCAACATTTCATTATATTTTTTTGGTATAAATCAGTTCAAAACGAGAAGGTGTCCTTCAGTCATCGAATGGCCAACTAAAGTTTCTATTGGCTCTTCAAAATGTGACTTCACGCACTTGCCGCGCCATTCAAACAGACAAATCTTTTTCATGTTTTTTTTTATAATTATTTACAAAAACTTTTCTAAACAAAATCATATTGCCAATGCAACAATTTTGGGATGATCTTTCATAAAAAGAAATAAAAAAAACATGTCCACTAGCCTATTGCTAGAAAATTGCCACAATTAACAAAAATTTGCTCACGGCCGTACACCAAAATTGCCAAGTGGTTAACCCCTCGACCCTAAGTCATAGTCACAGATTTCAAAATTTTGTATGCGAAGAAAATAAGCAACAGTACTAACGGCTTCTATTGACATAGCGGTCTCCAAGTTTTCATTCCACCTCCTTGCTTCGTTTTTTCTTCCTCCTTCAGAACGCCCAGTATTTTCGTGTTCCTTTCGGCGATGCGAATTCGGTCCGGGGGATAATTTCACGGGATTTAATTTACAAAGGATATTACGAAATAATTGGGAGTTAACCGGAGACATGAAAAAAAGAAAGACAAAAAAATTACGCACGACATGAAATTAATAATGTGTGAACACAGAGGAATTACACGGTGCGCTCACGGTGAAATTTCGAAACCAGTCTTTGCGGGTCCCGGCTAGAGGGATTTACGATACCACCAATGCGGAATAATGGGATTTTAATTGAGAGTGCAGCAGGGAAAAATTGGTGGGTGATTAGGAAGTGGGTTTTTTTCTGCATTTTGTTTCGTGATGGATGAGGTTTTTACTGTGTTTATATTTTCGCTTTTTACGGATGTTTTTTACAATTTTTTCCAGAAGGCCTCATTTCAATATTAGATGCGATAGCAGAAGGTGGGATGCAACCAGTAATGCAACTCTTCTTCACTTTGCGCCAAAAGTGTCTCACAAAAAAAAAACAAAACTTGGTTTTCCTTCTAAATTTTTGTAGAACTAAAAAATCACAAAGCCTACCTCGTACGAAAAGCTTTCAATCTTCATTGTTATGGAAATACGGCAGTTTTACTGCTGATAAGCCAACTCGCTGCTATCTTTTTAAAATTTGCTTATCAATAACATATTTTGAATCTAAAGCAAAACTCTGTATTGGTATTTCTATTCACTGCACCTCGTGACGCATCCGTTATCTCGCGATTTCATCGTCTCTCGCATCGTCTGCTGCTGCTTCCACTTCCAATCCCGCAGCAGCATGCACGATATTTATTTTCCATATCTCCGCTTCCAGTAGCACCCATTCGCATAAAATACAGCCTGCAGTGTCTCTCTTTCGATTTATATTTTGCACCATTTCAATCAGCCATCCGGCTGCCGGTTCCACTGTGCTGCGACACGCCAGAGCAGGGGTTTAGCGAGAGTCCACCAAGATTGGTATCTGTTATGGTGCCCCGACAAACGTACAAGGAGTGGTAAATCTCGCGCGGAATTGTTCAACCGGAGCGTGTGCAGATAGGCATTACTGCCTACCTGGGCTGCTGATGGTGGCAGTGCCTACGGGAAGGCAACAAGAGCACATAGCATGGGTATACACAGAAATTCACCTGTTTCGACAATATATTAAGATCGACCGAGGCAGATATGGAGTGGTTTGTGTGTGTTTGTGCGACAACACTTGGCGATGATGTCGTTACACACCACAAGACTGGCGCGCACACACACGCCATATGGAGGCCGGACCGGAAAGGTGTGGGGGCTCGAGCGAGACTTAACACCTCTTTGATGAAAACGATACGGTTATCGGGTGGTTTGCGTGATTTTTGATTTTTGTCATTCCTTTTCGCTTCGATGCTTTTCTCTCTCAGTGCAGGTGCTATCAGCGTAGGCGTGGCCACTCAGGCAGTCTCATCATAATTCTGCAAATGTTGGCCTCTAGGCTGTCTTAGTTGGAAAGTTTCTTGATCCAAAATGTCAACAACTAACGGCTCGGTATCATTTATGGTCTCAGAGTGAAATAACCATGGCAACGCCGTTTGTCAACCAATCAAATCGCTGCATTTGGCAAGTTACGCCGTCTCAACTTTGCACCTCCAACATGGCATCGGGCCGTCTGGTAAATCAGTACAGAAAACTCCTAGCCCAGACCTTCTGGCCAATACCGTGCCACGTAGGTCTTCATGAGACTTCTTTTTAGTTGAATTATTGATCGCGCACTTGTTTTTGGAATGGGTTACCAAACTGGGTATCACGCGACGAATGCGTGCAACGAAGGCGATTTTTGTCATTATCATCACCGAAACCAAATTTGTTAACAATGTAGTTCAACTAATTTCGGGACAAATTATGTATACAATGTAGTTCAACAGTGCCATTTACGTATATGAGCGCACACATCACACATCTATTCGCTCGATTTATTGTAATATTATGGAAGCGATAGGAGCCAGACGCCGAAGGCCGCAGACGAAATTTCCTGTTTTTTTTGTAAGACGCCGGCTCTCTCACCTGAAGACGTAAGCAGTGCTTATGAATTTTCATTATTTTGTTTCCATTCCGTGAATTTTTTCTACGTTATGAGTAAATTTCACTTTCTTTTGTCCGAAACTCTAGAACTTTCTGGAAAGAACTGTTTACAGGAGCCCTAGAACGGTTCAACAAGGTGTCTCACATTTTAGTACCGAGAAATTCACCTTAGACCTTCTACCCCACATCCTGCTTGATGTGAAGACCTCTCATTCGCTTGATTTTGCAAAATTCAACTTTTTCCACACCCTAATTTTGACGGCAATGGTTCGATTTTGTCGAAATCAGACTGATTATTAGTAGGTAATGACGCAAAACATAGCTATGCAAAAGTAGAACAAAATACGCATACCTACCTGAACTCATCATGAAATATTTATTAAAAACAAAGACACTGAGGCGAGGAAAAAAGTTGAAGTTTGAGAAATTCATGGACGTTACTGTCATTGTGGCACCAAGCCAAAAATTCTGAAAATCAGTACTGGACAGGGAGCTGGTGTCTCAAAACTTACGTCATAAGGTAAATGATTTTAACCCTGCAGGTCTAATGTGCGTTGATAAGGCTGAAAAAATTGCTTTGTCTTACATGTCAGACCGGGGGCTTTAGGCTGGTACCTAGGCTGGTATAAGCCTGTCAATTTTCGAAAAAATCGCCAAAAATTCACGTCATAAGGTACATGATTGAAACCAACTGGATTTTGTGTGGAAACATCCCCTTGATCGAAACTCTGGTCGTAAGATGAAATTTTTGAGGGCTTTCGGTCCATAAGACAAGTTTGAAATTTTCAAAAAAATACCAAAATTTAACAATTTTTTTACAGGCGTTTTGTTGACTAACCCACCAAGTGTGATATATATTTGTATTCAGGATGAAAAGCGGAATCGATTTCCATGGTAAAATACAGGGTGTACGAATTGAGAAAATTTTTTCGATATTGCACCCTGTAAGCGATGTACCATTGAAAGATTTTGTGGACAGATTCGAAGCCTGCGTAAAAAATCATGTGAGAATCGTTTTTCATTCCTAAAATTATGCCAAAGGAGAAGTCTCCAGGAGGAGGTAAATTTTGGCCTTTTTTGAAAATTTCAAACTTGTTTTATGGACCGAGAGCCCGCAAAATTTTTGTCTTATGACCCGATTTTTGATCAAGGGGATGTTCCCACACAAAAGCTCGTTAGTTTCATCAACTTACGACGTAGATTTTTGACACTTTTCGAAAATTGACAAGCCTATACCAGCCTAAAGCCCCCGGTCTGACATATAAGACAAAGAAATTTTCAACAACCTTATCAACGCACATTAGACCTACAGGGTTAAAATCATGTACCTTATGACGTAAGTTTTGAGGCACCAGCTCCCTGTCCATACACTCCGCATCAACAACTGTGGGCGTTTTTAATGAGCAATGAATTAATTGATTTGACGTTTGTGGCCTGACATGAGGTCCTTTCCTTTTACCGCAAAACTCACTGATCTGATCCAAGTTAGAGAGAGAAAAAGCGAGAAATCACATGCGCGAAAGTGAGATACCACTAACAACTTCGGTCAGAATACTAGTTTACGTTGTAAAAGGAAAGCACCTATTATGCAAGTGCCAACCTGCCGGAGTTATACTTTCCCAGCGGTTCTCAAACTTTCGCATTGCGACACATTTTTCCTCGCATTTCGCGAAGAAAAATGCATTTCTACCAACTGAGGCTGCTCCCAGATAGTCAAGGATATAGGATGATGTTCGAGCTTTAGCGAAATGCATAGGTTAGGGCTGGATATGAAGGGATGGAGGTACGCATCCAGCCAGTCTTAGGACTGAGAACTTTGTGATGGCATGATGATGAACTGAGACTATCACTTACGTAACGTTACGAACATCTATACATGGACATCAACCGACCAAATGCACTTTGATGTGCTCCCTCACCGTTTGACGACTACTGGGTAACATACCAATAAATCATCAAACCTTGAAGCATCAAAAGCAGTCACCTCGTCTGTCAATACCTCTAAAAGAAATTACAACTCGTACAACTCTTTGATTAATTTATCAGAAACATCATCCTAAACAATGTATGATTTGCCTAATAGGTTGATGTTTCTGATGAATTAATCAAAAAGTTAAAATCTTGACGGGTCGTACATTCTTTTGGAGATATTGACAGACGAGGTGACTGCTTTTGATGCTTCAAGGTTTGATGATTTATTGGTATGTTACCCAGTAGTCGTCAAACGGTAAGGGAGCACATCGAAGTGCATTTGGTCAGTTGATGACCATGTCCATGTTTCAAAACATACGACTTCTTATTAAAAGTACAATTATCAAGATTACAATAATCGTTTTAGGCTTTATTTGATATTGCATCTTCAGAGCTACGAACGGCTGGAGGCAAGCTGACAGACAGGCTCTTTCTTTCATCAACAAATACATACATCATACATAGTATCAATAAATGCCAAGGCTCCTTACATATCACATTTTATTTTATTTATTTCGCAGTCCGATGAGAGTGTATAATGGAATGTCATTACTCATTATCGTAGTAGGGGTGTTTGTGACTTACACTTCACTCTCGAGGTCACTCTCAACCTCGCCCTCAACGGCACATTTTTCACAGTAACTCATAACAACTGTGTCCGGCGATTTGGGTACGATTACTACGACGATTACTATCAACGTTGATCCTCGCGTTGATCGTGTGTAATTATACAATAATAAGGGGTGAAACGTTAAAAATTGACATTTTTACGGAGGGAAGGCAATAGTTATTATCGATAGATTTCACTCCAAAGGATATACGTTCGGTGTAGGAGATGGGCACTTGTCATTAGTTTCCGATCAAATAAACATAAATCATGGAGATTTTTTTCGAGATTTTCGCACCCAAGAAGGTACGCCACTGTTCTACGTCAAAAACCAACGGCAAAACTGACGGATAAAATGACAGTGACAGATAAAAAAGTTTCACACCACCAGAATTGCTTTGGCTGAAGTTTCTTCATGCTTTTCGTATAACCAAATAAAAGGTTTCGTTAGCTCAAAATTTTCTTTCTTTTTGAACCACCTGATTGGCCTGAGACAATGCTGCACTGACGCAGTAAAGAGAAAAAAATGCCAATAATAGAAAATAAAACAGAAGTTTCCAAATTTTCGTTGTCCTTTTCTACCGTGACATCATGCGTAACGAGGGTAACGACCGATAACAACACCACCCAGAGAAGGGAAAAGGATCATCAATGACCCATTTTGTGGGTGTTACCCCAGTATTGCCGTGTTTCTGGTTTTACTTCACTGTGTTTTATGCTGTGAAAAACCAAGTTCAAGTGTGTTTTCATCTTTTCACTTAGATAACCAGACTCGTAACCAGACGACAACCTGGTCAGTCCTGTCACAATGGTGCCTGAGGGCACGTCACATGCGGTGGCGGCTAAGCCTACGTATAGACGATTTACATTTAAAAAACGCCACCTGGTGTAGAGTTCGGTACTTGATCCTAGAGGAATTTTTGAGAGGAACACATACTCCGACGTCTAGTAGCCTAGGTGGGCACTAGTAGATACCTGCAATACCCACACCATTGACATGGAAATTTGACAAGTAGAAATAGCTCGAAAAATAATGTGAAAATAATTCTTTCGCTATGGAATGCCTTGAAGTCCTACAAGCAACATATCAAAAATTAAGAAAAATTAAAATGGTGGAAAGTCTTCAAAATGGCGAATCAAAAATGGCGGTGTCACTACTTTGCATAGTTTTTGCTTATAGTACATAAAATATCAGTTGCTACTTGAAAATAAATCATGGAAATCTGAAAATGTCAGGATGTGTCCAGAATTGTCTGCCTTATAACTTTTCCAAGAACGACAAAAATCGTACGGGAGGGTTTTGTGTTATTCAGGAGAGGGGACGCTAAAATTGCTATTTAAAATGCATCAGGGTTAGAACTTAGAACCTATTACTTATACTGACACAAATAAACAATTTTCCCGAATTTTTATATGTGTTGGAGCCTGAAGGTGCCATGTTTTTACAAAAAATGTATTATTGCATAACGTGGGGGGCAAGGCGGGGGTTTTAACTAGAGGTTTGTGAAATTTCCTTTTTTTTTCATATTGATGCTATACCGTCAAGTGAGGTATCATTTTTGACTAATTTTCACATTCTCAATCCAATGATAACCCCAAAATTGGAATAAAAACAAGTTTGGAAAGTTACCTTGAAAAACTGTGTTTTATTACATTCTTTAATTTGATTTTTCCAGTAATTATTGCTGGAGGCATCCAAAATTATTTTCCAATTTTGTTTTTCTTTTAGCTTCCAAAAACAAAATACGCAGGTATTGGGTACATGCTCTTGATAATGGTTGATACACTCCAAAATAGTGACGTATAAAATAGTTCTGAATACAAATACCTCCATCAATTGAAAAAAAAAACTGAAAATTGCCAAATAAATTTTTTTTCAGGTAACTTGTCCAAACTTGTTTTTATTGTAATTTTGAGGCCGTCATTGAATTCAGAACGTAGAAACTAGTCGCAAATACCTTACTTACTTGGTTAAATACCTTACTTGACGCGGTAGCTCTAATATGGAGGAAAAGCTCGAGGAAAAGACACCTCGTCAAAAATCGAAATATTGCCTTGCTGACTTTCTCAAGGGAATAAAAAAATCAGGCAAAACTATAT
The DNA here is from genome assembly GCA_949128115.1 of Anaspis maculata. Lineage (NCBI taxonomy): Eukaryota > Metazoa > Arthropoda > Insecta > Coleoptera > Scraptiidae > Anaspis > Anaspis maculata. The sequence continues at coordinate 76,908,153 of OX421964.1, read as the reverse complement.
TTATATTATATTATATTATATATTTATACTACTTTATTATTCATCAAAACAAACAACAAGACATATAATTGTGATTAAACCACGTTAAAACCAGTTGAACTTGAAAAAACACGTTTTTCAGGTTTATTTTTTTGCCGGTTTTTGATTTCGATTTGGTCATGGTTAAAAAATATTTTTGTGAAAATTGTTACACAGTTCACTGATTTCAAGCGTTTCACACATGAAAACTATGCATTGGATGTGCATTTCATTCTCACAGATTGATAAAATTGATTTGTTGCGGAAACTGTTCAAGGCTAATTTTTCACTCGAAAATTTACGCAGGTTCACGCAAGAATTATGCTGCGTTTATCAAAATGCAACTTTAGTACGACTGCCTCTACTGAACGGAAAAAGGAATGCTTTCTCTATAATCCGCAGTTCAAAAACTTTAAAACAAATGTGTTTTACACTTACAGCAACTTTTTTACCGCAAGAGTGCGTACATTTTTTGAGCAAAAATGGTCGTCAGGCAGCTTTTTTAACAAATCGATTATATCACTTTGTTAAAACAGAAGATACATTCAGTGCATGATTTTTCTGTGTAAAATACTTGGAATAGATGAAGTATGCAGGAGTTGTGATAATAAATTATTCCAACAACGACACAAATGAAATTGAAAAAAAAGGAAGGAATGTCCGAAAAAAAACGTGTTTTTTCAGTAAAACTTGCTTAAACATGTTTCAATCACAATTAAATCACCTCTATTGAATTCACAACGTCAAATTTAGTAGGAAACGATGTTAAACTTGCCAAAAATGATCCGATATTGACAGAAACGAAAATCGTCCACGTAGCGCCTACTTCCGGATTGGTTTTGACATTTTGGACTTGTTCCCCTACCTATATTGTTCTATTTTCTTATGTGTTGTTCGTTTAGGTGTACTGAACTGAAAGACAACAAAAATTAAATTTATTATAGATTCTTCATCAAGAAGTATGGTTCACGTCCTTCGACCGAATTGGATATACCATTTTGGACGTTTTCCCCTACTCAAATTTTTCTTAATTTTCAATATGTTGTTCGTTCACAGCAAAACGAAACTTGATAGCCGAAAAATTATTTCTGTTGCAATTAGTTCAAGGTTAAACCGTAGTTTTACTGGACAAGCCGGTTACAATTACAAATAACCGGTCACAATTGGAATTTTTAACCGGTCAAAATTGTCCGCAGTTAACCGGTCAAGAACCAATCAAACCGGTTAACCAATCAATCCGATTAACCGGTCAATCCGATTAACCGGTCAATCCAATTAACCGGTTTAAACCGGTTAACCGGCCAATCCGAATAACCTGTTAAACCGGTTAACCGGTTATGGTACAGTTAACCATGACCGGTTATTCTGTAACCGGTCAATATTTTCTTGACTGGTTAACCGGTCAATTTATTTTTTTCTGACAGCACTAGTTTTTTCTGTCTACAATAGTAGGTACTATTCTGATCTGAGTGGATGGACTCTTTTCCCTCATCTATTTTTTTTTTTGAATGACATACTCAAGACCCGTTGCGGTAAGTAGGTAGGTACGACTTGCAGTGTACCTGGACTTGCACAAAATCGAGTGGAAGCCAAAACGAGGTGCAAAATCATTGTATAGGTATTGTATAGATTAGATTGTGTGGAAAATACGAAATTAAACAAGCACAGCGTTTAATCTAATTGTGATATAGGTACAGGGTCGTCAAGGTCATAGATCATTCCATTTTCAAAGCCATCGCCTTCGCCTATGTAAACAGCTAGGTAAACAGCGACAGTAATGACAGTATCGAGCTGGGTCCGGCTCTGGCAACTAAACACACACACCTCTCTTCAGTCTCTTCCTCTGCTGCTGCATATCGACCCGAGTTGCCGCAGCACTTCCACCGGATCGTGGCGCAACTGACATGTGATTTTACTAGGTAAACAGGCTAGCGCATGCAGCCAGCATGGGCACCGTTAGCCACCAGACAACTAACTACGATACTACGACCCGAGAGCCCAACCAAGAGATTACAAGACATTTCCAAGACAAAACTGCCATTATTTAGCGTTTTACCCACCATTACCACTATTACCAGTAACTTTTTTGTTTGTTGTTGTGGCGAACGTGTAACCCAGGCCGGGCGACTTCAATGCCATCATAGCCCACGGCACACTTTTCGTTTTAGTTTTTTTTCTCTGCTTGGCGCTTATTCAATCAATATCCAAGCATAAAATAAAAATCCCCTGGAAAATACCAATGAATGTTGATTGTTTAGGTAGGCAGGTGCTTTTCTTTTCACGATTTAGAAATGGGACATTTCACATTACCGTGAATTGGAGGTTTTTTCGGGAGCTGCAGCGGGGGTGTTAGCCGTCGCTGGTGCGTCGGCGGCGCCCTTGGCGGGCTCCAGTTGGAGGCAGTGGCGGCGGCGACTTCCGGTTAGTTGGTGGTGCTGGCTTGTTACCATCACCCACCATGCCGGAGTGCTGCTGAGACTGACGTTTTGGCAGACGACTGACTACCTTCCGTCAAAGCAATGCCGTGTGTGTAATCCAAAAACTACCCAAAGTACTCCTCAAAATCCACCCCAGAACGAGCCACACACACACACAGAAAATAAAAATCTGAAAATTCAAGGTCTCGCACTCTTACGTACGGGAGGCATGTACAATTTATACACCTCGGCTAGGCGAGCGCTCTCCCAGCACCACCACCACCACAACACCAAAAACAAAACTTTGGGTCAGAATCGGCGGGGGCGCAGTCCCCGGGGCGTCGGGCCCACGGACGCGGCCGGTCCTGGCTCCTGCTGGCGAATCGGAGCGCTGTTATCGCGCTTTTCCGCCCGGAAACGCGGCGAAAAACCGAAAAATGGCGCACCGTCTCGGAGAAAATAATGTCGTTTTCAACATGGCCGCCGCGGAACTCGACCGTCACCGCGCACCGCCGCGCCGTGTGGAATTTGTTGACCCTGGTGTTATGGGACGGCGGGATTGGTCGGATAAACCGGCGCGCCGGTTTTCATTGGCCGCCCTCAAGGTTACGGCCTGGCGTGCACCTGTCAGAGCTTTCAACTCTCGGAAAAGCACGGGAAAGTCCAGCGGAAAACCGGCGAGGAAACGGCCGGCTTCGGCCCGGGCGTGTTGTCCAGAGGAACTTGTGAAAATTCAGCGGAAAATGTGCGAGAGACGTCGAATTAAATTTGTGAATCGGCGAAGATCGAGCATGTGGTGGCATCTGTCGGGCGAGCGCCGGGTACCAGGCGCCGCTAGTTTGAGAATCGGGCTGGTGCGGCGCCAGCGATCAACGCGGCTAACCAAATAGCGGTTTCTACTTTAACTTTGAAGAGATCTGAACAGAGAATTGATTTACAAAATTTACCACGAAAATGATCTAGCATTATTCGTATGACCTATGCTGGGCTACTCATTTCCCACAAGTCCTTAGGTACCTCTACTTAGGCCTACTTCATATTTATTCAATTTCATCGCGGTCAATTTGAATTTTACAGGAGTGCATGCTGAGTAATGACTATGCCTCTTGCCTCGTACCTAGGCAACCAATAAGACAACTCACTAGAATTATTGAAGAACCGTGAGCGATTTCCATGTATAGACCTTTCCAAGCTTAAAAACCACGGCTTGCCTTAAAAAATTCGAATTTTGTTGGTGTCCCTGACTCCCTGATAGGATGACCGGATTTTGGCAATTAGGACACATGTTCAGACAAATGAAAGCTCTATTTTCGGACGCTTCAGGCCGTGACGAGCTAAAATAGGCAAAATAGCTATTTTTAGCTATTTTGGCCTAGGCCGAAAACATTTTTTTGTATTTTTTTTTATGAATCCGTGAAGACTACAACTATTTACAAAATATCAAGTAGCACGGTTTGTTATAATACAGGGTCTTTTTTTAGCAAAGTCACTATTCCGGAAGCTTCTGGTAAACAAAGTACGCAAATCTTCGACAAGGGTATGGCAGCATCTTGTAGTTTACAGTTTCAAGTTTTGTTTGACACTACAACCATGGTTGGCAGTCATCAACTTCGTGTACACGGTGCCAAGAGCCCTAAAGTTGCAAATTTTTTGTTTCTTCATTTTGAAATTCAAAATTCTCCTCCATTTCTGTACCAATTCACTTGAAACTTATAACAAATTGAAACCTAGAATTTGAATTTTGATACGGTGAAAGTTGTCTTCGTGCAACTTCAGGGCTATGGCCGGCATTTCCAAAAAAAAGTCTTTAATCAGAGATGCAGTGCTCGGCGGGTGTCACAGAATGTCGAGACGTAACTTCGGTGCAGACATTTTTAAGTCTCTTCTCAAGTCAACGAATGTCCCTGATTATGTCTGTGAATATATCTGGTCTTTGAGAATGCCTACAAAGAAAAAACAAAGCGACTTTTTAACACTGTTTCCTTCTATGGCCAAGCACAACATTTTGTTCTGTCGCACCGTGCAGACAAAGTTGATGGCTGACCACTGTGGTTGTAGTGTCAAACAAAACTTGAAACTATAAGTTATAAGATGCTGCCATGCCCCTGTTGATAAGTTGCTTACTTCGCCTGTCAGAAGCCATTCAAATAATGACATCCATAAAAAAAAAGACCCCGTATACCGTTGACACAGTGAGGTTAGTCTCATGACCACACATGACTCATGACTCCTCCCTTATTCACAATAGGTACCTACATATATACAGGGTAATTTTTTGAAAAGTTTCCAAATTTCTCGCCGCCAAAATTTTTTAAAGGAAAACGCCGAAACAGGTCGATTTTTGTTTCAAATTGACTTTTACTTTGAAATTTCAAACAGCATGACCTATTTTGTGATACATGAAATTGAAGGCAATAAAATTCTCTTTCCGCTAAACATATTTAAAAAAACTTTAAATTACCCCCTACCCTTGTGAAAATCCTCTTTTCGTTAAAGAACAATGTTCCCCCTATAAACTCTCGATTCTTAAGAAATAGATTTTTCAGCAAAAATAGGTTGATTTTTATTTTAGTGGGGACATCTAAGACAAGTATGGCCAAACTTTTATCTTCAACCCCTTTGCCCCCACCCTACCCTACTTCCAAGAAGTAGTGGTTTGAAAAAAATTGAAATATGTATGTTTGACGGAACGAGTTTTATTGCCTTCAATTTGCATCAATTATTGCTATTAATGCTATTCAAAATTTTAAAGCAGGCATGGTGGGGTGGGGGCGAAGGGGTTCAAGATAAAACTTTGGTGATATGTGCCCTAGATGACCCCCTCGAAACAAAAATTGACCTGTTTCGGCGTTTTCCTGTGGAAAATTTTGGCGGCGAGAAATAAGGGGTGGAAACTTTTCAAAAAATCACCTCTATAAACTCACACACAATTATACATACAGGTGGGTCCATCCTAGCGTAATTATCACATAGCCAGGACCGGACCTGGCCTATTTGCCGCCTGCGTTCCACCGAAAAATTGCCCCCCCCCCCTCACCGGCAATGGAGAGCCCCACTAAATGCGGGAATGAAGAGAATCCTTTGAAATTCAACTTTATTATTATTTACCGCTCCTATGACTTCCCGCCTGCGTGCCGGCACGCACTGCACGCCTGCTAGGCCCGGCCCTGCTCATAGCGGTCTTACCGTTCAAGATAGAGAAAAATATGTAAAAGAAAAGTTATATGGTTTGATGAGACCTATAATCTCAAATTGAAATCAGCTATACAGGATGTCCCATTTTGACAGGAAATACAAAACGTCAATTTTTTTAAATGGAACACCTATATTTTTTTGCATTTTCATGTTCAACTTTTTCAACTGTCTTATGCTTGTGTTTTTGTTTTTCAATTGTGTGGCAGTGCTACCAACTATAAATTAAAACCTGAAAAAATTGCATTTTTACAGTTTTCTTGAAAAAATCGTAGCGGCCTTGCTTTTCAAAACTAAGCGATTGGACTTGACACGGAGATAGTCAAGTCAAAGACCAATATTCGAATGTCAAAAAAATTGCGATTTTTTGATACGTTCACAAAAAAACTTCAAACTTTTTAATTTTCAAAGTATGTATCATAACTCATTTTTTTCAAATGACATGCCCCTAATTTTATAACGTTATCTGATAGCTCTTTTTATCCTCTTGAATTTTTACTTGGGGTACTTAAGGGAATACTTACCCTAAAACTTCATTTTTTTTTTCGAGATAATAAGAAATTCTCACAATTGCAATTTTTTTTTTTCAAAAATTGAGTTAGCCGTGATGAATGACAGGCAAGCCAAATAGTACGCAGCTGTCACTTAGTCAGTCTGAATATTGTCGAACAACAAAAATGACTTCAACGCAAAAAGGAAACAAGGTGGGATCCTGGATATCTGGATTTATTACCAGAATATCATATCAATCATTTCCTCTTGCGTAAAATCATTTTTCTTTGTTCGAAAATATTTAGAGGACTAATTGTGAGTTGCGTACTATTTGGCTTGTCTGTCATTTATCACGGCCAACTCAATTTTTGAAGAAAAAAAACAAAAAGAAAATAGGTGGCATTTTGTGAAAATTTTCGATTATCTCGAAAAAATGAAGTTCAAGGGTGGGGGACCCCTAGTAAAAATAAAAGAGGATAATAATATATATTTATTGCATTAGGAGTAAGTGACACTTTATGTGACGGAGTATGGTTGTTTAAGCGCCGAACGCAGCGAGGCGAATTAAATCCATACGAGTCACATAAAGTCTATCATACTCCGAATACAATACAATGTTTTATTTTCAAACAATCATTTTGTACACGGAATCTTAGAAAAAAAATTGAAAAAAGACTACCTATAAGCTGCCTGGGCGTCGATCACGATGGTTTCTATAGGCGACAACCACGCTGCATTCAACCCACTTTTACGCCGGCGGAGGTATAAGTATACTTTTATATGCCGCCGCCAGCGGAGTATAAGTACTTTTACGCCGCTTGTAGATTAACTGAACTTTTTTTCTGCTATGAATGCTAGGTGGTTACTCACAAAAAATGTCTGAAATCTGTACTAGACCCATCATCTTTCCATTATTGAGGGATAAACCAGCATTCCCATTGATCAGTCAGCTACAAATTGGAAAACAAAAATCGCAAATCAACTAATCTCTTATTATCTGTTTTGTGGAACCGACGGTAAGAGTGGTGTTGAGAGCCGGTTTTTCGAAATTGTGAATCAATCATCGTTTAAATTCGTATTGTTTCGTGATCCGAATTTAATCGTATGAACGATTATAATAACGCACAGGCTGGATACGTTGACGTAATTGGCAACTTATAGCGGGCCTAATATAGCGTGTGAAAGGGGTCACTTTCGTAGGTGGTCGTAGGAAAACAATCAAAACTTGAGGACTTGGTGATTGAAAATCATATGAAGAATCACTTCTCCCCAGCCTCTCCTGTTTACAACATTTCGCTTCCCAGTACTTTGCCTGGCCAGGACCACATGCAGTGGTCGAAATGGCAATGGCAATTTTTTACGAACCGGAACGCTAGGACTCTCGATGCGAGGAAGCGCCGCAGGCGAAACTACCCCCCTCCCATTTCCGAGACTTCCCCATTTCTGTTCCATTAAAAAGTTCAAGCAGTTTTTTTAGATAATTCTAATGTGCTCAGGATAGGTACTAATGAGTAGACAATTATATCCCATTTACGATGTATGTATCTAAATTCAGTAATAGGATTGGGCCTGGTTTCCTCCAACAGATATTTTGCTGGAGTTCCAGAAGAATGGGTTGCGGTCATTATATCACTCTACGTTGAGTTCACGAACAGCTCAAAAAGTGATATTATTGAATTTTCTTCGTGGATGGAAACATCATATCCCCCTACAATAATAATGTATGATTTCAATTTCTTGAAACAATCAATGTGATGAAAAGACAATAAAATCAAAATAATTCAACAAAAGACAAAATTAGATTGGAAGACAAGTCTAAACGTCTTATCGGCAAATTTTTCACGAAATGGAACGACTTTCGACAAAATTTCACGAGACGGAACGGTTTTTGAAAATATTTCACGAACCGGAATGCCGGCGCCGTTTCGGTCTGTCCCCGTACATTTCGACCACTGACCACATGTTAGACCGTTTCGAAGTTTTGTGGGAAATTCATCAATCTTATCTGTGTATTTCGGCTGGACGCTGGACACCTGTTGCATATCTGGTCATCTCTCATAATAATTGGGAGAGGGTTTTAAAGTCTCTGGAAGCTCCACATCTGAATCCATCCCGCAAGCTTTCGAATGGCTCCTTGGGTTAGTAGTGGCTCATTCCCGAGTTTGGAGCCCCCGCGTTTGTGGCTCATCTCCAAGCCGGAATGTTCAGTGGAAATCAAAAATTCAAGAGAAAAAGACCACTGACTGTTTTTAAGGCATCTTCCTATAATCGAAGAACGGAAAGAAAGTGGGGCTTTGCTATGGATAAAAAAGGCAGCATCCCTGTACAATGAAAACTTAACAACTTCCGTTTCTGAATCCTTCTTTCTTCGGTTTTTTATTTTGTTGAGAAGAATTCTGCTTTGACAAACACAAGTAATGAAGGCAAATACCTTATTTTCTTTCGCCAGTCGGCGCTGACGTTTGCTTGAGTGTTTCAAAGGAAGCATTATCTAGCAGTCTGAATTTCTTGTGCTTTGTGCTTTAGGTACCATCTAGGCAGGCGCAATAGACGCATGCTGTAATGTAATTGTGAAACGAGAAAATTATTCCTAGCAAAAATATTGTCGATGAGGGTTTGTCCCATGGATGTAGGAATGGCTGGATAGAGCATAAAGCCAAAAACAATTGAATTTTTCGAGGAATTTTTGGTACCCGATTTTGAGCTGAGGGGCGGGGCCTAAAGCGGAAGCCAGGCCTCCAAGGTGAACTTGATTTTTGAAATATAACCAACACGCTGTTCGAAACCGTCAACTGGTTGTCACAGAAATCGCGTCAGTGCAAATAAGTGGATTAAGTGCATCAAAATTTGTAATTCTGAGTGAGTAATGTCTGATCTATCATAACAGCAACGAGAATAATGTTTTTTTCTACCAGTTCCAGTATGATTCGTTTGTAATCCGATTTATTTTGCAGAGTTATCCACGATGGTATCCTGTAAATTGTGCGGGCTGTCGCGGACCACAACCTCAAGTTCAGAGGGCATTGCGCTTCATCGGTAAGTCAAGTTTGATGAATTGAGGTCTCCAATTTTCCGTTGTCTCTCTTTACTGTGACGTCATGCGTATAAGATATGGTTAATCGAGGTCATTGGGCGCTTCCCAATAAGGCGTATAAGGACACAATTCGACACATATGGACACAATTTGACACAGCTAGCGTTCCGATAGCAGTAATAGCACCACATGTCGACACAATCGAAACATTGGCGAGGCTGAGTTTGGAATTGAGCTGGCAAGTGCACTTTGACATTGTGTATCCGTCTTGTCGCAGTTATTGGAAAGCGCCCTATGTTTCTTGAGATATGACATTTCGTTTCTGACAATGGGAAATTTTTCGAATCTGACAAGCGCTCTGTCGTGTATTTATTTGATTTCAGCATGGATTTCATGATTTCACTTGTTCTTACCCTCGTTCTTACCAATAAGTGTGTTACTCGGTGTGTTATATGTAGTGGAAAACTGAGTACCTAGATACTTACATAAATGGTTCAAGGGTGTTGTGTCGCTCTATGCGAGTGCGAGAATAAGACGAATACACCCGGCATTATCATGCACCGGTTCACGAAAGACCCAAACTTGATGGAAGTGTGGCTGCACCAGCACCAGCAGGGATTACGCTGCACCAGACAATGCTTGATGTTTCTGCCAACATCGTGAAGCGTCGTAGGTTGACAAAAAATCATTAATGCCATTTGGATTACTTCGTAATTTGTAGCCTCTTGTGAAATTGGCTTCCACGTGCATCTTACTACGAAAAAACTTTCTTGCTTCGTCCATTAATAACTCCCTCATGGGCTCTAGTGACTTCCCCCACATGATAATGGGAACAGTATAGCTCACCGATTCAAAATTTCCGCAAAAGTCAGAAACGAAACGTCCAAACGTCATAAACGTCAAAACGTCAAAGGTGACCTCGAAAAACCATCTATTTTCTATCTCCTGAAATTGGAAAGGTCAATTGCTAGCCGTAATATTCATGTTCATTCATTTTTTCCCCGAAAAAAGCCTTCACCACGTACATAATCTCCTTAATCCATAACCTTATTATCTTCAAATTTTCTCGGTGTACGTGGTGGCAAACCCTTGAAGAAAATAATTGTGCGCCACTGTTACCCGACTAAATCAAGTTCACTTTGGAGGCCAAGTTGGAGGCCTTTTCTGACATTTCCGGTTTGGGAACCGTATTTTTGACGTAATGCTCCATCCAGCCATTCCTACATCCATGGTTTGTCCAATGTTTAGCTCTTGCTCTAACCTTGCTCCAACTTCACTCAGCAACGGGCCCGTGTACATGAAATTAATTTGACGTCTTTGACAGCGTGGTGACATTCAGATGTCTTTGAACTACGCCAGGTATACCGGCGCCATCTAAAAAGCCGCCAGTATTTGCCCCCATTCATTTTATTTCCACAGCAACATGTTAAATGTGACAGAACTCGAGTTAGGTTACAATGGTTTTTGTTCAAGCACGTGAAAAAGGGTAATTCAGTAGTACAATACCTATTATTATACGGGGTATACTCACATAACACGACTGTAATATATTATTTTATCTATTTTATCCTAATAAATGGGAATTCTAGCTGCTAAAAATAAAAATGTTTGAAAAGTGACATTTCACAACTGACGTTCACCTACGCAGAGTCCTGACGTCACTGCTAATTCCACTACGTGACGGTTGTCAAGGTAAAGGTTCAAGGTTATCGCGTAAAGGTTCAAAAACACCATCGGTGTGACATCAGTACGGCCCCAGGTACGGCCAGTACAACAGAAACCGTGTTTTTGGTTCGAAAAAATCAACTCAAATTTTGATCTTCATTTGAAGAATGTACAAATTTAGAAAAAAAATTCGTCGGATATTATTGTAGAAAACAGGTAGGTTATATTGCAAGAGCTATGAATTTTACCGGGTAAACTGCGGCTAGCTGGTTTCTGGAAAATTTCGCTTAGAAAATGTCTGAGACTTGATAATTCATATATTGAAACTCCGAGACTGAGACTGAAATTTAAGTGACCCACTTCAATTAGTGAGCAGTTTATATTGTGTCCACATTTTTGACACTGATGTTCTTACCAAGCCAAAAAGCCTAATTTCTATTTTCCATTTCCAAGATTTTCATCAACGACATTACTGAACTCTTCTGTTATGTTTTTGTTCTTGTTTGATCATAGCATATATCACTACTTGTATTTTTTTAACCGTCCTGCTACTAATGTTTTGCTCCGTGTTTTGCCTTGCTTATCACACAATTCCATGTTACACTTTTTCTCAAACGTCCATCGCATTTCGCAGTTTCTTGTCTGGCACAAGAAGAGAATAACAAAAGCAGACATTTTGAAATCACAGAAAACTTAAAATTCGAAACAAAGTCTTCAGAAAATGGATTCCCAGCATCCTAAATTTGAATCAGTTGCAGTGCTAAGACTTTGCGTGATCCGTTGGAAACTACGCTATAAGAAACTGGAGGAAACTCGTAGCCCTCGCCAGTGCATGACTCCTAGAAGACTGAAACCAAAGACTGAGCCTGCAAAACTAAGACGAAAACCAAAACCTGAGCCTCGCACTGAACCTCAAAAATACGATGTCGGACCAGCCAATCTCTTCAAAACGCCCAAAAAGAGAGTAACGTTCAAATTATGAATCTATTCTAACCCACTCGAAATCTATATTGACTCATTTATTTTATTTCATGATCGTTTCTATGTAGTTTTTACTGATTTGCAATAAAAATGCTTTAAACCTCTTGCGACTTACCCATCTTCTGTTTCGTTGTCGTCGAAAAAAAGATACTCCATCGAGGTTACTCTGCGAGGTTGACGTCCTCTCCGGTGACCCCCGGCAGCATTGTCAACTCCCGATTTTCAATCAGTCCCACCGGCCAAGCTCCCGAAACGAATTTTCGCACCCGAACCGGGATCGAAACTGCTGAAAAACCGGGAAAAATCCACAAATTCAGATGTACCCCATCGCGTATTGATATAAGCGGAGGATTGGAGACTACGCCGCCTAATCTCCATGCGCTCCCGTGCTTGACAACAATGTTGCCAGGCAACCGGCAACGCGTCACTATCCGTTTTCATCGGAATTTTCATCATCCGTCCAAGGAAACTCGGGAAACGTGCACTTTTCAATGTGTTTATTCAATATAACAATTACAAAGGGATTGGAAAATCCTATGTCTATTTTTTTTGTTGTTCTTACATACTTAGGTATACCTAATAATAAATCTATGTAACACAGAACAAGACTTGTAAGTAGCCTTTGGTCAAACTAGATGAAGCAGCCTAAACATTAAAGTTATCATCACAATGGAAAATATGCTTAAGGTTATTGTGAAGGTAGGTATAAAGGTATAACAATGTGGTAATCTACTGGTAGAGGGCTTTGAATTTTTTTTCATTGTTTCGCTTAAATAGTGATTACAGTGTGCTGTGTTTACGTGAATGATACAAAACGTAAAAAAAAACAAATGCCTGAAATGCTGACTAGTAGAGACGCCTTGCGGGCTTCAGTCGAACTGGCGGGGGTTGTTTTGCATCATCCCTCTCCATGGTCGGCGTTCGTCCCGTTGGATGTCGCTGTAGGAGCGTTCTGAAAAATTACAGTTTTCTGTTAGAATATATAATTAAAGCTACAACGATAATACACTATTTAGTTATTTACATAACGATTATATTGTAGATTTTACAAGCGTCAGTAGCTATTCTATAATTATTCTTATATCAATAAGTGCAATGCTAAAGAAGCAGCACGCTAATAATAATATGCAATTACATGTCTGATGAAACAGTAATAATAAACTAATGACATTTATTGCTTTTGATAATAATGTTTCAATTTATGTGCCCATAAAACAAAGTATTTCTGTAAATATTGTGAGAGATAAAGTACTTCGATCGATCAAGTTAAAATATGCAGCTTTTTTGTAATTAGTTTTACGTAGCTTTACGAGTAGCTTTAGAAGATAATAATAATAATAATAATAATGAAAAAGGTCTTTTATTGATTAGAAAAACTAATTGCGGGCGAAGTCTAGCTAAGCTATTCTACTTAACCCTTCTACAAAAAAAAACATGAAGAACAAAAAAAAAAACGAAAAGTTATTTGAGTGCACATCGAATCAAATTGGATCAATTTAACATTCTAACAGAAAGAAAATTCAAAATAAACTACATTATGAATAAATCCAAATAACAGAACAATATGAAATGTAAGAAACTAATGTAAATAATCACATATTACACACATGGACAAGCAATATCGAGAGCAATATTAAATGTGATATGAATATTAAATTAAGCATAATAACATAAACGTCGGCATCTTGGCCACAAATCAAATCAAATAATCAAGAAAGGAAAAAGAAACTCAACAGATGGGCACGCAGAAGGATATACAGCCAACATAAAACACAGTCAGTAAAGGAAAAGTCACTGTCAACCAGGCCAATTGAAAAAAAAAATCTAAAAAGATGTGTCTTGAAATAGGCTATGGAAGGGAGAAGCCAGAACTCAGGGGGGATGATGTTGTACAGCTTCACCGAATTGTAAGTGAAGGATCGTTGAAATAATGAAGTACGATGGTGAGGTGATGTCAGTCTATTGGAGAATCTTACATTAGTAGAATGGATGTCAGACCTCAAAACAAGTTTATCCCTCAAAGCCCTGCCACAAGATTCAGACTTGATCAGTGAAAAAATGAAGTTACCCAACTGATACATATGACGCTGCTCCATTCTAAGCCAGCCAACCTGAACTATTTTTCGGACACATGATCATACCTTCTCAATCCGTAGATACATCGTATGCAGGCATTCTGTATTTTTTGAACTCTAGATTCAGTAACACTGTCAAGACAAGGCCCGTAAATGAAACTGCAATAATTGAAGTGGAACAGTACCAAAGAGTAACAAACCTGTTTTCTAAGTGTGTAGTTCAAAAAACTCCTGTTAGTGTAAACAGAACGTTGCACAATTTACGTTGTTCAAACCATGTTGTCCAGACGGATACGGATTAGATACCTACTAAAAATACTACAAAATAATTCAGGTGATTCAATATAGGTCACTTCCAGAATCATGTCTTGAAACTTTCAATTGGTATTTACCCAAATCTAATTGACAACAGAGGTCTAAAAGCCCTTTCAAAATCCCAACATCTTCAAATCGTTCTCGAAATTCTATCTCGAGATACGCTTCAGGACTTCAAAAGCATCAATGTCTTCAGAGATTGCCGTTTTAACCTCAGATGATCTCTCAAATGAGTCATTTTATTTCTTGTCTTGGCTCTCATAATTTGGCTATTCATATCGATTGACGATCTATCGATCTCACGACGGAATCATCTAGATAAGGGTTCTCAGAATCTTGAGACTGGTAAAGAAGAACATTTCTACTTGTTGCCAACTTCTTAGTCCTCATTTTAGCCTCCTTCAAGGTCATCATATTCAGGTCCATAAACGAGCCAGTTTTTTTCATTCTCCTCTGAGACAAAGACCCTTGAGATCTTCAGACTGCAAAAACTGTAATGACCTCTTCATTCTGGTCAAAATTTGACAAAACGATGCAGCTGGTTAGCTTACGTTTTCTTGTATCTTCTAGCTTCTAGGATAAAGTCAAGTCTATCATTCCTCAACTCGTTTTATTCTACAAAATGACCTCGCAGATGAATGTTCTTGGCTGCTCTAAACTTGATTCACGTCTCAACTATCTTCAAGGGCATTTTCCTATACTGCACGTTTGTTGCTAACGCAACTTTCTGACAGTCTCTTTGAGACAAAGACCTTTGAGATCTTGATATACTGCAAATTTGTTCCTTGATTACTTATTTTTTCTCTTCGTCAAGTCATGTTCTCAGATTGCCGTTTCGTCTGCAGATGAAGTTATACAAGAGGCTTTTTGTTCCTAGTACTGAGTCTTTTAGTTTGGCTATCCATATCGCTTGATGATCTATCTCACGATGGAATCATCAAGACACAGGTCCTCAGAATCTTGAGACTGCAATGAATTTCCGATTATCCCTTTGAGGCAAAGACTCTTGAGATTTTCATGTTGCAAAACGTGAAATGACCTCTTTGTTTTATTCCAAAATCACCAAACGATATCTGCCCCTTGTATCTTCTGGGATTTGGTCAAAGTCTTCGCAGATGAACGTTTTCGGCTGCTCTTCCGTGCTAATCCACGTCTTAGCTCTCTTCCAGAGCCTCTTACTTCTCAACTTCCTCAGAGATTCCCGTTCATCTAGAGATGATAGCCCAAAAGAGGCTTTCTAGTCCTGGTTCTCCTGGTTCGGCCATTCGTATCGATTGGTGATCTGCTTTACGATGGAACATCTAGATAAAGGACGTTAGAATCTTGAGACTGGTGGATAAACCATTTCTACTTGTTGCCAACTTCTTAGTCCTCATTTTAGCCTTCTTCAAGGTCCTCATATTCAGGTCTATAAACGAGCCAACTTTCTGATTGCCCTCTGAGACAAAGACCCTCGAGATCCTCAGATTGCTTAGTCCATAACGACCTCTTTAGTTTGGTTAAAATTTGAAAAAAACGATATTTGCAGCTGGTTAGTTTTTTCATTCTCATTTTCTTGTATCTTCTAGGATTAGGTCGAGTCTATCAACCTCCAACTTTGCATTCCGTTCTACAAATGAACATTTTTGGCTTCTCTTCCGTGCTGATCCAAGTCTAAGCTCTCTTCTAGGGCCTCTTTCTTGATATTCAATATTGATTCAACATTCCGACACGCTCTTATTTGAGACACAGACTTTTGAGATCTTAACATTGCAAAATTTGCCCATAATGACCTCTTGTTTCTTCTCTTTTCTGTCTACAAATAAGTCGAGGCTTTTATATACTCAATTTGCCACCACATCTACAGATGACTTTGCTGAACCTAAATCTCTGAACAACATTTTCATCTGCAGATGACCTCTTGGTTCCCATCAAAACTCTTTATATCTCCAGATGACCTGTTGGTTCCCATAAAAATTGAAAACTTTCTAAAGGTATCTTCAGATGACCACTTCCCACTTCCACCTGCTGCATTTCTCAAGATGGACTCTCAAAGTCTTGACTTTTTGAGAATCTCGTGACTGGAATCTCTCTACAGATGACCTTTTGGCTCTTATCTAAGCTCTCAATCGGTTCAGATAATTGATTCTTCCTACTAATACACTAGTAGTAGGATACACTAATCATTCGCAAGTTATCCTCTTTGTTTCAAGATTTCACATCTTTTGAAAACAGATTATCAAACGATGAGTCAAAATTGTGATGATTAACTCTTCCAGGCGAAGCGAGTCATCAAACAGCAACTTGCTCTGCAGATGAGCCCTTGGTTCCGATTGAAGTTTCATTGGAAATCCTGAGACTCATGGATTTTTCATAACTAAGATGATCACTCCCAACCAATCTTTCAGCCTTACTCAATGACCTTTTACGCCCAGTATTTCCATTTCAGGTTATCACTATTCTGAGGTTAACTCGCAGATATCATTATTGAAACCTATGACGTCAAACCTTTTGGTTAAAGTTAACCAGAGGTGGAAATACTGGCCTCAGAAGCTATCTATGTACTTAAAGCTCTCATTTGTGGTGAACTTGTCTTGTTTCTCGATATATTCGGATTGCCATCTATGGCATCTAAATTATCACCAAAGCTCTTATTGCTTATTGCACCTTTTTCCAACTTTTTGCTCATCGCTGAAGGATATTAGCTCTTCAGATGGTAGGAAGCTACAAATGAACACACCTTAGTAATTATTTCTTCAAGAATCTCAATACACCTTCGGTTTGCCACGTCGCCCGCAGATGACTACTTGCTTTTGATCAGAGCTCGCAATACGATCAACATGAAGCCATTTATGATATTGTTTCAATCGTCTCGGTCCTCGTTGGAGCCATGCATGTCCTCATGTAGGTCCAATTAACTCTATGATCTCTTCAATCTCGAGTTTCTCATCTGGTGGGGGTCTTTTCATCTGCAGATGGCATCTTGTTTTCAACCACAGGTCTTGGTGACTTCATATGGCAACTTTCACTTCTTGTTATGCTCTTGCGGCTCCCTCAAGATTACCGTCAAGACGATTTGTATCTTAATTTGCCTTTCAAAAGATTGATTGGAACTCTTCAAAGCCAAAGTGGTTTTACGTTTCCATGGATCTTCAGAAGATGAAATGAGAAAGAAAAATGAAAAAGTAAAACAGAGGACTGGACTACCTAAAAAGATGGAAAAGAATTGAGAAAGATTTAGAAAGATAAGAAAAAATAGAGAACGATCACGATGATAAACTGCGATGATAAACTAAAGATACGACGAGAAGGAAAGAGAGAACTGATCTTCTGAGATGAAAACAGGAACTCGTCTTTCCGAGATGGAAAGGGGTAACTTTTCTTCTAAAGTAAAAAGAGGAAGATTTTTCGGAGGTCTTCGGAAGCGACCGACCGAATACGCACCTCTGAATTTGATGTACTGAACATCCTGGATGTTGGGCACGTTCCGCTTGGGACTGGCCGATTCCCTGGTCGACCTGAAGGAACCCATGCCCCTCAGAGACGGCGGTTGGATGCACAGCACGTCGTGGTTGAGTCTGTACGACGTGATGGAAGGGGCCCCGAGGGTGCTGTCGTCGTAGCTGTTGATGTCGATGTCGGTCAACACTGGAAAAATACGACAAAAATCAAAACATGTTCCGTTTTTTTCCCCTTGAATTTCGATTCCATCACATTTCTCTTCCATGAAGAGTAAGCACAATCAATGAAATCTTCCAAAGTCGATACCTTTCAGAAATCTATCGTTCTTAGTACCGACCACCCAGACATCCCGAAGCGGCAGTTTTACAATGATTATGGTATTTATGGTCCACCACACCGAGGCATAAAAGCGCATATAGAGCACAGAAAGCAAGTACATTGTTCAAAGTTCAAACCTTTCACCGCTAGAATTCCAAACTTGGGTGTTTCTGCACTTGATGAGTTTAAATAAGAAAGAAATTAAGAAATTATCAACAAATCTGTTGTTGAAATACTGTTAAATCTAGGCTAAAATTGTTTCATCTGGTATATCTGCATGTCAGTGACTGAGGTTCGGTCAGTTGAATTTTTATCAGAACGACGGAGCAGTTTGACTGTGAGAAAAGAACCAGAGACTCCAGATATAATTATTTCTACACTGATGAGTCCTAATAAGAGCGAAATTCAAAGTAATTGTGAGAAGATCTCCCTTAAATAATTGCTGCCCGGGATTTTAGATGTCAGTGACTGAGGTCTGGTCAGTTTAAATTGTATCAAAAGGGAGCAGTTTGACTGTGGGAGAAGGTCCAGAGACTCCAGATGTGATTATTTCTACACTGATGAGTCCTAATAAGGGCGAATTTCGAAGAAGTGTTGGAAAATATATGCTGAAATTGTTGCTTGGTATTTTTGAATGTCAGTGACAGGTCTGGTTAGTTGAACTTGATCAAAACGGAGCAGTTTGACTGTGGGAGAAGGTCCAGGGAAGACTCCAAATTTATTTGTTTATGAACTGATGAGTCTTACTAAGAAAAAGCGACATAGGATGTATTGTTAGAGAATCTACGCCGAAGTTGTTGCTTGGTATTTTTGCATGTTGGTGACTGAGGTCTGGCCAGTTGAACATATATCAAAACGGAGCAGTTGGACCGTAAGAGAAGGTCCAGAGATTCTAGATACAATGATTTTTCCATTCATGAGTCTTAATAAGAGCAAAATTAGAAATATTGTTTGAAAATCTATGAAGAATTTGTTTCTTGGTATTTTTTATTTTTGCATATTAGTGACTGAGGTCTGGCCAGTTGAACATTTATCAAAACGCAGCAGTTGGGCCGTGGGAGTATGTCCAGAGGCTCTAGATACAATTGTTTCTATACTGATGAGTTTCAGTTAGAGAGAAATTTGAAATATTGTTAGAAAATCTATGAAGAAATTGTTGCTTTGTATTTCTGCATGCCAGTGACTGAGGTCTGGTCAGTTGAACTCATATCAAAATGGAGCAGTTTGACAGTGAGCGAAGCTCCAGAGACTCCAGATATAACTATTTCTATACTGATAAGTCTCAATAAGAGCGAAGTTCAAAGTAATTGTCAGAGAACCTCTCTTAAATAATTGTTGCCCGGGATTTTAGATGTCAGTGACTGAGGTCTGGTCAGTTCAAATTGTATCAAACGGGAGCAGTTTGACTGTGGGAGAAGGTCCAGAGACTCCAGATATAATTATTTCAACACTGGTGAGTCTCAGTACTCTCAGTAAGGGCGAAATTTGAAATATTGTCAGGAAATCTATGCTGAAATTGTTGCTTGATATTTTTCCATGTCAGTGACTGAGGTCTGGTCTGCTGAACTTGATCAAAACAGGGTAGTCTGATGGTGGGAGAAGAGACGTTGCACGAAGCACTAAGACATTGTTGGTTGCCTACGACACCAGGTGCATAAAAGCGCACACTGGGACCACCGCAATCAACAGTTTGATACCTAATTGATTATCCGCTTTTACAGGTTGGATAATTATTATTAATGATCTTAATTACCATTATAACGGCATAACATTATACAAAAGCAATTTTGCGATTAAACCGCATTTGTACTTCACGAAGGTAAAGCAATTATGAACATTACGTTGCTGAATTTATGACTCTGCTATTTGAACAATAAAGAATTTTGTCGCAAAGGTCGCGCTTTCCCCGTGCCAAAACGTGACGTAATAAAACACGCTCAAGTGGTGCATATACCTTATACCTGCTTGAATCTACCCAGCTTTTGTTGTTTAAAATACAACAACAGGTGTAGGTAGGTGGGTATTGTAATTTATTACTTCAATTATTTCGTAAAACTCTAAGCTCAAAACTTTGTGATACTTCTCTTACCTTAAATGTGCAAATAAAAAAGAAAGAAAAGAAGAGAAGAAACGAAACTTCGGAGAGTTGCCCTGGCGAGACAAGAATTATGCGCGATAACTTTGGAGTAATGTTCAGGTTATGCGGCAGAAGGGGCCCCGCAGAGATCTCATTAATGTGTTTTGCCTGAAGTGAACAAGTTTCAAAATTATTTTATCATTATCATCAGTTCATGATTATGAGAATTTACAAGTGATTCAATCAGCGTTGTTTAAATGATATCGGCTGCCGAGTTGGCTGCGAAATAAAATGCGAGGCGTCTCTCGAATTTTTCAACCAACAAAACCAACAAAGTGTTGAAGAGGACCTCATGGTATATGGGTAGATATACAGGGTGGCCCAACAAAAACGAAACAGACAAATTTTCTGGCACTTGATTTTTTTTTGTATACTGTAATAGGTTCACTAGACGGACATAAGCCCCGTCATGGGTTCGGCAACTTCGAACCAGCCTCCTAGAAGGGGCTGTAAACTTCCAAAAACACTGAAATTTTCATCGAATCGAAAAAAAATAGCACCGCTGTGAAGACAATTGAACCAGCTTTGAGATTATGTATCACTCAACCCCAATTGTCATTTGAAATTTTCGAAGGGGCTGCCACCCTGACTACGGGGGTGAAACTCCACGATTGAATTAATAGCAGTTGAACGTCCCCCTCGAAAACAAAGTTGACCTGTCCGGGCTTATTTCGACAAAATTAGGGCGAATGCCCGAAAATCTGTCCGTCTCGTTTTCAATGCGCCACCCTGTATAGTTACTATAATACTATGCCTACTAAGTAAGTACAATGAACGTAAATAGAAGCGTGATGTTAGCTGGCTATGAATGAAAATCGTGTACCCATAACGCAAAGTATACACCAATAAAGTGAATATTTATTACCTGTAACACACGTAACTGTATATAGGTTTTCTTCCTTGTTCTTTGCGCACCGTGCAATTATCGTTAACGTCAGTCGCGGGTTTATGAACTCTCTTGGCATAACTTTCGTCTTTTATGCACGCGGATATATTTCACAAAGTTGAAAATTCTTTTTTGTCCTTAAAAAAACACTCTGATACGTTTTCTGCCGCACTGCTGAGATGGCCAGGAGGAAAAGCGCGCATTTTATCTTGTACGAAAAAAAATTAAACTCAAAAAGCTAACAATGGATGGGCCATCGCATGATCCATGCCGTGCCATGCCATATCACATCCTGAATGGCCCCGTCGAGGACGTGCCTCGAAACTCAATTCCTCCCGGTAAATCGTCTTCATTTTCACGATTTCGCGGTCACTGCTTTTCCATTCTTCATGCCCGCGATTATATTACATTGCTTATTACATTATTACAAGTAGTTTCTATCTCTAAAACCAGTGCAAAACTTTCTTTCGCACGGCGCTTTTTCTTTTTTACGACTTTGCGGGGCTGTACGCGACCCAAGAGGAGGTGTAGGCATACAGGGTGATTCGAATCAAAGGACGTTAAAACTCTTGTGGTGGTGGTGAGTTGAACACTTTTTCAAGTAGGCGATTTATTATGCTCCTTTGTGGTAGGTAACCTAGAATTTCTTGGGTACCTACCTAAACAGCAACTCCAATAAACACCATTTGTTTAAATAATAATATATTTGTAAATAAGGTTAGTGAAGGAAGCTGGCTTTTTTTTACGTTATTAACGTTGAAAAGTATACACATGCTTGACTGTAATGCATTTATCAACTTCAGGTAAAATAACGTTTCCAGTTAATTGTTCATTAATACACCGTTGATCAATCATTCAATTCCAACGGTATATTTTTCTTGCCTAAACGGTACATGATGTCAACGAATATGGATACAAATTACGAAAATGAGAATATTTGGTTTAGAATTGCCATAATTGACACCACGATCGAATTAATACATTTTCGTACTGTGCCGATACGTCTCTTATGGAACGTTAGTGAATCACTCAGGCTCAACGTTATATTTCTGTTGCCTGCTTGACGCTAGAATGGCGTAGACAACAAGAAATATCTCGAAAAAGAGATTTTTTGTTTGTTTGGATTCAACCGTTTGAAACAATGTGATAACTGATAACAAACTTCATATTTCTTAATTTCTGTACGCTACGAGACGTCTTTGAAGCGTTGACAAATCACCTGAGTTCAAGGTTATTGTTTTGTAATCTTCACTAGGAGAAAACATTAACGAATCACTCAAGTTCATTGTTATATTATTGTTTCCTGTTCAACGTTAAAATGACGTGAAAATGACACTTATTTAGTGAATAAGGACTATTTTGCGTATCTGAAACGTTCACAGTTCACTAAAACGAAACGTCAAATTTTTGTTGCCCGTTTTCACTCTAAGAAAATGTTAACGCATCATTTAACTTTGATGGAATATTCCCACTGCCTGTTTGAAATTGCAATGACGTCAAAATGGCACAAACTTGTGGAAAAGATTATTGTTTCCTTTGTTTATTAGAATTGGAAATTCCAAGAAATATTATAATATAACACAATTGTCACAGTCCTTGTTCCTGAACGTTACTGAGACGTTTCTAAAACGTCAACGAATCTTTCGTTTCAACTTTCATATGAGACTCAATCATTCAAGTTTAACGCTATTGAACATTGTCGTCGGCTGTCGTATTACTGTCGCTTGTTTAACGTTGAAATGACGTTAATATCGGCATATATTTAGAAAAATATGAATTATTTTGCGTCTCCGAAATGTTGACGGTTCGGCAAAGTTGGACGCTGTGTTTATTTTTGTTGTCTATTTTTACTGGAAGAAAACGTAACGCATCATTCAACTTCAATGTTGTACTTTTGTTCCTTTTCAATGTCAAAATGACGTAAAATTGTACATACTTGGTTGGGAAAAAATGAGATTTCTTTGTTGAGATTGATTACTTCCAAGCAATATTATAGCACAATCGGCAAGTTTTTCGACTTCTGAACGTTACTGAAACGTCTCTAAGATGCTAATTATTACTTGAATTTAACACTTTTAGTTCTTGTCTGTCTACCGTAAAATGACGTAAGAAAATTCACATATTTGAAAAATTGTTTTCTTTAGTTTACTGAGACGTTTCTGAAACGTTACCCAACCACGCAAGTGAACTGTTTTCAAGGCTATATTGCTGATCAGTCGAGAAAGCTCAACGTTATATTTGTGTTGCCCATTTTCTTTATGAGAAAACGTTAGCAAAATTTCAAGCTCAACGTTATATTTTTGTTACCTCTGTTGAACATTAAATGACGTAAAAATGCCGCACATGTGGAAAAAGATAATTTCCTTCTTGATTTTGGAACGTTACTGAGACATCTCTGAGACATTAACAAATTACTCAAATTCAACATTATATTTTTGTTGCGTGCAAATTTGGAATTTTCAAGCAATTTTCAAATGTTACTGAGACGTCTTTGAGGCGTCAACAGATAATCCAAAATCTACATTACATTTTTTGGCCTATTTCACGTTAAAATGACGTAAAAATGACCTACATACATTGAAAGGAGATTCTTTTGATTTAGATTTGGAAATTCCAAGCAATGCTTCACAACCGTCAAATTTCTTGATTGTCGTACGATACTGAAGCGTCTCTAAAACGTTAATGAATCACTAAAATAAACTTTTTTGAGCCCACTTCTTTATAAGAAAACGGCAACAAATCACCCAAGTTCAACGTAATTGTTGCCTCTTCAAGGGAAAAATGGCACACGTCGAAATGACGTAAAATAGGAACATATTCGGAAAAAGCAGGATTTCTTTGTATAGATTTGAAACTTCTAAGCAATGTTCCAAAACACAACTTGTATACTCCCCAATTCTTAACGTTACTTAGACGTCTCAAAAGACTCAACAAATTACTCAAATGAAACGTTGTACTTTTTTGTTGCCTCTCAAGTGTCAGAATGGAGTGAAAAGTGGAAAACAAAAATGGTATTTTTCATTTAGATTTGCAACTTCCAAGCAATATAATGCAACCTTCATATTTCTAAATTTTCGTACGTTACTGAGACGTCTTTGAAACGCTAATGAATCAACAACAACAAAGTCGAACCTTATATCTGTGTTGCCAATTTTCACTATGAGAAAACGTTGACGAATCATCCAAGTCTAACGTTATATTTTTGTTACCTGTTTAAAGTTGGAATGACGTATAAATTTCATATACGGGTACAGGCTGGCCCAATGAAAACACAAGAGAGGGGTTTTTGGGCATTTTACCTCATTTTTTTTTTTGAAGCTTGGACAGGTCGATTTTTATATCAAGGGACATATGAATCATGCATTGGCGAATTTGTCTCAAGCCCCCTCACCCCCACCCACACCAACTTCGAAATTTCAAATGACACCATCCACCTTGCGACACATCAAATTAAAGAGGATTAAATTCTCTTTCTGAAAACATGTTTTTACAATTTTCAACCCTACCGGGTTGGAGGGTACCGGATTATTCTAGAAATTTTCCTAGAAAATCGCCAATGTATGTTTCAGATGTCTCCCTCGGTATAAAAATCAACCTGTCCGAGCTTTTTCTAAAAAAATGAGATGAAATGCCCAAAAATTGTGTTTTCGTTGGGCCACCTGTATGTGATAAATTGGGATTTCTTTGTATAATACATTTGGAACTTTCAAGTGATGTTATTATACCGTATGATCAAAAACTTTCCTTCTCTAGGCAGGCTGTGGTCTGGTCATTGGCAGGCAAACTAGGCTGATTTTGCCAGGCCACAGCCTGCCTAGAGGAGGAAAGTTTTTGATCATACGGTACAACTGTCATGTTGTAACGTTACTGGAATGTCTTCAAGACGTTAACAGATTAATTGAATGCAATGTATAATTTTTGTTACCTGTTTTGCGTCACAATGAAGTAAAACGTAGCAAACAAAAAAATTGTATTTTATGTTCAGAATTGCAACATCTAACCAATATAGCTCTTTTTTTTTCTGATAAATTTTCATACGCTACTAAGACGGCTTCATTACGCAGATGAATCAACAAAGTTCAACTTTATCTTTGTGCTGCCTATTATTACTATGAGAAAACGTTACTGAATCACTCATTCAAACGTTATATGTTGGTTATCTGTTCAACAATGACGTGAAAATGCCACATTTATTCGGGAAAATGGGATTCTTAGTACATATTTGAGACTTCTAAGAAATGTTATAACACAACCGGCATATTTTCTGATTTCAAAATGTTACTGAGGATTCTTGAAGCGCCAGCAAATCACTCAAATGCACTGTATTATTTTTGTTGCCTGTTCAACGTCAAAATGACGTGAAAATTGGACACGTCTCCAAAAAAAAATTTTTTGATTCAGTTTTGCACTTCCAAACAACAACACACACCTCTATATTCAAGAATTTGTGTACGTTACTGAGACGTCTCTAGAACGTTAACGAATCATCAAAGTTCAACACTGTATTTTTGTTGCCTCTTTTATTAAAATCGTTACTGATTCACTCGGATTGATGTCATATCTCTGTAACCTGTTCAACGTTAAAATAACGTGAAAATGCTACATATGTGGGAAAAGGAGATTTTTTGTATAGATTTGTTATGACAATCGTCATATTTCTCTGATTTGAAATGTTACCGAGACGTCTCTAAATGGCTGATGAGCCAACAAAGCTCAATGCTATCTTTCTGTTGCATATATTTACTACAGAAAAACGTTAACAAACTACTCAAGTTTACTGCTGTATTTTTGTTACCCGTTTAACGTTGAAATGACGTAAAAATGCCACAAATGTGCAACAAAGAGATTTCTTTGTATGGACTTGGAGCTTCCAAGCAATGTCATAACACAATTGTCTAATTTTCTGATTTTGAAACGTTACTAAGAAGTCTTTAAGGCGTTATCAAATTTCTTCAATACAACGTATTATTTTTGGTGCCTGTTCAACGTCAAAATAACGTGAAAAATTATGAACAAAAAAAAACCTTTATATTCCATAATTTTCGTGCGTTACTGAGACCTCTCTAAAACGTCAACAAATCATCAAAGTTCAACGTTATATTTTTGTTGACTTTTTCTATTACACAAAACGTTACCGACTCACTCAAGTTAGGTGTTATATTATTATTTTTGGTCATGAAGTCATGAAGATAACCACTTTTTCACATCACCATGTCACAATGTGCTCACTTTCTGAAACATTTCTCGGAAGTTCGGAAGCAATATTTCAATTAACGTTAAGACTGACACGGCAGACGGTAAACGTACTTTTGACCCACCCTGTACGCACCCAGGCCCCATTATTTATGCAGGTTGCACGCGTTTATCGCCCTCGTAAACTTTTTATTTGACCCAACTTGCGAAAAAAGGGGATGAGTTCGACCAGAACGCGCCGATGGGTAGTAGCAGGACTAGCAGGTCCTCCATGAGCTGAGGTATTAAAAAAGTTAGTCGGAATTAGTTTGAGAGGATAATAAAGAACAAAAAAAAAATGTTTCTTGGAGAATGATTGGGCAATTTTATGGGGTCGAGTGAGTATACTTTGAAGGTTGCCACTTGCCTCAGTATTTCCTTATTGCGTTTGGTTTGTTCGAATTTTTTATGCCAGATACGCACTTTCCTTTGTTGCGGTTGTAGTAAAACGCAGAAGCGTTTATCGAGAGAGATTAGAATTTTGCGTCTGGTCCTGCATTGTTTCGTACTATTGAGGAAGTAGTTCGCAGTTTGCATAAGTAATAATAGGACTAAGTAGTTAGATAAAGAAACACAAAAAATAGTAGGCATAGCTGACTACCTCGCTGACTACTCAAGAGTTTCCAGAAATTTCCATAAGATCACATGCAATCAGCAACAACATTTTGACAGTAGAAAATCTGACTGAAGCGCCCCCTACATTGGTATGCTACTGATAATCTCATAAAATTTACGATAGGAATTCGTGAGATTTGATTTATCGTTTCGCTAGTTAGCCAGGTGAAATTTTGATGCAAATTTTAATCACAAAATCGCACAGCAAAATTAGCACTAACCAGCTTCTACTTTTCATTTCAAGGTCACTCGGCGCCCCCATATTTCACGAAACAAAGTATAAACGAACAAATTCTAGCATAATTTACGGCTTCCGACACTTATCTATGCAAATTTTCGCTACTTGACAAATTAACGTGCCACTTTCAAACACAGGAGTGCTTTACATACCTACATTATTCACCTAAATACCAAATTTATACCTACCTACCTATATGAAATAATAATATACACTAGAATAGATATCACTTAAAACAGACATTATCTCGTATATTTTAGATAGGTAGGCACAATAACTATATAATACTAAATATTTCATAATAATCTTCCGTAACCTCTGCATCCTAAAATAGAAACACCAAGACTTTGAAATCTTATCTTTGCTTTTAATATACCTACCTACATGTCAGATTTCGCAATGTTATTGCACATATTAAATACTTGTGCGTGTAGAATTTGAACATAAAACTAGACACAAATAAGCAGAGTTACATAAGCTAGAAATATGGATGTGAAGAGGGAAAGGGCAGAGAAGCATAAGCAATAATGAAGCTTTAGTAAGGAAAGAAGCTATGCTTGCTCTCACCTGCTTTGCGTTTCCTGATGAAGGAAAACTGAGGACGTTTCCACGTTTTTGGCCTGTAAATTTTGCTGGAGTACTTTGAGCCTGCAAAGGTCAAAGCTGGTCGTGTTAGAAAAAAAGGCCATGCATTTCAAATCAATACAGTTCAAGTGTTATTGGTACAAAACATAATTTGGGTGAAATAAAAACAGCCATCAGAGAATTGTTATTGAAATAGCGGAAAGTTAGTGCAAGAACGTTCATAATTTTACATGTATTTATTAGTTATGTAGGCACTTGGGAGAAAAATGGTAAAAACAGAAAAAATATAAAGAAAACTTACGGGATAGTCTATTGTCGTACGTGGGGTTTTCCCAGTCTTGCTCGCTGGGAGTCCAGTCGTTCCTCCGCCTAACCGTATCCTGTCTTGTGCTGACGGTGTCTGTGGGAATGTGCCTCATTGCTGGAAAAAACAAAACATTGATTTATACTACAAATTTGCCAGTTCTGAAGTTTGAATTTGGCTTGATTTTTGATGGACAATACCTCCCAAGGGCTAAGAAATCTAATGAAATCTTTAAATATTGGGAAAAAAGTCGGAGAGCTTTGTTTGACTTGATAAAGATACTGAGCACCTGTGCTACGGGGACTTATATATTGAAATTTGTATGTTATCATCGCTTTAGTTGCCACTTTTTTTTAAATTTCAGTAATGTATACTCACCCACTGCCGTCCCGATGAAGCTTTTTTTCTAAATGCAAATCTTGAGCTACAAATCAAGGATTGATAAATATTGAGCAGATTTTCTCATTGAATGTTAGATTTTCCTATAATTTTATCATTTTAGTCAACATTTTAATGGTCTATTTTCACAGCACATGTTGTTTATGCTCAAATACTTTTAGAGGTTGAGATTCCGATACTTTGATATATGATATGTAACTTTTTTTGTCACTCTTAGTTGTCAAATTGCCACTGTTTTAGGTGTATCGGAATGTAAATGTTTCACTTGAAAATTTGGCAGCACCGCTTGATCGAGGCTTATCTGATGTACCCAGAAGACGTATAATTAAGAAAAAAAACATCTTTGTGTACCTACTGATCTACGTATTCACGGTATTGTTTCAGAACGTGACTCGCGACATAATTCAAGACGTAGCTGAAGATGCAGGTCAGAGTGACACCAACAAGGAACATCCCCTATAAACTAACCCTGGAAGAAAACGATACAGGAATGAAGAAGAATGGACGCATAAAGTATTGCGTTTATATACAGATTATACACAGACTGGACAAAAGATAAGCTTGAGGAAACGATTGTGACGTACAACCCAGTACAGGAAGGTATTCAGGAACACAATATAGTTTTTTTTTGCCAAAAAAAAGACCAGTGCGATCTCTGTGACAAATACAATTTATCAAATGACTAGAACAAAGTAGCTATCATGGCGAACGAGATGGAAAGTCGCATGAAGGTCGAAAATTTGGCTCGCGATAAGAAAACCGCCTATGAAAAACTAACCAAGCAAGACACGGATTTATGTGTGACATGCTTTGAATCACAAAAGGTACTAATTTCCCCCAGTAGCGAACTTAGTATTGTTTACTACAAGCTGAAGTATGCCACATATAATTTCACTACAATCGACATTGCCTATTCAATAGGTTACTGCTATGTGTGACAAGAACCCAGAGCCAAAAGAGGAGCAAACGAAATCGGAAGCTGTTTACCAAAATGTATATCCAGGAAATGTCAAAGAAGGAGAAGAGAGAAATTTATTTTTCATTAGAACCATTGCAGTGGCCAGAATCGCAACAGATTCATTTATATGCCACGTATTGTTATGTATGAAACGTGAAAATATTGAGAGTATAGTCCACAAAAGCTAGATCTACATCGAGGGAGAAGCAAAAAAGAGCAGGACATCTATGATCAAGAGAAATGGGCAAGCCTGATGAAAAGGCGAAGAAAACCGGCCAGCTCGGAAACCGTTACCCAAAAAAAGATCTTTAACCTGAAGAAGTTAGTTGGCATAAATTGGACACAAAAAAATTCACCAATTTCAAATGGCTGGTAATTTGCTTGACAATAATCGGATTGCGAAACAGCTTGAGCAGAACTGGAGATCAGTTCTTCTTTCTCAGAAACTGCAGCTCCTTTTGCTGGAGCGCGTCCCACTCATGTTCGATGAGGTTCAAGTCTGGAGACAGGGCCGGCAAAGCCATTCTGTCGATTTCGTGATTTTGGAAAAACCCATTCACGGTGTTTGCTCTATGATGCAAAAACCCCGAAGCCATTTCCGTATTTCTCAGCCTTATCCTATTTCCTACGCTTTTTGAAATCCAATCGGAAACGAGTTGATGCAAATGAAGAAGAACGGGATCATCAAGCCAACAAACTGCTCCGGAGTCTGATCGCGGTGGCGAGGAAGAAAAACGCCGAAAGGACTGTCACATTCTACATTGGTTTTAAGGTCAGTGTGAATTCCACATTCAATCATCACTATCCACTCCTTAGAGTTGATGCAGTTGTTTTTTTATAAGATCAGACCGAAGAAGATGGTCATAGTCATCAAAAAAACAAAGCCAAGGCACCTGATAAAGGTAAAATCAATGATGATAATGTGTGACCCACGAGTTAAAAGTCAATGATGAGTTTAGTCCTTGATTTGTTGAATGCATTTTTACAGGTAAGAGTGCAAGAATCGCCAAGAAAACTCCTGATAAATCAACATCCATAAAGGGCTATTTACCTTATTGTCAACAGGGAAGAGGAGTCCGTCGCTTCACTTCCAAAACACCACGTAAGAGTGAACAGGGATATTTCCAAATCCACCGTAAATCATTTGCTATAATTTTTGGTATGAAAAAAAATTAACAAATATCTCTTCGACAGAAAATTCTTCATAGTGACCGATCACAAACCCCTTTCTGACTATATCTGGTCACAAGAAAATATTCCTAGCATGACCGTAATGAGAAAGGTTGGGCAATGCTGGAGCACTATCGAGAATAGCACTATAATCAGAAGATGATGTCGATGTAGAGGATGTGAACTTGACTGAGTTTCTCGTATTGACAGCCACTGAAGTTGGCAATCTAAAAACTCAACTAACTCTGAGTACAGCACGTGAATTTTGCAAAAATGCTTGACCAAAACACGTTTATTAGCCGAATATGGTGACCTATTTCAAGAAAAGAAACGAACCTTCATTGAAAAACTGAATCCTTTTGTATGGACACCGCGTGGTGGTTACTTACCAACTTCGATCGAAGATGCTTCAGATGTTACATGACCAACTTTTTTGCAAATAAAGCTATTGGCTAGGAACGACGTCTATTGTTCATGAATACACAAAGACATTGAAGAGTTTGGACTAAGATACAAGCATTAGCCCAAATCTGCTCAGTCACTTCTTTCGTCCTGGCTTACAAGATCGATGAATTGGGAAGGCAAACATATCGACTTTTTGGAAATGAAAGGAACACACATGCACATAACATTTTAGAAATATGCCTAACATATAATATTCAACGAATGTAAAATTAACTATAATACAAGCTAAGGCAAAGCATTGCCGTTTCTGTGATTCCAGTCAAAATTGTATCGCCACTGTAAAAGTGGCGATTCTGTATCAAACCCGTTAAAATTCAAATGCCGTTGAAAAATATCAGCCAGTTGTAAAGCCGACTTTTGGTCGTTCCTAGGTGACCAGCGCCCTTCAAAATTTCAAGGGGTGTTAATATCTCACAGAATTGCCACTAATGGCTCACCTTTTAACGGAGCTGAGAACAAAAGATCTTGCCCTGCAAGCAGCATTTAGTCCACCTTCTCACCACCATATCATCCATGCTCTAACGGACAAGCGGAGGAACAAGTTCATAGAGCGAAGAAAAACTTGATGGAACACATTTTTGAGCTTGATGAAACGTATTATGGAAAATTTGATTTTGAACTTGCCATTGAACATTTTCTGTTCAAATTCAGAAATACACCTACTTTAATAACAAGTGCTGGAAAAAGTGAAGAAACGAGCGATTGAGAAGAAAACCAAGTCAAATATAGACAAGCACTGGAAAAAAA
This sequence comes from Anaspis maculata, assembly GCA_949128115.1. Classification (NCBI taxonomy): domain Eukaryota; kingdom Metazoa; phylum Arthropoda; class Insecta; order Coleoptera; family Scraptiidae; genus Anaspis; species Anaspis maculata. Next base: position 76,876,469 of record OX421964.1, on the reverse strand, counting down.
GTAGAACTACTGAATGATATCGAGTTTTTGTCTTTCAACCACTTGTACAGGGTCTTGATAAACATTAAATTGATGCACCATTTTTTTATGAGACAATAATTCAAGAATAAGTCTGCAGATGAAGCTTGTCTCTTTAAGACATAATGATGAGGCTGAGCACAAAAGTAGAACATGCTCGCCAAAGTTGAACCAAAAAACATGACTATAAATCACCTCATTTAGAACCCTAGAAGTGGTCAGATAAGGAAGTGGTTAGACAAGTTTATTGTTGAGGTAACTCAGCAGTGGGATTATTCTTAAAATCCGTCATCCAGGTCAAGAATTACAAGTTCTAAAATTTGGTGAGTTTTTTCTCCGTTCCACTTAAACTGACGGTTGGTTTATTTGGTAGAGGGGTGGTCTTTCGTCAATATACCATAATGTAATGTCTAATGGTATAAAATGTGGACCAGTCGAATTTTAGTTGAGGGAAGCGGAGTGTAGTATAGGTTGGTAACCATGTGAACTGACAGATGTCAAACCGATATGTCAGTAATTTTTCTATATTTCAATGTTTCACTCAAGTAGGTACTCACTTTTTTGTTTTATCTGGATAATTTTTCTGCGAAACTTGGAACTTCCTGAAAATCTTCAGAATCTCAAAATAAGGTATAACAATTTTGACATTCTTTGCGATCTGGAAAATGTTGTTTTTTTTCTGTAGAGGGTCTCCTATACCCTCAATTAGTGTGACGTAGAAGGTTAATTGGGACTCTTGAGGTGTTGCCGCGACAATGCATGACAACGAACGCCCTTTCGATCTCTGAAATGAGTCGAATGACAGTTGATGTTGACATTAAGGTCAAAAAATCATCCATCAACAACAAAAAATGATGATCCAGAATTCGAGAATAAGTTATACCAAGCAAATGAAGCGTTTTGAGGTTTGTAATCAGATTGAGGTACCGTATGATCAAAAGCGTTCCTATTCAAAAACTCAAGGCAGGCTCTGGCCTGGTCAAAATCAGCCTCGTTTATTTTTGATCATACGGTACCTATTGGTTCAACCATGGATTTGCTAAACACTGTAAGCAGTAAGCTGACCTAGGCTAACCTTCACGTCATCAGTAATTGAGCATACTGGCATGGCATCTCTATTTTGACAACATCGATGATAAGTGCCATCGCTGTCGCTGTCAGTGACCACAGACGAAATTTTTCCGTCACTGCGCATGACATTCGTGTCAACTTGGCCGTTTCCAAGACAACACACTCCTGACGTTCACAAATTTACAAGCACAAAAAAATCATGGACGACTTGAATTCAGATTGCGAATGCATTTTTATAAGTAGGTACATGCAATCTTAATATAGACTTGTGCTTGCTAGATTTATGCGTAACAGAAATTGTATTATACGAAATTCCGTGAACTCCATCTAGAGAGCGCGCTCATGTATGTGTGCATGCATGCACATAAATATTTATTGCATGTAGAGAGTGCTGTGTTGTATATTCGATGAGAAATAAACACACAAAATATATTTCGATAATAACGAGTCGGTGGTGCAAAATGCACATTATGATGGAACTGATGGAAGCACTCCGAGGCAAGTTCATCGCCGAGTTAACTACGGTGGGGAATTTGAGGAATTTCATAACTAATTTCAAATTTCAATTGAATTTCTACACGGCGGCGCCGACGCCGGTTTTCCAGTTACGCTGTTGGACCAGACAGTGAGCATTCACTTATTAATCTGGAAGAAGACTAATTGGCTTTGAATTCTTTCGGTTCATTAATGGAAATATTCTGAATTGATTATTCATTTGAAAACGTTGTTGGAATCAAATCACTGTGTTTCAGAGACAAAACGAAATTTCTCCGCATTTTACATAATAACTAGGTAAATATCCATGACCTAAAATCAAGATTCCGAGTCAGTGCAAATTTCAAATAAGGCGCTGCTACTGACAGCGACGACTATCAAAACGGTGTCACCTGTCACTGTGTCACTGCACATGTCAAATTCGGTACATATCACTACGGCTACACTGCGGTTCCATGATTTGACTATAATCAATTTCACGGCTTTCTGCATTAGAGCAAGCTATGGAGAAAATGGGTTACGTTGGTACAAACTGCACGTTGACGACTTGTTGGCAGCTAGCTGTTTACAACTATTTAAGACATTGTCACCGTCTCGGAGAGTCATGTACGCGAAAGTGAGAATTTTGGAGAATATTGGAGGAATTGTTAGTTTCCTTTGAGTTATTTGCAGTGTGGACGATAAGGGACATTGTCTTCACTGGTTGGTGGGTCTTCGCCAAGGCTATTAGGGTATAAGGGTATTAGGGACCCGGCGTTTCATCTGTCCCGGAATCTAGATTGGGATGAGAATTTACTGATGATCAACCTTGGCCCTGAGCGAAGCATTCATTCTGAACAATGGGGTACTTGCCAATGAAATATATATTCGACTGGAAATACCTTTAATCATCAACAAGAGTGATAAAGAGTATTTCCTGGAAAATTCCGAAAAAAATATCCATTGGTTAGAAAAAAATCTTGTTTTTTTTTCAACAAATGGTTAGTAACAAGTAAACTTCAGTGGAATTTTTATGTCTGTATTTTTAAATATGGTTATGCCACTTTAACAGTTTTTGAAGTTTTCAATCCAAGAATGCTGTTTGTTTAGTTTTTAGTATATTTGTGACGTCACAAATATATTTTTAAAACACGAATTACGGCCGCAATTTTGGGAAATCAGAAAAAAGAAAAAATACGGTTACATTATTTTCAACCATGCTATCGATTAGGCCAATAAAAAAAAAGGGCAAGTACCCCATTTCCGATGTTAAGAGCTTGAATGAGACAAGAACTGCTGATAAATACATTGGACAAAATAACATCTGCATGTTGTCAAGGCAAAATCACCTTTCTTGCTCGTATGAAATCGCTTGTAACCAATGTTGCGGAAATTACAACAAACACAATAATAAATTGTAAAAATCCGCAGGTGAGCGATGCCATTGCAGGTTACTTTTGATGTATCCCTGAATTTTATTCGTACGTCAGACATACTTCTAATTTCTTGAATCACTCCTCAACCCTTGTGAAAATCTTCTGTTTGTCAATGAAAGAACAATTTTTTCCTTAAAAACTCCCGATTCTTGAGAAATGGACTTTTCAGCAAAAACAGCTCGACTTTTATTTCAAGAGGTCATCTAAGACACGAATGGCCAAATTTACATCTTCAACCTCTTCGCCCCCACCCTACCCTACCTTGAAATTTCAAATAGCATTACCTATCTTCTGATACATCAGATTGAAGGCAGTAAAACTCTCTTTCTGTCAAACATATTTCTATTTTTTTTAAACCACCTCTTTGAAGTAGGGTAGGGTGGGAGCGAAGGGGTTGAAATTGAAATAAAAATGGACTTATTTTTGCATGGGAGTCTATTTCTCAAGAGAATGGAGTTTATAGGGGAGAAATTGTCATTTCATCAACAAATAGTGGATTTTCACAAGGATTGAAGGGTGGTTTAAAAAAATTAGAAATATGTTTGGCGGAAAGAGAATTTTGTTGCCTTCACATTGATGTATCACAAAATAGGTAATGCTATTTGAAATTTTAAAGTAGGGTAGGGTGGGGGCGAAGGGATTGAAGGTAAAAATTCAGCAATATGTGTCCTAGGTGTCCCCTTCAAAACAAAAATCGACCTGTTTCGGCGTTTTCCTGTGAAAAAGTTTGACGGCCAGAAATCAAGGGTGAGAACTTTTTAAATGAACACCTGTAGATAGGTATGTCTTCTAGAAATGTCTTAGGTAATTTAAATACCTACTTTCAAGGTATTTAAATACTTTTAGTTTACCAAATACTTTGGGGGTATTCAAATGAAAAAAGTATTTGAATACTTTCAAGGTATTTGAATGGAAAAAATATTTGAATACTTTAAAGGTATTCAAATACTTTCAGTTAACCGAATACTTTTGGAGTATTTGAATACTTTGAATGTATTTAAATGACAAAAGTATTCAAATAAAGATACTATTTGTTATTTAAATACTCACACTTGAAATAGAGTATTTATTATTTGAATAATATTTTTTGCGACAAATGAGAAGTATTTAAATAATAAATACTTTCAAGAAGTATTTTAACCAGCTCTGCTGGCTGGCATCCTTTTTGTCATCGCATCATTCGTAACAACGCAACACAATTTTTTCATAGCTTGCTCTAATGCAGAAAGCCGTGAAATTGATTATATGCATTTTGGACCAAAAAAAAAAAACACTGAAAAGCCAAGTCATTTTTGAGTTCTACTTGCATGATCCAAATGAAAACTTTCAAGGATTATCTTGTTTTTCAAGGGAAAAACAGACTCTTCATTTCTTTGATTCAATAATCTATTTCTGGATGTTTTCGAAGTTGAAGCCGCGTTCTCATTGCAGGTAGCCCTGAGAGAGATCATTCACGTACTTGCACGGATTTCTACTAGTCTACATTGACGTGTTTGGTACCGTTTCTGACTAAATTCCATCTATTGAATTCAAATCCAGCTTTAAAAAGTTGTTTACGAATACGTTTAAGCTAGATATTTAGTTTTTCCAGACTACCACTCTAAGTAACACCGGAGAAAAACAAGGAGAACTTACGTAGTTTGTGCGTAGCCAACCAGTCGCCCAGAGACGCCGTCGTGATGTTGTTGTTGTCCTTGGAGCGGCCGTCGTGCGAGTGCCGCAGCGCCTTCCGCCTCTCCTTGCTCATGCACATGCAGTCCTCGATCAGCTCGAACCAGTCCTCGAGGCCGTCGGTGGCCCTCAGGTAGATCTTGCCGTCCCTGCCCAGCACCAAAGCGACGGTGCTGTAAGTCTTTTTGTTCTCCCACTCGACCCGCTCGACGTCCACCAGCTTCACCTTGAACAGGAACTGGCCCATCTCGGAGATGCGGTCGGCCCCGGAGGCCCTGCGGAAGCAGTGCAGGTAGTCCCTGGTCAGGATGAAGTAGCGTTCCTTCCAGCGGCTGAACAGCTTGTCCCTCTGCTGCCACAGCAGGCCGCGCTTGATCGCAGGCATCGCGTCCTTTCCGAAGTTGGAGGAAAGGAGCGACTGGAAAGAAAAAACATTCTCTTTAATATATAGGAAGGCTCTGCTAAGCTCTATAAATTATAGTGTTTATTTTCATGAAAAAGAATTAATAATAAATTAATAAATGCTTCAGAATGAAGCAAGTTCATCAATAACGTGACTCGTTGCGGCTAATTTTTGAAACCTTATATACCACCGGAGACATTTCAATAAGAGATTTCATCCTCTACAACTTTGCTCCTTGACAACTTCAGGTATCAATTATTATCTCTGCATGCGGGGAGAAAGAAAAATGTGTGCGTTTGTAGGGTTTCTAATTTTGTTATAAATAGAGGCTTGAGTGTTAGCACTTCAAGCCAACTCACTCACTTACCAACTGTTGAAACCCACTCAACAAGCCAAAGCGCATTCATCCGACACCTCAAACCTCCCAACGGAAGAAGCGCCACGACTCATTATAGTGCAGATTTTAGCAGCGCGCGAATCTCTTAAAGCTCAAACTTCCGACCGGAATTTGTACCATAATGCATTTTTCCCCACAAGCGAAAACGGCAGTAGTTGACTTTTAAACATCATCTGAGAATCTAAAGCCTACTTTTGGGTAGGGTGTAAAAAAATTCCATTGATAGTAGTCGACGGTTGTTAAGGTTGATTAATGCTCACAAAAAAAATAGAATAAAGATCAAAATAACGATCAAAATAGAAAATTTCAATATTCGGAATCGTTATCTTAAATTTTTTGCAAGCGAAATCCACCTTTGCTATTAAAATAACCAGTTGAGAAGTGTGAAAGTAACTAGAGGTGAAATAAGAATGAACAATACACTTTTCTAATAAAAATTGTCTCTTTCCAATCGTAACGTCACTGGGATAGATGGTCATTATGTTTTGCATGTTGGTTGCATAAGCACTGGGTATGAGTTAACTTTGACTCACGACTCTTACCGAAATTAATCCCTTGCTGAGTGGCAGTTCGCGCTGCAAGTCAGGTATGAAATAGCTGATTTCGTGGGTCTTTTTATATCAAGAAAATATTGGAATGGCAACGAACCGCCCGAGGTGCGAAGCACCGAGGTATAAGACATCACGAAGGTTGAGCAAGCTCAACTCGGTGCTTCGCACCTCACGTTCTGTGTCTAAACAATAGCGACTGATGAGAAATGACTGATGAGTATATTTTGGAAAGAATAACGGTAGAGTAACTACTGCTCATTACTCGAAGCCCGAGGTGCGAAGCACCGAGGAATGTGGTACTACGAGGGCTGAATCAACTTGATTATTGTTCACGATTCTTGCGACCCTTATTATCTCTAAATGTTATCATTTCTCTTGACCTTCCTTCAAAGCAAAATCAGAGCTTGGATAGCTTTCACAGCTTTTTAGTGTCCATCGCAAAGATATTTCTAGCCAGATTCAAAAACGGACTTGTAAAATTGAATAATAAAGTATGCTGTTTATCACCCCAAATCTGAATACTGAAATCGACCGGCTCTTTAGCCTATAAAGAACTGAATGTCAAACATCGTGAGCTTTGGTAATACACCTGAAAAGGGAGAGGCGGTCGTCAAGTAACGAAAAAGTGGAAAAAGGGTAAAAAGCGACGGCAGATGTCTAAGGGAAGAACACAAGAAAAACTGGGTATTTCCTGCTCCAGATCATAGAAAAGAGAAGATACAAGTCTATTCTGATGATGAAGACTTCCAGAGTACTGCTGCCGTGCCTTCAGAACGCTCGAAGATAAGTTTATCAGCTTACTTTGTTTACTGTCACTTGAAAGTCAATTATTGTAACAATTAGCGGAGTAATCACATTCAGGGGATAAAGGGAATACAAGTAGCGTGTGGGTCACTGTTGTTGGGGTTTTGAGAGAGACGAAAGAGTAGAACGATGTCGCCACAAGATATCCCGATGACCTGCGACCGAGCTACCATGAGAGACAGCATCTGGCGGGACAACAAAGCGATGACCTGTAGAACAGGTGACGTGGGTTTGAGAGCTCCGAGGTATACTGTCATACTTGATGTACCTGGTCGGGCTATTCTCCTCCATCTGAGTTGAATTGCTTTAATGATTTCTTCATACTTCTGTTTATCATGTTACATATTACACTGATCAACTATCTTCTGTATCCATGCCTGGATCTTATGAGAGAAAGGGATCTGCACACAACAGATGTTTGTCTTATTGTCGTGTCTTGTGAGAGAAGGGTATCTCGTGAGAGAAGATATCTTTCCTTACTTTGTTATCTTATGAAAATAATATACGTCTTTAACTGTTGAGACCTGGTTGTTGATATTGTTGATTTACATTGAATCATGTGGTGGTATTTATTGTGATAAATAACTGATGATGATTCCATTGACCATGTTTATTATGTATGAACCCATGTACTGTGATTATTCACAGTTTCGTTTTATTGGTAATATTGATTGTTATTGATTTGTATGTCATGTGCTCTCCCTCTTCTTTCGGCAGCAGTGCTCGGCCACTGTCCTTGCCAAAATCATATCTATTTTCCCTACAGATCCCTCGTCAACTTAGGTCACCGTAGAACTTACTAATAAACCTTCACTCAAAAAATTATTGATCATAGCTTCAATGAACAGCTTTCATCGACTTCACTTTCATTATTTCAATGAAATTTTCATGTATGTTATGTAAAGTGAAATGTGATAAATCATTCGTTTATAACCAATGATCATGTATACAATGTACGGAGCCTCATTAAACAATGAATGCGGCATTCATTAAATTATGCTGAAAAGTTCATTTATATCAAGAACAACATTCATTGATATAATGACAATCATACCGAATTTTCAATGATGGGATTCATTGACATCGCAATACATAGTAATAATGATTTGATACATTAATCCAATCCGTGATTCTGAATCAATGTTCACTATAATAATGAACAATTTCATTGAGTGATGATTCGGCATCAATACAATGAAACATACATTATACTAATGTATCGAATCTTTGAAGCGCATGCGCACGGTGCAGAACGCACCATTTTCCTCATTTTCATAAGTTGTTTTTTGCATCAACCGTTGTTCTGTCCCGAGCGAAGTGCATGGCTACACAAGCTAGAACTGTTGAAACGTGTTGGTTGCTGATTTCTTTGTTTCGATAAGGTAGGTGGCCCTATTTTGTTTACCGTTATATCCACCAACGAATTCAAGAGTCTGATTATTGCACAGTCGAATTTGGGTTTGATACATCAATAGAACTCGGCAAAAGGCTTGGCAAGAGGAAGTTTCCTACTGAAAAACTGGTAAATTTTGCACTCTGAGTCCATTTACATAATTATTCATGTATTTTGTCTTTTTAGGAATACTACAGCGAACGAGCAAAGGAGGGAAGTTGCATGTGAAATACTGTAACTTGGGAAGTATTTTCAAAAAACCCGTAGAGAAGCATATTGAGTTGAGGTGCCAAAATCGAAACAAACATCCAAGAAATTTTCTTGACCAGAAAAACAATTTGGTATGGTTACAATGTTCACTTTCATTCCGGTAATAAATAATAATAATTTCTTTTTCCAGTTCCAGATGAAGACGCCGAATTGCTACCAGGTCTTCGAAACTCTATAAGCTGTCAACCAATAAGCTTGATAGTTACTGGAAGGCGTGCTGACAATTTCGCATAGATGAGATCAGGAAAATGGACACAAGGGCGGAAATCTTTAACAGATGACCTTTTCATCAAACGCGTACTAGATACAAACTGGTAGGTACCCATGTGGTAATAAAATATTTATCATTCTTAGACACCTAGCGTCTCGCCTAGCGTGTACCTAAAGTCTATTTTTATAATCAGAAACAGCGAAATTTTCATACCCAAGTATCACCTCCATTTTCAGAAAACGTATAAACGCGCAAAACCTAATTGATATTCTTTGTTCTGTTTTTAGATTGACATGGATTATGATGCCATCTACACGACGGGAGACAGTTTCTATCGAACTGGGACGCCAGTATAGGGAAAAACTTTTGTATTTTGTTCTATTTTGTTCTGGTCCTTTATTGAGATTTTTTCACACAATCAGTTAGTTTGTTCTTTTAAGCTCATATTCTATGTAATTCTTTGAAAAATTAAAAATGTGAGGAAATTTTTTTGAGTTTGTACCTATTATTATAGCTTGGTACCTACGTGTATATATTATTATATGTAACTATATGCCTAATAAATAGGTTTATAGAATAATTAATTTATTTATTCGATTAAGGACTTTATTAGTTGGCAAAATATGAAGAAAGTCGAGTAAGCCTATTTCCTCGCTCTATTTTTCGAAATAGAAATTTCAAATTTGGCATCAGGCGACTTCCTGATATAGATACATCTAGAAGACACCCTTAGTCCCACCAAAAACTTGATATAGATGTGTTGAATTTAACAATAGTTCGAATTTAACCATGATGGCGGAATTAATTCAATTTTGAGTCAATTTCACCAGTATATTTAAATCTGATTCAATGTTAAAATTTAACACAGTGTTAAGTTTTTGATGGAACTAAGGGTGTCTTCTAGATGTATCCATCAGGAAATTGCATGCCAAATTCGAAATTTCTATTTTGAAAAATAACGCAAGGAAATAGATTTATCTACATTCTTCATATTTTGCCTACAAATAACCCCTAGATCGATTAACTAAATTAATTTATTCATGAACCTATTCATCAAACCAAAAACAGGTATCATTATTTGAGGATTTTATTCATAAAATCAATGACCGGCTGTTCATTACGGTTATGACCAGGGTTCATCGATGGAATGTATAGATGATCATCGAATCAATGAATTTTCAACGTCAGTTTATGTAACTTCAACATTGTCGTTATGAACAGTTGCATTGATTCAATGAAAAGAGTATTAAGCACACCTTTCATAGATATAATGAATCCAAGTAATCCCTCAAGAAAAGTTCATCATTTAATGTTGTAAAGTTCATTCCGGCAATGAATTGGTTCACTGGACCGATTTTGAAGAACTTATTCATTGAATCAATGATGTCATTCGTTATATTCATGCTACTATTTGGTTGAGTGTTTGTCTCTGTTTCACACTGCCCCAAGTGGCTACACTGCGCTGAGCACTTGGTCTGCAGTATTCTTTCCCGCTAACAGGTTCCTCAACAATCTAGGTCCCTGGAACTAATATGATCTGTTCTAGCGAGAGCGATACTCTCTCTCGTCTTTCTCTTGTTCTCTCTGCATCAGTGGCTTACACACTGCATTTCAAATAGTGGGTGGGAAGGGTAATTGAATTGAATTTATTGTGTTGTATGAAATTGGTTGCATTGTAATTGATTGATATTGCATTCTTGAACATGAGTTGATATATTTGTCTTTGGAATAAAATTGTTCTTTGTTGATTTTGAAGTCTCTGCGTTTCATTTCCAAGCCTTCACTTACCTGTACTACTTTGGGGTAACTACGGAACAACTAAAGTCCTAACGAACACCACTAGACGAACACGAACAGCCAACCTAAGTCTTCAACTTTAAAGGGGAATCTTCTTCTTCTTTGGGGAAAGTTTATTTTCATAAGAGGGGTGGGTTGGGAGATTACAATACCTAGAAGCTTCGGAGCTCTTCTGGGTTCCGGGCGAAAACTCGTGGAGCTTTCATAGCCTTTTATCACCCTAACATGAGAATCGACCGTATCTTTTTCAAAATAAAATATCCTTATTTGATATAAAGCAGATTTGGGGATATCCCTATTTTTTGTTGAACAGTTTAGGCCCTTAAAAGCTTCGAAGCTCTTATCCGCGAAGGCTGTTTGAGCTTTCGTAGCATTTTATTACCTACTGCTAGTATAGCTACTGCAGGAAGGTCCAAAACTCAAAAAGATCGAAAAATGAACGCTTTATGACTTTATTACAACATTCTAGATAGGTAACTGAAAGCTCTTCTCCACGGGAGCTCGAAGCTCGAAGAGCTTTCGCAGCCCTTTATTTTATTACCTGCTGTTGAAAGTATTCGAGGCAGAGTCGATTCAAAAAAATTGGCAATGTAGAGATCGGAGAACTGAAGAAGAAAGACCAAAGTTACATTTCCCACCGTTCCGGCAATCATGGTGGAAAAAAAATGAAGAAGATGGGAAAACTTGCGTCGCGGTCTTTCTCCTGGAACGATAAGAGAACGGTAAGCAGATATAAATACTGTGACAAACAAAATTATAGGGAATTAAACAAGTTTCAAAGATGGTATACTTAAATGTTATATTAAATACAAGTAAATACCATGCGATTAACAACATTTGGAATTGGGGTAGGCTGTGCCTGGCCGAAAGCAGCTTGACATCCTGAAATTTGACCACGTCACAGCCTACCCCAATTCCAAATTTTGTTGATCGCATGGTACAACTTTTACATGAAAAAACTAAAAAAAATCTGTTGGGGGGCGACACAAAACTTTCCCGGCGGTATCCAGGGACGTTAGTAATGATTTTGATCTGAGCGTCCCTTCGGGAAAGTGGGATTCAATTGAGAAGTTGATTGAAAAAGTTCTAGTGAGTTGAGCGTTTGGCGAGCATCCTGCATCCATTGTCGGGCCGACAGAACAAGTGACGGGTTCTTAGGTTTCCAAGGTGATAAAATATTTCGTGATGTATAAAGAACAAGGAAGCTAATTGTTGCGGAATCTGAAGAATGCAGTGCAGGTTCCTCATCAAAATTTTTGTTTCTACTTCAGACATGATGACGAAATTACACAAACTTGATTGAAAACATTCACAACATAACAGGCTCTTAGGTTTTCACGGTGATAAAATATTTCGAAAGGTAGAACTAGGAAGCTAACTGTTGTGATATCTCAAGAATGCAATGCTAGTTCCATATTAAAATTTTTGTTCCTACTTTAGACATGATGATGAGATTACACAAACTTGACTGAGAACTTTCTGCATCTGTGTGTCAAATTTCAACTCTATATCTTCAATTTAGAGCTTGGGCAGACAAGCCCAGACCCAATGTGCCATCGGAGGGCTTCCAAACTAAATCATCTACCCAAAGTCTAATCAGGTCATTCCAGGCTGAACTTCTGCTTTCGTACCTGATTTCGATTTGATCGGATCAACAATTCGGTAGTTATCATGGCAGAACCGTTTAATTTGCGCGATCGCATTATGAAGTAGGTAGGTACAAGGTGATGATATAATTCAAAAGGTAGAACTAGAGGTAGTTAACTGTTGTGATATCTCAAGAATGCAATGCTAGTTCCACACAAGGGGGTTTACGCAGCCCCAAACAACACCTGAAGACACAATTAATCGGGGCGCACTGTTGCCTTTAATGATGCAACCTAAATTATTGTTTGAAAAATAACCGGTGAAGATCAGTCGCGGATTGAAAACCTGGTGCAGAGTTCTAATCAATTGCAATTCAGGGCCCCCAAGTGGTGACCTCTGAAATGAGACTTCGAGCCCATCAATAAGTTAGGTCCGAACCACACCTGAAGACACGATAGTTCTGAAAACTAAAAAAAGGGGGCTCAGTGGAGCTTCAAGAGACACCCGTTGACACCAGGAGCCTAGAGGGCTTCAACGAACCCAAGAAGACACAAGGCCGCAGTTTTGGCCTAAAACGGCAAAATCTAATAGACACAGATGGGGGCCCCATCAGGGCCTTGAACGGCAGGCACCATGGGGATGGGGCCCTGGTACCGAATCAAATAAGGGAACTGCACACATTACAGTTTGTACATATACGTCAATGGAATGAGCATACTGGAGTTGCTAAAACCACAGAAAACACAAGGGGGTTTACGGAGCCCCAAACAACACAAAGGATCGGTTCGCACTGTTGCCCCAAATGATGCAAGAAGATACAAAAGAAAACACCGAGAACCTGCCGAGAACAGCGTTCATGTTGTCACTTTGACATTGATACGATTCGTAACAAAAACGTAGTTACCTACCGGTTTGGTTGCTATGTTGCTAAAAAAATTAAATAGGCCAAAAATCGAGGAACAGGCAAGCGAGGCTGGAATCGGCTAGGAAAATTTTTGAAAATCCATAGCGCTTGTCCGGAAAACGGTGGGAAACTTCAACTTCAGCATTAGTTTGATTCTTTGGTAATGTTGCTTCCTGCCGGGTTTGGTTCACATCTGTCCTATAGATTTTGAATAATTAAATGGTAAAGTTCCAGACTTTGATATTTTTCATAATTTGACAGACAACAGGTAGGAAAATACTTTTAACTGTTCTGAATACAGTTCTTCAAGGGCTTCCAAATGACATATTGCAAGTCAAGTTCCGTGAGATGTAGCTTTTGTCATTTTCTGATAGTGACACTTATGTTTGACAGATGTCAGCCAAAAACTAATCCGGTCATTCCAGGGCGAAACCATGTCTGTATATCAAATTTCAAATCGATCGGATGAACGGTTCGGCAGTTATCGTGGAAGATCACACACATACATACACACATACACACCAACAGACAGACATCATTCTGGAAATGGTCTTAATCGACTTGGGGGACCTCAAAATGGATATATCCGGTGAAATCTCAAAACTTTTTTTCTGCACGATTACAATACTTTCCCTCCATGTTGGTGGGGCCGGGAAAGTAAAAGCTACAAAGAAGTCTCCGAAGGTATATGTCTAACTTCTCCAGTCTAGCCGTTATTCGCGTTCACAGTTGTAGTAAGTTGAAAAGTAAAAGTTGAATTGGGAAAACCCTTGGTCAGGTGATAACTTGACTGCAGCAACGTTGGCCGCTGCCAAGAGTTGGATGAGAGACTAGGCGTCTTTAATCTGATTCGAAGCCGGTCTGGAACTCCTCCTCGGCTGGTCTTAGGCAAACACCCCGAGTACACATGCCTCCAGCCGGCGGTACGGCAATGTGTAGAGAAAACTCGGTAGCGTGGTCGGGAGGCTGACAAAGTCAGGAAGACCGGCGCAGGGAGCGTGGATGTATCGGACATCCACACCTGCGGTTCGGGGGTGAAAGATGGAGTCTAGGTCAACCGTGCGCTTGTCGGCCCCAGTGCTTGGATGGACCGACCATCAAACATCCAGGCACCACATTGCGGCTCGGTGAGTCCATGTGGTCTGGGAGAGGGGTACAATGGGCCCAATAATAAGGCGTACGTGCCAGGTGAAACTAAGTTTCACCAACTCCCCAAATGGAATCTAAAATGGAATCCAGAGTCCAGGGGTACGATTCTCGAGTTATTTGAATGATTTTTCGTATACGAATCTCCTTGGTTTCGTGTGTATTTTGGGCTGTCGGAAAGGAAAATTCGCATCCGAAAACTTTTCGAACACGTTCGAGAATCGCACCCCAGAACCCTTAGCCGTTCTGGCCATATTCGCAGGGTTATATACACGAGACATCTCGCTCAACTTTGACAACGCTTTGCGGCTAAACCGAAAAAGAAGTATAAAACCTGGCGAACTTTTTGATAGATCATTATTGATAGCCTACACGGGTGTGTAAAAAAGGTTTTCAAAATGTTCACGCTTATTTCAGCATTCATTGGGAAAGATTGCTGCAAAAAGTTCCATTTTTCGGGTTTCTCAATTTTCCCCAAAGGTTTTCCGGGACGGTGTGAAATGCAACTTCGGCTTTTTAGACTGAGTTGTTCGTCTTCTACACTATCATATTTTTTTACCGAGTTTAGGATTTTTGTAACTTTTCCAAAAGAACCAACTTCATCAACTGGATTGTCGCGCAACTTTGGACGTGGTTCACGGCTGAACTAGAAGAGTAGAAAAGGCAGTAATCGACCTCGAGGATTTTATAGTGGAATATTCAAGTCTCTACAACTTCCTTGGTCACAGCTTTCGGATATCTGTTGTGGTCCTCGCAGCATGAAAGGGCAATATCACGCGGAGAGTTCTTCCATTTTGCTGGACCGACGCGCAACTTTGACCGCAGTTAACGGCCAAACTGAAGTAGAGTTGGACACATGCCCTCGGGGGCTTTTTGTAGATCATCGACTTCCCAATCATTTAGTTTCTGGCAATTTCCATCCATCTCCTACCGTTCTCTTACCGTTCCATAAGAGAAATCGCGGCGAAAGTTCTTACATCCCTTTCATTTTTTTCACCATGGTTCTTGGGATTGGCGAGAAAATGGTATTACGGCTGTATGTTTTCAACGGAAATTCAGCGTCCTTGCTCACCAGAAAATGAATGAGACCTCAGTTACGAGTTTCACAGCTGGTATACTTGAACAGAGAAAAGATCCAATGCTCGCTGGTATGTTTTTATAGGTTGATAGAAATGATTTTCCTGAAAAAAAAAATCATTTCTAAAAATATTGTTAAGAAAAACCACTTTCGAGTAAAGCGCTTAGTGCGTAACGGGAAGGTTAACAGTATCAGTTTATTGCTCAAGGTAATGACCCCTTCAACAGCTATTTCAAACAACCAGCGCATCCACTATTTGTGATAGTGTAAGAGATTCGTAGTTTGTCGGCTATCAAAGTCTCTATCAAGACAATCAGTATATTACCCACGACAAATACTGACTTCAGTCAATACTGAAAATTTGACATATGAACGATAAATAACAACGAATATCCCTTGTCGACCATACAGCACATTTTCACTTCAGGAAAACTTACGTTTTTCTCTCTAGAAAACTTCACTTGCGCTTGGAGTGACAGCTTATCATAGCACATCTATCAAGGCGTTAGCATCAAGTTAGCACGGTACCGTTCGTGCCAACACAACACATTTTTCCGACGGCTTCCTCTAATGCAAAAAAGATTATGCCTATTGCACGGCCGGGCATGGCAGTATAATCATCCCTATTTCAATGGAACAGCACGAAATTTCCTATTTATAGACAAAACCAATTAATATTTTTTCAACACAATCGAAATCCCAATCAAAGCCGTAACAATAACAGACGCTAAGCCGTTATATACCGCACAATAGTTACAGTTATTATTCTGGTGGGTATTAATTTTTTTCCGTCTAGTCAACGAACCAATTTGGTATATACCACCAGAAGCCGGGCATCAAAACAACTCCTCAAATGGGAATAATACAGCATGCAAGTCACGGCATTAAAAGCGAAAACATCTCATCATCCTCCGCACCAGTGAGAGAGAATTTCTTCTTTTGCTCGCCGAGGAAGACGCTGTAGAGTCTCCGGCAACCCATCAGCGCGCGAATAATTAATTAAATGTAATTTGCGGCTGACGGCCGAGTAGCAGATCTTTATTTTTTTTTCTTCGCGTCTTGTAACATCAGCAACGCCGCTGTGTGTGCCTTGCTTGACGCCTGTACCTTTGCATGTTCCAGGTGTTTGCACAGTGATGAATTTTAATTAAAGTTTGTACGGTGCACGCAGAACAGGTGATGATAACATCGCTTTGATGCATCTCTCTCGTACGCCAAGTTCGAGTTAACGTTGTGCTGTAACCCAATTTCGAGAAACAAAAGAACTGCAGAGGCGCTAATTGAGGAAAGTCGGCTTTGCTTTGGCCGTCACCTATATTGCGCTTTTCACCGGCGCTGTTTAGCAGAAAAGTGGTTTAAATTGATTTCGATTATCCCTTATTCCCAGAAGCTACTACGATATGTGGTGGTCTTCCTAGTAATTACTCCTGGATGAGAACAATCAAACTCGCTTTACTGCTCAGCTGTCAACTGTAGGTATACGTCCTTAACACAGTAAAATGTGGCCGGTAATGGCGCTGCGATCTTGAATTAAAACGCAGTGATTATTACGTTTTTATGCACCGCAAGCTGTTAATCGCGTATGTAGGGAAAAGAAAAACCCGACCAGTGTTTAATCTAGAATTTTAACCTCGAAGAAAAAATTCACCTGCACACAGCATGAGGTCACTGACAAGCCGCAAGCGTATGTACAAAAGGAGAGAACAGAGATATAAACAACGCTATATAATATGTACAACACAAACAGATGCCGCAGGTTCTTATCAACCCTGGGCTCTCTCTGTCCCACCGCACTGCTGCTGATGATAATGCTCAACATAGAAACGAGCCGGAACGGAAGGAAGTCCTGGCTTCTGACTCGAACACACACTCAGGCTTTTATCTGTTTTTATATTTTTAGAAAAAAAATTCCTCATCGCAGATAGTTGTGCGCTGATGCAGTTTCACTGCCACTGTCACAGCAACAACGGCCCAACTTGGTACGACATGTAGGTACTACGAGTAACAATCAAAACTATTGTGTTTGTTGTGACTTAATTGCTCTCGCTTGATAAGCCCAGAGCCGGGTATTGTCTGGGCTTATTACAAAGATCTTTTGTTGCTCCGCAAGAGCAGAGTACACGGCTAGATTTTTCGACTATACTTAATTCAGTTTTTTACCCATCAAATTAAAAGCTGATGATTTTTATTTTGTGGCTTGATTCATCTTTCTGCTTAACGAAGCTACAATAATTTCTCTCGTGCATCTTTCCAATTAAAGGAGATAGACGATCTGCCCTTGGTACTATGACTACTAGATGCAACCAGTACCTAATACACATCGACCATCTATTCTGACGGAGGAAGTCATCAGTGTCTTGCGGTCCTTAGCAACTGTCACGTAAATCGTTCTTTCAAATCCGCAAAAAGTTCAATTTTACGTCGCATCTAGAGGTGTCCCGAAATTAGACCGCAATATTTGGCCAGCTTATTCTACGTCAAAAAATAGGAAGAAAAGTTTCGATAAACATGGGTCGAATAATGCTCCCTAAGGGAGCTAGAGCCCCTTGAAGGATGCAACCTGATGATGTTTTTTTGCAAATTTCTCCAAAATTTGCCAAGACAAAATGACGAAATTTGGTTTGTCTACTACATGTTATGAGCCTGAGGTGATCCTGTGAAAGAGATTTCCACATTCGATCAGGGACGTCCAATAAAGGGCGAACGGGGGATGAATTAAGCTCAATTTTTTTTTACATCACTTTTTCTAGATTTTGATTAAAAAATCTGGAAAATTATTTTTTTTTATGGAAATAAGGTTCTCTTGTACCGAGTCTTGTACTATTTCGATTCGACCCACCATTTTTGAGATAAGTCACTTCAAAAAAAACTTTAACTGAAACTCTCCTCTTTCCAAATCTCGAGTACAAAAAAATCACAGAAATAACACCAACTGTGTTTTCCTGGACCAAAGACAGAAGTAAATGTTCCGATAAAGGTGGGTTGAAAATGCTTCTTAGGGAACCTAAAGCTGCTTGGAAGGGCAACTTGCCGAGATAAAATCATTCGCGCTCTAGGTCTCTTAGGGAACATTCCCAACCCATCTTCATTGGAACGTTTCTTCCTGGTTTTTTTTTCCAAGAAAACACAGTTGGTGTTATTGCTCTGATTTCTGTACTCGGGATTCGAAAATTTGCAAAAAACCATCATTCGGTTTTTCCCTTCAAGAGGCTCTAGCTCCCTTAGGGAGCATTATTCGACCTATGTTTATTGGAAATTTTCTCCATATTTTTTGACGTGGAATGAGCTGGTCAAATATTGCGGTCTAGTTTTGGGACATCCTGTATTTACATCTCCGAAATTTTCATCGTGAAAAACCAAAGAGTTTTCCAAAGAAGCCTACGTGTGTGTACAGTAAGAATTTCCAGTGCAATGATCTGCCAATGCAAGATGTACGACGCTTTCATGAAGCATTCTATTCAGTTTCATATAAATAGACTTGTTCTGAAGTTTATTTTTCTTTTTTTTTTGTATTTTTTTTCTCATGAATTTTGTTTTTCAGTATCATTTACTATTGCCAATGTTGTTATTATCTTCATTGTTATTGTTTCCGTATTTAGCTGTAAGTGTAAGTATTTACTTGATTGGCTTCTTGAGAGATTGACAACTGGCGCATCCGCCATTGTGCCATTTCGAAAATAGGTAGATACCGACTAGATTAACCTAATGGCATTAGAACATGAGTCTTTTTTGAGCGAATAACTTTTTGTAACTGGTTGCTTAGTAGCGGTTGACATTAGATTGACAGATACTGTCATTTTTTTGACATCTGACATTTCTCGCTAAAACGTTGCGGTTATAACTTTGGTGATCAGCATTTGGCGGGAAAACAGTGAATTAAATTGACGGAGAAAATTCTGCGGTACTTTGGCGGTACCGGCAAGGAAATAAAAATTTAATTTCCTGGAAACTTTTTGTTTATTATCTGAAATATTGGTGTCCTAATTTTAAACCCTTGATAAATCTATTTCAATCGAGAAATCATTTCTCTTTTTGGATTTTGATTTTTATTCTCTAGAAAATGGTGCTTTCGACATGTTTCTCAAGAATTCAAATGCAAATAGCTCCAAAACTAAACCTCCAATCAAAATTTTGTGAAAATAACTTCCCTTTTAAATTAAACGCGGAATCCAAAAATATTATTATATTTCAAAAAAAAAATTAAAGGGGTAAAAAGTAGGGGAGAGAAAGTAGTAGCTCCTCCTATTATCTACGCCCCTGAAAATTTTTGATGAAACATGTTACTATTGTTCAAATTTGAACAACGGTTCAAAAGTTGTGGCTAAAAAGTAATTGAAAAACTCCAACTTTAAAGGGTGATATCTCGGTAATGAAGCTACAATTCAAAAAACGGCGTGAATGGCACTTTTACGCAAGGGGTGCCCCCCTTGAAGTTTGTAGCACCAGCTTGGAAACACCCTGCGGAATCTGTTCAAAACTTGAATCATCGTAGGGGTTAACGGATATCTGAATTACCCGATGTTCTTGTGGGTCCATCGCAGAAGGAGTCCATCGTCTTCGATTCTTCTCGTCGCCAAGTCAAGTTGTCAAGTTTTTGAGGTTAGGTTAGATACATTTCACGTTTGGAAATTCTGGACCGCTGCTTGTTTCAAATTCAGATCTGTTGCCGCCACAATTTGTTCCCCCACCATAACAATAACCAGCCCTATGACCAGGTTATGAAGTGTATAACCGGTGATGATATCAAAATGGCGGCACTTTCTTTACCGCTTATAACCAATCCTCACTCAAACGTCAAATTCTATAACCAAGTATAACCGGTCATGAAAAGTTATTCGTTCGAAAAAGACTATAGTTAGATATTCCATCAAGTAGACTCTTTGGACACCATTTTGTTTCTATTGTTCTTCGTTTTAGCCTTTCCTCAAGGACGGTGGATGAAACTCAAGTGGCATTGGTTGGATTAAAATGTACTGATTATTCAGCTGAGAATTAAAAATTATTCAAGTCATTTCTTGAGTTTCCATCAGTCTGTCCAGAACAGTTTTAAGAGTGGCAAGGGACTACGAGAAAGCTCTTCGACCTTCCGCGAAGAAGAGCTTTGAAACTCCCAAGTGTGAAACGGTGCAATAATAAATAGCAGTCGTATAGCATTATTCGATTTTTTTTTTTTTGAATTCCTAGTATGAAAAAAATTCAAAATGTGAAATTTTTTGAAAATTTTGAATTCTTTTCTGGAAAATTTTGGAATCCTATAGCATCGTCTATACAATTCCTCTTCAAGGAAGTCGCATGCCAAATTTAAATTTTCTATTCTCAAAATAAAGGTACCAAAAGTGATTTCTAGTAATCCACTTTTTCGGTGGCATTAGAATCCCCCTAAGGCAGGTTTTCCCCATTTCAGGCATTTAGGCAGAAAAGAGTTACTCTACTTCTTACTCTACTTCAATTAATAGCTCAAAATACCTATTTCTTTCCGAGGCACATTTACGTAAGAGTTATTCTCAGTTGCCTGGATAGAAAATGCTGAGGCATTTTGCCTAGAATTCGTACCGCAGCTGTCACAAATTGTGGATGCGCTGGTCTGGAAGAGTTAACTCAGTTGTTGATGATACTAATTGGAGGGGGCATTGCCTTGAACAATTATTTGAATGAATATTGTTGATTTCTCCGCCGCGCTCTTTGCAAAATAGTATTGTTACGTATTTCGCGTACGGGTTCGATTATAATCGAGACGATCGTTTCAAAACACACTGTTTATCGTAGCGTACTACAATAAATACACGCCAACAATTATTTAATTAGGAATATATCGCAGGTACTACTTCGCTTTTAATCCGCTCGCTACCACTTCGCATTCCAATTCATAACTGACCGTCGCACTGAGGACGATGCTTGGTGCTTAATATGCCTCCGATTAGCGTTCCCGAACTTTCCATCATCCTCCAGCAATTTCCATAGTAGCCCGGCATAATCATGATTTTCTGGGCGACTCCCGGATAATCACACACCTTTCGCGTGCTTCCCGTGTGTTCTGGTATGTGGCACCGCCGCCAAAATGGACAGATGTGTCTTGATCAGGCGTTTGAGTCTCCTTGCATTTCAATGCCACCACGCACAAGCTCTAGATATGTCCAGAGCTTCGCGCATTTGTACACTGCGGACGTGGAAGAGCCTAGAAATATCGCGTGTTTCCAGATTGCACGGGCATCGCCGCTTGTAACAGTATCCTTCGATTATTCAGAATTTTGTTATTTTATAGCTAATCATCAAAAATGTACCAACAACTTGGCGAATTTACCAGCTTAAAGAATTTGATGTTGAACCTGTTTCCAACTGGTAGATGGTAAGATTTTGAAAAAATCGGTTGTGTCACCCCAAAACTTTCCCGACTAGTATCCAGGAACCTATGGAAATTTTTGTTCGAAACATCCCTTCGGGTGGGAAGTTAAAATTAGAGAGAAAGATTGAAAATAGCAGGAAATTGGAAGTTTTGCCAGGAAAATTTAAATTTTCCGGGAAAACTAAATTTTTTTTCCAAATCATCTCATTGTAACAGTCGTCAATTTGAGCTTTATTATGCAGAGTTATTGTATAACAATGCATGTATACGTGCAGAGGTATAATTTACATTGTTGTCATAGATTGTTTGGGTTCTTATAGCTATATACTAGGTAAATACTTGTCTTCACTTGAAGTTCCAACTCTACCTTGAAGTTCTAAAATATAATATTGCCCCGCATGAAGCGGGTTGTCGTTTGATAGGTGCTGTTTCGGAATTGAAGAGCCCAGATATTCTACTTTGACGGTTTGCTTTTTTTTTTGACAAGTTTCCAATGGCTCCGGTTACATTGAACCTACAGGAGAAAGCAATTTCTGTCCCTTGCATAAGTAATGCATCTCTGAAATATTGAAGGAGGTGCAGCGCCGTGCCACACAATGAAAACCGACAATGTTTTTAAGTTTGAGGCAAAATGCACCACTCCCTTGCTGCTCGCCTTTTATTACACTTTTTAATGATTCTGTCTAGTGTCTGCCACCCCCAACCTATCTACTTGAGTAAGTATGTCCCTACAGCTATATACTTTTTTACTTTTCCTTCTGATGGCCAGTACTATAACCGTAAAATAGAAGATGATGATGATAAGTATACGTTGAAATCAAAAACTTGAAATGAGTCAATCTGTCACTAATAAAAATTATATGTGATAGGTAGGTGGAGCCAGTGTTGAGGTGATTTGAGCGACATTACAATCACAGAGCTACATTCACTACTATAGAATTTTCAAATGATGAAACACTTCGAGATTTTTTTTACCTGCATCAACTACTGTGGTTATTAGCAGGATATTTTCTATATGGGTTTTCCAGTAACTATAACAACGACGATTCTATGTTTTGAACAAACAGTGGAGGATTTTCAGTGTGGGTTTTTTCGATGGCTTTTTCGTTTCATCCCTCTTCACGGGGTATCACCGCACGGTAGTAGATGCCCCAGTATCAAGGGACGCGTGGAAATGTCCATCTGGCCCGGTGCGGATTTGAACTCGGGACCTCCACCTTTGAAAGCGGGGCCAAGCTCACCGTGCTACCGACCGGGTTACTTGAGGATTCGCAAATCAATAAAAACTTCGATAAAAACATTATTTCCTCTGGCTACTGAATTCACTCCAGTGACACACCGTTGAAATAGCAGAACCAGGTCACCAGGTAGGAATAGTCTATTCACTCCTGAGCAAGAGCAATAATTATTGCAATGAATAGCACGTTAAAATTGAAGGGCTTATACCTGGGCCGGCATCATATCCACACCTCCCCCGCCTGCGAGATGATAGAAATAACAGAATCGAGGATGAAAAACGCAGGCAGAAACTCTCACGAGGATCCAGTTCGTATCTGATATCTAACACTGTGTAACAAAATAAAACTGACACGACTTTGTATTTATACACTCTTGTGTGGTGTATATGCGAAAATTTATGCCGCGGAAAACCACATGTTACGCTTCCAGCTTTTTTTTTCGACACTTGCATTGTTTGTTTCTCTTTTAGATTCGCGTCGGATTAAATTAGATACAGCGTTTGCTTTGAATTGTTTAATCTCACTTACATGCGGATAACTTTCGGTATCTTTTATCTTCATCATATAACGTTATCGGCTCGTAGGATTATTAAAAAATCGGTTGTGTTCCCCAAAACTTTCTCGGCCAGTATCCAGGAACCTATGGAAATTTTTTAGTGCTGGCAAAAACCGGAACAAGTGAAAAGCGGTGTGCTGGTTTTGTTGAATATCGGTTCCGGTAAAACCGGTATAAAAAATCAGCTCCGGAAACCGGTATTGAAAGCCGGCCACGAATACCGACTCCGAAAGCCGACTCTGAAAGCCGGTTTCCAGCTATCATTAAAACCGCGGTTTTCGGAGCCGGTCCAAAACCGATTCGGTTGCCAGTACTACTTTGAACACAAGAAACTTTGACTTCAAATTAGAACACTTCGACCTTTATATCAAAACGCACGAACTGCGATTATAGACAATAGAAGTTAGAATTATCTCGAAATTTTGAATTCAAACACGAGATTCAGACTTCAAGCACGAGATTCAGACTTCAAGCACGAGACACGGTGGCTTTAATTAATCAAGAAAAGCTTCGATTTTCATCTCGACTTCCGACTAATACCGCGAAATTTCGACTTATGAAAACTTGGATTTCATTTCAAAATTTCGACTTCCAAGTCAAGTGAGAAAAGCCTCAACACGGACAACTTTGTTTTCAAACAACAAAATTCAGACTTCAAACACGAAACGCTACGACTTTGAAATAAAAAAGCTTCGATTTTATCTCGAAATTTTGACTTCCACCACGAAACTTCGACTTGAAACACGGGAAACTTCGACTTTCATATCGACATGTCGACTTTAAACACGAAATTTAGACATGACAAACACAAAATTTAGACATGGAACACGGAAACTGCGACTTTCAACAAGAAAACCTTTAATTCTTATCTCGACAACTTTACTTTAACCACGAAATTTCGATTTCAACACAAAAATGTTGACTTTTAATTGAAAATTTCGGTTTCAATTGCTAAAAAAAAAACCTACTTCAATCTTGGAATTTCGACTTTAGTCTCGAGATTTTAACTTTTATTAAAACTTTTGCCTCAAAATTTTGACTTCCAACATGACTTCTATCTCTAAATTATGACTTGAAATGTAAAATTCAAACTAAAAACAAAAAACTGCAACTTTAAAGAACGAAGAAACTTCCGACTTCAATCTTGACATCCCACTTCAACCACGAAATTTCAACTTCAAACACAAAAAACTGCAAGTTTGGACAAGAAGAACTTTCAACTCAACATTCCGACTTCAACTAGAAATTGAGACTAAAGACGAAAACTTCAACTTGATTTCAAAATGTCTACTTGAAACCTATGAAGCTTTTTTTACTTTTATCTCGGAATTTCGACTGTCAACACGGAAAAATTCGACTTTCATATGACGATTTTAAACATGGAAGACTTCAAATACGAGATTCTTGGAAGGCTTTGATTTTTATCTTTCGACATTCGACGTCAAAACCTCGACTTTTATATCGACATGTTGACTTCAAAACGAAAAATTGCGACTTTGAGAACGGAGGGCTTTGGCTTCAAATACGTAATTAAAAGTCGAGTATCTTGAAATTTCGACTTTCAACACGGAAAACTTTTACTTCCAAAAAACGAAATTCAGACTTCGAACATGAAAGACTGCGACTTCAAATGAGAAAAGCTTCGATTCTTATCTCGACATTCTGACTTCAACCACGAAATGTCGACTTCAAGCGCAAAAAGCACTGAGTTTCATCTCGAACTTTCGACTTTTAATATGGGAAACTTCAATTCCCATATCGACATGTCGATTTCAAACACGAAAACTACGACTTTGAACAAGAGAAGCTTCGACTCTTATTTTTCATCTTTTATCTCGGCATTCTGACTTTAACCATAATATTTTGACCTCAACTTGAAAATTTCGATCTTCAGTTCAAAATTTCAACAATAAACGCAAAATTTACCGTCTTTTCTCTAGATTTCGACTTTTAACCAGACTTTTATCTCGAAATTGTGAATTTCAACAAGACTTTTATTTCGAGATTGTGACTTGAAATCAAAATTTATAACTTTAACACGAAAAACTGCAACTTTAAACAAGAAAAACTTCGACTTTTATTTCGACATTGCATTTCAACTAAGAAACGTCGACTTCAAACACAAAAAACTGCCATTTTATCTTGAACTAAAAAAATTCCAATCTTGACATTCTGATTTCAACTACAAATTTCGACTGAACGCGGAAACTTCGATTTTATTTCGAAATACCGACTGGAAAGGCACAAAGTTTCGACTTTTATCTCGACTTTTAACACGGAAAACTTTGGCTTCAAGCACAAAATTCAGACTTCAAGCACGAAAACAGTGACTTTGAACAAGAAAAGCCATGAAAACCATGAAATTTTGACTTTAACACAAGTTTCGAGCTTTAGTTCAAAATTTAGACTTCAAATGCAAAAAGCTCCGGCTTTTATCGCGGGATTTTGACTTGAAATGTGAAATTCAAACTTACACGGAAAACTGCATTTTTACGCAAGAAAAATTTCGACTTTTATCTCGATACTTTCTACTTCAACTACGAAATGTCGACCTCAAGCACGAAAGCCTGCCATTCTTGCAATCACTCAATTCTGACTTCAACTACAAATTTCGACCAAACACGAAAACTTTGACTTTATTCAAAATTTCGACTTCAAACGCACTAAGCTTCGACTTTTACCTCTTTAAAATTTCCACTTTCCGGCTTTTACACGGAAAACTTCAGCTTCAAACACAAAATTTAGACTTCAAGCATGAAAACTGTGACTTCAAATAAAAAAGCTTCTACTTCGAAGCTCGACATGCTAACTTCAATCATGAAATGTCAAAAATCTTGACTTCAAACACAAAAAGATCCGACTTCTATCTTGAAATTTCGACATTAAATAAGAGAAGCTTCGATTTTTAATCTCGACATCCCGACTTCAACAGCGAAATTTTAACTTTGAACACGGAAAATCTGGACTTTCAGATCGACATGTCGACTTCAAACACGAAAAACTCCGGCTTCAAATACGAAATTCAGACTTCGAACTCGATAAGTGCGTTTTTGAACAAAAAAAACTCCCAGTTTTATCTCGACATTCTGACTTGAGCCATGAAATTTCGACTTTAACACAAAAATTTGACTTAAAACTGGTGCTGGCAAAAACCGGGGAAATTGAACTGGTGTATCGGTTTTGTCGACCACCAGCAGTACCAGCTCTGGTAAAACCGGTATTAAAAACCGGCTCCAAAAACCGACATTGA
Organism: Anaspis maculata; assembly: GCA_949128115.1. Taxonomy (NCBI): domain Eukaryota; kingdom Metazoa; phylum Arthropoda; class Insecta; order Coleoptera; family Scraptiidae; genus Anaspis; species Anaspis maculata. Next base: position 76,849,871 of record OX421964.1, on the reverse strand, counting down.
AAACCGTCTCCGAAAGCCGGCATTAAAAGCCGGCTGCTAATACCGACTCCGAAAGCCGGCTTGAAAAACCGGCCCCGAAAGCCGGCTCTGAAAGCCGGTTTTTGGTTGTCATTGAAAACGCGGTTTTCGGAGCCGGTTTTTGGAGCCGGGCTTTCAAAACCGATTCGGTTGCCAGTACTAAATTTTTTTTTGGAAACGTCCCCTTGGTAGTCCAGTCAAATTAAGCAAAAATCTGACCAAACCGGAAATAAATTCGGAAATTGACGAAATTTGGTGGATCGATGCAGAATTTAACGTGGAATAACATACTGAAATTCCCGAAAATTCGAAGGCTTGGTTTTTTTTTTAGGACCAATAAAAGAGCGCCATCCTTGTAAATTTTCGATTTTTTTCTGAATAACTTGTAAACTATCACATTTAGAACACAAAAATCAGCAAAGTAAATGTAGCCCGTTAAGTTCTCAAGAGATCAGTATTGAAATCATCACTTTGTGATTGATAGTCTCTGAGATACAGCGTCTGCTAGAACGCAGTGAAAATGACTCAAAATCTATTTCCGGATTTTACGTAACAATTTGCATAGTGTCAGTTCAGGGGCTGTAACGTGGACAGCAAATGTGCGGATTTCAACGTGTTTCACATTTTTGGAAAGCCAATTCAACATTCGGTATCACACTTTTGTCTAGAAGTCCCCAACATCAAAATGGTACTTTTCCTTGACCTTTGAAATCGATATTTGGAGTCCCGAAGAATCCCCAAAAATCGAATATTTTGATACCATGCCCTTTGCCTACTTTTTCAAGTAGAGCAAAACTATTCAGGACACATGTGAAGAATTGAATAACAAAAAGATAGGATGTTTCAGAATGTTTTTTCCAGTGATGGTTCCTGAGTTCTATGGGTTGAAAGACTAAAACGACCTATTTGGAGAAAAAGATAGGTAGTCCGGACACTAACTGCTGAATACTGTACGGACCTTGCATTTGATGATACAAAATGCCACTTAGCAGACGTAGTGAATATATTTATGTTCTTTCCACGTCTGCCAAGTGGCATCTTACACCTAAAATGCAAGGTGCGTACAGTATTCAGCAGTTAGTGTCCGAACTACCAATCTTTTTTCCAAGTAGGTCGTTTTGGTCTTTCAACCCATATACCTCAGGAACCACCACTAGGAAAAAGATTCTGAAACATGTTATTTTTTTGGTATTCGATCCTTCACATATTCTCTAGATGGTTTTTCCATACTTGGAAAATGAAGCAAATTGTATGGTATGAAAATAATTTTGGGGATTCTTCGGGACTTCAAGTATAGATTTCAAACTCGATTTCAAAGGTCGAGGAGAAGTACTATTTTGAAGTTGGCGACTTCTAGACAAAAGTGTGATACCGAATGTTGAAGTGGCTTTCCAAAATCGTAAAACACACTGAAATCCGCACATTTGCTGTCCACGTTACAACCCTTGAACTGACACTATGCAAATTGTTACGTAAAATCCGGAAATATGAGTAATTTTCACTGCGTTCTAGCAGACGCTGTATCTCAGAGACTATTAACCACAAAGTGATAAATTTGATACTGATCTCTTGAGAATTTAACGGGCTACATTTGCTTTGCTGATTTTTGTGTTCTAAAGGTGATAGTTTACAAGTTATTCAGAAAAAATCGAAAATTTACAAGGATGGCGCTCTTTTATTGGTCCTAGAAAAAAAAACCAAGCCTTGGAATTTTTGGGAATTTCAGTATGTTATTCCACGTTAAATTCTGCATCGATCCACAAAATTTCGTCAACTTCCGAATTTTTTTCTGGTTAAAACCTATTTTGACTGGACTACGGGTGGGAAGTTGGTATAAGGGAGAAAGATTAAAAATAATTTGCAGGAAATTGGGAATTTTGTCAGGACAATTTGAATTTTCCGGGAAAACCTCGAGTCTTATTCCAAATCATCTTATTGTAAAAATCGTCAGTTAAGGCTTCACTTTAAGCTCCATCATTCAAGTCCGGTTTCGAAAACCCAGGCTGGGTTTACATTTTTAACCGTAAAATTCCCGGGAGATTGGGAAAAAATGGTTGGAAAATGTTCAAGAATTAGTTACTTTTTGATTCAGAAAAATGGTGGAAGTTTGTTCACGGGATAAAAAGTTGGAAAATTCGCAGTTTTCCAGGAAGAAAAACTTGAAAACCGTGGGTCCGGTTTTTTCTCCAAAATTTGATTCAACATTTCCTCCAACTTTCATTTCACCATATCTGCACTGATACGTGTATTTCGTTGGGCTCACCGCATGTCGAAGTTTGCACTGCAGTTTGTCAATTCACTCAAATACAGCTTATTTTTACGCCAAACGAATTTGCGTACAAAATTTCAGCTCTCTACTAACGAAGTAGGAAATCATAGTTACTGGACTATTCACCTATTTCTTTCTCTAGCTCGATTATTACTTTGGAAATTAAATATATAGTCGAAAGCCGACGAATCTAATTCCAGATTTTATCAATTCCCACGAATTAATTTGCGACACTAGATTAGGTCCCCGCTCAGTTCTCCGAAATATTCCGGGTTTTACGTCCAGCCCGGCCTCGCACAATCTTATCTTTGTCGTCGCGTCGTGTGGTAGTGAAAAACTAGGATTTTAACGCGGTCGTTGTACCGGAAGACATCGATTCGCATCCGGACCGGTCGATCTTTTTCAGACATCACCATACAAAACCACAAATTACAGAGTTTCTCCTAATCTCCCGTCGTTACCGAGCAGTGTATTATAGCTCTACCCAAAAACCACTTCGGTTTTCGGCGCTTGAAATGCATCAGCGTTTTCATTACCTAGGTATATGGGTACCTACCTACCTACACAATAAGGCAAATCGATAGTAATTTAGCCGGCGAAATGAAATTGCATAAGCGGAAATGCGGAAAGCTCGAGAAAATCGCAGAGGAGCTAGAGCAAAATAAAAAGGCGGAAATGGCTTGGAGTTTTCCAAACCGCATCCATGGCCACTGCAAATTGCACAGTCTGGTCTGATGGACGCTCGTCTTTTCTCTGCATTTCCAAATTTCCTATAGTTTCTCTTAAATTTGACGGGTACGACGAGCGATGGATTCCATCAGAGGCGAAACCGACTGGAAACTGTAAGCAGGTTTCGTTGGGGTAACTCCCTACTCTCTGCAGTTTCATTCTAGAAAACATCGTCGTCATGTTTGCCGCGGGACTTCCCATCGAAGCATCCTTTCTGCAACGTCTTTGAAGACTAGTATCCAGGAATCTATGGAAAATTTTCTTCGAAACGTCCCTCCGGGTGGGAAGGTGAAATTAGGGTCGGTATTTTCATATCAGATAATTCAGATAACTGCCGGGAATCCCTAAACTGAAAGGTAAATACCGTGGAAAATTATTGTAACAATTGTATCTATGGTATTGTTGCGTTTTTCGCGTACGGGTTCGAATATAATTGAAACGATCGTTTTAAAACACATACTGTTTATTACTGCGTACTACAATAAATACACGCCAACAATTATCTACTTGGAATTATCGTTTGATTACTACTCGCATTTAATTTGCTCGCTACCACTTCGCATTCCAATTCATAACTGCCTTTCGCACTGCACTGAGGACGGTGCTTTTATATGCCTCCGATTAGCGTTCCCGAACTTTCCATCGTCCTCTAGCAATTGCCATAGTGGCCCGGCAAATGGTTTTCTAGGCGACTCCCGAATAATCACACACCTTTCGCGTGCTTCCCGTGTGTTCTTGTTCTGGTATGTGGCACCGCCGCCAAAATGGACAGATGTGTCCTGATCGAGCGTTTGAGTCTCCATGCATTTCAATACCACCACGCACACTCTAGAAATGTCCAGAGCTCCGCGCACTTGTACACTGCGGCCGTGGAGGAGCCTAGAAATATCACGTGTTTTCAGATTGCACGGGCATCGCCGCTCGTAACATTGTATTTACCTTCCAGATAAAGTTACCTACCGATGGAAATACCGGCCCTTAGAAAAATAAATTAAAAATAATTTGCAGGAAATGGAAAACTGTGCTCAGAGAAATTTGAATTTTTTGGGAAAATCCTCAAATCTTTTCCCAAATCACCTGATTGTGAAAATCGTCAATTGAGGCTTCACTTCAGGCTACATCATTCAAGGCCGGCCTCAAAAACTCAGGCCGGTTTCACATTTTCACCAAGGAAACTTCCGGGAAATTGAAAAAAAATTGTTGGAAAATGTTCAAAAACCAGTTACCTCTTGTTCAAAAAATAAATGGAGGAAATTTGTTTACGGGATAAAAAGTTGGAGAATTTGCAGTTTTTCCAGAGAGGAAAACTCGAAAACCGTGAGTTCGATTTCGAAAGTTTTTCATCCAAAAATTGATTCAATCTTTTCTCCAACTTTCATGTCCAGCATGTCTGCACCTAAAATGAACATTTCGTGGGGCCCACCGTATGTCGAAGTTTGCACTGCAACTTTTTCAAATTCACGGAATGTGCAAATTTCATTCAAAAAAATCACCGTCAGAAAACCGGAACAGTTTCGATTTTAAAAATGGATCTACACGACGGCGACGCTCAATCCAACCTGATTTTGATATCAGTTGGAATTTTTGGAAAAACGTCCATCCCCGAGCAGGAATGTATTTTTGAGTGGACTTGCATCAAAAGAGAGTCGTCCTGGTCAAAATACGGGCGAGAGGCCCTCCTGGGTGGCAACGGCTGGGAATTTTTTTGAAAATTGATATACATAACACCTGACTGGAAAATGATGATTAGGCTATTCTGTTGTGTTGCTTCGTGCCAAATTTGGTTCGAATACATCAGATAGGTTTTGAATAATTGAAGGGTGAAGTTTGAACTTTGACTTTTTCATCATTTGACAGATGACAGATAGGTCACAATTTTGATAAAGTTTGAATAGTTTTCCAAGGGCTTCAAAATGAGCTATAACAAAAATCAAAATCGGTAGATCAAAATTACCTGTCATTCATCAACTAACAGTGACATTTGCCTTCGACAGATCACGCTGAAAAGCTTATTTTCACTTTTCTACCATAGACCCTACGTGCGTACCAAATTTGGTCGGAATCGATCAGATGGTTCAGAAATAAATCGAGGATCAGACCAACAGTCCGACCGACACGGATTTTTTTGCTTATTTTTTTTGACAGATTTGACGTTGCAGTACACAGGGAGTCCAAAAAACGAATAATTTTTTTCGCGATTACCATATTTCTCATTTTTCCAATTAATGGATGAGAAGTAAAAATATGTTACATCGGATTAGGCCTGGTCCTTGGTCTGCGCAGTTATGATATGCAGACATGGTTTTTCTATGTCTAATGAACCAATTTGTTTGTGGCTGTCATCTGTCAAACGGGAATGTCACTTATCAAAAAATGACCAGATATTTTATCTCACGAGATTTGACTTGCAATCATTTGATGAAAGCCCTTGAAAAACTGTGTTCATAAATGTCAAAAATATCTCTCCATCTGTCATCTGTCAAATTGATAAGAAATTGTCAAGTTCGAAATTTCGTCATTCAATCATTTAAAATCTATCCAATGGATTAAAACCAATTTGGCTTGGAAGCTTTTCTTGTTCAAAGTCGCAGTTTTCGAAGTCCGAATTTTTTGTGTGAAGCTGAAGTTTTCCGTGTTAAAAGTCGAAATTTCGAGATAAACGTCGAAGCTTCGTGCGTTTGAAGTCGACATTTTGAAATGAAGTCGAAGTTTCCGTGTTTGGTCGAAATTTGTAGTTTAAGTCAGAATCTCGAGAGAAGTTTTTCTAGTCTGAAATGGCAGTATCCCGTATTATATTTGAAGTCGACGTTTTGTACTTGATGTGGGATATGGGAATAAAGGTCAAAATTGTTTTTGTGTAAAGTTTCAGTTTTCCGATTTTTACATTTCAATTCACAACTTTGAAATAAAAGTCTTGTTGAAAGTCGAAAACTCGAGATTTCATGGTTCAGATTAGAATGTCGGGATAAAAATCAAAGTTTTTCTTGTTCAAAGTCGCAGTTTTCATGCTTGAGGGTCCGAATTTTGGTGTGAAGCTGAAGTTTTCCGCGTTGAAAGTCGAAGCTTTGTGCGTTTGAAGTCGACATTTAGAAAAAAGCCCAAGTTTTTGTGTTAAGTCGAAAGTAGTTCAAGTCAGAATGTCGAGATTGAAGTTTTTCTAGTTAACAATGGCAGTTTTCTGTGTTTGCAGTCGACATTTTGTGGTTAGAGTGAAATGTTGAAATAAAACTAGTGATTTTTTGTTTGGAGTTGCAGTTTTCCGTGTTTAAAGTCTGAAATCTACATTTAAAGTCATAATCTTGGGATAAAAGTCTTGGTTTAAGTCTAAATCCAGTTCAAAGTCGGAGCTCTTTGCATTCAAAGTCTAAATTTTGATTGGATGAGGTCAAAATTATTGTGTTGAAGTCATCATTTTATGGTTCAAATTAGAATGTAGGGATGAAAGTCGAAGCTTTTCTTGGTCAAAGTCGCAGTTTTCGTGCTTGAAGTCCGAGCTTTGTGTGTAGAGTTCAAGTTTTCCGTGTTTAAAGCCTAAATTTCGTGATAAAAGTCGAAGCTTTGTGCGTTTGACGTCGACGTTTTGAAACGAAGTCGAAGTTTCCGTGTTTAGTCAAAATTTGTACTTCAAGTCAGAATGTCGTGATCAAAGTTTTTCTATATCGTAAAAGTTTTTCTAGTTTGAAACGGCAGTTTTCCGTGTCTGAAGTCGACATTTTGTAGTTGAAGTGGAATGTGGAGATTAAGATCCAAATTGTTCTTGTGTAAAGTTGCAGTTTTCCGTGTTTCAAGTCTGAATTTTACATTTCAAGTTACAATTTTGGGATGAGAGCCTTCTTATAAGTCGAATTCTCGAGCTAAAGGTCGAAGTTTTTTGCATTTGAAGTCCAAATTTTGATCAAAGGTCGAAATTTTTGTGCTGAAGTCAAAATTAGAAGTCATGGTCAATTTCGAGATGAAAGTTTTTTTTATTTAAGATGCCAGTTTATTGTGTTTGAAGTCGACATTTCGTGGGTGAAATGGGATGTCGAAATAAAACTCAAAGTTTTTGTTGTTTGAATTTGCAGTTCTTCGTGTTTAAAGTCTGAGATCTACATTCAAAGTCACAATCTAGAGATAAAAATTTTAGTTGAAGTCCACATCTATTTAGTTAAAAGCCGGAACTTTTTGCGTTTGAAGTCTGAATTTTGATTGAAGGTCGACATTTTTGTGTTGAAGTCAAAGTTTTATGGTTCAAATTAAATGTCGGTCGGGATAAAAGTCGAAGCTTTCCTTGTTCAAAGTCGCAGTTTTCGTGTTTGAAGTATGAATTTTGCGTTTGATGAAACTGAAGTTTTCCGTATTAAAAGTCGAAATTTCGAGAGTTATGTCGAAACTTTGTGCGTTTGAAGTTGACATTTTGAAATAAAGTCGAAGTTTCCGTGACAAAGGGCGCTCAGGCGCCCCCTCAAAGTTTGGCGCCCGAGACGGTCGCCTCGCTCGCCACACCCTAACGCCGGCCCTGGGAATGTCGAAGTAAAACTTGAAGTTTTTCTTGTTTGAAGTTGCAGTTTTTCGTGTTTAAAGTCTGAAATCTACATTTGAAGTCACAATCTCGGGATAAAAGTCTAGGTTGATGTCTGAATCCTGTTAAAAGCCGGATCTTTTTGAGTTTAAAGTCTAAAGTTTTGATTGAAGGTCAAAATTTTTGTGTTGAAGTCAAGCATTCATAGTTCAAATTAGAATGTCGTGATAAAAGTCGGACTTTTTCTTGTTCAAAGTCGCAGGTTAATTCGAAGTATCCGTGTTTAGTCGAAATTTGTAGTTCAAGTCAGAATTTCGAGATAAAAGTTTTTCTAGTTTCAAATGCCAGTTTCTTGTGTTTGAAGTCGACATTTCGTGATTGAAGTGGAATGTCGAAATAGAACTCGAAGTTTTCTTGTTTAAATTTGCAGTTTTTCGTGTTTAAAGTCTTAGATTTATATTTAAAGTCACAATCTAGAGATAAAAGTTTTGGTTAAAGTCGACATCTATTGTTGAAAGCTGAAACTTTTTGCGTTTGAAGTCCGAATTTTGATTGAAGGTCGAAATTTTTGTGCTGAAGTCAAAGTTTTATGGTTCAAATTAAGATGTCGGTCGGGATAAAAGTCGAAGCTTTCCTTGTTCAAAGTCGCAATTTTCGTGTTTGAAGTATGAATTTTGCGTTTGATGAAACTGAAGTTTTCCGTATTCAAAGTCGAAATTTCGAGAGTTATGTCGAAACTTTGTGCGTTTAAAGTTGACATTTTGGAATAAAGTCGAAGTTCCCGTGTTCAGTCAAAATTTTTAGCTTAGGTCAGAATGTCGAGATTGAAGTTTTTCTAGTTTGAAATGGCAGTTTTCCATGTTTGAAGTCGACAATTTGTTGTTGAAGTGGGATGTCGAACCGAAAATCGAAGTTTTATTGCCTCAAAGTTGCAGTTTTTTGTGTTTAAAATCTGAATTTTAAATTTTATGTTGCAATCTCGAGATAAAACTCTGATTGAAAGTCACAATTTCGAAATAAAAGTCTTGGTCAAAGTCTAAATTTAGACAAAAGCCGGAGCTTTTCGCGTTTGAAGTCTAAATTTTTAACTGGAGGTCGAAATTTTCGTGGTCAAGTCGGAATATTATGGCTCAAGTCAGTCGAGTCAGAATGTCCTTACACTTACACTACCATTGAGCACTGCCAGAATAGTTGCCCAGCTAAGAACTTGCCATAAAACCTATCTAAGACTGACCTATAGGGGAACCACGCATAAAATTAACACCGAGGAACTATGCACTTCATGCAACCTGCAGAAGGCTGAATCTTTGCAACACATGCTTTTTGAATGCCCCATTTATGAGGGTGTCAGGGTGGAGTTTCTTGGAATGTCACGGAGTGTCGACGATGTCATTAATGTTTTGAAGGCTGGATCCATTGGAGAACTGAACAAAATTACTCGCACAGTCATGAATATTCTTCTGTTGAGGTCCTTCATCCATAATGAGTAGATAGCTGTCATTGTTGTCAACGTCTCTGCCAAAATGTCCTTGATATGCATAGAGTAAACTTCTGGTTATGTTGTACTTGTACATGTAGTGAATCCTGCCAAATATCATTCTATCGTCTGTTTTTTCCTAATTTACTTTGTTTGTCTGTGATTGTTCATTATCGTATATATCTATATATTTACTTTGTAATAAAGATAAGATCTTTTTATACAATAAAATTGAATTGAATTGAATGTCGAGTGGAAGTTGAAGTTTTTCTTGTTCAAAGTCGCAGTTTTCGGGTTTGAAGTCGACATTTCCTAGTTGAAATGGAATGTGGAAACAAAGATCAAAAATTGTTCTTGTGTTAAGTTGCAGATTGCCGTGTTTAGAATCTGAATTTTACATTTCAAGTCACAATTTTGGGATTGGAGCCTTGTTAAAAGTCGAAATCTTGAGATAAAGGCCGGAGCTTGTCGCGTTTGAAGTCTAAATTTTGATTAAACGTCAAAATTTTTGTGTTGAAGTCAAAATTTCATGGTTCAAATTAGAATGTGGAGATAAAAGTTTTCCTAGTTTGAAATGGCAGTTTTTTGTGTTTGAAGTCGACATTTCGTGGTTGAAGTGGAATGTCCAGGGCCGGCGTTACAGGTTTTGGCGCCCAAGGCGAAGTTCTGTAATGCGTTCTTTTATGAATAAAAAAATAGCATCTCAAGCGATTTTTTTTCAAATTATAACAATAATATTGATAATAATTGAAAATTGTACAAATTGTGAGTAAAAGCGTCGCAGGCGAAATTTTTTAGATATATCAGAGAGACAAAGGGCGCTCAGGCGCCCCCTCAAAGTTTAGCGCCCGAGGCGGTCGCCTCGCTCGCCACACCCTAACGCCGGCCTTGGGAATGTCAAGTAAAACTTGAAGTTTTTCTTGTTTGAAGTTTTAGTTTTTCGTGTTTTGTCTGAAATCTACATTTGAAGTCACAGATTTAGGGATAAAAGTCTAGGTTGATGTCTAAATCCAGTTAAAAGCCGGATCTTTTTGCGTTTAAAGTCTAAGTTTTGATTGAAGGTCGAAATTTTTGTGTTGCAGTCAAAATGGTTGCAGTTCTTATGGTTCAAATTAGAATGCCGCGATAAAAGTCGAAGCTTTTCTTGTTCAAAGTCGCAGTTTTTGTTCTGTAAGTCTGAATTTTGTGTTTGAAACTCAAGTTTTCCGTGTTAAAAGTTGAAATTTCGAGATAAAAGTCGAAGCTTTGTGCGTTTGAAGCTGACACTTTGAAGTAAAGTCGAAGTTCTCGTGTTTAGTCAAAATTAGCGTGCTTAAAATCTGAATTTTACATTTAAAGTCGCAACCTCGAGATAAAAGTCTTATTCAAAGTCACAATTTCGAAATAAAAGTCTTGGTTAAAGTCGAAATCTGGATAAAAAAAAGCTGGAGCTTTTCGCGTTTGGAGTCTTAATTTTGAACTGGAGCTCGAGATTTTCGTGTTGAAGTCGGAATATCATGGCTCGAGTTGGAATGTCGAGATAAAAGTCAAAGTTTTTCTTGTTCAAAGTCGCAGTTTTTGTGTTTGAAGTCGAAATATTGTGGCTGAAGTCAGAATTTCGGGATAAGAATCGAAGCTTGTCTTGTTTGAAGACGCCAGTCTCTCATGTTTGAAGTCTGAAATTTGTTTTTTGGAAGTCGATATTGTTCGTGTTGAAAGTCGGAATTTCGAGATAATTGACTTTTATATACGTATTTGAAGCCGAAGTGTTTTGTGTGCAAAGTTGCAGTTTTTCGTGTTTGGAGTCGACATGAGGATATAAAAGTCGGAGTTTTTAATGTTTAAAGTCAAAATGTCGAGATAAGTATCAGACGAAGCTCTGTGCGTTTGAAGTCGACATTTTGAAATAAAGTCGAAGGTTTCGTGTTCAGTCTAAATTGGTGGTTGAAGTCGGAATGTAAAGATAAAGGTTTTTCTTGTTCAAAGTCACAAACGAGTCGCTTGTTGAAGTCTTTTCGAGTCTGAAGTCGACATTTCGTGGTTGAATTTGAATAAAAAACAAAGGTTTTTTTTTTCAGTGTTGCAGTTTGCGCGTTACAAGTCTAAATTCTACAATTCAAGTCACAATTTAGACACAAAAGTCTTGTCGGAAGTCAAAATTTAATAAAAGTCTTGATAAAAGTCGAAATCTCGAGATAAAAGCCGAAATTTTTGTATTCAAGGTCAAAATTTCAAGATAAACAACGTCTCTTTTTGCGTTTGAAATCGGAATTTTGGAAGAAAAGTCAAATTTGTCGTGTTGAAGTCGAAATTTCGTGGTTGAAATCAGGATGTCGAGAAATAAAGCTCGAAGTTTTCTCATTTAAAGTCGAAGTTTCTTGTGTTCAAAGTAGTACTGGCAACCAAATGGGTTTTAAAAGTCCGGCTTCAAAAGCCGGCGCCGAAAACAGCGGTTTCAGTGATATCTGAAAACCATCTCTTAGAGCCGGCCTTTAAGGCCGGTTTTTCGAGCTGGCTTTCAGAGTCGGTATTTGGAGCCAGCTTCCAAGGGCTTCAAAATGAGCTATCAAAAATCAAAATCGTTTGATCGAAAAGCTTATTTTCACCTTTCTATCATAGACCCTACGTGTATACCAAATTTGGTCGGAATCAGTCAGATGGTTTAAAAATAAATCGAGGAGCAGACTAACAGACCCTAACAGACACGTTTTTTTTTTGCAGATTTGACGTTTTAGCATACGAGGAGTTCAAAAAACGAATAATTTTTGTTTGTCGCGGTTACCATACTTCTCATTTTTACAATTAATGGATGAGGGGTGAAAATATGCTACATCGGATTAGGTCTGGTCCTTGGTCTGAGAAGTTGCGGTATGCAGACATGGTTTTGCTGTGGAATGAGCAAATTGATTTGAGGCTGTCATCTGTCAAACGGAAAAAATGACAGATATTATGTCTCACGGGATTTGACTGCAATCATTTGGAAGCCCTCGAAAAACTGTGTTCATAATTGTCGAAAATATTTCTCTATCTGTCGTCTATCAAATTTATAAAAAATGTGAAAGTTCGAAATTTCCCCATTCAATAACTCAAAATCTATCCAATGTATTGGAACCAATTTGGCTTGGAAGCTTTTCTGGTTCAAAGTCGCAGTTTTCGTGCTTGAAGTCCGAATTTTGTGAGTGGAGCTGAAGTTTTGCGCGTTAAAAGTCGAAATTTCGAGATAAAAGTCGACTTTGTGCGTTTGGAGTCCACATTTTGAAATAAAGTCAAAGTTTCCGTGTACAGTCGAAATTTGTGGTTCAAGTCAGATTGTCGAAATTGAAGTTTTTTCAGTTTGAAATGGCAGTTTGCCGTATTTGAAGTTGACATTTCGTAGTTGAAGTGGAATGTGGAAATAAAAGTAAAAATTGTTCTTGTGTGAAGTTGCAGTTTTCCGTGTTTGCAGTCCAAATTTTACATTTCAAGTCACAGTTTTGAAATAAAAATTTTGTTAAAAGTCGAAATTTCGCGATAAAAACCGAAGCTTTTTGCGTGCGGAGTTAAAATTTTGATAATGGTCGAAATTCTTGTGCTGAAGTCAAAACTTTATGGCTCAAATTAGAATGTCGGGATCAAAGTCGGAGCTTTCTTGTTCAAAATCGCAGTTTTCGTGCTTGAAGTCCAAAGTTTTTTGTGATTAATCTACGTTTAAAGTCACAATCTTGAGATAAAAGTTTTAGTTAAAGTCGACCTGTTAAAAGCCGGAGCTTTTTGCGTTTGAAGTCCTAATATTGATTGAAGGTCGGAATTTTTGCGTTGAAGTCAAAATTTTATGGTTCAAATTAGGATATCGGGATGAAAGTCGAAGCTTTTCTTCTTAAAAGTCGCAGCTTTCGTGCTTGAAGTCCGAGTTTTGTTACTAGAGTTGAAGTTTTCCGTGTTAAAAGTCGAAATTTCGTGATAAAAGTCGAAGATTTCTGCGTTTGAAGTCGACATTTTGAAATAAAGTCAAAGTTTCCGTGTACAGTCGAAATTTGTAGTTCAAGCCAGAATGTCGAGACTGAAGTTTTTCTAGTTTGAAATGGCAGTTTGCCGTGTTTGAAGTCGACATTTCGTAATTGAAGTGGAATGTGGAAATGAAAGTCAAAATAGTTTTTGTGTGAAGTTGCAGTTTTCCGTGTTTACTGTCTGAATTTTACATTTCAAGTCACAATTTTGTGATAAAAGTCTTGTTAAAAGTCGAAATTTCGCGATAAAAACCGGAGCTCTTTGCGTTTGAAGTTAAAATTTTGATGAGGGTCGAATTTTTGTGGTGAAGTCAAAACTTCATGGTTCAAATTAGGAGGTCGGGATGGAAGTCTAAGCTTTTCTTGTTCAAATAAGTCGCAGTTTTCGTGCTTGAAGTTCAAATTTTGTGTGTGAAGCTGACGTTTTTTGTGTTGAAAGTCAACATTTCGACATCAAAATCGAAGCTTTGTATGCGTTTGAAGTCGGCATTTTGATGAAAATTCGAAGTTTCTGTGTTCAGTCGAAATTTGTAGTTCAACTCAAAATGTTGAGATTGAAGTTTTTCTAGTTCAGAATGGCAGTTTTCCGTGTTTGAAGTCGACGTGTCGTTGTTGAAGTGGGATATCGAACTAAAAATCGAAGTTTTCTTGTTTGAAAGTTGCAGTTTTTCGTATTTGAATTCTGAATTTCACGTGACCGGACAATTCGTCCCGCGGACAATTCGTAGCGGACAATTCGTCGCGGACAATTCGTCCCGCGGACAATTCGTCCCGCGGACAATTCGTCTCGCGGACAATTCGTCCCGCGGACAATTCGTCTCACGGACAATTCGTCGCAAAATAATGTTTTGCCCTTTGTCTTAACTTTAACAAGTCCCTTTGTCTTTCCTTGTTGCTTTTTGAACTTTAGTAAGCCCCCTTATTCCTTTTTGTAGTATTTGGAGCCCTACTGCGCAACCTGGTTTCTTCATGTCTTTGGAGCTCTGCTTAGTCCCCTTGCATCATTCCGAGAATTTTTGCTAGTACACCAAGCTTTGGGAGCACCCACTGACGGGAGCACCAGTAAGCCCCCTTATACTTTCATGAGATATTTGGCCCCGATCGAGCCCCTCATCTTCTCTAGTGTAATTTTTGAGCTCTAATGAGTCCTCTTATGTTTTTCATTGCTTTCAGATTTCCATAAGGCACCTTTTTGCAGTCTTGTGTTATCAAGAACTTCACTGGGTCCCCTTATTCTATATTCAACGTAACTTGAAGCCCTGCTGAGCCCCCTTGAATTTTCCATGAATTCCGGAGCAGCAAGCAGCGTTATGCCGTCATGGCATGTTGAAGCCCTATCGGGCCCCATTGTGCCTTCAGGTGTAGTTGGAGGCCCGTTGAGCCTCCTTATGTTTTTTCATGACTTTCGGAGTAGGTACCAGTAAGCCCCATTTTGCGTTATTTTGTTATACAGAGCTCCATGGGGCCCCCTTGTCTCTTCAATACCGTTTAAAGTTCTGTTGGGCCCCCTTGCACTTTTCCTATAGGCTTTTGGAGCAGTAGTAAGTCCCTTGTGCCTTTATGTTATATTTGACCCCTAATCCCTTGTTTCTTCAAATATAATTTGGAGCCCTAATGAACCCCCTTAGAGCCCCTTGAGCCCCCTTGTGTCACCAATATCATTTGAAGCCCTACTAAGCCCCCTTGCATTTTTCCGTGACTTTCTGATTTTTATTGAGCACTGCGTCATTTGGAGCCCTAAAGAGCCCCCTTGTGTGTTTTCGTGGCTTGTGCGTTCTTGCATTGCTGAATGCCCTAGTGTAAGTCCCTTGTGCCTTCATGTGATATACGGAGCCCTATCGGATCCCCTTGTGTCCGCAAGTGTATAGTTTGGTGCCTAGTGAGCCCTTTTGTTGTTTTGTCTGGCTATCAGAATTCCAGTAAGCCCCTTGTTGCCTTCTTGTGTTATTCAAAGCCCCATTGGGCCCCCTTGTTTCCTTAACGTCTTTTGAAGCCCTGCTGAGCCTCCTTACATCTTTCCGCGACTTTCGGAGCAGTAGCAAGCACCTTCTGCTTTCAGGAAATATTCGGAGCCCTATCGGGCCCCATTGTGCAAGCAGGTAAGCTTGATTATAAAGAGCTTCATTGAGCCCCCGTGTCGTATTTTTGTGGCTTTCGGAGCTCTATCGGGTCCCCTTGTACCCTTATGGGTAGTTTGGAGCCCTAATCAGTCCATTTTTGTTTTTATTGGATTTCAGTACTATGCAGTGAGTCTTTTCTCGTTATAAAGAGCCCCTTGTGTCACCAATATCAGATGAAGTTTTACGGAGCTTCCTTGCACTTTCCCGTGATTTCTGGATTTTTCATAGGCCCCTTCTGCCCTATGTGTCCACTGGAGCCCTAACGAGCCCCCTCATGTGCTTTCGTGGCTTTCAGAATTCCAGTAAGCCATCTTGTGCGCTTTTGCATTTCTGGAAGCCCTAGTGTAAGTCCCTTGTGCCTCCATGTAATATACGGAGCCCTATCGGACCCTCTTGTGTCCGCAAGTGTAGTTTGGAGCCCTAGTGAGCCCCCTTGGGTCCATAAGTATAGCTTGGAGGCCCAGTGAGCCACCTTGTGTCCATAAGTATAGCTTGGAGCCCTAGTGAGCCCCCTTGTGTTTTTCCATGACTATCAGAAGTCCAGTGAGCCCCTGTTTCCGTCTTATGTCATCCAGAGCGTCAGTGGGCCCCCTTGTTTCTTCAATACGTCTTTTGAAGCCGTGCTGAGCCCCCTTACATCTTTCTGTGGCTTCCGGTGCAGCAGTAAGCACCTTGTGTCTTCATGTGATATCCAGAGCCCTATCGAGCCCTATCGAGCCCCCTTGTGTCTTCAAGTGTAGTATGGAGCCCTGATGAGCCGCATTGTGTTTTTTTGTAGCTTCCGGAATTCCAGTGAGCCCCTTTTGCCTTCTGTTGTTATATAAAGCTCCTTGGGCTCCCTTGTGCCTTTCTGTGATATGCGGAGCCCTATCGGACCCCCTTGTGCCGGTTAGTGTAGTTTAGAGTCCTAGGGAGCCTCTTTTGCTTTTTATGGCTTCCAGAAACCCAGTCACCCCCCTTTTGCCTTTTTTGATTATACAGAGCTCCATTGGGCCCCCTTGTTGTATTTTCATGGCTTTTGGAGCTCTATCGGGTCCCCTTTGTACCCTTATGTATAGTTTGGAGCCCTAGAGAGCCCCCTTGTGTCCATACGTGTAGCTTGGAACCCTAGTGAGCCCCCTCGTTTCCATGAGTGTAGCTTGGAGCCCTAGTGAGCCCCCTCATGTTCTTCAATGCGACTATCAGAATTCCAGTGAGCCTCCTGTTGCCTTCTTGTGTCATCCGTAGCTGCCGTGAGCCCCCTTGTTTCTTCAACGTCCCTTGAAGCCCTGCATGCTGAGCCCCCTTACATCTTTCCGTGGCTTTCGAAGCAGTAGTGAGCACCTTATGCCTCTATGTGATATTCGGAGTCCTCTCGAAGCTCCATAAGGCCCCCTTGCGTTTTCAATATCATTTGAAGCCTTGCTGAGCCCCGTTGCATTTTTTCGTGGCGTTCGGATCTTTGTCGGAACCCCTTGTATTTGCTTATGATTTTCAGATCCTTTTATTGAGCCCCCTTGTGTCTTCATGTGTAATATAACCCCCTTACCTTCCGAAGCCTTCACTTGCGACGAATTGTCCGCGGGACGAATTGTCCGTGAGACGAATTGTCCGCGGGACGAATTGTCCGCGGGACGAATTGTCCGCGGGACGAATTGTCCGCGACGAATTGTCCGCTACGAATTGTCCGCGGGACGAATTGTCCTAGCACCGAATTTCACATTCAAAGTCGCAACCTCGAGATGATAAAAGTCCTGGTTAAAGTCGAAATTTAGACAAAAGCTGGAGCTTTTCCCGTTTGAAGTCTAAATTTTGATCTGATGGTCAGAATGGAGGTGGAACTGAAATTTTGAGGTTGAAGTCGATTTTTTGGTATTTAAAGTTGCAGTTTTTTGTGTTTAAGGTCTGAAATCTACATTAAAAGTCATAATCTTGAGACAAAAGTCTTGGTTAAAATCTAAATCCAGCTCAAAGTCGGAGTTTTTTTGCGTTTGGAGTCTGAATTTTGATTTCATGAGGTCGCAATTTTTGTGTTGAAGTCATAATTTTATGGTTAAGATCAGAATGTCGGGATAAAAGTCGAAGCTTTTCTTGTTCAAAGTCGCAGTTTTCGTGCTTCAAGTCCGAGTTTTGTGTGTAGAGCTGAAATTTTCTGTGTTAAAAGTCGAAATTTTGTAATAAAAGTCAAAGTTTTCTGCGTTTGAAGTCGACATTTTGAAATAAAGTCAAAGTTCCCGTGTACAGTCGAAATTTGTAGTTCAAGTCAGAATGTCGAGATTGAAGTTTTTCTAGTTTGAAATGGCAGTTTCTCGTGTTTGAAGTCGACATTTCGTAGTTGAAGTGGAATGTGGTAATAAAAGTAAAAATTGCTCTTGTGTGTAGTTGCAGTTTTCCGTGTTTAAAGTCCAAATTTTACATTTCAAGTCACAATTTTGAAATAAAAATTTTGTTAAAAGTCGAAATTTCGCGATAAAAACCGAAGCTTTCTCCGTTTGGAGTTGAAATTTTGATAATGGTCGTAATTTTTGTTTTGAAGGCAAAACTTTATGGTTCAAATTAGAATGTCGAGATCAAAGTCGGAGCTTTCTTGTTCAAAGTCGCAGTTTTCGTGCTTGAAGTCCAAAGTTTTTTGTGTTTAATCTACGTTTAAAGTCACAATCTTGAGATAAGAGTTTGGGTTATAGTCGACCTGTAAAAGCCGGAGCTTTTTGCGGTTGAAGTCTTAATATTGATTGAAGGTCGGAATTTTTGCGTTGAAGTCAAAATTTTATGGTTCAAATTAGGATATCGGGATAAAAGTCGAAGCTTTTCTTCTTAAAAGTCGCAGTTTTTGTGCTTGAAGTCCAAATTTTGTGTGTAAAGCTGAAGTTTTTTGTGTTAAAAGTCAAGGTTTGATCAGCATAGAAGCTTTGTGCGTTTGCAGTCGGCATTTTGATAAAAATTCGAAGTTTTTGTGTTCAGTCGAAATTTGTAGTTCGAGTCAGAATGTTGAGATTGAAGTTTTTCTAGTTTGAAATGGCAGTTTCTCGTGTTTGAAGTCGACATTTCGTAGTTGAAGTGGAATGTGGTAATAAAAGTAAAAATTGCTCTTGTGTGAAGTTGCAGTTTTCCGTGTTTAAAGTCCAAATTTTACATTTCAAGTCACAATTTTGAAATAAAAATTTTGTTAAAAGTCGAAATTTCGCGATAAAAACCGAAGCTTTCTCCGTTTGGAGTTGAAATTTTGATAATGGTCGTAATTTTTGTTTTGAAGGCAAAACTTTATGGTTCAAATTAGAATGTCGAGATCAAAGTCGGAGCTTTCTTGTTCAAAGTCGCAGTTTTCGTGCTTGAAGTCCAAAGTTTTTTGTGTTTAATCTACGTTTAAAGTCACAATCTTGAGATAAGAGTTTGGGTTATAGTCGACCTGTAAAAGCCGGAGCTTTTTGCGGTTGAAGTCTTAATATTGATTGAAGGTCGGAATTTTTGCGTTGAAGTCAAAATTTTATGGTTCAAATTAGGATATCGGGATAAAAGTCGAAGCTTTTCTTCTTAAAAGTCGCAGTTTCTGTGCTTGAAGTCCAAATTTTGTGTGTAAAGCTGAAGTTTTTTGTGTTAAAAGTCAAGGTTTGATCAGCATAGAAGCTTTGTGCGTTTGCAGTCGGCATTTTGATAAAAATTCGAAGTTTTTGTGTTCAGTCGAAATTTGTAGTTCGAGTCAGAATGTTGAGATTGAAGTTTTTCTAGTTCAGAATGGCAGTTTTTCGTATTTGAACTCGACGTGTCGTTGTTGAAGTGGAATTTCGAACTGAAAATCGAAGTTTTCTTGTTTCAAAGTTGAAGTTTTCCCTATTCCAAATCCGAATTTTACACTTGAAGTCGCAACCTCGAGATAAAAGTCTGGTTGAAAGTCAAAATTTCGAAAACAAAGTCTTGGTTGAAGTCGAAATTTAGACAAAAGCTGGAGCTTTTCGCGTTCGAAGTCTGAATTTTGATCTGGTAGTCAGAATGGAGGTAGAATTGGAATTTCGAGGTTGAAGTCGATTTGTTTTGGATTCAAAGTTGCAGTTTCTCGTGTTACAAGTCTGAATTTTACATTTAAAGTCACAACATCCGGATAAAAGTCAAACTTTTGCGATAAAAGTCTTGATAGAAGTCGAAATCTCGAGATAAAAGTCAAAATTTTTGTATACAGAGTCGAAATTTCAAGATAAAAGTCGTCAATTTTTGCGTTTGAAATCGGAATTTCGGAATAAAAGTCAAACTTGTGTTGAAGTCGAAATTGTGAAAAAGTGAAAAAGTGCGATTGTTGAAAAACTTCGAGTTTGTTCCGGAAAATGCAAGTAAGTTTCCCGGAATCAAAAAAAATTGTTGCAATGAAATATTATTGATTGAACAGTTCTGGTCGATATTAGGTGTTGATGATAGGCGGTTTCACCTTTGGGGCCATCGTTCCATACCTCCCCAGGCCCCAAGCAAACATATTCGTCCTGCTGGTGTAAAAAGTCAAAAGAATAATGGAAATGCACCATGCGAACAACCAAAATCCTTGAAATTGAGTGCCTTCAACAAGCAGTTTATGAAAGCGCAAATAGCTGAAACGATTTTTTTGCGAAAAAACAGAAAGCTCGGCACGCCACATGGCACTCAGTTATTTGCCATCACAATCCCATACATTTCGCTTTGCATCCTTTCCAACAAAATGCACACAAAGTAAACTTGGCTTCGCCCAAATTACGTCACTGTTTCAATCACGATGACGCCAGAATGCCAGATTGAAAAGACAAGAGAATTCCATTTCGATGCCTAGATTATATGCCTTTTTAAAATTAAAATGCACCACCACCAGCCAGCAATCACGATATCGCTGGAATTGCGAAAACAGAAATAGACTTGACCTTCTTGATGCGCGATCAAAGCTACTATACCATCAATGCCATGCTCAAAATATAAAATTGAAATTTCGCGATACGAAAAATAATAATGTTTCTCATAGATTGCGTGCGTCCAGGGTCGAAGGAATGGAAGAGAAATTGTCGGACATGCACTCTTTATGTCAAGATCATCATCATCATATCAACATCGTGATGCGAGAGGTGAAATTGCAGGTGTCGCTTTGCTGCAATTATGTCGTTAATTGTTTTGGCTCGTACTTTCGCAGAAAATTGCCGGTGTTTGCTTATTATACCATACTCATGCTTTCATCTCTTGCTATTGCTACCGCTTGGTGCGGACTGGTGATCGTAATATGACTCGTTATAAATAAGAGTAAAATTATGGTACCTGATGCTCGTAAATAACAGAGTTCGGAAATATTTAGAAAGCGTGAGCATGCAGTGTGGCTCAACGTAAAAAGTCGAGTTTTTCTCGTTTTGCTTCGATTGTGATAATGGGAGCTGCCCGGTTCGATCTTTATGCTTCAGAAGAGCATGACGAAGCCTGTAGTCGATATTTCAGTAGACAGATACTCGTACCTACCTTTAATGGTAAAATAACGAGTGGTAGCGAACAGCGCGTTTTGTTCTAAGACTTTTTTCTTGTTGATTTCATTGCTAAATCCAAGTGTTTTTTCGGAAGAACTGAGGTCAAAAAACTAGAAGAACGGAACATGATTGATTGATTATATTAATGGTCGTAATCTCTACGTTATCCAACTCTAAAAAGTGGCCAAAGAGTGAACTAATTTTTCGCTTTTCCTGGTTTGGTAACTTTTCAGTTGAGATCGTCGATTTGCCATTTTTTCCTTCAATAATTGCGAGGAATAACTTGGAAAAAATTTCCCGACTAGTATCCAGGAACCTATGAAAATTTTTGTTCGAAACGTCCTTTTGGGTGGGAAGTTGGAATATTATACAGGTGTTCGGGTCTGGTTATAACAAACTTCGAGGGATGATTTCCCATCAAAAAGGAAGCCGAAAGAACAAAAAACTCTTGGTCCTAAAATGCTTCCTTAAAAAGATACAGGGTGTTGAAGTTGACATGTTTAAATGGTTTTTTTTCAGCGTAACTTTTGAACCGTTTGACCGATTTCAATCAAATTTGAACCAAAGTTTAGTTAAATGAGTCTCCATTGAATAATAATACCACAATTCATCAAAAATTTCTGTAGGCGTAGATAATAGGAGACTGTCTCCTATTTTTGCCCCTATTTTTATCTCCCCTAATTTTTCAAAATTGTAGATTGTAGATTGTAGAATTGCAGATATTTTCGGATTGTACGTTCAGTTTAGGAGAAAAAGGTACTCCTGCAAAATTTTGATTAAAGGCTTCGTTTCCGAGATATTTGGGATTAAAACATTGGAAAACATCTCGAAATCGCCACTTTCCTGGGCTGGGCCTAAAGATTAAAATTCAGGAAAACCTATGATTCGTCAACTGGAATGAGTTTTCTGGGGGCTTTGAGTAGATAAACCATCATTTTCGCTGAGAAGCATGAAGTTTTTCAGAAAACAACAATTTGGACCCTGCAAAGTGGCAATTTCGTGTTGTTATCTAATTTTTCAAACCCAAATATCTTGGAAATGAAGCCTCTAATCAAAATTTTGCAAGGGTAACTTTTTCATTTAAATTGAACGTAGAATCCGAAAATATTAATTGATATTTTGACAAATAATTAGGGGAGATGAAAATAGGGGCAAAAATAGGGGACAGTCTCCTATTATCTACGCCCTCAGAAATTTTTTATTAATTGTGGTATTATAATTCCATGAAGACTTACATCCAGTTCCACCAGCGAATTTAATCATTGCTAACTAATTGAGGCATTTTCTCTGATGGATTCTAGATTAGTGCTGGTTAAATGACCACGGAAAATGCATACAAGCTGTTGTGGTCCAAACATTTTCCCATAATATTACGTGAAACTGGTGTTTTCAGTGGTCACTAAGCCAGTATTCACCAGAGAAAATCTCTCAATTAGCTAACAATGATTAAATTCCCTGGTGGAACTGGCTATTAGTTGACTAAACTTTGGTTCAAATTTGATTAAAATTGGTCAAACGGTTCAAAAGTGACGGTAAAAAAACGATTTAAAAAAGTTAATTTCAACACCCTGTATCTTTTTAAGGAAGCATTTTAGGACCATGAGTTTTGTGTTCTTTCGGCTTTATTTTTGATGAGGAATCGTCTCTCAAAGTTTGTAATAACCAAACCCGATCACCCTGTAGAGGAAGATTTTAAACAATTTACAGGAAATCGAAATTTTTTTAAAATTTGAATTTTCCAGGAAAACCTGAAATATTTTCCAAATCTCCAACCAATGTAACCGGTGCTGTGGATTCTCGACGCTGTTTGCCACCGTCTGTGAAAACCAGGGTATTTTTTTTTCAATTTTCGCGCACAAACGAGTTTGGGGTTAGAATTTTCCGGAGTTTTTGTTGAATTTGAGGGGACTTTTGAAAAATCCATAATTCATTCCAATTTTTTCCAGGGAATTGCCGCTTCAAGCAGTCCATTTCAAACATTTTGTGGCAAAAATTCGGCTTTTTGGGAAGAATTTCGAGAAATTTGGTGTGAAATGCCGACCGGAGGGTTTCGGGGACCTAGTGTCGTCTGGTGCGTGCCGTGCGGTGGGGTTTTTCTTAGAATTTTGCCGAAAAAGGTTGGAAAATTGGAACACGGCACGGCCAAAGTGACAGGAACGTCATGACGCTCTGGGTTTTGGAAATCTCAACACCTCGGGGCATTTGAACAGTGTTTTTGGAATAAAATTGACCATGTCAGCATGGGAAATTCAACCGTGGTCTCAACCGGGGACTTTTGAGCTCAGACCATCAGACACAAAACACAAGAGTCACCTCCAAATTCGACGGCACTTTGATCAAATTTCCCAGGCCGGGCCAGACGTTGACGGCGTAGTCTCACAAAAACAGGCAAGTTGAGGAGGCAAAACACGTCTGGAGGGGTACTCACAATTTATTCGCAATTTCCAGCGGCTTCACAATTCGAGAAAGGGGTCTTTTCGGTCCTCCAGAGCACATTTCATGTCTGTTACAGGGGTTCCTTGACGCGACTTGTTTTCTACGAAATCCTTGATAATTCCATTGGAACTTCTGGCCAGACCTCCAGAAAGGGTACGTGTTTTGATAAGCGTCCTTGTTTCGGAGTTTTTCTTGTCGAATTTTCCAAAATTTCACTACAAACATCGGCAACATTACTCAGCGTCGCAGTTGTGTTGTGCCACTTGCAAATGTCAATGTAATGTCACAGCACTTCTTAGGTAATTTTTTGCGAATTCATTGAGCAATTTTCCGCGAGTGCTCTCAGATACGTACGTTGCAATGATGTTGACAGTCATCATCATTACCACAAGATCCGAAGCTCCGATTGGGATTTTGAACCTATGCCAACTTGAAATAGACAGTCTAAATGCATCTGTCAAATTTCGATTTTTGACGTTTCAAGAGACCGCCATATTGAACTTTTGCATTTTCAAACCGATGCGATTGGGATTTCACACCTATACCCAATTGAGGTTGACAATCAAAATGCATCTGTCTGATTTTGATTTTTGACGTTTCAACTTTTGCATTTTAAACTAATTCGATTGGGATTTGATTATGAGATTTTTAACATGATAGGTACCCACTTAAAGGTGGACAATCAAGGTGTATCTATCAAATTTGACGTTTTGACAGTTTCAAGGCCGCCATATTGAACTTTTGCATTTTTGAACCGATCCGATTGGGATTCAAAACCTTCAACCACTTGAGACGAACAACTGTAATGCATCTGTCAAATTACGATTTTTGACGTTTCAAAAGACTGCGCCATATTGAACATTTGCATTTTTCAACCTATAGGATTGGGATTTTCAACTTATACCTGTTTGGGGTAGGCAATCAAGATGCATTTGTCAAATTTCGATTTTTGACATTTCAAAAGACCGCCATATTGAACTTTCGCATTTTTCAACTGATCCGATTGGGAATTTCAACCTATACCCACTTGAGGTTGACAATCAAAATGCGTCTGTCAAATTTTAATCTTTGACGTTTCAAGAGACAGCCATATGGAACTTTTCCATTTTTCAACCGATCTGATTGGGATTTCAAGCCTATTCGCGATTTAAACTACCGATATGGGGGCGCTGTAAACAAGATGGGGGATTGTAAGTTTTTCTGTCACCTGTCATCGTGCGTTGTATAACGGTTGTACCGTATGATCAGAAACTTTCCTCTTCTAGGCAGGCTGTGGCCCGGCCTAAATCAGCCTCGTTTGCCTGCCAATGACCAGACCACAGCCTACCTAGAAGAGGAAAGTTTTCGATCATACGGTATTTGCGGTATTTGAGTTAATTAATTATTGATTGCTATTTAAAAAAAGTTCGTTTTCTTGAGTAACTCGATCACCTATACGAGAATTCTTACAATTCGGGTGATTGTCACTGGTTATTTGACAGAAGCGACAGTACTGAAATGACGTGAAAACTTTCAGACTCGCTTCGCCATTTTAGCCGCCATGGGGCGCCTAGATCTTTGAAATCGCGAGATAAGAAAAGAAGACATCAATCGAGATGCATCTGTTAAATTCAGCATTTTGACATTTTCAATGCCGCCATATTGAACTTTTGTATTTCTCAACAGATTACATTGAGATTTTGAAGAAATACTTAGTCAAGATGGGCAATCGAAATGCATTTGTCAAATTCGACATTTTGCACATACTTTCATTCCATCTCAATTTTTCCTACACATATTTGAAAAGGCTCCCAAATAATACAAACAGGTACCTACACGGTTCTTCTTCTCTTTCCACTACACAGTGTCTTCCACGGCAGAACCTTCTTCACGGTTCAGGTTTTCATAACACACATCGTCGCTTTAATTTTAAAAATTGTGGTACCTACTTCATCAATGTTTCCAGTATTTTTAGTAGTTAGCTTGAAATTCCAAAACACGCGAAAAACAAACATTTTTTCGAATTCATGTTACTCTTACACAGTCAGTTGCTTACGCCTCTTGGAAAACTTCATCTGACCAAAACGCTATCGACGGACATGCATGAAATTACTAAAATCGCCGAGGGAAAGCTTGACATCCGCCTAAAACAACGAAAAATCAACATCATGTATACAATTCCCTTTCCACTTGTCCGGTGTCAGTAGAACAAATTCCCTGGCTACTTTTCAACCAATGCTGTCACCCAGGCGACGGCTTGCCGGCGCCGGTGAGAGCTACTCTTATTGTAAAAATCGTCAATTAAGGTTTCATTTTGAGCTCCTTCATTCAAGTCCGATCTCGATAGCCCAACCCGGTTTTACATTTTCAACAGAGAAATTTCTGGGAAACTGGGAAATAAAATTGTTGAAAAATGTTCAAGAACCAGTTGCTACCTCTTGTTTAAAAAAAATGGTGAAAATCTGTGAAACGGGATAAAAAGTTGGAAAATTTGCAGTTTTCTCAGAAAGGAAAACTCGAAAACCGTGTGTCCGATTTTGAAAATTTTTCCTTCAAAAATTGATTCAATCTACCCTCCAACTTTCATTTTCAGCATGTCTGCACCTAAAATGAATATTTTGTGGGACTCACCGCATGTCGAAGTTTGCACTGCAGTTTTTTCAATTTCTCGGAATGTGCTAATTTCATTTTGGAAAAATTACCGTCGGAAAACCGGAACCGTGCCAATTTTGAAAATCGGCCTACACGACGCCCAATCCAATCTACTCACAATATCAGTTGAAATTATTCGAAAAAAGTGTATCCTTGAGCAGGAATAAATTTTCAAGTGGAGTCCTGCTCAAAGCCCGGGTGAGAGACCCTCTCAGATTGGCAACGGCTAGGAGAAATTTGAAAAAATTCATAACGCCCGATTGGGAAATGGTGGAAAACTGCAACTTTATACTCAATTCAACTATTTTGTTGTGTTGCTTCCTGCCAAATTTGGTTCCAATCCATTTGATAGATTAAAGATAATTATGGCCAAGTTTTGAACTCTGCTCGGCTTCTTGTTGTATCTGAAGAAATCGAAATAATTTCTCATAAAAACGTGTTATTGCAATAATTCCACCACCTTATTATCCTGACTCATACTCGCGGGTACTTATACTAAGTAGGTACACGATTTTGACATTGACATTTACTCAACACATTACTGCCGTAATAGCATAATAATTCGTAATTATACTACGCTGCTTTCAATGACAAACGCATTCCAGATGCTTTACTCTGGGCGCGTGAGAATTCTGGTTTCTCTTTCTCAAATATGCCTTCTGAATCTTCTCCTATACCCTCGCATATATGCCCTGCATCAACAGGAAACGTAAATAAATGATGATTCAACACAGAAATATTAACCCCCGGACGGTGTTTGAACAGCAAATATACCTGCGAAGCCATCCTTGTAGCTTTTATCCTCATCATGCATCCCCATTCCCCCCCCCCCCGAAACAGCCTCTCTGCCGGCTTATCCCGCAAGGCATCTTGTTATTTTTTCAGCACCAGACCCCGGCCATATACGAGCCAATCATTTATTGATGATGACCATCAGAGCAGAGAGGACGGGAATAGAGGATAATGCCCTCTGCGGCCTCTGCCCTCTGATACTGTTAACCCCCTAAAGCCGAATCGTGCCCGTGTGCCAAAACTATATACCGAGCGTTCATAAATTAAATGGGTCAAGGGTGCCTGTGACTTTGAAAACATCTGTCGGAACTAGCATCGTTCATTTGATGTCTGTAATTTTTTGGTTATCGTAATTTGTCAAACCAGTCGCAGATTTCGTCTTCGGAACATTTTTGATGTGGTTTTCACGGCACGGCACAAAACCTACATGATCGAGTAGTATTTTCGAGCTTGAAGTATTCTCGTGCACTTATGGCAGATCGGAGATCAATAATATGGGACGTAACTTGTCAAAGTTTGACAAATTTAATACAAAAGGATAACGCTAGTTTCGACAGACGTTTTTGAATCCACAGGCACCCTTGACCCATTTAATTTATGAACTCTCGGTACTTAACATTGTGTAAGTAGTACCTATAAAGAATCTGAATTTATACGAGCGTGATGTAATTTTGGCTTGATACTTCTATATGGGCCCGTCTCGGCTATCATCTAACGACGAATGAGTGCTTATTAGAGGCGTTCGAAGTGGCGAAAAACCCATATTTCATTGTAGCGTGACCAGGCCATCAAGATAACGAATACAAATCCGAAATAAATGCTATCGCGTTTTAAAAAAATTATATCACTTTATCTCTTTCGGGTTGTGATTAGTACACACGCTACTTTTATTTTATTTATTTATGTGCTTTTAATTTTCATCAACCGAACTGAGCTTGCCTTGTCGAACTAAAGCGCTTTACACAGCACCAGGTGAAGCCATGCGTCACCTTCGACGATTACAAAATGCAAGCACGGCTTTAGTTCTGAAAGAATTAATCGCAAATGCCTTGTACTTACGAACTTCCCAGTGAGCACAAACACGTCGAATGACCGTTAAAAACCGTGTTAATCGTTATACAGGGTGAGTCATATTGAAATGGGAACGCTGATCACACATAAGTCGAATGGTATCAAAATGTAGCAAAAATCATCGTGAATGGGAGGCGACAGGCGAAACTACAGTTTTAGGCCAGTCAAATAAGAACAAACTTTTCCGTTTGAGAGAAAAAACTGTTGGAGTTTTGGAAATTTGACAGTAATGTTTGGTAAGGTGTACTGTTAAACATACTAAAAGTCCTCAACTCTACCTATTGAGCTCGAGCCGCCATCTTGGAAAAATGGTCCTTCGATCCAGTTTTCTGCTTATATTCCGCTAATCATCAGAGATATTCAATTAAGTTTAATAAAAAATCAAGTCTGTAAAATTGTCTACAAAAATTGTTTCATACCGATTTTTTTCTCGTATCTGTTGATATTAATTAAATTAAATTAACAAAAAAAAGAAATAAGCGAATTTTTGCCCATGGCTAGAGATATTGTTTTCGAAATTTGTGAAGATGTTGGCAGTCTTCATCAAGCTGAACGTGACAGTTGAGATAGAAAAAAAATTGCGATAATATTTTTTTTATTTTTCCCAAATTAAGCAAAAACTTGGTTTTCGAGTTTGACATTTCCAACAGGGCGGATCGAAGGTTTCAATCGAACATCAATCAGTTTTGATATTTACATATTGTAAGACAAGATTTCATCAGTATTGTGCCTTCACGAGCTTCTGGAATGCTCGATATGAATTAAAATAAAAGAATAATAGCCAAGTCCAAAAAGTGTTGTCGATTGGTTCTGAAGGAAACATTTCGAAACAAAAGACATCAGCAAAGGATATACAGGAGGTCCAAAGGTTATTCAACTGTATATGAGCCCCATATTGCTGTGCCTTATTCAAAATAGTACAAAATAATCAATCAAAATGTTAAAATATACCCTGTATAACAAAAAAGTAAAGATACAAAATTGTAGCAGTTAAGCATACCTGATGCCAAAAAGACGGCCCTTACATTTCTGGAAAAAAGTACAAGATTAATTGATTTATTTGAAAGTGATTAGTCCTCAAACTTGACTTTACAAATTTTATCCAGTCAAATGGGGAAAAGTAGAGACAAGTAACTGTCGGAGTTTCAGAAATTTGACAGGGATGTTCGCTAAGGTATACTAATGAACATACTGAAAGTCCCCACCTCTACCTATTGTGCTCGAGCCGCCATCTTTGAAAAATGGTAATAAACTTCATCGAAGGACCATTTTTCCAAGATGGCGGCTCAAGCGCAACAGGTAGAGGCGAGGACTTTTGGTATGTTTATAAGTGTACCTTAGCAAACATCCTTGTCAAATTTCTGAAACTCCGACAGTTACTTCTCTCTACTTCCCCTATCTGACTGGCTGAAATTTGTAAAGTCAAGTTTGAGGACTAATAACTTTCAAATAAATTAATTAATTTTGTTTTTTCCAGCAATGTTAAGGCTGTATTTTTGGCACCAGGTATGCTTCACTACTTCCATTTTGTATCGTTACTTTTTGTTATACAGGGTAAATTTTAACATTTCGACTGATTCTTTTGTACTCTTTTGGATAAGGCACACCAATATGGGGCTCATATACAGTTGAATAACCTTTGGACCTCCTGTATATCCTTTGCTGATGTCATTTGTTTCGAAATGTCTCCTTCAGAACCAATCGACAACACTTTTTGGACTTGGCTATTATTCTTTTATTTCAATTCATATCGAGCATTCCAGGAGCTCGTGAAGGCACCAATACTGATGAAATCTTGTCTTACAATATGTAAATATCAAAACTGATTGATGTTTGATTGAAACCTTTACTCCGCCCTGTTGGAGATGTCAAACTCGAAAACCAAATTTTTGCTTAATTTGAAAAAAATATTTATATAATATATTTATATATAAATATTAAAGAATATTTTCGCAATTTTTTTCTACCTCAACTGTCACGTTTAGCTTTGATGTAGACTGCCAACATCTTCACAAATTTTGAAGACAATATCTCTAGCCATAGGCGAGGCCATAGGCAAAAAATTGCCAATTTTTTTGATTTTTTTTGTTAATTCAATTTAATTAATATCAACAGATACGAGAAAAAATCGGTATGAAACAATTTTTGTAGACAATAGACAATATAATTGATTTTTTATGAAACCTAATTGAATATATCTGATGATTAGCGGAATATAAGCAGAAAACTGGATCGAAGGACCATTTTTCCAAGATGGCGGCTCGAGCTCAATAGGTAGAGCTGAGGACTTTTGATATGTTTATCAGTACACCTTACCGGACATTACTGTCAAATTTCCAAAACTCCAACAGTTTTTTCCTTCCAGCTTTCCTTATTTGACTGGCCTATTTGTAAAACTGTTTTGCTCTACAGGTTTTGTATGCTATAGAGGCGCAGATTTTAATTTTCTTGGCTCCCCACCAACATGGAAGGAAAAGTATTGTAATCGTACAGAAAAAAAAAATTGAAACTTCGACGGATATATCCATTTTGGAACTCCCAAGACTCTTGGGATTATAAGGCTTTGCAGCCCCTTGAAACTCCTTGAACCGCAGTGCTTTTTGACGTGTAGAGCATTTTTTCGGATGATCTTTCAGTACATGAAACTCTTGAGAATTGTATTACGAAATTTCCTAAGCTCCTGGAATAATATATCTGGGATCCGCGATTTTTTTGTCAGGGCCAAACGTAGAGTGGCCAAACTAAACGAAACCAAAATAAATCTGGCAGTGTTGGATTTTCCTATGAGTAATCGAGACAAAACCAAACAACACGAAACACACATTTTTGTAAAACAAAGAAATATAAAATTCTCATAACAAGCACCTACCTAACATATGGCATGCCGGCTATGAGCTTCCATCATGAGCTGGCTACAGCAAAAATGCGCGCATGCAATTCCACTTCCATTCTCTGCATAATTGAAATAATATTAAGCTCCGCATACATGGCCGATTCGAATGTTTAATTCGCCCAGAAAGCCTTTTTTATTGTTTCATTTTTCGTGGCTCGTGTCTATGTACAGTGTAAACCCGCACATATGATGCGAAACCGAACCGTTCGCAATTTGCGGGCCGCCAGCAGCGAGGAAATTTAATAAATGACGTGCACTTTCAACCCCCATAGCCACAATCAAAGCTCTGTCGTTCGGAAAAGCTTCCACTTTTATGCTTTTATTTTATTTTTGATGCCTTGCGCTTGCGGAAGCTTACGGCTTTCGAATCGGAGCCGAAACTGCATGGAGTTCTCTGTATGTAAAGTTCAAAGTGCAGCCATCAGTGTATCAATACCAATTGACCTATAAGTAATTCGTAGGTATCAACTAGAAACTGTTTAGTTCAGTACAATGCCAGCTATTTGTCTGTCTATCCGGCATCAGTAGTCGGATTAAAACAAAATACGTGTTCGTTTGAGCAGTACTAGTGTTAGCACGAATCTGGGATCGATTCTTGAGCACGACAAAATATCCATATTCTTATTCAGCTTTTTGAGTTATAGAAGTGAATAGCAGTGAAGTAGTTAATTAATGTTTTCAACAATTTTGAACTTATAGGCCAGGCGATAGGTCACTCAGTGGTGGAACCACGAGCACTCGACAGCTGTCGATCCCGACAATTTCCCTTTTTTAAAGGATGAAGGGTGTAGAGGGGAAAGGGGGAATTAGCATTTCTTCTAGGTCTGCCAGGTATGAAGTAAACAGATTGGGGCTCAAAGGACATCCCTGCCTCACTCCTCTCGTGGTGTAGAAGCTTTCACTCTCTTCTAATTTTACTCTTACTCTGTTTGTAGTTATATCTCATATGCTTCCTCAATTTTGTTAATCAGAGGTTCATGTATACCTTCTTCTCTTAAGCTTTTCCAAAGTCGCTCTCTATCTACATTGTCAAATGCTGCCTTTAGGTCAATCAACAGAGCATATAGATGTCCACCTTTCTCTTTCAGTTCTCTTTCCACTATGTGATAGTAGAATGTTCACGTTGTCCACCGTTCCTCTTCCCTTTCTGAATCCTGCCTGTCTGTCAGGTAACACTCTGTCTTCATCCATCTCTTTCACCAATCTTTCTTCTAGTACCATTGAGTAAATTTTGTGTGCCGTGTTGAGCAGGGTGATTCCTCTATAGTTTGCTATCTCATGTCTGTCTCCTTTCTTATGTAATGGACATATTATTCCTTCTCTCCATTGCTGTGGTAATCCTTTTCCGCACCACACGTCATTCATTACCTCTCTAGCAATCTATCTACCACTTCGTCCAGGCCATACTTCCATGCTTCGTTTTCTATTCTGTTTTTTCCCGGCGCCTTGTTTTTCTTCAGCCTTTGTATTTGTCTTGTTACTTCTTCTTTCTCGATCTCAGTGTCATTGATTTGGTTGAACTCAGCTCTCACCCTTGTTTCTGGTTCTTCCTTTCCTCCTAGTAGTTTCATGAAGTGTTTTCGCCATTCGTGTTTCTGTATTCTGTCACTCATGTTTTCTCTTTTTTTCTGTCTCTGTTTATGTATTTCCATACTCAGCTTTCATTTCTGATTTCTTTTATCTTCCTTTCTTCTTTCTTTCTTCTCTCTTTTTTCCTTCCTCTGCATTTTCTTATGTATTTTTCTCTGGCTTCTAGGTACTCTTGTCTTGTTCCTCCGTTGTTTTTCCATTGTCTCAATCTTTCTTTGGCTTTCTTTTTCTTTATTGTGCATTCCTGGTTCCACCAATCATTTCTTTTCGTCCACCCCTCCGTTCTCTTTTTCTGTGCAGTTCAATCTATGTATTTAGTTAGCTCCTCTATCTTTCCATCTACTGTTTCTGCTTGAAATTCTGCTCCTTTCATTCCTTGCTTGTATTTCCAGATTGTTTACTAGTTCCATACTCGCCTATCCATTACGACTCTGTTTTTTCTTCTCATTCTTTCAGGTACTTCTTCCTCCAATTCGATCTCCATTTCTAGTGGCATGTGATCTGATTCGATTCTCTCTCCGATGGTTAATATTTCCACCTCACTGAATGCTTCTTCATTTACTATTGCGTAGTCTATTGTGGTTGCTACGCTTCCTCTGATATAGGTGTATTCTCCTTTCTCGTCTCCTTCTTTATTTCCGTTCAACACGGCCCAGCCTCTGTCTTCAATAATACCCATCGGTGTCTTCCCTTCACTGTTCTCTTTTTTGTCTTTTGCCGGCCTCCTTGTTTCTTTCTCCATTTCTTTATATCTTCCTCCCCTCTCTCTCCTATTCTTGCATTATAGTCTCCTCCTATCAGTAGCCTTTCTTTTCTCACTTCTCGTATCTTCTCATCTATTTCTTTTTCCAGCTTTCTCGTGTTTGTGTTGTATATTGTTACAATTTGCCATGTTTTTCGTCCGATCTTCACATTTCTTCTCATTATGTTCATCGATGGTTCACTGGTGTTTTCCGTTTCCTCTTCTATTTCTTGTCTTACTTCCGTTATGATTCCTCCTTTTGCTTTTCCCATTCTTCTCTCTCTTATTGCCGCTTGGAATTTCTACCTGAATCCATCTGGCAGTCTTTGTTCTATTTTTTTCCAGTTTTTTTCTTCTACCCACGTTTCCGTCATGCCGATCACATCGAATCTGTTGATATGTTCCCAGAAGTTATCTTCTTTTTGTGATATGCCAGCAACGTTCCAAAACAGAACCTTCATTTTTGTATTTATTGATCTGCCTTCCGCCCCCTGGCTTCCGTTTTTCTTCCCTCTTCCCTTTCTCTGCATTTTTAATGTTTCCCTTTCTTTTCCTTCTCTGTCGCTTTTATCCCTTTCTCTGTGTCTGTCCGTGTTCATAGCCTTGGTCGTTCTTTTCTTTGCCTGATGCTTCCCTTTGTTTAGTTTTTTGTCTGTGTTATGTTCGTGACCGCTCTCTTATTTTCTCGGTCAACATCAATCTCTTCTTCTTCTGGAGATCTCTCACTATACGTTCTCGCCATGTTTCAAGTGTTTTTTGGTGTTTCATCAACTTTCGCTTTCTCTCTGATAACTCTCTCTATCTTTCTCAATGTATAAGCATTTCCATCTGTTATCAGTTTGTTGTATTGGTTGTCTTCCAATAACTTGTATCCATTGAACCTATTTATGGCGTTAAAATTTCAATAACAGCATTTTTGGAGATGTAGCCCGCTAAGAAGCGAATATTTTTTATTGCCTGTTCAGCAGCAAGTGTTTCAATTTTACCAAACACCGTTTGCGGAAATATTACAGGAAATGACAAGCTAAAACTGTTTGCTGACGATATTATGTCTGGCTTAACCGCGACACGCACTTGAAACTCTAGAAAACTGATTTCTTTTCGAGCGGTTCTATTTCAGCCGCGTGCGGCCGTGCCTACTTGACATAGACCGGACTGATTACACGACCTTGGAAATGTACTTTCTTCCAGCTTCCAAACACGATCATCATTGATCAAATGTATAAGATTCTTCTTTTGGGTTTTTGGGCCGGATGATAAAAAACAGTTGTATATTTTACGCAACGTTTCGCCGATTAACATCGGCTTCGTCAGGCTAAAATTTACCATATAATTAATTCAAAACAATAATCAATAAACATTAACGAGAGCTTACCGAATAATATGTATAAAACTTGAAAAATGTGTAAAATGTCAAACAAATTTTTTAGTTGTAGATAATTGAAAGATATAACAATGAAAAATTCCTATGGTGATGAAATGAAGATGAAAACTTGATAATAAGGTAGAAAGGTGATTTTATATGATGCAAAAATTTCATGACCTAATCGTAACACCTCTCAAGATTAAATTCTTATATACATCACTTAAATTTTGCGTGTCAGTTCGAAAATGACAGAAAAATTATGTTTTTCAATAAAAATCATTTCGGAAACTAATCTTTTTTTATAATTAATCTCTTGGTCTAAAATTTTATCATTTTCAAAATCAATTTATCATCTGTATATGAAATCAATCATTTTCATCTGTATATCAAACTTGATTTAGCATGATTATACCTTTAAAAAATTGTAAATCAATTTTGGTGAATTAAGAAATAAGTTCCCAGTATTTATCAAATAATGATTGGATCAATTCTACTATTACATTAGTAAATAAAGATATTGCATCCAAAGAGATTAAATGTAGTTAGGTGGAAGTACAACATCAGTAACTTTATCAACAAAGTTACAACAAACAAATCGGGATGATTGTTTCAAAAAAGACGTGCCTTTCTAGATAAAATATCTAGTTCATCTACTTTTTTGTTATTTTTCATTTTATTAAAATATATAGTAATAAAATTTACAGCATTATTTCTATGAATATCTTTATCATAGTGTGCTGGCAGACTTTGAATGATATTTTCAACATCTTTGATAGTATTAGCCAATGGAAAATCTGATTTATTATATTTTAAAGCAAACTTAGGTCCTAAGGGAAGAAAACATTGAATGTCATCTGGTCGTTTGAGAAAATTCTTTATCCAACCTTGTTTCGCCTTAATAAAAATATTTTTGTTGATGAATAATTTTTCAAGTTTCTTGATTAGATTTGACTTTGATCTTTCAAATTCTCTGTTGTAAATATGTTTAGCTTTTGATATGATAACATTAATCAATTGTGGTGGAATATTGTTTCGTAAATAGATAACTTGATTATTAATTGAAGAATTTAATCTTGAAATGTGCCAATGTGTGACATTTATTTCTATGTTCAACATATCTAGTTTGAATTTATCAATTTTATTATCAATTTTATTTTGAAGTACTGCTGGATGTGAGGTGGTATGATCTTGAATTTCTCACATTTTATTAAAAATATTCCCCTATTATTGGCTATTTTTTCTTGGTTTTTGTTGAAATTCTTAGTTGCGAAAGAAATATCTTCATTAAATACAGTTTTAAGTTGTTGATAAGAAACCATTTTATAAAGTTGGTATCTGTCTTGATTCCCAATTTTGGTCAAAAAATTTTAATCTCATTAAATATATTCTGAAAGAAAATGGCTATCCTGAGAGATTAAATAATAGAATTTTATATAACAATAGTAATATTAATAATGATATAAGGAGAGTTCAAACACCTAATACAATTGACACTTCTTATTTTTCAATAATCGGTGTTAATGATTTGTCTTTTAATTTACGAAAAATTTTACAAAAAGATGATTTGAAAATTACGTTTTATAACAAAAAAACAATAAGTAATCTTTACAGTAGATTAAAAGACAAAATCAATACAAGATCATGATAAATCAAGTTTGATATATAGAATCAATTGTTCTGATTGTACTAAATGTTATATTGGTCAAACCAAACAAAAACTTATTAAACGTATAAATAACCATCAAAATGATTGCAAAACACAAAATTTACATAAAAATAATTTGACAGCTTTGGCAAACCATAAAAAAGATTTACGCCATAATTTTGATTTTGAAAATGTTAAAATTTTAGACAAAGAGATTAATTATCTAAAAAAAGGTTAGTTTCTGGAATGATTTTTATTCAAAAACATCATTTTTCTGTTAATTTTCGAGCTAACACGCAAAATTTAAGTGATGTATATAAGAATTTAATCTTGAGAGGTGTTATGATTACGTCATGAAATTTTTGCATAATATAAAATCACCTTTATACCTCGTTATCAAGTTTTCATCTTCATTTCATCACCATAGGAGTTTTTCATTGTTATATCTTTCAATTATCTACAACTCAAATTTGACATTTCACATTTTTCAAGTTTTATACATATTATTCGGTAAGCTCTCGTTGATGTTTATTGATTATTGTTTTGAATTCACTATATAATAAATTTTAGCCTGACGAAGCCGATGTTAATCAGCGAAACGTTGCGTAAAATATACAACTGTTTTTTATCATCCTGCCCAAAAACCCAAAAGAAGAATCTTATACAGATAAATCAAAGGACAGAGAATATACAACATCAATCAAATAATATACAATTTTTTTATAAATCATTGTGCAAAGTTTTAATAATGATGGTCGTATTTTACGGCTGGAAAAGAGTACATTTCGAAGCTCGTGTAATCAGTCCGGTCTATGTCAAGTAGGCACGGCTGCAAGCGGGTGAAAAAGAACCGCTCGAAAAGAAATCAGTTTTCTAGAGTTTCAATTGCGTGCCGCGGTCAAGCCAGACATAATATCGTAAGCAAACAGTTTCAGCTTGTCATTCCTTGTAATATTTTCGCAAACAGTGTTTGGTGAAATTAAAAAAATTGCTGCTGAACAGGCACTGGAAAATATTCACGTCTTGGCGGGCAACATCTTCAAAAATGCTGTTATTGAAATTTTAATGCCATAAATGGGTTCAATAGATAATAGTTATTAGAAAACAACCAAAATACATGTTGCCCGACGGTTTTCTTGTAGGGAAAAACAATTAAATGTGATTTATCTGACCCGCAAATAGAGTTTTTTTTCAACAGTAATACTGACACAGAGATGATGACAAATGCTTTCAATATGTTTGCGTAAGAGATGTAAGTTCGCATTGAGGCAAATATGACGAAAAAGTACGGGGGTTCAACAGGTCTTTTTGCACCTTCAAGGCATCCTTTACTTTTGCGCAGATGTGGAGGAATCAGCACAACTTGTTTTTGGGTAGAAACTCAGTGGTAGATATCTACCAACCTAACGAAGAGTTTGACACCATCTGGCCTATTATATTCTCTCTTCCATGCTCTGTGCTTTTCTGCAAAGCCTGGTTTCAAAATTAGAAAAACGACACAAATCCCGCCAGTGATTTCATCTCCTCTTTTCGCAATCTCAATTTCCCACATTCTTCTCGTCGACGTTTCCGTTGTGAACACCATCCACGCATTTAAGAACACATCATGTAACGCGTCGTACATTATGAAAAAATGATTCATCGCATTTTTAAAACACACCAATCCAGCCTCGTTTAGCAGCAGCACATGCCAAGCGATCCCGATGTTGTCATCGTATGGTGACATTATTAAAATTAAGAGTGTTGACCCTCATCCGAGCCATGTAAATTCAATAATTTGTATTCTCATTCTCTGCAAGTCTAGGTACAACTTCTCTCGTAAATTAAAGAGATTCTCTCCAGCTCTCCTGAGCTTTGCAGAATTGCAAAGGGCAATTTAATTTTTCAAATCATAAAAATGCAAGCGCGCCTATTCTAAACCGTTTATGCCTCGGCGGTTGTACCGGAAAGTTTTAGGAATTCAGGAAGAAGCAATCCTGGCGCCTGTTCAGGTACTGTCGTGCATGGCGGAGATGGTAAAAAGGATAAGACTCTTGTATGTATATGGCTAGACTGGCGAGAGTCTTCCTGCGGATTTGCATGTTTCATGAATCATGCTATTGCTTACTTTAGCAGTGCATACTTATATATTTTTGATGATGAGCAAGCAATTACGTGAATAATGACGATATTTTTTTGCGGACGCATACGGTCGAACACCTGAGACGTCGTTGTAGGTGGATGAGTGAGAGCCGGAGAGGTTGGTGGTCCCCGTCAAAACAAAGGTGAATCAATATTCGTCTACGCCTAGATGGGCACGGGGGTCGGGTTTTCAGCACGTCAGAGTTTTGCTCGGTTGAAACCTGAATTGCACAAACATCAATAAATACATATTCGTACTTTCGCTTCGGTTCCTGAGCGATAACAATTAAGTTTCAATCTCGAATTCAGTTCTATTTACTTCAAGTGAATCCAGTATTACATAATAATCAATTTCACGGCTTTCTGCATTAGAGCAAGCTATGGAAAAATTGTGATGTGTTGGTACGAATGATACGATGACAAGGGGATGTCAGCCAGTTGTCTCACGTGCAATTTTTAATGTGGCACCTTGTCACCGTGTCGAGGTATCATGTAGGCGAGAGTGAACATTTTTGAGCATACGCCAGAAATTGTGAGTCTCTTTGGAGTGCTTTGCAGTGTGGACGATAAGGGACATTGTTTTTACTGGTTAGGGGGTCTCCGCCAAGGTTTTTAGGTTTTTGGCGGCTACTAAAGAATGATGTCGAAAATCCGCAGAATACTATTCGGATGATAAGACCCACCACCCAAAAGGCAACATTTTCTGATGCACATCACCGGAGCAGTGAGTACGAGGTACCTACTCTAGCTCTAGCTCTACCTATTATACCTACTACAACAGCAAGCAAGGTATGAAGACACATGCTGGCAGACAACACAGTGTATCTACCTACTCACGCCCAAATTGTCTCGTCTCCGTACAGTTCAACTCCATAATCCATTGTCCTACTATCCATATTGTCCATCTGAAGATTAAGTTTCCTCTTAGGCAGTGGGTTTTCCTCTTTAAATTACATTCCTCAACGGCATCACGGACCTTCGGTATAATTTTCTCAGTGGTCGGCAAAAACCTAAGAGTCTTGGCGAAGACCTGCCAACCAATCAAGACAATGTCCCTCATCGTCCACACTGCAAATCACTCGAAGAAAATAATTCTTCGCATATTCTCGAAAATTTATACTTTCGCATACATGACTCCCCGAGACGGTGACAATGTCACATTGAAAATTGCTTATGAAGACAGCTTGCTGCCAACAAGTTGTCAACGTGTCATTCGTACCAACGCAACCTAATTTTCCATAGCTTGCTCTAATGCAGAAAGCCGTGAAATTGATTATATGCATTTTGGACAAAAAAAAAAACACTGAAAAGCCAAGTCATTTTTGAGTTCTACTTGCATGATCCAAATGAAAACTTTCGATGATTATCTTGTTTTCTAAGGAAAAAACAGACTATTCATTTTTTTTAATCAATAATTTATTTCTGAATGTTTTCGAATAGGTATAGAATCGTTATAGGTACTAATTATTCAATTGTACACATTTCACTGTGTACTCATTCGGGTGCTTCAAGACACTCGCCAAGACTCGTGTCAGGCAACTGCATCCTCTTCAATAATAGCAATCATTATATGCTTGAATAACATACTCATAATTATTCTTGCTTCACAGGGTGATTCATGAGTAATTTTACTGATGAATTTGATTATAAAATGGAAATGGGCCCAGTGGTTGACTCGAATCGAATGCTGTGTCCACCAAAGCCCTGCTGACATTTGAGATGCTTGACGTGACCTGATCTGTCACCCCTTTAAATATTTTATAAATTCCCAGAAATCCTTCAGGTTATCGATGCCGGTGGAATTGAATTTGGTTGTTTTGGCCGATTTCGTCGAATTCAGAGACTTTTGATAACT
This sequence comes from Anaspis maculata, assembly GCA_949128115.1. Classification (NCBI taxonomy): domain Eukaryota; kingdom Metazoa; phylum Arthropoda; class Insecta; order Coleoptera; family Scraptiidae; genus Anaspis; species Anaspis maculata. Next base: position 76,810,209 of record OX421964.1, on the reverse strand, counting down.
AAACAAATAATCAATCACGTAACTATAGAACGCCTAATGGAAAATCACGTTATAGTAAGCTATGGTCTGGTCGCTAGCAATATGTTTTCGCACCAGATTTCCGGTGAGAACAACATTGTGGATAAAACGTTTGGAATAGGTAGGAAACTAAACGCGAAAACGTTTGAAAAATGTCGCTTAATAAACGGCCGGATGTTGCGTATTTGAACTTGAACTCGCAGCGTCATCGAAAAGGTAGGTCCCTACGCTAGAGTTTGTAAGCCGAATCTCGCGGTATTGCTCACCCTTTCTATTGGCGTCCTCTGCGCAACGCCTTTTTTTTTGCGGTGGGCAAGTATCCGTGTAGTCACCGGCAGTACCTCCTCAGCGCCGTCTTAGTAGGCTAAGAGTGACGCCGGGTGATTCCCACACCACCCATCATTTTATGGACGCATCAACAGCGAGGTCATTAGCACCCTTTTTCCGGTGTCCTTCTCGTTTCACAATTATTCCCTTGACGTGACTGCACGGTGGTACACGCCAAGGTACTAAAGAGCGCATGAAAATTTTCACCTGGCCCAGGCCGGATTCGAACCCACGATCCCTGGAATTGCTTCCAAAGATGGAGTCCGCCGCGCTACCAACCGGGTTATTGAACGGTTTTGTCAACGAAGTATTAAATGTTTATAAAACGCGTAGACTTGAAGGTTATTCGACGTCTTTGAAATGCTTAAGGACGGAATTTCCTAGTGTTTTTTTCTTCAAACGTGAGTTTCATGAGAACCAGTGGAGTAAGAGACTTGAAAAAACGAAGAGTAATCTAAAATCTAAAATTAAAATCAATAAGCATTTAAAAATTTGAAAATTTGGATAACTCGATTTTTTTTCTTCAAAATTTTTATATTTTTTTTCAAACAAGTCCCTCATTCTCTTGCCAGCCCACATTTTTTTTTTGTCTTATTTTACGAGGCGGCATTCAGCTATGAGCTGCTCTACCATGCAACCTCGGGGACAGCACAAAATATCCATGGATGAAGTAGGATTCGAACCCACACAGGGCAGCACGAATGGTTTGGCTTGCTATCACCTGTACCACTCGGCCACCACCGCTCCATTTGAATAACTCATTTTTCTGTTACATTCTTAGCTGCTCAGATTTGGCAGAAACTCACGCCACAAGAATCTATCTCTTTCTCTTTCGCTCTGCAGCTAATCCGCAGTCTGTTTCAGCCATTTTTTATACTAGGAAATGCCGTCCTTAATCAATCGTGTTCAAAACATGTTCAAGAATTGAAAAGAAAACGGAAGATTTTGACAATCATGCGCGCAGCTCCGGCAAGATATTATTACAGAAGTGGTGCCGTGACCAGGATTGTTCAAGTAGAGTAGCGCTGTGGGAAAAAACCAGGATTCTTCAAGGAGGGAAGCGCTGTGTAAAAGAGGCGTTTTTTTTTTTGTAAGCCATTTAGACCAGAATTGTTCACTGTGGGGAGAAGTTGTTTTTGTGTGAGCCATTAACTGTTCAAAAGCGTATCGTTACAATACTGGCGTTCAAGTGTCGGAATTACTGTTCAACGGGTCTCGTCTATTTGTTTAAAAAAATATTAGAATCAGCCGTCCAACAAGTCTCAGCGATAACGCCCTGCGATTTTCAGATATTTTGCTCCAAAAGATCCGGAAATTTCTAAGAATATCACATTCTACCATCCTTGAAAATATCACTATACTCGTTCACGGATAAACACAATCCAGTCCTGGGAGATATTGCTCGATGAACATCGAAGATATTATATTCCCACGAAACACGTGTATGTTCCTTCATGATAGTCCGAAATATTGCTTCATAATCTTCGAAAATTTGGAATATCAATCCACGGAAGTTTGTAGAGATGTCACCGCTACAATTTTGCGGAATATCTTTGTATGACTCCAGGAGTTGATTTTGTTCCACAAACATTTGATAGTTTGTTTCACCACAATGGCGAAAACAATAGTTAACATTCCTAAGCAATCCAAAACACCGCTAAACGATTTTTCAAAACATCGATATCCGATCTTCTGAAATATCGCTACTCCACGTCTCACGATCTTCGAGATTATAACTTTGCGATACCTAAACAGAGCGTGCCTTGAAAATCTGAAACACTCCAAGACTTCCGGCTAAATCTTTGGAAATATCATTATACAATTCATACAAATATGGCTGTTTAGACCCTATGCTCTATAAACGTGATCGTAGAACATCTCGTTCTACGACGTTTCTATCAATTTCTTAAAGATCCACGGAGATATCTCTTCACGATCTGCAAGCATATCCTCTATTTTGGACTCTCTGGGTTATTCCTTTACGAATCTTAGAGAAGGGCGTTCAACATTTCTTCGAAATATGACTAAACGGTGCCCTGGGTAGTTACTCCACAATCTTCAAAGATATTCTACGGGTTCAATCTTCGGATATATCACTACGTTTAACATGACTTCCTGAGGTGAAAAAATACCAGATAGATATAAAATTTCTGAGAACATTGCTTCTATACGATTATCGAAGATATTGCTTTTAGAAACAATGTTTTTCAAAACTTCATGATTTTTTTCCCATTCATTTTGAAGTTTCTCAGGGTTTGTAGCAAATCTTTGGCTGGCAGTGACGTAGTCAATGTTTGAGAGCGGGAGAGGCGGAATTATCTGGGATTCAAGCAACCAGGTTATTGAATCACTCTATTATTCCAGTTGGGTACCTAACTGCAATCAGTAGTTTCATACCTACACCTCATCAATGTCCCTGAAGATAACGCTAATCAAAAGAAGCCTGCGATTTTACGTGTTCGACGTACTTGAACTGAAACAAAGAAGTGCTAGGGGCATATATACCCTTGACCTTGAGAAATTGGCACAAATGACGCGCCGCACGTGTTATAGCAACAACGCCATCAACTCCCAAATGCCGTGGTGTTTTGAATGGGAGAAATACGCGTGTTCTGTCCTGTGGGAAAATTTGTTGTCTTGTTCCAATTTTAGCGCCAATCTATTTGTCTATTAGCATGAGGCGTAGGCTCGAGAGGAGCGAATCTCATTGTACCACCGGCGTACATATAGTCATAGTATCCATAAAGGCGCGTGTGGGTCGGATATTAGCACACTCACACACATTTCCACACAATGGCACAAGCATAATATTGTCTCTATGGTAAATTCTTAATAACTGCATAACGTGCGGTGGAAAACTGATCTTCTGCGACTCCAAGTACTCCAACTGTACAATTTGTGATTCCTTGCTGACTTGTCGCACAGCTTACCTCTTACCTGTCTTTTGATAACTGTCATTACTGTCATCCTGGTCATTTATTGTAATATTGCAAAGCAAAGCATACGATTAGTACCGAGCGTTCATTAATTAAATGGGTCAAGGGTGCCTGTGACTTTAAAAACATCTGTCGGAACTAGCATCGTTCATTTGATGTCTGTAATTTTTTGGTTATCGTAATTTGTCAAACCAGTCGCAGTTTTCGTTTGAACAGAACATTTTGATGTGGTTTTCATGACAGGGCACAAAACCTACATGATCGAGGAGTATTTTCGAACTTGAAGTATTCTTGTGCACTTATGGCAGATCAGAGATCAATAATATGGGACGTAACGTGTCAAAGTTTGACAAATTTATTACAAAAAGATTACGCTAGTTTCGACAGACGTTTTTGAATTCACAGGCACCCTTGACCCATTTAATTTATGAACTCTCGGTACTAAGCATAGTGACGTTAGAACCAAATATACCTGAACCAAAACAGGCGCTGTACCAACAAAAGCCCACAAAACTGCAGGACAATTTTCCCAAGTAATTGATTCACAAGTACGACATTGAACATCATATAAAAGCCATTAGAAACCAACAGGATACTGTATGGGTTTTGATATGTTTTCTTGGAGCGACTTGTTGTTTTTATCGCGGAATTAGCAGGGGAATGACAATCAAATTCAATACTTGATTGCACAATTCTCACAAAGATTCAGCTTACAAGTAGTATACTTGGTAACTATTATTGTCTCTGCGTGAAGTAAGAGACATTATTAGGGGGTAGCTATACCGTTTTACTACACCAATTTCCCTTAGGGTAGGACGGCAGTATAATGTTTTTTTGTGTAGGTACTCTGTTTCAGTGTCGTCGCTGGAGCTTCGTTGGGCCTTTCGAGCTCTCGCAGCGTCATCGAAAAGGTAGATACCTACGTTATAGTTTGAAAGCCGAATCTCGCGGTATTGCTCACCCTTTCTATTGACGTCCTCTGCGCAACGCCTTTTTTTTTCGGTGGGCGGGTATCCGTGTAGTCACTGGCAGTACCTTCTTAGCAACGCCTTACTACTCTAAGCGCGACGCCGGGTGATTTACACACCACCCACCATTTTTATGGATGCATCAACAGCGAGGTTATTAGCACCCTTTTTTTCGGTGTCCTCGTTTCACAATTGTTCCCTTGACGTGACTGCACGGTGGTACACGCCAAGGTACTGAAGAGCGCATGAAAATTTTCACCTGGCCCGAGCCGGATTCGAACCCGCGATCCCTGGAATTGCTTCCAAAGACGGAGTCCGCCGCGCTACCGGCCGGGTTCCCTTATTTTTGCTAACACGCCATGTCAAGTTGAACTGTAAATATTCTTGAACCTTTTCCTTTCCGATCATAAACCTGATTTTTGTAGTTTATTCAGTATTTTCAATTCTCCCAATCCCAACTAACTCCATTTCGGAATCAATTACTTTCAATTACGATTTCAACCCGTAATAACGAACTTGTTTTTGATCGCACGTTGTGTTCGTAACTTTGGGTAGGTATACACACGTCTGTCTGTATCATTTTAAATTAAATAAAGTAAGATGTGTGGGTGTGGGAGGATTGGGAGGACTTTGTCGGATTCACGATCCGTACAGCGTACAGGAAGCGATTGCAATATAAATGGAGAGAGACCGGCCGATGGTGCGGATAAGCGCAAGCATGACCGAAGCGTGTGCTATCAAGAAATGGCAAAGCTTTTAGCATGCAGGACCTTGCGTCTTTCCGTTGCAGGCAAGAATAATGACACAGGCACGGAGCCTTGCTGTGCAAAAATAATGACTGCTTGAAATAATGAGAATTGTGATTGCAAAATAGGTAGGTATACTTACGATAGCTAGAGTTCAAATGGATTTTTTAATGGCGTAAATCCAGAGTTGAGTGAGAATGGTAACTGTATTCAAAGTTGTACACGGGCCATTGGGTAGATCACTCAGTCCATGAGGAAAATGTTTATGTAATCTTTTCTTACCTGAAAGAAAAATAAAATTTACAAAGTGTGAAATGTATAGCGTAGCCTCAATAATAGGTGCGCGAGGTATAATACATAAGTTTTTAATAGAAAATCTCTGTAAATTATTCAGAGATAATTGTTTTCTAGCGGAAGATATCGCCATATCGGTGTTACGTGATTCTGTTTGTATTTCCAGACATCATCTTACCAAAACTGCAACTGAATAGTTTCAAGTACCTTTCATAATAATTGTTCTTTTTTTCAAAATTTGAAATTCAGATCCAATGTAGGTATCCTTTTGCCAAAGGGCAAACTAAAATTTGTTTGGTAGGGTGTAAGCAGGTGTTTTAGTTTACTTTGTTGAATATCTACTTCATTGAAACCATTGAGAACACATTTAAGTATTGATAAATTGGCCTTGTTGAAGATTTAAGATTCTGATCATTTTGGCTACAGTCCTTTTGTTAGAAAAATCACTAGTTAGAAAGACCGTAAGTTAGAAATTTGGGCTTGTAGCGTTTGTTGGAAAATGTCCCGATAATAATCGAAGGCCGATCTGTTATGATATACTAGAGAACCTGAAAACACTGTCATGGTTAGATCAATCTCTTCGTTCGTGATTTTCTAACACACGCTCCTTCTAACTTGCAATCCACCGGTTAGTATCAGTGGTTAGAAGTAGTGTATGCTAGGAAAATGCCACTGTAGCGTAGCTTAGAAAATTGATCTGGATCTCCCGAAGACACGTTCGTAGCTTAGGTCGAGCTTTGGTCAATTTATCATACATTTTTATATGAGAGAATGTATGTATTGACGACGCCATTAAATCTGTGCCATGGGAACTAACCATTTTGGGAAATTAGGTTCCATACTCCCAGCTATTCTGACAAGGACAACACGACCTGACCTGACCTGACCTGACCTTACCTGACCTGACTTAACCTGACCTGAAAATTTTTCTACGCTACGCTACAGTGGCAGTTTTCTAACATACACTACTTCTAACCAACGATACTAACCGGTGGATCGCAGGTTAGAGGGAGCGTGTGTTAGAAAATCACGAACGAAGAGATTGATCTAAACATGACAGTGTTTTTAGGTTCTCTAGTATATCCCAACAGATCGGCCTTCGGGTATTATCGGGATACTTTCTAACAAATGCTACAAGCCCAAATTTCTAACTTACGCTCTTTCCAACTAGTGATTTTTCTAACAAAACGACCACCACCTTCATTTTGAATCAAACTCAAATTGCCATCAAATTCATCATCATACTACCGTGATAACACTAATAGGTAATAAACTTCGCGAAATTTACTGGACAATAATAAACATCGCGAAGAGAATTGAATAGCCCCAATTTCGAGACTCCTCTTATTCCGTCACTATCTATTCTGTCAAGAAATCGAGCGATAAATTAAATAAATTCATCAACTTTTAAGCAGACAGTCACCGTAATGAACTGAACAACTGCAAACAAACAACTCCTACAATTCACGTTCAGACAATTAAACATTTCTTAATGAATCAATTTTGAGCAAGAAATTTACGAACTTTATCAACTTTTTCGCAAAACAACAAATCGCAATCAACTTTCTGGCAGTCGCACATTCTAAACTCATCAACTTTGTGAATAGTTTATTTGATGCTCTTGTCTTTAATATCATTTAAAAAAGGCTTACGTCATCATGCAAAATTCTTTAGAGAAATTAAAATTCCCAATTTTGCCATTCCAAAATTATTTCATCCTACAAGGCATGTAGCAAAAAATTTGCTGAATTTATCAAACATCAAGCAAAAAAGCTCTCAATCTCAATCTCAAGTTTATTAACTCTCGAGCAAGAAGTCGCTAAATGCACGTAATTCCCTGAAATTTTTGTGAGTTGAATGGAATCCACTTTTGACTTTTAACTTCGTTATTTTGTCATGTTTGTTTGCATTTATTTCCCGAATTCATTATTAGCTTCCTAGCAAGAAAGGACGCAAAGAGTCACTGAAATCACTATCGAACTATACACGAATTTCTAATCTTTAGAGGAAACCGTATACGTACAGTTGTTCACAATTTCAATTTTTAAAAATTGAGAATTGAATTCATCAAAAGTGAATCAAGAAAACTGACAAATTTATCAACTTTGAAACAAAATGTCACTGAAATAAAATCACTGATTTTCCAACATTTTCAAATTTGCACACATAACCGGCCTTGTTAGCCAGGAGTTTGCTCAATTCATCAACCTCAACCGAAGACTACCAGTGTCATCAAATTATCAACTTTCAAGCAAGAATTTTCAACATCACGAGCTTAAATCACAGTTTCACCGACTTTGTAGCGAGGAACTCAAATTCATCAATATTAAAGCGAAACAATCACTTTATTCATCAATTTTAGAACAAAATGTCACTGTAATCAAATTACTGATTCCCAAACGGTTGTTCTAGTTTTGCACACATAACCGGCTTTGATCGCCAGGAGTCAACTTGATTTATCAACTCTCAAGCTAAAAACTACCAATGTCATGAAGTTCTCAGCTCTCAAGCAAAAGCTTTGAAAATCACGAGCTGCCCAAAATTTTTAGGAATAAATCAAATATCACCAATTTTACCCTGTTGTCTAACCGGCTTCATGTTATGAATTGAGATATTTACTAGATTCATTAGTTTCTGACTTGATTGTCCAACCAGCTTTGTAGAAAAGAATCTATTGAATTCATCAATATTCAAACGAGAAAGTTTTTCAATTCATCAGCTTTGAAGCAAAAAAGTACAATAGCTTTCAAGTAGGTAGAATTGTAATTTCGACATCAAAGCTCCGTTTAAATAGTTTTTCGGCAAGCAATTCATGAATTTCATCATCTTTAGAGAAAAAATGTAACAAATTCAATTGATATTCAGGCAAAAATTCATTAAAAGTCACTGAACAGCGCAGGATTCTCACAAATGAAGAACCCAATTTCAACATTGCAAAATTCTTTTATTCATCTAAACATATAGCGATGCTAAATTCATCAATCATCAGGCAAAAAAATTACTAAATTCCATCAATTATCGAGCAAGAAATCGCTTGAAGCACATGACTTTTTGAAATTTTGTGAGATAAATAAAATTCACTTTTTCTAACTTGAATTTTGAACTTCTTAATTTTGTCAGCTTTGTTGACATTGATTGCTTAAATTCATCATCACTTTTAAGGCAAAGGCAAAACAATGAGCTACTGCAATCACAAAAAAAATATATAACAATCATATCTTAGGTTGCACCAAAAAACTAATACGCAATTAACGCTAATACGAGATTAAATGGATTTGAAACTGGCCAATCCCATTAGATTAACCATGGGAAATGCATAAAATCTCCAGCTAATCAATCATTGGACCCATCATTCTCTATTGTGAAACCGGAATTTCTATTATTCACCAACGAGTACTGACCAAAAGAAATCTCACGAATCTCGTATTAAATTATCTGAGCGTTGGTGCAACCCAGGGTTAGTCATCAAAAATCACGATTTGGCTAGCTTTGTAGTTAGAAATTAGTTGAATTCATCAATGCTTTCAATTTCTTCGAAATCACAGTTTCACTAGCTTTGTATAGCGAGGAGCTTAAATTCATAAACATTGAAGCGACAAAATTTGCAAATTGATGTGGGTTTGTAAGCCAGGGCTTCACTCACTTTATCAACTCTCAACCGAAGAACTACCAATAATTAAAAAAATTCCATAAAGCAAGAGCTACCAGAAATTTTCAGAAATAAATCAATTATCGCCAAACGTGCCCTTCTCTAACCAGCTTTTCGATATAATAAATATATTTGCGAAATTCTTCAGTTTTTCGACTGAATTATCAAACCATCTTTGTAGTTTGTAGCAGAAAATCCATTAAATTTATCAATCTTCAAACAAGGAGGTACCCAAATTCATCAACTTTGAAGCGAAAAATTCAGCAAATTGCCAATTTTAAACTCCGAGAAATTTTCTAAATCGCTAAAGATATCTATCTGTGAGAAGGTAAGTCGTAAGTGTATCAATCTTCAAACGAGGAAATTCCCAAATTCATCAACTTCACAACTTTTCAGCGAAGAAGACACCAAATTCTCATTTTTCAACTCCGAGAAATTTTCAAAATCACTATAGGGTATCTGCCTAGAGAAAGGTTCTCAAATTCATCAATCTTCATACGAGAAAGTTCTAAAATTCATCAAATTGGAAGCGAAGAAGTAACCAAATTTTCGATTTTCAACTCCAAGAAATTTCCAAAATCACTACCTGCCTACTCGAATTCCTAAAATCAGAGGAAATAATTCATGCATGATTCCAGTTTCCAAAAACTGTCGTTTCTGCTGGCTTTGTGGCGAGAGGCTCGAATGCATCAAGTGGCAGTAGCAAGCGAATTGCAAAATCATCAACTCTCAGAAAAATATTGCAAAGATCACCAAATTTCAAGATATTTTCGCGAAAAAAGACTTTTGCTTTCCAAAAGCAGTCAATTTTGCCCACGAAGGAAGTTTTGATAGCAAAAAGTTCACCAAATTCATCAACTTCCCAGGAAAAAACTACCAAAGTCATGAAGTAATCAATTCTTGAGCAAACATTTTTCAAAATCGCGAATAACTTCTACAAGTTTCCGGAAAGATATCAAAAATCGTCGCCTTATTGCCTGACCGATTTTGTGGGAAGATATTTATTGAATTTATCAGTTTTTGCGTAAGATCGTTCACGTAAGTACTGAAAAGAGCAGGGAGAAGAAATATCCCAATTTAACAATAAAAAATCGCTTTTTTCATCGTCATTTTTTAAGCGAAACATTTTTTCGTGATTTCTCATCAACTTCAGTTAGAATATCCGATCAAATTCATCATCTGTCAAGCGAAAATTGAATAACTTGACCCAAAACTAGCTGAATTCCCTGACATTTCCAGGAAAAAATCAAGAATTGGCAATTTTGCTCGTAAGTATCATACACCTATACAACCGGCTTTGTTGGCTTTGTTGGTTCATTCTTTAGAAGATGACTAAGGACAGGAAACTAAGGATAGAACGATTTCAAGGAATATGTAAAGTGAAGAACTGATCAAATAATTTCATTTAATCTTGATCTCGATCTTATTTTGATTTATCCTGTTGGATCGTTTTCTGCTTTTAGCCCAGGCATTTTATATCAAAATTGACCAAAACCTGGAAAAGAATAACGTAAGTCTGAAAATTGGTAGAACGCTTCCACTTTAACCCCTTAACCACATATTGAAAGTTCTAAAAAATCCTATGTCCGCTTCATCGGTTTTTTTGCGGCAAAAAGGTGTAAGTGACAATAATTCAGAAACTATCCATTAGAATACGCGATGAAGCTTCGATACAGCTGAGAATTGTTGAAAATAGTCTCCTTGGCCAGTTAAAGAACATATTGAAAGTCCTGAATAATCCTATATCCGCTTAATCGTTTTTCAGCGGCAAAAAGGTATAAGTGATATTGCTTTGGAAACTAATGATTAAATCACGGGTTGAAGTTTCAATTTAGCTGAAAATGGTCTCCTTGGCCAGTTGAACAACTTGTTAAAAGTCCTAAGAAATCCTATGTCCGCTTCATACTTTTTTTACTTTCCCGGCCCACCCACGAACACGGAGGGGAAGTATTGTAATCGTGCAGAAAAAAAGTTTTGAGATTTCACCGGATATATCCGTTTTGAGGTCCTCCAAGACGATTAAGACCATTTTCAGAATGATGTTTGTATCTGTGTGTGTGTGTGTGTGTATGTGTGTGTGTGTGTGTGTGTGTGTGTGTGTGTGTGTGTGTGTGTGTGTGTGTGTATGTGTGTGTGTGTGTGTCTGTCTGTGATCTTCCACGATAACTGCCGTAACGTTGACTGGATCGACTTGATATTTGGTATACAAACATGGTTGTTTCCTGAAAAATGCCCATTAGTTTTTGGCTGTCATCTGTCAAACCCAACTGTCACTATCATCAAATGTCAGAAGCTATATCTCACGGAACTCAACTTGCAATATGTCATTTCAAAGCCCTTGAAAAACTGTATTCAGAACAGTTGGGAACATTGCCCTATCTGTCATCTGTCAAATAATAAAAAATGTTAAAGTTCAAAACTTTACCAATTAATTATTCAAAATCTATCCGATGAATTGAAACCAGATTTGGCAGGAAGCAACACAACAAAAGAGTCAAATTGAAGCCGCAGTTGCAGTTTTCCACCATTCTCCAGTTGAGCGTAATGAATTTTCGAAATTTCTCCTGGCCGTTGCCACTCAGGAGGGGCTCTCGCCGGTGTTTCGACCAGCACGACTCGCTTTTGTAGCAGGACTCCACTCAAAAATTTATTCCTGCTCGGGGATCGACTTTTTTTTTGGAAATTTCAACTGATATCGAAAGTAGATTGTATTGAGCGTCGTGCAGGTCTATTTTCAGAGTTGACACGGTTTCGGTTTTCCGACTGTAATTTTTTCAAAATGAAATTTGCACATTCCGTGAATTTGAGAAAAACGCAATGCAAACTTCTACATGCGGTAGGCCCCACGAAATATTAATTTTAGGTGCAGACATGCTGTGAATAAAAGTTAGAGAAAAGATTGAGCTAATTTTTGGAGGAAAAAATTTTCGAAATCGGATCAACAGTTGCCGAGTTTTCCTCTCTGGAAAAACTGCAAATTTTCCATTTTTTTATTCCGTGAACAGATTTCTTGGAATTGTTTTTTTTAAAGAATAGATAACTGGTTCTTGAACATTTTCCAATAATTTCTCTCCAATTTCCCGGAAATTTTCCTCCTGAAAATATAAAACCACTCATGCGATCGTACAAATTAAGCGGTTCTGTCACGATAATTACCGAATTATTGATCCGATCAAATCGAAATCAGGTACGGAGGCCCAAGTTCAGCCTGGAATGTTCTGGTTAGACTTTGGGTGGATGATTTTGATCGGAAGCCCTCAGGTGGCACATTGGGTCTGGGTTTGTCTGCCCAAGCTCTAAATTGAAAATATAGAGTTGAAATTTGACACACAGATGCAGTGAAAGTTTTCAATCAAGTTTTTGTAATTTCATCATCATATCTGAAGTAGGAACAAAAATTTCAATAAGGAGCCAGCATTGCATTTTTGAGATATCACAACAGTAAGCTACCTAGTTCTACCTTTTGGATCATTTCATCACCTTGGAGAACTGACCTAACCTGTCATTTTTTCTGTCCGCTCAACAATGGATGCAGGATGCTCGCTAAACGCTCGACTAAATAGAATTTTTTCATCAATTTCCAAATCGAATCGCCCCCTCCAGAAGGGACACTTCGATCAAAATCATTACTGACGTCTCTGGATACCGCCGGGAAAGTTTTGTGTCGCCCCACAACATTTCAGCGGCAAAGAGGTATAAGTGACATTGTTTTGAGAACTATTCAATTAAACACGCGGTCAAGTTTTGATACAGCTGAAGATGGCAGAAAATGGTCTTCTCGGTCAGCTTAACAACATATTGAAAGTCCTAATGAATACTATATCCGGTTCATTGGTTTTTGGCAGCAAAAAGGTTCAAGTCACATTATTTTGGAAAATATTTATTCAAACATGAGTTGAAGTTTCAGCACAGCTGAAAGTTGCTGAAAATGGTCTTCTTTGTTAGTTGACTGTACTAGTCCGAGCAGACTATTTTCAACTGTATTGCAGTTTCAACACATATTTTGAACAATAGTTTCAAGAAATGATCTTATACCTTTTTTCCGCCAAAAGACGATGAAGCAGAGATAGGATTTCTTGGGACTTTCAGTATGTTGTTCACATGATCGAGGGAACCAGTTTCAGCAATTTTCAAATGAATTGGAACTTCAACGTCTATTTCAATGAATAGTAGTTTCCAAAACAATGTCACTTCTACCTTTTTTCCGACAAAAAAAAACAATGAAGCGAACAGGGATTTTCCTAGTATTTTTAGAGTGTTGTTCAACTGACCAAGGAGACCATTTTCGGCAATTTTCAGCTGTATCGAAACTTCAACCCGTATTTTAATAAATAAATAGTAACAAAAGAAAATTTCACTCGTACCTTTCTGCCGCCAGAAACTAATGAAGCGAAGAGAATTTTTTTAAGGCTTTCAATATGTTGCTGAACTGATCAAGGAGACCATTTTCAGCAATTTTCAGCTGTATCGAAACTTGACCGCCTGTTTGATTGAACAGTTCCCAAAACAATGTCACTTACACCTTTTTGCCGCCAAAAAACAATGAAGCGGACATGAGATTTCTTAGGACTTTCAGTATGCTGCTCAACTGACCAAGGAGACTTAATATTTTTACCTGTATCAAAACTTCAACCAGTATTTCATAAAATAGTAACAAAAAAATTGTCACTTATACATTTCTGTCCCCAAAAAACCATGAAACGGACATAGGATTTTTGAGGACTTCTAGTATGTTGTTCAACTGACAAAGGAGACCAGTTTTAGCAATTTTCAGCTGTACTAAAACTCCAACTCGTATTTTAATAAATAGTTTCCAAAATAATGTCATTTGAACCTTTGTGCCGCCAAAAAGCAATGAAGCGGAGAGAGGGTTTTCCAGGACTTTCAATATGTTGTTCAACTGACCGAGAAGATCATTTTCGAAAGTTTTCAGCTGTACTGAAACTTCAACGCGTATTTTAATGAATAGTTTCTAAAATAATGTCCCTCACACTTTTTCGCTGCCAAAAACCGATGAAGCGGACATAGGATTTTTTAGGACTTTCAGTATGTGGTTAAGGGGTTAAAATGGAAGTGTTTCAGGTTTCCAGGTCAAAACCTAAAATGTCTGGGCTATTTATCGTTCGTCGAAACATCCGAAAGGCATATTTTCACACTTCTGATATCTGAATAAAACTGACTTTTCAGATATTATTCACGTACCTACCTATTATTTCTACTTGCCGACCTTGTTCAGTAAATTGAGTTGATTCATATTTGCTCATTAACGTTTAATCCTGGTCCTGGAATGCATTCCAGAGACGCAACTGAAAAATAGATGCACATCCCGAATTGGCACACAACCATAGTCTGTTAATGGAAATCAATGATTCCCATCTAGGGACCGACCGACGGCGCCCCTGGCCTTAATAGTCCCAACTGAGCCTAATGAACAAATCATATAGCTTAATTGTTGACTGTTCAATTAGTGACGTGCTAATTGCACAACCCAAGCAGGCACTCACCTGATTGCCAGTTGCTACCAGCAATCGCCGGTATAAATATACAGAAAAAAAATCACACAAGTAAACCTGCTGCGACTCTGTTATACCAAACATCGCTCTAAACTTTTTAAAAATAAACGCACTATTTGTTATGACAATGTTTTTCTACTTAAGCAAATTGCGTTTGGTAAGTGTGCGTTGGAAATTGGGTCGCACCTCGTTTGCACACCTGATAACCGGGCGTGCAATAGGCTGGTATTGTACCCATGTGCTGGCTAAACGAAAAGTGACAATGACATTATTCGGCGTGACATTGATTCGAGTTTTTCGAGTGAATTGGCGTGATTTCGTACAGAAACCGGGATTCCAGTTTATCATAAACTGGTTTAATGAGGTGAATAATGGACGCGTCGTACGGTGTAGAAAGCTGGTGATAGTAATAAGGCACCAGACCAAAAATTTGATAATAAAAGTAGTCTGATGGCCTCATTCATAGTAAAAATTAGTTCTCTAGTCCCACAGTGAGCGACAGCAATAAATTTGAAAAAATTAATAAAATTATAATTTTGGCTACTATACTCGATAAAACGTGATACATTTGACATTCCGTCCAAAAATGGAATATTTTATTGGCCACCATGCGGTGTGCGGTATGAATCATCTCGACCGAAAGCCTGTTGTTAGGTAATCTGCGTATTTTTTCTTCGCCTCTGGCTCCGTTACTCACGACCGTGCTTACAGTGTGTGCAATTTTCATATCCTTCCGTTTTCTGGTAAGGTGTGTTTAAAGTTCAAACCTCGGGTTAATGCTAGAGTGGAAACCTTAAATCATGCAACAAATTCCATGGCTCAAGGACTGAACCTACAAGCTCTCACGAAAATCTTGAGGCCAAGTAGGTTTTCTTATATTTATTGATATTTTGGATCTGGCGTGGTGGCGTGTCAATTTTTTGCCGCCCTTCCCACTTGAAAGCTGATTATAATTATAGGGATTATATTCAATTATTTTTAAAACGGATTATTTATCCACTTTCCAAGAAGTTTCGTGAACTTAGCGACTTTATGCTGGATAGTTGATGAATTTCCAGTTTTTTCCGCTTGAAGGTTGGAGAGTTTTTGTTCATTTTTAACTACAAAGCTGGGTTTAATAATTCAACCTGGACACTGATGAATTTAGTTGATATTTTGCCACAAAGCCGGTTAGACAATGGGCCGGCGGTTTTTGATACCTTTCCGAAAACTTGTTCCGAAAGATTTTTAAAACTTTTTGCTCGAGACTAATGACTTTATGACTTTGGTAGTTTTTCGCTTGAAATTAATTTTGACAAAGTTCCCCCTTTTTTCCCTTAAAGCATCTAGAAATGGTGATTTAAAAGGTATTTCTCTGCAGAGTTGATGATTCTTCAGTTTTCTTGTAGAGAAGCAATTTTCGGGAAATGGAATCATAAATTCTTCTTTCTGATTTCAGGAATTCGAGTAGGCAGGTGCCTATACATACAGGGTGTTTCCAAAATGGTGATACAAACTTCTAGGGGAGATTCCCCATCAAAAATAAACCAGGAAAAAGTATACCTTTGATGTCCTAAAATACTAAAATGCTCCGTTGAAAAGTTAAAGGGTGTTCAACTTGAATCTTCAAAGTTTTGAACCGTTCAACCGATTTTGTTCAAATTTTCAACAAAGTTATCTGAAATAAGTCGTGAAATAGTAACGTGTTGAGTCCTTGAGTCCTTGAGTCCTGAAAAAAAGTTCAGGGGTGTAGATAATGGGGGGTGTCCTTATTTTTACTCCCCTATTATTTACACCCCTAGCTTTTTTTTTCAAATCGTTCTTATTTTTGGATCTACGTTCTACGTTCTACGTAAAGGAAAAAGTCACGCTTGCAAAATTTTTATTGGAGGCTTTGTTTTCGAGATATCTGGGTTTGAAATTTTGGAAAACATCTCGAAACTGCCACTTTCAAAGGCCTCAAAATTAGAATTGAAAAAACTCACGATTTCTTAGCAGAAATAGGTTCTCTAGAATTTCTTAGTTGATAAACCATTATTTTTCCTGAGAAACGATAAGTTTTCAGGGAAAAAAATTGGGCTCATTGAAAGTGGCGATTTCGAGGTGTTTTCAAAGTTTAAAACACAAATATCTCAAAAATGAAGCCTCTAATCAAAATTTTGCACGAGTAACTTTCTTTCTAAATTGGACGTAGAATCTAGAAATTAGAACACTTTGGGAAAATAGCTAGGGGGGCTACAAATAAGCGAGAAATATGAAGACACACCCCATTATTTACGCCCCTGATTTTTTTTTCTACACACGTTGCTATTATTTGATCGAGACCTATTCTGGTTAACTTTGTTTCAAATTTAAACAAAATCAGTTCAACGGTTCAAAAGTAATGTCAAAAAAATCGATTTTAAAGAGTCAACTTGAACACCCTGCATCTTTTTAACGGAGCATTTTAGGACATCGAAGTTATATTTTTTTCTGATCCATTTTTTATGGGAAATCTCCCCTAGAAGTTTGTATCACAATTTTGGAAACCCTGTATAGTGATTTTGAAATTTTCTTGGAGTTGACATTTGGAAATGTTGTGACTTTTCCGCTTCAAAGTTGATGAATTTGGGTACTTCCTCGTTTTAAAAATTATGAGTTTACAGAACTACATTTTCCTACAGGCAAGTACCTATCGTGATTTTGAAAATTTCTCGGAGTTGAAAATTGAAAGTTGGATGAGTTTTCATTTGAAAATTGATGAATTTGGGAACCTCCACTCATCTCAAAGTTGATGAATTTAACAGCATTCTCACAAAGCTACTGTGATTTAAAAAAAAAATGAAATTGTGGACAACTGCATTTGTTTTTCTGAAGTTCAAGAATTCGTGTTTAGTGTTTAAAAAAAAAACGAATGTTGGCTGGAAATCGAAAATTAAATAACTTTCTTGCTTCGAAGTTGATGAATTTGATTCATTTCTCACTGCAAAGAGCTGACAAAATGAAGAAGTCCCAAGTAAAAAGTGAATTTAACTTATATTACGAAGTTTCAGAAATTTACGTGCACCAAGCGATTTCTTGCTTGACCATTAATAAATTTGTGAAATTTTTTGCTTGATGATTGATGAATTCAGCGAATTTTTTGTATTATTTTCTAGAGAAATTAAGGAATTTTAGAATGTCAACATAGAGAGTTTTCATTTCTCTAAGAATATTGCGGAACTCAGTATTTTTTATGGTGTTGTGCTTGAAAATAATGGAATTTAATTGAAATTTACGTATCGAGATTTGAATTTTATTTCTCTCTTTAAATTCTAGAAATTTTAGCACCTACCTGCTTGGAAAATTCTGCACTTTTTTGCTTCAAAGTTGATGAATCTGGGAACTTTCTCGTTCGATTTCCCAATTCCGAAAATGTTTGTGGTGTTCGATAGAGTAATCTTTTACTGGTTTAACAGTTGAAAACTTCACTCCATTCTTTCACATTTTCTCTATTTCGGGGTTAAAAGACAAATATGGATACAAGTTAACGTTAACGGAGTTGAGTTAACGGAAGTTGAATGTAACGGAAGTCACTTAGTCCGTTAATCACTTTTCAACTTAACTTAAAAGTTAAATCGTTAACAAAAAAGTTAACTTCGTTAATTAACGATTAATGGATGATTGATTTGGTGCCCAGCTTTGCTTATAAATTCAGTAAATTTTCTAATACATGAACACAAAGCCTGTTAGACAAAGGCAAAATTAGCGATATTTAATATCTGAAAATTTCTGGAAGCTCGTGGTTTGAAAAGTCTCTCTTGGCTTGTCTCTCTTCTCTCTCTTGTTGAGAGATAATTTCTTGATGACATTGGTAAGTTCTTTGATTGAGAGTTGATGGATTGAGTGAATTTCTGGCTAACAAAGCCAAAACTGTGAACGCTTGAAAATCAGTGATTTGATTTCAGTGACATTTTGTTTCAAAGTTGATAGATTTGGCCTTTTCTGGCTTCATTGTTGGTGAATTTGAGCTTCTCGCTGCGAAGCTAGTTATTGAACGGTGAGTTTTGATCATTTCTTGCTTTGAAGTTCAAGAATGGGGTACTTGCCTTTTTTTTATTGGCTCAATCGAAAGTATGGGCAAAAATATTGTACCCGTATTTTTTCTTTTTCCTAAATTCCCAAAATTGCGGCCGTAGTGCCTGTTTTAAAAATATTTTGTGACGTCACAAATATACTAGGTAAAAACTAAACAAACAGCACTATTGGGTTGAAAACTCAAAAAACTGTTAGAGTGGCTTCACAATATTTGAAAAATACAGACAAAAAAATTTCACTGAAGTTTCTCTACTGTTACCAACCTTTTGAAAAAAAAAATCTTTTTAACCAATGGATATATTTTCCGAAAATTTTCCGAAAATACTATTTATTACACTTGTTGATGATTGAAAGTATTTCCAGTCAAATCTCTTTCATTGGCAAGTACCTCATTCGTGTATAGCGATCAATAAAAGCGTCTGCTGAAAATTGAAAATTAGATGACTTTTTCGGTTTGAAGTTGATGAATCCAGTTAATTTCTTACTGCAAAGCTAGTCAAATCGTGACTCTTATTGATGTTTGAAATTCAGATTTTTTGGATAGTGATTCCATCAGCTTTTTGCCCCGCTTTTGCTTGGAAGCTGATGATGAATTTAGTCAATCAATCAATGTCAACAAAGATGACGAAATTGAGAAGTTCTGAAGCAAAAAGTGAAAATAGTGATTTTCATGTAAAATGACAAAGAAGAGTCAACCAAAATAAAGTTGTTTTTATTTATTCAGAAAGTTTATTCATGACGATTTTCGTTTAGTTTGAGAACTGTCGATTTCCGTATTGATTTTCCTTGGTGAGTTAAGCGACTTTGTCTCGGACTTCCGAATGAAAGTTGATGAATTAATAGTCCGGGAGGCAGTGAACATTTTTGGTACTTATTTTCTCGGTCACCAAATATATATAGGATTGTTCAGTTAGTTATACTAACCATCTATTGCTAAGTCTGGCTAAAATTTTCCGATGGGTTGAAAAAGAAAATGTATTCACACTAATGAAAATGGTTTTACCAACAAGGCGTATGCTAAAGTTAACTAGAAAAGATAGTCTGGCTGATCTCTGGCGATGAAAAATATGTCTGGCCCATCAAAAACTATTTTTTCAGCGTTAGTTTTTGACGAGCCAGACATATTTTCCATCACCAGAGATCAGCCAGACTATCTTTTGTATAGTTAACTTTAGCATACGCCTTGTTGGTGAAACCATTTTCATTAGTGTGAAAATAAGTGAAACGTCTATGAATTTTCTAATGCATTTTCTTCTCAACCCATCGGAAAATTTTAGCCAGACTCAGCAATAGATGGTTAGTATCACTAACTGAACAATTCTATCTATATTTGGTGACTGAGAAAATAAGTACCAAAAATGTTCACTGCCTCCCGAACTATAAATGTGTCTTAGAAAGTTTCTGATTTGATTTCATTGTCTTGAAAGTTGATGAATTGTACGCATTATTCAATAGTACAAAGTTGATGAATTTAGCATGTACTTATGTATATTGATCAAAGCGAAATGTGTTTTTTTGACTTGGGAACTCGACAAAAATGTCGATTTTACCGCTCAAAATTGATTAAATAACAAGATTTTATGGAATTTAAACCATTCTATACTTGATTTCAGAAAGTTTCGATTTTAGTATAAATTGCTACTCAAAAGGTAATTGATTTATCACAAATGTTTAGCTTGATACTTGATGCATTTATCTGATTTCTCGCTTGATCTTTCTCTGGAAAATTGAAAGAATAAGGTAAATGTCGAAATTCGGACATTTGATTCTCCTCTGAATTTCGAAAAGTATATTGTAATTCAAACTTCGCTGAATTGATAACAACTGGTGAATTTGATGAATTTGAGTTTAGTTTTAATAGTTCCAAGAGTCTTAATGAGCATCAAACTGAAATAAAACAATTTTGTGAACCCGGCGACCCGATAGAAATAAACATTTCTCTTTTGATGTACATTATATCATTATATCAAAGTGTAAGTACCTACGACGTAATTATGTGTAACTAGTAGACTTATCAATAAATGAGAAAAAAGGCTTAATTCATTTGTTTACTTCATTACTTTTACGGTATAATATCTTTGATGGCTGGTGTGAGGCTGAGAAACGTCCAGGAGCGTGTTTGTTGGAGCTTTCCACTGGGAATTCTGGGCAACAAACTGGACATCGCCTCGCTATAATCGGAATGAATGGAATGGTCTTTA
Organism: Anaspis maculata; assembly: GCA_949128115.1. Lineage (NCBI taxonomy): Eukaryota > Metazoa > Arthropoda > Insecta > Coleoptera > Scraptiidae > Anaspis > Anaspis maculata. The sequence continues at coordinate 76,789,522 of OX421964.1, read as the reverse complement.
CTCTTCATCATTGCCAAGTAAAATAATGAATAAGGTGAAAAAATGGATAATATTCCATTGCAAACAAGGAAACTGTGATAAACGACACTTCTTCCACGGTTTTCAGTTTTATAAAAATTTTCTCGGTTCTTGATTATCATTAGTACCTAAAGAACTGTTTTCATGGATGCGAAAGCCGAGGCAAGAGCAAGAACATGGCAGGTAATGAAATCATTACGATTTGTTATTTTTGTTGTGATCATTCATCATGATAATGAACGTTTTTTTTTCAGGCTCTATCTGAGCGACTTGTTCCTGGATATCCATCAAATCAAAAATCTCAATAAAAATACTGGACAAGCTTTCGGACCCCAAGTACGGTGCATAATGATTTATCAGAAATACCTAGACTGCTACTAAAATTTACCAATAAAGACTAAGTATACTCAAGCTCTCTACAATATTCCCTTGACGTCGAGGGACTTTCCGGTTTGTGCCTTTACCTATAAAGAACTGAACAAAAAATAACGAGTCCAAATATTCAGATATCAGATTCGATTAGAGAAAGAACGAGCTTGATATATGCGGCCGTTTGGAAAATATGGTAATATGGAAGATTGTTTCGATACTCGCTGGACACTATGACTCGAACATAGGCCAGAAACCTGGAGACTCCGACTCGGGAGTAAGCCACAAACCCGTATACTTGGCGGAGGAGCCGCTCGATAGCTTGTCAGATCAAGTATGTAAATCTGCTGGGCCTGGGCTTTAATGGACCTTTGTAATTTGACTAGCAGTGTGCTAAAATTGAAACAGCTTTTGTGGAACCCAAGTTAGTAAAATTAGGTTATGAAAACGCTTAGCAATGTATATGGAGGCTCAGGAATACGAATCAAAGCTGCGAAAATCGCCATTGATCCGTATTGTACCTGTGTAAAGGTTATATCAAGTAAGTATAATGTACAAGGTCCATTTACTTAAGGTTGAAAACTGAAAACCCATCCTCTGACAGGCTTTTTGGCTTGCTCGTTGCTCGTCATCTGTTATTTATTATTATGATTGCATGCTCTTGAATAATGTACGGGTTTTCAAACAAAATTGCTGATTTTAAATCGATGCGAGTGTGAAATTTCGTCAGGGTTTGAGAGTTTTATCATGTTCGGCAATAGACGAGGTCCGCGAGGGGTCACCGTATCATCAAATTCCTCAGTTTGAACGTCATTTGCGTGTGAGAATATCTTCTAATCTCTTCCGAATTTTCACCATGCGCGACAATCAAACAAATCCCCAATATACAAGATCTGCAATCGATTTAACTCAGAATTAAGCCGATTCTTCATGCAGGGTGTTCCATAATGAGGGCAAAAGACTTCAGGGAGCGATTCCTGTGGTCGTTCCAAGGAAACAAGTTCTCATTAGAATGAGTCCGAAAATGTTTCCTGGTGAAATTATAGCCCTTGAAGCTGAAGCAACGGAGATGGTTTTTTTTTTCAGGATAGAGTTTAGTTCATGAAATGAGTTATTCCTCAACAGAAATTCATCATTCAAGTCTCTTTCGCATGCAACAAGAAGGCACTATGAATTGAAGTTAACTTTAAGTCTAAGTTTTTGAAATTTAAGCTCAGAATAGAAAATGCTTTCGCACCTAACATTCATCATCAGATTATCTCCTCTTCCGATTAGAGCCTCCCTCTGCAATTTCTATGCATTTTTTGAATTTTCCATTAATTATTTTTTTACCTTTGCAAAATGATTATTGGAATAATTTTGTGATGATCTGTATGGAACTCGTGATTTTGCTCGTTACTTCCCAAAGTACTTTTCAGCTCTCGTCCTATCCATATGCTCCAGTATTCTGAAGCATGGATCTCTGAAGCCACACGAACTCGTTTGCATTTTGCGGGCTTGCAGCAGCGAGAAAATTTAATAAATGATGACGTCCACTTCTATCACCTATACACTGGATATGCCAGGATCAAAGCCCTGTCATCCGGAAAAGCTTTCAGTGGATGTTCCGTTAATAATTATAACTCTTTTACGTTTTGGTTTCAGCTTTGTGGATATCCGTATGATACAGCTTTCAAATTGGAGCTCATCGTGGAATTATTCACCATTCACACAGTAAATAGTACATGTCATGTCAGTTTTGAATAACTGCATTATAAACTGCGCTATCGCTTTGAATCAATTCAATTTTTCCTGGTATTTTATACGATTTTTGTTCAATAATTCTAAAAGCTTTTTGATTCAGAGAAAGTATAGTGATGCAGCGAGCGAGATAACAAAACAGCATGGATTAAACTTTTTTATTCAGTTTGGTACTGAGTAATGTACTTTACCTACAACCACTGTAGAAATTGATTCATTACATGCAATGCAGGAAGGCGGGAAGTGACTCATCACCCACTACGCAGAAAAATAAGAAGATGGTAGTTTTTTTTTAGAACAAACCTTGGAACGAACGTTTCAGAATAATGCATTTAGTCAAACAATAAGTGGGTGAATCAGTATTATCTGAACCAAGTTTAAGCAAAATAATCGGCCGATCTGGAAGTTATGACAAAAAGTTGGTTCTTAAATTTCAACTTTCGAAGGCCTGTAATCCTGTAAGCCAGGTAACGTATGATCAAAAACTTTTTTACTCAAGGGAGGCTGTGGCCTGGTCGAAATCAGCCTCGTTTACCTGTCAATGACCAGGATCACAACCTCCCTTGAGCAAGAAAGTTTTTAATCATACGGTATATGGTTTTCAATAAAATAGTATGCATACTCTCGCCGGTATAATATCCTATTACAACGTCTGTTCAAATTTTACATTTTATTATTTCACACCATTTTCAATTTTACAGACTTCACAATTTTACATTTGCAGAAAGCTTAGACTCTAGACCCTTTCAGATTAAAATGACTGTTCTCGCGATAAGAAAAAATACAGAGTACAAAAAAAAACCTTCAAAAATCTTGAAATCGCTGGCATTCGCAACTATTAATAGAGAGATCACGCCGAGCAGAAATATAAGAAATTCAATGATCCCACATGATTATTGTCCAAGGCTCATCGCCATTGAGATAATTATGGACTGCGAAATTGTAAATATTAGAGTCGAAGACACGTATATACACTGTCAGTCAATAATACAGTGATGATGGTGGCATGGTAATAATAATATTTGAATGACCTTTTGCGTATACTTATTATTGGCTCAAGTGTTTTTTTTTTCTCTTTGTGCATATTGCTGAAGCGTTTCCGCGAGTGAAAGTCTTTTTTAATCAAATATTTTATTATCGCCGGGAAGATTTCGTAATAAGCCAACAAACCAATCAAGGTCTTTTTATTACTATTGTTCTCACGCATACCTAGGCAGGTAAGTACTAGTTTGGCATGGCTTGTATCTTAAGGCTGGTGCTCCCGGCTCCTTCTTAAATCAGAGTTACGTATTAATTTTAATTGAGGAGCTTCTGGTGCGTAGGACCGACGTAGCACTTCGCTGCTGGGTGACTCGAGTCGACTACTAAATCTCCTCCTGGTACAGGGGTTAGGGATGAAAAATAATTGTGGCAAAAAGGAAATAATCCCCAACAGGCTGGAATTCGCTTAAAATGCTCTTTATACATATAGCTCAGGCTATAGCCTATTAATTTTTCGCTTGGCGGAGATGACGGCTTTATGTCGCCACATCAACAAGAACTGCAAAAAAATGGTTTGTGTAAAATAGCTCAATTTCTGGTCATCCAATAGAAACTTGTACTAAAGATTTTTTGTAGCATAATTATTAAATTCTGAACACTTTGATGTATCAACCATCTCTCTACGACACATATGGTTCTTGAGATAAACCGTCTAGAAGTAAGAGCATTTTTCGTAACAGCATCATGCCTTCAAGCTAGAAATGTACAAATAGTTTTGAACTTTTCGTCTTCAACTACAGATTGAGAAGCTTTATTTGCGAAAAAACTCCCACCTAGTCATATACAGGTTGTACCAAAGAAACGAACGGGGCTCTCTTGAAACTATTTAATACATCATTTTTCCGGGTGCCGCCCAAAATCCCGATACCACTAAATTCCGATTCACCCTTAGCTCGACAGACTTGAAATCCCGACAAGTTCGAAAGCCTGACATCTGATATTCCCGACAGCCTGAATCTCGACAGCCTTTTTCCTGACATCCCTGATCCCGGCAGCCCAGAATGCCGACAGCTCAAATTTTCACACACCAAGAGCATGACACGCTAAATCTCACAAGTTTGAAATGTCCTCAAGTGTAATTTAGAGTCCTAATGTGTTATCTACGTGGCTCTCAGAATTCCAGTAAGCCCCCTTATAATTTTATGTTATCCCCCTTATCGTGATTTCAGTATAACTTGTGACCCTGCTGATTCCCTTATCATTATCTGTTAATTTCTGAGCATAGTAAGCATTCTTGTGCCGTCATTTCATTTGGAGCCCTATCGAGTCCCATTGGTTCCTCAAATGTATTTGGAGCCCCGATGAGCCTCTTCATGTTTTTTCATGTGACTTCCAGAGTACCAGAGACCAGATTGCCCAGAAGGGGCTTCTTTTGCCTTCTATTATTATACAGAGCTTCACTTGTGTCGTCAATCGTTTGGAGCCTTTCTGAGCCCCTTTGCATTTTTCGTTGACCACTGGAGCTCTGTCGGGCCCCCTAGTGTCCTTATGTGTCGTTGGAACTCTAACGAACTCCCTCATATTTTTTCATGGCTTCCAGAGTTTCACCAAGCCCCCTCGTACTTTTTTGCGTTGTTGTGAGCCCTAGTGGCTTCTGGGGCCAGGGGCCACTTGTTATTTTAATGTCGTTTGAAGTCCTGCTGAGTCCCTTGTATTTTTCGTGGCTTTCGAAGAATTAGTAAGCACTTGTAGATTAGAGGTGGTCGTTTGGTCTCGGAGGATCCTTTCTGCACTGCGACCTATAAGATCTTTTGTGCGTTAGAGGGCACTTTCGCCTTCTTGTGTTATCCAGAAGTCCTGAATTTCATTGGGCCTCCTTTTTTCTTCAACGTTTTTTAGGCCCTGCTGAGCTCCTTACTTTTTTCCGTAACTTTCGGCGTACAAGTAGTAGGCACCCTTGTGTCGTTATGCCATATTTGGAGCCCTGTCGGGTCCCCTCAAGCCCTTGAATGTATTTGGGGTCCAGATCAGCCCCCTTATGATTGTCTTTTCATGGTTTTCAGAGTACCAGTAAGCCCCCTTTTGTTTTACAGCGCTCTCCATGGGCTCTTTGTGTCTTCGATATTGTTTGAAGGTCTGCTAACCCCCTTACATTCTTCGTGGCTTTCAGAGCTCCATCAGGTCCTCTTGTGCCCCCATATGTCGTTTGGTGCTCTGATGAGCCCCCTTGTGTTGTTCGTGCTTCCAGAATTCTAGCAAGCCTCCTTGTTTCTTTCTGCATTTTTGTAAGCTTTACTGGCCCCCCGAGATCCCCCTTTTTTCCTATAACGGTTTTTGAAGCCCTGTTGAGTCCCCTTACATTTTTCTATGGCTTTTGGAGCATAAGTGAGCACCTTGTGCGTGCCATCATGTGATATACGGAGTACTGTCGGGCCTCTTTCTCAAGTGTAGTTCGGAGCCCTGATCAGCCCCCTTGTGTTTTTCGTGGGTTTTAGGATTCCAGTAAGCTCCCTCGTACCTTCCTGCGTTGTTGTGAGCCCTATCGGCCTCTGAGGCTAGGGGCCACTTGTTCTTTCAATGTCGTTTGAAGTCCTGCTGAGCCCCCTTGCATTTTTCGTGGCTTTCGAAGAATTAGTAAGCACTTTCGCCTTCTTATGTTATCCTTCTTGTGCTTCATTATATACGGAGCCCTATCGGGCGCCCATGTGTTCTCAAAGTGTAGTTTGGAGCCCTAAATCAGCCCACTTATGGTTTTCTTGGCTTTCGAAGTACCAGCAGGCCCCTTTTGCCTTTTTTTTTGTTATATAGGGCTCCACTGGGCCCCTTTGTGCCTCAAATATCGTTTGAAGCTTTACTAAGCCCCCTTGCATTTTTCTATAGCTTACATACACCTATTTCCTATGGCAATAGGAGACAAAGAGGCTCATTGGAGTTTCAAATGCCAATAGAAGATATGCGGAGGCTTATCAGGGCTATAAGGGGATCCGCTAGGGTTCCTAGCGACACAGCACTACCAAAATGTGAAACTAATTATCCGGACAGGGTTTTATGTGGCCCTTTACACAAAAGACGACTTGATACGAAAAGAGATTTGCACATGGACATTTGGTGGGTTAGATCTTTTTGGGTTCTATAATAATAGGTGTCGGGATCTTGGATTTGTCGGGGTTGAGAGGTGTCGGAATATAGACTATCGGGATTTTGGGTCTGTCGGGATTATGGGGTGTCGGGATTCAGACTGTCAGGATTCAAACTGTCAGGCTTTAGACTGTCGGGATCGAGGTCGGGATTCAATCCGTCGGGATCTTGGGATGTCGGGATCTTGGGATGTCGGGTTTTCGGATCTGTCGGGATTTAGGATCTGTCGGTATACCTAAAGGTGTGTCGGGATTTGAGCTGTCAAGATAACATAGTGAACCCCATTTTTAGCGCATTTTCGTAAAAAAATGACGCTTATATGGCCGGTTTGTCTGTCTGTCCGTCCGTCTGTCTGTCTGTCCGTGTAGAAATTAGGAAGTTGAACTCCTAGTTGAAGCTAGAGCCTTGAAACTTCTTCCGATGGATAGCTGATGTCCCCAAGGGTGGTCAATGGGAATTTTTTTTCATACATACATAGTTATCATTATTATTATCACAAAACAAAGATTTTCTGTGCACTTCTAAGAAAATGAACTCCTCCTCGGGGAATAAATCTAGAGCCCTGGAACTTTCGCAAATGGATAGCTTAGATCCTCGTGGGTGGCCAGTGGGCAGATTAAATTTCATGGTTGCGTCGCCATCTTGGCCGCCATATTGAAATCTGTTATCAGTGGAGGGATTGTCATGAGACTTGGAACTTACACTTGTCTTGTATGAACGTTCTTATTTTCAAGGTAAATTTCATGATTCCACCGCCATCTTGGTCGCCATATTGGAATCTGTTATTAATGGAGGGATTGCCATGGAACTTGGAACTTTACTCTTGTCTCGTATGGACATTCTTATTTTCAAGCTGAATTTCATGATTTTCACATGTTTTGCTGGGAAAAGGTTCAATTCTTTTGGTCTGATTACTAATCGCCCTGGATTAAGGTTTCAACTCTACATTCTTGTGCTATACGAACAAACCGAAAGTTCCCATGAGAATTATAAAAAAAGCTAATGAGGAAAAACAGGAATCTGAAGAATTCAAAACATGCTGTTCTGACATAAAAATTGTGCATACATGCATTACTCAAGCCCATAGCGTAATCCAGTGAGCCATCAGCAAACTAAGTAAATATTTAGCTACCTACACATTTTCTTTTAGTCACACCATCGCATCATCCCATCACAATCATTAACTTTCCTAAATTACCAAATTGCAAATAGAAATTCCACTTATACCCATACCTAAACTTCAAATGCAACAAAAAAAAATTTTCTGAAAAGGCGATGACTCCTTCAAGGCTAATACATCATCAGATAAAAGCATCACGCTTGTATAAAACAAACATGATGATGATGCACCAAGATTAACTTTTAGCATTGAATTCCGACCCCCGAGCACAATAAGTACCTACGAAATCAAAAACTGCATTATTCAAATGGCAAATTATTGTTTGCATAGGTTTTACTGAACCAAAACAACCGCCCCCTTGTTTTGGAATATTTGCAGATTCATTTATTCAGCCAGAGAGGGCGCCCGGTACCGCCGTGCATACTGAAGAGTTCATTAGTGGCATTGTGATGGAGCTGAATGATTCTACAATAGCGCAGTGCGTGCAGGGTTTCGTTATAATTTCGAATATAATGCTTACGTAATGCTAATAATGATCGTTAAAAGAAAAAGAACGATGCGTGCACTGTTGAGTCATATACCTACGTAGACGGTTGTGCATCAGTAGAAAAATTGCAGATTTCTTAGAAAATCTCACCGCTGTCTGTACAATAGACAGGCATTTGTTCCGATTTAGCTCGGCGATGACCACGATAATTCACGCATTAATAGGAAGAGTGTGTCAAGTTTTATTAATGACGAATTTTTACGCCTGGATAAGATTCTTACGCAGCTGTGTGGCGCGCGATAATTTTTTTTCGTTGTGTGCGTATGTTATTATGAAAGTTAATGAGTATGGTAATGAGGTATTATAAATGCATAAACGCATCGTATTATAATTTTTGCATGCATAGCTCGTGTCTGGTGCCTTTTTATGGCGAATGCTTTCCTCTGGTTTTCCTTTTGAAAAAAACTTTGAGTTTACTTTTATACAGGCCCACATTTTCAGACTTGCCACTCCAGATCTCTCGCCAACAAATTTGTTTCCAGGAAAACGCCGAAATTGGTCGTTTATTTGTAGGGGGGGGGGTTACCTAGGACACGTCTTGCTAAACTTTCATCTTTAACCACTCCACCCCCACCCTACCCTATTTGAAATTTCAAACAATACGTACCTGTGTTGTGATACCATCTAGTTCACAAATTAAAGGTATTGAAATTTTCTTTCTGCCAAAGATATTAAAACCAGTCCATCTCCCCACCTTGCGGTGTGTCTAATAGGAAGCCTCGCCCGAAAAAAAGGTCTTCGCAGCAATAAATCATTTTGGTACATTATTACAAAGGAGGAGGAGGAGGACAAAATCACGAAAAAAGAAAAAAAAGCGACCACAAATAGCCTCCGCCACTACGTCTGGCGAGGCTTGAAAAAAACTAACCACTCCCAAACCCTTCCCAAAATCCTCTCATTGTAAATTTATTGAAGAAAAGTTTTCCTCTTTTAACTTGAGAATTCTTGAGAAATATAGATTTTCCAGCGAAAAAAGGTCGAGGAGAGGGAGTTTTTTTGGAGGGCCCTTGGGGTCATTTTCTTGATTCTCCATGAGAGAAGCCTGAATACCTTGATTATTCAGTGATTAATTTTCGAATTTTTAAGGGGTTGAAGCTCCCCTTAATCTTACCGAGAGGGCTGCGGGGGGACCACTTAGGGTTGTTTGTAGGATTTTCATAGTAGGATTCATGCTGAAGTGTTTGGTATGATTTCATACTAAATTAATTCTATTAATCAAAATCCACTATGAAATTTTTGATATTGACACGTTTGAACTAGTAGATGCAGGAAAAAACGTGTTTTCAAGGTCCACCTTTTGGCATCCTTTAATTTGGGCTCAAAGCTTCCAGGTTCAAAATCCTTCTGAGGATCATCAGTTTGAAGTATCTTAAAACACAATGCTCTCTTTGATTTCAAAAGTTTCAAAACTCATTTATTGAAAACCTTAGATTTTTAAGCTGAATTAGTTTTCTTCTGAAACAATAATTGTGCATCTCCAGATTCTCGAGTGAAGAAGTAGGGTCAAGCATTTTTGTGCTCTATGATCCAAACTAAAACTTTTGAAGGTTGCAGGCATTACCGCTTTTCATTTGGAAAGCATTGTCAATTGTTCAAAAAAAGAAATCAATTTCAAAGTTCAAAAAGTAACTAGCATTTTCTTCAATAAATTAATTTCATTAACTTTCGAAATCAATAAGAACATTGAGTACCTACATGATTTTTGTGTCTAAAATGAAAATACCCGAAACCAATAATCTTCGGAAGAATTTTGAACCTAGAAGGCTTGAGCCCAAAATGAAGGAGACCGAAAACAGGGCCCCAAAAGAACATGTTTTTTTGCGTAACTGGTTCAAGCGTGTTCATGTCAAAATTTTAGCAGTGAATTTTGCTTATAAAAATAGAATTTAGTGACAAATGATGCCAAACACTTCACACATCAATCTTTTTTAGCAGAAAACAAAAAATCGTGTGAACACTCCTAAATAATTTCCCCAGGGCTCCCAGGGTAGAATTGAGAGAAGCGGAGCTTCAACCTCGCAAATATTCAGAAATGAATGATAAAATGCAAAAAAAATCAATTCGACTTCTCTCATGTAGAATCAAGAGAATGACCTCAAAGTTCGCCCCAAAAGGCACTCTCAAATTTTCCGCTACGATCATTGAGCACAAAAATATCATGATCTTGTTTTTGGCAGAAAATGCACAATTTATCAGAAATATGGTTTTAATTCAAGCCGCCGGACTATTTCCTTCAATTGATAATTGAACGAGAGAGTTTTGACAAGAGTGGGAGTGGTTGAAAATTTTTCGAAATGTTTGACAGAATTTTTTTTTTATTACCTCCATTTTGATGCACCACAAGATACGTAATGCGATTTCAAATTTCAAAGTAAGGTAGGGTGGGGACGAAAAGGTTGAAGATGAAAATTTTGCAATACTTGTCTTGCATGTGTTCCTCGAAATAAAAATCGACCTGTTGTTGTTGGAAATCATATTCTCAATAATCGAGAGTCAACAAAGGTAAAATTTCCCTTTAATTAACAATGAGAAAATGTTAAGAAAAGTTGAGGTGGGTTGAAAAATTTTCAAATATGTTTGGCAGCAATAAAATTTTCACATCCTCACTTTGATGTATCACAACATAGGCAATATTAGTTGAAATTTTAAAATAGGGCAGGTTGGGGGCGAAGGGGTTGAAGTTAAAAATTCAGCAATACGTGTCGTAGATGTCTCCCTCTAGAAATGAAAATCGACCTGTTTTGACGTTTCCATGAGAAAAATTTTGGAGGTGAGAAATCTGGAGTAGGAAGCTTGAAAATGAACATCTCGATTCAGAAATATACGGGTGTTTCAGGGATGATGGCAAAAAATTCAACTGTGAAAGATCTCGTGAAAATACGGCGAAAACCTATTTACTATTATGCAAAGTTCAGCCTTATAACGAAGACGCAGTCCTTCAAAGTTCACTTTTTTCGGATTTCAAAAATTTGTAACTCAGAAACGTTTTAGCGAAATTGCCTTAAATTCAGCATAGACTGATTTGTCGAAACCATCTATAATGAACTGTCAAATTTTGAAAGGATCCAGCCAGTGGCGTAGGAGTTATGAGGGTCAATAATTCAGAAGCATCGGAAGAAAAGTTGACCTAATGTGACCCCTCATAACTTCTACGCTACTGATTGGATTCTTTCAAAATTTGGCAGGTTGGTAGATAAGGTTGATGAACCAGCTTATGCTGAATTCAAGCAAATTTTGTAGAAACGTTACAAAGTTACAAATATGTATTTGAAATCCGAAAAAAGTGAACTTTGAAGGGCTGTATCTTCGTTATTAGACCGACTTTTGCAAAATGGTATACAGGGTGTTTCCCAATTACGGTTACAAACTTCTAGGGGAGATTCTCCATCAAAAATGGACCAGGAAAAAATATAACTTCGATGTCCTAAAATGCTCCGGTCAAAAGTTACAGGGTGCTCAAGTTGACTTTTAAAATCGATTTTTTCAACATAACTTTTGAACCGTTCAACTGATTTTGTTCAAATTTGAAGCAAATTTAACTGAAATAGGTCTGTATCGAATAATAGCAACGTGTTTGAAAAATCAAGGGCTCAGATAATGGGGGTCGTCTTCATATCCCCCCCACCCCTCCCCCCTATCCTCTACCCTCCTTGCTATTGTTCCCAAATTGTTGTTATTTTTGGATTCTACGTTCAATTAAGAAGAAAAAGTTAGTCTTGCAAAATTTTGATTAGAGGCTTAGTTTTTGAGATATTTGGGTTTGAAGGAAAACACGAGGGAAAACATCTCAAAATCGCCACTTTCGATTAGCCCAGTTTTTTCCCCGAATACTTCTCGTTTCGTGGAAAAAATGGAAATTGCTTGATAAGCTTTCGAAGTTTGAATTCTTCGACCGATTTTATCTAAATTGCGACTGAAAGTTCCTCGGGAAGTTCACCACACTCACGGCTCAGTTTCAAGTCAGGTGACCCAAAGTTGCGGAGGTGCAAATCGTCAAATGCAGCAGCCTGATTGGCTGGAACAGGTTGTTTTGTGCCGTTGTCATGGAAACCTAATTTGACGCCATTTCGGATGCAAGTCTGACCTGAGATTGAGGTCTCAGTCTCTAATCAATTATTTCCATGAGTTTTTTATTTAGCAAAAAGTACTCACTGGAGTAGATGATACTTAATAAGGGTTTCTGCTCTCTTTTAGCTCCGCTGTTCAAACCTAAATTCTAAAAATCGTTGTTAATTAAGAAAAAAATCTTGATCAATTATGATTTGAGGTCGGATTTGAGTTTTTCAGTCATTATTCAAGTTTCACTATTTGAAAAAAGTCATCTCTTGAATAACATCAAGAACCTAGAAACTTGGATTCGGGAAAACTGAGTTTTCTTTGTCCTAAATCGTCTGGCAAGTGATCTGGTTTCCTAGTCCATCAAAAGACCTACAGGCCGAGTATAAGACGTATTTTGACAAAGCATTCGTGAGTTTCACCAAATTTATTTTTTTTTGCATTTTGATCCCTTGAAATTGGAGAATTTGAAAGGTTTCCCAACAATTATTCAAAGTCAAATGAATACATCTTTCCAGAAACGACTAGAAATGATAGTTCCTCTCTCCATTTCTAAATGGAAGAAGGATTTTTTTAAGAAATGGTCTTCGTTTTGAGAAATTTTCAGTGGCCGAGAAAGTGAAGGGCGAAAATGGAGGGACCTTCACCTTCTCACTGAGAAGTTGTCACCAAACAAGCCATGAGTATTCTTATAAAAATAGTCTTATAGCCAATTCCACTAGCGAATTTAGTCACTGTTAACTAAAGTATTTGTACTGTGGCTCTAGTTGGCTGGGCAAATTTCCTACTCTAGCATTGTAGGCTTGCCGCCTTTTCACCTGGTGTGAAACTGACTTCTCTAGAAGTTATATTTCTTATCAAATTGATATTAAAATTTTGGAAAACTGACCTTGTCATACGTGGAAATGCGACTAGAGGGACGCAGAGCTGTATTACCGTCATTTAAACACCAGAACCCCACGGAGCCGCCTTCAATTTAAGACATCTTGACGGCGGTCATTGAAGGTCGACAAAAACTCGTTCCGCCAAGGTTCAAAACGAAAGCAAATTGAAAACTGAAGGTTCACACATGAATTTCGGTCCAATACGCAACACTGAGCGGCTGGGTTTTTTGAAATTCGGTTTAATAAACTTTTTAAGCGTAAATCCTGCTGCAACAGCAGGCCTTCTGGGATGTTCCTTGTCGTGCCAATAGTTCTTCATGATTCGGCGTGTCTTTTCGACTGGAAAAAGGAAAAGGATTGATGATTCCATGGGACTCCTTTTTTTGGACAAGGACTAGTACTTCTTCAGTTTGAATCACGTAAAGTTGAACCGGCTTCGAGAGGGTAGAGATATTTTTGAGACCTGTCAAATGTCAGAGCTGCTTTGATTTATTTGTTCATTGGCGAAAATTAGAAACAGGTCGAAAAATTACTACATTTTCCAATAAAATGGAAAAAAGCGCCAGACATCACGTCCCGGAAAAATGTTCCGTCTATCTGCAGAGAAAATGCGTAAAAAATGTGTTCCAAAAGTGGTCCGAACGACTTCGTGTCTCTTCGTGAATTATTGTGCCAAATGGAGCCAGAGTAGCCAACCGCAAAGTTTTGGGGATTTTTTATATTTCAGATTTGGAAACTTAAAAACAAAATCTCACAGCGGACTAGAATCACGGTACAAGTGAACATACTATGATTGAAAAAAAAGAAAATTCAGAATCGACAACCTTAACTGAGTATAAATTATTGGCATTTCTGCAACACTTCATTAATAGCTTGTAAATTACTACCCACCTTTCCAGTTTTTCTCTGCATTAAAACTGCAACATTGCAAAACTCTAATGCATTAATGTGCATAATTCATATACCCGTACATAATTACATAAAACTGATATTTATAGCGAAATTTTGAGCCAAACTAAGCAAATGAGCCAATTTCATTCAATTTAATTGCTCAATATAAGTAAGTATTAAATAACTACATATATCAGAATTAAAACTCAACAATTTGAGTTTCGTTTTACGTTTCCCCGAATTATAAAATAACATTACAAGTAGGTACCTACTTCGGTATCTACCAATAAAGTAATTAACACCAATAACATTTTATGGCAGGTATATGTATAATTACCCAAGTAGATATCCAATCATTAGATAACCGTAGACATAAATACAAGGAAATCTTTTTTTTTTCTTTATCGACAACCAACAAGTGTTTTGATAACAAATCTCAACAGAGAATTTCTATTCCACTCTACCTACCTTCTCCTAATAGAATAGGTATAAGTACAATTTAATTTCATAAATAGCAAATACATACCTTAAAGTAGCCTAAGACTAAATTTTCACAATAAAAAGAAACTGACCTGCGTGTAGGCGGCCCTTTGGAAAGGCATCCCGTCCCTTCGGATGCCCTCCTCGTGCCTCAGAAGCACCCTCTCGACCCTGGCCAATATCGGCGAATCCATTATCCCCGCCGGCTTTTGAACTTGCGAGGCTTCGCCTCCTTCACTTTGCACCAACATCATTATTATTATTACTTCTTCGTTGCTCCACAATTATTATTATTTTCTTATTGTTATCCTCTCAACTATTTTTTTGTTATAGCTTTTTTCATTCACGCTGTCTTTGGCGCACGCGGCACACTGTCCAAGCCGGCCGTGGATTGATAACTGACACTACTTGGAAGAAGAAACAAGCGAAAGCGCGCTCGCCGGCTCCTAGGCGGCGGCGAACTGAGCCACCACCACTACCATACCGTATCACCGCCGACTGCGATACACACGCTCGCACACTCGACGTCGACGACGGCGATTTTCCCGCTTATCGCGACGGCTGTGAGGATATGCGCTCTCTCGAATGTTTACCGATGTGTGTGCACTTGTGCCTCCTTGATTCCGAGCTCCGGCTGCCTGCTGAGCCTACACAACACGGCCGGGGCACAGGTACAGACGGGTAGACGACGACGACGTACGGGAAATTCGCTTATTCCGACCGGAAAAGCCCGGCGGGTTTTCAATTTTAAGAGGATTTGCCAAGTTTTCCTGGATGAAGAGATTGAGGTGGGTAAAACCTGGAAATGCATGTAAAGGTTTTGTGTGCACCCAACTGTAGTTTTTTGTGCAATTTCCCGGAAAAAGTTTTTCTCGCTTACTAGTAACTTATTCTTGGCCCTTTTTGTGTAACGACACCGATGGAGGAAAATCTGTTGGGGCACTACAATACTTTCCCGACTGTCGTTATCCAGGAACCTATAGAAATTCTTGTTTGAGACGTTCCTTCCGGTGGGAAGTTGGAACTTGAAAGAAATACACTGAAAAAAAATCGGTTGTGTCACCCTGAAACTTTCCCGACGTGTAGCAAGGGATGGATGGAAATTTTATTGAGACATTCCTTCGGTGGGAGTGGGAAGTTGAAATTTGAGAAAAAGATTGAAGAAATAAGATATTTTCTCTAATAAAGGATTCATTTAGAGCTCCATCATTTGAGTCTGGTTTCGTTAAGCTGGGCCGGTTACTCAATTACAAGTGGAAAACTCTAGGAAAATTTGGAGAATTTTAAGAGAAATTGCCTGAAATTGTTCAAGAATCAATTACCCTTTGTTTAAAAAATAGTGAAAAATGTTAATTGTTTAGTATGGTCGAAGTCTCGAAAATTTAACTTCCCTGCTCATCACCCAACAAGGAGGGGAAGTATTGTGGACGCGCTAAAAATTTTCTTTGAGATTTCGACGACTGTATCCGTTTTGAAGTCCCCTACCCCTATGACTATTGAGATCATTTCCAGAATAATCTCTATCTGTACAGGGTGGTCCATCCTAGCGTAATTATCCCATAGCGGTCTTACCGTTCAAGATAGAGAAAAAAGATGTGAAAAAAAAGTTATATGGTTTGATCTAACCTATAACCTAAAATTGTCCCCTAAAGGTGTCCCATTTTGACGGGATCGACGAAACGTCATTTTTTTTTAAACGGAACACCCTATATTTTTTTTGCGTTTCCATGTTCAACTTTGTCAACTGTATTATGCCTGTGTTTTTGTTTTTCAATTGTAGAGCAGTGCTACCAACTAAAAATTAAAAACTGAAAAAAATCGCATTTTCACAGTTTTCTTGAAAAAATGGTAGCGGCTTTGCTTTTCAAAACTCAGAGATGAAGCTTGACATGGTGATAGTCAAGTCAAAGACCAATAACTCAATGTCAAAATATTGCAATTAAAGTTCACAAAAAAACTTCAAACTTTATAATTTTCAAAGTATCATTACTTACTTTTTTCAAATGGCATGCTCCAAATTTTATAACGTTATCTGATAGCTTTTTAATCCTCTTTCAT
Source organism: Anaspis maculata (assembly GCA_949128115.1). NCBI lineage: Eukaryota > Metazoa > Arthropoda > Insecta > Coleoptera > Scraptiidae > Anaspis > Anaspis maculata. The sequence continues at coordinate 76,773,240 of OX421964.1, read as the reverse complement.
TTTTACAAGGGGTACCTTACCCTTAAACTTCACTTTTCTCGAGATAATCGGAAATTTTCACAAGATTATCTATTTTTTTGGTTTTTTCAAAAAATTGAGTTGACCGTGATGAATGACAGACGAGCCAAATAGTACGCAGCTGTCAGTTAGTCAGTTTGAATATTGTCGAACAAAGAAGAATGACTTTACGCGAGAGGAAATGATTGATATGATATTCTGGTAATAATCCAGATATCCAGGATCCCACTTTGTTTTCTTTTTGCGTTGAACCCATTTCTTGTGTTCGGCAGTATTCAGACTGACTAACTGACAGCTGCGTACTACTGGCTTGTCTGTCATCACGGCCAACTCAATTTTTGAAAAGGATAAAAAAAATTGCAAATTTTGTGAAAATATCCGATTATCTAAAAAAAAAATGAAGTTCAAGGGTAGTATACTCCTTGTAAAAATGAAAGAGGATAAAAAAAGCTATCAGATAACGTTATAAAATTGGGGGCATGCCATTTGAAAGAAACGAGTTATGATACTTCAAAAATTATGAAGTTCGAGGTTTTTTTGTGAACATTTGGATATTGGTCTTTGACTTGACTATCACCGTGTCAAATTTCATCTCTTAGTTTTGAAAAGCAAGACCGCTACGATTTTTCTAAGAAAACTGTGAAAATGCGATTTCTTTTAGTTTTCAATTTTTATTTGGTAGCACTGCCACACAATTGAAAAACAGAAATACAGGCATAAAACAGTTGAAAAATTTGAACATAAAAATGCAATAAAATATAGAGTGTTTTGTTCAAAAAAATTGACTTTTTGTTAATCCCGTCAAAATGAGACATCCTGTATAGCTGAAAATAATTTTAGGCTATAGGTCTTAGTAAACCGTATAACCTTTTTTTTACATTTTTTTCTCTATCTTGAACGGTAAGACCGCCATGGGATAATTACGCTAGGATGGACCAGCCTGTGTGTATGTACTTCCACGATAACAGCTGCAACGTCTATCCGATCGACTTGCAATTTGGTACCCAGACATGGTTTCACCGTCGAATGAACCTTATAGTTTTTGGCTGTCATCTGTCAAACGGAAGTTTCACTATCAAAAAATGACAGAGGCTATATCCCACGGAGCTTGACTTGCAATATGCCGTTTGAAAGTTCATAAGAAGCTGTATTCAGAACAGTTAAAAGTAACGCCCTGTCTGCTATCTGTCATCTGTCAAATAATAAAAAATGTCAAAGTTCAAAACGTTACCGTTTAATTATTCAAAATCTATCCGATGGATTGGGACCAAATGTGGCAGGAAGCAACACAACAGAAGAGTCAAATTAGGCCTGCAGTTGCAATTTTCCACTATTCTTCAGTCGAGCGTTATGAATTTTGAAAATTTCTCCTAGCCTAGCCAGTAGCCGTTGCCACCCAAGAGGGTCTCTCGCCCGTGTTCTGACCAGGACGACTCGCTTTTGATCTTTTTGATGCAGGACTCCACTCAAAAATTCATTCTTGCTCGGGGAACGACTTTTTTTCGAAAAATTTCAACTGATATCGAAAGTAGATTGTATTGGGCGTCGTGTAGACCCATTTTCAAAATCGACACGGTTCCGGTTTTCCGACGGTATTTTTTTTTCTTATAAAAAGCTGCAATGGAAACTTTGAATGCGATGAGCCCTCCGAAATATTCATTTTATAGGTGCAAACATGTTGGGAATGAAAGTTGAGGAAAAGACTAAATTAATTTTTGGAGGGGAAATTTTCGAAATCGGAACCACAGTTTCCGAGTTTTCGTCTCTGGAGAAACTGCAAATTTTCCAACTTTTCATCCCGACATTCTCCAAGAAGTTTCTTTTCGATTTCCCGGTAATTTATCTGTTGAAAATGTAGAACATGCCTGGGTTATCGAGACTAGATAGACTTGAATGATGGAGCTCAAAGTGAAGCCGCTATTGACGATTTTCACCATAAGATGATTTGGAATAAGATTTGAGGTTTTCCCGGAAAATTGGAATTTAAAAAAAAATTAATTTCTTGCAAATTATTTTAAATCTCTGTGGTGCCAGTTTAAGATCGTTCACCTTTATCCATGTACCAGTGCGTCTGACTGCCTCACTCGCTTTTCTTTCTACATAATGTGGTTCCTTGTGAAAAACTGCAAATTTCTAACTCTTTAGCTTGTGAACAGATTTATACCAACTTTTTCAAGCAAAGGGTGAGTGATTCTTGAACATTTTCAAGCAATTACTCCTAAAATTCTCAGTTTCCCGAGAGTTTTCCACTTCAAAATGAGTAACCGGCCTGGCTTATCGAGACTGGACTCAAATGATGAAGCCCTTATATTAGAGAAAATATCTCAATTCTTCAATCTTTTGTTCAAATTCTAACTTACCACCCAAAGGGGCGTTCCATAATAAACCGATTTTTTTCAGCGCGTTCACAATACTTTCCCTCCTTGGTGGGTGGTGGGTCGAGGAGGTGAAACTTTAGGTATCTCTTCAGCATCTTTTCGGCATCTCCCCGATAAAAAAAAAATTGCAAAATTGTGCAGGAAAATTTGATTTTTCCTGAACAACTTCGAAAGAGTCCGGTGTCATAAAGGTGCAGTTGAAAAGAAGAGTTTGGAAAGTAGAAATGGGTTTTGTGTCATATACACCAATATGAAAAGAAATTCAGTAAATTGCCTCAAAATGCCATGTCAAATAAAAAACCAAAAAATTACCTATGCATTTTTCTGTTTTCCCCCCGAATTACGGGGTCGGAGAGCAAACTATGGTGCTGGGTGGCTGAGAAGCTCAACAACACGCGAGAAAAAGTGATAGAACAGAAAAAATGGCCTTCACAAAAGAAATCTGTGATTTTGGAAGAAGAAAAAATGAAGAAATTAAGATTACGACAAAAGAAGGAGAACTGAAAAAGAATATGAGGAATTTTGGTTGATTTTACAGAAACGAGACCGGGGAGCGAAAAGGGGTACTGGGTGGGTGAGAAGATTAAATCACACTCGAAAAACGTTGAAAGGAAAGACAATCTAGCTTGGATAGAGTAGAAAAGAAGGGCAAAGGAAATGTGAAAAGGAAGAAACAATGAGAAAATAGAGAAAAATAGCAATATAATGAAAAATGTGAATTGCAGCTTCTTGGACTCATAAAAAACCCAGAGACTGATGAGTTCCATGTACAGGGTGTTCACGATAAAATTCACCCCTCCCCCCTCTAGGAGATTCCCCTTTGAGATATTTTGAAAAACTAAAAACTTTTTCTTAACAATTTTTTTCAGGGATCTTGAATCGATCGTCTAAAAGTTTTCAATTGGTACCGTATACAGGGTGTGACATGTACCTTTTTTATTTTGAATGCAACACTCTATATTTTATTACGTCATTTGATGAAACCTTTCTTCCTGATTACAAATATATATAATATTTATGATTTATTTTGACAAGAAAGCTGTCAAGAAAATGATAGAATAGGTAGTCAAATGGATTAAAAATTGAAAATCACGCGACACCTTGTATCAAGAACGAATTAGACCATTTATCCATGCAGAGTTGAATTCTGCAGACAAAATGCTGCGAGAATAACTTTTTTTTCAAGTGAACTGTAGAAACCGAAGCCATCTTGTCGCGAAACAAAATTATTCAAGTACCTATTTTATTATTTTTCCGACAACTTACTTGTCAAAATTAATCATAAGTGTCATATATATTTGGAATAAGAAAAAAAGGCTCCACCAAATAACGGAATGGAATGTAGGGTGTTGTATTTAAAATAAAAAAGTTAAATATCATACCCTGTAAACGGTACCAATTAGAAACTTTTAGAGGATCGATTTAAGGTCCCTGAGAAAAATCGTGAAGAAAAAGTTTTTAGTTTCTCTGAAATATCTTGAAGGGGAATCTACTGGAGGGGGGTGAATTTTATCGTGAACACCCTGTACCTATCTTTTTGGGCAAAAAGCAGCTCTTCGGGTTCATAAAAACGTATAACTAGGAACCTGACGAGGTCTATGTACACAGCTTTTTGGGCAAATCGTAGCTTTTCGGGCTCAACACAACCAACTAGGAACCTGACGAGGTCCATGTACACAGATTTTCGGGTAAATTGTGAATTTTCGGGCTCATAAAAAACCTGACGAGACTTGACGAGATCGTGAGACAGAGCTTTCCGGGTGAATTGCAGCTTTTCAGGCTCATAAAAAACCAACCAGGAATCTGACGAGTTCCATGTACAACCAAATCATTCAAATAAATGATTTATTCAAAGGTGGGCCCCGTTAACAAAAAAGTTAACTTTGTTTATCGTTAATCAGTTAATTAATTTTAAATGTAACGGAAGTTGACGTTAAACCGTTAACTTTAACCAAAACCAAATAATCATCTTGACAACCACCCGAACACTACCTACCGTCCCCCTACACTAGCATTATACCTAACTAAACTGGACAAAAAAAAATGAAGTAGACAACCCCAAAATTTTGCCTTGGTTCAAATGGGGATATTTTGAGAAAAAATTGCCTAATTGTAAAAATGTTTGTGGTGCTCGACAGAAATCTTTTACAAGTTTTACAGTTCAAAACTTCACTCCATTCTTCCAGTTTTTTTTTATGTAACGGAAGTTACTCAGTCCGTTAATGATTTTTAACTCAACTTGAAAGTTAAATCGATAACGAAAAAGTTGACTTCGGTAATTAACGATTGACAGAATAACGATTTGGTGCCCAGTTATGAGTTTATCTCCATGCTCACTTACACTGAACGTGAATAATATTTTGGTAAAAAACGATACCAAACTCGTCAATTTGAATTTATCGATCGCGTATTAGAATATCGATATTATATTATATTATATATAGTATTATAATATTAGCGTATCGAATATAGATCGCGTATTAGCAAAAAATGGGATTCGTGCAAGCAATCCTATAAATATGCGCTCAGGGCCTACAGGAGTGAAAATGGAGGGTGCTGCAACACCTCAAAAATTAAGAAATGAAACATTAAAACACACAATACAAAAAATATTCATTCCACTTCTTCCAGAAAAAAAAAACAAGGGAAGGAAACTATCCCGAAGGCCCCAAGAAACCCCTCACAGCCCGCCCATGGCTGGCTTATTTTTTATAGAGATTTCACCGCGTCAAGTCGAGTATTGAGTATGGGACGGAAATTTGTTGAGAACAAGAAAAATTGTTAGGAGGTCCATTTTCATTTTAAGTGAGACACTACACCTGAACAGTCGATGACTCCAATAAATATGAAAGAGCCCAACGCAAATTCGTACCGTTATAAATAAAAGCGAGATTATTTTGCACATCTCGGGTCTTTTGTCGGCCAAATTAAGAAAATATTTTCTTTTTATCTTGGAAAGTCTCCGTTGATATAATAACAAATAACGAACTTGAACTGATGTTGTGTGCAAAGAGTTATCTTCACTTTCATCAGTCAAGATCGGGACCATTCATTGCCGCGATTCGCAACACAACAACCCGCCTTTTTTCCAGCCATTAAAATCGCTGAATGTAAAATTCCATGGCATAATGAGCGTACAAATCTGTTGTTGCAGATCGGTTCACATCTGTTGTTTAGACACGGAAAAATTTCAAAAAAAGGTAAAATTCATTTCATGCAATTACTATTCACCTATTCGATTTAAGTATCAAGTTTAAGTTTAAGTATTTAAGTTCAGTATCAAAGTACCTTATCTAACTGTACGAAAAAATATATCATCAGAGGCAGCAAAAATGGTTCAGGGGGTACAAACAAATGCATACACGAGACACAAATCCAATAAAATATTCGAGATTCCACAATCCATTGATTAAGAAAACCCCTAAACTCCGTGAGACCACAGTTTAAAGCTGGGGTCTCAGATGCGAATATTCGGACAGAATTTACCTGATGTATACTACGTCGTTACAAGATAGCATTAGAAATACGGGGTAATCCAAAAGAACTATTTAGATAGTCTACGTTATGCCATAGTTGACCATAGTCTACATTGTCTACATATACTACACTGTCTACACATGGTTTTTGGCTGTAATGTGATATACATACAGGTGTCCCAGCTAAAACAATCCAGCGCGATTTTCTCAGAAAATATCAAAGCAACAAAAAAAATTCCAATTGGGGGAAAGCCTGATCTTTCAGCTTTCGTTTGAGGGGGCGCCGATGGTTGTAGGTGCTCTAGTTTCCAAGAAAATGCAATTTGAATTGGGCAAGTCATAAGAATTCGAAAATTCATGACCGACAAAACAAAATACTTAGATGAAAAAAAATCCTCTTTCTCTGGGCTTTCCATTGATGTGTTGCCGATGTCTGTACGTGGCCCAATAAGCCAGAAATTTTGCCTTAAAGTCCAGCAAACACAATAATCGGAATCCGTGACGTCACCGATCACACACTTGTTGATTTTAGCACCAACACTTTTTCACTTAACATACTTGGATTCTCCATAGCAATGAATACTGGCTGATGTGAAAATCAACAAGTGTGTGATCGGTGACGTCGTTATGTGTTCCGATTATTGTGTTTGCTGGACTTTCTGGCTTTCTGGAATTCTGACTGAGGCAGAATTTCTGGTTTATTGGGCCAGGTACAGACATCGGCGACACATCAATGGAAAGCCCAGAGAAAGAGGATTTTTTTTCATCTAAGTATTCTGTATTGTCGGTCATGAATTTTCGAATTCTTATGACTTGCCCGATTCAAATTGCATTTTCTTGGAAAATAGAGCACCTACAACCATCGGCGCCTCCTCAAAAGAAAGCTAAAAGATCAGGCTTCCCCCCCAAAATTTTTCTTGTTGCCTTGATATTTTCTGAGAAAATCGCGCTGGATTGTTTTAGCTGGGACACCCTGTATCTACCTACATTACGCGTGAACAATTATCACTTCATGGGTTATGTGAAGAAATGAGAAAACCTATAACTTTTTGATTGGCCTTATAATTACCGCCGCTCACCCCACCTTCTCTGAAATACAGCGTCAGATTTTTATTTTATGTCAATCACTTCGAGAAATTTCGCATTTGGCATTTAACATTTTCACACCTTTTAACCTTTTCCCCTAAAAAAAAAGAATTAAAAGGCACTTCCACACGCGGTCACGCGGACACAGAAATAGATTTGGGTCAATGGAAAGCTCATCGCTTTCCCTTCCAGCAGCCACCAAATATTGGCAATGCGTCAGTTTGATGATAAGGGTCGCTTGGTCCTGTAACCTTATGTATAAACAGGAGACGGGGTTGATTCAAGTTCAAGTTTATACGTATCACCTATTTGGCATTCAGGTATTTCATACATGCCTATACAATATACCTCCCTTCTCTATATCTACGCACATACCTATACCAACTTTCGCCTAAATGTATACATTATTTATGATTGAATATCAGAAAGTAATCGTACTTGTACTTTTATAATAACAATAATAATAAATGCTCGAGTTAGGAATATTTTTTAATGAATTGCTTTTACTTTTACATCAAGAGAGGTTCGACGAGAAAATTGTATCTACAAGTAGGCACATACGTAGTGTCTAGAAGTATAGGTATATAAAGTATAATTGAATAATGGAACGGTATGGATTTTCAGCGAAGCAGAAACACCTGGTGCACATAATAATGATTGTAATAATAATAGTGATAATAATAATTTTATAGCTACGGAATTGGCATGGTGCCAGTAGTACCTAAACTATTATTGTTTTTGGGCAGATGTGATTGGGCAATTTGAATTAATATTTATTATTCATGTTTGATCAATAGAAAACCGTTGTTTATTTTATTAATTAGGTACACTCTATTGATAATGAAGGCTAGTAATTAATTACGCAACAGAGAGATGTATGAGCATGTTTGAATTAAAAAGAAAATTGTTCCGTGTTAATGATTGTTAATGATAATATTGAGAACTCAAATATAAATAAAGAAACGGTAAGTGTTTGGTTATGAACTGCTTAACAAAATTAAGTATTGTATAGGTAGACGTTAAAATTTGACCCTGTTCGAAATGATGTAACTTTTTTTGTCGCAATCGATTTTGAATCTGTTTTAAATTTTCGATGGTTCGATTTTCGGTTCGATATGGATGAGTGTTCATTCATATTTCTGAGATACAACGATTTTCACGTCAAGTTTAATACATGGTGAAAAGTAAACCATACTTCAAAATTCATGAACGTTCAAGCTACGTCTTCTGAAACTTATTTTTCTGGGTTCCTTAGAAAATATCTTTCTAAAATTGGGAAACTGACATGATAATAATGATTCAATTCATTCAATCTACAAAGTCATGGACTGGAAAAATACAGTTTTTTTTCAAACGCCAAAAAATCTCACTTCAATAACAGGATGCATGAGGCGAAAAATTGACATTTCGGCTGATTAGACTGATGACATTTTCTCAAGTAATATGTAAAATCATCAGCGACAACAAACTGAAGGCATTGATCCTTCACAAGGATAACATTCCAAAAGTTAAAATATAAATTCCAATTTTTTCCAACTTTTTCCGAGAAATTTCATCAAGTTTTTAAATTTACTAAAGATGTGCCTTCAGGACCATTTTCCTGCTTGCCCTGGTTCGGAAAAGCTTCTTATTTTATTGGACCCTCAAACATAATTCCAGACTCCAGAATTGCTTTGTAAATTCAATCGCGTGAGTTCAGAAGTCGAGTTCAGAAGCAGCTCCTCGCGATGAAGCCAGCATCAAATCCTCGAATGGCGCCTCCGCCAATTGTATGGGTTTCTGGCCTACTGCCTAGTCGGAGTCTTCAGTGGAAATCGTATACATATAATTATTATTGTTTCAATAAGTCTGTTCCGCTTTCATTTAAATGAAAACAGGTGGGTGGTAGAAGAGGAATGGTAGGTACTAGGTAGGTAGGTGTCTCTTATAATCTCATAAAACATTTGGGTTCTTCTTTTAACTGTTTTATGGCTCAATTTTGAGTATGACTTGAATCCGGAGTTCTAAGGCCTACCTAAGGCTGCTACTGGCGCCACCTCACCTGAAAATTGAGCCGTTCTGTTCAAGGTCGAGTAAGATAAGCAAAAAGGACACAAATTTATTTTGAGGAACTGAGAAAAAGTCACCCAGTTTCGGATAGATCCTTGAGACGAAGACGACTTCCATTTCACAGAAAAAAATCACTTATTGTGTACGCTCCGCCCTCAATAAAATCTTCTTTTTCCGCAGTTTTTTTCCCCTCTCCGATTTCTTTGGCTTTTACTCAGGTACAATCGTTATATGTTTGGTGCATAATTTTTCTACCGATGAAAAATATTTAACGCCAAGTACATACTGTGGGCTTTTTCTACAGTAACTTTGCCATGCTAAGTTCTACTGAGACTTTATAATTCGCAAGGTAACTTTTCTGTTATTCAATTCAACATTTGCCCATTTGTTATGTTTGTTGTTGTTCTCGGCTTTTGGTCTGAAGATGTTTGAAATTTTGAATCATGACGAAACGGCTGTAGCAAAGTACTTTTTCAATAATTTAGCATTGAAGATTTTTTTATATTATAGATATACCGGGGTGATTTTTTGAAATGGACCCACTCCAGATTTCTCGCTGCCAAATTTTTCTCCAGGAAAACGCCAAAACAGGTCGATTTTCATTTTAAGAGGGACATCTAGGACACACATTGTCAAATTTTCATTTTCAACCTCTTCGCCCCTATCCTACCCTACTTTAGAATTTCAAAAAGCATTACCTATGTTTTGATACATCAAATTGGAGCTGATAAAATTCTCTTTCTGTCAATCATATTTTGAAATCTTTTGAACCACCCCAAACCCTTCTCTAAATGTTTTTATTGTCAAATAAAACGAAGTTTCCCCTCTATTAACTGCCGATCCTTGAGACATAGATTTTCCAGCAAAAACAGGTCAATTTTCATTTCAAAAGAAACATCCAAGACACGTATTGCCAAATTTTTATCTTCAGCCCCTTCGCCTCCCAATTAAGAGAATTTTTGAAAAGAGTTAGAGGGAGCTCTAAACCTAGTGGTAGTGCTATTTGAAACTCTGAAGTAGAGTAGGGTGGGGGCGAAGGGGTTGAGGATGCAAATTTGACAATGTGTCTCCTAGATGTCCCCCTCAAAATAAAAATCGACCTGTTTCTGGGGTGGGTTCTTTCCAAAAAATCACCCTGTATATAAAACTTCTGGACCATAAGCTCTTATAAAATTGTGAAAAAATCACTTATCCTTTTCCGCCTCTATCGTAATGCACCTTGGTCACAAGAAAGGTAGGTATGGTGCCATTCGAAATTGCAAAGTTGGGATGAGTGGCGGCAAAAGAGTTCAGGACAGGAATTCGCCAATGTTCTTATGTTTTAGATGTACCCACCCCTCGATGTGAGAAGCAACTTGTTTTTGCTCGAAAAAATATTCACTGGGAATCGAAAGTTATTACCGGTGGATACTAATATTAATTCTCAAAATGGTCACCTTGTACATAATTGTCATAATTACACGTATATAGCCCAAGAAAAACTCCGAATAATGACGATAAGATATAGGATTTTAGATCATGTTTTTCGTGTAGGAACTTTCTTGATTGAGTTTTCAAATTATTCAAGTAAGAAATTAGAATAGGTAGGCATCCGTACTCGTAGTTATGCAACCCAATATACTTACAGCCGAGAAAATAAGAGCCATGATCTCTCGGAACAGGTAAATACGTACCTACTTATTATCAGTGCCGCCGAGAGGGTAGTTCAGGCCCGGAGCCCCGTGGGATAGCCGTGAGCGCAATCTAATTTTCTTTTTCTAGCTCCACTAACAAAAAAGTTGAAAAACTCAAAAACAAAATTCTGATTTCTCTACTGGCTGTCTGAAATAGCAGAATTGATTCCCAAAAATGTCACACATTTTCAACAGAAGGCATTTTCGCACACTGGTAGAAGAAGAAATTTACAAACAAGCTACTGGTTTGGTGAATGGGGCTTTGCATCCGCAAAAGCTGAAAAAGCTTTTGTCTGAAGTTGAGCGAGAGGCTCCATTTTTGTTTGTTTTTGTCGTTCTTCTTGCTTCAATTGGTGAAACTACGTAATATTATCGGTATTATTATTAATAATAATAAATCTCGCCTGCGGCATCCTTGTGCTCGCTTCGCTCGCGGGCTCAAGTTGTTTTCAAGAAGGGGGCCCGTAAGTGACATCCAACATTGGGGCCCAGCGTCCCAGCGAAGCTCTCGGCGGCCCTGCTTATTATAATCATAGGTGAGTATTAGTTATTATTTCGTCGGCATTTACGGAGTTTATCTAGGAAACGTAAGTAGGTACATAGGTACTCCTCTCCCTTTGGTACCAACTGAATCTGTTATACCTGATATTGCAGCCCTCGTTGTAGCCCTTTTCTTTCCATCTCCAACAAAAAATGTAGCGGATTCAGATATTCTCGTTTTTATTGGAAATTAAGGAGGTATTTGTATTTTCAATCTCCTCTATCAAGAGCTAGAAGCTCATGCTTTCTTCTAACAGAAAATCTGAAGACACTTTTGTCTTCTTTTATGGTTCAAAAAGTCCAGGCGCGAACTGGACATGGACAGGATCAGGATTACTATGTAGATGGCAACCGCCACCGAGAGCAATAGTAAGTAGTACAAGAAAGATAGAGTGCTCTACAACATATCCAAAATCGCCAAAAATCGCACCCGGGCGTTTTTTAAAGAAATAATAATTTTCTTCTTTGAAAATTCAAGGATTTGTGCAAAACTGAAGTGCGATTCTTGACGGTTTGGTTTATGTTATAGGGAATTCAATTCTGCACAGATTTTCGAATTTTCAAAGATCAGTTGCTATTTCTTTAATAGTTTGCAATATTTTCATTTAAAGGTGCACACTGTACTGTTTTGGTCGGTAGCAGACGACGCATCAGGCTCAAATCGATTTTTTCAACTCGAGAAACAAAATTATACATCGAGTAGATGATTTTCGTGAAGAATACACTTCAATCTTATGGTCCCTGAACATTTTCCAAAGATGAACGAACACCTTTTACAGTGAAAGAAAAATTGTCAAAATTGCCAAAGAAAAAACCAGTTTCTTCAAGTTACATTGTTCAAACTTGTTTTTATCCAAATTTACACCATGAATTCGAGTTCAGGAGATTGAATTTAGTCGGAAAAGATGCCAAATTTGTCGTGATCGGTTCAATATGGCCCAGGAAAAAAAAGAACCACCTAGCCGAGCTTCGCATCCCCACGAGCCGAGCAGCCGAGCCGTCGAGCCGAGCAGCCGAGCCACGAGCGAGCGAGCCCCCTTCAACAATAACACTTTTTGTACCAAAACGATATCAACGATAAACGTGAATTTATTTATGTATTTATTTATTTATTTATAACGGGATACAATGCGTTGAATTACGATGTAATTGCATCCAATGGATTGACGGGTCTCATCCCTCTATTTCAAGTTGCAATTCCCCTCCCTCTAATAATTCACAGCCCCCAGGTGCAATTTTTGGCGATTTTGGAAATGTAGTAGAGCTGTCCCCGTATCTTTGAGACCCTCTGTAGAGAGCACTGAGTGGCAACAGCAGAAAGTCACAATTTATGAACAACTGTAGCCCATCTGATTCTGCCCTCAACGTCCTTCTTTTTATTTATTTCAAATTTTCATGGGTGGTAGAGTTTTTTCCGTAGCAAAATATATTTATTTATTTTTGAAGCTGGGTGAGGAAGTTTCTTGAGTACCCTTCTTATTATAGTGTCACGATGTCACGAATAAGGCAAGGGTCTAGCCCTTTTCCCTACAAGGGAACGGGGCGCGCTCTTTAATGTTGTTTATGCACAGCTGAAATCGGTAGAGGTAAAGGTTTTGTGTTTTAGAAAGGCAAGAATCTTATTCGCCTTTTGTCTATCGAAAAAATAGAGCTCAGTAGGCTGGTAACCTTGAACTATTTACATTGAAAAAATCAGAGTTCAAATCACAGCAAAAATATTCAATACCCCCATAAGTTTATGGTTTTTGTAGGTATTTAGGTACCTAGCATTAAAAAATCAAAACTATTTTCTTTCAGCTAATTCAAAAAATCACTAGATATTTTTTTTATTTTTCCACCTTAAACTACAGAATGTCTTATCAATAACCTTAAGTAAGGAAGTCGCAGACAAATATGTACGAGAACTTGTAGATCAGTAGGTAATTTAGCATAATATAAATAGGAACCTAGCCTAGCCTCAGTAATAGTTTTTCTTTTGTTTCAATCATAAGAATCTACTCGTAATGAAGCATAGGGAAGCATGACAGGTGGAGCCGATATGACAAATTGTATAACATTTCATCATACCGACTTCATTGACATAATGATGATTAAAATTGCCTATTGCAATGTGCCGCTACATGTTCCGACATTATCTTCGTGTACAAGCATTACAAGGTACAATATTCTCGTAGTCTCTCCTACGAGTACATGTCTAGAACCTTACGGGTTTACTGAAGCTACATCGTCAGCAAAAACATGCGTTTTATCACTTCTTGCACACAAGTAATCGCCGATCACAGGAACAGAGACAAACTATGTTGTTTGCGCGCAAGATAAACACAGTATAAACCGAGGTATAAACCATAAATCCCGAACATAATAATAATGAGGAGATCTGTTTATTTCATCATTTGTCGTGACAGTTGTTCTTATTCTATCACTTGTCGATAATTTAATAATTCAAATGTCAAATGAAGATCAAATTAATTACACCCTCAATTAGTGTGACGTAGATGGCTGGCCGAGGTCAGGGCGTTGCCATGGCAACGCACGACAACAGCGATGGGCGCTTTCCATTTAAAACATTTGTGTCGGTTTGTGTCAGCTTGTGTCGATGACACAAAGAAACACAGATCGAATGGAACGCATTTGTGCCGATTTGTGTCGACACAAGTCGACTTGTGTCGGTAAATGGAAAGCACACATTGAGTGGTTTCCCCTTACACGCCGTACCCTACTCCAACAGTCCACTGTCCCTAATTGTTGTCATGCATTACCATGGCGACGCCCTGACCTAGGCCAGCCTTCTACATTACACTAATTGAGCGTAAGACAAATTGACGTCAACTTTGACAGTAATGACAGTACCTGCAACCGGCATATTGGGGCCGATAAGAAGAAACAAATGAGGAACAAAGCAACAATTCGAATGGTTCAAACTCCACAATAAAGCTTCACGTCACAACTACAAAGATGGTATACCTGGTATATAAGATTTTCTACAGTTTGAGGGGCAACTTGCATAAATTTCCATCGACAGCAGCCTGACAGCGCTCCGACATAAGACCATCAATGAGACGGTTTTCCTGGCACGCTTAATTTGAAAACAGATTTTTGCTCATTCAACATTACCCAATCTTCCTTTCGTGAAATTTTCTAAGGCAATGAAACATAGCTGCTGTAATACTTGAAGCTGGAGTGGCTTTGCTTTGATTGATGACTGAACAATTGAACACAGTGAAGAGTTATCATCTACGCCCCACTTAAAGTCAATGCTCCACCAGACCCGACTGGTTAGAATATCCACTACCATTGGCTAGGCTTACAGCGTAAGGACTGATCTTGGATAATAGTTCAGTCATAATAGGTTTTAACCGGAAATAAATTCGGGAGTTGACGAAATTTGGTGGATCGATGCAGAATTTAAGGTGGAATAACATACTGAGATTCCCAAAAATTCCAAAGCTTGGCTTTTTTCAAGGACCAATAAAAGAGCGCCATTCTTGGAAATGTTCGTTTTTTTCTGAAGAACTTATAAACTATCACCTTTAGAACACAAAAACCAGAAAAGCAAATGTAGCCCGTTAAATTCTCAAGAGATCAGTACTAAATTCATCACTTTGTGGTCGATAGTCTCTGAGATACAGAATCGGCTAAAACGCAGTGGAAATTACTCAAAATTTATTTCTGGATGTTAGTAATAGTTTGCACAGTGTCAGTTCAGGAGCTGTAAAGTGGACAGCAAATGTGCGGATTTTGATGTGTTTCACGTTTTTGGAAAGCCAATTCAACGTTTGGTATCACCAAACGGTTCTATACTTTTGTATAGAAGTCGCCAAATTCAAAATAGTACGTTTCCTTGACCTTTTAAATCGATACTTGATGTCCCAAAGAATCCCCAAAAATCGATTTTATTCATACCATGCCATTTGTCCAATTTTTGAGTAGAGCAAAATCATCCAAAAAGTATATGAAGGAATGAATACCAAAAAAATGACCAGTTACTGAATCTTTTCCTCAGTAATGGTTCCTGAGTTATATGGGTTGAAAGACTAAAACGACCTATGTGGAAAAAAGATAGGTAGTACGAATACTTACTGCTGAATACTGTACAGACCTTTCATTTGAGGTGTAAGATGCTACTTGGCAGACGTGGAAAGTACATAAGTATATTCAATGTGTCTGCTAAGTGGCATTTAGTATCATCAAATGCAAGTTCCGTAAAATATTCAGCAGTTGGTGTCCGGACTACCTATCTTTTTTCCAAATAGGTCGTTTCGATCTTTCAACCCATTTAACTCAGGAATGAATCATCATCAGGAAAAAGATCCCAGAATAATGTTATTTTTTTGGTATTCAATTTTTCACATATTCCCTGGATGGTTTTGCCCTATTTGGAAAATTAGACAAATGGCATGGTATGAAAAAAATCGATTTTCGGGGATTCTTCATGACATCAAGTATCGATTTCAAAGGTCGAGGAAAAGTACAATTTTGAAATTGACGATATCTAGACAAAAGTGTGATACCGAATGTTAAATTGGCTTTCCAAGCATGTAAAACACATTGTAATCCGCACATTTGCTCTATACGTTACAGCCCCTGAACTGACAATATCCAAATTGTTACGTAAAATCCGGAAATAAATTTTGAATAATTTTCACTGCGTTTTATCAAACGCTGTATCTCAGAAACTATTGACTATTGACCACAATGGAATGAGTTTAGTACTGATCTCTTGGGAATTTAACGGGGTACATTTGCTTCGCTGGTTTTTGTTTTCTAAAAGTGATAGTTTACAAGTTATTTGGAAAAAATCGAAAATTTTCAAGGATGGTGCTCTTTTATTGGTCCTAAAAAATATACCAAGACTTGAAATAATCGGGAATTTCAGGATGTTATTCTACGTTGAATTCCGCATCGATCCACTAAATTTCGTCAACTTCCGAATCTATTTCCGGTTTGGTCCGATTTTTGCTTAATTGGACTGGACTATAAATAAAAGCTAGCGTTATAAAATGATTCATGAAATGATAATTATTCCCAGTATCATAGGTAACATCCGGTTGATAGCCAGTTGGATTTCAACCGGGGCCTGACGGATATCTTAGGTCAGTCGTCTTCGGGAGGAGACCTGATCCAAGCCATGTATTAAAAAAATCTGCTTGTTTATACAGCTTGCACCCTAATTGATTTGGGTCAGTTTTGGTGTACAGGTCGGGGGCTAAGCGTCCGCTCTAAATGTAGCCAGTATTGGCCGAGGTATTGGCCAACTAAATGCACGAAAGACTGGTGGCCTCCTCTATATCCGAATCGACCTCTACTTTAAGTGATACGGCAACTGCTGCCTCCAGAACTCCTGCCTGGCGGCCAGATAATCCACCGTCTCCTCGATGCACCTGATGATTTCCGTGTCGTCCTCCTTGAACTTGCACCTGATGTTCGGGTTCTTCATCAGATTGTCCAGGTACTCCTTGTCGGGCTGCAGCTCCCGCAGCAGCCTGCTCTTCCGCCCGGACGTAGCCGATTTCTTCGAGCCGGCGGGACTGACGAGCCTCTGGCTGGTGGCGGCCGTGCTGCTCATCCCCGGCTTGGGGGTGGTGCTCAGGGACGTGATGCCCGAATCGGAGGTGCGGGTTTTCCTGGACGAATCACCGGAGGACTTGGACGGCGAACGGCGGCCCATGAGCCGGGCGAAGCTGAAGTTGGCCCCGATGGCGTTCTCGATGGCCTTCTGGGCCTTGGCCACGCCCAGAGTGAAGTCCTCGTGGTCGGGGCGGAGGTGCAGGCCGCGGTGGTAGTACATGAGGCTGTGTTCGAAATCGCCCAGGTAGTACAGGGCTTCCGCTTTTTGGAATATCGCTCTGGGGAAGCGAAATTAATTTTAGAACAAAGCTGTAGCTTTTTTTTCTACTCTATACAGGGTGTCCCACGAAGTAACCGACATAGTTTAAAGGTAGATGTACCTACTTACTTTCTCGAGGCAAATCAAAATCAGCCTTCGAAATTTTCCTGAGGTCCCCCGTTTCCGATATACAGGGTGATTTATGTGTTCAACCGGAAAGTTTGATTGGCCATATCTCAGGAACACATTAATAGAATCTATTGAAATTTTGCAGGTATATTCTAGAACCAAGAGCCTTTGTAGCGCCTTATTCACTAATGAAATAAATACAGGACCGTACCAAAAATTTTGTTTTTCGAGCTTCTGTTGAAAAAGTCACCCTGTGTATTTTTTTCAAAATCTGATATCATATTCGGAAACTACATGAAAAATGCTACAAAATGCAGTTCCGAAATTGTTTGGCACTAATTTAGCTGGGTAGGAATCTTGAGGTACCAAATTCATGTTTCCAGAAAATCACCTGAAATTATCCTCAGTTTGGTAGAACATTAGAATTGAGATTGTGACTTTGTTTGACCACCTGGAATAGCGTTTGAGTAATTTGAAACAAATTTCCAAAAATATTCATGAAAAATCTCTGTTAATAGTTTTTTTTTTGGATCAGCTAAATTAGCGTCAAACAATTTAGGAACTGCATTTTGTAGCATTTTTCATGTAGTTTCCGAATATGATACAGATTTTGAAAAAAAATACACCGGGTGACTTTTTCAACAGAAGCTCGAAAAACAAAGTTTTAGGTACGGTCCTGTATTTATTTCATTAGTGAATAGGGCGCTACAAAGGCTCTTGGTTCTAGAATATACATACCTGCAAAATTTCAATAGATTCTATTGATGTGTTCTTGAGATAAGGCCAATCAAACTTTTCGGTTGAACACATAAATCACCCTGTATATCGGAAACGGGGGACCTCAGGAAAATTTCGAAGGCAGATTCTGATTTGCTTCGAGAAAGTACATCTACCCTTGAACTATGTCGGTTACTTTGTGGGGCACCCTGTACCCTGTACATATACTAAAATGTGCCTAAAATATTTAGATCTAAGTTGACGGAGACCACAACACAAAATATGAGCTGGTCTCAGATGAAAGAGTTGAAAAAACTAAAACGATTGCATAAGGTCTTGTAAATTTACTTATCTCGTAGTGGGCGCTGCGGTTATAATTAAGAACGACAATTACGTCATTAGGGGCAAATTTTCACGGGCTACCTATAGCTACTCACGGGCATACCTGTACCTGATTCCGTTGCCAATGAGACGACGATGGTTTCAAGCCTGCCAACAGGTCCATGGCCTGCTATAATTATTACTGATTGTTCGAGACAATGACCTTGTCAAAACTACAACAGCAATAACAAGACCATGGGAACGTGATAGGTGAAAATCTAGGTGAAAATCTAGGTAAAAACCAAGGTGAAAACATCTTCCCAAGTGACGTCACGATAATATTTTCAAAACGTTTCATCGGCTGATCGGACTCGTATGGAAAACTTAGATTTGTTCCGTATACTCTTAAACTACTTCCCCATAAGTTACCTAGTCAAACAAAAATAGACTCGATTTTTGTGTTGTGCATGGTCTCCTTTAAACTAGTAGGTAGGTGTATTTATTTGAAGTAGGTACCACAGAAGCTATCTAGCTATAGTATACAGGGTGTCTACTTCTACTTGGGGTAGAAAATTGAACCGCAGTTGATTTCTGATTTTCATTTTTGGAAATATGGAGGGTCAAAAGATGGTCTTTCGGCCCCTTCTATTTTCGTTATTTTGAAGGGTTTTAGGAAACTCTTCAAAAGCTCAAGCGAAGCAAATCTTGACCTTTGAATGTGTCTTGTAACTTTATCAAGTGTACAGGAAGAGTCATGAATTGTAAAAATCTATTTGTCCTATAAAATGCCCGTGAAAAGTTCTAGAGGTTATAAAACTGATAAAGAGCAACAAATAACATGAATAAATATTTGGTTCTCATATGAAATTTTTTGCATGGATTTTTTAAGAAAACTGGATTTTCAGGATTTACAACGCATGCGCACCCTGTATAGTAAATAAAATAACCAAACACATTCAAACATTCAAAGGTTCAAAACATTGCTTTTTGGTCTGTTGGACTACCTTTTGACCCTCCATATTTCCAAAAATGAGAGCCCTAAATTTTTTTCAACATTTTTCTGATACTTTTGAGGCATTTTTGTGACTACCATTCAATTTTCTACCCCAAGTTTGCAAACACCCAACACCCTGTATAATTATTATTGTGGACAAGAAAAACTTCGAGAAAAACCTACTTCAAGAAGGTCTTGTCGATATTCAAGGCCGTCTCAGCGTCCTTGAGGGCGTTTTCTGGTTGGCCCATCAGAATGTAACATTTGCTTCTAGACACCAAAGCACCCTTTTCAGCTGTATTGAGCTCTAGAGCCTGTAAAAAAAAATTGTTTTTAAAAAACTTTTGTCAACCCGATGTGCTTGCAGAATTTCAAATTTTCCGCCTTTTTACATTACATTTCGGTCAATCACATCATAGAGCCTCGTGACATAAACACAACAAATGAATCAGGAAGGCCTAAGCCGGTATCCGTTCATATTTGTTATCTGTTTATGACTCATAATGAACTGGAGATAGTGACAGTGATTTTACCACTGACAGTACACGTAAAATCAACACTGACGTTGGCAGTAAAAGACATTGCACTGGCATTGACATTCTATTGGATTGACACTTGTAAAAACGTCTTTGCTTCTCACACTGAAAATAGTAGGTATATTACATACCGAGGCGGGAACTGCTTCATTACTGCTAAGAGCAAGATAGCTGCGAGCTTTGCTCGAAGCAGGAATGAAGCAATTACCGCCGAGAGTATGTATACTATTTTATTCACAACCATTAAGAATGGTTAGAACGAGGGTTTAGAATGACGATTCGGAGTCTAAATAGTCAATAAGGCTATTAAAATCATCAATAATTATATCATAAACACCATACTGTAATAATAACTGGCACCCTTTATCTCGCAAAACTGCGTTTGACTCTTCAATTCGAGCCTCTCCACACCTGTCATTCCGTCATCCATCTGTCAATTCTCAATCAATCAAGGAGGCCATGCAATTTCCGCCCTCTAACCGGGGCGGAAGGTGATTTCGGAGGCGAAAAAAAAATCATCAACAAAGCGTCTTTTTCCAACTTTTTAAAAGTCAGTAATGAGTCTATTACCATAATTGTTGTGAATAAAGGCTATTTTGAGCAAAGGTATGTCTTGAGCACAGTCAAAATGTCAAATCACAAGTTTGGTCAAAACCAACAAAGATCTGTTCGAAATATTCTAGAATTGCATTATTTCTACTCTATCATTTCTATTAATTGCTTTTCCGTCATTCAGGTCATGAGTTTGCGTCGTCTTTTATTGACTGAAGTTATTGACATATACCTATGAGTGACAGTAACACTTGACGTTTCCTCGGACGTTCCACTTGACGTTCGGTTGACAACCGTTTAACCATTTTCAGCAGGCCAGTAAAATATTCAGTACTTCAGACGAGCCAAGATCATGGTTAATCAAAACGAATACAGTAATAGACCTTAACATTAACCCTTGTCTTGAAATTGACTTGACACTTATATTGACACTACCATTGACACTATCGTCGACAGTTATACTATTACTGGCATCGACGCTACCATTGATAATGACAGTAAAAGTGACAATGCTGTGCAGTTTCAATGATAACGACGATATTACGCCGAGGGCGGAGCCCGAGGCTCCCGAGACCGTAGGTCGTGAGTTATAAAGAGTTGTAGTGGTAGCAACAAAAATGTACTTGTAGGACGAATATTATGCACCTTCGAAATAAAATCCAAAGCTATCTGCAAATCGCCCTTGCCCATCTGGTACGTGCCCAGCGCCAGAAAATTGCTCGGCTCCGCCTCTTCGGGGATGCTCAGCGCCTTCGACCGGTCCTGCTTCCGCTTCAGCTTCAGCGACTGCTTGATGTCCTTCGAACCCATATTGACCGCGGCCGCCCTGTCCTTGTCGCAGTACAGCTCCTCCCTCCTGTTCACGTTCCTCCTCCTCTTCTTTTTCAGCTTCTTCTTCACCTCTTCTCCCGGCGTCTCAGCCTCATCCTTTTTCGCTTCACCTTTCTCTTCATCCGCTTCGCTTTTCTCCGGATGCTTCGCTTTTTCCTTTTCCTTGTTTTTCTGTTCGTCTTTTTGTTGCTCGGCACTGGCGGGCTTGCCGTCGGCCTCGGCTTCTTGATCTTCGGTCAGACGCACGTAGCTTTGCAAAAGCTCGGCTTCGCGTGTTATGCTCAAACGCTTGTGACTGAAGGTCACCGTTTTGCCTTCAGTTGCCATTTTTCGACGGCGAAAATAAGAGAAAAATACCAGCCAGCACTGATTAAAAGGTGTTAATTACGCGTATTTCAGGAATAACTGGCCGTGTGAAAGGG
This sequence comes from Anaspis maculata, assembly GCA_949128115.1. Lineage (NCBI taxonomy): Eukaryota > Metazoa > Arthropoda > Insecta > Coleoptera > Scraptiidae > Anaspis > Anaspis maculata. Next base: position 76,751,691 of record OX421964.1, on the reverse strand, counting down.
TTGCTATAGTTACACTCGAGGGTGTGATCAATTCCGGCACCTACCTTTAGCACCTGGCGAAGTGGCGAAAGAGGCACCTTTTTTTTGGGGCGATGGAATATCGGTTTTGAAAAGAAACATGATTGATGGTACTGCGATAGTAAGAATAAAGTAAGAAAAATTGAAAGAGTTGTTGGCTGTTTTGAAGTAGGTAGGTGTTTATACATATCGAGAAAAGTTGGCGAAAGTTTTGTAAATGTGTGGATAGTCGTTTGCTCTATCTATTGGGTATAGTGCGAACTATGCTGAGGAAACTTTGTTTAGTTCGTATAAAATCGCGGGCTGGTGTTGAATATATTTCACTGGTGATGTTTCTTTTATTGATTTAGATGAATGAGGAGTATTGTTCAAGGAAATTCCGAAAGGATTTATATCTCTTTGTGAGTGATTGACGGGGTAATAAATCCTTCTGGGTAAATGTTCGATTGTTCACTTCACTGCTTTTAAAAAAAAACAAGTGTCACGAAAAGTGGTCGACAAAATAAGTATCACCAGTCAATATTTTCATCGGTTTTTCAAAATCATAAAAAATTGAATTCTTTGGTCAATTTGGGTTCTATTTAAATTGGTCAATAGCACTATTCTTCAGCTATCGGATCTAGGTACTGCGGATATTAAAGAAAGCAAAGTTGACTTCTTACGGGGTGTCAAATAAAACAATGCAAATTTCTTTATAGTTCAACCATGCTTCATTTTGACGAGAAAAATGAGAAATGATGAGCCCATTACTTTTTGTCTGTCATCTGTCAAACGGAAGTGTCACTATCAAAAAATGACAGGAGCTATATTTCACGGAACTTGACTTGCGATATGCAGTTTGAAAGCAAATAAAAAACTGTAATTAGAACAGTTAAAAGTATTGCTCTATCTGACATCTGTAAAATAATAAATGCGTCAAAGTTCAAAACTTTACCATTTAATCAGTCAAAATCTATCCAATGGATTGGCGCCAAATTTAGCAGGAAGCAACACAACAAAAGAGTCAAATTAAATCTGCAGTTGCAATTTTCCACCATTTTCCAGTCGAGCATTATGAGTTTCCAGAGTTTCTCCTAGCCGTTGCCACCCGAGAGGGCCTCTCGTCCGTATTTTACCAGGACGACTCGCTTTTGATGCATGCAGGACTTAACCATTTTCCTACAATCTTCTTTCCAATTTCCCGGAAATTTCCCTGTTGAAAATGCAGAACAGACCTGTGTTATCGAAACCGGACTTAAATGATGAAGCTCAAAGTGAAGCCGTAATTGCCGATCTTTACGATAAGATGATTTAGAAAATGATTTGAGGTTTTCCCGGAAAATTCGAATTTTCAAATACCTCAATATTCTCAATTTCCTGCAATATATTTTCAATTTTTCTGTGGTGCCAGTTTCAGATTGTTCACCTTCATCCATGTACCGATGCGTCTGACTGCCTCAGTCGCTTTTCTCTCTGCATAATTTGGTTCCTTGTGAAAAACTGCAAATTTCTCACTTTTCAGCTTGTGAAGAGATTCATACCAACTTTAAGTGATTCTTGAACATTTTCAGACAGTTTCAGACAGTTTCTCTTGAAATTCATCAAGTTTTCCGAGAGTTTCCCACTTTAAAATGAGTAACCGGCCTGGCTTATCGAGACCGGACTCAAATGATAAAGCCCTTATTAGAAAAAAATATCTCAGTTCTTCAACCTTTTTCTCAAATTCCAACTTCCCACCTAAAAGGACGTCTCATAATCAAATTTTCATCCGTTCTTTGCTATTCGTCTGGTAAGTTTTGGGGTGACCCAATCGATTTTTAAGGGGCGTTTACAGGGTGGTAATACAGGAATAGCATCGTGTTTTATCGGATCCACCTTTTTTCTTCAAAGTTGAGGAGGAGAAGAAGAACATAAGAGGCCCGATAGAGCTCCGGCTACCACAAATAAGGGAACATATGAGTGCAAGTTAAAGCTCCGAAAGCTACAAAACAATGCAAGGAGGCTCAGCGGGGCTCCAAAAGACACTGAGGACCCATTAAGGCCGAATAAAGCCCTGGATAACACCAAAAGGTGAAAAGGAGCCTACTCGAATTTTGAGAGCCAAGGAAAAATCGGTTGGGTCACCCCAAAACTATGCCGACTAGTATATCTAGGAACCTATGGGAATTTTTGTTCGAAACCTCCCTTCGGGTGGGAAGTTGGAATAAGAGAGAAAGATTGGGAATACTTTTTGCAAGAAATTGAAAATTTTGTCAGGAAAATTTGAATTCTCCGGGAAAACCTCGAATCTTATTCCAAATAATCCTATTTAGTACAAGAAAGATAGATTTCAACCTCGGAATAAATATGGACGTCCTGGAAATTTGATATTCTGTTCAGAATTGAGTACTCTACAACATATCCAAAATCGCCGAAAATCGCCCCCGGGGGTTTTGAGTTATTGGAGGGATGGGGGTAAAAAATTGCAACTTAAAATGGAGGGGATGAAACCCGTCAATCCATTGGAAGCAAATACGTTATAATTTGACGCATCATATCCTGTTGATACCATTTTGGCACAAAATATGTCGATCACTGTTGAAGGGGGTGGTGGGGGGACGAAGCTCTGCTAGGTGGTCCATTTTGTTTTTCTGGCCATGTAGAACCGGTAACAACAAGTTTGGTATCTTTTCCGACTAAATTCAATCTCCTGAACTTGAATCCAATGTGTTAATTTGGATGAAAAGAAGTTTGAACAAGTTAACTTGAAAAAACTTGTTTTTTCTTCAACAATTTTGACGATTTTTTTTTACTGTTAGAGGTGTTCTTCTTTGAAGAACTTTCAGGGACCATTGAATTGAAGTGTATTCTTCACGAAAATCATCACTCGATCTTTAATTTTGTTTCTAGAGTTTAAAAAATTGATTTGAACCTGAGCTGGCCCGGCGCGGCTTCTACTAATGACCAGAACACTACAACATGCATCTTTAAATGAAAGTAGCTCAAACTATTGGAAAACTAGTAGCTTATCGTTGAAAACTCGAGGATCTATGCAGAACTGAATATCCTATAACATAAACAAAATCGCCATGAATCGCACTGCAGGATTTTGAGTTGTTTGAAGAGGAGGATAACATTTTGTCAAGATTCGTACTCAATGAACTGTTACCTCTCCCCTCAAATAACTCAAAACCCTGCAGTGCGATTTATGGCGGTTTTGTTTATGTTATAGGGAATTCAATTCTGCACAGATCATCGAATTTTCAAAGATGAGTTGTTTGTTCTTCAATAGTTTGAGCTATTTCCATTTAAAGGTGCATGCTGTAGTGTTCTGGTCAGTAGTAATCGACGCACCGGGCCGGCTCAGGTTCAAATCGATTTTTTAATCTCGAGAAACAAAATTACACATCGACTGGATGATTTTTGTGGAGAATGCACTTCAATCTAATGACCTCTGGAAATTTTTCAAAGATGACCACCTCTAACAGTAAAAAAAATCGTCAAAATTGCCAAAGAAAAAACAAGTTTTTCCAAGTTAACTTGTTCAAACTTGTTTTCATCTAAATTTGCACATCGGATTCGAGTTCAGGAGATTGAATTAGTCAGAAAAGATACCAAACTTGTCGTAATCGGTTCTACATGACCAGAAAAACAAAACGAACCACCTAGCAAAGCTTCGCCCCCCCACGACCCCCCTTCAACAGTGATTGACACTTTGTGCGCCAAAATGGTATCAACGGGATATGATGCGTCGAATTATAACGTATTTGCTTTCAATGGATTGACGTGTTCCATCCCCTCCATTTCAACTTGCAATTTTGTACCCCCCCCCCTATTTTCCTGTATTAATTGTAAAAATCGTCAATCGGGGCTTCACTTAGGACTCCATCATTCAGTCTGGTCTCGAAAATTCAAGCCAGTTTTCATTTTTGATAATCCTGGGATGGATAGATGGATAAAATCCGAAAATAACTGTTTTGAAATTCCAATTATTTTGGATTTTGGAAATGTCAAGAGGCTTGAACCAAAGTACCCAACCCCCTGTAGCTTTCGAAAGAGACCGGAATGGCAAATCTCTGCCAAGAAACCAGCCTGCTACGCTTGATTCCGCAACGCCTTATTTCACAACAATCCAACTTCATCCTGAAGTATACCGACACTTCGAATTCCAACCTCAAATTATTCAACACTTTCAAATGTTTGAATAAAATCTGGACTTGTTCATCGTCACAACAATCTGCTATTTTTTGTTTTTGTAATGACAGGTGATATTCCGTTGATTCCTTTCTTGGGGGCTACAAGCTTACGTTTATCCAAAATGGCATGGCTGCCACTTTTTATTATTATGTAGCTGGAAAAAATTAAAATTTTCCATAAATGACCTCTGTTTACCGTGAAGCATCAGAATCAGGCCAAAGGAAGACAAGAAATTGTAAAATGTGTCCAGGTTTGATTTCTTTCGGCTTGAAAATGGACTAATCTCATTTAACTCTTGTTTTAATTTTGCCATCTTTTTTGACGTTAGTTTTCAAATTCAGTGACTGATGATCAGGTTCATGCCTGATTCCCTAATTGCCTAAATAGCTTCATAATACACAGTTCGATAATTCAAAAACGAGACTGCAATCCAGCTATTATAAAAACTTGATATGTTTAATCTTATGTGATCCTGATACAAACATGTAACACATTCGACCCATTGACATCTCTGGGACATGCTGAGAGGTCGGCCTACTTACAAACAATAAACTTGATCAAATCCCGAAACTATCATTGAAAATGTAAGCAATTTCAATTTGCTTACTCCAATTTATTTTTTGTTTTTTGTGGCTCCGTATTTCCTTCCCAGGCTAACTATTAACTTGTTAAATGCTGTGAGGTTAAATGCCACACTCACCTATGGATAAGTTAGATATAATGATATGAACACGTATCAAGAAACAAGGAACATGGTGTAGTAGATTAATCATTCATCTGTGAATTTTCTGCTACTCAAATGACACATCACATTAACGTCTGTTTTTGAGAGGGATACATTAACTATTCAGATCTCTAACCTGTTTTATGGCAGTTTTGGGTATCCATTTCTTACCTTTTACGTTTTTGCATAATATTAGGTATATGAAGCGCTAGTGTTGAAGGGAATTGACATATTTTATTTATTTTTGGATACAAAGTTTCTCTACTTCATGTTCATGTGTATTTTGCTCTTTTTCTTGCAGTTCTTATTGCCATTCTTCTTGTTTTTCAGTGCCTTGGTCAGATTGTCGTTTCATCATCTTTTTTTCTGCATTATCATTAGCTTGAATCTTCTTTAAAACAAAAATTGGTTGTTTTAATTGATAATTTGTTAGTTACAAAAAATGTAAGAAAAATTAATCAAGAAAAGTTTTCGCCCGACGAAAATTTGTTAATAATAGAAAATAATGGGAGGGTCAATTTTAAGTCAGACACCCTCTACCTTTCACTTCGAAATTCAACCTCAAATTATTAAACCCTTTTAAATGTTGGAACCGAGGTTGGAACAAAATCTAGACTTGTTTATCATAAATCAATTGATATATTTTTTTTCATTTTAGGTAGTATTTCGTTGATTCTTCTTCTGTTGGCTTGTTAATTATAAGTTCATATTTATCCAAAATGGCTGCCAACTTTTATTTAAAGATTAAGAAAAATTCTTCAAAGATAATCGCTGATCACTGGCCGTAGAGCATCAGAACTCAGAAGTAGGCCGAAGAAGACAAGAAATTATAAAAATGTGTGCAAAATTTGGTTCCTTCGACTTGAAATCTGGAGAATCTAATCTAAATATTTTTTTCATACATTTTTTTTGACATCAATAATTTTCAAATTGAGTGATTATATGCTTTGATACGTACGCTTAAATAGCTTCATATTACACTGTTCGGAAGTTCAAAAACGAGAATGAAATCCAGCGTTTGAAAACTTGATATGTTCAACCTTATGTGATCCTGATACGAGCATGTAACACATTCCACATTGAGACATTTCTGGGACATGCCTAAGAGGTCGGTCGGCCTACTTATCCAAAAACCAACTAAGCTTGATCAAAGTACAAATCCCTAAATTATAGGAAACGTGAGCAACTCCACCATGAAGGTGGTGGAGGAAGGAGGTGAGGTAAGGTTCCCACCAAAAAACAAGGAACTTGGTAAAAGTATAATGTGTCTACGGGAACTTACATAATTATTATGTCTCAATTTTCCTAATTTTTTCTTCAGTTTGTTTTTTTTTTGTCTTTTGTTTATCTACAACTGGATTCAATAAGTCTCATTAGCTTATGAGATGACAACTGTAGTTACCCATTTTCCTTGTCTTATGCTTTCCTAATCCTACTGTTCGTTAAGGTTTCACTTTCAGTTCACCTTATTTCCATCACTTTCCAAAATCTCAATTTGTTGTGTTGCCTAACTCAACATATTACCAATTGTGCATGGCTCTGTGAAATTTGGTTTCATCTGAATTCTCACCTTCTATGAACTTATGCTCCCCTTGTGCCAAGCTACTTTCTATTTCCCTGAAAGTAAGACTGACCCGTGATAACCCACTTCCCAGTTTCGGCAGTTCCTACCGTTTCTCCCCTCTTTTTATTTCGTTTCGCTCCGACAAAGATGCTTTATCTATTTCCGCTGTAATTCGGCAGTGCTTTGTAGCTTTTCCAAACTCATGCGGTCCTAGTATCGAACATTTGTTGGGTTCCCAATGTCGGTGACACACTTTTCTGTATTCAGGTCATTCAAAATATTGACTCCCCCATTGGAGCTAGCCTCATGATTTTTCGAACAAAGGTGCTCTTCCATGGCCGCCGTTACTGTACAAAATTGCATCAAGATCGGTCGGTTATTCGCGGAGTTATAATTAATTGAAAGAAATTCACACCACCCCTCACTGTGGTACCCCTGACACACGTTTTGTGTCCAAAAATTAATTTTCACGTCAGGACACTACGGGACACTAGCCCACCAAGTTTGATTGCCATCAATGCAAAAACTCGCATTGAAACAGTTTTTTGTTTTTTCAAATTGCATTTTTGAGTTTTTCTGAAATTTTTGGTTTTTCATCAAGTTACTGGGTAATGTTCTTGCTGTACACCAAATTTGGTTGAAATCCGTTCAGCACTTCTTGAGATATTTGACATTGAAACATTCAAACTTGACCATCTCGTAATATTTGACTGGTGACCTTACCTTACCTACCACGTGGATCTTCGCATATTTTGTAAAAATATATTTTCCACTACTAGCTAGTTTGAAAATGAGATATAATGCCCTTTACGCAAAAATTAGAAAAAATGAATCGTACCAACAATAATGTTTCATTGAGCTTCTTGCAAATCAAATATGAAATACAGTTGAAAACCTTGTCATTCCAGACTCGTAATTTCTGATGCTTTGCAGTGCACCATCCATGCTTGACACACATCACGACAAAAGGCTTGTGTTCCCGTCTAATGGTCAAACCAATCATGCAAAATTTGCTTGAAATTGATTGGACGGTACAGGGTACAGGAGAAAAACGTGTATGATACTCATTTCCTCTATAATTCGGCAGTGTCTTGTAGCTTTTTTAAACTCATGCGGTCCTAGTATCGACCATTTGCTAGATTCACCAATGTCGGTGACACACTTTTGTGTTTTCAGGTCGATCAAAATATTGACTCCCGCATTGAACCTACCTAGCCTTATAATTTTTTGGACAAAGATGCCTTCCTATATATGTGCGCCGTGTTTGTACCAAATTACATCAAGATCTGTCGGTTATTTACGGAGTTATAAAATAATAGGCTACTGGACATCAATCGCATTTCAGTATAAAAGTATCATAAATCTGATAAATATCTGAATGACAAATTTGTAGTTGGAAAAGTTTTTCGAAATATGATTCCATTTCGGTAAAATATCAATTGGAAAGTGGACTTATTCAAATCAGAAATAATATGCTACGTCACAGCTTGAAAGTGGGCTAGGAGGTGGGAGGGAGGAAGGAGAGGGGAACGCATTTGACATTCGACCTAATCATTCGTTCTGGATCCATTACGTAGTGGTGTATTTTCACGTGTGAGCACAACTTTATTACAAGGAACTTGTTTTTGATGCCATTGCATGGAGTTATTATGTATTATGAAGCGAAATTGTATTCAAAAAAGCTAGATTATTTGACGTGGGCCTGACATATGGCATGCGACACTCGCAGTACTGCCACTCATATGGCACTAATAACACTGTTGTGACATTAATCCGAAGCCTGCACAAGCAAAAATAAGTGAATTTTAAGGAAGAATCGACCAAAATGTGAGATCAAACGATAGCACTCCAGCATTTAATTTTATTTTTTTGATATAAATCAGTTCAAAACGAGAACGTGTTCTTCAGTCATTAAATGGCCAACTAGAGTTTCTATTGGTTCTTCAAAATGTGACGTCACGCACTTGCCGCGCCATTCAAACAAACAAATCTTTTTCATGTTTTTTTTATATGTACAGAAACTTTTTAAAACAAAATCATCTTGCCGATGCAACAATTTTGGGAGGATCTTTCATAAAAATAAATAAAAAAAACCATGTCCACTAGCCTATTGAAAGAAATTCACACCACCCCCCTTTGTGGTACCCCTGAGAGACGTTTCGTGTCCAAAAATCAATTATCACGTCTGGACACTACGGGACACCTTGCCCACCAAGTTTGATTGCCATCGATGCAAAAACTTGCATGGAAACAGTTTTCCTTTTCTTCAAGTTGCATTTTTGAGTTTTTCTGAAATTTTTGGCTTTTCATCAACTTCTTGGGTAATGTTCTTGCTGTACACCAAATTTGGTTGAAGTCCGTTTAGTACTTCTTGAGTTATTTGATGTTGAAGCATTCAACCCCGACAGCTTGTAATTTCTGACTAGTGAGGTGAGAGATTGAACGATGAACGGTACTTTCAATCTATATCCACATAGGTACACGTCTACAAAGTTTATAAAATGCGCTATCGGAAGTTCATGCATTGTCAGGGAACCAGAGGGAATCATCAATGATTTTTCGGCTATCATTTCGCGGGTCTAGAATAAAAGGGTTCTGTGGTTCTAACTGCAAATTTCGTTAGAAACAAACGATAACCTCACCCACAACGTGGATCTTCGCGTATTTCGTAGATGTATTTTTTCCACCACTAGCTAGTATAAACATTATAGTTATAAATGCTCCCTACGCAAATAGGCATATAAGAAAATCTGATTTTTTTTATTGAGTTTCTGACAAATATGAAAATACAGTTGAACTCTTTGTTTTTTCAGACCCGCGATTTCTGCGCTTGCAAATTTGGTTGTCTCATTTGGCGTTGCCTGTGTGCATCTGTGCGAAATTTTTTCACTAGGTACAAACTATTTTCACCTGTTACGAGAATATGATCCCCACCCCTAGTGCGAAGTTACTTTTCATTTCTCCAGAATAAGAACTCTGACCGGCGATGACTCACTTCCCAGTTTGTGCTTTCTCAAGTCTCCCCACTTTTTGTTCCGTTTCGCTCCACCAAAACACCTCTTACCTCTTATCCAATTGCTCTGTAATTCGGCAGTGCCTTGAACCTTCTTAAACTCATGCGATCCTGGTATCAAGCCTTTGTTCGATTCACCAATGTCGATGACACACTTTTGTGTTTTTAGGTCATTCAAAATATTGACTTCCCCATTGAACCTAGCCTTATGAGTTTCTCAACAAATTTGCACCTTTATGAGCGCCGTTATTGTACGAAATTGCATCAAGATCGGTCGTTTACTTACGGAGTTACAAATCATTGAAAGAAATTTACACCACCCGCCACTGTGGAACCCCTGACAGACGTTTTATGTCAAAAAATTCATTTTGACGTCTGGACACTACGGGACACTTGCCAACCAAGTTCAATGGGATGTTTTCCTGACAGGTTCTCGATAGATGTCCCTGGTAGTTCGTAAGGGGCTGAGAAACATTCAATTATCATAAATTGGCGACACTGACGCAGTTCGGCTGCCCTGATATTTCAGCGGGATTTTTGAATGTGACGGTTCTGCAACGAATGCTAAATTGTCTATGTGGCAGCTGTTGTCAGTTCCAGATTTCCCATTCCCGTATCATCACGCACGGCCTTTGTACGAAAGCTCCTTGGTGCTGAACAGCTTGGTATAAGTGAAGATACAATAATAGAAATCGATTCAACATGGAACACAATTTTCTTATTGCTGGGTGATGTGACGAAATTGCGATATAAATTTATGTTCACACAAAGAAGAGAGAAGCACGCACCTTGTGGAAGGCGCGACCACAAATGGTTCAGTGAATAACTTCGTAGCTTGAGAGCCTGAAGAGACTAGAAGGTGTAGTGCAGACTGCAGACTACAACCAGACAACCACAACCACTGAATTGAACGTAAACTTCAGCGCGCTATGCGAGGAGGTCGAGTGAAAGCCATGCAAATTATTTTAGGAACGTTTTTAATAAACAAGATTAAGTAAAAACTACCAGGTTTTATCAATGATTGTAACTCGTATTCTCATGTCGCCTTTTCTTTCACACAAAGCAGGAAGCAGGAGGAGACCAGAACCATAACACCCAAACTAAACTCTGTTGAGCATCTTCAGACGAGCACTTCGGCGAAGTGTTGAATTCAAAATTAAGTAGCGTCAGTTGCACTTTCTTATTCCTTGACCTTACAGGCATGGTTTTGCTGCAGTTCACGTTCGTTGTTATTGTTCAACGAACAAAGAATGGCCAGCGAAACTCAACACTTCAGACTTTGACACTTTTGATAAACGTCGCTCAATTTTTTGAGTAACATTTCAATTTTGAACGACAACAAGCAGTCGGTTGAGCTGTCAACATACAGAACACAAATGTTCCCAAGCCCCTTACGAACCACTAGGGACGCCTTATCTATGCTAGGGACATCCAGGGGTGGTGCACTCCGGTAGGAGGTTTGAATCACAGTTGCGTTGATCGGCAGAAATGACGGATGGCGCTGGCGAGCAACTTCTGAACGAAAGTCTCGGCCGAGGGCCGAAAAAATCGCGGGAGCCGTATGTCATTTTGACTTTACTTTTTTGCGCATCATCAAAAAAAAAGGACGCTTTGGCGTTTTCCGTAATAATTTGGGTTTATTCTGCATTTTGGTTTTATTTGTGGAATACAAGGTCGGTGCTACGTCTCTCCATTATGAAGAAAAGACCTCGAGGAAGTGAGTATAGTATTTTATGTTACTAGCGCCGAAAACCGGGCATAGCATAACGAACGTGAATGCAGCTCGAGGCCCTAGGCCGAGAGCTGCATGTAAGAGAGTTCTGCTATGCCGTTTTCAGCGCGAGTAGCATACATCGTTTTTCGTGCTGCTTTTAATAAAATTACAAATAAATAAGATCATATCGCAATAATCATTTCAAGTTGGTACTTCTGCCATTCATCACCAAAGCACGAGGCATATACCTACTAGATGCAGATTTTTGTGTGTCAAATGTCGATTTGAAAAATTGCGTCCTATGTTTGAATTTTCTTGCTTAAAACCACCCTCCCCCTCCCCAATTAGAAGGGCCATCCCCCAAGAATCCCGAAATCACTGAGCTCTAGTGTCTTGTGTGACGACGAAACACAGGGAATGGCATAAATTAATCACTTTTAAACCTTCGCGCCACAAAACGTCAAAAATCATTCTGCAGTTGTACCAACAGATATTAGAAAAATGTCCCTAAATTGTCAATTTTCAAAGTAATTATTGATAATTTTAACTGATTTAAACCGAAAATTTCAAGCTATAACATTGGAAACGTGATCTCTCTTGAATTGTGAATGATTTTGCGAGGTTAGTTTATTTTTTACGTGTACTTTTTACTTTGCCGCTCTAGATCTTTTTCTGAATATTACAGTGCAGGACACCGAGCGTATATTGTCATTTTCGGTTATGGCAGCACGAAAAGGTAATTTCCAACATGTATGCATGACTTTTATTATTCTCAAATACCTATTGGCCTTATTGCTACTTCACTTTAATTCGTTCCAGGTTTAACAAAAAGGCCACGTTCTCACACTTTACATGGATAAAACTGGATAACACGGCTTCAAGCACAGCTTTCCAAACGATGAAAAAAGAACGAAAGACATACCTTTTTTTGGAAGACCAAATCGAAGGTACCTATTAGTCCCAAATAATTTGCAATAACTACAGTAATGATTTCATAGACAGGAACCAGATGCAGCCGAAGGAAAATGTGCACATTGAAGTTATGACTGATGCCCACAACGAACAATACATGAACTCTTCATGACTCACGGGTGATGACTGTGTATGGAGTGGAGACAATGAGACCGAAAATCAAAACTGACTCCCCGGTAGCATCTCCAAGAGGTCCACAACTGAATGAACATGATTTTGGTCGGATTTTTGATGGAAAAGGCAATGCATGAGAGCAAAAGCAACGTGACCAGCAAGGGTCGTTTTGGATTCATTTGGAACATCACCAGTGAGCTGAGGATGTCACCTTATGGCATATTCTTCGAAGAAGAGTTGTATGACAAGGGTCTTTTTTATACTACCGACTTCAAATGGCTTCAAGCAGTTTCTACCCTATAATATTGGAGAGACCAGTGCAATTTATTTTAAGTAGAGAGTAGCTACCTACTCAACTACGCTGCAAACCTGATGATGTTAAATTTAGATCAAACATCGTTGATACTCTTTGTTGAAAAAAAACTGTCATCTTTAGAACTATTGTTGAAAACCAAATTCCATCCTAAATTATTGAACAACTAACTCTACCAAATATGCGATTATGTGTAGACAATTATTTTATGGGATACGACCCTCTTACAGCAAATGGTATAGGTATATTGATCTGGGATATAGGGTCATATTTTTTCCATACATGACTATCAATTATCTAGACACCTAATATGTACATTCTTCTTGTAAATTAACCACTATTTTCTGGTAAATATATTATATGGTCACAAAATCATAACAATAAGCTAACGAATTTTTCATTTGTAAGAATTTTTATAGAAGTATCCAAAGTCCCTCTGTAATTTTTATGTATCATATTTACGTTTTTCTTGTGGTGTGAATCGTCGTATTACACAAACAATGGGAATTCCGCTTCATAGCTATTTTTGACTCTTTTGAGATACATAATAGCTGTAATGCGAAATTTGCATTATTTGAGTACCTACGGCCAGCCACGTATCACCATCCAGGCGATTAAAAAAAGGTTTGAATTTCCCGCCCCCGAAATTCCGTTCAAAAGTATAACAGGAATCTACATTTTTTTGTTGTCGTACTTGGCAGAAAATAGAGAGGGCGCTCGGAACTGTTCTTCAAAGCCTACTGAGGGAGTCGGCTATCTATTGCTTGCCTTAGAGAGACTGTACCACAGAATAATAATACAGAAGCGACACTGACCACAAAAATCGGTTTCATCTAGTTGCCTACACCGAATTTAGTATTTCCATCAACTTCAAAATGATAGGTAATCTTGACGTTTTCTGTCAGTGCCAAATTCGACTAGGTTTTGAACAACAAAAAATGAGTGCGATACGGGACTTTTCTTGTGCGGTACGTGGATGTGTGGATAATTGGTCCCTCAAAAAGACACCTTTTTCAAGTTCCCAAAGGAAGCGGAAAGGTGTGATACATACCTAATTTCCAAGAAAGTGAAGGAAGAAAGTGAATAAAGGTAGCTGTTTTGTTCAGCAAAATTGTCTTACCTACCCACTTCTACATAATATATCTTATTCTTCAGAGCGACAATATGGCTAGAAGCTCGGCTAGAAGCTTGCAGCCGCGAAGACTTGACGAATAAAATTGGAGCGTCTCTTCGGGAAAATCAAAATACGTGCGGCTCATTTTTGTGATATGTACTTACTGTTTTTAAATGATTAAAAGAACAGGCTTTGTTCCAATTATGTCCCTACAATATTTCCGCATGCGCCAAAAAGGAATCACCAGGATTCCAAAGGAAAGGATGGTGAATCTGCCATCTGACTATAGATTCCACTGACGGAAGACTTTCTCACCAAATATCAAGTAGGTAGTTGGTGTATTTTTCTCTGGAACATTTCAAATCTCTTGACAGGAATACTAGTCCCGAAACACCTGGCAGTCCCAAGGTCATAGAATCTGGTCATAGCAACAACAATGCTACAACAATAGAGTGTCGCTTCTGGTTTGATATTCTGTGACTACTATAGAGCACAGAATAATAATACAGAAGCGACACTGACCACAAAAAATCGGTTTCATCTAGTTGCCTACACCGAATTTAGTATTTCCATCAACTTCAAAATGATAGGTAATCTTGACGTTTTCTGTCAGTGCCAAATTCGACTAGGTTTTGAACAACAAAAAATGAGTGCGGTACGGGACTTTTCTTGTGCGGTACGTGGATGTGTGGATAATTCGTCCCTCAAAAAGACACCTTTTTCAAGTTCCCAAAGGAAGCGGAAAGGTGTGATATATACCTAATTTCCAAGAAAGTGAAGGAAGAAAGTGAATAGAGGTAGTTGTTTTGTTCAGCAAAATTGTCTTATCTACCCAGTTCTACATAATATATCTTATTCTTCAGAGCGACAATATGGCTAGAAGCTCGGCTAGAAGCTTGCAGCCGCGAAGACTTGACGAATAAAATTGGAGCGTCTCTTCGGGAAAATCAAAATACGTGCGGCTCATTTTTGTGATATGTACTTACTGTTTTCATATGATTAAAAGAATAGGCTTTGTTCCAATTATGTCCCTACAATATTCCCGCATGCGCCAAAAAGGAATCACCAGGATTCCAAAGGAAAGGATGGTGAATTTGCCATCTGACTATAGATTCCACTGACGGAAGACTTTCTCACCAAATATCAAGTAGGTAGTTGGTGTATTTTTTTCTGGAACATTTCAAATCTCTTGACAGGAATACTAGTCCCGGAACACCTGGCAGTTCCAAGGTCATAGAATCTGGTCATAGCAACAACAATGCTACAACAATAGAGTGTCGCTTCTGGTTTGATATTCTGTGTATAGAGTGACGAAGCTATGAAAGGGATATATCGGTATTCTCTGTCAGTGTCTTGGCATTTCCTGGCCTCGTCAAAATTGAAAACAAAGTTAGCTGGGGTGGGTGTGGTTGCTATTGACATTTGTCATTTTCACGATTTGTTTACAAATTTGAATTGTCATTATTTTGCATGCCGAAATCGCCGAAATCCGGGCTAAAAGTGCCAAAACGAAAAAGGTGCACCGTGAAGCAGTACAAGAGTCGGGAAGATGTGATGTTTTCCTTGCCGAAGAAACCATCAGGTATAGAATCTTGCAAAATTGATGAACTTCTATTATTGTGCTTTTTGGGTTTTCCAGCTGTTCGGGGCCAGTACCTACTGAAATACATAATATACCTACTGCGCGTACGGCAATTACAAATATATCTTCACGATGGGGTCACCACGTCGACGGTTACTGCATTCAACGATCAATGGAATTTGCGTTCGACGGAATGAGTTGGATGATGAAACCTACGTTCGACGAAATGCCAGCAGTACTTGAAATACGGTGATCGAAAGCATCTGCTATGTATGGAACACAATATACATGCCTAAAACAGTTTTTGAGAGTTTCTGTTAAATTTAGTGAAAAAATCTGTGTTGAAAGATGAAACGGTCGACTTAACCTCAACAAAAATATTGACAGCTCATGTCATGCATTTTGACTGTGACGCAGGGTGGTTTAGTAACAAGCAATGGCACCACACCCTGACGTGCAAATACCCTAGTGCTCTAGCTTTCTCTCTCTCTATACCCTCTCGCTCAATGACTGGGCTTGCGTCTCTCTCTGGGTAACCAGATCCCAGGTCTCTCTAGTAAATCGCCTATAGCCATAGTGGTTTACGGAAAGACTCAATCGAACCAATAACCAAACACCAAGTCAAGAAAGAACTGAATAAATGAAAATGAGCCGGCGCCACCTAGCCTAAAACGTGCAGCTTTTCATTTACTATTACCAATTCGATGGTCTTGTTTACATGAAGCTCATATTACGTTTCGCCCGAGTTTCACTCTAGTGATGGATAGGTTGCATTCCCTTCCCTTGACCTTGACGTAAGATGCAATACAATGCAATTCTTACATGATTTTTTACGCAGGTTTCGAATCTACACTCAAAATTTAATGGTACATTGCTTACAGGGTACAACATCGAAAAAAATTTCTCAAATCGTACACCCTGTATTTTAACATGGAAATCGATTCCGTTTGTCATCCTGATTACAAATATATATCACACTTGGTGGGTTAGTCAACAAAACGCCTGTGAAAAAATTGATGAATTTTGGTTCTTTTTTGAAAATTTCAAACTTGTCTTATGAAAGCCCCCAAAAATTCTGTCTTACGACCAGATTTTCGATTAAGGAGATGTTCCCACACAAAATCCAATTGGTTTCATTCATGTACCTTATGACGTAAATTTTTGTCAATTTTTTCGAAAATTGACAAGCTCATACCAGCCTAGAGCCCCCGGTCTGACATATAAGACAAAGCAATTTTCAACAACCTTATCAACGCACATTAGATCTACAGGGTTAAAATCATGTACCTTATGACGTAAGTTTTGAGGCACCAGCTCCCTGTCCACTGATTTGCTTGTGAATCAGAGTTAGAGTGGTATTGAAAGCCGGTTTTTCGAAATTGTGATTAAATCGTCGTTTAAATTCGTATTGTTTCGTGATCCGAATGAAGTGTGCGTTATAATAACGCACGGCTATAACGCACAGGTTAGGTAGGTTGACGTAATTGACAACTTTCGGGCCTGCTAGATATAGCGTGTGAAAGGGGTCACTTTCGTAGGTGATCGTAGGAAAATAACGTTGAAGTGCCGTGTCTGGTTCTCAAGTCCAAATCATAGCATTCGTAGCATGGACGTTTATTTCTTCCGTTGTTCAACGTTGAGTGAATGATACCTACACTGTTGACTCTACCGACACTTCTGCGGCTTTTTGAATTTTGGTTGATCGCTGAAACCTGACGTTGAAATAACGTTTTGCAGTGTATTTTATTGACGAAGCATGCAGTTAACGTATAGCAAGCACTAAAATTATTGATGAAATAGCGCAACTGTCTATATACCGAAGCCAGAAATCTATAAAATTAAACTGCAAAGCACCGTAGGTTGGTTGCAAAATTTATTTTTAATATCATCTTGCATGTCTGATGCCTCCGGCCTGCAGCATTCGCTCCGCGATGCGATTCGAGATAATTTCCTACTTCATCAAACACCGCATCACCCATCATAAACAGCCCCTCCTGCTTCGCAGCACCTCCCGCCGTGAGCCCTCCTCCTTAAGACCCTCCCGACGACCCCCATGCCATCCCCTTAGTAGCAAGGTACGGGAGGTGTTTGCTCAGGAATTGCAAGCTAATTTATCGATCTCGCCCAAATAATTTGAATACATAGTAGCACTTGTAGGAATCTTGTTGTACCGTGTGTACTTATACCTACCTATATCAGGTCGTATAGTTGGGTAAGTACATCTGAAAGCACTCAAGCGTGCGAAGACGTTCAAGTTTTCATTATTAATTGAAGAAGGGTTTCAGAGCGTTTGGATATTTACTATTCAGGTAACACATCGGGAACGTCAGCAATTGCTTCGCTCCGTACTTAGATGAATAGGTAAACTCCATATACTTAGATACGTAGGTACTTACCTTATTGTAGGAATACAACGCCTTCTCTAAGTTGCCAACTTTGATGTGACTGTTCGCCTCTTCGTACCAGAGCTTTGACTCCTTCTTTTGATTTGTTAGCTTGATCACGGATCCGGTCCTTTGTCGCTTCCTTTGATCCGCCATGTTGCTCGCGCCAGCTTTTCTGAAATTTTTGGTCAACGTTAATTAATTGTTAAGAAGTACATCCAATAATTATACAGGGTACAGGTGTCTCAGAATCCGCCCCTCCAAAGTCCAGGGTGGTCTAGGCCCCACAACGAAAAATATAGGGGTATTCGGCCCACTGGCACTAGTCGAATGGGATGCCCACCTGCTCGGCGAATTGGAGCTCCGGGTTCAATTCCCGGTAATGGAAGTCTGGGTGTTGTGTCGTTGAAATTAAATTCAATGTATTGAGATTTAATAAAAGCGAAATGGCCGTGAAATGTGCTGATGCGTATAGATATAGTCCAGTCGAATTAGGTTTTCATTCCGCATAAAGTCATAGGGTTCCAATTTTTTCAGGAATGTGTAAAGGGTGGTCCCCTGAACAACACCTGATAAAGTCCCTTCGATTTTAGGCGCCGCCGGGCGGGGGAGGGGGTGACAAATGTCACTTTGGTCAGTTTTCACCGTTTATCTCGAAAACGGTGCGTCGCACAGAAATTTCACACCAATCTAAATCTAAAGCTGATCGAATTTTCTTCAAAATGGTGTATTCACGTTTTACCTGAATGTTACCGATTTTGAGATATGAGCCGTTGAATATAAAAATGGAATTATGAATAAGGACACTGTCTGGTGCCAAAGGGGTTTTGGTCTTGATTGGGATAAGGTAAGATTAATTCGGAGTTATCTCGGAAGTTATTGAGTAGTGAGTTAGAAGTGAAAGCTTGACGAAATACCCTAAACGACTCTACCACTTTTTTTGAAAAATTTTCATATTCAACGGCTCATATCCCGAAATCGATAACAGTTAGGTGAAACGTGGATACACCATTTGAAAGGGAATTTCATCAGCTTTAATTTTGATCTTTAATTATGAAATTTCCGTGCGACGCACCGTTTTCGAGATAAACGGCCAAAACTGACAAAACTGACAATTGTCACCCCGTCCCCCGCCCCGCGGCGCCTAAAATCGAAAGGACTTCATTAGGCGTTGTTCAGGGAACCACCCTCTACACATTCCCGAAAAAATTACAACCCTATGATTTAATGCACGATTGGCCGCCATTTTGGGCTAATTTGAATGGACTAATAGTAGTTTACTAGCTGTCACCGGCGCCGGCAAGCCGTCGCCTGGGTGACAGTTATGGTTGAAAAGTAGCCAGGGAATTTGTTTCACTGACACCGGACAAGTGGAAAGGGGATTGTATACATGATGTTGATTTTCGGTTGTTTTAGGCAGATGTCAGGTGTTTCCTTAACAAGTTTAGTAATTTTTTGCATGTCCGTCGATAGTGTTTTGGTCAGATAAAGTTTTCCAAGAGGCGTAAGCAACTGACTGTGTATGAGTAACATGAAATCGAAAAGATGTTTGTTTTTCGCGTGCTTTGAAATTTCTGCCTCGACTTGTAGGGTTCTATTGTGAACGGAACGCATGTCAGTGGGTAGTGTCTGGTCAGTGAAGAGTTGTCGGGAAAAATCGATACACCATTATTATGTTTATTAATATGTATTTCTACTTTTGTTGAAGGTAACTACCAAAAATACTGGAAACATATGATGGAGTACACAATTTTGAGAATGAAAGCAATGATGTGTGTTATGAAAACCTAAATCGTGAAAAAGGTTATGCCGTGGAGGACACTGTGTAGTGGAAAGCAAAAAAGAACCGTGTATTTGTATCATTTAGGAGTCTTTTCAAATGTACCTATAGGAGAAATTGAGAAAAAATGAAAGTATGTGCAAAATTCAAAATTTGACAGTTACGTTCCAGTTGTTCATCTGAACCAAGTATAGGTTGGAAAGCCCGATGTAATCGGTTGAAAAAAAGCAAGAATTCAATACGGCGCTCTGAACTGACAGAATGTCGAGTTCGAAAATGCACATTAATTGTCCACTTTGACTAAATATATGTTTAAAATCTCAATCTAATCTGTTAAAATGAACAAAAGTTCAAAATGGCAGCCTTGGGAATGTCAAAATGGCGAATTTGACGAATGCATTTTGATTGTCAACCTCAAGTGGGTATAGGTTTAAAATCTCAATCCGATTGCTTGAAAAATGCAAAAGTTCAATATGGTGGCCTCTTGAAACGTGAAAATCAAATATTCACAGATGCATTTTGATCGCCTGCCTAACCAAAGCAAGTAGAGGCTCCAAATCCCAATCGGATATGTTGAAAAATGCGAGAGTTCAATATGGCGGCGGAACTGGAACTGTCAAAATGACAAATTTAACGAATGTATTCAGATTGCCCATTTCAAGTTGTCATAGATTCAAAATCTCAATCGGATAGGTTGGAAAATGCAAAAGTTCAAGATGGCGGCCTCTTGAAACGTCAATAATCAGAATTTGACAGATGAATTTTGGTTGTCCGCCTCAAGTGGTTATAGGTTTCAAATCCCAATCGGATCGGTTACAAAATGCAAAAGTTCGATATGGCGGCCTCGGAACTGTCAAAACGTCCAATTTGATACATACATCTCGATTGTTCACCTCAAGTGGGTATAGGTTATAATTTCTAAATCCCAATCGGATAGGTCGAAAATGGAAAAGTTCAATATGGCGGCCTCTTGAAACGTCAAAAATCGAAGGTTGACGAATGCATCTTGATTGCCTACCTAAAACAAGTGCAGGTTGAAAATCCCAATCGGATCAATATGGCGGCCTTTTGGAACGTCATAAATCGAAATTTGCTAGATGCATCTTGATTGCCTACCCAAAATAGGTTTAAGTTGGAAATCCAAATCGGATCGACTGAAAATCGCAAAAGTTCAATATGGCGATCTTTTAAAACGTCAAAAATCGAAGGTTGACAGATGCTGCATCTTGATTGCCTACCTTGAACAAGTAGTATGAGTTGAAAATCTCAATCGTATCGGTTGAAAAATGCAAAAGTTCAATATGGCGGCCTTTTGAAACGTCAAAAATCAAAATGTGACAGAGGCATCTCGAATGCCCACCCAATGCAAGTACAGGTTGAAAAATCCAATCCGATCGGTTGAGAAATGGAAAAGTTCAATATGGTGGCCTCTGGAGACGTCAAAAATCGAAATCTGACAAAGGAAAATTCGTTGTGTTTGAAATTAGGTTTGTTTCATCAGCAGTCCCTGACTGTTCGTGGACGTCAGCAGCCTGTTACTCCATAAATCGTAATGCGCAGGCTGCTGACGTCCACGGACAGTCAGAGACTGCTGATGGAACAAACCTATTGAAACAATTGAATAGCGAACGCTCACAAAAGAGGAAATACCATAAAATTTCGAATAAAAAAGCAACAAATTGGATCTGGTCGACGGTCGTCTATGTTTTTGGTTCAGATCACGCAAAAAAAAACACCGCAAACACGATGATGAATGTGACTTGAGAATTCGGCGAACGGTCGGTGGCGCGAGTTTGACAGATTCGCGTTAACATCTAGTGAACGGAGGCACGCGGTGCTGTTGGCAAAAGTGACAGTGGCAGTCCGACGCTAGGTCGACCGTATCGATGCAAAAAGTTGCACACAGATTTCGATAAAATGGACTACAAAGACGTAATAGAACGCATATGGATCGAAGCATGGACCTTTTCTGAAGATCTGACCAGAAGGTCCGATGGAATTATCTGGGATTTCGTGGAGAACAAGACGTGACAACAAGACAGTGACGCCGCCACGAGATGTGTCTGGAGATGGAAAAAAGGGGCTTTTCTCGAAATGTGACGCCGGTAAAAATCAGGCTCTAGTGCAAATATACTGTGAGTACCTACCAGACGTGTTTTGCCTCATCAATCGCCTCTTTTTGTGAAATATTACGCCGTCAATGTCTGTCCCGGTCTGGGAAATTTTATCAAAGTGCCGTCGAATTTGAAGAATTCTTTGGTTTTTGGTGTCCGATAGACGCTGAAAAGCCCCCTCTAGACCACGGTTCAATGTCGCACGCTGACACGGTACGTTTTTTCCAAAAACACTGTTCAAAATGCCCCGAGGTGTTGTCGAGTTTTTCTCAAAACCGACAGCGTCAATAATGACGTTTCTGTCAGATTTGGCCGGGCCGTGTACCGTTTTCAACATTTTTCGGCAAAATTCCAAGAAAAGCCACGCTGAATGGCTCGCACCAGACGATAGTGGGTTCTCGAAACCCCCCGATCGGCATTTCACACCAAATTTCTCGAAATTCTGCCCGAAAATCCGAGTTTTCGCCGCCAAAATGTGTCAAGAAATCTCGGACGAATTATTTGAAATGACGATTCCCAGGAAAAAATTGGAATGAATTATGAATTTTTGAAAAATCCCCTCAAATTTGGCAGAAATTTTGGAAATTTCCCATCATCAACTTGTATTGCGGTTCGTATGCGAAATTTTTTGAAAAAATACCCCGTCAAAATCCGATGTCTTGTTTTCACAAATTCCAACCAGACGTCGTTAAGTTCTCTCACGGGTTAGTTTAGGGTGATTTCAGACACGAAGCCGAAATTTGCAGAACGAGGATGCAGCCTCGTTCAAACATTTTCAAACACGAGAAACTTCGATTTTCACTGACGAAAACTCCGACTTTTATACACGAAGTAGTTTGACTTTGATCTAGAAATTTCGACTTTCAAACATGGAAAACTTGGACTTTTAAATACGAAAAACTTCGATTTTTAAAGATGAAAAATCTCGACTCATGAATACGAAGTACTTTTCTCGACACTTCGACTTTCAATCACAATAAAACTCTGACTTTAAGCACAAAGCACTTAGACTTTTAAAGGCTTCAAGACACGACAACAATTATTTGCTTAGGAATATCGCTGTGATTACTACTAGCTTTTAATGCGCTCGCTACCACTTTGCATTCCAATTCATTACTGCTCATCAGGCGACGATTCATGCCTCATATAGGTCCGACTAGTTAGTTCATTTCGAATGTTCCATGCATTCTTCAGTAGTTTCCACAGTGAACTGACATACGGTTTCCATACGACTCCCGGAAAATATTGCACATTACCCGTATAATTCTGCCGTGCTCTGGAACCGGCGCCTCCGCCAAAACGAGCAGATGTGTCTTAATCGAGCGTTAAAGGTTCCCAATGCCAAGCCATCGCGTATACTTCTGGGAATGTCCAGACCTTCGCACTTGTATCTACACCGCGACATAATGTATGGAAGAATCTAGAAAGATCGCGTGCTTACCAGAATGCACGGGATCGCCGCTCGTAGCAATATTTCATCCACGAAAAGACTCGACTTTTGGAGACAAAAAAATTCGACTCTTGAACATAGAATACTTCGACTTTATTTTCGAAATTTTGACTTTCAAACTTAATAAACTTTGACATCAAATAAGCAAAATTCCGCTTTCCAACCACGTGAAACTCCGACTTTTGAAGACAATTTTTTTTTTATTTGAAACAGAAGAAACTTTGATTGTTATTGGGGACGGAACATTACAACTCTTGAACACGAACTACTTTGACTTCAATCTAGAAATATCCAGACTTTTGAACAGGGAAATAAAAGTTCGACTTCCAAAGAAGAAAAATTTCGACTTTCAGACACGAAACACTTTGACTTTCAAAGACAAAAAATCTCGATTCCCAAACACGTGAAACTGTTATTATTATAGACGAAAAATTCCCACTCCTAAACATCAAGGATTTTCAATCAAAACCAAACCTTGAAGTTTTTTTGAAAGTCGAAATTTTTCTCTTTCAAATGTCGAAGTTCTTCGACATACTTGAACTACTTCATTAGTTTGACGTACCTCTTGCTTGAGTTTCTGAATTTTTTGTCTTCAAAAGTCGAAGTTTTGTGTTCAAAAGTCAAAGTTTCGACATTATGTATAATCGAAGTACTTCGTGTTAAAAAAAAACCAAAATTTTTGTCTTTAAAGCTGGAGTTTTGAGAAAAAATCTCGAAATTGGAATCAACATACTTCTTGCTCAAAAATTGGACATTTTCATCTATAAGTCGAAGTTTTCCGTGTTTGAAAGTCGAAATTTCTTGTAGGTATGAAGTCAAACTACTTCGTGTTTGAGAGTCGGAAATCTTTGTTTCTTATAATCAAAAGTTTCTCGTTATTCAAAATTAAATTTTTTCGTCTCTATTAATCAAAGTTTCTCCTGTTCGAGAATCGAGATTCTTCTTCTTTGAAATCCTAAGTTTTCCCTGTTTGAATGTCAAAAATTTTTGTCTTCAAAACAGTGGCTACGCTTGCATTTTAGGATAGGGGGAGCCAAGATGGCGCCAGAAAGATCGAGGGGGGTCAGAGCTAGACGCGGGGTTCGGGGGGCAGAGCCACCCGTTGGCGCCGCAGCCGAATTTTTTTTCACAATTGGGCCTCTTCCCCAAAGTCCCCCCCGACTTTAAAATGCCTCTTAGTTCCTTCTAAAACACTCTCATATTTTTTTTTAAGTTAATTGCAAGTACCATTTTTGTAATTCAAAATTTTGAAACAAGAAATTGAATAAACTTTGGAAGTTCACACATAGAATAGATTTGAGTAACTTACTACTCTTTTAGTTTTGTAATAATTCTTTAAACACGCATTTCAAAGTTGTATAATTTTATTATGTTCAAAACACCTGGTAGCAAAATGAACAAAGAACAATACAACTGCTACTGTTACTTAATAGCTACCGATAGTAGGTACATATACCTTCGAACATCTTAAATATTAAAAATTTTAAAAGTTAGAAAAATGAATATAGAACAAGATTGATGATTTAATAACATGAAAATAAATGGCCCACTCTAAGATTTCTTTCAGTGGGGGCCGACGGACTCTCAGTGGGGGCCTTTCCCCCCTTGAACCCCCTCTAGCGTCGCCACTGCTTCAAAAGTTGAAGTTACTCGTGATCAAACGTCGAATTTTTTTTTTGCAGTCAAAATTCTTTGGGTTTGAAAGTCAAAGTTTTTTTTGAAGTCCAGCTTTTTCGTCTTTGGAAGTCGAAATGTCGAACATGAATTTTGAATATTCCTTGTTTGAGAGTCGAGATTTTTTATCTCCAAAATTCGAGCCCTTTCGTGATTGAAATTCTACATTTTGAGATTTAAGTCGAATGTTTTCTTTTTCAAAAGTCAAAATTTCTTCTCCTTAAATGTCGAAAGTTTCCGAGATTGAAGTCGATGCACTCTTATTTGAATTTCTGATTTTTTCTTGTTTGAAAATCAAAGTTTTCTTGTTTAAAAGTCGAAATGTTTCGTGTTGTAAAGTCGAGATTCTTTGTTTTCAAAAGTAGAAGTTTCTCAAGTTCAGAAGTCGAAATTTCAAGAATCAAGTCAAAATACTTCTCGTTTAAAATGAAAAATTTCTCACGTTTGAAAGTCATAGTTTTCTGTATTCAAAAGTCGAGATATTTTGTGCTAAGAAGTCAAAATTACTCGTGTTCAAAAGTCACAATCTTGACATTATAGTCGAAGTACATAGTTGGTGTTTAAAATTCGATTTTTTTTTATTCAAAGTTGAAGTTTTTCAGACCTAATCTCCGCATTGAAATCAAAATACTTCGTGTTCGAGAGTCGAATTTTTTGTCCATAAAAATCAAAGTTCTTCGTGTTCAAAAGTCGAAGTTTTTCGTGTTTGAAAGTCGAAATTTCAAGAATGAAGTCGAGGTGCTTTGTTTTTGAAAGCCGTGATTTTCCGTGTTCAAAAGTCGGAGTTTTTCGTGATTCCAAATCCGGATTTCAAAATTAAAGTCGAAGTACTTCGTTGTTTAAAGGTCGAAATTTTCCGTTTTCAAAAGTCGAAGTTTTTCGTGATTGAAACAAGAATTTTTGCGATTGAAGTCGCAGTACTTCGTTTTTTTCTCTGATTTTCAACATCGACTTCAACTATCAAAACTAGATTCATTTAGAACGAAGCTTCTACGAGGGTTATGGAAAAGGTCAAGGCGAAGGCATCTTCCCTTAGATATTTTGACGGAGGTCACCCTGTAGGCAAGCGTTCGAAATGCATTTTTGAAATCGCATTGAAGTTCAAGCTGAAAGGCCGATACACAGATTGTTTCAAAATCCGCGTATCCGGAGTCCACATTGGGTCCCACAGTTCCAAAAATGGGGAAGTTCTTTGAAAGTGTCGGTAAAATATCAAGAGAAAAATGGATCTTCTAAACTGCCCAACGAAAATTAGTGATAATACACAACTTGCTTTTCATGTGCGATCACACAGGTAACAGCTGTCAGAAACCCCAACCGGGACAACTAATCGAAGACAAATTTATTGTCTTCAAAAGTCGAAGTTATTCGTGCCTGGAAGTCGAAGTTTTTCGTCCGTGAAAGTCGAAGTTTTCTTTTTACAAGTCGAACTTTCCCGTGTGAGTCAAAATTTTTCGTCTCCAAAAGACGAAGTTTCTGGTGGTTGATAGTGGAAGTTTTCTTTTTTGAAAGCAAAGTTCTTTGGATTTGAAGTCGAAATTTCGAGAATAAAGTCGAAGTACTAGGAGTTTCTTTTCTGACTTTAATGGAGCGAAAGGTTTTAGGTTGTATTCAGATTCGAAAAGGTCCTAATAAAGTTGGTCCTTCTTAAAGTCGAGTTTCCTTCTTGTTTGAAGTCGATTTTTGTTCCCAAAAGTCAAAGTTTTTCGGGAATGAAGGCGGAGTATTTCTTATTTGAATTCCTGAATTTTACACTTTTCGTGAAAGTCGAAGTTTCCCTTGTTCCAAAGTAGAAATTTTTTGTTGTCAAGTCGAAATTCTTTGTGTTTAAAAATTGAAGATTCATGGTGCTCAAAATTCTGCATTTCGTGTTGAAAATTCGAACATGTTTGTTTTCAAAATTGAAGTTTTTCAGACAAAATCTCAAAATTGAAATCAAAATACTGCGTGCTCAAGAGTCAAAGTTTTCTTGTGTTCAAGTGTTCAAGTTTCAAGGTGGTCGCCATGGGCCATATCCAGCTTTCGCATATAAATGCGAAATGTGACTCCGACAAAGCTGTGTGGGGCACAATAATAATATAATAAATATTATTATTATTCTTGCATGCGTCCAATTACCGACTACAAAAGGAATTCAATTTCCGCAAATACGTTTTAAAATGCCTTCTACATCTACTTTCGCGTTCCCTCCCCCGTTCTTCCTCCTTTCCTGCCGCCTACACGTGATCTCCTTGATAATAAAAGTTTGCCAGAGTGAAACACGAAAACCACCCACTTTCGACCCCCCAGCCCGCCCCTGGCGCCACCGGCGCTCATACGCAACTCGATTGAGTCTTTAAAACGATATTTTCTGAATTCCGATGCATGACTACCTTCACCCTCTTATATCTACACTTTTTGCATCGAATGTGCCCTTGAGATCTTGATCGGTACCTGTCAGTTTTGTCTTTTTTCTTGTAGGTACTAAAGAATGACTGACACACAGGAAATTAATGTAGTTTTGATCACTTGCTATTGTAAGAAACTTATACACATGCAAGCTTTGGTTATTGTGGTCATGATAATAAATAATAAGAAATTGCTTTTGTTGGTTTATTTTCTGGCGTCGGTAAAAGGCAAGTAAATGGGTTTTTGAAGGAATAAAGAATTAAGGTATTGTAGAGGTAGGTAGAGGTACGACGTTGAATTTATTGTTGCATTAATGCGCCATTATATAAATTATAAATTTTGCTTGTATTACCTGCCTGTCTAAAACGCGAACTAGGTACAAGGCATCCTGTCGAGCCGGCTGTTATTAATTTGTTACGTCAATATTTGATGTTCTGGGTTCTAGGTAATGTCACTATAATGCTTCCGGAAAATGCGGCTTATTTTAATATCGGATTTGATATTTTATAATGCGTTCCACCGACAAGCTCTTTTTAAATTTTTTTGAAACGATGACTTTCATCTGGTTTTGATATCACAAAAATAACTTAATTATTTATTATTGTTATTGTAGGTAAGCAGGCACTGGTATGCCAGTGATAACGGTACCTATAGTAGGTTCACTTGTACCGTGATTCTAGTTGGCTGTGAGATTTTGTTTCTAGGTTTTCAAATCTGATATTTGAAAACTCCCTAGAACTTGGCAGTTGGTTGCATTGATTCTTGAAAGTTTAAGCTTGACGACAAGATCAACAACTTTACCGTTTGTCAAATCGAGTGTCAAATAGACTGAAAATCACGAGTTTCACGAAAATTGTGGTGAAATTATGCCCATAACTGTGAAAACTGTGTTTGCGCCTCAGCTTGTGTCTTGAACAATAACGTCCAGTGTCCATTTTAAAGTCCTCGAGAGTGCCATCAAGAACTCGCTTCTGGGAGAAAAAATGAGCGGAATAGGTGCTGGGCATGTACCCCATAACGTTCAGCTTTGCGCAGAAGACGTGAATCTATTTTCAAAAACCACATAATATGGAAGCATTGTGAACTATTCCTGGTTTTTAAAAGAAGTACCCACACTCTGGAAGGCTGGAAACGATGGGAAGCTGAACCCTCCTAATTTTTGTGGGGATGGGATTCATCGGCGTTAATACTTGATTTCACTGCTCAGGACATCGTACTGGAACAAGAAATTTGAAGAGCTTGTGAAAGGTGAACTACATCCACTCCATATTTGCAATTTGCAAAGTTGATTTCGGTGAATTTTTCACTTTTGACAGCAACAGTCAACACACCATCAGACCAACATAACCTATCTTTCGAAGCCAGACGCTCAGGCGCACACTAGGCAGTTGGACGTGAAGTCTACAATGCCAAACTGTGAAATTTGCCCAGCCTACTAGAATCACGGTACAAGTGAACCTACTATATATGCAAATTTCAACAAGAAATTTAGCTTTGTATTCAAAATATTGAGATAAAAATGATTGCAATTTTCGAATGATTGCTATTGTGAACACCCGGTATATCAAAACCATCTCTCTTGAGAGACACAATAATTTTATAGTAGGTATTTCTTAAAACTGGATGGCCTCCTGCTAACCATTGTGCCATGAACGTGATTAGAACACCACGATTACGACCCTCAATATTTTTTAAGATTGTTTACCAAGATTCGTAGCCATCAGTTGAACAGTTTGGTGTTTGGTTTCAGCAGCCGTTTGAGCAAAAATGTATCACTTTTTTGAGACAAAAAAATAAGAAAATTACGACTTGGTTTCTGGGCTACTCTCTAGCTTTCTGGAGAAAAATCTTCTACAGATGAATTTACACAAAATCACTTGAAAAAGTTGATTCTATAGCATAGGCTAAAAGGGGACACAGGATGTATGATGTGATCACAGTAAATCCGGGAGAACAAGAAACTGCATGGATAGTCCGTAATTTTTACTTCAGATCTTTCTTCTAGACACCATTTCAAGTTTTTTGTGATTTTTTCAACAAAATTTGAGAGATGGAGTTAACGTAACCGCACCCATTTTTTTCAAGTGATTCAGGGGAGCCATTGTACGTGTACGTATAGCTCAAGACGTTTTTCAATTCATAGCTCATCTTCTGCAGTTACAGGCGATTTCATAAATGCGGTCCAACAGACGGAACCGGTGAATGTTTTTCTACACCATACCGGAAATTTTCCCGAGTCCCTGCGTCTTCCGGCACAGGGTAGGGATGTTTGATTTTTCAAGACCACTAATATTGAAGGGTCCCTCACAAAGTACTGGAGAGCTTCTCCGCCATTTTCTGGACACCCTGTTTTGAGAGTCACTTCTGAGTGTCCTTTCGGACAGTACAACTTCTTCTTGCTCTTTATACTTACTTTGGCTCTGATTCTTTTTCCTCAGTTTACTTGGGTGTTTTTTCTTATTTTCTATTCTCTGATTCTGATTCTGATCTTTTTCCTCCATGTACTTGTCTGTTTTTCCTATTCTTGCTCTCTTTGCTTTGGTTCTAATCTTTTTCCATTTATGTACTTGGCTGTTTCTTCTTCTTCTGGTTTTCTATACTCTGGTTTTAATATTTTCCCTTTATACAGGTTTTCCGTGAAGTATGTGACAAACTTCAACACTGGATAGAGGACTCCAAGATGAGTTGAGGACTAATAGGAGATTTTTTTTTTTAATATTGGTTACAATGATACTGAAGTTTTGCATTTAATCACAATTTTCGAAGTGCAATATTTCTGCAACTGTTTCGTATAATCGATTAAAATTTTCATGTTACATAGAAAGTGAGAAAAAATTCCAGAACAGGACTAAAAGAAAATCTTTAGTGTTTTCGTGTGAAAAAGTACCTTTTCTGACCCCCGGTTGCAAGAAAGTCAAATTTGCTCGGTCGCAAATTAGCTTCGGTACCAAACTTGGTATCAAATGGTGAGTTATTTGACGGCGTAAACAGAGACGTGTCTAGAGTGACGACTGACATAAGTCATGAGTGTCAAACAAAAAATTGAATGAAATTTGGAAATGGAAAGTAAGATGAGATTGTGTGTGGGCGTGTGGGAAAAGATACACGGAAGAAGATAAAAGAGCACCTGTGCCTAATTCAAAGCGAGTGCCTATACCGTTTGGATTTCAATGTTATGCCCAAAGTTGAGAATTTTGACTAGTGGGTGCAGGCAACCAGTTATACAGGCTTCATTCCAAATCTTTCTGTATTTTGTCACTTTCTCATTAGTTGAACAGCGTGTTTTTGGATAAGATTTGAAATGTAAAGAACAAAGAGAAAAAAGGCAGTCATTTTCAGTGTGTGAGATTTATTTTTGTACCAAAGAAAAACTTCGACAAACTATTGAAATCCGACACGGTTTCCTTCCTTCCAATTCCTTTCGATGTCTCATGCCGATCTCCGGCAAGTTTTGTTGTCCGTCCTGAGGTGGACGATTACTGTAAGACCACCGACGATCCGACAACTCCTGTAGTATTTCCTGGCGTTAGAAGCTGTTCAACCGCCTGTCGAGGCAGAAAATTTAAATCATGCAGTATCTATCACTAATTCGGCACTGAATATCACAACGTCACTGGCGGCCCAGGATTGTACAAGTTTAGTCACAACGAATTGTCCCACAACATATCGTTGTCAACAAAGCTCTCAATGGCTCCCAGGGGGGATTCTGGATTGTCTTGATAATACTTTGGCCGAGGGTCAGTCCTGTTTGTTATAGTCCTTGCTGGTAAATTGCACGGTGCTGCTATAAGAGACTCCAGGTTGTGAATGTCAACAACAGGTTTGTTTTCGCCATACAGGGCTCCTGCGGAGGCACCAGCAAGTGATTATTTCAGTGAATAACCTGGAATTGTTTGTTCGGCAATAATAGCATTTACAGAGGCGATTTGTCATACTCACTTGCTCTAGAGCCTGTACATGGATTTATGATTTAATTCGGTGCAATTGTTTGCCTATTATTGTTCAAAATCGGCAAAAATTAAGTGGCTCTCTGATACGCTGTTAACCTCAAAGTTTTTGACGCTTCTTTGACTTTGACAGCCTGCAGCCCACGCAGTACATTTTATCTACGAGGAGGTTTTTTCGATCGGCAATGACCCGACGTCCCCACGAACTGCTATTTCTTGGTCTTCTCAGAAGAATAAAAATCGGAGAGTTCAGATGTGTGACAATTTTAGCCACAGCCTGTTTGATACCGTGTCTGATACCCTGTTCTTGCAACTGGAGCAGATATGCTCCGTCGGAAACTCAACTACCACGTTCTTGCAACCGGGCATGAGCGAATTGAAAAAAATAATTACCATAGTCAGAAAGCTGAGAGAGAAATCTACACAAATGGTTTTTGGACAACAGCTTGTGAATTGAAGATAAAACTCACGGGGCATAAAAATTGAAGTTGTTCGATATGCTCAACAAAAAGAAGTCGATTCTGTTATTCCTGTGAATTGGTGTACGCGTATTCATATTAATTGACGAAGGAAAAAAATCAGAGTTGAAAATGGTGAAATTTTGCTTTTCATGTTTCCCTTTCACTTAAAACAGTTATTTCTTGAACTTGAAGGAGAATAATTCTCAGAATAGGAGAATTCAAGAAAATTACTGGAAGAATCGCTAGTGAGTCTCTTCGGCACCATTTAACCAATAACAAAAAACCAGAATTAAGCTAAATAGATAGTGGGAAGTGTTTTCAAATGAATCAAAAAGGTAATGAAATATGATACCATTTCATTGAAATCCGGATTTGGCAGTCATCTTGTGGCAAGAAAAAAAAATTCAAATCGCGAACAATAACAAAATTATGGATAAATGTTTGTTTGATATAGTGGACTGTGTTTGAAATGATTGTAGAATAGCTTGGTTCACGTAAAACTATTTATTAACACACAATACAAGCACATGACCAAAACACCGCTGCCGCTAGCTTCGCCCAGACGCCATCTTGTTACTTCTCTTAGCGGGACCTCAGCTGACATATAGCGCGCGCAATTTGAATTACTACAATTCGTCAAATCATATTATTTTAATATTTTGATATTTTAAATCGCGAATATAACAGTCTCAGTGAAAATTCACATAAGATAACATTAGAGTTAGGAACGTGTGCAGACACCTTTTGTTTCATTATTTGCCGGTAAATTGTAATTGATTCAAGATAATATCAATCTCTCTTTCCGAACACTCATAACAAAAAAAAAAGTGAATAAAAAACACACTTCCATCTTCGTGAAAATTTGGACTAAGTACGTCATTGTCCAAGAAACTTCAAATGCCTTTTCCACATGTGATGTAAAATGGTGGAGAATTCCTTGACAGGAACACCCTCATTTCGAGGCTGATTTACCCTAAAATTGATGGGTTGCGTCATGATGACCGCCTCACTCAGATTTCCAGAACTGACAATCGTAGAATATCACGCGTTAGTCCTCTATCCAATGTTGAAGTTTGTCACATAAATCACCGGAATATCCTGTATATTCGGCTATAGACTTAGCAAGCATTCCAACTGAATCAGAAACTAATACTCGTTTTCTATTCGTTCATTCAACGTCGCCCCATTTTCGCGATACGGACTAACACCGACGCCGGTGAATGCATTTCTTCACTATACTGGGAATTTTGCCGATCCCCCGTGTGTCCCAACACAGGGTAGAGATTCCCAACGACCACCAACATCGCATGGGGTCGGCACAATCGTTTGTATTTCACGTGCTATGCGACATTTTGGACGGATCTTGCATTTAGCCAACATTCCAACTAAATCAAGGAGCTCGTTTTCGAAACGAAAATCCGACCGCCTACAGCAGAAATTGAGCTTGATACCTCTGGCGTAGCCGTCAAACGCGCTGACCACCACCCACAAGCTCCTCAACGGCTGTTTTTCTTTTTCTTGTTCTCTTCACCTTGGTTCTGATTCCTTTCCCTTTGTGTACTCAGCTGTTGTTTTTTTTTGTTCTTTATACTTTGGTTCTGATATTTTTCCTATTGTGTACCCGGTTGTCTTTTTCTTTTTCTTTATCTCTTTATCCTGGTTGTGACCTTTTTCCCTCCATGTACTTGGCTGTTTATTCTTTTTCTCATTCCCTATACTCTGATTCTGATCTATTTCCCTCCAAGTACTCGGCTGTTTTTTCTTATTCTCCATGCTCTAGCTCTGATCTTTTCCCCCATGTACTTGGTTGTTTTTCTATTTGTTCTTCATTTCACTCTGGTTCTAATTTATTTTTTCTGTCTACTCGGCTGTTTTTTTCTCATCCTCTTGTTCTTTATACTTTGGTTCTGATATTTTTCCTTTTGTGTACTCTGCTGTTTTTTCCTCTTTCTTGTTCCCCTATACTGTGGTTTTGATTTTTCCGCTCCATATTCCCAGCTATACATTTAGCAAGCACTCCAACTACACACATCAAAAGAATCTAGGGGACAAGCAAATTCAGACGATTTCTAAAATTATCATAACTTTTGATTGCCATCAACGATTTCATATCGGTTTTCAGTGTTCGATAGCCCAATCCTTCGTTCTCGTGCCTTGATCACGTCGACTACGAACAATGTTTTATAAAGATTCTACAGGGTAATCAATGGAACAGTGTAAAATTGCCGAAAGTTCAGTACGAGCGCGATTTCCCAAAAAAAAATTTTATGCATTTTAATACCACAGTTATCAAGACTGGTGTTTCGGCTTCAGTAACGTTTTTGAATTTTGGAAATTGGTAAATTGCCGAAGATATTGATCATTTTGTGCCGCCATGTTGATTGTGCCGCCATGTTGAACTTCCAAGAAAGTGATCCGATTTCATTAAAACTCGGATTACACTCATGTCTGGTTACGATATTGGAATTTCAAGGTCAAATGTCTTTTTTGGTCACTTTCAAGCTGCCACATTGAACTTTTATGTAAATGATTCGATTCTAGTGTGTTTCAAAGTTTCATTTAAATCGAATCATTTATGTGAAAAGTTCAAGATAGCGGCTCAAAAGTGATCGAAAGTGACATTTTTTGTCCTTGAAATTTCAATTACTTGAACCAGACATGAGTGTGTTCCAAGTTTCAATAAAATCGGATCACTTTCTTCTTTCTCAGAAGTTCAACATGGCGGTATAAAATGATCAATATCTTTGGCAATTCACCTTCAATTTTCAAAATCCAAAACGCCACCAAAGCTGAAATACCACTCTTCATAACTGTGCTATTGGAATGCTTGAATGATTTTTTTTTGGGAAATCGCGCTCGTATTGAACATTTGGCAATTTTACACTGTTCCATTGATCACCCTGTAGCAACCTTATAAAACATTGTTTGTATTTGAAGTGATCAAGGCATAAAGAAGAAAGATTGAGCTATCGAACACCGAAAACCGATATGAAATCGCTGACGGGAATCAAAAGTTATGATGATTTTAAAAATCGTCTGAATTTGCTTTTTTCCTAGATTCTTTTGATGTGTGTGAATCAAAGAAATCATATATTTTTCTGGTCGGAGCTGGGAATTGAACCACTCACGGCTTAAACCCGCCCAGACCGTGCACAACAGAATGACGCGTACCGTGTGCGTACTGGTGCCTCCACTGAAGAAAAATGACATCTGAAGATTCCAGGACGCGAAATAATTAGAGGACTTTTTTCGGGGAAGTTATTCAAGGGGACGTTTCTGCCGGGAATGTTTTCTCCGACGATGTTTTTTCCGGGGACGTTTTGTTGAGGTTTTTTTTCCCCTAGATACCCATTTGTATGAAGCACCAATTTTTCGCGAGGAAGCCAAATCACAAATTGATGCTTTCAAAGAGTACTGCACCTTCTTCGCTTGAAAATAACGCAACATAGACTACAAAGATCAGCACTGGTGCCTATCTCTTCAAGTGTGAAGAAAAAATTCGACGTGCATTTTCAGCCAGGGAAGGTCCAGCATTATCTTCTTCAAGCTGAAATTGTAAATATGGGTTCCTCGCCGACAATTTTCATCTCATACAATCGAGGATTACCTTGAAATGTTCAGAAAAAAATGGTCTGTTTTGAAGACAAGTCAACAATTTTTCTCCAATTCTTTCTCTGAACCTAGAACCGAGTCTCTAGGGTGCTTGTCATTTGGGTTACTTTGAATCAATCCTTTTTTCAAAATTTTTGTCCAAAGTCTAAACGTTCGAGTTGAGGTTATTACAACTCTTAGTTATTTTCGCAGAAAAATAATGCCATTTTTCCTAGATTTTCCACAGCTTAGTTGTAGATATCAACAATAAAATTCTATTCCAGGAAATCGGAAAAAGAAATGTGTCGATGCCACTTGAGGGAAAAGTTTGAGGTTGCTGGAGATGCAACGAAGTAAACAGGTCAAAGATTGAAGTGGTCCACCCCAAAAACTCGCTCGGGTTCAAATGAGGATATCGTGACCAAAAATGAACCGAATTGAAAAAAGATGGTGTTGATTATTCAAGTGTTTTTCTGACTGCAAGTTAAATATTTGAATATCGTGTTTTCTGATATACGGTATGATATACAGGGTGACAAAAGTAGGAGTGAAAAGTGGTCCATTTTAAGGCGTGTGTAACTTTTTTGAAAACAATATTAGATTTAAGATCTAAAACAATTTTAGATTTTATATTTTTGAGAACCTCGCATCAATATCTTTGAACGGTTTCTGACATTTTGCTGCCTTCAATTTCTTGTACAGGGTGTTCGCGTATGAAATATACACTGCTCCTTGAAGACATCCCCTCAAACATAATTTCAAAAATTGAAAACGATTCTGATACAATTTTTTCCGTGGGCTTTTAATCCGTTGACAAACATTTTCTGTAGTGAATCGCTTACAGGGTGCAACATCGGAAATTTTTCTTTAATTGGACACCCTGTATTTTGATATGGGAATCGATTTTGCTTTCTATCGTGATTATAAATATATATCACATCTGACAGGTTGGTCAACAGAACACGTGTGAAAAAATTGATGAAGTTTTGAAAAATTTCGAAAAAAGATTTTTTTCAAAAGTGACTTAGTGAATTTTTAATCATTTTTCTATTAATTTGGGTGAATGAATTTTTTTAAAGTTTGAAACTTTTACTAAACTCACCTTAAACCGACAAACTTTTGGAAAAAAAAAGATTTTTCCATATTTTTTGAAACTTCAACAATTTTTTCAAAAGATTTTTTTCTGAATAACCTATCAAGTGTGATATTATATCTTGATATTATTAATCAAGATGAAAAATGGAACCGATTCCCATATTAAAATACAGGGTGTGCAATCTGAGAAAATTTTTTTATGTTATACCCTGTAAGCAAAATGTCCCAGATAAATATACTGAACAGATTCGAAACCTACGGAAAAAACCATGAAAGAATCGTTTCTATTTTTGAAATTATGTTCAAGAGGAAGTCTCCAGGGAGGGTGTATAATTTATACGTGAACACCCTGTACAAGAAACAGAAGGCGGTGAAGTTTCAAAAATCGTTTCGAGCTACTGCTGCGAGGTCTCCAAAACTATAGCTAGAAAAATTTTTACGTACGCTTAAAAATGAACCACTTTGCACTCCTTCTTTTGTCACCCTGTATATAATACAGTATACCTATTAGTAAACACGATATCCAAATAAAAAAACTTGCAGTCAGAAGAACGCTTGAATCACTAACACCGTAACACCATCTTTTTTCAAATCGATTTATTTTTCGTCACGATATCCTCATTTGAACCTGAGCGAGTTTTTGGGGTGGACCCATGGTGGACCACTTCAATCTTTGACCTGTTTAGTTCAATCGGTTGGTACATACCTTACTTATACTCACATCCCCCGCGTCAAGGCGGATTGTCATGTGCGAATATTTGCAAAAAAATTTCGGTGACATTGTCAAATTTGAATTCTTGAAGGTTTTATTGTCAACAGTCGTCAACAATTGGAATTTTGCGAGTATTCAAATTTTTGCGTATATTTGCATAATGAGAATCTGCCTTCACTTATACAAATTTTTCAAACAGGAAGAACAGATACAGATATTATTCTTGTTTCTCACTTACCCACTTACTTGAGGGGGATCGTTCACGTCAATTTACAGCTCTCACACCATCAACCCATTGCTTAAATTCCCATCCAAAAGCACAAAACCATTTCGGGCCTTCCCTTCGCTAAAAAAAAACACTTCCTCTGTAATACCCTATCTTTAGTGGTGATGATAATAATATACTAATACTCACGAAATTCCCGCCTTTTTGCCGCCGAGGGCGAGGATGATGATGATTTTATAACACCCCCATCACCATCATCCGATGAAATGTACGAGGGCAGAGTGCAGAAAAGAAATTGGGAAAGGAGAAAAGTTCGAGCAGAGGTATGCTAAAGGGATTATAACAAACTGATTACGGAAACGACCGCGAACAAAACCGCTTAGACACCGCTCCCCCTGCATGCCCCGGGTCAGGGGCGGCTCGCACGCTCGTACAGGTTATATACAGGTGATGCAGCACTTTGCATGATTGCTCTATGCCTCAATATAGTATCGTATCAGTTCTATGGAGATACCTACCTTTTTGTTTGAGCCATATCCTATGGGGTCCTTGATGGAATCCTTTGTCCTTTTTGTTTATGCCAGCGGAAAAGTAATAACCTTTTGCAGCGTCCATAGCAACACGTCCCGACGGAAAGAGGAGCTGTACAATTTTTTTTTTGGACATTTCCATGCTTTTAACTAGATTTCCTTCAGAGTTTCTGACATACTTCTACTATAGCTACCAGTCCAACTGGTAATCAATGCACTCTGTATATGACTAGGTGAGTGCTCTTGCAATTGAAGCTTCGCAATCTATAGTTGAAGACGAATAGTCTTAAATTATTTGTACATTTCTAGTTCGAAAGACTGGATAGATGTCTCCGACTGATTTTGTTTTGTCACTACGGTAGCTCTGGTTTTCAAAGCTAAACGGCAACCCTATGTCATAGAGAGATGGTTGATACATCAAAGTGTTCACAATTCAATATACCACGAAAACCATGAGTGAAACTTTTTATTTGACGCACAGAAATTGAGATGTTCTACACAAACCAATTTCTTGCACTTCTTGTTGATGATGGCGACGTGCAGCCGTCATCTCCGCTAGGCGGAAAACTAGTATTCTATAGCCTGAATTATCAAGATCATTCCGAGTCAATTTCCAGCCTGTTGAGAGTTATTCTTTTACTGCCTCAATTTTTTGTCCCAGGCTCCTGTACTAGAATCGTTCACTGTTCATTTAAAGATTCATTTGCTCTTAATTCCCACAATCAATTTTCATGTTTCACCCCATCTAATTGTTGTCCCAACTCAAAAACTAGCTAACTATAATACCTAATTGATTTACGGCGCATTAATGAGATTATCATTTAGAACAAATAATAGCTCAACGGCACGCCACTGATGACGGCGATGACAAGGAAAAGGACGCGACAAGACACGAAAGAAATGGAATAACTTTTGGTGGAAAAGAAATGGGACGGAGTGAAATGGAAGATATAGAAACTAGATAGGTATGTATAGGCAGGTAGTATGCCTAGCTATGAACTCCCTTTATATATTTGTGTTTAATAGGAGCATGTAAGACTTTTAAAGACGAATCGCGTGCCTAATTCAAAACACGCAACATCTAAATTATGAATTAGTATGTACATTCCGATATCGATTATTGCAGAAATATTTTGAAGAATAAACTGTCCATCTTGCGGTGTTATTGCTGCTAAAAGGATAATGCCTTGCTCGTTGATAGTTCGTTCAGTCACTCGTTCCTACATTGAGCATTGTCAACTTCGCATGAAAATCCTCACGATATGCGATTTTCTTAGTATATTTTTTAGATATAGTTAATTTCATTCCAGAGTAAAGTAGATGGCGTGCACAGCGGTATGTACAGTACGTTCACCTTAAGTGTGATTCTAGTGGGCTGAGCTAATTTTCTGTACAGCATTGTAGGTTTTCCGCCTTTTTACCTGGTATGAAACTGGCTTGTTCAAAAGTAAGGTTATGTTGTCTATCAAACTGACATCAAAATATTGAAATCGTGAAAAATTGATCTTGTCATACAAAGACAAAAAGTACATAAAGGGGAGAAAGATCAGAACCAGAGTATGGAGAACAAGAAAAAGAAAAAGCAGCCAAATACATGGAGGGGAAGAGATTACAATCAGATCACAATCACAGCATAGAGAACAAGAAAAAGAAAAAACAGCCGAGTACATGGAGGGAAAGATCAATCAAAAGCAGAGTATGGAGAACAAGAAAAATATTTTATCCAATCCTATTGAATAATGCACGCAATACTGCGCTCATACATGCCTGCATTTTTCAGAAAGACTGGATAAAACATAGTATTCTACTCTCGGGTAACGATTATGAGTTATTACTCATTCGGATGCATCGGCAAACTGCATCCTCATGAGTAAGAAGCAATCATTACCCGCTTGTTGAATAATATACTATTGTTTACGTATGTTCTTTGCGAATAGTTGTGCAATAATTTTGCTTTGTTATCTATCATAAGCACCTACTTATATTTTCATAATTTATCCATGATTTTTTTTTGACAAATTCTATTTGTATGTACACAAATACTATTGGTTTGTGCCTACACCAGGTTTTTTTTGTTTCAAAACCAGCAAAAAATCCTCTTGATCATAGGTCGGAATATGCTTCATAAGTTAACCCCTGAAGATGGTTTTTTATTGATAATTCCATTTTCCTCCAAACTCGAGAAATCATTTTTTTGATTTTTGAATTTTGGAAATGCCAATGGGCTCAAACCAAAGTACATCTTTATAGGTTCCGAAAGAGACCTACATAGTGAGATTCTGTCAAGGAATAAACCCACAGGTATTGATTTCGCAACGCTTATTTCACCAATTCAACTCTGTCCTTGATATGCTCATTCTTAAAGAAATTGAAATAAATCAACTGCGTTTTCTCCGTGTTCAACTTCAACTGATTTGCACTAAACCAATCGTCCAGAAATTCAAGGGAAGTCACAATTTTTCTTTCATTGTCTAATTTAATTTTGCTAGTACGATTAATGAAGTATCATCGGCATACTGGACCATCTTACTATCAGTCATAATATTTGAGAGATCAATTGTGTATAATATATACCTACAATAAAGGCCCTAGAATTGAGCCTTGAGGAACACCTTTTTCAATTATTAATATTTCTGATGAAACGTCCTGCTCATTGACGTACTGCATTCTATCCGTCAGATAAGATCTCATGAGCTTATTGGCCAATCCCCTCACCCCATATTACTCAAGCTTTTTAATCAACATCACGTGAACGTGATCGACCATGTCAAAAGCCTTGGACAAATCGACACACACTGCAGATGTACAATCATTTGAATTTTGTTATCTCAAACCTCACACATGGCTTGATAGATGGCTTGAAATGCTCAAATCGTACTTTTTTCCTCACGAAAACAGTTTTGATTATGTTATTGAGAAAGAAATGAAAGTGGCCTGTAGTTGTTGAAATCACTCGTATCACCTTTCTTGTACACAGCTCTAACCGTAGCAGTCTTCAACAAGTCGGGAAAGACTCCTTCAGAAAACATCAAGTTAATACAATGAGTCAACGGAAATGGAGTAACATCCGCCGTACATTTGAGACCCCAGTAGCAAGCAATATTCACCTAATATGTTCCAAATATTGCCGGAATATTACAATGTTGGCTAAATATTACGTATATTGGATCAATATTTGTCTTATATTTGCAAACAAATATTCATTTCTGGATGTACATCAAATATCTTTACAATATATGAAAACTAATAAGCAATTCACAATGTGCATTAAATATTCGTCTCATATGTGGAAACAAATGTGCATTTTTAAATGTGCATTGAATATTCGTCTGATATTTGGAAACAAATGTGCATTTCTAAATGTGAATTGAACATTCAGCTGATATATGGAAATAGGCCATCAGTTCATAATATGCAATGGACATTAATATGTCATTTGCGAAAAGAAATGTACAACTTCCAATGCTCATTAAATGTTTGTCTCAAGTCGTACGAAAAAAAAAATGGAGTTTTGAACCTACAACTAACAGACATTCATCATGTGCAAAAATATTTGTGTCGAGATTTTGTGTTTAATGTACCTAATCCTATTTTTCATGTTGACTACTGAACAAAGCTGATGATAATTATTGTCTCCAGGCCAAGGTCATTTAATGTACCATCGCGTGCAAAAAAATCTAGTACAGAGAGTGAAGTGGAGTGTACCGATTTCGGCCGGCTGTCACAGTGACATCAAGCCAAAATCAGTACACTCCGTTTCACTCTCTGTACTAGATTTTTTTGCACGCGATGGTATACCTACCTACATGACTGCCATCCATAGTTGCCAGCTAACTTTGGTAGACGAGCTAAGGAAAATAAATGCAAATCTATGTATATTGTACCAATTTGAATCCCATCTAGAAAATATGTTTATTAGGGCGAAAATAGAATTTAATTTAATTTATGGTAGTTAAGATAGAGATTTGAAATCCGCGCGGGAAATGTAGCCAACTTCAAATCGCAAATTACCAAATCATGCTGTTGTAAGTATAATCCAGATCAACGGGTGATGAGACATGGAGTCGGCGTAAATCAAAATTACCGAGCTATATCCTAACATTTCCAGTCAAGTAAAGCTGAGAATGGGCTGAAGTGCTGATTTTACGTGCAAAAACGTTTGCGTTTAGTTGCGTATTCGCTGCTAGGTTGGCAGAGCTGGCTGTCAAGAGAGCGTCAGTGAGAATTATGTCAATTTTTGGCAGTGTTTCGCGGCTTTTTGCTTCCAGTGGGAAACGGTCTTGTGGTCTGGTCTTTTACTCTTCTGAAGCAGAAACTTTCAGAGTGCAGAGACGCTATTTCTTAATTAGTTCGATTAATTTTTGTCACAGGTAACTTGGTAAGTCGAATACATTTATTATTACACATTGCATTTAATGGTTATGTGTTGTGTTCTGCTATTCATGCCCCCTCACCCTCAGGGAGGGATTAGGGGGCGACTTTTATGAAGTGATACTCATTATTAGATGTTTCATTTTTATGTACTGGTCGCCTGCAGCTGCCCTATTAAATTGGACGGATACGGAAATCGACAAAGAAGTAGGGTTGTTCCTGGCGACAAGTAAGTCGCGGTTGGTGCCATCAGAAAGATAAAATGGGTGCTAAGTCAACAGTTTATTTTTCGCATCATTCTCCTGGCGGTAAGTTTTCTGCATTCGTATTTACAAACCTCATTATGAATAAAATACTGTATATTATGTTTCAGAACGCAGAAGAATGAAGGCTGTAATGCAATTTCTGTTTTGAAATTATATTTTTTGTTGCATTTTTTACTTCATTTATTTTGTTACCATTTTTTACAGTTCTAATAAAAAATATGAATATATTTCATGCAATATAATTGAAATATCCTTGTCAAATATTTATGAATATTCATTTTGAATATTCAGCTTTGAACCTGTTTCAAACAATTATTAATATTCGATTTAAATATCCACCAGATGTAATGCAACTAATATGGTATAGATATTTAAATTGAATATTTATAAATATTCACTTCGAATATTCCCCCTATATAAATAAATCTGTCGTTTTAATATTATATGAATATTTTTGTCGAATATGTCTCTAATATTTCTTTGCTACTGGGGGAAGCTTTATATGATATTCATTATCTCCCACAGAGTTGATACCTCTCAAGTTCTTCATGCATGCATTGCATACACCTTGTCATAATCTGTTGGATAGAAGAAAATACTGAGTATGTTTATTTTTTGTTACATATTTACAATTATTTCTTCTGTCATTTGTCATATTTACCTGAGTACAGACTGAGTTATCAAAACTTGTACCTATTTACCATCTGTACTCGACTAGCGCACGTTCACTGACAGAGTCCAACAATGATTCCATCTCCTTGTTTCTTCCATTATATTCATTAATGATCTGCCAGGTTGCCCTCCCCTTGTTTTTTGAATTTCCTATTTGACGCAAATTACTCATTTTCTTAAGTCGGCGAGGTGGCTCAGAAGCATAAACTGACGCGCTTGCAACCCATATTTCATCGCGTCCTCTCAAACCGAGGTTCGAATCCAGCCGGCGGAAGAAAACTTTTCTGGGCCAAACATCGTAGTGGAAGCGGTACACATCTAAAAACACATCGATACTGCATTTTGGAGTAGAGTAACGTGATTTTACATGGCCGTACCTCATACCAAAACAAGCGATTTGACCCGCAGCACTCCATATTTCGTCCCTTAGGGGGCCCATGGGGGCCCTTCAAATTTTCAAGTTGCAAGAACTTTCACAAAACGATCATTAAGTATCGTCATGTGTGCCATGGAAGAAGCTTACGGGTCTATAGAAAATGTTTTCATCAATTGTCGTCGTGTCCGTTCCATTCCTCACACTTGAAAAAAAAATTCTTTGGCAGAGGTCAAAAATACTGTTATTATTTTTTCTTATATGCAAGGAAACGATGAATTGATATGATTTGTTGCGTTCCCAACTTAATCGCATTCCTTAAGCCTAATTATGAAGAAAAATTTCTTGCAGTGGTATTTTCCAAAGAAGTGTACGTCTTCAGTACACCTTTTCCAGGAGCTTTTTTTTTATGACCGCACTGGATATTACTCAAATTTTTTGCAGGAATAGAGACCTCGAACTCTTTTATTGGTGATTTCTACGCTACATGACTCGAAAACGTTCAAGAAAGCCCAAAAAGATTTTTTTTCTGCTGAGTCGTCAAATT
The DNA here is from genome assembly GCA_949128115.1 of Anaspis maculata. Taxonomy (NCBI): domain Eukaryota; kingdom Metazoa; phylum Arthropoda; class Insecta; order Coleoptera; family Scraptiidae; genus Anaspis; species Anaspis maculata. Next base: position 76,707,827 of record OX421964.1, on the reverse strand, counting down.
TTTGGCATGTTGATTTTTCAGTAAGGGAGACGGTCAGATAAATTTGATCTAGGTCAGGCGATTTGGTTTCAGCGGAAAATATACCTACTCATACCTAACGACTCTGCGTTTTGTAGTCCTGCAATAAAACACGGCATAGAAGTATATTTTCCACTTAAACCAAACTGCCCGAGCCTGCAGCCTGGATTGAATATTGGTTCGCGTCTCTCCTACTATAAAATCAAAATTTCGCAAGTTGGACGGCCCAGCAAAAAAAAAATTTTTTTGGGCTTCGTTGAGTGTTTTAAAGTCATGTAGCGTCAAAATCATCAAGAAAAGAGTTTGAGGTGTCTATTTCTGCAAAAATTACGAGTGATATCCAGTGGAGACATAGAAAAAAATGCTCTTGGAAAAGGTGTACTGAAGACGTCACCACTTATTTGGAAAACACCACTTCAAAAAAAAATCATTCATAATTAGACTCACGGAATGCGACTTAGTTGGGAACGCAACAAAACACATGAATTTATCATTTCCGGGCATATAAGAGCAATCAAAAACAGTTTTTTTGACCTCTGCCAAAGATTTTTTTTTCAAGTGTGAGGAATGGAACGGACCCGACGACAATTGATGAAAACATTTTCAATAGACCCGTAAGCTTCTTCCATGGCACACATGACGATACTCAATGATCGTTTCGTGGAAGTTCTTGCATCTTGAAAATTTGGAGGGCCCCCATGGGCCCCCTAAGGGACGGAATATGGAGTGCTGCGGGTCAAATCGCTTGTTTTGATATAAGGTTCGCCCATGCAAAATCTCGTTACTCTACTCTAAAATGCAGTATCATTTTGCGTACCGCTCTCACTATCGCTAAAAATGTTGAAATAATTGGGTTGCAGAAAATTACTGTGTATATAAAACTGTTGATGTAACGAATACTTGAAATAAAGTGTCAAAACTCCTATGGCCAAATGTAAGGTCGAAAAGGGGAAAACAATATTTATCAATATTATTATTATTATTATTATTATTATTCATTTTTTTAGCTTCTGCAATTACTTTCTCAAGGACTTTACAGTATTCGGTACTTTTCATCTCTCACCCATCCTTCGAGTTTTTCTCTGTACAAGTCGCGTTTTGTTTTGGAAGACTTCCTAATTCTCCTTGTTATCCACACTTTTTCTTTTTTATAATTCATAAACTTAGGAGTTGACAAAATCTTCATCAAACTCTGAATCTCCCTTGTAAATAGCAGTGCCGGATAACGCCTAGGCCAACAAGGCCCGGGCCTAGGGCGGCAAAATTTTAGGGGCGGCAAAATCGAGGCAATCTTTTTTTAATAAAAATTTCATTGTGACATTCTGATGTATTGGGCTTTATGGATAAAGATTAATATAAGCAATTGCTTTTGCTTGATTTTCTGTTTTTGAAAATTCTTTGATTGAAATAATAACAATGGTTCAAAGTCTCCTTTCCAAATGTTTCTCCGTTTTTTGCTGCTAGATTTCAAGCAAAAGCAATTGCTTGATCTTCATTCATAAGGCCCATTGCCATGTATTGTTGGTTCAGCAGTTTTCTTTTGTTTTCTATTTCAGTGAGTTTCAGTTTCTTGTCTTAAAGTTTGATCTTTGTGATACATTTGTGCAATTATTTAAATAATTGAAGTTTTTGTTGAAAGGAGATCGTTTTGACCGGTAAACGGGTATGCGTTGGTATGACTTGCTAACCTCTAACCTGACTTGCTATGAAGGGGAGGGGGGCGGCAAACTTGAGGCAGGCCTAGGGGCAGCAAATACGTTAATCCGGCACTGGTGAATAGTTCATATGCTACATTTGGATTATTGGAATGAAAAACCGATGTCCCATCAACTTTTATCAATTAATTCCTGAACTCACTCAGTCCCTCATCTGAAAAAACCCTTTTATACGGGGTGTTTATAAGAGACTGTGATCGCGGCAGGCTTGGGTCAGGCCGAAAAACGTAGTAACAGGCGCAATTGTAGTGATCGAGAGCGGATTCCAATGGCGATGCGATCAAAGACGTTTATAAACACCCGGTACCTATAACTTTTTGTTTTCCCTTCTCGTCCCATTTGCATGACAGTTATGAAAGTTCAAAATCTGACCATGATGATATGAGATTTCACTCATCACAACCGCAATCCACAAACATACTATCAATCAATCAATGAGGATGAATTTTTCGATTATCTAATTACATCAATTATCTTTTGGTCTATAGGTTGTACACATTCAATAAATCTTTCAGTTCATCCAACCTGGATGAGCAATCATTGAAATTGATATTAAAATCTCCGCATGGAACAATTCTGTATTTTTTTAAATTTCTTGGTTTCTTCCAATGCTTGCTCTATTCTTTCTAAAACCAAATTAAAATTACCTTGAAGAGGTCTGTGTAATACAGGGTGTCCTGTTTTTCAACGCTCACTATTGGTATCTCGGAAACGGTAAGAGATACAAAGTCGGTTAAATTACAAAAAAATTCAAATTACAAATTACAAGGCAATTAAAAAAATGTCAAAATATGGAAGATATCTTTGGTCATTTTTGATACATCCCAAAAAAACTGAAAAATGCCGAATTCCAAAAATTTGAATAACATTTTTATTATGACAGCTATCAATTTGAAAATTGGTATCCTGACATTTTTTGAGGTCCTTGATAAACTGACGTCAATAATTTTTTCCTGCACTCACTAGTTTTTGAGATATGACAGTTGACTTTATTTTTTTTACGGATACCATATCATTTATTCAGCCCATAAAACTCATCTTGTCTTTCTCTTTACAAAAATATGAAACACTTGTAGCATTTTTGTCAAAATACCCCTGTGAAAATTGGAAAAATCATTTCTGGGGCGAATAAATCTAGTTTCCGGTTAGGTTGCCATGCTCTCGTGGCATAATAACAATGGCATTCGGTTGCCATGGTCGGTTGATTATGGAAAAAGTTGAGTTACATTCCGTTTTTATGTATTTGATAATGATAATAAATAACAATAAAACAGATACAAAACCAAGTATAAAACAAAATAACATCACAATAGCAATAAATATTTATAATTTACAATTACTCGAAATAGGGTCCATTTTGCGGGGAACGTTCGAAGATCGAATTTGTGGTTCATTACAGAACATCCTCAAGCAACCAAGAGCTGGAAGCAAGGTGTTGATGATGCGTTTCAGTCGATTATAACCCGCACGATATCAGCGCAACCGTTGAAAACATGGCTAAAAGGCACACAACTCTGCATAGAGCAAAGTGGACTCCAATTCGAGCAATTGTAAATTATGAATGTTTATTGCTATTGCTATGTCATTTTGTGTTATACTTGGTTCTGTATTTGTTTTATTGTTATTTATTATCATTATCAAATACACAAAAACAAAATGTAACTCAACTTTTCCTAAAATCAACAGACCATAGCAACCAAATGCCATTGTTTATATGCCACAAGAGCATGGCAACCGAAGCGGTAGCTCGATTTTTTCACCTCAGAAACAGTTTTTTCATTTTTTACAGGTTATTTTGACAAAAATGCTACAAGTGTTTTATATCTTTGTGAAGAGAAAGAAAATATGAGTTTTATGAGGTGGATTAATAATATGGTGTTCATAAAAAAAATGAAGTCAACTATCATAACTCAAAGACTAGTGAGCGCAGGAGAAAATTATCAACGTGAGTCGATCAAGGACCTTAAAAAATGTCAAGATGTAAATTTTCAAATCAATAGCTGTTATAATAAAGAAATGATTTGAAATTTTCGAATTCGGCATTTTTCAGTTTTTTTTGAGATATTTCAGAAATGACCAAGGACATCTTGGATATCTTGACATATTTGAGATAGTCATGAAATTTTGCAACTTTTTTGTAATTTAACCGACTTTGTATCTCTTACCGTTTCCGAGATACCAATAGTGAGCGTTGAAAAACGGGACAGCCTGTGTACCGTCCGTTTTTTATTTCAGGCCCCAGCCCGTAGCACCATTATTATGGGTTTCACACCCAATATATCATATATTTTTGAAATCAGAAAAACAAGATCTTTCGAGTGATGATATGTTAAATTATTTTTGACAGATGTCATTTTTTGACAAATGACAGAATAGTACTTGTGATACATCATTTTAAAGCCCATGAAATTCTGAGGAGATCTGTGTTTCTATTTTTGAGAAAGGGGGTGTCTTTTACAGCTTTTAGGGGTCTTTCAATAGGAAAAAATGTCAATTCCAGAAATATAGCAACTCAATAAGTAGTAGGTATTTTTGATAATAGCTAATGGTGATGATCTATCTTTTAGATCGTCCAAATTATTCGGGTACTCTATAACACCTTATCTCTCAAATAAGCTCATAAAAAAAATCGAGGGGGGTCATATCTGGCAAGCTCGGATCTTATCGCTTTGGGCCGATAGTTCCAATTCACTGATCGTCGAATCTTTCATTCAAGGAACAAGGAGGCGGTCATTTCGAGCAAGTTCTTTAGGACATTTTTTGTTTTATTGTGATTAATTTATTACTATTATCATTAGTTGACATTAAAAATAGGTACATGTACATGTGCCAGCCATGTCTCTATCGTTATTCAATTGTTATTATAATTTTGTCAAATATTTCAAGTTCTGACATTTACTTATAACTCTTTACATTTTATACTAATGTACCATATACTTGCTCTTGAAAATGAACTGTAATTAAAAGTTTTGAAACGCTTCGGGCAGAATAAAATATTATACATACAAGTGAAAAGACAAGATTTTAACTTTCTACATCAATTTACTACAAAGACTTCACCATCATGGAGAACTTTATCAGAAGGTATGAAAATAGGTACCTACCTTTCTGAAATTCAACATTTTTTTCCTATTGAAAGACCCCTAGAAGCTGTAAAAACACATTTAAAAAAAATAAAAACACAGTTTTCCTCAAAATTTTATGGGCTTCAAAATGATGTATCACAAGTACTATTCTGTCATTTGTCAAAAAATGACATCTGCCAAAAATAATTTGACATATCATCAGTCGAAAGATCTTTTTTTTTTTTTTTTAATTTATTTGTCGCCTCGATAACCAGATCATTGGCGGTATTCATTCAATACATTTTAACATGTGTTCACATATTTGATTTTTATCAGTGAAATTTGATGATTATATTTTGTTTATTAAATCTGTCATTTTCAAAAATTCTACAATCTTGCTGGGGTCCTCGTAGGATAATGCCGTTTCCAGTGTGTCTGGGATGTTGAGTTTTCGTCTGATGTCTTCATATTTCTGACAGTGGATCATGATGTGTTCGACTGTGAGTCTAGTTTCACATTGATCGCATATTGGAGGTGGAAGTCTTTCGAATATGTGAGTATGAGTCAGTCGGGTATGTCCCAAACTTAGTCTGTTCAGGAGCACATCGTGTTTTCGAACATATGGTGGATCGCCTGCGCTGGATATAATCTTCATTGCCTGCCATTTGTTTCGGATGGAGTTTTTGATTTGTGCCGTTGCATCGTCTTGGGTCAGGACATTGCTTAGGATACCGGCTGTTCCGTTTTCTTTGACTTCCTGGTCTGCTAGTTCGTTTCCCTCGATTCCGATATGGGATGGGCACCATATGAACTTCACTGATTTTCCCTGGTTTTTGATTTGGCGTAGTTCTTCGTGGATGTTTCTGATGATGTTGTTGTTGCTGTAGAGTTGCTGAATGCCTTTGATGGAGCTGACTGAGTCTGTAGTGATGGTATACAGTGTTTCCTCTTGAGAGGCAACGTATCTGAGGGCAAGGAGGATGCTGTATAGCTCTGCAGTGTAGATGCTGGAAGATGGGGGAAGTTTGTTTCCGAATTTATAGTTTTTTGTGACGAATGCTGAGCCAACTGAATCATCGATTTTGGATGCGTCGGTGTAGATTTGCTGGTAATGCTGGTGTTGTGACATGATAAGTCGGAAGTCTTGTTGGAATATCATGGGGAGTGTGTCTTCTTTCTTATGTCTGGTGAGCTCAAGATTTATTTGGGGTAGCGGGGTTTTCCAGGGAGGGGTTGAAAAATTTGGCTTGGTTGTGTTAGGGATTTCTAGATGAAGCTCGTTAAGGATGGCTTGTAACTGAAGATCTATTGAGAGTGGGCAATTTTTTATTTGAGAGGTTATTGTGAGACGAGGAAAAAAGCAATCAAAGGATGGGTGATCTTTATCTTCGGATACTTTCGTAGCGTACGTTAGCAGTGATTTCTTTCTCACTAGGTCCAAGGGAGGAACGTTTGCTAAGCTTAGGAGCTTGTTGATTGGGCTTGTTCTTAGTGCTCCTGTTGCGAGCCTGAGAGCTGTGTTCTGAATTGGGTTCAGTAGTTCTAGAGTTCTTGTTTTTGCTGATCTGTAGACAATGTTACCATAGTTGATCTTGGATAGTATCAGGGATTTATAGATGAGAATTAGTGTTTTTCTGTCGCTTCCCCAGTCCGAGTTCGAGAGTGATTTTAAGATATTAGGCCTTTTTGAGCATTCATTCTTCAAACGCAGAATATGGGTTTTCCATGTCATTCTTCTGTCAAAAATCATCCCCAAAAACTTGACTTCTTGAGCTACAGGGATTTCTGCATCGTGTAGGGTTAGTTTCAGTGGAGTATAATCTTTCAATCTGTCAAATTGCATGCATTTTGTTTTCGTTGTTGAGAATCGGAAGCCTGTTGCGTTTGACCACTTTCCTAGTTTTTCCAGGGCTTGTTGGAGTATATGTTGAGTGGTTTTCTGGTTTTTACCCCTGTAGTAAATGCACAGGTCATCCACATACAGAGAAGATTTGATTGGGATTGAAATTTCTTTTGTAACATCGTCGATTGCAATCAAGAACAGAGTGGTACTCAAAATTGCTCCTTGTGGCACACCATTATCTTGTTGGAATCTTGAAGAAAGTATCCCGTTCTGTCTAACGCGAAAGGTTCTGTTACTCAGAAAGTGTGTCGTGAAGTGCAATATGTTTCCGTCCAGACCATGTGATTTCATTTTCTTGAGAATGTTGTGTTTCCATGTTGTGTCATATGCTTTTTGGAGATCGAAGAAAATCGCAACTAGGTGTTGTTTCTCTTCAAATGCTGTGAGAATTTCTGTTTGCAGATTAATAAGTTGAACGGATGTTGAGCGTTGTTGTCTAAAGCCACTTTGAGATTTTGAGATCAAGTTGTTATTTTCTTAGAACCACAAAAGTCTCTTATCAATCATTTTCTCCATGAGTTTACAGAGGCAACAGGTGAGAGCTATCGGTCTATAATTGAGCTGGTTCTTCTTGTTCTTTCCGGGTTTTTGTATTGGAATAATTATTGCTTCTTGCCATGCTTTTGGGAAAACCTGATGATTCGGCCTCGAGCTCGGCTTTCTGGTGCGTTGAGAACCCCAGAGAGTACTATGCGCGTTGAAATCTCCTGTTATGATGAATGGCTGTGTGAGTTGTGCTATGATGTTCTGGATGTCTTCGAATTTGAAGCTTCTGTTTGGTGGGATATAAATGTTGCATATTGAGAGGTTATTTTTGTTAAGAATTTTGACTGCCGTTGCTTCCATGGTCGTGTTCAAGGGTATTTCTTCGGATGTATTTGAGTTGTGTACAAATATGGCGACTCCACCACTTGCGTGTTCTTCGTTGTTGTTTCTGTCTTGTCGGTAGGTTGTGTAGTTGCGTAAGTTGACTGTTTTGCAAGGTTTGAAATGAGTTTCTTGTACTGCTAAAACATCTATTTGATAGTGGTCTTTCAGTAGTAGTTGAATATTTTCGTATCGGGTGTAAAACCCGTTACAGTTCCATTGAATAATCTTGAATTTTTTAATATTCATCATCTGATTCTATCAGATCTATTGATTCACAATCGGAGCTTTGACTTGGGGTGATGGCAGATGCTTCTTGCTTTGAGGTGTTTGATGATTTTGCTGAATTTTTTAGTTTTTTCTGGATTCTTGTGAAGCGGTTTTTCATTGATTTACTATTCAGGTTTGGATATATGTCGTGTAGCATTTGGAGTAGCATGTCGATGTTATCAGTGAATCTGGTTGCTTCTGCAAAAATGTTTTTGGATGACAGGGCATTTTCGATGAAGGTTCTAAAGTTTACAAATGTCAGGATGTATTTTTCAGGGTTTTTTCGATTTCTTCTTTGATGGATTCGAATGCATCATCTATGTTGGATAATATTGATTCTGTTGATGATAATTTCTTCATGACTTGAGTTAATTCCGCTGAAGTAGAAGTTTTGGCCTTTTTTAGTTTTGGTTTTGTGTCTTTTTTTTTGTTTGGTTTGCGAGATATTGGTGATGAGGGAATTGTAAAATGAGAATCACAGATATCGGCTGTTTTTTGGGATGGAATAGGCTGAGCTGATGACAGGATTTGTGAGGGTTCTATTTCTTCAATGCTGGAGATTTCGGAGGTGATTTCTGACGGTGCTGGGCGTTTTTTGGATGATTGGTGGTGTATCATGGCTTCAGTGACAGATTTGTTGAGTCCTGGATCCTCCTTATTGGTTTCAGCAATCGTCTCATTCGTTTCTAACTCGGGTTGAGATGGTGATGGTGGGGGGTTTGAGCATTTGCTGGCCACGTGTCCTGGTGTTTTGCAAAGGAAACATATGAGTTCGTCAAAGCAGAGAAATATTCTGAAAGTGGTGTCTTTGTGAGTCATGACAATGGATGGTGGTAGTTCAGTTTTATCTTCTAGTGGAGCGATAAAAACTTGTCTGCGGAAGCTTTCTACATGACTGTATTCATCTCCTGCGATTCCGGCCCGTAGTGTTGTGATAGGGGAGACTGGTCTTAAACCTTTCAGTCGAATTACGGTTTCGATTGCATCGTGTGGTATTGCACTGTGGACGTTTGAAATTATTAGTCTTTTTGATGGTGTTATGAGTTTTCGAATTTTGACTTCTTTATCTTGGATGATCAAAGTTTGGTGTTGATTTGTGAGCTTTTCGACTAGTTGCTTGTCAGGAAGGTAGATACAGATTCTATTAGACCAAGAGCTAGCAACGTTTTATTTACCTCATAAGCAAAATGCGGTTTGACTCCAGGAGCATATAGAGTTTTTGATGGGATTCTATCAAATGTTTGTCTTATGAAGCAGACGCCTTGCTTTCGTACAGGGTGGGGGGTGAAAAATGTTAAATTTTACCATTTATTTACCTTATAAAAAAATTGATGGGATCAAATCTGGTGTAAAGCTCTGATGCCCAGGACAACAAAAATGCCTAATCTGACAAAAAAATGCCTTGCTTTCATTGAATCTGATCGACCTCAAGTGGACTCAAATCTGCATTTATTTACCTTATCAGCAAAATGGATGGAACCTTCACTTTAAATTCGCCACAAACTGCTTGAACTTGAAATGAACAAATCTGACAACTAAATGTCTTGTTCAAGGCCAATCAGACACGAATTTTCACTAAAACTGTAGTAGGCCGGAAGCCGTTGTTTATTTGTTATAGGAAAGCTAGACATGATTTCAGGGGGCTGAATTTCTGCAAAAATCATTAGAAACATGTTCTTTCCTACCGACAAAAAATCACTCGCTGTCCTACTGGCGCCAGCCAAATTACGGGGTAAAAACCACCCTCTGACGATAACATGGTGTTGGTTTTTCGTATATTCTAGTCAAACCGTTGACCTGACGCAAATAATCGTGGAAGCAAAAAATTTTCCCTCAAATTCTCCGTTGGAAATATAAGTAATACAATACCAAAAAATATTGTTACGTTATTCGGGTTCACCTATTTCGAAATTAAACGCGCTGATTTACTTATAAACAAACTGCACTTTATTCACTACTACCGATACAACTAACTAACGCACACAATTATTAATCGCTTAGAAATTCACTATGTCGCTTGAGATATCATCGCCACGGTCGCTCGATTCCAACTCTGTCTCGATGCCAGGTCGAGTTCCTCTTTTATAGTGGCATCGAAGGGTCTGGATGCTTCCTGTTTGATCGTTGAAGTTTCCAGCACACAAAGATTTCTCTGGTATCTGCGTCGAGATCGATTCCAGAGCCGAATGGAATATACGCGTATCTACCTTCTACGGCACCTCCACCAGAAGTCTCGACGTGTCGTGACCTACCGCTGCAGTCTCTCGATGCTTCCCGAATGCGACGCGGGAATCTAGATTTCTCCGGAAAGAGCCGGGATGGTCGCGAGTACGTAACACTGCCCCCATGCGTTCAAAGGGCGCTCCAACATTGTAGGTCTTCAGTTCTGCTCGGGTACGAGTCCTTGGTCCCTTGCTGGCCGCACAAACTTCACATTTGCGGCACCATGCTTCCACGTCGTTCCGGCAGTTCACCCAATAGAACCGCTCGCGCACCTTGGCCAACGTCTTGTTCACCCCAAGGTGTCCTCCGGTGACGCCGCCGTGCATCTCTTTTAGGACCTCCTTCACTCGTGTCTTAGGGAGTACCAATTGAACCATCTCCTTTCTTCCATCAGGGCTCTCCCAGACTCGCTTCAGCAGACCGGAGATTTTATTTCAAGAGATGCCCATTGGGCCCAGAGAGCTTTAAATTCGGGCCCTTCACCAGAAATTTCAGCCTACTCTGGTCTGTTCTGACCATTCTCCTTGCGTTCAGCAAGAGCACCAATAGCCGGGTCTTCTCGTTGTTCTTTCCTGAGTTCAGCTGTCCTTCGGGTGTCTTGAGTTGCAGCAATCACTTCAGCACTGCGTGATCAGTCCTCACCAGAAATTTTCAGCCGTAGAGGTATTAGTGGAAGTGATGGACAGCTTTCACTTTGGTCAGCAGGTCCTTGCGTGTGACGCAGTAGTTTCTTCCCGGTCTGGGAACACCTTGCTGTAGTACTCCACAACTCGCTCTTGGCCCAGATGATATTGCGACAGCACTGCTCCAATTCCGGTGTTGCTGGCATCAGTGTCCAAAATGTATTGTCTATGCAGTTGAGGATACGCCAGGATGGGACTCGAACACAACGCGATCTTCAAAGTCTTGGAAAAATCCTCACATTCTTTGGTCCACAAGAATGGAGTACGGTCCTCAACCAGTTTGTGTAAGGGCTTAGCAATGTCTGCGAACTTCTCCACAAATCTCCTGTAGTATGTGCATAAGCCCAAGAAACTCCTGACTTTATGTTGATTCTTCGGTCGTGGCCATTCTCGAACAGCGTCCAACTTTGATGGGTCGGTTTCGATTCCCTTGGCTGATACGACGTGTCCCATAAATTTGACATGCTTCTGGAAATGCGCGCACTACCTCGGGTTCAGCTTTAGGTCAGTACCTTGAAGTCGTCGAAACACCTCGCGGAGGTTCTTCAGATGTTCTTCAAACGTCCGACCGATGACCATCACGTCGTCAAGGTAGACCAGGCAGAGTCTCCCATGTAAGACCTCGCAAAACGCACTCCATCAAACGTTTGAACGTGGCCGGTGCGTTACAAAGCCCAAAAGGCATCACCGTAAACTGGTAAAGACCGCTGCCCGCTGAGAATGCGGTCTTTTCTTTGTCCTCATGGCGGAGTCCGACTTGCCAGTAGCCACTCTTCAATTCCTACGTTGAGAACCAGCTTGCGGTAGTCCACGCAAAACCTTGTACTCCCGTCTTTATTTTTAACCAAAACAACCGGAGAAGACGATGGGCTTGTTGACTCCTCAATCGCGCCTTCATCCAGCATGTTCTTCAGAAGCTTGGACATCTCCTCTTGCTTTGCCAATGGTAGGCGCCTGCGAGGTTGCCGAATCGGAGCAGCGTTCTCCGTGTTAATGCGACGTTGAATCACACTAGTCCTCCCAGTTGGACTGCCTTCCATCGCAAAGGCTGTTGCTTCTTCTTGAACAAATTTCGATGCCAGTTCCTTTTCTTTGTCATTCAGGTGCTCCCACTGGGACGAGAACATCTCCTCGACCTTCTTCCCCAGAAGTTTCGGAGCTGGAGCTTCTGGCAATCCATCTTCGCAGCGTGAGATCCATTCTACGGGTTCACACTTGCCCATAGTTTTTCCTTCCTTGATCGTTTTGCATGTCTTGTCCGGGGTAATGACTCTAATCGGAATTCTCGTCTTATCCATGTTGATTAATGTCTTAGCCATGATACAGCTGGCATCTGCGTCGGGTTCAGCAATGCTGGCGACATGTCCTCCAGGTTGTCCAGTTAGTGTTGCCCACACGATCTTTTCAGAGTTAGCGGCCACACGTACGGTTTCAGCAGAAAGTAGACGGATTTATTCAGCAGTCTTCATGAATATTTTCAGAGCAATTTCCTAGTTTCCAATCCTCAGTGTCCGCTGACCAACATCCAGGTCCGCACTTATTCATCAGGTCCAGGCCAAGTATGAAGTCGTCAACAATGTCAGCCACCAAAACCTTATCTCGCAGCAGAAACCGTCCGAAGCAAATGCTTACTTCAGCTTCTCCGTACAATGTAGCCGACTCTCCAGTGGCCGTAGTCAAGCGAGTGCCGTTCTTTAACGCCACGATCGTTGTTTTCGAAGCATTCCACGTCGAACGATTGACTTTGTGGCTCCGATGTCAATAACCAAAACGCAATCGTCTTCATCAAGTTTCCCACTCAGTAGAAGGCTGCTAGGTGACTTCCACATCAACGAGACGGAGTAGCTCCTGGGCTTCCAGAACTTTCTTCAATTCCATCTTTTCTTCGAGCCGTCTCTGCTCCTGCTGTTCTAGAACTCTCTTCAATTCTGCCTTCTCCTCGACCTTTTCCGTTTCTTTTTGTGTCATGCTTCTGGTCGTCATCAAACGATTTCTCGAATGTTCCGACAATCGGCGTAGTCACTGATCGATTACCTCGAAATCAGCAGTTGAAATTTCCAAATTTCGAAATATCCACTTCTGCCACCAATTGTTACGGTATTCGGGTTCACCTATTTCGAAATTGAACGCGCTGATTTACTTGTAAACAAACTTTACTTCATTCACTTCTACCGATACAACTAAATAACGCACACAATTACACTTCTGAGCAAAAGTTAAGGGCCACTTTTTCAAATGTGAATAACTCACAAACGCTTTTTTTGATTTTGACGAATTTTCGCACAGAGGTGGTCTTATGTGTTGTAAAGACAAGTGTGAAGTGGCGCACTCACCAATCCATAGGTTTGTGGTAGAGAGGTCTTCGACTGTTGCTTTGCAGAAATGCGTAATTTTTAGTGAAATCAAAGCATTTGATTTTGGACAAAATAGAGGTTCATCCAATAAAAAACGTCTAGTTTGCTTTGTTACAATGTTCTTAAGCAAGTACCATGCTGAGTTTGTTCATTGACATCTTTCACCTTCAAATTTTGACCATCAATCTCTTCTTATGGCTTAAACAATGTGTGAGGCAATACTTTGCGTGATTTTGGTTGCTTACAGTTCAGTCGTGTATTTCTTGTGATTTTGCGTCAACGTTTTGTGATTTTGGCCACTCTTGAGCCTCAAAAACAATAAATCCTTTATGCAGACTGTTACTAAAGAACAAAAACAAGAGAAAAAAGCTCACAAAAATGTCAAAATCTTGAGCATTGACAAGAAATAAGTCATAATTTTTATCACATGCCGATAAAACACCTCTACAGTGACCAAAGAAAAAATGGTGAATTTCTTCAGTTCTTTTAGGGAAAAGACATTTACGGGGTGTCGCCAAGAGGCCAAGCGCAAAAACGATGAGAAACAACCTTGACTTATCATTTGTCATCAATATTCAAGAATTCAAATCACTCTAACGCCATCAGGCTCTCTCGAATGCGAAGAAGTTGAAAAACTAACTTCAAGTTTGTTGCGCTGCACTGACTGAACCCAGGGACGGAAATGGATGATGGCCATATTCAGAAATATGCATAAGCCTACTGTTTTAGTGTAGAAACCACCAAGAGTATCTGACGACGCAAACATTTGAAAATCGGGGTTTGTTTGAACCTCTGCAGTGTGAGAAACAGCTAAAATCAAATAAGTTCTCAATCGGGATTGTTCGTTTTTCGTAATTGTACAGGGACTGGTCAAAAACCACAAAGGTAAAACACGTATCTCCCTGACAGGAAACGACTGGCGGGGTCGTGTATGATGTCGTCGTGGACAGCGGTTTCATGCAGATTGCATTTCACTCAGGATTCCGTTTAGGGGTGGCTCCATCATGGTGTGGGCAGGAATCTTTTTGATCAGTTCCTGTACGATTACGAAAGACGACAGTTCCGATTGAGAACGTCATTCGATTTGAGCTGTTTTCCACACTGCAGAGGTTCAAACAAACTCCGATTTTGATTTTTTTGCGTCGTCAGATCCTCTTGGTGGTTTCTACACTTAAACACAAGGCTTATACATATCTCTGAGTGTGGCCATCATCCATATCCGTCCATGGGTTCACTTAGTGCAGAGCAACAAACTTGAAGTTAATTTTTCAACATCTTCGCATTCGAAAGGGCCTGATGGCGTTAAAGTGATTTAAACTCTTGAATATTGATGGCAAATGATCAATCAAGGTTGTCACTCATCGTTTTTGCGCTTGGCCTCTTGGCGACACCCCGTAAATGTCTTTTCCCCAAAAGAACTGAAGAAATTCACTATTTCTTCTTCGGTCACTGTTGAGGTGTTTTATCGGCATGTGATGAAAATTATGACTTATTTCTTGTCAATGCTCAAGATTTTGACTTTTTTGTGAGCTTTTTTCCCTTGTTTTTGTTCTTTAGTAACAGTCTGCATAAAGGATTTATTGTTTTTGAGGCTCAAGAGTGGCCAAAATCACAAAACGTTGACGCAAAATCACAAGAAATACACGACTGAACTGTATGCAACCAAAATCACGCAAAGTAGTGCCTCACACATTGTTTAAGCCATAAGAAGAGATTGATGGTCAAAATTTGAGGATGAAAAATGTCAATGAACAAACTTAGCATGGTACTTGCTTGAGAACATTGTAACAAAGCAAACTAGACGTTTTTTATTGGATGAACCTCCATTTTGTCCAAAATCCATTGCTTTGATTTCACTAAAAATTACGCATTTCTGCAAAGCAACAGTCGAAGACCTCTCTACCACAAACCTATGGATTGGTGAGTGCGCCACTTCACACTTGTCTTCACAACATATAAGACCACCTCTGTGCAAAAATTCGTCAAAATCAAAAGAAGCGTTTGTGAGTTATTCACATTTGAAAAAGTGGCCCCTAACTTTTGCTCAGAAGTGTATTAATCGCTTAGAAATTCACAATGTCGCTTATTGAGATGTTATCACCACGGTCCACAGTGGGCCGATAGCTCAGATTAGCGTGGCGAAATACCCGGCATTTCTGGTGTCGACGTTCGAATCCCCCCCCCCCTCCCCAGGTATTTTCACTCCCCCCCCTCCCCCAGTACAGGTACTTAGTCAAATTGTGAAATTTTACGAATTTTCAACTTTTCTGCGTATAAGTATTAATACTTTTTTATTCCAATAGAAACTTTGCGAAGTACTTTTCAACGTACAATTTGATGCGTCACTGTCTTCCTTAGCCTATTGAAAAGGTCACGTCCAAAATCAAACGCTTTTAAATTAAACTCCTTAGAATATCCGAAAAACCAACACCATGTCATCGTCAGGGGTGGTTTTTAGTTTTTACCCCGTAACTTGGCTAGCGCCAGTGAGACAGCGAGTGATTTTTTGTCGGTGGTAGAGAACATGCGTTTCAGATGATTTTTGCAGAAATTCAGCCCCCTGAAATAATGTCTAGCTTTCCTATAATAAATAAACAACGGCTTCCGGCCTACAACAGTTTCAGTAAAAATTCATGTCTGATTGGCCTTGAACAAGACATTTCGTTGTCAGATTTGTTCATTTCATGTTCAGGCAGTTTGTGGCGAATTTAAAGTGAAGGTTCCATCCATTTTGCTGATAAGGTAAATAAATGCAGATTTGAGTCCACTTGAGGTCGATCAGATTCAATGAAAGCAAGGCATTTTTTTTGTCAGATTTAGCATTTTTGTTGTCCTGGGCATCAGAGCTTTACACCAGATTTGATCCCATCCATTTTTTTATGAGGTAAATAAATGGTAAAATTTACCATTTTTCATCCCCCACCCTGTACGAAAGCAAGGCGTCTGCTTCATAAGACAAACATTTAATAGAATCCCATCAAAAACTCTATATGCTCCTGGGGTCAAACCGCATTTTGCTTATGAGGTAAATAAAACGTTGCTAGCTCTTGGTCTATATTGTTTGCTATTCTTGAAGCTGAGATAACGTTTTTTGGTCCGATGATACTTCCAACGGCAACAACATAGTCGGAAAGGCGTAGTTCGTCGCTTGTCATGTCTATAACTATTGCTTGGTCTCTTTGTGGAACTTTAACTTGTGGTTTCGTTTTTGCGGCGTTTACATAATTCATTTTATTGCTGGGGAGTGTAGAAAGATTGTTTGTTTGAGGTTGAGACGTTGTTTGAGAAATTGTTTGTTGTGTAGCTTGAGCTTGTGGGATCGACATGGTTTTATTTTGAAGTTGTGGTAATTGTAGTTCTGCTATTGTACCGTTGCATTGTATGTATTAGCAAAAGCAGGCGCGTCCCCGCGCCTGATTGTTGTGGGTTTTTCCGGAAGCGGCCGCTTATAAGAAGGTGGTGCTGTTAAGGGCATGCGGCAAGAAATGTGAGGTTTGTGGTAATTTCGGGGCGTTTTCGAGGGAAATCTGCGGGTGAAAGGATTTTCTGAGCTCACCAGACTGACCAGGGATCCCTCGATGTCTCCCTACCTTCCAGTTCAAAACGGAAAATTTTTGGTGTTGGTTTTCTCGACTAAATGGTATCGGTAAGTAACACATGTGTGTATCGGTACTCGTCGTAGCAAAAAGCCTCGAAAGATCTTGTTTTTGTGATTTCAAAAATATATAATATATTGAGTGAAACCCATTAATAAAGGTGCTACGGGCTGGGGCCTAAAATAAAAAAAACGGACGGTATAAATAACATAAAATCTATCTGGCTTATTTAAAGCACACGAAAGTTCGATGTGCTCTTCAATACTAACATTTTTAATTGGAGTCATTTCGTAAAAACACTGGTTGCCCCGATCCGGAGCCAATGCTCTGTGAAACATAACACGTCAGGTTTTCTTGTCAAGGAGCTTGGGAACACTTCAACCTCAAGGACTTTATTCTTCATGGAACGGACGTTCTGATGTAGAATCTCAAAGGTTTCCCTGGTTTTCCCCTGGAACACCCAAGGGAGGACCAGCATCATAGCATCCAATAATTGACGATTGATGTGCTCTATTTTTTTTCACGTTTACCTTGGACTTGGACACGTTCACCTTGGTGGATATAACAGTGTTAGGTAATTTTCGAAGGCAAATTGTCAAAAAATTCACAAAAATCTCATGATACCGCCCTAAACTCACGTTCATTTGGCTAAACAAGTTCTGAAATTTGGCTCACATTTTTTTTAAATAGTGCTAGGCTTATATTCGAGTTTTAAAAGAAATTATCTCTCCGAAACAGGGCCGGCAACTTTGGATTTAAACGTGTGGTGCTCACTGTTGATTATTTCAGAAAAAGGACTGGGGAGGGGGATATCAGCGTCGCAGGCGATTTCTTTCTCAAGTTCCATTACTGAGTCTGAACTTGAAAAAAAAAATTATTCTGGCACACGTCATATTTAGTCGGGACGCTATTTCTTTTTTTTGTATTAAGAAATGCCACTCGGTATAAATGTTGGTGTGAGCCTCTTGAACCAATAAAAATGGCTAGCCGCCGCCGCATCTTTGGCCGTCGCTATATACAGGTGATATAGAAGAAAGAAAAAAAAATTATATGTCATGAACCAAAACAGATGGAGCTGTGAAACCTTGCATGAAAATGCTTCATTCAATTCTCAACAAAGTACAGCAAACCATTTCGGAATCTCTTGGGAAGTTTTTGAAATATCTTGAAAATAGAATCCCGAAAATAATGGAAATCGTATACTTGACTGACTGATTTTTCAATTACTCACTTATTTTTCAGGATATCATGTTGCAACTATTTATTAAGATGATGAATGATGTAGGAAATGAAATCGGTAGCCAACGTTTTCGCTTCCATCAATTTTCAGTCCCGACTAATTTAAATAAAATATACTATAGAGGCTGTCCCATAAATAAAGTAGCCAAACGCATATAGGAGATAGCCCGGAAGAAATTTGAAACCCCTACATTTTTTTTGACATCCGAATTTTTTTAATTTTTTTATATTTCAATTTTCATTTGTTTCACTACTGGTTTGAATCAAGTAAAATTATGCCAATGAGTGGAGAATCATTCAAAAAAAGTCTCTGGCCAATTTCAGCCGAATACTTAGACCCGTTTATAAATTATTAATGAAAAACCAATAAAAAAGTCAAATCTTGAAGAGCTGTACCTCGGTTAATATAAGGCTTTCGCAAAACTTCGCTACTTCATTCTGGGACACCTGTATAATATAGAGGTAATAATACAAAAATAAAACTTTCAAAATGAAATAAAAATTCTCGAAATTGGTAAATCGGAGTGTTATGGCGCTGATTCAAATTTTTACATTTTTAACATGTGGTGCTCGGCACCACCTCTTCGGATTACGTGTGGTGCTCGAGCACGCCAGCACCACTGTTGTTGCCGGCCCTGCTCCGAAACACAAATTCAATTAAAGCTGAGAAATTTTCCAGTTGAATAAACGAAAGTGTAGGTCAGTATCATGGGATTCTAGAACGTTCTCGAACTACGGCACCTCCGCCAGTGTGCAGATGTGTCTTATCCGCGCGTCTTGATCTCCAGCGCGCGAGTTTCGTACAAATGAGCAGAATAAGCTGTATAATAATAGTAGTACTAGCATTGTTTAATTGTACTAGGCAGCCAATTGAAGGCTTGAAAAAGAAAAAAGAACTGTCCCAACTTTTTTACGGTATGGTGTAACAACTATCAAATATTTCTCTCACTTTTGGTGATTCACCGTTATTCTTGAAGTGAGCAGTTTTTCGAAATGTGTCTCCGAAATGCCAGGTTTCCGCTATCTTATTGCAAATAAGACACTCACGTCACCGTCACCTTCTCATGAAAACAAGTGAAATTAGGAATCGGAAGATTTCTGCATTCTGTCGAAAACGAGTCACAGGTTTTCCCTAATCAGGAATATGAAAACGAATTTCCCGGCATTCTCCGGGCGTCATCGATCGCCCGTCGCCACGACAACGTCCGTCCTTCCGCCTGCCTGGCTCGTGTTTTCGTCCTGGCCGCTCGGTCGAGTCCTGGCCATCAAGCCAGGCGCTGTGCATCAGTGGCCAACTGGATGACACGCAACGCGCATTAATAGTCAGAAATGGAAAACATTTACCGCTTCAAAAAGGTAAGCCAAAGCACTAAATATTATTGCTTTAGTAGTCACCTGGCCGGCCAGCAAGAGTGGCACTTGGCGGAGGTGAGCGAGCGAGCACACGGTCGCGGGCAGATGTCGTTTAATTTTATCGCCCGAATCACTCGGCTTGATTGTTCGATTAGAATAATCACTGCCATATATCCTGCCGCGGTAGTCTGGCTACCTCCACCTTCACCCCGCCCGATTTAAATTAGCGTGATTGTGTGTGTGTGGTTTATGGGAGTCTAGTTTAGGCTTTGGTCCTGCTGTCCTGCTGATGCTCCTAAATGTGTTGTTCTGTTTGTGCCGCTGAAGAGAATGGTGTATCCGGAAAAGCTCAACTTGGACCAAGTGGACAGGAAGACGTCGCCGGTGGGTTCCTGGTGCAGTGCCCCGTTGGAACGGCCGCATGGCAAGAAACATTTCGTGCGGAAATTCGGCAGCGATGACGGCGTGAAAAACGTCAACTTCCACAACGGCGACGCCGGAAAAAAGTGCGAGAGCGGGGGAACGCTCGAAGATGCCACCAATTTGTAAGTTGTGTCCTGGTGCCCTCAGTTTTGTCTTTAATTTAGCCTTCAATTTTGTCACCAATTCAGACCTCAGTTTTGTCTTTTTTTTCTGATCAGATCAGGTTCATTGAGATCTGATTAATGATGAGTCATTACTCATTACCTGTATGATTTAATTTGCCGAAACTTTAAGTTCACAGACTGGATATGATACAGCAGAGAATAGCTAATGCATACAGAAAAATCTCTTAACTCAAAAACATTGCTGTTTTACTGCAGGTAGCCCATGAAGGATGAAAATTGGGATTTTATGTTCTAAGTGAAATTAGTACGCAAGTCAAGGTCAGGCACAATAATAGTGTGTGACTAAGTAGTATTAGCGAAAAGTCTTAGTAGTGAATACTCTTTTTTTTTTGCTCCGGTGGTTTTCCTGTACACAATGGCTATTTTTTAGCGATAGGATATAGTCCGGATGTAAAAGTATAATACCCTTAATAGTCCGGATGCTAGTTGAAAATACCTTGCATTTTCTGATGAGAAGATGCCACTTGGTGAAAATGTTCTCTGCATCGTACTCTTCCGATCCAGAAAGGTAGCCATCAGCTCCATGCATGCCGGCGGCGTATATACAGGGTGATACAAAGAAAAAGTTGAAAAATTATATTTTAATAACCGAAACATGTAAAGACGTGTAATTCACCACATACATATTACTGATTTATGTTCACGAAGTCACAGCAAACTGTTCTCGATTACTTTGAACCGTCTTTGAAATGTAGGGGAAAACAGAAAAAACACAAAAACACTATTTTTCCCATGAATAAGTAATTCTTTGAGATATTGACACAATACCTACTTGGTATTTCTACAAAAAGTAATGCTAGAAATGATATGAGCTGGGTAGCCAATTTCTAAGCCAACTATTTCCAGAAATACGATTATCAATTTTTTTTCCTCTTGAGCACCATCTTGAATCTTCCCTCTGAGGCATCGTTGGAAGAGTGATCGGTTATCATAATAATGGTAACATGTAATCATTGCATCGTAAAAACAACCTCCTCCACATAATTTAGTGACGTCTTCGGCGGGAAAGAATTGCCATTCACGTATTCTATAGCTCTTCAAAGCTTTAGTGCCCATGATGGCATTTGCAACATCTGGAATGGTGAAATATGTTACGCATTATGAACCGTGATGTACTTTGAGGTAGCCTACCAAGTTTCACCATCATCAATTGAGAGGTTTGTTCTTAAAAGCCGTTTGAACTAAATTTGTGTCGCGTTTTTATGAAGAATACAAAATATTGGGTCTCTCACCCTTACTTGATCCCTCATTGAAGATAGCCTGAAACCGAAAGTCTCCGAAATTTTTATGATAATGGTTCAGTGGGAAGTGCTCTTCAATGTGTGGTTGAACATTAACAATAGAGTTCATGCAGTGAAAAAAATAAATTACAGTCGAAAAAAAAACTAGCCCAGAGCTAGACTGAGAGCTGTCTAGAGACCTTGCTTTTTATAACATAAATGTGCAATTTGGTACACTGTTAGAGCCTCAAGTTAGTAATGTCTTAAGCCTTTTCACCCACAATTGAGAGTCTTACAGAATCTGTGTATCGCGGGAAACCTATATAAAAGGGACATTTCCGGAATTTCTCCGTTGCAATGAAATTTGTGTCTTTTTTCACTGCATGAACTTCTTTGTCGCTCTCTGTCTGGAATCTGAACGCAACTATGCAACTTTTGACAATCACACATTGAAGAGCAGTTCTCACTGAACCATTATCATAAAAATTTCGGTGACTTTCGGTTCCAGGCTTTCCTCAACGAGGTATTAAATAAGGGTTAAAGATCCAATATTTTGTATTTTCCTAGGATTTTCCATAAAAAAATTGAAGAAATTTGGTTCAAACACCTTTTGAGAACAAACCTCTCAACTGATGATGACGAAACTTGGTAGGCTACCTCAAAGTACATCAAGGTTTATAACACGTAATATATTTTACCATTCCAGATGTGACAAATGCCATCATGGGCACTAAAGCTTTGAAGAACCAAAAAAATACGTGAATAGCAATTCTTTCGCGCCGAAGAGGTTACTAAATTATGTGGAAGAGGTTGTTTTTACGATGCAATGATTACATGTTACCATTATTATGATAACCGATCACTTTTTCAACGATGCCTCAGGGAGCAGATTCAAGATGGTGTTCAGAAGGAAAAAAAAAGTTGACAATCGTATTTCTGGAAATTGTTGGCTTGGAAATTGGCTACCCAGCTCATATCATTTCTAACATTAGTTTTTGTAGAAATATCAAGTATTGTGTCAATATCCCGAAGAATCACTTATTCATGGAGAAAAGAGTGTTTTTGTTATTTTTTTTTTCTTACCCTACATTTCAAAGACGGTTCAAGGTAATCAAGAACAGTTTGCTGTGACTCCATAAGCATAAAACAGTTAATATATGTGGTGAATTACAGGTCTCCACATGCTTCGGTTAAATAAATATAATTTTCCAACTTTTTTTTTCTGTTTCGCCTTGTATACGCCGCTGGCATGGATGGCGCTGATGGCTACCTTTCTAAATCGGAAAAGTATGATGCAAGGAACATTTCCACAAAGTAGCATCTTCTCATCAAAAAATGCAAGGTTCATTCCACTTTATGCAACTAGCATCCGGACTATAACTTTTATAACAAGCAATGCCACTTGGCGTACCTGTTGCCGAGACCTTGTTTGACCGATTAAGATCAGGAGCCAAAGTCGCAAGCAATGCAGGCGTCGTATACAGGGTGTCGTGTAGAAAAAAGTGAAAAATTCGTATATCATAAACAAAACCAGATGGATTTCCGTGAATAGGCACATACAGGGTGGCTCAACGAAAACAGAACAGGGGGGTTTTTGGGCATTTCACATCATTTCTTTGAAAAAATCTGTTGTGGGGCGACACAAAACTTCCCCGGCGGTATCCATAGACCTCAGTGATGATTTTGGGCTAAGCGTCCCTTCGGGAAGGTGAGATTTAATTAGGACATTGATGAAAAAGTTCGGCATAGTCAGTTGAGCGTTAAGCAAGGATCCTGCATCCATTGTTTGGCCGACAGAACAAGTGACAGCTTAGGTTAGTTTTCCAAGGTGATGAAATAATTCAAAAGGTAGAACTAGGTAGCTAATTGTTGTAATATCTCAAGAATGCATGCTAGTTTCTTATTGAAATTTTTGTTCCTACTTTAGACATGATGATAAAATCACACAAACTTGATTGAGAGCTTTTACTGCATCTGTGTGCCAAATTTCAACTCTATATTTTCAATTTAGAGCTTAGGCAGACAAGCCCAGCCCCAGACCCAATGTGCCACCTGAGGGCTTCCGATCAAAATCATCTACCAGATTTATGCTTTCGTACCTGATTTCGATTTGATCGGATCAATAATTCGGTAATTATCGTGGCAGAACCGCCTTATTTGCACGACCGCATAAGCGGTTTTATATTTTCAGTAGGAAAATTTCCGGGAAATTGGAGAGAAATTATTGGAAAATGTTCAAGAACCAGTTATCTATTCTTCAAAAACAAATGGTAGAAATCTGTTCATTGAATAAAAAAATGAAAAATTCCCAGTTTTTTCAGAGAGGAAAACTTGAAAACCGTTGGTCCGATTTTGAAAATTTTTCCTCCAAAAATCAATTCAGTCTTTTCTCCAACTTTCATTCGCAGCATGTCTGCACCTAAAATGAATATTTCGTGTGACTCACCGTATGTTGAAGTTTACGCTGCAGTTTTTTCAAATTCACGGAATGTGCAAATTTGTTATTGAAAAAATTGCCGTCGGAAAACCGAAGCTGTGTCGATTTTGAAAATAGATCGACAAGACGCCCAGTTCAATCTGCTTCCGATATCAGTCAAAATTTTTCGAAAAAAGTCGATCCTTGAGCAGGAATGAATTTTTGAGTGGAGTGCTGCATCAAAAGCGAGTCATCCTGGTGGAAATCCGGGTGAGTCGTTCCCTCGGGTGGCAACGGCTAGGAGAAATTTTGAAAATTCATAACGCCCGACGGGAAAATGGTGGAAAATGGCAACTGCAGACTTAATTTGACTCTTATGTTTTGTTGCTTCCTGCCAAATTGGACCCCGCACGATTCTTATGGAAAATGGGTCTCGGTCAAATTCCCTGATTTTCTTATATGTTGTAGCCCAATTTGACACGAGCCAAAAACCATCGTCCGTTACCCTAAAAAATGGACAGTTGTTTTTCTATAAGGGGTTGAAGATGGGTTATTTCAAGGTAAAAAAATATGTTCCAACGTAAGTGAGAACATTTCAACGTCTTTTCTGACACATATAACTCATGACAATTCCCTTTTTCTTTTGTGAAAAAATCAACCCCCTCCCTCACCCCCAACTCCTACTTGTGAGTATCAAATTCGAAATTACGTTTGAAAGTCATGCAGATGGTTCTATTTTGTCGAATTATCAATTTTGGCACAATTTTTTTTTCCAACCCCCAAATAGGGGGTGGGGTTGAAAAAAAAACCATCGGTCAATTCGACTGAATTTCTGATATTGTGCTTTACCAGTTACGCTAAACAAGATTACCAAGGGAAAACTCATTCGTATGACCAGTTTCCACCCCACAGAGGGTTGAAGTTGACTATAATGACGCATAAAACATTCTTCCATGTCATGAACCAAATGAATGGAAATAGTGGACTTTCATATCATCTTGTTCCGTAAAAATGTCTATTCTCCAAAAATACTTTCAATCCCGTCCTTCATCCCCTATCCCTGTTTCTGAACATCATATTCGAAACAAATCTTGGAAATTATATCAATTTTTATTTCATCCTTCAAATAGTCGCAGTAGCTAGAATAAGAGTGTGACATAATATTTTGCTCTGATTGAGCAGCTTTCGCTCCAAATGACATAAAATTCTTCAATCTAAACTATAAGTAGAGGTGTATCCGTACAAAAGAAAAAAGTTAAGAACTATGTAGGTACAGGTACACATAATTAACCTGCTATAAAGTTGAGACTTGATAGGAGCACCAATATTTTTAATAATAATCCAGGCAAAAAATCATTCAATCAAATGTATGTCCCACCCTGCTGTAAGGGTGCTAACATAAGCATAATAGTGAAAGTGAATTTTGAGAGGGGATTCACAATCAGATGCAGAGAATCCGACCGTCGACCTTCTCCTTCATTTTCAAGATTTATTTCGAATATGATGTTCAGAAACAAGGATAGGGGATGAGAGACGGGGTTGAAATTATTTTTTAAGGATAGGCATTTTTACAAAACAAGATGATATGAAAGTCCACTATTTTCATTCATTTTGTTTATGACATGGAAGAATGTTTTATGAGTCATTATAGTCAACTTCAACCCTCTGTGGGGTGGAGACTGGTCATACGAATGAGTTTTCCCTTGGTAATCTTGTTTAGCGTAACTGGTAAAGCACAATATCAGAAATACAGCCGAATTGACCGATGGTTTTTTTTTCAACCCCACCCCCTATTTGGGGGTTGGAAAAAAAATTGTGCCAAAATTAGTAATTCGACAAAATAGAACCATCTGCATGACTTTCAAACGTAATTTCGAATTTGATACTCACAAGTAGGGGTTGGGGGTGAGGGAGGGGGTTGATTTTCTCACAAAAGAAAAAGAGAATTGTCATGAGCCATATGTGTTAAAAAGGACGTTGAAATGTTCTCACTTACGTTGGAACATATTTTTCTACCTTGAAATAACCCATTTTCAACCCCTTATAGAAAAAAAACTGTCCATTTTTTTGGGTAACAGACGATGGTTTTTGGCTCGTGTCAAATTGGGCTACAACATATAAAAAAATTAGGGAATTTGACCGAGACCCATTTCCCATAAGAATCGTGCGGGGTCCTTTGATCCCAATTTATAGGATAGATTTTGAATAATTGAATGGTAAAGTTTTGAACTTTGACATTTTACTTTCCCGGCCCACCCACGAACACGGAGGGAAAGTATTGTAATCGTGCAGAAAAAAAGTTTTGAGATTTCACCGGATATATCCGTTTTGAGGTCCCCCAAGACGATTAAGACCATTTTCAGAATGATGTCTGTCTGTGTGTGTGTGTGCGTGTGTGTGTGTGTGTGTGTGTGTGTGTGTGTGTGTGTGTGTATGTGTGTGTGTGTGTGTGTGTGTGTGTGTGTGTGTGTGTGTGTGTGTGTGTGTGTGTGTGTGTGTGTGAGTGTGTGTCTGTCTGTGATCTTCCACGATAACTGCCGTAACGTTGACTGGATCGACTTGATATTTGGTATACAAACATGGTTGTTTCCTGAAAAGAGCCCATTAGTTTTTGGCTGTCATCTGTCAAACCCAACTGTCACTATCATCAAATGTCAGAAGCTATATCTCACGGAACTCAACTTGCAATATGTCATTTGAAAGCCCTTGGAAAACTGTATTCAGAACAGTTAAAAACATTGCCCTATCTGTCATCTGTCAAATAATAAAAAATGTTAAAGTTCAAAACTTTACCAATTAATTATTCAAAATCTATCTGATGGATTGGAACCAGATTTGGCAGGAAGCAACACAACAAAAGAGTCAAATTGAGGCCGCAGTTGCAGTTTTCCACCATTCTCCAGTTGAGCGTAATGAATTTTCGAAATTTCTCCTGGCCGTTGCCACTCAGGAGGGGCTCTCGCCGGTGTTTCGACCAGCACGACTCGCTTTTGTAGCAGGACTCCACTCAAAAATTTATTCCTGCTCGGGGATCGACTTTTTTTTGGAAATTTCAACTGATATCGAAAGTAGATTGTATTGAGCGTCGTGCAGGTCTATTTTCAGAGTTGACACGGTTTCGGTTTTCCGACTGTAATTTTTTCAAAATGAAATTTGCACATTCCGTGAATTTGAGAAAAACGCAATGCAAACTTCTACATGCGGTAGGCCCCACGAAATATTAATTTTAGGTGCAGACATGCTGTGAATAAAAGTTAGAGAAAAGATTGAGCTAATTTTTGGAGGAAAAATTTTCGAAATCGGATCAACAGTTGCCGAGTTTTCCTCTCTGGAAAAACTGCAAATTTTCCAACTTTTTATTCAGTGAACAGATTTCTCGGAATTGTTTTTTTTAGAGAATAGATAACTGGTTCTTGAACATTTTCCAATAATTTCTCTCCAATTTCCCGGAAATTTTCCTCCTGAAAATATAAAACCACTCATGCGATCGTACAAATTAAGCGGTTCTGTCACGATAATTACCGAATTATTGATCCGATCAAATCGAAATCAGGTACGGAGGCCTAAGTTCAGCCTGGAATGTTCTGATTAGCCTTTGGGTGGATGATTTTGATCGGAAGCCCTCAGGTGGCACATTGGGTCTGGGTTTGTCTGCCCAAGCTCTAAATTGAAAATATAGAATTGAAATTTGACACACAGATGCAGTGAAAGTTTTCAATCAAGTTTTTGTAATTTCATCATCATATCTAAAGTAGGAACAAAAATTTCAATAAGGAACCAGCATTGCATTTTTGAGATATCACAGCAGTTAGCTACCTAGTTCTACCTTTTTGATCATTTCATCACCTTGGAAAACTGACCTAACCTGTCATTTTTTCTGTCCACTCAACAATGGATGCAGGATGCTCGCTAAACGCTCGACTAAATAGAATTTTTTCATCAATTTCCAAATCGAATCGCCCCCTCCCGAAGGGACACTTCGATCAAAATCATTACTGACGTCTCTGGATACCGCCGGGAAAGTTTTGTGTCGCCCCACAACAGATTTTTTAATTTTCGACAGATGACAGATAGGGCAATATTTCCAACCATATCTGAATATAGTTCTTCATGGGCTTTCAAACGTCATTTTGCAAGTCAAGTTCTGTTGGTATAGCTTCAGTCGTTTTTTGATAGTGACACTTCCGTTTGACAGATGACAACCAAAAACTAATCAGCTCATTTAACAGCAAGACCCTGTCTGTATACCAAATTTCAAGTCGATCAGACTATCGGTTCGGCAGCTATCGTGTCAGAACGTTTTTCCTGCATCCTGCATCATCACATAACTTTCCCTTGGACGGGCCGGGAAAGTAAAAGCTCAGACAGGTCGATTTTTATATCAAGGGGGACATCTGAAACATACATTGGCAAATTTCCATCTTCAGCCCCCTCACCCCTACCCACCTCAACTTTGGAATTTCAAATGACATCATCTACTTTGCGATACATCAAATCAAAGAGAATCAAATTCTTATTCTGAAAAAAATATTTTCAAAATTTTCAACCCCACCCCCCATCCTCCTAAATTACTCTGACTGTCCCATTTTATATCTTCGACCCCTCAATTCTCTTCAATTTAATCAGCGTCATCCTAAATAGCATCTAAGGGGAACATTTTCGGTGAAGAAAAGTGTTACCCAAATTCACCCCTTTCCTCTCCCCCACCCCAATTTCAAAACTTAACAGACACTACCTACTTTGTGATACATCGAATGAAAGAAAATTGATTTATCTTTCTGAGAACAATTTTTTTGGAATTTTCAACCCCTCTCATGATAAATTGACTATTCGGAGTATTTCAGCGGGAAAGGGGGCTTTTCGAAAATTCTGAAAATATTTTATTCAGTAAGAGAATTCAATTCCCTTCGATTTGATGTATCACAAAGTAGGTAGTGTCATTTAAGATTTTGAAGTTGAGTTGGGGGAGTGAAGGAGTGAATTTGGGTGGCACTTTTTACACAGAAAATTTTCTCCCTCGATGCTGTGCAGGATGACGTTGACTGTACTTGAGAGAATTAAAAGATCAAAAATATTACATTGGAAACTCTGACGATATTAGGAAGAAGGGGCGTGGAGTTGAAAATTGTAGAAATATTGTTTTCAGAAAGAGAATTTATTTCTCTTCAATTTGATGTATCGCAAAGTGGGTAGTGTCATTTGATACTTCGAAATTGAGATGGGTGGGGGTGAGGGGGCTAAAAATAGAAATCCGCCAATGTATGTTTCAGATGTCCCCCTCAATATAAAAATCGACCTGTTCGAGCTTTTTTCAAAAAAATGAGGTGAAATGCCCGAAAACCCCTCTGTTCTGTTTTAGTTGGGCCACCCTGTATATACATACATTCAGCACAACGGGCCGTGAAGACTCAGGCTTTTTACAATAAATAATTGTACATTCTATTATGTGAGTGTAAAAAAAATATAATAATTGTTCCAGGGCTTGTCCCACTATGCCTCTCCATAATATTCTGTCGTTTGCCTTCCCTCTCCAGTTAGTGACACTCAGCTGTTCCGGGTCTTTTTCCACTATATCGATCCACCTGTTCTTTGGTCTGTCTTTTCTTTTCTTGCTCCTTATTTCGTGAAATTGCACTTGTTGCTCTGTCCTGTGGAAGTCTTGCAGTATGACCCGCCCATCCTCTGCGATCTTATTGTGGTCGGTAAAGTTGGTTTGCCATACAAAAGTGCAAGTTCTTCATTAGTTCTCCTACTCCACCCTTCCTCTGTCTGTTTTTCTCAAAAAATTCTTCGTAACAGTTTTCTTTCCCATATTTCGAGCTCCTTAGCTTGGTTTTTGGTCATAACCCATAACTCGCAGCCGAGAGGTTAACCACTTGGCAATTTTGGTGTACAGCCGTGAGCGAATTTCTGGCAATTGTGGCAATTTTCTAGCAATTGTGTGGCAATTTCCTGGCATTTGTGGCAATTTTCTAGCAATTGTGTGGCAATTTTCTGGCAATTGTGGCAATTTTCTGGCAATTTTCGGACAATTGGCGATTTTGGTATACACATTTTTCTCAGGTGGTCAACCTCTCGCTCGCAGCCATATAGCACGGTGGGTTTCATTACCGTTTCGTAGATTTTGAGTTTGGTGTTTCAGGACACTGCTTTGAACTTGAAGGTTTTGAAGAGAGCATCAGCACTTTTATTGCCTTTAGCAAGTCTTTCTCAAAGCTACTCATTTTCGTCACTGTCGGTCGTTAAAGTGACCCCAAGATAACAGAAGGCTGGAACTTTTTCGATTACATATATTGTTCGCCGCTTCTTGTTGGGATGGTTGAGGGATCATTGGCAATGGCTGTTCTATCTCAGTTTCTCATCATCATAGAGGATGATTTACCTTACATAGGCTGATAGGAGATAGAGGACTTCGAGGCGAGTCAGGATCCACTGAAGGAATTTTGTTTTCTCCATTGATTACGAAGATACAGGGTGTTTTGTGTGTTTCGTATGAAACTTTGATAAGCGATATTTCTGAAACGGCTGAAGATATTTTCTTGAAATTCACCAATAATATTTCTCTATTGGAACTTACCCTGAAGCCATACTGGGTAAGTTAAAATCCAGGACTGGGATTGAAAAAATGTGCCCCTTTTTTATTTGATCAAAAAGTATATTTTCTGACCGCTTTTCTGAAAAACTGTTATCGGATTCGAAAAGCTAAGGAAAAATGCTACAAGAATCACTCTTCAATTCAGATGGCACACCTGAACCGTTTCGGCATAAAAATTGATTGTGAAATTTATGGGTAAGTTTCCATTTTTGACCGGACATAATCGACTCATTGTTTGATTGAATCCATTCAAATTCATTTTTTAGCTTGTCTCTGTGGAATGGAAGGGCTTGGTGGAAAGAAAAATTCCACAGCCGAAGATTTTTTTTGACGACCAAATCGAGTCTAATTTTGGTTTCACTCTCGATTTTGTCATTAAAAAAAAATGGTCGGCCCTGGAATTTTTCTTACTACCAAGCCCTTCCATTCCACAAAGACAAGCTGAAAAATGAATTTCAATGGATTCAATCAAACAATGAGTCGATTATGTCCGGTCGAAAATGGGAACTCACCCACAAATTTTACTTTTAATTTTATTGTCGAAACAGTTCAGGTGTGCCATCTAAATTGAAGAGTGATTCTCCAAGCATTTTTCCTTAGCTTTTTGAATCCGATAGCAGTTTTTCGGGAATGCGGTCAAAAAATGTACTTTTTGATGAAACAAAAAAGGCGCACCTTTTTTCTAGCCCGGCTTTGACTCACCCGGTAAGGCTTCGGGATGAGTTCCAACAGAGAAATATCACTGGTGAATTTCAACAAAATACCTTCAGCCGTTTCAGAAATATCGCTTATCAAAGTACATACGAAACACAAAACACCCTGTATCTTCGTAACCATTGGAGAAAATAAAATTTCTTCAGTGGATCCTGACTCGCCTCGAAGTCCTCCATCTCCCATTAGCCTATGTAAGGTCACTCATGAATCACCCTGTATACTTGGTCTTATTTTCATTTATTTTTAATCAAGTTTCTTTTGCAGCTCTTTCTATCCGTTTGAACACGCTGATAAGCTTTACTTTTGTTCTTGTTACAATTACAGTATCATCTGCATACAGATTTGATGTCTGTGATGGTATATGGTTTCATGTGTATGGGCACTGTCCCGTAGGATCTTTTCCAATATGATGTTGAACAGGAGCGTGGAAAGCGGGTCTCCCTGTCTCACTCCTCGGTTGATCGAAAAACTCTCGGATGTTGTCTATCATGACTTTATTTAAGGAGTTCTTCAAGGTCATTTGTGTCAGTCGTATCAGCTTCTGTGGGATATCAAAACTTTGCATAGCTTCGAAGATCTTGTTTCTTTTTATTGTGTCGTACGCTTGTTCAAAGTCGATGAATAACATGTGCAAGACCGTGTTGTGTTTATAGCTGTTTGTTTTGTTTCATTGTTTCATTACAAAGATCTGATCTGCCACACTTCTGTTTGTTCTAAAGCCGCATTAATAATCCCCAAGTACTGTCTCCGTATGTCGCATAGGTCTTTTTTTCATACAGTTGGCTAGTAGTTTATAGGTGGTGTCCAACAGGGCGATGCTCCCATAGTTCTCGCATCTAGTTATGTCGCCTTTTGCATGAATTGGGAACATGACGCTTCTGACCATTTCTTCGGCATTGTTTCTGTGATCCATACTAGCTTGATCAGGTCATGTAGTTTCGTGTGAAGCGCGGGTCCTCCTGCCCTTATAAATTTCGAAATTATACCGTTTTTACCAGCACTTTTGTTATTTTTTAGCTGTTGTGTTTTCCTTTGGATTTCGTCGAAATTTGCAGTATCTTCTAGGGGCTGCTCAGTGTTTATTTTTAAGTAGATTATTTCTTCTTCTGGCTCGTCACTTTCATCATTCAGGGTTTCTTCGAAGTATTGCTTCCAACGGTTTAGCTTTTTTTGCGTCCCGCCCACGAGCTCTCCATTTTTGTCCTGGCAAAAAATCGGTTTTGTTTGGTATCCTTCTCGTGTTTTCTTTACAGTTTGGGAAAAGTTTTTCACCTCCTCTCTTTTGAAGTCATCTTTCATTTTCTGTACTGTTTTTTCGGAGTAGTGCCTTTTCTTTTGTCTGCAAATTCTTTTGGCTTCTCGTCTTGAAATGTTGTAATTTTTTTTCTCGGGTGTTACTGATTGCTAGCATTTCCAGTCTCGCAGAATTCTTCTAATTAATGATGTTCCTACAATCATGGTAAAACCAGCTACCAAAATGGTTTTTCTTCTCATTCACCTTCAAACTCGATGCTGCGTCCAATATGCTTCTCTATATTTTTCTGCATTCGTCTTGTGCGTTCTTCTGCGTCATCTCTGGTTCAGTAAGGTATTCTTCGAGTTTGTTCTTGAATTCGTGGGTTATTTTTTTTCCAACTTATCTTTGTCGGATATAATTCTGCTCGATCTTTTTTCTCGTCTTGTCTCTGGTTTTTGTAGATGGAGTTTTGCCATTACCATGAAGTGATCGCTGTCGCATGTCGCACCCCTATATGATCGTACGTCCTTAATCAACTTTCTGTGCTTCATTTCTATAAGCAGGTGATCAATTTCGTTTGCGACTCTTTCACTGAAAGTGGTCCAAGTTGCCAGGTTGCCAACTTTATGATCAAAGTAAGAACTCATGATGTGCATTCCTCCCACTGTCGCAAGCTCCACCAGATGCATTCCATTAGCATTGCATTCCATATGAATACTGCTTTTTCCAATTATTGCCGGTCGATATGCTTCTTCTTTACCGATTTTGGCGTTGAAATCGCCGACTACAAGCTTAATATCGTAATTTGGTAATTTCTCGTAATGTGTTTTCAGCTGCTCATGAGAAGTTGATTTTTTCCTCGACGTCCCTATCTTCTGCTGGGGCATGTACATCAGTAATAGGGTAGTGACCGATTTGTTTCTATCATTTTTTTGAAAGTTCACTTCTTGATAAGTGACGCTATACAGTTAACAGATTTTTTTCGTAAGTTTTCTTGATAAAAAAAATTATGAAAGTTTTCGATCATTTCAAATTTGGCGCGATGACGTCACAATCTTTCATAGGCGGAGAAGCAGGCCTGACAATACTACAGAACTTACTTCAAAAAGCACTAGCGTCAACCCGTCAACGCTCATAACAGCTGATTGTTATATTGTTAACGCTTTGTGTATCTGTGCGGTGATTCATGTTGTTGAGTTGTTTTGCTTGAAAATATGGAGCCCGATTATGAACAGGCGACTTCCCAAAATTAACCCATGGTAAAATCTTTCATGATTTATGAATATTTCAAAACTAGATCAAACTTCAATGGTTATGTTATGCTGGAATACGTCAACGTCAACACTGACACACAGGCAACGGAGGTGAGGTCATCTCCACTACTGTCAAAAGATTGAAACGTCACAGCCCGCCTCACAGCTCGGTAGATTTGAAATCGTTCGCAAAAGTAGCCACTTTTAAGGCAGATTTTGAGACACTTGAAATTTTTTTTTCGAATTTTCACGAAACGATGTCTTGTTATTAAGGCTCTACATTCGATTAGTGTGATTTTTTTTTTCATATCTTTCGATGGTGGTCACTACCCTATTGTAATTTTTCTATACCTAGCCTTTATTCTTATGCTACCATGCTGCCAAGTTTCACTTCGATATCTTGGAAACTCACTGATTTACTGAGAAATAAAATATTCAGAAGGAAATCCAGCTTTTCCGCTCCAGATTTTCCAAAACTGTTGACTCTTCTTTGATGAGTAATATATTGCGGGTATATGTGCCTATCCACGTGAATCCATCTGGTTCGGTTAATTATATACGAGTTTTTCACTTTTTTTCCTCTACGACACCCTGTATACGACGCCTGCATTACTTGCGACTTCGGCTCCTGACCTTAATCGGTCAAACATGGTCTTGGCAACAGGTATGCCAAGTGACAGTGCTTGTTATAAAAGTAAAGGATGCCTCCTCAATTTTGACTTTAGCGTCCGGACTAACATGGCAATGTGGAGACACGAGTCCGACAGGTCTGCGGATTGATGAGTTGTAACTACGATACGTTTTGCTCTTGTCCATCAGAAACGCCAACAGACAGTTCATCCAGGACCGCATCAGGCACTTGGTCGATGCGTTTTCGACCCGCGCTCAAAATGCCCGCGAGAGGATGGACACTCCGGCGACTCCATCGTCCCTGGGGAGCCGCGAAACGATCATCGAATCCGCCACGCCGGGATCCCTGAGCAAGTCCAAGCGGAGCCTGACGTGCTCGGACAAAAACTCGGATCAAACGGACGCGGATCCGCTGACCAGGCCGAGCTCGAACAAGATCTATCGGTAAGTTCCGTTCTGTTTGTAAAATTGTTGATTGTGTTGTTTTTCCACCTTCATTCTACGTCCAGGTTCATTATTTTACCAACAGAAGGTGTTGGAGAATATCCTACCTGCGCGTACACTGCATCAAGTACACATATAAATTATCTGATCTGTGTATAATGCATTCAGCTTTTATTTGCAACAAATCAGGCGAGCCTAGTTTGACAGAACCCACCCTGTAAGAGCGCTTGTCAGTGGAATGCCGCAGTTTAGATTATGCATTATTTTCTGGGGTTATCGCTTTACTTCAAAATCCACAACGGTGTTGCAAGTTCATTTTTGATTGATTCAATGTCTGAATGACATACAGTATCAGCCTCTTGTCATTCTTCAAGTGCAGCGGGAAAGTTCTACACAAAGTGAGAGAAGAAATTTGAAATTTGGCTGTATTAAACAAGGAGGGAGCGGTGTCATTTAGCCGTTGATGATTGGCCTATGTATTTTTATAAGGTATAGGTACTTTTAGGGACAATGTAGGCACTTGAGTTCGGAACATTAGAGATTTGCGGAGATAGCTAGGGACTGTCCATCACTTGGGTTAGCAATCAGCCATTCTATCTGAAGAGGACCTTCAGACCTTCATCAGCGTCCGTCAAGAATCTATTCAAATCAAAGCTCCATTTTCCAAATGGTATTACCAAATCAATCGTTGCCAATCGAAAAGGTAAAATTTTGATGATAAGAGTCAACTGTTTTACGTCCTCCCTAAGGTCGGCCAAAGGTTTTGCTGTGAAATTTCCTGTCTTATAATGGCCTGTAAAGCTGGGTGGGGTACCTAAAACCATATAGGGGTAAATTTAATTATTTACATACACCATCAACATGCAAAACATCCCCGCTAAAACACTGTGTTGAGATAGATCGGGCCTGTCTTCCATGAAGAGTTTTTAAGCCTTCTGTATGCGGATTTCGTCGCTGGTTTGATTATTATCTTCGGCATGTTCAGGTCGAAGCGATCGAAGCTTCAAACAATTTGAGCCACTTCGGTCCACTCAAGTCGCTGTTACTACCACATTGAGCGAAATAATTCACCTCATAGAAACCGCTGACGGCAACCGAACGACCTGCAGACAGATTCTGTGAAAACCAGACGTCGGATCTTGGCGGGGTATTTTTCAAAAATTTTCGCAAACGAACCACAACTCAAGTTGAGGGTGAGAATTTTTCGAAATTTTTGCCGAATTTGTCAAGATTTTTCGAAATTTCCTCGGAAATTTCATAATTCATTCCAAATTTTACAAGGGAACCGATGTTCGAATATTCCGTTCCAAATACCTTGACACATTTCGCGGCGAAAGCTCGGCTTTTCGGGGAAAATTTCGAGAAATTTGGTGTGAAATGCCGACCGGAGGGTCCTAGTGTCGGCCGGTGCGGGCCATGCGGTGACGTTTTTCTTGAAATTTCGCCGTTTAATTGATCAAATTCGACCACGGCACGGCCAAAGTGACAGGAACGTCAATTGACGCTTTGGGTTCTAGAAAACTCAATACTTCGGGGCATTTGAACAGTGTTTTTGGAGAAAATGTACCGTGTCAGCGTGCGAAATTGAACTGTGGTCTCGAGGAAACTTTTGAGCGTCCACCAGACACCACAAACCCAACATCACCTTCAAATTCGACGGCATTTCGGTTAAAAATTCCCAGACCAGGCCAGACGTTGACGGCGTACTTCACATAAACAGACAAGTTGAGGGGGCAAAACACGTCTAGGGGGGGGGGGGGTACTCACAATTTATTTGCAATTTCCAGCGGCTTCACATCTCGAGAAAGGGGCCTTTTCGGTCCTCCAGAGCACATTTCATGTCGATTATAGGGGTTCCTTGTCGCGACTTGTTTTCTACGGAATCCATAATAATTCCATCGCACCTTCTGGCCAGACCTCCAGAAAGGGTCCGTGTTTTGATTTGCGTCCTTGTTTTGAAGTTTTTCTTGTCAGTTTTTCCAAAATTTCACTACAAACTCAGCAACATTACTCAGCGTCGCAGTTGTTGTGTTGTGCCATATGTAAATGTCAATGTTATGTCACAGCACTTCTTAGGTAGTTTTTCGCGGATTCCTTTGGCAGGTTTTCGCGAGTGCTGTCAGATACGTGGTACGTTGCGATGATGTTGACAGTCATGGACGTTTTCGCGAGTAAATATAATAATGAAGGCGGAAATCGTTACATGACATTTTCTATCATCATTACCACAAGATCCGATTGGAATTTTGAACCTATGCCAACTTGGAATAGACAGTCTGAATGCATCTGTCAAATTTCGATTTTTGACGTTTCAAGAGGCTGCCATAATATTGAATTTTGCATTTTTGCTCTTGCATTTTTCAACCTATCCAATTGGAACTTTTGCATTTTCAACCGATCCGATTGGGATTTTCAACATAATAGGTACCCACTTGAGGTAGACAATCGAGGTGTATCTATCAAAACTGACGTTTTGATAGTTTCAAGGCCGCCATATCAAACTTTTGCACTTTTTAACCGATCCGATTGGGATTAAAAATCTATAACCACTTGAGGAGGACAACCGGAGTGCATCTGTCAAATTTTGATTTTTGACGTTCCAAGAGGCCGCCATATTGAACTTTTGCATGTTTCAACCTATCCGAATGGGATTTTGAATCTATGACAACTTGAAATAAGCAATCTGAATACATCTGTCAAATTTGTCGTTTTGACAGTTTTAATATCGCCGCCATATTGAACTCTCGCATTCTTCAACCTATCTGATTTACTTGTTTTGTTTAGGCAGTCGAGATGCATCTGTCAAATTTCGATTTTTGACGTTTCTAGAGGTCGCCATATTGAAGTTTGGCATTTTTCAACAGATCTGATTGACATTCTAAACCTACACCCACTTGAGGTTGGCGATCAAAATGCGTCTGTCAAATTTTGATTTTTGACGATTCAAGAGGTCGCCATATTGAACTTGAGCATTTTTCAACCAATCTGATTGGGACTGAGAACCTATACTTGCTATGGTTGGGCAGTCGAGATGCATCTGTTAAATTTTGATTTTTGACGTTTCTAGAGGTCGCCATATTGAACTTCAGCATCTTTCAACCGATCTGATTGGTATTTTGAACCCATAGCCACTTGAGATTGACGATCAAAATGCATCTGTCAAATTTTGATTTTTGACGTTCCAAGGGGCCGCCATATTGAACTTTTGCATTTTTCAACCGATCTGATTGAGATTTTAATCTCATACCCATTTGGAGGTTGGCAATCAAAATGCAGCTGTCAAATTTCGATTTTTGAAGTTTCAAGAGACCGCCATATTGAACTTTTGCATTTCTCAACCGATCTGATTGGTATTTTTAACCCATAGCCACTCGAGATTGGCGATCAAAGTGCATCTGTCAAATTTTGATTTTTGAAGTTTGAAGAGGCTGTCATATTGAACTTTTGCATTTTTCAACCGATCTGATTGGGATTTTAAACTCATACCCATTTGGAGGTTGGCGATCGAAATGCAGCTGTCAAATTTTGATTTTTGAAGTTTCAAGAGAGCGCCATATTGAACTTTTCCATTTCTAAACAGATTATTTTGAGATTTTGAACAAATACATGAACAATCGAAATGCATATATCGATTTTGATATTTTGGCAGTTCAAAGCGCCAGCGCCGTATTGAACTTTTGCTTTCATCAACCTATTCCATTGGGTTTTCAAACCTATATTTGGTTTAGGATGTTTAGATGAACAATTGGAACGTAACTGTGAAATTTTGAATTTTGGACATATTTTATTTCTTCTCAATTTTTCCTACATATTTAAAAAGGCTCCTAAACAACACAGCTCTGCTTTTTTTTCAACTGCACGGTATATTCTGCGGCAGCACCTTGTTTACGGTCCAAGTTTTCACAACACATATCGTCGTTTCCAGTATTTTCAGTGGTTATAGGTACAGGTACCTTGAACAAAAGTAGAAATACATATTTATGAACAAAGTATAACGGGGTCTCAATTTTCCCCGACAACTCTCCACTGACCAGACACTACTCTCAGTGACATGCGTTTTGTTCACAAGAACAAGAACCCTACAAGTCGAGGCAGAAATTTCAAAACACGCGAAAAATACATTTTCTCGAATTCATGTTACTCCCTCACAATCAATTGCTCACGTCTCTTTGAAAACTTCATCTGACCAAGACACTATCGACGGACATGAATAAATTACTAAACTCGCGAAGGGGAAAACCTGACATCCGCCTAAAACAACGGAAACTTAACATCATGTATGAAACCCCCTTCCCACTTGCCCGGTGTCAGTGGAACAAAGTCCCTGGCTACTTTTCAACCAACGCCTGGGTGACAGCTAGTATTCTAAAAGAAAGGCTTGGATTGATTAAATGTTATCGGCACATATAAAGGTAGTTAACAGCCGATTAGAAGACGCCACGCGGAATTCTTCTGTCAGGACAGTCACCGCAATATAGCAAATTCCCATGGACTACGAAACAAAACGGCGGTGCAGAATTGGACTTGCCCAATTGGTCAAAGTATCAAAAAGCAGACAAAAGCAGAAAACGACGCAACAAGCCTTACTTGTGCAAGAGACATTTTAGGTGGGTACATTTCACTTTCCGGACGTTTATTCTTCGGCTCCCACCAGTCAAGTCTTCAATAAATAATACAGTGATGGCAGTTTAGGAAGGGGTCGAGCCATGCCTCGAGTCGCATATTTTGTATATTACACTGTAAATAGCATCAGTGATGAGTCCCTTGCATTTTCTTTAGAGCTCTGGGTATAGGAACAGCATAGTGGCCCCAATTTGCGTCAGGCTATGGTGCCTTTCGAATAAGTCATCCATATTTCGATTTCCCCCAAACCCGTCGTTCAATTCGAAATTGAAAATCCATTACAGGTGTTCATACCTTCCGTACGTATTGGATGACGAATCTGATGATGAATTTTTCTTTTACAGACACATAAAGTACTTTTTGGACACCAAAGTGATAGACCCGAACGGAAAAATCTACATCACCTGGATGTCCGTGGCGGCCATGGCGGTGATGTACAACGCCTGGGTCATCCCCCTCAGGAGCACATTCCAATACCAGACGGCCGAGAATCGACCTGTTTGGATGGCCTTCGACTACCTGGCCGATTTCATTTACATACTCGACGTCCTCCTTATCCAGCCCAGAGTCAAATATTTACACGAGGGGTTTTGGGTTACCGACATGGCGCAGCTCAGGCAGAACTATGTCAAGAAAAAGCACTTCAAGGTATTCAAATCCATTTGGTAAAACACATCAATATAATGCATTTTTTTCCAAAGGCGTAGTTTTTGTTCGTATACTAAGCATAAAATTTCCTCTTTCCAGCTGGACTTGATATCGCTGCTGCCGCTCGACCTGCTGTACTTGATCTTCGGCCCGGAATTCGTCATCCTGCGCCTGCCGCGCTTCTTCAAGATGCACACCTTCTGGGAGTTCTTCAGCTACGTCGACAAGCTGCTGGCCAACCCGTACGTTATTAGAATCACAAGGACGCTCATGTACATGATGTACTTGATCCATCTGAATGCTTGCGCTTACTACGCCTTCTCCGAGTGGCAAGGCATCGGAAGCAACAGTTTCGTGTACAACGGCAAGGGCAGTGCGTACATCACGTGCTTCTATTTCGCCACGAAAACGGCCACGTCGATCGGAAAAAATCCGAAACCGACGCAAGAGACCGAGTACATGTTCATGACGTTCTCGTGGTTGATGGGCGTGTTTGTGTTTGCCCTGCTCATCGGTCAGATCCGCGACATATTCTCGACGGCCACCAGGTCCAAGAGCGAGTACAGGAAGCTGGTGGACGAGACGCTGGAGTACATGAGGCGGTTGAACATACCGCAGGACATGCAGAGGAGGGTTCAGCTGTGGTTCAACTACACCTGGGAGACCCAGCACACTTTAGGTTCGCACTTTCGTTTCTTTGACTACATCCGTTCTGTGGAAACCAGTTTTCTTCAGTGGTATCACTTCATTCCTTCATTCCAAGGAATGTGCTAGTTTTCGGAGAGCTCTGTTCGTGTCTTTTGTATACCCTTTATGCACTAGATAAGAGTTTTCACAAGCTAAGCTTGAATAAAAAAAAGCCTGAACCATGAAGATCAATTATTGACGCCAATTTCCAGCCTGTCGTACCCTGGACACACTACAGAAAGCTTAATGATCATTAACGATGGATCGTCGTTCAACTTCCTTTTTCCTTTGTGACAGCAAGAGAAACGTAATTACGTTCGTGCTTAATGATCATTAACCAAAAAAACGTCATTGTTTTTCCTCTTGCTGTCGCCAAAACGGCAAGGGAAGTAAATTGACGATATGTTAATGATCATTAGGATTTCTAATGTGTCTAGAGTATGAGGGATTATTTCCTGATTGTTTTCCCTGGTTTCTGTACTATGAGTAATACTTATAATAATTAGGTACCTACCATGATATACCTACACCTCGATCTACATACTCTTGTGTGGTGATTACATCTGTACGAGCTTCAATGCGCTATAATTTATCATGTTCTCCTTCGCAGACGAGAACACAATAATGGACTGTCTGCCGCACAAAATGAAGACGGACATCGCCATCAACGTTCACATCCAGACGCTGAGCAAGGTCAAGCTCTTCGCCGACTGCGACGAGGCCCTCCGTCGCGAACTCGTCCTCCAGCTCAAATCCGTCATATACCTTCCGGGCGACATCGTCTGCAAAAAGGGCGACGTCGGCAAGGAAATGTACATAATCCAGTCGGGTAAGGTCCAGGTCATCGGCCGGACGGACACCGAAGTCCTGGCCACCCTCTCCGAAGGCTCCGTCTTCGGTGAAATCAGCCTGCTCGGCATACCGGGGATGAACAGACGCACCGCCGATGTCAGGTAGGCACAAGAATGGGCACCCGATAGATCACTTCTTACTGGTTTTCGAACATTGTAAACTGCTGTTAGCTAAGAAATTGGAAACGTAGGTACGCAACTTGATTCAACCTAAGTCGGCTAGACAGCGTGAGCTGTTTCACCCTTTTTGACCGTTAGCTGTGATCGTCTTCACTCCCCCTCCCCTTCTTGTGAACCTCCTACCTACGTTTTGCTTACGTTGTCGTTTCACTCAGGCTGCTACTCTCGAAGCGAACGAAACTTTGGGGATGAGGATTGTATTGAGCAGTCGAACAGAAACACGAACAACGTTGGTAGGAGACTCCAAGACGAGTAAGGACCAACAGAATTTTTTTTTTCTCAACAGTGGTTACAAAGATAGCATGTTTTGTACTTCAAGTCACAATTTTCGAAGTGCAATACCAAACATGAAAACTAGAGCTATTCGAGATGATCCAAATAAACACTGTAGTTCTATCTTACCTTCTACTTTGACAACATAGCGTCTAAGCGGAAAGCATAATCAAGAAGAAACAAGGTTGTACTTAATATATGAATTTCCATTGAAATCCTCAGCAAAATTTGAATGAATTAGGGCCTTTTCATAAAACACCTAACACAGGACTGACAGAGTTGCCAAAATGACGCACAATGTTCACAATAACCAAAAACAATTGAAAACAGAACAAAAAATATGTCAAACTGTCAGTCAAAAAAAAAGAAGGGTAACGGATTCGGAAAAAAGCACTCAGTGGAAGAACACGTCTAACAAACCCCTAAGTTATGCCCCAGAAAAAGAAAGACTCTCAAATATGTGACAAATGAATAACAAGAAACTCACTGATAATTTCCGGAAGATCTTCAGACGCGGTTTGTTTCATCTTGATAATCATCAAATTGTGAATCTACATGGTGATTTTCATGGCTCCAACTCTTTTGGTTCCTGAGTTTCTATTTTTTCCATTTTTGATCACCCTGTATACAGCGTCTGCACCGATCGCCATCGTGGCACCACTTCTTAAAATTAAGATAATGTTCCATAGAACAATTTCGCCTAGTGGCATTGCGGCCTCAAAATTTGCAGGGTAGAAACGCCTAATAGACTAGGATCATTTTTGAAAAAGTGGCCTGGAAAGTGGTTCTAGAGGCAAGTCATGTTAAAGTTTGGCAACATATGTTTTAAGGGTATTTGGACCTCGCTAAATACGAAAACCATTGTTGCCAAGCCGAATTTTACACCGGAAGCCCGCAAAATGGGGGTAAAGGGGGGAGGACCAAAAATCACCATTTTCCACCATTTTTGATACCGGGACT
This sequence comes from Anaspis maculata, assembly GCA_949128115.1. Classification (NCBI taxonomy): domain Eukaryota; kingdom Metazoa; phylum Arthropoda; class Insecta; order Coleoptera; family Scraptiidae; genus Anaspis; species Anaspis maculata. Next base: position 76,665,202 of record OX421964.1, on the reverse strand, counting down.
GAGACCTGTCATCAATGTGGAGTGAATCACATCGTATCTTGATTAATTGGGGTCTTATACTACCATATTAATATGATTATTGTCAAAATTTCCATAGGGGGGCGACTGGTGGGGGGAATGTTGACCGTGAAGATGATTCTTTTTTCTCTTGATTTTGAGTGAATATATTCATGTTTGGTATCTTTTCCTATCAAGTTTCATATTCTCAGTTCAATTATGGTGTCAAAATTGCAATAGGAGCAAGTTTGAACAAGTTTTTGATGATAAAACATGTTTTTTTGTCAATATTTTTTTACCTCTTTGAACTGTGTTATTTATTGCAAATCGGCATTTTTTTCTTGAAATTCTTGCGTAGTTCGTTAGTCTGGTGTATTTCACACAATACAGTCACGTAATTGATGTGCCTTTAACTTTTAAAATATGGAAAAAATATTTTTTTGTGAAAACTGTTTGGCGCTACTTTTCAACTTTATTTTTTGCTATTATTTTATTGTATGATGGAAAACTGTAATCCTCCACCTCATAATTATCAAGAAAACCTCAGCTGAGATATTCTAGAATGTACTTTTTTGAAAAAGAAGAGTTTTTCATGTCAGAACCTGATGACCAGTGGGCAAAAGTCCTCTCAGAGAGGCCTGAGATGTTCTATTGAGCTCAAGAAACGGTTACCTCTTTCAAAGGGCTTTGAGATGCCCTATTAAGATACAGAGAGGTTACCTCTATCCAACTTCTTTGTGATGTTCTCTTGAGCTCCAAAAATGTTACCACTTTTGCACTTCTTTGAGATGTTCTATCAAGCTCCAAAGAGGTTACCTTTTCCCAACTTCTCTATGATGTTCTCTCAAGCTCCAAAGAAGGTTACCTTTTAAGAACTTATTCAAAATGTTTTATTAGATTATAAAGCTCCAGAGGTTACCCTTGAGGTTACTTTTCTCCAATTTCTCCAAGAAGTTCTATTTCAGCTCCAAAAAAAAAAAAAAATTTCTTTGGTATGTTTGATTATGCTCTAAAAAAGGTTACCTGTTTTGGATTTCCGTGAGATGATCTATCAAAAAGAACAACTTCTCAAAATTTACGTTCATGAGATGTACCTACCTATATTCGAAAAAGCCGCATTCCACTAATAATACCCAGGGAAGAGGTAGATGAAGAGATTTTGAAATCGAATGTAATTAATAATATCTGCCTTCGGTTGCACCAAGTTTTCTTCAGTTTCATCAGCGTATTTTTTTAGTTCTATAAATTATGATATTTCAATGCAAATCGGAGTTTTTTTCGACAATTCTTGCGTATTTCGTTAGTCTGGTGTATTTTACACAATACATTCACATACTAAGTGTGTCTTCACTTTTTAAAATATGAAAAACTTGAGTTTTGATCATACATACATCATACAGCAAAAAACAAAGTTGAAAAGTGGGGCTAAAGAATTTCCACAACAAATTTTTTTTCTTCACATTTAAAAAAGTAGAGGCATATCAATTGGATAATAATAATAATAAATAAACATGTTTATATTCACTCAAAATCGAGAGAAAAGAAGAATCATCTACACAGTCAACATTCCCCCCACCAGTCTTCCCCCTCTAGAATTTTTGACAGTTATTATATCAATATGGTAGTATAAGACCTCAGTGAATCAAGATATAATGTAATTCACTTCATGTTAATGACAGGTCGCAGTCCCGACATCTAAAATGGTGAAAAATAGTGATTTTTGGTCTTCCCTCCCCTTTACCCCCCCATTGCGGGCTTCCGGTGCAAAATTCGGCTTGGCAACAATGGTTTTCGTATTCAGCGGGGTCCAAATACCCTGAAAACGTATGTTGCCAAACTTTAACATGACTTGCCTCTAGCATTGCTTTTTATCCGAAAAGATCCTAGACTATAACGACTGGACTACTGTGAAAATTGTAAATAAATAATAAATTTGTCAGTGAATATCTATCTATATCTGTGAATATTTATTAAAAAAACCGTCGAAAGCAGCAATACGAAACAATCTGATTTAGTTTCAAGTTGGAAAGGAGAATAGATGGTGCTATTGGAAGCTGTTCAGGCGAGATGATAGTTCCAGGGCTTCCAGCGGCCAGGTACAGATGTATCTAATGTTGCTGCCAAAATTTCTGTATTATCATGGACACTCAAAGATTATAAAATGCCTTAGGCTAAGGTCATTGTAGTGGAGTATAATTAGACTAAACTAAACTACTAGACTTTCTCACGAGGAAATATTAAATTAAGTTCTGAAATTTTTACAAAAAGTACGTTTCACCACAAATGCAGGAAGATTATTCAAGTTGCGGACGTACGTTTCCACTTTCACATCCACCTCCAATTCACAATTTTCAAAAACACTCGGTACGTGTGTCATTCACGTGTTACTAAATGGATGCGTGTCACCAAACTGGTGCATAATATGTTCCAGATCTCAAGGCTATTCGAATTTGTTCGTGCTGAACAAGACCGACCTGAGCGCCGCCCTTTCTCACTACCCGGAAGCTCAAGAACTGCTCAACAAGAAAGCGAAGTTGCTCATGAAGAAGAACGCGGCTCTGGAGCGCAAGCACAACGCCATGATCATAATAGACAACCCGACGCCGCCGCCGAGGCAGGCGAAATTACTGGACACGGTCCTGCAGGTCATGCCGCCGGATTCGAAAGCCAATCGCCTGCTGAGGTACGGCAGTCGGGGCAAGCCCAGGGGCAGGCCGGAGAACGACAAGTTCAAGTACAGGAACAGCTTGCCCATCATGAGGAAGTCGAGGAGCGAAGACATTGACAGGACCTTCCAGACCAAGGTCACCGTCCACAGGACTATGAGTTAGTAGATCATAGTACCGTATGGTCAGAAACTTTCCTGATCAAGGGAGGCTGTGGCCTGGCCAAAATCAGCCTCGTTTGCCTGCCAATGACCAGGACCACAGCCTCCTTGAGTAAGAAAGTTTTTGGATCATACGCTACCTATAGTTACCGACACGATGTGAAGAGTATGGAATATGCGGTGATCACTAGACTCTTTCCAGTCTGGGCTCAGTAACACTAGTACTTTGTTGGGGTTGGGGGGAGGGCTGCAAACCAAAAATAACGAGTATCGGGAGTTTTTTGTAAGACAAGATATTTTAGGAGATGACGAGCGAAGCGAGCTTCAGATCTGGCAAAGAATGACAAACGGATGGATTGTACTTTCATGCTCCCTACTCTTGATATCGATTTTATTAGATAATGTAGATAACCAAGTGTTATAATAACAGCTGACTATATCCATAATTATGTTTCAGATGATGGCGATAGCGATTGCGTTTTCGAAGACAATCCTCCGGATTTGATGTGATGGAGATGGTAGTAAACGAGTGGCCTTGATGGCAGTGGTGCTAGAACGATGAATATTTTTTTATTATCTATCAGTATTATAGTCCCGGACAGACTGAAGATGGAATACTAAATGAAATTGTGAATGACCAATAAAAAGATAATAGACCGTATATTATACGTGTGTGCGTACGGATGTGTCGTTTTTCCGTTATCAGACCGTCGAAGGTTTTACATAATCATGTTAGCGGTGCCTTCTTTGGCTAGACCAAGGTAGGTGCCTCCATCGCCAAAATATTCAACACGAGTCTCGCGGTCGAGTAGGCCGGTGCTAAAGGGTGATGACATTAATTCTCGCCGTATACATATAGTGAGTACGTATACTTGTAATTTCAATAAAGGACAGGATGTCTCAAAAGTATCGCATTCCGACATTACTACGGTTAATAGGAAGAATTTTTTTTTGAGATACTTATGTTGGGTCGAAGTGAAGTCCTTAGAGCTCTTCTAGTTCCATTATTGAAAAAAAAAACTGTCATGGCACCACCAACAATACTTTCCTGGCAAATATCCAGCAACTAATGACGGCTTTTAACAGGGGGGCTTCCTAAAGCTCCACTGAAAGCTAGGGCGAGATAAAATAGTGTTCAGTGGGGCTATAAATTTCACCTGAAGACACAAGGGGGTCTAATCAGGTTTTAATCAACCTAAAGAGGCACAAGAACAAGGGCGTCCCTCATAGTTTCATAAAAGGGCTCAATTACCAGGGCTCCAAACGGAGTTTGCATGAAGGCATAATTGATGGACTCCGTGAGCTTCTGATCAAAACAGGAAGACACAATAACGGACCCTATTAGAGTTTAGAAAGCCAGGAAAAGACACAACAACGTAACAGGGCTTTAAATGACAAAATTTGGACCCAAGAGCGTTCAATAGAGCTCTGAAGAACACAATAGTAAGGTAAAATGATTATAGTTCACTGTCAATATTCAGTTGATTTAAATAATAACTGATTGTAATCTGTGACAATAAGTGAAGTTGATTGTGAATAAATACCTCCAAATATACAGTACAGACAGATTGACATCCAATGGCACTCGCGAGAGGGAAAAGCCACTAGAAATTATCCTGAATTATCCATAGCGACGGACGTTGCAGGACCTTTAACATCAGACAGTTGGGATGGAAACAAATATTGTGTCACGTTCGTCGACGACTTCACACCTTTCACAGTGTAGTTTACCCACTAAGAAATAATTCTGAGGTTCTCGAATGTTTCAGGATTTTTGAAGCCTGGGTGACAGCACACTTCAAAAGAAAAATAGTGGCAGTGCACAGCGACAGTTGTGGTTAATATATTTCAAGTTCCATGGAATCGTTTTGTAAACTGAAAGAAATCAAGGTCTCAACTACAGTCTCATGCATCCCCGAACAAAACGGAGTAGCCGAAAGGATTAATCGAACGCTGTTGGACCAGACCCGGTCAATGGTTCCCGAGGCAGGCGTGGACAAAAAAGCATGTGGGGTGGGGAAATATATTGCGCCACATATCTGACAAACAATAGCCCAAAAACGGCACTAAAAGGAAAAAAGTTTTTGCTGGAGCTTTTTTTTTGAAAAAGCTCAGTAAACAGCTTCAGTGTTGTGACTTTGATTAATACGATTAACCGTAATCACCGATTAACTCCGAACAAGTAACAAAAAAGTGCCAAAATTGCTGAACAATCGAGTGGATAATCTCAAGATCGTTAGAACATCCATTGTCAAAGGTGCCAAAACATGGCTGAAATCTAAAAATCTAAAAAGTCGCCAAAATGATTGCTCAGTCAATTCTTATTCTGTGGGTGTGAACTTCTTTGGTGAACTCTCAAATATGAACATTTTTTTATGAATAGTTCATAGAGTATGAACTAAAGTAGGCATTAAGGTACCTAGTTCAGAAATAGGATATTACATAACAAGCAACGAAAGTGATACTTTTCGCATGAGCGTGGAAAAAATGCACACGAGCGCTAGCGAGTGCGGTAATCAGGCGAATGCAAGAAAAGACACTGTCTTGCGAGTTGTGTGCACTATTTTTCCTTCAACCGACCTATTTTCCCTGTCCGACGTCTGCTCATTGACGGTCGAAATATCAACATACTTCGAATGTTGTTTGCCACTTCTCCATTTTTATGTAAATTAAATTGAGTTACCGAAAACCAGATGAAATTTTTCTAATTTTGAGAAATTTCACAACAACCGGCAACGCTGCTCGACGTTGGATTTTTAGATATTTTGTTCAGATTTATCGAGTTACTGGAACTAAATTATTTCAACCCTTTTTGATTTCAATGTCACGGATTCAGCCAACATTCTCACGCGATTTGATTTCTATTATTTATTGATTACCTACTGGAAGTTCTCAACTTTGAACAACGACCACCTACTCAGGGCGAAGAAGCATCAGTGGCATGCTCAGGAAAATATGTGGCCGAGGGACGCTCCTCAAATGCTAGATAATGAAAGATAGTTTGCCATGGAACTATGGCATATCGAAAGTAGGCATTGAAAATCGAAAGCAAAAGGCACTGGTAACGATATTTTTACTTTCGCGCACAGTGTTTGCAATTGGCAAGTTTCGCGCCTACTATACCGTACAGAAAGTAACGTTTTCGTGGGTGGTCGTGGGAAAAACAGTATTATTGATATTGTTCAAGATTTGCTATATGTATAGCCCAGGCAAAACAGGTTTCAACCCGGAATAAATTAAGGAAAATCTAAAACTTTGTGAATCCCTTCAGAATTTGATGGGGAACAACATACTAAAAGTCCCCATCTGTCCGAAGCTTGGCATTTTTTCTGTTGGAGGTCGAAGGTACAAGAAGTTACCATTTTCCAAATCGTTGCTTTTTTCAAACTTTTTTCATTGAATCTTATATTTTCAAGGTCGAGGAACCCAATGTAATAAGTTTCCAAAAAGTGTAATTTACCAGTGGCGTACCAGATGACTGCGAAGAAGCCGAGGTGCAATTTTTGACAAAGTCTTATGGTAAACCCTTGACTGACACCTTTTTTGACATGCTTGGTATCAATTCTAACTAAATCGCACTCTCTGATTCCAAAATAAGTATAAAATTTTGATAGAGACGTGTTTGAACCGGTTTCATCAGAAAAAAACATGATTTTTTTAATCTCAAATTTGATGTTTAGTAGCTCTAGCTCTATCAGTGTCCAATGTATTCCCAACCATGATTTTGATTTGGACAGTCAGTTTCGACTATTTCACACACAAATATCATTTTTTAATTTCTTTACCCGTTTTTACAAAGTCACGGATTTATTTTGTTTCTTGGGATGTACCATGTCAAAGCTTGACTTGATGAAACGTGCTATTTCACACGAAAAACTAGTCTACGATCAGAATGTAGCTTTTATTTTGTTTTTTATCCATTTCAATGCATGAAAATAGTGTTCTCTATCGAACAAAATGTGAAAAACTGAAATAGGAGCCGTATTTTAGTCATGACACCATTTTTCCTCTAAGAATGCGAGCTTTCGAAATTAAATTTCTACGTGATGCACGTTTTGGAACAAAATTACTGTGTGACTTTGAACCAGCGAAAGAAACTTCTAGTTATGGAATTCATCCATTAAATAGTTCAATTGAACAATCTATGTCAAAATTGTGATCATGGGTGTTTTAAACCACGATGGAAATGGAGCTACAAAACGACAAATTTATAGATCGAAACTTCGCGTTTCTTTGCGGAATTTATTCCGCATTGTCGGAAGGAAAATGATGTCATGACTAAAATACGGCTCCGATTTTTGTTTCCCTCATTTTGTTTGATAGAGAAAACTATGATCATGCCATTAAATGATTTGAGTATCAATTCAAAGCTACACTCTGATCGTAGCCTAATCTATCTTGTGAAATAGCACGTTTCGTCAAATCAAGCTTTGGCATGTTACATATCAAGAAACAAGATCACTCCGTGACTTTTTAAAAACAGGAAAAAAACCAGCGAATGATATTTGTATGTAAAATAGCCTAAACCAACTGTTCAAATCAAAATCATAGTTAGAAATACATTGGACACTGATGGACTAGAGCTACAAAGCATCAAATTTGAGGGTAAAAAAATCATGTTTCTTCCTGATATAACTTGGTTGAACACGTCTCTATCAGAATTTCACACCTACTTGTGGAATCGAAATGTGTGATTTGATAAAAAAATTATACCAAACATGTCAAAAAAGCTCTTAGTCACGGTTTACCATACGACTTTATGAAAAATCGCACCTCGGCCACTTCGCAGCCGCCTGGTACGCCACTGGTGCATTACACTGTCTGGTAACCATTACATTGGGTCCTCGACCTTGAAACTATGAAATCCAATGGAAAAATCACCAAAAAAATATCAACTTTGGAAATAGTAACTTCTTGTACCTTCGACCTCCCACAGAAAAAATGCCAAGTCTCGGACAGATGGGGACTTTTAGTATGTTGTTCCCCATCAAATTCAGAAAGGATCTTCAAATTTTCAGATTTTCTTTAATTTATTCCGGGTTTCATCAGAATTTTGCATTTCTTTCCTGGGCTAATAAAAAAGTTCATCCTTTCCAGATTCTGAGTATTCTGATGATAAACGTTGTAGTTGCAGAATCAGTTAGATTCTCGGTTAGATTTGAACGGATTTGAATTATCAACTTTTTATACCGGGAATCGTTTCACACCAAGATTGACTTTTCTGAACCTTTTTTTTTCATTAAACAAGTAGGTACCTACTGTAAGAAGCATTGTATTACATACATCAAAAATTTTGTAACTCCAAAAAATGTGACATAGAGATGAAGGAGCCCTTACGTAGTACATTCACCATGAAGTCAGGAACCAAGCCTTTCATTCTATTAGGCTATAACTGGAACAAAACAAGACCTTGTCGTTTTTTTTCTAATGACAAAATATTTGATGTATGCGGTATTTTGCTTCTGACGGTACAAGGTTCACCATAAGGAGAATGATGGCTTCACCGACCAGCACAAAGAGACAACCAGATCTTCTTAAGCTTCACTCGAGGACTGGAATTATTCTGCCGGATGAGTACCCACCTTTTCCATTCTATTGTTTGCTGCAGAGATGGTTACAGTTTGTTATGTATTCTTTTGTTTGTAACCTTTTGTCACTTCCAATATACTGTTAACTCTTTTCTTTATTTTCACTCCTACCGCGAAGCACGAATTCCCACAGCCCGAACACACTCTGCCCGAACCCACACGAGCTAGTTCTGGGCTAATATCAGCTAAGGGGTATATGCCCCAGGAGCTTTCCTCCTAGCCCTGGAGCCATAAGCGGCTCAAACAGCTCAACGAAGCCGGACGCTATTAGAGTTGCCCTGTCAAATTCTGTTCATGTCGTGTGGTTATGTTCACATGACATCTCCGCCAGACTCTGTATGTCTCTCCTGTTTTCCTTGGTTTTCGCGTGAAAGTGTCGTACGAATGACGAATTTTCAAGGGCTGCCCCAACATCTTCACCTCTACTTTTCCAAAAATAAAATGCGCCCTTAGAGGTCATAGCTCTTGAGAAACTAGGTGGATCGATGGGGCTTGTCAATAGCTACGAGACCAAGTGTTGCACGCCAATACGACAACTCACTGCAGGCAGATATCATTTGAATGTACCAAGGTAGAATACAAATGACTTCAAATGGTGTTTTTATAACCTGAGCAAAGTAAATCTTCTTGCCCGCGTCAGGTTGACACAAGCAGGAGCTTGACACAGATCTCCAAACAATGCGCATTTTTCCGACAAAAATTATAGACCATGTCTGCACCATGATCTCTGGGACCTCTGGGGGACTTATCCCTCTTAAACACGATTATTTGTGCAGCAACATCATTTCGAACACCAAACAGTTGTTGGCTGACATACGCTGACTGTTTCCCCACGTTCATGTGGCAACCCGGTACTGTTTTTGGCGCGCTTATTCACTCGATTTGAAGGGATGGACGGTGATTAGCTGAATTTTATATCTCTTCTCTTGATGCCAAATTTTTTTTTTATATCTACAAACTGGACAGCAGTCTATTTTATTCATTCGAGCATCGTTCTACGTCAATAAAATCGTATTTTGTAATTTTGTATAGGACCTCATTACAGAAATGAGCAAAGTATCTAGTGCTCGATCTAATGTTACGAAAAAATACACTCGATATAATTATGTCTGCTTTTCAAAAGCACATTTATTCAAAAGTGGTATTCTGGTCCTCTCAAACACATACATCGGTTATTGAGACACCTTCCCTCCATAGGCTCAATAGCTACTCGATTGCATTTCTGCTGACACAAATATGGCACGCAACTGTTGCTGTTCGGAGGACCTCTTCGGGCGACGAAATCATTTTCTGTCGAGAGAAGTTGAATTGGATTGGTTTTAATAGTGAAATGACATATTATTTATCTACAGAGGTTGAGAGAGTATCATTATAGCTGAGGCGTCAGATTAGGAAGACGCGAGAAGGCGCCAAAGCTATAATGGTTTTCTCAACCATATGGTTCATTTAACATTTTTTTGCCACTAGGAAATCGACATTGCGATTCAGGAACAGGTTAACAATAAAGTAATTTGCGGCTGGTATAGTAAAAAAAGAAGTTTTACCTTTGGGATCCGGAAAAGCCAAAGCTGCCAGCGCGGAAACCAACACCAACAAAAAGATGAAAATTGCTCCTGCTTTCATTTTCGAGTTGTGTATAAGTAAGTGATAATGTTCTCTGGTGGTAGACAGGTAGAGGTAATAATATTTCAGTTTAGTATTCACGACGAATTTATAGGTATAGGCTTAATCCAGCAAGTAAAATACCTTGTAGGTAATAAAGGGGTTTCCTACACTAATCAAACAACCAAGAAGCACGTTCGCTTTGTATTATCTTTATTAAGGTAATCTTTATTTGGTTATACTTATTTATGAAATACACATGTGTGCAGAAGGCTTTCGCTTTCCTATTTTATACCTTTATTTGTCAAAATGGGTCCTTGCAGGGATATTTTGAGGTCAAAAGTTCTGTACAATCAATAATCAAAACCATACATACTTGGTACCTATGTATTGTTACGAAACTTGTTGGAGACCATGACGCGTGAATAAGACACATACCTACACAATTGGTGGAGGAGCCCTGCATCCTGCATCGAGAACTTACCGAATAAATTTTCGAGAAGGCAATGTAGAAGCAAGTCACGGCAAGACTTTTAGATCTCCTTAGTAACAAATTGGCTCCATGGCTGGTCTCAAGCAACCTGAATGCACTGGAAGTTCTTTGACACTAAGAAAGAGCTAAATATATATTTTTGTCTATCGACTTATATAAAAATTATAATAAAAAAACTATTAATAATAATAATTATATTTTTGTCTATGGGGAAGAATTCGCGCTAGTTTTAGCTGGACCACAGCTGCACTTTCCTCTGCATGTCCTGCGGTATCTTCAACCGCCTCGTGTACTCCAGCGTCTCGTCCACCAGCTTCCTGTACTCGCTTTTGGACCTGGTGGCCGTCGAAAATATGTCGCGGATCTGACCGATGAGCAGGGCAAACACAAGTGGTGAATATGGTGGGAGGTAGAGTCGATAGAGGACTTCGAGACGAGTCAGGATTCACAGAAAAAATCTTGTTTTCTCCATTGGTGTGGATCCTGACTCGCCTCGAAGTTCTCTACCTCCCATTAGCCTATGTAAGGTCACTCATGAATCACCTGTATAATAATATCTATTCATTTGTTACACAGCTTCATAGTGGATGATGTTCCTAATTGATCATTCATCACAACACAAGCAGAATGGAATTCTGCTGAAATAACGTATGGTCCGAAAGTTTTGGGACTTTTTTTAAAAGCTAATAACTTTTTTGGGATAGTTTTAATTTTGTAACTTAATATTGCAAAAACTAACATCATCTACCTATAACAATACCAAATTCATATTCAACATATTGAAGATGGGCCATTATCTTTGATGGCTCTCAGTTTTCTTCTGCCATGTTCGATCATTCTCTGGACAACAACAGGATTAATTTCTTTGAGCTCCTGCCTCCCAATGTACCGCTAGTTCGACCAATATAAGATTTTTGGTAAGTATTGAACTGGATAGTATACGACAAGGAATGGGGAGCTGCAAATGAAGACCAATTACGGCGTCGCATTTTTCAATAACATTAGAGAATTTCGCATTGGCGAAATTGATCCTGTAGAATTATGGAACATGACAGAAGAAAATTGAATCCATCGAAGATAATGGTCCATTATCAATATGTTGAATATGAATTTGTTATTTATGGTGTTAATTTTTGCAGTATCAAGTTAAAAAATAAAGACTATTCAGAAAAAGTTATTAGCTTTAAACAATTTCCCAAAACTTTCGGATCATACGTTATTGTAAATTTAAAGAGGAAATGTTCACAAAGTAGCCACACATTTCGCATTATCTTGTTCACTACTTCTTAAATTGCAGCTATAATGATTATGATTCAAGACATATTCCTCAGAAACTCATTTAGAGCGGAACTGTCGGCTTGCAATAGAATCACCAAGTACGAGTATGTCAAAAATGCCGCAATCATCTGAAAAAGAAATCTAAACCTTTCCTTAGTGGTGGCCTTATTGTTCATCACTTTGCTTACTTGCCAAGCTGAGCCAAAATTCACGTCAAACATTCCACCGGCACTGACTTTAACTTCAACAGTGTAATATTCACAACTATAACGATTTACACTCGAATTTACCCTTTGGGAAGTGTCAACTGGAAAGACTATACATACTTATTTGAATTTCGTTCCGAATTTACCTGCTGTCGTGTATTCGAAGTTTTGCTGGGGTCCAAAACCATGCGTAGAAATTCGGATCTGAAACTGTTTGCCGACTCTTCCAGAAATTGTCCTACATCATGCCAATGGAGTAACAGTAAATTATCACATCCACACAAGCAATTTGAATCTTCAATGTATCTGTACCAATTTCTGTGACATTCCCCAATGGTTTATAACCATGTAGTGCAACTACGCCGAATCTTATGCCATATTGGATCATATAGTGAAGCCGTAATTGACGATTTTAACAATAAGATGATTTGAACACAAATTTCAGATTTTCCCGGAAAATTCAAATTTCCTATTTCCCGCAAACTATTTTTAATCTTCCTCCCACCCGAAGGGACGTCTCGTACAAAAATTCCCTTCCGTTCCTTCCTACTCGTTGGGAAAGTTTTGGGGTGACACAATCGATTTTTCAAAAGACACTTGAATGTAGTAGATTCGTTGGTGCAGAATTCTTGCTGGAAATTACTATAATAAACTCTTTCTAGTCTGCATAAGAATTTTAAGACTCTAGTCTAGTGTCTCTAGGAACATTGGGAAGCTCTTTGGATCCATTCAAAAGACGCTCCGCTCCAATGTTTCAAACCAATTGAAGTTTTGGTGGAACATGAAATTTGACGAGTTCTTTGGCTTCACAAGCTTCAATTAGCTCAGAAACTGCGCTTCTTTACTGCTGGAAAAAGCTCAAATGAATCTGAAATTCCAAAATTCAAGGTTTTGGCTTCACAAGGTCCAATAAGCCGTTTGTATTGCTGAAACAAGTTTCAAATGACTCTGAAATCCAAAATTGGAAATGTTTAGACGTTAGCTTCTTCAAGTGGAACTTGAGAATTGTCGAGTTTTTTGACTTTACAAGCTATGAAATTGCGCTGTTCATATGTACAGTAAGGGGCAAAAGTATGGATCAATTTCATTAGAAAATTCGCATTTTTTTCTTGACAAATTCCTTGAACGGGTCGAAATTGACCCTTCTTTTCTTTTAAATTGAACCTCTCTTTTTTTGCAGATTTGAATGGATTATGAAATCCTGATTTCAAAAATATGCACATTCATAGACAATACAAATAGAGAAGACCATTATGTTACCACCACCGTCGTCACGGATATTGGGACATCAAAATCAGCCAACCTTTTTTTGAATGATGGACTCACCTGGTTCCTACGCAACCGTAAAAATCCGTGACAACATATGGTCTTTTCTATTTGTATTGTCTATACACCTTTTGAACTAATAGTTTCCGATGTAGTAATTATCAAAGGTGGTAAATTTCTAGTTTTTTATCGATGATGTTTTGACAAAATAAAAACGTTTTTATCGTGGAATTGTCCATGAAATCTCTCAAAATATTGCACTCCAAGGTCAAGCTTTCCCAGTCGCCCTTTAGGCCCTTTAGTCTTCCCTTTAAGTCACTATGCGCGGCCTGTTCTTTACTCTTTTCGAGGGGTAAACCACTGACGGAATTTTTGTACACCGATTTCCAATGATTTTTCAAATGATTTCCATTGATTTCCAAAGATTTCCAAAGATTTCCAAAGATTTCCAAAGATTTCCGAAGATTTCCAATGATTTCCAATGATTTCCAATGATTTCCAAATGATTTCCAAATGATTTCCAAATGATTTCCAATGATTTCCGAATGATTTCCAATGATTTCCATAGAAGTGTACACCAGATTTCCAAAAAACGTTCCCCTCGATATTAAAAATTGACCTGTTTTTGCATTTTCTTATTCTCGCTTAGGTTTAGAAAATAAGCCACTGGTAAGTTTTAAAAAACTCACCCTGTATATCCAGGATGTCAAGTTGACTTTTGGTTTTTTGTTATTCTGCCGCCATCTTTGATCCGCCATTGTGAGTTTCTCTATAAGTGATCCGATTGGAATGAAATTTGTAGACAATGTAACCACATCAAGATACATCCAATTCTCGACAATTGATGCCCCGCCGCCATCTTGTATTCTCCATATTGAACATGTTTCGAAGTGATAGAACTAAGAAAATTATGCCTCAACGAAAAGAGATACCGATGTGGTGCAAACGCCAATGAAATGCGTACGTGTCTACCATATAAAGTTGATCAATGATTTTTGTCATTTGGCTGCCATCTTTGATCCGCCATTTTGAATTTCTCTGAAAGTAGTCCAGTTTCCAGAACTTCGTTTAGATACATCCATTTTTCGGCAATTGATGCTCCGCCGCCATCTTGTATTCTCTATATTAATTATGTTTCAAAATGACAGAACTAGGAGAATTATGCTTATTCAACCAAAAGAAAAAGAGATATCGATGTGGTGCAAATGTCAATCAAATGCGTACGTGTCCACCGAGGTGTCCACCATATAAATTTGACCAATGATTTATGTCACTTGGCTGCCATCTTTGGTCCGTCATTTTGAATTTCTCTGAAAGTGGTCCGATTTGAGTAAAATTCACAGACGATGGGAACTCCATCAAAATACATCCGATTATGGACAAATGATACTCTGCCGCCATCTTGGCCGCCATATTGAAATTTCTCATCACTTAACGATTTTCATGGAGCTTGGGACTTGCCTTTGTTTCGTATGATCCGAGGTATGATCATTCTCATTCTCCAGCCAAATTCCATCATTCCGCCGCCATTTGGCCGCCATATTGAAATCTCTTATTAGTGGAACGATTTTCCTGAAACTTGGAATTTACCCTTGTCTATAGTACGATCATTTTTATTTTCAAGCCAAATTTCATGATTCTGACGCTATTTTAGCCGCCATAACCTTAACCATATTGAAATTCTTGCCCAAATAAGGGTGGAACCCTAATTAACATCTTGCGTATTCACTAATCCTTCAAAAAGGAAGTGCGCTACTGAGCCTCATACCCATGAGATGCCATGAGGCATATTCACTTGTTTTGCTTTTCCAGGGAGAGAGTAATATTTGTATTTTATCTTCAAGTTTAGGGTGGGTAGCTGAAAATAAGCTGAAATTGATGATGGGAGTGTTTTGTTATTTTGTAATTTTGTAATTTGTTTTTGTTTTATTGGAATATGATTGTTTACTCTATGTATCACAATTCAACTCTTGTTCATGTATACAGAGTGTTCGGGTCTGGTTATTACAAACTTTAAGGGATGATTCCCCATCAAAAATAAAGCCGAAAGAACAAAAAAACTCATGGTCCTAAAATGCTTCCTAAAAAAGATACAGGGTGTTGAAGTTGACTTTTTAAATGGGTTTTCCACCGTTACTTTTGAACCGTTATACCGATTTCAATCAAATTTGAACCAAAGTTTAGTTAATTGAGTCTCCATTGAATATACTACCACAATTCATAACAAATTTCTGGGGGCGTAGATAATAGGGGACTGTTCCCTATTTTCGCCCCTTTCTCTATCTCTTCTAATTATTTTGCGAAATTGTTGATATTTTCGGATTTTACGTTCAATTTAAAAGAAATAGTTACTCGTGCAAAATTTTGATTGGAGGCTTCGTTTTTGAGATATTTGGGATTGAAACGTTGGAAATTATCTCGAAATCGCCACTTTCCTGGGCCTAAAAATTAAAATTCAAGAAAACTCATGATTCGTCAACTGGAATGTGTTTTCTGGGTGTTTTAAGTTGATAAAACACCATTTTCGCTGAGAAACATGGAGTTTTTCAGAAAAAAACAGTTAAGGCCCTGGAAAGTGGCGATTTCATGTTGTTTTCCAATTTTTCAAACCCAAATATCTTGAAAATGAAGCTTCTAATCAAAATTTTGCGGGAGCAACTTTTTCTTTTAAATTGAACGTAGAATTCGAAAGTATTGTTACGAGTGGCGATTTTATACATATAGGTAAACACTTGATGTTTCTCGATCTTTCCACCATTAGATCGCAGTGTAGAAGTCTGGAGCGATCTCGTGCATTCCAGAGCGTTCTTGTATGTGAACCCAATGGAGACTTGAACGTTCGATCAAGGCACATCAGTCCACTTTGGCGGAGGCGCAGCTTCCAGAACACATGGAAAGCATACGGGTAACGTGTGCGATTATTCAGGAATGATCTAGAAACCGCATATGCCAGACCCTCATGGAATTTGCTGGAAGCAGACAGAAACTTCGGGAACATTATTCGGAGGCCTTATTTAAGGCGTCAGCCGGGAGCTCGCGGCAGTAGTGAATTTGGAAGCGAACAAGTGCGAAACAAGCGAAGTACCTGCGAAATAATTCCAAGTGGATATTTGTTGGCATTTATTGTAGTAGCACGCAGAAATAAACACTGTGTGTTCTAAAAGATCGTCTCAATTATATTCGAACCCGTGCGCGAGATATCGTAACAGTATCAACAATTCTAAAAAGTAATCAGGGGAGATGAAAATAGGGACGAAAATAGGGGACAGTCTCCTACTCTCTACGCCCCCAGAAATTTTTGATAAATTGTGGTATTATTATTCGATGGAGACTCAGTTGACCAAATTTTGGTGGAAATTTGATCAAAATTGGTCTAACGGTTCAAAAGTTACGGTGAAAAAACGATTTCAAAAAGTTGACTTCAACATCCTGTATCTTTTAAAGGAAGCATTTTAGGACCATGAGTTTTGTGTTCTTTCGGCTTTATTTTTGATAGGGAATCATCCCTCAAAGTTTGTAATAACCAGACCCGAACACCCTGTATGTATAACTGTTAGTGGCGGGGTTAACGGCCAAAAATAGAATGATCTGTGCATTTTGTGATCAAAGCATGATATTTGGCATACGTGTTCAGAAGACCCTCCTTTGCAATTTCAGATGTGGCGCCACGCAAGATTTCGCACCAGAGGCACTGTATTGCGGTTAGCATACCTGCTAGGGGTAACTTCTGCAAAAATGGTTTCTGGCCGTTCTCTGGTACCGCACTCGGTATTTTTTAGTTCTGTTTACCTTAAACTACATGTAGAAATGAGTGAGGAGTGCATTTTCACAAGCAAAGTTCCAAATGCTGCCTTTATACGTTGTTTTAATACATTTTAAGGCCAGCTTTGTTTTAGTACAGGAAACATGGTAAAAAAATTGCCAAAACCTCGGCAAAAATATGAACTTCCTGAAAATTTGATATTTTGTTCAGAATTAAGTGCCCTACTACATATCTAAAAGTGCCAAAAATCGCACCCCGGGGCTTCGAGTTAATGAAGGGGGGGTGAAAAATTGCAACTCAAAATTAAAGGTATAGAACCCGATGGAACCCGTCGATCCAATGGATGCAAATACGTCGTAGTTCGACGCATCACATCCCGTTGATACAATTTTGGCACAAAAAGTGTGGATCATTGTTGTAGGGGGGTCGTGGGGGAGGGCGAAACTCGACTGGGTGGCTCTTTTTCTTCCTGGGCCATGAAGAATCGATCACGACAAGATTAGTATCTTTTCCGACTAAATTCAATGTCCTGAACTTGAATCCGATGTATAAATTTGGACAAAAACAAGTTCAAACAAGTTAACTTGAGAAAACATGATTTTTCTTTGACAATTTCCCCAAAACTTTTTTTCACTGTTAGAGGCATTCATCTTTGAAAATATTTTAGAGGCCATTAGATTGAACTGTATTCTTCACGAAAATCATCCATTCGATCTGTAACTTTGTTTTTCGAGATAGAAAAAATCGATTTGAATTTTAGTCGGCACAGCCCGTCGTCTACTACTGACCAGAACACTACACTATGCATCTTTAAATGAAAATAGCCCAAACTATCTGAAAAATTGTAACTAATCTTTGAAAGTTCGAGGATCTGTGCAGAACTGAATTCCCTAAAACATAAACAAAATCGTCATGAATCGCAATGCAGGGTATTGAGTTATTACTTGAAGGTGCATGCTGTAGTGTTCTGGTCATTATTAGACGCCGGGCAGTGCCGACTTAAGTTCAAATCGGTTTTTTCTATGTCGGAAAACAAAATTACAGATCGAATGGATAATTTTCGTTAAGAATACAGTTCAATCTAATGGCCTCTGAAATATTTCCATAGATGAATACCTCTAACAGTAAAAAAAAGTTTCGTGAAAATTGTCAAAGAAAAAACAGGTTTTCTCAAGTTAACTTGTTCGAACTTGTTTTTATCCAAATTTACACATCGGATTCAAGTTCAGGACATTGAATTTAGTAGGAAAAGATACCAATCTTGTCGGAATCGATTCTTCATGGCCCATGAAGAAAAAGAGCCACCTAGCCGAGTTTCGTCCTTCCCCACGACCCCCCTTCAACAATGATCGACACTTTTTGTGCTAAAATTGTATCAACTGGTTGTGATGCGTCGAACTACGACGTATTTGCATCCATTGGATTGACGGATTCCATCGGGTTCTATACCTTTCATTTTGAGTTGCAATTTTTTACCCCCCCCCCCCCCCTCCAATAACTCGAAGCCTCGGGGTGCGATTTTTGGCAATTTTAGATATATAGTAGGGTACATAATTCTGGACAGAGTATCAAATTTTCAGGACGTTCATATCTTTGCCGAGGTATTGGCAATTTTTTTATTAAGTTTCCTGTACTAAAACAAAGTTGGCTTTAAAATGTATTGAAACAACGTATAAAGGCAGCATTTGGAACTTTGCTTGTGAAAATGTACTCCTCACTCATTTCTACATGTAATTTTAACTAAACAGAACTAAAAAATACCGACTGCGGTACCAGAGACCGGCCAGGAACCATTTTTGCAGAATTTACCCCTAGCAGATATATTAACCGCAATACAGCGTCTCTGGCGCAAAATCTCGCGTGGCGCCACATCTGGAATTGAAAAGGAGAGTCTTTTGAACAAGTATGCCAAATTTCATGCTTTGATCACAAAATGCACAGACCATTCCGCTAACCCCCCACTATGTATGAAAAACTGTATTTAACGCAAATTAATAATAACAATGAATTTATTTTTCTTGTCCATCTGTTGTCTGTCAAATATCAAAAAATGTCAAAGTTGAAATCTTCACAATTTACTTATTCAAAATCTATCCGATGGATTGGAACCAAACGCAGAAAGCAACACAATAAAAGAGTCAAAGCAGTCTGCAATTGCAGTTTTTCACCATTTTCCAGTCGGGCGTTTACAAAGAGTTTACAAAATTTCTCGTAGCTCCGTTGTCACCCGAGAGGGCTCCTAGCCCGGGTTTTGACCAACACGACTCGTTTTTGATGCAGGATTCCACAAAAAAAATAATTCCTTTTAGGGTATCGACTTTACGAATAATTTCGAGTGATTTGGAAAGTAGATTGGATTGGGCGTCGTATGGACCCGTTTTCAAAATCGATACGGCTTTGGATTTCCGACGGTGATTTTTTCGAAATAAAATTTACACCTTCTGTGAGTTTGAAAAAACTGCAGTGCGAATTTCGAAATGCGGTGAGCCCCGAGAAATATTCGTTTCAGGTGCAGACATAGTGAACATGAAAGTTGGAGAAAAGATTTCGAAATCGGACTCACGGCTTTGGAGTCTTCCTCTCTGGAAAAACTGCAAATTCTCCAACTTTTTATCTCGTGAACCATTTGCAATAATTTTTTTGAAACAAGAATGAATGAAGAATAACTCTTTCTTGAACATTTTCCAACAATTTCTTTCAAATCAGACTGAATCAATTGCACAAAGGGAATTCGGTACTGAAGGCTGAAATTATTCAACCATCTACCAAGAGATCATCTTCCAGATAGAGCATATGAAAAAGAAATCAAAGACTATCTTTTGTAGAGAAGCTTCTGCAATGTTGACAAGTTTATTCAACTTGAAACCTGAATCTCGAATGCTTTTTAATTGTACATTGTTCGTCTAAATATTTGTCATTATGTGGTATTGTTATTTATGTTGTTGATATTTTGTTATTATTATCTCCGTCATGTTCGACTTTTCCTGTGATTGTTGTTGCAGCGAATAAATTTTCTATCTATCTATCTATCAATCTATCAAAATTCTCCGAATTTTTCAAGAGTTTTCACTTGAAAATGCAAAAATTATCGAGCCCAAACTGGGATGATTTAGCTTGAAATAAAACCCTAATTGACAACTTCTATAATAAGACTATTTTAGAAAAGGCTATAGAAAAGACGAGGCTTTTCAGGACTATCTATAATCTATATGTCCCGGAAAACTTTCCAATGTTTTGTTCAATCATTATGGAAGATTCTTAAAAGTTGTTTCAATCTTCTCTCAAATCCCAACTTCCCACCCGAAGGGACGTCTCGTACCAAAATTTCCATCCATTTCTTGCTACTATACTTACTAACTTAATGTTAGTAATAATCACAATCAGGTCGTGAGGTATCATGAAGAAGAGACGATAAAAAGTAGAATGTGTACAATTTATTAACAAAAATAAAAACAATATGCTCATATCCAAGTAAGCACCTATTTAATACATATTAATTTGGTGTTTCTGCTTCCTCAAAGCACTTTTACTCTTCTGAAAAGTAATCTTGTTCCTGACGCAAACATCTACATCTACCATGGATGCACCTTCCTTCAAAAGGCGGGTATATTCTGAACCGACGGCATCTCTGTTGGCACAAATCCGGTGCGCAAATGCTACTCGAAGGACTTCTTTTGTCGACGGCATCATTTTCTACAGAGAAAAGGCAGCTCATAAATCGGCCTCAGTGAAAAATCATTTGGTTTTTATTTTTACCTTTTTCATCCGGAGAACCCAAAACGGCCAAGGCGCAAATCAAAACTAGGAAAAAGGCAAAAATTGCTTTTACTTTCATTCTAGAGATTTAAATCGTACCTATAGGTGCAAGTAGGTATAGCTCACTGATAATATCCTCATGCAGTATTTACGGAGTATTTATAGGTGTAGCAAGTTGTTTGTACATTGTACAAGGGGATTTCCTACGATAAACAAACACAAACGTGCAGAGCATTGTCTTACCTTCCGTATTTTTTGAGTTATTTATTTATGTTTTTGCATTAAAAATATACGCAGGAGACTTCATTTTAATTTTTTTTCACCATTTGTTTGTTTCTCTTCGTCAATGTTCTACACATGTACAGGATCTTTCAAAAGTAAGTACCCAGCTATAATTATACCGTCGGATTCAGCTTTTTAAATTATGAAGTTTGCGATAAGAATAAATTGCAAGAGGTGCCCCTTAAGAAAGTTATGGACCCTCGAATTGCAATTTTTGAAATCGGTTTTCTACCGTAACTTTTGAACCGTCCAACCGATTTTAATCAAATTTCAATCAAATTTCACTGAAATAGGTCTGTATCGAACCATAACAAGGCGTTTCATCAAACATTTTCACGTTGCAAGATAATAGAGGATACCCTCTATTTCTTCCTTCAATTTTTGTTGCCTTTACTTATTTTAAAAATACGTTAATATTTTATAAATCATTATAAATAATATATTGCATAATATTATAATAAATTATAAATTTAGATTCAAAAGTTACTACTGCAAATTTTTGATTGGGGGCTTCATTTTTGAGATATTTGGGTTTGAAACTTCAAAAAAACACTTTCAAAGGCCTAAAAATTTGGTTCCAAGAAAACTTCTTGCTTGACAGAAATGGTAGTTTATCAGCTTAAGACACCTGGAAAACCTATTTCAGTTGATAAGTTTTCTTGGATTTGAATTTTGAGGTTCCTGAAAATGGTGTTTTCGGGATGTTTTTCCAAGTTTCAAACTAGAATATCTCGACAATGAAGCTAGTAATGAAAAATGTGCAGGAATAACGTTTTTATTTAAATTAAATGCAGAAGTCAAAAATTGATACCATTCTCAAAAATCACTGGGGAAATAAAAAATAGAGAAGAAAAGGGGAGGGTACCCTCCATTATCTTTGCACCTGAAATTGTTAAATAAAACGCGTTGTTATTGTTTGATAGAGACTTATTTCAGTAAACGTTGGTTAAAGTTTGATGAAAATCGGTTTAACGGTTCAAAAGTTACGGTGAAGAAATGATTTTGAAAATTCAACTTTGAGAGGCCGTAACTTTCTGAGGGGGTACCTCTTGCAATTCATTCTTATCGCAAACTTCATATTTTGGAAAGGTGAACCCGACGATATACATAGCTGGGCACTAACTTCTGAAACACCCTGTATAGAATTTTCTAGCTGAATACCCACTTCGTGATTTACACCCACTTCGTGATTTACACCCACTTTCGGCAACAGTAGATCGATTCACTCGAGAAATAGATAGCTCACAGTAGAGTTCCCGGGTGGGCAAAAAAACCTTACTTTTTTTGCGGTGGGTGGGGATCCGTGTACTCACTGGCAGTCCCTTCTAAGCCCCGCCTCTATGTATCAGTGCTCTACTAGGTATTAGTTGCTTACTTTTGGAAGAGCTGTCGTAATCAATATACACAATGACTAAATTTTTGAAATTCTAAATGGCGGACACCAATGGGGAATGATTTCTTTGGAACTAGTTTTTTTTTAATGGAAATTTTCGGGAAGACTGAACCAACGATAGGTTCCGAAAGAACGATCCTTCTTTGACAATCTAAGACCATAATGGAGTAAATTTGTTCATCCACTGAAGAGCTAGAGCAAACTGAAATAAGGCCTTCTTTCGTTTTCTTCTGAAACAATCAATTCAAGTTCTGTTCTTTGCCCGCCTAATTTTTATTTCTTATCCGATTAACAAAAGATTGTTTTGATTTGCATACTAATTAGGATAGGCTGTCAACAGTTCAACACCAAGTGTTGAAATTGCCAAATTTCAAAAATTCAAAATGGCGGACACATGAAAAATGCCTTCTTTGGAGCTCGTCCTTTTTATTCAAAATTGTCGGGGAGACTGAACCAGTGATGGGCTTCGAAAGAACAAACCTTCCTCAACAATTTGAAACCACAATGAAGTAAATTGTTCTTGCACTAGAGCTATAGCGAGTCGGAATAAGGCCTGAGAATATTTGCTTATCTGGAACGATTAAGTGAAATTTTGATCTTGGCCCTCGTCTTGGCCCATCGAACTTATGTAGGGGAAGGTGGGGCACAGAGAACCACCTGAGCAAAAAAATCATATCTTTTCAAGGTTGACTGAAGATAATGAATTGCTTTCATGATATGTTGAGCAATAGGTAGGTACTTACCTGACTTTTGACTAATTTTGTCAGTTTTAGTCTAGTCTGTTTTTTTTAGATTCAATTACAAAAAATTTGGACTATTGCACTCGGACCTGTGTGCCCTATCCCTTGGGGCACATCGGACCACCATGCTCAACACATGGCAAAAATGTAAACATGTTGTTGAATGCTAAATCAGCTATTTTACCTATTCAAGTAGATAAATTTACGAACAAGTACAAGACTTGAAATATGTAGGTAACTAATATAAGAACAAAAAACCATATACCCAAACAATTAAAATCGAAACATGATTCAAAATATCTGAAAAACATTTCATAAAGTTTGTTGTACAAGAAAAAATCAAACAATAGGAATCTCACTGGTAGTGTAAATTTTCAGCCTCATTGCTGCTAGCTTCACTTTTTTTTCAATTCGTTCATTAAACGTCGGCCTATTTCCGCAACAAGGCCCAACACCAACGCCGGTGAATGCTTTCCTCCACTATATAGGAAATTTGGCCGAGCCCCTGTGTGTTCCAACCCAGGGTAGGGATTTTGAATGACCACCAACATCGCATGGGGTCGGCGCCATCGTTCGTGTTTTACGTGCTATGCGACACACGACGCATCTTGCATTCAGCAAGCATTCCAACGAAATCAAAGAGCTTGTTTTGAGACGAAAATCCGAGCGCCCACAGTGGGACTCGAGCCCACGACCTCTGATATGTGGCAGTCGAACGCGCTGGCCACCACACCACAAGCTCCTCAACTTCAAAATTGAAAGACATAATTTTTTCTAGCTCTTTTCCATCACTCCACTTCCACTACATTTCCATAACACACCTTCAAGGTGGTTCGACAATTTTGAATCACCCTGTAAAGGTGGATAAAGATAGCGAGAGGTAGTTAGGCACCGAAGCACCTACCTAATCTACAGTTTGTTTACAGGTTTGTTTTCACTTTTCATCAAAGAAAAATTAAAAATTTTTGCATGACGCACTCACGCATAGAGGTAGTACATACCTATCCATAAATAGTGTTGCTGGAGCCTGAAGCCACACACTGTCAGTTCAAAATCCGATGCACAATGAAGCTAGTCTTTTTGTTGTTCTTCTTGTTCCTGATTGGGGTCTTCGACATCCTTGTCACCGGGTCTCCAATTTCTGCGCCTACCGATCATGACTGTGAGTAGGGTAGGATAGGTACCTATAGCTTTTCTGCGTTATTTTCTTGTTTTAATTTTCAATTATCAGACTTAACAGTAGTTACTTTTTCATAATAATATTATGTTACAGCAGCAAACAATAGAAGACCGGACAACAGGCCTAACATCCGGCCTAGTAAAGACATACTTGAAAAATATCCTGGTCTGTGCCCACCAGTTTGTAAATCGAAAGTTGAGTGCGACCCGTGTCTGTAAAATAAATGATAAATAAAGAAGGCAATGTAAGCACAACAAACATGACTGTTCCAATGTTTTTATTAGCTTCCTTAACAAGAGTTACAATTCATCAGAAAAATCTAATGTTTTCGATTTAGAGGTGAGTAGTTATGGAATAATTTAACAGTCGAGTATAACTGGCTGCCTATCTATCCAGAATTCCAGATGCAGATATTTTATGCAGCCAGCGGTCATTTCCGTTTGTTTCGAGTACCTATAATAACCTACCTATCGTCTAAATAGTAAGGATTAGTTGCGTGGGACTGAGAGGTATTTATCATTTACGATATATTTTTTTATACAATCACAATGCGAAAAACCTGCAAATCTTTTGCATTTTCCTGACCACGTTCCGGTATTTCTACAAACTCTAGGGCAAGCGTGAGGTGTGCAAGGGAACTGGCTCCTTTTCACTAGATTGTGATTATTTGAATCAGTTCCAAAAAGACCTGAAAAAAAAATCGCATGAGAGGATGACATTTAGAAACAAACAAAAAATTATAATAATTCATAAATAATAATTAATTATTGTTGCTTACGCTAGAGAGAGACTAGGTACTTTTCTAAGAGAACTAATCTAAAATATGAAAAACGATGGATTGGGACCAAATTTGGCAGGAAGCACACAACCAAAGAGTCAAATGAGGTCTGCAGTTGCATTTTTTCAACATTTTCCAGTCGAGCGTTATGAATTTTCAAAATTTCTCCTAGCCGTTGCACAGTGGGACAAAATCAGTTGTCGGCGGCCAAAAGTCTGAAACTCACCAGATCGTCTTAGAATATCAAGGTCATTATAGAAAAAATATTGAAAAAATTTCAATTGTGCTCGGGAGTGAAATTTGGTGAATTTGGGGTTGAAAAAAAACAAAAGAATAACGGAAAAATTTCCAGTTCAGCTAATTGCCCCAGATTATCAAGTCGATTAAGGGAAAAATATTGAATAAAATTCATTGACCCTTGGGGGTGAAATTTAAGGGTTGAACAAAAAATTGCGAGAAAAAAAATTGAAATTCATCAAATCGTCCCAGAATATTGAGGTGATTATGGGAAAAATATTGAAAAAAATTCCGACTTCAAGTTCTTAGTGATAATAGAATTCAAACTAGAAAACATGCTCGTAACGAAAAAAACAGAACTTTTCACTTTTCATGCAAAACACCCCTAGAAACAACCCTGCTCTCCCAATATCTTTGAAATAATGTCTTCTTGAAAATCTTAACACGATTTCGCAGCAGTCCAGTGAAAATCAGCGTTCTCCAGAAATTTTAAATTTGTCTCTTTATCCATACAGGGTGTCCGTTTTTCGAGGCTAAGCATGGGGATCTCGCTTATCTTGAGAGATACAAAGTCGGTTAAATTAGGAAAAAATTGCGCATTTTCATGACGATCAATGATCCAAAAAAAAATTTGACGTATCGATTTTGGTTTTTGGGATATCATGAAAAAACTGGAATTTGAATTTTTGTTTTCATTTTTTATTCAAAAAACGGTTGAAGGTGGCCTTTTCTAATCTAGACATTGTCGGGGCACTTTTTCAAGGGGAATTCAAAGCTGCCAAAATCTTGATTCTAGCTTTCAAAGCAACCGAGATACGACATTATAGTACGTATGAATCCATAGTTGGGAGTTACCATGCCTGTAAAAGTTTGGCCACCCTTCCAAATTTGTTCTTTGAGACCCTTAGAGACATTTAAGAAGGGTGGCCAAAGTGAGTCTCTGGGAAGTTTTCTGCAGGACACCGGAAACAAGATGGCGGCTCAAAAATATCGGAAACAATTATAACTCGACCTTTAGTTGACCTACGAATGAAATTTCAAAAGTTATAATTATGTTCACCCTTTTGTTGAAGAGCATAGATAATAAAAAAAATATTGTAGGGTAACAGCACCAGTAAATGAGGGAACTACATTTTTTCCCAATATTTTGCAACGTTTTTTCTCGACTGCACTAATTGCACCTAATGTAATGTACAATTGTTTTTTAAGGCCTTTGAAGGCAATTCAGACGTTTAGACAGGTGGCCCAAGTGAGCCACCGGAAAGTTAAACACAAGGCCCCGAAGACAAGATGGGCGACAAAAATATCTAAAATAATTATTATAATTCGGCTCATACTTATTTCATATTCGACGTTTTACCTTTTGTTGATGAACATGATAATTACCTGAAACTCTCAATGTAGGGTAACAGCACCAGTAGTGAATGATAAATTCCTAAAAAAAACTCGAGTTTTTTGCAATTTTATTTTTTTTTTGAGCAATTTGAATCAAAGTAACTCGGGTCCTTTCGTCTCCAAAATGAATACAGCTATTAGCCATTGTATCCACGGATTGCTGTATCTCTTCAGTAATGAATACTCTGAATAAATATTGTCACGATGTCTCCAATAATTCGAAAGTGCAGGAAAGCCAAAAAAACAATGGATTGAGGAGATGTGCAAAGAAGTGGAAGATAAGTGAGAAGTGGGGAAAACTGACTTATTTTAGGGATGTCGAGCCAAGTAACACTGCGAGTAACACTGCGACATCAAAAACGAGGCAGAAGATATTTTGAACGAAAATGAAGAAAAGGCAGACATGTGGAAGGGATACTACTTGCGATGGGAAAATTATATGGGGGACAAGAATAATTAGAAAATGCATCAGGAGGTACTGGAAAAAGTACGAAAAAAGGGAATATATGGAAAACAGTGAAGAAAAGGAATAATGGAATAGTAGAATACCTTTTGGGACACAAAGGACTAGTTCGAGATGTACTTCAGGCGGGGGGGATAAAGAGGAACAGAGGTAGACCCAGGTTAGATCACTGCTCCCAGACAAGCAATTGGTGATGTAGGATATTTGGTATTTGACCTTCAGGGGAATACGTAGGCTAGCACAGGATAAGAAGGGATGGTGGTACGCATGCAAATAGTCTTGGAAATGAGAACTTGCATGGTGATTATGATAATGATGTATGTCTTGATCCCCTCGTGCTGTAAAACAAGCGTTTAGCTTAGTTCCAATCATTTGTCCTTTGGTTGAAGATTTTGTTCACTTGTAGCTGATTATAATCATTATTTCCTCGACTATTTCATTCTTGTTCACTTATGACAAGAAATATCTGACTTGTGGGATTTTAAAATTGTGTACATGGCGTATAAGCCGATAGTCTAGTTATTGTTATTTTCAATCCCGACATTTTTTATGCATGCATGCGGTCATTGCCGAAAGAAGAAGGAAGAACGCTCCAAGTATTGAGAAAAAATGCGGAATGCGATTATTTACTGGTGCTGTTACTCTACATGCAGATTTTGAAATCACCTTTATTCATGAGAAAGAGATAAAACAATAAATAATCAGACTAATTGCGATTAATAATATATCGTTCAATGAATAATCGTTCAAATTTTATTCGTAGGTCGAATATAAGCCGACATAACTATAATCATATAACTATAATAGTTTTGACCGCCATCTTGTTTTCAGGATTCTGCAGGGAACTTCCCCGAGACTCACTTTGGCCCTAAACAGGACAGAGATATACTGGGTGCAGTCAGTGCATTGCAAAAAACTCGATTTTTTTTAGAATTTAATCATTTACTACTGGTGCTGTTACCCTACATTAAGAGTTCCAAGTAATTATTATATTCATCAACGAAAGGTAAAATATTGATGAACTCGTTTCCATTTTATTTGTGGGTCAAATATAAAATATGACCCGAATTATAATAATTAATTTCGATATTTTTGTCGGCCATCTTGTCTTCGGAGCCTTGTGTTGAACTTCCCGGTGGCTCAGTTTGGCCACCTGTCTAAGATACCTCCAAAGGCCCTAAAAAAACAATTGTACATTACATTAGGCACAGTCAGTGCAGTCGAGAAAAAAAGTTACAAAATATTGGGAAAAAGTTCCCTCATTTACTGGTGCTGTTACCCTACTTTTATTTTCAGTTATCTATGTTCTTCAACAAAAGAGACAACATAAATACAACCGTTGAAATTCCATTCGTAGGTCAAGTAATGGTCGAGTTATAATTGTTTCCGATATTTTTGAGCCGCCATCTTGTTTCCGGTGTCCTGCAGGAAACTTTCCAGAGACTCACTTTGGCCACCCTTCTTAAATGTCTCTAAGGGTCTCAAAGAACAAATTTGAAAGGATGGCCAAACTTTTACAGACATGGTAACTCCCAACTATAATAACACCAAGATTCATACGTACTATTAAACTTTTTTCTCTAATGGGCGCCATATTGGACTTTGATATTTTTGAATACGATATTCTTTTCTGGTTACAACGATGTGCCACATGTCACTGTTGGATAAATGTTGAACATTAACGTTTTTTTTATTGTCGGTGCTGATTTTGTTTCCAAAGCACTCTTTGAAAAATAAAAAAATATTTTTTTGCTCAAAAGCATGAATTCAACAGTGGCATGTGACACATCGTTGTAACCAGAAAAAAATATTGTATTCAAAACTGTCAAAATCCAATATGACGCCCATGAGAGAAAAAAAAGTTGAATGTCATATCTCGGTTGTTTTGAAAGCTAGAATGAAGATTTTGGCAACAATGGATTCCCCTTGGAAAAGTGCCTCCACAATGTCTTAATTAGAAAAGGCTACATTCAACCGTTTTTCAAATGAAAAATAAAAACAAAAATTACAAATTTCTGTTTTTTTCTCAATATCTTGGAAACTGAAACTGACAAGTCAAATATCTTTCTGGATAATTGATCGTCATAAAAATTCGCAACTTTTTTCTAATTTAACCGACTCTGTATCTCTAAAGATAAGCGAGATACCCATGCTTAGCCTCGAAAAACGGACACCCTGTACCTATATTAAAAAAAAATTGTTAATCACGGGGACGCACGTGGACGCATACAATTTCTTTTGAAATCAACTTGAAAAAGGTGTAGCTTATTGTGAAAGAAGTTGTAGGCTGGAGCAAGCTGGAACATTTTTTGTAAGCCACTGCAAAAATGGAACTCTTGGAAAACAAATAAACCGAACATCGCCATTTGAAAAATAAATTTAATTCTGAAACAAGTGAACATATATCCTATGTGAGGTATGATTTACTTTCAAAAAACTTCAAGTGAGCTATGGTGAAATTTATAGAATGATATCTGGTCTGTGAAAAGCACAGTCGGCAATAGCACTTCAGTCACAAAATGCTATGAAAGTGTTATCAGTAGAGCTATTTTAAAGTCTTATGTTTGAGGCATCACACAAAAGTTATAAATTGCCTTGGAATCTCAAGACCTTGGTAACTTATAAATCAACTATTTCTCTAGATAATAGCAAAAATTTGGACCGAAATATCAAATGACCTTGCTCGACTTTTGGCCACTTTTTACAGCACTTGGCCCACTGTGCGTTGCCACCCGAGAGGGCCTCTCGCCCGTATTTTGGCCAAGGCGACTTGCTTTTTAATGCAAGACTCCACTCAAAAATTTATTCCTGTTCGGGGATCGACTTTTTTTGAAAATTTCAACTGATATCGAAAGTAGATTGAGTTAGGCATCGTGTAGACCCATTTTCAAAATCGACACGGCTCCGGTTTTCCGGCGGGAATTTTTTCAAAATAAAATTTGCATATTACGTTGATTCAAAAAAACTGCAGTGCAAACTTCGACATGCGGTGAGCTCCACAAAATATTCATTCCAGGTGCAGACATGCAGAGAATGGGGATTGGAGAAAAGATTGAATTATTTTTGGAGGGAAAACTTTTGAAATTGAACCCACGGTTTTCGAGTTTTCCTCTCTGGAAAAACTGCAAATTTTCCAACTTTTTATCTCGTGAGCAGATTCTCAACTTTTTTTTGACAAGAGGTAAATTGCCCTTGAATATTTTCCAACAATTTTGTTTACAATTCCCAAGAAATTTTACGGTTAAAAATGTAAAACCGACCTAGGTTTTCGAGACCGGACTTAAATGAAAGAGCTCAAAGTGAAGCCATAATTGAAGATTTTTACAATAAGATGACTTAGAATAAGATTTAGGTTTTCCCGGCAAATCCAAATTTTCCTGACAAAGTTTTCAGTTTCCTGAAAATCATTCTCACACTTTCTTCCTAATTGCAGCTTCCCACTCGAAGGGACGTTTCGAACAAAAATTTCCATATTTTCCTGATAACTAGTTGGAAAAGTTTTGGCGTGACACAACTGATTTTTTCAGTTATGAGAGAAAGGGCAATTCCAAAATTACGAGACTGTATCATCAGCAGTACAATATAAAGGCTCTTTATTTCTCAAAAATCATAATCCCTAGAGCAAATACAATTATTGTCGATACATCTTCCTTTCATTGGGTATATTGGCTTGTGCAGCCTGCATTTTCTCATGCACAAACCGGGCTGACATCCTGCAGATCTCTTTCCAACAGTGTTTTTCACTGAAATCCATAAAAGAACTGGGTTTTAGATAATAATATCAAAAGAATTCTTCATGTTGTGTTCAACACAGTTCGAAATGAAAAACGTAACAAATATATTGGTGTGTTTTTCACGACTCTTGGTCGTAAAAGGAATCTCAGAACATCGGACCAGCCGAGCAACAACCGAGAAATCCAGCAGACACGTGTTTCGACCTGCTCCCGTCGCATCAGTGCTGGGGAGGCATCCGAGGCGGAAGCTCAGCGGTACAAAGACTGAGTTAACCTATATGTACATGATGACGGAATTCATAAGTGAGGCTTCCGTGCGGTGCCATCTATTAGCGGCCCTCCGCAATGTGTCTACTCTGCATTACTGCAGATAGGTACTTACCGATTATTTATGTCGTAAAAAATATTAAAATATTCGTTTATGCGAGGAAATTAATTTATATCTTGCTTAAAAACAAACAAAAAAAACAAAGAAAAACAAACATGTGAAATTGTATAGCTAGCTGCCTGCTCGCTACGTGAGATCTTGAAATTACTGAATACTAACCTGGAGAAGCAAGAACTGAGCACGAGAAGATTATCAAAACCAAGAACAAAAACAGCTTCATTTTGACAACGTAGGTACAGTTTCAACTTTCACAAGTGATTTTTTTATGAACTCAAAAATGCATTTTATAGCAAAAAAAATGGGGAATAACTGTTTTGAAAAATATTTGCTTTTTATCACTTACCTACAAAATGTTTATCGCCATTATGTGCTGCAAATCCTTCACGGAATCGTTATCATGGATTCATGGAGGTACTTTACTTTGATTCTCGATTTCTTAAATTACTGAGAACGTGTTGCAACACCTCTACATTATTTCCTCTATCATTATTTCAATTATTTAAATGTGCAGGTATAGATATAAGTAAACATTGTTTGCAAGGCAAAGATTAGGTTTTCGCATGTGCTTTGCTCTCCCACATAAGAAATTCATAATATAAGAAGTTTAATTGCTCGTTATGGCAGTTATTATGTGGCTGTGCGTTATTTTCGTAATCGCCATAAATTGAAGCATAGTAATAAGTGTGTTGGTATTTATGTTCACGTAGACGTGTCACTATAAGCTATTACTGTGATGAGTACCTGCTATACTAGAAGTGTGTACTGAAACGATATTACCATAGAGGAAAACGGAGGAGTTATAAATAATAGAGAAATCAAAATGCTTGTTATTACTTAGTAGTAGGTATAGGTATGTGTTGGTAATATTCAAATTAAACCATAATCAGATAGGTATGTGCATGAGGAAGTGATTGGAACCTTTTAATGATCAAACATCGTCTGCTTGATACAATGTTTCACTGGCACCTATAACATTTTCATTTTGTCTTACATTTCTTACGTTCTCTTATTTCATTCACCAGAAGGTTTCCAGGGAACACATTGTTTCTTAATTTTCCTCAAGGTTTTCCTACTCAAGTTCCAAATTATCAAAGATATAAACTTGAAATTTGGTACACGGGTGCAATTTGGGCAGCATTTGAGCAATTTGGTAATCAAGTTGAGTACAAGCAAATAAGATATCGAGGAACAAACATAGCATTTTTGAGATTTTCCATCATTTACCTTTTTATCTTCAATTTGTTTCATCACGACACAGACCTGGCCTGTAGATTACCTATCGCCAGCAATGTTTTGTCAGCCTGACAAATCAAATGATGGAATGATTCTGTGAAATATGCAGACGCGTCTGCAATAAATAAATGAAGTGTATACATATAAGAGAACGGTGTCGAAGCAAGGTGTCAAGCTCCCGCAGGAATTATGAATCATGAAACTGTGACCAGCCATTTCTTGAACAGCTGTGGGCCGCTATTCTTGAATCGTTTGAGAAAAGTCCCTGGGAGTTTTATATAATCCGTACTACACTTCTGTAGCGAAAGTTGCCTAAAAACCACGATTTCAGGCAACATTTTGGGATGTATTTTCCCAGGGACTTTTCTCACATGATTCAAGAATAGCGACCCTGTTAGTATGTCCCTAGTGTGATCCCAGAGTGCTGTTGAACGTTGATCAAGGAAGCGCAAGGCGTGATGGCAAAGATGATGCAACGAAGTTCGAAGCGATCACAAAAAGAAAATAGCGAATGCTTTGTCACCAGGAAATAAAACCGAATTCCACAAAGTTTCTCAATTTTAGTGGAGTGCGTGCTGGTCAAACTAAACAAGCACGGTTTCACAAGGCACAAAATGTGGTCAAGAGACTGCAAGACTCAGTGCGAAATCGGTCAGATCTCTGGCTTCAAATCGGCGTAACGTCGTTTTATCGGCGTCGCGACGGAACAACAGGTTCGAAAACTCAATTGAAGAAGCAATACAACTTTTCGCGTTATCCGCTACGAAGGACCATGTTGAGGAGTGATGGAAGAAAATGAATGTTTGCTTCTTGGTCAACACTCCGCTTCCGCTACCTTTATTCGACAAAACTCTTCGTCGTTGACATCTTGTCTCTCTTGTTCTTACCCTAGTCGGAAATGTCGCCACAAATTTGCACTGTAAACATCTCTTTGAAGATTGAGTAACCCATTCTGCCCCCAGGTTCGCTTACATCTTCATTGACCTATTCCTGAATAGAAAATAAATGTTGATTTTCTTTTACTAATCTTTTATAAACCACGGCTGAGAAAAGCTATAATAGCTTCGACGTCCACGGCGTCATATATGCTTCAGCTGCACTTCAGGATATAATCTGGCGCCTCAGCCATAATAATACTCTCTCAACCTTGGTATATACAGATGATTATTGGTATGTATATATTCAAAATTAAATGTTTTGACAAGATATTCTCCTCATCAATCTTATTCGGAAAATAAATAACAATATACTCCTCACTCGCTTTCTAAGAAAGATACATGCTGTCAATGTTTTTTTTTGTTTCTTTGAATATCAATAGCTCATGAACGGTCAAATGAAATTTGCCCTAATTCAGCCTAGAATTAATTGCAGACACTGCCTACTTGCCTGTCAAGTTTCAATGGGGAACTATAGTGGCAAACGCCTGAAGCAATGGCGCTCGTGTTCCATGCACCCCAGCTATCATTAGTGTCATTTTAAGCGTACATAACCTCAACTTTGGAAGTGTAATTTCATTTTCATTTGTCAGCACTCAGCATATAACCAGCGGTTTGCATCACTTCGTGAGTTAAAGAGCAGAGTCGAAAAGTCGAAAAGTCGACAAGCGAAAAATAGCGGTGGAAAAAAAGGTATTGCCGTGTTATGTACCAGGCTGCACCTTTGCACTGTCTTTTTTTCTCTCAGTGGGCCTCCTCTCCGCCTCGACTCTTCTTTGAGCATTAGCACTTTTCCCCTTCCGTACATTTCTTTGAGGGAGGTTATGTACAATAACTGTCAAGAGTGTCAATATGGGTGCATGGAACACGTCGCCCTCTACAATCCGTTTTGCCTATAGTTCCCCATTAAATGCAACCAGTGGCATCAGAGTTACCAGAAATTCGCAAATTGAGTGACTTTTTTTCAGCAGGCCTGGCGACTCCGAGCCACTTGTTAGATTTTAGTGAAACTTGACAGACTGGTAGACAGTGTTTGCAAACTAACCCAGGCTAAATTACAGCTTGAACCTATCATGAGTTATTATTACACTCACAGGTATGGTAGGTATTATACTATTTTGTTATAAGTGAACAGCACGATGAGTTGACGACAAAAGAAACCAGGAAGTAGGTACACCTATTTGTACTATACCTGTCTACTATCTATGCCTGGTGGCGGATGACCTTAACGCATCATAACAATCATTTTCTCGGCTCCTTGTTTAGATGCGCGAATCTTGACATGTAATAATAACAATAATATATTTAATGATCAGATGATAAATGATAATCTGATTACGGGCAGAAAGATAAGTAGATATAGCAAGGCCTCGGATTTTTTTACTTGAGTATATTTACTCAAATTTATTATGAAATGATGATATAATGAAGCGTTACATGAGGTACATTTAAGTATGATTTTTGTTATTAATAACTTGAAACTTTGAATTAGGTATAGAGTGATGAGCATAGCTGTTTTTCATTTTCATGTGCAAACACATCTATTTCCAGATAGAGCAAGAAACTCGATTTCCACCTCCGCCGGCCGCCCTGCAAGTTAGGTATCTTAACTTCTTGCACCCGAAGGGAAGCTTCAGACATGAGAAATTTTCCTACACGTCCCTGGATGCCCACCATGGGCATGGTGCTAAAACAGATTTTACTTCTCATCGAATTCTTCGAAAAATGGGAGTAAAGTAATCGCGAAAAAAAAAAGAATTTTTTTTATTCGTTTTTCAGACTGCTGATGAAACGTCAAGATCTGTCGAAAAAAAAATCGTCGTCATCTTTGCCGCGGGACTTCTCATCGTAGCATCCTACCTGCAACGTCTTTGAAGCGGAGACTAGTATCCAGGAACCTTTGAAACATTTCCATCAAAGTTGGAAGTAGAGTCGGTATTTTCATATGAAAATAACTGCCGGGTGGAAGGCAAAAACTGTGGGAACGATTATTTTAACAATGGGGTAAAATCCAATTTCGAGTCCAATTTTTTTCTCTGACTGGTAATATGGAGCTGAACACTTCCTAATGAGCATGTGGTAGTTTGTTTCACTTTCATCTTCATAATAGGGCGGGAAAAAATTCGCAATGAATTGCTTTCTGAGCCAGTGACGTCACTAGGTCGAGCCAGGTTATACCTTGATTGGCAACATCGCGGTTTTGGGTGCGATGGTAACCAATACTTATTTATTTCTGTTTGAAACAATTTCGTAACAGACGTCAAGTTAGACGTCAAACTGGAGTTTGATCCGATTGAGGTGGATGAAATAAGTGACCCAGCCGTTATTAGGTATCTGTTATGGACAGAGGACAGAGGCTTTGAGGAAGGGAACTCAAGTTGACGACCATGGCAGATACACGCTCTACTGCACAAATACAAATTTTTCAGACGTGAAAGCGAAGAGGTGGAGCTCCCATAGTTCGTCCAGAATAAGTAAATAACTTTTAATCTATCGAAAAAGAACTTTCGTCCTCACCAAAAATGCTTGAAAACGATACGTAGATGGTGTGTGATGACTGGTGAGTATCGTTCTCGTTACTGTAAAAAGTGTGGTTGATGCTGGCGTATAAGACAATCAGCCTCGCAGTCACCCAAATTTTATCGGCCAGACTCCAGACTTGACAGAACTATTAGGGATAGGTAGGTACTTACTGTGTGCATTACAAAGCAGGTAAAAAAGCAATCTGGACGATGCTGTCGGATATGTTCAACTGAAAAGAAAGTAATCAATTTGCAAGATAAAAGCGAAGGTGACACCGGAAGATAAAGTCAGTTCAGTTATTTTAAAACCGTAAGCATCAGAACTAGTATCACTTCCACTGTCTTCGTCTGTGGAAGGGTTCTGGATACCGACCATTCAGCTGGGGTAGATATTCACTGAATGTACACAGTTTTCCATACAGTCGACGCTCACCGCTGATTGGGTGCATATTCTTCGGTATTGGAGCAACTAGCAAAAAAACATGCCTTGTCTTACCCAGAGCCTTACTTGGCATTATTGTTATGAAGACAAGCAGAGGCAGACCATGCACAAGAAAAACAAAATAATAACAGCAAGTACGGATTTGCAGTCAGAGCTGACAGTGTGACAACTGGTTTGAATGTTTGAAACAGATCTTCGTTGCTATCGGAACTCAACTCGCGGGCGTGCGTGATCCCTGCTCGCGGGGTTGCCAGTTCAATGACGTCACTAGGTCGTCTCTTCAAACGAACCGATCCCCTCCTGCTTTTTTCAAAAAAGAATTACCGCCTTATTGTGGTATTCATGGTGAAATAGGCTATCACAGGCTTATTAGGACATAATATATATAAAATAAATAACTACATAGTCCATTTTTTCAAATTGGATTATACCCCATTGTACCTATGGTATTTTCCAGATAAATAGTGCTATTCTGTGAAAAATTACATTCCATATTATATAAACGCTCTGTTATGTGAAAATCCGTGTCGGCCATTGGCTGTTGCCTAGGTAATAACAGGGTTATAGAGCCTTTATGGAATGTAATTTTTTAGACAATCAATCGCACCTAAAGTTATCTAGAGATGGGACCATCGGCCCTTAACGAGAAAAATTGGAAAATAATTTGAAGAAAATTGAAAATTGTGTTTTGAAAAATTTGAATTTTTTGGTAAAAACCTCAGATCTTTTCCCAAACCATTTTATTGTAAAAATCGTCAATTAAGGGGTTTCTGATGCGACTGAAAAAGTTGTTGACGGGAATCGGTTTTACTTGACGAAAAAAATAAAATAAAACCGATTTCCGTCAACAACTTTTTTAGTCGCATCAGAAACCCCTTAAAACCCAGGCCGGTTTCAAATTTTCACCCAGGAAATTGACGAAAATTGTTGGAAAATGTTCAAGAACCAGTTACCTACCTCTCGTTTAAAAAAAATGATTGCCTGATGTCGACAAAATTTTAACCAAACGTTTCACCCGTCAGATACTACCCACCCGCCAAATTTTAACAAAATCAAAGCGTTCCAAAGATGTGGCAATAAAACGGACATGTTTATTCAATTATGTTGTGGTACACCTGATTGACTTTTCGGGGCCAAAATCTTCTTTTCACGTCTGGCTACTACTTGACGCATATTCGCAAAGTTGTATCGCAATCACCCCAAAAACCTAGAAAAAAAAAGCGAGGGACAAAGCCCATTCTTACCAGTTTACCGGATTTTTTTTCCAAGTTGGATGCCTGATTTTTATCGGAACTGTCCATGTTCCGTCAAGTCCCTGGTGGATACTCTTGCTGCAAACCAAATTTGATCGAAATCTGTTTGGTACTTCTTGAATTATCGAGTGTCAAAGTTTTTTCTTTGACAGCTTGTAATTTTCCCAGGTGACAGATATGTCATAACTGTCAAATAATCTGAATGGAGTCTTAAAAGAGCTTCAAAATGAGCTGTCAAAAATCAAAATCGTTACATCAAAATCTTCTGTCACTTTTTGACAGTGCCATTTCCTTTGACAGATCATGGTGGAAAGCTTATTTTCTTCTTTCCCCGCTTTCATCAGAGCTGTACCTTTTCAGCTGTTTCATCCGAATTCACCTTCACGTGAAAAGCCTTACCAAGATAAGAAACATATACAGGGTGTCAAATTCAAAACTTACAATTGTCTGTATGTCTGCAACAAGAGCAGTAGGGTGGTCTAAAAAAAAAATGTTTTGAAAAGTCAGGCTCCCACCATTGAATGTTGCAGTGCCATAACGAGGGCGTGGCGAAGGTGTCATTTGCCTTGAAACCAACAAGAAAGACCGAATCGAGGACCGAATGTTCACAATAAGGATTCAAAGTTGCCGTTGTTTTCTAGACAATAATAAATCCTCTGTTCTCGAACTCCTGTCGAACGTTTTCAAGGTTCCCTTGAAAGTGCGCGACATTCTCCAGTAATTCTACGCCGCAGTTCCTCAATCGACTACGGCTGAGTTTCAAAAGCAACAGATTCTAAGTGATTCCACAGAAAGAACTCTGGAGGAGTAAAGTACGGTGATCTAGGAGGCCTTTCAATGGGTCCTCTTCTGCCAATCCACCAGTTCGTATGATGATCATTCAACCACTGACTAACATAGTGAGGCGGAGCTCCATCTTGTTGCAAATGGATAAAGTCCTTGGTCTAATTAGGGTTTCCATCTGGGTCAATCGAATTTTCTAATTCCTGAACTAATAGGGACTCGATGGTGGTCTCCAACATTTCTGCATAAAGCACACCATTCCAATTCCCGTTCATGAATATTGGACCGATGATTGCGTTTCCCAATATTCCCGCTCAGACATTAAGTTTTTCGGGATCCTGGGTATGCCCTTCTCAGAAAACGTGAGGATTATCGTCACTCTAGTCTCTAGTAGGACAATTTTGTTTGTACACATGACCATTCAAGTAAAAAGTACTTACCTACATTCATCACTGAAACAAATGTTTTTCATGAGTTGTGGTTTGCAGAGATTCGCTGCATCATAGCTTCTCAAAACTGAATCCGCTTATCAGGATCATCATCCCCAAGCCATTCCCAAGTTTCTAATAGTTCAGGAATTAGAAAATCAGATGGATCGAATGGATCAGATAGAGAGTTTCAAGAGGAACCTTCGAAAACGTTCGACAAGAGTTCGAGAACGCAGGCTTTATCATTGCCTAGAAAACAACGGCAATCATTTTGAATCCTCATTGTAAACACATCTGTTGTCAATTCGTTTTATACCCTAAATTTTATTTTATTGTACAGGGTGATTCATGAGTGACCTTACATAGGCTAATGGGAGATAGAGGACTTCGAGGCGAGTCAGGATCCACTGAAGAAATTTTGTTTTCTTCATTGGTTACGAAGATACAAGGTGTTTTGCGTGTTTCTTATGAAACTTTGATGAGCTGGGTAAGTCAAAATCCAGGGCCGGGATTGAAAAAATGTGCTCCTTTTTTATTTGATCAAGAAGTAGATTTTCTGGCTTTTCTAAAAAACTGCTATCGGATTCGGAAAGCTAAGGGAAAATGCTTTAAGAATCACTCTTTAATTTAGATGGCACACCTAAACCGTTTCGACAAAAAAATTGAAAGTGAAATTTATGGGTAAGTTTCCATTTTTGACCGGACATAATCGACTCATTGTTTGATTGAATTCATTCAAATTCATTTTTTAGCTTGTCTCTGTGGAATAGAAGGGCTTGGTAGGAAGAAAAATTCAATAGCCAAAGATATTTTTTTAACGACCAAATCGAGTCTAATTTTGGTTTCACTCTCGATTTTGTCATAAAAAAAATTTGTCGGCTCTGGAATTTTCCTTTCAACCAAGCTCTTCTATTCAACAGAGACAAGTCAAAAAATGAATTTTGATGAATTCAATCAAACAATGAGTCGATTTTGTCCGGTCGAAAATGGGAACTCACCCACAAATTTTACTTTTAATTTTACTGTCGAAACGGTTTAGGTGTGCCATCTGAATTGAAGAGTGATACTGGAAGCATTTTTCCTTAACTTGTTGAATCCGATAGCAGTTTTTTAGAAAAGCGGTCAGAAAATGTACTTTTTGATGAAACAAAAAAGGGGCACCTTTTTTCCAGCCCGGCCCTGGATTTTGACTTACTCGGTATGGCTTCGGGATGAGTTTCAACAGAAAAATACTACTGGTGAATTCCAACAAAATACCTTTGGCCGTTTCAGAAATATCGCTTATCAAAGTTTCATACGAAACACACAAAACACCCTGTATCTTCGTAACCATTGGAGAAAATAAAATTTCTTCAGTGGATCCTGACTCGCCTCGAAGTCCTCTATCTTCCATAAGCCTATGTAAGGTCACTCATGAATCACCCTGTATAAGTGTTGAAAAAAGGGAGAGTACCATTGGGGACTCCTCCACAATGTCATGATTTTTATTTACAAAACTATATACCTAAAAAAAAAATTGTAAACACTCGGTCTTTTTTGATGGTTTGAAGGAGTGAACATTTGATTTATTGTGGAGTGAATTCATTGAAATCAATGTAAACTAAGTAGACAGTTTTTTTCAAATTATTCGAAAACTACTCAAACGGAATATGGAGCTATTGGAACCATTGAATAGTAAATTATTCAACAAGCGGGTAATGATTGCTTCTTACTCATGAGAATGCATTTTACCGACACGAGCCTTGGCGAGTGTCGTAATAAAGCATCCGAATGCGAATAGAGCGAGTAGAATATCTACTATGCTTTATCCAGTCTTATTGAAAAATGCAGGCATGTATGCGCGTGATAATGCGTGCATTATTCAATAGGATTCGATAAAAACATTTTTCAAGGGATTTTCAATGATGGATCACAAGTGGGGGGTTGCCACTTGAAAACAATCGGTGGAGGGGGCTAGGGCCCAGACACTGAGTGGGACTGAGTCACTGACTTCACTATTATGAGGTCCCCTTCATTTTGTCGGAACGGTTTTAAACGATTTTTGATGTCTGCTCTTGTTTCAGACAGTTGTAAGTTCTGAATTTGACACCCTGTATATTTAGACTTCTGTTAGTTGCCCTTTTCAAAACACTCATTTGCAAAATTAACAGAGTCAACGACCGCATCAGTCCTACTGCGTTGTTTCCTTAAACCAAGCTACCTTAGATACCGTTCCCATGTACTCCGATCAACGCGGTTTACCATGGTTTACCACCTAAGGTACCCCCTGGATTTCTGTCATTCAAACGGCGTTTTTTGTAATTTTCAGGTAAAACAAGACTTACATTATCAAGGTGACAGACAAATGAAGAAAATTTAATGTCCATTCTGAAACCAAATGAAAATAAGAACAATAATATTTGTACAAAAACATTACACGGGCCATTGCCATTACTATTACTATTTCACAACTTCACGATTTTATAGAAAAAATTGGGGAAATATATACTAAAATGAGTAGAACTTATGAATCTTTGATATATTTTTGAGAACTGGCTGGAAGAATATGTTGAAAAAAATGTTCAACACAAATCTATCCTACATTAGGTACAGGTAGCCGCCTCTAATTTCCCCCTAAAAACGCACAAACTTGATGATTTTTTCGAAAAAAAAATTGAAAATTGAATAAAATGACTACAGCGAGGGGTAAACCGCTGAGGGTATTATGGTGTACACCTCTGAGGTATTAGTAGGTATTACAAGGGAATTAGTGGGTATTACAAGGGTATTAGTGGGTATTACTGGGGTATTAATGGGTATTACAGGGGTATTAGTGGGTATTACAGGGGTATTACTGGGTATTACATGGGAATTAGTGGGTATTACTAGGGGAATTAGTGGGTATTACAGAGGAATTAGTGGGTATTAGTAGGTATTAAACGTCAAGTGCGCATGCGTCAGAGGTGAACAAAGTTAGCAGAATCTCCATACCGAGTCATGAAAATGTCGGAAAAGTGAGCGGAAATCAGAAAAGTAAAAACTTGTTCAAGCAGGTCTTTTTAGCACGACCTACATGTTGTTTGTATGTGTTATGTGTCGGTACCTACCCTATCAAGTTTTATTGTCACAATTAAAACGGTTGGAAGAAAATAGCCAGCCTAAAACTTCTGGGGTGACTAACGCCGGGTTGCTCACTTCGAGTTTAACTTTACCGGTTTGGTTACAATGGAAATATTTGTTGCAACAATGAAATCTATGGCAACCAAACCAAGTTTAAAGTTAAACTCGAAGTGAGCAACTGGGCCTAATTCACTTATTATAGGTACAGGCAATGGTGCAGGGTAGTAATACCTACCTACAAATACCTACAGGGGCAAAATGAGGAATCTTTTCAAAAAACATACAAGCTGTCCCATGAATAACTGTCGGAAATGAGGAGCTCGTGGTGTGGTGGTCAGCGCGTTCGACTACCACTCCAGGGGTCGTGGGTTCGAGTCCCACTGTGGGCGATGGGATTTCCGTCCTCAAAACAAGCTCTTTGATCTAGTTGGAATGCTTGCTAAATGCAAGACGCACCTTGTTTCGAATAGCACGTGAAATACGAACTATGGTGCCTACCCCATGCGATGTTGTTGGTCGTTAAAAATCCCTACCCTGTGTTGGAACACACAGGAGTTCGGCAAAATTTCCGATATAGTGAAGGAAAGCATTCACCGGCGTCGGTGCTAGGCCTCGCTGCAGAAATAGGCCGACGTTAAAAGAACGAATAAAAACAAATATTGTTTTCACAAATTCAGCTTGATGTGACGGATATACGACACCGAGTACGACATCTTGAAACGCTGTTATGAAACTGGTATGGGCAATGCTTAGAATGGGCAATGCCACATGGGCTTTATGGGAGACTAATCCACATTATACCTGCCTACCGTAGGTACCGTATCACTGGCCATGTCCGTGTTTTAGGATTCATGTATTTGCCAAGTACATATGAGCTCCCGAGTGAGCTCCAGATTTTATCTAAAAAAAACCCATTGATTATTGATACCAAGTGAACTTTTACTTTTCCGCCTCCCCACCAACATGGAAG
Source organism: Anaspis maculata (assembly GCA_949128115.1). NCBI lineage: Eukaryota > Metazoa > Arthropoda > Insecta > Coleoptera > Scraptiidae > Anaspis > Anaspis maculata. The sequence continues at coordinate 76,622,171 of OX421964.1, read as the reverse complement.
GGAAAGTCGAGGGGAAAGTATGGTGATCGTACAGAAAAAGTTTTGAGATTTCTACGGATAAATCTATTCTGGGTCCCAAGTCGATCAGGACCATTTCCAGAATAATGTCTGTTTGTCTGTCTGTGTGTCTGTTTGTAATCTTCCACGATAGCTGCCCAACCGTTGATCCGATCGACTTGAAATTTGGTATGCAGACATGATTTTGCAGTCGAATGACCGGATTAGTTTTTGGCTGTCATCTGTCGAATGAAAGTACCTATCACTATCAAAAAACGACAGAAGTTACATCTTTCAAGTTACTTCTTTTGCTGATAAAATCTTTCAGAAAAATAACAAAAAATTGGAATATGCTCCAAAATGACCTCTAGGCTCTGTAGTTTGTCACTTCGTACCCCAATGTAGTCGACTAAGCAAGGTGATGCTACCAAAAAATAATTTCTGGAATTTCCTCTGTTCTCAGATCATCGTTGGATCCGGCATTTGAAAATGGCGACTCTGACGTCACCACTAATATCGCGTATAGGACGATAGGAGTGCTTCTCCAAGGCTTTGTAGCATTTTACTCTATTCCGGCCTTCCCTGCATTTGGATCTGATGGATTTTAGAGAGTTTAGATCGGATAATTGCGAGTAATAACTACAGTGGGTATTATAAGGTATTAGAGGGTATTACTGGGTATTACTGGGTATTACTGGGGTATTACTGGGTATTACTGGGTATTACTGGGGTATTACAGGGGTATTACAGGAGTATTACTGGGTATTAGCGGGTATTAGTGTGTATTACAGGGTATTACAGGGGTATTAGTGGGTATTATAGGGGTATTACTAGGGTATTACTGGGCATTAGTGGGAGAAAGGGGAATTAGTGTACATCATTTCGGTCAGCGGTTTACCCCTCGGACTACAGTGAATGAATAGTTGATATTTTTTACAAAATTACCTCAAAGGATATGCTCCAGAAAAATCTGTTCAGAAAATATCCAAGAAAAACTGCTCTGGGTTACATAAGGTACCCCGCACATGGTAATGGGAAGGTTAAATAGTTTTACTCACAACCACTATGGTAATTGATTCATTACATACCTAGTAGGAGGTCGGGAAGTGACCCATTACCGACCTCCCGAGAAAGTGAAGAAATGGTAGCTTTAGAAGGGAAATTTCAAAATATGCATCCAACCAAACAATAAGTGTGTTAATCAGTATTTCCTGAACCACGTTTCAGCAAAATAATCGGCCTATCTGGAAGTTATGACAAAAAGTTAATTTTCAGATTCCAACTTTTGAACGCCTGTAATCCTGCAAGCTGAGTACATGGTTGTGAGTAAAATAGTAAAATACTCTCGACGGTAAATATATCATTCCAGCTTCGGGCTAGAGCCTCCAGGCTGCCCTCAGCAGTAATGATGTACTTCCCGTATCGGTGTGTAATATACTATTACAGACTCGCAATATTTAGCGACTCTCAGGCTTATGACCATCTTGTCAACCTTGGAAAATACTGGGAGCAGAGATATACCGTTCGTTTTTTTTTCTAGGCCCCAGCTTATAGCGCCTTTATTATGGGTTCCACACCCAACATATTATATATTTTTGAAATCAGAAGAACAAAATCGTTCGATTGATGGTATGTCAAATCATTTTTGACAGATGTCATTTTTTGACATTTGACAGAATAGTACTTGTGATACATCATTTTAAAGCTCATTAAATTCTGAGAAAAACTGTGTCTTCATTTTTACAATGGGATGTCTTTCACAGCTTCTAGAGGTCTTCAAATAGGAAAAATTGTTGAAATTCAGAAATACTCAATAAGTACGTAAGTTTAGGCAAAACAGGCATTTTTAATAATAACTAATGATAATAATCAATAAAAAATCACAATGAAACGAAAAATGTCCTGAAGAAGTTACTTGAAATGACCGTCTCCTTGTTCCTTGAATGGGAGATTCAACGACCGGTGAATTGGAACTGCCAGCCCAACGCGATAGTATCCGAAGTGGCCAGGTATGACCCCCTCGATTTTTTTTATGAGCCTATCTGAAAGATAGGGTGTTTATAGAGTCTCCCGCTGATTTGGACGATTTAAAATCAGGATATTATCATCAGTTGATAATAAAACTACCTTTTAATTATTGAGCAGGTATTTCTGAATTTAAACAATTTTTACTATTCAAAGACTTCCAGAAGCTGTAAAAGACATCCTATTCTAGAAATGAAAACACAGTTCTCCTAAGAATTTTATGGGCTTTAAAATGGTGTGTCACAAGTACTATTCCGCCAATTGTCAAAAAATGACATCTGTCAAAAATAATTTGACATTCCATCAATCGAAAGATTTTGTTCTTCTGATTTCAAAAATATATAATATGCTGGGTGTAAAACCCATAATAAAGGCGCTATAAGCTGGGGCCTAGAAAAAAAAACGGACGGTATGTATTTCCGCATTTCCCTTTTCAAGCACAGGGATCAAGGACGCAATTTTCACACATTCGGGGGAGAATGTGTCACAACACTTTTGAAGAGAAACTTTACAAAATGTCCCTGACTTCAATTGGAGTCACCGGCCTCAGTAAAAAAGACATATCACGAGGAATCACAATGTGATATCCAAGAAATCTTCCCCAGTGTTTGTGATTCATACTCAAGGAATAGTAACGGAGTATTTGATTAAACTTCTGGTGATATGAATGGCACCGCGTCAACAACATTGCCTCCCCTTTTAACATTTATTAGCCTCCACGTGTCCCTTGTTTTGTTGGAAAATTCACTGATATACCTATCATTAGCACGGATTTCTTGACTCCCTGACGCACTATCGGTATATTTTTTTTAATTCATTGCGATTACAATTACGACGCAGTTCCTGGGCGTTGCAGACCTTCAAGAGATCATTAAGTAACTGTATAAGAACGGTATAAGTGATCACACATGTCTCTGAGATTCTGGGAAAACCAATTGATTCCACCATCATAGGTTTTTCTCTTGATGTTTTTCTTGGAAACGAATCGGTGAAGGCTTCGACCACAACATTTGAAAACGACTTGGAAACGGTGATCGATCCCCCCACCAACATCAAAGTGGCAAAACTCCTCTCAGTCAGAAGCACAGTCTGAGTACACCAGGTCCAGAGGACACCATTCCAACATCCAGGCCAAGGACATCCGCCACAAAGCCGTTCTGCTAAATTGATAAATGCATTATCGCAATGCAATTCCTGCCTCTGGTTGCCGATAGACCGCCGTCGTGAAGCCAGGCATATTCAGGATAATATCAAAGAAACTGTCACGTTTCACATCTGCAACATCAAAAATCAAAACAGCCATTGAAATTTTCCAAAAGGATCACTTTACTATATCCACATCAAAATGACTCAAGGTGCTTTCAATTCGGAAATACATCAAAATCTTTTGTAGGGAAGTTATACTTAGACAGCAATGTTTGCAGGGGAATTCAGTTTCTTCACGTCCTATTACCTACTCTGCTTAAGAGTTTGTTGAGTTCTCTAGCATTTATGCCGTTGAAGCAGTCTTTCAGTCTTTCTCTGTCACGTCTTTTATCTTTCGCCGAGTCTTGCCTTCTATTCGGGTTCTTTTCAACCAATTTGGTCAGCTTTTTAGTTTTCCGCAGAACTTCACCAAGCTCTTCAGGTATACTCTTTATCGCCCTTGTCTTTTTTCAGTGTTTCCTCTGAAACTCGCTCGTTTCACCGACGTTTTTCTCTTTTTGTGAATTCCTCTAGGGAACTGTCTATCTCGTTTGTTCGCCAGGCCCGCTCTGCTTCTTAATCTTGGTTTTCTTGCGCTGTTCACTTAACCTAAGACGCCTTTAGAGTCAGGTTTTCAGCGAGGCTCGTCAGTCCGTGCTGTCTGAGGGAATTTGTAGGGTCATTTTCCAAGGTCACGGGCCGGTTGCCCCCTTAACCAGCACTTATAGGATGAGCTCTGCACATGATGACCGCTGGAAGGTCTGGATTGCTTCGATAAGCTTCCATCCATTCTCCTACCCCAACAGACTGGTCAACCGCAGTTCTTTTCAGATATCTTCTTGTTTTCTTGCATCAGCAGTTTGAGAATTATCCCTGGACTAGTTTTGAAAACTGTCTTCCTAACGCATAAACGTTCTATTCTAAAATGATGAGCGGCGGTATTTCACTTAATATACTGTTCTGTTCCAACCTTGAATTTCAACTGAAAACAAAAAGCGGCACCCGAATTTTCAACATAGAAACTGAAGGTAGCACCCAGTTGCTAATTGATTACGTAACATGACAATACAAGGCGTGGAAACTACAATTTTTTTCTTATTATTTTCCGATACGTATCCTATTCAAAGTACCTATTAATAGTCAGGATTGTTCGGGAGAAAACAGTTTTATTTATTTATTTATTATTTATTACCTGGCTTTTACGACCAATCAATCATAAAAGGCTACTGTGTATGTAGATATCCCTCATCATTTGTATTATGACAATGCACAGGTTTGGAAATCCGTGTGTCATCATAAAACAGGTGTTATGAAAATTAACGCATCATTCCATTGGGATACCGACACAGCAAAAATTGTCGATTTAAAATAGTTTAGTAAACTGAACTTATCTAAGCTAAAACAGAAGATATAATCTACTCGTAAAATAATGAGGAAGTGTCTAGTTATACTTTATGATGACTAAATAGTCAAAAGAAAAGTTGAAAATACAAAAATGCACTATTCATTGATTAGGCAAAAAGCGTTGTCATACCTACTGGATGACTATCAAACCACTAAAAAATCACCAGTATGGGCTAGTTTTCTTTCTATTTATTAATCTAACATTTGTATACCTACGTACTTTTGCACCTTTCTTTATTCTCACTATCTCACTGTAGTAATTAAAATTATTGCCGTAAATGTAGAAAATTAGAAATGACACCATCAAGAGCGTCGGGATTCACAAAAATTATGCTATTTATTTTTACCTATACTTACTTACTGAGGATGTCACGTCCGTTTTTAACATACTCTCCGGAATTTCCTCTCTTTGCGGGTTTTTCAATTGAGCACTCAATATCCATATTCAAATCGAAGTCTTAAAACCACTTATTAAAAGGACGATAGGAGGTAATAAGGTGATATTAATATGCATTGTAAGTGGGAGTAGGTGATGAAATGTTTAAACAATTAACCCTCTCTGTATTTTCCAGAAATTGGATTTCAATAGGTAAATAGCTTGTAGTTACGAAGTTACGTGCATGCACTCTGGGGATTTCAAATGAAATTTGACGTAATAACGTCCAATTATTTTATCTTACACGTTTAAGTACTCAAACTTTATTCCAGGAAATATGATTTTGAATTTGCTCTATATTCTGTAGGAATTTGGGACATAAGTTTGTGCTTAGGCTTAGGTTTTTCTCTTGCAACATATACCACATTATTTACAGTTAGCACATCAAGAGGAGCACGGGGAAACCCCAGAAGATAGAAGAACATTGACCTTAGCGTTATCAAGTTCTGTAAGTACTTACTTATAGTAAATGTGAATACCTTATGGACAGGGAGCTGGTGCCTCAAAACTTACGTCATAAGGTACATGATTTCAACCCTGTAGGTCTGATGTGCGTTGTTGAGGTTGTTAAAAATTTCTTTGTCTTATATGTATAGGCTTTAGGCTGGTATAGGCTTGTCAATTTTCGAAAAATGTCAAAAATTCATGTCATAAGGTACATGAATGAAACCAACTAGATTTTGTGTGGGTACATCCCCTTGTACAAAAATCTGGTCGTAAGACGAAAATTTTGGGGGCTTTCGGTCCATAAGGCAAGTTTGAAATTTTCAAAAAAGGACCAAAATTTATCAATTTTTTTACAGGCGTTCTGTTGACCAACCCACCAAGTGTGATATATATTTGTAATCAGGATGAAAAACAGAATCCATTTCCATGTTAAAATACAGGGTGTACAATTTGAGAAAGATTTTTCGATGTTGCACCTTGTAAGCGATGTACCATTAAAAATTTTTGTGAACAGATTCGAAACCTGCGTAAAAAAGCATTCGAGAATCGTTTTTCATTCCTAAAATTATGCTAAAGGAGAAGTCTACAGGGGGAGGTAAATTCTGGCTTTTTTGAAAATTTCAAACTTGTCTTATGGACCGAAAGCCCCCAAAAATTTTGTCTTATGACCCGATTTTTGATTAAGGGAATGTTCCTTCACAAAAGCTCGTTGGTTTCATTCATGTACCTTATGACATAAATTTTTGACATTTTTTGAACATTGACAATCCTATACCAGCTTAAAGCCCCCGGTCTGACATGTAAGACAATTTTCAACAACCTTATCAACGCACATTAGAACTACAGGGTTAAAATCATGTACCTTATGACGTAAGTTTTGAGGCACTAGCTCCCTGTCCATTAATAATGATTATAAGTAGATGGACTTTTCATCAAAACTCTGAAAGTAATCATCATGTATGCTAGAATTTGATTTTGTAAAAATATAAATTATAACTTTTTATCTGGCATGATGACTATGGCTTTTGGACTTCCGAGTACTATATTTGGTTCAGCAATATTTGCCTTCACAAAGAAGCTTGTCTACTTCATTCTTTTGCTGCCTATAATACCAACTATAGATACCTTAATAATGTCAACTGAGTAATAATAATAGTTTTATTTCTTGCAATCCAAGCTAATCATGTAAACACAGTTCTGCTATCAAATGCTGCTGAATGAATGAATGATTACCAACCAATACATCAGTATGATTACATGGGATAACAATTGAAACGACGGGAAACAAAATTGACGGGCGATAAACGACGAACCCTTGACCAAATGGTGGATGCGCCGGTCAGAAAAGGAAGCATCCACATTTACATTTCGCAAATGCCTTGACCAAATAAATTATTGCAGGAGTTAATTTCACGTCAGGTGATACCACTAAGAAAGCAAATATGTATGAAATTATATCGGCTGAATGAACAAAATTGAACCCAAAAAAATAAGATGAAAAAAGTATTTTTTCAACAAAAATGTGCTCAAGATTAGAAGTTTTTTCATGAGATACTTGAACCTATTCAATTAGGAAAGCAGTTAATCATCAATCCTAGTGAATTTGTCTAGTCATTCACATGGGGTTATAGGTACGGTACGAAGTACACAAATAGGTGGATTTCTTCAAACGGGATATTTTTTTCATACCAGCTCGCAGCAGCCTCTTCCATCTTCAAGGATGACTCTGCGAATTCTGAAACCGGCTTGTTTCTCCATATCCAGTACGTTAACCTAGTAGTGGAGCGAAATCGGCCTGAAAAGTCGTCGTTTTTTTTTTGAAGGTATAACAGCACCAAACCTTATAGGTCTTGTAGAGAACTAAATTCCACGTATGTATGGTCATTTTGGGGATGATCTTGTGGTAGGGACCTTTTTTATGGGTAAAAAACCTCAAAAATTGAAAATGAGCAGTTCAGCATTCACAACGTTATATTTCTGGATCCAGTTGAGCTATCGGTCTGTTCTTTTTTTTAAATAAAAGTACATGGGAAAACCTTTCCAATGGTACATCACTGACTTAAGATAATTGTTCACGAACGTGTTTATAGAACAATAAACACTATATTGACCAAAAATGCAGTCCCTTTTTGACCATGCAAAGAACTTCTTTCCTCGTAGGAATTTCTAGATACAACCTGCGAGGAAAATGAAGCCGAAATATCAGAGAAAATTTTAAAGAAAGTTTCATTGATCTAGGCCGTATAGTTTGTCAGTTATGAATTTTTTTCTGGCGCATTGAGTTGAAACGTCGCCCCGCGTGTGCTTGCATACAGTAAATCGCCGCGCCGTGCCGCGTTCACTGTTTGTTATGCGGCGATTTACTGTATGCAAGCACACGCCGAGCGACGTTCCAACTCAATGCGCCAGAAAAAAATTCATAACTGACAAACTATACGGTCTAGATCAATGAAACTTTCTTTAAAATTTTCTCTGATATTTCGGCTTCATTTTCCTCGCAGGTTGTATATAAAAATTCCTACGAGGAAAGAAGTTCCTCGCATGGTCAAAAAGGGACTGCATTTTTGGTCAATATAATGTTTATTGTTCTATAAACACGTTCGTGAACAATAATCTTTAGTCAGTGATGTACCATTGGAAAGGTTTTTCAATGTACTTTTATTTAAAAAAAAGAACAGACCGATAGCTCAACTGGATCCAGAAATATAACGTTGTGAATGCTGAACTGCTAATTTCCAATTTTTGAGGTTTTTTGCCCATAAAAAAGGTCCCTACCACAAGATCATCCCCAAAATGACCATACATACGTGGAATTTGATTCTCTATAAGACCTATAAGGTTTGGTGCTGTTATACCTTAAAAAAAAAACGACGACTTTTCAGGCCGATTTCGCTCCACTATAGTGCAAGATCGTATCAAAACACGGGCGAAAACAAAAAGAAAATTTATGCAAATTTCATAACCGCATACTCATCTCTTGTTATCTCATAGATAAAACGTCGGATGTAGCCAAAACTATGTTTTTATTCATCATATGGGCAAGGAAAAGGTAGTCCAATTCCAGTTCAACAAAACAGGATGCTAATGGTACTTATAGCTAGACATAGCTACTATGCAAGATATGGCCCCTTACTTTACTATATTGATCGCACAGGGCTGCCACACTAATTTCTTCTTGTGGAACATGTTATTGGGCATCTGACATTTCTGACAAATTCCATCATGAAGGAAAAACAAAGTGAATTCTTTTTTACTACTTTTGTTTAGAAAAGGGAAACTGAAAAAAAGCTTTGTACAATAAAATCTTATCTTATAAGTATAAAAATCTTCATTTTATGTCCTCATAAATCGGCCAATGCACTTAAATTGCAAACTTAACAAGTACTTGGGTACCTATACTCTATACCAAGAGCTACATAAATAAGCAAACAAACATGAAACATACAAGCAAGTTCAACGTTTATTTTTCAAGAAGAAGTTTCTGCAGCCTTGACCATCAGAAGTTCATTGGACATTTGGCATCACTTATCAGAGTCACCACAAGTACTTAGGTAGGTACTGAAAAGTTCGAGCTTTGCTCAAGAGCAACACTTGATACGCAAATATTTGATAATTGCTGAGTGTTATAATTTGCTAATCGCAAATATGATGAGAAAATAAAGGCTAAACACCCCGAACCCATTGAATCTTCTAATAATACCTAACTGTTTGTTACTTATAAAATTGCTGATGAACCTAGGCTACATTATTAACCTATAGGAGATAGATCTGATTAAGTAAGGTTAAAAAGCCTTAGGTACAGAAATAGACACAATATTTCTATTTATTTTTATTTTGATGAGCATACAAGAATATAAGGCATACCTGAATTATGCTATTGTGAATAAGTTAGGTATAGGTATTGTGTCACAACAATAGAATCTCCTCAAGTAAAAGTAAGCACTTAATAATATGTATTAAGGCATGGTGGCGTTGAAACTGAGAAGTATTGTTGCAATAACTGGTACCTATTAAACGAAATTTTCCGAAAAATTCAGTTCTTCTTTTCTCTCAGCCAATTGTAATGTTTCTCTTCGTGGATAACTCCAGTAATGTTTAATGTTGCCGTTTGGACAAGGTGAGACAAGAGTTGTGCTACTACCTACTCTTGTCTTGTCTTTATGTATACTGAAAATGTTTTAAAAATATTATTTAAAAAAAAACTCGCACTTAATATTTAAATTGACTGACCACAACGATTTTCTGTTGAAAAAGAAAGTTGTCATTTTTTACCAATCGACCGAGTAACTTGACCAATTTTTTTCTCAAATAGACTCCCATTTCAACTTTTCACCGACAATGTTATTAATGAAGATAGTCCGGACGTTAGGGGAAACCACCCTGCATTTTAGGGTTAAAAGATGCCAGTTAGTATAGTTGTTCCATGAACTATAATCTTCCGATTCAGAAGTGTAGACATCAGCAGCAGACGTGCAGGCTCTGTGTGCAGAGTGAAGAAGGAAAAAGAAGAAGGAAAAATGGTAACTCATAAACCAAAAGAGGTAGAGTCGTCTAAATCGGCATTTATATCCCGATGTTCATGGCAATGGAATTTCATCAAACCATTTTCAAATATCCCGAAGTATTTCTGGAATATTCTGGAACACTCGTTTTTTTTTCATTAAAATTTAATTTCTGGGTGAATCAGTGAATTTTAAAAGTATAAGAGTGAAACTTAGTAGTTCTTCATTCAGTGATGTGATCATTATAAAGTTGGTGATAGTGAGGTACAACCATTTTCAACTCAAAAAAAGTAACATCGACATTAGGAACTGCCTTCTTGTAGAATAAACATTGTCATTCGAGTTGTTCATGATTTTACAGACTTTCTTTGCTCATGATGGCTAATGTGGTTATTGAAAAGAAAAATTACGTTAGGCATTCTTATGCCTCACATTTTGTCAAGTTGGTCACAAAAATTTAGCATCATCAGAGTAGACGTTTGTCTCAGACAGCTGATCAAACAAAAGATATACCATTTTTGTGCGAAAATTGCAAAAATATATAAGGTTTCGTCGTCATCGAATGCGTCTTGAGGAAAATCTATTGCCTCAAGAGGTACGAATTAGCATGCAAATAATTTGATGCAATCTGGTGTTACCAGTGATGCCAAGAAAAATTGGTCAGATGTGTCTAGCTGTCCCATAAAAGACGAGGAAGATGTGGAAAGCGTGGAAAAATGCAATATTAGCTATATTTGGACCTCGATCCGAACAGTAGGCGAAAAGCACCCTGCACTGTATGGTTAGGACATGCCACTTGGCACAGTGACTGTTTTAACCATACTCTTTCAATTTATAAGTGTAGCCATCAGCGCCAACCCTACAGTCCCTGTATATGGGGAGAAGAAGTGGAAAAACCACGAAAAGTTGTTGCTCAAACCGAAAAAAAAAACCGGAGTCTTATCGTCCTTTCTGCGTCGTTTGAAATGATCTTACCAAATTTGCGTATAGCATTGCAGTTGACAATGTCAACACCAAGTCCTATAAGATTATTTCCTGGTGAAATTAAACATTTTGCGGCAATATACTCTCTCCAAGAAGCATTCGATCGCAGCGAAAGCGTTTTAATTTTTGCAATTTTCACACAAAAGTCGTACATCATTTGTTGCGGGATATATACTGCCTTCCAAAAAAAGTGCAACACCTCGATGCCGTTGGCTGATTTTGATCAAATTTTCACAAAACAAGTATTTCATCTACACTAACAAATGATTAACATTCTGGATATCTAGGCGCTGTAGTTGTTTTGTTTTTCCCCTTGGTAACCGTAAAACACAAGAAATTGTTTTTCGTTTTTCCTGGTTGTTACAAACCACATTTTTTGCAATAAGTTTCAATAGTGAACCCCAAGAGTCCTGAAATGCCAAGAGCCCGTCAACCTCGGCAGTACCATCATTTAACCGAGTTCCAGAAGGGACAGATTATTGGCTTAAAAAATGAGGGGATTTCGTATCGAAGAATTGCGAGACTTGTTGGTTGCAATGCTTCGACTGTGATGAGATGGTGGCGGAGATGGAACGAGGAGGCCAATTATCGGCGACGGAATGGATCTGGTCGTCGTAGAGCCTCCACGGTACGTCAAGATCAACGTCTTCGAGTAGCGGCTGTAAGAGACCGATTTACGACAACCCGAGCAGTCGGAAACGAGTGGGTTGCAGCTATAGGACGCCCAATCTCAATGAGCACGGTCTATAGAAGAATTAGGTCTTTTGGGCTAAGTTCTTATCGTCCGCTGTTAACCCTTCCCCTCACTCCTGTTCACCGGGCCAGAAGATTGGAGTGGTGCAATGAGCGCAGAAACTGGGTCCAAGAATGGCATCGGGTGGTCTTCAGTGACGAGTCCCGCTTTTGTCTTTGGGCTCATGACGGCCGGGGGAGGGTGAGGCGCTTTCGTGGGGAACGGCATAATCCCGAATTTTTTGCCGAGCGACACACTGCCCGTACACCCGGATTGATGGTTTGGGGAGCAATATGCCATGGAAGCAGGTCACCATTGGTGTTCATTGAGGGCACTATGACAGCTGCATCTTACATCGCGAGTGTGCTGAAACCCGTTTGCCTTCCATACCTTCAGGGGCTCAACAACCCTATTTTTCAGCAAGACAATGCACGTCCTCATACGGCAAGAGCTTCAATGCAGTTCCTGGAAGATGCACACGTTGACGTGCTTCCATGGCCTGCTTGCTCTCCTGATTTGTCGCCCATCGAACACGTGTGGGATATGATGGGAAGAAAGGTGGGGCAATTACGCCATCCTCCCAACAACTTGGAAGATCTCCGTATGGCCTTGCAAGAGGCATGGGATGGGTTGTCACAAGCGGCAATCGACCACTTGATTGAAAACATGCCTCGTAGGGTTAATGAGTGTCGGGCAAATCGTGGAGGAGCGACACATTATCAATTTTTTCTGAAGTTCCTTGTATTACGATTTCCAGAATCTAATCGTTTGTTTCTATTGTTAAAACACATGTTTTGCGAAAATTTGAATAAAATTGATCCACGGCTTCATGGTGTTGCACTTTTTTTGGAAGGCAGTATATATGCCGATTTACACGGCTCTATCTTTTTTTGGTTTATGAGTTACCACGTTTCCTTCTTCTTTTTCCTTCTTCACCCTGTACAGAGAGCCTGCACGTCTGCCGCTGATGTCTACACTTCTGAATCGGAAGATTATGGTTCATGCAACAACTATACCGAGTGGCATGTTTTAACCCTGAAATGCAGAGTCCACCCATATTTTAGCGCCTAACGTCCGGACTAAGAAGTTTTCCTAAAGTCGGTTGACTTGTGGGGGAGTCAGTATGGCGGGTCAAGATGGCAGCAAATTGTGTCCTTGTAACAATACAAAAATGTACCTGTATTTCAAGTTTCATCAAGATCGGTTCATTTACAAAAAAGTTCAATATGGCGGCGGGGCTGGAGATGGCGGCAAATCGTGAAATCGACCTTATACAGTCATAAACTCTTATACCTACGAGGCTAATACATGCTGAACAATCTGTACAGTCGGTGAATTTGAGAAAAATCATCATGACTGGCTAAGATGGCGCCTCAATTGAAAAACGAAAATGGCCATGGTTTACCTTAAGGGAGAACCCAGCGGTCACAAAATTTGTCGACAACTTTCAATAAGGGATTCTAGTACATAGACAGATATTGGCTAAATCGCGGTGGTTATTTCATCCAAGAAATTGTTCCACGTGTATTAAATTTACAGATAATCATATACCTCAGATAATGAAATTTAATACTGACGTTATACAGGGTGTCTCAGCTAAAACAATCCAGCGCGATTTTCTCAGGAAATGTCAAGGCAACAAAAATTGTTTTGCAATTGGGGAAAAGCCTGACCTTTCAGCTTTCTTTTGAGGGGGCGCCGATGCTTGTAGGTGCTCTTGTTTCCAAGAAAATGCAATTTTAATCAGGCGAGTCACAAGAATTCGAAAATTCATGATCGACTAAACAAAATACTCCAGATGAAAAAAAATCCTTTTTCTCTAGGCTTTCCATTGATGTGTCGCCTATGTCTGTACCTGGCCCAGTAAACCAGATATTCTGCCTCACAGTCAAGCAAAACACAATAATCAGAATCATGACGTCACCAATCACACACTTGTTGACTAACACTAGTCGTTACTAGGGCTTTTTCACTCACAATACCTGGATTCACCATAGCAATGAATACTGGCTGATGTTAAAATCAACAAGTGTGTGGTCGGTGACGTCATGATTTTGATTATTGTGTTTTGCTGGACTGTGAAGCAGAATATCTAGCCTACTGGGCCAGGTACAGCCATCGGCGACACATCAATGGAAAGCCTAGAGAAAGAGGATTTTTTTCATCTGGAGTATTTTGTATAGTCGATCATGAATTTTCGAATTCTTGTGACTCGCCTGATTACAATTGCATTTTCTTGAAAACTAGAGCACCTACAAGCATTGGCGCCCCCTCGAAAGAAAGCTAAAAGGTCAGGCTTTCCCCCAATTGCTAAACAATTTTTGTAGCCTAGATATTTCCTCAGAAAATCGCGCTGGATTGTTTTAGCTGGGACAGCCTGTATACAAAACTTTTTTTTATAAAAGTCAGTATTTTACAAAACGAAACATACAAATACAAGTGTGAAAACATCGACATTGATCGAGCGGGCGAGCGGCTATCAGATGACAACAGCGGTGGTAGCAACAGTGACATGAGTAATAAGTATAACACTAGAAATTGGCAGAACTGGTCACCACCAATCTGACATTTTGTCTATATTACAATGACATAACCTATAATCTGAAGCACACGAGAAGCGAAGAGCAAGCACGTGCATCGAACATAAATACGTGTAATAAAGGATGACGGTGCAATTATGACGGAAAATAGAGCGGTCAAGAATAATTAATTGGATACTCAGAGAATTTCGGGGAAACAGGGGGTGGGGTTGAAAATTTTCAAAATATTTTTTCAGAAAAAGAATCTGGTTCTTTTCAATTTGACGTATCGCAAAGTAGGTGGTGTCATTTCGAATTTTAATATTGGGGTGGGTGGGGGTAAGGGGGCTAAAGAATACTGAAGATAGAAATTTGCCAATGTATGTTTCAGATCTCCCTCTTGCTATGAAAATCGACCTGTCCGAGCTTTAAAAAAAAATGAGGTGGGATGCCCAAAAACCCCTCTGTTATGTTTTCGTTGAGCCACCCTGTATGGACATGGCACGTTCAAATACACATATTGGTCCCGGTATGTAGCGGCATGTACCTACAGGTTTTTTTTTATTCTCTATAAGGGAATTTTCAATAGGAAGGAGTTATGGGGGAGTCCAACGGTCAACGGTCACAACGTTTGACAATAACTTTTATATCATTCATAATTTCCAACACCATGATATAGGCTAACTTGAATTATTGCACCGTGTGTTCATAAAAATGTCTGTGATCGCATCGCCTTTGGAATCCGCTTTCGATCACTACAATACATCCTTTCCGTTTTAAGACCATCTCAGCGCAAGCGTCAGCAGCAGTCAGCAGAGTGGTACAAATTCTGACAGACGACAGTTAACGGCGTAACAACAGAAATTTTAGCTGTGTTTTGACACATATTTTCAAGGTTTATGTCATTTCAGAACGCGATTTGCTTAGAAAAGCAGCTTCCTTATCAATCCTGCACTGCAGAAGGACCTTATATGGTAATTCCATGCTCTAATCGTCCTAACAAGCCCAACTGGAAAACAAATTGTCAACACATCTACTGTTCCAGATGTTCGTATCAATATTTAGGTAGGAGTCAGACAGTAATCAAAGTTGGAGCTCGTAATAGAAAATATTGGTAATATTTTGTACTTTTTAGGAGCGGCACATATTGGCATTTTGCTAGGTAATTGGCAGTTTCCGCTAGAGACAACCAGATGTACCCAGGGTAGTGCAATCCTTCCATTTACTCATTTACAACTCAAGAGTGTTGTAAGTGCGAGTGTAAGTGTTCATATCATATCGCAGAGAAAGTCATTTGCAAAATCATCGCTTATGTTTTCATGTTTTGAAATTATATCGAATGTAAATAGTAATATAATGGTGGGCTAATGGGTGGGTGAATCTATCAAATACATGAAAAAGTTTTGTACCTAGCATCGCTATCAATCACTTTCGCGTATGTTCTAGTCGAATTTGTACCAACCTGTTCGAATATTCAATTACGCGCCGGGAATCGTACTCATTTGACAACCGAACGCAAGCGCACTGTAGTAGGAAAATAGTGTATTGCGCCTGTTACTGCGTTTTTCGGCCTAACCCATGCCTGCCGCGATCACAGATTCTTATAAACACCCCGTATTTAAAGAAATATATTTTTGGTTTTCATTTTCAATTAGAACTTTTTTCTTGTTCCAGGTTTCGTTTTTCTATGCAGAATGAATATTTTGGTTCATAAATTGCTATAAAAAATGCACTTTTAGTTTCCAATAAATTATTTAAAATAAAAATAAAAAAAATAAATGTTTTCCTCCTTCTCGGCTTATCAGCGCCATAGGAGTTTTTGCGACTTTTATTGATAACAGTAAATTATTACATATGAATTACAATATACGCAAATTTTTGAACAAACACAAAACATCCATGACTGACCGGGATTCGAACCCGCGCCATCCGCACCACAGACGGCAGACGACCGACTGTGCTACGGGGCCGTCTAAATAAATTATTTATTCAACATATTGTTCAATTTTGTCACTGACCCACGGCACCCTTTCCTCGCTCCGTCCCTCTCAAAGGCTTCCTTCTTGAGTTCGGTAGGTATAAACAAAATGGTTATGCACTGGAACCATTGAACTTCTTCATTCGCAGCATGCTTCAACCACAGATGCTTTTTTAAGACGACTTGTATTTGTATCGGTAGGTATACATTGATTTCTTCATCCGCGGCATGTTTCAACATGAGGTGTTTTTTCAAGTCCGATTTGCGTTTAGCTCGATGCGAACAATGGTTGCACTGGAACCAATTAATTTCTTCGTTCTTGGCATGTTTCAACGAATGTATTTTCAAATTTGGCTTCTGTCTAGTACGGTACGAACAATGATTGCATTTGAACCATTCAATTTCTTCATTCGTAGGATGCTGGAACAGGTGAATTTTCAATGTTGACTTTTGCTTGGCTCGGTATGAACAATGTTTGCAGAGGAACCAGCTGATCTCATCATCCGCAGCATGTTTCAACATAACATGTCTTGTCAAATTTGACTTTAGTTTAGCTCGGTACGAACAATGGTTACACTGGAACCAATTAATTTCTTCATTCTCAGCATGTGTCAACAAATGTGTTTTCAAATTTGGCTTCTGTCTAGTACGGTACGAACAATGATTGCATTTCAACCATTTAATTTCTTCGTTCGTAGCATGCTGTAACAGGTGAATTTTCAATGTTGACTTTTGTTTGGCTCGGTATGAACAATGGTTGCACTGGAACCAGCTGATCTCATCATCCGCAGCATGTTTCAACATAATATGTCTTGTCAAATTTGACTTTCGTTTAGCTCGGTACAAACAATGGTGGCACTGGAAACAGCTCATGTCTTCCTTCGCAGCATGTTTCAACAGATGTCTTTTCAAATATGCTCACATTCAGCTTGGTGCGGACAATAGTTGCATTGAAACCAATCGATTTTTTCACTTGAATCATGAGTCGACATGTTTGATGCCGTCACTCTAACATCTCTGATGGCTTTTCTCGCAACAGTCCCATTCAAATCTGGCGATTCTATGCCTTCGCCCTCTTCTGCGGTCGTTCCTTGTGACTCCCTTGTCGGCACTTTTCCACACAAATCGTGATGTTTTACAAGAGATAAACTCGAATCCGATTCGAATCTGCAGTAACCACACGGATATCTTTCTGTTTCTTCACAAAACGTCCCATTTTCATCGTTTCCGGTTCTCAGACCATGTACCCGTTTGCAATGTTCGAACAATTCGAAACGATAGTAGCTTTTGTAGTCGCAGCCGGTACAAGGGAACTGTTCTGGCTCGACAATGGCATGGTACATTTCGGCCGCATAAACATTGTTGTGAGACCTCTGAATGTGGTGGTTGAGTTGAAAAACTGATTCAGTCTGTAATGAACATTGCGAGCAGTTGTACACGTCGACAATTTCGGGTAGTTCAAACCTGAAATAGGGCACCCAAATGAGACTTAAGAGACTGTTTAGTGTAATTCATACTTATCCACTAATAACTTACATTCTGATTCTGTGCTATCAACGAGGTGAGTGAGAGAGATAGGCTCAGAGATAGGTAGGTATAACAAATTAGGAAAATGATAGTGAGATTGAACTAGGATATTTAGATGTAAAGACTCACTGCTTATCAGCACAGCGAACATGCGAAACTAAGGAAAAAGCTCGCTAGAAAAACATGAACAAAAGCATTGAGAAAACATCGGACAGAAATAAAAAGATGGGAATAAAGGCTGTGCCAGAATAAAACAGCCGCAAACACACATAGGAGATGGCTCAGAACCAGAAGAAACCGAGGAAGAAACTAAGAGACCGCTTAGGGGAATTGCGCCCAAAACGACATACTTTTTGTTTGAAGGCGTGGTAATGTAAAACCAATAACAATTTGATGAGACCCATAGCTGCAATAGAACCTATGGTTATTTCCCTTACCTGCGACAAAAACTTTCATTTATATATGAATGAATAGATTTGTAATTTAAGATTTAGAAATATGATGTAAAAGTCCATTTTGCCCCCATGTCCTGGGTAAAATGGCATACTGACGAGAAGGTAGGCTTTCTGCTGTATTATAATATACATCTTATAATTTTATGTTTTCATTGTCATTCAACAATACAAAAATAACTCTAATAGAAGAAGAATAAACTCTCTGGTAGAGTACCTACCTAACAAAAATAGATCTCTCTCATAACGTACACTTTATGAGACGGGAACGGAACTAAACGGGTTTTTCATTATTTAGAAATATTCTGGTTATGATATTTTATGTTGGGACATGCATCTATTGGCGCATAAACGAAATTGGTATTTATGGTCGAATAATACCATAGTGTCATGATATGCCGTTTTGGGCCAGCCGTAGAATATACCATTTTGCCCGTTTTGCATCAGTTTGACTTTTGCGTTGGTAAGATTGTATAGGCTAGGTATTCAGAGATGAAACTACACAAAGTGTATTCTACTAGTATGTATGCCTCCTCGCATAAAAGCTCTCAAATGAGAAGTGGAACTTATTGCCATAGAGTACATTGATAATTGATGGAAAAATAGTTTCGTGAACATGATTTTACCTTAATGTCGATGTATCAACTTTCAACGGCGACGCACAGTGCAGCCATGTAGATCTGCCGGCAGCTAGTGACGTAACAGTATATTTGTACTAGTGGAGAATCCAAATGTGTACGATAGAATCAAAATCCACAATATGCCGTTTTGCCCAGATATGCCATTTTGGACGCAATTCCCCTACATTTTTTTCGACAATCGAAATTTTGTAAACTTTTTTACCACTGGCACTGGTTGGATTTTAGTGGAATTTGACTGATGCATGAGTACCTAGATAATCATTCAAAACAAGTCTCTGGCAAAATTCAGCCGAATACCTCGACCACCAATACATTTCAAAGTTTTGTCGAACTGAGAGAGCTCCACGATTAGTATATTTGAAATAGAATATCTGCTGGAATTAATTCAAACAATAACGATTTTTTTACCATGGCTAGCTTTCAGTTCCCTCTTCAACATATCAAAAGTCCTAAACTCTGGGACTGCTACAAATTAGTATACAGGGTGAAAGTTTATTATTTTTCTCCATTTCCTTTCTTTCTCAAAAAACTGATGACCGAAGAAAACGGTTTTAGGCTAGTTTGATAGGCCATAATCTTCCAATAAACATATAAAAAATATACCACTCAGCAAGTGCTGTGTATCAAGTTACAGGGTGAAAACTATTTTTCATCTTCAATTTTTTTCTTAGTAGAACTGATCTAGATTGGAGCCGGTTCCAGTTCTTTTGCAAGCTTATAATGTCATACTGAACATATAAAAAGTATACATTTCTGCAACTGCTGCTTTTCAATTTACAGGGTGAAAAGTCATTTTCACGTTTCAATTTTTTTCTTGGTGAAATTGGCTCACACATTAATTTCGACTGATTCTTCTGTAAACTTGATGTTTCTAGTCAAACATATCAAAATAATACATTCCTGCTACAGCTACGTTTTTTTTTACAAATTTAAATGTTTGGTTATATTCGGGTATATTGCATCAAAAATTCAAAAAATCTTGGAACGCAACCAAACATTTAAATTTGTAAATAAAAACGTAGTTGTAGCAGAAATGTCTTATTTTGATATGTTTGACTAGAAACCTCAAATTTACAGAAAAACCAGTCGCAATTGTTGTGTGAGCCGATTTCATCAAGAAAACAATTGAAACGTGAAAATGACTTTTCACCATGTAAATTGAAAAGCAGCAGATGCAGAGATGTGTCCTTTCTATATGTTCAGTATTAAATTATAAGCTTGCAAAAGAACTGAAACCGGCTTCAATCTAGATCAGTTCCA
Source organism: Anaspis maculata (assembly GCA_949128115.1). NCBI lineage: Eukaryota > Metazoa > Arthropoda > Insecta > Coleoptera > Scraptiidae > Anaspis > Anaspis maculata. The sequence goes on along the minus strand of OX421964.1, from coordinate 76,602,081 downwards.
CCAAGAAAAAAAATTGAAGATGAAAAATAGTTTTCACCCTGTAACTTGATACGCAGCAGTTGCTGGGTGATACATTTTTTATATGTTTATTGGAAGACTATGGCCTATCAAACTAGCCTAAAACCGTTTTTTTCGGTCATCAGTTTTTCAAGAAAAAAAGAAAGTCAAGAAAAATAATAAACTTTCACCCTGTATACTGATTTGTAGCAGTCCCAGAGTTGAGGACTTTTGATATGTTGAAGAAGGGACTGTAAGCTTGCCATGGTGAAAAAATCGTTTTTGTTTGAATCAATTCCAGCAAAGCACCTATTTTTTTCTATTTCCATTATACTAGATCCCCGAAACTGTGAATCGCGTATACCTACCTATACAGGGTGTCCGTTTTTCGAGACTAAGCATGGGTATCTCGCTTATCTTGAGAGATACAAAGTCGGTTCAATTAGGAAAAAGTTGCGCATTTTTATGACGATCAATGATCCAAAAATAAATTTGAGGTATCGATTTTCGTTTTTGAGATATCGTGGAAAAACAGGAATTTGAATTTTTGTTTTAATTTTTTATTTAGCAAACGGTTGAAGGTGGCCTTTTCTAATCTAGACATTGTTAGGGTACTTTTTCAAGGGGAATCCAAAACTGCCAAAATCTTTATTCTAGCTTTCAAAGCAACCGAGATACGACATTCAACTTTTTTCTCTAATGGGCGCCATATTGGATTTTGATATTTTTGAATACGGTATTCTTTTCTGGTTACAATGATGTGCCACATGTTATTAATGAATAAATGTTCAACATTTACGTTTTTTTAATTGTCGGTGCTGATTTTGTTTCCAAAGCACTCTTTAAAAAATGAAAAAAAAAATTTTTGCTCAAAAGCATAAATTCAACAGTAGCATGTGATACATCGTTGTAACCAGAAAAAAATGTTGTATTCAAAAATGTCAAAATCCAATATGGCGCCCATAAGAGAAAAAAAAGTTGAATGTCATATCTCGGTTGCTTTGAAAGCTAGAATGAAGATTTTGGCAACATTGAATTTCTCTTAGAAAAGTGCCTCCACAATGTCTTAATAAGAAATGGCTACCTTCAACCGTTTTTGAAATAAAAAATGAAAACAAAAATTACAAATTTCAGTTTTTTCTCGATATCTCGGAAACTAAAACTGACAAGTCAAATATCTTGTTGGATCATTGATCGTCATAAAAATGCGCAACTTTTTTCTAATTTAACCGACTCTGTATCTCTAAAGATAAGCGAGATACCCATGCTTAGCCTCGAAAAACGGACACCCTGTATTATCATGAATTCTATCAATTTCTCCGAGAATTTCTCTATATACCGCACTGGCTCTTTCGCCAATTATACGGCTGTCTTCAGGTTTGCGACTCATCTGCGAGTATCCAGCTAATTTTGCAATAAAATCTCCTCTTATTACGTTCCTCCGCTCAACAAAACTTGCGTATTTATTTCAGCTCGTTATCTTTTGCACTCGAGAACAATAGGTCAACTATAAACAATTTTCAACAACAACGAAATGTGAAAAAATCACTCTTGTTTCGTACTCATTCTTATTTTTGAAATGAACATTTTTTATTTCGCCGCTACCTTGATCCCCATAGTAAATCTCTAATTGAATGATTTTTGTTCTTGGTAGGCAAATATATTCCTTATCCCACATGTACGGTCCAAGACACCGAGTGTATTTACATGCCTAATCATCTATTCTGACTTGACTATATTGCATTTTGAGGACGATGAGTTAACTATGCACTACGAGATGTAGGCTCCCCCATGAAGAATTTTTCGAGACATGTCTACGAAAAATTTTTCCTTATTTTTTATTCTCGTTTTGATCAAACAATCTGATTTTGACGATTTTGACTGTAGAGTTTGACGGGGGAACTTAGGGATACCTATATACTGGCAGAAATTTACCTTAATTCTGAAATTTGAGGCAAAAAATCGTTCAAAAAATATCGAATGTCTCGGGGCGTCACGGGCGAGGGAGATATCACAAACGGATGGCCCTTTTCCCTTCAGTCAGTGACGTCAGTGAACGAACACAAGAGTTACGTGGAAGAGAACTGGACACTTGATAGTGCAGCGATAAAGATGTCGGAAGAGAACAAATAATGGATACCTAATTGATCCAAGCGTACGAATCAAGGAGCGTTGAATCAGTATCTGAGTTACAAGTGGGATGCCTAAGAAGTGGTTCCACAGACACTTTCTTCAAAAGTCGAAATTCAAAGATTAAAGTCGAAATTTTTGCGGTTGAAGTCTAAATTCCGAGTTTAAAAGTCGCAATTTTAAAATTGAAGTCGGAATTTTGAGAATAAAGCCAAAATTTTGAGTTTGAAGCGGAAATTCCATGATTAAAGTAGAAATAGCGCTGATATAAAAATGGCGAGACCTCACCTGATATTAAAGAATCCGATACATCCCGAAGTAGTTTGAGTGAAGCACAAAGTGACTACGGAAGCGACTATTAATAAATGATGAAAGTTCATTTTAAGATTCGCATTATTGACTTTGTAAAATGACCTTTTTTTGTCTGAAATTTTTTGCATCCAAAGTTTCCACATTTTATTAAATCATTCCTATTCTCATCTCCTGAAATGATTTACATCTTTTTATTATTGGGATAGTTTTTTCCTAATTTTTCATCGGATTTGGGAAGTGAAATTCGGACATGGTCCCAAGTTTCAGAGTTTCATCCATTAATTTGAATTAATATCCCTTCACATCCACCCCTAAACATCATAAGGATTTCTTCAGTTATTTCTACTTGAACTGAGAGGTGACATTCTAACTTGTGGTATTCCCCCTTTGTTTTGTTTATACGTTGGTACCTGAAGTAGGTACGGTCGTTGACGTTCGTGGCGTTTGCCGATAGGAGAGGGAGATGGCGCTGCGCTAGGCGGGGCCATAAGCTCACTGGATTGTGGGCACTTCGTTACAAAGGTCGTGCCAAGGGTCGTAACCGTATCTTTTCTCTCGCTCCGCTTTGTACTCTGTACCGATATTTACCGCGAAGTTGCCTTTGACAATGAAATTTTGTTTTGCATGACAGTTTGTTATTGTGACATGGCGCGTTTGTAGGTTGGATTTTTTCAATGTTTCAAAGTGAGTTTGATCATCATATTATCAGCGTTTTCTTATTTATTTTATATCGGTAGGATATGCTGGGACTAATGGTATGCTGGGTGAAGCCGAAACAAAACAGCGTGTCAGCCTCTAGGACGGGACGGCATCCACGGCGGGCGCTTCCCAGTCAAGAGTTGAAAGCCCTGGAGCTGGAGCACATTATTCTGGAGCGGTGATGACACAAGAAGCTTAAGGAGATTATCATTATTTGTAGCTCAATCCCAAAATGGAGATCCGGCAGCTCAAAACTATGGCACAATGTAGCGCGGAGTTGCGGCACGTCATGTTCGTAGTTTTGTGTACAGCAGACAAGTTTTAGTCGATTTCAACGCTAATTTTTTCGATTTAGGTGTTGCTAGTGACAAAAACGGATCGAAATTATCACAGACGGCTCCTTTTACCGTTGATGAAACGTCAGAAGAACGACTGCTGTTGTAATCTAAGCAACTCGGCTGAACTCGAGGGATGGTTGTGGACCAAAGGGTTGTTCCTGATCCTGAGAAATTCAGCTGTCTCATTTGGCAGTTGAAAACGAGTTTCCAGAAATATGGCTTGTAGGTATGTACCTAATAACAATTTGCCCCTTTTTTAAATTTTCTGGGTTACTTATGAGCATGTAAACTGCTCAACAATGAAAGTGTTACAAAGCAAAAATTCACTCAATTTTGAACCGCTGTAACTTTTGATTGGCACAAACGATTCTAATTCTGTTCCAAGTACTATAGAGCCCAATCTTTTGGCCATCTTTCTTGTCAATATGGAATTCATAGAGCCCCTCATAAAACTTCTACAGGGTGATGAACAAAGCAGTGCAAAATTGATAAAAGTTCAACATACCCCCGTTTTCGTTAAAAAAATTTTTCGGGAGTATCAACACCAAATTCATTACGAATGATGGGTTCCCTCGAAACGGTTTTTGAATTTTCGGGATTCTAGTCGAAACAGCCAAAATATGATTTTTTATTGTGAATACAGCATATTATTCCTGTAGCAACGCAAAAACATTAGAACTTTTCATATCAATATGACGCCACTTGGGAGGCTTGTTCACTGAACAATTCTGAGCAATTCAATTTGCAACACGTTCCTATTGTCTAGTGTAGGGGTGAAGAAAAGCTCAATTGGCAGCGTGCTTTTTGGTACTACTCCCAAAATTTGGGCTTTCAGCGTTGAAAAAAGGTTAATTCTTTCTCTCTTTAGTCAACATGGGACTACGTCATTAGAATTGGATTAACCACAGTTCCGCCATTTTGGAACTTTTTGCCTTCACCTCAAATTTCAAAACATAGCCATGTTTGGCATCATTTCTTGAAATGTTGGTCCCCTAAATGAGATTCTGTCAATATGATCTGTCTATCTGTTTGTTTATCTGTCTATCTCTTTCCGAAAAAATATTTATAGAATTTTTAACCCCACCCCCCTTCTTCCTGAAATTCTCTGAGTGTCCAATTTAATATTCTTGACCTCTCAATTCTTTTTAATGCAGTCAACGTCATCCTGCATAGCATCGGAAGAGATAATTTTCTGTGGAAAAAATGCCACCCAAATTTCATCCTTTCGCTCCCCCCACCTTATCTCAAAAATCTAAAATGGCAATACCTACTTTGTGATACATCAAATTGAAGGAAATTAAATTCCCTCTATGAACAAATTTTTTCAAATTTTTTGAAATCCCCATTTTTGTCACAAAACACCCCAAATGTCTAATTTATTTGGAGAGGGGTTGAAAATTTCAAAAAAATTGTTTTCGGAAAGAGAATTTGATTCCCTTAAATTTGATGTATCACAAAGTGGGTGGTGTTTCGTTAAATTTTGAAGCTGAGGTGGGGGAGAGCAAAAGGGTCAATTTGGGTAGCACTTTTTCCACCGAAAATTATTTTCTTCGATGTTTTCTATGATGACACTGACTGAATTAAAAACAATTGAGAGGTCCAGAATTAAAAAGAAGACAGAGAATTTTTAGGGCAAAGGAAGGTGGGGTTAAAACTTTTGTAAATATTTTTTTCAGAAAGATAATTAAATTCTCTACAATTTGATGTATCGCAAGGTAGGTCATGTCATTTGAAATTTCAAAGTTGGGGTGAGTGGGTGCGAGGGGGCTTAAGATAGAAATTTGCCAATTTATGTTTTAGATGTCCCCTTTGATATAAAAATTTACCTGTTTTTGCTCGAAGAAATATTCACTAGAAATCGGGAGTTATTGCAGGTGGATAGTTTTTAAATGATCACCCGGTGCAGTATTCACAATAAAAAATCACATTTTGGCTGTTTCGACTGGAATTCCGAAAATTCAAAAACCGTTTCGAGGGAACACATCATTCTTCATAAATTTGGTGTAAATAGTGGCAATTCTGTAAAATTTAAAGGCCCCTTAAAATTTTTAAAGGTGTCGGTCACCTAGGAACGATCAGAAATGAGCTTTACGATTGGCTGATTTTCTTTTAACGGCCTTTAAATTTAAACGGGTTTGATACAGAATTGGCCCTAATACTCCCAAAAAAATTTTTTGCCGAAAACCGGGGTATGTTGAACTTTCATCAATTTTGCACTGCTCTGTTCATCACCCTGTAGAAAATTTATGAAAAGCTCTATGCATTTTATATTGACAAGAAAGATGGCCAAAAGATTGAGCTATTCAGTACTTCAAACAAAATCAGAATCATATGTGCCAATCAAAAGTTATAGCGGTTCAAAATTGGGTGAATTTTTGCGTTGTAACACTTTCATTGTTGAGCAGTTTAGGTACCTGAACTGTAACTGTGAGAAAAGTCATGAGGTATTGGCTTTCCTTAATTTTTTTGTGGTCATCGAGCTTGCCAAGAGGATGCAATTTGCTGACACAAGCCTTCCACCTGCATGAATATTTTTCAAAATAAGTTTTGGATCTTGTTTTTCAACTTTCCTACTCCTTTATTTTTTTGTGAAACTTGCATCTTATTTTTCTATGCAGCAGTTGGCAATACTTGAATAATTTTGAAATCAGTAATAATAATTACTTTTTGATGTAGGACCCGCAAGATCCCCCAAGGACTGAGGCTGATGACAACAGTGAAAAACTACACTACCCACTACCCATCAGCCGGCACAACAATACACTGAGGCCCATTTTTCCATAAGGAATCATGGGCAGAGATCAGAAGGCTCTAGAATATTCTGGAGCGGTGATTGATGCATCCTGGGATTCCTATGGAACGATGTGTTTGGAGTACCCCGGAGCTCATCAAGGCGAAAACATCTATAATATCATCATTTGGACATCGACATCAGTGTTAACCTTCGCGTTAACAAACTAGACTTTAATAATTAGGAAGTGTGCACTACGACTAATTACACTTGTAATCTCAACAAGACTTTGAAATAGAATGGAAGTCAAAAATTCAAATTGAATTATGCATGGTATGAACGCAAGTTTTGTCACAAGTCGTACCATCACTGTAATAGAAAGTCAGTAAGTTGTAGCTGATTTTTAACAAAGACATTTTTACGTGCTTATCACAAAAACACTTGCAAAGGTCAATCTATCAACAGAATCAGTTTTATACTTGATTTTCTGTTATTGTGATGGCACCGAGAGGCCTATTCCATAATCCGATTTGCAGTAATGGTGTTCACTGTCAATATTTCAGGCCAATCTGCAAAGTTTTGTAGATTATGGAGACTTTGGAGAGCTACGAGTATGGCTTATAAATGCTCCAAGAATTACACAGCCACCAGCCACAAATCCATGTTGGTGGAACCAGAGACTGGATGGACTATACAGGGTGTTACACTTTTTTTTGGTCAATATTTTAGGAGATAGTAGAGCATCAAAAATCAAGTAGACTTTCACGAAAAATGTGTATCGGAAACGCATTATAATGGATATAGAGGCTTTCAAAGTTGAGTTTTAAAAATGGTTGAAAACCAAACTTGGTACGATTGATACACTATTAATTAGCTTTCATTCAGGGTTTACCATTACTTTGTTGAAAAACCAGTGGCGAAGATATTAAGGTTACCCACCAATTAATCCCGGTTATCTGCATGCCACTGAGGTGAAATCAATCTTTGATAACATTTTCTGATTCCCCGGACAATTCTTAGCAAAAAAGGTACCTACTCTTGGTCCGAAGCTCGAAAGTCAACCATTTTCGAGAAAAACGACATTTTATGCTAAAAAACATGAAAATCGATCAACAATAAATTGACTGATCAGACTTTTGTAAGCTGCAGTATTATCGAAAGTATTGAAATAACTGAAAAGAACATTTATTAGAAATTATTGCTTTTGTTCAGTATTACTCAACTAATTACAAGATAATTTATTGAAAAATGAAAAATAAGTTGACAATTTTTTTTCAATTTTTTGACACCCTGCATCTTGGAAACTGAAGCCCGGAAAAAGCATTTCTTCTATACAGATTTGTAAGCATGAGCATTTTTTCTTATTCGGCCCACTATTTCAGTAATATATGTTCTACATTTGAGCAAAATCAGCTGAGCGACTTCAAAGTTATAATGAAGATAAATATTTTTGTTGAATTAATGTTCTATATTTTCTATATTTATATCTCGATTTATATAGATTTTTCTGGGTTCAATCTACTCACTTTTTGTTTCTCTATCAACTGGCAAAGTTTTCGCTTCCAAAGCAAGCAAATCCAAGCACTCTGTATGAAAAGATCAGATAAGAAGGGTATTATTAAGACTTGTGTTTATGTTATTATTTAATTTGTTTCCTACTGTTATATTAAATCACCAAACAATTAATAAAAAAATTGATGAAAGGATCCATTTTTCTTGTAGAGATGTATATATATTGTATATTGTAACGTTTAAAAAATGTGAAAGTAACAATAAATGTAAAAACAACGTGGCACACGTAGAGTTGACGGCACACCACAGGGACCTGTCGGCGGAGCCTAACTGCGCGAACTTAGTTCATCTAGTGGTGCACCCAGATTTGCAGTGGGATTTTAGGTTTGCCTGTGACCGGGTAATGGTCCACCACTCCAGCTGACGGTGTTGCTTCCCCTATTTCAACACAAGGACTCGTTCAAAACGATTTTTGTCTTCCTCACAAACTTGCTGCGCAAATATCTAATTTCTGGTAAACTTCCTCCGTTCCAATGTAGGTAAACATAACCTTCGAGGCCACACCATAAACGGCCACAGAATATGTGCCGTCAATTCTGCCCAGCCAAGCCACTGTTCAGCTTCATCTTCATGTCCTCTGAGCACGGACAGCGTCAGGGTCACATTGACACCTACTACTTGTTTGAGTATCGTCATGAAATTGGATGGCTTGAATTACTTCGTCCAACGTCGTCACAACCACATCACCAAACCAATTGCACAACATAGAATATGCACAATACTGCTGGGGCTGGGGCTAATGCAGCGGTTCCAGAGGAGCAGGGAGGGGGTGTATACTGTAGATATCTTGGTCTTCTATGAGGCATTCCCTGCTGACGGCACTGGCGATCGATCGCACTTTCAAAACACACTGAAGAAAACAGCCTTATCGTTGACTCCGCGACTCTAGTAGGTCTTACTGGAATAAAATCAAAATCCTCTTCGTACATTACATAACCTATATTTTTGATTTTTCGAGGACGTTTGACGTGGTTTGACGTTACACATATAAAAAAAACGATTTCGCAGTTCGCACTACCGAGTGTTACCGAAGAGGGTACAGTGTTGCCCAACGTTGCTGCCAATCTTGAAAATGAAAAGTACCCCGGGGATTTTTCTTTCTCGCTCGCACTCACGTAAAACTATATTTCTGTCTCACACCAGTTTGTACGAGTTCTGCCCACCTAATGGCACCACCTTACTACGTAGTAGGGATCTCAGTCACCTTACGGGGCCAGGCGAGCGGCAGCCGTGAGCAGACGGAGAAGAGGATCAGCTGTGGTGGTGAAGAACACGTAATTTTCAGTGCATCAAGAGTGCGTGGTTTTTACAACTCTAAGGTCGGTCTTTCTTTAATTATTGTATCGTAATTTTGGCTTCCACCCACTTACCGAATCATGCATTTTGATACCTATTTTGTCGGCGAAATTATTGTAAATAACACGACATTCTTTGTTCTCTTTGTTTTCAACGAGCTTGCATAACCCGCAGTTTTCCCCTTTGAAATCAGGGTGCTTTGCACTGCTTTGAATTTTGTGTAATTTATCTGCTCCCCAAATGATCTCAATATTGACGGCAAAAGCCGTAAATCTAGTGGGCGTGCTTTTTGCCCACTCATGGCGTGACCTCAAGGCCGCGCTTTCGCGCGTACTTCGAGGTTTCAAAAATTGTTTCTTTCCACAAGTTACGTCACAAACAGTAAGACGACAAAAAAGAACTCTGCTACGCCAAAATCAGCCGCTAAGTAGAGAATAGTACTTTTTATGATTCATTCACATTTCATTGTTCATTGTCAGGTTATACATGAAAGTAATGGAAGGAAAAGGGACTTGCGCGCTTCTCCTTGTCCTGGGGGGGGCACCTGCTTGTATGAATCTGCCTTGTTGAGTCTACTAACCATTTCTTATTTGGGGGGAATTATGTAATCTCTTTTGCAAAATGTTTAACGTGATCCCTTGCTGTTCCTACTTATGATGCAATTCTGTAGAGGGTGGCATTCTGTAGATACTCTGTTATTTAAAAGAAATCCTGTCGGCTAATGGTTTGCCTAGTGTAACGGAGCGTTTGTGGAATGTTGTTTTTTTGGGAATCGCCACATTTGTCTCCCATCTTTTTGCCGCTGCTTCAGACTCGGGTTTGTTTCTTTTTACTGCCCTGATTCGACGGGCATATTTATTTATAAACATATTCGGTAGTATCACGGAACCTACTCACCAAGAATGCGTACGTTGAATGGTGGGACTCGAATGGAGTATGAAAGCAGTGTAAGTGTCCAATGATTGTGGTTGCAATTTTCGTTCCTCGATGGTACCGACAATGTCCATCACAAGCTCAACTGTAAATGTCACTTATCTTGCATTTGAACGAAAACAAGTGTTTACCTTCGGAAACGAATGTAGACACTCGCAATTTTGGAGGAGTGCTTCCACTTTTTTTGCTGTTACCCGCTCTGTTCAGTATGATGGGAGGACTGTTCGGCCCTCTCACCGGCAGGCACCTGAGTGGGTTGATCCCACGTGTGGGCCTCATCAAAAATAGGCTTCATGAGAATTCCTTGTCCATCCCCTCAGGATATCACCAAAGTACATCTGACCCCAAATTTACCTCTTCGATTCACGTTGAGGTTTCAAATTCCAACTAAGTCGGCGACGAAGAGAAGGCCACAGGTTGGCTCGAGTCGCCGCACCCTTGCCTGTACTGTTTACTAATTCTTCTTCTGTTTTGTATGTATGTATCTGTGGGGTTTGTAATGGGTAACTTCTGGAGAATTTCGGGCAAATGCGTTATAGATACTTCTTCCTTCCAATTGCTTACAAAGGGTATAACCAACTTTCAATTCCTCTACTTATTTATCTCTCACCTGTTTCTTGTTTATGTATCCACCTATTTATCTCGCATTGGTTTCTTGTTTATTTATCTACCTGTTCATCTCTTATTTGTTCCTTGTTTATTTACCTACAACTTTACTTATCGTTTGTTTCTTGTTCGTTTACCTACACCATTATTTATAATTTGTTTCTTGCTGATTTATCCACTTGTTCACTTATCATTTGTGTCTTGTTTATTTATTTACTGATTTATTTATTTGTTCACCAATCGTTTCTTCATTGTTTATTCATCTATCAATTTGACTTCTTTTGTTTGTGAAGTGAAAAAAATAATTGCTGAGCGTAAAGCTTTCTCCAAATCGTAAGCAAGCGAGTTTCCTTTTGTTGTTAAGTAAATAACTTGTAAACGAAGCAAACGTTCCAAAGAGGTTCAAGCAGCGATTCACACTGACTTGATCAATGCATAACTGGAGTGACTTTTCTGTCATTTCATCATGACTCATTCACACTTGATTTTTGTTCAGATCATTTGGGAAGGGATTCTTCCAGCAACCAACCAGGCTATACACAGGAATTTCTTTGACGTGTTCGTCCCATGTGTGCCTGTCAGCGAATACGTCACTTCTCCTTTGCGATCAAATTGACAGTTTGACATGTTTCCTGATTTCTTGTTTTGTTTTGCAATCTGATTTTGTGTTCATTTCATTGTTGTAAATTCCTGCATTGTCTAAATAATTTGTAATGATTTTTCTTGTTATGTGTTTTGTTGTTCTTTATTCATGTTGTGTCATTTTATCACTGTCAATTTCCTTTGGTGAGGTGTTTTGAGAAAAGAAACAAATTCATTTAATACTTTGCGATTGATTTTCAATAAACATTTATTTTGCTTGCATTTCATTCGCGTTTCATTCAAGAATCAAACCTCGTCCCCCACGACACATTCTCATCTCGAGTAAGAACTTAACACAACGTAGGTAAAATGTAAACGACGTAGGGAAGGGAAGAAACAACGACGATCGCTGCCAACATCGAAAACGGGGATACACTACAGAATGGTGCCGTGACCAGGATAAACTACGTTATACTACAAACTTAATTCAAAGTTTCAGAATTTTATCTTTTCCTAATTTCCACCGCCTGAATTGAACCCCTAAACATCAGTGGGATTTTGAAAATTATTTTTACCCAAATTTGGAGATAAAACTCCAACCTAATCCAAGGTTTCCAAATTTTATCAATTTTTCTCAATTTCCACCTCATGAAATCCACTTCTAAACATGGAAAGAATTTTTCAAATTATTTTCACTCGAAACTGAAAATGAAATTCTAGGCTTATCCAAAGTTTCAGAATTTTAGCCATTTATTTCAATTTTCACCCCCTGGAATCCACCCCTAAACATCATTAGGATTTTTGCTAGTATTTTTACTCAAATTGGAAGGTGAAGTTCTAACATAAGCCAAAGTTTCAGAACTTTATCTATTTATTTCAATTTCCACCCCCTGAAACCCACCCCTAAACTAAGTGGGATTTTTTTACTGTTTTTGCCGTAAACGACAGTTGATTTTGGGGCGTTTCCATGAGTTTCAGAATTTTGGCCAAAAAATGTTAATTCTGACCCACTCCACTGTCCACTGTGCACAGGTTGGATTCCAGTGAAATTTGACTAATGAGTAGGTAATAATCCAAAAGAGGTTTCTGGCAAATTTCAGCCAAATACCTCGACCTGCAATACATTTCCAAGTTTCGTCGAATTGAGAGAGCTCCACGAAACTGAATCGCGTAATATCAATAATTCCATCAATTTCTCTAGCGGCTCCTCCGCCAATTGTACGGCTGCATGTCTTCGGGTTTGTGTCTCACTCGCGAGCCGAAGTCTCCAGCGAAGATTTAGGGGCCCCGGATTTTTTGGGGGCCCCTAAATCTCCATAAATTTACAAAACTAATGGCGATTTTTATGATATAAAATTATTGTTCTCATAATATCCCATTTATTTGTTCAGTTATGTCACTTTTTGAGCTGATCGTGCACCTTATTCTCTCCATAGTGGTGTTTTTGACAACGTGTGATAAAAAAAAATCAAAAGCTTCTTGGAACTCACCGCAGCGCAGAGGCAATTGGAAATTCAATATAATAATTGTAATAAATAACCGCTATCCGCTGTTGTGAATTTTTCAGGAATCTGAAAAATCAACAGTAAGGAGCCCCATCATCATAAATATTTGGTTTTCGTGCTCATGATGATTTGCTCAAAGCAAGAACAAAATTGAATCTACCTCTTCCTCTTCCCACTTCTGTATGCGGGAATGCGGGGCCCCTTAGACCGAGTTATGGGAGTCCTTTTGGCCAAGAGGCTTATGGTACCTACAATAAAACTGCGGTCCAGCGATCCTGACCAGTTCACTTTTTTGCATACCTTATAAGAGGGCCCCCATTACCTTGTGCCCGGGGCCACATTCTTACAAAAGACGGCACTGCTCCTTCTTTATTCTTTGGCTTATCGAAACTTACTGAGTCACAGTATAAACAGTCTGGTCACGTATTTGAGAACGATCGGTCAGCGATGAACAATTCTCAGAAACAACGAAACTTGAAGATCACTTTTGTTTCGTCGACATTCTGATTTTCGAGCTGAATTTCGTGGTTCCGCCGCCATCTTGGCCGTCATAGTCGGTCTCTCACTGAACGATTTTGGTTCTTGATAGGCAAGAACCTACAGGTGTTCCGCAAATTCGGTTACAAACTTCTATGGGAGAATCCCCATCAAAAATAGAGCAGGAAAAAATGAATCATCGATGTCCTAAAATGCTCCGTTGAAAAGTTACAGGTGTTCAACTTGAATTTTCAAAATTGATTGACATAACTTTTGAACGGTTTAACCGATTTTGTTACCTGTTCAAAAAAAAATTCAGGAGTGTAAATAATGGAAGGTGTCCTCACATTTTCCCACTATTTTATACCTCCCTAGTAATTTTTCTAAGTTATCTGATTTTTGGATTTTATGTTCAGTTTAGAAGAAAAATTACTGTTGCAAAATTTTGATTAGGGGCTTTATTTTAGAGCCGGTTCATCGATGAATACCTCCCACTTTTCCCGTGATTTTTATGAATCATCATTGACACATCGAAACGAAATTAGTCAGAGCCGTAACCTAGCTTCATTTGTCTTCGGCCTTCTGCCGTTTGATTAGAATAAGCTAGTTTGTACCCTTCACGTTCTTCAATGGCTTATTGTTCATCAATCAATGAATTACTGAAGTCATAAACCGTCAGCGTTTAGTTTGTCGAACCCTTTCAACCATCAAAGCAACCGGCATTGCCCTTTAAAACTGCTTTGGTCACCTGAAGAATTCAACCAATATATCCACCATATTTCAAAAAAGTCTAAACAATACAAGTGGGTGCTCAATTAGATAGGTACCAAAGTATCTTATCAAGTTCAACTGAAGGCTCTATATCTACATTCATCCACAATTTCATTTAAATTAATTGGACAATTATGGTTTCTTAGAATAAGAATAATTAAGAATAAGGCTAATTAACACAAAACTTCAGTTTTGCAGATAGGACAATTTGGTTATGGGCGGCAGTATCAATATACCATTTCAAACTTGCTTCTGTCCAATTATATTCTGGGATAGATACAGGTATTGCTATTCATCATGATTATGATTATGCCTTCTCCTGTTCTTTGACGTTGCTGATAATACGAGTTACCTAAATCATGTGTTTCTATGTAAACAAATATGTTATTGTTATCACTATTATTATGACTAACCTATTAGTCCGGATGCTAGTTGAAAGTACCTTGCATTTTTTGATGAGAAGATGCCACTCGGTGGAAATGTTCCTTGCATTGTACTCTTCCGATCCAGAAAGGTAGCCATCAGCACCATCCATGCCGGCGGCGTATACAGGGTGATACAGAAAAAAAAAGTTGAAAAACTATATTTAATTAACCGAAACATGTGGAGACGTGTAACTCACCACATACATTAACTATTTTATACTTATGAAGTCACAGCAAACTATTCTTGATTACCTTGAACCGTCTTTGAAATGTAGGGAAAAACCAGAAAAAAAAACAAGAACAATCTTTTTTCCATAAATAAGTAATTCTTCGAGATATTGACACAATACTTGGTATTTCTACAAAAAGTAATGTTAGAAATGATATGAGCTGGGTAGCCAACTTCTAAGCCAACTATTACTAGAAATACGATTGTCAACTTTTTTTTTCCTCTTGAGCACCATCTTGAATCTGCCCTGTGAGGCATCGTTGAAAAGGTGACTGGTTATTATAATAATGGTAACATGAAATCATTGCATCGCAAAAACAGCCTCCTTATCATAACTTAGTGACCTCTTCGGCGGGAAAGAATTGTCATTCACGTATTTTTTGGCTCTTCAAAGTTTTAGTGCCCATGATGGCATTTGCAACATCTGGAATGGTGAAATATGTTACACATTATGAACCTTGATGTACTTTGAGGTAGCCTACCAAGTTTCACAATCATCATTTAAGAGGTTTGTTCTTAAAAGCTGTTTGAACAAAATTTGTGTCGTTTTTTTTTATGAAAAATACAAAATATTGGGTCTTTCACCCTTACTTGATCCCTCACTGAGGGTAGCCTGGAACCGAAAGTCTCGGAATTTTTTATGATAATGGTTCAGTGGGAAGTGCTCTTCAATGGTTAGTTGTCGAAAATTGCATAGCTGCGTTCAGATTCCAGACAGAGAGCGACAAAGAAATTCATGCAGTAAAAAAAGACATAAATTACAGTAGAGAAAAAACTAGCCCAGAGCTAGACTGAAAGCTGTCTGGAGACCTTGCTTTTCTAAACATAAATGTGCAATTTGGTACACTGTTAGAGCTTTAAGTTAGTAATGTTTCAAGCCTTTCACCCACGCTTGAGAGGCTTACAGAACCTGTGTATTGCGGGAAGCCTATCTAAAAGAGACATTTCCGGGATTTCTCCGTTGCATTGGGAGTTGTGTCTTTTTTCACTGCATGAACTTCTTTGTCGCTCTCTGTCTGGGATCTGAACGCAACTATGCAGATTTTGACAACTACACATTGAAGAGCAGTTCTCAGTGAACCATTAGCATAGAAATTTTGGAGACTTTCGGTTTCAGGCTTTCCTCAACGAGGGATCAAATAAGGGTGAAAGATCCAATATTTTGCATTTTCCATAAAAAAGTTAAACAAATTTTGTTCAAACAGCTTTCAAGAACAAACCTTCTAATTGATGATTGCAAAACTTGGTAGGCTACCTCAAAGTACATCAAGGTTCATAATGCGTAAAATATTTTACAATTCCAGATGTTGCAAATGCCATCATGGGCACTGAAGCTTTGAAGAGCCAGAAAATACGTGAATGGCAATTCTTTCCCGCCGAAGAGGTCACTAAATTATGATGAGGAGGTTGTTTTTACGATGCAATCATTACATATTACCATAATTATGATAACCAATCACTTTTTCTACGATGCCTCACAAGGCAGATTCAAGATGGTGCTCAAGAGGAAAAAGAAGTTGACAATCGTATTTCTGGAAATAGTTGGCTTAGGAATTGGCTACCCAGCTCATATCATTCTCAACATTACTTTTTGTAGAAATACCAAGTATTGTGTCAATATCTCTAAAAATCACTTATTTATGGAAAAAAGAGTGTTTTTGGTTTTTTTTCTGTTTTTCCCCTACATTTCAAAGACGGTTCAAGGTAATCAAGAACGGTTTGCTGTGACTTAATGAGCATAAAACAGTTAATGTATGTGGTAAATTACACGTCTCCACATGCTTCGGTTATTTAGATATAATTTTCCAACTTTTTTTTTCTGTTTCACCCTGTATACGCTGCCGGCGTGGATGGCGCTGATGGCTACCTTTCTGGATCGGAAGAGTATGATGCAAAGAACATTTCCACCAAGTAGCATCTTCTCATCAAAAAATGCAAGGTTCATTACATTTTATGCAACTAGCATCCGGACTATATGGTCCAAAAGTTTTGGGGAATTGTTTAAAGCTAATAACTTTTTCTGAATAGTCTTTATTTTTCAACTTGATACTGCAAACATTAACATCATATATTTATAACAATAACAAATTCATATTCAACATATTGATAATGGACCATTATCTTCAATGGATTTCAATTTTCTTCTGCCATGTTCCATAATTCTCCAGGATCAATTTCTCCAAGGCGAAATTCTCTAATGTTACCTATTGAAAAATGCGATGCGACATGCGACGCCGGGATTAGTCTTCACTCTTCATTTGCAGCTTCCCATCCCTTGTCGTAAGTATACTATCCTGCTCAATACTTAACAAAAATCTTATATTGGTCGAGCTTGCGGTACATTGGGAGGCAGGAGCTCAGAGAAATTAATCCTGTTGTTGTCCAGCGAATGATCGAACATGGCAGAAGAAAACTGAGAGCCATCAAAGATAATGGCCCATCTTCAATATGTTGATTATGAACTTGGTATTGTTATAATGATGTTAGTTTTTGCAATATTAAGTTACAAAATTGAAACTATCCAAAAAAAGTTATTAGCTTTTAAAAAAATTCCCAAAACTTTCGGACCATACGTTATGTCGTAGATACTCGATGAAAATTGAAACTTGTCAAAACATCACTTATTGAGTCCGCTGAAAACCAACAAAATGTCAATTTAAATAAAAAAATAGAGTATCTACTGGCAATAGGTCGAAAATCATATATTAACTGCGCTATGTTTGAAGTAATTTAAAAACACTGGCGTGCAAAATTAACGCAGCACTAAAATTTTGCCATAACTTTGAAGTCGGTTTCTTTTCATACCATCCGTCTGATTTGAGAAATTCTTTTTTTGGATAAAAGGTTGATTCCTCAAGAATAACATTGTGTAAGAAATAATAAAAAAAAAGTCAATAATGGCTTTATACCGGGTGTGACATTGGTGTTGTGTTTTTTCCCATATTTTTGGAGCCTTGCATGAAGAGTACCAGCGACAGTGAAAGATCACGATTCCTGGCCAACTGTGCCCTGGTCTTTTCTTAACATTCCTGTTATTGTTTCATTTTATTACGTCAATTTTTAAGGAAGATTCAATTTATAACTGCTCGTGAGGCGACGATTGATGCCTTGTATAGGTCCGACTAATTCATCTCGAATGTTCCATGCATTCTCCAGCAGTTTCTATAGTGATCCGGCATATGGATTCTAGACCACTCCTGAATAATCACACACCTTTCGCGTGCTTCCCGTGTGTTCTGGTCTGGTATGTAGCACCTCTGCCAAAATGGACAGACATAGCTTGACCCACTGCTGAATTCTTCATACAGTTGTACGGGAAAAAGCCTACACGCGCGCTTTGGAACACACCAGAACGCTCTGCACTTGTACACTGCGATCTACTAACGGGAAGACTCTAGAAAGATCGCGTGTTATCCAGAATCGCCGTTCGTAACAGTAAGATGGGGACAGAGGGGCAGTTTGCGGAAATGCTTGAGAAGTTCCACAAAAATGTAGAAAGGTGGGTGGGGTAGCATCTGTTGATGGGAGAATTTTAAATGATAAATACCAAAAACCGTTGAGACTTCCATTCAATATACAGGGTGAGTCATGAAATGAAAAATCCAATGTCTTTATAAAATTCTCATAACAAAATTCCTTGGTGCAAAACCGCGTGAGCTTCTGCTCCGAGGAGTCAACCGAACGGTCTTGAGGCATTTTTGAAGAGAAATAATTTTTGAGGTATCCACTTACCCTGTGCAGAAAACAAATGCTAATGGGTCGTGTGAATAAAAAGTAGCTTTTGCTTCCACTCTTCCACTTTCATTTTCCTAGGAGTTGCTAAGCAAATTATTCTCAGCAACTCCTACCTAAAGCCTAGCTAAAGCTAGTTGAAAGCAAAAGCTATTTTTTATCCACATGACCCAATATTCTGCTCCAAACAGTTTGCTTTAATTCTTTCGAATAACGAAACTTGAAGAGCTCGGAGAGGACCTCCCTTCGACTCTCCATATCTTCGAAAATAAGAGGCCACATATTTTTGTGAGTCTTGCTAAGCATTTCCGCAAAATGCCCAGAACTTCGAAGCGCAAATTTTGAGACAACGTGTATAATCAATATATACCATGCGATCAACAAAATTCGGAATTGTGGTAGGCTGTGCTCTGGCCGAAAGCAGCTTGACATCCTGAAATTTGACCAGGTCACAGCTACCTCAATTCCGAATTTTGTTGATCGCATGATATAATAAAAGAAAGTGTCCAATGTTTGTGCCGCTAAAAACCAGAAACTAGTCCCGCTACGATCAAGGGGGTTATATGGTGTAGTAGCCCTTTATCCCCCATCGATGAAGAAGATTTCCGTTTTTACCTCAAGGGCGTGCTTTTGAAGATATAAGGGCTGGAAGTTTCTTGCCTTCTAGAAATATCTAGAACAGTCCAGAACATTCTAGGGTATTCGAGATCATTCCACACCATTCCAGAATGTTCCGGTATGTTCTCGAATGTTCGGGAATAGTCTGGAACGTTCGGATAATAAGAGTAAGTGTACAGTGTGCGTGCCAAAACTCAAAAACGAGTCGCGGTACGATCAAAGGAGTTATATGGTGTGGTAGCTCTCTATCCCCCATTCATGAAGAAAGTATCCGAATAAGGTAGTGACCACCATCGAAAAATATAAAAAAAATTATACTAATCAAATGTAGAGCTCCAATAACAAGGGTACGTTTCGTGAAAATTCGAAAAAAAATCCAAGTGGCTCAAAATCTGCCTTGAAAGTGGCTACTTTTGCGAACGATTTCAAATCTACCGAGCTGTAAGGCGGGCTTGACGTTTCAATCTTTTGACAGTAGTGGGGATGACCCCACCTCCGTTGCCTGTGTGTCAGTATTGACGTTGACGTTTGCCAGCATAACATAACCATTGAAGTCTGATGTAGTCTTGAAATATTCATAAATCATGAAAGATTTCACCAACTTTCCATATTTTCAAGCAAAACAACACGAATCACCGCACAGATACACAAAGCATTAACAATATAACAATCACCTGTTATGAGCGTTGACGGGTTGACGCTAGTGCTTTTTGTCGTAAGTTCTGTAGTGTTGTCAAGCCTGCTTCTCCGCCTATGAAAGATTGTGACGTCTTCGCGCCAAATATGAAATGATCGAAAACTTTCATAATTTCTTTTTACCAAGAAAACTTACGAAAAAAAATCTGTTAACTAAACTGCTCAACAATGAAAGTGTTACAAAGCAAAAATTCACTCAATTTTGAACCGCTATAACCTTTGATTGGCACATATGATTCTGATTTTGTTTCAAATACTGAATAGCCCAATCTTTTGGCCATCTTCTTTGTCAATATGAAATGTATAGAGCTTTTAGTAAATTTTATACAGGGTGATGAACAGAGCAGTGCAAAATTGATGAAAGTTCAACATACCCCCGTTTTCGCAAAAAAAAAAATTCGAGAGTAATCACACCAAATTTATGAAGAATGATGTGTTCCCTCGAAACGG
Organism: Anaspis maculata; assembly: GCA_949128115.1. Taxonomy (NCBI): domain Eukaryota; kingdom Metazoa; phylum Arthropoda; class Insecta; order Coleoptera; family Scraptiidae; genus Anaspis; species Anaspis maculata. The sequence goes on along the minus strand of OX421964.1, from coordinate 76,581,982 downwards.
TTTTTGAATTTTCGGGATTCCAGTCGAAACAGCCAAAATATGATTTTTTTATTGTGAATACTGCACCGGGTGATCATTTGGAAACTATCCACCTGCAATAACTCCCGATTCCTAGTGAATATTTTTTCGAGCAAAAACAGGTCGATTTTTATATCAAAGGGGATATCTAAAACATAAATTGGCAAATTTCTATCTTAAGCCCCCTCGCCCCCACTCACCCCAACTTTGAAATTTCAAGTGATATGACCTACCTTGCGATACATCAAATTGAAGAGAATCAAATTTTCTTTCTGAAAAAAATATTTACAAAAATTTTAACCCCACCTTCCTTTGCCCTAAAGATTCTCTGACCGTCTTACTTTTAATTCTGGACATCTCAATTGTTTTCAATTCAGTCAGTGTCATCATAGAAAACATCGAAGAAAAGAATTTTCGTTGGAAAAAGTGCTACTTAAATTGACCCTTTTGCTCTGTGGGGGACCTTAGCTTCAAATTTTAACGAAACACCACCTACTTTGTGATACATCAAATCGAAGATAATTGATTTCTCTTTCCGAAAACAATTTTTTTGAAATTTTCAACCCCTCTCCAAATAAATCAGACATTTGGGGTGTTTTGTGAGGAAAATGGAGGTTTCAAAAAATTTGAGAAAATTTAGTTCATGGAGAGAATTTAATTTCCTTCAATTTGATATATCGCAAAGTGGGTATTGTCATTTTAGATTTTTGAGATGAGGTGGGGGGAGCGGAAGGGTGAAATTTGGGTGGCATTTTTTCCACAAAAAAATATCTCTTCCGATGCTATGCAGGATGACGTTGACTGCATTGAAAAGAATTGAGAGGTCAAGAATATTAAATTGGACACTCAGAGAATTTCAGGAAGAAGGGGGGTGGGGTTAAAAATTCTATAAATATTTTTTCGGAAAGAGATAGACAGATGAACAAACAGATAGACAGATCTTATTGACAGAATCCCATTTAGACGACCAACATTTCAAGAAATGATGCCAAACATGCCTATGTTTTGAAATTTAAGGTAAAGGCAAAAAATTCCAAAATGGCAAAAATGTGGTTGATCCAATTCTAATGATGTAGTCCCATGTTTACTAAAGAGAGTGAAAATTAACCTTTTTTCAATGCTAAAAACCCGAATTTTAGGAGTAGTACCAAAAAACACGCTTCCAATTGGGCTTTTCTTCACCCTTACACTGGACAATAGGAACGTGTTGCAAGTCAAATTGCTCAGAGTTATTCACTGAACAAGCCTACCAAGTGGCGTCATCTTGATATGAAAAGTTCTAATGTTTTTGCGTTGCCACAGAAATAACATACAGTATTCACAATAAAAAATCACATTTTGGCTGTTTCGACTGGAATCCCGAAAATTCAAAAACCGTTTCGAGGGAACACTCCATTCTTCATAAATTTGGTGTTGATACTCTCGAAAAAAATTTTAAACGAAAACGGGGGTATGTTGAACTTTCATCAATTTTGCACTGCTCTGTTCATCACCCTGTAGAAGTTTTATGATTTGCTCTATGGATTCCATATTGACAAGAAAGATGGCCAAAAGATTGGGGTCTTCAGTACTTGAAACAGAATCAGAATCGTTTTTGCCAATCAAAAGTTACAGCGGTTCAAAATTGGGTGAATTTTTGCTTTGTAACACTTTCATTGTTGAGCAGTTTATATAGCGTCACTTATCAAGAAAAGACCTTTAAAAAAAATATATAATAAAAAAATCGGTCACTACCCTATTTATCTAAAGGGCGTGTTTTTCAAAGATATAAGGGCTGGAACTTTCGCCCTCTAGAATGTCAAGAGCAGTCCAGAACATCCAAAAGTATTCTAGATAATTCCACAACATTCTAGAATGTTCTGGTATGTTTTAGAATGTGCAGAAATAGCCTGGAACGTTCGGGAACATCGCGGAGCATTCCAAATCATTGTGGAACGTTCAAGATCATTCCATAACATTCCAATATTTTCCGGTATGTTCTGGAGTAGTCGGAATAATCTGGAACGCTCAGAAACATCCCGGAATACTCCAGATTATTGTGGAGCATTCGTGATCAATCCACAACATTCCAGAATGCTCGGGTATGTTCGAGAATAGTCTGAAACGTTCGGAAACGTTCCATGAAACGTTCGGAAACATTCCAGAGCATTCCAATCCATTGTGGAACGTTCGAGATCGTTCTATAAGATTGCAGAATGTTCCGGTATGTTCCTAGAGGTTCGGAAAATTCCGTAACATCCCATATCATTGTGGATTACTTGAGATCATTATAAAACATTCCAGAATGTTCCGGAATGGTCGGGGATAGTCTGGAACGTTCGGAAAGATGCCAGAATATTCCAGATTATTGTGGAGCATTCGTGGTCATTCCAAAACATTCTAAAATATAACGGTATTGTCGGGAATACTCGGGAAGGTTCGGAAATATTCCGGAACATTCCAACCCATCGTGGAACATCCGATATCATTCCACAACATTCCGGAATGTTCCGGTATGCTCTAGGAATGATCTGGAACGTTCAGAAAACATCCCGGAACATTCCAAATCATTGTGGAGGATTCGTTATCATTCCACAACATTTCATTTCAGAATGTCCCGGTATGTTCGGGAATAGTCTGGAACGTTCGTAAACATTTCTGCAGATTCCAATCCATTGTGGATCAGTCTCAATCGCTCCACAACATTCCAAAATGTTTCGGTGTGTTCTAGAATGTTCGGGGATAGTCCGGAACGTTCGGAAACATCCCGGAACATTCCAGATCATTGTAGAAAATTCGAGATCATTCCACATCATTCCAGAATGCTCGGCTATGTTCGAGAATAGTCTGGTAGATTCGGCAGCATCTCCAGCCATTGTAAAACATTCGAGATCGTTCCACAACATTGCAGAATGTTCCGGTATGTTCTGGAATAGTCGTAAATGATCTGGAACGTTCAAAAACATCTTGGAACATTCTAGATCATTGTGGAGCATTCGTTATCATTCCATAACATTTCAGAATGTTCCTGTGTGTTTAAGAATCTGGAATGTTCGGAACATTCCAATTCATTGTGGAATATTCTAGATCGTTCGTTTAGATATGTTCTAGAATGTTTGGAAGATCCCGGAACATTCCATATCAATATGAAATTCGAGATCACTTTACAACATTCCAGAATGTTCCGGTATGTTCTGGAATGTTCGGAAATAATCTGGAACAATCGGGAACATTTCACATCATTATAGAACATTCGAGATCATTCCACAATATTCCAAAATGTTCCGATATATTCTGAAATGTTCGGGTAACTCGATATTATTCGAGATCATTCCACCACATTCCAGTATGTTCCGGTATGTTCTGAAATGTTTGGATATAGTCTGAAACGATCAAAAACATCCCGGAACATTCTGGATCATTGCGGAACATTCCAGAACACTCTTGAAAGTTGTGGAAAGTTCTGGAACATTGTGGACTATTCGAAGCCTTTTTGGTGTGGGGCCACCTTCTGGTAGAGGTACAGTACAGAATATTTGAGAGTATTCGAGATCATTCCACATCATTCCAGGTATATTCGGGAATATTCAGGAATAGTCTGGAACGTTCGGAGACATCAAGAAACATTCCAGATGATTGTGGAACATTTCAAAACACTCTCGAATGTTGTGGAATATTCTGGAACATTGTGGGACCATTCAAAACTTTTTTGGGGCGGGTATATAAAGCAAGATCCGTCGTGGTTTCGAACGCATGGTTTCTATCAATTGTTGATAAAAAGCTGATGTGATTTTATGCCCAAACGTGAAGGAGCAGGGATCTTGCCAGTTCTGTAGCAAAACGGCGAAAACAAAAAGAAGCGAAAGAACAGCGAAAAAATGAAAAAGTCGAAGAGCGCGAAGCACGTTTACGTTCCCAACGAATCAGAATGAGCACCGTGAGGAGCAGAGAAACTGAAGAACAATGAAATGAACGAATTGCGACACAATCTCAAAACAAAACACTGCGAATGCAAGTCACCTTTGAGAATATCACCCTACGAGAAGTGCGAAAGCTAGTAAATAATAATAAATTTGAGCAACTGAAAAAACTGCTCATAGCGAAACATAACGAAAATTTAATTACCTTCTAAAAACAAAATGCTTTTTTTCCTTCATAGCATCAACCTTGCGCTTACACGCACTTTTTTCGATGCCAAACAAATATTTGAACACCTCCATTAACATTATTAACAATACCCACACATTTATTTTAAGACAATATAGATATCCTGTCACCTGTTCTTTCTGTTACAACTTTTTTGTATTTTCTTCATCAAGCTATCTTAATTTTTCCTATGAAATACTTGAGCGACTTCAGAAAAAAACTAAAAACTAACAACACTGTTCAATTTAAATAGTAACAATTACACAAGTTTTGCAATAATGACTCAAATGCAGTTGCAAGTTTTTGCTATCTACCTTATACTCTTCCTAGAACCATCCAGAAAGACCATTCATTGTAAATCTACAATAATAATAAGTATCAACAAAAAAAAGATGACTTTTAAATTTTTCTTGCGTATAGGTCGAGGTATAGGTATGCTAGGTCATAGATGCAGCTGTCGGCTGTTTATGAATGGACTTCCAACCTGTGCAGATGAGTAAGTACCTACCAATTATCACTTCCTCTGTCAACAGAGTGGGGAACAATTCAAATCTCATTATTATACGGGACATAGGTACATATAAACCTGTGCAAGTAAGTAATAATAATAAAAAGGCGTCTTGACCAGCCCCTCCAAGTCACCGGCTCTCGGTCACAACGCGCTTCTTATACCAACACCACCACACATGCGGTGCACGCGTATTCGGTAACGGATGGACTTTGACTTTTCTTCTTCTATGCCTTAACTTACTCGTAAAAAGGTACCTGAACTTGTCGCGCGGTGAAAATGTCCGGGTAAAATTTAACTTTCCTTCCGAATTTCCGTGTAAAATTGATTGAAACAAAATTGAATTGAAACGAAAAATTGTGTCCTAAGCTACAACTTGTGTGTTTGTGTATATGCGCGCGTGATAAAAATTGTGAAAAACTGTTGTGAAAATCGAAGTAGGAATATAAAAAAAAATCGAAAAAGAAGGAAGTGTTACGTTATTTTTAATTAATTAAAGTGCGAAAAACGGAAAGAACAAGAGAAAAAATGAAGACGCTCTCGTTCGTGCTGGTCTTCTACGTCCTCTCGGCGAACATCAGCTGCGACGACCCGACGTCCTACAGGAACAGGACGAGAAAAATCCAGGATTCCTCCAGCGGTACCGGCAGGAACGGCAACGTTGTCGTTCCCAGGAGTCCTTTCGGGTACATCCGGAACGGAAGTTACGTCCCTGACGTCGTGAGTTCCGATTTCGGCGATGTGAATTTGCAAAAAGGACTGATGGGCGGATTGACACCGACGGTGTCCGGTGAAGAAAAGGGAAAACTGTGTTTGCAAAATGTAGACAAGTGTATTGCGGAAGGTGAGTGCTCGTTTATTTTCCAACAGTACGTGCTATCTTGGTTTGCGTTATAGAAAAAGCCTTCGAAGAAATGGTTCAACAAACTTTTGTTCCCAGTTTTTTAACTGGGACAACGTATACGTGCTTCAATCTCTAGTTCAATAAAGCCATAGTTTAGATCATGGTTTTAACGAATCGTTTGCGAAATATACAGTGTGCTCTGGATTAGTCGTGAAAAACTCCAGGGCAGTTTAGAAAAATGCTTCAAGACTGCCAGAAGAAAAATTAGTGAACAAATTTTTTGGAAAATATAAGGGGTCTAAATATGAATCTCTTCAACTTTGTTACCTCAATAAATCCTGAAAACATGTTGAAATAGACTCGAGAGAAAAAAAATGGACCGTTGAATTTGGTCTCGATTTTTATTTAGAATAAGTTTGTTCCATCAAGAGGTTTCAAACTAGTCAGAGTTTCTAGTCAAGAGGAATAGAGAAAATAAGTTTGCAAACTGATTTGAGCGCTTCTCATTGGCTCTGACTAGTTTGAGATTTCTGATGGAACAAACCCAATATAATATACTGGGTGAGTCATAAATTTTGAGAGTGCAGTTTTTCCAAAAATATACAGGGTGAGTCATTGATATGGGCGAGCTCAATTACACCTACGCCATTATTGATATCGAAATGAACCAAACGGCACTGCAAACGGGAGGTCAGAGTGCAGTTTGTGAAATTACTTTGCTCCATACAGGGTGCCCCATTTTTGCAGAGCAGTTTTTGAACGAGCTTATTCAAATGGCACCCCCTGTATATCTTTGCATATTTGAATTTGCCCTTTCTCAGGCATTACAAATTCATTTAGTTTTTGCAATTCGCTTTAACCGTTCAGAAGTTATAATTTTTTTTTTCAAAAAATTAATGCGTCTGAAGGCACTTACTAAATAAATCGCAAGGCACTTGGTTTTTAGGTTATCAAATTGGGACTTTGCTCATGTTCAAGCAATAGCATAGGGTATCTTTTGGCGGTAATGTCGCCTATTTCCGTTCCGGTGTCACCTTGCTGTGACACATTGATTTTGGTAAACTTTGAAAGGCCATAACTTCATTTTTTCGAATAGCACTTCCCATGTCTTATTTTTTATTCGTATCAGGCGTCTTATTTCAAATCTTTTTTATTTCTTATCTTTTTCCTCAAAAGTTGATAGTTTGGAAAATAATTCGGGTTTTCTAAAAACTGGACACAAATTTCATCGATTAAACTTAGCGTGCGATGAAAATCAACTAATTCTGACAACCAATGTCAAAGTGACTTCTATTGTACGTCACTTTTAAATTTTGACAAGAAATTATCAAGTGAAAACACAGAATGGTACGGAAAGCCTCTCTAATTATTTCTTGCATATTTTCCCTGATTATTGACTTAAGCTTCAAACACCCGATCGTAAACAAAGCCTTGAAGAAAAAATCGGGTGAGTGAAGTCAGGTGACTTCGCAGGCCATGGCACCGGATCAAGTAATCAACTTAAAAATCAAACTAATTCTAAATCCAAACTGCATCAACTAATTCCGACAACCAACGTCAATATGACTTCTATTGTACGTCACTTTTAAATTTTGGCAAGAAATTATTATGTAAAAATTAAAAAATCCAAAATGTCGAAAAAAGGAACTAAGCAATATTATTTATTGAGATAGTGCAACAAATCAATAGTGATAACATTTACTACTACATGTGCAATCGTAAAAACTGTTTAAAATGACGAAATTTCTTCCCAAAATTTGAAAGTGACGCACAATAGAAGTCACTTTGACGTTGGTTCTCAAAATTAGTTGACTTTAATTGCACGCCAAGTTTAATCGATGAAATTTGTGTTAATTTTTTTAGAAAACCCGAATTATTTTTCAAACTATCAACTTTTAAAAGAAAACAAAGAAGGTAAAAAAGATGTGAAATGAGACGCCTGATACGAATAGAAAATAAAAAACAGAGGGTGCTATTTGAAAAAATGAAGTTATGGCCCTTCAAAGTTTACCAAAATCAATGTGTCACAGCAAGGTGATACCGAAACGGAAATAAGCTATATTACCGCCAAAAGATACCCTATGCTATTGCTTAAACATGAGCAAAGTCCCAACTTGATAACCTGAAAACCAATTTTTAGAAAAAAATAATAACTTTTGAACAGTTGAAGCGAATTGCAAAAGCTAAACGAATTTGTAATGCCTGAGAATGGGCAAATCCAAATATTCAAAAACATATAGGGCGTGCCATTTGAAAAAGGTCGTTCTAAAACTGCTCTGCAAAAATGGGGCACCCTGTATGGAGCAAAATAATTTTACAAACTGCACTTTGACCTCCCGTTTGCAGTGCCGTTTGGTTCATTTCGATATCATAAATGGTGTAGGTGTAATTGAGCTCGCCCATATCAATGACTCACCCTGTATGTGGAAAGTTTTCTATCGTATCGTCGAATCATGTTTTTTGTTGCTCTACACCAGGTTGAGTATCTTTCGAACCTTCTCCAAGTGTTTTTAAAGAATGCTGATTTTCAAAATCGATTTATTGAATAGGGTGTTCATTCTCAAATTTCCAACGCTAGATCTCTGGCCGGCAAAATTTTTTGCTGAAAAACGCCGAATTAGGTCGATTTTTATTTCGAGAACGACAATAAGATACGTGTTGCCAAATTTTCATCTTCAACCTCTTTGCCCCCACCTTACCCTACTTCAAAATCTTCAATGGCATCACCTACCTTGTGATGAGGTACATCAAATTGAAGGTAAAGAAATTCTCTCGCAAAAAAAAAATAATTTCAAATTTTCTCATCCACCTCCCAGCTTGTTTCAAAAAAAATTTTTCTTTGAGTAAAATTAAATGAAAATAAAAATTTGGCAATACGCGTCTTACATGTATTGTGAACAAAAACCCTCTTGAAGTGAAAATCGACTTGCTATCAGCGGGAAATCTATTTTTCAAGAATCGGGAGTTGATAGGTGAACAACTTCCTTCTAATTATTAACAATGGGAGAATTCTGGAAAGGGTTGTGTTGGAATGTGGTTTGAAGAGTTTTAAAATTTGTTTCACAGAAAGAGAATTTTATTACTTTGAATCTGATGCATCGCGAGGTGGTGCTATTTGAAATTCCAAAGTAGGGTAGAGTGGGGGCGAAGGAGCTGAAAATAAAAACTTGGCAATACGTGTCCTAGATGTCCTTCTCTAGACAACAATTGACTTATTGCGGCGTTATGCTGGAAGAAAGTCTGATGAAATTCTTCAAGAGTACCAGGAAAAAAATTGGGTTTCAAAATTATATTTTTCATTTTTGAAAATATTGGGGGTCCAAGGCGGAATTCAAGTCCTTATATTTTCGTTATTTCAAATGATCCAAAAAAACTCTCTAAAACAGACTCATGAAAAAAAAACAACTGTTGAACTTGTTCTGAATTTTCATTTATCATACCTACAGAGTGAGTCATCTATTTCGAAAGTCCTATTTTTCCAAAAATATATAGAGAAAGTTATCCCGGAGAATAATCGTGTTACTTGCCGCCCCAAATCAGAGTAGCTCTAGAGTCTTTTGTAGATATTTTTGAAGAACGCTGAATTCCAACATTTATTTACTCAAACAGGCTGCTCATTTTCAAACTTCCCACTCCTCAGATTTCTCGCCGTCAAAAATTTTTTCAAGAAAACACTGAAACAGGTCCATTTTTCAACTGTTATTTTGAGGAGACACCTAGAAAATTTCCAAATTTTTATCCTCAACCTTTTCGCCTCGACTCTACCCTACTTACTCTATTGTAATACAATTTTCTTTCTGTTGAACATATTTCGATTTCTTAAATCACTCACACTTTTCTTAAAATTAAAAAAAGGAAATAAAAAAAAATTATTATTACCTATACATATGCTTCTCAAAATTCTCTCACTGGTTATTAAAGAATAGTTTTTCCCCTATAAACACCCGATTGTTGAGAAATGGATGCTCCAGCAAGGACAGGTCGATTTGTTTTTCTAAGACGACATTCTTCTAAGACACGCATTGCCAAATTTTCATCTTCAACCCCTACCCCCACCTTACCCTACTTTAAAATTGATAGCGACATTACCTACCTTGTGACTTGTGATACATCAAATTTAAGGTGAAGAAATTCTCTGCTACCAAAAATAGTTTCAGTTTTTGAGGAAGTGTTTCAGAAAATTCTCTTAATTGGGGATAAGAAGATAAAAATTTTAAAATACGTGTTTTATCAATAACCAAGGACAGAAGTTTGAGAAGGTCTCAACCTATGGTGGTTTTAAAATTTTTGAAATATATTCGACAGAGAGTGAATTTTATCATCTTCAATTTGATGTATCACAAGATAGCTACTGCTATTTAAAATTGAAAAGTAGGGTAGGGTGAGGTGAAGGGGTTGAAGATGAAAATTTGGCAAAACATGCCCTAGATGTCCCTTTCGAAATGCCAATCAAACTGTTTCAGCGTTTTTCTGGGGCAAATTTTGCCAACGAGAAATCTGGGATGAGTAGTTTGAAAATCAACACCATATACAGGGTGTTTCACTTTAACCCGATCAAACTTTGGGATAAGATTCTGCTCATCCTCCTGATTCAGAGAAATACAGGGTGTCCCGAAATTAATGCACCAAAATTCACAGGGAGAGAGAAAATTGAAAAATAAAGCGAATTTCCTAAGGAAAATACCGTTGCAAACGTAATAACGGAGACACAGGCCTCCAAAGTTGGTTTTTTTAAATAGTTTTTTCCGCATAACTTTTGAAAGAGTTTACTGAAACAGGTCTCTATTGAACAATAATAACGCATGTCATCGAACATTTTTAGGGGCGAAGATACTTGGGGGTACCCTTCCCCTTTTCCTCCTATTTTTTACCCACCGAATTTTTTTGAAAATAGTTACAATTTTTCAATTTTTAGTTCAATTTAAAGAAAAAAGTTACTCTTGCAAAATTTTGATTAGACGTTTCATTTTTGAGATATTTGTGTTTGAAACTTTGGAAAACATCTCGAAATCGCCACTTTCCAGGGCCTAATTTTTTTTCTGAGAAACTGTACGTTTTTCAGCCAAAATAGTGGTTTATTAACCTAAAACACCTGTAGTTCTCATTTCACTTGAGAAATCTTGAGCTCTATGAAATCTAGGGAGGGTTCCCCCTATTATCTTTGCCCCCTGGGAATATTTGATGAAATGCGTTATAATTGTTCAATAGAGACCTATTGTAGGAAGCTTTGGTTCAAATTTGAATGAAATCGGTTCAACGGTTCAAAAATCATGCAAAAAAAACTGTTGTAAAAAAAAACAACTTTGAAGGCCTGTATCTCCGTTATCAAGTTTGCGAGGGTGTTTTTATTAAAGAAGTCCCCTCATCTCTCAATTTTCTACCTCCCTGTAAATTTTGTTGAATTTATGTCGGGACACCCTGTATAATAGGATGCAGGGTACCAAAGTTCATTTTTTTTTGATTTTTAAAAATTTGTGATTTCCAATTTATTTATCCAAATTATTTAGCCTAAATTCAGCATAGGCTGGTTTGTTGGCAATATTTATCTTTTACGTTCCTGTCGAATTTCAATAGACTCTTATCAGTGGCGTAGAAGTTTTGAGGAGAACATTAATTGGAAAGGTTATTCAGATGCAAATTTTTGAAAATCTGAGAAAGGGAATTTCGACACCCTTTATTATTCTTAGAAAGCGAGTGAGAGGCACTCATGTTATATTTTTCTGAATCAGAAGAATGGGGAGAATTGTATCCCAAAGTTTGATAGGTTAAAACTGAAACACCTTGTATATACTGACCTTTATGGTAAATGACATTTTGAAGCACAGCTAATAGTCCAAAAAAGTTTTCTAGTTCATTTTGAAGAGTTCACAAAATCGTTACAGATAACAAAAATAAAAAGGGGTTGAAGTCTGGAAAGTTTCAAAAATGAAAAACTCAATTTTTTTTCGATATTCCTCTATGACACTTTTAAAGTATTTCCCCAAACTGTCGCAAACTTCTTTCACGACAAGTTCAAACCCCCCTGTATATCTGAATTCAAATATTCAAAAACCTTACAAAAATCCTAGTTTTCCAAATCTAGATATTGAAATTTAGGAAAACTATTTTTTTTTCCGACAGAAGACAGTTTGATTTTCTGACACTATCCCTGACGCACTAGGAAACCTAATTTGTTTAGAAAACAAGAATGTCCTTGAATCTGATGGTTTTAGTCCTCGGAAATTGTAAGTTTTGAGTTGGAAATATTCAGGCCAAAATTTTCGGGAATGAAGGCTTCAATCGAAGTTTTGCATGGGCAATGCGTCTGGAAATGCTCGCCCTGAATCGCCAAAGAGAGCCAATTTAGTTAACTCCAGTCAAAATTTCGGAACAATTGACGGAACGGTATGAACATTATGTGAAAACAATTGAAGGTTTTTCCTTCGATCTTTCCCAGCCTTAAAGAGTAATAAAGCAAGTCCTCTTCTTTTTTGGTACTTTAGTAACTGGTAAAACGCTTGCGATTGATTCACTTTCCCACGTGTTCAAATTTACATAGCTGAGAATCGAGATATCTACAGTTATACAGGGCGCGTTCATTTCCAAAATTCCTTATCCAGATTTCTCGCTGGCAAAATGTTTCCCATCAAACCGCAAACCGCTGAAACAGGTCGATTTATATATTAAATGGGACATCTAAGATAGACATCCTAAAATTTTTATCTCCACTCTCTCGCCTCCAGCCTACCCTACTTTAAAATTCTAAATATTTAGCATCACCTATCTTGTGATACATCAATTTAACGGTACCACGACACTACAAGCCTCCTAAAAATCCCTTTAATGTTAATTAATAACAGAAATTTTTTTCCATATTATCAAGATTCTCCATCGAAAAGCGGGTCGATTTTTTATTATTGCCAAATTTCCACTCACAACCTTTTCGCCCCCACCCTACCCTACTTTAAAATTTCAAGCGGCATTACCTGCCTTGTTGTAATACATCACATTGAAGGTAATAAAATTCTCTTTCTGTGAAAAATGATTCCAAAATATTCGAACCACCCTCTAACCCCAGAGTGACGGAGGGGTGTCAGGTAAAAATTCAACAATACGTGTTTCAGGTGTCCGTCTTGAAATGAAAATCGACCTCTTCTTCTCAGGAATCGAGAGGTGATACAGGAAAATTTTCGTTTTATCCACAACGAGAGGATTTTGAGAAGAGTTGGGACTGGTTTAAAAACATGTTTGACAAAAAAAAATCCGCCTTCAATTTGATGTACCACAAGATAAGTATAGGTAATGCAATTTGAAATTTTTAAGTGGGGTAAAGTGGAGGCGGAGGGATGGGAGATAAAAATTTGCGTGTCTCTTTATTGTCTTGAAATAATAATCGACCTGTTCCGGCGTTTTTCTGGAAAAATATTCGTTAGCGAGAAATCTGAGGTTGGAAATTTGAAAATGAACACCCTGTATCAATCAAACCAATAATAATAATAATAATAATAATAATAGCTTTATTGTTTCTTTGATACATACGTATCACAAACAAGAGGGTGAGTATAAAACATAAGAAAAAAAAAGTTCAGGCAACAAATAAAATAAACATTCGTAAAATAAAGTTAGAAATGCAAATTCTTATGAGGTATATAATAAATTATTATTAATAATCATATTAATTATTATGAAATTATAAAGATAAAGCAAAATTTTTATTAGAATAACAGAACTAAATTCATCAGGAGCAGAACAAAACAATAAAAATAAATAGATAAAATTAATAACGATGGAAATAAAAACAAGGTAAACCTAAAAGATTATTCGTTAAGGATGAAAGAACGTAACTTCATGGCCTCTCGAAAGAATTTAGAAATTATATTAGAGTTTATGGGCGTAATGTTCTTGAACAAGTGATCAGTGCCCTCCCCCATTACATTTTAACGCTGTGGACCTACGGAGGCCATCGTAAAGGGGGCACTCAAGAAGAATGTGGTGGATGTTTTCGTATTTATTTAAATTGCAGATCGTGCAAGTTTCCCAAGGGTCAACTTTATAAGTATTTTTATTTACATATATTACCAAAGATCTATCATTACTGGTTCTTAATTGTGCAATACATCTTTTGACAGTAAGGCTGATTTGAGAGTTCAGATATTCGTTTTTTGAATTTTCTACAAGAATGCTGTCGCTCATTACAAATTTATAATTAGGACAATGTAGGCTTAGCAATATTCTGTCCCAATCATTCATTTTCTGGGAAAGTGTCACATTTTGCATAATTTCATTTATGTCACTTTTGGTCAGTGGGTGTGGCATTTCAATGTCAAACGACTTAAGGATCTTCATAAGTTGTGTGTACCAGTTATATTTCATTTTGCTGTTTCCCAGTGAGTCCAATTCCTTGAGTCTGTTAAATGCAATCTTTGAGTAACTACTGTCCTTTAATTGTGAAAATTTGATAACTAGGTGGAGTGCCTCAGTGGGGTCGGTACACAATAAAAAACGGTACTATACGGCATTTAATGATACAGAAAATTCCTTCTGCATGAGGGTTCTACAAGGCCTAACGAACGATATTAGAAGGGGAAGCACAAAAGCTTCCCCTTAGGGGGGCCGCAGGGGGCCCTGTCAAGTTGACGGTCCAAGAACTCCTACCAAACCATCTTTCAATTTCGTTGTATCACTCAAATGGGGATGATGTGACTCCATTGTGAATCTTGATGGCAATGGTCGCCATGTTTCTTCCATCCTTCATGCTTGAAAAAATAATATCTTCGGGGGGTCAGAGAAATCACTCTTTATTTTTTTATACATACGAGAGGATGCGAAGATGGCATGTTTTGTGTCTTTACCTGTTATTTGGCATTCCCAAAATCCTATTATGAAGTCAATTTTTCAAATTCTCAATTTTGGGTTGATTGGTAGGCTAAGAAGTAGGTATTTTTTAACATCCAGTCCACACGTACTTTTTTCAGTGTCCAACTGGAGGTTATTCAAACCATCATCAGGGGTGGATATACTGAACTATTTTCTAAACATTATATCAAGAAAATCAATTCTAAACCGCGCATAGAGAGTACACAAATCATTTTTCTTTCGGTCGGTCGAATTGCGATGCCTACTACGCCCGTCAGGGAGAGCGCTGAGCATCGCCAGACCAAAACTGGTATGAAAACAGCATAAACGAATTCAAAACTGCCTCAAACACTCATTATGTGGTTCGGCATTCTATTCTGAGTCAGCACTCAGAGATTTGGTCAGTTTTGAATTTGTTTGGGCTGTTTTCATACTAGTTTAGTCTGGCGATGCTCAGCGTTCTCCCTGACGGGCGTAGTAGGCATCGCAATTCGACCGACCGAAAGAAAAATAATTTGTGTACTCTCTATGGGCGGTTTAGGATTGGTTTTCTTGACATAATGTTTATAAAATAGTTCAGTATATACACCCCTGATGATGATTTAAATAACCTCCAGTTGGACACTGAAAAAAGTACGTGTGGACTGGATGTTAAAAAATACCTACTTCTTAGCCTACCAATCAACCCAAAATTGAGAATTTGAAAAATTGACTTCATAATAGGATTTTGGGAATGCCAAATAACAGGTTAAGACACAAAACATGCCAACTTCGCATCTTCTTGTATGTATAAAAAAATAAAAAGTGATTTCTCTGACCTCCCGAAGATTTTTTTTTTCAAGCATGAAGGATGAAAGAGACATGGCGACCAATGCCATCGAGATTCACAATGGAGTCACATCATCCCCATTTGAGTGATACAACGAAATTGAAAGATGGTTTGGCAGGAGTTCTTGGACCGTCAACTTGACAGGGCCCCCTGCGGCCCCCCTAAGGGGAAGCTTTTGTGCTTCCCCTTCTAATATCGTTCGTTAGGCCTTGTAGAACACTCATGCAGAAGGAATTTTCTGTATCATCAAATGCCGTATGGGAATGGCTACCAACCCCACTACCTGTTTAACAGCTGTGTTACTTACTTTCTCAAGGGAGAACTCCGATCTAATTACATAGCCCGGCGTAGATCGTTGAAGGTAGAAAAGCTGTTTGAAAGTTCTATTTTGTGCAATTTCAAGATCTTCTAAATATCGTAGTGCCCATATACCTGATCCATAGTTCAAAGTTGGCACCACTACTGAGCTATACAGTTTTAAAATGGAGTCCATATTGTTCATTTTGGTTCTATTAATCAGATTGATCATGTTACATGAGGAAACTCTAGTTTTTTGTGCTCTGACTTTCAGTGCTTCAGTAAATAAACCGTTAAAATGAAAATTAATTCCAAGGTAGTTATAGGATTTAACAATTTCCAGCTGAGACCCCTTATAGTAAAAGCTAAGATCCGATTTAATGCGGTTACATTTCCTAAAAATTACAATTTCGGTTTTTTCGGCGTTAACCTCCAAATTCATTAAATCACAAAATATCTCTAGGATTTGTAAATTTTTCTGTAGTTGAATTGGCGAGTCCGCTAAAATTACCATATCGTCGGCGTATAAAAGTAATCTCAACATTGTTGTGCCATCCAAAGGTATCCCAGCCGATCCATGTTCAACAAAAAAATCCTCTATAGTGGCAATTCTGTAAGTGAACCCTTAAAATTTTAACCTCCCGTTAAAAATTAAATTTTAAAGTTCTGCAGTTAATTGTGCTATTCAGTAGCGAGAAAATTAGCGGGACCGTTAAAAAGTTGAATTTTTAAAGGGCCCGTTAAAATATTCGTTCATCTTCGGAATTTGGTCGATTATACCTACTGGTCGGCATAATGTTGCGATTTTATCTCAAACTTATGCAACCTGAAAAACATATAACTCAACTTTTCAAGCCATCGTGACCATAAATATCGTGACATCGTGTCATTTCATCAGAGACGTTCACCAGAAGTAAGTTCTTTTTGCGCTTGCGTTCGAGTCTTCCGGCTGCCCTCTGTGAGAGTCAGTGTTTACCTTAGTGCAGTAAAAAAATCTATCGCGAAGAGTGATGGCTGATAGAGCGGGAAGAGCCGCTCGGATGACAAAAAACCAAAAAGAAGCCCTTGTGGCGTTTGTTGAAAAAAACAAAATTTTGATTTCTTCCAAACCCAGCCCCAGCAACCTTGAGTTGTATAAAACTAAGTGGCTGGAGTTGGCGGAAACCCTCAACAGAATGGGAGGCGCTCAAAAGCAAGTGCGGGACTGGAAAGAAGTAAGAATTTTTTTGGCTTCTTGGAGTAACAATGTTTGATAATATTTCTTTAAATGATTGTAGTCGCTTGCCCAGTTCAAGGAGCAAGTTAGGAAGAAGGCTCGTGGACTGGCCCAAGACGTCCATGGAACAGGTGGGGGTCCGAGGAAACATAAGGACCTCAAACTGATTGAGGAGAGACTCTTGGCATTAATGTCGCCAATAGTAATCACTGGGGCACCGGACATACCAGAAGGGGGTTTAATAGAGGAGCATGAGCCACAAATTCCAATTGACCATTTCGATAACTTCACAGCAGTGAGCAAAGTGAGCAGTTTCGAAAGTAAGGCCACTCAAAAATCAATTTTCCAGCTCACAGACATGAACAATTTTGTCGCCGATATAGAGGAACTGTCGCCACCTCATAACGAACAGTATCCGGAAACAACCCTACCAATTACTGCCATCGGTTGTGTACGTAGCAAGCATTTCACAGTTAATAACGTATTTACTGTTATTTTTACTGTTCGTAGAAGACAACCCCTACTCCGACTAAGAGGAAAAGGCGGGTGGAAGAACCACAGTTCGTGGGAATCGCGAAAGAGCATGAAGCGTGCCTTGATCGGATGGCAAAATCCAACTGGGCTGTGGCCGCAGCCACAATGAGACTGGCGAAGGAAATGAGCATGAAGCGAAAGCGAAGTGCTGTTTTCCAGTTTACTAGATACTAGATGTCATTAAAATTGTATTGGGTTTTTGAAAGTTTGGATAAAATAAGTGTCCTTTTGATTTTTGAAACATTTAACATTTAATTATAATGTATTGCATTATTGATAGCTCATGAGATTAAGATGAGCATCTCCTAGTTGATAATTCCTCCTCCCTAGTTTTGAAACTGAAGTGTAATTTGTTGTCGAATTCTGGTGCCTTCATGGCGCCAATCATCACCAGGCGGGGGTACTGGCAAGGGTTGCCCATTATGCCTCCCTTCAGGTGCAGGGGGTATTACCAGATCCAGCTCAGGTAAAGGCACATTGAAGTCTCTACACATATTGTGTAAGATTGCACAAGAATAAATGATTTTTGCAGCTCTCACAGGATCAAAATGGAGTGCTCTGTGTCCATGTAAACAACGGAATCTGCTTTTGAGCATGCCATTTATATGTTCAATAATTATTCTAAGTCTTGATAGAGCAGCATTGAAGCGTGACTCTGGGCTGTCGGGAATTGGGTTTACATATGGTACAATCAGCCAAGGTTCCAGTGGGTATCCACCATCACCCAGCAGATAATTTACTTCTCCAGTTTCTACAAAAAGTCTTCGCAATGATGTTCTTATGTTGGACATGGACCAAATTGCTGCATCGTGCACTGACCCTGGATATCTTGCATTGATACTGAGGATCCGTCTTTGACTGTCTCCGATTATTTGGGTATTGATACTATAGTACCCTTTTCGACAGTAGTATGGTTGTCCGGGATGCACAGGGTGATTTTCTGGTGGAGCAATAATTTTAATATGGGTACAGTCTATCACTCCGATGGTATTTGCAAAACGCCTGTTTCCTTCTGAGAAGTGTCTTTTAATTCCATTTCTTCCTTCTTGAGTAGTTGGAAATTTAATCCATTCGTTTAGCAAATGTTGTGTCATCACATCAGTAACTTCAGCAATATTCCTGCTCATTGCTGGCTGACTCACAGCGAGTGAGAAGCCATGTCCTATGCCAGTTTGGTAGCTCCCTTGACCAAAAAAATGTAGCGTACTCAAAACTCTCAGATGAATAGGTATTTTGGTCGTTCTCTGTGGTTGGCTCATATGTGGCGAAAGAGTGTCAATTAAATTGCGGCAAGAAAACTTATTCAATCTGAATAACTTCAAAAATAAGTTATCGGGCAAAGTAAATGGATTGCTGGTATCTCTTAAATGCCGCTGGTAGAGTCTAATTTCATTTCTGGAAGAAACAGAGATTTTAATACAATAAAAATGCATCTTAGAGAAATTTTTACCTGCGCCTCATGTTACCTTCTTCCCTTTGCACCCACAAATGTAAAAAACCAGCAAACGCCATTTGTTTTTCTTTGAAGAAGAACTTTTCTTGTGGCCGTTACTTTTTAAGGGCTGCTTCTGACGTCGCTTCAAAATCTGACATTTAAAGGTACTATTTTAACGGCCCGGTTAAAAATTTAACGGGATTGGATGCATACAGAATAACAAACCTATTTTAAAGGACCTTTAAAATTTTAAAGGGCCTTAAAATTTTACAGAATTGCCACTTATGTGACCAATAAAAAACGAGAACAATCCTGGACTCAACACGTCCCCCTGCAACTCGCCTCTAGTGATTTTAATATTTGAAGAAAAACCCTGCCGGTTGTTGACTACCAGTTCAGCTTGATCATGTAACGATTTAATCGTTCTTATCAACCTTCCACTTACCCCACAACTATACAACCTCTTCCACAACAGCATGTGATCCACAGAATCGAACGCCTTTTTTCGATCCACAAACACGGCGTAGACTTTTCGTCCCGGTAAGCGTATGCTATTGTGGATTGCGGCAGTCAGTATGAATATGTTATCGAGGCAATTTCTTTGTTTTCTAAAACCCGCTTGACACTCCGGAAAAATCTTAGCGCTTTCGGCGTATGTAATTAGTCTATTATTTAGAATACGTGTGAAATTTTTTGTAACATGGTTTATTAATGAAACACTGCGGTAGTTATCGGGATCCTTTGGATCGCCCTTTTTAAACAAATGGCACATTTCTATTATCGTCCATTTGGAGGGGAATCGTTCCTCGACCATAATTTTGTTAAATATTAAATCAATATATTATCAATCAAACCAATAAAAGGCTTTTCTTTGAATGTTTTTTATCTCAAAAAGCATAATATGGATTTATAGGGTGAATTAAAGTTGTCAAACTCATATTACTCTATAGGTATGTATATGGAATCTTTTATGAAGCCCACTAAAAACGGTCAAAATTCAATTTAAATTTTTGAAGTTACGAAGCGAGTTATGAAGGACCAAAAAGTAGTCCGTCAAACTCAAACCCTCCTAGTTTCGGTATTTATGAAAAATCGAATGGACTGTGGGTGGTAGAATCATGAGAAAGACATATCAACCACTGGATGCGTATTGAATTTCTACTTTTTTATAGGAAGTGAGTCATAAACCTCAAAAATTATTTATTTTCCAAAAAGGCCCCTGAACCATTTGGTTGGTCCCTCAACCGATGTAGAGCAGAAGATCATAATCATAATTATGGTTTTTTAGTGAACTAATTTGACAATTTTTCCCGAGAAATTGGGTTTATTACGATATGAGTTATGACTCACCCTATATGTATAGTATAGTATAGTAAATGAAAATTTGGTACACACCAAGTTTAGTAGTTGATATTTTTTTTTTATTATTCCATCGCCAAAAGTTTTCCGGGACTTTTTGAAAGGTCGAAACTGAAAGAGTGCGAATTACCACCCTTGACCTTTCATAACTTCAATAATAAAAGTCGAAGAACTAATAGCGTTTTCGAGTCGCTAGAGCCGAGCCGGTTTGGCTCTAAAATCAGGGGATTTCATTGGTTCTTGGTTCTCAAAAATCCCTGGCCAATCAGTGATAGCGATTTTCGAGCTGAACTGGCTCGGTTCTGGTGACTCGAAAACGCCATAAAAGTCTATAAACTTTGTGGGGTTCATAAAAGCCATACGCCATTATATTGTTTTTGTCCGACACTTCTGAATCACCTGTATAACCCGAATTTGTTGAGAAGAAGTGGGCTTTTTATACAGGGTGTCCCGGAACAAGGGCTTCAAAATTCACAGGGGGGACAGAGAACTGAAAAATAAAAAGAATTTCCTGGATAAATATGCCCTCGCAAACGTATGATAACAAAGATACAAGCCTTCAAAAATGTATTTCAACAACAGTTTTTTGACATTACATGTTTCCAAGCCCTCTGATCGGTTTCAAGAAATTTTGCATATCAACTGCTGAATTGGGTGTTCATGTAGGTATACTGTTGTCGCGATTTTGGGAAAAAATGTCCAGTGGCGTAGATATTTGGGTTTCTAGCCCATTTCAAATACGCCACTGGAAATTTTTGGAAATTTCATTTTTTGCAATTTCTGCATTGATTTTGAAAAATTAAATCACTTGCAAAATACCATTTCGAACAACCGTTCATAGAAAATTGCGATTTGAATAGTAAAATCACCTTCATTTTGTAAAAGTGACGACCCGTCGCCTTGAAACGCAAATGGTACAGAGATGAGCATTTGAACAATTTCTACTGAATAATGATGAAAAAATAAAAATAAAAAATAAAAAATTGTACTTTTTTTTCAATTATTTTTCTGCAGAAATGCTTCAAATGTCAGATTTTGAACGTAATTTTCTAACAAAACCAAGAGTTTGGTGTTTTCCACTGCTATACAGTGGCGTACGTGATAAAGTCACATACTGTTTGCTCCCTAGCTTCTTCGCCATTGACTTTTTTCCAAAAAATTCGTTTATATCTTATTTGCGTTTAAGGTCAATAAATCATGCATTTTACGGAATGAATGTTCTTGTACATACTATTTAAATCGAAATTCTCTCTGAAACGGTTGAAAATTTTAAAAGCATTCTGTTTTTCTTGATTGCACGCAAAAAAATTGGAAAAAAATGCAATTTCGAGAATTTCCAGTAGGGTAGAAAGCGTACAAAATAGGGAGGGGGGGAGAGAAGTGAACCTTCAATATCAATGCCACTGAGCACGCTTTCCTAAAATCGCGATCAACGGTAGACCAACACCCAATTCAGTAGTTCATATGCGAAATTTCGTTGAAATCGATCAAAGAGCTCGAGAGTATTTCAAAATTTTTTTTGAAAAACAAGTTCAAAGGCCTATATCTTCATTATTATACGTTTGCGAGGGCATGTTTATCAAGAAGCGTCACATTATTTCCCAGTTCCCTATCTCCACATGAATTTTGTGTAGCCCTTATTCCAAGACACCCTGCATACTTGATTTTTTATTCGTTTGATCAATTTTCATCCAATTTTGATCTTAGTATCTCACAGTAATCTGCATTTTCAATGATAATATGCCTCGGATCAGAAGTGTCCAATGGCATAGATCCTCCCGTCTCTCCCCCCTTTCACTTTCTACGCCACTGAGAATTTTTCAAGACTGATCGCATTTTTTTAATTTTTAGTTCAATTTTAAATAATTGATCAGGTGTGAGCAGTTCATAAATCTTAGAATATACAAAAACTGATAGCAGTGGTGGAAAGTACTAGCTGAGAGCTTTTCAACGAGGTGCACTCGGTATGATTCTGAATTACGAAATTCAAAATTGACTTCAAAATATACTTCAAATACAAACTTCAAAATTCAAATCTAGTATGATGACTGAAACTTCACTACTTTAAACCAACGACCGTCAGGAATGAAGAGCTTTCGTCAAAAGCATTTCAGCAGAGTGTCACTTGACATGGTTGTGAACAATAAAAGAAAACAGAAAGCTTCAAGTGAAGTTATTGAAAAGAAGTTTTTTGATGTTGCGTTATGGTTTATAACTATGTCGAGTGACACCTCGCCGAAAAGTTCTTGGTAAATGCTCCTTATTCCTGCCATTTGTTTTTGAAAATTGCAATCGTGCTAGGTATATAGTTTTCCTTCAATGTGAAAATCGAAAGTGATAATAGCCAAATGGTCGAATAGAAATAAGAATCAGAATCGGAATTACTCCTTTCTGTGCCCGTCAATCAATATTCATTTGCACAGCCACATTAATGCGCCTGTTTACAGTTTACTGTTCACGATCACTCATGGTTTGCAAAAACGTAAACACAGAGAAACAAGTTTGGAACATCTGGAACGATAAGAAAACAAAGCAAAATTGAAGCCATTCGAAACTTGATGGAATACTCACAGAAGTACAAGTCGCAAAATTTATTTTCAGCATATTTCCGGCCACTGAAATGACGGAATCCACTTCCTTCTTCGTTAAAACCATCAGCAACGATTTTTTGACGGATGCGAAACGGCAGTTGTACCATTTTGAAAGGCAAAGACAATCGAACAAACTGTTGACCTGGTTCGGAAAAAATAAATCAAAACTTGAAAAAAGTGCAATCATACATCGTGATACCAAATTTGCCATGACGAATTAGGACACCACATGGTTAATTTTGAGGTGTGGAGGTACTTCGACATGCATAACACAGAAGCCCCCTTCAAATCCAAAATCTCCGGCAAGTCTTCATTTTTCTCCAATTGTAGCGTAATGGGGGGAAAATCGCTAAATACAGGGTAAGTCATTGATATGGGCGAGCACAATGACACCTACGCCATTAATGATATCGAAATGGACCAAACGGCACTGCAAACGGGAGGTCAAAGTGCAGTTTGTAAAATTATTTTGCTTTATACAGGGTGTCCCATTTTTGCAGAGCAGTTTTTGAACGAGTTTTTTTGAATGGCACCCTCTGTATATTTTTGCATATTTGGATTTGCCGTTCCTCAGGCATTACAAAATCGTTTAGTTTTTCAATTCGCTTCAACTGTTCAGAAGTTATTGATTTTTTTCTAAAAATTAATGCGTTTGTAGGCACTTACTAAATAGTCCGGACGCTAAGGTCAAAATTTAGGGGGCACTCTTTACTTTTATAACAAACAATGCTACTTGGCATACCTGTTGCCGGGACCATGTTTGACCGATTAAGATCAGGAGCCAAAGTTGTTAGTGATGCAGGCGCCGTATACAGGGTGTCGTATAGAAAAAAAGTGAAACATTCGTATATCATTAACCAAACCAGGTGGATTCACGTGAATAGGTACATATATCCACAATATACTACCCTTCAAGAAAGAGTCAACAGTTCTGGAAAATCTTGAGTGGTTCCTGGAATATTCCAAAAACTGAATTTTCTCCGGAATATTTTTTTTCTCGGTAAATCAGTGAATTTTCAAGATATCGAACTGCAACTTGGTAGGTTTACGGCGAGTATTGTCATCAATCAAAAACGATCAGGAGCCAAATGCAAGGCCTGCTATTTCCAGAAGTAAGACAGTCAACTTTTATTTTCTTCGCGACCGCCATCTTGGTTCTCCGTTTCACTCAACAGTTGGAAAAGTGACAGTCGAATGTGAGAAAGTTGGCATCCAGTCACACTATCACAAAAAATATAGCCTTGAAGCAAGGTAAGGGTGTCCTCGTCGAGAAAACATTGTCACCCAAGGTTTTCATGGTAATACGCATTTGCAGCGCTTGTGATGGCTAGTGAGAAATTTGAAAGAGCAAAGTGAGTACTTTGTCACAATACTACATTCATTTTGGAACGAAATAACAAAATTCATCATCATCGGTCCAAAGGTAAACTTTTGGTGGTTTGCTGAACCAAATATGTGGTGCTTTTTGGTGGAAAATGCAAAAAAAATCGGACAATCAATTACATGTTATCCCTCACTAAGAGAAGACTATTGCAAAAACTGAAATCAATCAACGCTGAAATGTTTTGTAAGATTGCAACCTATATTCGGGAGCCAATAAATGATAGACAGATGCGTCCGGTTGCCAGAGAGAAGACATGGAAGGCGTGCATGCAGAAAAAAATTCAAAGTTCTTATTCACATATTTTATTCAGAAACCCACCAAAAGTTGATGAATAACAATATTACATCAATTTTGGAATTTAGTACTAAAATTCGTCATCATCAGTCGAGAGACAAAATTTTGGTAGCTTTCTGAAAATAATACGTGGCTCGAAACTTGGAAAAAACTTTCTGCATGCAAGTCTTTTATGTCTTCTCTCTAACAACTGGACGCATGTGTCTAACATTTTATGGCTCAAGAATGTAGGGTTGACTCTCCCAAAACATTTCAGCGTTGATTAGTTCCAGTTTCACCAATAGCCTTCTCTTAGTGAGGGACACGATAATAGTTGCTCGATTTTTTTTGCATTCCTCAACAAAAAGCGCCATTTATTTTGTTCAGCAAGCCATCAAAAGTTAACCTTTGGACCGATCATCATGAATTTTGATAATTATCCTCAAAATGAATGTAGAACTGTAACAAAGAACTCACTCTGCTCTTTCAGATCTCTGATCAGCCATAACAGGTGCTGCAAATGCGTATTACCATGAAAACCTTGGGTAACACTGTTTTCTTGACGAAGAGACCCTTATCTTGCTTCAAGGCTATCCTTTTTATAATGGGGTGACTGGGTGCAAACTATCTTACATTCGGCGGTCACTTTTTCAACTGTTGAGTGAAACGGAGATTCAAAATGGCGGTCGCGAAGAAAAAAAAGTTGACTGTCTTATTTGTGGGAATAGCAGGCCTTGCATTTGGCTCCTGATTGTTTTTGATTCATGACAATATTGGCAATAAAACTGCCAAGTTGCACTTCGATATCTTGGAAATTCACTGATTTACTGAGAAAAAAAAATCAGAAGAAAATTCAGTTTCTCCTGAATTTTTCAGAAACCGCTCAAGATTTCTTAAAACCGTTGACTCTTCCTTGATGAGCAATATATTGTGAATGTATGTGCCTATTCACGTGAATCCATCTGGTTTGGTTGATGATATACGAATTTTTAACTTTTTTTCTATACGACACCCTGTATACGACGCCTGCATTGCTTGCGACTTTGGCTCCTGATCTTAATCAGTCAAACATGGTCTCGGCAACAGGTATGCCAAGTGGCATTGCTTGTTATTAAAGTGAAGGGTATTATACCTCAACATCCGGACTAAAATAAATCGCAAGGCACTTGGTTTTCAGGCTATCAAGTTGGGACTTTGATCATGTTTGATCATTAGCATAGGGTATCTTTTGGCGGTAATATCGCCTATTTCCGTTTTGGTATCACCTTGCTGTGACACATTGATTTTGGTGAACTAGCACCCCCTGTTCTTTTATTGCTTATTCGTATCAAGCCTCTCATTTCACATATTTTTTACCTCTTATGTTTTTTCTCAAAAGCTGATAGTTTGGAAAATAATTCGATTTTTCTAAAAACTGGACACAAATTTCATCGATTAAACTTAGTGAGCAATGAAAATCAATTGATTCTGACAACCAATGTCGAAGTGACTTCTATTGTACGTCACTTTTAAATTTTTGAATTTTGAGAAAAGTTGAATTCTGTACAGCTTGCCCTCCTTTACTGCATAGTTGGAGAAAAATAACGACTTATCGGTCGTCTCGTCATGGACCTTAAACAGCTCCTGGATAATTTTCGGAGTGCCTCCATATGTATGCAGTGAGTTGCTCAATCTAATAGGGTCCTTGCATGAATCTTATAATAAGACGATTACTTCATCAAATCATTCACAACGTTATTCACAATAATTTCCGCCCAAAAAAAAAATCAAAAAAATTGGTCCATCCTTTGAATGAAGATCAAAGTTCGAAAAAAAATTTCGCGCCAAAAACGCGGTCGCTTTTACAATGACCTTGTATGACCACGATCACACCAACCCGAGAGTTCTATTTTTCATTTGCAAGTTTTTTTCTTTGCGAGGTTGCAACCCTGCGCCCTGAAACCCCGCGAAAATTCAAATCTTCATTATTTTACAGACCTATTTCAATTCCTATTTGGAGCCGCCAACAGCGCCGTCGCCCTTGCTCACGTGTCATGGCCATCCCCAAGCTCGTGCTGCGCGCCTTTCAACCTGAATTGAGCGTCAGCCCCACTGAGACGGTGACAGTGAGATATCTCAAACATTTAAAATTCGTAGTCGCAATCTGTTAGTGTATGGAATCAAGTAGCCTCAGCCCGGGGCACGATGACGTCATCCCGCAGCTGACACATCGGTGCATGGAAGTTGCATGCCTAACAGTTTTTGTGTTTTAAATTCACAAAATAAAATAATATATTAAGATTTTCGAAAAACCGTTCAGCCTGTGGTGCTAGTTGCACGCATCATTGGAGGCAATAGAGAAAATCGTGCAAGGACCCTATTTGAGAGGAATATGAAGTGAATGTGTGGGATGAGTGCGGCGTTTTTTATTTTGGACTTCAATACTGACCTCGTTAGTTAGGAATTGCGATGGGCTAATGTAGCAAAAGAACAGTTCCAACGGTAGTGCGATTATAAATATGAGATATTTCAAAACCTTAGAAAAATCTTCGTTTCTGTACAAAATATAAAACATCAGTAAGTTTTTTAGGTAATATAAAAATTTTAAAAAAACCCTCCTTGTTAGAGCATCTACTCTACTATACATACCTTTCGTAAAGTATGTACATCACCATTCCAAGAACAAAAATCATAATCCATGTGTAAGCCAGCAGCATTGGTCCAAATATTTTGTTGATTTTATCGATCATTCTGGAACAAAACTTCCTACCATCACCTTTTATCGACATTTTATTAAGTTTCATTCAGTTATTTTATTCCGTCACTGCTTCAGCTTTATCCAGTTAGCTTTGTTAGCATTCAGCAAAATGAGGCAGTACTTAGTATACACTCAATTGATGTGACGTAGAAGGTCAGCTAAGTCAGGACGGACATTGTCAAGGCAGTACATGACTATAAACCCCCTTTGTAAAAATTCATTATTTATCATGGGAGATTTCTGAAAATTTGATTTTGACTTCGCTGACCGGCGCCTCCACTATGTCGCGATAGGGCAAGGTTTAGTAGCTCAGAGGGTTCATTTAAAGAGCTTAGTCATTCTTAATTTACAGGGTGATTCACCACCAAATGAAAATAGCTCAAAGGTAGGTCCACTTTTTCCAGAAGAACGAGGATCTGGTTTTGAAATTTTTATGAAGTTGTTCGTTTCGAAGCTACAGGGTGATTCATGTATTTCGTAGAATTTTTTGACAAGCTGTATCTTCAGAACGATTCAATGGATTCGATTGAAATTTTGTGGGCTAATTCTGCTATTGATAGCTGACACATAGCCCTACCAAATAGTTCAAAATTTTCAAGGCCGGCCTTGAAAAAAAAATTCAAAGCTTTTTTTCTGAAAAAGACATTCTGTATGCATATTTTTCAAAATTCATTCTCATATCCAGAAACCACATGAAACATGCTATCAATGTCGCAAAAAAATTGCTTGGCACCATCGAGCTGTCAATAATATTTTGATATTCCTGAAGATTTTTGAGGTTTTTTGAGGGATTCTTTGTAAATTGATAATTCAAAATATTTGCAAAGAATCTATTATAGCCTTGAATTTCAGCCGTTTTGTCAGAAAAATTTAAAAAAACACTTTTTCTCAGTAGGAAAAAAAAATTTCATCAGAATTTTCAAAAAACAATTGTTACGTCCCTTAATTTCATGTCTATCCCACATTGAGCTGAAATTGAAGGACGTGACATGAATTTTTCGAAAATTCTGATAACATTTTTTGTTGCTCCTAGTTAGTTACTGGAAAACGTTGAAAAAGAATTTTCAATAAATTAAATTTTTTCAACGAAACGGCTGAAATTTAGGGCCATAATAGGTTATATGCTAATATTTCAAATTATCAATTCACAAAAAATCCTAACCATGAAAATCTTCAGGATTATCAAAATTTTATTGACAGCTCAATGGTGACTAGCAATTTTTTCACGATACTTATGGCATGTTTCATGTATTTTCTGAAATTGAAAATAAATTCGAAAAAATATACATACAGAACGTCTTTTTTGAAAAAAGTTCTGAAGTTTTTTTTTATCAAGGCCGGCCCTGGAAACTTCAAACTGCTTGATTAGGCGATGTGTCCGCTATCAATAGAATAATTAACCCACAGAATTTCAATCGAATCCATTGGATCGTTCTAAAGATATGAATTTAGTCATTCTTAATATACAGGGTGACTCACCACCAAATAGACATAGCTCAAGAGTGAGTCCAGTTTTTCTAGACGAACTAGGATCTGGTTTTGAAATTTTCATAAAGTTGTCCGTTTCGAAGCTACAGGGTGATTCATGTATTTCGTAGAATTTTTTGACAAGCTGTATCTTCAGAACGATTCAATGGATTCGATTGAAATTTTGTGGACTAGTTTTTCTATTGATAGCTGACACATAGCTCTATCAAGTAGTTCAAAATTTGTAAGGCCGGCCTTGAAAACAAATTTCAAAGCTTTTTTCTAAAAGACATTCTGTATGCATATTTTTCAAAATTCATTCTCATATCCAGAATTCACATGAAACATGCTATCAATGTCGCAAAAAAATTGCTTGGCACCATTGAGCTGTCAATAAAATTTTGATAATCCTGAAGATTTTTGAGTTTTTTTGAGGGATTTTTTTGTAAATTGATAATTCAAAATATTTGCAAATAATCTATTATAGCCTTTAATTTCAGCCGTTTCGTCACAAAAATTTAAAAAAAAAACACTTTTTCTCAGTAGCAAAAAAAAATTTCTTTTCAAAACGACGTTTTCCACGTCTATCCCACATTGAGCTGAAATTGAAGGACGTGACATAAATTTTTCGAAAATTCTGGTAACATTTTTTGTTGCTCCTAGTTAGTTACTGGAAAACGTTAAAAAAAATTTTCATTCAACGAAACGGCTGAAATTCAGGGCCATAATTGATAATTTGCTGATATTTCAAATTATCAATTCACAAAAAATCCTTCCCTTAAAAATCTTCAGGATTATCAAAATTTCATTTACAGCTCAATGGTGCCAAGCAATTTTTTTACAATACTTATGGCATGTTTTATGTAGTTTCTGAATTTGAAAATAAATTCGAAAAAATACTTCTTTTTTGAAAAAAACTTTGAAGTTTTTTTTATCAAGGCCGGCTCTGGAAATTTCAAACTGCTTGATTAGGCGATGTGTCAGCTATCAATAGAATAATTAACCCACAGAATTTCAATCGAATTCACTGGATCGTTCTAAAGATATGACTTGATGAAAAAATCGACAAAATACATGAATCGCCCTGTAACTTCAAAACGAACAACGTTAGAGAAATTTCAAAGCCAGATCCTGGTTTGCCTGGAAAAACTGGACCTACCCTTAGGCTATGTCCATTTGGTGTAGTGATGGACACTATCGAATTATTCGATAGCACCTTTAAATGAATGAAAGAATGAATGGATGAATGAATGAATGAATGAATGAATGAATTAATGAATTGATGAATTAATGAATTGATAAATTGATGAATGAACGAATGAACGAATGAACGAATGAACGAATGAACGAACGAAGAATGAATGAATAAATGGATGAATGATTCAAAATGCGTGTGTATTCACGGTTGAATTGAATAGTTTTGAATGCAAAACAGTATTAATTATGATGAACAAGTGAATGAATTTTCACTCGTTGAAAAAATTCTGTTATATGTATAATTATCAGTCTTTTTTATATTTTATGGAATCAGCTATGAATGAATTGAACGAAGTCATTTCCAGTTGTTTTTTTGGAATGAATTATAAGATTTACAATTTTATAATGTACTTAGATTATTGATTTTTATAGGTACGTGAATGAAATTGAATTAAGTAGCTAATACATTTAATACGAAATTAGTCCTAGTTCCTTTAGTACCCACCTAGAATTTATAACCTACCTCAACAATTCAATTTCCAAACGATCGGTTGATTATACGAGGTTTCGTTTAGTGAATAAGTGAATAACAATGAATAAATTTAAATCAGTTTGAACTTTGAAATTCGAAAATCTGTAATGTTGAGTTGATTTAATGAATCAAATGGATGAATGAACAAAAAATGAAATTAAGTAAACGAACGAATATAATATTTATTGAATTTGATGATAACTAATTGAATGGAATGAAATAATCGAATGAATGAATGAATAAATAAAACGTATAAATGAAATAATGGATAATAGTCCAGGAATTACAGAAAAAATAGCGAACAAAAATGATAACTAGCCGGATTTTTGTATATAAGCTCAGTTAAGCATGTAGTTCAACATAGTGAAAGTCTCAAGAATCCGGTGTGAGCTTCGGCCGTTGTGGCCTCGAGAAGAACTTGAGGATCAGTTTTTCGTGTTTCTCTCGTAAACTATGGCACTTGGAGGAAAAGCACTTGAAGCAAAATTGTTGGGAATTGTGTTGTCTACAAGAAAGGTCGTTCATATTCCATCATCAATCAGTCCACTCCTTCTTCGTCAAAACACAAGAAAAGCTAAATAGTCCAGATGCTTGATGCCGAAGACTGTACGGACCTTGAGTTTTATGATGGCAGGGTGCCACTTGGTAGAGGTGTTGTTCGATCCATTCTCTTTTGATTGAAACTTGATGATATCAATACCAACTATGCCGGCGGCATATACCGGGTGACATAAAAATAAAAAGTTGAACAAATGTACCTCAAGAACCAAAATAGGTGAAGACATGTAAATCGCCAAAAATATTTCTAATTTCATGACCATGAAGTCGTCGTGAACTTGAATCAAATATGTTGAACCGTTTCTGGAATATCTTCAAAAGACTGAGGTCGTTACGAAAAAAAAATAGTTTTCCGTATATCAGTAATTCTTCAGATCTTGAATCGAAACTTGGTGTTTTGAATCGAAACAATGATAAATTACATTTAAAATGAAATAACAGTGAAAAGCCCTCTCTAGGCCAACTAATTTTAGAAAAAAACAGTCAACTTTTTTCTGATAAGTAGACGAAAATATATTTTTTTTTTAACAACTTCAGTCTTTTGGAGATATTTCAAGAACGGCTCAAGATATTCAATTCAAGTTTACGACGACTTCATGACCATGAAATCGGAATTATTTATGGCGATTTACATGTCTCCACCTATTTTGGTTCTCGAGGTACAAATGTTTGACTTTTTATTTTTATTTCACCCTGTATATGCCGCCGGCATAGTTTGTTTTGATGGCTTCAAGTTTCAACCAAAAGAGAGTGGATCAAACAACACTTCTACAAAGTGGCACTTCGCCATCATAAAACTCAAGGTCCATACCAGTTTTCAGCATCGAGCATCTTGACAATTTTTATTTTCTTGTGTTTTGACGAAGAAGGAGATGACTGACGATGAAATGTGTAAGGACTTTTCTTGTAGACAATAAACTTTTCAACAATTTCTTCCCGGGAACTTTTTCCCCAAGTGCTATTGTTCATGAGATATACGCGAAAAACTGACCCTCAAGTTCTTCTCGAGGCCACAACGGCCGAAGCTCACACCGGATTCTTGAGGACTTTTACTATGTTGAACTACATGCTTAACTGAGCTTATATACAAAAGTCCGGCTAGTTATCATTTTTGTTCGCTATTTGCGATTTAAACAGCTAAAATTCCTGGACTATAAAACGTATGTATAAATGAATGAATGAATAAAACGAATGAATGAATGGATGGATGATTCGATAGGACATAAATTAATTGAACGGATTTATGTGGATGAATGAATTTGATGAATCATTCAATAGTTTCAGTCATTCGATAGTCGATTATTCGATAGTAAAATTTATCGATAGTGCCCATCACTAATTTGGTGGTGAATCACCCTGTATTGTGTAGTTGCCTATTAAGTACAATGTCCAATAGCTATCCCATTCACATGCGCTGCCTTGCGGCTCTTCTGGCATTATCCACTTACACATCTTCACTGGTGAGAGAACAATCCTCAAACAGTCGGACAGGTCCGATCCGTTCTCATCCGATCGACACTATCGCATTTATTAATACTCGACACGTAATCCTTGCATTATTTCCCTCACTAGCTAGCGAAGAGGTGGCGTCGACCCATACTCGTTACATTTCCCCTCCCCTAAAATGCCGACCCGGCATTTGACGGGTTGTCATGCCCCAAATTTTTTTGAAAAATTCATGTGACTCAATTGCTACAGAATTTAGTGATAATTAGGCTCACAACGATCAATTTCACGTTACTGCGGCCGAACAACTTTCATTTCAGACACTCACCCTCCCAGCAGATTATCGTGCTGCACGCAATTCCCGATGACTCGGTTGCATTCCTCTTCGCTGTTCTCGTTCGCATTGAAGCAGTCTTGCAAACGTTTGTTCAGTATCTTGTACTGGATCGTCAGAATCGCCATGAGACTGATGAAATAACAGTCGAACCCTATGGAAATCGCTGCCAAGACCATCAACGAAAAGCTGTTGAATGCCGCAAAGGGAAATTTCGATACCGCCGTCGGCCTGTGAAAATGAAAAACCATCGCTCCGGCTGACGTGAATCCGGGGGCGCACAGACCCACGATGCAAATTGCGGAGTAGGTTATCAGGAATTTCTGGTAAAAGTAGACGTATTTCAAAATGTCGCGACACGTGTTCGTCAGTTTCGCATCGTTGTGGACGGTTTCGATCGGCCACAAGTGCTGCAAGTCTTGCCAGAGTTTTTGGATTTCTTTTTCGTAAACGACGAAAGTTGTCACCCGGATCAGCTCCTGAAACCAGTTATCTTGGTGAGTTTTCTATTTGTGTTACAATAGGCACCAAAAAAGAATAGCTGAATGTGGCATGACCTTGGGCCCACCAACAGGGAGTGTTGGAAAATGTGATCGAGACATTATTTCGCAATCCTTCGAGATTTTATCAAGCAAGATATTAATTATTATCAATTCATTATCACTTATTACACATTATCAGTTGACGGGACGAATTTTTTTTATTCATATCTCAGAACTTGAACCTAACTCAGGAATTCTGAATCTACCTCGAGAAATCAAACTTTGTTTCAGAAATTCTTGTTCTATCAAGGATGGAGTTATACATATTGGTAAAATAAGCGTTGCGGAATGAATCCCTGTGGGTTCAGTCCTTGACAGAATCTTACCCTTTTGGTCTCTTTCGAAATCTACAAGGATGTACTTTGGTTTGAGCCTATTGGCATCTCTAAAATCCAAAAATCAAAAAAAAAAATTTTGGATTTTGGAAATACCAATGGGCTCAAACCAAAGTACATCATTGTAGCTTTCGAAAGAGACTAAAATGGTAAGAATCTGTCAAGGAATGAACCCACAGGGATTAATTTCGCAACGCTTTATTCTACGAATTCAACTCCGTCCTTGAACTAAAAATTTCCGACTTTGTTTCCAAAGTCAGACCTGAACTCAAAATTTCCCGGCTTTGTTTAGGAAAATATGACTAGAGCTCAGGAATTCTGAGGTGTCTCAGCTGCCTATTTGAACTTTTATTTGGGAGGCTGAATTAATCTCGGAAAGTCGGATTTGAGCTGTGTGAAATTCTTCGTTTATCTGAGAAATTCATATTGAAATTCAAACATCCTGAGACAATCCCGGGAATTCCGACTTATCTCGGAGATTCAAACTTTATCTTGGGATTTCCGACTGTAACCAGAAATTCAAAATTAAATTCGAAATTTTTGCCTCCATCGGACTCGGGGCTTTTGACATAATCTCAAAGATTCTGAGATTATCTCGAGAATAATATCGTCATCACCTTTCCTCGGGAATTTCCAACTTGAACAAGAGAATTCAGACCCAAACCTCAACTCTGAATCTTGTCATTCAGATTTGTAATCCAAATTTCCGACGTCATCAATTTCGGGAGTCGGACAACTCGTCGACACCCAACTCATCGACAGGATAACTTGCCGACACCAAACTCATCGACAAGACAATTCGCCGACAGGACAACTCATCGACAAGACAACTCGCCGACAGGACAACTCATCGACAAGACAACTCGCCGACAGGACAACTCGCCGACAGGACAACTCACCGACAGGACAATTAATTAAAGGTGCTAGGACAATTCTTCGCGCGGTCAAATTCTTTACACCGGGGGGCCACATAGGGCTCTGAGAAGCCTAATATGACACAAACGAGCTTTCTAAGATTCCAGAAACTTTGAGAAATCAGAAGGGGGCACCTGGCCTGCCGACGATAATTGAAGACACAATGGAGCTTAATAGGGCTCCAAACGATATTTGAAGATACAATGGGGCTCAGTAGGGCTTGAAACGCTTCAATGTAGACACAAGAGAGGAGAGGCCTCTTAAAATCGGGCAAAGGCCTGGCGGGGCTCGCTGGGGCTCCAAATGAGACTTGGGGACACGACGGGGCCCTGTAGAACTTTGACCAGCACATGAAGACTAACAAGAGCTAACTAGAGCTTGGAAAATCAACACATTGTAAAAAGGGGCTCAGCAGGGCTGCAAATAAAACATTAAGACACAGGGGGGCCATATAGGGCTCTGAGAACCCTAATAAGGCACAAAAGAGCTTTCTAAGATTCCAGAAAATTCGAGAGATGAGAAGGGGGTCACCTGGTCTGCAAACGATAGATTGAAGACACAAGGGGGCTCCAAACGGTACTTGAAGATACAAGGGGGCTCAGTAGGGCTTGAAGCGCTTCAGTGTAGACACAATAAGAGAGGAGAGGTCTCTAAAAATAAAAAGGCCTGGCGGGGTTCACTGGGGCTCCAAATGACACTTGGGGACACGAGGGGGGCCCGTAGGACTTTGACCAGCACATAAAGACTAACAGGAGCTAACTAGAGCTTGGAAAACTAACACATTGGAAAAAAAAAGGGCTCATCAGGGCTAAAAATAAAACATAATGACAAAGGGGGGCCACATAGGGCTTTGAAAAACTTAATAAGGCACAAAGGAGATATCGAAGATTTCAGATACTTCGATTAAGCTAGAAGTGGGTCACCTGGTCTGCAACGATAATTGAAGACACAATGGGGTCAATACGGCTCCAAAACGATACTTGAATATACAAGGGGGCTCATAAGGGCTTGAAACCGGTCCTGTAGGACTTCAACCAACACATAGTGACTCACAGGAGCTAACTAGAACTTTGAAAACTAAAGCAATGAAAAAGGGGCCCAGCAGAGCTACAAATGAAACATAAAGACACAGGGGGAGCACATAGGGCTCCAAGAAACCTAAGAAGGCACAAGGGAGCTTTCGAAAATTCCAGAAACTTCAGAGAAATCAGAAGGGGGTCACCAAGGATGCCAACGATAATGATTGACGACACAAGGGAGCTCAATAGGACTCCAAACGATATTTGAAGGTACAAAGGGTGCTTAACAGGGCTTGAAAGGCTTCAATATAGACTTAAAGCAGGATAGGGCTTTGAAAATCGCAAGAAGGCCTGCCTGGCCCACTAGGGTTTCAAACGATACTTGGTGACACAAGGGAGAGAGGGCAGTAGAATTTTGATCAACACAAGAAGACACACAGGAACCAACTATAGAGCTTTGAAAACTAATGCAAGGTACAAAGGAGCTCAGCAAAGCTACAAATGCGACATGAAGACAAGGGGGCCTAATGGGGCTCTAAGGAACCGTCCAAGGCATAAGGGCGAAGCAAATTTTCAGAAAATTTGAAGATACCCAAGAGGGTTCATTAAGATCCCAAACAATACTTGTAGAGACAGGGGGCTCAGCAAGGCTTGAAACGCTACGTGAAAACTCAATGGGGAATAGGGCTCTGAATTTCACACTCACACTGGGTCTCATCAGAGCTCCAAAGTTTCCGGCGAAGAATTGTCAACGAGTTGGGTGTCGGCAAGTTACCCTGTCGATGAATTGTCCCGTCGGCGAGTTGTCCTGTTGGCGAGTTGTCTTGTCGGTGAGTTGTCTTGTCATCTCACGAATTTCGACTTTATTTCGGAATTCAAGAGTATCTCGGAATTCTCACTTCAACTTGGAAATTTTGAGTTTATCTTAGACATTCTAAGATAAATTTCAGAAGCCCTAAACCCTCTTTTTACCCCGGAATTATTCCCAACTTTATCCTCGGATAGATACCGGATAGATATTCCAACTTGATGCCAAAAATTCAGATTTAAATTCGGAAACTTTGACATTATCGTACCCAGAACTACCGACTTATTCTCCAAAATTCAGACTTCAATCTAGAAATTCTGAATTAGTTTGGGAATTTCGACTTAATCTCGAAATTTGAAGTCGAACAGTGGAATAGTTTTATCTCGAGAACTTCGACTTTGGGTTGTAATTTGTCCGAATGTTCAGACTTAAACTCAGAATTTCAGCTTGTCTCTTCCATTTTCCAACATTATCTCAGACTTTATCTTGAATCTCAAACTTGAATTTAGAAATTTGGTTTTATCAGAGTCATAATTCCGACTTTATCAAACTCAGAATGTTTAGACAGAACTCCGACCTTGAGCTGGAAATTTTGAATTCATCTCGATTTTGACTTGATAAAATTCAGACTTCAGTTTTATAAAACTCTGAGATTTTCAGTATAAAAACGCTAAAATTATTTCGGGAATTTTTTTTTATCATTATAGCATACTCAAAGTTCAGATTAAAATTCAAAAATTGCAGAATAGTGGAGTCGGCACGTTCGGAAAAAGTCCTGTTCACTGCATTTTTGAGTAATGCAATGCCCTTTGGCACACATGTCTTTGAAACCTGTCTGAACAATTCTGTCCATCGCCGCAAGCAAAATTTTAGTTCAGATCCTGTATACAGGGTGAAGAAGAAAAACAATTGAAAAAAATTGCATCTTTTGAACGGACAAAGGTAGAATATTGCAGGGCATGTCATATGATGCGCAATTTGATGGTTGTTGAGGTACACCAAACCATTTTGAAACATTAATCACTGTTTTTGAGATATTCTAAAAAAACTGGGATCTGTCAAAAAAAGCATTATCTTCATTATATCGCTTATTTTTTTAAGATATCGGAATGAAATTTGGTATTTGCCTTACAAAAGACGTCATAAATGGACAACAGCTGAAGTTATTTTCTAGGCCTACTATTTTCCTAAATAAGACAGTCAACTTTTTTGGAGGGGAGCCGCCATCTTGTTTTGTGAATATCAAGCTGATGACCAAAAAAATGACTGATAGTCATTGGGCTAGTATCATGCCATTACTCTATCATGTGAAAGATCACCTTGGATGGATCATCATACCATTTTTGCTGGAAGAAAGATGATGCACGGATTTTATCGGATTCCTCAGAACTAGAGGATCTACTGCTAGCCATCGAGTCATTGCAAGTAATTGAACACCGCGATTATGACCCTTGATCATTATTCAGGTTGTCTACCAAGATTCATAGCCATAAGTTCAGCGGTTCGGTTTTAGCAGCTATTTAAATAAAATAGTGTCGATTTTTCATGAAAAAAACAGAAAATCACGAGGTCTCTGGGTCATTTCTTAGGTCATTGGAAAAAGATCCTCCATGGAATTCTGATAAATTTATGCTGAATTATAAGAAAAAAGTGCATTCTTCAGTATAGGTTTTGAAAAATTGGCACAGGATGTACTCATGTGATGTAGGAAGAACATGAAAGACTATCTTGCAGTAGGTAGAGAGCGAACAAATTGTGTGGTAGGGCAACACTAATAATGGATAGAACCTTATAAATTTTGATGCCGCACTGTATTTCAGAATAATTTCTATTCAGATTCCTTCTTTAACTTTGGGAAATGTTGGCATGATGGCGATCTATGCAGATGGCATCACAGGGTGATAAAAAATTGAAAAATTTCATCCCATCATCTACATAGGCTGGAGGCATGAAAATCGCCAAAAAGATCCATAATTTAACGCTTTAACAAGACAAAAGGAACCGTTTTGAACAATTTTCAGCCGTTTCTTCAAACCTATGCTATAGAATGCACTTTTTTCTGATAATTCAGCATAAATTTATCAACATTCCGTGGAGGATCTATTTCCAATGACCTAAAAATTGACTCAGAGACCTCGTAATTTTCTGTTTTTTTCACGAAAAAGCAACACTTCTTAATTCAAACAGCTCCTAAAACCAAACCGCTGCATTTATGGTTATGAATCTTGGTGAGCAACCTGAGAAATGATCAGGGGTCATAATTGCGGTGTTAAATCACTTGCAATGGCTCGATGGCTGGAAGTAGGTCCTCTAGTTCTGAGGAACCCGATAAAATCAGTGCGTCATGTTTCTTTCAGCAAAAATGGTATGATGGTCCATCCAAGGTGATCTTTCACAATATAGAGTAATGGCATGATACTAGCCTAATGACCATCAGTCATTTTTTCGGTCATCAGCTTGATATTCACAAAACAAGATGGCGGCTCCCCCCCAAAAAAGTTGACTGTCTTATTTAGGAAAATAGTAAGGCTAGAAAATAACTGCAGCTATTATTCATTCATGACGTCCTTTATAAAGCAAATACCAAATTTCATCCCGATATCTTCAAAAATAAGCGATATAATGAAGATAATGTTTTTTTTGACAGATCTCAGTTTTTTTCAAATATCTCGAAAACGGTTAATAATGTATCAAAATGGTTTGGTGTACCTCAACAACCATCAAATTCCGCATCATATGACATGCCCTGCAATACTCTACCTTTGTCCGTTCAAAAGATGCAATTCTTTTAAATTGTTTTTCTTCTTCACCCTGTATACAGGATCTGAACTAAAATTTCGCTTGCGGCGATGGACAAAATTGTTCAAACAGGTTCCAAGAACATGTGTGCCAAAAGACATTGCATTACTCAAAAATGCAGCGTATAATACTGTACCGACCCCACTAGAATTGTTCTGGGAGTATCGATTGCTTTTGCTTTTCAATCAATTTATGGAATTCAGATTTCAATTTGAAGCTTCCGTTTTTATTGAACTGACAATATCTGACATGACGTCGGAAATTCTGAAATGATCCTGGGAGATCTTACTTCACTTTAGAATTACCAACTTAACCTCGGACATTCTGATTTTTTCTCAAAATTCAGAAGGTCAGTCGGAAGTTTTGAGATTATCTTAACAGCTTCGACTTTATTTCGAAAATTCCGACTTATGTCAGAAAATCAAACTCAAACACTGAAACTTTGAGTTCATTTCGCTTGCACTCCGGAAATTCCAGACTACCTCGGAATTTCCAACTCTATCTTGGACGTTCCGACTTTTGAAACTTATCGTAATTTCAAAATTTTTTCTTTCTTTATTAAACTCAGAAATAGATCTTGGTACCAAAAATGATTTCTACTATAATTCACGTTTCCATGTCTACGAGAAATTTTTTGGAAATAGAAAGTTCAAGTTCAAGAAAGATGTATTGTCAATGCTATCTAGTTTTTGAATTTTAAAAAATCAAAATCGAAAATTTTCAAAAAATTTTAGAAATTTCCAAAATTTGATAGCATTGCCCGTACATTTTCTTTTTGGAGGAGTTTCTACTTGACGAAAAAAATAAAATAAAACCGATACCCGTCAACAACTTTTTTAGTCGCAACAAAAACCCCTCATTATTATCTATGAACCTGCCAAATTTTAAACGAATTCAACCAGTAGCGCAGAAATTATAAGGGGGGGTCACCTCAAGTCATTATTTCTTCGAATGCTTCTAAATTATTGACCCTTTTAACTTGTAACTCCTACGCCACTGGCTGGATCCTTCCAAAATTCGGCAGGTCGGTAGGTAGTTTCGACAATCCAGACTGCGCTGAATTTAGGTTAATTTTGTCAAAACTTATCAAGTTACATGAGTTACAAATTTTCGAAATCTAAAAAAAGTGAACTTTGTAGGGCTGTACCTGAGATCTATCTATCCACAGTTAAATTTTTCGCTGTCATCGCTAAAACATTCTGTATTCCGACTCGACGTCGATCAGGCTTGAATTTTGAAACTTCGACATTATCTGAGAATTTTCAATTTATTCTTGGAATTCATATCTTCGAAACTGCTTTTTTTGTGAAAATTAAGAAATAATGCCAAAAACTCTTACTTCCCATCGAAAAGTTTTCAAAGTTTGACGCGGACATCCTACTTTTCTCCCGAAATTTAGACTAATATGGGCTCATTTCAGGAAATTACATTTTATCTCGTGAAATTCAGATTTAGCTGGAGATTCAGAAATCTCGAAATTTCCGGCTTTATCTTGGAATTCAGACTTAAATTCAGAAATTTCCCCCTAATCAAACTTATTAGTTTAACACATCTATTAATGTAAACAAAAGTGAATTTTGTATAAATTGCGGCTTTTAGGCGATTAAGAATATTCGAGAATTCTAACTTCATATCGGAAACACCGAAACTCTGAGTTTATCTTGCTTACACTCCAAGAATTTTGAGCTATTTCAAAATTTTCAACGATATCTTGGAAAGTTTCAACATTTGAGATTCCATCCTTGAATTCGGAATTCTCTTTTTTTATCGAACATTCATAAATTCCCAGTTAATCTTGGAAACTCATAGATTATCGTGAAAATTTCGACTCTATCTCAAAATTTGGGATGACGAAACTGGAAAATTTTGAGACCTTCTCGAGACTTCATCTCAAAATTTTCGACTTTGTCTTGGAATTCAGACTGATCGCCTTTGTCAAAATCATAAATTTCGACCTTGTGGAAATTATTAAATAATCCCGGAAATTCCTTCTCCACCTTGAAAGGCTCCCAAGTTTAACGCGGACATTTCAATTCTATCTCGAGAATAAAACTGGAATTACTTCGGCAATTCCGATTCTATCTCGTGCGTGAAATTCAGATTTGACTCGAAAATTTCGAGATAAATTTAGACTTAATCCTATCACCAGATATC
This sequence comes from Anaspis maculata, assembly GCA_949128115.1. Lineage (NCBI taxonomy): Eukaryota > Metazoa > Arthropoda > Insecta > Coleoptera > Scraptiidae > Anaspis > Anaspis maculata. The sequence continues at coordinate 76,540,891 of OX421964.1, read as the reverse complement.
ACCTCAGCTGTTCACGCGACCAGATACCTACTATATCTGTTGGTGGACCAGGAAATTTAGTGCTACCAATAACAATAATAAAATAAATCGTGAATAAAATGTCTCGTTTGGCTTCGAATTCTCTCATTTCACCACCAATTCCATGAAGAATAACCAGCGCTTTGTTACGAATAGTAAAAATAATTGAATGAGTACGTACAGGTACTTAAATCTTTACTTTTCATTGATGGTTTGAAAACGGCCCTGCACACTTCTGTAAAATAAATAATATCATGGCGATTATACTACTTACATGCAAACAAAGCAATTGAGTGACTAAAATGTCGACGATTTCCATAAAATCTGAGTCGTAAGAAAAACTTTTTGCCGCCCGCGACAACATGAGTGTGATCTGGACGTAGATCAAAGAAATGAGTGGTTTTACATTGGAAGCGTTAAGTCTCATCCCGGTTAACCAAAGCATACACTGGCCGGGTTTGAACATTTCATCGTAGTACTCAATCATTTTTTTTATTTCCTTTGACCTTTTTTTGATGGACGCGGAGGACGCGGACGGTTTAAATTCAATAATGTTCTGTGATTTTGAATGAGTTTCAATTTTGATTATTTTGGAAACACTCTCTGATTACTGGGTAATATAAATTTCTCGACCAATGCTGAAACAGTTGAAAGAATACGCGGTACAAGCTACTTATCCACTTCACTAAATTGCTTGCAATAATGGAATAATGCAAATGCATCGCTACCGATTTCTTCATCTGGTAATTATTAATTAATTAATTTAATGGGATCGTTCGACCCGTTCATGAAATATGTAATCCATTGTGCATATTATAATATTAGCGGCACTAGAAATTAGATGCAATTGCGAATTTCCCATGGCATATTCAATTACAGCCAGGCACCTGTACAGAAACGGTATAGAGGTCATTAATTAATTAAAATAGTCATCGACGTGGCCCGTCACATGAGTGAACCTCTAAAGATTTTGTGGTTGTCGTTACCTTACCTTAGTAATTAAGAATATTTGTTTTGTTTAGAATTCTGTTTCATTGGTGTTATAATAAAAAATCTTTTGAAATAACAAAAAAATCTGTTGTGTCACCCCAAAACTTCCCCGACGAGTATAGGAAGGAACGGATGGAAATTTTATTATGAGACGTTCCTTGGGTGCAGAGGGAGCGACTAATAAATGAAAGAATACTATCTGTTGATATCTCGGAGGGGAAGGAAAAGAAGAATACACTTTCATAGTGGCCTATGGCCCGAACGAGGATGCAAAGAAGGAAGGAAAGGACAACTTCTACAACGAACTACAGCTGGAGAGAGATAGATAGAAGCACCCACAAGATAATAATAATGGGAGACCTTAACGGAAGAGTGGGTAGTAAGAATGAAGGAGTGGGGTGGTGCCTAGGAAAGAAGGGAGAATAGAAATACATAAAATAACGAGGGAAGTACAAAGTGGAAACGAGAAATCGATAATCGATTATTTTCTGGTAAACAGAGAAATATGGAATGATGTGACAGACATAAGAGTGAGAAGAGGACCCGAGATTGGGAGCGATCATTATTTAGAAGTCATGAAAATCAGGAAACAGGATAGGAAAACAGATATAAAGGGAAGAAAGGTCATAAACAAAAAGGTTAAATGCTATAGACTGACCTGCCCGAATGTGAAGGATACATTTCAAATGGCACTAAACACCACCTTGGAATAAACGAGACCAGAGGAAACAGACAGGGACATCGAGAAAATATGAAAGTCATTTGAAGAAGGAGTGTTATCGGCGGCAGAAAAGAGTTGTGGGTTGACAAGACTGGTGAACGGAGACACAAAAAAAAACGAATTGGTGGACGGAGAGGACCAAGGAAGCAGTCAAAGTGAAAAAACGAAAGTGGAAGAAACACATATCGGAACGAAAAAAGCTAGCCATTACGAAGAATATAAAAAAGCAAGGAAGCAGGCGAAAAGAGTAATTCTGGAGGAAAAAGAAAGATCTGGGGACGGATTTGGAGTGAGAATGACGAATGCATACAGGAGGAACCAGAAGCTTTTCTTCAGTACAATCAGAGGCATGAGGCAAAAGAAAAACATAGTGCTGAAGAACTTGAAAGATAAGGCAGGAAACACAATTGGAGACGAAGGGCAGATAATGGAAAGATGGAGAGAATACTTCAAAGAGCTACTAGAAGGGACAGATGTAACACAAGAAAGAACAAGAGAAAACACACCACAAAGGGAAACAGCACGGGAAAGAAACCAAAACGAGGATATTACAGAACAAGAACTGCTAGCGGCAATAATGAAAGCTAAGTTAGGAAAAGCACCGGGACACAACAAGGTAACGAATGAGATGTTGAAAGTACGTACGGACGAAGCACTCGAAGATCTAAGAGGAATCATGAACACGATAGTGAAAGAGGGAAGAGCACCCCAAGATTGGCAAATAGGTATCATAACACCGATATACAAAAAAAGAGATAGTCAAGAATGTCACAAATATAGAGCAATTACACTGCTCAGCAACGCAGCAAAGATATTTGCCAGAATATTGAAAAAAAAGACTGGGAGATCAACTGGAGAAGACACTTTAAGACACACAATTCGGTTTCAGACCGAACAGAGGAGTACAAGATGCCATCTTCATTCTAAGACAAATAACGGAAAAAGCCATACGAGAAGCAGAGACAGTACACCTTTGTTTCGTGGATTTGGAAAAGGCTTTCGACAGAATCGACAGAAACGACATATGGAAGACACTACGAAGAAGGGGAGTGCGGCAAAACACAGTGAAGAGCATTCAAAGCTTGTATAGAAAACGACAAATTACGTAAGATCGAAACATGAAACATGTCAAATGTTCGAGACAACGAAAGGAGTAAGACAGGGATGTATACTGAGCCCGATGCTCTTTACTGTGGTACTGGACGAGGCTATAAAAGGAACAAGAAAATATGCAAGACAATACGACATAGGCTACGAGAAGATGCAAAGGATCAAGATGCCCGAAATATGATACGCCGACGATATGGTTATAATCGCAAAACACGAAGAAACACTGACCAGAAACGTGCAGCTATACAAAGGTGAACTTAACAAGTAAAACATGAACATCAACCAGAGTAAGACGCAAACCATGACCGTTGGCAAAGAAGCAAAACAACACACAATTGAGCTAAACGACGCAAAACTGAAACAAGTCGAAAAAAATAAGTACTTAGGCTCAATCGTGTCACAGGACGGAAAGCTGGACGAGGAAATTATCGAGAGAACCACAGCAGCAGGAAGACTATTCAAGTCCATAAAGACCACATTCCTAGGAAACAAAGAAATCCTCAAAGACACCAAAACAGAAATATTTAAGAAAGTCGTCACCCCAATCTTGACATACGAGTCTGAGTCTTGGACTTTGACAGAGAAACAAAGAAGAAAAATTGAAGTGACAGAAATGAGATTCTTAAGAAAGATAGACGACAAGACAGTCATGAACAAGGTAAGGAACACAACATCTAGAGACAAGTTCAACGCGAAACCTGTGGATCGAACAATAGAGGAAGGAAAATTAAGATGGTTCGGTCATCTCAAGAGAATGGAAGAAAACAGAATAACCAGAAGAGTGTTTGAAGCTGGAACAATAAAGAAAAGAAGCAGGGGGAGACCTGAGGAACGTGGTGTGACGAAGTGCGGAAAGCTGTGGAGAGGAGGGGGAGTGACGATGGATGGGGCGACTCGGTCGGTACAAGATCGGACAGGATGGAGAGTAATATGGAGAAGGGACCCCACGGAGTACTCGACTCCACAAACCGCCTTACACCCGTGAGGGTATTTTACGTGAAGGCCGTGAAGGCAAAAGGTTTGAGTTAGTAAAAATTATTTGACAGATGAGAGATAGGGCAACTGTTCCAACTGTTCTGAATGAAGTTTTTCATGGGCTTTCAAACGGCCTTTCGCAAGTCAAGTTCCGTGAGATATTGCTTCTATCATTTTTTGATGGTGCGACTCTTTCGTTTGACATTCCAGATTCACAGATTCACACTTCAGAGACATTCCTCTTCCAGCCAAAAACTAATGGGCTCATTCGACGGTGAAACCATGTCTGTGTACCAAATTTCAAGTCGATCGGATGGACGTTGCGTGTGTCAACTTTTGATCCTCCACAACTTCAAAATTAAAAGAGATAGATTTTTTTTCATTAGCTTTCCAGCACTCTCCTGCATTTCTTATATACATCACACCTTCAAGGTGGTCCGACGCTTTTGAATCACCTATATGTAATTGTAACATTCAGATTTGAATACACAAATATTAATGGATAGCCTTTAATAGCGCATTCGCTAAAACCCGGTTTCGGTTAAAAACAAGATATAAATACGGCCCTATAATTATCATTCACATCCGTGAATAGCGAATACTTTGGCACTTGTTTGATTCGTCTTAGAATTTCGTTCCCAACTTGGCATTTAAAATCCATATAATTGTTCAATTAGTTTCTCTTGGCAACCTTGTAAAACCTGGTGCAATTCAAGCTATTACTGCATATTTTACAATACACTTATACAGTTTTAAAACCATAATAATCAAATCTGCATTTCGAACCACACAATTAATTTCTCAATACTTTTATAGGTTTATAGCTAGATATACTAATAAAAAAAAAGTCGATTTGAATTAGATTATAAATCTATAGCAGTAACAGTAAAACAAAGAGTAATAATCACGCTCACTTAACCAATTTCCTTCGTTATTGAATTGGCAATCAGAATTAATAAATTTTTTAGAATTTTAATTTATCATTATTTAATTAAAACAAAAAAAATTGAAACGCGTTGAAAATCAAACTTTAGTAACAGAAACATAAAATAGAAAATTTCGCTTACAGCCACTATATTTCAAGAATTTTAAATTTTAAAAGTACCAACTTCAAGTAGTGGGTATGCTCATCAAAACCCATAAATACGGAAGTGATTACTCGTTACATATAATCGCTTAATGACCGTGTAAGTGCACACTCATTAGTTTTTGCCGAATCAATTTTACAAAACTGAACCGAACATTATGTCACGTAATTCAGGTCATACCTGGCTGGGGTTGCATCACGAAAAAAATATGTGATTCGATACAAAAATCTCGAAAATTGCGCAATTCTTATATTTGACCAGCTAGGTACTTTATAAGTAATTATACAAGTTTTTACCGGTATCGGTAATGATTCACGTGCACTTGAATCCGTCGAAATTTGACCCGCACTTTGATCTTTCGGTTAATTGATCCTCAAATAATGACTCAAAAAAAGTTCTTCATTCATTTTTTTTCTCGTCTACTTAAACCTGAAAATACATATTACACGTGTAGGCACAAGTACGATTTACCTTCAAAAAGATAATTGTGTGTCAACACAGAGAGAACACACTTGGGTATAGGTGCCCATCTTTTGTTATTCGCATATTATTCATTAGCACGTCTCAATTTTTATTTCTCTGATTGATGGTTCAATAGTGCTGTATATCTACTACTACTGTAGTTACGTAATCGGTAAGATATGCCAATCTTTTGAAGAGTAAGCAAGTGGTATAACAATTGATTATACGGAAGCAGCTATCACTTAGAATTTTCTTTGATTTATTGTGTTAAAATGAAATCCACTCGAGTTTTGTGACGGTAAACAGCTTTAATACTCACGGACACAATGGTAATTGAATCATTACCATGTGAGAGGACAGAAAGATACTCATCACCTACTCCGCAGGAAAATGAAGAAATAGTAACTCGAGAAGAAAAATTCCAGAATACTTCAGATTTCTTGAACACCTGTAATCCTGTGAGCTGAATACATGGCTGTGAGTAAAATAGTGTACATACTCTCGACGGTAAATTCATCATTAATCCATTACTGCTAAGGGCAAAGAAAGCCTCAGGCTCCACATTTCCCATCTCGCTATGTGAATGTGATATCCTATCACTAACAATCACTATGATAATAATTGACTCATTAGTTTTACTCATTACATACCATGTAAGAGAGTGAGAAGTAACCCATTACATACTTCGTGGGAAAATGGAGAAGTAGCAGCTTCAGAAAGAATAATTCAGAATGATGGATCTAACCGAACAATGAGCGGATAAATTAGTATTACTTTAACCAAGTTTCAGCAAAACTGATCGGCCGATCTGGAAGCTACGACCAAAAGTTGAACCCCTGTAATCCTGTGAAATAGGTACATGGCTTTGAGTTAAATAGTGCACATACTCTCGACGGTAAATGCATCATTACTGCTGAGGGCAAAGCGAGCCTCTAGGCTACGCATTCTCCGTCTCGGTATGTAATATACAATTGCTGACAACCACTATGGTAATAGATTGATTACCACGTAAGAGGGCGGGAAGTGACTCATTACCTACTTCTAGGAAAAAATAGGAAATAGTAGCTATAGAAATAGAAATTCAGATAAACGCATCTAAATAAATACTGAATGGGTAAATCAGTATTACCTGAACCAAGGTTCAGCAAAATTGAACGGCCGATCTGAAATGAATAACAAAAAGCTGATCTTCAAATCTCAGCTTTTGAATGCCTGTATAGGTAATCCTGTGAGCTAGGTACATGGCTGTGAGTAAAGTAGTGTACATACTGTCGACGGTAAATGCATCATTACTGCTAAGAGCAAAGACAGCCTCCAGGATCCACATTTCCTCGATATGTAAATGTGATATACTATTGCCATTGTATAACTGACAATCACTAAGATAATTGACTCATTACATACCATGTGAGAAGGCGAGAAGTGACTCATTGCTCATTACCTACTCCGTGGGAAAATGGAGAAGTAGTGGCTTCAAAAAAAATCGGAATAATGGGTCTAACCGAGGATCTAATCAAACAGTAAGTGAGTGAGGCAGTGTAACCTGAACCAAGTTTCAGCAAAATTGATCGGCTGATCTGGAAGTTATGACAAAAACTTTACCTTCAAATTTCAACCTTTGAACGCCTGTAATCCTGTGAGCTAAGTATGTGGCTGTGAGTAAAACAGTATACAGACTCTCGATGGTAAATTCATCGTTATTGCTAGGGGCAAAGAAAGCCTCCACATTTCCCGTCTCGATATGTGAATGTGATATACTCTTACAAGCATGAATAAATGAAGGATCCTGTAAGCCAGATCAACTGAGCACCACCACCAAAGCCCGACAGACACGTGTTTCGACCATATTTAGGTCTCATCAGTGTGGGGGTGTTCGAGGCAACAGCCAGAGATTCCAACGTACGATATCCGATATATCACTCTCTGCAGAGTACTCACAAGTGAGACTGCCGTGCAGCGCCATCTATGATCGGCACACCGTAATGTATAGTATACGGAGGTTACAGGATTACGGTCTGGCGTACGAGATTCCTCATTCTTGATATCATGTATTCCTGCGACTAACCTTTCCATTTAACTATCACCAACAATCACTATGAAACTTGACTCCATTACCTGCATACCGTATAAGAGGGGGGGAAGTGACTCATTACGTCATACTCCGTGGGGAAATGCAGAAGTAGTAACTTCAGAAAGAAAAATTGGGAATGATGGATCTAACCAAACAATGAGTGGGTGAATCAGTGTAACCTGAACCAAGTTTCAGCAAAATTGATCGGTTGATCTGGAAATTATGACAAAAAACAGATTTTCAAATTTCACTTTTTGAACTCCTGTAATCCTGTGAGCATAGATACATAACTGGCTGTGAGTAATAGTATATTACATACCGAGGCGGGAAGTGGAATGAAGCAATTACCGCCGAGAGTATGTATACTATTTTATTCACAACCATTTAGAATGGTTAGAATAAAGATTCGGAGTTTAAATAGTGAATAAGGCTATTAGAATCATCAATAATTATATCACAAACGCCATACCATAATAATAACTGGCACCCTCAACCTCACAAAACTGCGTTTGACTTTTCGATTCGAGTCCCTCCACACCTGTCATTCCGTCATCCATCTGTCAATTGTCAATCAGTCAAGGAGGCCATGCACTTTCTGCCCTCTAACCAAGGCGGAAAGTGATTTCGGAGGCGGAAAACAAAATTATCAACAAAGCATCTTTTTCCAACTTTTTAAAAGTCAGTAATGAGTCTATTACTATGGTGGTTGTGAATAAAATAGTGTACATATCCTCAACGGTAAATGCATCTCCGGTAAATCCGTTTTCTGAGGGCAAAGAAAGCCTCCAGGCTCTGCATTTCTCGTCTTGGTATGTAATATACTATTATTCACAACCACTATAGTAATAGACTCATTACTGACTTTTGAAAAGTTGGAAAAAGACGCTTTGTTGATGATTTTATTTTCCGCCCCCGAAATCACTTTCTTCCCCGGTTAGAGGGCGGAAAATGCACGGCCTCTTTGATTGATTGACAGATGAATGACGGAATGACAGGTGTAGAGGGGTTCGAATGGAAGAGTCAAACGCAGTTTTGTGATGTTAAGGGTGTCAGTTATTATTATATGGTATGGTGTTCATGATATAATTGATGACTTTAATAGCCTAATTCACTATTTAAACTCAGAACCTTCATTCTAACCCAGCTGAAGTGGTATAAAAGTGACATGAACAAGTATACCGGACCGGCCGCTGTGTTTAAATTTGGTTGAGACTGGTTCTGGGCTCCAGGGCCCCAGGAAAATGAGGATGAACATAAAAAAAATAATAACTAATAAATTAATGAGAAATAAATCCAATGAAGCCAAACTAATTCCTATTTATTTGCTAGTTAAAGTGTTGAAAATGGTTGTGAATAAAATAGTATACATACTCTCGGCAGTAATTGCTTCATTCCTGCTTCGAGCATAGCTGCGAGCTAAAGCAGCTATCTTGCTCTCAGCAGTAATGAAGCACTTCCCGCCTCGGTATGTAATATAACTCTGTGGTAATATACTATTATATGTATGCATTTCTTGGAAATTCATTCTGGACAATGGGCAGTAATACATTTTCCATCTTGAGATGTAATACACTGTTGAAGGCATTTCTTGAACATTCATCTAGGACAATGAGCAGTAATGATGCATTTCCCGCTCCGGGATGTAAAACACTAACTAAACGCATTTCTTGAAAATTCATCCAGGGCAATGAGCAGTGATGATGCATTTCCTGTCTCGGAATGTAATATATTTAGTATCAAACGTATTTCTTAGGAATTCCATTTAGGACAATGAGCAATAATGGTGCATTTCCCGCCTCGGGATGTAATAATATTGTTACTGATAATATGATAAGTAACTTCTTACATACCATATAATAGGGCGGGAAGTAACTCATTACGTTCCTCTGGAAAAAATGAGGAAATAGTAATTTTGGAAGTAAAAAACCAAACCAAAATGCATCTAACCAAACAATGAGTGGGTAAATCATTATTACCTGAACCAAGTTTTAGCAAAATTGATCGGCTGATCTGGAAGTCATGATAAAAAGTTTATCTTCAAGTCTGTAATCCGGTGAGCTACTGTAACGGTAACAAAATGCATATACAGGGTGTTTCAGGTGATTTAAATAGCGTCCTTTCAGGAAGTGATGGGAAACGTCAAAAGAAGTAGACTGTCTCGAAAAAATATATGTCAGAAACAAATAATAACGGAGATATAGGCGTTCAAAGTTGAACTTTGAAAATCAATTTTTCGTTATAACTTTGAAACTTCTTAACCGATTTTGTTCAAATTTGAACCGAAGCTTACTAAAATAAGTCGGTATCTAACGATAAAACGCGGTCTATTAAAATTTTTCAGGGGCGTGGATAATGGGGTATGCCCTTGCTTTCATACCCCTATTTTTTACCCCTTGAGGTAATTTTGTAGATTGTTCACATTTTTGAATTCTTAGTTCAATTTCTAAGAAAAAGTTACCCAAAGTTGATAGAAGGCTTTGTTTTCAAGATTTTTGCGTTTGAAACTCCGGAAAACACGTCAAAATATCCACTATCAAGAGCCAAAAAAATATTTTTCCTGAAAACTTCTCGTTTCTTACAAAAACTCATGATTTAGCAACTTGAAACACCTAGAACACCTATCTCAATAAAGAAATCATTAGTTATCTTGGATTTTAATTTGTAGGGCTTTGAAAGTGGTGTTTTCGAGATGTTTTCCAAAGTTTCAACCTTAAATATCCTGAGAACGAAGCCTTTAATCAAAATTTTGCAAGAGTAACTTTTCCTTTAGAATTGAACGTCAAATTCAAAAATATGATCAATTTAGCTAATTACCCGAGGGTTACAAAAATAGGGATAAAAAAGTGGAGGCAACCCCAATTATCCACGCCCCTGGAAATTTTTGGTTCAAACTGGAACAAAATCGGTTGAGAAGTTCTAAACCTATGACGAAAAATCGATTTTTAAGGTTGGACTTTGTACGTCCATATCTTTGTTATTATTCGTTTCTGATATAGTTGTATATTTTTTTAAAAGTCTACTTCTTTTGACGTTTTCCATCACCTCCTGAAAGGACGTGATTTAAATGTGAAACACCCTGTATACTCTCGACGGTAAATGCATCACTACTGCTGAGAGCAAACAGAGCCTTCAGGCTCCACATTTCTTGTCTTGGTATGTAATCAATATACCGGGTGATTATTTAAGAACCATCCACCTGCAATAACCCTCGATTTCCAGCGAAGATGGCAAATAACACTACCTACTTTGTGATACATCAAATTGAAGGGAAGCAGATTTTCTTCCTGAGCAAAATATTCTCAAATCCCCCCTTTCTCTACTGAAATACTCCGAATGTCCAGTTTAATGTGGGGAGGGGTTTGAAAAAAATTTATATTGTTTTCAGGAAGAGAATTCAATTCTCTTCAATTTGATATATCACAAAGTAGGTGATCTCATTTTAGATTTTGAAGTTGGGGTAGGGGAGAGCAAAAGAGTGAATTTGGGTAGCACTTTTACAACCCAAAATTCTCTTCTTCGATGATATCTAGTATGACGCTGACTAAATTAAAGTGAATTGAGAGGTCCAGAATATAAAATGGGACACGCAAGAGAATCAAATTCTCTTTAATTCGATGTATCGCAAGGTAGGTAGTGTCATTTGAAATTTCAAAATGGGGTGAGTGGGGGCGAGGAGAGCAAAGATAGGAATTGGCCAATGTATGTTTTAGATGTCCCCCTCGATATAAGAATCGACCTGTTTTTTTGCTTGACGAAATATTCACTAGGAATCGAGAGTTATTGCAGGTGGATAGTTTTCAAATGATCACCTGGTATACAGAGTGGTCCAGGATTAATCTGAAAAATTTGAATGATCGATTGAGCATAAGAAAACAGTAAGAACAAACCCGAAAACTTTCCATAAAAAATGCATATTAACAGAGATATAGCATGTCAAAATTGAATGTAAAAAAACGGTTTATCATATAATTTCTGAACCATCAAGCCGGTTTTGCTCAAATTTTGTGCAGATAAATCTTGGATAAACGTCCGTCAATCACCTGATGAAAATTCTTCACGAAAGCCCCAGTGGCGTAGATTTCGGGGGGTTGCCCCTGATTTTTGACGCCACTGGATTTTGTTGGGAAAATCATCAAATTCTTGGCATCTTCACTAAATTTAGAAGCAGAAATGTGTTCAATTTTCATTCGATCAGTGGTTTCGGAGATATTTGAGTTCGAAATTTCAAAAACAGTGAGTACACCGAACTCTTTATTTTTATTGACAACCACTATGGTAAATGACTCATTACATACCTACCACGTAAGGGGGCGAGAAATCACTCATCACCTACTCTGCGAGAAAATAAAGAAATGATAGCTTTAGAAGAAAAAAAATCAGAAAAATGCATCTAGCCCAGCAGTGCGGGTGAATCAGTATTACCTGAACCAAGTTCAGCAAAATGATCGGCCGATCTGGAAGTTATGATATGAAAGGTGATTTTCAAATTTCAACTTTTGTACGCATATTATCCCGTAAGCTGCAATCACGTAATCAGTTAGTTATGCCAATTTTTTGAAGAGTAAGCATGTGGTATAACAAGTATATTATACGGAAGCATCTACCACTTGGAATTATCTTTGATTAATTGTGTTAAAAAATCTCTACTCAAATTTTTTGAAGGCGAACAGCTTTTGGATTTTCACATCTTTTCAAAATTTGGCAATTGGAGACCGCGATAAACTTGAATAGTATTTCACCTACCTGCTTTAATAATAATTGTAAAAGGATATCTACTTCCACATTATGCGTTCCACTTTTCTACGTTCAAGTTCAACTGTTACTCAACGACCAGTTTCACTTGACCATTTCGTCTACTGGTGTAGAAAGGAGATGTGTGCGTGTGTACCTGTATGTGACAAATAATAGTCTGGGCTTTTAAAGTTCAATAACACTTTCGCAATCTGCTCTGCTGATAACGCATGATAATTTCGTCCATTCTGCAATTTTGCGAAATTCTGGGCCACGAGCAATTTGACTAGTAATATAGGTACTAAAAAATGTTATTATAATTCGAGTTATCCTTCGAAAAAGAGCCGAATCTGTGTCGAATGATCCGAAATTAGTACATTCGATTTGATTGCGAAGTTGTGCTGCAATAATAGTTAAATTTTGCAATTTTCAATAATTTATTCATATTAACAGTGAGTTCCTTGGAATTTGATCAGACAATGTGTTTTCAAGACTCAAATCAACCAGTGTTGCATTTTTTAAAATCAGTAGGTACAACAATGATTAGGAATATCACAAATATCATTCGTCAAAAACTTGTGAATTTTATTCATTTGTCATTATTATTAGGTATTATTATTATGACATCAAAATAAACAAACCACTTACTTATCTGCTCAAACAAATTCGCATTAAAAACTCAAGCTCGTTTCTGTACTTATAATATCATATGTCACATTAAAAAACCTGCCGTAATCAGTTTCGCGATGCAGAAAATCTGTGGGAATCGCGAAACCTTGAAATCGTTGTCTTGAAATATTGTTCTGAAAACTGAACGCTTGCAGAGATTTTTTTAATTTTAATTATCATCACTCACATTTTAAATTTTTGAATATACCCACAAGGAAATCATCTATCAAATTAGTGAGATTAAAAGGCAAATTGTTAGAAGACGTTATAGTTTTGGAGGCCATTTCCATTTTATTACATCACGACATAGAAAACGGAACTGTATATACCTATGCATTCTATTATTTTATTATAATTTGTACCTATGCATAAACTTCTGAAGGTTTTTCCTGTATAGTTCACCAGCAAGCGCGATTGGTCACTAATGAAATGAACAATCGCTACACAAGTTTTTTTTTAATATAATAATCGCTGAGAAAGGGTATAGTGGTGTAGTATGTGCAGCGTCTTTATTATTCGAGTGACTTGGTCAATTCTCCAATTTAGTATTGTAGCCTTGCAACTTTCTTACCTTGTGTGAAACTGGCTTGCTCATAACTTATGTTGACTATCAAACTGACTTCAAAATGTTAAAATTGAAAATGCGGTCTTATACCACTTTTTTCTATTTTTTTCAAAACAAAGTACAAACTGAGATAGTACATATGAATATTTCATCTCAAAAGTCCTTACTTTTTCAGAAATAAATGTTGGAAATGTTCATATGCATTGACAGTTGTTGTCAGGTTTTGTCTGATAGGCACTCTACAGTCAATGAATATTCACTAGTTATTAACAAAAACACGAAGAAACAAAAAGCACAATGCAGCACCTTTTTGTATATTGTGGAATTCATATATCATCAGGAAACAATCACATCATCTGTTTGTGGTGGTAGTTCACTATAAATCTGGCAGTTATGCATCAGGAAGCCAGGAAACGTTGCCAAAGAGTTGACATGTCAAATTCTGTTTATGTCGTGGGGTTATGTTCACATGCCATATTCGCTAGACCCTGTGCGTGTTTCCTTTTTTCCCCGGTTTTCATGTGAAAGTGTCGTCCAATTGATATGTTTTTAAGGGCTACCCCAACATTTTTACTTCTCCAAAAAATAACTGCGCCTTCCTAGATCGCAGCTCTCAAGGAACTAGGTGAATCGATGAGGTTTGTGGTCGATAGCAAAGACAAAGTGTTGCGTGCCAACAGAAGGATGATGATCAAGACAACTTGCTGCAGACCGAGATCATTTCAATGTACCATGGTGAAATATCGATTATTTTGGCTGGTGTTCATCTTACAACTTGAGCAAAGTGAATCTTTTTGGCCACGTGAGATTGACACAAATTCAATTTTTTATTGTGTCAAAGATTTTGTATATTCTTTTCAGTTGGACATTAGTCAATTTTGTTCACTTAGTCATCGACCTACGCCAAGAAAACCGTTTGTAATTTTGTACAAGATCCCGTGGTATGGAAATTTAAAGAACGATGAGACCATCAGGCGGATATCAAGAAGGACGCTGGGCCAATAGGGTAGTGACCACCATCCAAAAATATAGAAAAAAATCATACTAATCGAATGTAGAGTCTTAATAACAAGACTACGCCTCGTGAAAATTGGAAAAAAAAAGTTCGAAGTGTCTCAAAATCTGCCTTGAAAGTGGCTACTTTTGCGAACGATTTCAAATCTACCGAGCTGTGAGGCGGGCTGTGACGTTTCAATCTTTTGACAGTAGTGGGGATGACCACACCTCCGTTGCCTGTGTGTCAGTGTTGACGTTGACGTTTGCCAGCATAACATAACCATTGAAGTCTGATGTAGTCTTGAAATATTCATAAATCATGAAAGATTTTACCAACTTTCCATATTTTCGAGCAAAACAACTAAACAACACGAATCACCGCACAGATACACAAAGCGTTAACAATAAAACAATCAGCTGTTATGAGCGTTGACGGGTTGACGCTAGTGCTTTTTGTAGTAAGTTCTGTATAATGTTGTCAAGCCTGCTTCTCCGCCTATGAAAGATTGCGACGTCATCGCGCCAAATTTGAAATGATCGAAAACTTTCATGAATTTTTTTTACCAAGAAAACTTACGAAAAAAAATCTGTTAACTATATAGCGTCACTTATCAAGAAGTGAACTTTAAAAAAAAAATAATAAAAAAAAAATCGGTCACTACCCTATTGTATCGGATTAATTTGGATGCGTAATATCTTGATGTTATTGAAGTGTATAATCCTGTAATGCGTTGATGAATGAGAGTAGGTATGATAAACTCAAGAACAAAATCTTGAAAGCAAGAGTCGGAATACTTACGCAACTTTTCTCACACTTCGCGGTCGACCTTGCAGGGGCACCAAAACCGACGACCTCATAACTTTCTCAAAGCACACAGATGCTCGGCCTACTGCAACTGCATTACTACCTATTACATTTATTTCGCAGTTGTCGCGTTGTCGCAAATTTGCTTGAATTACTTGTGCAGGTATCTGCCTATCTTGTATGTAATCTTGACAATGCGTTCTTGCAAAATATTAATTGTAGAGGTACCTAGTCTACTTGTATTATGTGTAATAATTTTTGTTTTGTTTTCAATTCTTTGAAATCATACAAAAATATATAATTTTGAAATTGTGTAAATTTTTGCTAAGTATCTTGGTATTATACTATTCGTATTATAGGTATAAATTCTTTGTTCCCGAGCACCAAAGCTTGAAATTATAATAATTGCATTGAAGTAAACCGGCAGCAACTGAGACGATTCACCTTAAAATTTGGTGCATTTCCTAATAGGTTAGCTCAAAAAAACGATTTTGAAATTCTTTTTCGGCGGAATAAAGGGGCTTTCCATTGAGAACATCCATGCCTGTTCTGTTTCTTTCTTCTCAAAACCCGAAAAATGGTCGATTGAATGGTTGGATTGAAACAATGAAATGCCTGGTTTTGCGGAAACTTCTGGTACTCGATAACTTTATAGAATCTATAGTAGGTAAGTTTCCGGAAACCAGGCATGAATAATAGTTTCCGATACAAGAGCGCGTTTTCGGGCCCGAAGCCGTATTTGCCATCATGAGGCGTAGCCACGAACCTGTAGTATAGCTGGACTGCTAATTCCCCAGATTCTCCCAACAAATTATGACCCCTCCTCTGGAAGTCGCCATCTTATTATGCACCGATACATGACCGGTACCCAAAATGTTTGGTAGCGGCCTCGGGAGTGGCTTTCAATATTCAACGGGGCAGTTTTATGTATTGATGACTATGACTTTACACTCTATTTTATAAATATATGATTTTAGTGTATATTAATGTGATTGTTAGCTAAATTTGTTACCGATCTATGAAGATTTGCAAGAGTTTACCGTTATTACATAGAACGTTTGAGGTTCACTGGAATAATTTTCGCTCGGTGAGAGTCGGTGCTTGGCTGTCAGTGCCGCGCTATCTTGATCTGGGATAATATCCTGATTTCTGGTTTTAATTTCTGCGGCTTGTACCTATATCCCGTTCACTTTCCATTTTCAGTAGAATGACTTTTTGTATCAAAAATAAAGTGACAAGATGGGTCCGTGAAGTTGGCCCCACCATGTCGGATTTCTAAAATTTCAACGACGGCATCTGATAGTGCTCGCGAAGTGCTGGAGAATGCTGGTATTTTTTTCAAAAATGCTGGCTCCCTGATCAAGAAAAAATCACTTTTGTGGGCGGGGCCAACTTCACGGAGACACGGTGGCCCCACCATTGTGAAATTTCGAAATTTCAACTACGGCATCTGGATGTGCTCGCGAAGTGCTGACGAATGCTGGTATTTTTTTCCGGAAATGCTGGCTTCCTGATCAAGAAAAAGACACTTCTGTGGGAGGGGCCAACTTCACAGTAGCCCCACCATTATGAAATTTTGAAATTTCAACTACGACATCCGAAAGTGCTCGCCAAGTGTTGGCGAATGCTGATATTTATTCTAAAAATACTGGCTTCTTGATAAAAAAAAATAATTTGTGGGCGAGGCCAGCTTCAAGGTGGCCCCACCATTTTAAAATTTTGGAATTCCAACTAGGGCATCCTAAAGTGCTCGAGAAGTGCTGGCGAATGCTGGTATTTTGTTTCAAATTGGTGGCTGTATAGATAACGGTCACACGTAAATCCGAGCGCAAATCCTAACAAAAAAAACTGGCAAACCACTCGGAAAGGTGTGTATAATGATATTTTAAAATAAAATTTGCAGAATATCCAAAATGTTTTGCAAAAAAAATTAAGAAGGAACAACGCGTTCAAAGAAAGCACAACACCAGTTAAAGTTCCTAGATCGTTTCGTTGTTGTATTGTTGGTTGCCTACATCACTACATTGGAAAATAAGAGTAGCTACGCTACACTGACTCTCTGACTTATCAACAAAACAATGTTGCGCGTGGGCCTGAGAGGGGCACCGCAAAGAAAAGAAGTACGACCCAAACAATGGAATTGTAGAGAAACTCATAGGTCTGGTCATGATTTCTTCCTCAGTGGCGACTAAAAATCGTGAGTAGAAGGCAACAGAGTTGGTTTCGTGGTTGTAAAAATTATATACAATGTATGTAATGATGGTATGGGTTTTGACCACGATATGTTTTGACCAAGTAAAAGGGGGATCAATGAAACTATCGCTTTCTGGTCGACGTTTCGCTGGACTTTATTCACAGCGTTTTCAAGACTAGAAGCAATTGAAATACATTAGATTCATGTAAGAGCGAACACTGGTAGAAACTTACCATCGGAAAGCCCCTGATGGTTACGTTGTCCGGAAGAGTGAAAATTATTTTGAATGTGAATTAATTGCTGATTTGTTGGGGGAGTGTGACAGTTATATTGGTGAAATAAGGCGTTGCGGAATCAATCAGTGTGGGTCTATTCCATGACAGAAATTCACCATTCAGGTTGTTTTGAAAAGCTACAAGGATGCACTTTGGTTTGAGCCTATAGACATTTTCAAAATCCATTTTTTTTTTCCAAAACTTGATTATTTTTTGGATTTTGGAAACTTCTATAGGTAGGCTCAAACCAAAGTACATCCTTGTAGCTTTCCAAAAAGACCTGAATGGTAAATTTCTGTCAAGGAATAAACCCACACTGATTGATTTAGCAACGCATCGTTTTACTAATTTAACTCCGTCCTTAATCACATTCAAAATAATGTTCACTCTTTCGGACAACGTAACCAGGTGCTTTTCGATGGTAAGTTTCTACCATTGTTCGCTCCTACATGAATCTAATATATTTTAATTGTTTCTAGTCTTGGAATAAAACCGATTTCCGTCAACAACTTTTTTAGTCGCATCAGAAACCCCTTTTTTTCTTCTTTAAACGTGACTTTCATGAGAATCAGTGGAGTAAGAGACTTGAAAAAAAATCTAAAATCCAGAATGAAAATTGATAAATATATAAAAAATTCTTGAGATGTATAACTAGATATATGTATAAGCCTTGCCTAAGCATGTCATTAAAAGAAATAGGATAGAAAATAACCACTATTCAAAATTCAACTTTTTAGTATCAATTATAGCATTTTTATTATTATCCCAAAAAAATTATTTTCTACGGGGCCAATTTGCTCGTTTCGCTCGGGGAAAAGGGTGCCCGCCATTGACGAGGCCATTGATTTCTTCTGCTTAGACACGGCGATTTTGTAACTCGCTATATTGTATACATACGAGAAACGGTATGCTCAGTTGTCTAGAAACAGAGCAACGTTGCTCAGAGCAACGACAACGGTATGCTCAGTTGAAACGATCTAGAAACTTCAACTGGTGTTGTTCTTTCTTTGAACGCGTTGTTCCTTCTTTATTTTTTTTGCAAAAAATTCTGGATAATCTGCAAGTTTTATTTCAGAATATGATTATACACACCTTTTTGAGTGGTTTGCTTGGTTTTTTGTTTGAATTTACGTGTGACCGTTATCTATACAGCTACCTCCAGCATTTAAAACAAAATACCAGCATTCGCCGCACTTCTCGAGCACTCTAAGTTGCCATAGTTGGAATTCCAAAATTTTATCATGGTGCCCCCAAATTGGGTTATTTTTGATCAGGAAGACAGCATTTTTGGAAAAAATGCCAGCATTCGCCAGCACTTCGCGAACACTTTTGGATGTCGTAGTTGAAATTTCGAAATTTTACAATGGTGGGGCCACCGTGTCACCGTGAAGTTGGCCCCGCCCACAAAATTGTCTTTTTCTTGATCGGGAAGCCAGCATTTTTGAAAAAAATACCAGCATTCGCCAGCACTTCGCGAGCACTTTCGGATGCCGTAGTTAGAATTTCAAAATTCCATAATGGTGGGGCCACCGTGAAGTTGGCCCCGCCCACAAAAGTGATTTTTTCTTGATCAGGAAGCCAGCATTTTTGAAAAAAATACCAGCATTCGCCAGCACTTCGCGAGCACTTTCAGATGCCGTAGTTAAATTTTCAAAATTCCATAATGGTGGGGCCACCGTGAAGTTGGCCCCGTCCACAAAAGTGATTTTTTTCTTGATCAGGGAGCCAGCATTTTTGAAAAACATACCAGCATTCGTCAGCACTTTGCGAGCACTATCAGATGCCGTCGTTGAAATTTTAGAAATCCGACATGGTGGGGCCAACTTCACGGACCCTGACAAGATGGGGGGCTACGGCTACGGCTGATGGCACCTGCTAAGTTTTGGATCGAAACTCTCAGCGGCCGTTAGCCGTATCCTCCCAGCGCTCCAGCTGGTCACTTAATTTTTGCTCCAAAAAGTCATTCTACTGAAAATAAAAAGTGAACAGGATATACCTAGGTAAACTCGTAGAATCAGACCGTTGCCGTGGCAGGTGATGCCAACCCTTGAAAACAAAAACCCAACGTCCATATAATCTCATGGCAGCGCCCGCCTAGCGTCATTTCCCCCTCTGTTATCATCAGTCCAGCTATATTACAGGTTCGTGGGCGTAGCCGAAGTACGAAGAATACGTTTACTGTCCGAAATCAACCCTCTTGAGAGCCACCACCCCTTCACAAAGTGAAGATTATCCTTCGTTTGAGAACTGAAAAAAATCGGTTGTGTCACCCCAAAACTTCTCCGACGAGTAGCAAAGGAACGGATGGAAATTTTTGTATGAGACGTCCCTTCGGGTATAGGAAGTTGGAATTTGAGAAAAAGATTGAAGAACTGGAGATATTTTCCTTAAAAAAGGGCTTCATTTTGAGTTCCATAATTTGAGTTCGGTCTCGATAACCCAGGCCGGCTTTACATTCTCAACAGGGAAATTCCCGGAGAATTGAAAACAAAATTGTTGCAAAATATTTGGGAACCAGTTACCTCTTGTTTGAAAATAAATTGGCAAAAATCGGTTCACGAATTTACCTGGGACAGAGTTCTTATTATTTGCACTTCAGAACCCCAAACGAGAGAAGAGCTCAGTGGGGCTCCAAGAGACACCTGTGGAAACCAAAGAACCTATAAATCTTCAACCAACCCAAGGAGATGCAAGGGCGTCGCTTTGGCCTGAAACGGTAAAATCTGATAGTCACAAATGAAGGCCTCATCAGGGCTTTGAACAGCATCAGGAATAAGACACCATGGGGCCGAATCAGACAAGGGAACTGCACACATTAGAGCTCGAACATGCCAACGCGATGGGCATACTGAAGTTGCTAAAGCTACAGAAAACAGATGGACAAAAAATTCCAACAGCTTTGAATAGAGTTTTCTAAGAGCTTTCAGATGACATACTGCAAGTCAAGTTTCATGATGTACAACATCTGTCATTCTTTGATAGTGACATTTTGGTTTGACAGATGACAGCCAAAAACTAATGGGCTCTTTCCAGGGACTAACAATGCCCGCATACCGAATTTCAAGTCGATCGGATCAACGTTGCGGCTGTAATCGTAGCAGATTACAGACACACAGTTTCACAGACATACATTACACGCCAAAATATTCGAATTATTTTGATGAATTTCCCATTAATCTACTGAATTTCTGAAGAATCTGCCACGTGAATCGCCTCATTAGAGGTGCAGTTAGAAAAGGGTTCACAAATCTTTGCTGCCGAACTGTTCATTCTGAATCTCCCGGCGAGAGATACATGCAATATGTCAATCAAACTAGGACCAATTTTGAAGATTTTGCAACTCAATGTTGAAGGAATTAGTAAGGCGAAAAGCGAATACCTTGCCAAGATACTAGGAGAAGAAGAAGTGGATGTTGTAGCTCTACAAGAAACTCACACATCAGACGATCTTCAACTGTACAATCGAGGGAACATCACTGGTTACACACTAGCTGGGTCTATCAACAGTAGAGTGTATGGAATTGCAACCTATGTGAGGAATACTTTGCATGCAACCAAAATCTTTGACACTTGTATAGATGACATTTTCATCTTGGGAATACAAATTCTGAATACCACCATAGTGAACATCTACAAGCCACCAAACATAGACTGGAATGGACAAGTCATCCATTCATTCGAACATCCAACAATTTACATCGGAGATTTCAACAGTCATCACAATTTATGGGGATATGATGATAACGATGCCAATGGAAAAATACTGAACGACTACATCATTAACAATAATCTACATCTTGTGTTCAATGCGAAAGACAAGCCAACTTTCCATTCCGCACGTTGGAACAGGGGTTACAATCCTGATTTATGTATCGTTACTTCCGATGTGAACAACGTTCCTTTAAGGATTTCTCGAAATGTTCTAGGAAACTTCCCACGTTCTCAACATCGACCGGTTACAGTTAGAGTTGGGAATGAAATACATCTGACCTCCACAAATGTTAAACCACGTTGGAATCTCAACAAGGCAAGATGGTATGAATTTTCTACAGAATTAGACAACTGCATCAGATGGATAGACCCATGTAATACTAACAACTATGACCGTTTTACCGGACTAGTCATAAAGATAGCGAGCAAATGGATCCCCAGAGGACATCGAAAGGAATATGTGGCCTGCTGGAACGATGAATGTACACTGCTTTATGAAGAATTTTAAAAAAAATGGAAGAAGTGAAACAGCTGATCTTTTGATTGGAAAACTTGACGAGGGCAGAAAAAAGCGATGGAGAAAGACCTTACAAAAACTCAACTTTAGACACTCAAGCAGAAATGCGTGGTCTCTTTTTAAGAATTTACAAACCTCCACCTTTAAAGAAAAAAGCAAAAACCCACACCCTGATACGATCGCCAAAAGAATAATTAAAATGTCAAAATGCAATATCAATAACTTGAATCGAAAGAACATAATTAGAAAATTACGTACTATCAAGAAATCCCAACAACAGGATTGTGAAATTATGAAACAATTCACCACTGAAGAATTAGACATGGCAATTTCGCAACAACGCAACAAGAAAACCTCAGGATATGACGGAATATTGCCCGAGTTCATCAAGAATTTCGGAATCAAAACAAGACTATGGCTATTGAAATTTTATAATAATATACTGACGGCTTGCAACTTACCAGAAGCTTTCAAATACACAAAAATTATGGGTATCTTGAAACCAGGGAAAACACCAGAACCGGAAAATTACCGCCCTATTGCGTTGCTTAGTGTCTGTTATAAACTTCTAGAGCGACTAATTTATAACAGATTGAATCCATTAGTAGATGACAGACTACCAACAGAACAAGCTGGCTTTCGTCCCAATAGAAATTGCTGTGATCAAGTTTTGGCCATAACGACTCATATTGAAAATGGTTTCCAACAAAAGAAAAAATCAGCAGCTGTTTTTGTAGACCTCTCAGCAGCGTATGACACAGTGTGGAGAAAGGGATTGTTATGGAAACTTTATAGTCTAGTTCCTTGCCGTAATTTTTTGAAATTAATCAATAACATCATTAGTGAACGATTCTTTCAAGTTTATATTGACGGTAAAGTGAGCAAGTTAAGGAAACTCAACAATGGACTTCCACAAGGATCAGTTCTTTCGCCGTTACTTTTCAATATTTATTTAAGTGACATTCCGGAAACCTCATCACGAAAATTCATATACGCAGACGACATTGCCATCATTTACCAACATCAAAATTCTGCGATTGGAGAAAGTACTGAGATCTGAGAATTCTAAGCGACTACTTCAACAACTGGGGTCTCAACCCAAATCCAAGAAAAACGGAATCTTCTATCTTTCACCTTAACAACAGAGAAGCCAATCAACAATTGAACGTGATTTTCAATGGATATCCCATACCACACAACTCGACACCGAAGTACCTTGGTATTACTCTAGATCGTACTTTGTCTTATAAACAGAACCTGAAAAATCTGGCTGCCAAAACAAAAACCAGAGTGAACCTCATACAAAAACTGGCTGGAACGACATGGGGTGCTGATGCTGACACTCTCCGTATATCTGCAATAGCCTTAGTGTACTCCACTGCAGAATATGGTGCCCCGGTATGGATCAACAGCAAACACACCAACTTAATCGACGTGAAATTAAACCAGGTGATGAGGATTGTTTCTGGAACGTTAAAGTCTACCCAGATTGGATGGTTACCGGTGATATGCAATATTGCTCCACCACGATTACGACGTGAACATCTGTTGCTCGGAGAATATGAAAAATTTCTGCAGAATCCGAATCTACCAATTTCCAAAGATATGAACATCATCCCTCTCCTAAATAGTAACTTGAGATTGAAATCCAGACAACCCTCTATACTAACAGCCAAAACCTTATATGAAGGAAACTTTAAAATTGAAGGTCAATGGAACGTCTCCTGGAGAACAATTGAGACGAAAAACAAACACCTTGTTACTGATCCAACGACCAAGGTTGAAGGTTTAGCTCTGGAAAGAAAATTGTGGACAACTCTAAACAGAATCAGAACCGGCCAAGGGAGATGTAATTTCTTATTACACTGATGGGGTTATGTAGAAAATCCAAGCTGCATCTGTGGAGCACAAAACCAAACTATGGACCACATTGTGTCAGACTGCCCATTAACCGCCTTTGATGAAGGACTAAATGCGATCCATAATCTCACAGAAACAGCTCAGGAATGGCTCTCAACAACTGGTTTCAGACTGGATTTATAATTTTTTACACTTTCCCTCGCACTTTCCCTCAAGATCGTCTACATTTCGCACCCAGATATACACCATACACATACAATATACAATACATACAAACTTTTATACATACTCTTCTATATATACATATACATTTATACAATGCAACTACAATTAACTATATCACCCATATCTGAAATTATAACTTATAAGTAATTCATGTCTTTTATATACCCACCTAGGTACATAATTTATACAGTCATGTATCAATTTTTTCAAGCGTAATAAATATATATACAGACATACACACAGATATCACTCCAAAAATGTTCTTAATCGTCTTGGGACCTCAAAATGGATATATCCGTCTTCATCTCGAGAAAATTTTTTAATGCGTTCACAATACTTCCCCTCCTCGTTGGGTGGTGGGTCGGGGAAGTAAAATGATCGTCAAACGGTTCAGGTGAATTATGGACTTGCAGATAAGGCCATCGTAGGATTATCGTAGGACCATTTTTCGAGTTCTAAAATGAGTCAAACTTCAAAATCAAACTTGCACATTCCGTGAATTAAGAAAAAACTGCAGTGTAAACTTTGACCTGCGGTGAGCCTCACGAAATATTTAGACTTGCTGTGAGTCATAGTGGGAGAAGAGATTGAATGAGAATTCATGGGGGGGGAATGTTTGAAATCGAACCATCGGAAAAATTTTAAATTTTGGAAAAAGGGTAAATAAGACTAAAGACTCTCTTATTTCCAATAGCAGCAGACCTGAAAAATGTCAGATGATTTCATTTAATTTTTGACTCAATTTATTGTGGAAATACCAAGTGAAACTTCGATTCCCTAAGAAATCACTGATTTATTGGAAAAAAAGTTGAACTATGAAGATTTTCCAGTTTTTTTCAAAATATTTTCAAAAAAGGTTAGAGATATTTCAGAACCGTTCACAACATCTTCTGATGAATGAAATCACGAATATATAGGGTGATTTTATTGTCTCCAGCTGTTTCCTTTCCTGAGGCTTTTTTTTTATTTTTCACTTTCCTCAACCTGCTATAATAGGTACCTATACAGCGCTTGCATGGGTGTAGTTGATATTTACCCTGCAACTATTAATAGTGTTTTCGAGTCACTAGAGCCGAGCCGATTCGGCTCTTAAATCAGGGGATTTGATTGGTTTCCAAAAATCCCTGGCCAATCAGTGATAGCGATTTTCGAGCTGAACTGGCTCGGTTCTGGTAACTCGAAAACGCTATTAGATTCACAAATAATTGAAAACTAGTGAAAACATAAAAACACGCTATGTGAAAATAATTCTTGCGTTGTGGTAATTTTTTCAGAGTTAATGTAACAGTAATAACAAAGGTGTCGAGAAAGAAAAATGAAAAAAAATCTCAGAAACCAAAACAGCTGGGGACAATAAAATGAATCACCTGATTTATTCGTAATTTTATGCTTAAGAAGATGTGAAAGGTTCTAAAATATCTTTGACCATTTTTGGAATATGTATTTTGAAAAAACTGGAACATCTTCATAATACAACTTTTTTCAATAAATCGTAAATTTTGATATTTGATTACTGATCATATTATACAGGTGTTCATTTTCAAACTTCCGACCTCAGATTTTTTGGAAACCGTTTTAAAAAAAAAACGCCAAAACAGGTCGATTTTCATTCTGAGTGGGACATCTAGGACACGTATTGCCGAATTTTTATATTCAATCCCTTCGCCCCCTCCCTACCCTATTTTAAAATTTCAAGTAGCATTACCCGTCTTGTGATACATCGAATTGAAGGAACTGAAATTTTCTCTTAGAGAAGCATATTGTTACGATATCTCGCGTACGGGTTCGAATATAATTGAGACGATTGTTTTAAAACAAACACTGTTTATTTCTGCGTACTACAATCAATACACCAACAATTATTCACGCTTGGAATTATATCGCAGGTACTTCGCTCGTTATCGCTCGTTATCCAATTCAATACTGCCGCGAGCTGCCGGCTGATGCCTTATATAAGGCTTCCGAATAATGTTCCCGAAGTTTCTGTCTGCTTCCAGCAAATTCCATGGTGTTCTGGCATATGCGGTTTCTAGATCATTCCTGAATAATCGCACACGTTACCCGTATGCTTTTCATGTGTTCTGGAATCTGCGCCTCCGCCAAAGTGGACTGATGTGCCTTGATCGAACGTTCGAGTCTCCATTGGGTTCACATACAAGAACGCTCTGGAATGCACGAGATCGCTCCAGACTTCTACACTGCGATCTAATGGTGGAAAGATCGAGAAACATCGAGTGTTTACTTATATGTACAAGATCGCCGCTCGTAACACTGCCCCCCTCTTAAGCCTGTTCGTCCCGAATAGGCTCATCGTTACTCCCGGAGTAACGTGCAAGGCGATCAAGGGGGACAACTTTCATCTTGGCTCTCGGGGCTCGCTGAATTCTGTACACGACGTAATTGATCCTCTTGACTACCGTGTACGGTCCTTCCCACGACGGATGCAACTTCGGAGACTTTCCCTTCTTGCGTTGAGGATTGTACAACCAGACCAGGTCACCAGCCTGAAATCCCGTGGAGTTCGCCTTCAAGTCGTAACGGGTCTTCATTCGGTCGGTCGCGATTCGAATCCGGTTTCGAACCAACTCGTGGATGTCACACATTCTTTGCCTCAGGTCGTCGACGTATTCGGGGATGTCTTTAGGATCATTCTCCGGCGTGCCAAATTCCAAATCACAGGGGAGGCGAAGCTCTCGGCCAAAAAGAACACGTGCTGGTGTTTCCCCTGTGGTGTCGTGAATGGCAGCGCGATACGCCATCAAGAAAATCGGCAGATGACGATCCCAGTCTCGCTGATGCTCGTCGACGACCTTTGACAGGTGCTGTCCCATCGTCCGGTTGAACCGTTCAACCATTCCGTCGGACCGTGGGTGAAGGGGCGTCGTCCTGGTCTTCTGTATTCCGAGTAGAGTACAGATACCTTGGAACACGTTGGACTCGAAGTTTCGTCCTTGGTCTGAGTGTAGCTCCAGAGGTACTCCGAAGCGGCTTATCAGATTGTCCACCAGCACCCTTGCCACTGTAGAAGCCTCTTGGTTGGGCAGGGCGTACGCTTCCGGCCACTTGCTGAAGTAGTCCATGGCAACCAGGATGTATTTGTTGCCATCTTCCGTTGTCAGGAACGGGCCAGCCACATCGATCGCGATGCGTTCAAAAGGCGCTCCAACATTGTACGTCTTCAGCTCCCATCGGCTGCGAGTTCTTGGTCCTTTGCTGGCCGCACAAACCTCGCACTGGCGACACCATGTTTCTACGTCGTTCCGGCAGTTCACCCAGTAGAACCGCTCGCGCACCTTGGTCAACGTCTTGTTCACACCAAGGTGCCCTCCAGTGACGCCATCGTGCATCTCCTTCAGGACCTCTCTCACTCTCCTCTTGGGAAGCACCAGTTGAACCATCTCCTTTTTTCCATCAGGACTCTCCCAGACTCTTTTCAGCAGCCCATTCTTTATCCTCAGAGAATTCCACTGAGCCCAAAGAGCCTTGAATTCGGGCCCTTCACCAGATATCTCGGCCCATTCCGGTCTGTCTTGGCCAAGTTCTTTCCTTTCAGCAAGCGTACCGATGGCTGGGTCCTCACGCTGCTCCTTCTTGAGCTCAGCCGTAGTCCAATTTCTCGGGGTGTCGAAAACGATTGCCTTGACTTCGACGTTCCCATTCTGCTGGTCTACCCTCTTGCAGTGTTCACAATCTTCGTCGCATGGTCTTCGAGAAAGAGCATCCGCGTTGCCATGACTTCTTCCAGGGCGGTGTTGGACCTTGAAGTGTTATTGTTGCAGTTTCTCGATCCACCGTGCCAACTGTCCCTCAGGATTCTTCAACTGCAGTAGCCATTTCAGGGCAGCGTGGTCAGTCCTCAGCAAAAATTTCCGGCCATAGAGGTACTGGTGAAAGTGATCGACCGCTTTCACTATGGCCAGTAGCTCCCTACGCGTCACGCAGTAGTTTCTTTCAGGCTTGGACAACACCTTGCTGTAGTACTCCACTACTCGCTCTTGGCCCTGCTGGTGTTGTGACAGCACTGCTCCAATTCCTGTGTTGCTGGCATCAGTGTCCAAGATGTATTGTCCATGCAGTTGAGGATATGCCAGGATGGGACTCGAACACAATGCAATCTTCAGAGTCTTGAATGAGTTTTCGCACTCCTTGGTCCACAGGAATGGCGCACGGTCTTCAGTCAGTTTGTGTAAAGGCTTAGCAATGTCAGCGAACTTTTCTACAAATCGTCTGTAGTAGGTGCATAAGCCCAAGAAACTTCTGACTTCATGCTGATTTCTCGATCGTGGCCATTCTCGTACAGCATCCAATTTCGCTGGATCGATTTCGATTCCTTCCGACGACACTACGTGCCTCAAAAATTTGACTTGCTTCTGGAAGAGCACGCATTTCTTTGGGTTGAGCTTGAGATGTGCACCTCGAAGACGTCGAATTACCTCCCGGAGGTTCTTCAGGTGCTCCTCGAAGGTTCGACCGATGACCATCACGTCGTCGAGGTAGACTAGGCAAGTTTCCCACGTAAGACCTCGCAAGACGCACTCCATTAGACGTTCAAACGTGGCAGGTGCGTTGCAAAGTCCAAACGGCATCACAGTTAACTGATAAAGGCCGCTCCCAGCGGAAAACGCCGTCTTCTCTTTGTCGTCTTTGTGGAGTCCCACTTGCCCGTAACCACTCTTCAGGTCAAGCGTCGAAAACCATCTCGATCCAGACAGCGTGCTCAAAGTGTCATCAATCCGAGGAAGTGGATAGCTGTCTTTCTTCGTCACATCATTGAGTTTGCGGTAGTCTACGCAAAATCGTGTACTACCGTCTTTCTTCGTGACCAAAACAACCGGTGAAGACCATGGACTCGTCGATTCTTCGATCACGCCTTCATCCAACATGTTTTTCAAGAGCTTCGACACCTCTTCTTGCTTCGCCAATGGTAGGCGCTGGGGAGCCTGTCGGATCGGTGCGGCGTTCTCAGTGTTAATCCGATGTTGGATCACGCTGGTCCTTCCGGTAGGGTTACCTTCCATGGCAAAGGCTGCAGCTTCTTCCTGGATGAATTGCGTCGCAAGCTCCTTCTCCTTGCCACTCAGATGTTCCAGTCAGGCGAGAACATCTCCACTAGCTTTTTCTCTAAGAGCTTGGGAGTCGCAGCCTTTGTCGATATGTCTTCACAGCGTGAGATCCACTCTACGGGTTCACACTTGCCCAGGGTCTCTCCTTCCTTGATTGTTTTGCTCGTCTTGTTCGGGTTGATGACTCTGATCGGGATTTTTGTCTTGTCCATGTTAATCAATGTCTTAGCCATGATGCAGCTGGCAGCTGTGTCGGGTTCAGCAATGCCGGCGACATGTCCTCCAGGTTGTCCGTTCAGTGTTGCCCACACGATTTTCTCGGAGTTGGCGGCTACACGAACGGTTTCAGCCGAAAGTAGGCGGATTTCTTCAGCGACCTTCATGGATGTTCTAAGCGCCAATTCTTCGTTTCCGATTTTCAACGTCCGCTGTCCAACATCCAGGATGAATCCGTATTTATCCATCAAGTCCAGGCCAAGTATGAAGTCGTCAACAATGTCAGCGACCAGTAACTTTTCTCGCAGAAGAAATCGTCCGAAGCGAATGCTTACTTCAGCTTCTCCGTGCAATGTAGCAGACTCTCCGGTAGCTGTAGTCAAACAAGCGCCGTCCCTCAGTGGTACAATGCGTTGCTTTCGAAGTATCCCTCGGCGAACGATTGACTTCGTGGCTCCCGTATCGATTACGAACACGCAATCGTCAAGCTTTCCACTAAGAAGAAGGCTATTGGGTGACTTTCGCAGCAGTGAGACGGAGTAACTCCTGGGGCATTGAGGACTGCCAGCCAGCGTGCGCCCCTTTGCGCTAGCTGGAATTAGTTTTCCTGATAGCGTCTATCAGGACTGGGAGTTCTCCGTCCCGGTGTGGAACGTTCACTTGAACTCGACTTTTGCCTGCAGTCCCGACGCAGATGTCCCGGCATTCCACAGCCGAAGCAACGCGGTCTTCCTCCAGCTCTTGGCTCGCCTTGGGGTTTGTTCCGAGATAAAACACCGAGGATTTCTTCGAGTATTTCCTTCATAGATTTCTCGGAAGTACGTGATGCTCCGGATTCGTCAAAGTTCACCTCCCTGAGACGATGAGGGCGCGAAGCATCTTTGGCTGCCTCGATGCGAATAGCGTTAATGAGCGCGTCGCTGATGTTGGCTGGATTGCTGATCATGACCATCTGACGCAGATCTGGATCTCTTATTCCGCCCATGAAAGCTTCTTTAGCGATGTCGGCCAAAACATCCGCTGGATGAGCTGGATAGGCCAGGTGAACCAGCCTCAGGACTTCGTATTCGAATTCCTGATGGCTTTCTCCGCTCTTTTGTGTCCTGGCCTTCAGCTGGGTTTGATGGATCTGCCGCACATGATTGTCCCCATACCGAAGCTCAAGGACCCTCGTCAGCTTGGCAAAGTCCTTCTGCTCACTTTCAGGAATCGTCTGGAGCAGCTCCAATGCTGGGCCTCTGAGAGCCAGGACTAGAGCTGTGGCTCTCCCATCGTCGCTCCATCCGTTTGCTTCGGCAGCGGCATCAAACTGCCTCTTATAGGTAGTCCATGGGCTTTTCTCTTCGAAGTTCGGCAGCTTCACATGATGAACACCCGCTGAACTGACCATCGCAGCACTGGCGGCGGTTTCCTGAACCTGTTGCTCCAGCTTCGTTATATTGGCCTTCACCGCTTCCACCTCTTTTTCTACCATCGCAACCATTTTCTCTTCCAGCTTGTTTACACTGCCGTCGAAATACCGCGTTTGTTATTCCACAACGGCTAATATTTGTTCTCTTTCCTCCAGGCGTTTCCTTCCCTGTTCTTCTAACAGATTTCTCAATTCCTGTTCTTGCCCTTCTAGAAGATTCTTCAGTTCTGCCTTGTCCTCTAAACGCTCTTCGACGCGTTTCTTTTCCTGTTCTCGAAGAAGATTCTTCAATTCTTGATTCTCTTCGACGCGTTTACTTTCTTGTTCCAGAAAAAGAGTTTTCAATTCTTCTTTTTCTTCCAAACGCCTTTTCTCTTGTTCTTCTTGGAGACTTTTCTGCTGCTGCATCATCGCCATCATGTTCGCCAAAGCGTCTTCGACTCCTGTCTTCGACATGCTTCTCGTCTCCGGCATTTACCAAATCACGAATGTTCCGAACGTCCTGTAGTCGCAGGCCCAATTACTCTCAATTATACCACTTTCTGACACCAACTGTTACGATATCTCGCGTACGGGTTCGAATATAATTGAGACGATTGTTTTAAAACAAACACTGTTTATTTCTGCGTACTACAATCAGTACACCAACAATTATACACGCTTGGAATTATATCGCAGGTACTTCGCTTGTTATCGCTCGTTATCCAATTCAATACTGCCGCGAGCTGCCGGCTGATGCCTTATATAAGGCCTCCGAATAATGTTCCAGAAGTTTCTGTCTGCTTCCAGCAAATTCCATGAGGGTCTGGCATATGCGGTTTCTAGATCATTCCTGAATAATCGCACACGTTACCCGTATGCTTTCCATGTGTTCTGGAATCTGCGCCTCCGCCAAAGTGGACTGATGTGCCTTGATCGAACGTTCAAGTCTCCATTGGGCTCACATACAAGAACGCTCTGGAATGCACGAGATCGCTCCAGACTTCTACACTGCGATCTAATGGTGGAAAGATCGAGAAACATCGAGTGTTTACCTATATGTACAAGATCGCCGCTCGTAACAATATTCTACATGTTTTTTTGAACTATTTCCAGAATCCTCGGAATTCTCTCATTGTTGATTGCTGGAAAGTTCTTTACCTAGTAATTCCCAATTCTTGAGAATCAATTTCCTGGCACAATCAGGTCGCTACTCATTTTGAAAAGGACATCTGAAACATGTATTGCCACATTTCCATCTTCAACCCCTTTGTCCCCACCATCTCCTACTTTAAAAGGATTAGGGGATGGCTTAGAAATTTTTCAAAATATGTTTGTCAGAAAGAAAATTTTATTAACTTTGATTTGATGTATCATAAGATAGGTGGATGCTATTCAAAATTTTTAAGTAGGGTAGGATGGGGGGTGAACGGTTGAGAGATAAAAATTCGGCAAGGTCCTTGAAATGAAAATCGACCAGTTTCGGCGTTTTTCTGGAAAAAAATCTGAGGTGGAAAGTTTGAAAATAAACACCTGTGTACTCGTATAATCAGTATCACAATCAAATAATATTATTCGGACTCGAACAAAAAAGCCGCATCATTTCCAATATTTAAATACAGGGTGTCAAAACAATGTGAAAAGTTTTTTTTAAACACTGTATACTGCAAGATATAGAAAATTTTGGTGTCTAAATTTGAATTCTGATGGAGAAACTGTTACGAAATTTTTTTTATCCGCCAATTTATTCCAACGGGGAAAATTCTAACAGGGGGGAAATTTCGGTAGTATAGATCATCATCCTGTACAATCGGCCATTTTGTCGCAAAACCAACATTTTTCAGATTTTCTAGCTTCTTATCGAATTTATTCCAGAATTGTTCCTTCATCAGCTCTGATACCTACTTGTTACAAAGTACGGGGTATGTTGTAGACAATAGCAGTTGACGTTTCAAGCAAAAACGAATTTTTTTTCACGGTGTCAGTGCTTCGCCAAATTATAACTGTCAATTTTTCTTGATGGGAAATCTCGCGGTGAATAGGTTGTCGGTGTTTTAGGCCTATTGTACCACCTACTATCTCAGTCGGAGTCTCTGAGCCACAATGCGATGCTTGGATGTTTGATGGTAGGACCACACGCGCGGTCCATCAAGACTCCGTGTGACCCCCAACGCTCTTACAAGTCCCCGCGCTGGTGTCTATGCACAGGAAGACGTTATAAAGCAATACTTCCTGAAGGATTATAGTATTCTAGACACAAAATGGGTCGTATGCATAAAAAGTAGTAGATACTAATGCTACAAGTATCTACTCCGTAAGAGGAGTATGTACTACACTAGCGTAGTACTTACTATGCCCAGGAAGTAAATGCTTCTATATACAATGGGTCGTATGCATAAAAAGTAGTAGATACTTACTATGCCCAGGTAGTGATTGCTTCTATAAACAATGGTACGTAGTAGTTTCTACTTCGCCGTTGAAGCATCTACTCCGAATCTGTAGTATCTACTATGAATTTGGGGTGTTCGTAGTATTTACTACATTTTTAGCGAAGTTGCTGTTATAGCAACTTCTCGACCATACTTCTTGTCAAAAACATGGCTGAATTTATGGTTTTAATAATATATTTTTTTTATGGTATTTTCATAATTTATTTATGGTTGTAAAAACATACAAAGAGCGGAGAACATATGACGATAGATGACGATAGTATACAAGGTTATTCGAAAGTTGAAAAAAATTCTGAGAGTGGCTGGGAGTTGAGGGGTTGACGGTAGATCATGACACGAATCATGGGAAAACGACTTACCATTTTTGAAAATCGACCTGTTCGAGTGGTCTTTTTTTCTTGGAAAAAATATGGTAAGAAATTATGAATTTTGTTCCGAACTTCTGAGTTACCCTGGGGTTCCTCAGAACTTCATGGTGGAGCGTTCGATCTAATTTTCAATGGTAAATCTGGATACAATTTTTGATGAGCTTTCCAAACGAGCCCTCCTCCCTCCCATTATTGTTATTTTTTCAGGTTTAACAGAAAAAACTTAGTTTGGATTGTACCTAAGGTAATTTCGGTCACATAGTATATACTACGATGCTGTAGTACTTACTACACGTATTGTAGTAGAAGCTTCTTTTGTGTAGCATATGCTTCGGAACTGAAGTAGATGCTAAATACATAATAGAGGATACTACGAAGTAGATACTTTTTCCCATAGTAGTAGCATCTACTACTTTTTATGCATACCACCCAATGTCTGCGAGTACTGGTGCGGAACTTGCAAATTCAAAACAGATTTTGCCACCTTACAAATTGTAAAATAGCCCTCAAACCGACTTATTTCTTGTTGTAGTTTGAAGATCTGTAGGTATCATGGGCAGGTATCCAATTGGAAGTAATCAAACAAATCAATCTTTAGTTTGAAGTTTTGTTTCTCGTATTAGTCGTATTGTTCTTGTGAATCTGGTAGTTGATAGTTTTACGCTAGAGTTCGCAAAAATTTTGGGTCTGGCACACTAGCATCCTTTATGGAGCGTCAAGGATCTGGCGAAATCTTGATGGAAGGCGCATGTGGTCCTACCATCAAACATCCAAGCATCACATTGCGGACTAGAAGTTGCTAGTTAAAACTTAAGTAGTGACATTTAACGTCAAACAAATCTTTTGTTTTTGCTTGAAATGTCAATTGTCAATGTCCATAACATATTTTGTACGCTGTAATAAGTATTACAACTGAAACCGATAACAAATTTAACATCAATTAGATAAAAGCTAGAACAATTACCAAAAATGTTGACTTTTCGGCAAAATTGCCGATTGTAGAAAAACTCACCCAATATTTTTTTATTCAAGTCTCATTATTGTTACGTATTTCGCGTACGGGTTCGAATATAATTGAGACGATCGTTTTAAAACACACACGGTTTATTGCTGCGTACTACAATAAATACACGCCAACAATCATTTACTTAGGAATATCGCTGTGATTACTACTCGCTTTTAATCCGCTCGCTACCACTTCGTATTCCAATTTATAACTGCCCGTGAGCTGACGGTTGATTCCTTATACATATAGGCCTCCGAATAGTGTTCCCGAACTTTCCATCATCTTTCAGCAAACTCGACAGTGACCCGGCATACGATTTTCTAGGCGACTGACTCCCCAATAATCCCACACATTTCGCGTATAACTCTGCCGTGCTTTAAGAGCCGACGCCGCCACCAAATGGACAGATGTGTCTTGATCAGGCGTTGAAGTCTCCATGTATTTCAATGCCATCACGTATACTCACGAAATGTCCAGAACTCCGCGCATTTATACACTGCGGCTGTGGAAGAGTCTAGAAATATCGCTTGTTTACTAGATTTCACGGGAATCGTCGCTCATAGCATTATTTTCAAAAGAGCCCAACAAGTGAGAAAAAATTTAACTCAAACATTTTTTCAGGGTATGTACTTACATTTTTATTCAGACAAACCGTTATTCCTTGCTACTTTCGGTACAGTTTTGCGGTGACATAACCGATTTTTCAAATATTATTCGAGGTGGGGCTACTTCACGCAACTTTCTTTTTTGCGAATTTCAACCGATCCTGAGGCATCTCTTAACGAGATACCTACCAGGTTAGCATGCAAAAATTCACCATCCCGTATACCCGGCATGAGTGAAGTTGTTTTTTTGCAGCTATTTGCGAATGACTCTGCAAGAATCGCAAACGTGTGTGTGCTTTCTTCTTCTTGGCGCTTCTTCTCGGTGCAACCTTTTCAAGGTTAAGCGAATGAATACCCGCTTTATAGCGGCATGCACCGTCATTTGAAGAGGTAAAAATCTTCACAAGAATTTATTGTGCTGGGTATAATTGATAAATCCTCTCCACAGCCCAGTTTATTGTCCGTGCCTGATGGCGTCTAGTCTCCAGCCTGTACTTAAGAAGTTTGCGATCATTACAATCACGGCGACAGACAAGACGACAAGAGTTATGATAAGGCAAAACTTCGTACGTAAGAAAGTTCAGGTATTATGGGAGCGATGCTAATGCTGGATCAAGACAGAAACTTGAGAGAACAATACGGGGCGGCATTTTGAGAGTCAATACAACGTCAAAAGAAAAAAGCAAATTTTCTCAGAAAACATGTTTTAAGAACGGATAATACAGAAGGTACGGTTCTTCAAACTCAGAAATAAAATATCAGGCTTTTTTGCCATATACATATAACTTTGACACCTTTTGGCCATTTTTTCAACAAATCTAAATCATTTTACTAAATCTTTATTGAAATGCAAAAAAGGGCAATTACAACAAACCCTGTATAATGAAGAAAGAACAGTAAATGTACATCAACCATAGCAAGTGTTCACTAATTTTCCTGTTTCAAACATTTTACTGAAATCTCCTTAAAGAACAGAAATAAAGGGGCCAAAAATGATAGGCTGTTGACATCCCCTTCATCATATCTAGAGAAATAAAAGACAGAATTTTTTCAACATTTTTCCAGCACCTCTTCAACTGCATTCCTTTATGCTTACCTAACGTACCTTTAATAAAGTGTGGACCTTTTGGGAGACCTCTGTCGGTACATACGAGTACATATTATAATACATAGGTATAGGATTTTGAGGATTTCATCTTCAAGATGATTTATTTGATAATGAAGAAATACTAATGCTGAGTCAAGACAGCGCTTTGAGAATGGAGCGACCAAGTACCTACACCTGCATGTATCAATAATTGTTTTGAAAAAAAAAGATGATTTTTTAATTAGATGTTCAATAACATGATCGCCTCAATTAATTCTAATTAGTTGCCCATTAACGGAATGGTTTAATATTCGAAATACGTTTCAACTGCATCCAAGGATTTCTTTTGTGTTGTTTTGATTAAGGTGCCAAGAAAAATCCTAATCAACAATAAATTACAATTTTATCATGTCCATCAGAGATAATAATCATTATTATTGTAGAACGAATTCGGTTGAGCTGTGTTTGATTATTTAGGTAATAGCTTCGACTCGATTCCAAATTTTCAGTCATCTATACAGGGTGGTCCGACTTTCAGTTCAAAATAGAACCAAAGGTTTACTGAAATTATCCCCTGTCGAACAATCATAACATGTTCAAAAAAATTTTCAGGGGCGTAGACATTAGGGGGTGTCCCTATTCCCCCCTCCTTTTTTTTACCCTCCTAGTATATTTTTGGAAACTGTTCATAGTTTTGAATTCTACGTCAATTTAGAAGAAAAAGTCACTCCTGCAAAATTTTGAATAGAGGCTTCGTTTAGGAGATATTTGAGTTTGAAACTTTGGAAAACATCCCGAAATCGCCACTTTCCAGAGCCCAAATTGCTTTTTCCTGAAAATTTCTCGTGTTTTGGAAAAAATGGTGGTTTCTCAATTCAGAAATTCTAGAAAACCTATTTCAGCTGAGAAATCATGAGTTTTTTTAATTTTAATTATTAGACCTTTGCAAGCTGTGCTTTTGAGATGTTTTCCAAACCTTCAATATATAAATATCTCCCAAACAAAGCCTCCAATCAAAATTTTGCAACAGTGTTTTTCTCTTCAAAATGGAACGTAGAATTCAAAGTTATGAACAGTTTCCAAAAATAACTAGAGAGGTGGAAAGTAGGGGGGGGGGGGAAGTAGGGACACCCCTTAATGTCTACGCCCCTGAAACTTTTTCATGGAACATGTTATGATTGTTCGACAGGGGATAATTTCAGTGAACCTTTGGTTCTATTTTGAATCAAATCGGTTGAACGGTTCAAAAGTTATGCGGAAAAACCGATTATTTATTTTCAACTTTGAAGGGCTGTATCTCTGTTATTAGGCATTTCTCAAATATGTTTTCTGAGGATAGTCCCCTTAATTTTCCATTCTCTATCGATCCTTGAATTTAATGACATAAAAGTCGGACCACCCTGCATAGGAGTTAGCTCTGATGATACTTGAACCTCGACTTTCGGATAAGCTTGGTGGCAATGTAGTAGTTTTCGTATTATTTGGATGAAAATCGCCGTAATAAACCGCAAAGTATACATCACAGCTATTCAAATATGTATATCTTAGTGTTTTTTTTTAATTCCGTGTTTCACGTATTTTATTGTTTTTTTTATCAGATAGTTATTGCTAGAATAGCTAAACAGTAGCACGATAAAGTTTTCATTATTTCAGACCTTTCTCTCGAGAAGGAATATCAGAAAATTGCGAAATTGTTCCCTATTTAAGCCATACGTTGACTGAATACGTTGATCCCTATTATTCCGAGTATTCGTATGTTTGGGTGCACCAGATTCCGTCGACTAGCCCATCAAAGTGACTATCGAAGTTTGAAATTGAAATAAACAAAGCATGACGCGAGCAAGGATTTTGATCTTGCTTACTCTCCTAAAAATGATCGTACTTCACGCTTCAACATCCTCAGGTAAGTTTTTGTTTCCACTGAAATAGGTCGATGAATCAGAATTAAATTTCCAGAACCATAATAGAACAGAAAGGCTCAGATTCAATCTTTTTTATATACGCGAGCTCTACCATAAATAGTTTACATGATTGACGGGGTTAAGAGGCCTTAATTTTCAGGCTCCATGGTGCAAATTATCGTGTGGTTGCCTGCGGCGCAGGAGCCCCGGGTTCGATTCCCGGGCGAAGTATGTGTTATCAAATTTCCCAATTTGAGACTTTCTTGTAATGAATATGAAAACTTCACAATTCTCTTGCTTATACGTCTCTGTGGGTGGGCAACCCGTCATACTCCAATTAAATTCAACTTACTTATTTGAACTTGATCACGTTTTCTACTTTTGGGACCGCCGATGATCATCCAGTATCGGAACGCCATCATGTTGTGTTCCCTTCTTGTGGTTCAAAGATAGAGGTCTTGAGATGTTCAAAGCGATTTAATCACTATAGTTTGAACACAATAAAACACAGAAATTATTTGTGACATAAAATCAATATAGGTAGGTATTGACTTCTATACAGAGTGGCCCATTGAAAACGAAACAGATGGGATTGTAGCCAGCAGAATTTTTTTCCAAGCAATGCAAAAACAGGTCAATTCATCATTGAGGGGGACATCTTTTATGACCAATCTCACTTCCGTATTGTTTCATCCCTTCGCGCTGTGATGACAACCCCTGAAATGTTAATAGGGATGATCGGGCAAGGACGCCTCATTTGAAATGTCTTGTTTCCCTGAATCCAGTGCAATAATGTTTTTGAAGTTTCATCAGTCAATCAACAAAAAAATTAAAGCTTCAAACATGCGAAATAAATCTGATATTCCAAGACATTCAGGAATGAAAAATTGAAAAACGCTTCGACAGGTTAATTTTAATTTCAAGGGGGCTACTTTTATTGCCATTTGTTGATATTGTCACTCCAACCCTTGAGGTAAAGGGCGAACCACCTTTGGAATTTTGAAATGAAAAGATGGGTCTGATCAGTTTCATCAAATTAGATGATTGAATTGTTCACCACCAGCTTCCATGCAGTAATACAAGTTTTGTTCAACACGTGCCCTGACATTTTGTAGCATTTGTAGAGTTATCAGACGGCACTCTTCAACAATACGTCGTCGTAGTTCTTTAAGGGACTCTGGTTCTGTTGCGTAGATTTTACTTTTCAAATGGCCCCATAGAAATAACTCCAGTGGAGTTGAATCTGGAGATCTTTAACTTGGCCGCAATCGTACCTTATGACGTAAGTTTTGAGGCACCAGCACCCTGTTCATAGTAGATTTTCCATTTCACAAGCAGGCTACCACCAATAATTAACCTCAGGTGATTGCTATAACCAGAGCGGGTGGACTGGGTAATCATCTGGGAGCTAGCTCTGGTGATAATTGAACCTCAAATTCACAATAACCCCAATCGCACTTGACCTTTGGTTGTACATCCTTTTTCCGTAGCATCATTGCCTTTGATTTCCGGCATGCTTCCGATTATATGTTGGCTTACAGGAGGTAGATACACCGGTACACGTAATAATAATCGTTGCTACTTTATACGCAGAAATAGTAAGATATTGATTGTATATGGTAAAGTAACATAGATAATTAATTATCGTTATAGAGAGAGGTATAGGTAATGCCTACTCCAAGCATTAATTTTTGAACAATCAGCAGAAGGTCGAAATGCACCTTACACAACACGTGCTTCTGTTTGATTTTGATTGGAAAAAAATAATACGGAAATAATTTGCACATAGAAACCGTTTGAATTTCGCCTAAATATTTATTACTAGCGTGCCTAACCTAACCTATAGGTAATAGGTATACCCTCGGGTATACCTGATGATATAGGCAGATGATGTTGCGGGTAAATGGACTTGTTAGGGGGCAATATCGAGGTTGGACCGAAAGTTCAAGTTCGGAGCGGAATTTTGCGTGATGAATAAATTACGATTATGATAATAAACTGCAAGGTTCATACCTACGAATAGATAAACAGTTGTGATGAAGGAATCTAGTTTTTCGAGTAGGTAATTAATAGTGTCTGGATTGAAGAGGAAGTGCGGAGTTTTCCATAGATTAATAATCATCTTGGCCTGATGCGAGGCAGACTGGCCTGAGAGAGGGCAAAGATCCTGCCGTTATTCCTAAATCGAACCCGTTAAAATTCTTGTCTCCAATCTCGAAATAACTCTCAACAAAATTTCAGGCAGGTAATTTAAGGGCTTATTCCACATAGACTCACAACTCAGATATTGTTTGACTTGATCATTAATTTCTGATGGAGACCAAACGAGAACATCTCTGCCTAATAATTATTTAGTGAATTTTTTTCTGAAATAGGTACAAAAAAATTGATAGTGGATTTTTTTTCAGATGACGAATACCGAGCGACTA
The DNA here is from genome assembly GCA_949128115.1 of Anaspis maculata. Taxonomy (NCBI): domain Eukaryota; kingdom Metazoa; phylum Arthropoda; class Insecta; order Coleoptera; family Scraptiidae; genus Anaspis; species Anaspis maculata. The sequence continues at coordinate 76,500,393 of OX421964.1, read as the reverse complement.
CAGATCGCCTTTCGAAGTTTCTCTTCACGTCCACGCCACCCTTCGACTTGAGCGAAACTCCAGGCGTCAGTTCAACTTGCAGGGAGCAATCCAAACAGTACCTCAAAGATTTGGCCAAGTTCAAGCTCTGGGCCCTCAGAAGTAATTTTTTCCTAATTCTCTGTCCAAGCACCAACTGTTTCACCAGTGTTGCATTCATATTCTTATCTAAAATATCCCAGTTGAGAAGTGTCACTATCAATAGAAGAAACTTTACTGAGTTGATCAAGCTCGACTCAACTCAAAGAGCGGGCTACGAAGTCAATGAATTACCTGGGATAAAAAATCAGTTTTTGCTTTTTTCCTTGGCGCTGCGCTGATGGCTGTAAAAACTTCTCTTGGGGGCAGCCAGTATATATTTTTTTGGCAATGCCATTCACTTCTTTGCTTGATTTAGTATCTCTGCTGTGGTCACTTTTGAAGAGTGAATAAAATTTCCAATTTATCCCATTTTAGTGTACGATTCTTCGGCGAAAATGCCATCGGGCATCCTCAACGGCAACCTCAACCAACTGGGCGACTTTGATTTATGCCACCTGGCCAACAACGAAGACATCAACGCGCAATATTGCCTTGCTTCGATGCAAATCGAAGTGCCCAACAGCCCCTACCTCGCGGCCCTGCACAGACTGGTCCAGTCGCATTTCCACTTCAGGAGCCAACTTGAAGATGTGAGTATTTACCTAAATCAGGTTACATCTAAGTGTTCACTTCTCTCTTTGCTCATTTCTTGCTTCTCGTTCCTTCTCCTTCCATTTTTTTCTTCTCCTGCCTTCTCCTGCCTTCTCCTTTCCCTTCCTTGATCGTCATTTCTTTCTTCTTTCCCATTTTTTTTTTCATCATACTCCTTCTTTCCTCTACCTTCTTCCCTCTACCTTCTTCTTTCTTTCTCCTCCATTCTATTCTTTCGTCCTTCTTTTCTCTTTCTCTACGTTTTGTTACTATAATTTGTACAAAAATCAAACGGCAGTAATCGATTTGGGGCAGCAACGTAGATAAGCAAGTACATGTTAGGAAAGGGGTGAGGCATCAGGGTTGCGGGCTATTACCGTTAGTTTCCAACTTGTAAATCGTAGGGGCGGTTGACAGTATCAAAAATAGGATCGATTACGGAATTAGAATACAAAGTCAGTCGACTAATGTGATTATGTTAGATTTGCGGACGATGTAGCAGTATTAGCACCCGACAAGGAAAGACTAGAATACTAGAAATAGCTGTAAACGGAATGGATGAGGTTTTGACAAAGGACTACGGCTTGAAAATCAACTAAAATAGGTAAAACTCAACTTTTTGGTATGCAAGGGATGAAGAAATAGGGTTAACACGAGAGTACAGATTTAAAACGAAGAGGTAGAGGAAGTCGCAAATTTTTGCTGTTTGAGCAGTCAAATCACTCAGGATGGGAGGAGTAGGAAGGGCATCATCCAAAGAATAGTACAAGGCTGAGTTGCAAAGAGAAACTACTTTAATATATAGGAAAGACAAATTCAGCAGTTTGGAAGAGACTTGAAAACATACATATGGAGCACGACGTGTACGGATGCGAAACATAGACCGTGAGATAGGAAGCGGTCGAGATATGTACAGTGCTACAGATGCAAGATGGAAATACCATGGATGAATAGGGTTCAGCATGGGGAAGTACTAGGAAGAGTAGGTAGACCCGACCCAGGTTTGATTACTGCTCCCATCAGATTGTTAGCGATGTAGGATGTTCAATCTTTGGGGGAAATGCATAGGTTAGCGTAGGATAGAAAGGGACGGGGGTATGCATCCAACCAGTCTTAGGAGTGAGAACTTTGTGATGGTGATGACTTTTTTCTCCGTTGTACCTGTTTCTTTCTTCTTCTCTCCCTTCTAACACATGTATTTTCTCCACCTTTCACTTTACATGGCATTATTTGTTAATTAAAAGTATAAATTCAACTGGATTTTTTGTTCACAGCCTGGACACAGGGTGCCGCGATTTTCGAGCATAAACTGGGCTCTGTGTGTGCCGAGCAGTTGTTCGGCCAAAGACGTGGAGCTCGGGTTGAGAACACAAGTCGACGGCCTCATCAAAGGCACTGAATTCGAGGTTCAAGTTGAGGTCAAGTCCCAGATGTGTCAGTCTTCGCAGAAGAAAGAAATTCCTGTCTCCAGCATCATTGCCATGTGAGTACTGCACGTATAGTAAAAGTGAATTTTACTAAAGAATTAAAAGATCCTAGTGAGTACAACATTGTTAATGAAACGTTTGAACGAGTTAAGAAACCAAAAACGTTGAAAAATGAAGTCTAATAAGGCTCGTCAATGGTCGCATTTGTAGACATTTCTCAAGTATATTCTCAGATATCACCTCAAGTATCGCTTGGCGAGTTATCCTTGTACTTGGATGTTGTGTTCTATAGTCGCAAGTTCGGCTATACTTGGAAAAATGGAAGGTTTTTAGTGATTTTTAGGGTCTTTTCATCTGGATAAATGGCCACACTTAAAATCGCTAGCGCGAAACGTCAATCACCATGCCGTCAGTTTAGTGTTTAACCTCACTATTCGTTCTCACCAACGCTCCGCATATGTCATATTGATGGATTGCAGTCAATACAAATACGCGGGCGTTGCCACCCAACACCCAAGCATCTCTCAAGGGAGGTGATGAGCTCCCTCGAGTATCGCTTGGATATTGCTAATACTGCTGACTTGTATACTTAAGGAACGTCTATAAAACACAATTTTGCGATGAGGGACCCTTTGGAAGTGAGGGATGCTCAAGGTGCGACTATGAATACCAGCATGAATGTTTTGGTGAATCATTCACGTCATATTTAATTAAACGTTGATGAAACGCATCATCGAGTGACTGCGTAACGTCGTTGTACAAACGGCTTTCCAAAAATACAACCTCTACAGCACGAAGGTGAAGCAAAGCATTGTAGAGAGACAACACCCAGTCCAGAACAGCCAACAGATGTGGTAATCTTCATCTCCATTACTTCGACAAGCTGCTTCGAGTTTGATGAGACTGACTGGGTTATAGTTTTGTATTTACTGAGACTCTCCCTAACCGAAGCGGTGAGTTAGAGGTCAGGACGCCCTCTCTCGGCGTGGCGTGGCCCTGACTTACTGAGGCAACTCGAACTTTCCAGACCACGCGCGCGTTTATTAAACGATCATTTCTTTACCAGTGGCGCCGAATAGACCTTATTTTGTGGCGCTCGCCATACCTCAAAATGAGGGGGGGGTCTGGAGGAAAAAAAGGGAAAAAGGAAAAGAAAAGAAAAAAGGAGAAGAAAGGAGGAAAAGAAGAGGAAGAGAGATTCATTTAGCAAATCATTGGATATTAGGATTATTAGGCACTTTGAATCTAAATGACAGTTATTTACGATGTACCTAGGTATAGGTACCGTATGATCAAAACCATTTTACTTCAAGAGTGCTATGACTTATATTTTCGCCTTTTCCAATTGTTGGTAGTAGTATGTCCTGCAATTCACCTCAAAGTGACAACTGCATGTTGTTTGGCAATCTCCAATGCATGTTGGTGGGGAATACGACCACTCTCCGTTTTCCAATTTTGTGCCATTTCGAAAATAACTTTTGATAATGAAAAACTTCTTATTCAGTTTGTAACATTATCAGAGACCAACACTGGCATTCAACAGTTGATTCAGTCATTATGGCCTCGATTACGGCCAACCTTTGATACACATATGAAATAATAATTTCATATCACTCTAGACTAGAGTCAAAAAGGTTTTGATCATACGGTATTGGAACAGCCAACTAAATGGACTAGGAAAACCTCACAATCTTACGATCCCACAAAAAACTTTTGATTTTTGTGCAAAAGATAATGAAATCTATGGACAATTTGGTCAGCGGCTTCCCTTTTTTGCTTATTATTGTTAATATTACTATTATTATTCTGAAAAATGTCGCCTGCGGCGCCAACTGCATGAGGGGCTCTCAGGCCCTCGGGCCCGACCGTAGCGTAGCAATAGGGGGGGGGGGGGGCTAAAATTTTCTTCGCCATAGTAGCTTTTTAAGAATTCGGCGCCACTGTTCTTGACAATGATAATACAACGATAACGTTTTATTTCTCACGTCTTTAGAACGTTTCTATCAAGATTAAAATAAAACACTCATTTTCGTATATTACAGAGACGTTATTTGACTCATCACCAATGCTACTTTCAAGCGTTTCACAATTTCCTTTTTTTAACGATCATTTTTTAACTATAATACAACGCTCTACTTTGTACGTCTTTGAAACGTTTCCATCAAAATTAGTTTCTCAAATCATAACTGATGGTGATTAAACGTTTTCCATGTTCCGTTTATTCACCAATAATTTCTATCAGAATTAAAATAAAATGTTCATTTTAACCGAGACGTTTTTCAAATCCGCACTGATAATAATTTAACGTTTCTCGAGCTCAGCTTACTTGACGCTTCTTTTTTCAATGATAAAACGCTCTACTTTGTACGTCTTTGAAACATTTCCATCAACATAAAAATAAACATTTGCTTTTGACCATTCCTGACACTAATTGAACGTTTCTCCAGCAACGTTCAATTACTAGGTGCCAATTCAACCTTGAAAAAAGTAGAAATACAAACGTCAAGCGTTTTTACAAAAATTAACACGTTTTCCGAACGGTCATTCGACGTATATACTCGATCCGTGTTGCTGTGTTACTGGTACATCCTCCTCAACGTTTATATTATATTTTTTTACAACTGACTTCGTAGGATCAGGCATACTACTTGAACACTCAAGTACTGATGTTACCATGGGAACGTTTAACTATTTAGGGTTGGGCCAGCGGTGTCAAAAAATTCTGTCACTGAGCATTCAGCCAATCCAGTCTCTCAAATCCATAAATATTTGGTTTCCAAAGTTGGCCCTGAGTATTTTTCTATTTATCACAGGGTCCTAACAAATGTAGGATGTATTTCCTACGACAATCTCCACAATAACATAAATAATTATAATCAGGTAGGTTCTGCTTTTTGTGAAAAATTAACAATAGGTATACAACAACCTAAGTTCTACAGGCTGTTCATTTTCAAACTTCCCACCCCAGATTTTATGCCGTCGAAATATTTCACAGGAAAATGCCGAAACAGGTCGATTTTTATTCCAAGGGGGACGTCTAGGTCACGTACTGCCAAATTTCCAACTTCAATCCCTTCGCCCTCACCCTCCCTTACTTTAAAATTCCAATCAGCATTACCCGATGCATTACCTGGCTTGTAGTACCTACATCAAATCAAAGGTCATGAAATTCTCGTTCTGTGGAAAATAAATTCAAATTTCCGAAACCACCCTCTAACCCTTTTGCAAAATTCTCTCAATTAGGGAGCGAAGGAGTTGAAGATAAAAATTTGTCAATACGTGTGATGATCTTAGATGTCCTCCTTGAAATAAAAATCGACTTGTTTTTGCTAGAAAATTATTGCTCGAGAATCAGGAGTCGACAGGCGAAAAACTTTCGTTTAATAAACAATGAGAGAAGTTTGCGAAGGGTTGAGGGTTGAGGGTTGGTTAAAGAATATCAAAATATGTTTCACTGAAAGAGAATTTTATTACCTTCAACTTGATGTATCGCAAGAGAGGTGATGCTATTTGAAATTTTAAAGTAGAGTAGGATGGGTGCGAAGGGTTTGAAGATAAAAAGCTTGTCTATTAGTCTATATGTGTCCCAGATGTCCCCCTCAATCCCTCAAAATATAAAACGACCTGTCTCAGCATTTTCTTGGTAAAAATTTTGCGGCGGTAAATCTTAAGTGTGAAGTTTTAAAATGAACACGCTGTATACAGTACAATAAATTTGAAAAAAAAAACAGATGAGAGAAATTGCAAAATCTGAAGAACATTATACTTTCAATATGGCGGGTTGCTGACCCAGTTGCACAATGATACATTAACCTTCGATGACTTTTGGTAAACAATCCATTGCACTACCAGAAATATTCCATCAAAATTAGCAATTATCATACATATAATTTTTTGACAATAACATGACATCAGCCAACAATTAGAAACATCAAGATTCAAGACACATTCATCAAATTGGGGAGTATTTTACAGAATTTGAAACACTAGAGGTCTTTTTTTTTGAGCAATTTAGTATATAAAGTTAGTATTTGTTTAAAAAGTAAAAGTAAAATTATTGGGAAATTCAAAGTTTTCCGAGACTCAAGTATAATGAACAAATTGTTTTTTTTTATTGTAGTTTTGCAACAGTTCAATCATTGTTAAAAGCGATCCTAGGCTATTCACCTGATGCCTAATAGAATAGAAACATGCAATTATTCGAATCATTAATGACTATTTAAGTATTTTTTTCCAATGTCGTTTTATGAGGATTTACGGTGTTGGAATTTCCAGAGCTAGTACTTATCAACTACTCACTACTACAGACCGATTCATTCATAAAGTACTCCAGTATATTATGCAATAACACTTAATTAAACTGCTCAACAAATATGCTGTCGCGGCGAAAAAATTGGTCCAACTTTGGACCACAATAACTTTTGAATGACACAAACCAATTCAATTCTGTTTCGATATAGTAGTTACTTACCTCAATCTTTCCATTATCCAAGTTCAGGATGTGAAAATCAGGAGGTTGCATGTAAAATATCTACACGGTGAAATTAAGTTCAGGAAGTCAAAGTTATGAAGAAAGCTTAGTTCAAATATGTAGAAAATTAGTGTTTAAAACTCTTGGGTATATTGGATAACGTTTATTTCTCTCTTTTTCAGACTGCCGACGAAAAAAAAAGAGAAATAAACGTTGTCCAATATACCCAAGAGTTTTAAACACTAATATTCTTCATGGACGAGAGAAGAAACGAAATTATGTAGAAAATCTAATCAAATTCAATTTTTGAGAAAAAACCTGTGTCGGCCATTCCAAATGGCCCCCTCTCTGGAGCCTTGATCAAAATTTCGAGATAGTCTGCAAGTAAAGTTGCTAAGAACCGTTTAAGAAACAATATTCGTGAATTGTAACCTCCCATCGTCAGAGTAAAATTATCTTGCCTGTTGCCTGTAGCGATAGGATAAATCAGCATCGTTCAAGGAAGAGAAATCATAAAGTCAGAACCAGACTTCCGATTCCAAAAATTTCAAAACTGGTCACAAGCCAGAATATCAAGCTTCATGTTCTCTTTCCTGGCATTTGAGAGAGAAATTATTTTGAAAATAACGGTCCGTTGAACTCGCTGCAATTTTGCACCGTTTTACATTTCACCCGCAGAAGATATTTTACATGCAGCCTCGCAACCTCCCGATCTTCACCTGCTGAAGATGGATATAACAGTTCATTACATGTTGTAAGTAGGCAAGTGACTCTACTTGATAGAGATATGCTGTAGAAGCTTCTTCTGTAGAATTTTCCTAAAATTCAACTGTTCAATATACTTGTACATGAACATCTGTTCGTTCCAAAACAAGTTGCTGTTTGAGTAGCCACTATTTTTAATTTTTAATCTTGATCTCTGGAGATGGCCTTCACAATGAATAAACAGAGCTCTTAGACTAAGTACGTCAAACCGAGTAGATTCACACTAGAACCCTGTAGTCTGTAATAGAACCCTTCTAGAATCACACTCGAGGTGAACGTACTATACAACATCGGAGCATGCGATCAGAGCTCCACAGATATGTGTTAACGTGTTTCGCCCCTATTGGGAGCTCATCAGTGTGTGAATACTTGTAAACAAATGGTAACGACTTTTACAAAACAAAATATACAGAGGGGTGCATAAAAAACGGCCACCGCTGTAGCATCGTTATTCCTCATCCGATCTTCAAAATTCAAAAACCAGTTCAAATGGTGTAATGTCATCTATGACTCGACAGTAAAAAATATTTTTTCTATCATGATGCTTTTGAGCACTGATAATCCACTTTTGTTTTTCAAATGACAACTATATTTTTTTAATTTATTTTTGGATTCCTTACGCTTATCTGAATATAATAATGCATCAATATCACCCTTTTTGTTATCAAACACGAAGATAAAAAATTGAACTGCGAAATTTTTACACATCACAGTAGCATCAAAACACCCACGATATGCACGCAATCCGGTTGGCTGGGTGCAAAATGATGTTCAAAAGCATAAAGTAGGTCGGGCGTTTGGTATTTGAAAACGTAAATGTCAAAATGTTTTCTAGCTCAAAAAAAGCTGTCCGTCTCTAAGACTTGTTTATTCTATATTTCTAGTTTATTATTTTATATCTTTTAGGTGGGTATGTGTTGTTAAAATGAAGAATCAATAAGACATTTTTTCCTGACCACAATACATACTCAGGAAGATATAAAACAGTGGGCTGAAAATAGAGAATAAAGACGTCTTAGAGACGGGCTTTTTTTTAACTAAATAGAAGATATTTTGATATTTACGTTTTCAAATACCAAACGCCTGACCTACTTTATGCTTTTGAACATCATTTTGCACTCAGCCTACCGGATTGTGTGCATATCGTGGGTGTTTTGATGCTACTGTGATGTGTAAAAATTTCGCAGTTTATTTTTTTTTCTTCGTGTTTGATAACAAAAAGGGTGATATTGATGCATCATTATATTCAGATAAGCGTAAGAAATCAAAAAATAAATTGAAAAAATATAGTTGTCATTTGAAAAACAAAAGTTGACTGTCAGTGCTCAGAAGCATCATGATAGAAAAAATATTTTTTACTGTCGAGTTATCGGAGACATCACACCATTTGAACAGGTTTTTGAATTTTGAAGATTGGATAAGGGATAACGATGCTACAGCGGTGGCCGTTTTTTATGCACCCCTCTGTATATTGATAGCTCGTTGTGGGGATCCTTTTCACGCAATTTGAAGTAAACACTGTTATAACTTTTATCATGTGTTCTATTTTCTTCTTTTTGCACAAATTTTTATGTTCGATATTTCAATTACAGGGCATTCTTCGTAGGAATCATATTAGCAGTGTTTGGTGCCGCCATCTACGACTACTACGCTGTCGGAAAGAAAAGTAAGTCGAAGCTCAATAATTATTCATCACGGAAGTGATGCCCAGAATATATGTATCATAAGTAACCCTTTAGTCCGGACGTTAAGGGCAAAAAATAAGGGGTACCTTGCACTTTTACCTATACCAAGCATTGTCACTTTGCATGCCGGTTGCTGAGACCACCCTCGACCAATCTGGGTGTGAAGTCATCTGCGCAAATCGTGCAGACCCTTTATACAGGGTGCAGTAGAAAAAATTTGTAGAAAAATCGTAAATCGTGAACCATTACCGGTGGACGTATGTAAATCAGAATATTGATGACTGATTTCATGCTCATGAAGATGCTGCAAACAGTTTTAATTTTTGAAATATCTCAAGGCGTTTCCGAAATACGCTGAAAGAAATGAAATTTCTTCGATTTTTTCCTTTTTCTGTTGTTGTTGGAGATATCGAGCTGCAACTTGATATGTATTCCGACAAACACTTATGTTTTTAATGACACGCGATCTGGAGCCATTGACAAAGCCTGCTAGATTCGAAACTAAGATTTTCAACTTTCTTTCCCATCTTGAGCGCCATCTTCAAAGTGCCCTTCGTGGAATTGTTGAAAAAACAACAGGTAACGACTAAGTTGGACACACACAATCGTTTTATCATGAAAAACCAAGTCCTGAATTGCGGCAGTGACCTCTTCGCCCAAGAAACGTTATCAAGTTAGTTTTTCTTGATTGCCCCCAGACAATAATGACCAAATCGAACTTTGGATTAATAAGTTGCGATATTAATCATCATCAGCCAAGAAGTGTTCTTTTGGCACAAACAGTTGAACAAAAAATTCGCTTTGATTTTTGTGAAAACGGCAAAAACGGCAGAGTCCATGTCGTCCCCTTAAACCCGATTGAAGAAAATCTGTTACCAAAAATTCTACCAATGGGGAACTATAGGCAAAACGGATTGTAGAGGGCGACGTGTTCCATGCACCCATATTGACACTCTTGACAGTTATTGTACATAACCTCCCTCAAAGAAATGAACGGAAGGGGAAAAGTGCTAATGCTCAAAGAAGAGTCGAGGCGGAGAGGAGGCCCACTGAGAGAAAAAAAGACAGTGCAAAGGTGCAGCCTGGTACATAACACGGCAATACCTTTTTTTTCCACCGCTATTTTTCGCTTGTCGACTTTTCGACTTTTCGACTCTGCTCTTTAACTCACGAAGTGACGCAAACCGCTGGTTATATGCTGAGTGCTGACAAATGAAAATGAAATTACACTTCCAAAGTTGAGGTTATGTACGCTTAAAATGACACTAATGATAGCTGGGGTGCATGGAACACGAGCGCCATTGCTTCAGGCGTTTGCCACTATAGTTCCCCATTGATACTAAAAGAGTTCAGAGAAATGTATTATGTAGTAGTTCAAACCTATAGCGGAATGGGGTTGCTCCACCCTCGTTCTGCAGGAAGGACGTCAAAAATATTGCTACAGCTTATATTTGAAACGTTTCTGGCCATAGTCAACAAAAATCGTTTCAAATATAAGCTGGAGCAGCACTTTCGTTTCGACGTCCCTCCTGCAGAACTAGAATGGAACAATCCGTTTCGGCTCAACTTCAAACTACAGAGCATATTCCTCCAGACCCTTTCAGTATCAATTGGTAGCACTTCTGGGTACAGGCTTTCTCCAATCGTGTTTGAGGGAACGACGTGACCCTGCAATTTTTGCATTTTTCACAAGAATCGAGGCAAATTTTTTGTTCAACTCTTTGCGAAAAGAGCACCACTTGGCTGATGATTATAAACTTTGGTGACTGGCGCCGCAAAAGAATGTTGATTATCATACTGCAAACAACTTATTGATCCAAAGTTCGATTTGGTCATGATTGTCACGCAAGTCGAGGGCAATCAAGAAAAACAAACTTGACAACGTTTCTTGGACAAAGAGGTCATTGCCGCAATTCAGGACTCGGTTTTTCATGATAAAACGATCGTGTGTGTCCAACTTAGTCGTTGCCTGTTGTGTTTTTTTAAAGAATTCCACGAAGATCAATTTAAAGATCTCATTAAATTTATGAAGAGTTATCTTTTCTTTCTGTCTGTTGGTCTGTTATCAAATTTTGATTATACTATTATACATAAATTAAGTACCTACTGGTTTCTGGGTACCTATGATGGCCGCCAAAAGTTCAGAAACACTTATCAAACTTGTCACTTGTCGAATTCGAATTACGACCGTATGATTATGATTTGGGAGATAAGTTGCTCCGGAAACTTGGAGGAGACATATTGGGAACTGTAAAAGCAAATTCAATTGTCTAAGGTCACTTGTACGCAGTTTGAATTCAAGTACTGACAGCTGTCACAAGTGTTACACGATTCACGTTCATACCTAACCCTCGACTTTACTGATTTTTTTTTTCATTCCATAGGTGACTGGATAATGGCGTTTTCGCTGCGCAAAAACGCCAAGCACTTGATGAGCCTCAAGCGTTCTGCGGGAGACATCGAAGCCATCCATGGAATTCGATTTTTGAACGCCGCTCTGCTAGTCATGGCTCACAAGTGCATGGCCGTCTTTTTTCTGCCCTACACCAACCGCACGGAAATGGTCGAGGTGAGTTTTTTTTGGCAGTATTTTGTAGTTTTATTGAATATTGCAAATAGGGCTTGTTTTTCAGCAATGACATTGAGAAAATGTGAGGGAAAATTCAGACGTCAATCATATACAGGGTTTTCACGACAAAAATATTTGTCGCAATTGAAAAATTGGCACTTTAAAACCAAAACACGGTGTCTACTTTCTCATGCAAATGAAATAGTGAGTTTCTAAAATATACCTTTGGTAAGTACTTTTTTTTTGGAAATAGGAAAATTCAAATTCGATATCTCGTTCGACTTGCATTTTCGTTCAAGTGAAATAAAGGGTCAATGCTATTTATTTTCCACATTTCAGAAAAATTTCCGATTTCCGTTTGAAAAATTTGGAAATTAAATAGCCTTAACCTTCCATTTCTCTTCAAGATATTGCATGTCGAATTTGAATTTCCTATCTCCAAAAAAAAAAAAGTACCAAAAACACATTCTGGAAATTCACTTTTTCAGTCGCATCGAAAACCCCTAGAATATATATAATATGGAATGTGGAATGATTTCATCAATAGTTTTTTGACAGCTAATATGTGAAAACAATCTAGAAGTGTCATACATATTTGTGATCGGAAAGAGAAGATGCATCGATAACCTGATATTATAATAATAATAATAATAATAATAGTCCCATAATGCTCCCGTGAGATAAAAGTTATATGTCACACCCTGTATATGGTAGCTCTTGAAAAATTTGGAAAAGCAGATTTGAACCCTGCTGAAAAAAATTGCGAAGCAAGAGTTTTTATCCATCAAAAGGTCTCAAACGGGAATCTCTTAGTAGGGACATGGGCTTATCGTGAATACGTGTATGAATATGAATCTGTGTACAGTAGTGTACATTTTGAAAAGAACCCATGCACCCCAGATTTCTCGCTGCCAAATTTTTTCCAGGAAAACGCCGAAACAGATCAATTTTTATTTTGAAGGGATCATCTAGGACACATATTGTCAAATTTTCATCTTCAACCTTCAACCCCTTCGCCCCCCACCCTACCCTACTTGAGAATTTCAAATAGCACTACCTATGTTGTGAAGGATCAAATTAAAGGTGATGAAATTCTCATTTTGTCAAACATATTTTGAAATCTTTTGAACCACCCCCGACCCTTCTCTAAGATTTTCATTGGTAATTAAAGCGAAGTTTTTTCCCTGCTATTAACTGCTAATCCTTGGGAAATAGGTTTTCTAGCAAAAACAGGTTGTAACGCTCACCCCCCTTTCAACCCACTTACGTTGTGTATTTTAACCCTTTGTTTTCCGTGAATTAGTTCACCCCTTTCTTTTGTTGACAAAACTTGGTTCTACCTACGAGAGGACCAAATTAATCTAGTTCCTACATAGAAACAAACAACTCAAATCACACGTGCCTTTATTTTATTGGATTAAATTTGAACAAACATAAGCCTTTTGCTTTTACTGAATCTCATTGTCTGATTCTTCATTTCACCGCTTAATTAAACTAGATTCGTAACAATTACAATTTATTCTCTGGACTACATCATTGCCTTCTTCAGCCATAATTTACACAATTTTAATTACATTCAACAGCATGGCAAATTCATTTTTTATGGAGTTCCCCTGTTGAAGGGTTATCAATCGAAAGAGTTGAATTGGAATGTTTATAACGGCAATAATTCCCAGTTTTATCGGTTCTCAATTATTGTCATAATGTCGTCAGTTTAATACCATCCGTTTCACCTCGAAAATTAGTTGATGGTTTATTTACAGGTATGATGGGCATGAATTAACCCTTTGGGTCTTTGTTTAGTAGAGTCCTTTCAATAGACTTTTCGGAGAGAACTTTATTTCAGATCATGTATCAGGTAGCTTCAAATGACTTGGCTTTTCAGATTTTGTGTGGGGGATTTCTCGCGCTTCGCATTTCCTAATTTCCGCAATTTTCCGCTCTTATTTTCTACCGCTTCGCAATGGTTGCAGCCAGGTTCCAGAGCTTTATTGCCACGAATATCTTTTCAGACGATTCGGGTTAACTCTGTCCTGTCGCTAACTGCCTGTTGATAACCCTTAGGGTCAGGTAATTGTTGCTTTGGTTTAGCCTTAGTTCATGGTGACATCTCACCCAATTCTTTTTGAAGACAGCATCAGTTTGGTAGGTTCCTGGCATCAAGAGGGGTTGCTTGTTTGTTCCGCAATGTCGCACCTGACTTTAGCCCTTTCTTATTCGCGTCTAACTCTCACTCCTAATTCTTCTGAACTTAGAATTTTAACGCACTGACTAAAGATTATATTTGAAAGGGTTAACCGCATAGAGAAGAAAAGCCACGTCAACTTGAAGCACCTCTACAGGTGGGAAAGCCCAGGTAATTTACCTCTTGAAATTCGATTAAATCTGACATTACGACTGTACTTGGGTCCCAACAGCTGAACATTCATGATAAAGATTGTACACCAGTTAATTGACGTGCGACTCTGATTTCACAATATTTTGAATGTAATAAATTTCTGAACACCTGCTACCTCAATTAATGGTCAAATCGATCAAATCAGTGATTACTTGCCTTTTTGACTTCAACGATCGATCACCCTCAAAACTCACAATCACTAAACCATAAACAACTTGATCAACAAATAATATAACAATAATAGCAGAAGCGCAAAGCAAGGTGTCTTCACTGCGTCACATTCGCACACCAACCATCCCTTGCCTGCCTTTCTCGGCGTCGTCTCTCGGTCCAGCATCCGGCATCCCTACTCTCCCAATTTCGCCAGATGCAGCTATCCTCTCATCCTCAACTCAACTATTTTTCTTTTAGGCTAGGCCGATAACCACAAGGTCAATTTTTATTTCGAATGGGACATTTAAGACACGTATTGCCAAATTTTCATCTTCAACCCCTTCGCTCCCAATTCAGAGAATTTTTGAACAGGGTTAGAGGGAGGTTTAGAAAACTTGCAATTATTTTTTACAGAAAGAGAATTTTATTACCTTCAGTCTGATGTATCACACGGTAGCTGCTATTTGAAATTTCAAAGTAGGGTAGGGTGGGGGCGGAGGGATTGAAGATAAAAATTTGACGACACGTGTCTTTCATGCCTCCTTCGAAATAAGAATCGACCTGTTTTCGCTGGAATCATGAAAATCGTTAAGAGAATCGAAGTGAAAAAACAATTCTGTCTATCTCTGGTTGCTAGTAAAATCACAGTAATAGAACAATCACCATGGAAAATGCAGGTATAGCATGCATTTAAAACCACTTCAACTGGATTAAGGGAGATCACAAATCTAAAAAATGACACTTAAATTGTAATCCTAGGACTCCTAGAATCCTAAAACGAGACACTTACTTGTTCCCTTTTGAAGCTTGCGGTAAAGTTTTCGAAGTGGAAACCGGGATTTTCGTATTCAGCAAGGTCGAATCAGTCTATAAATCATGTTGTCAAACAATAATAGTGTTACGAGCGGCGATCCCGTACATAGTGGTAAACACTAGATCTTTCTGGATTCTTCCATCCACGGCCGCAGTGTACAAATACGTGAAGCTCTGGACATTTTTAGAGTGTGCGAGGAGGCATCGAAATGCATGGAGACTCCAACGTTCGATCAAGGCACATCTGTCCACTTTGGCCGAGGTGCAGATTCCAGAACACATGGAAAGCACTCGGAAGGTGTGTGTGATTATTCAGGAGTGGTCTAGAAACCGCATATACCGGGCCGCTATGAAATTTGCTGGAAGTAGGCAGAAAGTTCGGGAACGCTGTTCGGAGGCCTTATATAAGGCGTCAGCCGGCAGCTCGCGGCAGTATTGAATTGGAATGCGAAGTGGTAACGAGTGCGAAACAAGCGAAGTACCTGCGATATAATTCCAAGTAGATAATTGTTGGCGTGTAGTTATTGTAGTAGTACGCAGTAATAAACAGTGTGTGTTTTAAATCGAGCGTCTCAATTACATTCGAACCCGTACGCGAGATATCGTAACAATAGTAAATGCCGCTGAACTTTCTTGTTTCTTATTTGGTGCCTGTATATTTGAATTAGAATTTTTGCTTGAAGAAAGTAGTTCTCAAACGGTTTATTGCTATATGGTTAGCTAATCCCCACCTGTTCAACATGTTAAAAGCATACATCCCTGTGACGCATAATACTCCATATACAGGGTGAAAATTGAAAAATAAATCTTCAAACTTTTTTATTCCTATGAAATAATTCTCGAAAAAAAACAGCCTTCCATTATTCAGCAACCTTATGGTCTCGTACTGAACGCGTGCAAAATTCACCCCTCTATAGCTGCTGGTATTCTACGTACAGGGTGAAATCAATTTTTTTTTCCAATAAATTTTATCCTGATCGAATCAATCCGGACAAAGACCATTTCCGGCTCTGTTACAAGTCTATAATCTCTCATTCAAGATATTAAAATGTCACATTCCTTAACCCACTAAAACATGACATACAGGATGAAACACCCTTCTTTTCTTTTCTTTTTTTCCTGGGTCACATTAATTCGGATGATAATCTTACCCACTTCAAAAGGAAGCCTAGAGTATTTGGCAAAACGTATCAAAAATTCAAATTTCTACCATCACTGCAACTACTGGCTACTGTCGCGTCAAGCATTTTTGCGATTTTGGTTGTGCGAGGACTTGCTAAGGACAATTTCCTTAGCAACTCCTCGCACAACAGAAGTGGAAGCAACATATAATTCATTCTGTATATCAAGTCAGAGTGATATTAGAAATGCAAATTTTTTATATGGCTTGCGGAAAACTCTGAGCTTTCCAGTGAACCGGATAAGATTAATTTCCGAAATAATTTTATCCAGAAAAACAACAAAACAAATGAAGTATGTTCACCCTGTAGGTTGTGTTCAGGGAGTTTGAGGAATGTGACATTTGTATATCTGGAATGAGAGATTATGAGCTTGTGACAGATGTTTGTTTTCAAATGTTCTATAGGAGACTATAAGGTTGCTAAATAATGAGACATTGTTTTTCTCTAGGATTGTTTCATCAGAATAAAAATTTTCAAAGATTAATTTTCCAATTGTCACTCTGTATACTAAGTTTTACGCTTCACAGAGATGTATGCTTTTAACATGTTGAACAGGTGGAGATGACCTAACCATATAGCAAAAAACCGTTTGAGAACTACTTTCTTCAAGCAAGAGATAATTTTTTTACTATTTCAAGTACACTAACGGCTCGATACCAAGTTGGGGCTGAGACCGCCGTAAGTGCGGTTACTATAGCAACGGCCAATCAGACCGCTCTATTTGGCAAGTTACGCCGTCCTAACTTTTGCGCCTGCAACTTGGTATCGAGCCCTAATAGTCTAATATTATACCTCCGACTGTTATTCTGGAAGTTTCCACCGTCCTCTAGCTAATTCCACATTGAGCCGCGGCATCTGGCAACATATTTGTAACATATTTTGACAGTAAAGCCTGAATGCAAAGCTAACTCCAGATTGACTTTATATTCAGAATATATAAAGATAGAGAGAAGTAACTCGTATTTCGACAACAAAAATCCGGTTTTTAGATTGAAAAACGACAGTCTCCGATGGACAAAAGAAAAAGCTTCCCCCTAATTTTTGTTGCGAGGGAAACAAGAATATTTAAGCGATAGCAGGGAAGATATATTTAGTTTGTTCTTGACTAAGATAGTGTATAGTGTGTAGAATACCCATCAGGCGACTTTTTATATACATACTGTTCAGTCAACATCATTATCACTACACTACTTAGATAAGCTGTTGCTCCGTCCCTGCGTACACCACACCATATCAGCGACATACAATTGCAAGTTTCATACGCATTGTTATCCTGTATCTCATACGCTCCTGCTAGGACTTGTCCACGATTTTGTTCGGGAATGTGATTTTGTTGGTTCGACTATACAATAAACACTACACACATGTGTACAAATTGTAATTTGTTGCACAGTTTAATCCAACATCATCATCAAACGCGTATTTTTTTGTTGCTGTGTTGAAAAATCGATATTAAATGTTGCGTCGTCGGTGCGAGCGACACCACCCTCATGTTCTCTTGGTAGCGAATGAACTCTCAGAGGACAGGAGCAAGGAGACGGCCGAAAGGCTTTTGACCCCTCGCCCTCGCCCGAGGATTTTCCCTTGCAGTCCTTGCACGCGAGCTTCAAACCGGGAGCAAAAATAGTTTTTCGCTCAGAATACACCACGTTGCATTCCCATAGTAGCACGTTTTGTGAAATTTGACAGCGCTGACTTTTTCGTCAAAATGGCGTCGCTGCGAGTGCCCCTAACCAAGAACCAACCATTTGGCCTCATGCGAGCAGGATCGCAGGAGGCTCGACGGTGCAAAGCAGCCTGGATTTTATTTCATTTTATTTTTTCGAAATCAACACAATTTATTCGTATTGATTGAATATTATATGACTGCGGGTTTGTCGATGTTGTAATTCATTAAAATGGAGTTGGGCATTTCATTGAGTAGAAATGAAAAAAGGAAAAATATAATTGCAGAGTATTGATCCAGAAGCTGCTTCAAGCGGAGCTCCTGACGACTTCTGGTGCCCTGTCACACGATTCTCACTGCGGTACCCACAATCTTATGTGAAAACACGTGGTGTGTGTGTACACACATGCTTTCCACACACACACATGCATGTGTGCGCCTTGTGCCTCCTCTATCCACTAACATAGCACACACAAAAACCTCACGCACACTTTACAATTTTTCCTGATGTGATCTTTAGTTATGAGGAAAATGTTCCGATTTTCCTCTCCCTATTCTTTTTCAAACTGTAGCTAGTTCAGTATACTAAATGTTCAAATTTGCTGCCACAAGCCACCGGAACAATAAACAAGCCATTACTGCAATGCCGCACGAAACAACGTAAAACGCAACATTTCTCTTGAACCCTCATGCAACCCTGGTCAAGACGTGAGTAATCTGTGGATGCGATGACGCAAACACTTCGTTTCCCATAATCCCCGAGGAGCACGCGCTCGAGCACACCTCCTGCCCGTCCTGGACTCTTG
Organism: Anaspis maculata; assembly: GCA_949128115.1. Classification (NCBI taxonomy): domain Eukaryota; kingdom Metazoa; phylum Arthropoda; class Insecta; order Coleoptera; family Scraptiidae; genus Anaspis; species Anaspis maculata. Next base: position 76,481,748 of record OX421964.1, on the reverse strand, counting down.
GCCGAAACTTGTCCTCTCCTTTCTCATTTCGCTGAATGCTGAAAAAACGCGTGGTATTTTCCTGGATGCAGCCGGGATAGCGCTGGGAACGCGTCTGGAGCGTCCCGGAGTTTCGGGAGCTCCCGCCCAGCATCGGGGGGAGTTCTGGGGAGTAAAATGGGGATACGTGTGTCTGGCAAGGAGGGTCGAAAAGGCCGATCACCGGGGTGTGTGTGCGTATGTGAAGTGCCGATGACTGCGGGTCCAGGCTTTCCGTTCGATCCTCTGGGAGTTCAGCCACTTGGCAGGGATGCATGAGGCGCCGAGAGGTGCGCCTTTCTTTCTGTGCCTTCGAGCCATGTTTTTATCCTCCAATTTCTATTTTTTTTTTTTTTTTTTAGAGCATATGCATAAAATTTGATTTTTTTTGCGTGTCTATTCTAATTTTTGTACAATATTCATTCATCTTTTAAATATTCATCATTTATAATAATAGCAATGCAAAAAAAACTTAGCACGTGGTAACGTGACGTGAACAGACTTCAACTCAAGATTGAGCAAGTAGGAAGTGCCAATAACTGGGGTGCCAATGACTGGGTACGACCAGCAGGATACCATGAAACTCAAGGCGGTAACTCGTTTGCTGCAAACTGCTCCCAATTTCCTTCAACAATTTCTGAAATATGGAATATACTGAGAAAATAGAACAACATTACCAACTATTATTATCTACGAAACGAAATTTAAGCGCTAAGCCGCTAAGCGTTTCTGTTATGACACCAGTGAAATGAAACAGTTATTGCGTGTGAAAAGATGAAGAAGTAAACCAGCTCAGCCTTATGTGATCCTGGTAGGAGGATGTAGCATGTTGGTAACATTGGGACATTCCTGGGACATTCACAGGAGATTTGGACTTATTTATGCTCAGATGAAGTTATTTTATTTCTTTTAACTCGGCTTCCTCCAGGTTTTAGCATTTTATAAGCTACTAACTAGCTAATAAATAGTTGTTATTCAATAATAATAATAATTACCTACTATTTAGTTAACGCAGCTACCTCTAAGGGTATGCGGTTTTATATGAGGCTTTTTTAGTCACTGTGCCAAACTGTTATTGCAACAAATAATAGTATATTATCATACGAGTTTCATAAGACATGGTATTTTCCCACGACTGATGGTTTTGGGGCACGACGAGCTTGCGAGAAGTCAGGAGGAAACGTATAACTTATTGCGTATTACAAGGGTTTAAAATGTCTTTGACGTTAGCTGAGAGATCTGATTGTGATTGTTTTTTCGGTGGTTCTAGTAAGGATATGCTCATTTGTGGTGGTGTTATTACATATTTCACATGTTGGAAGAGGTCCTCTTTTGAAAAAATGGGAATAAGTCAGTTTACAATTTTCTATTCTGAGGCATGTATGTGGCCGGCCGACAGTACGGTAAATGTAGAAAATAAGAAGTTGTACTCCTACTCTGGGACTGAAGCTAGAGCCTTGGAACTTTTCCCGACTTATAGCTGATGTCCCCAAGGGAGACCAATGGGCACTGTTTCTGTCATCCATGCATAGTTATCATTATTATCAAAAAACAAAGATCTCCTGTGCACTTCGAAGAAGTTGAACTTCTCCTCGGGGATTATAAAGCTACAGCCCTTAAACTTTATCCGATGGATAGCTTAGGTACTCTAGGATCAATTAGGCAGATTGGCTTTCATAATTCCGCTGTCATCTTGGCCGCCGATATTGAAATCTCTTATTAGTGGAACGATTGTCATGATCATGAAACTTGAAACTTATCCTTGTCTAGTACGATCATTCTTGTTTTCAAGCCGAATTTCATGATTCTGTCGCCATCCTGGCCGCCATATTGGAATTTCTTATTAGTGGAACGATTTTCATGAAACTTGGAACCTACCCTTGTCTAGTACGATCATTCTGATTTTCAAGACGAATTCCATGATTTTGTTGCTGTTTTGGCCCCCAAATTTGAATTTCTGCCCAAATAACGGTACCGGGTGGGCCATAAAAAAACGTGCTCTGAATTTTTCTTTCTAAAATTTTTATTCCGCCACCGAATTCATCGAACTTTTCAGCATTGGATAGCCAATTGAATAGGCTATAATTTCTGCATTTCAAAATGGCAGAAACAATTGAAAATAGGCCATCTTTTATTCTCGTTGCTTTTTATTGAAAGTTACCAGAAAGTCAAAATCAATAATGTATTATGAAGGAATAGACCTTCCTTGTCAATTCAAGACCACAACCAATAAAATCGGATGATCTGCTGAGGAGCCAATCCGTCATATGCTCATTTCTCAACCGATTTTCTCAAATTTGGTATCAATGGCTAGCCAATCGGACAAGCTACCTTTTTCATATGTCAAAATGACAGACCTGTCAAAATCCAAGATGGTAAAAGCAATTGAAAATATAATTTCTTTTGTCTTCATTGCTTCTTAATAAAAATAAGCAGAATGTCGAAACCAATAATTATTATGAAGAAATAGACCTTTCTCGACAATTCAAGGCCAACCAATCATATCGGTTCATCTTATAAGAAGCTACGGCCAGTTGAAGCCAAGCGTACTTTCCGTTTTTCTATTCCAACAAGGACGAATAAGGCCCATTTTCAACAGTTCCCGTCATCTTGAGTTTTGACATGTTGGCCATTTACTTATATAGAAACGGCAGCCTGTCCAATTGGCTAGCCATTGATACCTAATTTGAAAACATCGGTTGGAAAATAATATGGAAAATAAGGATGTGGCGGGCAGGATTTCTAAATTTGGGTCATTTATGCGGGAATAACGAACCGGTAGGTAAGCTTCGCTTCAACTCACCCATGGGCGCCCGCAGGATTTTTGTCAGGGGGGGGCAAATAGCTTTAGTTAGAGAACGTCACATACCTACCTGGCCTAATTTGCGAAGTCGTTTAGATTAGCGCCGCAGGCGAAAATTTTTTCGAATAATAATAATAATGGTGATAATATTTATTGTGCGAAAAATAAGAAAATATATTTGAAAATTAAACTTAACTTTAGAGAAATTTATTAAAATTTGTAATTTTGTACAAAATGTATAAAAATTTACTTCAAAATAGCCAGGTCAATAGTTACACTCGTTCATTATCTTGAAAAAACCCCGACTGAATTACTGGATAACTGAATAACCAAGTGTAGAGCAAGCAGCGCTGCGCCACAGCGGCAGCCCTCTGCCCCCACCAGTCTGCACCTTTTTAGTGGCTTATTAGTTCTTAGAAATGTTTTGATAATAAACTGCTTTTTATCCAAAGCTCTTTACAGTGTTTATACCAAACGGAAAAAATAACATAATCATTTCACCTTATATTGGGCAGTGGAGCTGGTAGCTGGAATGCACAAATTGCAGATCGTTACCTACCTACCTACCTATCTACCTATTTTATGACTTTACGGGTAGCTATCTAATTCAGGTAGAAGCCTAATGAAATTTCAAATTACTCTAACAATAATTCAAGAAAATGTAAATTACCTTCCAAAGTTTTTTCTTTCGAAAATGAATTTTTTGTCCTTCCTCGAAAAAAAAAAATTTTTCGTGAGGAAGAATTTATTCAGCTGCTCCAGAGCCAGGGGGGGGCAAGTGCCCCCCCTTGCCCCCCCCTCCGGGCGCCCATGAACTCACCGTAGCTTCTAAGCAGATGACTCGATTTGATTGGTTGCGGTCTTAGATTGTCAAGGAAGGTCTATTCCTTTATAATAATGATTAGTTTTGACTTTCTGCTAATTTTCAATTAAAAAGTAATAAGGACAAAAGAAATTCTATTTTCAATTGCTTCCGCCATCTTGGATTTTGATATGTACGTAATTTTCTCATATGAAAAAGATAGCCTTTCCAATTGGCTAGCCACTTATACCAAATTTGAGAGAATCGGTTGAGAAATGAGCAAATGACGGATTGGCGGGCAGGATACCTAAATTTGGATTAATTATGCGGAAATGAAAAAAATGGAAAGTAGGCTTCGCTTCAACTCGCAATAGCTCCTCAGCAGATGACCCGATTTTACTTATTGTGGTCTTGAATTGACAAGAAAGGTCTATTCCTTCATAATACATGACTGATTTTCATTTTTTGGTAACTTTCAATAAAAAGCAACGAGAACCAAATAAGGTCTATTTTCAATTGTTTCTGCCATCTTCAATTTCGACATGTCGGCAATTTTGAAATACGGAAATGATAGCCTATTCAATTGACTAGCCAATGCTGAAAAGTTCGATAAAATCGATGGCAAAATAAAAATTTTAGAAGGAAAAATCCCGAGCACGGTTTTTTATGGCCCACCGGTTGAATTTTCTGCCCAAATAACGGTATAACCCTAATTAACATCTCGCGTTCACTATAATTCTTCAAAATAGAAGTGCGCTTCTGAGCCTCACGCCCGTGTTCTGTTCATGAGTCCACAGTCTACATTGTTTGCAAACTTGTATGTTGCCATTTTTCTCTTCCAATTCCTACACCCCCAAAGATTTTCCAAAATTCATTACATTTTTAGATTCCTCGATCCTTTAACTCACAAAAATAGTTCCTGTATTATGAAACTGTGATTGAAGGTGTTGTTTTTGAGATAATCAATTGAGTCTGAACGTTTGAAAACCATCCCAAAAACCTCAATTTCAATGGCGAAAAAATTTAAATTTGAAAATTTTGTTGTTTCTTGGCCAAGATGGTAATTTTTTCTTGAAAATTACACAAAAATCTAAAAATGAATCAATTTAAAAAAAATCAAGGGGCGTAGTGGGGTTAGAAAAGGGGCAATCTCCCCACCACCTACGCCACTGGGCTTTGAACAAACGCCGCATATCATTGAATGCAGATGAATTTCAGCACGCTTTGATTGACATTGGGTCTTGGGTCAAAATCGGCCCAGCCGTGTGAAAATTATGAATTGAGTACCAAACAAAAAGTTGAACTTTATAGTCCTGTAACTTTTTTCAAGGACACTTTTCGAAAAAAAGGAAATTGCATTAACTTCTGAATCTAAGGGTATAGAGAGTTCGGCACTTGGTCCTGAAACAAACTGTATGTCACCACACTTTCAAAAACAAATTACTATAGCGAAAATGTATTAAAACTTAAGAAGCACGAGTTTTCAGTTTGACAGCGAGTAGTCGAGGTTGAACTTTAGAATGAAGGGTGAACGCCATTTGGGGGGTTGATGCTCTATGAATAATTGATTAGAGATATTTCAAACATGAAATATCAAAAATTCAACCAAATTCATCGTTCATCGATTATTTTGGTATTATTCGATTTTGAGTATGCTCAAGTCCTTTTTCAAAAATTAGGGACGAGGATGAAAATGTAGGGGTATAAAAATTTCCCAGTCTGTTCGATTTTGGGGCATGCATCCACCAAAACGCACCTCATAATCCATCTTCTGCTAATCCAAGCCGATAATTACCATAAATCATTTTTACGATGATCGACATCCATGCCCCCATGCTTATACAGGGTGTCCGCCGAGGTTTAAATCTGATAACTTAAGCAATCGATAGAGAATAAAAAAATAAGGCGACCATGTCCGGAATTTTTGTTCAAAATTAAAAATAACGAAGATAGAGTCTTTCAAAGTTAGTTTCTAAAAATCGATTTTTTTCAATAACTTTTACACCATTTAACCGATTTTGTCCAAATTTGACACAAGTGATTCTACAATACATTAACATGAACAGCTTAGGATGACTTTTTTCAAATGATTTCAGTGGCGTAGATATTGGGAGGCTCACCCCTACTACCCCTCTATTTTCTACGCCAATGAACATTTTGAAAAAACGACCAAAATTGATGATTTTGCATTCAATTCCAAAGAAAAAGTTATTCTTGGTAAATTTTGATTGAGTTTGGAAATTCCAAACACTATTACACGAATCAAAATGATTTTTGTTGCCAAAAATTCACTTTTCTACGTCACTTGAGATATTGGTTCCAAAATTGATATCGGTGATGGTTGAGAGCTTGACTCCATGAGAAAAAATATTACTATGATCCAAAAAATCCAAAGGCGTAGATATTGGGGGAGCCACTGATATTATCCCCCATATTTTCTACGCCAATGAGTATTTTGGGAAAACAATCAAAGTTATCGATTCTGCATTCAATTTAAAAGAGAAAGTTACACTTTTTAAATTTTGATTTGAGGCTTCGTTTTTGAGTTATTTGAGTTTGAAAATTCCAAACACAATTATGAAATAGAATTATTATTTATTTATTTTTTTATTCGTTTATTTAACGTCGGCCTATTTCCGCAACGAGGCCTAACACCGACGCCGGTGAATGCTTTCCTCCACTATACCGGAAATTTTGCCGAACCCCTGTGTGTTCCAACACAGGGTAGGGATTTTTAACGACCACCAACATCGCATGGGGTCGGCACCATCGTTCGTATTTTACGTGCATTCAGCAAGCATTCCAACTAAACCAAGGAGCTTGTTTTCGAGGCCAAAAATCCGTCCCCGGCGGAGATCGAACCCGCGACCTCTGGAGTGGTAGTCGAACGCGCTAACTAACCACACCACAAGCTCCTCAGAATTATTATTGTTACTAAAAATTCTATTTTCTACAATTCTACATCACTTGTGATATATTGCTTCCAAAATTGATATCGGTGATGTTTAAATGCTTAGGTCCATGAGAAAAATCACTTCTTTGATCAAGACAGTCCAGTGACGAGTTTCCAGTGAAAAAAATGATTTTGATTCGTAATTGTGTTTGGAATTTTCAAACTCAAATGTCTCAAAAACTAAGCCTAAAATCAAAGTTTCTGGGAGTAACTTTTTCTTTTAAATTGAAAGCAGAATCAATGTTTCGGATAGTTTTTTTTAATGTTCATTGGCGTAGAAAATAGGGGCATAATAGGAGTGGCTCCCCCAATATCTACGCCACTGAGCTGTTTTAATAAAAGTTATAATTTTTCTCATGGAGCTAATCATTTGAACATCACTGATATCAATTTTGAAAGCAATATCTCAAGTGACGTAGAAAATAGAATTTTTAGTAACAATAATAATTCTAATCCATAATTGTGTTTAGAATTTTCAAACTCAAATATCTCAAAAACGAAGCCTCCAATCAAAATTTGCCAAGAGTATTTTTCTTTCAAACTGAACGCAGAATTGATCATTTTCATCGTTTTTTTCAAAATATTCATTGGCGTAGAAAATAGGGGGTATAATATCAGTGGCTCCCTCAATATCTACGCCACTGGAATCATTTGGGAAAAGTTATCGTAAGCTTTTGATGTAAATGTATTATAGGATCACTTGTGTCAGATTTGGATAGAATCGGTTGAACGGTGTGAACATTTTTTTGAACAAAGTCGTCTTATTTTTCAATTCTTTATGGATTGTTGGAGTTTCCGGATTCAAACCTCGGACACTTTGTATAGAACAATAACGGTTGGTTTTTGAGATTTTGAGGGTTGACTGGCGCAGTGATGAACTTTGACTCATCCTGTTGAAATATAAGCCACAATCCATGGAAAAATTTCAAACAAAAGCTTAATTATTTCTTACTTCCATTCACCTACTTCGATAAAAAAAACCTTTATTCTGATGTCGAATCTGAAAGCAAAAAAGCAAAAAATTAATCTCAGTTTCCTTTAAATGCGTTTCGAGAGAAATTCTCCCTTCTGGATTATAGTGGATGGTGGGAGGGTGGATTTTGTAAAAAAAAATAGTGTGAAATCTGAAAAAGTTCTATCAAGTCGTGGTGGAAGGACGGGAAGGACTGCCGTCCGCCATTAGCTTTGTTCGGCAGAGATCCCGAGCTTGAGAATAATCCATTAGAGCTTTGTTGTGTTACTTCTTCTACACAAGCACCTATGGAACTGACGTTTTCCACATGTTCTTGACTGTTCGACAGTACCAAGTAATAATTCATCCATTCATATTCAAATTCAAACCAAAGTTTACTAAAACAGTTACTGGACAATGATAACGTATTTTGTCAAACATTTTTAGGGGCGAAGATGATTAGAGTACCCTACCCCTTTCCCTTTTATTTTTAACACCCCCAAATATTTTTGGAAATGGTTCCAATTTTTGGATTCTACGTTCAATTTAAAGAAAAAAATTATTCTTACAAAATATTGATAAGATGCTTTATTTTCGAGAAGTTTGGGTTTGAAACTTTGGAAAACATATCTCAAAATCGCCACTTTCCAGGGCCCAAATTGTTTTTCCTTGAAAAATTCCATGTTTCTTAGCAAAAATGGTGATTTATCAACTTGAAAAGCCCAGAAAACTTATTCCAGTCGACGAATCATGAGTTTTCTTGAATTTCAATTTTTAGGCCCTCTGGAAAGTATGGCGATTTAGAGATGTTTTCCAATGTTAAAAACTCAAATATCTTGAAAATAAAGCCTTTTGTAAAAATTTTGCACGAGTAATATTTTCTTTAATTGAACGTAGAATTCAAAAATTGGAACCATTTCCAAAAATATTTGAGGGGTTGAAAATAGAGTGGAAGGGGGTAAGGTACCTCCTATTATCTTCGCCACAGAGAATGTTTGATGGAATGCGTTATTATTGTCCAATAGAGACCTGTTTTAGTGAACTTTGTTTTGAATTTGAATAAAATCGGTTGAACGGTTCAGAAGTTATGCAGAAAAAACTATTTTCAAAAACCGACTTCGAAGACTTGTATCTCCGTTATTATACGTTTGCGAGGGTATGTTTATTGGGAAAAGTCACCTTGTGTTTCAATTTCCTATCTCCCTGCTAGTTTTGTAACACTTATTCCGGTACACCCCGTGTAATGATTTCCCTCTCTCAAGACGATTAAGACCATTTCCAGAATGATGTCGGTCTGTCTGTATGTATGCGTGTCTGTAATCTTCCACGATAACTGCCGCTAACTGCTGATCTGATCGACTTTAAATTTGGTATGCAGACATGGTCCTATCCTGGAATGAGCTCATTTGTTTCTGGCTGTCATATCTCAAACAGAAGTATGATTGTGATTGTCAAACAATGACAGAAGCTATTTCTCTGGGAAATCAATGTGCGGTATGTAATTTGAAAGCCCTTGTATTTAGAATATTTTAAAGTAATGCTTTATGTGTTATCTGTCACATATCGCTAGTTGAAATTTTGCTACAGTGATCCATACTAAGCGTTCATAAGACACGCTGGGGACAATAAAGTTTAGGTGATCAGCCAGGTGTCACTTGGGTCGTAGCAATGTCTTCGTTACCACTACGATGCTCCTATGGAACCCGAAAAGGTAATCCTTTCTTGCGAAGATAAAGTCGATGAGAAGAAGAGGTGGTTTCTGAGCAGGGTGGCACACTGTAGCAGATACAACCGAATTTTCTGGAGGTTAAGGCTGTGCAGCCCCCTGAGACTTCTTGAGCCACCAGTGCTGTTTGATGTGTTGTATACGCCAACTTTGTCTTCAAGAATGCTCGCTTGACCTCGTAGGTGTTTTTTCTTAAATTTTCCTATCAGATCCCCTTTCCGAAGGAACCAACTCTTCGATCAAAATCGTTACCTAAAACGTCGCGGAATAGTGAACGCCCAAAACATTGGTTTTGCTCTTCGCAAGATTTCCACTCAGAAAAACTGTTCAGGTTGCCATAAAAAGACCATCTGACACCTTCATGAAGATTACAGAGAAGGATTAATATATGCCTATCGCACAATGATTTGAGAAGAGAAATAGTCGTCGCGGTACGAGCCTAAAATCGTCCAAGTTCTGCACTTCTAACGATTTCGATTATTTTCGGCACAGATGATCATTGGACCTATTCAAGCGTTTTGACCCGCAGCACCACCAAATTTGCCCCTCAGGAACGGAGGGGTGGGGGTATCTTCAGAATTTGAAGCTCCAGGTCTGGTATGGTCCAATGAAGACCCACAAAGGCAAGTGAGTAGTCATTTCCGAATGATTTTCATCCGCTGATGTCGATTCTCACGTTAAAAATGAGTTGCGCAGTCATTTGACAAAGATAATTGGTAATAATAAGAGATAAGGATGAAATCAAGTGGTCATTTACTGAACTCTGTAGGAACTTTTTTTTTTGTGATAAATACATGAAACTCAGTAGGGCTGTTCATTATTACTTACTTTCCAAATATGGAGGGAGCACTACGCGTTCCGACGCATGACGTCGCGACGCAATGTCAAAAAACATAGTGGTCGTCATTTCCAAAATAGTCGATATATTATCATAGTTTATTTGATTTCTTTCATCAAACCATATGCTTTCGAGATTCAATAACATATTTCTGTCGACTTGGGGAAGTGGTGGGCTACCAGTGGTAAGTTAGGTGTCTGCTAGAGGGAGCTGTGAGGTTTCTTTACCCCCAAATTTCTACGGTCAACATCTTCGGATAAAACTATTTTAAGTTTGTCCATACGAAGAATTATGTCATCTGGTCAACATTCTCCATGTTCCGTCCTTCTAAGGACTCCTCAGTATGGTTTATACAGATTTCGCAACCGCGCGAGATCATTAAGACTACCTAGTAAAGTAACCGATTCTGGAATACCGTTTTGTTTGAAATGGGTAAAAAAGGAGTAAATGCAATTTCTGTGATTCTAGTGTTAGGGTATGAATAAAGTCTCGGATATGAATGAAGTAAAAACGTCTGAAAAAAGCACCAATATCAAAAACTTGAATTCTTGAATTCGATTCCCAGTGCACAGTGCTTTGTGCTATAGAAACAAAGTTTCTTAGCTTGTGATATTTGGGAATCAAATTCAGCAAACTCGTATGACATAAGAAATGCCGATAAGGATAAAAACAACAAATAAACAAACAATAATGGTTCAATCATTTGATACGGTCTCATACAAAGCGATTTCTTTTCTTCAGTACGGTGGCATCGATATTAACAGGCGATTAATCGTTATAATAATTTATAGTTTAGTTTGTAAGAGTTCTGTAACCGAGTATGTACCTAATATGGTACAACATTAAAGATCACTTTTTTCCAGTAATAAAAAGTACCTTTCTGAGTGCCTTTCATTTGATCGCTAGATCTGAATAAACATACTGAGGAGTCCCTAGAAGGACGAAACACGAGAAATGTTAACCAGATAAAATATTCGTATGCACAGACTTTAAAATAGTTAGTTTTATCCTCGGTTTTATCCGAAGATGTTGACCGCGGAAATTTGGGGGTGAAGAAACCTCACAGTTCCCCTTACAGGCACCTGGTTTACCACTGGTAGCCCACCGTTCCCCCAAATGGACAGAAACATGTTATTGAATCTTGAAAGCATATGGCTTGATGAAAGAAATCAAAGAAATTATAATATTCCTATCGACTGTTCTGGAAATGGCGACCACTGTTTTTTGATATTTCGTCGCGACGTCATCCGTCGAAACGCGTGGTGCTCCCTGCATATTTGGGAAGTAAGTAATAATGAACAGTCACACCAAGTTTCATGTATTTATCACAAAAAAACAAGTTCCCACAGAGCTCAATAGATGACCACTTAATTTCATCTTCATCTCTTATTATTACCAATTATCTTTGTCAGATGATTGCGCAACTCATTTTTCACGTCAGAATCGACATCAGCAGATGAAAATCATTCGAAAATGACTACTCACTTGCCTTTGTGGGTCTTCATTGGACCATACTAGACCTGGAGCTTCAAATTCTGAAGATACCCCCACCCCTCCATTCCTGAGGGGCAAATTTGGTGGTGCTGCGGGTCAAAACGCTTGAATAGCTCCAATGATCATCTGTGCCAAAAATAATCGAAATCGTTAGAAGTGCAGAATAATTTGGTGTACCGCTACGACTAAAAAGAAGAACTCTGAGGAGAAAAACACGTATCTCCATCTCATCCAGTCCCAATCCTCAGACGGCCGAGTCCTCCGATCAGGCCGCCATGAACGTCAAGAGGTTCTGTTTTGTTTTGAAAGCGACGCACATGGCTGAAAGCAGGAAGTAAGCGGGCCACGCCAGCACGTGGCTGTTACGTCAACAATCCTCCGCTTCCGCGTTTTATCACAAGGAGAGCAGAACCACACAGGAGCTCTTTCCTCGCGGAGCACGCGGCACGAAAACAAACCGCTCGCTTGCGCACCGACCCAACAAACGGCGTTTTCCACACACACCAAGCGCTGCATTTCCTCCTAATCGCCTGCACACACCGGGCAGGCTTTTCACTCGGAAAACGGCGGCGCGTGGCGACACAAACGCCGGTGCGATTTCGCAAACAGGCGGTGGAAAACGGCACCGGGGCCGCCGTGCAGGAGAAAAACGAAATTTTCACGACCTCCTGCGACGGCGCTCCTGGCAACTGACAGCGAGCGGTTTGGCGCTCCGAACGCAAAACTGCCGATTTCGGCAGCAGGAGCCCATGAAATCGAGCGGGTGGGCCAGCCGGAGATGCACTTTGTCGGATGCGCGGCGATCCGGCGCCCGGGGGATGCGTGGGAGGCGGCCTTGGAGGCGCGAGGCGGCGTGGGGCATCGCGGGTGGCGGCCGAACGCGGCCACGAGCGTCGAATTCGAGGGAAATTTCCCTATTTCGCATCAGGGCGGCATGAGAGCGGAGGAGGTCGAATCGCGCAAAAGCGTTGCTTGCCCGGCGCCTGGCGCAACGCTCCTCTCGACTTGCTGGGATCCTGTCCGTGCACTGAGTTGTGCAAGAACGCGCTGTCGGCTAACCGCGGCCGCCTTGTTCATTTGTCCGTTCAAATAAGAGGGGAGGGAAAGGAAAAGAAGTTCGAGTTTGTTGTGTTTTCTTCATGAAAGCGCCGTGTTTGGTATCGTTTCACGGCAATTTTTGCGCTCGTTCAATCAATCACTAGTGCTTTTTGTTTTGTATTCAAATCAATATTCCATGGCGTTTGTTTATATACAAAAAAAGGAGCGCAATTTGATTTCGATAATTGCGCTTTTAATAAAGACACTTCTGCGATTTCTGTTGCCCTAATCACGGATTGCTGTGATTTTGTTAAAGCAACAATACGTTTTGTTGGGTTAACAAAAACTTATTGACTATTGACCTAAAAGCAAATGGGTATAGTTAGACTATTTTGTGAATTCGTGATTGTTGTGATTTGATTAATGATTTCAACCAATTTGTTATTATTTTATTAGGCTAAAAGGATCCAAACTAACCTCAAAAATTATAACAAAAATGGACATGTACGTATCAAGAAAATGAATGGATGCAGTAACTGTGGATGAATTAATTTTAAAGTGAGAAATCGAGGATGATGCTCTGAAAAAATTTGTCAAGTGGGTGTTTATAAAGCGTCGATGTAAATAAACAAACGCTCTTGGAAAGTCCTGCAGTCCTGCCAACTTTTTCGCAAGAAAGGAACCAACAGGATTAACAGGAGCTCATCAATGCTCGGTTGATGAAATCTGAAATTTAGGTGCAGAAGCAACATGTTCATTTGCCTGTTGCCTGTTTCGAATTTATAATGTCCTGATCGCAGAGAGACTTGTGTTGTAAGAAACTACTTGGCCACTTTGATTGATGTTAATTTGCTTCTTGACTTTAACTGCTCATATTCGTTGCACATACGTATACATTACTTGGAAACAACAAGGAGGGCCATCAAGTACGATTTTTGTTTAATAGGGCTAATCCATGGCGTTGCTTGATGTAAAAAAAGTAGTTGAGTGGTTTGATATTCGACATTGACATTCGACCGTCATCCGCTATTTTGTCATAATCCACCTCTGTTCAGTACCTTTTATTTTACAAAATTGAAGTGTTGCTAAGCATGAGAAGTTTGTAAGAGCTTGATAGATAGTTTGTGAACATCTTTATAACATGTGACTTGAAATTCGGTATGCAGACATAATTTTGCTGTCGAATGAGCCCGTTAATTTTATCTGTCACCTGTCAAACGAAAATGTCACTATATCAAAAATGACAAAAAGTTATATCTCACTGAACTTGGCTTGCAACAGGTCATAAAAACCTCCTGAAAAACTGTATTCAAAATTGCTAGAAATATTTCTTCATCTGTCATCTGTCAAATATCAAAAAATGTCAAATTTCGAAACTTTGCCACTTAATCTTTCAAAATCTATGGATTAAGACCCAATTTGGCGTTTGGCGGGAAGCAACACAACAAAAGAATCAAATAAGGTCTGCAGTTGGAGCTTTTCGCCGATGCCCAGTCTTGCGTTACGAATTTTACTTTCCAGGCCCCCAAACCAGCATCGAAGGGAAAGTACCTAATAGTCCAGTCACTATGTCTTTCCACTTCGGAAAAAATAGTAGAGAGTTGAGATTATGTAGACACATTCCTCTCATGGTCATAAATGAGCTATGAAAAGTCCCCTAAAATCCGAGCTTATAGGAACCCATGATAATGGCCATAAGTGTTAAAACTCGTTCCCTCAACAAAAAAGTTTTTTTGTCTTGACTCAATATTTTTCTTTTTGAGAAAACAGTTGACTATATTTTTTTTGAAAATAATAGACCTAGACATTGAATGATGATCATATTTTATTTCTTACATGATTCTCAATTGAAAACCCAAGTTATACTTCAGCATCTCAAAAAATCATTGATTTATTGAGAAAAAAGGAATTGATAAATTTTTCAGTTTTTTCAGGTAATTTCAAAAACGGTTGAAGATATTTCAGGATGGTTCACAGCACCTTCAACAGCATAAAATCAGGAATATATTTGGAGATTTTTATAACATATCTTCAGCTTTTATGGTTTCTGAGATAGGAGTTGTTTTTTTTTTTTCACCTGCAGGGTATGAATTCCACTGTTTTTTCCCTTGAAACATAATAAATAAAAACAGCATTTTGAATTTTTTTTATCTCAGAAGCCAAAAGAGCTGGATAATTATATGAAAATTACCAAATACATATATTTATTTGTAATTTTATGGTTTTCATGGTGCTTCAAGCCATTCAAAAAAATCTCGAACCGTTTTGAAATATTTGGAAAAAAAAAACAAAAAATCAACAAATTTCCTTTTTTTCCTAATAAATCAGGGGTTTTCCTAGTACTGGAGTGTAACTTGGTTCTTTTATCAGTTCTATCGAAAATTATAAATGAAATGAAATGTGACCATCAACCACTGTCCACAATTGCTATTCTCAAAAATAATGTAGTCAACTGTTTTTCCTTCTAGGCCGCCATCTTTGATCCGCCTTCTAGGCAACTCTCAAAATGTTCATGAAAATTCTCAAAATATAACATGCAATCATCCAATCGCAAAAAGAAAATCTTGATCTAAGACAATGACTTCTTCGCCCAAAAAAAAAACTGGTTTTTAACACTTGATGGCCTTTATCATGGGTTCCTAAGCTCAGAGCATAAAATAACATATAAAGTGGGCGACCAATTGGTCGCCCAGTGACAAAGTTTGGTCGCGTAGTGAAAGTTTGGTCGCGCAGTCAAAAAATATTCCGTCGCTACATTTAATCACTTATTCGTACTTCTGAGATTTTTTTTAGATGAAGCAATAATACCTAATTTCTTTTTAAATCAAAGTGACATCCACAATCAATGTCCACCATTTGTGACGTTGGAATTTCACAGAAAATTGTGATCTAGTCAATAAATCTTATGATGGAGAAAGGTCCTTATCCTAGTGGGTTTGAGGAAGGTTTTCGACAGAAGCCAATGGCCCGAATGACGACGATGAATTGGGAGAAACTGTTTAAAGGGGAAGGGTGACTCCTTCATTTGTATCGTAAATGAAGTTTTATTTTGTCTACCCCAGAATTTTCATCCAACGTACCTATGTCACAAGACCGAGATATTGTGGAAACAATAAAAAAATCGTTAACAACTCCAGGAATCAAAGTGACATGATTGCCACAGCTAGAGCGGAGGTCAAAAATCTTTTCGGTAATAAAGCTGGTTCACAGATGGTGTCGTTACTCTTTTTGCAAGTGAAAATCTTCCTTCTCCTTTTTCAATGCTCGGGAGTTGCATGGCCTTGCTACCGTTTTTGCGAATTCAGTCGAAGTTTTCATTTTTCCAACACCGCATAGCGCAGGTCCAGAAAAGGGCTGTTTCCGTGCACACGATCATAAAAAGCTCCAAACAGTCGAGCTACTCACAATATTCATTTTACCGATCCAATGTTTTGAATAAATACATTGTTTTGATATTTATCTAAAGCTCTTGGTTCATCATATTAAACAGGGTGTTTGCAAATTTGGGGTAGAAAATTAAACCGCAGTTACAGAAAATACGTCAAAAGTATCAGGAAAATGTTGAAATCAGGGTTTTTATTTTAGAAAATATGGAGGGTCAAAAGCAAAAGGTGGTCCTCCGGCCCCCTCTGCATGTTGTCATTAATTTGAAAGATTTTAGTGAACTCTTTTAAACAGACCAAAAAGCAATATTTTTGAATCTTTGAATGTGTTCTGTCATTCTTTATTCTATACAGAGTGAGTCTTAAATCCTGAAAATCCATTTTTTTTTTCAAAAATGCATGCAGAAAATTTCATATAAGAACCATTTGTGTTATTTGTTGCTCTACATCAGTTTTATGACCTCTAGAACCTTTCACCGGCATTTTCGAGGCAGATAAATTTTTACGATTTATGACTTACCCTGTACACTAAATACAATTACATACCAGAACACATTCAAAGGTTGAAAAAATTTGCTTTTTGGTCTGATGGGAAGAGTTTCCTGGAATATTTTTAAATCTCGAGGATGAAAGGGGCCGAAGGACCACCTTTTGACCATCCATATTTCCAAAAATAAAAATCTGTTGTGGGGCGACACAAAACTTTCCCGGCGGTATCCAGAGACTTCAGTGATGATTTTGATCGAAGTGTCCCTTCGGGAGGAGGAGGATTCGATTTGGAAATTGATGGAAAAATTCTATTGAGCTGAGCGTTTAGCGAGCATCCTGCATCCATTGTCAAGCGGACAGAACAAATGACAGGTTAGGTCCAAGGTGATGAAATACTCAATCCAAAGGCAGAACTAGGTAGTTCACTGTTGTATGATATCTCAAGAATGCAATGCTAGTTCCTTATTAAAAATTTTTTCTACTTTAGACATGATGATGAAATTACACAAACTTGATTGAGAACTTTTACTGCATCGCATCTGTGTGTCAAATTTCAACCCTATATCTTTAATTTAGAGCTTGGGTAGACAAGCCGAGCGACGGCATTCTGCAACCATTGTTGGACACTTGTTGGCAGAACAGTTCGATCTGCACGATCACATATCAAATGATTGTGAAACTAAAGAAAAAATCGACCAAGTCCAGCGACTTTCCAGGAAAAATAACTTGGATACACACATCACAATAAAACACTGCGGCTCAAGGTTCAAGACGCTGTAGAACCTCATCCATCAGAACATTTGGTTCCATAGAAAGAAGGTTGTTTTTCAACCAAAATAATCCAGAAGATTGGACGAAAAAATGGTTGGGGAATATCCGAGGGAATAACCAAGAACCACTTACCGATTGTTTAAAAAATATTTGGTGAAAATCGGTTTACGGGTAGAATACCTGGCGGGAGTTCTTATTATTTGCACTTCAGGGCCCCAAACCTCGTCCCAAACGACATGTGGAATGAGGCTTCGAGCCCTTAAAAAGGGCAGGTCTGGAACACACCTGACGGCACAATAGTTCTGAAGACTGAAAAGACGAGAGGGGGGCTCAGTGGGACTCCAAGAGACACCCGTAGACACCAGGGAGCCATAGGGCTTCAACCAACCCAAGAAGACACAACGGCGTCGCTTGTCCTGAAACGGCAAAATCTGATAGTCAGAAGTGGGGGCCCCATCAGGGCTTTGGACGGCAGTAAGAAAAGATGGGACCCTGGTACCAAATCATACAAGGGAACTGGACACATTAGAGATTGAACGTAGGTATACACCAAAACGGGATGGGCATACTGGAGTTGCTAAAGCTACAGAAAACACAAGGGGGTTCACGGAGCCCCCCAAAACGATACTTGAAGACACAACGTATCGGAGCGCACTGTTGTCCTAAACGATAAAAGAAAACACACCAAGATCTGCCTGCATCCATAATCAGTTTGTCACTTTGACATAGATACCAGGGATCACGATAGATACGTCAATGTAACAGAAACGTACCGGTTTGGTTGCTAAGAGAATTGAATAGGCCAAAAGTCGAGCAACAGGCAAGCCCGGCTGAATTCGCAAACTTTGAAAATTCATAGCGCTCGGCTGGTGAATGATGGAAAACTCCAACTTCAGCATTAGCTTGATTCTTTGGTAATGTTGCTTCCTGCCGAGTTTCGTTCAAATCTGTCGTATAGATTTTGAATAATTAAATGACAAAGTTCTAGACTTTGACATTTTTTATAATTTGACAGGTAACAGATAGGGAAATACTTTCAACTGTTCTGAATACAGTTTTTCAAGGGCTTTCGAATGACATATTGCAAGTCAAGTTCCGTGAGATATAGCTTCTGACATTTGCTGATAGTGACACTTTTGTTTGACAGATGACAGCCAAAAACTAATCCGGTCATTCCATGGTGAAACCATGTCTGCATACCGAATTTCAAATCGATCAGCTCAACGGTTCGGCAGTTATCGTGGAAGATTACAGACACACGGACAAACATCATTCTGGAAATTGTCTTAATCGTCTTGGGGGACCTCAAAATGGATATATCCGGCATAATCTCAACTTTTTTTTTCTGCACGATTACAATACTTTCCCTCCGTGCTCGTGGGGACCGGGAAAGTAAAATCTGTTGTGGGGCGACACAAAACTTTCCCGGCGGTATCCAGGGACGTCAGTAATGATTTTGATCGAAGTGTCCCTTCGGGAAGGTGGGACTTAATTCGGAAATTGATGAAAACATTTTACTCAGTTGTGCGTTACGCGATCATTCTGCATCCATTGTTGGGCCTACAGAACAAGTGACAGGTTGTTAGGTTTCCATGGTGATGAAATATTTCGAAAGGTAGAACTAGGAAGAAGACAATTGTTGCGAAATTTGAAGAATGCAATGCTATATCCAGACAAGCCCAGACCCAATGTGTCACCTGAAGGCTTTCGATCAAAATCATCTACCTAAAATCTAATCAGGTCATTTCAGGCTGAACTTATGCTTTCGTACCTGATTTCGATTTGATCGAATCAATAATTCGGTAATTATCGTAGCAGAACCGCTTAATTTGCACGATCGCATGAGCGGCTTTATATTTTCAGTAGGAAAACACCCGGGAAATTGGAGAGAAATTATTGGAGAATGTTCAAGAACCAGTTATCTATTCTTCAAAAACAAATGGTAGAAATCTGTTCACGGAATAAAAAGTTGGAAAATTTCCAGTTTTTCCAGATAGGAAAACTTGAAAACCGTTGGTCCGATTTTGAAAATTTTTTCTCCAAAAATTAATTCAGTCTTTTCTCCAACTTTCATTCGCAGCATGTCTGCACCTAAAATTAATATTTCGTGTAGCTCACCGCATGTTGAAGTTTACGCTGCAGTTTTTTCAAATTCACGGAATATATAAATTTGTTATTGAAAAAATTATGTCGGAAAATCGAAGCTGTGTCGATTTTAAAAATATATCCACAAGACGCCCAGTTCAATCTACTTCCGATATCAGTCAAAATTTTCCGAAAAAAGGCGATACTCGTGCAGGAATGAATTTTTGAGTGGAGTGCTGCATCAAAAGCAAGTCATCCTGGTGGAAATCCGGGTGAGTCGTTCTCTCGAGTGGCAACGGCTAGGAGAAATTTTGAAAATTCATAACGCCCGATGGAAAAATAGTGGAAAATTGCAACTGCAGACTTAATTTGACTCTTATGTTTTGTTGCTTCCTGCCAAATTTGGTCCCAATTCATTGGATAGATTTTGAATAATTGAATGGTAAAGTTTTGAACTTTGACATTTTTTATTTTTTGACAGATGACAGACAGGGCACAATTTTTAACTGTTCTGAATACAGTTTTTTATGGGCTTTCAAACGGCATTTTGCAAGTCAAGTTCTGTAAGATATGGCTTCTGTCATTTTTTGATAGTGACACTTCCGTTTGACAGATGACAGCCAAAAACTAATCAGCTCATTTAACAGCAAGACCCTGTCTGTATACCAAATTTCAAGTCGATCAGACTATCGGTTCGGCAGCTATCGTGTCAGAACGTTTTTCCTGCATCCTGCATCATTACATAACTTTCCCTTGGACGAGCCGGGAAAGTAAAATCATAAAAAAAATTTTTAGCTTTTTTCTGGATTTTTTTGGAGCATTTTGCTGACTGCAGTTCCATTAGATTTTTGGAACGACCTCGAATGGAGTTTTTTTTTGTAATTTAAAAAAAAATAGGGGCCGTTTAACTCTCTGGCCCGCCTTAATTTGAAAAAATTTCGCCTGCGGCGCCAAACTGAAGCATCATGACTTTTGGTCGCGCACTTAAAATTCCTTAAAATATGCTCTGCCTAAGCTCGGATTTCAAAGGACTCCCTTTAAATCATTTCTTGCTACTTGGAGAACATGAATACAAAATTTCAACACTCTACTATTTTTTCCGAAGTTGCTGGGGTTTTTTTGAACATAGTGACTGGATTAAAAGTATTGTAATCATGCAGAAAAAAGTTTTGAGATTTCGCCGGATATATCCATTTTGAGAGGGATAGATCCCCCAAGACGATTAAAGCCATTTCCAAGATGATGTCTGTCTGTCTGTCAGTCTGCATGTCTGTGTGTCTGTGTGTCTGTAATCTTCTACGATAACTGCCGAACCATTGATCTGATCGACTTGAAATTTGACACGCAGACATGTGTTTTCACTGGAATGAGCCCATCAGTTGTTTGCTGTCATCTGTCGAACAGAAGGGTCACTATCAACAAATGTCAGAAGCTATATCTCACGGAACTTGCCTTGCAATACGTCATTTGGAAGCCCTTGGAAAACTGTATCCAGAACCAGAACAGTTGAAAGTAAAATTGCCCTGCTTATATGTCATCTGTCAAATAATAAATACGTCAAATTTCGAAAGTTTGCCATTTAATTCAAAATGTGAACTAAACAAATGTTTTATAATACAGGAACTGTTGTTGTAAGTTGAACGAGGAATCCAAAAATGTAATGAATTTTGAAAAATCTTCGAGGGTGTAGAAAGTGGGGGAAAAAAGGGGCAACATACAAGTTTGCGAACAATGGAAACTGTAGACTCATAAACGGAATCACGGGCGTGAGGCTCAGTAGCGCACTTCCATTTGAAGGATTAGTGAACGCGATATGTTAATTAGGGTTATACCGTTATTTGGGCAGAAAATTCGATTTAGCGGCCAAGCCAAAGAAGCGGCAGAATCATGGAATTTGGCTTGGAAATCAGAATGATCGTACTAGACAAGGATAAGTTCCAAGTTTCGTGAAAATCGTTCCAATAATAAGAAGTTTCAATATGGCAGCCAAGATGGTGACAGAATCGTGGGATTCGGCTTGAAAATTAGAATGATCGTACAAAGATAAATTTCAATTTAAGTTTCATGATAATGGACAATCGTTCCAATAATAAGAGATTTCAATATGGTGGCCAAGATGGCAGCAGAACTATGAAAGCCAATCTGCCTAATTGATCCTTGAGTACCTAAGCTATCCATCGGATAAAGTTTGAGGGCTGTAGCTTTATAATCCCCGAGGAGAAGTTCTACTTCTTCGAAGTGCACAGGAAATCTTTGTTTTTCGATAAGATTGATAATTATGCATGGGATGACAAAAATAGTGTCCATTGTTCACCCTTGGGGACATCAGCTATACATCGGAAAGAGTTCCAATAAGGCTCTAGGGGCAGCTGTTGATCTTGAAAAGAGAAAAATTTACGAGCCTTGCATTCATTTTTTCCAAAATCATTTTTCAAATTTATATGGTAAAAGAGAATGGACTGCATATGGCCTTTGGTTTGAATCAAGAGGAGCCATTTGCCAACAAGTTTTAGATTTTTTTGGAACTTTTCGGCTGAACAAGAAAATCTCGTGGAAATTTCATCTTTTACTTTTATTAACACCATACATATTATTCATAGTCATATTTATTGCTAACTGTTATCATCTGTTTTATTATTATTGTCTATATTCTTGATTGATTAATGATTTAATGATTAGTATGCCGTGTTGTAAGCAACCTGTTGAATACAGGCGGCACACCTTTACATTTTAATAAATGTTTTTCTCTCTAATCTCCGAGGAACTTCTTAATTTCTACATTTACCGTACTGCCGGCCACATACATGCCTCAGAATAGAAAATTTGTAAACTGACCCATTCCCATCTTTTCAAAAGGGGACTTCCTCCAATATGTGAAATATGTGATAACACCACCACAAATAAACATATCCTTACTGAGTGCCCAAAGTACGAACCACCGAGAAAACAATCAGATCTCCCAGCTAACATCAAAGACATTTTATTAAACCCTTGTAATACGCAAAAAGTTA
Organism: Anaspis maculata; assembly: GCA_949128115.1. Classification (NCBI taxonomy): domain Eukaryota; kingdom Metazoa; phylum Arthropoda; class Insecta; order Coleoptera; family Scraptiidae; genus Anaspis; species Anaspis maculata. The sequence continues at coordinate 76,459,385 of OX421964.1, read as the reverse complement.
TACGGATTCCTCCTCGCAAGCTCGTCGTGCCCGTGCCCCAAAACCAGTCGTGTGACAATACTGCCACGAGCGGCGACCCCGTACATATTGGTAAACACTCGACCTTTCTGGATCCTTCCATCCATTAGTAGCCCAGGCATTTTAGTCGAAAAATCGTGGTAACCCGTAACAAATTCCCTCAAAGCTGAATTTTGGTATATATGTTCTATTGGACCTACGGAACAACATATCAAAATAATCGGACTTACACCCTCGTGCGTCCTTTGATTTCCATCCTCGAAGGTCAAGTTCTAAGAATTAGAGAGATACCTATCTCCAAGCTGTTCCTGCAAGTGAACGGAGTATCCGATCGATATAAGATATGTTTCAAATAAACAAAAGAGATTTGTTGTTAGTGCTCATGTGTGTGAAGGAGCCTTTGTAACTCTTCCGATTGGTTAGTTCTGCGGGAAAGGCGGCTGAGTGTTAATTTGTCGCCCGGATATTTCAGGAAAAACCATGTGAGAATTTAAAGCCTCATGCAATGTCGCACAAAGTTGAATATTGATATATAACTGGTATGATCCCTAAGCAAGAACATATCAAAATATTTGGACTTACACCTCTGGTCCTCTGTGCCTCCTACGATTTTGGGGCTTTGAATATCTAGTCGAAAAATTCACCCAGACACTTTTCTCTAAAACTGTTCCTGTGGACAAACCAATCATTTTAACAATATAAGGTGGGTCTCAAAGGAAACACGGTATATTGTTGCCTATGAAGTGGACTCCGGTAGCCATGAAACATTTCTGCTTGATAGTGGCGTGAATAGCACGCGCAAGGTGGAATTTCTCTCCTGGATCTTTGAATGAGAAACATGTAAGAATATTTTGTGATGGCCAATAAAGCTGAGCATTGTTAATAGGTTCTTCTTCCCATCTTCGAAACAGACTCAAGTGATGAGACTGATAAGTGAACAGTTGATATTCACAGTGCTCATCCCGAAAATGATGAATTCTCTACAAAAAAATTGTGGTTCCTTCATTTAGGGGCATCATTGTCTGAAGCTGTCAAAAATAAGAATTACCGAAAAATCCTATATTTATGTTTATCTTGGACAGAAATAGCATCAATTGCTTGCGCCTATTTATATTACAAAGTCAGAGCATCAATTTTTTATTAAATAAGTTTTACACCTACTTTTTTTTCTGAAAATGGAATAACGGCTACAGAAAAGATGATTTTATGTTTCTATTGCCCGATAGATACAATAGCTTTTGGTATTTTTTGATAGAGGAAGAACTTCGCTTAGTATCACACACAAAAACAGTGGAATCGCTCCATCATTCATCAGTGAAAAAAAAAGAACTGCAAAAATTGTATGCATATTCGGGAGACAATTGGGCATATAATCACTTTCACAACAGATCAATTTTCTGATCTTGTAATGAATACAGGCACATTGTTTTAATCGTGTTAAGGTATAAAATGGTTAAGAACAATGAATTCTGTTGGACATACTTAATTGAGATGATTCGAACCATACGGAAACCGAAATTACAAAACGACAATTTCAGATGACAAAAATCGTCATTTTTTCAGTAAAACTTGTTAATTCGTGTTTCAATTCAATTTTAAATACCATATTTGATATCAGAGGCCAAGATTTAGTTGGAAACGATACCACACTTGCCGATATCAATTCGAGGTTTTTGAGAGAAAACAAAATAAATTTTGCCGATCTTCTTTTTTTTCCAGGCAACCCAAACTACTTATCAACAATTCAAACGTCAAGCAAATATTGTGAAGCCTTGGAGCATCTAAATATGATTTTTTTTCATTTATATAAGCTACAGGGTGTCATTTACGCATTTGAAATGGCAATATCCAGCCCCCATCCCCACAACCAATGACGCACAAGGGTGTGCCACCGAGTATTTTGATATGTTATTCCTTAGGTCTTACAAGGCCCGTATACCAAATTTTAGGTTTGTGGGAATTTGTTGCGGGTTAAAACCTAATATGCCTGGGCTATAGATCGCAGTGTAGAAGTCTGGAGCGATCTGGTGCATTTCAGAGCGTTCGTGTATGTGAAACTCAATGGAGACTCGAATGCCTGATCAGGGCACATCTGTCCATTTTGGCGGAGGCGCCGTCCATAACCCGGCAGAATTATACAGACAGAAAGTTCGGGAACATTATTCGGAGGCCCTATATAAGGCGTCAGCCGGCAGATCGCGGCAGTATTGAATTGGAAGAGCGAGCGGATAAGCAAGCGATAATCACAGCGAAATTCCAAGTAGATAATTGTTGGCGTGTATTTTTGTAGTACGCAGAAATAAACAGTGTGTGTTTAACAATCGTCTCAATTATATTCGAACCCGTACGCGAAATATCGTAACAGTACTATTGTCTTATGAAACTCGTATAATAAGATACTATTATTTGTTGCAATAACAGTTTGGCACAACTAATAAAAGCCTCTTATAAAACCACGTACCCTTATAGGTAGCTGCGTCACTGATTAGTAGGTAATTACAATTTTGTTTTTAGCTAGTAGCTTATAAAATGCTAAAACCTAGAGGAAGCCGAGTTTAAAGCAATAAAATATTCCATCTGAGCATAAAATAAGTCCAATCTTCTGTGAATGTCCCAGGAATGTCCCAATGTTACCAACATGCTACATCCTCCTACCAGGATCACATAAGGCTGAACAGGTTTACTTCTTTATCTTTTCACACGCAACAACTGTTTCATTTCACTGGTGTCATATAACAGAAACGCTTAGCGGCTCAGCGCTTAAATTTCGTTTCGTAGATAATAATAGTGTTAGTATTGTTCTATTTTCTCTCAGTATACTTATTTCATATTTCAGAAATGGTTCAGGGAACTTTAGAGAGGTTTGTTGCGACTCAGTGTCATAGATGGGATTTTGGGCTGCATGGGGGGGTGTCTGCCAAAACAGAGTAGGAACAAGGGATCGTGAGCAAAGCGAGCGTAATTGCGCCGCAGGCGCAGATGAAATTTTTTTGGCAAAAGGGGCGTGGTCAGTCATTTTGTATTGTAGGTATTTTGGAGGCTTATGATTTTTTTTTTCTAGTAGATGACAACTCCAAACTTCAACAAGTGTAGATACTAGATATCCAGTGATTCAGTGCTACGCCTCACGTAAACGCGGTCAGTAAATGCCATGTTCTTTGCCGACCGTATAACATTATTTTGACAATAAAAAAATCGAGCTCCAGCGCTGAGTTCTTAGAATACAAAGGCCTCAAAACTCGTCGAAGGAAATTAATGCGCTGCAGGTATAAAAAACTTGGATGAAATGTTTTTTTCCAAGTTGAAAAAAGATAACACTGGATAGCACCCACATATAACAATAAGAATCAATTTCCTGAAACACTATATAAAAGTTGAAAAACAGAACGGAGAGGGGGGTCCAGACCCCTTGGACACCCCCCGTATCTACGTCCCTCGACTCCATAAGCATAAAATAATGAAGAACTATGGTGATTTGTAGGTATACCTATACGTCCCCGATCCTCATGGGCTTCGGTCCGATCCGTGAAATATAATTTTCAACTTTTTCCTTGTTCCCAATACGCGGTCGGCATCGGCATTGGCGCTGATGGCTATAATACCTACCTTTCTAGATAAATAACAAAAATAAAACTGAAGGGCTAAATATCCGAATAAGATAATATGTATACCTACGTATGGCCAAATAACCGAATACCGCCTTGATTTTCATGGTATCCTGCTGGTCGTACCCAGTCATTGGCACCCCAGTTATTGGCACTTCCTATACTTTGCTTGCTCAATCTCGAGTTGAAGTCAGTTCACGTTCGTTACCACGTTGCTAAATTTGAATGTATATTAATATTTTTCAATTTTTTTCAGCTTCTTTGAATGATGAGTTTTGTCCAGCCATTTATTCGTTTCATGGTTTTTTGATTTTTGGATTCTTCGCAGTCTTTAGATAGAGAATTGTGAGTTTGAATTGAATGACAAAATACAAACTCCATCATGCATTCATCCGATTTTTCGTGTTCACTGCCACAATTCTTACACCTTTCTTTTTCTCTACATTGATGAGATCCGTGATCCGTGTCCAAAACGTAAACATGTTGTACACTGTATGACATGGGCGCCCGGAGGGGGGCAAGGGGGGGCACTTGCCCCCCTCTGGCTCCGGAGCAGCTGAATAAACTCTTCCTTACGAAAAAAAAAAAAATCGAGAAAGGAAAAAAAAAATTCATTTTCGAAAGAAAAAACTTTGAGAAGGTAATTTACATTTTCTTGAATTGTTAGAGCAATTTGAAATTTCATTAGGCTTCTACCTAAATTAGATAGCTATCCGTAAAGTCATAAAATAGGTAGATAGGTAAGTAGGTAGGTAACGATCTGCAATTTGTGCATTCCAGCTACCAGCTCCACTGCCCAATATAGGGTGAAATGATTATGTTATTTTTTCCGTTTGGTATAAACACTGTAAAGAGCTTTGGATTAAAAGCAGTTTATTATCAAAACATTTCTAAGAACTAAAAAGCCACTAAAAAGCTGCAGACTGGTGGGGGCAGAGGGCTGGCTATTTTGAAGTAAATTTTTATACATTTTGTACAAAATTACAAATTTTAATAAATTTCTCTAAAGTTGAGTTTAATTTTCAAATATATTTCCTTATTTTTCGCACAATAATTATTATCACCATTATTATTATTATTCGAAAAAAATTTCGCCTGCGGCGCTAATCTAAAGGACTTCGCAAATTAGGCCAGGTAGGTATGTGACGTTCTCTAACTAAAGCTATTTGCCCCCCCCTGACGAAAATCCTGCGGGCGCCCATGCTGTATGACGCTATACAGGGTGGTCCAGGTTATAATAGCAATAACTCACCATTCGATGGTCAATCGAAAACTAGGTCGACATGCATAATTTAATTTTTCTCCTAAACGTTTCCTAAGGGAGATAGAGCCCTTCAAAGTGCTGTTTTTAAAATCATCTTTTTGCAATAACTCTTAAGTCATCAAAGCGATTTTCACCAAATTTGGTACAAATACTTATGAAATAAATACCCATCACTTGATGCAGATAACTTTTGTCAAAATTGTCCAGTGGCGTAGATACCGGGGGATTGTTCAACTTCTCCCACCCCATTTTCTACGCCCCTGGATATTTTTTAAAAATTTTTTTTTTTTTGAATTCCTTGTTCAATTCAGAAAAAAGTTACTCCTGTAAAATTTTGATTTGAGGTTTCATTTTCGAGATATTTGGGTTTGAAACTTTGGAAAACGCTTCGAAATCGCGACTTTCGAAGGCCTAAAAATTAAAATCCAAGAAAACTCATGATTCCTCAACTGGAATAAGTTTTCTAGGTCGTTTAAGTTGATTTACTGCCATTTTTTGCTGAAGAACGAGGCGTTTCCCGAAAAAAACAATTTGAGCTCTGGAAAGTGGCGATTTCGAGATGTTTTCCAAAGTTTAAAACCCAAATATCTCGAAAATCAAGCCTCTAATCAAAATTTAACAAGAGTAACTTTTTTTTCTAAATTGAACAAGGAATAAAAAAAAATAGTTTTCTAAAAATCTTTAGTGGCGTAGAGAATAGGGCGTGAAAAGTTAAACAACTCCCCCGTATCTACGCCACTGGACAATTTTGACAAAAGTTATCTGTGTTAAGTGATGGGTATTTATTTCGTTAGTATTTGTACCAAATTTGGTCAAAATCGCTTCGATGATTTGAGAGTTATTGCAAAAAGATTTTAAAAACTGAACTTTGAAGGGCTGTATCTTTCTTAGGAAGCGTTTTAGAAAAAAATTAAATCATGCATGTCGACCTAGTCTTCGATGAACCATCGAATGGTGAATTATTGCTACTATAACCTGGACCACCCTGTATACATATGGTGCAACAGGGAATATTACTTTCCCGGCCCGTCCAAGGGAAAGTTATGTAATGATGCAGGATGCAGGAAAAACGTTCTGACACGATAGCTGCCGAACCGATAGTCTGATCGACTTGAAATTTGGTATACAGACAGGGTCTTGCTGTTGAATGAGCTGATTAGTTTTTGGCTGTCATCTGTCAGACGGAAGTGTCACTATCAAAAAATGACAGAAGCTATATCTCACAAAACTTGACTTGCAAAATGTCGTTTGAAAGCCCATGGAAAACTGTATTCATGATGGTTAAAAATATTGCTTTATCTGTCATCTGTCAAAAGATAAAAAATGTCAAAGTTCAAAACTTTACCATTCAATTATTCAAAATCTATCCAATGAATTAGGACCAAATTTGGCAGGAAGCAACAAAACATAAGAGTCAAATTAAGTCTGCAGTTGCAATTTTCCACCATTCTCTCGTCGGGCGTTATGAATTTTCGAAATTTCTCCTAGCCGTTGCCGCCCGAGAGAACGACTCACCCGGATTTCCACCAGGATGACTCGCTTTTGATGCAGCACTCCACTCAAAGATTCATTCCTGCTCGAGGATCGACTTTTTTCAAAAAATTTCAATTGATATCGGAAGTAGATTGAACTGGGCGTCTTGTAGATCTATTTTTTTAAATCGACACAGCTTCGGTTTTCCGACGGTAATTTTTTCAGTAACAAATTTGCACATTCCGTGAATTTGAAAAAACTGCAGCGTAAACTTCAACATGCGATGAGCCACACGAAATATTCATTTTAGGTGCAGACATGCTGCGAATGAAAGTTGGAGAAAAAACTGAAATAATTTTTGGGGAAAAAATTTTCAAAATCGGACTAACAGTTTTCAAGTTTTCTTCTCAGGAAAAACTGGAAATTTTCCAACTTTTTATTCCGTGAACAGATTTCTACCATTTGTTTTTGAAGAATAGATAACTGGTTCTTGAACATTTTCCAATAATTTCTTTTCAATTTCCCGGAAATTTTCCCTTCTGAAAATATAAAACCGCTTATGCGATCGTGCAAATTAAGCGGTTCTGCCACGATAATTACCGAATTATTGATCCGATCAAATCGAAATCAGGTACGAAAGCATAAGTTCAGCCTTGAATGATCTGATTAGACTTTGGGTAGATGATTTTGATCGGAAGCCCTCAGGTGGCACATTGGGTCTAGGCTTCTCTGTCCAAGCTCTAAATTGAAAATATAGAGTTGAAATTTGGCACACAGATGCAGTAAAAGTTCTCAATCAAGTTTGTGTAATTTCATCATCATGTCTAAAGTAGGAACAAAAATTTCAATAAGGAACCAGCATTGCATTTTTGAGATATCACAACAGTTAGCTACCTAGTTCTACCTTTTTGATTATTTCATCACCTAACCTAAGGAAAACTAACCTAACCTGTAACTTTTTCTGTCGGCCCAACAATGGATGCAGGATGCTCGCTTAACGCTCAACTGACTATGTAGAACTTTTTCATCAACGTCCTAAATAAATCTCACCTTCCCGAAGGGACGCTTAGCCCAAAATCATCACTGAGGTCTCTGGATACCGCCGGGAAAGTTTTGTGTCGCCCCACAACAGATTTTTATTATGATTTCGTGTGGGAGCGTAGTTAGTGCCGCTGAAAGTGACACTGACAGTTTTGCAGGGTACTTCTTTAATCACTTTACCTTCATCATCTCTAATCTTCCGATTGAATCTTTCGACTCCCAGAACCTTATAGGTTATAGGCCAGTCAACCTGGCTCAAAAAGTGTCTTAGATTTACAAAACGTATACTCTGGCTGAATTTTCGCATACACCTAGTGAATCCCCCACAGAGCCCCGAACCGCGAAAATCCACCAAAATTTCCTTAAGCTCTCCGAGATAAGGGTGTTTTTCTATATCTCAGTTGCTATTGGTTGGATTTCGATTTTCTTTTTTTTTTAAATGTTCGGCAATATATCTGGAACAAGTTGTGTTCAGAACTTTTCAATAACTTATCGAGAAAAACCTTCCCCGAGAAAAACTGCCAGAAGCCGAAAACCGTCGTTTTTTAGGGGGTGGTTTTTTTACTATTTTCTATCTGCTTTTCTATGATAGTTATGGAAAAAATTCCCAACAAAAGTTGTAGCCCCTGTAAGTCCCTACAAGTTTCAACCGAAAATTGGTTTGTGTCGCAAAAATTACCCGCCCCAGAGGGCGCTAAAGTCAACCTCGTTTGGGAAATATTTCCAGGTGTAGGGGGCATCAATTCCAACTTCATCGTGTGGGGATCTAAAGGCCAAATTCTCATTCATGTTTGTACTAACTTTACTAATAATTGATGAATAACAAAACCATTGTACAGGGTGACTTTTTTGAAAAGGACCCACCCCCGATATTTCGCTGCACAAATTTTTCCTGAGAAAAAACCGGAACAGGTTGATTTTTATTTCGAGAGGGACATCTTTTCAATTTTCATCCATCAAATTTCAAAATTCGAAAAATTCGATTTTTTTCCAAAATTTTTATATTTTTTTCGAAAAAAGACCCTCATTCTCTTGCCAGCCTAGATTTGAATAACTGATTTTTTAATTACATTTTTAGCTGATGCACAGATTTGGCAGTAACTCACGCCACAAGAATCTATGTGTTTCTCTTTCGCTCTGCAGCTAATCCGCAGTCTGTTTCAGCTATTTTTTATGCTAGGAAATGCCGTCCTTAACTCGGTTTCTGCCAATAGAGCCTCTAGTAGCTACTAGCTCTCTAGAGTCTCTATTAAAGAGGCAATGTTTAGGATGGTGTCGAAAAAGTTTGTAGCCCTAATGAAGGAAATGGCCCACACACACGAATAGAATGTAATTAGCCCACATTTTCTGAATTAGACTCGGATGTAAATAAGATAAGGGGCTTTATCGGTGGAGCGATACCGGATTTTCATGTCATTATTATTGGTTTTTGAACGATTGGTGTGGGATAAATTATTTTGGGTAACCTGACTTTCGTTTTGTAGAACACTTATATCTCTTTGGGACTCGAACACATCAAGCGAATGCTGGAGGCTTGACCAAGATGGTATGAGTGGATCACACTAGCACTATTTTTGTTAAATAGTCAAAAATTGAAATTCACTCTAAATATAAACAATGTGAAACGTGGATAAAACACTATCGCGTCCGATCCTACAAGAAGCTACAGAAGAACTGTTCCTGCAAGTTATTTTCAATATTTCTTTCTAATTCCAACTACTTCCCACCCGAAGAGACGTTTCGAACGTCTATAGGTTCCTGGACACTAGTCGGAAAAATTTTGGGCTGACACAACCGGTTTTTCATTATTGGGTGTTCCAAGTCCAGAGCCATTTTGCAGCTCAAGATATTCTCACAAGCACAAGCCGAGAAGTTGTCACAGCAGGAACGGTGGTGGCCGAGTGGTCAAGGTGATAGAAAGTCAAGCCATTCGCGATGCAGTGTGTGGGTTCGAATCCCGCAACATCCTATAGATATTTTGTGTGATCCGCGAGGTTACCATGGTGTTACGTTTATAATTCCATGAATGTCGCCTCATTGAATATGACAATTGAAAATAATAATTAATTAATAAAATTCAGTCATACGCAGGGTCTTTTTTATGGATGTCATCATTTGAATGGCTTCTGGCAGGCAAAGTAAGAAACTTATCAACAGAGGCATGGCAGCATCTTGTGACTTATAGTTTCAAGTTTTGTTTGACACTTCAACCACAGTTGTCAGCCATCAACTTTGTCTGCACGGTACGACAGAACAAAATGTTGTGCTTGGCCATAGAAGGAAACAGTGTTAAAAAGTCGCTTGGTTTTTTCTTTGTAGGCATTCTCAAAGACCAAGTATTCACAGACCCAATCAGGGACATTTGTTATCTTGAGAAGAGAATTGAAAATATCTGCACTGAAGTTACGTCTCGAGATTCTGTTGACACCCGCCGAGCACTGCATTTCTGATCAAAGAATTTTTTGGAAAACTGCGGCCATCGCTGTGAAGTTGCACGAAGACAACTTTCACCGTATCAAAATTCAAATTTTAGGTTTCAATTTGTTGCAAGTTTCAAGTAAATTGGTTCAAAAATGGAGGAGAATTTTGAATTTCAAAATGAAGAAACAAAAAATTTGCAACTTTCAGGCTCTTGGCACCGTGTACACGAAGTTGATGACTGTCAACCATGGTTGTAGTGTCAAACAAAACTTGAAACTGTAAACTATACAAGATGCTGCCATGCCTTTGTCAAAAAGTTGCGTACTTTGTTCACCAGAAACTTCCGGAATGGTGACATTGCTAAAAAAAGATCCTGTATATCATATTGTTATCGATGCTGCGTTCTAAGTTTTTTAATAAACTACTCAACAATATAGGGGATTCTAGTACATGGAGTGGTCGAAAGTGCGCAGCAGCAAGTTTGCTGAAAAGGCGGCAATTCAAACGATTCGTGCAAGTTTTTATTTTTACATGGGATATTGGCCAAATCGGTAGTTTTTTCATACAAAAAATTGTTCTACGTGTACTAAATTTATAGAGCATGAAATTAAATACAATTTTTGAATACTAACGTTATATACGATACGATTTTTTTCTCTGAAAGTCAGTATTTTACAAATGAATAGTGTGAAAACACCGAAAACAACATCGATCGAGCGGGCGAGAGGCTATCACGTGACAACAGCGGTGCTACCAACAGTGGCTTGTACTGGGTCCGGAAACTCTTGTAAGGGCCCACTGGAGTGAATTAAGTGCAGGGAACATAAATATGTGTCTTTTGTAATATCTGCGATACTTTGTGACCAGTATCGACCAGTGTCACCACCAAAAGGTTTACATAACCTTATCCATTTTTCTGACTTGTTGCATCGCGCACAGTTCTTTAAATGACCTCGAAATTGACGGTTGGGGATATCACCTTCACGGTATTTTAAGCATGTTTTTGGAAATTTTTCAAAATAAAACAAGTTTTGCTCATTGTAGCGGCTATCACTTCTGCAGTTCCAATAACAGAAATGTTTATTGGATCCACCACTATTTTCGCCGATTTCCATTGTGCAGTAATCACTGAACACACACCCTATTGTTCAATTATACTTTTTAGTGAACTAAAACTTACGAATCTATAGCGAAAATTAGTATTTACTCAATTTTACGTGTTAATTTTCGGAATTTGCACGAATTCTATCACGTGACCGGAGTGTACCAATGGCAAGCCCTTCACACTTCGCACATGCGTCAGGAGAAAAGGTAAATTAGATTCGTCTATTGAAGTGGCCCACCCAAAAATTTTAATGAAGTTCAAAGTGCCCTAGCTCCCGAAAAAATAGGACTAATTCTATTTTTTTTCTTTTCCCACATACCTGCGCTCTTTGTCTATCAGAGGACGGATACAGAATTAAGTTCAAATCTTCCTTGTTGGTTATACAGGGCGTCGCGTAAAACCCTTCAAAAACTAAAGAGTTTGAGTAACTCCCAATTCGGAAAAAAATGTTTTTGGATATTTTCAACTGGTCCAGGGAGGATGGTAAACCCATATATCGAAACATATTATATCGATTCAATTTTCCGATTATCTTTCTTCACTACAGGGTGATTCGAGAAAAAACAACTTCTTGGTTTTTTGGTCTAGCTTTTTTCCTTGTTGACCGATTTTATAATCTGTGACTCATGTTAAAGCTAAAGCTTTAGGGAACAAGAATATGTCTTCGAAATTGATGCAGAAGAAAACTTGAAATTAAGACTCTGCATTAAAAATGACGCAGATCTGAATAGCCCCCGAAATCAGATCTGGAGATGGAACTAGAAATAAATTTGCTTTAAAGTAACCACTCAGAATGATCATTTTAAGATATACCTCTTCCTGTATAAAAGAGATTTTTTGACCAAGGAATTAAATTATGGCTGCATGTTTTCAGGAGAAAATCAGTGTCCCTCTTACCTGAAAACTAATGTTACCTACGTTACGAATATCAAAGCTGGTGATTATTATTGGAGAGAGAAAAATCCAACAATGTTTCTAAATTCAATTATTTATGGGATTCAAAATCTATCCGATAGACTGGAACTAAATTTGGCAGGAAGCAACACAACAAAAGAGTCAAACTGAAGTTCCAGTTGCAGTTTTCCACGATTTTCCAGTCGGGAGTTATGAATTTTCGAAATTTCTCCTGGTCGTTGCCACCCGTTGACTCTCGTCCGTGTTTTGACCAGGACGACTCGCCTTTGATGCAAGAGTGCAAGACTCCACTCAAAAACTCATTCCTGCTCGGGGATCGGCTTTTTCTAAAAAGTCAAACTGTAATCGTCCGGTGGACTAGGGTTACAACTATGCATTTTATGACTACGGAACAATTTTTTGCAGGCATGTTCAGAAAGCCTTCATCTATCATTTGAGAAGTGCTACCAAGCAATTTTTCATTGTGGGGGGTCAGGAGGGCCCTTTTTGACAACTTAAATCGTTTTTTGTCGATTATTACATACAACGCCCTTGATTATTAGACCTACAAGGATAATATTCACTTATCTAAATCCCACTGTCAATAGCAACGGAATAAAATTCATGTAAACAACAAAATCTGACAGCTGTCACTTCGGACTTCTTTTATGTAATAATCTTCAAAATATCACTCGTGCTCGAGATTTTCACAGATAATTTTGGCCAGGCGTTTCCCTCGGGCTGATTGTCCCTGGATAAATGCCCTCCTCCTACGGAGTCGGGCATTTATCGCTACAATCAGCACTCGCGATCGCCTGACCAAAATTATCGTGAAAATCTAAGCACTTGTGATATTACTGTTGATAAAATCCGTAATAAGAATGCTACATAAAAAAACTCCAATGGATTATTGAAGAGCATCTCGAAAGGTCACTTATGTGTGATAAAAAGTATTACAGGGTGAACAGGTTCCGAAAAAAATGACTTTTGGCTCCACTTTCATGACATCCTTTAATTTGGGCCTGAGGCTTCAGCGATCCAAATTCTCCTCACAATCATCACTTTCAAGTATTTTAGTATTTACAACATAAAAAGCATGCACTCCAATGCGACTTTGATTTAAGAACCTTGGGCTTTCCTGGGGACCCACATTTCCTTTATGTTCAAGTCGTGCAGCCCCCTGAGACAAAAAAGTCATGAGCTGTTTGATGACGTAGACAGACGTAAGTTTGTCTTTTGAAATACTCAACCAGCTAGTTTGTTTTTGCAATTTTTCAATCCTCAATTCCGGTCTTCCTCCGGAAGGGATACTTTGGACCAAAACTCAAAACTTGTTTCTGGATACTCGCCGGAAAGGTATTGTGGTGCAGCGACGGCGCCAGAATCCAGAATTTCTTCAACGGGTGAGCACAAAAAGGCACACTATTCAGGGAGGTGGGCACTGATATGTATAACCTCCCATCCCTCAAAACAACTTTTTTTTATACATATAAAAAAACAGTCAAGCGCAAAGAAAATTTCATTTAAAAAAAAAACTTTTCCGGTGCATTTTCTGAGAAATCGGGTGGGCACGCGGGTGGGCACCTATGATTTCAGGGGAGGCACGTGCCCACCCTGGCCACCCTTTGGCGCCGTCGCTGGTGGTGCCACAGCAGATTTTTACAACTGTAAAATGTTACCAATTTCATGAAACATGACACTAAACACTTGAATCACAATTTATACGTTGATAAATCCTGCAACATTTTGTGCCAAACACAAGACCGCTTCAACTTCATACCGTCCTGGTACAATTTAAGCTGTGCAGGAACTGACTCTGCTGCACAAGTGCCACCGCTAGATTTAAAGTTTTGAAATTTAAACCCGCGAATTCATGTGATCCTGATCGCAACAAATCCATCAGAACAACTCTTCTTTCTGCAGAAATTCTTGGGATTCTTCAGAGCTTCTTTTTAATTTCGGAATAAATTAAAAAATGCGCTTTTCTCACAATCCGCATGCATTTTTTCCATGTCCAAAAGCACGGCAATAACAAATTATTCGTTTGCAGTTTTTGTTTTTCAACGACTGAAGAGTTCCAAGAAAAAATCAAAATCAAAATTTTCGAAATTACGCATTTTCATGCAGAAACAACGCAATTTTGTTTTGAGTTTTATTTCCCATCAGGACGCCATGAACGGCGACAGCTCAACTTTGGTTAATTAACAATTCCGCTGTGTGCACATCTCGAGGCACATACCGGTTTTTAATGTAAAAACCGTATTTTTGTTTAGTTTCGTTAATTTTCGCTTGCGATGAGAATGGGGAGAATGTGCTCACAGCGTCGCTGAAAAAACTTTCTTGTGCTGCTAAATTTATAAAGCAAGGTGGGGTCTGGCCAAATCAAAAAAAAAGAACAAAACGCATGCAACGTACAGAACACTTTTTTGAATTCATGGCAACCTGATGGAAATTCCGATCCGGCAACCCCACATCAGCGCCGAGATTTTGGTGTGTGCAAAAATCAGCCTGGGAAATCCACGTTGCGCTCATGGACTAGCATCAGGACAACAGGACGAGTGGCATGGAGGAAACGACACAAACAAAAAAAATTACCTCCGCACAGTCCACACATTTGACGAGTGATCGGTGACAGAGCTTTATGAAAAGCTTCGGATGTTTTGTTTTTCCATTATTGAATTCTCAAAATCAAATAACCAAAAAAGTATCAAGTGACTACTTACCGAGGAAACAGGTATCATGACAAAATTATACTGAACGTGCGCAAGAAACTCGATATTTCACAAAACAAAATAAAATCATAACAATTTTATAACGACTATGAGTAAAAATCAAATGATACCTCTTTCAAGCTCATAGCCGCCTAGTTACGGGTCCGTTGAAGTTCTCATTCCTAAGCAGGCCATCTTCATCGTGCCAGTTATTCAAGGCCGATGCGATCCGATGATGGACTTCAAGCGGCCAACCCACAACGCAACAATTGAACGGTTGAGGTAGGCCATGGGCGGCCTACTTCGCCCCAAGTGCAAATCCACCCTCTTTACATTCAAATTTTCCATCGGTTTACCTCGATCCTCGAAGTGTCGTTTCCGAAGCCGGCTGCGTGAAATCGGTGCTTCTGGGAGGGGCGTTTGGGCCGTTCGGGGAGTTCAGGGGGTTCGGAAAGGAGCGGAACGCAAACTGGCACAGCGTCCTACCTCAACGCAGCCTACAAAGACTGGCCCTCACCAGGCGCAACTTTGACCAATTTTTGATCAAGAGTGCATGAGCGGCGAGAGGTGCGTTTGTTTTGGATGCGGAGGTCGCGGTGCGCCGTGCATTTTTCCGTTTCATGCCAGCCTGATGGCGGATTGGACAAAATTCACCTTCATAGCCATCTTCTTGATTTCTCTTGGTTGCTGGGGGCGCGCACAAGCGGACCGACGGCCCCCCCAGTTATTGAAATAATAATAATTAATAAATGTATTTCCTTAGAACTCGGCTTGGGCGGGAACAGGGCAGGAGGAATCATAGTTGGTGCTGGAGCGAGCGGAGCGGAATTTGTTTCAACAAGCGTGATGATAGAGATAGAGAAACTGTGCAAATAGCTACAGTTTTTTTGTCTGTTTTTTTTTTCTAGAGGATTTTATTTGAAATTGATATAAATAAAAAATCTAGATACCCATAGTCAAGAATATCTAGCCATGTATCTGATAAAATGGATTTTTTAAAAAAAATTTGGGATGATTAGTGACAACGGTACCAATTTTGTCCAAGTAATCAAGTAAATCTAGGTCAACGTAGGGAAGAAGTAGCGCAGTCGGTCAAATCCACCAAACTGTTCAATTTCAGATCAGGACTACATAAGCTTCAGGATATTTTATTTTTTAGGTACCTTCACCCAATTTCAGTTTTTCGATTCCGACGCTTGAATCAAGATCGATTTCAAGCACAACGCTGTTATGGCCTGATAAATGTTGAAACATTGGTTCGCAAATTACGATTGATGCAAAAATTAGGAAACGGTTCAAACTGATAGGTATTGTAAAAACTGGATTTTTTTTCTTTTTGAAATAAGTAAGCGCCTCGGTGGGAGCAATTTCAAACGCAAGTTTTCTTACAATCAATTTTTTAACATTAAAAAAAAAGCGACAAGGTCTTGCTTCATTGTATCATGTACCGTAATGAATAATAATTTTAAGCTCTTGTGAAGTTATGTGATCTTGATAAAAAGGAAGTGTTGAATATTCCCGATCTTTCCTTCATTAAATTGAGCTTTTTTCCGCAGTCTTGAAAATAGCACGCAAAAATCGTTACTGCATAATGCCGTCCGTCCACTGCGCCCGACAAGAGCTTGTGAGAAAGCAAAAGGCATTGAAAAATTCTTCCTCCAATCAGAACGCGAGATAAATAATCATAAGTAGTAACACTAGTAACAAAACAAAAACAAACCTTAAACTTGTATGTATAATCGCTAGGTTGGGCTTTAGGCATAAAAGTGGCTTACCGTAAACGTAAAATCCACCTAACTGTTCAATTTTGGATTAGGAGTGCATGAGTTCCAGGATAGTTTATTTTTGTATTGTTGTTGTCTTTAGCCTACCCAGTTTTATGCTTGTACAAAGTCAACCACTCGACGTAGAAGCAACGCAATTTCACAATTTCAGATTATTGATATAGTTTTTAAAAATGATGGTTGATGGTTGAAAAAATGACAGACGATATATAGCTTTTCTGTTGTTCTGTATCCGGTCTTGCTCGCGTTGGTGAATAAATTGATGAGGTGTTTTCCAAGGCTTGCCAAATCGGCTTTGAATCTTTGATTAGTAATGAGGATTGGAAAAATTGCGGAATGGCGATATGTAGTACCTACGGACTATGTGTAATGAGTGATAATGGTGAAAAATTACCGGTGCAAGTGTTCATTTCATGATCATTTTTGAGCAAATTGAAAAATACATTTTTTAAAATTGGCAATTATCAATTTAAAAGTTTGGAAAAAACGTTCCACGAAGATGTGCATGGATTCAGGTTTACTTTACACTGTGCTCTCTTCAGTTTTTGCACGAACACAAAGGAATGTTCAAGGCTCTTGCACTTTTATGCGATCCTGGTGCGCAGGAAGTGTAGAATATTCCCGATCCTCCTTTTCCACATTCTTCAGCATACCACACATACACCTACCTACCTACATACAACCAAAATTTATCGAAGATGAATAAATAAACTCATCAAAGCATATTTACATAAGCTTAGCGTAGTAACTTTTACATGGCAAGTAATCAAACGTGTTAACACTTGACAATGAATACCTGAGCTCTGAGCTGCAAGATTAATGGCGTTGTGTGCCAAAGCATGCTAGCTCCAAACTCTAGCACTCTACTAAAATTACCAAATCTACACCAACCAATCAGATTGCAGCTGAGAGCAATTGGGAGCGGAAAACGCATGACATGCACCGTCCTTCTCCACAAAGCAGAGGTTCTTAACCGCTTTTGTGTCATGCCTCCCACTGCAGCAATTCAAATATTTTGATGAAATATATCAAAAGTTCACACATTCACACTGTGTACGAATAATCAATAATACATAAGAAATACATAATAATCGTCAAATTTTTCTCGTTTCTTCCTGGTATCATTATGCGTTTTACATACGTCTTATACCGACGAGTACCCTATCGGGCCATCGGTTTGGTATAAAAGTTGCATATTTTGTAGTCGAACGGGATCGCTCCAGTTGGGCTCATTCAAAGTCAAGTTGAAATAATCAAACGACATAATATGTCAATATTTCACACGGACCGGACGTCGGATATTTGAGCCACTAAATCAGGGTGCGGGGTTCGCGTGCAGGTGCAGGTATTTTCCAGTATAGAGGGTGTTGAGGCGATGATCCTGAGCCTGTGGTGGTACATAAAAAACTATTTAGTAAAGCATAGGGATCCAATATGGTATTAAGCATTAGTTCCAATTTCTAAGCTCTATCTCCCTAAAGCCTCCCCCCGATCATTTTATGCAACAATGGTTAAAGAACCAGAACGTGACGATGCAACTGTCAACTTCAGCTGTCAACAGCGTCAAAAATGTCACCTGTCACCCTTTTCCCTTGCCTTACCGTAGTAACGGCCCTCCACAGCTCGTGCTGTGCGAGTCTCGATCTGAGTTTTACCCTCATGGATAACAGTGACTGCTCTCATTTCATGAGTAATTTCAATTGAAAACACAACAATTCTGAGGTTAGGCCTGTTGTTTTTATTGTTGATAATAATTGACTAAATGTTCTTAAGTATTATCTCAGTAAGCACGGGTGAAACTTTTGACGTTTGAATTCTGGTAATTTTTTTCCAGGTTGAACTGGCAACTATAATAGTTGAACGGTGCCTATACCGGGTGATCATTTGAAAACTATCCACCTGCAATAACTCCCGATTCCTAGTGAATATTTTCTCGAGCAAAAACAGGTCGATTTTCATATTGAGGGGGACATCCAAAACATATATTGGCAAATTTCTGTGTTCACCCCCCTCGCCCCCACTCACCCCAACTTTGAAATTCCAAATGACACTACCTACCTTGCGGTACATCAAATTGAAGGAAACTGAATTTTCTTTCTGAAAAAAATATTTCAAAATTTTTTGACCCCACCCCCTTTTCCCTAAAAATTCTCTGACTGTCCCATTTTATACCCTGGACCCCTCATCTTTTTCTCAATTTAGTCGGCGTCATCCTAGATAGTATCTAAGAAGAAAATTTTTGGTGGAAAAAGTGTTACCCGAATTCCCCCCTTTGCTCTCCCTCACCTCAACTCCCAAATTCAACGAAACACCACCTACTTTGTGATACATCAAATTAAAGGGAATTGAATTCTCTTTTCGAAAAGAATTTTTTTGAAATTTTCTACCCCTCCTCCAATAAATTGGCCATTTGGAGTATTCTAGGGGGGAGATGGGGGGCTTTGAAAATTGTGAAAAAATCTTTTTCAGGAAGAGAATTCAATTTCCTTCAATTTGATGTATTACAAAGTGGGTATTGACATTTTAAATTTTTGAGGTCAAGTGGGGGGAGCGAAGGGGTAAATTTGGGTGGCACTTTTTTTATAGAAAATTTTCTCTTTCGATGCTGTGCAGGATGACGTTTAATGTATTGAAGGGAAATGGAGGTCAAGAATATTTACTTGGACACTCAGAGAATTTTAGGAAGAACAGGGGGTGAGGTTGAAAAATTTTAAAATATTTTTTTTAGAAAGAGAATTCAATTCTCTTTAATTTGATGTATCGCAAGGTAGGTGGTGTCGTTTGAAATTTCAAAGTTGGGGTGAGTGGGGGCGAGGGGGCTCAAGATATTAATTCTCCAATGTATGTTTTAGATGTCCCCCTCGATATAAAAATCGACCTGTTTTTGCTCAAAGACATTTGCACTAGGAATCGGGAGATATTGCGGGTGGATAGTTTTCAAATGATCACCCGGTATATATTTTGCACAACGGGCCGTGAAGACTCACGCTTTTACAATAATAAATAATTGAAACGGTGCCTAAGAAATGTTTAATCAGCGTTAGTCTGCATTAGTGATAATTCGAAAAGCGTTTTTGGTTGAAAAATTAAAGTTTCTGATAACAACGTTTTCAAGATGTCCACAGTAAAGATTTATACCTATTGTTAAAAAATGATCGTTGAATGAACGGAACTTGAGAAAGGTTTAAATGGTAGTGATGATCCTATAAAATCATCTCTGGTTGGAAAATAAATGTTTCGTTTTGATTTCGATCGAAACGTTCTCAAGACGTTGAAGTTTTATGTAAATTTACTGTACTGGTTACTTTACTTTTAAAATTCAAATTCTTGTATCACTGTCCACTAAACATTTATCGGCAATTTGAGTAAGTTCCGTTGTTTCCGTTACAACAAAACAAGGATCACAACAAAATAACAAGGAATAAGGGACTATTTAAAAGTCGGCGTTCTTACACACATGCGGATGCGACTTGTGGCACCTTACGTACCAGGAACACATAAGTTCGAAGACCATTCTTTACTCTACGGGGTGGGTGTTTCAAATTTAAATCGCGTTCTTTCAAAAAATGATGGAAAACTTTAAAAGAAGTATAGACTTTGGAAAAATATATATGATGTCAGAAACGAATAATAACGGAGATACAGGCGTTCAGATTTTAACTTTAAAATCGATTTTACGTCATAACTTTGGAACTTCTCGACCGATTTTGTTCAAATTTGAACCAAAGCTTACTGAAATAAGTTGGTATCGAACAAGAACTACGCATTCCATCAAAATTTCTCAAGAGCCTGGATAAGTGGGGGTGCCCCCGCTTTGTTACTTGAGCTGGCATTACTGGCAACTATAATAGTTAAACGGTGCCTATATATATTTAGCACAACGGGCCGTGAAGACCCAGGCTTTTACAATAATAAATAATTGAAACGGTGCCTAAGAAATGTTTAATTAGCGTTAGTCTGCGTTAGTCATAATTCGAAAAGCGTTTTTGGTTGAAAATTCAAAGTTTTTGATAACAACGTTTTCAAGATGTCCGCAGTAAAGATTTATACCTATTGTTAAAAAATGATCGTTGAATGAACGGAACTTGAGAAAGGTTTAAATGGTAGTGATGATCCTATAAAATCATCTCTGGTTGGAAAATAAATGTTTCGTTTTGATTTCGATCGAAACGTTCTCAAGACGTAGAAGTTTTATATAAATTTACCTATCACTGGGTTACTTTACTTTTAAAATTCAAATTCTTGTATCGCTGTCCACTTAACAGTTATCGGCAATTTGAGTTAGTTCCGTTGTTTCCGTTACAACAAAACAAGGATCACAACAAAATAACAAGGAATAAGGATTCTATTTAAAAGTCGGCGTCTTACACACATGCGGATGCGACTTGTGGCACCTTACGTACCAGGAACACATAAGTTCGAAGACCATTCTTTACTCTACGGGGTGGGTGTTTCAAATTTAGATAGATAGATAGATAAGAGTTTATTGCTTCGAAAATATACATTTTATAGCAATGTGAAAATAAACAATATAAACAAAAACGACAATGTAATAACAACAACAACGCATGATGAACATGACAATAAAAATTAATATTAGGTGCAAGGCAATGTATTGGTCCCTGTCATAGAGGTTCCTCCTGCAGGATTGGAGAGCGCGTTCACACACTCACCACTCACTCAGGATGAATGAACGCAGAACGCAGCCTCAGACAGTTTGAAAGAAAACCAAATAATCTTGAGATGGTGCCTGTCTCCGTGCATGTGAGCACGTCATGGAGGTCCTGATTCGCGAAAAGTTCCTTCCGTCTGAATTCACGATACATTGGACACTCAAAAAGTATGTGAGCCAGGGTTTCGCTCTTCCTTAGGTTACATATGCCACACAATACCCCTGTATCGATCGAGTACGATACACCCTTTATGTACAGTTTCATGGCCGCGCTGTAAGTTGTTCTCAGCTGAAAGTAGAATCTCTTGAGGTGAAGAGGAGTATCCAGTGCGTAAAAGACGAATTTTTTGTTCATGTGATTGAGGAACTTAGATTGGTCGTTGTTTACGGACAACAAAACACAGTTCCAGTCGGAGAACCTATAAGTTGTATCTCGATTTTTTCCAGAACATCACTGATATTTCCCTCGAGCGCGGATATATTGTTCGGATCTACTCTGATATTCCACTTTGACAAAGTATCAAGAAGTTGGGAGAGCCAGTTGTACTTTTTGTCGACATTGCTATTGTGAAGTTGTAGGTATCGCTTGTAAGCTCTAGATGGCAGTCTGACATCTGACATTTTACTCACTCTGATTAAGTACTGCAATACTGCAAAGCTTGTTTTACCACAAAATAGATCACATTGGTTATTTCCATTCCGATCCGAACAATATAACCGGCCGTGTTAGGTTTCAGATAGAACAGTTTTTTGAAAAAGTTCATTTGTATCATTGTAGAAAGTTGGTTCGAGTGGTACACCTGACTACACGTGTTTTGTACAGCCTCATAGTAAACCTCGAATTTCGGGATATTATAGGCAAAGCCAAAACACAAATTGTGTG
Source organism: Anaspis maculata (assembly GCA_949128115.1). NCBI lineage: Eukaryota > Metazoa > Arthropoda > Insecta > Coleoptera > Scraptiidae > Anaspis > Anaspis maculata. The sequence goes on along the minus strand of OX421964.1, from coordinate 76,437,514 downwards.
CAAGAATAGTCTCCGAAGGCGCAAGAACTGAACAAAAGGAAAATAACAGTTGAACCTAGCAGAATAAAAGGAAAAACGTAAGTCGAAAACAATAACACAACAACCAGAAGGTGCAAAATTGCTTGTGACAAGGCTGATAAGAGTGAACGTTTTTCGAGCCGCCGAGGCGAGCAAACTCTTTCCGCAGCTGAATCACTATAGGCAACCAAATAAACACCGAAGCAAGATGGAAGATGTTTTAAAAGCTCTAGCAGAAATAAATGCGAAGATAGACAAACTAGATAGTAAAGTCGAAAGAAGCATCAATGAAGTGGAAATTCTGAGGAATGAAAATAAGGAGTTAAAGCAACACATAGTGATCCAAGCAGGAAGAATTGATATGTTAGAAAGACAGAGCAGAGAAAGGAAAGTGATAATACATGGAATAAAGGAAGAAGAAAACGAAGGATACGGGACACTGAGGGAGAAAATAATCAAGATCACAAGCTTTTTGGAAGTCAAGTTGGACGGAAGAAGAGATATCACAGAGGCAAGAAGGATCGGAAGACGTGAAACTGGGAAAGAGAGACCAGTGCTGCTGGAAGTTGCAACAATGGAATTGAAGAGACTGATCCTGAGAGAGAAAAGAAAATTAAAAAACCAACCAGTGTGGATAGTAGAGGATTTGCCGAATCAAGTACGACAACAAAGGAAGGAGCTAACAAAATATTTGGTACAAGAAAGAGAGAAAGGAAGAAAAGCATATCTTAAGTACGACAAAATGGTGGTGGAAGGAAAAATATACTCAATACAGGACTTCCAAGGTGAAACACAAAAAAGAGAAGAAATAGAGCGAACATCATTACAGACAAAACCGAGAGGAAGAACATTTAGCCAAAGATCACCGGATGAAGAAATTATATATCAAGAAAGAGAGAAGATCCATATTAAAAATACCGACCGGGTATCAAAAAACTATTAGAAAACACGAAGAAACATCAAAGGCGTAACAAGAAAAAGCAAAACACTACACTGGACTCACCACACGATTATGGAACCGACAATACTAAGGAAAAATACCGGAAAGAAAGGAATGCAGGAAAACAAAACGAAATAAAAGTGAACAAAACAGGTAAAGGAAAAGCAACATGGAACTTGGCTACTTGGAATGTAAGAGGAATTAACGGAAAAGAAAAGGAACTGATAGACGAACTAGAAAAAGGAGACATAGATATCTTAATAGCTACCGAGACCAAGAAAAAAGGACAAGGGATGATACAACTAGACGAAAATCATACTATGATATACCGTCCGTTTTTTTTTTCTAGGCCCCAGCTTATAGCGCCTTTATTATGGGTTTTACACCCAACATATTATATATTTTTGAAATCAGAAGAACAAAATCTTTCGATTGATGGCATGTCAAATTATTTTTGACATATGTCATTTTTTGACAATTGACGGAATAGTACTTGTGACACACCATTTTGAAGCCCATAAAATTCTCAGGAGAACTGTGTTTTCATTTCTAGAATAGGATGTCTTTTACAGCTTCTGGAGGTCTTTGAATAGGAAAAATTGTTAAAATTCAGAAATACCTACTCAATAATTACTAGGTATTTTTAATATCAACTGATGATAATATTCTGATTTTGAATCCTCCAAATCAGCGGGAGATTCTATAAACACCTTATCTTTCAAATAGGATCATAAAAAAATCGAGGGGGTCATACCTGGCCACCTCGGATACTATCGCGTTGGGCTGGCAGTTCCAATTCACCGGTCGTTGAATCTCTCATTCAAAGAACAAGAAAACGGTCATTTCAAATAACTTCTTCAGGACATTTTACGTTTCATTGTGATTATTTATTGATTATTATCATTAGTTATTATTAAAAATACCTGTTTTGCCTACTTACGTATACTTATTGAGTATTTCTGAATTTCAACAATTTTTCCTATTTGAAGACCTCCAGAAGTTGTGAAAGACATCCTATTCAAAAAATGAAGACACAGTTTTCCTCAGAATTGAATGGGCTTCAAAATGATGTATCACAAGTACTATTCTGTCAATTGTCAAAAAATGACATCTGTCAAAAATAATTTGACATACCATCAATCGAAAGATCTTGTTCTTCTGATTTTAAAGATATATAATATGTTGGGTGTGGAACCCATAATAAAGGTGCTACGCGCTGGGGCCTAGAAAAAAAAAACGGACGGTATAGTGGAGTAACACAAAACGAAAGAGCCAGGGGTGGAGTGGCGTGCATTATGAACAAGAAATGGTCTGAGAAAATTCGTAACTGGACAAGCATAAATGAAAGATTGCTGACAGTGGAATTGGATAACGATGATAAGCACACAATAATTGGGGTATATGGACCAAACGACGATGACAGTACGGAGAACAAGGACAAATTCTGGGAGGACCTAACCATCGCTACCGAAAACGGGAAAGGAACAAAAATTATGCTAGGAGACTTTAATGCAAGAGTTGGGAAGAGAGATAATGCGACAACAGATATACTAGACAAGTACGAGGAGAAGCAAAGGAACGACAACGGGAGAAGATTAATCGAGTACTGCAGACAGAACCGACTTATTGTAACAAATACATTTTTCGAACATAAAGAGATACACAAATACACCAGAGAAGTTAAAAGCAGGGCAGAGAAATCGATCATCGACTACATATTGATAGAAAAAGACAAGAGAAAATCCATAGAAGATGTGAGAGTGAAAAGAGGATTCGAAATCTATAGCGACCACTACTTATTGGTGGGAAAAATGAAAACCCAGGAAATACAAAACACAATTAAAAATTCTAAACCACTCAAGAAAAATATTCGCGAAAAAATCAGAACGTATAAACTGTCAGAAACCGAATTTGCAACAAGATACAGTGATAGAGTCTCGGAAGAAATTAGAAAAATGAATGTAGACCTGAACCAAGAGAATACAGAAAGCCTGTGGCAAAAATACAAGAATATTCTGATAGAAGCAGCAAAAACAGTGTGTGGAATATCCAGGATAGACAATAGCAGAAAGCAGACGAACTGGTGGAATGAAGAAATAAAAAAAGAGATCAAATCGAAGAAAGAAAAATGGAAAACATATCTGAGTAGGAATACTGAAGCATCATACGAAATATATAAGCAACAAAGATTGAAAGTTAAAAAACTGGTAAGGGAAGCTAAAGAAAAATCATGGGAAAACTTTGGACGTAAAATGGAGAATGATCGTCAAAGCAACCAAAAACTTTTCTACAAAACTCTGAAAAATATGCGAACAGAAAAGAAGCCGATGATAAAAAACATAAAAAGCAGAGAGGGAAAGATCATAACAGAAGAACGTGAAGTACTTGAAAGGTGGAAAGAGTATTTTCAAGAAATGCTGACAACAGGAAACGCAGAACAGAAAACAACTGTACAAGAACAAGAGGAGGAAGAGAGCGGAAAAAAATCGAACGAAGAACGGAACAATGAACCAACAATGGAAGAGCTATGCGAAGCAATAAATAAAATAAAAACCGGTAAAGCAGCAGGACAAACGGAATCGGGCCTGAAATGATAAAAAATATGGGAGAAGAGGGCGCAAAATTACTACTCGAGATATGCAAGAAGGCGTGGCGAGAACAAACAATACCAAGTGACTGGGAGGTTGGAGTAATACTCCCTCTATACAAAAAAGGAGATAGACTATGTTGCCAAAATTATCGGGGCATAACTTTGCTAAACATCGCAAGCAAAGTCTATGAAAGAATCCTGGAACAAAGATTGAGAGATAAAATAGAAACACAGCTAATAGACTCTCAGAGCGGTTTCAGGAAGGGGCACAGTATCCAAGACCATATTTTCAGCATTAAGGAAACGATAGAGAAAACACTATTACAGAAAAAAGAAGCTTTCATATCATTTATCGACCTTGAAAAGGCATTTGATCGAGTGCCAAGAAAAAAGATATGGGACAGCCTGAAGAAAAGAGGAATAGAAAAAGAATTGATAGCAGCAATAAAAAGTCTCTACGCAAATAACAGAAACTACGTACGAACGAAGCAATCGCAGTCTGAAGAGTTCACCACATATGACGGCCTGAAACAGGGAGGGGTTCTAAGCCCTCTGCTTTTCATTGTACTGATGGACGACATTATCAAGATATGCAGACCTAAGATGACCAAACTACATATAGGATACAGGTATCTACAAAGTGTATGCATTACAGATTGTGCTTTTGCAGATGATGTGGCAATATTTGCACCGAACGAAAAAGAGCTGAAAAAAAGCCTAGATATATGGAAAGAAACCTTAACGAAATACAACATGAGAATAAATTCAGAAAAATCCAAGGTGATGGTAATATCGAACAGAGAAGTGAAGACGAACATCGTGATGGACAATGTTAGGTTAGAACAAGTAAATGAGTTCCTATATCTTGGAGTTATGATAGAAAACAAAGGCGGACACGAAAGAGAATTAGACAGAAGAGTGGATAAAGCAGCGAAATTGTATTATTCAGTGGCAAAGGCATTCCTGAACAACAAAGAAATAACAAAGAACACAAAAATCACTGTATACAAAACCGTATACCTACCCACACTTATATTTGGCAGCGAATCCTGGGTGCTTACAAATAAATACAAGAGCAAAATACAAGCAATGGAAATGAAGTATCTAAGAAAAACGATGGGGGTTACCAAGAGAGACAGGATAAGAAATGAAATTATACGAAAAGAGCTGGGAGTTGAGAAGTTGACAGGAAAGATAGAAGAAAGGCAACTGCAACGGTTTGGTCACATGATAAGAATGGACGGAGAAAGACAAGTTAAGAAGGTTTGGGAAGCAAGAGAGGCAACAAGAAGAACAAGAGGAAGACCCAGGAAAACATGGAACACTACGATCGAAGAAATCCTACATCAAAGAAATCAAACTTGGCAAGAAGCGAAAACGATGGCGCGAGACAGAAAACAATGGGCACTCTTTATCCATGGGACAAATCAGGAGACATAGTTATACTCGTACCTGCTTGAATTAGACTTTGATTTGTAAATGTTATTACTTAGAGAATAAGATTTTGAGTTTATAATTACACCTTACACCCATACTGGGTAAAAGGTTTTTTCGATTATATATATATATATATATATATCATTTGTATCCTCTCGAGATCCGCTTCGTGTCTTAGTCCCCACGTTGAAGAGCAATATGAGACAGTTGATGTGATGGTGTTATGATACATTTTTTCATGTTCTCAAGACTGGAGACATTGTTTCTGCTTATAATGGTTCTCAAGACGCCGCCCGTGATGTTGACCTTACTGGTCACTGACCTAGCCTGTTCCCTGAAGTGTCCGTTAAACGAGAAAGTAACCCCCAAGTAAGTGTAGTGCTTAACTGTTCCGATCACTGCGCCCTCATAGTAAAATTTCTCTGGTTTTATTTTTGCGCTACGTCTGAATATCAGGATTCTAGTTTTTTCAGTGTTCAACTCAAGGTGCATCGTTTTGCAGTACAAGCTCAGTATTACCAAATTTTTCTGGACGGCGCACGCCGAGTCCGAGAATGTTACCAAGTCGTCCGCATTTCCAAGCATGTGTATGTCCCAACTGCCGTCCAGACTCCAGAGACACTCCCCTATAGCACCTTCTTCCAGGAAAAACCGCGCGATATTGCTTGTGAACAGCAGAAACAGCGTTAGACTCAGGCAGTCTCCCTGCAAGACACCCCTTGTGACGCGTATACCTTCAGAGTCACCCTCAGCATCCAAAAAAACTCGCGCCCTGTCGTAAAGACTTTTAATTATATCCTTATTAGTTTAGAACTAATTCCCCATGTGAAAAGCCTGTGTCAAAGAAGACTGTGGTTGACCATATCGAGAGCTTTCTTAAAATCAACAAAGAGTGAATAAATCCTGCGGTTAGGTAACCTTAGATAATTTTTTATGACAGCGTTCATTGCAAAAATATTATCCGCGCATGATCTATTCCTTCTAAAGCCATTTTGTCCCTCAGGTAAGATTCCAGAGCTTTCAGCGTAGGTCAATAGTCGGTTGTTTATAGATGTGAAAATTTTTGTGACATTGTTAAGAAGTGAGATACCTCTGTAACTCGTGATCTGATTAGGATCTCCTTTTTTATACATATGAACAAGTCTTATATTTCCCCAGTCATGCGGGACCTGTTCGTTATCGAGTATGTTGTTGAAGAGCTTGAGGAGGTAGTTAAACCAATCTAATGACTAATGGCAGTGTCTTAAATACCTCGTTAGTTAATTTATCGATCCCTGCCGCTTTTCCACTCTTACATTGTGAGATAGCCCTGAACAGCTCCCCTCTTGAGATTTCCTGGTCCAAGTAAGGATGTCTGACGTCTACGAATTCAAGTTCTGCTTTCAATATGCCATCAAGACAGTTAGACAGTAAAAACTCTTGTAAAACTTAGCGAGATTATCGAAAGGGATCTCAGTATGAGACTGCCTCCTGTGTGACCCTATGGAGAGCCTATACGCCCGCCAGAATTTTTGTGGATTTTGTTGTATGTTGAGGTCGCCAACTAGCTGTTTTCTAAAATGTTCTTTTCTAGCATTTATGAGCTTTGGACATGGACTCTCCTTCTGCACAAAGCAGAGGTTCGTTTTTGTCTCATGTCTCCCACTGCAGCAATTCAAATAATTTTGATGAAAATTATCAAAATTACACACATTCACACTGTCTAATTGTGTATGAATAATTAACAATACATACTTAGTAATCGTCAGATTTTTCTCGTTTCTTCCTGGTATCATGATGCGTTTTACACGTCTTATATACCGACGAGTACCCATCCCTTTAGTAACAGTTGCATTTATTTTGTAGTCGAACGGGATCGCTCTAGTAGGGCTCATTTGAAGTCAATTGGGGATCTAACGACATGACATGGCAATATTTCACACGGACGTCGGATATTTGACCCAAAACATTATGAGTAGACCTTACTGTGCGGGGTACGAGTGCAGGTGCAGGTACTTTTCAGTATACAAGGTGTTTCAGCGATGATCCTGATTCTGTGGTGTTAGATAAAAAACGGTTTAGTACAGCGTAGGGATCCCCTGATGGACTATAATATAGTGAGCATTAAGGTGCGTTCAGTCAGCTCATTTAGCCGCAAGTTTCAATTTTAGTCGTAAGCGCAGCATCGCTTATTGGCTGATCTGAGGAGGCTGGTTCATGACAGCCAATGAGCATCGCTGCGCTTACGACTAAAACTAAAACTTGCGGCTAAATAAGCTGACTGAACGCACCTTTAGTTCCAACTTCTGAGGTCTATCATTCAAGCAGAAGCAACAATGGTTTAGGAACCAGAACGTGACGATGCAACTGTCAACTTCAGCTGTCAACAGCGTCAAAAATGTCACCTGTCACCCTTTTCCCTTGTCTTACCGTGGTAACCCTGTTGTTTTTATTGTTGATAATTGACTAAACGTTCTTAAGTATTACCTCAGTAAGCACGGGTGAAACTTTTGACGTTTGAATTCTGGTAGTTTTTTCCACGTTGAACTGGCAACTATAATAGTTAAACGGTGCCTATATATATTTAGCACAACGGGCCGTGAAGACCCAGGCTTTTACAATAATAAATAATTGAAACGGTGCCTAAGAAATGTTTAATTAGCGTTAGTCTGCATTAGTGATAGTTCGAAAAGCGTTTTTGGTTGAAAAATTAAAGTTTTTGATAACAACGTTTTCAAGATGTCCACAGTAAAGATTTATACCTATTGTTAAAAAATGATCGTTGAATGAACGGAACTTGAGAAAGGTTTGAATGGTAGTGATTATCCCAAAATCATCTCTGGTTGGAAAATAAATGTTTCGTTTTGATTTCGATCGAAACGTTCTCAAGACGTTGAAGTTTTATGTAAATTTACTGTACTGGTTACTTCACTTTTAAAATTCAAATTCTTGTATCACTGCCCCCTAAACATTTATCGGCAATTTGAGCTAGTTCCGTTGTTTCCGTTACAACAAAACAAGGATCACAACAAAATAACAAGGAAATAAGGATTTCTTTCTTTCTATTTAAAAGTCGGGTTCTACACACATGCGGATGCGACTTGTGGCACCTTACGTACCAGAGACACATAAGTTCGAAGACCATTCTTTACTCTACGGGGTGGGTGTTTCAAATTTAAATCGCGTTCTTTCAGAAAATGATGGGAAACTTTAAAAGAAGTATAGACTTTAAAAAAAAAATATACAACTTCAACATCCAGTTCCACCAGCGAATTTAATTATTGTGAGCGAATCGAGACATTTTCTCTGATGATGGATGATTCTAGGTCAGTGCTTATTGTTGAATGACCACGGAAAATGCATAGAAGCTGTTGTGGTCTAAACATTTTTCCATAATCTTTCGTAAAACTTGTGTTTTCTGTGGTCACTAAGCCAATATTCACCAGAGAAAATATCCCAATTAGTTAACAATGATTCAATTCGCTGATGGAACTGGCTATAAAAATCGATTTTACGTCATAACTTTGGGACTTCTTAACCGATTTTGTTCAAATTTGAACCAAAAGCTTACTGAAATAAGTTATAGCCCGTCCACAATGATGTTAATGTTAACGTAATGTTATCGGCGATGGTAAGGTACCTAATGTTAGCATTTCAAAGCAACGAGTTTCAATGGGTAATGCTTACCATCAGTGCAGTATTTGGGCATGGGCCCGAAGGGCCTATGCCCAGGGCCCCGACTTTTTTGGGGCCCCCTTCAATTTCCAAAAGTAAAGGCTATTTAAAAAAAAAATATTGTTTCCATATCCCGTTTAAAACGTTTCTACAATTATGTCACTTTCTGAGCTGATCGTGCGCCTCCCCTTACCTCCCAAGAGCCCACGGCGCTTCCATCCCACTTAACTAATCCAGAATAGACCGGTTTTCTGTCAAAAATGTCAAAAAAGCGCAAAATTTTGGTGAAAAAATTTGTTTGATAAGTAATTGTAGTAAGTAACTAATAGCCCAGGCTTTTTAGTCGAAAAAACGGCAAAACATGAAACAAATTAGAACACGGTCAATCTCTTCAGTTTTGGGTTCACTAGACTTTGCTGTATAACATACAAAAAGTCCCCAACTTTCCCCCGTGTGCGTCATTGTTTTTTTGACAGACAAATATGAAGACACCTCAAAATGCACTTCCCGATTAAAAATGCTCCTAGTTCTCAACCACCCAATCGATTTCTCTTATCTTGGTCTTGAATGAAAGATAATGAATCAATGTGAATGATATGGGATAGCTTTTGTTCAAAATTTGACACTAACAGTCTTAATTTCTTGATAATGACACTTTTTTCGTGTTTTTTTTCTTATGCTCCAGTTAACATTTTACTTTTGCATCGACCACTTAATATCACTTGGTATTATTATATGCAGTAGATTCCCTACAGTTTTAGGTTCAAACTGACGTATCTTTAAGCTCCATTGTGAATTGTCCAGTAATTCCAATAAGGATTCTATGAAGTTACGTCAAACGCATTATATGGGGAAAATCACTTCAACATTATTAACCTAGACTTTGATCTGTAATAATTGATTCTACGTTCAATGTGCACAGCATCGTACTGAGTGAATCTGGTCTGGTAGTACTTGTATGAGTAGGTACTAGGTACAGTTTCTTAATTTTCCTCTTTGTGCATCATGTTTTTATAGTTTGTTCTTGTTATTGCCGTCTGCAGTGTCCGGCAATATCTCAGCTACTAAACTTCGGATTGCGCTTGGGTTTTTGCTAGATGATAGCTTAGGTACTCTAGATAGACAAACAACAAAGATATTTTATTTCATTATTCGTCCGTCCGTCCGTCTGTGTGTCATTTCACGCAATATCGCGGCTCTTAGACCTCGGATTAACCTCTGGTTTTCGCTAGATAATAATAGCTAAGGTACTCTAGGTGCAAACAAACAACACGGTGGGCTACGCGGGAGCACCCACGTGTAGTTGGTCCCCGTCAAGACGCATCTTCCTCCAGCTCCGGAGACTCTTTTGAAGATAGTGTCTTGCAACTGCAAGAAGAACTGCGGTCTAAAATATAGATGCAGACGATCTTCCTTGTCTTGTTCGCAGATGTGTAAGTAAGTTCTGTAGGGGCACAACATGTGAGAGTCTACCCCACCTTGTTGAGTATGACCCTAAGGACGATCTGTTATTTTTATAAACTTATGTATTTAGTCCCTTCAGGTGCTAGATAACTTAGCTATTATTTTAGATAGGTATAGGTACTATCGGTAGGTATTCGAGGTAACTATCGATTTATTGTTTGGAAATCAACAGACGAGTTTCAGCGAAACTAATATATTGGACAAAATAAGCTAAGAGTACGGATGGTAAGCTAGATGGGATTTTTTTGACTACTAGTGAACTTGAGATTATAATTATTATTATTCGATATTTTTTGCAGAGCATGGCTATAAAAATCTTCCTGTACTGTGCTAGACTTCCAATACATCATTAATATGTAAATACAATGTTGAAGCTCGGTTTTGGAAAGATTGTGAGCATTTTTTATTTGAAAAAAATGATGATTTGCTCTTGAAAATTGTGGATTTTCAATTTACGATATTTTCACGTTGAATACATCAATGTTCAAAACTTTGAATAGGATGGATAACTGCAACTATTTCACGCATTTACATCAGGCATTCGACATAATTATCATTTCTTGAATACTATAAAATCGAGTTGGTTTGATGTGCGGTGTAAGCCAGCTTGAAATTGAAAAATGTGGCTATACCCACGGGAAAGTTGCTGTTGTTATATTATTATTATTTTAATGTAGAGTGTTCTTTTTTCGGAAGCTAGAGAATTCTTTTGGCTACAAGAAGAAACCTTGAAAGATGAAATCAAAGCCATATTACAGCTTCAATAAAATTTTTTCAACTGCGCGGAGATATTTTTGAGTGACATTTAGGACTTCGACATTTTTTTCAATAAATTATTTTTCTCATTTTGTTACCACTTACGTCGCGTTTATGATATGATAGTCTTGTGCAAAAAAGTCCATATAATTCACCCAATCTTAAATCCAAATGATTAATGCATCAAACGCAAAAATAACCCAAATTGAAAAACCGGCTTCATTTTGGTCCCAAAATCACGTTTTTCTGCCAAAAATTGCTCAAAAGATTTTTTAAACAGAATTTGAATGTCATAATCGGATTTGCAAGGTCAGATTTAGTGGGAAACGATACCCAACATGCCAGTATTGTCTCAATATTATTGAAAACCAAATTTCTTGCATAGGTCACCAATTGCCCCCCTCCCGAGCTCCCCTCACGGAAACCATAGACATCTAGTTTAACAATAAGTTTCACTTATAGCCCACTGTATCCAAATATAATAAATTTGAAGCCAATGACTAGATTACTCTTGTCCTAGAATTTTTTTAATGAAAATTTTGACCCCCCCTCCTCAAAAATTATGACGCACACGGAGGAAAGTTGAGGACTTTTAGTATGTTGTTTAGTAAGGTTAAGTGGGTACGATACCGTGAAGATTGCACGTGGATTAATTTGTTTCATGTTAAATGCTAAAAAGCCTGGGCTATAAGTCAAAAAGTAAAATTGCAAAACGCTTGAAATATGCGGATTATTATCAGCTTTCATTATTAGGTATGTCAAAGAAATTTCGTCTGGGGCGCTGCCACTCCCAAACTAGCGCCCTTGGCCCCTTCGCCCTCAAATTCTGGCTACACCACTGGGTTTCTACGCCCCTTTCCGCGGGAGGTTTTAGCCTGCTGTGCTGCTCGCCCCACTCGCGTTCCTTTTTTTTCACAAACCTTTAAGGCAAGCGGGCCCCTCATTACCTTGTGCCCGGGGCCCCATTTGTTCAAAAGACGGCACTGCTTGCCATTTCCACTAATATGATTGTGAACGTCACCATTTGAAACTCATTGCTTCGAATATGCTAACATTACCATTGCCGGATAACATTACGTTAACATTAACATCATTGTGGATTGTGGATGGCCTATTAGTATCGAACAATGATAACGCGTTTCATCAAAATTTTTCAGGGGCCTGGATATAATGGGAGGGGGATGCTCCTGCTTTGTTATCCCTAGTTTTTATTCCCTCAGGTCCTTTTTTAAATTGTTCATATTTTTGAATTTTATACAAGTTGAATTTGGAAGCAAACGTTACTCTCGCAAAATTTTGATTAGAGGCTTTGTTCTCGAGATATTTGGGTTCGAAACTTCGGAAAACATTCTCAAAATATCCACTTTCAACACACTAAGAAATCCAGTGTTAAAATCAACATTGATGACTTAACACTATAGAAGTGGTGTATATAGGTCCACACTGAACAGTGTTACATTGAAAGGGTAAAAGAGATTTTTCACTAATGATAAATTACATCGAGATATTTGTTTTATTCATTTATACAGGATGGTAAATAGCATTTAAATATTTGGTTATTTTGGAATAACACTTGGTGAGTGTTAGAAATATGTCTATGTTAAGGTGCGTTCAGTCAGCTTATTTAGCCGCAAGTTTTAGTTTTAGTCGTAAGCGCAGCGATGCTCATTGGCTGTCATGAACCAGCCTCCTCAGATCAGCCAATAAGCGATGCTGCGCTTACGACTAAAATTAAAACTTGCGGCTAAATAAGCTGACTGAACGCACCTTTAGTCCGGGAAACGGACGCATGTTTAGTATACCCCTATCGAGTTATGTGTAGAGAAAATATGTGCAACCATGGAATGGCAATCCTGCCTAAGTATAAATCCTGCCGGATATGCAATTAATTAAATAATTTAAAAATTGTAGAATACAACCGTCAAAATTCTTGTTAATAAATTTCAGTCACATTGTCGATGGCACACAACAATCACCCCTTTCACGCGCTACTGCCAGAACTTACATGGTGCTGCTATAAGCAACTATCGTTACGCATACGCAAAACTAGATGAGTTTCTGGCAGTGGCCCGTGAAAGGGGTGATTGTTGTGTGCCATCAGCAATGTGCGACTGACATTTGTTAGCAAAAATTTTGACGGTTGTATTCTACAATTTTCAAATTATTTAAATAATTGCATTTCCGGTAGGATTTACTTAGGCAGGATTGCCATTCCATGGTTACACATATTTTCTCGATACATAGATGATAGTCTCTACACATAACTCGATAGGGGTATACTAAAACCGCGTCCGTCTCGCTATAAGGATTCTATTTAAAAGTCGGCGTTCTTACACACATGCGGATGCGACTTGTGGCACCTTACATACCAGGGATACATAAGTTCGAAGACCATTATTTACTCTACGGGGTGGGTGTTTCAAATTTAAATCGCGCTCTTTCAGAAAATGATGGAAAACTTCAAAATAAGTAGACTTTAAAAAAATATATACAACTTCAACATCCATGCAGTTCCACCATCGAATTTAATTATTGGGAGCTAATTGAGACATTTTCTCTGATGGATGATTCTGGGTCAGTGCATCATGCTTATTGTATTGTTGAATGACCACGGAAAATGCATAGAAGCTGTTGTGGTCTAAACATTTTTCCATAATTTTTCGCAGTGCCGGATCTGGGCTTTTGTTAAGGGGGTGCAAAATCCAATTTTGCCGCGCCCCATTAATACGTGAAAAGCAAAGGGGGCTCTAAAGACCGGAGCCCCCCTGTAGCATCGCAGGCAAAAAAAAATCGATTTTAAGGGGGCCGTTTGAGCAAAATACCCCTCTTTCTCCAATAATTTTCACAATATGAAAACATTCAAATTGCCGAAATAACTACTGTATAGGAAAATTTTTGTTGCCTCTCTTCCAAGTATTTTGCTTTACTCAATTTTCAACAGTAAGAGACATTATTCGAAAAAAAAAAATAGGTAGGTATTATCGAGATAAAGAAAAGACCACTTTCAATTCTGTCAGAATTTTGTTTCTGCTTTGCTTCAGGCGCCAAATTGGATAGATACGCCAAACGCTAACACTGTCGATGTCGACCGCCTGCCGCCCGTCCCCGCTGTTGCGAAAAACTGTCTTAAGATGTAGGTAGGTATTGTCGTTTTCGGGAATCCTATTTGAATACTTTCACAGAATTGGAAATGGAATTGAACCTTATTTTGCCACCCCTTTGTTCTGCCGCCCATCAGTGCATATATATGCACCGGGTTTGCTCCCCCCTATAAATCCGGCGCTGATCTTTTGTAAAACTTGTGTTCTCTGTAGTCACTATAAGCCAATATTCACCAGAGAAAATATCCCAATTAGTTAGCAATGACTAAATTCGCTGATGGTGGAACTGGCTATAAAAATTGATTTTACGTCATAACTTTGGGACTATGGGACTTCTTAACCGATTTTGTTCAAATTTGAACCAAAGCTTACTGAAATAAGTTGGTATCGAACAATAATTTTGCGTTCCATCAAAATTTCTCAGGAGCCTGGATAATGGAGAGGGGAGAGGGGGGGCAATTGGTAATATTGTTGTTGATAAAGAGACAAAATTACAATTGCATGTTATCAACGCAGAATAATCTTTCTTGCTCGTATGAAATGGCTCGTGACTAACGTTACGGAATTTAGAACAATCAGCATACAAAAATTCTGTTTGTTATAATTTCCGTGACGTTGGATACAAAAGCCGCAGGTGAGTGATGCGTTCTCGTATAATGTTGTGCAATTTAGTTATAGTGTGGTTTTTTCATATATTAACATTTTCCGAGACATTTTCTGAGAAATCGGGTGGACACGCGAGTGGGCACCTATGATTTTAGGGGAGGCACGTGCCCACCATGGCCACCCCCTGGCGCCGTCGCTGATAATAGAGGGCTACCCTCCCCCGGTTCGGCTTTGAAGACCAATAACTTCCGATTGTCAAATGTGATTTCAATTTTGTTTATTGTGTTAATTAGCCTTATATGTTTCCGTAACCTATTCTGTAAAGGTGAATGTTGAAAAATTTATGTAAAATTTTTACAGGGTGCGTTTTGTAAAATGCTGGAAAATTGCACTGACTTCATCGTACCCCCATTCGTCAAAAGAAATTTTTTCATGTATATTCTAATACAAAAATCAAGAAGTGTGCGGTGTATTATCTCGTAACGATTTTGGAATTTCCCATGCAGATTGGAAGTCTCACCATTGAAGATAAAAAATTTTGTGTTGTATGTTAGGTACAGATTTGCCTTGTTGGCACGCAAGATTAAGTCACTTTTGCTGAATGGATGTTGACACTGAGCAAGATTGCTCGCACAACAGTCCAGGACAATTTTATTCTAAACACAACCCGAATATATTTGGTGGAGGGCCAAGCAGGGGGCACTTTTTTAAATGTTTGTCATTGTCTTTTTTTCGTACGTTGAATTTCGTCAGAATTTCATCAGAATTTTAGATGTAAACATGTTCCATTTGCAAGTTCAGGCTCAGCCTCCCCTGAAAAGATCCGAACCTTCCTTGGCAAAATTCATCGTTTTTTTTTTAATTGAAAATACGAAATATTGAAAAAAACAGAAGATATTTTTGCAGACCCTAACAAAATCATAGAATTTGTCAAATTATCTAAATTAGAAACACTCATTTAACATGTATTATATTATACAATTATCATAGAATACGAATAGCACAGTACCAAGGTACTAATAATCCAGGTGATTGATGTATCTTTAAAAGTCAATTAAAAAAAAAAAAAAAAAAAAATACGAGTACCTACCTAAAATGTAAACAAAATCCAATTTTAATCTTCAACATTCTGCCCTCATATATAAATTCACAAATGATGAATATGAATGGATGAATGAATGGAATACGAGCAACGGATTGCTTTTGAGAACACGTATACATATAAAGCTTTAGCAGCTTGCAAGACGTTTGGCTGCAGCACCGCTTTTTGTGAATCTGCATTTTCGGTTTTAACACGAATAAATAGGCCACAACGAGTGTCGATGGTGCACCAACGTCAAGCTAATTAGGTGCACTTGGCATTCGAGAGTCACTATACAGAACAAACCAATATGGAAAAATTGATGAGAAGATATAATAATATCAAAAAAAAGAAAACTCCAGTTGTATTGAATTTTGATATTGTGTTTTGTTTTCCAATATATATTGTTACGAACGGCGATCTCGTGCATTCTGGTCAATACGCGATCTTTCTGGATTCTTCCATCCATTATGTCGCGGTGTAGATACAAGTGCGGAGCTCTGGACATTTCCAGAAGTATACGCGATCGCTTGGCATTGGGAACCTTCAACGCTCGATAAAGACACATCTGCTCATTTTGGCGGAGGCGCCGGTTCTAGAGCACGGCAGAATTATACGGTTAATGTGCACGATTTTTTGGGAGTCGTATGGAAACCGTATGCCGGGTCACTGTAGAAACTACTGGAGAGTGCATGGAACATTCAAGATAATTAGTCGGGACCTATATAAGGCATGAATCGTTGCCTCACGAGCAGTTATGAATTGGAATGCGAAGTGGTAACGAGCGGATTAAAAGCGAGTAGTAATCACAGCGATATTCATAAGGAAATAATTGTTGGCGTGTATTTATTGTAGTACGCAGTAATAAACAGTGTGTGTTTTAAACCAATCATCTCAATTATATCCGCACCCGTACGCGAAATTCGTAACAATGTTTTCATTTTCGTCAATGTGTTTTTTTCTTGACGTGCGATGTAGGTACTTTTCTTATGACAATTTACTTAGAGCCACCCCAAAAATTTCGCAAGCCCCTCCTGAAATCGTATCCTGGCTATACGGCCCTGCCCTGGACGTTATACTTTTTATGCTCGTGCTATGCCTGAGTTCCGTGAATCTGCAACATTCAAGATTAAAATTTATATCTGTTCGACTTGGAATCTGAGTAATTCTAAAACCGTTTCGAGACAAGACACCACAATTCATGATGTTTGTATTAGAATATTGAAGTAATATAATTAATATATTTTTTGAAAAATGGAAGTACGACAACCTGGGTACAATGAAGTCGTTGCAATTTTGCACCATTTTACGTATCAGCCTGTAGAAAATTAACATGAAGTTTCTCAACATTCACTATTACAGGATGGGTTACGGAAATATTAACCTAGTTAACGCAATCAACAAAATGGAAATCGCGATCGGCAATCGGGAGATATTGACCTCCAAAGTCGAACCATTTTTCCGATACCGACTTCGTTGTCCAGCAGTTTATTATGATGTTAACCACACGGATAGAGGTTTTATGTAAAATGTACTGTACTTTTTCATTGGCTACTTTTGAAATTTAAATACTTATATCATAACAAAACATTCATCGGCAATTTGTGTTAGTTAGTTTCGTTGTTTCTGTAACAACAAGATTGCAAACAAAACAACAAGGAGTAAAGTAACGATTTTAAATTTGAAAGTCGGCGTTGAAAGTTTACACACTTTCGGATGCGAATTGTGGCACCTTAAGTACCAGGGACACATAAGTTCGAAGACCATTTTCCACTCTTGTCGTTTAAACTTCAGTCTACAAAGATGGCAGTGATGGCACTTGGTGATCGGTTCTGATGAGGCATTGTCGTATGTTATGTATACACCGATAGGTGAGGTGTATTATCGCTACATCGAGCATCGAGGATCTTCACGAGGGGATCCGAGTGTAAATCGAGATGTAAGCGATAATATATCGAACCTAGAGGTGTATTCGTTTAGACAATTAACCGAAAAACACTAGAAAATCTTCTTGAAGAAGTGAAAACTAGTTGAATGTTCAAGGTTAGTCATTCTGGAGGGGTGTTTTCACTAATGACCTTGGTGGTAATACACTTATACGACCTACTATTTTAGGAGTGAGGTGAATTGTCATCATTGTCCACTTCCATTTCGCGTCGCGTCGTCGATCCGATCGACTTGAAATTTAGTATGCGAGCATGGCATTTCTGTGGAATGAGCCCATTAGTTTTTGACTCTCATCTGTCAAACAGAAGTATTACGCACTATCAGCAAATATCAGAAGTTATATCCAAAGGAATTTCACTTGCAGTATGTCATTTAGAAGCCCTTGAAAAACTGCGTATCCAGAACAATTGGAAGTATTGCTTTGCCCTGTCTGTCATCTGTCAAATCATAAAAAATGTCAAAGTTCAAAATTTCACAATTTAATCAAGTATTCAAAATGCATTTGATGGATTGGAACCAAATGCATATTCCGTGAATTTGAAAAAACTGCAGTGCAAACTTCGACATGCGGCGAGCGAGCCCCACAAAATATTCATTTTAGGTGTAGACATGCTAGGAATGAAAGTTGAAGAATAGATTAAATTAATTTTTGGAGGAAAAACTTTTGAAATCAGACCCACGGTTTATGAGTTTTCCTCTCTGGAAAAGCTGCAAATTTTTCAACCTTTTATCCCGTGAACAGATTTCCACCATTTTTTTTTCAAACAAGAAGTAACTAGCTCTTGAACACTTTACAACAATATTTTCCCAATTTCCCAAATATTTCACCAGTTGGAAATGTAAAACCGAAAACCAAACCGGTTTTCGAGACCATCAGACTTGAATGATGAAGCTTGAGGAGTTTTGATGCGACTAAAAAAGTTGTTGGCGGGGATCGGTTTTATTCAATTTTTTTGTTCAAGTAGAAACTCCTCCAAAGAGTATGGCCAAAATGTATGGGCAATGCTATCAAATTTTCCAAATTTTCAAAAAATTTTGGAAATCTTTTGATTTTGATTCTTGAAAATTCAAAAACCAGATAGCAACGCGCGTACATCTTTCTTCAAAAAAGTCGCATGCCAAATTTGAACTTCCTGTTTTCAAAAAGGTACCAAAAATGATTTCCCGTAAACATGAAAAAGTGAATTAGTAGAAACCATTTTTGGGTCTTGGGGAGAAGCATGCTACAAGTTCATTCGGGATGTCAGCAAACGGGTGCGTGAGGTCACTGGTGAAGTACGTTCAATGGAATTTTTGAGACAACGTTTAAGCGTCGACATCCAAAGAGGGAATTCTTGGTGTGTTATATCATCGGCCCCGCCCACTCCCGTTCTTGACATTTTTTCATTTTAGTTCTTCCTTTACCTACATACATTCCGTGATTTATACAATATTGTACAGAACCTTAAACAGAATTAAATTCTCAAGTTTAATTTTTGGTAAGTACCTTTTTTTTGAAAATAGAAAATCCAAATTTGACATGCGACTTTTTTGAAGAAAAAAGTATGCCCGCAGCTATCTACTTTTCAAATTTTCAAAAAAAAAAATTTGAAAATTTTTCACAATTTTTGGAAATTTTGAAAATTTGATAGCATTGCCCGTACATTTTCGTACGGAGACGGAGGAGTTTCAACTTGAAGAAAAAAATTACACAAAACCGATTCCCCGTCAACAACTTCTTTAGTCGCATCAGACACCCCTTAAAGTGATGCCTTAGCCTTAATTGACGATTTTTGCAATGAGATGATTTAGAATAAGATTTGAGGTTTTCCCGGAAAATTCAAATTTTCCTGACAAAATGTTCAATTTCCTGCAAAATTATATTCAATATTTCTTTCTAATTCCAACCTCCCACCCGAAGGGTCGTTTCGAACAAAAATTTTCATAGGTTCCTGGATAATAGTCGGGAAAGTATTTTGCGTGCATTAGTCGTTGAGCCAAAGGACTCGAGTGGTTTCCACTTTGGGGACTTGACGTGTCATACCTTTTTGGATTCCCCACAACACCAGCATGAAAATAAGCCATGATACGTTTTTGTATCGAGTAGTTTAAGACCGCCATCTCGGAAAAACCGCGCCAAATATGTAGTTCTTGTGGTTCGTTTTTTTTTTTCGCATCAACGGCACCTCCAATTGGAAAAATGACACTGAATAAAATCAAACAACAAAATTTACTATATAAATATCGTTTAGCACCGTTTTTTGACAGGTCTTGTTACTCTAAATATGACAGTTCATACACTGATAGAAAGGATTTGTAAAATTCATGAATTATCATGGGTAATTTTGCTGCCCATGATAATTCATGAAAATTACAATTTGAGATGAAACTTTCAAAAGATATGTGAATTTACAAAGCGAAGGTGGCTGTAATATTTCTGTATAATAACATCATTATTGTAAATGTCCATTGGAAGTTTACAAACTTCATGTATATTCGGTATGTATTATTAACTGACTTATGTAAATTTACATCGCGATTTTGAAGACTTTACGTAAATTTCCATTGTAATTTCATGTTTTTGTGTGTATAATTACATTGTCATTTCAAATTTTTATACCAGGGTGATCCCGAAAGTGCGCACCAGAAGTCTAGTATACACGTAGTAGAGAGGCCATCCAGGGAGTCGTGAAAAAATGTTGGGAAACATTCTTCTTCTATTTCATAACTGGAAGAATTTTTAACAAACATATTTTCCATGTTTTTTTTGCTTACTCCTCAATGACCTCTCGACATCGCTCTGGACTTTCCCGGCGCCATTCCAGGTTCTCCCTGTGAAAGATAAAATGTAAATTTTGAATAAATTTTTGTAAACATGATTTTTGAATAATACAAAGGTTACCAAATATGGGTAAGTAAGTACTGTTTTATTGTACTGATAATTATTGTGAATTATCACATCAACATTGTAGATGATGTACAATATTATATTTTGCTTAGAATAAGAAGAAACTTCTAGAATTCTGTAACAAAAAAAAACAACAATTAATCGAGCATTATATTCATAACAATGTAAGGAACTTACATCCTCGGTAGAATATAAGATATCACATGAATTTTGTGAACAAAAAAAGGAAGGTTCTTCTGGTTCGTATGACGATTCTGCAATAAACATGAAACTATAATCATTCGATGCATTATTGTTGACAATATAATGAACTTACCTCCACACCAGAATTGTAGGTCATAATTATTATCACAAAGAAAAATAACACAAAAACTCAAAAACATTTTTGTTTTGATTCTGTAACAAACGATAGAAATTACTAACTGCATAGCATTTTACAACGTAAAAGACTTACCTCCATATCGAAATGGTTGAAATAAAGCTGTAACATTATAACAATGAACAAATATGATCTAAAACACTGGAAAAAGGTTGAGAAAAACTTACCGTTCTGTCTAATCCAGCTCTTTTATTGAAGGTATGATCTCTCCTTGTGGCTTTCTGAATTTTGTCCCTTGGTCCGAAATCCGGATCGATGAATCTCCAAGAAGTACCGTTGGAGCATTTCCAGGAGAAGTGAAATCTCTTTGGATTACACCAAATCCACAATATAATAGAAGGTTCTATTGTGGAACATACCTGTCGATAATTGTTGCTTAACTTGGCCCAAATACAGCTGATTAATTGGAAGCAACCACCACTAATATTGAGCTCCAGCGAGCGTCAAGGGAGACTAAGAAATTGCGTCATGCACCCACCATACATGTCGGGACAAGCGTACCTGATAATTGTCACGTGATAAAATGTATTCTTCCAATTGGTAACTATTTACTAACTCTCTGTGATTTTACATAATTTTTGTAATTTCACGGGGTGTTGTTGCAATTTTACTCGCGATCCAAAATTTGCAATGTGAAAATCACACTGTAATGTCAATAGGAAACTCTAAAAATACAACATTTGTTGTAAGATCACAGTAAAGTGATTGAGCATTTTCGTCTTGAGTTTCACACAAAATCACTGGTAAAATATTTTTCACACATTTTTTTGAGTAATATTGTTGCATTTTCATTGTGATTTATGTGTGAATTTACAAATGTTTCTATCAGTGTAGTATAGCTATGGCAAATTTCATTATTTAAAATTTTCGAGTACACCCGATGAAAAAACTGACAGGGTGAATATTGATTAGAAAATTGTATACTGCACAAAAAGTTATCATTGTCAAGAAAAGCTTCCTCAATGTTGTTAAAGTATCTTTCTAAGTTCGCTCATGCATGTCATAACTAATATCTTTACTTATAATTTTTTCTAAATTTACTTCGAAATTTGTTTGTATTGTTTGACTGATTCGTTCTTTTGAATTGTAATTGTAATATATTTCGTTTCAATGTAATACTTTTCATATTACTCTTTTGGTTTAGAAATTTGAAAATTAGCCGTTTTGGAACTTTTTTTTCTACATTTCAGCCATGCCGATTGTGGCCCATCTACCGGCCGAATCTACCACCCAAATGGGGTACGGTAGAATTGGAAATTTGCAGTCTATTTTTGTAAAAATTATTAGATAGGTAACTCCTGACAGTTTTTACATTTCAATTTCCAAAAATAGCTTGAATGATGCCCAAAGGTCCCAATTTCATGACGTATCAAAAACTGTGACGCTAATGGTCATCAAAATTCAAAAAACTTGAAGAAAAAAAAATAAAAAATGGCCGAACATACCCCCCTTCCCCTACCCTAAGTCTGTTACAAAAGAAAAATTCAGCACAAGTTTGATTAGAAAACACCGTTCCGAAATCATGGCCTCCTGCCCGCCAAGCCACCGATTTCTATGGTGATGGCCGTCCGAATCACACGCAAATCCCCACTTCCAACCGACGACATCATGCATGCTCCGGCCTCTGCCATGCGCGCATCCAGCGACCCGCCTCTTTCGCTTTCTGTCGGCCGGTTACCCAGGCGACCCGCATCGGCCGCCGAAGCATCGGCATCCAGGTCTGGGGCTGCTCCGAACTAGGTCGCAGTCCGTCTCGCTCGCACCTCCCCCGGCCGCCATGCTGCCGTCTCTCGCTTGCCCTACAAAACCGAAGTGCATCGCACACCTGTCGGCAGCGCTGCCGACCTGATCGCGCAGTGAGTCGCTGAATTCTCTGGATGGCGGACCCTCCGCGGTTTTCAGAGCCGACTGGATGCCACCCGTCGGAGTTTATGCGCTCCTGGCACGAAAGCGAGCATCCTTGCGATTTGTGACGACATGTGAGGAGCAGCTGGCATGTGTCTGTCAAATTGATTTTGCAGGGTGGCCCGTGCTTTTGTTGCCAACGCGGGGCGCTTGAGCGTGTTTTCTTACTTTCTTTTTCTTTTGTTCTGGTAATTTTTTTGTTCTGCACAAACTCGGATGGAGGTTTTTTAAACTCAAGGACAAACTAACTGCATTTTGTTTATTTATTTACAGTAAATACATTTTTGACTGCGACGAATTAAAAACATTACTTGCGTTTATTACTAAAATTTCTTTCTAATCTTAGCAAAGGACTTGCTTGAGAAACTCCACTCACCACGTGCGGTAGTGGCAAATTTTGCTCAGTTCTTGCCAGGATATCATGAAATTATCAGGATTGTTTGGTAGTTGAAAAATTTCGCAAAAAAATACTTTTTTTGTACTTTTGCAGTGCAAATAATACTCTGGTAAATTACTTCTTGTCCAAAGTATGAAGTGTTTATGTAGGTAATTCTTATTCGATAGAATGCAGTGTGAAATCAAGGGGGCTTCTTGGGGTTCAAGCGCTCGCCAGGCGGAGCAGCAGGAGCAGCAATCGTGGCCTCCTCGACATCAAGAGAGCATAAAGCCCAGAACGAAATTCGGCAGTTTGAAAGCGAAACTGCATTTTTTTTTTCAATTTCGTTCTTCAACAAAAACCTAATCCATTGATTTGGTTAACTCCTGTTGTTTTCTTACCCAACAAACGAACAAACTACATAAATTTACCTCCTATTGAATAATTTCTTTGATTTTTCCACATTTTCCAATTTTAATTTTTGCTCACGGTTTTTCCAACAAGATGTCTTCGATTAGAGGAAAATGTAATTAGAATTTGAAATTTTAATCAAGGTTCAACAAGAACCAGTAAACAAACAAACAAGTTCTTACTTTACTGCATGCTGAATTAATAACCTGGCCGAATGTGCCCCACGTGGAAAGCAGCAATTCTAACAAATCTTTGACAGGAGACTAGAGCATGCAAGCAGGTAGGTAACTAGCTTTGTGCTCTGAATCCTTTGGAAAAATTTCAAAAACTATATTCCACAACAACAATTCAAATTTCAAACAGTAATATTTTATAAATTTTAATGACAGTTTTTTTTTCCGTAATCAATCAAAGAAAGCATGATGAAAGAAAGTCAGAACTACATAAACCCTGAAAAATAAACGATAACGAGAGTATTGGAAAAAGGATATTCAAATTTGTTTCTTACTCCTCCACCATCGAGGCAAATTTTGCTCAGTCAGCTAACAGAGAAGCAGAAAACTGCAGAAGATGTTTTGAGTAGTATGTGCATGGCGCTTTACTTGAGTATTTTCCGTACAACACACACATACATTTACTTTTTTTACGATGTACTTTTAAAATTTAAATACTAATAACAACAAAACGTTTATCGGCAATTTGTGTTAGTTTCATTGTTCCCGTAACAACAACAAGGATTACAACATAATAAATAACGCGGAAGGATTTAATTTAAAAGTCGGCGTTAAAAGTCCTGTTTTACACACATGCGGATGCGAAT
Source organism: Anaspis maculata (assembly GCA_949128115.1). Lineage (NCBI taxonomy): Eukaryota > Metazoa > Arthropoda > Insecta > Coleoptera > Scraptiidae > Anaspis > Anaspis maculata. The sequence continues at coordinate 76,413,142 of OX421964.1, read as the reverse complement.
TGTGGCAACTTACGTACCAGGGACACATAAGTTTGAAGACCATGTTTACTCTATAATGTTGTTCTGTCAGGTCACCTTACAAGGATGGCTGGCGCACGTGGTGTTAGTTCTGATGAGGTAGGTATTTATGGTCTGGGATTATGTAACAAGCAAATTTGCATTTCCTCAAAAAATGTAGGACAAATCGCCACCTGTTACAGTTTCGGTCGTCCCAAATCTACTTTTCTCGAAGTTCGAGCGATTCCTCATTTCCTAGTGCCATCAGGAGCGCAGCAATAACGGGAGGCATTTCTACAATTTTGTTTACATTCCTACACCGATGCGTTCTTCGTTCTTTTATAGTCAGAAGTTGTGTTTCACGGTTGTCTGCTGTTTGTCTTGGTATTGAACGTTCCAAGAGGTATTTATTACCCTAGGAAAGTTCATTTTTAGCAATTTTTCTGACGTTCTTTTGAAAAATTATACATCTATCCAATCCAGTATGTACCATCATCCTATCATTATCATAAATACTCAAAATTTGGAAAAAAATTCTGTACATAAGGAAGGTGACACATGATGTTATATGCAGAAGCAAAACAGCTCATCAAGAACATCCCATATAGACAGGTCGTCCCCTTCCAATACAGGTGGATGTCACATTTTAGCGCCTCCTAATTTTCCCACTTACTCTCATTCACTTTCTATCACGATCACATTATCATTTAGAATAATTTTAATGAAAAAAAAGTTGAGGGGTATTTATTCAGTATTCAGAAAACTCTGGCCCCTCTGAATCTGAAAAAAATCGCCTATTCCCGAGCCATCTTTTGTTATTCTGCCTTTTCTGCCTAGATGAGCAGAGAAATTTGATTTCGCACAGCATTTCACACAAGGGCAGCCAAAGTCTTAGGAATGCCCTTGCTTATAATCAAAATTTTGAGTACGATAATGTAAGACACAACAAGTTATTATTGCAGGTATTTACCTACATATAAGCACTGTATTGTGTATATTATTTATTTGGCAGTAACAAAAATATAATAAAACCTACCTCTATTCATTTCTTGCACTTCGTTGTCGGTGCAATTGATCACCTAACACTCATGAGCTCCTGGTAGTAGCGCACGGATCTCGGGATTATTATTACTCTTAGCGCCGATCCCTCCTTAGCGCGACGCAATAGTAGAATCGGTTTTTTAGGGCTTCATTTTGAAAATAAAAACTTCCAATTTGGCATGCGACTTCCTCAAAAAACAGTGCTACTTACGATTCAAATTAAAAAAAAAATTAGGATTATTTTGAAAAATTTGGAAAATCAAATTAGCTATGGCCATATTTCACTTTGAAAGGTTGGTAACACGAACAGACCAGCTCTATCATCAGTGTCTTCTGTCAATTTGAACATCAGATTTGTCAGTCTCCATTTTATTGTTGATTTCCAAATTGTTCGGAGCAGGGCCGTCTTAAGCGGGCGTCCAACTCGTGCATGGCACAAGGGCGGCCAGACTCAGAGGGCGGCATTTCGGGGCAGAAATGCGTTTTTTCTTTTTTTTTTGCTTTTTATATTTCACCTCCACGGCCGCCCCTGAACATTTTGAAACGTTCAAAATGCGAAAATTGCAATTCCAGTCGCTGTTTCTGTTATTTCAATAAAATAAAATTCAAATTAAGGGAGCTATATACAAAATTCAACTTTAAAAATGGAGAAAGGGGCGGCCTAACAGTTTTTGCACGAGGGCGGCCAAATATCTAGAGACGGCCCACAGTGGTCGGAAAATCAAAAGTAGGCGCAGAAATTCTGAAATTATCAGAATGAGTTCACTGATGTATTGACATTTTCAGAAAAATGTTGAAAAAAATCTTTTCCATAATAGGGGGTTGTGACGGGGGCGACAATTTGAAGAAGCGACTGAAATTTTTCAAACTTTCAGAATAAGTAGAAAACGGGTAGACATTTCCAAGAAAAATATTGAAAAAAATCAAACTTCAAAATAAGGGATGAAAGAAGGGTTGAAATGTTGAAATTATGACTCCACGTTTTTGATATCATCAAAATCTTCAAATCAAAGAGACACATTTTTGAAAAGAACACTTTCAAAAATTCATCTCAAAATACTGGTGGTGACAGAAGGTGAATTTTTGGAAAAAAAAACAAAACTCACGAAACTCTCAGAATAAGTTATTGAACATGTTGACATTAAAAAAAAAATGCTGGAACAAATCCAACATCAAAATATGAGATGAGACAAGAGGGTGAAATTGTGGGAAAACTCTCGTAAATTGTCATTTTCTTTGTGTAATGGTTAGTGGCTCTTAGAAGAGCCGATCAAAAAAGTATGAACTGAAAGCCAGATTCAATCTGAGTCACTTAATGTCGACGAGCTACATTCGCTAGGAGATAGAAGCTGTAGAACAGCTCCTGGAAGTTCTCTATTCGATTTTCGAGATAGGGTGCTTGTGGCTGATATTAAAGGGTCAGAGGAGAGCAGAAGCCGCTTCAGAAGGTCTTCATTGGTTGCAGTTCTGGAACATTTGCGTGCGTGATGCTCTCGATATCTGCGGAGATCTTTGTTCCGCGCTTCTTGTGCTTCCTCCGAAAGCTGTCCAATAGGTAAGACAACAGTAGAAATAACTTCAGCAGCGTGAATAAGGAGTTTGTGGACTGAACTGGGCATATTGTACCACCCATATAAATCAATATACATCCTTGCTGTCTCCTCGCAGTAAGTCCCAAACTTCGGAATATTCACCGCGAAACCACAAGACACTGTAGTTAATACGACTCCAAATCGATCAATCAAGCTCTCATCTATGCCCGTAATTTCAGCGCTCAAAGGCGGATTAGCGAAAAACCGGCGGGCAGTATTACCATCATTAGTAGTGCCATGTCCTTGTTTCACAACGTCAACGAGCAACCCCATTTTGTCTCTGAACTCAATCTGCAGACGATGTTTTCTAGCTTCTACACTCTGCTTTTCAGAATCAGATTTGGCTTGCCATTTTTTTATGTCCAGACGATAAGCCACATGGAGCAAATTTTCGAAGCATCTGATGTGCGCATGGAGTGTAGAAAGGCCATACTCGCAAGCTTCCAGGTCTGTCCTTTTCTGCTTTATCAAATTTAGATCATTCATTTCCCGTGGATATGCTCCACAAACAGAGCATCTTTGGGTCGAAATTCCAGTGATAGCAGAGCAAACTTTACCATCTATCATAGTGAAGAGCAGCTTATGTGATACATGGATATCGCCGACAACCGTTTTCTGTAGACTTAGGATTTGTTCATCGACGTACTTTTTTTCAGCCACTGAAACTAACGTGGTTTCTTTCTTGAACTGAAAGCGTATCGGTCTGCAGTATCGCGTTGACGAAGGCCTAGGATTAGACCACACGATTTTTTGCTCCCCAGCTAAATTGGTACATGTCAGTCTCAAAGGCACCAGAGATGTCAAAAGCATAACATTGTCGTTGGTATCCACGTCTGAAAATTTTTGTTTATACGACGAATGGCTTGATGACCCATCAAAACCCCATTTGGAACTCAGTTCAAAGCTTGTGTGAGCCAAAGCATCGATTCCTGCTATGACTGGCTCCTGCAGCTGAATGATTCGTTCTGTGGTATGGTCTAAGAGCTCTTGCAACCGCACTTCACCAAAAGATTCGCTGCAAGACAAACTCTCCTCTTCTGGATAAGACCGCTTCTTCGCCTCTAAGACTTTATCGTACGACGGATATATGTCGGCATTGCGTTTCTTAGCGGAAGAGCGGAGCTTCATGTACTGATCTTTAGTCAAATTCAAGTCAATTAAAAGAGCAACTGCTTCTTCAGGCGTATAAGGCTTAACGGGCTGAAGCACTTTGAAAGCATTCAAAGTGTCCCGCATTTCCTGAGCTTTGGAAGAGGACTCAAAAGCTTCTTCGAATATTTTCGCAGCAGCATGATTGCCTTCCGCTCTCAAATTCACTTTAGTAGCATGTACCAACTCGCTCGTCGTGGCAGCGCTTCGAAGACATGACACCTTCCCCCTTTTCCCACTTGACGAGCATTCATCAAATGGTTTTGGAGGTCTACCAACTCTCCTACTGGAAAAAGAATCAAGAACAGGGACAGAAACAGAAGTCGAAGGACAACGTTGGGGGAAGTTCACTTCAGAATCAAGCCATTCAGAATTTTTTTGCGTGAACTTGGACGAAGATCTAGATGAAGCCGCCCATTTTTGTCTAATTTTCGAGACGAATCTGTTCAGCCAATGTATCAGTTCTTCTTTATACTCGACCTCTTCATCTTGAACATCAAGCTTCTGATAAACATAGTTTTGTAAAGTCGTGATAGCCCCAGGACTATTTATTAACTTTTCTTGCATTAATTCATACAAAATTCGCTTTGTCGTTCCAGCCATCCTTGCAGTAAGTGAATACACAACAAAATTCCGGCTCTAGAAATCACTTTCACAAAATGGCGAAGAAAACCTATGAGATAGAAACGACGTAGCTGCGCCAGACAGCCAGCGTCGAAGTAAAATTGGATGCGCGCATGCGCTAGTCATCTTACGCGCAGCTAAGAGGGCAATCTTCACCCTAAATATAACAGGCTATAGATAGTAAAGTTGCATTTAAAAGAAATCAGCTATTAGATATACTCCACTATGAATTATTATAGTGCCGTTTTCTACTTGCATCAAAATGTTCGTAAAAAGGGGTCTAGCTGCCAAGGTTGCAAGCATGGGCAAAAACTTTTGATTGCCTTCGAAAGCTAAAAGATTGGGGAATTCAATGATATAGATTTTAGCGCGGGTCTCGATGGGTCTTTTGAGAAAAGCTTACGGAAAGTACCAACTCCGAAATAAAACTACCACCTCGACAGCCCTTACAAAAACAAATCACCAGCCCTTGAAAGCTAACGCATAGCTGAACGTCGCAAGCATTTTTGATAGAGAACAGTCTACTGATTCTTATGGCACCACCCACCATTCTCACAAGGCACCCTGTTTCGTGCCATTCAGGGAAGAGTAACAGTGTTTTATGCCGAGAAAGATTTATATTTTTTTATCTAGAGAGTAAGCCAAGTTTGGCGCTGGATTTAATTGATTAATGTTCGTCCAAAAATTGTAGTTTTTAGTCAAATAGTAGTTCGAACTTTCCTCTACGATATTCCAATGTCAAAATTACCCAGAAAAAATGTTCGTGAAATGGAATTTCTGCGCCGTTTTTCGATTTTCCGACCACTGTGCGGCCCTGGTTCGGAGTTATGAAAGAAATTTCACTGATTTTACTTACATCATAGGTTCAGGATTCTACGAAAACGTAGAAGGGCCATGCTACATACCAAGTGTAAATCGCGACTTAACGGACTTAACGCGACATCGGCATATAGACCCCCAATATAGATATCACCCCCCCTCCGCGTGTTTAATAGGAATTCTCGTCCAGAAAATTGGTTTACTTCACATCACAGCATCAATAATCTTGGTACATACAATTTCACAAACAGTATGCACCATAACACGCACATACACTAAACCTTCAACGAAAGAATTGCGAAACATACTTGCCAAATGTCACCTGGAGATAAATTTGCCATTTATATATGCAAAAAGTAAGAAAACATAGTGCTAAGAATTTTAGATGTTAAAATCACAAAATAGCGAACAAAAATGAAACCTAGCCGGATTTTTGTATACAGGGTGTTTCAGTGACCTTGCATAATACTTCGGGAGGTGATCCTTCTCAAAAAAATAAGTCAAAAAGTAAGAGTAAAATTTTTTCCTCAAGTGCTCCCTGAGGGAGTTACAGCTCCTCAATGTACAAAATGCAACAAAGTTTTCAATTATTTGGTCAAAAACTGTCTGAGCTTTAAATTAGATTTTTTCGATAGATTCGTTCAATCCAAAACTTTTATTCCTCCTGCATTTTTTCCGCAGGATGCATCATTCTGAAGTAAAAGTGAAAAAAGACGGACGTGTCATGAATAATTTTCAACATAATCCCAATGCCCTCTAATTTTGCCGCCCCTGGTTAGATTTGTTTAGAACTTGGCATGTACATTTGCACTGTTGAGAAACTTCTCTATACCAAATTTGAGGTTCTTACCTACGACGGTTTTTCAGCAAATAATTGAAAACTTTGTTTAACTTCGTACCTTTGAGGGGCTGTTACTCCCGCATTTCAGGGAAAAATGTTACTCTTACTTTTTGACTTATTTTCTTGAGAGGAATCACCTCCCAAAGTATTATGCAAGGTCACTGAAACACCCTGTATAAAGCTCAGTTAAACGTGTAGTTAACCATACTAAAAGTCCTCAAGAATCAATCCAGCCTGAGCTTCGGCCGTTGTGGCCTCGAGAAGAACTTCCCCGTTTTTCGCGTTTATCTCTTGAACATGTTAACCACACTGTGCAAGTTGTATGTAAATTTACTGTACTGGTTACTTTTGAAATTCAAATTCTTGCATCACTGTCAACTAAACATTTATCTGCAATTTGAGTTGGTTTCGTTGTACAAGGAATTCATTCAATTGAGAAGTCGGAGTCAGAAGAAGTGTGTTTTCTTTTACACACTGCAGATGCGAATTGTGGCACCTTACGTATCAGGGACACATAAGTTCGAAGACCATTCTTTACTCTACGGGGTGTTTCAAATTTAAATCGCGTTCTTTCGGGAAACGATGGAAAACTTGGAAAGGAGTAGACTAAAAAAATATATGTCAGAAACGAATAATAACGGAGATCGTTCAAAGTTGAATTTTGAGAACCAATTTTTCGTCATAACATTCATAACTTTGAAACTTCTCAACCGATTTTGTTCAAATTTGAACCAAAGCTTACTGAAATAAGTTGGTATCGGACAATAATAACGCGTTCCATGAAAATTTCCCAGGGGCGTGTATAATGGCGGGGGGGGGGATTCCCGCTTGGTTATCCCTATTTTTATTCCCTCGGGTCGTTTTGTAAATTGTTCATATTTTTGAATTCTTTTCAAAAAATTGTGTTAGCAATTTGTGTTAGTTTCGTTGTTTCCATAACAACAAGGGATTACAAACAAAATAGCAAGCAATAAATTTGAAAGTCGTCGTTGAAAGTTCTGTTTTTACTTACACACTTTCGGATGCGAATTGTGGCACCTTAAGTACCAGGGACACATAAGTTCGAAGACCATTTTTGACTCTTGTCGTTCAGACTTCAGCTGACAAAGATCAAAGATGGCACGTGGTATAGTGATGAGGCATCATTATATATATATTGTCCACTTCGCGTCGTTCAGTCAACCGCAGTTGCATGCTGGAAAGTGATTATCTCCGCATTTGTTACAAAATAACTATATGCCATTCACGTTTTAAATTCAGTAAAATGACTTTTTGGAGGAAAAATAAAGTGACAAGCTTGAGCTTGAGCTGCTGAAAATAAAAAGTGAACGGGATATATTTTGAAAACCACCTGTCCCATATCCCGTTACCCGAACGTCAATTAAAATGGAACATTTAACCATTTAACATTTAAAATGGATGTTAACCACACTGATAGAGGTTTTATGTAAATTTACTGTATTTTTCATTGGTTATGGGTGACCAGAAGTCCAGAACCTATACAAGGTGTTTCACTTTTTACTTTCCGGGCCCCCACAACAACATGGAAGGGAAAGTATTGTAATCGTGCAGAAAAAAAATGTTTTGAGATTTCGCCGGATATCCATTTTGAGGTCCTCCCAAGACGACGACTCCAAGACCATTCCCAGAATGATGTCTGTGCGTCTGTGTGTCTGTCTGTCTGTAATATTCCACGATAACTGCCGAATCGTCGATCCCATCGACTTGAAATTTAGTACGCGGACATGGTTTTTCTGTGAAATGAGCCCCCATTGTTTTTGACTCTAATCAGTTAAACAGAAGTATCACTATCAGCAAATGTCAGAGGCTATATATCTCAAGAAATTTGACTTGCAGTATGTCATTTGAAAGCTCTTGAAAAACTGTATTCAGAAGAATTGGAAGTGTTGCTCTATCTGTTATCTGTCAAATAATAAAAAATGTCAAAGTTTAAAACTCCACTATTTAATAGTTCAAAATCTAAGTGATGGATTGGAACCAAATTTGGCATGAAGTAACACAACAAGAGAGTCCGATTAAGTCTGCAAGTAGATTGGATTGGGTATCGTGTAGACCCATTTTCAAAATCGACACGGTTCCGGTTTTTCGACGGTGAGTTTTTCCAAAATGAAATTTGCACATTCCGTGAATTTGAAAAAACTATGCAGTGCAAACTTCGACATGCGGTGATGAGCCCCACAAAATATGCATGCATGTTACTTTTCGTCCGCTTGTATGAAAAACTTTATTCCTTATACTCTTACCTTACGGAAAGTATGTCTTTCCCGCACTCACCTGCAAGCACTGAACGACGGACGCATAGGGGAGCATTTTTTCATTGGTTACTTTTAAAATTTAAATACTTGTATCAGTAACAAGACAAAATATTTATGGGCAATCTGTGTTAGTTTCATTGTTTCCGTAACAACAAGAATTACAACAAAAGTACAAGGAATTATTTAATTTGCAAGTCGGCGTTGAATCTGTTTTACACACATGCGGATGCGACTTGTGGCAACCCACGTACCAGGGACACATGAGTTCGAAAACCATTTTTTACTCCATAAGTCCATAATGTGTTTGTCGTTCGGCCTACAAAGATGGCACGTGGTGGATAGTTCTGATGAGGCATTATATTATTGTGTATTGTCACTGTCCGCTTTGCGTCGTTCAGTCAACCGCAGTTGAGTTGCATGCGGAAAAATGACACTTTCCGCACTTGTTTGGAAAAATCATGTATAAAATATACAAATGTGTCTAATTATGTAATCCTTAATTACAGAGCAGAAGTTAGTGAAATTGTCACTGAATCCTACGAAAGCGTAGAAGGGAAGGGCCACGCTAGTTTTTTTTTTGGTGAGAATCGCGACTTACTAAGTGTAAACTGCGACATACTAAGTGTAAATCGCGACTTACCAAGTGGACATCGCGACTTATTGAATGTAAATCGCGACTTATCAAGTGCAAATCGCGACTTATTGAGTGTGTATTGACTTACTATAATTTACACTTATTAAGTCGCGATTTGCACTTAATAAGTCGCGCCGCGACATAGTAAGTCGCGATTTACACTTAATACATCGCGATTCACACTTGGTAAGTCCCGATTTACACTTGGTAGGTCGCGATTTACACTTGATAAGTCGCGATTTACATTCAATAAGTCGCGATGTCCACCTTCCCTTCTACGCTTTCGTAGGATTCAGTGACAATTTCACTAACTTCTGCTCTGTAATGAAGGATTACATAATTAGATACATTTGTATATTTTATACATGATTTTTCCAAACAAGTGCGGAAAGTATCATTTTTCCGCATGCAACTGCGGTTGACTGAACGACGCAAAGCGGACAGTGACAATCTGACAATACACAATAATATGATGCCTCATCAGAACTATCCACCACGTGCCATCTTTGTAGGCCGAACGACAAACACATTATGGACTTATGGAGTAAAAAATGGTTTTCGAACTCATGTGTCCCTGGTACGTGGGTTGCCACAAGTCGCATCCGCATGTGTGTAAAACAAATTCAACGCCGACTTGCAAATTAAATCATTCCTTGTACTTTTGTTGTAATTCTTGTTGTTACGGAAACAATGAAACTAACACAGATTGCCCATAAATATTTTGTTTTGTTACTTATACAAGTATTTAAATTTTAAAAGTAACCAATGAAAAAATGCTCCGCTTCGCGTCCGTCGTTCAGTGCTCGCAGGTGAGTGCGGGAAAGACATACTTTCCGTAAGGTAAGAGTATAAGGAATAAAGTTTTTCATACAAGCGGACGAAAAGTAACATGCATGCATATTTTGTGGGGCTCATCACCGCATGTCGAAGTTTGCACTGCATAGTTTCTTCAAATTCACGGAATGTGCAAATTTCATTTTGAAAAAACTCACCGTCGAAAAACCGGAACCATGTCGATTTTGAAAATGGGTCTACACGACGCCCAATCCAATCTACAGGGTGGTGAAAATTTCGATGCTCACCATTGGTATCTTAGAAACGATAAGAGATACGAGGTCGGTTATTAAATTAGAAAAAAGTTGCGCATTTTTGTGGCGATTGGGAATCTGAAAAGAAACTATGAATATTTTGATTGGTTTACGATTTATCACGAAAAGACTGAAAATTTTGATTTCAGAAATTATTTTTTATCTTTCCAACCATTCAAACTATTTTAATCAAACTTGGTAGTTTTATGTTTTTGATCACTCCGAGTCGATCAACGTTAACAGAAATTTTCCAGGCCTTCTAGATGTCAAATTATGAAAGTCAACTTTTGTTTTTCTTATAGCCGCCAAATTGGATTTTTGCACTAATAGATAGACACATTCAACCGAATACCCCAGAGAGCTATTCAACCATAATTAAAGCCCTAGGGGAAAAAGGAACTAAATTTCATATCTACCAACTCAAAGAAAATCGGACATTTCGAATCGTGATACGCAATATTCATCCAACGACAGACAAAAACGATATTAAAACAGAAATTGAAAAAAAAGGTCATGAAGTTGTAAACATCTCAGGCATCAGACAAAGAAGCACCAAAAAATTTCTTCCGCTGTTTAACGTAGAGCTAAAAGTCAAACCTAATAATATGGAAATTTACAACACCACAACTCTACTGAACACAATTGTCAAAGTCGAACCACCACACCCAAAGCGTGAAGTACCTCAGTGTACCAAATGCCAGCGTTTCTTTCACACTAAAACGTACTGCCATCATAACCCACGGTGTGTTAAATGTGCAGGAAATCATGCCACGGATAAATGTCCTCGAAAAGAACGTAGCAAAGACGTAAAATGTATAAATTGCAATGAAAACCAACCAGCCAACTATAAAGGTTGCTCCATATATAAAGAACTCCAGGAGAAGAGGTTCCCACCACTTCGGGAAAAACAATTAAACATCCAAGCTCAGCCCGTGAAAACTAGCAAAAACGCACTCGACAACATCACCACTTATGCCCAAAAAACTAGCAATAATGTCCAACAAACTGGCCCAACAGAAAATAGCTCCCCACAAAATATTGCACCTTCTTCACAGCAACAAACACAAAACAACCTTGAAATAATGATGACAAAAATGATGGACAAGATGGACAAGGTGCTCGACTTACTAATAGCTCTGATTGCCAAGATATAATAATGACTGCTACAAAACTAAAAATAGCAGTCTGGAATGCCAATGGCTTGGTCGCACATGGCCAAGAACTAAGAACCTTCATCATCAACCATAAGCTAGATATATTATTGATATCAGAAGCTCATATGACGGAACGAAGCTTCATAAAAATACCAAAATACACAATATATCACACCCAACATCCTGAAGGTAGAGCTCGAGGAGGTACGGCTGTCATTATCAGAAATAATATTAAACATCACGAAATCGCCAAATACAAGCAACGGAACCTGCAGGCAACTGCAGTAGAAATAGAAGATTGGAGCGGTAAACTGGTATTAGCAGCCGTATACTGCCCCCCAAACATCACCATTACAAAAGAGCACTTCGAAACCTTTTTTGACACTCTTGGAAACCGGTTTGTTGCCGGGGGAGACTTTAATGCAAAACATCAACACTGGGGTTCAAGACTTGTGACAACACGCGGCAGACAACTCTACCAAGCACTAATGGCTAAGAATCTACAGCAGCTCTCCTCCGGACAACCAACCTACTGGCCTACAGACAGACAAAAAACACCAGATGTTATAGACTTCTGTGTTACCAAAGCAATTTCCTGTAACTACCTTGACATCGAATCCTGTTTAGACCTCTCTTCAGATCATTCTCCACTATTAGTCACGCTAGACTCAAGAGTACGGAAGAAGTCGCCACCGCCAGCATTGTCAAATAGAAGAACAGACTGGAACAAGTTCCGTATTACGCTAGCAAGCCAGCTAAATCTGAAAATACCCTTGAAATCTGAAGAAGATGTCGATGAAGCAGTTGAGCACCTGACAAAAGAAATTCAACAGGCCGCATGGTCAGCAACACCAACCTCACCGAACACTGATGACAAACCTGACCACTGTCCTGACCACATCAACAAAAAACTAGAAGAAAAAAGACAACTTAGAAAGCGCTGGCAAATAACTCACGCCCCACAAGACAAAACCAAACTCAATAGAGCCACCAGGGAACTTAAAAAGATGTTGAATGATACCAAAGATGAAAGTATCAAGGCACTTCTGGAATCTCTTTCACCAACAGAAGCAACTGATTACTCCCTGTGGAAAGTGACAAAAAAGATGAAGTATCAACAGCAAGTACAACCACCCATCAGAACCAAAACTGGCGACTGGGCAAGAACAGACCAACAAAAATCATGTGCGTTTGCGGAACACCTTGGAGATGTTTTCACGCCATTTCCCGGCGATATTCTCCCACAAGAAGAAAAAATCATAGAGCAAGCTCTCGAAGCCCCTTACCAAATGGATATGCCGATTAAATCTTTGAAAACAGCTGAGATCAAGTCAATAATTGCAAAACATCTAAATCCAAAGAAATCACCGGGCTACGACCTGATTACAGGCAAAGTGTTGAAGGAACTCCCACACGAAGGCTTCTTGTTGATCACCTTCATATTTAATGCCATTCTGAGACTGAACTATTTCCCATCACAGTGGAAAGTCGCGCAAATGACCCTAATACAGAAACCTGGCAAAGATCCTGCAGAAGCGAGTTCCTATCGGCCGATAAGCCTCCTGCCAGTATTGTCCAAGGTGTTTGAGAAAATTCTTCTGGCCAAAATTAAACCACTCTTGGAAGAAAAGAACATAATACCAAAGCACCAGTTCGGCTTCCGGGCACAACACTCAACAATCGAGCAAGTCCACAGAGTCGGGAAAAAGATCAGAGAAAGCCTCGAGAATAAATTGTATTGCTCAACCGTTTTTTTGGACGTGTCCCAAGCATTCGATAAAGTATGGCATGAGGGCCTGATCTACAAAATCAAGACCAGCTTGCCCCATCCGTACTGCCAGCTACTCAAATCGTACTTGACAAATAGATACCTATTCGTGAAGCAAGGCGAGGTCTTCTCATCACTGGTACCCATAAAGTCAGGTATACCACAAGGCAGCGTACTCGGGCCGCTCCTGTACCTCCTTTATACTGCCGATTTGCCAACCACCATCAGCACCGAAGTAGCCACATTTGCCGATGATACAGCAATAATGGCGGCACATAAAGACCCTTTTGTCGCCTCGAGACACCTTCAAGGACACCTTAACGAAGTTGGGCAATGGATGAAAACATGGAGAATCAAACCCAATAGTACCAAATCCACCCATGTGACATTCACTCTCAGAAAAGAAACCTGCCCTGAGGTTTTCTTGAATAACCACCCGATTCCTCAAAAAGACGACGTAAAATATCTTGGCATCCATCTGGATCGACGCCTGACGTGGGGAAAACATATCTGGAGCAAACGACTACAACTGGGCCTCACCTACAGGAATATGTTCTGGTTACTGAATAGAAAGTCGCACCTTAGCATTGAAAATAAGGTCCTGCTATATAAATCCATCATAAAACCTATTTGGTTATATGGCATTCAACTGTGGGGCTCGGCTAGTGAGTCAAACGTCTTGAAACTGCAAAGATTTCAATCGAAGACTTTACGTGCTATTTGTAATGCGCCGTGGTTCGTCCCAAATCACGTTCTACATCATGACCTGAATATCTCCACAGTTAAGGAAGAGATCTCCATCCAAAGCAAGAAATACCAAGACCGACTCTCCGACCATCCTAACCAACTAGCTGTAAACCTTCTCGTCGACATTCCTAGTAGAAGACTGAAAAGATTCGACCCCCTGGACCTACCTCAACGAAGCGATATCAGCATAGATGCAGGGAGCCCAAAAAACATAGCAAAATTGTAAGGATTGTTATGTAAAGGGAAAAGAGCTGGCTGCTGGGTCAGTGTCTATACTATGTCAGAATCAAATTTTATTTAATTTACTGAATGTTTATAAAAACAGATTGTAAATATACATGGGTGACAATAAAAAAAAAAAAACTAATAGATAGAGAGAAACATTGGCTTTCCGAATTAGTAACCAACATGTTCTTTTTATGACATTTTTAGCGTCAAATTTTGAATTTTCCGTAAATTATTGACAAAATCGGGAATGCTTTGAAAAACAATTGAAATATTATCAATAGCAACAACAACAAAGTGACAGATGGTGTGCAATTGACGTATCTAACTTCTTAATCGTGTTTTGTGCTTGTTTGTACCGGTAGTTCATAAATTGAATGGGTCAAGGGTGTCTGTGAGTTCAAAAACGTCTGTCGGAACTAGCATATCGTTCTTGTTGAAGTTTGACAAATTTATTAGAAAAGGAGTAAGGATTACCCTAGTTTCGACAGACGTTTTTGAATTCACAGGCACCCTTGACTCATTTAATTTATGAGCTCTCGGTACAAACAGGCACAAAACACGATTAAGAAGTTACGGCTCGATACCAAGTTGGGACTGAGACCGCCGTAAGTGCCGTTACCATAGCAACGGCGGATACCAACCAATCAGACCGCGCTGTATTTGGCGAGTTACGCCGTCACAAACTTCGCGCCTGCAACTTGGTATCGGGCCCTTAGATACGTCAATTGAACACATTCTGTCTTTTTTCTGTTGTTGCTATTGATAATATTTCAATTGTTTTTCAAACCATTCCCGATTTTGTCAATGATTTACGAAAATTTCAAAATTTGACGCTAAAAATGTCATAAAAAGAACATGTTGGTTACTAATTCGGAAAGCTAATTTTTTTCTCTATTCATTAGTGCAAAAATTCAAGATGACGGTCATAAGAAAAACAAAAGTTGACTATCATAATTTGACATCTAGAAGGCCTGGTTATGACATTTTTTGCGTCGAATTTTGAAATTTTCTTGAAATATTGACAAAATCGGGAATGCTTTGAAAAACAATTGAAATATTATCAATAGCAACAACAAAAAAAGACAGATTGTGTTCAATTGACGTATCTAAGGGCTCGATACCAAGTTGCAGGCGCAAAGTTTGGGACGGCGTAACTCGCCAAATACAGCGCGGTCTGATTGGTTGGTATCCGCCGTTGCTACACTGAGAGAAAAGTTTCATTTATAGGTAATAAATACTTGTTTCGTACCAATTTAATAACAAATACTATAACAAAGTATATGTCACCATATGTCGTTTACATTAAATAATTATTTTAAAATCACTTATTCATTATAACCAAGGGGCTTATTATGCCAGTTGTTCATAAGAGTTCATAAGATTCAATAAATATATTATTCCGTATCAAATATTAGTCAAACTTTCCCACAAAATGATTTATTACATCCAAATTGCACATTTTGTTTGTGATTGAGCCGGTTGAATCACTATAAACAAATACATATTGGCGGACAATCACCTGTTCTTAACCAACAATATACCTGTGTTCACTTCACTCTGGCACCATTTATTCCCCAATAATAACTGTGCATTATTCATAAACAATCGCTAAGTCACCCTCAATGAATTTTATCACTAGAGTATCTTCGGATATTATTATTTATCATTGCCAATGTAATGCGTTGGTGGGGTGAGAGATTTCCACCCGGCGCCATTATTCGTGCATGGTGTCATTTGTGTCGTATCATCCCATGTCATTCATTGTCCAGTATCTTGTTGAAGAAAAGCAAATTTAGTTATACAGGTGACTCAAAAATGTCGGACCATTTTGAAAGTGCGTGATGTAGAGGTGTAGTAGAGTGCTGAAAAGTTGTTGAAAAGATTCTAATGTCTTCCAGTTTTAAAGTTGTGGAGGAACAAAAGTTGATTCTTCGATCGCTTCTATTTTCGTTGTTTCAAAAGATTTTGGTGAACTGTTTATGGAAAAACAATGAGTGCCAGAAATCAACCTCTAAATCTGTGATGAATTTCTCTTTTGTATAAAAGGTGAGTCATGAATCTTGGAAATTATTTTTTTCCAAAAGTGCCTGCAAACAGTCCCATATCCTATGTAGAGCACAATAAAACACAATTCAATTTTATAAAATTCTTTGCTTCTGGTTTCTTAGGAAAACTGAATTTCTGTAGTTTATGACTCGACCTGTATAGAAAGCAGAATAGTTTATGACTCAACCTGTATAAAACAGAAATTCAATACAGATTCAGAGGTTGATTTTTCGAATCCATTATTTCACTATATGTAATGGCGTCTTTGCTAAAATCTTTTGAAACAACGAAAATAGAAGAAATCGAAAAATCAAATTTTGTACCTACATAACTTCAAAATTAAAAAGCCTAGAATGTTTAAAACAACTTCCCAGTACTGTACTATACCTACATATCAT
This sequence comes from Anaspis maculata, assembly GCA_949128115.1. NCBI lineage: Eukaryota > Metazoa > Arthropoda > Insecta > Coleoptera > Scraptiidae > Anaspis > Anaspis maculata. Next base: position 76,396,740 of record OX421964.1, on the reverse strand, counting down.
GCACCTTCAAGGTGGTCCGACACTTTGAATCACCCTGTATTTATTAAACGAATTATTAGCTATTGATAATGGATTTGATATGTTTTATGATGATTTGGCAGAATCATCTATAGCCAGCAATAATGCATAAAATTACCTATAAAAACTAATTACGATCATATTATTCATAACTAATATTCTATCGTTACCACTCAATAATCAAATTGCTTATTATTATTTACGTTTCTTATTGATAAACCATTATCAAACTGATGTTTTGTAATTATAACCAAATATTAAATAACAGGAAACAAGGTATTTCAACGCTATCAAAATAATCCGCTTGGTGGATGCAAATAAATATTTATTAAGCCGTATTTGAATAAGGCATTTGTTAACAATAAACGAGTCTGCGTTTTCCATAATAAATATTCGAAATCTTTTCTCTCAGTGTATGGTAACGGCACTTACAGCGGTCTCAGCCCCAACTTAGTCTCGAGCCGTAACTTTTTAATCGTGTTTTGTGCTTGTTGATACGGGAAGTTCATGGATTAAATGAGTCAAGGGTGCCTGTGAATTCAAAAACGTCTGTCGAAACTAGGGTAATCCTTACTTCTTTTCTAATAAATTGGTCAAACTTTAACAAGAACGATGCTAGTTCCGACAGACGTTTTTGAACTCACAGACACCCTTGACCCATTCAATTTATCAACTACCGGTACAAACAAGCACAAAACACGATTGAGAAGTTAGATACGTCAATTGCACACCATCTGTCAGTTTTTTGTTGTTGCTATTGATAATATTTCAATCGTTTTTCAAAGCATTCCCGATTTTGTCAATAATTTACGGAAAATCCAAAATTTGACGCTACAAATGTCATAAAAAGAACATGTTGGTTACTAATTCGGAAAGCTAATTTTTTTCTATATCTATAAGTGCAAAAATCCAATATGGCGGCCATTAGAAAAACAAAAGTTGACTATTATAATTTGACATCTAGAAGGCCTGGAAATATTTTGTCAACATTATTCGACTCGGAGTGATCAAAAACATAAAACTACCAAGTCTGATTGAAATAGCTTGAATGGTTGGAAAGTTAAAAAATAGTTTCTGAAATCAAAATTTTCAGTTTTTTCGTGATAAATCGTGAACCAATCAAAATATTCAATGTTTCTTTCCAGATTCTCAATCGCCACAAAAATGCGCAACTTTTTTCTAATTTAATAACCGACCTCGTATCTCTTAACGTTTCTAAGATACCAATGGTGAGCATCGAAATTTTCACCACCTTGTATACTTGCAGACTTAATCGGACTCACTTGTTGTGTTGCTTCATGCCAATTTTGTTCCAATCCATCAGATAGATTTTGAATTATTGAATAGTGAAGTTTTTGAACTTTGACATTTTTTATTATTTGACAGATGACAGATAGAGCAACTTCCAATTGTTCTGAATACAGTTTTTCAAGGGCTTTCAAATGACATACTGCAAGTCAAATTCCTTGAGATATAGCCTCTGACATTTGCTGATAGTAATACTTCTGTTTGACAGATTAGAGTCAAAAATAATGGGGGCTCATTCCACAGAAAAATCATGTGCGCATACTAAGATCGGATCGACTATTCGGCAGTTATCGTAGAATATTACAGACAGACACACAGACGCACAGACATCATTCTGGGAATGGTCTTGGAGTCGTCGTCTTGGGAGGACCTCAAAATGGATATCCGGCGAAATCTCAAAACATTTTTTTCTGCAAGATTACAATACTTTCCCTTCCATGTTGTTGTCGGGGCCCGGAAAGTGAAAAGTGAAACACCCTGTATAGGTTCTGGTCACCCATAACCAATGAAAAGTACAGTAAGTTTACATAAAACCTCTATCAGTGTGGTTAACATCCATTTTAAATGATGTGAATTGACGTTCGGGTAACGGGTAACGGGATATGGGACAGGTGGTTTTCAAAATATATCCCGTCCACTTTTTATTTTGAGCAGCTTATTGTTACTCCAGCTTGTCACTTTATTTTTCCTCCAAAAAGTCATTTTACTGAATTTAAAACGTGAATGGCATAGTTATTTTGTAACAAATGCGGCGATAATCACTTTCCCGCATGCAACTGCAGTTGACCAGTGGCGGACTAAGAAAATTGAGGGCCCTGGGCGGAATAGCGAGATTGGGGCCCCTAAGGAGCGAAAGTTGAGAATATGAAGAGGGACCGGCAGATTTTTTGGCCCGCCCTGCCCGGCCGCGATTGAGCAAAAGCCTATGAAACGAAAAAATGAGATGTTGATTAAAACCAAAACTAAAACCGTTAATTGATATAAAATACAAAAATGTGCCCCGTTATTCCAACCTTTTCATGTCAGTTGGTCAAATGTACTGCACAGTTTGTAGCCAGAATTTGAGGGAGAAAGGGGCAAAGGCAACGACGAGGGCGCGAGTTGAAGAGAGGTATCGCCGCTGGTAAGATTTTTGGGGCATAATAATAACGCTGACAATAATCGGTATATTTCATGCGTGTCTTGCGGTTTCGGTTTTTGACATTTTAACATAAATCACCTTATGATCATTTCCCACGAGATCTGGTGCGGGCCCTTACCTAAAATGAAAATAATTCTAAGAGGTTCCGTGATACAGACACGTTATTACCTGTCTGTGTGTAGGCCCCCAAACCCTGTTGTTATGGGGCCTGCACTGAGAGAAAAGATTTCGAATATTTATTATGGAAAACACAGACTCGTTTATTGTTAACAAATGCCTTATTTAAATACGGCTTAATAAATATTTATTTGCATCCACCAAGCGGATTGTTTCGATAGCGTTGAAATACCTTGTTTCCTGTTATTTAATATTTGGTTATAATTACAAAACATCAGTTTGATAATGTTTTATCAATAAGAAACGTGAATAATAATAAGCAATTCGATTATTGAGTGGTAACGATAGAATATTAGCTATGAATAATCTGATCTAAATTAGTTTTTATAGGTAATTTTATGCATTATTGCTGGCTATAGATGATTCTGCCAAATCATCATAAAACATATTAAATCCATTATCAATAGCTAATAATTCGTTTAATAAATACAGGGTGATTCAAAGTGTCGGACCACCTTAAAGGTGCATGATATGCAGGTATAGTACAGTACTGGGAAGTTGTTTTAAAGATTCCAGGCTTTTTAATTTTGAAGTTATTGAGGTGCAAAATTTGATTTTTCGATTTCTTCTATTCTCGTTGTTTCAAAAGATTTGAGCAAAGACTCCATTACATATAGTGAAATAATGGATTCGAAAAATCAACCTCTGAATCTGTATTGAATTTCTGTTTTCTATACAGGTTGAGTCATAAACTACAAAAAGTCAGTTTTCATAAGAAACCAGAAGCAAAGAATTTTATAAAATTGAATTGTGTTTTATTGGTGCACTACATAGGATATGGGACTGTTTGCAGGCACTTTTGGAAAATGATAATTTCCAAGATTCATGACTCACCCTTTATACAAAAGAGAAATTCATCACAGATTTAGAGGTTGATTTCTGGCACTCATTGTTTTTCCATAAACAGTTCACCAAAATCTTTTGAAACAACGGAAATAGAAGCGATCGAAGAACCAACTTTAAAACTGGAAGACATTGGAATCTTTTCAACAACTTTTCAGCACTCTACTACACCTCTACATTACGCACTTTCAAGATGGTCCGACATTTTTGAGTCACCCTGTATAAATAAATTTGCTCTTCTTCAACGAGATACTGGACAATGAATGACATGGGATGATACGACACAAATGACACCATGCACGAATAATGGCGCCGGGTGGAAATCTCTCACCCCACCAACGCATTACATTGGCAATAATAAATAATAATCGGCCTTATTCTCTATGCCATTGAAAATTTTCAATATTGAAAATGGGATTTTGGAGAGCTGAAATTGATCTTAAGACTGGGTTAACAAGTACGTACTATGCCAGTTCAGGCAGGGATTCAGGTCTAATTTCCATCCATATTTGGGATCCCAGCCAAATATGCTTACGTACCGAAATCAACCAGAGTGAAAAACGAAACATTTTCAATTTTCAATTTCAATGGCATAGAGAATAAGGCCGAATATCTGAAGATACTCTAGTGATTAAATTCATTGAGGGTGACTTAGCGATTGTTTATGAATAATGCACAGTTATTACTAGGGAATAAATGGTGCCAGAGTGAAGTGAACACAGGTATATTGTTGGTTAAGAACAGGTGATTGTCCGCCAATATGTATTTGTTCATAGTTAATAAACCGGCTCAATCACAAACAAAATGTGCAATTTGGATGTAATAAATCATTTTGTGGGAAAGTTTGACTGATATTTGATACGGAATAATATATTTATTAAATCTTATGAACTCTTATGAACAGCTGGCATAATAAGCCCCTTGGTTATAATGAATAAGTGATTTTAAAATAATTATTTGATGTGAACGACATATGGTGACAAATACTTTGTTATAGTATTTGTTATCTAATTGGTACGAAACAAGTATTTATTACCTATAAATGAAACTTTTCTCTCAGTGTGCCAAGGTGACTGAAAATTAAAATAAAAAAAAATCTTACTTGGTACCTATTTAAATAATGCAAGAAAGGACCGCTAAGGAAGAAATTAAAATTTTTGGATTTCATCCCTTTTATTTTTTCTGCAGTATTTTTTACATACAGGAGGAATTGGGAGCCCCTACAGATGATCGAGGCCCTGAGGCCCGGGGCGGACCGCCCCCACCGCACCCCTCTTAGTCCGCCACTGCGGTTGACTGAACGACGCGAAGTGGCGCCTCATCAGAATCTATCACCACACCACGTGCCATCTTTGATCTTTGTCAGCTGAAGTCTGAACGACAAGAGTCAAAGATGGTCTTCGAACTTATGTGTCCCTGGTACTTAAGGTGCCACAATTCGCATTCGAAAGTGTGTAAAAACAGAACTTTCAACGCCGACTTTCAAATTTATTGCTTGTTATTTTGTTTGTAATCCTTGTTGTTACGGAAACAACGAAACTAACACAAATTGCTGACACAATTTTTTGAAAAGAATTCAAAAATATAAACAATTTACAAAACGACCTGAGGGAATAAAAATAGGGATAACAAAGCGGGAATAACCCCCCCTCCGCCATTATACACGCCCCTGGAAAATTTTCATGGAACGCGTTGTTATTGTTCGATATCAACTTATTTCAGTAAGCTTTGGTTCAAATTTGAACGAAATCGGTTGAGAAGTTTCAAAGTTATGGATGTTATGACGAAAAATTGGTTCTCAAAATTCAACTTTGAACGCCCAGATCTCCGTTATTATTCGTTTCTGACATATATTTTTTTAGTCTACTCCTTTCCAAGTTTTCCATCGTTTCCCGAAAGAACGCGATTTAAATTTGAAACACTCCGTACCGTATAGAGTAAAGAATGGTCTTCGAACTTATGTGTCCCTGATACTTAAGGTGCCACAATTCGCATCCGAAAGTGTGTAAAAACAGAACTTTCAACGCCGACTTTCAAATTTATTGCTTGTTATTTTGTTTGCAATCCTTGTTGTTACGGAAACAACGAAACTAACACAAGTTGCTAACACAATTTTTTGAAAATAATTCAAAAATATGAACAATTTACAAAACGACCTGAGGGAATAAAAATAGGGATAACAAAACGGGAACACCCCCCCCCCCTCGCCATTATACACGCCCCTGAAAAATTTTCATGAAACGAGTTATTATTGTTCGATACCAACTTATTTCAGTAAGCTTTGGTTCAAATTTTAACAAAATCGGTTGAAAAGTTTCAAAGTTATGAATGTTATGACAAAAAAATTGGTTCTCAAAATTCAACTTTGAACGCCTAGATCTCCGTTATTATTCGTTTCTGACATATATTTTATTAGTCTACTCCTTTCCAAGTTTTCCATCGTTTCCCGAAAGAACGCGATTTAAATTTGAAACACCCCGTAGAGTGAAGATGGTCTTCGAACTTATGTGTCCCTGATACGTAAGGTGCCACAAGTCACATCCGCATGTGTGTAAGTAAGAACGCCGACTTTTGAATAGAATCTATTCCTTGTTATTTTTTTTGCAATCCTTGTTGTCACGGAAACAACGAAACCAACTCAAATTGCAGATAAATGTTTAGTTGACAGTGATACAAGAATTTGAATTTCAAAAGTAACCAGTACAGTAAATTTACATACAACTTGCACAGTGTGTGGTTACCATGTTCAAGAGAAACGCGAAAAACTGGGAAGTTCTTCTCTAGGCCACAACGGCCGAAGCTCAGGCTGGATTCTAGAGGACTTTTAGTATGGTTAACTACACGTTTAACTGAGCTTTATATAAAAAAATCCGGCTAGGTTTCATTTTTGTTCGCTATTTTGTGATTTTAACATCTAAAATTCCTGGCACTATGTTTTCTTACTTTTTGAAGTGAAACTTCTATTCTCGCGCCTAGATCACAACACACAACTAACGCAGAACCACACATGGGAGTGAATTCGCGGTACATGTAACGAGGGTGTGTAACGCGGAGGTGTAACGTTATAGTGTCAGGCCCTTGGGGTGACCAGTGTCTCGTCCGAGAAAATGGGAGTAAGCTGTTGCCGCGTTCGATTCTTTTCTTCACAGTTAGTATTCTTTTACCGCTTGGATTGTCTTTTAAGAACAACAGCTTCCATCATAAACTAAAATTTAATTTTATCGATGAATTCTAACTCAACGGAAGTGTCAATTACAACCGAAAATGATTAATTTATTTTCGTAATGCGTATCGCCAACCTGTCGCCGACACTGGACTCCTCTACTTGGTGTGTTGCGCAGGGGTGTTGTGCTGGTGACCCGACAGGAATGGTTCTTGACTTGGCTGAAAGTTATCATTGTGACCATTGCGTGGCGCTCTCATTCGCCGTCATTTTTCTTTTCTGTCATTTGTCTGCTTCATGACAATTCATGTTCACATGTGCAGACGATTACCGTTACATTTTCGAATCGAATCGAAGCAAAGTTCCGAGCTGTTTTCTTGTTAATTTTTGCACTTTGTTGATTTGTTTATGTTATTTTTGTTTTGTTTTTGTTAAATTATTGTGGTTTTGTTTTTGTTATTTCAATCAAAATTAATACCAGATCGAGTTTTCCAAACGACATTCTTATACTTTCTGGAGGTTATTAGATTTCCATGCTGTGCCTGCCAGAACACAGTTTTCACCGTGCTGTAATATAACGAGGAAAATCGTACAGTAAGAAAATCTGTCACGATGTCACATTCGCATAATTATTTGTGGAAAATATTATTGATGAAAATAGATATTTATTGTATTAGGGGTATGAGTGAGACTTCTAGTGAAAGCGGTACACACCTAAAAACACATCGATACTGCATTTTGGAGTGCAGTAACGAGATTTTGCATGGGCATACTTTATACCGAGACAAGCGATTTGACCCGCAGTACTCGATATTTTGTCCCTTAGGGGGCCAATGGGGGCCCTCCAAATTTTCAAGATGCAAGAACTTTCGCATGACGATCATTGAGTATATCGTCATGTATGTCATAAGTGGAGCTTACGGGTCTATTGAAAATGTTTTCATCAATTGTCGTCGTGTCCGATTCATTCTTCACACTTGAAAAAAATTCTTTGGCAGAGGTCAAAAAAACTCTTTTTATTTTTTCTTCTATGCAAGAAGACGATACATTCATATGTTCTGTTGCGTTCCCAACTAAATCGCATTCCCTAAACCTAATTATGGAGAAATTTTTCTTGTAATAGTATTTTTCAAAGAAGTGGTGGCCTCTTATTCAGTACCTCTTTTCCAAGAGCATTTCTTTCTATGTCCCCAGTGGATATCACTCGTAATTTTTGCAGGAATGGAGACCTCGAACTCTTTTCTTGGTAGTTACGAAGCAACATGACTATAAAACGCCCAAGGGAGCCCAAAAAGAATTCTTTTCTGCTGGGCCGTCCAACTTACGATATTTTGATTTAATAGTAGGAGAGACGCGAACCAATATTCAATACAGGCTGCAGGCGCAGGCGACTTGGTTTCAACAGAAAATATTCTTCCATGCCGTGTTTTATTGTATTACAACAAAACGAGTCGTTAGGTATAAGTAGGTATATTTTCTGGTAGAACTTATTCGCCTGGACTAGATCTCATTTATTTGCGCGTCTCCCCTACTACGAAATCAACATGCCAAAAATTTGACGGCCCAGCAGAAAAAAAAAGTTTTAGGGCTCTCTTGTGCGTTTTGAAGCCATGTAGCATGAAAATTACTAAGAAAAGAGTTCAAGCTTCTCATATCTGCAAAAATTGACAGTCTTATCCAGTAGGAACATTGAAAAAAATGCAGTTGAAAAAGGTGTACTGAAGAGGTCACCTCTTCTTTAGAAAATTATACTGCGAAAAAATTGTCTTCATATTTGGGCTTACGGAACGCGATTTAGGGAACGCAACAAAACATATGAATTTATCGTTTCCTTGCACAGCAGAAAAAATAAAAACAGTTTTTTTGAACTCTGCGAAAGAATTTTTTTTTCAAATGTGAAGAGTGAATTGGACACGACGACATTTGATGAAAACATTTTCAATAGACCCGTAAGCTTCACTTATGACATACATGACGATACTCAATGATCATTTTGTAAAAGTTTTTGCATCTTGAAAATTTGGAGGGCCCCCATTGGCCTGCTAAGGGACAAAATATCGAGTGCTGCGGGTCAAATCGCTTGTTTCGGTATAAAGTACGCTCATGCAAAATCTCGTTACTGCACTCCAAAATGCAGTATGCTTTTGCGTACCGCTCCCACTATTCATGTGACGGAGAATGAGAGTTCAGGCGCCGAGCGCAGCGAGAAAAGAAACAAAAGAAGTCTAATCGTGAAAAAAATCATGTCGAAAGTAATCTGCCCTTTGAGTGACTCATAATAAGTAGATTAATAATAATAAGATTGATAATAAGAAAAACAAGATGATACAAACCGTTAGGGAGCGGGTATACGAAAAGAACACCTCTTCGAACGTTGTTTGCTGATTGATTCATATCTATAGAAGTTTCACTTCTTCCGAGGGTGACTATGGTCACGCACCCACGTTTTTTTTGCATATATAAATGGCTATTTTATCTCCAGGTGACATTTTGGCAAGTATGTTTCGCAATTTTTTCGTTGAAGGTTTAGTGTATGTGCGTCTTATGGTGCATACTTTTTGTAAAATTGTATGTACCAAAATGAATTATTGATGCTGTGATGTGAAGTAAACCAATTTTCTGGACGAGAATTCCTATTGAACACGCGGAGTGGGGGTAATATCTATATTGGGGGTCTATATGCCGATGCCGGTTAGACAAAAACACACTAATCACATGGTTCGATTTAGACTAGAGACTTTTTAGCTCTGTGCGCGTACAGAGGGTTCTTTATCTAGTAGCACTGTATTTATGAACACTAGGTATATAAAAATATAATAAATGTATAAGCGATCAAAACCTAATATGTAGTACCGTATGTTCATTAAAAGGGTAAGTTTCAAGTTCCATGAAAATCGTTCCACTAGCAAGAAATTTCAATATGGCGGTCAAGATAACGGCGCAACCATGAAATCCAATCTGCCCACTGGCCACTCACGAGGACCTGGGCTATCCATTGGAGAAAGTTCCAGGGCTCTAGATTCATTCCCCGAGGAGGAGTTCAACTTCTTAGAAGTACAATATCTGTTTTTTGATAATAGTAATGATAACTATGCATGGATAAAAAAAATAATGTCCATTGGCTACCCTTGGAGACATCAGCTATCTATCAAAAAAAGTTTTAAGGCTCTAGCTTTATTCCTCGAGGAGGAGTACAACTTCTCAATTTTTACACGGACAGATAGACGGACAGACGGACGGACAGACAGACAAACCGGTCATACAAGCGTCATTTTCTTACGAAAATGCGCTAAAAAATAAGCATAAGCATTTGCTTAAAATCCAAGCTTATGCTTATGCTTATTTTTAGCGCACTTTCCCAAAAAAATGGGAAAAAGGCTCTTTTAGCTTCACTTTGTCCGTCCGTCCGTCCGTCCGTCTGTCCGTCTGTGCCCGGGATAACTCACCAGGAAAAAGAGATATCGATGTGGTATAAACGCTGATCAATAGTACATACACTGTAGTATAGGTATGTCCAGGATGTCAAGTTGATTTTTGTTTTTCTTGTTATACTTTGCCGTCATCTTCCCATCTTTGATCTGCCATTTTAAATTTCCTATAAAAGGGATCCGATTGGCATGAAATTTGCAGGCAATGTGAACCACATCAAGATACATCCAGTTTTTGACAAATCAGGCTCTGCCGCCATCTTGACCGCCATATTGAGCTCTCTTATTAGTATGTAACTATTTTCATGAAACTTGGAACTTACTCTTGTCAAGTACGATCATTCTGATTTTCAAGCTTATTTTTATGATTCTGCCGCTATTTTGGCCGCCATCTCTAATTTTTCGCCCAAATAACGGTAGAACCCTAATTAACATCTTGCGTTCATGCACTTATCCTCCAAAAAGGAAGTGCGCTACTGAGCCTCATGCCCATGTTTGTTTAATAACACTACCCATTGGCCGTACGTTTTTCTGTAGAGAAATCGTATGCCAAATTTAAGGTTTTTATTCTCAAAGTAAAGCCTCAAAAAACGATTCTGTTCTAAATCCGCATTTACGTCGCGCCACGTCGCGCTAAGAGGGGAGGAATCGGCGCTAAGAGTAATAATAATCCCGAGATCCGTGCGCTACTACCAGGAGCTCATAAGTGTTAAGTGGTTACTTTCACCGACAACGAACTGCAACAATGCTTATTACATCAGTCACTTACAGAAATGTTGGCATATCCTCATTTCTGTCATTATGGTTTTTTAGCGCATTTTCCATCTTGATGAAAATCGCTATTGCAGCCGCTTTGTCCGTCCGTCAGTCCGTCCGTTCCTCGAACTCCTCAGGAACTAGACGCCCTATATAGCTTCCTGATTTTCTCGCTGTTACATAGATGCCCCTCCCAAAGTTGGGCTAGGCTATATTGAATGTCTATATTCCGCCGCCAACATAGAGAAAACCGCCCCCGATCAACTTGAAATAACATGATATTGCAATTCCTCCCAGATCTAATGCTCTGGTGTTCTCATTTTATGAATGATACATAGTTGGCGTTTATAAACGTAAGCCCAGAAACATTCCATCTCCAATATGCGCCGCCGACAAAAAAATTGCTAAAAACCGCCCCCAATCACTTTAAAATGAAAAACATAAACCCAAAGACACCGCGATCTGATTTTTTCGCCATATGAAAAGCTCACTAAAAATAGGAAAGGATACTTTTGGTTGGTCGCCGCCTCCAGATTCCGCCCCCAAACGATAAAAAGTGAAACTTTCACAATTGTTACTGATTGAGATGTTTCTTCAAACATTCAAAAACTTTCAACTCAAACTGTGCAACATTTGCTTAGCCGAACGCTGCCGCTCCCACACGCCGCCCTCAAAGTAAGAGATAAATGGAAAACATAAACCCGAAGACACAATGATCCAGTTCTTTCGCTATATAGATAGCTGACTAAAAATGGGAAAGAATAGGCTACTATTGATTAGTTGCCGCCCCCAGCTCCCACCCCCAAACAAAAATATTGATGATTGAAAGAATTTTTATTCAAATCTATTTCATTGGCAAATAATGATGGTTTTTCTCTCCTTCAACCAAATGTCTTCACATTCGCACAATATGCCTCTTTTAGAAAACGCGCTACTGAGACTCACGCACGTAAAGGCATACTCACTTGTTCAATGATGTTACACCTATCTGCATTTATTGTTGAATGTCAGAAACGCTATCAATGAACAATATGATTATTAATATTATTATTAGTATTATTATTGTTATTATTATTATTATTATTATTATTATTATTATTAAATTTACTGTCAAAAACCCACTAGAAGTATGAGGTGGACATTTTTCATAAAATAAGCTAAGCTTTCACATGCAGAAATACCCTGATCGTTTTGTGGGGCTCATCACCGCATTCGAAGTTTGCACTGCATAGTTTTTTCAAATTCACGAATGGGCAAATTTCATTTTGAATAACTCGCCGTCGAAAAACTGGAGCTATGTCGATTTTGCAAATGGATCTACACGACGCCCAATCCAATCTATACTTGCAGACTTAATCGGACTCTCTTGTTGTGTTGCTTCATGCCAAATTTTGTTCCAATCCATCAGATAGATTTTGAATTATTAAATAGTGAAGTTTTTGAACTTTGACATTTTTTATTATTTGACAGATGACAGATAGAGCAACTTCCAATTGTTCTGAATACAGTTTTTCAAGGGCTTTCAAATGACATACTGCAAGTCAAATTCCTTGAGATATAGCCTCTGACATTTGCTGATAGTGATACTTCTGTTTAACAGATTAGAGTCAAAAACAATGGGAGCTCATTTCACAGAAAAACCATGTGGGAATGGTCTTGGAGTCGTCGTCTTGGGAGGACCTCAAAATGGATATCCGGCGAAATCTCAAAACATTTTTTTCTGCAAGATTACAATACTTTCCCTTCCATATTGTTGTCGGGGCCCGGAAAGTGAAAAGTGAAACACCCTGTATAGGTTCCAATGAAAAGTACAGTAAATTTACATAAAACCTCTATCAGTGTGGTTAACATCCATTTTAAATGATGTGAATTGACGTTCGGGTGACGGGACAGGTGGTTTTCAAAATATATCCCGTTCACTTTTTATTTTCAGCAGCTTATTGTTACGCCAGCTTGTCACTCTATTTTTCCTCCAAAAAGTCATTTTACTGAATTTAAAACGTGAATGGCATAGTTATTTTGTAACAAATGCGAAGATAATCACTTTCCCGCATGCAACTGCAGTTGACCAGTGGCGGACTAAGAAAATTGAGGGCCCTGGGCGGAATAGCGAGATTGGGGCTCCTAAGGAGCAAAAGTTGAGAATATGAAGAGGGACCGGCAGATTTTTGGCCCGCCCTGCCCGGCCGTGATTGAGCAAAAGCCTATGAAACGAAAAAATGAGATGTTGATTAAAACCAAAACTAAAACCGTTAATTGAGGTCTCCAATTTTCCGTTGTCTCTCTTTACTGTGACGTCATGCGTATAAGATACGGTTAATCGAGGTCATTGGGCGCTTCCCAATAAGGCGTATAAGGGCACAATTCGACACATATGAACACAATTTGACACAGCTAGCGTTCCAATAGCAGTAATAGCACCACATGTCGACACAATCGAAACATTGGCGAGGCTGAGTTTAGAATTGAGCTGGCAAGTGCACTTTGACATTGTGTATCCGTCTTGTCGCAGTTATTGGAAAGCGCCCTATGTTTCTTGAGATATGACATTTCGTTTCTGACAAATGGGAAACTTTTCGAATCTGACAAGCGCTCTGTCGTGTATTTATTTGATTTCAGCATGGATTTCATGATTTCACTTGTTCTTACCCTCGTTCTTACCAATGAGTGTGTTATGATGTAGTGGAAAACTGAGAAGATACTTATAGAAATGGTTCAAGGGTGTTGTGTCGCTCTATGCGAGTGCGAGAATAAGACGAATACATCCGGCATAACCATGCACCGGTTGCAGATATTTTTTCCTTAAGCATCCGCCCGAGTTCTCCCGCCTTACCGAGTGCTCGCTATACCAAGTCCTCCGCCTTACCAAGTTCTCATTGGGGACGCGCTGTGCGCCAGGCTGCGGGCGCCGGCACCATGCAATTTCATTCATCGCAAATTTGCGCGCCAAACAGTGTTGTCATCACCAGAGATAGTAGATAGACTAATTTCTTTCCCATACTCAGTTCATTACAAAAGGTTTTCCTTACACCATCAAGGAAACAAAAGGAAAAGATACTGAAATAATATATTTCAAATTAACAGTCGAATGCGAAGCAGCAGATTTCGAAAAATGGAAGGACGATTTTGAATTTCTCTCCAAACCGAACTACAATGTATGTTGATATTTATATTTTTTTTCAAAGAAATCATATTTAACCTGCATTGTACATAACCATAGTGCAAGTGGTACATTCTTAAAAAGGGCTTATCGAGAGGAATACAGCGCAGTTTTCAATTTTTTTATATTCCTAAAAATGAAGGAAACAAAATTACAACGCGGGTGGAAAAAACTTTCAACGAATATTTCACTCATACGTCAAAAACGCGATAATTCGGACACAAATTTTGAGGATTAATAAGCGATAATCCAAAAGACCATATCGATAATTCAATCGATATGTCATTGTTTAAACACCGACTGTCGAACAAACATGATGCGTGTCCAGTGTTAGCGTGGGACTCTGGACACTGTATGGGGATGCTCATGCTCAAGCGAGTACTCAAGGACCCAGAGGAATGTGCAAGAAATTGAAACGATTTGGGATTGAGCAGTCATAATGATTTCACACTTTTTACGTCAGCCTCTGGTTCTCTTTTCTGTACTGCGGCTCAGTACAGTTAGGTGGCTATTCATATCAGTTTTATTGTCGTGTGAAATAATATGTGAATAATTTGTAGAATGATTCGGGAAATATTCTTCTGAATACCACTCTTGCAATGAAAATGAACCAGATAATTCTGAAAATGCGTGTTGCCATAAGAAAACCGCATTCGTTTGTTTTCTTCTGTTGTTCGAAAGAAGAGCCCTCCCCCTGCGGGGTCGGGCTCTTTTAGCTTTCGAACAACCAGAGAAAACAAACTCATGCAGTTTTCAGGCAACACGCATTTTTCAGAATTATCGGTAATTTTCATTGCAATTAATCTGTGACATTCTGTAGCATTTCTCATTCTCAAAGTTGACCTGAAATATGTGTTTGATTTTTTTAGTTTTTCGGAATTTTGGAGAAAAAAAACGGCACTGTATTCCTCTTAATAAGTTCTTTTCAACGATGTGTCACCCGATACCCGATCTGCCTTTGCATTTTATGAAAGAAAGTTGAGGCTGTATATGCAGGGTATCAATATTTCTCCCTCAAAAATGAAGATAAAGAGATATAGAGATTTTCATGGGATTCCATTAAATGTTTGTCCACTTTGTTTCCGTTTGGATTACCCCACATTTTTTTAGGAGGCCAATAGCCCTAAAACACTGGAAAAGTTTCTGAAGTATTACTGGGAATTTTTTGACAAACAAAAAAATTTTCAACTGTTTCATAATTTTGAGAGACGTATAAAATTGAGTACAGAGCCGTTTTTTGAAAAACGTCAACAAAAAAGAAGAATATATATTTTTTCCACATAATTACGAAAACGCTTTGTACTCAATTTTGTTATACACTCAGTACACCGTATAAAAAAAATGAGTTTTTATCTCCATTTTTGAGGAAGAAATCCTTCAAATAGTTTTTACCTACTGAGAATACAGCCTTAAGGGTGGTTGCGCTGCTAGAGGTGGGGGTGAAGCAAAAACATGACCGATTGACCGCTGAAATGTGCGCAATTAAAAACAGAAATCAACTTCTGGAGTTTTCACAGAACTTCCGTGTAACTGAGGGTTGTAATCCAGTTAAGGTTTCCACCTTGTATAAAAAGACACAGCCGCGTATCTACTATCTCTATTGAGTATTGATGACAACACTGTTTGGCGCGCAAATTTGCGAAGAATGAAATTGCATGGTGCCGGCGCGCGCAGCCTGGCGCACAGCGCGTCCCCAATGAGGACTTGGTAAGGCGGAGGACTTGGTATAGCGAGCGCTTGGTAAGGCGGTGGAACTCGGGCGGATGCTTAAGGAAAAAATATCTGCGCACCGGTTCACGAAAGACCCTAACTTGATGGAAGTGTGGCTGCACCAGCACCAGCAGGGATCACGCTGCACCAGACACGTGCATCTTACTACGAAAAAACTCTATTACTTCGTCCATTAAAAACTCCCTTATGGGCTCTAGTGACTTTCCCCACATGATAATGGGAACAGTATAGCTAACCGATTCAAAATTCCCGCAAAAGTCAGAAACAAAACGTCCAAACGTCATAAACGTCAAAACGTCAAAGGTGACCTCGAAAAACCATGTACTTTCTATCTCCTAAAATTGGAAAGGTCAATTGATATGAAATACAAAAATGTGCCCCGTTATTCCAACCTTTTCATGTCAGTCGGTCAAATGTACTGCACAATGAGTAGCGAGAATTTGAGGGAGAAAGGGGCAAAGGCAACGACGAGGGCGCGAGTTGAAGAGAGGTATCGCCGCAGGTAAGATTTTTGGGGCATAATAATAACGCTGACAATAATCGGTATATTTCATGTGTCTTGCGGTTTCGGTTTTTGACATTTTAACATAAATCACCTTATGATCATTTCCCACGAGATCTGGTACCTTACCTAAAATGAAAATAATTCTAAGAGGTTCCGTGATACAGACACGTTATTACCTGTCTGTATGTAGGCCCCCAAACCCTGTTGTTATGGGACCTGCCAAGGTGACTGAAAATTAAAATGAAAAAAAAAAACAATCTTACTTGGTACCTATCTAAATAATGCAAGAAAGGACCGCTAAGGTAGAAATTAAAATTTTTGGATTTCATCCCTTTTTTCTGCAGTATTTCTTATAGCGTTTTCCACTGGGAGTTTTAGTGCGTACTTTTTGCACCGAGGCAGTGGAATCGTTTTCCACTGGCGAGAGTGCATCGTACCAAATTGAAAGTGTACGTTCCACTGGAAAGATGAACTTGCATTAAATGCGCATTTTTCACACGACCTCTGGGAGCTCGTGCGTCCAGTGCAATATGGCGTCAATTCGAAGTAAACAGAGTAAACTGCAGTTTAAATTAGCAGTTGATCAATTTGTTAGGGAATTTGTAGAGTCCAGCGATTGTTCGGACTCAGACATAGAAATTATTGCACTGATGAAGAAAAACAAAAGAGTGAAACCGAAAATTCACAACTTTATTGAACATGTTGCTCATAAATTTTCGGATTTAGTTTAATATTTTGGTTTGGTTTTATTTTTTATTGTAAGAAAATTACTTCATCTTCTAATTTAAAGCGAATTTTCGAGTGGGAAAAGGCACTTGCGCCAAATTGTCGCAAGTGCACGCTGCATCATATTCCACTGAATTTTAACGCATCGCGCACTCCGGCGCATGAGGGTGGTTCCAATGCAAAGCTCGTGGAGTGCGTGACGTCATTGCACTTCCACGATTTGCACAAAAGTGCAAGCCAGTGGAAAACGCTATTACATACAGAAGGAATTGGGAGCCCCTACAGATGATCGAGGCCCTGAGGCCGGGGGCGCACCGCCCCCACCGCACCCCTCTCAGTCCGCCACTGCGGTTGACAGAACGACGCGAAGTGGACAATATAATGATGATGCCTCATCAGAATCTATCACCACACCACGTGCCATCTTTGATCTTTGCAGGCTGAAGTCTGAACGACGAGAGACAAAAATGGCCTTCGAACTTATATGTCCCTGGTACTTAAGGTGCCACAATTCGCATCCGAAAGTGTGTAAAAACAGAACTTTTAACGCCGACTTTCAAATTTATTCCTTGTTATTCTGTTTGTAACCCTTGTTGTTACGGAAACAACGAAACTAATACAAATTGCTAACACAATTTTTTGAATAGAATTCAAAAATATGAACAATTTACAAAACGACCTGAGGGAATAAAAATAGGGATATGAAAGCGGAAATACCCCCCTCCCAATATAAACGCCCCTGAAAAATTTTCATGGAACGCGTTATTATTTTTCGATACCAACTTATTTCAGTAAGCTTTGGTTCAAATTTTAACAAAATCGGTTGAGAAGTTTCAAAGTTATGAATGTTATGACAAAAAAATTGGTTCTCAAAATTCAACTTTGAACGCCTAGATCTCCGTTATTATTCGTTTCTGACATATATTTCATTAGTTTACTCCTTTCCAAGTTTTCCATCGTTTCCCGAAAGAACGCGATTTAAATTTGAAACACCCTGTACAGTGAAGATGGTCTTCGAACTTATGTGTCCCTGATACGTAAGGTGCCACAAGTCGCATCCGCATGTGTGTAAGTAAGAACGCCGACTTTTGAATAGAATCTATTGTTATTTTTTTTGCAATCCTTGTTGTTACGGAAACAACGAAACCAACTCAAATTGCAGATAAATGTTTAGTTGACAGTGATATAAGAATTTGAATTTCAAAAGTAACCAGTACAGTAAATTTACATACAACTTGCACAGTGTGGTTAACATGTTCAAGAGAAACGCGAAAAACTGAGAAGTTCTTCTCGAGGCCACAACGGCCGAAGCTCAGGCTGGATTCTTGAGGACTTTTAGTATGGTTAACTACACGTTTAACTGAGCTTTATACAGGGTGTTTCAGTGACCTTGCATAATACTTTGGGAGGTGATTCCTCTCAAGAAAATAAGTCAAAAAGTAAGAGTAACATTTTTCCCTGAAATGCTTCCTAAGGGAGTAACAGCCCCTCAAAGGTACGAAGTTAAACAAAGTTTTTAATTATTTGCTGAAAAACCGTCGTAGGTAGGAACTTCAAAGGAATTAGTCTATCCGCTAGCTACAATTCTGTATTTTTTTAGAGGTCGAAAAGGTTTTTTCTGGAATATTAATCAATTAAGGTCCATAGAATCAGATTTTTTTGGTGGCAACGCTCAAAAGCGGTGCGGTCACCCCGTGCACCCCCATGGGGGCCAGCCCCCAGTTGATCGAATTTCAGTTCTGTACCTCGGAGGATCGACACAGAATTATAAAAAACTCAGGATGTCATGAAAAAACTCTCTAAAAAATCATCCACAATAAAGATACAGCCCTTCAAATTTCAAATAAGGCGATTTTCGTGGAGGTACAATTTCCACAATTTTGAACCGATTTTGCTGAAAATTTGGCTAGGCCCCTCTGTGACACGCATCTAGAATGGGGAATTTCAATTTTTTGATAAGTTGTCCAGTTGCGGAGCAACTGGAAATTTTGACATAATGCCGTCCCTTCTCATTTCTCAAGTCCCTGGTCAACTTTGGACTCTGAAACTTTCAGTATGTATCGAATATATTGTTCAGCTACGATGTTCCCAAAAAAATTAGAATCAGAGCTGGTTTTTGGGTTAATTGTTGAATATAGAAGATGGGGGTTTGCTTTAATTTTTTTTAGCTGAATATCCTCGTATTCTTTCTATATCAGAAATTTGTGTTCAATTTTCTTGATTTTTTTTGGGACATCGTAGCTGAACAATGTATTCGATACATAGTGAAAGTTTCAGAGTCCAAAGTTGACCAGGGACTTGAGAAATGAGAAGGGACGGCATTATGTCAAAATTTCCAGTTGCTCCGTCACTGAACAATTTATCCAGAAAATGAAAATCCCCCTTCTAGATGCTTGTTACAGAGGGGCCTAGCCAAATTTTCAGCAAAATCGGTTGAAAATTATGGAAATTGTACCTCCACGAAAATCGCCTTTTTTTGAAACTTGGAGGGCTGTATCTTTATTGTGGATGACTTTTGGAGAGTTTTTTCATGACATCCTGAACTTTTTGTAATTCTGTGTCGATCCTCCGAGTTACAGAACTGAAAGTCGATCAACTTGGGGCTGGCCCCCATGGGGGTGCACGGGGTGACCGCACCACTTTTGAGCGTTGCCACCAAAAAAATCTGATTCTATGGACCTTAATTGATTATTATTCCAAAAAAAACCTTTTCGACCTCTAAAAAAATACAGAGCAGTAGCTAGCGGATAGACTAAATAGAGAAGTTTCTCAACAGTGCAAATGTACATGCCAAGTTCTAAACAAATCTAACCAGTGGCGGCAAAATTAGAGGGCATTGGGATTATGTTGAAAATTATTCATGACACGTCCGTGTTTTTTCACTTTTACTTCAGAATGATGCATCCTACGGAAAAAATGCAGGAGGAATAAAAGTTTTGGATTGAACGAATCTATCGAAAAAATCTAATTTAAAGCTCAGAGAGTTTTTGACCAAATAATTGAAAACTTTGTTGCATTTTGTACCTTTGAGGAGCTGTAACTCTCTCAGGGAGCACTTGGGGAAAAAAATTTACTCCTACTTTTCGACTTATTTTTTTGAGAGAGATCACCTCCCGAAGTCTTATGCAAGGTCACTGAAACACCCTGTTTACAAAAATCCGGCTAGGTTTCATTTTTGTTCGCTATTTTGTGATTTTAACATCTAAAATTCCTAGCACTATGATGTTTTCTTACTTTTTGCATATATAAATGGCTATTTTATCTCCAGGTGACATTTGGCAAGTATGTTTCGCAATTTTTTCGTTGAAGGTTTAGTGTATGTGCGTCTTATGGTGCATACTTTTTGTAAAATTGTATGTACCAAAATGAATTATTGATGCTGTGATGTGAAGTAAACCAATTTTCTGGACGAGAATTCCTATTAAACACGCGGAGTGGGGGTAATATCTATATTGGGGGTCTATATGCCGATGCCGGTTAGAAAAAATCACACTAATCACATGGTTCGATTTAGACTAGAGACTTTTTAGCTCTGTGCGCGTACAGAGGGTTCTTCATCTAGTAGCACTGTATTTATGAACACTATATAAAAATATAATAAATGTATAAGCGATCAAAGGGTAAGTTTCAAGTTCCATGAAAATCGTTCCACTAGCAAGAAATTTCAATATGGCCGCCAAGATGGCGACGAAATCATGATATTTAGCTTAAAAATAAGTATATGATCATACAAGACAAGGGTAACTTCCAAGTTTCATGAAAATCGTTCCACTAATAAGGAATTTCAATATGGCGGTCAAGATGACGGCGCAACCATGAAATCCAATCTGTCCACTGGCCACTCACGAGGACCTGAGCTATCCATTGGAGAAAGTTTCAGGGCTCTAGATTCATTCCCCGATGAGAAGTTCAACTTCTTAGAAGTATAGACAATACAAATAGAAAAGACCATAATATCTCCTCGAATTTTTACGGTTGCGTAGGAACCAGGCGAGTCCATCATTCAAAAAAAGGTTGGCTGATTTTTGATGCCCCAATATCCGTGACGACGGTGGTGATAAACATATGGTCTTCTCTATTTGTATTGTCTATACAATATCTGTTTTTTGATAATAGTAATGATAACTATGCATGGATAAAAAAAATACTGCCCATTGGCTACCCTTGGGGACATCAGCTATCTATCAAAAAAAGTTCTAAGACTCTAGCTTTATTCCTAGATCGAGGAGGAGTACAACTTCTCAATTTTTACACGGACAGACATACGGACAGACGGACGGATAGACAGACAAACCGGTCATACAAGCGTCATTTTCTTACGAAAATGCGCTAAAAAATAAGCATAAGTATTTGCTTAGATTTTTGAGGAGTTGCTAAGCAAGCATCAGACTTTCTCTGGCAACGTCTATGGAATCCAAGCTAATGCTTATGCTTATTTTTAGCGCACTTTTCCATAAAAATGGGAAAAAGGCTCTTTTAGCTTCACTTTGTCCGTCCGTCGGTCCGTCCGTCCGTCTGTCCGTCTGTGCCCAGGATAACTCCTCAGGAAAAAGAGATATCGATGTGGTATAAACGCGCTGATCAATAGTACATACACTGTGGTATAGGTTTGTCCAGGATGTCAAGTTGACTTTTGTTTTTCTTGTTATACTTTGCCGTCATCTTCCCATCTTTGATCTGCCGTTTTAAATTTCATATAAAAGTGATCCGATTGGAATGAAATTTGCAGGCAATGTGAACCACATCAAGATACATCCAGTTTTCGACAAATCATGCTCTGCCGCCATCTTGACCGCCATATTGAGATCTCTTATTAGTATGGAACTAGTTTCATGAAACTTGGAACTTACTCTTGTCAAGTACGATCATTCTGATTTTCAAGCTTTTTTTTATGATTCTGCCGCTATTTTGGCCGCCATCTCTAATTTTTCGCCCAAATAACGGTAGAACCCTAATTAACAACTTGCGTTCATGATGCACTTATCCTCCAAAAAGGAAGTGCGCTACTGAGCCTCATGCCCATGTTTGTTTAATAATACTACCCATTGGCCGTACGTTTTTCTGTAGAGAAATCGTATGCCAAATTTCAAGTTTTTATTCTCAAAGTAAAGCCTCAAAAAACGATTCTGTTCCAAATCCGCATTTACGTCGCGCCACGTCGCGCTAAGCGGGAATCGGCGCTAAGAGTAATAATAATCCCGAGATCCGTGCGCTACTACCAGGAGCTTATAAGTGTTAAGTGGTTACTTTCACCGACAACGAACTGCAACAATGCTTATTACAGCAGTCATATACGTACAGAAATGTTGGCATATCCTCATTTCTGTCATTAGGGTTTTTTAGCGCATTTTCCATCTTGATGAAAATCGCTAATGGAGCCGCTTTGTCCGTCCGTCAGTCCGTCCGTTCCTCGAACTCCTCAGAAACTAGACGCCCTATATAGCTTCCTGATTTTTCGCTGTTACATAGCTGCCCCTCCCAAAGCTGGGCTAGGCTATATTGAATGTCTATATTCCGCCGCCAACAAGAGAAAACCGCCCCCGATCAACTTGAAATAACATGATATTGCAGTTCCTCCCAGATCTAATGCTCATGAATAATACATAGTTGGCGTTTATAAACGTAAGCCCAGAAACATGCATCTCCAATATGCGCCGCCGACACTCGATGTATAAATTTGTTTCTCGAGATCAAATAGTCTATTTGAACCTGAGCCAGCCCAGCGCGGCCTCTACTAATGACCAGATCACTACAGAATGCACCTCCAAGTCAAAATAGCTTGAGCTACTGGAAAAATAATAACTCATCTTTGGAAATTAAAGAATCTAAGTAGAACTGAATTCTATATAACATAAACAAAATTTCCATAAATCGCACAGCAAAGTTTTGAGTTATTTGACGAGGGAGATAACATTTTGGCATGCAGGATTCAAACTCTACATTTTTATTGGAAACTGTTACCCCCCTTCTCAAATAACTCAAAATTCTTCGGTGCGATTTATGGCGATTTTGTTCATGTTATCGAGAATTCAGTTCTGCACAGATCCTCAAACTTTCAAAGATAAGTTATTATTTTTCCAAGAGTTTGAGCTATTTAAACTTGGATGTGCATGATATTGTGTTCTGGTCATTGGTAGATGGCGTGCTGGGTCGACTCGGGCTTAAATAAATTTTTTGATATCGAAAAATCAAATAATACATCCAGTTTATGATTTTCGTGAAAATTATACTTCAATCTAATGGCCTCTGAAATATTTTGGAAGATGAATACCTCTTACAGTGAAAAGATTTGCTGTAAAAATTGCTAATGAAAAAACTTATTTTCTCAAGTTAACTTATTTGAACTTGTTGGCATCCAAATTTACACATCGGATTCGAGTTCAGGAGATTCAATTTAGTCGAAAAAGACACCAAACTTGTCGTGATCGGTTTAATATGGCTCAGGGGAAAAAAGAACCACCCAGTCGAGCTTCGTTACCCCCCCCCCCCCCCCCCACCCCCACGAGCCCCCTACAACAATCATCGACACTTTTTGTAGCAAAATGATATGAACGGGATACAATGCGTCAAATCACGATGTATTCGCATCCAATGGATTGACGAGTTTCATCCATCCCCT
This sequence comes from Anaspis maculata, assembly GCA_949128115.1. Taxonomy (NCBI): domain Eukaryota; kingdom Metazoa; phylum Arthropoda; class Insecta; order Coleoptera; family Scraptiidae; genus Anaspis; species Anaspis maculata. The sequence goes on along the minus strand of OX421964.1, from coordinate 76,373,165 downwards.
CCATTTTAAGTTGCAAATATTCACTCCCCCTCCCCTCCAATAAATCAAAACTTCCGGGTGCGGTTTTTGGCAGTTCTGGATATGGAGTAAAGCAGTTAGTTCTAAACAGAATATCAAATTTTCAGGACGTCCATATTTTTTCCGAGGTTTTACCGATTTTTTTTTACCATCATTCCTGTACTGAATGGGCAATGTTCTAACGCCGAGGATCAGAGCGTCAACGACGAAGAGGAAGTCGACGATCCAGACCAAATTCAAAATTTTCAGGTTACTTCAAAGTTACGCTAGGTTACATCAGGTAACGTTTTATTGATTACCATTAAAGTCAAATTTGGTCATTTTTCTCTTTTTTAAAAAAATTTGCACGCTGGATTTATAAATACATATTTTCTTCGAAAATATTTGACGAAACCATAATAAGACCATGCCAGGGGGTTGCAAACGTTCGCATAACTTTTTAGTAGTTCTCTTAAAGTTGCCATTTTTCGATTTGCTCCTGTAAATTTTCCAATGTCTGGATTTTTGGGGACTTTTTCCCTGGTGGTAGAGTACTATGTAAAGAACCAGAATCAATCATCAGATGTTAGGATTTAATTTTTTTGACCCCCAGGAGCAAAAATTCCTGGACTAAGAACCTAGCGTGCAAAAATCTTGATTTAATTCGTATTTGGTACTTGGACTGCAAGTAAGTGGATATTTGAAAAGAAAGTTTTTTATGGATGTTACTTACAGGGTGATGGAGAACACCGTTCAGTTTTGTTCTTTATTACTCTCGTGCAGGAGGACTATTTCATCGGTGTGGCGACAAAATATCCCAGCCAAAAATGTCCCACCACAAATATCCCAGCAATAATATTCCAGCCAAAAATATCCCCGCGACATAATAATATCTCGAGCCAAAAATATCCCCGCCAATAATATCCCAGTCAAAAATATCCCCGCGACAAAATATCCTAGGCCAAAAATATCCCAGCCAAAAATATCCCAGTCAAAAATATCCCCGCCAATAATATCCCCTCCAATACTGTCCCGGGCAAAAATACATACAGAGGGGTGCACGAAAAATGCCCACCACTGTAGGATTCTTAATTAATTACCGATTTCCAAAATTCGAAAACCACATTAAATAGTTTCATGTCCACTATAATCTCATGTCAAAAAAATTATTTTTTTTGAGATGCTACTGAGTAACGATATTCAACCTTTTTTTTCCAAATGGAACCATATCTTTTTTATTTTTTTTTTCGGATTCTAATTTTTACTTTTTTTCTGAATGTAGTCATGTAAAAATATCGCATTTCGCATTGACCGTTGAAAAAAAAACAGTGAGATGTTGTGGCTTTGCTGTTGTGGCAACAAGCAGTGTTGGCGTTGCTTGTTGACAAATATCACTTTGTTCCACAGATTACTTAGCTGACATTGATATTTGACATTATTTATCAAAATCTCGCGTTCCATAGCTCACTTAGTGGAATTTCATAGGCGATTTGATGCCGCTTCAACAAAGTCATTTTTATCACATTTCACTGTTTTTTTTTTCAACGGTCAATGCGAAATGCGATATTTTTACATGACTACATTCAGAAAAAAAAAGTAGAATCCAAAAAAAAAATAAAAAAGATATGGTTCCATTTGAAAAAAAAAGTTGAATATCGTTGCTCACTAGCATCTCAAAAAAAATGTTTTTCTTTGGCATCAGATTATAGTGGACATGAAACTATTTCAGCAAAAAAATTGCTGAAAACCGCCCCCAATCACTTTAAAATGAAAAACATAAACCCAAAGACACCACGATCTGATTTTTTCGCCATATGAATAGCTCACTAAAAATAGGGAAGGATAGGCTACTTTTGGTTGGTCGCCGCCTCCAGATTCCGCCCCCAAACGATAAAAAGTGAAACTTTCACAATTGTTACTAATTGAGATGTTTCTTCAAACATTTAAAAACTTTCAACTCAAACTGTGCAACATTTGCTTAGCCGAACGCTGCCGCTGCCACACGCCACCCTCAAAGTAAGAGATAAATGAAAAACATAAACCCGAAGACATAATGATCCAGTTCTTTCGCTATATAGATAGCTGACTAAAAATGGGAAAGAATAGGCTACTATTGATTAGTCGCCGCCCCCAGCTCCCACCCCCAAACAAAAATATTGATGATTGAAAGAATCTTCATTCAAATCTATTTCATTGGCAAATAATGATGGTTTTTCTCTCCTTCAACCAAAGGTCTTCACATTCGCACAATATGCGTCTTTTAGAAAATGCGCTACTGAGACTCACGCACGTAAAGGCATACTCACTTGTTCAATGATGTTATACTTATCTGCATTTATTGTTGGATGTCAAAAAAGCTATCAATAAACATTATGATTATTATTATTATTATGCAATTTACTGTCAAAAACCCACTAGAAGTATGAGGTGGACATTTTTCATAAAATAAGCTATGCTTCCACATGCAGAAATACACTGATCGTTTTGTGAAGTGGTTCGCCGAAAAAATTGTCCTATACTTTGATATAGGTTGTATCTTTTAAACACCTGGATGGATGTATCTTGTTGACTCTTTTTATGTCAGAAAGAGCGTTTCTTTGGCAATAAGCATGTTCAACTGCATTAATTTATAATAATTTATTGTGATTTAACAGGGTGATTTGTGATATATGATTTTTATATCAAATAAATTGATGTACATACATGAGGTAAATGGGTCACCCTGTATATTTTATTTCAAAGTCATCAAAGAAAGAGACTGCATGAAGGTGGACTTCACTCCAGACGGCCAGCCAGGCATCCAAAGTGGACTCGTGATGAGCATAAAAGGCGACGCCCGGAATTTGCTTTGAATCATCAAAACTGTGGTGGAACCACGAGCACTCGACTGTTGTCGATCTCGACAATTTCCCCGTTCCCTTCTGCATCCCTCACCCTAATTTCCTCTTTCCCCTCTACACCTTTTACCCTTTAGAACAGGGGAAATTGTCGAGATCGACAACTGTCGAGTGCTCGTGGTTCCACCACTGGGCTGAAAATAACTGGAACCAGTGGAACCAATGTCTTTTCACAGATAAATCACGGTTTTCTGATAGTCCCGATACACCAACCGTCTGCTGTGTGGCGAAGAGTGAATGAACGTTACGAAGAAGATTGTACGGTTGGCCTTACACCTTTCGGTGATCGTTCAATTACAGTTTGGGGGGGATATCAATAGACCGTCGCACTGAACTTGTACTTTTCGCCCATGAGACCAGTTGATGGTTTGCGATTGCGATACCTGGAAAGAATTCTGGAACCTATAGTCCTTCTATATACTCTCATCAAATAGGTGAACAGTTTGTGTATATGAACGATAACGCAAGACCACATCGAGCCAACGTAGTGAATGAATTTTTCCAACGTGAAAATGCCACCAGAATGGAATGGCCGGCGCTTTCACCGGACCTAAATCCAATAGAAAACGTGTGGGATGCGCTCCAAAGAAGGATATTAGCAGGGCCGGCAACTTTGGATTTGAACGTGTGGTGCTGACTGCTGAATATTTCAGAAAAAGGACTGAGAGGGAGTGTCGGCGCCGCAGGCGATTTTTTTTCAAATTTTTTACGGAGTAAACTTACGAAAAAATTTGATCTACTTTGTGTTACTAATGGATTCATTATTACATCGAAAACAGTGCTCTAATGGAGAATATTATTAAACTATTTTTCAACCAATAGAAACAATTTTTAGTCAATAAAAGGTAGGCGAACGTCAGTGCAGAAGTTTTACCTGTCAAACGTTACTATTTTTCGCAGCCAGAATTGATAATTTTTGGGCGATTTTCATAGTTGAGTAGATAGAATAGTAGAATAGATTACACTCGTTCAATAAGACGTACGTCTTGTCACACTCCAAAACCAGTCGTGTGACAATAGGATGTCTTATGAAACTCGTATATTATTATACTATTATTCAGGTACACGTCATATTTGGATAAAACCTACTACAATATAATACAGGTAACCATTTATCAATAAAACTTTCAAAACAAACAAAAATTTTCGAAATTGGTAAATTGGAGTGCTATGACGCTATTTCAATTTTTGCATTTTCAACACGTGTGGTGCTCAGCACCACTTCTTCGTATTACGTGTGGTGCTCGAGCACGTCAGCAACACTATTGTTGCCGGCCCTGGATATTAGACCGTGAAATCGAACCTCATGGAATTGAAGAGCTGGGAAATGTCCTTCAACAAGAATGGGAAGCCATTCCGGGTGACCTTATCAATAATATTATTAGAAGTATGCCACGAAGATGTCAAGAGGTGATAAGGAGTAGAGGTGGCCCTATACATTATTGAGTATTTTCCATTCACAATTATGAGTTTTTCATTGTTATGCGTAGAAAAATTGGAATAAAACTTTTTGACGTTTTCTTATTTTTCTGTATACTTAATTATATGCTTAAATAATCATATCTTTTGACACAGATGACGCAAGACCAAAATCCAAAAAAGTATAAAGTGCTAAGACATGGGGCTCTATGATGACCTTAAAACGAAACATACAGGGTGACCTATTTATTTCATGCACATCAATAAATTTGATATAAAAATCATAGCTTCCAAAATCACCCTGTAAAATCACTATTGATGGTGACAAATTATTGCAACTATGCACACTTGCTGCCAAAGAAACGCCCTTTTTGACAAAGAAAACTTAAGAGAATACATCTATCCATTCAAATATTACAACCCATCAAAGTGGAACAATTTTTTGGGCGAACCACTTCAAAAAACGATCAGTGTAATTGTTCTTTAAAACAAAACAAATAAGAAGTCTACCGTGCCAGGGGGTGAAATACAAATATAGGTATATGATGAAGATCAAACTATTCCCCGCTAGGCTAGCCGCTAATTTTTATCGTATCGGAAAAGTCCTATTTTGCACACTTGTTTCAAACTTCCAAATTAGTAAAAGCTTCAACCGTTTTCCTTACATGTTTCATACCATTTTTCTTTTACCTGTACGTTTTCTCACTTTTTGCAAAAATGGCTATTTTATCTCAGGTGACATTTGGCAACTTGGCAAGTATGCTTCGCTATCCCTCCATTGAAGTTTTATAGAGCATTATTTATGTATAATGAATTTCACGGCTTTCTGCATTAGAGCAAGCTCTGGAAAAATTGCGTAATGTTGGTACGAATGATACGATGACAAGGGGATGCCAGCCAGTTGTCTATACACGCGCAATTTTTAATGTGACACCTTTTCACCGTGTCGAGGTATCATGTACGCAAAAGTGAAGATTTTTGAGCATATACGCCAGGAATCGTGAGTTTCTTTGGAGTGCTTTGCAGTGTGGACGATAAGGGATATTGTCTTTACTGGTTGCATGGTGGGTCTCGGCCAAGGTTGTTGGGTTTTAGGCGGGCTACTAATAAAATGATGTCGAAGATCGCCAAGATAATACTCGGATGAAAAGGCCGACCGCCCAAAAGGCTACATCTTCTGATGCACATCACTAGAGTAGTGAGTACTAGGTACCTACTCCAGCTCTAGCTCTACCTATTATACCTACTGCAACAGCAAGCAAGGTATAAGAGTATTAAGACACATGCTGACAGACAACACAGTGTACCCACCTACTCACGCCCAAATTGTCTCGTCTTCGTACAGTTCTACTCCATAAATTATTGTCCTACATACTATCCATATTGTAATATATTGTCCATCTAAAGAATAAGTTTCCTCTTGGCCAGTGAGTTTTTCTTTTTTACATTCCATTTCTTCACGGCATCACGGACTTTCGGCATAATTTTCTCAGTGGCTGGCAAAAACCTAATAGCCTGGGCGAAGATCCACCAACCAGTGAAGACAATGTCCCTTATCATCACCACTGCTAATCACTCAAAGGAAACTAACCTCGAAAATTTTCACTTTGCGTATACATGACTCCCCGTCTCCCCGAGACGGTGACAATGTCACATTGAAAACTGCACATGAAGACAGCTAGCTGCCAATGCTGCCATTAACAAGTCGTCAACGTGCCATTCGTACCAATAACGCAACCCATTTTTTCCATATAGCTTGCTCTAATGCAGAAAGCCGTGAAATTGATTATGCTAATAAATTTTTGCCAAGCAAATTTCACGGAACTTCTAGGATAACAACAAAACAGTAATAATACCCATTGTATACCGTCCGTTTTTTTTTCTAGGCCACAGCTTGTAGCGCCTTTATTATGGATTTCACACCCAACATACCATATATATTTGAAATCAGAAGAACAAAATCTTTCGATTGATGGTATGTCAAATTATTTTTGACAGATGTCATTTTTTGACAATCGACAGAATAGTACTTACTTGTGACACACCATTTTGAAGCCCATAAAATTCTCAGGAGAACTGTGTTTTCATTTCTAGAATAGGATGTCTTTTACAGCTTCTGGAGGTCTTTGAATAGGAAAAATTGTTAAAATTCAGAAATACCTACTCAATAATTAATAGGTATTTTTAATATCAACTGATGATGATATTCTGATTTTAAATCGTCCAAATGACGATGACGATGTGTGTTATGGACGATTCAAATTCTATGAACACCTTATCTTTCAGATAGGCTCATAAAAAAATCGAGGGGGTCATATCTGGCCACCTCGGATACCATCGCGTTGGGCTGGCAGTTCCAATTCACCGGTCGTCGAATCTCTCAGTCAAGGAACAAGGAGACGGTCTGTTCGAGTAACTTCTTCAGGACATTTTTCGTTTCATTGTGATTATCTATTGATTATTATGATTAGTTAATATTAAAAAAAACCTGTTTTACCTACTTACGTACTTATTGAGTATTTCTGAATTTCAACAATTTTTCCTATTTGAAGACCTCTAGAAGCTGTGAAAGACATCCTATTCTAAAAATGAAAACACAGTTTTCCTAAGAATGTTATGGGCTTTAAAATGATATACCACAAGTACTATTCTGTCAATTGTCAAAAAATGACATCTGTCAAAAATAATTTGACATACCATAAATCGAAAGATTTTGTTCTTCTGATTTCAAAAATATATAATATGTTGGGTGTGGAACCCATAATAAAGAGGCTACGCGCTGGGGCCTAGAAAAAAAACCGGACGGTATGTGTACCTATACAGGGTTATTCAAAAGTCCGGAATAAAATTCATAATTTTTTTCCATATCTATTTCGGAAAAAACGCTCGAACAGGTCGATTTCTAAAAACAGTAAGCCGTTTTTTCATGACACGTGTCATGTTCTACCGTCAACCCCCTAACCCCAAGCCACCCTTAGTATTTTTTTTCAAATGGCACCCTATGGCTTGGGGGGGCTCGTTGGAAAGCTTGTCAAAAACTCTATTCAGATCTATCATTGAAAATTAGATCGGACGCTTCACCATGAAGTTTTGAGGAACCCCAGTTTTACTTTAGAGTCCGGAATAAAATTCATAATTTTTTTCCATATTTGATTCGGAAAAAACGCTTGAACAGGTCGATTTCTAAAAACGGTAAGCCGTTTTTTCATGACACGTGTCATGTTCTACCGTCAACCCTCTAACCCCAAGCCACCCATTTGCCGGGTGCCATTTGAAGAAAAATACTGAGGGTGGCTTGGGGTTAGGGGGTTGACGGTAGAATATGACACGTGTCCTGAAAAAATGGCTTACCGTTTATAGAAATCGACCTGTTCGAGCGTTTTTTCCGAAATGAATATGGAAAAAAATTATGAATTTTATTCCGGACTGTTAAGTAAAACTGGGGTACCTCAAAACTTCATGGTGAAGCGTCCGATCCGATTTTCAATGGTAGATCTGAATAGAGTTTCTGACAAGCTTTCCAACGAGCCCCCACAAGCCATAGGGTGCTATTTGAAAAAAAATACTAAGGGTGGCTTGAGGTTAGGGGGTTGACGGTAGAACATGACACGTGCCATGAAAAAACGGCTAACCGTTTTTAGAAATTGACCGGTTCGAGCGTTTTTGCCGAAATAAATATGGAAAAAAATTATGAATTTTATTCCGGACTTTTGAATAACCCTGTATGTGTGTTATGGTGTACTTTTTGTAATATTGTACCAAAATGAATGACTGCTGTGAATAAACCAATTTTCTGGGCGAGGCTTCCTATTAAACATACCACGAGGTGAGAAAATGAACTGATGGTTTCTCTTTCATTTGTTCAGCTGGAGATATGAAATAATTTCTCTGAAAGAAAAACCACCGGCTTCGATTTAGAGGCCTTTTTCTAGTCGGAGCGGCTCCGCCAGCATATAGAGGGTTTTTAATACTGAATATAGGTACATATTTGGATTTGGGTATGGGTAGTAGCAATAGCAATGTATCATGTACAGTAAAACAGGTATGTAATAATTAGGAAGCGGATTTATATGCGGTAAAAAAGCCCAAAACATGCAGTTTATATGCGCTTAAAAAGTATCAAAATATGCGGTGCATGAAAATGTTCAAAAAAGGCAATATATGCGAGTAAATATGTGATATAAGCTGCAAGAATAGTGAAAAATACAACATTTACATGTAAAACCAACCAACCAACTTTGACTATCGAAGTAAAAAAAAAATTCTTGAAAAATTTTGAATTATTTTTTCCTTGAAATCAAAATATTGTGATTTTCTAGCACATATAGATAAAATGGCCAAAATAGTGACAAATATTCAGTTATGTGCAAAAATATGGACTAAATATGCGGCTATATGCGATTATATGGACTATCAATTTGTATGTGGTAAAAAGTCAAAATGATAAATTATATGCGAAATTAAACTTGGTATTCAGGTTTCTTATAGATGGAAACGTCAGCTGCAAATCGACAGTTGCATCCAACTGAGCGAATAGAACATGTAAAAAATTATAAATCCGCTCTCTAGTAATAATAATAATAAAGATATATTATAATTTGAAATAATGTAAGTATATACCTTTCATACCGTAAAACTGACCATTTAACATTTATGAGCTCCTGGTAGCAGAGCACGGATCTCGGGATTATTATTATACTCTCAACGCTTGCTTAGCTCGGATTTCCTCCTCTTAGCACGACGCATGTGGTTGGTTTACTATAGAATCGATTTTTCAGGGCTTTATTGTGAGAATAAAAATTTCAGATTTGACATACGATTTTGCTAAAGAAATACGGCCTATGCTACTTAATTTTCAAATGAAAAAAAAAAGAAAATAAAAAATTCATTAAAATTTTTCAACGCCAGAGTTCAGTGAATCAATGTTCTAATTTTTTTCAATTTTGTTTCAGGTATGTACCAACTTCTGTCATAGATTGAAAAATATACACGCCTCCATCTGTCTGTAAGTAACATCCAACACTTATCAGTTCTATTCACTTATGTACAGAATCAGAATGAGTAAAAAATTTGGAGTCAATTTTTTGTCGGCCAATTTCCGCAGCATTTGATCCAAAGAATTACTATTAGTCAAAGCCAAACTTGGTGGAGGGACCAGCAATTGAAGTGAGGCAGGCTTAGGAGGCTGATTTTCCCGCGGATAAAAAAGATAAAATAGCAATCAATCCATTTTGGCATTTTGGCCAATACATATCTTTCAAGCTCTGCGTTCCTGATCAAGGGTTAAGCAGACTTGCCGTTCCCACGGCGGGCAAGAGTACGCAAGCCGACACTCGCCCGACTGTAAGAAGTAGCCCGCCCTAGATCTCTGTTAGTCTACATACATAGTTTATGTAAGAAAGTGAAAATTTCAAATTTGCCCCATTTCAACTAATATAGCTCTGAAATCCCAGATGTCTGACGAATAGAATGAAAAAAATTAGGGGTTGAGGGTAGAAAATATGTTTTGACTCACTTCTCTCATACGAATGAATTCAAATTCTCTTCAGCTTGATTACCACAAACTATCTGGTGCCATTAAAAATTTGATAGTCGGGGGTTATTGGTAGGAAGGGGTTGAAGTTGAAATTTTTCGAATATGTAGATACCGAGGTAGATACGTTACAGATGTTCCACCCAGTATCCCAATCGACTTGTTTTTGCTCAAAATTTTTTTCGACAGAAATCGTGAGTTATTTTTATTTATTATTCAGATCGAGTCAAATCATTTCCTTTGTGTGGAGGACAATGAGGACATACGACAAAATGTCTCACTGTTCCCCACGTGGAAACGGCGAATCTGCTGAGGCAATGGCCAGGAGAACAGGAAATGCAAGATCTCTACAATCGCAAAAGGCGCAAGGGCTCTTGTTTCTATGACTATGGGTATTATTTTATTTTTCCTCAGCAGTTTTTTCTTTAGTACCGTATGATCAAAAACTCTCCTCCTCTAGGCAGGCTGTGGCCTGGCCAAAATCAGCCTCGTTTGCCTGTCAATGACCAGACTACAGCCTGCCTAGGGGCGGACTTGGCTTTCGTGGCGCACTAGGCATGACTGAATTGGCCGCCTCTTCCCCTTGGAGAGGTGTGTTCCAGAGAACTAGTTTGTGTTTACATTCTTAGAGCACTAACTGCTGTTAAATAATAAGTGGTTTTTCATCAATAGTAAGTAAATTAACAAAAATTGAACAGAAAAAAATTATGCGAACGCGATTTTCGTGGAATAAAAATAAAACCACGCTTTTTTTTCCAAGAAGACGATGTCGATGCCGCCCCCTTGAGTCTGCCGCCCTAGGCACGTGCCTACTTTGCCTATTGCCAAATCCACCCCTGAGCCTGCCTAGAGGAGGGAAGTTTTTGATCATACGGTATAATGTTATGCAGTATGCTTACTCTCGCACAGGTGATTTTTCTATCTAAATAAATATATGATGATTCGGTAAGGTAAGCTCTGTAATTACACATAAGTAAAACAATATAAAATAAAATTACACAGGATCAAAACCATAAGTCAATTATTATATATTATCGTATATTAATAATATATGCGTATAATTATGTTGTATTGTCATACACAGAGAAAAAGGATTATTTGGATATAGTAACTTCATTTATTTGACACTGATTTGATTCAGACAAACAACATTTCATTACATCAAGTAAAACAGCTTTGTAATAAATAAATTAGTTTTTTTCATTTGGTTCCCGAATTTGTTTGAATTTTAGTAGCACTTAATTATTCAATGCAAACAAATTTATTTCAAAAACAAATAAATACGGGAAGAAACTTAATCAAACAAGTAGTATTTTTCGTTCAAAGAAATATTTATTCCTATTTTTTGGGATCTCGCCCATCAACAACTATTTTCTTTGACACAAAACCTTGCAGTTTGAAGCAAAGAAATATTCGTTCAAGTGAAGATTACATGTGTTTTACGGGTAAGGACTTTGTTCCCGACTTCCTGCTCCACCTGCAGCATCGCATTCGCTAGTATCAAACTACCTTCCATGCGGAACGGCAGAACTGCGCTGAGTGTATGTTGTGTGGTGACTGATGGAAATGGAATTTTTTTTTAAGAGAAACAAACTCTGTCATCTTTGCTTGTCTCCAAGGGTAAGTAACATTATTTACTTCGCTGATTATTGAAACTAAATAGTTCAACGGTAGGTTGCTCAATATTTCTTAAGCTGTTTCCCTTGGGGGGGCATATGCAGCGGCTCCGAATTTTGGTTGAGATCTCGATACATATGATATGTTGATTTTGAGTAACCGTAGCAGGTTTGATTATTAATTTGTGAAGTAGATTGTCAACCTGTTGAAGTGGAGAACAAGTAAATCACATGGGGAAGCAGTAAAACAGCAGAAGAAATATTTATTGTGCATCATATCGATGATATTAGTCCCAATAATCATTAGCGAGTAATGTTACTTACCTACCGTTAGAGACAGAGGAAATGTGAAACATTTTTTCCTTTGAGAAATCCGCCATTTTGCATCAGTTACAGCACAATATAAACAGAGAAAAGGATTTGTTTGAACTAAATAAAATTTATTTGAATCAAATAGATTAGTTTATTGTATATGGCGAACCAAATATTTAATTGGGATATTTTTTTATTCAACTCAAAGAAATATTTTGTTGTAACAAATAACAACGCCCATATTCAAGTTGAAGAAACTTGAGTGTTATGCGAAAGAAATGGTTATTGACAACTTCCAAAGAAATGATTCTTGTACATCAAAGAAACATTGCATTCCCCGTATACAAAGAACAGATTTATTTGATTCAAATTTTTTTTATTTAGTTCAAACAAATCCTTTTCTCTGTGTATATTATTTGATTGGAGCGCGAATCAAAAATGTTTGTCTTGCTACTGATACCTACTTTTATTTTAATATTCAAGTACCGCATTGTATTTGTGTCAATTTTACATAATTTTGAATAAAACATTTTTGGAAGAAAAGAGAAAAAAAAAAAAAAACCGACCGACAATAGAAATATTAGAATAGCTCGATGGACCAGCTTTTGACCCCCATCAATATTTAAAAGAAAAACTTTGTTTCAACATTTTTCTGACCTTTTCAAAGCATTTATTATATGTACCTATATCTGCGGTTAAATTTTTCACTTCCAATTTGCAAACATCCTGATGGCATAGAGAGATAGACTCATATACTTAAGGGGAAGATTTTTTATTCAAATATTTTCAACAGATGTCGCAACAGCTCGCATGCACCAGTGACTGACTACCTATAGGTACATATAACCCACCCCACAACCATTATATACTATGTAAAGTAAACATGTAAACAGGCCTTGAACAGTAAACATGGCCTTTACCTCATATAACCCACAACCATTATATACCATAGTTAGTACAGTTAGCTAGTAGATAGTAATAATAACAAACTATTAGCTAGTAGCTTATAAAATGATAAAACCTTGAAGAAACCGAGTTTAATAAAGCTCGGTTTAAAGTGATAAACTTTAACTGAGTAATATGGGCTAGGAGTCCAATATCCTGTGTATGTCCCAGGAATGTCCCAATGTTACGAACATGCAACATCCTCCTACCAGGATCACATAAGGCTGAACTGGTTCACTTCTTTAGCTATTCACAACTGCTTTGGTGGGTGTCATAACAGAAACGCTTAGCGCTTAGAACCTTCAGGAAGGGCACATTTGGACAAGGGTAAAATTTTCAAAATCGTCCGAGTCAAATTCGTATACGAATCTGGCCAGGTTTTTGATGATTCTGTTGCCCAGTGACCTATAGATTCGTATAATCGTTTACAAATTTGACTGAAACGGTTTCGAGAATAACACTACCAGAACTTTCATGCTTCTTTGTGCATTGAAAAATGTGAAAGAAGCTCTCGAGAAAAATGGGGGTAAGCATGTTTTATGGATCACTCTGTATACAGGGTGTTTCAGTGACCTTGCATAATACTTCGGGAGGTGATTCCTCTCAAGAAACCAGTCGAAAAGTAGAAGTAACATTTTCTTCACTTTTACTTTCCGACTTATTTTCTTGAGAGGAATCACCTCCCCAAGTATTATGCAAGGGCACTGGAACACCCTGTACAAGTCACCAGAGGTTTATACTGCGCACAACCTCTAGTATTTTTCATTTATTTCACATTGCACTGAAAAGCGAAACTACCTGCTACGCACTTGCATGAACCAAGACCGATGCCGAAATGGCCATGCGATGGTGGTGGAAACGCGGGAACGGCAATCACACCGAATGGTGTAACATTACACAAGTTAGTGTAATGTTACACAAGATAGTGTAACGTTACACGATCTAAGTTTTTATTTCGCGCGGTAACACAGAATTGTGTTTATAGGCTATCGGGTATGGCAGATTTTTACCCTTTGTTGACCAGAATATCACACTCACAGCAGGTTACACTGCATCCAAACGGATACAGTGTTAAAAACTGCCCGGTTCACACTAGATCGTGTGAAATTAATTTCACGAACCTACCGGTGTAACTTGAATTCAATTTATTTTTACTAGTGTACCACTAACCAATACCTGCATGGTTTGTTGAATAACTTGAGAGAAAATTTGTTCTTTTTGTATACTTAGTCAATTTTGGGTGTGATCATTGATTTTTTCCGATATATTTGATCATTTTCAAGAAAATTATGTGAAAACATTTTTTTTTTCAACGCTAAAATTTTTGGGGTTGTAGGAAAAATAGTGTACATAACTCGTCGGAAAGTGTATTTCCTTGTACTCGTGGGGTTTAAATTTGCTATAACGTCCTATACGCGTCAAGGAAGTCTATTTTCCTGATGCGCAAAGACGCCTTCATGTCATGTAATGGATACTTTGCCTGTCCGTTACGGTAAATAGTATAGTTTTCGATACAAGAACGCGTTTTCAGGCCCCAAGCCGTGTCTACCATCATGAGGCGTATTATAGCCGAATGCTGATGCAAAAGAGGCTGAGGGCCTGAAAAAGCACAGAGCGCTCGTGTGTCGAACAACGTTTTTCGTAATCGATGCTTGAATTGAGAGAATCATCGAATTTCTTGTAAATTTTGAGCTAGGTACTTTGACAAATAATGTCAAGCTAAATACATAAACTGCAAAACTTATATTTTTGTTTTTTTTTTATTCGTTTATTCAACGTCGTCCTATTTCCGCAATGAGGCCTAACACCGACGCCGGTGAATGCTTTCCTCCACTATACCGGAAATTTTGCGGAACCCCTGTGTGTTCCAACCCACCATGGTTCCAACACAGGGTAGGGATTTTTAACGACCATACCAACATCGCATGGGGTCGGCACCATCGTTCGTATTTTACGTGCTATGCGACACACGGCGCGTCTTGCATTTAGCAAGCATTCCAACTAAACCAAGAAGCTTGTCTTCGAGGCCGAAAATCCGTCCTCGGCGGAGATCGAACCCGCGACCTCTGGAGTGGCAGTCGAACGCGCTAACTACCACACCACAAGCTCCTCTTATTTTTGGTTATTATACTTTTAAAACTATTCAACATCAGCGCAAGTAGAAGAGCCGGGGCCATTAATTAGCCTATCAATCTGAAAGAAGCCCAATAAACAAAATAAAACTCAGTCACGTCGCGCGCTAAGGAGGAATCGGAGCTAAAGAGTAATAATAATCCCGAGATCCGTGCGCTACTACCAGGAACCCATAAGTATTAAGTGGTCAGGTATATTATAATAATTTATTACCACCTATAATTATAATGTACTTAACTACACAATGTGAATGCTATTTATTACCGATACTATAATACTTACCTACCTAAGTGCCTACTTCTTCAAAGCTTCTGAACGGACATTAAGTACATATTATTCATAGGTTATACCCACCTATCCCAAGAGCTATGAATTTTACCGGATAAACTGCGGCTAGCTGGTTTTTGCAAAATTTTGCTTAGAAAACGTCTGAGACTTGACAATCCACACATTAAAACACCGAGACCGAAGGTCGAGGGGTTTTTAGTGAATTATTAGTCGAAGACGTTTATGTAGCCGTAGTTTGCATGGTGTACCTAAGATTCATAGCTCGCGGTGTATACCTACCTATTATTAGAGTATTACCCAAATCAACACCTGCTATGCTATATCATCAAATTCAAATCGATTTTGTTGAATTCAGCTTTTAGATAATTTTTCAGCGTTACAAAGGAACTTTTCTCTTTTGTAAATACCTATACAGGGTGTTCCAGGGATGATAGCAAAAAATTTAACTGTGGGTAGATCTCGTCAAAATATGACGAAAACCTATATACCATTTTGTAAAGTTCGGCCTAATGACGAAGATACAGCCCTCCAAAATTCACTTTTTTCCGATTTCAAAAACTGGTAACTCAGGAACGTTTCGACAAATTTAGCTTTAATTTAGCATAAGCTGGTTTGTCATAATTATCTATCAACCTGTCAAATTTGGAAAGAATCCAAACAGTGTCGTAGAAGTTATGAGGGGTCACCTTAAGTCAACTTTTCTTCGGATGCTTCTGAATTATTGACCCTCCTAACTCCTAACCACTGGTTGAATTCTTTTCAAATTTGGCAGGTTTTCGTCATATTTTGACGAGATCTACCCACAGTTGAGTTTTTTGCTATCATCCCTGAAACATCCTGTATACCCGCATATCTGAATTATGATTGTCACGCCACTGCCCATTACCCATGTTTGACAGTTTTGTCACATTAGTTTTGTAGTCACGCGAGCTCTTTCGAAAAGAGAAATTCGGACTTTGGGGTACAATTATCTATTTCTTTGTCTATAAATTACGTATCATGTAAATTACGTTTTTAGCATATCATTTATAGCCAATGAAAAATAATATCACTTATTTGAGTGAAAAAGTTACAAAAATCGAGTATTTCAACAAATTCAGTAAAATTACATCTCACCGTCAAGGTGAACCGCGCTTATACATATCAAATTAGCAACGTATTACTATCTTTATCTTGACTTTATCTTGAAGAAGAAAAACAAGGGAAATTCGTTACGTTATACGTGTGGAAAATCATATCCATCCAACGCTGTTCGCATGACTGCACAAAAACGTCTTTTGCCTGGCCGTTACTATACCCGAGACGGCCACTCACCTAGGCTTTGACTAGGAATGCCCGCGTTTGGTGCAAGACTACTCAATTTGTTCTTTCCTGCTTTTACATCAACTTTTTTCGAAAAATTCTAACTGATATCGAAAGTAGTTCCAAGTTCGAAGTTCGAAGTTCCAAATCAATTTTTATGAAAATAAAGAATTAGTTTTTCAGAAATAAAAATTTTTAAATCAAGAACTTTGACATTTATAATATACCCGAAACTATCAGCCCAAAAAGTATAAATGTGTATATTGCTGAAATCAGAATTTCATAATCTATTCGAATCTGCAAAAAAGGAGGGGAGTTCAATTTACAAAAATGACTGATGACGTCACAGTTTTTACTAGAAGGGCGGCAAATATGAAAATTTTACATCAAAATGGACCGTTACACTATAATATTCCTTCGCTGAAAGTACTGAGACTACACAAAATGGACTAAAGAAAAACAGTATATATATATTGCGGACAGGGAGCTGGGTGCCTCAAAGCTTACGTCATCATAAGGTATATGATTTTAACCCTATATAAAGGTCTGATGCGCGTTGATAAGGTTGTAAAATTGCTTTGTCTTACATGTCCATGTCAGATCAGGGTCTTTAGGCTAATATAAGCTTGTCAATCCACGTTTCCCGAAAGGCTTCTGCGCATACCTGTGAAAGTAGGACGTTGCCATATCTATATCACGATAACAAGTTGACAATACTGTAATACGGTGTGCGTGTGTAATGTCACGCAAATGGCAACATTGGCAACTGACAGCGCTTGACGTCGATTTGACGTTTCGACAGACCTAACCAAATAACGCTCTTGTTTCGTCGATCGCCTTGCAGCTCGTTGTGTTTCGTACCACCTGAATCTTTTCTGCGTCTTTCTGCCATACGGCACGTAACATTTCATTCTGAACAATATTGAATGTTTAATGGTTGGGAGGTTATGTTTGTTGTTTGTTTACATTTCGATTATTGATTGACAGTTGCCATTGACAGTGACACTCCGTGCGTCAAAATTGAAATTACCGCGCTCTGCAGGTATGCGTTCTCATGTATCCGCTGAAGTGATGTACGTGATGGTAAACGTGGATTCTCGAACAAGGGCCAAAATTTACGTCATGTCATTAGGTATACAGAATGAAACCAACGGGCTTTTGTGTGGGATTGGACATCGTGACGTGAGGCAAAATTTTTTGGGAGATTTCGGTCCACAAGGAAAGATTGAAATTTTTAAAAAGGGGCGAAATTTACGAAGACCTGAAGACTTCCCATTGGACCATAATTTTGAGAATGAAAAACGATTCCTATACATGACTGTTTAGTTCACGTATAGGTTTAGATTTCGAATCTGTCTATCGCTTACATATCGCTTATACCATCGCGCGTAACATCGCACATTTTTCTTAAATCGGACACCTGTATTTTATCATGGAAATCGATTCCGCTTTTCATTCTGATTACAAATAATACAGTGTGCGCCAAAAGTTTGGAATAATGGATTAATTTTCTTTCCTGTCCAGAATATCAAAAAACTCTTGGACAGGTCGAATTGATTTTTTGTTGAGGAACATTTTTCAATTATTTTTATTTTTCCACTCCTTCCCGTTCTCGGGCAGTGACGTCATCAATATTTTTTTCAATGGCAACCCCCAATTTTTTTTCAGATTCAAGGTAATGTCTGGATAATCCGAACAGAAAGTTTGCAGACCCCGTTCGGATTACCAAAACGTTCGGATTATACAATGCATATTAAATGACATCTATAATCCGAACGTGTTCGGTTTATAGTGTAGGACGATAAATTGCTGTAAGTCAGGAAATGCCGGAAGGGCATCTAGTTACTTGAAACGAAAAGTGAAACAATGATTGAAATTAACGTCTGGTTTCATTAATAATCAACTTTACAGATTAATGAAACAATCCAACAATCTTGGAAGCAAATGGGAGGCGACGGTTTGGTCATGGTCATCTGGTTCTGAAAAGATAAAACGGGTGTGAGCAGTACACTACTCTCATGAATTGATCTCAGGTCAATTCGGTGTTGAATTCAACTTCAACTCATCAGTTTTGAATTATTCTGACTCTAAAACACTTTTACTCAGCCTTACTAAATACGCGACTTGGCCTTCTATAAGCATTACGGAAACATCACGTAAATACCAACCAGAGTCTAAGTAAACACCGTGTCACCGTGATAATGAAACGTACAATGGCACCCCCAACGAGCACCTGTTTC
This sequence comes from Anaspis maculata, assembly GCA_949128115.1. NCBI lineage: Eukaryota > Metazoa > Arthropoda > Insecta > Coleoptera > Scraptiidae > Anaspis > Anaspis maculata. The sequence continues at coordinate 76,354,483 of OX421964.1, read as the reverse complement.
CAAAACCACATCACGTGTATCAAGCGTGATTATTTCATTCCTGGTCTGTCTACAACGGGTGATCACCACCGATACAAGCAACCTGGTCCTGTGCCGATTCGTGCAATGGAGCCGCATAAGGGTCCTGTCCAGCCACACAGGCCACTCTAATACCGACCGTGCAATGAAGCCACCAGAGAGGCCCCTGCCGCATATTAGCGCAGACAACCTCCAATCTACTTTGTATAAGCAATGCTGAGGTTATCGTGTTCGATTATTTACATATGCATAGTCAATCTACAGTACACAAGTAGATGCTCAATGCTCGTGAGAAGACTCACCATTTGGATGTTGACAGCTTCGTAAATTTGTCACAGGGAGAAATGCACCTTGTCATCAGTAACTATGTATTATTTCTACACACAAAGGTGAACAAACACAACCAACTGTTGTGGTCAATTGTTATAAAAAATAGGTGTCTTACAATAGATATCTTACTCAACCAAAAAAATGTCCCCTATATACATTGAAAAATATGCAACCTAGCCATGAAAGGTTTATTTAAAATAAATTCGAATTATTTCACTAAAGCGTACTCCCAGGGTAGCGTATGAATATCCAGACTCTAATTGACGCAAAATCTCAGCTTTTTGTTGAAGAGTCAACGTGACCTGCTTCCATGTTGAAAAATAAGTGACAGTTCGGATTACAGGATACAGGAGTTCGGATTATAGATATCATTTTACACAATTGGGGTGTTCGGATTATAGAGTAGTTCGGATTATAGAGGGTTCGGATTATCCATACATTACTGTAGATAGATTATAAAATTCTGATTTCAACTGGATGCACATGTATGCCATTTGAGTCAATAAATCTGGAGATATTGATTTTTTGATATATCGAAAACATAGGTCAAATTTTGAAATTAGGTCTCAACCATGGAGAAGTTTGCAATTATTTTAATGAAAAATATCCTGATGCTGAGCCTGTAACTCGGATGAATCAAAAAAGCTTCATTGAATAGCCGGCTCGGTCCCCAGATCTAACTCCGTTAGACTTTTTTTTATGGGAGTTACATCAAAGGGAATGTTTATTTCATTTGGGCGAATAACATGGACCAGTTGAAAAAGAGAATTCGGGACGAAGTAAGGGCAATACAGCCCGAAACTCTCCAGTCTCCAGTCTCCATAGTCTCCACCAATAATGTTTGATCTGAGTTTCAAGCTCGATTGGCGTACTGCAGTGGCGGACTAGGGAGGGGGGGGGGCGGTAGGGGCGGTCCGCCCCGGGCCTCGGGGTCTCAATCATCTGATTGGGCCCCCACTTCCTCTTGCTTGTGAAAAATACTGCAAAAAACTTGGGATAAAATCCAAAAATTTCAATTTTTACTCTCAATGGTAACTGTTTTTGCATAGTACTTAGGTAAATAACATTGTTTTTCTTTTTCTTCTTACATTCTAAAGTTACCTTGGCAGGCCCCATGACAAAAGAGGTTTGGGGGTCTATACACAGGCAGTAGAGAGGTGTGTCTGTATCACGGAAAATCCAAGAATTATTTTCACTTTGGGCTTCAGGGGCCCCGGCCCCGGATATCAGAGTGCCAGGGGCCTCAAGCCTTTGAAATTTTTTATTTTAATAGTTCTTTCCAAAAGAAGGGAGAGACAAAACAACAAGATAATCTTGTCTGCACGCTGCAGATGGTAGAAATTCATGATAATCCTAATATTGTATAATACGAGTAGGTTTTAGCATTGATTCAACAGTCCAAATCCAATTCAACATCCAAAGCTGGAACCGAAAACTTCTTTGTAGGTACTGGTGGTCAGTGGCATAGCCAAAGGGGGCGACAGTGAACGAATGACCCCACTGGTCTACCTCCCAGGCGCCCACCGCACTCCATCCCACACTAAACCGACACAAAAAAAAATTCTGGCGGAAATTTCAAGAAGCGCAAAATTTTTCTGAAAAGAAGTTTGATCATCAAGCAATTTTGGTGAAAACGTCAAAAACCGGAATCGCAAAACGCATGAAATATACCGACTATCATCAGCATTATTATTATTATTATGCCCAAAAAATTTCGCCTGCGGCGCTGCCTCTTACCGACTTGTACCCTTGTCGTTGCCTTTGCCCTCTTCACCCTCAAATTCTGACTACGCCACTGTGTGTTTTATAGTCAAGTTACCAAACTCATTTTTTTGTTTCTTAGGCTTTTGCTCAATCACGGCGGGGCAGGGTGGGCCAAGCCTTCATATTCTCAACTTTCACCCCTTAGGGGCCCCATCTCACAATTCCGCCCAGGGCCCCCAATTCCCTTAGTCCGCCACTGGCGTACTGATGCCAAGAAGAAAAGGGCCGTCACTTTGAAGATTTTCTCTTTGATAGTTTTCGTAAGAGTTACACACATTTTAGTTTCGTTTTTGCAACAAAAATTTTATAATCTATTCAAATCTAGAAAAGAAAAAAAATTGACGGCCCCGTGGCGCAGGCGGTCGAGTGGCTGCCTGCGACGCGGAAGTCCCGGGTTCGATTCCCGGTGGAAAGTCTGGGTGTTGTGTTGTGTTGCCCGAAACTTGCACTTTTCTGAGTTTGTAAACCTGATAAATAGACGGGCAAACTCCTATGGCCAAGAAAAAGCCGATAAGGAGAAAAACATTCATTTATTATTATTTATTTAAACCTAGAAAAATTGCTGTTGGAAAAAAATCTCGATGACGTCACTGCCTGAAATTGGGAAGGGGCATAAAAATAAAAATTATTGGAAAATGTTTCTTCGGAAAAGATCTATTAGGCCTGTCCGAGAGTTTTTCGATATTTCGGACAAGAAACAAAATAAATCCCTTGCTCCAAACTTTTGGCGCCCACTGCATATAATATTTTCGAGGGTCTGGTACCTCCAATAAGTCGAGCTGAAGTCCTTGAGGAACGCCAGCTCGACTTTTATAATTAAATATTGCAGCAAGTAGACCTTTCACTTTCTGCTCTCCTGATCAAGGATTGGGCAGTTTTGACGATTCCTTGTGGGGGAACAGTGGGCACAACTCTAAAAACCTTCTCTATCTATATAGATTTTCAGGCCATTTCGTTAGATGTTTAAATACAAATCATCTAATCTGCATGCTGCATGTATGCACCTTTGTTCCTTTGGAGTTGTTTTTATTTCCCAGAAGACACAGTCCTGCAAAAGCAACTTTCGACGTAGTGTCTTTTGATACATTCGCCGCCTCTGCTCAATTATAACAATTTTTTCAAATTCCCTGGGAATTTTCCGGTTGAATCTTTTTCTGTAACTCCAACTTCCCACCCGTAGGGACGTTTCGAACAAAAATTTACATAGGTTCCTGGATACTAGTCGGGAAAGTTTTGGGGTGAACAACCGATTTATTTTCCTGTGTACGGGGCACAAGCCCATCAAGTTTGATTGCCATCGATGCAAAAACAACAGAGAAAAACGTATCATTTCAGCCTTTTGTGAAACTGACATAGAAACAGTTTTTATTTTTTTTCAAGTTGCATCTTTGACTTTTACTGAACATTTTCGTCTTCCATCAGGTCTTTGGGTGAAGTTCTTGCTGTACCTACACCAAATTTGGTTGAAATCCTTATAGTACTTCTTGAGTTTTTTGATGTTATATGAAGATAAATATTGAATAATATACCATACTTAAACGAAAACCGCTGACAACAACTTTTTCTTTTCAACTCATGCCAAAGGTTTTTTCTCTGGTTGTTTCCTTGATGTTGATGAATATGAGAATATTTATTTCGATTTCTGAAAATTAGATCCACATACATTCAGAGTCAGAGCGAGCATTCAATACAATACAATTTTCACCGATTGAAGGACTGGATTGCTGAATGAATGACACAATTTTTAACACCAAAGCTGCTAACCCTAAATGGTTTATTTTGTTGATCGCACGGCATGAAGAGCCAGACAACATCTAATCCACCCTCTTATACCCGTTCAAAACTTATGTTCTTCTGGTAGCAAGCAACTCTTCACGACTCAGCAGGAAGAGCATTGAGACCGGGCCTACATTTTTCAATACCACAACAAAATAAATAAATAAATAAATAAATAAATAAATAAATAAACAAAGACGGCTTCAATCAAAATTTTTCAAGAGGAACTTTTTGTTCATAATCAAATGGAGCTAAAGAGTTTGTATCAGATTTCCGAAAATTTTATTGATGTAGAAAATAGGGAGTAAATAAGAGGAAGTGAACCACCACTTTTTCCTCCATTCGTCAATGTCAAGTTGGTTTGCTATATTTTTTCCATAAATAATGTCTATACAATCAATATTCGGTCCAAATTGATATATATAGGAAGGTAAAACAAAAACCAAAACTTTGCTGTTCGTAGTACCTGTATCGATATATCGTATATATCGTAGTATCGTGCTGTCGATAATATAAGATTTAGAAGAAAAAATTTATACAGGATGACTTTTTCAACAGAAACTCGAAAATCATCGACCAGGTATAATTATAATATAGGTTTGTGATATGCATTACTTATTATTATAAATGTATACTATGGCCATGATGGCCACGGCCGTAAGATTGATTTCGGACCAGAATGCCTGATGCACTGATGAGCCCTCAATCCCTCAAAAAAAGCAAAATCGAGGTAAAAATATAACCGACTGTACTTGACTGATGACTGATCTCTATTATACTGCTCTATCATATTGGTTGGTCAATTTCAATTTCTGATGCGGAATAATTCATCATTTAAATTATTGTCCGGCAAATATCAATCAGTCGAACGATTTCATTCTTTATTTCATATGGTTTTGGATAAAATGGCTGACCATCCATCATTTCGGTATATTTTTATTGTATATAAATAGAAAGTAATGTACAAATTAATAATAAGTACATACATACCATAAATTCACAATGCATAGAAGACACGGACAGAGCGGAGTAGGTAAATAAATATCTTTCAATTTCTGTCTTCCTGATCAAGGATTGCGCAGATTCGCCGTTTTAATGTCGGGTAAGAAGAGTACGCACGCCGGCAGACCTCGCCTGACCAGTGCAAGTACAGATTTTTGGGGTTGAAAAAATGTGTTGAAAAAAATGTATTCGAGAAATTTTAAAGATGTTATCTATTCAGAATTTTCTCCTCTCCCATTCCATGTACTTAAAATCCCCGAAAATCCCAGTTGAGCATTTTTTGCGGCGCTGTCAAAGTTTAGGTGTTATGATTGAAAACTAGATCTACAAACATTTGAAAGAAGTTGATGAGTTCAGTGCGAAAGACATTAAAACCATTCAAGGTCGACTTTGGGAACAGAATATTATTATTTATCGATTGAAGATTGAAGGGACTGCATGGATTGATGAATGACCAAATTTTGATCACCAGAGGACCAAACCCTAAAAGGTTTTTTTTTTGTTAATGTCGCGGTATAAAGAACCCCATGTATCAGACCAAATCTAATCCACCTAAGGACCGATTCCGGTCATATGAATTCGACGGCTACTCTATTATACCGGCTCAAAACTCATGTTTTCCTGGTAGGAAGCAACTCTTCACGATGCCAGAAAGAGCTTGTACCTCGGACCGGACCTATCTATCTTTTTCAGTTGTTTCCAAAATTTAAAAAAATAAAAATAATTGAACAAAAGACGGCTTCAATCAAAATTTTTCAAGAGCAACTTTTTGTTGATAATCAATAGAAACTAAAGAGTTACGTATCAGATTACCAAAATTTCTATTGATGTAGAAAATAGGGGGGTAAAGGGGAGCGACCCACTTTTTATCGATCGACGCTACTATACTATTATTATTATACTGGACTCCGGTCACTGTCAGTTCGTTTGTTGTTTTTCCATAAATGGGTCCAAATTGATATATAAAGTAGGTTCACTTGTACCGTGATTCTAGTCAGCTGTGAGATTTTGTTTCTAAGTTTCCAAATGTGAAATGTAGAAAATCCCCAAAACTTTGCAGTTGGCTGCTCTGGCCGGACCAGTTTTGAAACACATTTTTTGCGTATTTCCTTCACAGATAGCCGCAACATTTTTGCGGGACGTGATGTCTGACGCTTTTTTCCATTTTATTGGAAAATGTAACAATTTTTCGACCTGTTTTCAATTTTTGCCAATGAACAAATGAATCAAGAGAGCCTTGACATTTGACAGTTGTGAAAAATATTTCTAACCTCTTGAAGCCGGTTCAACTTTTGGTGCTTCAAATTAAAGAGTATACAATGCCCTTCGTCAAAAAAAAGGGTCCCATGCATAATCATCAACCCTTTCGCCTCTTCCAGTCAAAAATACAAGCCAAACCCTGAAGAATTATGGGCGATACAAGGATCGCTCTGCAGTCTGTCATTGGCAAAAGAATTTACGTGTAAAAAGTAAATTAAACCAAATTTCAAAAAACCCAGCCGCTCAAAGTTGCGTATTGAACCGAAATTGATGTTAGTATCTTCAATTTGCAATTTGCTTTCATTTTGGGGCTTTCCGGGACGAGTTTTTGTCGACTCTGAATGGGCCGCCATCAAGATGACTTAGATTTGCGACCGCCCCGTGCTCTTTTGGTGTTTAAATGACGGTAACACAGCTCTGCGTCCCCCTAGTCACACTTCCACATATGACCAGGTCAGCTTTCCAAGATTTTAATATCAATTTGATAAGAAATATAACTTCACTTCCAGAGAAGTCAGTTTCACACCAGGTGAAAAAGCGGCAAGCCTACAATGCTAAAGTAGAAAATTTGCCCAGCCAACTAGAGTCACAGTACAAGTGAACCTACTATAGATAATAAAGTATAAACTACACAACTATAATAACGTCGCACGCCAATAAAATTATATGCCCTTTCTCCGAGCCTTTCTCCGCATGCAGTCACAAAATGACTCCTTAATTCGAATTCTGTTGGAAACTGTTCGCTATATAGTCAGTCCAGTTCTTTAGCACTTTGGAAAACCCCTACAAAATGCAGCTTAGCAGCTTGTTTCTTTCTTTTCTTGAAATTCTTTCGGCAAATATCAGTCAAACAGTCAAAAAGTGAGACAATAAAGCTGGGATTGGGGATTCTATTTATTATTTTTTCATGGTTTTGGATGACTTGACTGTCCATTCCAGCATTTTGGATATTCTTATTAGGCATAATTTATAAATAAGAAAATAATGTACGCAATAATAAATACTTACCTATTTATTACCTAACCTAACCTACCACAAATTCACAATGCATGGAAGGACACGGACATAATAGTGGAGTAAAGAAGTATCTTTCAATTTCTGTTGTCCTGATCAAGGGTTGCGCAGATTCGCCGTTTTAATGTCGGGTAAGAGTACGCACGCCGGCAGACTTCGCCCGGCAAGTCGACAAAGCTTCCCACCCAAACTTCTCGTTGTGTTCAATGTGTTTTTTGTTATAAATCAAAATACACCATGAAGACTAACAGATGTGATTGAGTTTCATGTTTCAGAGATATGATGTCAAGATGAAAAATACAAAATACACAGAAAAATTTTCATGTATCAGCGTCCAGATCCAAAAGAAAGATAGATAAGCTAGATCTATTTTTCTTATTATTTAGATTCGCCGATTATATACATTCTCAAACTTTTAACTGGTTCACCATTTTCTTTAAAAGTAAATCAGATAAAATGAGCCCGGAAGCTCTTCCTTGAAAAAACCTGAAGCCCCAAGTTAAAATCCGGGCTTTATATATTTATTTCAAAAATGTAAGTCTATAAATCACGAGCCTGATCAGATACATAATAATATTCACCTCTCTGGACTTTTGCCAAGAGCGAAAAGACACCAATACATATAGGTATATGTATACTCTATACACTGATAGAAAGGACCACCAGATTCCTCCGCTTGAAAAGTTGTCCCGAGCGTTACCCGCGAAATTTAAAATTCCAGTTAGAAAGAGGTGCTTATTTCAGCTAATCACAGCTAAGTGCTATGGTAATTTTAAATGACACCAGTTTAATACCAATTTTAATAAATGAGAAAATAATGTTTTTGAATGAAGCTGATTTTATTACACAACACTCACAACAGCCGAGCCGACTAAAAAAGTTCAATGAAAATAACAAACATCATAGAGAAATGGAGGTTAGAAATCGTACGTAAGTGTCAAACTCGCTGAATGTAATGCCATTGGCTTGGCGTAGGAATAATTTGCCCGGGTAAGACTACCAACTGAACAAAACTAATATTAGTTCCAAACGCGCCTATGTTGTTACATTCTTTGGTGCTTTTGTTTGCTATAGGTTACATCACTGAAATTCAAAAAAGTCCGTTCTATCGGTGTACAGACTATACATGCATAAGTATAGGTTCTAATTTGATATTGTCAAGTTTCAATTTGGCATTACCAATTAGCAGTTACATCAATTTCTCAACTCTTATTCCAACTGGATTACCTCGTAGTGGATGTGCATGGGTACAACCTAAATAGGGAATATAAATTATTGCAAATGATGATAAGGCAAAGCACTTTGCATTTGCAGAATTACAACAACTGGGACCTAAATAAACTATTTGACCCGCAGTGCTTTTTTTTTTCGTCCCTTAGGATTTGAATGGCGCCCCTTTTTAAAGATGACGGATATCATCTAGGGGCAGAAGGTTCATTAAATAGCCTGGTGATGTCCATGTCCAGCTTCGTGAAAATATATATGGGGCTATGTCTCAATCGGTTTCTGGACTTTCTGGGGATATCAAAGACTATGGGGAAAAAAGAGTGCCAGCTGTATCTAAATACAGCTGCAAGTTTCAAGGTGCGTTCAGTCAGCTTATTTAGTCGCAAGTTTTAATTTCAGCCGTAAGCGCAGCACCGCTTATTGACTGTTCTGAGGAGGCTGGTTCGTAAGAGCCAATGAGCATCGCTGCGCTTACGACTAAAATTAAAACTTGCGGCTAAATAAGCTGACTGAACGCACCTTTACGTGGATACGTCTATGTGTAAGAGGGTATTGGAGCAATTGGAAGAACAATACGAATTATTGTTTCAAAGTGAGTTTATTGAGCACCGGTCGATGATAAGAAAAGTATGAAATGTAACGAAATAGGTTGACATTTAAATTACCTACATGTGAAGGTTGAATCAAGATATGTATTGCCCAGAGTTGTGGGGTGAAACTGGCGACATTCTAGATTGAAAGAGTGATCTGCAATGTTTCGAGATCTTCCCGAACGTTTCAGACTATTCCTGAACATTCCAAAGCATACCGGACCATTCTGGAATGTTGTGGAATGATCTCGAGTGTTACACAAAGATTTGGAATATTCCGGAATGTTTCCGAACATTCCAGGCTATTCCTGAACATTCTAGAACATATCAAAACCTTTTGGAATGTTGTAGATTGATCTCAAATGTTCCACAATCATCTGGAATGTTTCGGGATGTTTCCGAACGTTCCAGACTATTTCCGAACATTCCAGAATCTACTGGAACATTCTAGAATGTTGTGGAATTATCTCTAATACTCTCGAACGTTCTGGAATAATGTTCAGACTATTCCCGAATATTCCAGAACATATCGGAACATCCAGAAATGTTGCGGAATGGTCTCAAATACGCTCGAATGTTCTGGACTGCTCTAAAAATTCCTAGGGGGCGAAACTTAGAGCCCTTGCGTTTTCAAGAACACTCTTCAGAAAAAAACGGGAACCTCCTTAATTTTTATTTTGATATTTTTTATATACTTATATTGATATTGACTATTGTCGATAGGTAGATTACCTTTCGTTACATAGACAGGAACAGGCAGGAAGGTATGTTGGTATACAAGCAATTTGACACCACTTTATTCCAGTAGATTTCATACTTACCGGCTTCGTTCACAACTGCACCAACAGATGGTGCTCGTGCATATACTCCTGTCCATGAAATGACCCCTTTTATGGATCGAAAACATAGACGTATCCACGTCAAAAGTGGTGGACATGCCGCAGGCAAATTTGGTTAATGCGCCATAATCAATTTAGTACGGTGGTCATAAGAAAATTGCGGTACGGTCAAAAAAAATTGTAATTTTTATTTTTCAACGGATTTTAACACCAGACATCTCATCTTGTGAAAAAGTCAATTCTGCTTGTTATCTTATAAACCTTCCATCAAGAAAAGACATTGAGGAATATTTAAAAAAAAACTTGGATAAAACATTTTAAATATTTTTTATTTTTATGAAAATTGCCGCACGTTGGGGTTGCACGCGAAAGGTGTAAGATTATTCGGGAGTCGCCTAGAAACCATATGCCGGGTCACTGTGGAATTTGCTGGATGACCTATGGAATAACATTCGAGAAGATTAGTCGGAGGTAAAAGTAAGCACCATGGATCGCCCACAGATTGAGTATTGAATGCGAAGTGATCGAGAGCGGATAGAAAGCAACTATAGTAACCAGCGATATTCCCAAGTAGTAATTGTTGGCGTGTTTTTATTGTAGTACGCAGTAATAAACAGTGTGTGTTTTGAGACGATCGTCTCAATTATAAACAAACCCGTACGCGAAATACGTAACAATATCTAAATTTTAGTCAATGTGACATTAAAATGTTTATGTAAAAAGACTCGTATAAGCTTCCTTCCATGCGACACACATAACGATACTCAGTGGTTGTTTTAATAAAGTTTTTGCATCTTCAAATTTGGGAGCCCCCCCCCCCCCCCCTAAGAGACTAAATTTTGAGTGCTGAGTATCAGCTTTACTCATGAGTAGCTCATGGTTCATGAAAAGACCGAATTTTATGCCGTTAAAAAGTAGAAATTAGGACACTTGTTTAGGCAACTAAAAGCTCTATTTTAGGACGCTTTAGGCCGTAACGAGCTGAAATAGGCAAAATAGGCCAAGCAAATTTTTCTCATGTATTGAGGCAAATAAATTATTTTTAGCGCATTCTTTAGTATTTTGTCCCTGAAATAATTTTTTTGGACTATTTTGCGAACTGTACCTGAGAGACGCTGTTGAGGCGTTGCATTTTTGATTTAGCAGTCATCAAGTTGTTGTATATAGGATTCATCCGCTAAAGATATATTTTGCGTACTTATACTTGTTCACAGTATCATTGTACAGTATGAAATTTTACTACTTGGTGTTTAAAATTTTTACGCTAAAACCTTTTCGGCTAGGACTAGATGCTGTGAGGGACGGACGGACGGCAAAGCGAGGACTAAAGGGCCGTCCCGTTCAGAGAAGTGAGAAGTGCACTAAAAACTGCACCATTGCTTATTTGGTTGGCAAGAATCCAAGAATAGGTTGATTTTTGAAAGGTCGATGCCGTAGCTCTTGCATACTAAGCTATAAAATTCCAACAACGGTAGGTACTCGCACCTTCATCCTTCACCGGCAATATTATACCTATCTACGAAGAGTAACCGCGAAACCTGGTTATTTTGGGCGTTCCATACCTGGGGACATTTTCACAAAGCACATTTTCGAAAAAACACGGCAGTTCTTCGGAAATCGACTGGACGATGTGCGACCCGGTAATACCAGCTCAACAGTTGACTTTCAGGTTACAAAACAAAAGCAAAGCACAAAGCAGTCGAAGCACTGACCACTGGCTGTAGTGTAGACCCTGATCGTTGAATGCCCTGATCTATGGTGTATAGGCTGCAGCATAGAACAGAGGGCGCATAGAATGACTGCAGAACAGAATTGCCAACTTAGACGATAAACATGAAGTTGGCAATGTTGACAGCACTGTCTGCTGTCTGTCGAACCAACGAACCAGCTGTTGATTGCTGTTTTCGTTGTTGCTATGCGTTGCGGCATGTAGGTTGCGGTTTTCATATTTCAAGGGTCAAGGGAAGGGATTTCCTTTCCATGGGAAACCCGAACGTGTTTGCCGTGAAAAGTGTCGAAAGAGACGCCCATCAGGGTTGAGATGTTGGGAAATGTATCTAAGTGGATGTTCTCCAAATATGTACTACAGAAGGTAACCATAGTGAAGCCCGAAGCGTCAACCAACTGAATTTTGTGGATTACGCGAAATGCGACTAGGGGGCGCAGAGACGTGTTACCGTTGGGTTGCTATATTATCGACAGCTTTGGCTGTACAAGGGTTACGCAATCATCCGTTGCTAAGGGCCGATGGGAGGGGCTAAAATTCAGCTATGTGTCAACATTTATCATGAGCGGAGAAAAAAGGAAATTTGCGGGGTCCGGTGCTGTTGCTTGATGTCCGCAACCGAACATACATGAAAATTTTATTTCATATAGCGGCATAAAAGACGTGTTTTGAAACTCATCGGGCAAGTCATATCCACCCCTCACACGAATGTGTACACCGAAATCCAAATACCATAAACACGCTCTTGACAGCTAGAGCCCGTTGGGACGGACGCCTATGGCCTTCCGTGAGGCCGACAGCTGTCAGTCCCTAACTCCATGAGGCCGTCTAGTAAACAAACGGTCGGCCAGAATACGGTACCCTTACGCCGGCCGGCCGGTCGCGTGATAATAAAGGTTCCCTAGTTACCGTCGTTAAGACACCAAAACTGCAACTGCACGTGGCCTCCTTCGATTTAAGTGATCTTGACGGCGTCCAGGCAAGACCAAGGCTCGCAGAAACTCATCCCGTACGGGCCCCGAAACGAAAGCAAATGACAAACTGAAAGTACTTAGATCAGTTTCGGTCCAATCCGCGACTTTGAGCAGCTGGGTTTTTTGAAATTTTGATAATTGAACTTTTTACACGTAAATCCTGCTGCCCATGACAGACCGCCGGAGAGATCCTTGTTTTGCCAAAAATTGTTCAAGGGGTCTGATTTGTCTTTTTGGCTGAAACAGGCGAAAAGGTTGGACGCTTTTTTTGAAGCCAAGGGTTTCGCATTCTTTAGTTTATAGCATCGAAAAGTCGAACTCGCTTTAAAACGTTGAAGATTTTTTTTCAGCTGTCAAATCTCAGGCTATTTGTTGTATTTGCTTATTTGGCGCAAATAAAACCGGGTCGTAAAATTAGCTAGCCACTTTCCAATAAAATGGTAGTAAGTCGTCCATCTGATGCGGAAATGCGCGAAATATGGATCCCCACAATCCCCACAAAAAGACAGTCCCACGCCAACATGGGGGCATTCGGTTTACATCTCACTATATGCTGTGACAGCTGTCAAGCTGCCTGAAGTGTCAAGTGTCATTTTTCTTATACTCATCTGTGACTTTTAGACTGCAAGTTTCCAGTTATTTTTCGTTTCACAGCTCACATTTCTGTAAATTTTTCAAGCCTGCTTCTCGAGCCGCATTTCCACCTTGGTGAAAATCGCTATTGCACAACGTGTGCCTACTAAAGCCAGGTTTAACGGCCGCGGCAGGCCGGCAAGCAGTGTTTGTTGTATGTTGGTATGTGGTGGAGCGGTGTAAGCACACACACATGTGTGTTTTGGTTTGCATGTGTGTTCACACACATGAGATTGATGTGAATTGTGGGGACTCGTACATCAGGAGAACATGAACGCGAGAAGCTCACAAACATAGTTCTAATCCCAGCGCACACACATCACACATGTTCGTGTGCAGTTTGCGCTCTCGAACCAACCGTTCGAAATTGAATAAAATTGAAACTCCTACGGCACTCCTGCTACCTTGATACCCAAACGAACCGCATTGATGTCTACCATCATTGAATTGCACACAAACCACAGGCTAGATAGAGCAAGTCTCCGTGCAACGGCAGCACTCCCGCCAGCACAAGCAGGCCGCGGATGTGGATAATCCACGCACGGCCAACTCATGTTCCCCTGCTCCGGAACGATTCTCAGGGGACTGCCATGGGTTTACTTCGAATTCCGATCGGAATTCCCGCGAAAACAGAGACGGCAACGTTTACAAGAAAAAAGACGGAGAAGCGCTCTCGGCCGGCGCTGGTGCCATCCGGCACGGGCTATGCAACCCTGGTACGAAATCGAACGAAATTCTCTGGAACGTCCCAATGAGATTTTTATTATAACTAATATAAAATGGTGTGCAGTGTGCATAATATTATTATTATTATACCGGCGCGGTGGTTGGTGGGGCATCGTTCCTGGAAGAGATGTTCTCCTGGTTGGAAATCTAGCGGTCTGGGGGACTGCGGCAAGAAAACGACGGCAACAGGTGCGAAAGGAGGGACAAGGATGGGCGAAAGTGGAGGGGTGATCCGGGTAATTTCGATTGGGCGGCTGCGTCGGGTTGCAATTTTTGGGGACGATTTTATCGAAGGCGGCTTCGCGATTCATGTGATCCTGGTGGCGAAGCGAACATTCTGAGGACGGGTGATGGAGTGAAACGTCCTTGAGTCCTTTTTTTTTCGAATTGAACTTTTTCATTTCATTTTTCTCACCAAGACTGGTGGATTCAGCAGATCATGATTGTGTGCACTCAAAATACAAGTTCGTTCACTGAAGCAGCTTTACCTCTGCGTTTGCATAAGGACAAGAAACGTTTTGTTTTTTCCCACAAAGTTCTGTGCTGTCTGTCTGTCTTCCTGAAGAAGTGTAAGAAGCACCACGTGGTGATGGCGAATTTTGCCCAATCCGGTGACAGGAGGCTATAAGTTGTTAGAAGCTTAGTGCAGTCGTTCAAGAGATAATGCAAGCGAACACATCGATTTTCAAGTGATTTCTAAACAAAAACAAAATGAAAAGCTAGAAATCATTAAGCGCTATTAGGTAATCAATCCTGAATTTCTTAAAAATTGCATCTTATTATTACGAATCGAATAATTTTAATTTGAAGCAGCTTTTTTATTAGGTATTTCAACAAATACGTATACACAATACAACCACAGACTATACAACCATCCAAGAAGGATCAGTCGTATGTATTCCTACTTTGAATGAATATCGTTATTGTCTCGGTTATTGCTCAAACTGTCAATTGTCAATAGTGTCAATTTTTTCACAGGTTCAGTCCAGTAGATGAAAAAAATCAAAACACCTCCTCATTCCAAATTGTAGAATTGAAATAGTCTTCACTCCTCGTTCTCGTAGTAGTCATTTTGTGTAAAAAATTGAGTGTAAGGTGTGTTTACTTGGATAATAAAGGTTGGTTTTATTTGTTTACTTGCTTGCTGCTCTGATTAGAAAACAAAGAAGCGGGGTCTCAGAAAACCACGTGTTTGAGGCGAATTTTGCTTAATTCGGTACTAGGAAGCCATGACATTGCAGAAGCTTGCTTGATCCTAGGAAAGCGGTGTCATAGCTTCCAAGTGCCTAATAAATTTATTTAAAAAATTCATGCAAGGGCCGGTAAATAAGATGTGTTTGTTCAAACGGGTTGAAATTACAATAAAGGGATTCATTTGTAAATAGGAATTCACAGAATCAAACTTAGAAAAACAGGGAATAGGTTATAGGTTATGTAGGTAGGTATACCCACTATATTGTTTTATAAATAAAAAGATAATGAGGGATGACAGTAGATGATGATCAACATGAACTTTTTGGTTTTCTATATATGTACCGACCAGAAAAATCTACTAGTTTTTTTTCACTTGCCACAGGCACAGAGATTATTACAGTCGCTTGCTTTACTTACTCGCTATCGTTATAACGAAATTACCACGTGGAGATGCAGAATTCTAGCGACTTTCGTGATAGGAGGCCATGAGTTGCGAGAGGCGATCTCTGGTTCACCCGGTGTACGATGTGCCATGATTTCCACGGGATTGATGAATACAGTGGCGCCGAAGTCATAAAAAGTTACTATGGCGAAGAAAATTTTAGACCCCCCCCCTTATCGCCACGTTACGGTCGGGCCGGTGGGCCTAAGAGCCCCTTATGCAGTTAGCGCCGCAGGCGAAATTTTTTCGGAATAATAAGCAAAAAAAGGAAAGGTGCTGACCAAATTGTCCATAGATTTAATTATCTTCTCAAATTTAGAAATTTTCGAAAACTCCTAAAAATACCCCTTTAGGTACAGTTGGGAGCGAAATAATTCATACGTATCCGCTAGGAAGTCGGCTGGATTTCAGAAATGTTATCCATGTTAGTTTTGATTATGATCAATCTCTTATCAAAATTGGCATTCAAGATGATCCAAGAATAAGCTAACATTTCTGAAATCCAGCCGACTTCCTAGCGGAGCCGTATGAATTATTCAGTTCCCAAATGTACTCACCTACATAACATGGGCTGAATTTCAAGTTTGGGAACTTGTACGGTACTGACGAAAAAAATTGTAACACCCTGTATATCAAAGGTTGGCCATAATTGCGGGTATTGCGACCATAGTGTCTGAATAAACTTTTGAATGCTGATGTCGGTCTCTGAAAATGTTTGAAACTGAATAAAAAGCTTTCAGTATCGAAAGCTATTTCTGAAATAGCACAAAACTGGGAAACAAATGAAAGTGGTCGTATTCCTTCCTTACCGACATGCATTGAAGATTTCCAAACGGTTCGAAAAATGGTTTTGTCATTCAGATTCAGTATACCTAATAATCCTAATATCCAATGATTTGCTGGGTAAATCTCTCTTCCTCTTCTTTTCCTCCCTCTTTCCTTTTCTCCTTTTCTCTATCCTTCTATTCCGTTTCTCCTTTTCTTCCAATCTTCCCCTCCAGACCCCCCCCCTCATTTTGAGGTATGGCGAGCGCCACAAAAAAAGGTCTATTCGGCGCCACTGGATGAATAACATAAATACGAACGTATCTCTGCTCTGGTACAATATTTTTTTGATTTAATTATTCAAAATCTATCCAATGGATTAGAACCAAATCTAGCAGGAAGCCACACAAGCAAAAGAATCAAATTAAGCCTGCAGTTGTTGGAACTTTTCATCGTTTCTCGCATGGCGCTACGGAATTTTTTTTCTGGCCGTTCCGTTACTATAGTGTTACTACCCCAGATGGCCACTCACCCGGGTTTTGAACAGGATTACTCGCGTTTCGCGTTTGGTGCAGGACTCTACTCAGGCGTTATCTCCTGATGCTCGGGGATAGACTTTTCTCGAAAAATTCCAACTGATATCAATAAAAGCACATCATTGCGGACATAAGCATAATAGCATAAGCGATATCATTGGGCATCGAATAGTTTATTTTAAAAAATGCGACACGGTTTTGGTTTTTCGGCGGTGAATTTCTGAAAATAAAACTTGCACATTATTTTGTGAATTAAAAAAAAATGCAATGCAAACTTCGACCGGCACGGTAAGCCCCCACGAAATACTTATTTTAGGCGCAGGCTTGCTGCAACTCATATGAACAAATCAAAGATTGGAGTGCTCCACCCCAAAAACTCGCTCATACCCTGGACACGCACTATATGTATAAGACAGCAAGGGAAGGTAAATGACGATCCATTAATGATCATCAAGCTTTCTAGTGTGTCCATCAGGGTATCATCAGGTTCAAATGAGGATATCGAGACAAAAAAATGAACCGATTTGAAAAAATGATATCTGGAAACGGTTTTTGACATTTTACCGCCTTCCATTTCTTGTATAAAGGTGTTCACGTATAAATTATATCCTTCCCCGTGCAGGCAGACATCCCATCAAATAATTTTTAAAATGGAAAACGATTTCTTTTCTTATACATTTTTTCCGTAGTCTTCGAATCTGTCTGCCACACTTGATAGGTTAGTCAACAAAACACGCATGCGTGAAAAAATTGATGGAGATGATTAGTGTCGATGCCTTTATGAAAGAAAGGCGTTTCTCTGATCTCCGAGCGTGGGACAAGATATGTGATTAATGTGAGGAGAAGTCTCAGACCATCGGACCGACCGAGTAACCACCATCGAAATCCAGCAGACACGTGTTTCGACCTGTTTGGGTCTCATTAGCGCTGAAGGATTCAAAGGCAGAAGCTCGATGATCTAACGGTATACTGCTGGGTCACAAATGCAGGTTGTTCAATGCAGGGGCGGCGGGTTTTGTAATCTTGCATGGGTGCAAAAGATGAAACCAACCTACAGAGAAAGTAATGAAGATAGCGAGCCGAGTAGGGAGCGAAGCGAGCAACAGCGCCGCAGACGGAAATTTTTTGAGAAAAGGGGCGTGGTTAACAATTCTACGGATATAAAACCATTAGAAATTGAACAAAGACAAGGTAATTACCTACTATGGGTTTTATTACCAATTATTTTGGCCTTATTTGGTCAATTAGTATTTATAAAAATCAAACCTGTAGACAAATTTGAGCTGCTTGCCGGCGGGATTTTTTTTTGGAGATTATTGCCCGAGTTATTGACAACATTGTTCATGCCAACAAGGCCAGTAGAAGCCGAGGTAAGTATAGAAAGACATCATGGAGTCTCTGGCACAAACTTATTCGTTATTATATTGCAATTATTGAATTGATTATATGAACGTACCGCGTACCGTACGGTGCAAAATAAACAAAGTAGGTAAATGAAATAAACCGCCTGGAAATTTTATAGTATAACACTAAAAATTTAGGCTTGAAGAACGTATATTTCAATTTCTTAAGCTTGCATGCATAGGTGCAATGCACCCGTATAATCACTTTCCATGGGTGCATGTGCCCCGATGCACCCTATAAGTCGCCGCCCCTGGTTCAATGAGGGACTGAGGCTGCGTGCTGCGTGCGCGTTCAGGTCCAAGTAAATTAATTGTAATGTAAGTACATGCGA
The DNA here is from genome assembly GCA_949128115.1 of Anaspis maculata. Taxonomy (NCBI): domain Eukaryota; kingdom Metazoa; phylum Arthropoda; class Insecta; order Coleoptera; family Scraptiidae; genus Anaspis; species Anaspis maculata. The sequence continues at coordinate 76,335,932 of OX421964.1, read as the reverse complement.
GTCAGACTTTTTTTTTTATCCGTGACAATATAATACCCAGAATACAGACAGACAGATTTAATCTTAGAACCTATGAATTGATCATGAAAAATGTGTTGTCAATTTTTTCTTTCGATCAGCTGAACAGTGTCGAAAGTTCAAGAATCGCTTTTTATAACATTCTTCATATCAATAGTTGCTTCTGGATTTTTTTTTTCAGATAAAATAATGATGATAATAAAAGTAGCAATGAAACCAAACGATGCTTTTCAAATTAAAACTTGAATTTCGCAAAAATCAGAGCCGCGGACAGTTTAAATTTATTGGGCTTCAAAGCTGATGAGTGCTTTTCTGCGTGGATCCAATTTTTTCATAGCCGTTAAGTATAAAAAATCAGTAAGATTAACATTTTGGTATGGCATTAGCGCACATGCATTGGCATATTAGTGTAGAAATATCCGATTAAATAAATACACCAGTAAAACTTCATGTGATCCTGATAGGACGATGTTGCATGTACGCAACATTGGGACGTTTCTGGGACATTCGCTGGATATTAGAGGTTTATTAGGCTCAATCAAGGGTTATTTAAACTCGCTTTAGCTTAGGTTTAGCATCATACAGCTAACAGCTATCAGTCATAACTGAACATGTAATCTTTCTTTCCTACATATTATTATTATTATGGAGTTATAATGGGGGCCATTTTGGCATTTTTCAAGTGTCAAGTCGAAAGATAAAGAACCAAGAAATATTATTTTGTCTAAAATATATTTTAGTCCTAACGGCGACTGAAAATTTCAAGACTGCATGAGCTTCATTAATCAGATTCCCATGTTTGGAACATGTTAGCTAATAATTTTGACCTCCCTGTATGATTGCGTTGTCTAATTTCAATTCCAGGTGGCATCAGGTGGTGAAAACAAAGTCTTCTATTGCACTAGGGGGAAATTAGAGGTTCACGAATGTTGTTCAGTTTTCTATAGAGTCTGAATTTTTGCTAAAACTGAAAAGTTTACAACGGATTTACATTTAGGTTGAAATTAAGAATGATGCACAGTTTGGCTGTTATGTCATCAGATGTGGGTGGCATCAGATGTCAGTTTTCGAAAAAAGAACTGAATTACAAGTAATTTGAAGTAAAACATTAAAAATGTAATTATACTTCAAATAAATATCAAAAGGTGCGGTTGCTGATGTTTCAATAATGCTTAATTATTATCAAATAGAGCTATTATAGCAAACCAGTATTATTTCTAGCAAGAATTTTTTCTCACTTCCTGCTCTTTGTTCTTCCAGAAAATCTAAGAAGATTTGAGTCGGTTCAATTTTTTCATTAGTATTTTTCGTACGAATAGAATTCAAATTCTCTTTAATTTGCTTCATGATACAAACAACATCTGCCATTTATAATATTCGAAAGTTGCGGGTGGGTGGGAGCTACTAAAGCGTAAAGTTGAGGATGTTTCAGAACTTGTTTTGAGATATCCCACCTGATATCTAAATTGACTTATTTATGCTCAAAAACCTGTTCCTTTGGAGTTCCGAGTGTTTTTTTTATTCAGTAAGATGTCATCATCATCCTTTGTGTAAGGAAAAGTGTCCACTATGCCCCACGTAGAAACGGCAAATGTGCGGAGGCCATGGCCAGGAGAACAGAGAATGGAAGATCTCTACCATCACACGAAGTGCGGGGTCTGTTTCTCTTTCTCGGTAGGTATTCATCATCCTTACATCACCTCAATCTTTTGAGCCTATTTTGTTTGCTTACTGAGCTGAGCTTACTCAATCCCTCCGCTTTTTCTAAATAGTCGTTGAGCCAAAGGACCCGAGTGGTTTCCACCCTGGGGACTTGAAGACCTTGACGTATCATACTTTTTTGGATTCGGATACCCACAACACTAGAGACTAGAGTACTAGACTAGAGTGCAAGTATCGAGCAGCTTAAGGCCGCCATATTGGAAAGATGCTGCTGAAGGACCTGAAAAGAACCACTTTAGTAGTAGTAGGTAGTAGTAGATGTAACTAAAAATAAGCGAATTTTTGCCGTCCGTCTTGCATCCTGATCCTGATGTCTGTCGTACCCGTTACCTAAATTCCTAAAGGCTCTAAGCGCTAAGCGTTTCTGTACTTTCTGTTATGAAACCGACACCACCAAAACAGTATAGTAGTTGTTATTGCGTGAATAGTTCCAGAACCAGTTCAGCCTTATGCGATCCTGGTAGGAGGATGTTACATGTTCGTAACATTGGGACATTCCTGGGACATACACAGGAGTTGACCTTTATTATGCTCAAAATTACTTGAAATCGACCTTTAAACTCGGTTTTGGGGTTTCCTATAGGGTTTTGCACTTTATAAGCTACTAGCTAATAGTTTTTTTGTAACTACTACCTACTAGCTAACTAACTACTAGCTATAATGGTTGTGGGTTAAACGAGGTAAGCCCATGTTAGTCACTGTGTGAACTGTTGCAACAATTAAATATTAAATACATTTAAAATTAAAAGTATTCCGCTTATAAGTCTATTGCAGGATATTTGCAAACTTGAGGTGAAAAATTGAATCGCAGTGTTGAAAATGTCAGTAAAATGTTGAAACCAAGTTTTTTTTTAATGTTGGGGGTCAAAAGCTGGTCTTTCGAGCATTTCTATTTTCGTTATTTCATAAACGATTTTAGTAAACAAACTCCAATCAGGATAAAAAGCAATTTTTTGAACTTTTGAATCTGCAATCTTGGTATTATTCTTATTTCTTATTCAATACAATACTTCTGACTACGTCATAAGACAAAAATATTGTTGAATTCCTCTACAATCTAATAATATATGGCAATAATTTTATATATTTGACAATTTACAATTTACTCATGGTTTTGATTCAGTCTAATTCATTTTATTTTGTTTTACTTATGCGTATTTACATACATACCTATTGATTCACACAGAAAAATTACTGCTCAAAAAAAAACTGAGGAAAATAATACATACCTACCTATCTACCTACCTATAATCATAGAAACAAGCCCACTTTGTGTGATGGTATTGATCTTGTATTTCCTGTTTTCCTGGCCGTGGTCTTAGCAGATTTGCCGTTTCCACGTGGGGAACAGTGAGACACATTTTGTCCTATATCCTTACACAAAAGATGATCGATCTCATTTTGATGAATAACCCAGTGATTCCAAGCGAATAATTGTTTGAGAAAAAACAGGTCGATTTAGATATTGGGTAGAACATCTAAAACATGTTTTGGAAATATTTCTAATTCAACCCCTTGACCCCCACCAACTCCGACTTCTAAATGTTAAATGAAATAGCATCAGATATTTTATGGTTAATCAAACTGAAGAAAATTTAATTTTCTCCGTGCGAAAAAAATTACAAGCTTTTACAACTTTTCAATTTTCAAAAAATTGAAAATTTTTGCTAATAATTGATATGTACACCCTAAATATTTTTAATATTCTTCTTAGAGAAAACTAATGGATACCACTTTTCTCAAAGTACTTATAAATTAATAGGTAGATACCTATACTCCATTCTATCCGCGACTAAAATGGCGTGGCTCGACTAACGTCATAAGTGCCCTTCCCATCAAAAGCTGACAATCACTTAGCCATAACCACCCCATATAGAGAGAGAGGCCCCAGCAACCACTTGCAATCCTCCATTTTGTTCATGTCTCGCAGCGCCCCCATTGGTAGTCGAAATCACGAATATTAGTAGGTACCAAACATTCATAGATCTTGCGTGGCAACCCATTATACATCAATATAAATCAGTTGACAAATCTATCGGTCTGAATACGAGCTTTATCTGTGGACAATATAATACCTATATGCCGATCACGTTTTAAATTCAGTAGAAATTAAAACGCGGTTGGCCATGTTCCCTAGGGTGTAACGGACGCTGACAGACCAAGTTACGTGAAAACGGGCTTTTTGTGGCGAAGTCCAGTGAGGTTAGGAAATTTTGACATGAAATGCCAATTCTGGCGTCTCCTTGCATCATATTCCGCTACAGTGTTGCCTTGGCTGTTATCTGTTATCTTGTCAGAATGGCAGGTAAGTGACAGAGTGCCGAGCTGTTCTAGGTTTTAGACACTAGGCCTTCATTTCTGACCATACATTAGAACAGTTTTCTCAACCTAGTATATAATATGATGGTATATTATGATTCACTATTTTATTCAAAAAAAAAACTGTTCACCAGTCGCCCATTTAAACTGGAGAAAGTCTACCAAAATCAAGACGTCTTGAGCGTTCATACAATCTTGCAACAGCGCTGTACTCGATTGACAATACGAATTCAAGGTCATCTGAGGAAATATTGATCCAACATTACAAATTTGAGCATCCCCAAATATCGCAGAATTGCCAACTTGGCGTGCAAAAATTACCGTTCTAGTGCTGAATTTAAAAGCTGATCGGCATATAGGTATACATGCAAACTAAAGCTATATTATGACTACATTTTATTCTAATTCTAAACTTGAAACTTGGCATTTTTCTTGCAGACCGTGGGCCAGCCATGGAGCGTCATCGGCCGCGCCGCCAGCCTCTACACCGACCCCTTCATCATGATCTCCGGCACCCTGACCACCTACGCGCTCTGGGGCAAGCTCCAGAGGCACGGCCGCATCAACGTCTTCGAGGAGTACGCTTCGAGGATGCTGCGCATCGTGCCGTCGTTCGCGGCCCTCATCGCCTTCTGCACCTTCGTCCTGCCCTGGATCAATTCGGGCCCCATGTGGAACCAGGTGGTGACCCAGCACGCCGACATTTGCAAGCACAACTGGTGGAGGAACCTGATGTTCATCCACAACTACTTCGGCTTCGAGGACATGTGCCTGACGCACACGCACCACGTCGGCATCGACACCCAGCTGTTCTTCGCGTCGCCCTTTTTCGTCCTGGTCCTGTGGAAGTGGCCGGTCCGGAAAGGGGCCGCCGTCCTGGCGGCCGTGGCGCTGGCCTCCACGGCGATGCGGTACTACGTGACGTACACGATGAAGCTGAGCAACTACGTCCACTTCGGAACTTCGTGAGTATATTCGAAGTTTTTCCTTTTAGCACAGGAAAAATAGTTAAAAAAATCGGCAAAACCTCGGAAAAAATATGGACGTCCTGAAAATTTGATATTCTGTTCAGAATTGACCTTTCCAAAAATAAAGGATAGAGAATGGTTTTGACAGTTGTCCCAACCTACGCAAAACATTTCACGCATTGCGCACATTTCGCGGTTGCATGATGTCATGTTAACGTCAGATTCCAGACGTCATGAGCAGGTCCTCAAAATCTCTGTTTGTTTTGGTCGAAAAAACGATGAAGAAATCACCAGTGAAGTGCACACTGAAAGAAAATCCTGCCAGATGGAGAAACAGAGTATCAGAAGAAGTCATAGTGAAAGCGAAGACCGGCGGAAACACTAATGCGTATTCATTCCGGCAAAGCTGTATTTCGACAACTTACTGTTGATCTATCTGTAGAATTAATAGCTGCAGAGGATTCACCACTACATTATCACAGTTAAATGACTTTTAGTGCCCTGATTTATGACAAGTGCTAAGCGGAAAAGACAAATTTGATGGGTACTGGTCCACCAAAACTTCAGCAGATCTCAATTTTGGATGATGCCACCAGAAATACTGTCCGCCACTCTTACAATTCCAGGGATAGAAACTTCGACTAGTGATTCCGTAGGAAGGAGAAGCCAGATGAAAGTTTGAACAGCCCTAGGGTTCTCTTGCACAAAATGGGTCGTGTCTTGCCTAGTTAAATTTTGTTTTTCCAACTCTCAAGCCACATCGTGTATTTCGTAAAATTGTACATGGAAACATGAGGCTTCTTCAGATTATTTTCGCACAAGGTAACACAGCTATAAATAACCACTTTTGCAAGTTTTTCCTTTCTACGCTCGGTGCTTGCCTATGTCTCTGATGACACTTCCACTATGAGATGACTGTATACTGACAGTTGTCCCAATCTACGCAAAATCATGACGTCATAATAGAAAAGGACAAGCGCAAATTTGGAAAGGTCTATTGTGTGCTTTATAATATAACCAAAATCTCCAAAAATCGCACCCGGGGGTTTTGAGTTATTGGAGAAGGGGTAAAAAATTCCAACTTAAAATGGTGGGGATGAAATCCGTCAATCCATTGGAAGCAAATACGTTATAATTCGACGTATCATATCCCGTTGATACCATTTTGGCACAAAGAGAGTCGATCATTGTTGAAGGGGGGTCGTGGGGGAGGAGCAAAGCTCTGCTAGGTGGTCCATTTTATTTTTTTGGCCATGTAGAACCGATCACGACAAGTTTGATTACTTTTCTGACTAAGTTTAATCTCCTAAACTCGAATCCGATGTGAATTTAGATCGAAACAAGTTTAAACAAGTCAACTTGGAAAAACTTGTTTTTTCTTTGACAATTTTGAAGATTTTTTTTACTGTTAAAAATGTTCATTTTCAAAAATATCCCAGGAGCCATTAGATTGAAGTGTATTCTCCCCGAGAATCATCCATTCCATGTATAATTTTGTTTCTTTGAGTTTAAAAAAACGATTTGATCCTAAGCCGGCGCGGCGCGTCGTCTACTACTGACCAGAACACTACAGCATGCACCTTTAAATGAAAATAGCTCAAATTATTAAAGAAATAACAACTCATGTTTGCTACAACGCTATAACGCCAAACACACGTTGTGGGGATCTAGACTGATTACTTCGAAAGGAAGAGAACTGGCAAAAGTAATCACAAGTAACAGTTTACGACATACAAGCACAGGCGAACCAACATACTGGCCTTCGAACAGATCTAAGACACCGGACTTTATAGACTTTTACGTAACCATAGGAATCGATATCAAAAGAACCAAGATCGAATCATGCCTTGACCTGTCTTCCGATCACTCACCAGTCATACTCTACACGTATCTGGAAATAGTGAAAAATACAAAGCGACCAACTCTAGCTAGTAAGAAAACAAACTGGGATTTATTCAGAAGAAATTTGGACGAATTGATACCTACGGATGTCCCACTAAAAACCGGCAACGACCTCGAAAACGCACTCCACACTCTCACCACATGCATTCAGCAAGCTGCATGGTATGCCACTCCTGATGCATTAGAAACCCACACTAATGAAGAACTACCAATCACGTTGAAACAGAGAATAATAAAAAAAGAAAAATCAGGAAACAATGGTAACGAACAAGATGTGAGACAAATAAAACTAAACTGAATAAAGTCACCAAGGAACTGAAAGAACTACTCTCTGAATCAAAAAACCAGAGAATTCAAAATTACCTTACAAACCTAGACGGAATGGAAACGACGGATTATTCACTGTGGAAAGCCACCAGGAAAATGAAAAGACCACAGCAAACATATCCACCAGTGAAAGATGAATATAACAAATGGGCAAGAAGCAACAAAGACAAAGCATACGCCTACGCGGAACATCTTGTTGAGACCAATGAAGAAGGCGAAGTTGAGAATTTCCTTACAGAATCTCTACAAATGGACCTACCAATCGAGAAATTCACTGTCTCCAAAATAGAAACAGCTATACAAAAACAAATCGAATCAACAAAAGCTCCTGGTTTCGATCTTATAACTGGCAGGGTGGTGCAAGAAGCCACGAACGGATGCTTCCGGGCAATAACGCAAATATTCAACGCCATCATTCGAACCTGTCATTTCCCCAGTCAGTGGAAAGTTGCAGAAGTTGTTATGATACCCAAACCGGGGGAAAAACCAGAAGACACTAAATCATATAGACCTATCAGCCTTCTACCAGTACTGTCCAAAGTCTTCGAAAAACTTCTGCAGAAGAGATTAAACCCCGTCATCGAGGAGCGAAAACTTTTGCCCAATCATCAGTTTGGCTTCAGATGCAAACATGGTACGATAGAGCAAGTCCATCGAGTCGCCAACCAAATAAATCAAGATCTAGAGCACAAGAGTAACTGCTCAGCCGTGTTTTTGGACGTGAGCCAGGCCTTTGACAAGGTCCATACTGGTTTGATGTACAAGCTTAAGAAGACCCTGCCGGCTCCCTACTATCTGATATTGAAATCATACCTATCCAACAGATACTTCTACGTCAAACAAGGAGACGAGTACACCAGACTTTACCACATTGATGCGGGCGTTCCTCAGGGCAGTGTCCTGGGACCGATTCTATACTTACTTTTCACTGCTGACCTGCCGACCACAAGAACGACAATGACAGCGACATTTGCTGACGACACCGCCGTGCTCGATTCACACGTGGATCCAGTGTCAGCATCAAGAAACCTACAAATAAACCTCAACAAGATCGAGAAATGGTAAAGAAAGTGGCGAATCAGTGTCAACAAGTCCAAATCGGTTCATGTCACATTCACAGCGAGACGAGAGACGTGCCCACCAGTGAAGCTAAACGACGTATTGATACCACAGACAGACAACGCAAAATATTTGGGCATGCATTTGGACCGAAGACTCACATGGAAGAAACACATTTTCACGAAGAGAAAACAGCTTGGTCTCAAGTTCTGTCAGATGTACTGGTTGATGGATAGAAGGTCACAGATGTCAATTGAAAACAAAATCTTGCTTTACAAGAGCATAATCAAGCCAATATGGACCTACAGTATACAACTGTGGGGATCTGCTGCCGAATCCAATCTGGAAATTCTCCAGAGGTTCCAGAACAAGATTTTGCGAGTGGTAGTCGACGCTCCAAGATACATGCCCAACAGGATCATCCAACAAAACATTCCAATCCCGTCCATCAAAGAAGAAATCAAGAACCACAGCGTGGAATATCGAGAAAGAATGGCAGCACATCCGAACACACACGCCAATAAACTTTTTAATAGAAGTAACGAAGCTCGGCTCGCAGACTTAAAAGATTCAAACCAAGTGATCTGGTGAACAGATTCAACCAGTCGTAATTGAGAATGCTCTATCTGTGATACTGTATATACATATAATATATAATAATACCCATTAGGTTGATATATTTGTGTTCGATATGTTTATTGAATTAATTTGTAATGCAGTACGTTCACTGGAATGTACTGTACAGTGTACAGGTCAGTTCATCTTTGTCTAAACAAACGCTTATTGTCTGAATAGACAGATTGCTGTAATCGTGGAGTTGATAATAATTAAAAAACAAATTGGGCCTCGTGTAGATTCATTTTTAAGATCGGTTCCGGTTTTCCGACGATAATTTTTTCAAAATGAAATTTGCAGCTTCCACGAATTTGGAATAACTGCAGTGCAAACTTCAACATGCGGTGAGCCCCACGAAATATTCAATTGGGGTGCAGCCGTGCTGAAAATGGAAGTTGGAGAGAAGATTTAATTTATTTTTGGAGGAAAAGTTTTCGGAAACGAACCCACGGTTTACGAATTTTCCTGTCTGGAAAAACTTGCATATTTTCCTATACTTTTTATCCCGTATCTCACAGATCTTCACCTTTTTCTAAAACAAGAAGTAACGGGTTCTTGAACATCTTCCATTAATTTTTTTTCAATTTCCCGGGAATTATCCAGTTCAAAATCTGGCTTTTTGAGACCGGACTTTAAATGATGGAGCTTAAAGTGAAGCCTCAATTGACGATTTTTACAATAAGATGATTTGGAATAAGATTTGAGTTTTTCCCGGAAAATTCAAATTTTCCTGACAACATTTTCAATCGTTCTCTCTAATTCTAACTTCCCACCCGAAAGAACGTTTCGTATAAAAAATTCCATAGGTTCCTGGATACTAGTCGGGGAAGTTTTGGGGTGACACAACGGTTTTTTTTTACTGTTGAAGTGTGTACCTAGAAAGAAATTTTAGCTGAATTTAACAAAAAAAAACAACTGATATAAAAATTGTTTTTTCAGAATCAAACAACTTTTTGAAACCGCTGACAACATGTACATCCTCCCAGTGCACAGGGCCACAGTTTACATCATGGGAGTATTTCTAGGATACCTCCTTAGGAATCACAAACACACAGTATTGAGCAAGGTTAGTACACCAAATTTTTACTGTGTAATTTTCACTTTTTTGAGTTTTTTTTTCATCCTCCTCCTCCTGAAACCAAATGCAGTACCTAGCAGATTTGCGGATGCAGTCAGTATTACACTCTTACGTCACTGCAGGAAAAAGACCAATATAGCTGAGGCATCATATAGGGTGATTTAGAAGTAACTAATATTCTCAGGTTCAGCATTCAAAAATATGAAGTTTGTGATAAGAATGAATTGCATGAGGTGCTCTTGTAAGAAAGAGACAACTCCTCAAAAATCAAAGATTGGGAGAAAATTCTCCTCATTCTGCTGATTCAGAAAAATATAATATTCATGCCTCTCACTTCCTTTCCAAGTAAGATACAGGGTGTCAAAGTTCACTTTTTTCGGTTTTTTAAAATTTGTAACTTGCGAATTATTCAACCAAAATAGCTCAAATTCAGCACAGGCTGGTTTGTCAGAATTACCTACCTGCCAAATATCACAGAAATCCAATCAGTGGTGTGAAAGTTCTGGGGGGAACAATAATTTGAAAAGTTCTTCAGATGCTTCCATATTAACGACCCCCCCCCCTACGCTACTAATTGGATTCTTTCGAAATTTTGCAAGTAGGTAGATGTTTCCGACAAACAAGTCTATGCTGAATTGAGGATATATTGGTCTGATAGTTCGCAAGTAACAAATTTTTAAAAATCGAAAAAAGTGAATTTTGATACCCTGTATCTTTTTAGGAAACGAGTGAGAGGCAGGTATGTTATATTCTTCTGATTTAGGAGGATGAGGAGAATCTTATCCCAAAGTTTGATCGGTTAAAACTGATTCAATTCAATTAATTTATTGTTCATAAGAATAGTACATTCTTTTAAAACTGATTCACTCTGTAATGTATTGATGGATTATTGTGAAAGGCGTGTATAATGACTCACTTTAGTCACTTGATAGATGATAACTCACTTGTCACTTCAGTCACTGAAAACGAATGTATAATAGTCATTATTCACCACACGAAATTAGAAATAATTACAACTCAGATTATTTCTGCCGATGTATTTTTCGGCCGACATTAATCTCCGTTTTTCTTTTCAGACGCAGCTGCGATTCGGCAACACCGCGGCCGTCCTCTGCTTCCTGGCCTCGTTCTTCGGGCCGGCCTTCATGGGCAAAATCGACTACGTCTACAGCCCCACGGACGCCGCCTGGTACGCCGCCTTCGCCCCCATCCTGTGGTGCTTCTCGTTCGCCTGGCTCATCTTCACGACCCACCTGGGCCACCGCGGCTTTTTCGAGCAGTTTTTCGCCTGGAGGGGCTGGACCGTCTGGACGAGGATCTCCTACAGCGTCTACCTGACGCAGTTTCCGGTCTTTTTCTACAACGTCGGCACCGCCCGCACCTCCGAGCACTACGGGTTTTTCCGGGCGATGGCGCACTTCAAGGAATACTTCTGGATCGGCGTGTGCACGGTGGCCTTGACGCTGCTCTTTGAATTGCCCTTCCACAACGTCAGGGACTTGATGTTCGGCAACAGCAAGGAGCTGACGAAGAAGAGGAAAAGTGAACAAGAGACGGACAAGGAGGTGGAAAAAGCGAAAGTGTTGTGATAAAAAGTAATAGTTTGTATTGTAGGTACGTGCCTATTTACTTAGTGTTTAATGTTTTTATATTTATTGATTTTTTATAGTGTTTAAGCTTTTATGAACCAGTAGGACTGATGAAAATAAATTTTGATTTCAAACGGCTTTGTGTCATTTTTGCAGATTTCTTCCCCGACCCACCACCCAACGAGGGGAAGTTTTGTGAACGCGCTAAAAATTGTTTTCGAAGTTTCGACGAATATATTCTTTTGAGGTCCCCTGTAACGATTAAGACCATTTCCAGAATGATCTCTGTCCGTGTGTGTGTGTGTTTGTCTGTAACCTTCCACGATAACAACCACAATGTCAATCCGATCGACTTGAAATTTGGTACACAGACATGGTTTCACCGTGTCATTTGGGGTGACACAACCGCTTTGTCAAGATTTCCATCCTGCGTCTTGTTAAGCCTAGCGTAAGAGGTTTAGTGTATGTGCTATATTTTATCATTCTGCTTCAACCGGTTCTGGAGGTATAAAATAAAAACCATATCCAGGAGCAGATACCAGGAGGCTGTATACCTATAAAGCTTCCTTATAAAGCATTTTTCAGTCTATGTTCATTGGAACTTTTTTAATTTTTGGTAGTAGAATCGGCTGGCAAATATTCATGCCTGATTATAAGACATCCTGTATAACAAAAATACATTGTTTTGTTACCTTCAGTGTCCACGCATCTGTGAATTTTTTGCCGCTAGTTCATGGGAACTTTATTAATTTTGGGTAGTAGACTCGGCTGGCTAAGTAAATAGTATAAATGCCGTGTGACTTGTGTCTTAAATTATGAGACACCCTGTATAACAAAAATACATTTTTACCTTCGGTGTCCACGCATCTGTAAATTTTTCGCAACTAGTTGTCACTTGCTTCCAATAATTAATCACAGCCTGCCTATCTTTATGTCATTTAGTCCTTCAAAACTGTTACTGTAGGATTTTCGGATGGAAAAAGAGGTAGGTTTTGAAATGTCGATAACTTTTTTATTTTCCAACATATTTGAATAATTCTTTTTTAATATAAAAGAAGAAACATGGGAAATTTGTTACGATATGTGTGGAAGATCATATTTATCAAACGCTGCCCGCATGCCTCTACACAAAAACGCCTTTTTCCTGGCCGTTAGAGCCCTAGACGGCCGCTCACCCTGGCTGTGACTAGGAATACCCGCAGAGTAGATAGGTTTTGAAATGTCGATAACTTTTTTATTTTTCAACATATCTTAATAACTCTTTTTTAATATTGAAGAAGAAACATGGGAAATTTGTTACGATACGTGTGGAACATCATATTCATCAAACGCTGTGCGCATGCCTCTACACAAAAACGTCTTTTTCCTGGCCGTTGGAACCCTGGACGGCCGCTCACCCTGGCTTTGACTAGGACTACCCGCGTTTGGCGCAGGACTCTACTCAGATGCTCTTTCTTGCTCGTAGATTAACTTTTTTCGAAAAATTCCAACTGATATCGAGAGTAGATTGCATTGGCCGTCGTGTAGGTTTGTTTTCAAGTTCGACGCAGTTCCGGTTTTCCGGCGGTGATTTGTTCAATATGAAACTTGCACATTCCGTAAAAATGAAAAAAAAACTGCACTGCGAACTTCGACCTGGGGTTAGCTTTACGAAATATTCGTTTATAAGGTGCAAACTTGCTACAAGCCATTGTTGGAGAAAATATTGAGTTGATTTTTGTGAGGGAAAATTTACAGAATGGGACTAACGCATCTCGAGTTTTCCTCTCTGAAAAAACTGCAAATTTCCAACTTTTATCCCGTGAAAAACAAAGCCTGATTTGACGATTTCCGCAATGATATTATTTGGAAAAAGTTTCGAGGTTTTCCGGGAAATTGTTCAATTGTTTGTGCAACTGACAAACATTGAATTTTTGTACATTTTTTCGGATTCCTTGTTCTCTAGCGAAGGATATTGCAGTAACCGTGTTGCAACACTATTAAAATTTTAAAACATCATTTTTATCAAAACTAAAATTAAAATTTCAAATTAAAAGATCTTTCAAAATTATATTCAACACACTTTATACGGTATCCTTTGTTAAAAGCAGGTCAAATTGTTGGCAAGGTTGTTCGTACTGTTGAATAAATATATATAGGTACATAAATGCTTAAAATTTGTTTCAATCTTTGTCTCAATCCAACTTCCAACCCGAAGGGACGTTTTCATGCAAAAATTGTCATACGTTCCTTGCTACTCATCGGGGAAGTTTTGGGGTGACACAGCCGATTTTTTCCGAATGGATGAGAAACAATAGGGGTACGTATTTCGCGTACAGTTTCAATTATAATTCACAGATTCAAGTCAGATTCATATAGGTCCTAAAAGTAACAGAGGAAGGCATTAGTGAAGGTCATTCGAGAATTTTATAATTATTTGAACTACCGTAGAATGGGGCTATTCGGGTTTTGAGGGGCTATTTGGTTTTTCAGACAAAAAACTATTCTTATTACTTTTGGGCTCCAGAAACAATAATATTTGGTCAACTGATAGTGGTAATATGTTTTAGAGGATATTTATGTTATGTTATTGGCACCAGTGGAAATTTTTAATTTTGGCAATCATTTTTCCTCATCTGTCAAAATACCAGCTGATCAACAGGTGCATTTCGAAATCCGCAAACTTTCGTTTGTGCTGGATGAACGGTAAATGGGATTTGACTATACCTTTGATAACAAATTGTTAGTAGTGTTGGGAAAAGGTAACAGATTGAAAAAACCTAATTCAGAAAATAGGGTTTGGTTTCGTTGGATAGGGTCAGGTGGGGCTATTTGGTTCAAGGTGAGGGACTATTTGAGTCGATCCTACTCATAGCTGAATATTGATTTGAGATGGTGAGGAGATATATTCTACGATACACCAATGCCAGGAAAAGTAGGAACCACAAACCCTACCTTTCCTACACTGAAGAAGCCCTGCAGAATGCCTTTCAAGCGGTAGGCGAAGGCGAAGAAATCACAAAAATTTAAAGTTACACTTTTGAAAGCGATACCGAACAAAATGAAACGATTTGTCTACCCGACAAACAATGATAATGATGAAACCAGCAGGGACATGATTGTGAGAAAATCAAGGAACCGAATAAGTCATTGGGCACAGAAAAAAAGCCTTTTTAAGAGATTGAAGAGGATTTGACAAACTACAATTTGCAATAAAACTTAATAATATTACTTACTAACTCACCAAATAATTTGTGTTTTTCTCAAACCAACTCCATAAGAATGCTTTTTTTTTTCATTTAAATAAAGTCTATTTACAAATAAAATGTCTTTGATTTGTGTTCAGGCACCCTTAAAATTGGAATTTAAGGCGTGAATATATGTGTTAATTTTTTATTCTGGCCCAAATAGCCACATACTAAAAAGTTTCCGAAAATCGACTCGAATAGCCCCGTTCTACGGTAGGTACAATTATTTTTTAAAGTCTCGGGTCTCACAGACTTGGCGCCACCGTTTGTGTTCTGTCAAAGGGCGCCAGTACTGCAGGGTTAAATTGTGTGTACTATTTTTAGCCCATTTTCCATCTTGATGAAAATCGCTATTGCAACCGCTTTGTCCGTCCGTCCGTCCGTTCCTCGAACTCCTCCCAAACTAGACGACCTAGCTTTCTAATTTTTTCGCTGTTACATAGCTGCCACTCCCAAAGGAGGGCTAGGCTATATTGGATGTCCATATTGCGCCGCCAACATAGAGAAAACCGCCCCCGATAAACTTGAAATAACATAATATTGCACTTTCTACCAGACCTGATGCTCTGGTGTTCTCATTTTTTGAATAATACATAGTTGCCACTTATAAACGTGAGCCAAGAAACATTCCGTCTTCAATATGCGCCGCCGACATGAAAAAACTGCTAAAAACCGCCCCCAATCACTTTAAAATGAAAAACATAAACCCGAAGACATAGCGATCTTATTCTTTCGGTATATAAATAGCTGACTAAAAATGGGAAAGGATAGGCTACTTTTGGTTAGTCGCCCCCCCCAGATTCCGCCCCCAAACGATAAAAAGTGCAACTTTCACAAATGTTACTGATTGAGATGTTCCCTTGAACATTAGGAACTGCCAACTCAAATTATGCAACATTTGCTCAGCCGAACGCTGCCGCTCCCACACGCCGCCCCCAAGGTAAGAGATAAATGAAAAACATGAACCCGAAGACATAGCGACCTAAGTTTTTCGCTATATGGATAGCTAACCAAAAATGGAAAAGGATAGGCTACTTTTGATATGGCGCCGCCTCCAGCTTCTGCCCCCCCCCAAAAAAAAGTGCAACTTCCAACAATTTTCACTGATTTAGCTGATAATGTTACCTCGAACATTTAGAAACTCTTGACTCAAACTGTGCAAGAATTTCTTTGCCAAACTCTGCCGCTCCCACACGTCGCCCCCAAAGTGAGAGATGAATCTAAAACATGAACCTGAAGACATAGCGATTTCATTCCTTTACTATATTGATAGCTGACTGGAATTGGAGAAAGATAGGCCACTTTTAATTAGTCGCCGCCTCCAGCTCCCGCCCCCAAACAAAAAAAAATGCAATTTTCACAATTTTCACTGATTGTCATATTTCCTTGAACATTTAGAAACTCCTAACTCAAACTGTGCAACAGTTAATTTGCCAAATGCTGCCACCCCCACACGCTGCCCTCAAAGTAAGAGATAAATGGAAAACATGAACCCGAAGACATAGCGATCTAATTCTTCCGCCATTTGGATAGCCGACTAAAAATGGGAGAGAATAGACTACTGTTGATTAGTCGCCGCTCCCAGCTCCCGCCCTCAAACAAAAAAATATTGATGAGTGAAAAAATTTTCATTCAAATCCCTATTCAAATCTATTTCATTGACAAGTACCCCATTCTGATAACAAAATATCACAATGAATTTCGAATGAAGAAAGTGGGCAAGGAATGGTGTTTCTCCTTCAGCCAATTTTCTTTACGTCCACAATATGCCTCTTTGAGAAAATGCGCTACTGAGACTCACGCACGTGAAGGCATACTCACTTGTTTTTTTCGCACGCGATGGTACACTTATGCCAATGGAATGTCAACTTAATGACAACACGCAGCTGATGGTGAAAAAAATAAATTTTCAAACCGCTATTTTATTTCTTGTTTTTCGACAATTTGTGTGTTCTCCTGTGTTCTTTCATTTCGCTAATACCGAAGCTCTCTTGACATCCCGGCTCTTCGCATGGAAACAGCACCATCTCGGCCAAAGTCTCGTACGCTTTCAGTCTCACTTTGTCGCCTTCAGTTTTCACGAAACAATGGCCACATTCAAATCCATTTTTGGTCGCTACCACCGGTTTCACGCTCAAATATCTATGACACTTGGCACACTTTAGAACATCACTGTCTTTCACTGGGATCTTCGCTAGCTCTTTTCCTTGCTTCACTTCTCCCATGAAATCCATTTGGAATGCATTATTCTCTTCAAGTCTTTCACCCTCCTGCAGTACCAGCTTGACTGGACTCGCCATGTATATCGATGGATTAGACAACAAAATTTCGCCTTTCCTTTTGTTGTTTTTGTAGGCGCCAGGTTTTATTTCGAACTTGAACAGACGAGACGTTCCCATGCTCTTCAAAATGAACGTGAATTCAGGTCCGATCTTGACCGCGAACAGCTTGAACATAATTTTTTTGCTTGGAAAGAAGAGAAGGCGTTCGATGATTTCTGGAGGGTTTTTCGAGACGGAAAAGACGTACGTGTAGGCGTGCAACTTGTTCAAGCATATTTCTGATTGATGGTTCGATTGGCAATGTTCGAAGAGACTGGAAAAAGATCCGCCGACAGTGTAATGTTGGCAGGTAGTGGACCCATAATAATAATACGCAAAAGGACAGAGCTCGAATTTGGGACAATCACTGTGTTGTGAACAATAGGTAGGTGTTCCTTCCGACGGGAATTCTTCGTAACTTTCACAGCCGTAGTTTTTATTTCTGCATGGAAACAGCAGGTTTTTGGCCAGTTCTTCGTATGGTAGATCTGAGTTCATATGGGTGGGTCGTGTAACATCGCCTGTATCTGTATGTCAGGGAGCACCGTCCGCATTTGTACTCTCCTGTGTCTTTCAGGACGACTACGGGTGGGATGGACAGATGACAGTGACAATCCGTGCATTTCAGGTTGGCCCCCAGTTGGTCCGAAGGGAACAGTCTCGACTTTTTGATTTTCTGAAAATTCAAAATCAATGATTACAAGTTGTTCATCAAACTTTTTCACGAGTCATCATTTTTAGGCACATAAAAAAAAACTATTGCATATTTTTAGGCAGATTGATCACGGACAAAACTCGCCAGTTCACTCCACATACTACTGAGCAATCATTACCTACTACTAAATATATTTTTGGTAACAACTACGACTTTCTTGGGAAATAGAACATTTTATGTTACATACTTCTCACAAGCTGCAAAAAACATCGGAACCAAGGTTCTCTTCTCTTACGCAAGAAGTAAATCACAGCTCTTTATATTTAGCTATCAATAAGACACTGCAAAAAACTGGGTGTAATAATTCAAGTGAACATTTGAATTGAATAGGTGCTATTGATATCAGTGCGTTGATAGTGTTATCCTACATGGTAGGTACTGGTACTAAGCAGGTATGGATAGACACCCAATTAAAAAAATACTCACTTCTTGGACGTACTTATCAAACCGATATTTAACAAAAACATCCATCACAGCAAGCTTTATAATTAATAATTATGTATTATAATTATCACTCAACTGGGGAACTAATTGATAATAGGTATTTCAATAGAATGAACAATTCCAATATGAATCGTTACAACAACTCCCGGCAACTAACAGCGGAGTGTTTTGATCGGCGTTTTAATACAGTTTGCGGAATCGAGTATAAATAATATTGTGCAATCTGCGTGTGACCGTCGACATGCACAATGATAAATTCTTGCGCCGCCGCGGTTCAGGTCTACGGAGGGAGTCTAGTGTTGTGCTCAGTGGCGTAACATTCTGTTGTTGGCATCATGGTTGTTGGCCATTCAGTTCCGTGGTATTTTGATATCCAGGTTTCGTAGCATTCGCTCATTGCGCAGCTTTACTTGGGTGACTTAATTTTCAGTTCGTTCATGTTCATATTGGCACAGGTGGCTCTAAATTAGCCCGACTCAGCACTATCAGCAGGGTAATTCCACATCAAATCGGCCACCCTCGCGGCCACCTATTTAGTCAATGTTGGCCGATTTCAATAAAATTTGGTGGATTGGCTATTTGGCTACAACTTTACGAGACGTATCGTTTCCACCAAGGAGAAACTTTTTCGTAACAAAATGACAAAGTTGGAGAATTAATTATAAAATTGATAAAGGGATCCATGGTGCTCAAAATGGAGTTGTATAGTATAAAGTTGTAGTAAATAAGTCTTCTCCACTTGTTTTTTATATTGTTTACTCGAGTTTCGGCTAGTTAAATGTATAAAGCCATTTTCAAAACTAATGTGACATAGCATAGAACTTTATGTCTAAGTAATGATGTAACAATGAAGAATAGACGTAACAGGTAAAACAACAAAAGAAAATGAAGGAGAGGATTATAAAATTGGGAGTAGAGCTGGTATAATGTAGATGTTGTCAAAATCGGTTTGTTCGTTGAGGAGGCTATCTGGATCAAGATTGTATTGTTTTTTTTATTTGCAAAATTTCAGAAAATTCAATTAGGTGTCTGTTGTCAAGTTTTTGGACTGGTTTTAAACAATTAAAAGCAAAATCATGACCTTCGGCAACTACATGTCTTGTGAAGTTTGATTTTATATCGAACGCAGGTAGTTCCCTGCGGTGCTCATTTAGTCTAATTTTGAAATTAATAATTCATCAAACCTTATTTCAAACCTAAGTCCAATTAAAGTCCCCAACAACAGTTTTCTTGTTTCTTTTGATGTAGTCAACTTGTTCCCATCTGTGCCTGTCAACGATACTTCACAGCTAGTCAAAGATATTCTCTTCAATTCCAGCTTGAATGATGTAAACACCAGAAATCTATTCAATATGCTACATACTTGTACAAAACAAAACTACTTCAAATTCAACAATAAAATATATTTACAAACCTCAGGTTTGAGTATGGGTTCACCACTCTCACCACTATTAGCTGAGATCTTTATGACATGGCTAGAGAAAACTCTCATTTCTACCAGTTACCTTTTCAAAAATCATATCATCTACTGGTACAGATACGTAGACGACATCATTTGTTTATTCCAAGGTAACCAGTCAGACCTAACAGATTTCCTCTCATTTCTCAATTCATTACATAATAATATCACTTTTACCTTTGGAACAAGCAACAACAACAACATTTTTTTTTTGGACCTAAACATCTCTATAATTAATTCAAAACACGTTTTTAAAATTCACAGAAAACCGACATATACAGACACCATAATTCCTTTCGATTCATGCCACCATCAAACTCATAAGTTTTCAGCACTCAGTACTTATATTCATCGGCTTTTCAACACTCCCCTTACACCTGAGGATTTTTCAGCTGAACTCAATATCATAAGACAAATTGCGTCCAACAATGCATTTCCCCAAGCAGTCTTCGAATCTTTTTACAGAAAAAAGCTCTTAAAACATCAAATAAAAAACAATTTCAGCTTGACTCAAGAAAAAACTCCAACAATTTATTTTTCTTTATCTTATTTTGGCAACATCTCTACTTCAATTTCACGTTTCTTTAAACAATTTAACATCAATATTAGTTTCAAAACACCTTTCACTTTAAGCTCCCATTTAGTAAAAACCAAAGACCCCATTGACCCTCTAAATTCTAGTGGAGTCTACAAATTAACTTGTTCTTGCGGCAAAATATATATAGGACGCACAATAAGATCTTTCAAAATTAGACTAAATGAGCACCGCAGGGAACTACCTGCGTTCGATATAAAATCAAACTTTACAAGACATGTAGTTGCCGAAGGTCATGATTTTGCTTTTAATTGTTTAAAACCAGTCCAAAAACTTGACAACAGACACCTAATTGAATTTTCTGAAATTTTGCAAATAAAAAAACAATACAATCTTGATCCAGATAGCCTCCTCAACGAACAAACCGATTTTGACAACATCTACATTATACCAGCTCTACTCCCAATTTTATAATCCTCTCCTTCATTTTCTTTTGTTGTTTTACCTGTTACGTCTATTCTTCATTGTTACATCATTACTTAGACATAAAGTTCTATGCTATGTCACATTAGTTTTGAAAATGGCTTTATACATTTAACTAGCCGAAACTCGAGTAAACAATATAAAAAACAAGTGGAGAAGACTTATTTACTACAACTTTATAGAATTAATTATATTTTCAAAATTGGAATCCATCGGTTCAAAAAAAATGTTCTTCGCAAAACTCATCCAATATTTTTTCACACAATCTGCAATTTTTGTGATATAACGGATGGAGAGTAGGCAGCCAACAATACCGGCTGTCAGAACTGTGAAGACTATTTTAGTGACTTTAGTGTGAGGGGGTTGTCGATGAAGTTCGTTATGAGTGATTTTAAGAATAAGAATGATGGCGTTATCCGGGTTGTTGTAACAAGTAGATGAATAGATGCTTTCGTTGATTTCATTGCGTTGTTCTTAATTCTTTTAATTCGAAGTGTGTAACTTGTGCACGGAGCACCCTAGCGCGTGCCCCACGAGTTATAGTGACATAAATTGAATGGGCTATTGAGCAGTTGTAGCGGGTCGCACTTCCAGAAATGAAAATCTGTTGTTGTAAAACAAACACTATCTATTGGGGTACCTACCTGCTGGTAACATTCAATTGTAAAGCTATATAGTAACAATGATTAAATAAACAAAAAGCTCCTAGTGCGAACGTTGGGTCACCGCCACCTTGCCACTCTACCTCGCTAGAGGGCTCCCGGTGACCGGCAGGTTTAGGGTTGCTAGATTATCGACCGCTTTGGCTGTACAAGGGTTACGCAATGATCCATTGCTAAGGGCCGATGGGAGGGGCTGAAATTCAGCTATGTGTCAAAATTTATCATGAGCGGAGAGAAAAGGAAATTTGCGGGGTCCGGTGCTGTTCTTGATGACCGCAACCGAACATACATGAAAATTTCATTCATATAGCGGCATAAAAGACGTGTTTTGAAACTCATCGGGCAAGTCATATCCACCTCTCACACGAATTTGTACACCTAAATCCAAAATAAACACGCTCTTGACAGCTAGAGCCCGTTGAGACGGACGCCTATGGCCTTCCGTGAGGCCGACAGACGTCAGTCCCTAACTCCGTGAGGCCAATCGGTAAACAAACGCTCGGCCAGAATGCGGTACCCTTACGCCGGCCGACCGGTCGCGTGATAATAAGGTTCCCTAGGCAGGTTGGCTATAGACTCCCCCTTTAGATGCCACATACGACCTCGTGGGGCATCTAGTTGTTGGCTGCAAACTTGCAGGGTCGTCCTTTTTTTCGGATAGGGCACATTGTGTAGCGCTAATAAACTTGCAGAGGCAACATATTTGATTGATGTCCAACAAATATGAACTAATTACTGTCGATGTAATTACTGCAGATAATCAGAAATGATAAATGCCATCACATTCGATAACTCAACTTATCAACTCAAAGCAAAGCACGGGGAACTAAAACATTAAAATTAGGTTAATACTAAAAATACCCGCAAGAGTACCTACCCGCGGTGTCAAATAACTTCACAACTTCAGACTTGAGCGCTACTCTCTGCCCCACTTCTGCAGTGCAATGAGTGTGTACTCTCAACTCAGTACAAGCACCCCTCAAAAGCAGTACACCAGCCCAATAACTCTAGGCTACGCCACATACATGGCCCGTATTTACAGCAGGCTGTGCAATGGTCCCGGACCAGCTCTAGTCAATACCAAATTTGCCAACAACCAGGTGATCAGCCTGAACGCCACTTGACCTGTAGGTAATGAAGGGTGCAATGATACTCCCTCGTGATCAAGCAAAGTACCGCTCCAGATACAGGAGCTGATGCAGAGTGTGCAATGAAACTATAGGAACATAATGACACTCCTAGGTAGTTCTCTCCTGTCACCAACACGACAAACAACAACAAGAATGTGTACTCCTTTAGGCAAGAGCATTGCTGAAGACTATGCCATTTAAATATGCGAGTACGCAATGATACTCAAAACAATACAAACAAAAGGATATGCTCAATGAGATTAACTCACCTAATTAATCGTAGTACTCGATTCACACAAAATAACTCACAGGTACGTACAATGCTCAGAACAACAACGCAGCTTCTCTTTTTGACTGCTGTTGCATTATTGACTCGTCTGGATGTGCATCAATTCCGAACCCAAGGGACCGGAAGGCCCATTTGAAATCAGCGTGACCTATTGGTTTCGCCACCCGAAAGCTCGAGAGTTTTAGCTAGGAGAGTGCGTGTAAGAATTCTCCGCAACGTGCACCTGTTATGGATTTTGTGTTTTGAATCTTTTTCATTTCAATTTCAACATTTACCATTGAAAATTCATGTGTCTTACAATATCTATGTACAAAACATTATCTTTTAAATAAATATCTGTTCTGATGAGCTGATAAGCCTAATTGTTACCGGCAAAGTGCGAAATCAGTCAATCCGCGAAATGCCTAGGCAATCTACAGAATGCCCAAATGGATTATTTTGGTCATTCTGCAGATCGCCCGGCTTACTTTGGTCAATCTGCGGAATGCGTAGTCATTTAGGCAGTCTGAGAACTGACAGGAAGTCATTTCCACTTTGACTATAATAGCTGACAATGGAGAAACACGAGGTCTTTCTCGAGCAATAATCATCAAAACCCAATTCAATCAATCAATGCCATATCGTCGCAAGAACGAGAAAAACTGATCACAAAAACATGGGAGTAATTATTTGTCTGAAGATGATGGTTTTTTTCAAGATCAGTAGGAAGGCAGTTTGCACCAAAAAATACATGAACAATTCAAGCCATTGTAAAAAACGAACTTTGAAATGTATAATAGGAATAGCCATCATTCACTTCCATGTAAGAACAGATGAGTCTTTCTTGTGTTATTTACTTGTACAATATTATTCGGCCTGATTCTACATACATATAAGGGAATAACTCGGGGAGTAATGGTTTGGTGATTCCATTATATCATTAATAAAACCAAACCATTCCTTTATAGAATCAGGCCGATTTTTTTTTCTCATAATACCTAATGTAATTCCTCTATTTGTCATCAGTTTGAAGTTTGAAAAAATCGATAATTTTTCCAACAATTGCTACCTATTGGAATATTGCAATAGCATGGCGTAGTCAAAGTGTGGTCAAAGTGCGTGCTTTGTTTTGATAATTTGTTTTGATATTGTTACGATATTTCGCGTACGGGTTCGAATATAATTGAGACGAACTTTTAAAACACACACTGTTTATTTCTGCGTACTACTACTACAATAAATGCCAACAATTATCGCTTGGAATTATGTCGCAGGTACTCCGCTTGTTATCGCTCGCTATAACACTTCGCGTTCTAATTCATTACTGCCGCGAGCTCCCGGCTGACGCCTTATATAAGGCCTCCGAATAATGTTCCCGAAGTTTCTGTCTGCTTCCAGCAAATTCCATGAGGGTCTGGCATATGCGGTTTCTAGATCATTCCTGAATAATCGCACACGTTACCTGTATGCTTTCCATGTGTTCTGAAATCTGCGCCTCCGCCAAAGTGGACTGATGTGCCTTGATCGAACGTTCAAGTCCCCATTGAGTTCACATACAAGAACGCTCTGGAATGCACGAGATCGCTCCAGACTCCTACACTGCGATCTAATGGTGGAAAGATCGAGAAACATCGAGTGTTTACCTATATGTACAAGATCGCCGCTCGTAACACTGCCCCCCTCTTAAGCCTGTTCGTCCCGAATTGGCTCATCGTTACTCCCGGAGTAACGTGCAAGGCGATCAAGGTGGACAACTTTCATCTTGGCTCTCGGGGCTCGCTGGATTCTGTACACGACGTCATTGATCCTCTTGACTACCGTGTACGGCCCTTCCCACGACGGATGCAACTTCGGAGACCTTCCCTTCTTGCGTTGAGGATTGTACAACCAGACCAGGTCACCAGCCTGAAATCCCGTGGAGTTCGCCTTCAAGTCGTAACGGGTCTTCATTCGGTCGGTCGCGATTCGAATCCGGTCTCGAACCAACTCGTGGATGTCACACATTCTTTGCCTCAGGTCGTCGACGTATTCGGGGATGTCTTTCGGATCATTCTCCGGCGTGCCAAATTGCAAATCACAGGGGAGGCGAAGCTCTCGGCCAAAAAGAACACGTGCTGGTGTTTCCCCTGTGGTGTCGTGAATGGCAGCGCGATACGCCATCAGGAAAATCGGCAGATGACGATCCCAGTCTCGCTGATGCTCGTCGACGACCTTTGACAGGTGCTGCTCCATCGTCCGGTTGAACCGTTCAACCATTCCGTCGGACCGTGGGTGAAGGGGCGTCGTCCTGGTCTTCTGTATTCCGAGTAGAGTACAGATACCTTGGAACACGTTGGACTCGAAGTTTCGTCCCTGGTCTGAGTGTAGCTCCAGAGGTACTCCGAAGCGGCTTATCAGATTGTCCACCAGCACCCTTGCCACTGTAGAAGCCTCTTGGTTGGGCAGGGCGTACGCTTCCGGCCACTTGCTGAAGTAGTCCATGGCAACCAGGATGTATTTGTTGCCATCTTCCGTTGTCGGGAACGGGCCAGCCACATCGATCGCGATGCGTTCAAAAGGCGCTCCAACATTGTAAGTCTTCAGCTCCCCTCGGCTGCGAGTTCTTGGTCCTTTGCTGGCCGCACAAACCTCGCACTGGCGACACCATGTTTCCACGTCGTTCCGGCAGTTCACCCAGTAGAACCGCTCGCGCACCTTGGCCAACGTCTTGTTCACACCAAGGTGCCCTCCAGTGACGCCATCGTGCATCTCCTTCAGGACCTCTCTCACTCTCTTCTTGGGAAGCACCAGTTGAACCATCTCCTTCTTTCCATCAGGACTCTCCCAGACTCTCTTCAGCAGCCCATTCTCTATCCTCAGAGAATTCCACTGAGCCCAAAGAGCCTTGAATTCGGGCCCTTCTCCAGATATCTCCGCCCATTCCGGTCTGTCCTGGCCAAGTTCTTTCCTTTCAGCAAGCGTACCGATGGCTGAGTCCTCACGCTGCTCCTTCTTGAGCTCAGCCGTAGTCCAATTTCTCGGGGTGTCGAAAACGATTGCCTTGACTTCGACGTTCCCATTCTGCTGGTCTACCCTCTTGCAGTGTTTACAATCTTCGTTGCATGGTCTTCGAGAAAGAGCATCCGCGTTGCCATGACTTCTTCCAGGGCGGTGTTGGACCTTGAAGTCATATTGTTGCAGTTTCTCGATCCACCGTGCCAACTGTCCCTCGGGATTCTTCAACTGCAGTAGCCATTTCAGGGCAGCGTGGTCAGTCCTCACCAAAAATTTCCGGCCATAGAGGTACTGGTGAAAGTGATCGACAGCTTTCACTATGGCCAGTAGCTCCCTACGCGTCACGCAGTAGTTCCTTTCAGGCTTGGACAACACCTTGCTGTAGTACTCCACTACTCGCTCTTGGCCCTGCTGGTGTTGTGACAGCACTGCTCCAATTCCGGTGTTGCTGGCATCAGTGTCAAGGATGTATTGTCCTTGAGGAAGAGGGTATGCCAGAATAGGACTCGAGCACAATGCAATCTTCAAAGTCTTGAATGAGTTTTCACATTCCTTGGTCCACAGGAATGGCGCACGGTCTTCAGTCAGTTTGTGCAAGGGCTTAGCAATGTCAGCGAACTTCTCCACAAATCGCCTGTAGTATGTGCATAAGCCCAAGAAACTTCTGACTTCATGCTGATTTCTTGGTCGCGGCCATTCTCGGACAGCATCCAGTTTCGCTGGATCGGTTTCGATTCCTTCGGACGACACAACATGCCCCAAAAATTTGACTTGCTTCTGGAAGAGCACGCATTTCTTTGGGTTGAGCTTGAGATGTGCACCTCGAAGACGTCGAATTACCTCCCGGAGATTCTTCAGGTGCTCCTCGAAGGTTCGACCGATGACCATCACGTCGTCGAGGTAGACTAGGCAAGTTTCCCACGTAAGACCTCGCAAGACGCACTCCATTAGACGTTCGAACGTGGCGGGTGCGTTGCAAAGTCCAAATGGCATCACAGTAAACTGATAAAGGTCGCTCCCAGCGGAAAACGCCGTCTTCTCTTTGTCGTCGTTGTGGAGTCCCACTTGCCAGTAACCACTCTTCAGGTCAAGCGTCGAAAACCATCTCGATCCAGACAGCGTGCTCAAAGTGTCGTCAATCCGAGGAAGTGGATAGCTGTCTTTCTTCGTCACATCATTGAGTTTGCGGTAGTCTACGCAAAATCGTGTACTACCGTCTCTCTTCGTGACCAAAACAACCGGTGAAGACCATGGGCTCGTCGATTCTTCGATCACGCCTTCATCCAACATGTTTTTCAAGAGCTTCGACACCTCTTCTTGCTTCGCCAATGGTAGGCGCCGGGGAGCCTGTCGGATCGGTGCGGCGTTCTCAGTGTTAATCCGATGTTGGATCACGCTGGTCCTTCCGGTAGGGTTACCTTCCATGGCAAAGGCTGCAGCTTCTTCCTGGATGAATTGCGTCGCAAGCTCCTTCTCCTTGTCACTCAGATGTTTCCAGTCAGGCGAGAACATCTCCACTAGCTTTTTCTCTAAGAGCTTGGGAGTCGCAGCCTTTGTCGATATGTCTTCACAACGTGAGATCCACTCTACGGGTTCACACTTGCCCAGGGTCTCTCCTTCCTTGATTGTTTTGCTCGTCTTGTTCGGGTTAATGACTCTGATCGGGATTTTTGTCTTGTCCATGTTGATTAATGTCTTAGCCATGATGCAGCTGGCAGCTGTGTCGGGTTCAGCAATGCCGGCGACATGTCCTCCAGGTTGTCCGCTTAATGTTGCCCACACGATTTTCTCGGAGTTAGCGGCTACACGAACGGTTTCAGCCGAAAGTAGGCGGATTTCTTCAGCGGCCTTCATGGATGTTCTAAGCGCCAATTCCTCGTTCCCGATTTTCAACGTCCGCTGTCCAACATCCAGGATGAATCCGTACTTATCCATCAAGTCCAGGCCAAGTATGAAGTCGTCAACAATGTCAGCGACCAGGAACTTTTCTCGCAGAAGAAATCGTCCGAAGCGAATGCTTACTTCAGCTTCTCCGTGCAATGTAGCAGACTCTCCGGTAGCTGTAGTCAAACGAGCGCCGTCCCTCAGTGGCACAATGTGTTGCTGTCGAAGAATTCCTCGTCGAACGATTGACTTCGTGGCTCCCGTATCGATTACGAACACGCAATCGTCCTCGTCAAGCTTTCCACTGAGAAGAAGGCTATTGGGTGACTTCTGCAGCAGTGAGACGGAGTAACTCCTGGGGCATTGAGGACTGCCAGCCAGCGTGCGCCCCTTAGCGCTAGCTGGAATTAGTTTTTCTGATAGCGTCTATCAGGGCTGGGAGTTCTCCGTCCCGGTGTGGACCGGTCACTTGAACTCGACCTTTGCCTGCAGTCTCGAAGCAGATGTCCCGGTTTTCTACAGCCGAAGCAACGCGGTCTTCCTCCAGCTCGTGGCTCGCCTTGGGGTCTGTTCCGAGACATAGCGCTGAGAAGTTCCTGTTTGAGTTCCTCAAACATCTCCTTCACAGATTTCTCGGAAGTATGTGATGCTCCGGATTCGTCAAAGTTCACCTCCCTAAGACGATGAGGGCGCGAAGCATCCTTAGCAGCCTCGATGCGAATAGCTTGGATGAGTGCGTCGCTGATGTTGGCTGGATTGCTGATCATGACCATCTGACGCAATTCTGGATCTTTTATTCCGCCCATGAAAGTTTCCTTGGCGATGTCGGCCAAAACATCCGCTGGATGAGCTGGATAGGCCAGGTGAACCAGCCTCAGGACTTCGGATTCGAATTCCTGAAGGCTTTCTCCGCTCTTTTGTGTTCTGGCCTTCAGCTGGGTTTGATAGATCTGCCGCACATGATTGTCCCCATACCGAAGCTCAAGGACCCTCGTCAGCTTGGCAAAGTCCTTCTGCTCACTTTCAGGAATCGTCTGGAGCAGCTCCAACGCTGGACCTCTGAGAGCCAGGACTAGAGCTGTGGCTCTCTCATCGTCGTTCCATCCGTTTGCTTCGGCAGCGGCATCGAACTGCCTCTTATAGGTTGTCCATGGGCTTTTCCCATCGAAATTTGGCAGCTTCACACGTTGGACACCCGCTGAACTGGCAATCGCAGCACTGGCGGCGGTTTTTTGAACCTGTTGCTCCAGCTTCGTTATATTGGCCTTCACCGCTTCCACCTCTTTTTCTACCATCGCAATCATTTTCTCTTCCAGCTTGTTCACACTGCCGTCGAAATACCGCGTCTGTTGTTCCACAACGGCTAATATTTCTTCCCTTTCCTCCAGGCGTTTCCTTTCCTGTTCTTCTAGCAGGTTCCTTAATTCCTGTTCTTGCCCTTCTAGAAGATTCTTCAGTTCTGCCTTGTCCTCTAAACGCTC
This sequence comes from Anaspis maculata, assembly GCA_949128115.1. Taxonomy (NCBI): domain Eukaryota; kingdom Metazoa; phylum Arthropoda; class Insecta; order Coleoptera; family Scraptiidae; genus Anaspis; species Anaspis maculata. Next base: position 76,306,732 of record OX421964.1, on the reverse strand, counting down.
CACGACGCGTTTCTTTTCCTGTTCTTCTTTCTCTGTCTGGCGTTCCGTCTTTTGTTCTTGCATCATCGCCATGATGCTCGCCAAAGCGTCTTCGACTCCTGTCTTCGACATGCTTCTCGTCTCCGGCATTTACCAAATCACGAATGTTCCGGACGTCCTGTAGTCGCAGGCCCAATTACTCTCAATTATACCGCTTACTGACACCAAATGTTACGATATTTCGCGTACGGGTTCGAATATAATTGAGACGAACTTTTAAAACACACACTGTTTATTTCTGCGTACTACTACTACAATAAATGCCAACAATTATCGCTTGGAATTATGTCGCAGGTACTCCGCTTGTTATCGCTCGCTATAACACTTCGCGTTCTAATTCATTACTGCCGCGAGCTCCCGGCTGACGCCTTATATAAGGCCTCCGAATAATGTTCCCGAAGTTTCTGTCTGCTTCCAGCAAATTCCATGAGGGTCTGGCATATGCAGTTTCTAGATCATTCCTGAATAATCGCACACGTTACCTGTATGCTTACCATGTGTTCTGAAATCTGCGCCTTCGCCAAAGTGGACTGATGTGCCTTGATCGAACGTTCAAGTCCCCATTGGGTTCACATACAAGAACGCTCTGGAATGCACGAGATCGCTCCAGACTCCTACACTGCGATCTAATGGTGGAAAGATCGAGAAACATCGAGTGTTTACCTATATGTACAAGATCGCCGCTCGTAACAATATTATATGCCGATGATCTGAAGATATTTTGCAGAATTGATGATTCATCGGGAGATTCAACGAGATTATGCTCCCCTCGAGCGAAGTTACTTTTCATTTCCCCGGAATAAGAACTCTGACTGGTGATGATGACCACTTCCCAGTTTCTTCTTTTTTATTTTCCCCCCCTTTTTGTTCCGTTAAGCTCCATCATCCGCCTCTATGCATATTTTCTATATAAATCTTTTTAAAACACTGCAAATCTATGGCCCCTAATAAGACTAGCGTAAACTTGGGAGACACGGTTAGAACTAGCCTATGTCGCGAGACTCAGAACTAGCGTCGTGATTCGTGGTTTGCCAAATGAACTAGCGTATCTCCGATTCAATTTGAATCAAATATCGAATCAAATCAAATATTGATTTACCAAATACTAGTTCATTTGGTGCTTGACAAACCACAACTTTTTTTCTGATTTGAGCGGATGCATTTTTGAGTTATTTTTGTCTTTCTTTTGAAATGAAGTACGATAAAACCAATTTTCCGATCAATACCTATTGTTGTAGAAATATTGTCCTCATTCAATTGTTCAGAAATGTCATATGAAAAAGCACAGGCACACTTTTCTTGATTACTATTAGAATTTGAGCCCTTCTGACGATGCGTCTGAAAACGAGGACGATTATTGAAGCAGTTCCTCTAGCTGGCATAGAATCGGATATGCCCAACATGAGAAACCGCAGCTTCTCGAACAGATTCGCAACTAGAACTGAACTAGTTCGCAGCTCAAAAATTGCTATCACTGATGGGCCAGGGATTTTCGAGAGTCAATCGAGTCCCCCGATTTTGGAGCTGCTCTGGTTCGGTTCTATCAACTCGAAAACGCTATAAAACTTTGTTCTATTCACTTCACTTCTGATATGTAAATACTGAACTACAAGTTATTTTGATGGTAAATATAGGAATTTTGGGACTAACGCTCAGAAATGACATCATTTTACATCTAACATTGGTACTGATACGTACAAATTAGATTAACTTTGATCAAATAAGTCATCATAGGTCGTAAAGGTAACAAAAGAAGCCATTAGTGAAGGTCGTTCGAGAATTTTATAATAGGTCGTTGTCTCTGATAGGTCCCTTCGTTTCGGTTTTATTGAGTGCGCATGCGTGGCGCGAATTTCATAGTTTCGTACACCGATATTGAAAATGAACACTAAAAAATATTGTAGTGCACCTAAAATTCCACAAATTATTTGGTTGAATGTTATTTTTTTCATTTTCATTTTCATTTTATTCATTCATTTTTTATATTCAAAGGAAATGTTTAATTGAAATTAAGTTCAATGATCATTTGTGGAAGTTCAGGAACAACGGAAATGGCAACAGCGCTCAAAACAACAAGACGTCGGCGCCAACTGTCACTTGTGACAATTATAATGAGACTTCTCTCGTTTCTACCTGACCTACATTCCATTTGCTCATGCTTTGACGAAAGAACACAATTTGTTGAAAATGGCGGTACCGAGAAGGAAATTCAAAGGAAGCTACGAAGAGATGCATTTACGGTGTGTGTAAAAGTGACACCCAGGAACCAGTAGTTGGTCAGGCGGCTAGACAGAGCATGCAGCGTTGTCAAGTTTCCATATTCATACTGACAGGTGTACGAAAGTTTTCAAAACGAAGTAGCCTATTATAATAATTAAACCACAATTATTTTTCAATGTTTCGGGTCTCACCGACTTGGCGCCATCGTTTGTGTTCTGTCAAAGGGCGTCAGTACTGCAGGGTTAAATTGTGTGTACTATTTTTTTTTTGCACGCGATGGTACACTTATATGCCAATGGAATGGTAACTTAATGACAACACGCAGTTGGTGGAAAAAAATTTCAAATCGTCATTTTATTTCAACAATCTGTGTGTTTTCCTGTGTTCTTTCATTTCGCTAATACCGAAGCTCTCTTGACATCCCGGCTCTTCGCATGGAAACAGCACCATCTCGGCCAAAGTCTCGTACGCCTTCAATCTCACTTTGTCGCCTTCAGTTTTCACGAAACAACAGCCACATTCAAATCCATTTTTAGTCGCCACCACCGGTTTGACGCTCAAATATCTGTGACACTTGGCACACTTTAAAACATCACTGTCTTTCACTGGGACCTTCGCCAGCTCTTTTTCTTGCTTCACTTCTCCCATAAAATCCATTTGGAATGCATTATTCTCCTCTGGTTCTTCACCCTCCTGCAGTACCAGCTTGACTGGACTCGCCATGTATATCGATGGATTAGACAACAAAATTTCGCCTTTCCTTTTGTTGTTTTTGTAGGCGCCAGGTTTTATTTCGAACTTGAACAGACGAGACGTTCCCATGCTCTTCAAAATGAACGTGAATTCAGGTCCGATCTTAACCGCAAACAGCTTGAACATAATTTTTTTGCTTGGAAAGAAAAGAAGACGTTCGATGATTTCTGGAGGGTTTTTCGGGACGGAGAAGACGTACGTGTAGGCGTGCAACTTGTTCAAGCATATTTCTGATTGATGGTTTGATTGGCAATGTTCGAAGAGGCTTGAAAAAGATCCGCCGACAGTGTAATGGTGGCAGGTAGTGGGCCCATAAGAATAAAATGGACAACGCTCGAATTTGGGACAACCACTGTGTTGATGTGAACAATAGGTAGGTGTTCCTTCCGACGGAAATTCTTCGTAACCTTCACAGCCGTAGTTTTTATTTTTGCATGGAAATAGCAGGTTTTTGGCCAGTTCTTCGTATGGTAAATCTCGTACCGCGGTTTTGTATGTGAGTCCATATGGGTGAGCCGTATAACGTCGCCTGTCTCTGTATGTCAGGGAGCACCGTCCGCATTTGTACTCTCCTGTGTCTTTCAGGACGACTACGGGTGGGATGGACAGATGACAATGACAATCCGTGCATTTCAGGTTGGCCCCCAGTTGGTCCGAAGGGAACAGTCTCGACTTCTTGATTTTCTGAAAGTTCAAAATCAATTATTACAACTTGTTCATGAAACTTTTTCACGAGTCATCATTTTTATAAAAAAAAACTACTGATTATTTTTAGGCAGATTGATCACGAACAAAGCTCGCCAGTTTAACTCAGCAATCATTACCTGCTACTATATTTTTGGTAAATAACTATACCTACGCTACGACTTTCATGGGCAATACAACCATTTTAATGTTACAGACTTCTCACTGGCTACAAAAAATATCAGAACAAAGGTTCTCTTCTCTTTCACAAGAAGTAAATCACAGCTCTTTATACAGGGTGTTTAAGTGACCTTGCATAATACTTCGGGAGGTGATTCCTCTCAAGAAAATAAGTCGAAAAGTAAGAGTGAAATTTTTTCCCAAAGTGCTCCCTGGGGGAGTTACAGCTCCTCAAAGCTACAAAATGCAACAAAGTTTTCAATTATTTGCTCAAGAACTGTCAAAGATAAGAGCTTTGAATGCAATTTTTCCGGTAGATTCGTTCAATCCAAAACTTTTATTTAACTTGCATTTTTTCCGTAGGATGCATCGTTCTGAAGTAAAAGTGAAAAAAATACGGACATGTCATGAATAATTTTCAACATAATCCCAATCCCCTCTAATTTCACTGCCACTGGTTAGATTTGTTTAGAACTTTGCATGTACATTTGCACTGTTGAGAAACTTCTCTATACCAAATTTGAAGTTCCTACCTTTGACGGTTTTCCAGCAAATAATTGAAAACTTTGTTCAACTTCGTACCTTTGAAGGGCTGTAACTCCCTTAGGAAGCATTTTAGGGTAAAATGTTGCTCTTACTTTTCGACTTATTTTTTTGAGGGGAATCACCTCCCGAAGTATTATGCAAGGTCACCGAAACACCCTGTATTTAGCTAACAAAAAGACACTGCAAAAAACTGGGTAATAATTCAAGTGGACATTTGAATTAAATAGGTGCTATTGATTTTTGTTGCAAAACACCAAATATATTGTAAAACACTGGTTGACGTTGGCCTGTTCATCTCGGCTATGTTCCCCTCCTTAACACCATTTATCTTGTCTATAAAAAAAATTGGGGCGCAGCACACAGCATACCACAATAGGTTTCCAAAAAATAGGTCCATGGTTAGTTAGAATAATCTATTACACACACACACACACACAGTAAAAAAAATAGCAAAAGTTTTGATAGGTGAAAGGTGAAAATAGTATGTTGAAGTAAAATTATTATTACAGTCAAATGATGGAGCCTCAATTTACTATTGTTGTTGTACATATCAGTGTTATATCCTACATGGTACTAGGTAGGTATAATATACAGGTATGGATAGGCACCTAATTAAAACAATACTCACTTCTTGGACGTACTTATCAAACCGATAATTAACAAAAACATCCATCACAGTAAGCTTTATAAATAATAGTTATTATAATTATCACTCAACTGGGGAATTAATAAATAGGTATTTCAATAGAATTAACAATTCCAATATGAATCGTTACAACAACTCCCGACAACTAACAGCGGAGTGTTTTGATCGGCGTTTTAGTACAGTTGTGGAATCAAGTATGAATAATATTGCGCAATCTGCGTGTGAGCGTCGAGGCAATGATAAATTCTTGCGCCGGCCGCCGCGGTTCAGGATCAGGTTTGCGGAGGCAGTCTAGTGTTGTGCTCAGTGGCGTAACATTCTGTTGTTGGCCATTCAGTTCCCGTGGTATTTAGATATCCAGGTTTTGTAGCATTTGCTCATTGCGCAACTTTACTTGGGTGACTTAATTTTCAGTTTGTTCATGTTCATATTGGCACAGGTGGCTAGAAATTAGCCCGACAAACTACCCGACTGATAAGGTCAAGTCAGGTAACTGGGACCTAGTTTTACATGTGCCCAACTTTAAATGCTTGCCATTTTTTTTATGTTTCTAGTTTCATCAACTAATTTTGGTGGACCTTATCTCTGATTATGGCTTAACATACTCTGAAAGTTGCACAGTTGCAGTTGCAACGGCACTTCAGATATTTTATTTATTTTTTTAATTGTGACCGGTCCCAGTTACCCGAGAATTTTGAGGAAACTGGGACCTCCCCTTCTAACATCCCATTGATTTCTGTTAGAATTATGGTAGGAAAACTGGGACCCTGTATATTGGATGATAGAATTGTGGAACAAATTTCATAAGTCTACTACTATTGGTTTAGAAAATATCGCAATTGCAAGAAAATATATTAAAAAAGTAGAAAACATTTTGTGCTATTTTTGTGCTACAAAATTCTTTAATGTTTAAAGTATACAAGTTTTATCACTTAAATAGTTTAGAATTCGAGAAAAAATATATTTTGACAAAAAAAAACGATCAAAAAGCTCTTGAAAATTTTAAATAAAGTCACAAACAAATAGTTACCTATCTATAAAAAAAAAACTAGAAACAATAACTTCTAATAAATTCATTTGTAGGTACTTGAGTACTTATTCACGTAAATACTAGTTCATGACAAACTGATCCAAAAAGGGTACACAAAATAGTCCCCTTTTGTTGACGGGTCGAGGAGCCGGAATTATTTCTCGGATATCTTCTCTGTCATAATCTAAAACATCTTCTTTTAGGGGCCACTTCCACCCTATTTTTCCGGCCTTTTCCATGTGTTTGACAATGTATGTTTTATCATCATTTATGGCGATTACTCGACCTGGATAAAGGTCGCCTTGGAAATCCGCAATCACGTAGTCAAGGACTGCAATTTCGGTTTTCTTGGTCCAAAGTTCGTCACCACAGTTTTCCTCGCCATCTTCGCTATCACTTTCATCTTCATTAACGCTGGAGTCAGAAGTTTCACTGCTTTCTTTTTCTTCAGTCTTCTTTTTCATATACTTTCTCTTATTTTTGGATTGAGCAGCCTTATGGTCAGTCTTAGCATTTTTCATAGCAACTTTGGCAGCTTTTGCAGCTTTTTTCGCTGACTCTGCTTCCTCTTTTTCTTTCATCATTTGTATGTACTGCACAGTGGTGATGACTTCAGCACCAGAACAAACTCGGCGCTTTTTGGTTGTGACAGGGGTCGCTTCCCTTGTTTCTTTAACATAGGTCAGCAGGATGCTTTCAAAAGGTGATGGATCAACGGTTGGTCTTTGTGTTTTCAAACGCTTTGGTGTGCTGGCATTGCCGGTAGTTGGAAGTGCTTCACCTTGTTGAGGTTGAGTTAATGCTCGAGACTCATGTTGCGGTGTAGCAGGAAGATCTTCATCAACGGAATCTTCTTGATTTGGAACGAGATCGGGAACTTCTTGAAAACTGGTGTCTGCTACAATATGAGGTGGAACTTCTGGAATGCCTTTTTCCTTACTCTGTTTGTAATTTTCCAAATCTTCTGGCCTGAACTTATTCTCATTTATGGCTGTTCTATCAAGGGGATAGATTCCGGTGGCACTGAAGCCATGTTTAATGTTGACTTCATTCATCTTGTCATACACTTTGATGAGCAAATTTACAAACTCTTGTTTTGGAAGTTTTTTCCGTGGGTTACTTCGTTGCCATTTCACGATATCTTTATCCCATTCAGACTTCAGTCCTCGAAAGACAGCGACATCTAGGGGCTGAAGGACATGTGAAGTGTGTGGTGGAAGTTTCAGTATGGTCACATCGTTTTCGGCAGCAGTTTTGATCAGTTTATGGTTTATATGGGTTGAGTGACCATCATAAATCACAAGAATTGGGCGTTCTTCTGGGATCTGTGTCGAAAAACATTTCTCGAACCAATTCCTGAACACCTCGCTCTCCATCCACCCTCGTTTTGTAGCTGCATATGAAGTTTGGTCCGAGATTTCTTTGTGTATCCACGACTCCATCAAATTTTTCCCCTTGAATATTATGAGAGGTGGTAACTTTTGGCCTGAAGCCGAAATACACATTAGAACTGATGTATTTTCTCGACCTGGTGAACTTGTCATTCGAACACTTTTGCTACCCTTCAAACCAACAACTTTAGATTTGGAGGGGTCGTGGCAAAACGAAGTCTCATCCAGATTAAAAATTCGTTCTGGTTTATCCTCTAGCCCAAGGTTTTTCAATTGTTCGGTTAACAATTCAAAGAAGCCGTAGATAGTCCAAGGGTTCACCTGGTTAATCCTCAAGTATTCTACACTCTGAGGTTTTTTTATTGACAGGTTGTGACGCTTCTTGAACGCTAGAAACCATTCTTCACTTGGCCTTCCATTCCGAAACTTTGTTTTCAAATTGCGACCCTTTACATACGTCTCAACTGTATCCAAAACCTCCTCCCGAGTTAAACCAAAACCCCAAGCGTCGAGGGTTTTTAAACCATCGGCTAGGTTCTTTTCATCTTCAGGTGGCAAAGATGATCTCCCACCTCCTCCTTTTCCAGATGACGCTACAGATCCAATTTTGCCTCTGGTTTCATTCAAATAGTGGTATAATGTTGTGCGTGGAATATTGTAAGTTCGACACGCCCCTCGCTTCGTTTTTTTTCCATTTTTGACATCGGCTATAGGCGATTGACCTTATTGGGGAAAATGGCCGTTTCGTCGAGGAAGTTTTAGGGAATTAATTTTAGAACTGGTGTAAGTTGCCGTCCGGCAACGGCGGTGGTTACGTCAATTGGTGGCATGTCAAAACTGTCACTTTGCTGTCTTGTGCAGTACGCTACAAGCAAACTTTCGTTCCTGTGAACCCTTGGGACCCCATAGGCTCGTTATTGGGCCCCATGTTGATGACCAGCGTCGTCGCAGACCTTTCTCTAAATCATCCATAGCTTCCGCCCAAGGAAGAGCAACAGACTCTGTCACACCCGCACGGAGGGAAACACACAAGCCCGTCGACCAGCCTGCCAGCCAAGAAAAAATCACCTCGGGCTGGCCGTGCAGAGTCAACCACCACCTACCTTTTTTCCTCGCTTTTTTCTAAAGATTTCCTGCTTCGACTTCAGCTGGAGATCCGCATTTTTCATTCTAACAAGCTCGCCGTAGCTACCTCTGTGTTCGCGACGTAAACGTTGTCTTTTTTATCGCAATAATGTAGTGCATTGCTGGGGGCGTAGTCTTTCAGCTGCACACCTCTGGAGCTAGATCTACAAACCTGCTAAATACGCTAACCATAACATAAAATAAGAGACACAAATGCAAACCCCTTTTTCAGATTATTTCTACTTGTCAAATTTCCATGTCAATATGTGGGTATTACAGGTATCCACTAGTGCCCACCTAGGCTACTAGACGTCGGAGTATGTTTTCCTCGCAAAAACGTCCTCGACGATCAAGTACCGAGCTCTACACCAGGTGGCGTTTTTTAAATGTAAATCGCCTATAGCCACTATCAAATTGGCTCTGGTATATTTATGCCCGTCCGCACCTCGTTGAGTTTTCCTTACGTACTTCCTCGTCATGTCTGCAGATAAACACTCAGTTATATTTTTTGTCGTTTTGGGGTATCTGGGACCAGTGGTCCCATTTACCCGACCACTGGGGTCCCAATTTCCCCAATTTAAAAATTTCAACTACAACTGGGACCCTACCTTTCACTTCAAGATCGAAAGTAATTGGGAAAGTTTGTCATCATGATATCATTTATAGCGTATTTACTTACCTCGAAAAACATTTGGCGCCAATTCAACCCAATATTTCGGCTAATTCGAATTTTTAAAGGTGGCGTTGACGTTTGTTGTTTCAGCCTGAACTGCGCACTGTCGAATATGATGCTGTCAAACTTTATCAGGGCTGCCAACAGCCACTGCAGCTGTTGTTTTATGCAGTTAGGCAACACTACTTACATTATAGTAACAACAGCTTGCATAATGTCTCATAGTTCAAAATTTAATAAGCCGGTCCCCACTTACCCCATGGTCCCAGTTACCTGACTTGACCTTAGTGCTGATTCCACATCAAATCGGCCACCCTCGCGGCCACCTATTTGGTAAATGTTGGCCGATTTCAATAAAATTTGGTGGATTTGTAGCTCTTTATGAGACGTATTAGTGCGGGCGCTAAGAGCCAAAATCGGGATGAACCTTGCAAATGGTGATGAAAGCATGAAATTCGGTACACATACTCAGAATGAGCACCTCTCTCAGATAAGAGGTGGAGCCACGCCGAATTTTCACCGGAAGGGGGCTCGGGGGGCTCCTGAAAGTTGAAGGTGCTAGGGCTCCCACTAAACGGCTTATCAGTTCGTTTTGACAATCAAAAAGGAAACTTATGAATATATTGTAAACATTGACGGCGTTTATCGTATTGTCCCGGGAATTTTTCATTATGAAAAAAAATAAGTTCTTCGGCAGAACACACAAATTGGTTTTATTTTATTTTGACCTACAAAGAATCAATAAGGAGATGTGCAACACGTTGATTCCCACAAATTCGTATCCTCTGAATTTGTTTGTGAAGTCAAAATTTTGATGGTGTATCTTCTTGAAGAGAAGCATTCCAAAGAGTAAGCTATTTTCAACACTAAGTTCAAACAGATTTTTTTCAGTGTTCGGAATCAAAATTACTGAATTCCTTCCGGCAATGCATACCCTGAACCCATCTTTGGAAGTACCGCGTGCGATTGAACGTGGAGTAAGTCCTGAAACACTATCAGAATTTTTCTTCTGTGATGCTACTATCCACTCTCGAGCGGGGCAATTGGGTTCCCACACAGCATGCGCGGAGTGTATACACGATGCAGGGTATTTTCTCGGTTCAGTCAAATTTTTTATGATTGAAATTGTGTCATAATATTGAAATAACGTGTATACACTCCGCGCATGCTGTGTAGGAACCTAATTGCCCCGGTCGAGAGTGAATAGTAGCATCACAGAAGAAAAATTCTGATAGTGTTTCAGGCTTACTCCACGTTCAATCGCACGCGGTACTTCCAAAGAAGGGTTCAGGGTATGCATTGCTGGAAGGAATTCAGTAATTTCGATTCCGAACATTGGAAAAATTCTGTTTGAACTTAGTGTTGAAAATAGCTTACTCTTTGGAATGCTTCTCTTCAAGAAGATACACCATGAAAATTTTGACTCCACAAACGAATTCAGAGGATACGAATTTGTGGGAATCAACGTGTTGCACATCTCCTTATTAATTCTTTGTAGGTCAAAATAAAATAAAACCAATTTGTGTGTTCTGCCGAAGAACTTATTTTTTTTCATAATGAAAAATTCCCGGGACAATACGATAAACGCCGTCAATGTTTACAATATATTCATAAGTTTCCTTTTTGATTGTCAAAACGAACTGATAAGCCGTTTAGTGGGAGCCCTAGCACCTTCAACTTTCAGGAGCCCCCCGAGCCCCCTTCCGGTGAAAATTCGGCGTGGCTCCACCTCTTATCTGAGAGAGGTGCTCATTCTGAGTATGTGTACCGAATTTCATGCTTTCATCACCATTTGCAAGGTTCATTCACCTAGTGCCCCGACTATATCGTTTCCACCAAAAAGACAATTTTTCGTAACAGAATGGCCAAGTTGGAGAATAATTATGTTTTCAAAATTGGGATGCATCGGTTCAAAATTTTTTGGGACCCCGTAAAATGCAGAACGGTCTGCAATCTGCATTTCTGCAAAACGACAGAAAATTTATCGAAAAATTGACAGAGCTGGATGAAACTCCGCACTGACAACCAAAGGACTATGAATATACGATATCTATTCATAGGTATACCCCTCTTTCCCCTTTGGTTCTACAGATTACAGAATGGACATAAAATGCTGCAGACCAAGTCCTTATAGAGTAGCGCTGAAAAATCGAAACTTGGTAAACGCAATCAGGCAGTGATCCCACACATAACGGAGAAGACGGAATTCCGATACCTTCTTCCTATTTCCGTTCTGCAGATTGCAGAATAAACATAAAATGCTGCAGACCAGGTCTTCAATGATAGAACGTCCAACCAAATCTCCTGCTGGAAGCCACTTCCGGCAGGACAGTTGGACATGACAATATGTCCTGCTGGCAGGCCCACGATTCTGAACAGACTGGTCCTTCCCGCAGGACTTGAGATCTTCCGGAAGTACCTACCATCTTTAGAGAGGCATAGGCGTAGTTGAAAATAATTTGTGTTGTAAAAATTGGCACAAAAAAAAAGATAAGTTTATTTTATTTTCACTTTGAAAACAAATCTGGAAGCAAATCAAAGCTTGCATTTCAACACAAAAGTTGAATGAAATGTTGGTAACTTCACACAAAAATTTCTCAGCAACAAAATTAAAATGTATTTCAAAACAAAAATAATATTATAGCTGTATTACACTACACAATTTCTTGAACAATCTGCCATAATAGTGTCAAAAAACAATTAACTTGATTGTTTAACTGACAGATTGTACAAGAAATTGTGTAGTGTAATACAGCTGTTAGATGTAGGTAACTACATACGAAAACAAAATTTAACCGCAAGTTAGTTCAGTGCGGGGATACCATTTTCACCATGTTTGGGGAGCGCGCCACTGAAATTGGCCAAATAATGGAAAAAGCAGCATCAGAGCATAAAATAAGCTACAAAGTAGGCGACAGTGGTGCCGCCTAGTGACGAGCTGGTGCCGCCTAGTGACAAATAACAGTGCCGGTGGGCAGATATTTTTTCCTTAAGCATCCGCCCGAGTTCTCCCGCCTTACCGAGTGCTCGCTATACCAAGTCCTCCGCCTTACCAAGTCCTCATTGGGGACGCGCTGTGGGCTGTGGGTGGTGCGCCAGGCTGCGCGAGCCGGCACCATGCAGTTTCATATGTATCGCAAGTTTGCGCGCCAAATCAGAGTGTTGTAGGTTGTAGTGTCTATGGTTGTAGTAGATATACGACTGTCGTAATTATTATAAATCATGATAGCCTGTAGTTTTAAATTCACTCTGCTGCTATCAGCGTTGTGTGCTCTCTGTCTCTGTGTTTTTTTTTCAGTCCTGCCTAGATAGATGTCGTTTGTTTGTAGGTTTTGTTTTACCATCGAGGAAACAAAAGTAATTGGCAATGGAATGATATACGACTCGATATACAAGTATATATTTCAAACTTTATGAGCCGAATGCGAAGCAGGAGACTTCGAGGCATGGGAGAAAGATTTTGAATTTTAATCCAAGATGAACCAGACTGTATAGGTGGTCCATCCTAGCGTAATCATCCCATAGCAGTCTTACCGTTCAAGATAGAGAAAAAGATGTAGGATAAAAGTTATATGGTTTGATGAGACCTTATAACCTAAAATTATTTCCAGTTATACAGGTGTCCCATTTTGACGGGATTAACGGAACGTCATTTTTTTTTAAATGGAACACCTATATTTTTTGGCATTTTTCTGTTCAGCTTCTTCAACTGTCTTATGCCTGTATTTTCGTTTTTCAATTGTGTGGCAGTGCTACCAACTAAAAATAGAAAACTAGAAAAAATCGCCTTTTCAAAGTTTTCTTAAAAAAATCGTAGCGGCCTTGCTTTTCGAAACTAAGGGATGAAACTTGACGCGGTGATAGTCAAGTCAAAGACCAAAATCTCAATGTCAAAAAATTGCGATTTTTTGTCACAGGGCGTTCACAAAAAAAATCAAACTTCATAATTTTCAAAGTATCATAACTATTTTTTTTTCAAATGGCATGCCCCTGATTTTATAACGTTATCTGATAGCTTTTTCCATCCTTTTATTTTTACTAGGGGCACCCCACCCTAAACTGTTTTTTTTTTAGATAATCGGAAATTTTCACAAAATTTTGCTATTTTTTTTGTTTCTTTTTTCAAAAACTGACTTGGCCGTGATGAATGACAGACAAACCAAATGGTACGCAGCTGTCAGTTAGTCAGTCTGAATATTGTCGAACAAAAAAAAATGGCTTCAACGCAAAAAGACAACAAAGTGGAATCCTGGATATCTTGATTAATACCAGATTATCATATCATTCATTGCCTCTCGCGTCAAGTCATTTTTCTTAGTTCGAAAATATTCAGACAGACTAACTGAGAGCTGCGTACCATTTGGCTTGTCTGTCATTCATCACGGCCAACTCAATTTTTGGGAAAAAGCCAAAAAAATTAGCAAATTTTGTGAAAATTTCTGTCTATCTCGAAAAAATGGAGTATAAGGGTGGGGTACCTCTAGTAAAAATAAAAGAGGATAAAAAAAGCTATCAGATAATGTTATAAAATTAGGGGCATGCCGTTTAAAAAAAAATAGTTATTATACTTTGAAAATTATAAAGTTTGATTTTTTTTTGTGAACACCCTGTATCAAAACATCGCATATTTTGACATTGAGAATTTAGTCTTTGACTTGACTATCACCATGTCAAGTTTCATCCCTTAGTTTCCAAAAAGCAAGGCCGCTACGATTTTTTTTAAGAAAACTGTGAAAATGCGATTTTTTCCAGTTTTCTATTTTTAGTTGGTAGCACACACAATGAAAAAACAAAAATACAGGAATAAGACAGTTGAAAAAGCTGAATAGAAAAATTTTAAAAAAAATAGGGTGTTCCATATAAAAAAAATGACGTTCCGTTAGTCCCGTCAAAATGGGACACCTGTATAGCTGGAAATAATTTTAGGATATAGGTCTCATCAAACCATATAACTTTTTTCCTACATCTTTTTCTCTATCTTGAACGGTAAGACTGTTATGGGATGATTACGCTAGGATGGACCAACCCTGTACAGTCTGGTTCATCTTGGATTAAAGTTCAAAATCTTTCTTCCATTCCTCGAAGTCTGCTGCTTTGCATTCGGCTCGTATAGTTTGAAATATAACTCGTATATAATTTCATTGCCAATTACTTTTGTTTCCTCGGTGGTAAAAGGAAAACCTACAACCAAACGACATCTAGGCAGGACTGAAGAAAGAACACAGAGACAGAGAGCATACAACGCTGATAGCAGCAGAGTGAATTTGAAACTACAGGCTATCACAAATTTTCAGCTCTTCTCAGCTTGTAACAAACAATTTTTGCGGGAATGTGCTCTTCACCCTCTCTCTTAAGAAAACATGAAGTTTGAATGGGAGAGTTTGGGAAAAATCAGGATTTTATTCGACACAGTCTGCTGGGTCTCTACGCAAATTTTCAGCCTTCCTCGGCGCCAACTGTGATCTGTACTGCGATAAGAGATTTTTTACCCCTCTCTCTAAAAAGACATGACACGTACAAAAAAAAGTTTCGAAACTTTCACATATTGTTCGGCACGCTTTATCAAGTGTGCATATTAAATTTAAACTTTCTCCGAGTCAAACTGAATGTTTCCAGCAAGAATGTGCATCAGATCTTTACCCTCAAAAAAAAAACCATGACGCGCACATGGGAAAGTTTGGGAATTTCAGTGGGATGTTCAAGACACCTTAGAGAGCCTGTATGCAAAAATCCAGCTCCTTTCCAGTTTTATTGAGGTTTAAAACCTAAAATTCCTGGGCTATATCTACTACAACACTGTACCTGTTTGATTTGGCGCGCAAACTTGCGATACGTATGAAGCTGCATGGTGCCGGCGCACAGCGCGTCCCCAATGAGGACTTGGTAAGGCGGAGGACTTGGTATAGCGAGCACTCGGTAAGGCGGGAGAACTCGGGCGGATGCTTAAGGAAAAAATATCTGCTGCCGGTGGTAACGCCATATTTTGATATTAGCTTGAAATGAAAGTTGACCGGACGCGAAATTGTACCAGAGTTAAGAATTTGTGAAAAAAATTCTACTCGAAAGATTACAATTTACTTACGAGCCCCTCCCCATCTCCATGAAATTGACACAGTGTCCATTCAAGCATATTCAGAAAATCAAGTTCGCAATCAAAATCTTGCAAAGGTAGCTTTTTTTAAATTAAATAAGAAATCTAAAAATGCATCCCACTTTGAAATATTTTCAGTGGCGAAGAAGATAGGGGGACAAAAAGGAAAGCCCCTCCTCTTCAACATTCGCAACTTGGAATTTTGAACTAAATATGTTAATTTATCGAAATGAAAGTTTAAAATATAATATGATAGATAGATAGATAGATAGATAGATAGATAGAATCATTTATTTGTTCAAGATGAAGACAGGCTTACATCATAAAATGCCTTTTTGGAGGCGTTGAACGTGTCAGTAAAGAAATGAAATGAAAATTTATCGAAAAATAGTACTTTGTGTATCAAGGCCATAAAGGTTATGTTTTTTGGCCGAATCTGAAATTTTGTAGCCGAGGCGTAGCCGAGGCTGCAAAACAGGTGAGGCCAAAGAAGAACCTTTTGGCCGAGGTGCACACGACATTTTTTAGGCGACTATCACAAAAAATTGAGCAAAATACTGATGTTTGAATTGTTTGATTTCTTATAGTGCGGGCGCTAAGAACCAAAATCGGGATGAACCTTGCAAATGGTGATGAAAGCATGAAATTCGGTACACATACTCAGAATGAGCCCCTCTTTCAGATAAGAGGTGGAGCCACGCCAAATTTTCACCGGAAGGGGGCTCGGAGGGCTCCTGAAAGTTGAAGGTGCTAGGACTCCCACTAAACGGCTTATCAGTTCGTTTTGACAATTAAAAAGGAAACTTATGAATATATTGTGAACATTGGCGGCGTTTATCGTATTGTCCCAGGAATTTTTCATTGTGAAAAAAAATAAGTTCTTCGGCAGAACACACAAATTGGTTTTATTTTATTTTCACCTACAAAGAAATGATAAGAAGATGTGCAACACGTTGATTCCCACAAATTCGTATCCTCTGAATTCGTTTGTGGAGTCAAAATTATGATGGTGTATCTTCTTGAAGAGGGGCATTCCAAAGAGTAAGCTATTTTCAACACTAAGTTCAAACAGAATTTTTTCAATGTTCTGAATCGAAATTACTGAATTCCTTCCAGCAATGCATACCCTGAACCCTTCTTTGAAAGTACCGCGTGCGATTGAACGTGGACTAAGTCCTGAAACACTATCAGAATTTTTCTTCTGTGATGCTACTATCCACTCTCGACCGGGGCGATTAGGTTCCTGCACAGCATGCGCGGAGTGTATACACGATGCAGGGTATTTTCTCGGTTCAGTCAAATTTTTTATGATTGAAATTGTGTCATAATATCGAAATAACGTATATACACTCCGCGCATGCTGTGTAGGAACCTAATTGCCCCGGTCGAGAGTGGATAGTACCATCACAGAAGAAAAATTCTGATAGTGTTTCAGGACTTACTCCACGTTCAATCGCACGCGGTACTTTCAAAGAAGGGTTCAGGGTATGCATTGCTGGAAGGAATTCAGTAATTTCGATCCAGAACATTGGAAAAATTCTGTTTGAACTCAGTGTTGAAAATAGCTTACTCTTTGGAATGCCCCTCTTCAAGAAGATACACCATCAAAATTTTGACTCCATTAACGAATTCAGAGGATACGAATTTGTGGGAATCAACGTGTTGCACATCTCCTTATTAATTCTTTGTAGGTGAAAATAAAATAAAACCAATTTGTGTGTTCTGCCGAAGAACTTTTTTTTTTTCATCATGAAAAGTTCCCGGGACAAGGCGATAAACGTGGTCAATTTTTACGATATATTCATGAGTTTCCTTTTTAATTGATAAAACGAACTGATAAGCGGTTCGGTGGGAGCCCCAGCACCTTCAACTTTCAGGAGCCCCCCGAGCCCCCTTCCGGTGAAAATTCGGCGTGGCTCCACCTCTTGTCTAAGAGAGGTGCTCATTCTGAGTTTGTGTACCGAATTTCATGCTTTCATCACCATTTGCAAGGTTCATTCACCTAGTGCCCCCACTATTACTCGCAATCGCAAGAGTGCTTTTCTTTATAAAACGTAGTTACATGTGACATTAGAAAACAAAATTTGTAGGTGTATTATGACAGTAGGTAGTTTAGACAAGTCAATGATGAACGAGGTATAGTGAAAGCGATTTTTCTCAAACCCCGCCGGCACCACATAGGCTGGTGTTCACCACATTGGATTTGCTTGCGCTGAAATTACAAGCTGTATAGGTACTTACCTGCACCAGTATGAACATTTTGTGATGAGGTGGTGCCTGTAAAACAAGGCAAAAATCTGGACAGGGTCTGTTTCTCTGGTCTACCTTTCGGGAAAACACAATCGTGCAAGTCATCAACGTTGGTGGTCTATTTATTCCATGGTGAGGGCTGCGGTATACATCGAAATCCAACAGACACGCGAGTTTCGGACCTAGTTGGGCCAATTTTCACGACAATAAGCACATAGAGTCATAGACAAGCCTAAATAGATAGGCCACTCTCCATACAGCAGGCGTGTATGAATTAGAGCGCCATCTACCGAAATGGGACAGTATCATTCGCATTGTATTGTGATATCTTGGAAGAAATCTGTAAAAAATTGTGGCGGGGAAATATGAAATCCCTGTATTTTTGTTCTTTTTACTTTTTGTAAGCCCAAGTGCAAAA
Organism: Anaspis maculata; assembly: GCA_949128115.1. NCBI lineage: Eukaryota > Metazoa > Arthropoda > Insecta > Coleoptera > Scraptiidae > Anaspis > Anaspis maculata. Next base: position 76,288,686 of record OX421964.1, on the reverse strand, counting down.
ATCATGCATGAAAGGTATTTCACAGTATTTTTCTCGAATAATATTGTAAAATCATTTGAGAAAATTTACTGTTGTCTACCCTTCACACATAATTTTCACAAGTGAGCTTTTCACAAGAACTTTTTAGTTTGTAATTTACTCAGAAAATATCATATGATCCAAAACTTCCTTGCTCAAGGCAGGCTGTGGCCTGGCCAAAATCAGCCTCGTTTGCCTGTCAATGACCAAGACCACAGCCTGCCTTGAGTAGGAAAGTTTTTGATCATACGGTACTCATATTGTTACTGATGGACTCGAAGGTATGGCAAACAGAAAATTATACAGAAATAAACAATATTTCGAGACGTCACTTCTGAAAAAATCTTAATTATTTATCTTCTCTTCCAATTCGTTTTAGAAAATCTCAGACAATTAGCTTGTTGTTAGCCGCAATGTTCACTGTTTTGTTCTGTTCGACAACCTCGGGGAAATTAGGTACAAGCACACGAGCACCTCATCAAGATGGTATTTCCACGCGAAATTCTGTTGTAGTCATCTGAAGGAGTAAAGTACCTAGATCAATCCAACAAAATACGATGTAGAAGCAGGTAAAGCAACTTACCGTGTTTGAGGTTAAATTAAAAGGAATGCTTCAAAATGAAATCAAACTTAATCCAAGCAATAGTGCGTTCTCCTGACCCGACGGCGCAGATGCAACATGGACGCAACTGTCGCTATTTAGTGCCAAATTTGAAACATCCAGACAAATATCGACTTTTCTATGGAATACCAGGCTATTTCATGACTAAGTCTCCAGATAGATACAAAAAAGTTACTAAAAATGTGAAGAAGAACCAGTCGCAAGCCAAATTTCTATTTTGTATAGTTCTTTTTTACAAAATAATAAAAATATTGGAAGTTCCTTGCTTACTTCGCAAATGATCCACAGTCTGTTAATCGCGATGTTGTCAGATTTGGCATGGCCGCCGTTACCAATAATACGTTATATTACATATACTGTCACCTCAAATAGTCACTATAAAATCAATTTGTTTTGCAAGATGTTTCCTTGCGCTCTTCTAGTTAGGGTATCTGACACCATACTGAATGAAAGTTCAAAATTGGGAAATTATTATATCGAAGTAATTGAAATTCATATTTCTTGTTCACTTGGCAACCCCGAATACGGCTTCTGCCGTTCTCCTGCCTAGCTTCTGACCGGATAGTCTTATGCAATCCGCAGTACATTCATGTAGCAAGGATTGCCTGAAACGTACCATATGAGAGTGGCTCTCGCGGCTCGCCTACCTTTAGCCCCAGAGGCTTTCAGTTAGAGGAGACTCGGAGAGGGCCCTGACCAAAACTTCCATGCCACGTGTTCGCGGAAACTGAATAAAATTAAACCTTTTTCTTCATCGTATCGACTCTCGCTTCTACACTTGTCATGACGCAGTGTTTATTTCCATCCTTTTTTGTAAGAACCGAAAGCGTGCCTTCCTATTCCACCTTCAAAATGATTGTTTTTTATGTTTAAAAGATTGAAATAACATCAGTCTCACAACTCACAAACAGTGAGCATCAATAGTTGAAAATTTCACTTACACAAACGATTATTGATAGTTTTTCTGATCATGTTACGTGTTAACAGACGCTATTTGTCTGGAAGTTTCATATCAAGCGCCTAATTCTACGCGCATGGGCCCGGATAACACGTAAGATACACAGTCCTATTCCTGACAAGGACTGAAGTCCGAAACAATCACTGGAAACTTGGATGTTGAAATTTTCCGACGAAAAACACAGAACCATTTCAAGATGGCGGCGCAAGTAGATCTGCCGGCCGCAGATATTTTTTCCTTAAGCATCCGCCCGAGTTCTCCCGCCTTACCGAGTGCTCGCTATACCAAGTCCTCCGCCTTACCAAGTCCTCATTGGGGACGCGCTGTGGGCTGTGGGTGGTCCGCCAGGCTGCGCGAGCCGGCACCATGCAGTTTCATATGTATCGCAAGTTTGCGCGCCAAATCAGAGTGTTGTAGGTTGTAGTGTCTATGGTTGTAGTAGATATACGACTGTCGTAATTATTATAAATCATGATAGCCTGTAGTTTTAAATTCACTCTGCTGCTATCAGCGTTGTGTGCTCTCTGTCTCTGTGTTTTTTTTTCAGTCCTGCCTAGATAGATGTCGTTTGTTTGTAGGTTTTGTTTTACCATCGAGGAAACAAAAGTAATTGGCAATGGAATGATATACGACTCGATATACAAGTATATATTTCAAACTTTATGAGCCGAATGCGAAGCAGGAGACTTCGAGGCATGGGAGAAAGATTTTGAATTTTAATCCAAGATGAACCAGACTGTATAGGTGGTCCATCCTAGCGTAATCATCCCATAGCAGTCTTACCGTTCAAGATAGAGAAAAAGATGTAGGATAAAAGTTATATGGTTTGATGAGACCTTATAACCTAAAATTATTTCCAGTTATACAGGTGTCCCATTTTGACGGGATTAACGGAACGTCATTTTTTTTTAAATGGAACACCTATATTTTTTGGCATTTTTCTGTTCAGCTTCTTCAACTGTCTTATGCCTGTATTTTCGTTTTTCAATTGTGTGGCAGTGCTACCAACTAAAAATAGAAAACTAGAAAAAATCGCCTTTTCAAAGTTTTCTTAAAAAAATCGTAGCGGCCTTGCTTTTCGAAACTAAGGGATGAAACTTGACGCGGTGATAGTCAAGTCAAAGACCAAAATCTCAATGTCAAAAAATTGCGATTTTTTGTCACAGGGCGTTCACAAAAAAAATCAAACTTCATAATTTTCAAAGTATCATAACTATTTTTTTTTCAAATGGCATGCCCCTGATTTTATAACGTTATCTGATAGCTTTTTCCATCCTTTTATTTTTACTAGGGGCACCCCACCCTAAACTGTTTTTTTTTTTAGATAATCGGAAATTTTCACAAAATTTTGCTATTTTTTTTGTTTCTTTTTTCAAAAACTGACTTGGCCGTGATGAATGACAGACAAACCAAATGGTACGCAGCTGTCAGTTAGTCAGTCTGAATATTGTCGAACAAAAAAAAATGGCTTCAACGCAAAAAGACAACAAAGTGGAATCCTGGATATCTTGATTAATACCAGATTATCATATCATTCATTGCCTCTCGCGTCAAGTCATTTTTCTTAGTTCGAAAATATTCAGACAGACTAACTGAGAGCTGCGTACCATTTGGCTTGTCTGTCATTCATCACGGCCAACTCAATTTTTGGGAAAAAGCCAAAAAAATTAGCAAATTTTGTGAAAATTTCTGTTTATCTCGAAAAAATGGAGTATAAGGGTGGGGTACCTCTAGTAAAAATAAAAGAGGATAAAAAAAGCTATCAGATAATGTTATAAAATTAGGGGCATGCCGTTTAAAAAAAAATAGTTATTATACTTTGAAAATTATAAAGTTTGATTTTTTTTTGTGAACACCCTGTATCAAAACATCGCATATTTTGACATTGAGAATTTAGTCTTTGACTTGACTATCACCATGTCAAGTTTCATCCCTTAGTTTCCAAAAAGCAAGGCCGCTACGATTTTTTTTAAGAAAACTGTGAAAATGCGATTTTTTCCAGTTTTCTATTTTTAGTTGGTAGCACACACAATGAAAAAACAAAAATACAGGAATAAGACAGTTGAAAAAGCTGAATAGAAAAATTTTAAAAAAAATAGGGTGTTCCATATAAAAAAAATGACGTTCCGTTAGTCCCGTCAAAATGGGACACCTGTATAGCTGGAAATAATTTTAGGATATAGGTCTCATCAAACCATATAACTTTTTTCCTACATCTTTTTCTCTATCTTGAACGGTAAGACTGTTATGGGATGATTACGCTAGGATGGACCAACCCTGTACAGTCTGGTTCATCTTGGATTAAAGTTCAAAATCTTTCTTCCATTCCTCGAAGTCTGCTGCTTTGCATTCGGCTCGTATAGTTTGAAATATAACTCGTATATAATTTCATTGCCAATTACTTTTGTTTCCTCGGTGGTAAAAGGAAAACCTACAACCAAACGACATCTAGGCAGGACTGAAGAAAGAACACAGAGACAGAGAGCATACAACGCTGATAGCAGCAGAGTGAATTTGAAACTACAGGCTATCACAAATTTTCAGCTCTTCTCAGCTTGTAACAAACAATTTTTGCGGGAATGTGCTCTTCACCCTCTCTCTTAAGAAAACATGAAGTTTGAATGGGAGAGTTTGGGAAAAATCAGGATTTTATTCGACACAGTCTGCTGGGTCTCTACGCAAATTTTCAGCCTTCCTCGGCGCCAACTGTGATCTGTACTGCGATAAGAGATTTTTTACCCCTCTCTCTAAAAAGACATGACACGTACAAAAAAAAGTTTCGAAACTTTCACATATTGTTCGGCACGCTTTATCAAGTGTGCATATTAAATTTAAACTTTCTCCGAGTCAAACTGAATGTTTCCAGCAAGAATGTGCATCAGATCTTTACCCTCAAAAAAAAAACCATGACGCGCACATGGGAAAGTTTGGGAATTTCAGTGGGATGTTCAAGACACCTTAGAGAGCCTGTATGCAAAAATCCAGCTCCTTTCCAGTTTTATTGAGGTTTAAAACCTAAAATTCCTGGGCTATATCTACTACAACACTGTACCTGTTTGATTTGGCGCGCAAACTTGCGATACGTATGAAGCTGCATGGTGCCGGCGCACAGCGCGTCCCCAATGAGGACTTGGTAAGGCGGAGGACTTGGTATAGCGAGCACTCGGTAAGGCGGGAGAACTCGGGCGGATGCTTAAGGAAAAAATATCTGCGTGCCGGCCTTTACCTTGCTTCTGAAACGTTTGAGCAAAGATGATTTGATATCGATTATTGTGACGAGAAGTGTAAACTTTGATTGTATTTCGGGAATGAGTGTTAGCTCGTTCGACAAGCTCAAAAGTACCGTGCAACTTCATCTTGACAAGTCGGGGCCTGAAGAGGTTAGGATTCCCCCGTCTGGAACTGGATTGTCCGGAAACGCAGAGAGTGAGCTGAGAGAGCATGGGCTGCTGACTAGAATGGTTCAACAACTAGAAGACAGGAACAGAAATCCATTATTCAGATTCTTCAAAGTAAGTTCAAGGACTCGCCTGTTGATGAGGCGTCAAAAGACAACGCGCGAAAAGCGTCTTCGATGGGTCGTGCACGGGCGGGTGAGCCGAAGCGAAGAAGCCCCGAGACAAGAACTTCGATGGCTGCTGATGGGTCAGATAAACCTGAGAATATTGTAAACATCAACAACGTCCCGAAGGAGAGTCACTCAAGGAAAAACAGGGTTGTCGGTGATGGTGACGTTGTGTCGGGAGCTGACCCGAGTGCCTCCTTTGCTGCGGCGGCTCGTAGAGCCTGGATTTATGTGGGTAAAGTGAACAAGGAAACAAAAGCTTCTCAGATTGAACTTTATTTGAGAAATAAATTCGAAAAACACCAATTTATTGTTCAACCTTTGCCTGTCCGGGATGATGCTTCGAGTGTAGCTTTCAAAGTGGGAGCCGACATCAGCCTCAAGGAGGAGCTGTATAAGAGCTCTACATGGCCTCTGGGCGTCGTGATCAAGAGGTTCACCTTTTTTCGTGGCGCCAGCGGTGCAGCGAGGTTTTGAGGAGAGCAGCGAGGGACCTGTGGCGGAAGTGCGGGGTGCTCAGATCAGCGCTGCGTCCAAGCGTCATGAGATGTGCATTTTCTATCAGAATGTCCGTGGGCTACGAACAAAAACATCAGTGTTTCATAACAACATTGCCGCTGCTCAACATCACATTGTAGCGGTGACGGAAACATGGACCACTCCCGACATTGAGGACTCCGAACTTTTTCCGGCAGGCTACACGCAAGGCTGGTCGACGTTATGTTGTACTATAGGTTGCCTCATCCAGTTTATGAGTGACGTCACAAGATACCCTCCGGGAACGTGATTTTGGCTGAAACTGATGTCGCTTTTTTCGTTTGACATTTCGGATCTTATTTCGACGGAAATCCACCAAATTTCTGAACTGGACGAGAAATGGTTCATGCACATTCAACGATTGGTGGTTTTTAGATGAATCGGGCATGCTTTTATCCACCAAAACACAATTTGAACCGCCGAACTGTCAAGACCAAAAACAAGGCGATAACGTTATCACGAGGTGAAGCGGACCGCGCATCTGTCACCGGGTAGCTCATTGGTAAAGAACCTGACTTTCAACAGGAAGGTGGTGGGATCGAACCGCAGCTGTGCCGAACTTTTTTTTCTTCAAAAACACCCAAATTGCGATTTTAAAAATTAGAAAGAGGAAACAAAATTCAAATTAGTGTTGCCCAACTCATATTTAATTTTAAAAATCACAATTTGGGTGTTTTTGAAGAAAAAAAAGTTCGGCACAGCTGCGGTTCGATCCCACCACCTTCCTGTTGAAAGTCAGGTTCTTTACCAATGAGCTACCCGGTGACAGATGCGCGGTCCGCTTCACCTCGTGATAACGTTATCGCCTTGTTTTTGGTCTTGACAGTTCGGCGGTTCAAATTGTGTTTTGGTGGATAAAAGCATGCCCGATTCATCTAAAAACCACCAATCGTTGAATGTGCATGAACCATTTCTCGTCCAGTTCAGAAATTTGGTGGATTTCCGTCGAAATAAGATCCGAAATGTCAAACGAAAAAAGCGACATCAGTTTCAGCCAAAATCACGTTCCCGGAGGGTATCTTGTGACGTCACTCATAAACTGGATGAGGCAACCTATAGTACAACATAACGTCGACCAGCCTTGGGCTACACGGTCAACCGCAGAGACAGATGTGCCGATGGTTTGTTGCAGGGAGGTGGTGTCTTGTTGGCTACAAGAAGCGACATAAAGGCCGCAGCACTGAATTTACAACGAATAAATGAGAGTGCTCCTCTTATCAATATTGTAGGATCCCGACTGACTTTTTTAGATTGTAATGTTGTTTATGTTTTTGTTCTGTATATATCTCCGTCTGTTTCTTTCGATCAATTTGCACTGTTTTTTGACATGTTTACTTCTCTGGACTATGTTTATGAGAACAGTGTGATGCTGATTGGTGATTTTAATGTTCCAGCTTTCGCTTCACCCACCGCGGGCGATAGATTCTCCAAACTCCTGAGTGATTATCTACATTTGTTGAATGCAAATCAGTATAGTGAGGTTGTGAACGGTCATGGACGACGACTTGATCTTGTCTTCGCCACAAAGGAATGTAGCGTGACGAGGGCTGATGATCCTCTGGTGGATGAGGATGCCCACCACCCGGCACTGCTGGTGTCTTTTCACATTTCAGGGTCGCCGCAGCTGATTCGCAATTGTTCGGGAGACAAAATGTTCAACTTCAGAAAGGCCTGTTTTCCGCTGCTGTATGAATCTTTGAGTTTGACTGACTGGAGTAACTTGTATGGTATCAATGACGTCGATTTAGCTTGCAGCGAATTCTACAAGATCTTGAACTCAGTTTTCCAGAGTGCAGTTCCTTACTTCAGGCCTGTAGAGAAGAACAGATCTTACCCACATTGGTTTTCGGGTGAGGTGATACGCTTGTTGAGTCGGAAGCAGCGAGTACACAAAATGTACAAAAAGAGTGGAGATCAACATCTGCTGAAGAAGTTCCGGGACATGAGAGCCTCCGTAAAGTCCGTGTTGCGGCGAGACTACCGTGACTTTTTGAGTGAGACTGCGAGTCGCCTTACGACGGATCCTCGGGGGTTCTGGTCGTTCGTGCGCGGTAAAAGGGGTGGCTCCGGTGTCCCCGGCGTCGTGAGGGATGCAGATGGTGTTGAGTACGATAGTCCTGATACCGTAGCAGAAGCGTTCGCCAAGTATTTCAGCAGCGTTTACACTTTACCCGATGCTTCGCTAAGCGTGGACCCGCAACTTTTCTCCGGGGGTGGAACTCGGGGCTGTGTTGGTACGGTGCCGGTGACTGAGGATGACGTAGTCAGAGCATCAAGAAAGTTGAAAAATAATATGACCTCGGGTGAGGATATGATACCTGGTTTTCTGGTTCGGGACTGCTCCCGCGTCTTTGCCGATCCACTACAATACCTCTTCAATTTGATTATATCTACTTCAACTTATCCCAAGATCTGGAAGCAAACGCGCGTCTGTCCAGTGCTGAAGAAGGGTGACTCCACAATGCTGAACAATTACCGACCCATTTCCCTTCTCTCTAATTTTGCTAAACTTTTTGATATCATTCTTTATGATCAGATTTACCCATTGGTCAAGGGTCACATTTCATTGTCTCAGCATGGTTTTATGGAGAAGCGATCCACCGTCACGAATCTGGCATGCTTTTCGCAGCATGTGTCTGAGGTTTTGGATTCGCACGGACAGGTCGACGTGATCTACACGGACATTTCTAAGGCTTTTGATCAGATAGATCTGAACCTGCTGATGCGTAAGCTTGATAGACTTGGCTTTTCCTCACCACTGTTGCAGTTGTTTCGCTCCTATCTCTTTGATAGAGAGCATCGTGTCACGTGTCGCTTCACTAGGTCCGGTCCATATGTTCCAACTTCTGGAGTTGCTCAGGGTGCCAAGTGGGGACCACTGCTATTTCTAATCTATATAAACGACTTAGCTGAGGCAATAAACTGTAATAAGCTGATGTTCGCTGATGACCTGAAAGTTTACTCTACGATAGATACGATGTTTGATTGTGCTGCATTGCAGAGATGTGTGGATGCTGTTTGTGAGTGGTGCAGTGGAAACGGCCTCTCTCTGAACGTTGATAAGTGCGTTGTGGTCACATTCACCAGAAAGCTGAGACCAGTCACGCATGACTATAATATAGGCCGGGTGGTCGTAAGGCGTGGTGAGGTTGTTAGGGATCTCGGAGTCGTCTTTGACAGTTCTTTTTCTTTCAGGTATCACGTGGATGATGTAATTTCGTCTTCACTCAGGATGCTTGGTTTCGTATATCGCACCTGCAGAGAGTTCAAGAGTGCTTCTTGTCTCAAAGCACTTTATTGCAGTCTAGTAAGATCAAAGCTGGAATATGCTTCATTGATTTGGTATCCCATATACAGCACTCACGTGAACAGACTTGAATCAGTCCAGAGAAGATTCTTAAAATTTTTGTCATTCACGCTTGATGGTGTGTATCCTCCTCAGGGGTTCGACCACAATTTGTTGTTGATCAGGCACGAGGTTATCTCGCTGGAGAAAAGACACACAGTGTTGAGTGTCAGATTTTTGTACAATTTAATACAGAATTCTATCGACTGCCCAGAGCTTCTTGAGCGACTCAAATTTTTGGTGCCTCGATTAAATGCGAGACACCATTCTACTTTTTACTGCGACACTCCCAACAGCAATGCTTTAATCAGGAGTCCGATATACACTGTGTGCAGCAATTATAATAGACATTCGACAGACTGTGATATTTTCTTTGATTCCTTCAATGTTATACAGACCAGTATTTTAAATTATTGTGACTAGTGATATTCTTCTGTGATTAATCTATTGTTGTATTTTCCTATGACTGGGCACTTTTGCCTGTTGGAAATAAATCCTTCTTATTCTTATTCTTATTCTTATTCTAGAACAGACGCCAAACAGAAATAAGTGAAAAATTTTCAACGGTTTTTCTCCTGTCAGTTGAAGGTGTCAGGTGTTGTACTGTCAATTGTGTCAGTTTTGATGTCTGGTGTATGTCAAATTGGGTGCTGCTGTCGCCATCTATACCTGTGGGACAGAACCGCAATATAACTGTAAACAATCATATCCCGGTTTCCTACCTCTGAATAAGCATAGCGTAACCCATAACCAACAAAACAAAATAATGAAATTGTCTTTGACTTTGACAGCATTCACATTAATTGACCAATGATGAATAGCGTAGCAATCTTGCAACTGAAATCACCTCGGAAATCACTGCAGTGGCACCAACCTTACGGAGAAAATAACTGTATTTTCAAATTTATGTAATTATTACATCTGATTTTGGGTCATCATTGAATGATTAATTGCTCTTTATTAATCAGGTATACCGCCGACTACTTCGTAATGTAAATATTCAACAGCTAAATCGGTCTAAAATCATGTAAAGTGAAAAAAGCAGAATGACATTAGCGTCCCAACAAAGTAAAACAACTGGGGCTCAGCGGCCGAAAAGGGAAATATTGACATTAGCGTACAAAAAAAGACACTTTTGGGACGTCAAAAAAGACGTAAAGAAAGCTTTTGTGTGTTGGTCGCCTAAAAATGCATATTTAGCAGAAAAAAATTTTTGTTTCAAATTTGCTATATCTCCGTTGCTATGCATTTCTGAACATTGTTTTCTCCCATAAACCCCTAGTTTTTTGATGCCATATGTCGTGCCATATCGACTTTGGAAATGCTTGGGACTGATACCAATAATTGAAAATGCATATAGGTATAACAAAGATACAGAGCTCTTCAAAGTTAATATAAAACCGTTTTTTGGTTCAACTTTTGAAACGCTTGACCGATCTTCCTAAAATTTTCAACATTGTTTCCCTAAATATGTCTTCTATTCAATAACATAATAGTTGGTCAAATGTGCCCAGTTGCGTAAATAGGAGGAGGGGTCTCTCTTTTTCGTCCCTATATCTTCTACGCCACTGAAAATATTCCGAAGCGCAATGCACTTTCAGATTTCTTATTCAGTTTAGCATAAAGTCATTTTTGTAATAGATATTTTGATTGGACGCCTCATTTTCGACATATTTTTGAATATAAAGTGGTCAACAAAATAAGTGTCTATGTCGATATTTGTATAGTTTTTCAAAACTTGACAGCTTTGGAATCTTTCGCGCGATTTTGGATCTGTTTGAACTGGTGGATAGCCTCATTCTTTGGCTATCGGATCCAAGTTTTGCGGATATTGAGAAAGCCCAATAAAATTTCTACAGGGTGTCAAATAAAGCAATGCAAAAGTTTTGAAAGTTTCGCTAACCCCCATTTTGCCAAGAAATTTTTTTTGTGGATACCAACACCAAAAATATGAAGAATGATGTATTCTCTCGAAAAGGTTTTCGATTCATCCCCCTATTTCTGTTTAAAAAAAAGTTATGCCATTTTTTCCTCAATCTACACTTTTCGACAATTAACGTTACAACTGGCCATATTATCGAGGCAAATTTGACAACAATTGATACTTTCACTTGAAAAACTGTCCCATGAAAAACATTTTCTTTACTCACCCCTAAAATGATTATCTACGGTCAGTGCCTTAAGCCCCTGCGGACCGACTTAGAATGTAGCCTGCTGGAGCGGGCATCAGGATGGGATAGTACTGTGTCACAACAGATTTACCACATCAACCATATCAAACCCCCTTTGATATTGTTTGTTAGGGGTTGTTTTCAAAAAATTGGTAATTGATAACTTGAGAAGAAAAAGACCTAGAGACAAAATTTTTATTTCATGTTCAATCGCATACGGTGACACATTTTGCAACGTAGTGGGGGTGTCCTTCTTAGCAACCCTTACTTAAGGGACGGAAATGTTTTTGTAGGAGTGTGTGGTTTCATTTCTTATGGTTTCGTCTCTTCTGAATTCAATTTTGGTATTAAAAATTGTTTTTATTCAACATTATCTCCTATTCGGGTAAAACTCGTTCGATTGGTTTTTCATTTGTGTATGTGTCTTTTTAGCTGAAGAACTTATCGTTTTACTTATGTTACCTTAAAAACCAAACCTTTTTCTTCCGCTATTGTGAGCAGAGTAATTTGTAAAATGCCGCGTTTAAGTCCGGATGAATTAGCCATCGTGGCACGAATGCGAGAGAGGGGCGACACCATCGACAACATTGCGGCACTTTTTAGGACCTCCTCTAGGTCCATAAGTCGTGCAATTCGACGTCTGGCAGCTGGAGACATTAATTACCGTCGTGGAGGAAGAACTCGGAAAACAACCGCTGCGCAGGATCGCTTTGTTCGAAGGGCGATCCAGAGAAAACCGACCACTACTGCAAGTGCCATCAACAACGTGTTGAGGGCCACGACGAGGATCCAGCTGTCAAACTAAACTGTCAGACGAAGATTGCACGACTCTGGGCTAAGAGCGAGAAGAAGAGCCTCATGCCCTTTAATGAACCGACGTCATCGCGCCGTGCGTCTCCAATGGGCTAGGGACCACCAGAACTGGGGAATAGCTGAATGGGGTAGATGTTTGTTTACGGATGAAAGTAAGTTCAATTTGTTCCATTCGGATGGGCGTGTTTTGGTGTGGAGAAGAAGAAATGAAAGATTTTTGGAAGAGCACATGGAGGCGAGAGTGGCGTTTGGAGGTGGAGGAGTGACTGTTTGGGGTGGAATCACGATGACAGGAAAGAGTGAGTTGGTGGTGTTAAGAGGACAGAGCATGAATGGAGAGAGATATCGAGATTTGTGTATTAGGGATATTGTGGTCCCCTACGCGCAAAACTTCGGTGATGGATTCATTCTGGTTGACGACAACGCGAGACCACATCGTGCACGTATTGTCACCGAATTTTTGAGGGATCACAATATTGAGCGAATGGATTGGCCACCCTTGTCTCCTGATATGAATGTGATTGAGCATGTATGGAGTAGAATGAAGAGAAATATGAAAGAAAGGGAAGGACAAATTGAAAATTTTGATGACTTGGCGGATGCGATTCAGGTTGAATGGGATGCTATTCCTCAGGAGTTTTTGCGAAAGCTGGTGGAGAGTATGCCTCGAAGGGTTGCGGCTCTCATTAGAGCTAGAGGAGGTCCCACCAAATACTGATGAAGATGAACTTATGTGAGTGATTCAAGGATATTTTCATATCCCTCGTGTCTAACGGTGTTTTCTTTTTTAGTCGCAGCCGAAGAGTATTTTGCGGAGAGACCCGAAGGCAGTTCCTAGTTACACTTTTACTTGGTTTGAGGTGACTAGTGACGTGGCGCACTAACCGAGGAAGAACGAGTGCTTTACGTGTCCTCCGAGACACGAAGACAAGCGAGTTGGCTATTTTTGCGTGAGACTCTAGGCGCGGGCGTATCTCCAACTTGAAATCAAGTCCATAGTTCCGGCTACGCTTGCTCTATAGGTAAACCGCAGTGGAAGTCTGGTGTACACAATGGTGGCGGTCAATGGAAATCACATGGAAGTCAGTAGAAGTTACGTGGAAATCAGTGGAAGTCTTGTCTACAAAATTTTTGCTGTCTTTGACCGCGCCGAGTTTGAAAGTAACTGAAAGTTAAAACTGGGCTGTACCAATTTTTTTCGCTACTGATAGTATAACTCTATCGATTTTATGGAAACATTGTTTTCAATTGTAAACATTTTGTCACAATAAAGAAAAACTCCATCCGAAGTTATGAACTTGATTCTTTCTTTCAAATGGTAACATTTGTTCAAAATCAATTTTAATTGCCAAAATTGCATTCAGAACAGACGAAACCATAAGAAATGATACCAAACACTTAAACAAAAACATTTCCATCCCTTAAGTAAGGGTAGCTATGAATCACACCCCCACTTTGTTGCAAAATGCGTCACCGTATGCGATTGAACGTCAAATAAGAAAGTAGCCTCTAGGTCTTCTCGTTCTCAAGTTATCAATTTTCAATTTTTTTAAAACAACCCTTAACAAACATTATCAGAGGGTTTCATATGGTTAATGTTGTAAATCTGATGTGATACAGTGCTATTCCATCTCCAGCTCCAGCAGGCTACATTCTTACTCGGTCCGCAGGGGCTTTAGGCACTGACCGTAGATAATCATTTTAGGGGTGAGTAAAGAAAATGTTTTTCATGGGACAGTTTTTCAAGTGAAAGTATCAATTGTTGTCAAATTTGCCTCGATAATATGGCCAGTTGTAACGTTAATTGTCGAAAAGTGTAGATTGAGGAAAAAATGGCATAACTTTTTTTTAAACAGAAATAGGGGGATGAATCGAAAACCTTTTCGAGAGAATACATCATTCTTCATATTTTTGGTGTTGGTATCCACAAAAAAAATTTCTTGGCAAAATGGGGGTTAGCGAAACTTTCAAAACTTTTGCATTGCTTTATTTGACACCCTGTAGAAATTTTATTGGGCTTTCTCAATATCCGCAAAACTTGGATCCGATAGCCAAAGAATGAGGCTATCCACCAGTTCAAACAGATCCAAAATCGCGCGAAAGATTCCAAAGCTGTCAAGTTTTGAAAAACTATACAAATATCGACATAGACACTTATTTTGTTGACCACTTTATACTGTGCCCAATTTCATTGAGACGAGGCTCGTATAGTCATTCTCATTTACCTGGGGTCCTCGGGGCGCAAGTTCACCTATATTATCCGTAAACAGCCAATTGAACCAGTGAGCTTGTACTGCTTGTATACTTGAAGACCTGCGCACGAGCTGCGGGCAAATGGAACCGCCTATATGAGAAGGTGTATAGATTCTTTCTCTTTGTCACTCAGTTCTTTGTTGTTGTTTATGTAATTGGTTAAAATAATATCAGAATTTATACTCGATTATTATTCAGATAGGTATGTTATGTTGAATTAGAATTCGTGTCACAGTTATCTTTAATTTTGAGTTTGTTATTCTTGAAAAATATCAGACTTTATGTCGTTTTGTTTGCAAAATGTCTCGATAAATAATTTATGTGCTAACTGCTTTTTTTGTTTTTTTTTTCATTGCCCCTGTTGTGATTACTTTTTAAAAATCCTTGAAAAACCCGGGAAAATTAAAAGCTCTAAGGAATTTCAGTAACACTTTTCACCTATGCCTATTTGCACATTGAAAATACATTATTATTATTCCCAAAAAAAATTTCGCCCCCCCGTCCAATTTTCATATATCTTCCATATATATTTCATATAAGAAAATTTTTGAGCTGTAAAATATGAGTGCCTGTTGGTAACTGAAACGATCACGAGCGCGAAGCGTCGTGTATGTAGTCTTCCGTCTACCAGACCAGAATAGATCGCGCCGTTGCGACTTGCGAGCGCGCCATCGGCATCGTACCGTACCTCGGCGGAAAGAAAACGAGAACGTTTCTTTCTATAGACCTGTTGGACCTCATGCGATCCTGATGCAGAGATGTAACATATTCGCAAAATCGGTACTTTTCTGGGACATGCTCGGAAGGTTTGACCTATAAAACCCGAAACAACTGATTCAAATTCTGATATTGATCAAATAATGAAAGATAATGTCATTGTTTACTGAAACATGATGAAAACTTGGTGATAGGTAGGTACTTACCTACCCCTTGGTTCAAGATTCTTGAGGAAATTAAAATGCAGATACCTATGTTTAAAAATCAAAATTTGTTTTAACACGCGACTCGACGCATCATGGACAATTGGACACATTACAGACACATTTAGTGAAATTGTTTGACGGCACACAGGTGTCCCAAAATTAGCCTGTCAAACTTGCGCCCGCAGATTCTCCGATCAAAAATAAGGTAGGTATAAAAAGTTCCTATAAACATGGGCCGAAAATGCTTCGTACGGGAGCTACGGACCCCCTAAAGGTGGGCCCCCTCGTGGGCCCCTGAAGATGGTCTTAGATGGAGGTTTAATAACTTCAATATCTCCAAAACCAGTGTTGAGCAGTTGAGCAAATGCTGAAAAGCACATCCACCATCCACTAATAGAATAGAATAGAATAGAATAGAATAGAATAGAATATGGATTTATTGCTTTCTCGATATATACAGCATATCATAAGCAATGTTGAGGTAAATAATCTTAAATAATCAATATACACACAAGGCATAGGTACATCTAAAAACATGAGAAAGACAATTGAAGTTAAGAGAGGGGCGAAAATAGGCTAAAAACTTAATAAATAAAAACACAAAGTAACACAGTAACTATTCAAGTACATCAAGCACAGCAGCAACAAGATCACGACCACACATCACACTCATCCCATCATTCATTCATAATGAAGGACCTGAGTCTCATTGCATTCTGGATAAAATGGAACAGCTGTTTGGCGTCCGAGGCGCTCAAATCAGCTAAAAGCTCGCATAGGTCATCATTGAGCCTCAGCAATTGTGTCCTGAAGCAGCCGTACATAGGGCACTCAAAGAGAATGTGGCTGAGATTCTCGTATTTTAATGTGTTGCAAATCGTACAGATTTCAGTTAGATTGATTCTGTGAGTGGCGCGATTAGCGTACAGAAATAAGACATCCTTGTTACACGTTCGGATCTGGGCCAAGCATCTTTTAATGGACAAACTGGTGTTGGAAAATAAATAAGAATTGCTGTTATTGAAAAAATACGAGTTACTGTTCAACATAAATTTATAGTTCGGGCAATATGTGCTGAGCAAAACTCTATTCCCATCCTCCCGTTGCTGAGCAAGTGAGATCTCCTCAATAATATTGATTACCTCTTCCACGTCGGCAACGTCCGTGATTAATTTGACGCTGTTGAACCTCTCGAGACTTGATTTTAGTTGGGAGAACCAATTATACCGCGGTTTGTTACTCATTGCTGAGTCCAATTCAATAAGTCTGTCTAGAGCTATTTTAGGTAAGCGGTGGTCACCAAGTTTAGAAAAACGCAGGTATAGATTCAAAGCTTTTTTGATTATCGTGCAACTTATCCTGGGGGTAGACAATTCCGTTCTTATTACATACGCAGGAGTAGATCGTTGTAAATACAAGATATTTTTTAAAAATTTATTTTGGGTAGCATCCGCGTTTTCCAAGTATCTTAGTCCCCAGACTTCGGCGGCATAGCAAAGGGTTGGTGCTACAGTGGAGTTATAAAGCTTGATTATGGCGTTTATGTCGCTCATTCCTGAGTCATGTACTAACTTAATCATTGTACCTGCGCATATTCTTGATTTTTGTGCTCTGCTGTTGAATGCCTCGCTGAAGAGACCATTGTAGTGAAAAATAGTGCCGAGATAGCTATAGGAATTCACAACCTCCACCCGTGAGCCACCATAATAGAATCCAACATCCCGTTTAACCGCGTAACTTTTTCTAAATATGACTATCTTGGTCTTATCAACATTAATCTCAAGACCGAGGGACGCACAAAACATTTCCAAGATCTTTATATTGTTCTGAAGGTTAACCGGGGAATCCGCGAACAGCACCAAGTCATCTGCGTATTGAAGCATTGTGATCATTTTTTTACCGTTCAGCGGTACCCCTCTTGCACCGTGTGACAAAAAAAATTCTTCAATATTACTGATAAACAGTGAGAACAGCAGAGGGCTCATCACATCACCCTGTAAAACTCCTTTGGTAATTTTGATACGTCCCGAGATGCCGCGACCATTCATGATCTGTAACTCTGCTTGTTCATAAAGTGATTTAATGATCCTAATTATTTTCCCGCTTATACCACATTCAAACAATCCACGCCACAATAGGTTGTGTTGGACCGAATCAAAAGCCTTCCGGAAGTCAACGAACAGTGCGTACATTTTTCGGCCCTGCAAACGGATATTATTGTGTATGACGGTCTTCAGTACAAAAATGTTATCCAGGCAATCACGGTCCTTTCTGAAGCCTGCCTGGCTTTCTGGCAGAATTCTTGCGCTTTCTGCATACAACGACATCCTAGAGTTCAACATTCGAGTGAAAATCTTCGTTATGTGATTAATCAATGCAATACTTCGATAGTTATCTGGCACTGTAGAGTCTCCCTTTTTAAACATGTGACACATGGACATTGGCCTTATCGGAAAGTAAAACACCTCGTAGTGGCCAAAAAGCGAACCATGGAAGTATGACCCCACTGTAGAAATTCCTGTCCTACCGACCTAACAGACCACGTCAAAATTTCGAATGCCGTCAAAATAATTTCGATTCCAAAGTCAAATTCAAGAAGAAAGCTTTTATTGCACAAACGTTTATTGTCAAAAATCGTAAGTAGGTACCCGTGGGTCCTTGCCCATTATCAATGGCACTGCTGCGGATAGAATAAAGGGTGTAAGACACCCGATTTTGTGTCTCTGGATGCAACACTGACGTCTCTGCACCAGTCCAGTGACCACAGCACGCACAGCAGGGCATGAATATGAAGAGATCTCCCTCGGCCCTCGATCTCCAGCACGACACTGACAATCACAATGATCAGTTGATCACAGTCCAATCACGACCAATACACAGAGTACCTTTTTTTGTATTCCATTTTGAGGGACTCGTCCGGGTAGCTTCCACGTTCCAAGGTTAATTTTACATTCACAATAACTTTTCTCCATATAATAAAATAACAGGTACTACGGTCGGAAATGATCCACTTTTAAACACAATGTAGCCTGAAGGGTATGTCTGTGACTGCCACTACAGGAGTCGATGTTTTTCGCTGAAATTCAGCTCGTGAGACTCTGATGAAGCTTTTGTCAGCTTGACACATACAAATTTTGAAATTGTTTTGACGTTGATGAGTTTGGTAACCTCGGTAACACAGGGTTGGTAAAACAGGGATTTCTACAGTTGGGTCATACTTTGCGACTTTCCGATAAGGTCAATGGGGTGTTTCGCCACTGAAGAAGACGATAGATGGCAGCAGGGGCCAACCCGGGTTTATCACTAGGTTACTGTTGGTTGGTAAGCCTACCTGCTCCATGTTGGTATCTCGTATCTCTTCAGCCGTCCTTGCTTCAGCCCGTTTGTGTGTCTGTCTCTGTCAGGGATGTGTCTGTGTGTGTATGCGTAACGCTATATTGCCTAGCAGCATCATGCTACACCAAGCACTTTGTCACCTGCCACTGATCACTCCAACAATGAAGATGACAGCAACGACCATATGACTGACATTTGCTGAAAAAAATATTGAACGTGGGGTTGTACTGGTCGGTTTTGGTGATTTTCGAGGGCTGAAAGGGCCCAATGACCGTGCAAATGTTTGCCAGAGGGACCGTCCGGGAGACAGCACTCGAAGAGCAGTTCGCGGGCACGCCGGCGCCGGCCGATTTGAAACCTATTGCAACCTACCTGCCACCGTGACCATGCCGTGTGCCCCACTGTCCATGTTCAAGAATACAATCATGCTCTTCTTCAAAAACATCTATACTAAAGACCTCTACTCTGAAAGCCAAGTGTACGTAGTTTTTTTCCATCTAATTCCTTCCTCACCTCTGACGACACACATCCATACTTGACTTGATATGACAGCCGACCCGGCAGGCAGACACCAAAGCATAGAAGACTCACCAAAGTCAAAAGGAAAACCCCCTCCATGAGAGAACCGTTCAAAAAGTAGTGGGAAATTAACCCGGGTTGGCCCCTGCTGCCATCTACTTGACAACTTGACAACTGCAGAGAAAACACCCCATTGGACACATTACAGACACATTTAGTGAAATTGTTTGACGGCACACAGGTGTCCCAAAATTAGCCTGTCAAACTTGCGCCCGCAGATTCTCCGATCAAAAATAAGGTAGGTATAAAAAGTTCCTATAAACATGGGCCGAAAATGCTTCGTACGGGAGCTACAGACCCCCTAAAGGTGGGCCCCCTCGTGGGCCCCTGAAGATGGTCTTAGATGGAGGTTTAATAACTTCAATATCTCCAAAACCAGTGTTGAGCAGTTGAGCAAATTCTGATAAGCACATCCACCATCCACTAATACCTGAATCCAAGGCCAAGAGCACGAAGAAAAAAAATACACTAATCTCTTTATGCTGAACAAGATAAGCTGAGAAAAATTGAAAAAAAAAGCCAAAGGAGGGTCCAAATCGATGGGATGAACAGCAGTTACGAACATTATGTAATTTGAGAGAAAGGTTAAAATAAATTCGCAGCATCTTCATTATACCTAATTGGACAAAAAAAATGGAACATTTTTAGGAAAATTCTAATGTTCCACTCCACTCCAGTCTTTTTTTCCACTTCCAAATCCAAATCATTCACTGAAGTCCGTCGAGCTCGAGCTCGATAAGCCAGGCCGGTTTGGTTTTGCATTTCGGCCTGGGAACACAACTGGGAACCTTTCGGAAAATTGGGAAAAGAAATTGTGGAAAATGTTCAAGAACCTGTTGGGTAGGTACCTGACATTTTTTTATACCGGGTGATCATTTGAAAACTATCCACCTGCAATAACTCCCGATTCCTAGTCAATATTTTTTCGAGCAAAAACAGGTCGATTTTTATATCGAGGGGGACATCTAAAACATACATTGGCAAATTTCTATCTTCAGCCTCCTCGCTCCCACCCATCCCAAAAATAAAATTTTGAATAAAACTACCTCGAAAACTACCTACCTTGCGATACATCAAATTGAAGAAAATTGAATTCTCTTTTTGAAAAGGACATTTTCAAAAATTTTAACTCTACCCCCCTTCTCCCTAAAAATTCTCTGAGTGTCCCTTCCAATATTCTGGATCCCTCAATTCTCTTCAGTTTAGTCAGCATCATCCTGAATAGCTTAAAGAAAGAGAATTTTTGGTGGAAAAAGTGACACCCAAATTGACTCCATTGCTCTCCCCCACCTCAACTTTAAAATTTAACAAAATACCACCCACTTTGTGATACATCAAATTAAAGGAAATTAAATTCTCTTTCAAAATTTTTTTGAAATTTTCAACTCCTCCTCCATTCAACTAGACATTTGGAGTATTTTAGTAAGAAAACGGGGGTTTTAAAAATTTTGAAAAAATTGTATTCAGGGAGATAATTCAATTCCTTTTAATTTGATGTATCACAAAGTAGGTATTGTCATTTTAGATTTTTAAGGTGAGGAGGGGGGAGCAAAGGGGTGAATTTGGGTGGCACTTTTTCCATAGAAAATTTCCTCTTTCAATGCTGTGCAGGATGACGTTGACTGCATTGAAGAGAATTGAGAGGTCAAGAATATTTAATTGGACACTCAGAGAATTTAGGGGGGAAGAGGGGTGGGGTTTAAAATTTTAGAAATATTTTTTCAGAAAGAGAATTTAATTCTGTTGAATTTGATGCATCGCAAAATAGGTAGTGTCATTTGAAATTTCAAAGTTGGGGTAGGTGGGGGCGAGGGGGCTCAAGATAGAAAATCGCTAACGTATGTTTTAGATGTCCCCCTCGATATAAAAATCGACCTGTTTTTGCTCGAAGACATTTTCACTAGGAATCGGGAGTTATTGCAGGTGGATAGTTTTCAAATGATCACCCGGTATATATTTTTTGGAAAATTGGGAGTTTCAATAGCATTAAGTAGTACATTTTCCTTTAAGGTAGCCGCATGTCGAGTTTTGAATTTTTATTTTAAAAATAAAGCCCTAAAAAATCGATTCTACTAACAACCGCGCTAGTCCGGGCTAAGAGAAGGAAATCGGCGCTAAGAGCAATAATAATCCCGAGATCCGTGTGTTACTACCAGGAGCTCATAAGTGTTGAGTGGTCAGTTTCATGCACGGCCAACACTACTGCTACTAAACTGTACACAATACAATAAATACTAACGTATGGTCCGAAAGTTTTGGGAATTTTCTTAAAAGCTAATAACTTTTTTTGATAGTTTCAATTTCGTAACTTAATATTGCAAAAACTAGCGTCATCTTTATCAATTTCAAATTCGTATTCAACATATTGAAGATGGGCCATTATCTTTGATGGCTCTCGGTTTTCATCTGCCATGTTCGATCATTCTCTGGACAACAGCAGGATTAATTTCTCAGAGCTCCTGCCTCCCAATGTACCGCAAACTCGACCAATATAAGATTTTTGGCAACTATTGAGCAGGATAGTATACGACAAGGGATGGGAAGCTGCAAATGAAGACCAATTACGGTGTCACATTTTTCAATAACATTAGAGAATTTCGCATTTGACAAATTGATACAGAAAATCATGGAACATGGCAGAAGATAATTGAGATCCATCGGAGATAATGGTCCATTTTCAATATGTTGAATATGAATTTGTTATTGTTATATATATATATGTTGTTCATGGTGTATTACCGAAGGAACAATAAATATATTGAATTGAATTGAATTGAATATATATATGATGTTAATTTATGCAATATCAAGTACGAAAATAAAGACTATTCAGAAAAAGTTATTAGCTTAAAACTATTTACCAAAACTTTCGGACCATACGTTATTAGTTACCTACCGGCTGAATACCTACAGTAATCATTTTTACTCTTCTGACCTCTCCACTAATGGAAGGAAAAGTATTGTGATCATGCAGAAAAAATACGATAACGACGGATATATCCTTTTTGAGGTTGAGGTCCCCCAAGACGATGAAGACCATTTCAGAGTGATGTCTCTCGGTGTGTAGGTACACTTATGTAGGTGTGTATGAATGTGGTAGGTATTTGAACATGAATAAATTATCTTTACTTCATATTTCTCTTAGTTTTAGTCTGCCCAATAGTTTTTCTCGCGGAACTTGACTTGCAATGTTCTTAAAAGCCCTTAAAAAAACGAGTGTAATATACTGGTTTCATCTATATCACAGATGACATCTATATTTTGCCGCGAATATTTGAAAGAATTTGGCAATAAGAAACACAACAAAAGAACACAACAAATTAAGTCTGCAGTTGTGGTTTTCCACCATTTCCCAGTCGGGCGCTACGAATTTTCAAATTTTCTCCTGGCCATTATTATTCCAACCAGAAACGGACGCTCACTCGAGTTTTGATCAAGACCAGGACGACTCCCGTTTGGTGAAGGGCTCAACTCAAACGTTCTTTCACTTCTTTCCGAGGTTCTTTCCGATTTTTTCGATCGATTTTTTTTCGAAAAATTTCAACTGATGTCGAAAGTACATGTTGGGCGTCGTATACAGGTGTCCGTTTTTTGAGGCTAAGCATGGGTATCTCGCTTATCTCGAGAGATACAAAGTCGGTTAAATTAGGAAAAAGTTGCGCATTTTTATGACGATCAATGATCCAAAAAGAAATTTGACGTATCGATTTTAGTTCTTGAAATATCGTGAAAAAACAGGAATTTGAATTTTTGTTTTAATTTTTTGAAGGTGGCCTTTTCTAATCTAGACATTGTCAGGGCACTTTTTCAAGGGGAATTCAAAGCTGCCAAAATTTTTATTCTAGCTTTCAAAGCGACCAAGATACGTCATTTAACTTTTTTCTCTAATGGGCGCCATATTGGATTTTGATATTTTTGAATACGGTATTCTTTTCTGGTTACAATGATGTGCCACATGTCACTGTTGAATAAATGTTTAACATTTACGTTTTTTTTATTGTCGGTGCTGATTTTGTTTCTCTTTGAAAAATAAAAATAAATTGTTGCTCAAAAGCATGAATTCAACAGTGGCATGTGACACATCGTTGTAACCAGAAAAAAAATTGTATTAAAAAATGTCAAAATTCAATGTGGGGATAAGATAAGAGAAAAAACAGTTGAATGTCATATCTCGGTTGTTTTGAAAGCTAGAATGAAGATTTTGGCAACATTGAATTCCCCTTGGAAAAGTGCCTTCACAATGTCTTAGTAAGAAAAGGCTACCTTCAGCCGTTTTTCAAATGAAAAATAAAAACAAAAATTACAAATTTCTGTTTTTTCTCAATATCTCGAAAACTAAAACTGACAAGTTGAACATTTTTTTGGATCATTGATCATCATGAAAATTCGCAACTTTTTTCTATTATATCGGACCAAGGGTGTTCAAGTTCCCCCCCCCCCCTGGAAAAACTGCACATGTTAATCTTTTTATCCCGTAAACAGATTTTTACTTTTCTTTAAAGATCTGACTAGTTCTTGACCATTCCCCAACAATTTTTTGACAGTTTTCCAGTTGAAAATCGGCCTGGTTTATCGAAACCGGGCTCGATGCAGCTTGAAGCCTCATCAGGCGATTTTCACGATAATTTGGAAAAGCCTTTGAGCTTTTCCTGAAAATTAAAATTTCGAACATTCCTTCTATTTTTGCACAAATCTGTTTCACTCTGTTTCTCTAAAACTCCAACTTCCCACCTGAAGGGGCGTCTGCAACAAAAATTCCCTTGTGTCGTTCATAACAGCAGATTTTTCAACGTGCATCCTCTAGCTGATCTTTTTAGTCCTGAAACCTGAAACCAAGTGTCCAAAGTCAAGTTATGTTCATAGTTTTAGGTTGTCAATTTCAACAAAGAAAATGCAGGGCCAAGTCATAAAGAATTATTTCTTTAATAGTTCAATACATTACTCAATTACATACACAATCATGCTGTATTTTAAAAATTCGAAAATAAACAAATTAGAACCTAAATTACTTCAAAATAGAGCCTTTTTTTCTTGTTTATTATCATATTTTGTATGTTTTTTTTTTATTGGGGATAAGGGCTTTGATTGAATAAAGACGAGCTATAACTAAATCACTGTACAAAAAACTAGTACCTAAGTCACATTGTCCTGACAACAAACAAGCAAAATTTACCATTACTTTCTGGATCTCACTGTTCAACTAAAATTAATAAACCTTATACGCCAAAAAACTAACGTTTTTCTTGAAAGGTATAATAATAATAATAATAATAATAATAATAGGTATAGATAGGCTGAGACAGGGTAAGAGTTACACAATAACTAAGAGCTTTCATAACTAACAGAATGTCAAGTTAAAATACACGATCGCTTGATTCTTAGACAGTATTTTTGTAGACAAGCAGTGAAGGCATTTTGTTGTGTGACCATAGGTGTTTTAGAATAAACTGTGCTTCCTTTTTCGTTCTGATAGAAGAAAAAGTAGCAGTTTGCTGGTGTGTGTGAGAGATGGTCACGATTTTTTATAGGGGTGGCTCGGACGAGAATGTCAAAGACTATGCCAGTGGTTTCTCTTCGGGAATGGTGGGGCTCGTGACGACAGAACCGGAACGGGAACGGCCGGCTTCGTCCAAGCTTTGCTGAGAGCCGGAGCGTGACACTACCTTAGTCTGAAACAGATTTTACAATAAGTTCTTTCGATTTTTAAAATGGTTTTTGGGTGCCTGACAAAATCATTTTTTGTCTAAAGCGTGAGTTTACCTAATAGTCCAGGTATTATAGAAAAAACGAACCCAAAAAAATTAAACCCACCTGAATTTTTGTAAGCTAAGTAAGCAGCTTGTAGGTGCTCTAGTTTCCAACAAAATGCAATTTTAATCGGACAAGAATTCAAAAATTCATTTTGAACTTTCTTTGGGCTTTCCATTGATGTGTCGCTGATGTCTGTACCTGGTCCACCAAGCCAGACATTCTGTCTTACAGTCCAGCAACCGACGACGTCACTGATCACACACTTGTTGATTTCAACACTGGCCGTTACTAGGACTTATTCACTTACCATACCTGGACTCACCAAAGCAATTAAAACTGGCTGATGTTAAAATTAACACGTGTGTGATCGGTGATGACATGAACTCCGATTATTGTGGTTGCTGGACTGTAAGACAATATCTGGCCCACTGGACCAGGTACAGACATCAGCGACACATCAATGGAAAGCCCAAAGAAAGAGGATTTTTTTTCATCTGACGTATTTTGTTTTGTCGGTCATGAATTTTTGAATTCTTGTGACTCGCCTGATTAAAATTGCATTTTCTTGGAAACTAGAGCACCTACAAGCATAGGCGCCCCCTCAAAAGAAAGCTAAAAGGTCAGACTTTCCCCCAATTGAAATTTTGTTGTTGTTGCCTTGATATTTTCTGAGAAAATCGCGCTGGACTGTTTGTGCTGGTACACCTGTATATGAAAATTTCACCTCAATTCAAGAAGGCTCAAATTAATACAGAACCAAGGTAAAATCACGCTGTGTTTTGTGCATTTGACCCAATAAAATCTGTTCAGAATACTCAACAATATCAACCTTGACATTCTCATAAGCAGATCCAACTTTTTCCTCGATCGAACGGAAGGACTCTGAATGCCGCATCTGTCCAATCTTGTTCGTGATGTTGCCGGTGATGCCTCCCAGCAACGTGGTCGTCTTTTGATAACTGAAACAAAAAAAGCACAAAGACAGTTAGATTCTCAATTCATAGTTCATAGTTCCTGTGCACCAATCTTCAATTCTTGGAGATCTCAACCGTTCACGGAAATTAAAAAAAAAAAACAACAAGAATTTTTGCAAACAAAACGAGGATTTGGGAATTATGGGGAGAAAAAAGACATGCACTACTTACATAGGAGCATCTGTAACGGCCTTCGTCACTTGACCAACCTTACTTTCCACAGACTGATATCTAATCAAGAAAAATCAGAAAAAAAATCATAAGTATAAATCATGCTTTCTATCACTACAGGGTGAGTTTCAACCTATCTATGTCATTAAATCCAAGAGATGATTCCTCGATCTTTTCTATAACCAATGGTGAATTCTAAAAGGTTCAGTTTTCTAGGTGCGACGTATTGAAGTTAGGGGTAAAAATTGGTCAACAAATTATTTTTCTGCAACGCCTTCCATCTTAGAATGAATCAAGGAACCGCCCCTTGAAATTATTGACAGGTTGGAAGTCGGAACTCACCTTGTATATACTAAAAATTGAATAAAAAGACTAGCTATCACTACAACCGGACCAAGTAGAATTTTATCATCGAGTTTAAAGGTAACTCGCGCTGCTATTGTACAAATTGAAAATTTCAACCAATAAGAGCGTGATTAAAATAATTACTGAACTCGATTATATTCGAGTGAACTTGATGCGGTGGAACTGAGGGTGGGTAAGTAAGTGTGATCACGTCACAGCCGCCAACTTGATGAACCTCTGCTCACATACTGAGCAATTTGTGTTTCGGGGCAACGATAATGGAACCAGAAGTAGATGCGACCACATCCACAGAGCTCGTCCTTGAATTTATATGGGGAATACGAGATTTATTATTGACATTTGTGGCGTTTAATTTTTGATTGATTTAGAAACCGTTGTCATGTTTACGCACCAACATGGATGGTGGATGTGACGTCACAGCTTAACAAGGCTTGATAACAAAATTGAAAACGAACCAAAATAACTACCAACTGAATGAAAAAAAAAGATATGGAAGAATGCAGTCTCTGACTAAGCTAGAGGAATATACATATTGGTAAGTGGGTATGAATAGTGCAACAAAAACAAAGAATTTAATGGCTTCTGGCTTTTGTTCCACTTGAATATATATTTTTTAAACAATTTTGACATAATAGTGCTGCTTATCTCTTTGGAAAGAGACTGAGTACTCGAGCACTTTTGACCGAATGCGACATCATCATTCAACAAAACTTACCTATCTTAGAAAACTCTGATCAAAATTTGACTAAAATCAGTTCAACAATTCAAAAGTTGTTCTAGAAAATCGCTTGAAAAAAATTCAACTTTAAACTTCAACACCCTGTAATTTTTTAACGAACATTTTAGAAAATTGATATAACTGTTTCGAATCCATGTTTCATAAGAACTCTACCCTCAAAGATTGTGATAGTATTTTTGTTGCACCCTGTATAAAATAAATTGGCATTTGTTTTCTTATTCACAACTACGTCGAAACTGACCTTGACCGTAGAAATTTTCTTGATTCTCTCCTCTAATGACCACTGACTGTGGCTACTAATGTTACAGTAATTAATAATTAATAAATTTTGGTAATCCTATATTCTATTCTGACGAGGAAAAATCAATAACATATTGAATGAGTATCTGCTTGAATCGCGAAAACAGCTCATGTTCATCGTTCATTCTGCCAAGGCATTCAGTCAAATAAACTATTTAAATAATAAAGCATTTAAGTAAATAGACAAATTCGAAATTGTACGTTCATAGTCCAGTAAAATGAAGCGATTTTTATGCTAAAGTTGGAACTAATTAGGGACTCGATGAAAAAAATGGCAATGTAGAGAATGAAAAACTGAATGAGAAAAACCGAAGTTACATTTCCCAGAACTATGGTAAAAAAATGAAGAAGATGGGGGAAACTTGCGCCGCAGTCTTTCTTCTGGAACTGTGAGAGAACGGTAAAAGATGTATGAAAATTGTCACTGAAAAGTTACAGAAAATTCCATAATCTAACGAGTGATCGAATAAATTTCTCCTCAAGTCTTCTTTAATTCCTGAAAATCTGTCGAAAAAACATGTCTAGCGAGAACATCAAAGCCTACTTTGAGGAGAAATTTATTCGATCACTCTTCACAAAAAAGCCGAAGCATATGTCTAACTTCTTCAGTTTATCCGTTATTCGCGGTCAAAGTTGCGCGCTGGTCCAGTGAAATGAAAAAACACTTCGCGTGACATTCCTACTTGAATACTGTGAGAACAACAAGCGATATCCGAAAATTGTGAGCGACGACAAGCGATATCCGAAAAGTGTGGGTGACGAAGTTGTAGAGAATTGAATGTTCCACTGGAAAATCCTCGAGGCCAATTATTAGTTTTTCTAGTTTAGCCGTGAACCACGTTCGAAGTTACGCGACACTCCTGTTAATGAAGTGGTTATTTTCTTTTGGGAGCTTCTAAACATTTTTTCACTCTTGGATTACCCCATTCTTCAACAACGCATGTACAACATCACTTTTCTAATTGACTACTTCTTGGGCTTCATACAGGGTGATATAGTGATATGAGTTATTTTGGTTCAACTTTGGTTCGCATGTTCTAATTTTGTGATCATGTCAATATTATGTTTTATATCTTGTCTTATAAAGACATGTTGCAGCTACAGAATCTTTCTTGAATTCTTGCTCTAAATTCTAATGAAAATTAGAAAAAAAATCTCTCTCTACCTCTCCCCAATCCTGAAATA
This sequence comes from Anaspis maculata, assembly GCA_949128115.1. Lineage (NCBI taxonomy): Eukaryota > Metazoa > Arthropoda > Insecta > Coleoptera > Scraptiidae > Anaspis > Anaspis maculata. Next base: position 76,260,079 of record OX421964.1, on the reverse strand, counting down.
TGAATGACGTCTTATGTGGGGAGGGGTATGTGGGGAGGGGTGTCAGTGTTTTTTTTTGGCCCTGCATACTCACTTAAATAAGGGATTGGAGGCTGTGATTTCACCATCAGCTTTACAAATTTAACTAGGAATTCTTATCCATGGATGATAATAATAATGCACGATTGCACCTAGCCGCGGTAGTGAACGAAGGTTTTGAAAGGAACAATATCGCGCATGTTATGGTCGGCCATATCGTCTGCCATGAACCCCATTGAACCCTTATAAGGCCTCCTGCCATGGAGGTTGTCAGATGGAGAACCATTAGCAAGGACCATGAAGAGGTTGAACTGATCTCTTTCGCGGAGAATGGACGGCAAGAATAAGAGGAATTGGTAATTGCAGTGGAAGCATACCATGGAGATGCCAGACAGTTAGGTGGACCTCAAAATAAATATGCATTTATACATTAGACCTCAAGAGATCAAGACGAGGTTAAAAAAATCGACGAAGAATGAGATAGCCCAACAGTGGAAGAATTTTCAAAATCGTTATCCAGGTAAAAAATTAAAAGCTCCCAAAGTTGATGAATTTCTTCGTCGTTCCATTTCAATTGACGACTAGTTTATTAAAACATGTTCAAAACAAAATGTTGAAAAGACAAGTTTTTACCCAAGTCTGAAGTCAATTCCAGAACGATTTATCCGATTTTAATGGTTATTATTTCTGAATTATATGATTTTCAGGGATCTGACTGGAAAACTAATACATCGATTTGACTTTTGTCAGATTCATGCAGTGGCGTAGATATTTAGGGAGCTCCTTTTTTACTCCCTGTGTATGCCAGTGTACGCAACGATTTTTAACAGCTACGCCAATGATTTTTTTTTTTAAATCTGTAATTATTTCAATTCTACGTTCAATTTTGAAGTTGTTTTTTTTTGACGGATAGTCCACTCATTTTTCGACGCTTCAACACCTCCTGAAATCTTGTACACTGGGTGTGACACTGGTGTGGTGCCTTTTTCCCGTATCTTTTAGACGCCCGTGTCGGGAACATCAAATCAAATCAGCAAGGGAGCAGCAAATCAAAATGTTACTTTTTTGAATTGAACTGAAATTTAAAAAGTGGGATTAATTTTGAAAACACCTCAGTGGCGTAGAGAAGATAGAGGGACCAAAAAAAAAGCTCCTCAACATCTACACCGCCAGACATTTTTGACCAAACAAGACATCATCGTCTAATAGACAACTGATTTAGTGAACTCTGGTCGAAACTTGGGCAAACTCGGTCAAACAAGTCCAAAGTTATAATCAATTTCACGGCTTTCTGCATTAGAGCAAGCTATGGAATGATACGATGACGAAGGGATGCCAGCCAGTTGTCTACACGTGCAAATTTTAATGTGAACGTAATGTGACACCTTGTCACCGTGTCGAGGTATCATGTACGTGAAAGTGAAAATTTTTAAGGATACGCCAGGAATCGTGAGTATCTTTGGAGTGCTTTGCAGTGTGGACGATAAGAGACATTGTCGTCTTTACTGGTTGGTGGGTCTCCGCCAAAGTTGTTAGGTTTTTGGCGGCTACTAATGAATGATGTCGAAGATCGGCAGGATACTACTCGCTACATCTTCTGATGCACATCACTGGAGTAGTGAGTACTAGCTGCCTACTCTAGATCCAGTTCAACGTATTTTACCTACTGCAACAGCAAGCAAGGTATGAAGACTCATGCTGGCAGACAACACAGTGTACCTACCTACTCGTCACGCCCAAATTGTCGTCGTCTCCGTACAGTTCAACTTCATAAATTATTTTCCTACTATCCATAATGACCACCTAAAGTATAAGTTTCCCCTTGGGCAGTGGGTCTTTCCTTTTTACATTCCATTTCTTCACGGCATCACGGACTTTCGGCATAATGATCTCAGTGGCCCGCAAAAATCTAATAGTCTTGGCGAAGACCCACCAACCAGTGAAGACAATCTCCCTTATCGTCCACACGGCAAAACACTCGAAGGAAACTAACAATTCCTCGCATATTCTCGAAAATTTTCACTTTCGCGTACATGACTCCCCGAGACGGTGATAGTGTCACATTTAAAATTGCACATGGAGACAGCTAGCTGCCAACAAGTCGTCAACGTGTCATTCGTACCAACGCAACTCATTTTTTCTATAGCTTGCTCCAATGCAGAAAGCCGTGAAATTGATTATACTTAGGTAGGTACGTGAATAAAGATTAATTAATTGCTTTGGAGGGTTATTATCTCAGTTATCATGCGTTTTCGAGCAATATTTTTTGAGAAAATTCCCTATTTTGTATATAAAACAGCGAGGGAAAAGAAGCGAAGGACAAAACAACTCGGGAAAATATAGCGCAATGACAAAAAAGGGGAGTCCACTTGACAAGCCAAAGCGCATTCATCCGACATCTCAAACATCCGACCGAAATTAGTCCGATCACGCATTTCTCCCTTACGAGAAGCAGGTATGCGAATCTCCCAAAGCTCAAACGTCCGACCCACATGGCCCTGCTGGTTATGAAAACGTAGGCAACTTTGTTTACGCGCATGATCGCATAAAAGGTCCTCATATTTTATTAATCAGACGCAGTTCAAATTGTTGTAAAATTGTGTTGTTTTTCCGTATTAGTCTGGGCGCTATTGCTCTCTTTGGTATTAAGGGGGTTGAATGACATCAAAATGTACACTAAAGCATCTAAAGGCTTCCTGCCATTTCTTCCGTGTGGTAGAAGGGCGTGGTGCGCGGTCACACAAATTCCGGTCGGACGTTTGAGCTATAGGATATTCGCGTGCTTGTTTTCACGTGGGAGAAATGCGTGGTCGGACTAATTCCGGCCGGACGTTTGACATGTCGGATGAATGCGCTTTGGCTTGTTGATTGGGCCTCATTTGTGACTCAAGTTTTCTCCTTCTTTTCAGGAGTTGAGTCACACTAGTTTAGGAGTTGGTTTTTGACTCTTGCCTGCACTATCTTGTCCTATGCTCTAATGACACAGAGTGTCTGTATTGTACGATCGCGTGCAAAAAAAAAACCGAGACACCAAAAACTCTTTGATAGCGTAGTTCCGGGACTTTTAGTAGAGTGAGGTTAATGCATTCTTCCCTGTTGACTGATCACACTGGTGTGCATGCAACATACATGCATACATCACCATCACACAACTAAAAGTCCGAAAAGTAAGGTCTCAAACTACCGGGTGTTTATAAACGTCTGTGATCGCATCGCCTTTGGAATCCGCTCTCGATCACTACAATGCACAGTGGTCCGAAATTCAATAAATGCGGCCAAAAATCAAATTTTACAAGTATTTTGCATGACTTTCATATTTTGTGGACACGAAAAGAAATAGTTTAGGTAGTCTTTTCTGGAATATGAGTCACTTTGTTCCAGGAACTCACCTGTTCTGACCCCTCAAAGTTACTAATTTTTTCAGAGTCAAAGTTACCCTATTTTGCTCGCAAAGTTTAAGGAATAAGTGCTAGCTTAATAATTACACTGCGGCTTTGCAACTTTCACAAAATGATCTTCAAAGGAAGTACTTTAGTTTGACATATATGGTCAGTCTAAAAACAAATTTGAAAATATTCAATATTATTATTATTTACATAGTTGATTTTTCGAGTTTTTGAAAAGTTCCTTGAAAAATACAAGAAAGTCGCCACACAACCCCACTGAGATTTATACCCTAAGAGATACTACAACATTCCATGAATGAAGTAGTATGAACAGTTTTTGCTCGAAAGTGCTCCATTGGCAAATAATCTTTTTTTTCCGATGTGGTGCGTGCCGTGCATCTGTGCATTTTAGAGTAAGATAAAAAAAATAGTTGGGTACTCATCGACAGAAAACGTGACGTTCTGTGAAATGAACATGGTGATGGCATATCTTTTTATCACTACCTATCTCTGGATTTTTGGGACTCGACCTTTTTTTGTGACCCTTCAGTCCTTTAAATTGTGAATTACTTGTTCAAATCTGTTGCAATTTAGCTAATTTCCTTGAATATTCACTCAAAACATTGTTCTGTCAACCTAGAGTCCAATTTGGCAACGCGTTTATAATTTATTAGTAGAAAACCAAGATTGAATTGAAATTTTGAAGGACTGTGTCTCCTCAGTCCTTTATGAGGCCGAATTTTGCAAAAAAAAACTGGACAGTCGCTCATCACATTATAGGGTTACCTTTTTTTAACATTTTCTGGACTCTCTGACCTTCCATAGAATTTAGTTCATCATCAAATCTACCGTGATGACAGATACATTGGTCACTCTTTCCTAATTTTTATCCATCGGAGCTGCGAAAAAAGGATAACCGGTAATATCACAAATGATCTTGTCGAGGGTGCTATCATGAATTGGAAAACTGCCGTCCTACCCTTTTGAACATTATTGCAGACGGCATGAGTGAGTAGGTATACGAGTCAGTGCTGTTAATCGTATACTTACATGTTTCTCCATTTATAATAGTGATTAATTATAATTATTTCTCTTTATTATGGACCAGGTCCATAAAGAGCAGAACTTTCTGATTCATTTCGATTTCAACCCTCTTAAAATCAACTTAATTTTTCAATGAGATTCTTTCATTAATTTTTCCTGGAATCGTGACCTTACTATGGACTAGGTTCATAAGTTTCAGAGTTTTTCCAATTTATTTCTAATTAATTGAAACCCCTCAAGACCTCATCCTGCGATGCGGTGTTTTCAATTAATTTGCCTTTGATAATGACATTATTGTTACGATATTCGGGTTCGCCTATCTCGAAATTAAATGCGCTGATTTACTTGTAAACAAACTGCACTTTATCAGCTACTACCGACACAACTAAATAACGCACAGAATTATTAATCGCTTAGAAATTCACAATGTCGCTTAAGGTGTTGACGCCACGATCGCTCGATTCAAACTCTCCCGATGCCAGGTCAAGCTCCTCTCTTATAGTGGCATCGAAGGTTCTGGATGCTTCCTGATGATGTTTACAGCACACGAGGATTTCTCTGGTATCTGCGTCGAGAATATACGCGTATTTTCTACGGCACCTCCGCCAGAAGTCTCGACGTGTCGTGACCTACCGCTGAAGTCTCTCGATGCTTCCCGAATGCAACGCGTAATGCTAGATTTCTCTAGAAAGAGCCGGGATGGTCGCGAGCTTCGTAGCATTATTATGGATCAGTCCCTAGAGGTTCAGAATTTTTCCAATTCATTTCGATTTTATCCCCCTCAAATCAACTCAGTTTTGAATAAGAATACTATAATGCCGCAGCTTGCCTATTATTGCATTGATAGTAGTTTTCTTTCTACAATTTTTCTTTCACTTTGGAGATAAATGCTAATTACGATTATTTCATCTGTGATCACGGACCAGCTCCATGAGTATCACAATTTTCTCATTTATTTCGATTTCAACCCCCTAAAATCAACCCAATTTTCTAATAAGATTTTTTCAATTATTATTATTGCAACCACGAACTTATTATGGACTAGCTTCAAAAGTTTCAGAATTTTTCTAATTTATTTCGATTTGAACCCCCTCAAAATCAACCCCATTTTGCAATGAGATTTTTTTAATAATTTTTTCTGTAATCACGACCTTATTGTGGACCAGTGTCATGAGTTTCAGATTTTTTCAAATTTATTTTCACTTTAACCCCCTCAAAATCAACCTCATTTTGCAAAAAGAATTTTTTCAATTTTTTTTCTGTAATCACGACTTTTTTATGAACCAGTTCCATGAGTTTCGGAATTTTTTGAATTTATTTTGAATTTAGCCCCCTCAAAATTACCCCATTTTCCAATGAGATTTTTTTGATGATTTTTTCTGTATTCACGATTTTGTTCTGAACAAGTAAGCTAAGTTTCAGATTTTTGGCCAGATTTTCTGAAATCTGGACCACTGTGCAATGGGGCCTTGCAATTGAAAAACTCAACGTGAGGTCGCCACTACTGTAGGGGGCGCCTACTTCGATGAAGCGGCCGTAACGACGGGAAAAACAGGGGAGTTTGAGTAGTTTGACCAGTAACTGACAGTGACTGGAGACGTCAAGCAAGAAACAGAGGTTATCCAAATTTCAAATCAAGACATAAAATGACGGACGTCGGTCGCTGAAGCGTCAACGCCGTCAAAATTGTCGAATTTGCCCCCCAACGGGTGTGGCGCCCTCGGTGTGTGAAAGTGGCAGTGCAAGGCCCCATTGCGCCTGTTACTGCGTTTTTCGGCCTGACCCAAGCCTGCCGCGATCACAGTCTCTTATAAACACCTCGTATATTCACTGTCTCCGGTTTTTTTGCGCGCGATTGTACCCTAAATAACGGATCTTAGAACTGAAACGCTTTGTATCTTCAGCGACCGATTTCGCAATCGCGAAGCAAAAACCTACACGTTGCTCTCCTTGACGTTCTTGATGCCCTGATTGATGTCCTCCGACACCTCCTTCCACACGGTGATGCCCAGGTTGCGCTTCAGCTCGGCCGACCGACGCATCTTCGACTGCAGGACCGTGCGCAGCGTCTGGATCTCGTCCTCGATCTGCTCCAGCTCCTCCTTCCACAGCGCCATCTGGCGCTGCTTCTCCTCTTCGGACAGGCTGGACAGGTCGGCGGGCAGCATGTGGTTGTTGGCGGCGCCGCCGGCGGGGACGGCTTCCTCTGCGGTTTCAAGAGAAACGTCTGAGAAATTGCACGAAAAAAAAAAGGCATTGATTTTGTGTGTGTGTATGTATGTGTGAGAGAAAAGAAAAACAAAATAGTGATCAAACAGATTTTTCAAAGTGTAAGTAGGTCACAAGCGAGGCGTCAGGCAAGAAAGACTTACCATCCAGAATCATACCTACTGCACTAGTAATTTACGAAACACAAACAGGAAACACAAGAACAAACAAAGAGTCAAGAAGATTGAGACTCTGACAAACTGACAGACAAGAGAAAAAAAACAGAGTGCGAATTGACAGCAGGAATCTTTTCTTGTCAAAAAGCGGGTGGGCACAAGGAGGGGTGGACAGGACAGGACAAAGATGAGTGACACTAACCTACTTCGACTAATTTACGTTAATAATGACTTCTTACAAATAAATTACCCGATTTTGGAAATTTTCTTGTGCGCAATACAGTGACCTTTCGACTACAAGATATGATCAAACGGCTCGATACCAAGTTGGGGCTGAGACCGCCGTAAGTGCGGTTACCATAGCAACGGCGGATACCAACCAATCAGACCGCTGTATTTGGCGAGTTACGCCGACTCAAACTTTGCGCCTGCAACTTGGTATCGAGCCCTTGATCACATCATCATTAATTGATTGTTGACTTTATGTACGACATAAATGGTGACAGTGGAAGGAATGCAAATAATGATGTGACTTTAGCAAGAGATACAGGTCGCAAATTTTTTTTAGGTCATCACGGGGTTTTATAGCCTTTCTTTATTTGTTCAAAACGAAGTACAAACTAAGATTACTAGATAAAAAATATTCGTCTCAAAAATCCCTACTTTGAAAAAAAAGTTGAAAAATTTGGGCGGGAACAGGTGGAGTTCAAACTGGAATACTAATGACGTAGTGAACCTGTTCTGCGCTTGCGCACCACCGTGGTCGACAACCAGGTGACCTAAGACGATACCTCGTAGTCAAAAAACTACTCTATAAAGTATCACAAAAATTTCCAAAATGATGCAATTTTCTCTCTAGATATCCTTATTTCAACGGAAGCGACATTTCGTAGTGGTTCACTTCATTTTTGGAAAAATTCATCTTCGGGTTCTCCATTTAGGCATTGATCGGTCAAGTCCCTTGATTCTTGAAAAGAACAAATGCCATTCTGAATATCAATTTGACGCCACCACAAAATAACAATAGCTACCATTAACCTGTTTGATGTGCTGCTGTATCATAATATTTTTCCATTTAGGCCGCTTATTGTGCATAAATCCCATTACAATTTTACTGTTATACACTCATTATTGTTATTATTACAAGTAATTTATTGCGATATGTAGTCCATTACTGAACAGCATCCATCAATCCATTATTTCTCCAAGTTTTTACTACTCCTACTGAGGCTTTTTGCCAATTTGTCTTCTTGTTTGCTAGCTGTGCGCCACGCTACATTTACCAACAATTGCATCAATTTTCACAAGGATAATAATGAGGAAGCGTCTACTACCTTATGATTACTCAGAAATGCCTATCATGATACTTGAAGCTCGGAGAAAGTGAAATGTAATGAGTTTGCACAATTTTTAGGAATTCGTATCAAAAACACATCATTATTCTGAGTGGGTATATTGTTGAAAGCTTTGATGATGGATGAATATTGAACAGACGAAAAAAAGGTGTAAAACGCAAATAAAGCTAGAATCCCATTTTTTTTACGATTGAAAATTTGATGGAACACCATAAGACGTTCTAAATTGACGAGCTCGAAAGTAAGCGAGTCGCAAAAGCGGAACCGAAGTTTGACTTTTTCTCAATTTAACCATCCACAAATCTTTTTACGTATCTCCGCCCGGCATTGACGAGTTTCTACATCTAAAAATCGTCCGGAACTCCGGAAGCTTCATGAATACATACCCAGGCCGACAAATCGTATGTTGGCATCATATTCATAAGTCTCAAGTAACATCACCAAATTTAAGCGTACAAACGGAAAAAAGAGAGGCTTCATCCTTATATATAATCCAAACACATTTGACAACTATTTTTCTGTTGAGAATTCCAGCATCTTACCTTCAACTTTGACGGGCTATATCTCCGTTAATATGCATTTTTAATACAGGGTGTTTCAGTAGAAACGAACCACCCCAAGAATATTTTTGCCTGGTGAAATTTAGATAATTTCCCGAGACCCGTCGATTTTTTCACCCCAACTTCAAAATTTCAAACGACATCACTTACCTTGCGAAACATCAAATTAAAGAGAATAAAATGCTCTCTCTAAAAAAATATATTTAAAAAAATTTCAACACCTGAAATTTTCTTGAGGGTCCAATTTCATATTCTCGACCCCTAAATTCTCTTCAATTCAGTCAGTTCCATCCTGAATAGCATCCAAAAACTAAATTTACGAAGACACCACCTACCTTGTGATACATCGAATTGAAGGGAATTCAATTCTCTCTCTGAAAGCAATATTTTTTGAATTTTAAACTCCTCTCTTATTAAATTTGACATTCGAAATATTGAGGGAGGTAAAGAGGATTTTTGAAAATATTTTTTCGGAAAGAATTTAATTCTCTTCAATTTGATGAATCACAAGGTAGGTAGTGTCATTTTAGGTCTTGGAGTTAGAGTGGGGGGAGCAGAGGGGTGAATTTGGGTGGCACTTTTTCCAGAGAAAATTTTCTCCCTCGATGCTGTGCAGGATGAGGTTGACTGCACTGGAGAAAATTGAGAGGTCAAGAATATCAAATTGAATATCAGATTATCAAAAAAGAATATCAATTTAGGTCAATCAAAAAAATCAAATATCAGACATTCAGAAAATTTTAGGAAAAAAGGAGGGGGGGTTAAAAAATTTATAATTATTTCTTCAGAAAGAGATTTAAATGTTCTTGAATTTGATGTATCGCAAAGTAGGTAGTGTCATTTGAAATTTCGGAGTTAAGGTGGGGGGGGGAGGGGGTTGAAGATAGAAATTTGCCGATGTATGCTTCAAATGTCCTCCTCGAAACAAAAATCGACGAAAATGTTTTTTTTCATAAGAAGCTTAACGCATATTTGGATTCAGGATAACAATGTGCATCGATTGTGGTGATGAAATACAGAGTGTTTCGGAAAAATGCAAGAAACATTGTGACACCTGTATACAGGGTGTCCGTTTTTCGAGGCTAAGCATGGGTATCTCAATTTGTAATTTTTGTTTTAATTTTTTATTCGAAAAACGGTTGAAGATAGCCTTTTCTAACCAAGACATTGTGAAGGCACTTTTCCAAGAGGAATTCTTTGTTGCCAAAATCTTCATTCTAGCTTTCAAAACAACCGAGATATGACATTAAACTTTTTTTTCTCTTATGGGCGCCATATTGGATTTTGACATTTTTGAATACAATTAGGAATACAATATTATTTTCTGGTTACAACAATGTGTCACATGCCACTGTTAAATTCATGCTTTCGAGCAAAAAATTATATTTTCATTTTTTAAAGAGTGCTTTGGAAACAAAATCAGCACCGGCAATAAAAAAAAAAACGTGAATGTTGAACATTTATTCAACAGTGACATGTGGTTCATCGTTGTAACTAGAAAAGAATACCGTATTCAAAAATATCAAAATCCAATATGGCACCCATTAGAGAAAAAAGTTGAATGTCGTATCTCGGTTGCTTTGAAAGCTAGAATAAAGATTTTGGCAGCTTTGAATTCCCCTTGAAAAAGTGCCCTGACAATGTCTAGATTAGAAAAGGCCACCTTCAACCGTTTTTTGAATAAAAAATGAAAACAAAAATTCAAATTCCTGTTTTTTCACGATATCTCAAAAACTAAAATCGATACGTCAAATTTCTTTTTGGATCATTGATCGTCATGAAAATGCGCAACTTTTTCCTGATTTAACCGACTTTGTATCTCTCAAGATAAGCGAGATACCCATGCTTAGCCTCGAAAAACGGACACCCTGTATAGCACGAAATAGAAAATTATACTTGACATATTCAGAAACTACGGAAAAAATTGTTTCAGGTAAGTTTTTTCATCTTGAATTATCATGAAAAGGAAGTTTTCTTTTTATGGGGGTTATTCGTCTCGCGTGAACACCCTGTACATCTTTGAATGAAGTTTTCTAGTTTGAAAAATGATAAAAAAAAAAGAAAATTACAAGAAGAGAGTAACAGTCACTCCCGATAAGCAACAACAACAACAGCAACATTTCATCTCACTTGTCTATGAAGATGCTCAGAAGTTTCGTACTCCCCGATAACATATGCGTAAAATTTCTATACCGGGTGATCATTTGAAAACTATCCACCTGCAATATCTCCTGATTCCTAGTGCAAATGTCTTTGAGCAAAAACAGGTCGATTTTTATATCGAGGGGGACATCTAAAACATACATTGAAGAATTTATATCTTGAGCCCCCTCGCCCCCACTCACCCCAACTTTGAAATTTCAAATGACACCACCTACCTTGCGATACATCAAATTGAAGAAAATTAAATTCTCTTTTAAAAAAAAATATTTTGAAATTTTTCAACCCCACCCCCTGTTCTTCCTAAAATTCTCTGAGTGTCCAAGTTAATATTCTTGACCTCCATTTTCCTTCAATACAATAAACGTCATCCTGCACAGCATCGAAAGAGAAAATTTTCTAGGAAAAAAAAGCTACTCAAAATGTACCCTTTCGCTCCCCCCACCTGACCTCAAAAATTTAAATTGTCAATACCCACTTTGTAATACATCAAATTTAAGGAAATTGAATTCTCTTCCTGAAAAAGATTTTTTCACAATTTTTAAAGCCCCCCATCTCCCCCCTAGAAGGGTGTACCTAAAATGCGGAACAGGAACAGGAATGGAACAGACTTTGCCTGGTAAAAGGGAATAAGTCCGCAACAAGCAGAAAGTGCGATTTTTCCACCAGATTTATATATCACAGACCTTGTTTGTGATGCAGGGAGCTAGCCTGTGATGAGAAAGAATTATATCAGATAGTATGAACCCCGTTGATCACCCCCAACAGGGGTGAAAATTTAGTCAGAAGTCTGTTCTACAAAGTGCGAAACGGGCAAACCGTGCGCTTTTTTTGAACAGAAACTTATCAGAGGCCTTGCTAATGATAAGAAATTTTTTTTCAAATAGTCGGAACCCCCTTCATCCTTCAACGAGGGGTTGGAAATTACGTCAGAAGTCTGTTCCGCAATGTGCGGAACGGGCAAACCGTGCGCGTTTTTTCAACGGAAACTCATCAGAGGCCTTGTCAGTGATGAGTGAGAGTTCTTTGAATAGTCAGAACCCCGTTCATCCCCCAACAAAGGGTTGAAAATTACGTCAGAAATCTGTTCCGCAAAGTGCGGAACGGGCAAACCGTGCGCTTTTTTTGAACAAAAACTCATCAGAGCCCTTGCTAATGATGAGAAAGAATTTTTCGAATAGTCAAAACTCCGTTCATCCCCCAACGAGGGGTTGAAAATCACGTCAGTAGTCTGTCCCGCAAAGTGCGGAACGGGCAAACCGTGCGCTTTTTTTCAACAAAAACTCATCAGAGCCCTTGCTAATAATAAGGAAGAATTTTTCAATTAGTCAAAACCCCGTTCATCCCCCAACGAGGGGTTGAAAATTACGTCGGAAGTCTGTTCCGCAAAGTGCGGAACGGGCAAACCGTGCGCTTTTTTTAAACAAAAACTCATCAGAGCCTTTGCTAATGATGGGAAAGAATTTTTCGATTAGTCAAAACCTCGTTCATCCCCCAACGAGGGGTTGAAAATTACGTCGGAGGTCTGTCCCGCAAAGTGCGGAACGGGCAAACCGTGCACTTTTTTTGAACAAAAACTCATCAGAGCCCTTGCTAATGATGAGAAAGAATTTTTCAAATAGTCAAAACCCCGTTCATCCCCCAACAAGGGGTTAAAAATTACGTCAGTAGTCTGTCCCGCAAAATGCGGAACCGGCAAACCGTGCGCTTTTTTTTGACAAAAACTCATCACAGCCCTTGCTGATGATAAGTAGGAATTTTTCAAATAGTCAAAACCCCGTTCATCCCCCAACAAGGGGTTAAAAATTACGTCAGAAGTCTGTTCCGCAAAGTGCGGAACGGGCAAACCGTGCGCTTTTTTTGAACAAAAACTCATCAGAGCCCTTGCTAATGATGGGAAAGAATTTTTCGAATGATCAGAACCCCGTTCATCCCCCAGCAAGGGGTTGGAAATAACGTCAGAAGCCTGTTCCGCAAAGTGCGGAACGAGCACACCGTGCGCGTTTTTTGAACAGAAACTCATCAGAGCCTTTGCTAATGATGAGAAAGAATTTTTCAAATAGTCAAAACCCCGTTCATCCCCAAACAAGGGGTTAAAAATTACGTCAGTAGTCTGTCCCGCAAAGTGCGGAACAGGTTTCTGACGTTATTTCCAACCCCTTGCTGGGGGATGAACGGGGTTCTGACTATTTCAAAAATTCTTTCTCATCACTGGCAAGGCCTCTGATGAGTTTCTGTTCAAAAAACGCGCACGGTGTGCTCGTTCCGCACTTTGCGGAACAGGCTTCTGACGTTATTTCCAACCCCTTGCTGGGGGATGAACGGGGTTCTGACTATTTGAAAAAAATTTCCCCATCACTGGCAAGGCATCTGATGAGTTTCTGTCCAAAAAACGCGCACGGTGTGCTCGTTCCGCACTTTGCGGAACAGGCTTCTGACGTTATTTCCAACCCCTTGCTGGAGGATGAACGGGGTTCTGATCATTTGAAAAATTCTTCCTCATCACTGGCAAGGCCTCTGATGAGTTTCTGTTCAAAAAACGCGCACGGTGTGCTCGTTCCGCACTTTGCGGAACAGACAAGTGCGGAACAGACTTCTGACGTTATTTCCAACCCCTTGCTGGGGGATGAACGGGGTTCTGATCGTTTGAAAAATTCTTCCTCATCACTGGCAAGGCCTTTGATGAGTTTCTGTTCAAAAAACGCGCACGGTGTGCTCGTTCCGCACTTTGCGGAACAGGCTTCTGACGTTATTTCCAACCCCTTGCTGGGGGATGAACGGGGTTCTGATCATTTGAAAAATTCTTCCTCATCACTGGCAAGGCCTCTGATGAGTTTCTGTTCAAAAAACGTGCACGGTGTGCTCGTTCCGCACTTCGCGGAACAGGTTTCTGACGTTATTGCCAACCCCTTGCTGGGGGATGAACGGGGTTCTGATCATTCGAAAAAAAATTTCTCATCACTGGCAAGGCCTCTGATGAGTTTCTGTTCAAAAAACGCGCACGGTGTGCTCGTTCCGCACTTCGCGGAACAGGTTTCTGACGTTATTTCCAACCCCTTGCTGGGAGATGAACGGGGTTCTGATCATTCGAAAAAAAATTTCTCATCACTGGCAAGGCCTCTGATGAGTTTCTGTTCAAAAAACGCGCACGGTGTGCTCGTTCCGCACTTCGCGGAACAGGTTTCTGACGTTATTTCCAACCCCTTGCTGGGGGATGAACGGGGTTCTGATCATTCGAAAAATTCTTTCTCATCACTGGCAAGGCCTCTGATGAGTTTCTGTCCAAAAAACGCGCACGGTGTGCTCGTTCCGCACTTTGCGGAACAGGCTTCTGACGTTATTTCCAACCCCTTGCTGGAGGATGAACGGGGTTCTGATCATTTGAAAAATTCTTCCTCATCACTGGCAAGGCCTCTGATGAGTTTCTGTTCAAAAAACGCGCACGGTGTGCTCGTTCCGCACTTTGCGGAACAGACAAGTGCGGAACAGACTTCTGACGTTATTTCCAACCCCTTGCTGGGGGATGAACGGGGTTCTGATCGTTTGAAAAATTCTTCCTCATCACTGGCAAGGCCTTTGATGAGTTTCTGTTCAAAAAACGCGCACGGTGTGCTCGTTCCGCACTTCGCGGAACAGGTTTCTGACGTTATTTCCAACCCCTTGCTGGGGGATGAACGGGGTTCTGATCATTCGAAAAATTCTTTCTCATCACTGGCAAGGCCTCTGATGAGTTTCTGTTCAAAAAACGCGCACGGTGTGCTCGTTCCGCACTTTGCGGATTGCGGAACAGGCTTCTGACGTTATTTCCAACCCCTTGCTAGGGGATGAACGGGGTTCTGACTATTTCAAAAATTCTTTCTCATCACTGGCAAGGCCTCTGATGAGTTTCTGTTCAAAAAACGCGCACGGTGTGCTCGTTCCGCACTTTGCGGAACAGGCTTCTGACGTTATTTCCAACCCCTTGCTGGGGGATGAACGGGGTTCTGATCATTTGAAAAATTCTTCCTCATCACTGGCAAGGCCTCTGATGAGTTTCTGTTCAAAAAACGCGCACGGTGTGCTCGTTCCGCACTTTGCGGAACAGGCTTCTGACGTCATTTCCAACCCCTTGCTGGGGGATGAACGGGGTTCTGATCATTTGAAAAATTCTTCCTCATCACTGGCAAGGCCTCTGATGAGTTTCTGTTCAAAAAACGTGCACGGTGTGCTCGTTCCGCACTTCGCGGAACAGGTTTCTGACGTTATTGCCAACCCCTTGCTGGGGGATGAACGGGGTTCTGATCATTCGAAAAAAAATTTCTCATCACTGGCAAGGCCTCTGATGAGTTTCTGTTCAAAAAACGCGCACGGTGTGCTCGTTCCGCACTTCGCGGAACAGGTTTCTGACGTTATTTCCAACCCCTTGCTGGGAGATGAACGGGGTTCTGATCATTCGAAAAAAAATTTCTCATCACTGGCAAGGCCTCTGATGAGTTTCTGTTCAAAAAACGCGCACGGTGTGCTCGTTCCGCACTTCGCGGAACAGGTTTCTGACGTTATTGCCAACCCCTTGCTGGGGGATGAACTGGGTTCTGATCATTCGAAAAATTCTTTCTCATCACTGGCAAGGCCTCTGATGAGTTTCTGTTCAAAAAACGCGCACGGTGTGCTCGTTCCGCACTTTGCGGAACAGGCTTCTGACGTTATTTCCAACCCCTTGCTGGGGGATGAACGGGGTTCTGACTATTTCAAAAATTCTTTCTCATCACTGGCAAGGCCTCTGATGAGTTTCTGTTCAAAAAACGCGCACGGTGTGCTCGTTCCGCACTTTGCGGAACAGGCTTCTGACGTTATTTCCAACCCCTTGCTGGGGGATGAACGGGGTTCTGATCATTTGAAAAATTCTTCCTCATCACTGGCAAGGCCTCTGATGAGTTTCTGTTCAAAAAACGCGCACGGTGTGCTCGTTCCGCACTTTGCGGAACAGGCTTCTGACGTTATTTCCAACCCCTTGCTGGGGGATGAACGGGGTTCTGATCATTTGAAAAATTCTTCCTCATCACTGGCAAGGCCTCTGATGAGTTTCTGTTCAAAAAACGTGCACGGTGTGCTCGTTCCGCACTTCGCGGAACAGGTTTCTGACGTTATTGCCAACCCCTTGCTGGGGGATGAACGGGGTTCTGATCATTCGAAAAAAAATTTCTCATCACTGGCAAGGCCTCTGATGAGTTTCTGTTCAAAAAACGCGCACGGTGTGCTCGTTCCGCACTTCGCGGAACAGGTTTCTGACGTTATTTCCAACCCCTTGCTGGGAGATGAACGGGGTTCTGATCATTCGAAAAAAAATTTCTCATCACTGGCAAGGCCTCTGATGAGTTTCTGTTCAAAAAACGCGCACGGTGTGCTCGTTCCGCACTTCGCGGAACAGGTTTCTGACGTTATTTCCAACCCCTTGCTGGGGGATGAACGGGGTTCTGATCATTCGAAAAATTCTTTCTCATCACTGGCAAGGCCTCTGATGAGTTTCTGTTCAAAAAACGCGCACGGTGTGCTCGTTCCGCACTTTGCGGAACAGGCTTCTGACGTTATTTCCAACCCCTTGCTGGGGGATGAACGGGGTTCTGATCATTTGAAAAATTCTTCCTCATCACTGGCAAGGCCTCTGATGAGTTTCTGTTCAAAAAACGTGCACGGTGTGCTCGTTCCGCACTTCGCGGAACAGGTTTCTGACGTTATTGCCAACCCCTTGCTGGGGGATGAACGGGGTTCTGATCATTCGAAAAAAAATTTCTCATCACTGGCAAGGCCTCTGATGAGTTTCTGTTCAAAAAACGCGCACGGTGTGCTCGTTCCGCACTTCGCGGAACAGGTTTCTGACGTTATTTCCAACCCCTTGCTGGGGGATGAACGGGGTTCTGATCATTCGAAAAAAAATTTCTCATCACTGGCAAGGCCTCTGATGAGTTTCTGTTCAAAAAACGCGCACGGTGTGCTCGTTCCGCACTTCGCGGAACAGGTTTCTGACGTTATTGCCAACCCCTTGCTGGGGGATGAACGGGGTTCTGATCATTTGAAAAATTCTTCCTCATCACTGGCAAGGCCTCTGATGAGTTTCTGTTTAAAAAACGCGCACGGTGTGCTCGTTCCGCACTTTGCTGAACAGGCTTCTGACGTTATTTCCAACCCCTTGCTGGGGGATGAACGGGGTTCTGATCATTTGAAAAATTCTTCCTCATCACTGGCAAGGCCTCTGATGAGTTTCTGTTCAAAAAACGTGCACGGTGTGCTCGTTCCGCACTTCGCGGAACAGGTTTCTGACGTTATTGCCAACCCCTTGCTGGGGGATGAACGGGGTTCTGATCATTCGAAAAAAAAATTCTCATCACTGGCAAGGCCTCTGATGAGTTTCTGTTCAAAAAACGCGCACGGTGTGCTCGTTCCGCACTTCGCGCAACAGGTTTCTGACGTTATTGCCAACCCCTTGCTGGGGGATGAACGGGGTTCTGATCATTTGAAAAATTCTTCCTCATCACTGGCAAGGCCTCTGATGAGTTTCTGTTTAAAAAACGCGCACGGTGTGCTCGTTCCGCACTTTGCGGAACAGGCTTCTGACGTTATTTCCAACCCCTTGCTGGGGGATGAACGGGGTTCTGATCATTTGAAAAATTCTTCCTCATCACTGGCAAGGCCTCTGATGAGTTTCTGTTCAAAAAACGCGCACGGTGTGCTCGTTCCGCACTTTGCGGAACAGGTTTCTGACGTTATTGCCAACCCCTTGCTGGGGGATGAACGGGGTTCTGATCATTCGAAAAAAAATTTCTCATCACTGGCAAGGCCTCTGATGAGTTTCTGTTCAAAAAACGCGCACGGTGTGCTCGTTCCGCACTTTGCGGAACAGACTTCTGACGTTATTTCCAACCCCTTGCTGGGGGATGAACGGGGTTCTGATCATTTGAAAAATTCTTCCTCATCACTGGCAAGGCCTTTGATGAGTTTCTGTTCAAAAAACGCGCACGGTGTGCTCGTTCCGCACTTCGCGGAACAGGTTTCTGACGTTATTTCCAACCCCTTGCTGGGGGATGAACGGGGTTCTGATCATTCGAAAAATTCTTTCTCATCACTGGCAAGGCCTCTGATGAGTTTCTGTTCAAAAAACGCGCACGGTGTGCTCGTTCCGCACTTTGCGGAACAGGCTTCTGACGTTATTTCCAACCCCTTGCTGGGGGATGAACGGGGTTCTGACTATTCAAAAATTCTTTCTCATCACTGGCAAGGCCTCTGATGAGTTTCTGTTCAAAAAACGCGCACGGTGTGCTCGTTCCGCACTTTGCGGAACAGGCTTCTGACGTTATTTCCAACCCCTTGCTGGGGGATGAACGGGGTTCTGATCATTTGAAAAATTCTTCCTCATCACTGGCAAGGCCTCTGATGAGTTTCTGTTCAAAAAACGCGCACGGTGTGCTCGTTCCGCACTTTGCGGAACAGGCTTCTGACGTTATTTCCAACCCCTTGCTGGGGGATGAACGGGGTTCTGATCATTTGAAAAATTCTTCCTCATCACTGGCAAGGCCTCTGATGAGTTTCTGTTCAAAAAACGTGCACGGTGTGCTCGTTCCGCACTTCGCGGAACAGGTTTCTGACGTTATTGCCAACCCCTTGCTGGGGGATGAACGGGGTTCTGATCATTCGAAAAAAAATTTCTCATCACTGGCAAGGCCTCTGATGAGTTTCTGTTCAAAAAACGCGCACGGTGTGCTCGTTCCGCACTTCGCGGAACAGGTTTCTGACGTTATTTCCAACCCCTTGCTGGGGGATGAACGGGGTTCTGATCATTCGAAAAAAAATTTCTCATCACTGGCAAGGCCTCTGATGAGTTTCTGTTCAAAAAACGCGCACGGTGTGCTCGTTCCGCACTTCGCGGAACAGGTTTCTGACGTTATTGCCAACCCCTTGCTGGGGGATGAACGGGGTTCTGATCATTTGAAAAATTCTTCCTCATCACTGGCAAGGCCTCTGATGAGTTTCTGTTTAAAAAACGCGCACGGTGTGCTCGTTCCGCACTTTGCTGAACAGGCTTCTGACGTTATTTCCAACCCCTTGCTGGGGGATGAACGGGGTTCTGATCATTTGAAAAATTCTTCCTCATCACTGGCAAGGCCTCTGATGAGTTTCTGTTCAAAAAACGTGCACGGTGTGCTCGTTCCGCACTTCGCGGAACAGGTTTCTGACGTTATTGCCAACCCCTTGCTGGGGGATGAACGGGGTTCTGATCATTCGAAAAAAAAATTCTCATCACTGGCAAGGCCTCTGATGAGTTTCTGTTCAAAAAACGCGCACGGTGTGCTCGTTCCGCACTTCGCGGAACAGGTTTCTGACGTTATTTCCAACCCCTTGCTGGGGGATGAACGGGGTTCTGATCATTCGAAAAAAAATTTCTCATCACTGGCAAGGCCTCTGATGAGTTTCTGTTCAAAAAACGCGCACGGTGTGCTCGTTCCGCACTTCGCGGAACAGGTTTCTGACGTTATTTCCAACCCCTTGCTGGGGGATGAACGGGGTTCTGATCATTCGAAAAAAAATTTCTTATCACTGGCAAGGCCTCTGATGAGTTTCTGTTCAAAAAACGCGCACGGTGTGCTCGTTCCGCACTTCGCGGAACAGGTTTCTGACGTTATTTCCAACCCCTTGCTGGGGGATGAACGGGGTTCTGATCATTCGAAAAAAAATTTCTCATCACTGGCAAGGCCTCTGATGAGTTTCTGTTCAAAAAACGCGCACGGTGTGCTCGTTCCGCACTTCGCGGAACAGGTTTCTGACGTTATTTCCAACCCCTTGCTGGGGGATGAACGGGGTTCTGATCATTCGAAAAAAAATTTCTCATCACTGGCAAGGCCTCTGATGAGTTTCTGTTCAAAAAACGCGCACGGTGTGCTCGTTCCGCACTTCGCGGAACAGGTTTCTGACGTTATTTCCAACCCCTTGCTGGGGGATGAACGGGGTTCTGATCATTCGAAAAAAAATTTCTCATCACTGGCAAGGCCTCTGATGAGTTTCTGTTTAAAAAACGCGCACGGTGTGCTCGTTCCGCACTTTGCTGAACAGGCTTCTGACGTTATTTCCAACCCCTTGCTGGGGGATGAACGGGGTTCTGACTATTTCAAAAATTCTTTCTCATCACTGGCAAGGCCTCTGATGAGTTTCTGTTCAAAAAACGCGCACGGTGTGCTCGTTCCGCACTTTGCGGAACAGGCTTCTGACGTTATTTCCAACCCCTTGCTGGGGGATGAACGGGGTTCTGATCATTTGAAAAATTCTTCCTCATCACTGGCAAGGCCTCTGATGAGTTTCTGTTCAAAAAACGCGCACGGTGTGCTCGTTCCGCACTTCGCGGAACAGGTTTCTGACGTTATTTCCAACCCCTTGCTGGGGGATGAACGGGGTTCTGATCATTCGAAAAAAAATTTCTCATCACTGGCAAGGCCTCTGATGAGTTTCTGTTCAAAAAACGCGCACGGTGTGCTCGTTCCGCACTTCGCGGAACAGGTTTCTGACGTTATTTCCAACCCCTTGCTGGGGGATGAACGGGGTTCTGATCATTTGAAAAATCCTTCCTCATCACTGGCAAGGCCTCTGATGAGTTTCTGTTCAAAAAACGCGCACGGTGTGCTCGTTACGCACTTTGCGGAACAGGTTTCTGACGTTATTTCCAACCCCTTGCTGGGGGATGAACGGGGTTCTGACTATTTGAAAAAATTTTCCTCATCACTGGCAAGGCCTCTGATGAGTTTCTGTTCAAAAAACGCGCACGGTTTGCCCGTTCCGCACTTTGCGGAACCTACTTTTGACTTAATTTTTTTATCCCAGTTGGGGGATGAACGGGGTTTAAACTATCTGATATAATTTTTTTCCATCACAGGCTAGCTCACTGCATCACAAACCAGGTCTGTGATATATAAATATGTTGGAAAAATCGCACGTTTTGCCCGTTGCGGACATATTCCCTTCTACTACGCAAAGTCTGTTCCATTCCTGTTCCTGTTCCGCATTTTAGATTTACCCCCCCTAGAATACTCCAAATGGCCAATTTATTGGGGGAGGAGTAGAAAATTTCAAAAAATTCTTTTCTGGAAGAGAATTCAATTCCCTTCAATTAGATGTATCACAAAGTAGGTGGTGTTTCGTTAAATTTGGGAGTTGAGGTGGGGGAGAGCAAAGGGGTGAATTTGGGTGGCACTTTTTCTACCGAAAAATTTCTTCTTTGATGCTATCTAGGATGACGCCGATTAAATTGAGAAAAAAATGAGGGGCCCAGAATATAAAGTGGGACAGTCAGAGAATTTTTAAAGAAAAGGGGGTGGGGTTAAAAATTTTGAAAAAATATTTTTCAGAAAGAAAATTTAATTTCCTTCAATTTGATGTATCGCAAGGTAGGTAGTGTCATTTGAAATTTCAAAGTTGGGGTGAGTGGGGGCAAGGGGGATGAATATAGAAGTTTGCCAATGTATGTTTTGGATGTTCCCCTCAATATAAAAATCGACCTGTTTTTGCTCGAAAACATATTCACTAGGAATCGGGAGTTATTGCAGGTGGATAGTTTTCAAATGATCACCCGGTATGAGTTTAATTCGGCTTGCGCGGTAGTGGTGAGATGTAACGTCCAGTTTTTATTAAATTTTTACTCAATTTTTCAAGTTATTTAAATTTTCTTTGAATTTTTACTTCTGCCACATTTGTCTCCAAATGAAATAATTTGTAACCAAATGTTGCTACCTGGTCTATTGTTATACAGGATGTTCCAAAAGTCTGTGCAAGTGTTGCATTTGAAATAAGAAAGTTGGGATAACTTTTAGACCAACTAGAGTGACAGAATTTCAATTATGCTCGAAAGAAGGCAAAAAAGCCTCGAGAAAAGTTCCATAACCTGATATACAGGGTGGCCCAACGAAAACACAACAAAGGCGTTTTTGGGCATTCCACCTGATTTTTTTGGAAAAAGCTCGGACAGGTCGATTTTTATACCGAGGGGGACATCTGAAACATACATTGGCGAATTTCTATTTTTAACCCTCTCACTCCCACCTACCCCAATATTGAAATTTCGAATGACACCACCTACTTTGCGATACATCAAATCGAAGAGGATCAGATTCTTTTTCTGAAAAAAATATTTTGAAAATTTTCAACCCCATCCCTATTTTCCTAAAATTCTTAGTCCAATTCCATATTCTTGACCTCTCAATTTCCTTCATTGCAGTCAAGGTCATCCTGCACAGCATCGAAGGAGAAAATTTTCTGTAAAAAAAAAGTGCCACCCAGATTCACCCCTTCGATCCCCCTGCCACAACTTCTGAATCAAAAATGACACTACCTACGTGTGAAGGTAATTGAATTCTCTCCAGAAGAACATTTTTTCAAAATTTTCAAAAACCCCCTTTCCCTAAAAATACTTCGAATGTTCAATGAATTGGGGGAGGGGTTCGAAATTTGAAAAAAAATTGTCTTCGGAAAAAGAACTTATTTCCATTAATTTGATACACAAAGTCACAAAAATCACAAAGTAGGTGGTGTCATGTTGAATTTTGAAGTTGGGGTGGGGGAGAGCAAAGGAGTGAATTTGGGTAGCACTTCTTTCACCTAAAATCTTCTTCTTTGATGCTCTCCGGAATGACGCTGACCAAACTGAAGAAAATTGAGAGGTCGAGAACATAAAATGAGAGTGATAGAATTTTAGGAAGGGTTAAAATTTTTAAAAACATGTTTTCAGAAAGGGAATTCAATTCTCTATTTGGTGTATTGAAAGGTGGGTAGTGTAATTTGAAATTTCGAAGTTGGAGTGGGTGGGGGTGAGGGGGCTTGAATGACAAAAATGTATCATGGCGTGTCAAACTGTCAAATCATAATGAAACTTTACATTTCCCTATTTAAATTTGATTATTATAGTATATGAATTTTAAATTGTGCCCTAAATAGCTAATTGTGCCTCTTTAGATTTCTATTATTTCTCCAAACTAGAGCATCCTGAGCTTAGCATAATAATTAGCAGAATTTTCCTAGCAATTCCCATAATATGAAATTAATAAATAATAATTAAATAATGATGCGAAACCAGAGTTTATCTTTTTGAAGAGGGAAAATTTGCTGAGTATAAGCCTTTGAATTCGTTCACATTAAAACAAAGTTGTTTTACAAGACAATGTCAAAGGTTCATGGCCAGCTTATCGCCAGCATTAAATAACAGTTTAATGATTACTAAAACTATAATAACATACTCTTAACTATTTACATTCACACAATCAACTATTTGTTTTCTGTTCTGGTTTGAGTTGTTGTGAAAATTTAGAGGGAAATCCAGAGTAGGTACTTAGGGTAGTGTCAAAACAAATGGTAAAAAAGTGCTTCCATGTATGGCTAAAAATTATAACAGATGTAACAACAAATCAGATGTTGATTTGGAATATCATAGCAACAATATCATTGCTGCCTACTGGGTTCATTTGTTCCAGGGTTGATGATCGAGGTGATTTTTTTCAAAAGAAAAAATAGATCTACATAGATTCCACAACAACTGTCTAAAATATACTCTGGTGATTTATTTCACAGCATTCTTTAGTTTCAACATTAAGTATGTCCTATTCACCCTAAAGTAGGTAGAGAGTGAATGCTCGATTATTTGAGCTGCAGTTTAAAATTTCAAGCTTACCACTATTGGAACTGATATCGAGGTACTTCCTAAAGTTATTGTCTTTGGGCAATTTGGCTAAGTAAGGCTTCGTCAGATCACAGTAAGTTACTCGGACTTGTCTCTTGAAATCCTTCTTCCGGAAAAACGCTCTGATGATGGCATTGGCACGTTTCACTTTGAAAAATTCCGCTTCCACATTCACAGATTCGTCAACGTCCACCGGTATGCTGGAGGGTATGCTGTTCGAATTGATTTCATCGAAATCCAGCTGTCTCAGATCGAACAGCTCCAGTTCCCTGTCCAAAGTGTCGTAGTCGTCCAAATATTCTGCACAGTCCAAATCGTCCAGGCTCGGCGTCGAGGTGGAGGTTTGCGGGTTGAAATACGGGTCCTCTATGTAATCCAAGCTTGGCTCATCTTCAGTCATTGTAATGCTGTCTGGTGTTAACACTCTTTGGCTTTACCATCTGGATTTCCGGACGACTTTCACGTCATATTATTACGCATCAGGGAACCTCTAGCTCACTTGTTGAGCTGAAGAGCTGTACTACTGGTCGCTGACAAAGCCACCGGACTGTCTAACATTCTAAAATTCTACCTGCACACAATGGTAGTTGGCTAGTTGGTACTGATGGATGAGGGAAAGAGATGGATGGTGATATACCTAACGGTACTATTGTTTGACACGTCACGCACCCAAGCGTTATTCCAAACATTATCAAAAGTACATACATGCACACACAAATTCGGATTTTCACCTCGTGAAAATTGTACGAAAATTGCAATAAACATGGAAATTACTAGCACGAAAGCCAACAAGGCACTTGTGTAGATTTCAAAGAGCAATTTCGATAAGTACTGACCTGTGGGGCTGATGCTGGACATGACCGCGGCTCGGGAAAATCGGCTTTTCAAGTGGAAACTGCTGGAAATGGGCCTGTCACTCGGCGATCTTGTGGAAATGTCGCGACTTGACACTTTTCTTGGTGTTTGTTCACTTTGACAGGTGATTATGGGTGACAGTGACAGATAAGAAAATTCTCCGGCGGTGGTGCCATCTATCGATGGGGCTGCTAATGTAATTAAAGAAAATTGTTTATTTTTGAAATTTTGGGTGAAATCGCGGATTTTCGTAAGGAAATTGAGATTCATGGAGGGTTTGGTTGATTGAGCACGAGAACGGGCCGAACGGGGCTGGATTTGCTCGAGAGAGGTGTGTGAGGGACCGGAACTTGACGTTTGGAAGCTGCGGAGGCGGAACTCCGTGTCTGAATTTACATGAATAATATGCCTTGAAACGTTAGAAAACAACAAACTGTAGTATTTTTTGCAAAATTCCAACTTGAACTTGGAAGCAAAAGCCTTTTGGCTATCTGTGGCAGCCCCAAATTTAAATTTGGTGGTTTCTCATCTGGTGGAATCGCATTACGAGTCGTTGGCTGCACTGGTTGTCATTTCGGGCGTTTTTCACGTTGCTGTCACCTGTCAGCAGCCTGTCAGTCCTGTCACATCGCATGTGTTGTGTTGAGCTCGAGTCTAACCTCAAAAAACTTGGAAATCTGTTTCCAGCGACCTAAATGCCACAAAAAATGGAAGTTGACGACGAGCAGCCTTCCACCTCTCAAATTAAAAAAGTACCAAAGCCTCCAAAATACGGAATAATCTACTTGTCAACAATACCGCCCTACATGAACGTTTCGAAGATCCAAGAATTCTTCAGCGACTTTGGCAAAGTCGGACGGGTCTATTTGCAGTTGAACACCGCCGGTAAGCAGAATAACATCTCAAACATTCCACACAATAATTCATTTCTATAAATTTACAGTCCTGAAAGGAGACAAGAGCAGAAAGTACAAAGCCCGCCAGCGGTTCTCCGAAGGTTGGGTGGAATTCGAACGCAAATCCGTAGCGAAACGAGTAGCCCAGACCCTCAACAACACACAAGTGAGCACAAGAAAAAAGTCCAAGCAATACGACAGCACCTGGAACCTCAAGTATCTGTCCAACTTCAAATGGGCCCATCTGAATGCGAGACTGGTGTACGAAAGGCTGGCGAACACTAAAAAGTTACAAGAAGGCATCCAGCACGTCAAAAAGAAGGCGGATGCTTTCAGCAGCAACGTCGACAAAAGGAAAAAGAAGTCGGGCGTGAACAGAGAATGGGAAAACTTGGACGAGAACGCGGAAGAAGCACAAGATGACGACGAGGGCAAGGACGTCAAAAGAAAACGCGAATTTCTTCAAGACTTATTTAAATAGCTTCGTTAATAAATTGTTTTCTAATTCTAATTTCTAAGGCTGTTGCTTTGTTTCCTTTGGGGGCGGTTTGGTTGTCCGTCCGATGTATTGGTTCCCCTCCAAGTCAATTGAAAAGTTGTATTCCACCGGATTGGCGATCGCTTCGGCTATGGCCTGGTCCAACTTATCAGGCGTGATGAACGTATCGACCAGCTCCTTTTGCTTTCGCACAATCTCATCGGCTCTTTCAGCTTTTTGCAAAATCTTCACCTTTTCCCAGGTCAATCGCCCCCGGGCGAATTCCAATTGTTCTTCGAGTTCCTTGGACACTCGCAGTTCTCTCTGCACTCCGACTTGGGCGTTCCACTCGGCGTTCAGGGCTCTACACCTGGCCAGATCGGCTTCGAAATCTTTCTGGACGTGTTCCTTGTCGTCCTTTGCTTGCAGCTCGACGTTGTACTTCAAATTCAAGTAGTTTCGTATCGACTTCATGTACGTCCGGTAGTTGTTGTACAGACGCTTGATTTCGTCGTATTCTTCTCTGGGGAGTTTCACTCGCTTGGGTACTCTGAAAAGTTTGGTTTTGGCGGTTCCCATCCATATGGGCTTCCTTGCCCATCGCACTGTCTGTAAATTGGCGTAATTCGGAGCCAGGGCTTCGGCCGTCAGGGCCAGTTTGTGGAAATTTGCTGTTAATCGCTGCATTTTCTACGATTTTTACGGTTTTCGGTGGGACATAACCTCAAATTTTGCAGCATTGACGTGTTATTTTGACTTTTGACGCAGAGGTTTTGACCATAGACAAGCCTAAATAGATAGGCCACTCTCCATACAGCAGGCGTGTATGAATTAGAGCGCCATCTACCGAAATGGGACAGTGTCATTCGCATTGTATTGTGATATCTTGGAAGAAATCTGTAAAAAATTGTGGCGGGGAAATATGAAATCCCTGTATTTTTGTTCTTTTTACTTTTTTTAAGCCCAAGTGCAAAAATCATGCATGAAAGGTATTTCACAGTATTTTTCTCGAATAATATTGTAAAATAATTTGGGAAAATTTGCTGTTGTCTACCCTTCACACATAATTTTCACAAGTAAGCTTTTCACAAGAACTTTTTACGGCCCCGTGGCGCAGGCAGTCGAGTGGCACGGCACCAACATGGCAGGGAAAGTATTGTAATCGTGCAGAAAAAAGTTTTGAGATTTCGACAGATATATCCATTTTGAGGTCCCCCAAGCTTCAAGCCCCAAGACCAATCGGCATCAATCGGCATTATGCCCAAGACGATGAAAGGTGCGTTCAGTCAGCTTATTTAGCCGCAAGTTTTAATTTTAGTCGCAAGCGGAGCGACGCCCATTGGTTCTTACGAACCAGCCTTCTCAGAACAGCAAATAAGCGATGCTGCGCTTACGACTAAAATTGAAACTTGCGGCTAAATAAGCTGACTGAACGCACCTTAACTGAACGCACCTTAAGACCATTTCCAGAATGTTGTCTGTCTGTCTGTCTGTGTGTCTGTGTTTCTGTGTGTCTGTTTGTAATCTTCCACGATAGCTGCTGAACCGTTGATCCGACTCACTTGAAATTCGGTATGCATACATGGTTTTGCTGTCGAATGACCGGATAGGCTACTTCGTTTGGGCAGGTGCGCATGTGTAAAAGCACCAGATTTAAAAAACTTTCGTACACCTGTCATTGTGAATATAGAAGCTTGGCAACGCTGCATGCTCTGTCTAGCCCCCGACCAGCTACTACTGATCCTGCGCGTTCTTATTTTGCATAGGTACCTTTATAATATAAGAGGGCCCCGGCCCCCTCATTACCTTGTGCCCAGGACCCCATTTGTACAAGAGACGGCACTGCTAGTAGTTAACTCAAATAATAGGTGCTTTCCTTTTACAACCGGAACTAAGTATATTCTGACCTAAGTTGTTAGTGGTTCTCACTTTCGCGCATGTGATTTCTCGCTCTTTCTCTCTCTAACTTAGATCAGATCAGTGAGTTTTGTGGTAAAAGGAAAGCACCTATGCACCTATTGTAACGAAACTTGCTGGAGACCACAATGAGCGAATAAGACAAGGGTAGTGACCGATTTTTTTTTATTATTTTTTTTTAAAGTTCACTTCTTGATAAGTGACGCTATATAGTTAACAGATTTTTTTTCGTAAGTTTTCTTGGTGAAAAAAATTCACGAAAGTTTTCGATCATTTCAAATTTGGCGCGATGACGTCGCAATCTTTCATAGGCGGAGAAGCAGGCTTGACAACATTATACAGAACTTACTACAAAAAGCACTAGCGTCAACCCGTCAACGCTCATAACAGCTGATTGTTATATTGTTAACGCTTTGTGTATCTGTGCGGTGATTCGTGTTGTTTAGTTGTTTTGCTTGAAAATATGGAAAGTTGGTAAAATCTTTCATGATTTATGAATATTTCAAGACTACATCAGACTTCAATGGTTATGTTATGCTGGCAAACGTCAACGTCAACACTGACACACAGGCAACGGAGGTGTGGTCATCCCCACTACTGTCAAAAGATTGAAACGTCACAGCCCGCCTTACAGCTCGGTAGATTTGAAATCGTTCGCAAAAGTAGCCACTTTCAAGACAGATTTTGAGACACTTGAAACTTTTTTTTTCGAATTTTCACGAAACGTAGTCTTGTTATTAAGGCTCTACATTCGATTAGTATGATTTTTTTCTATATTTTTGGATGGTGGTCACTACCCTATTGGCGGACGAGCCGTGCACCGAGAGCTTACCGGAATATACGCGAAACCAAGAGACTTTTTTAGAGCTCTCACGAATAACAGACTATAGCCAACTGATGCTAAAATTTGCCAACAGATTTTGAAACTGAGGAATTCTCGAGCAGTTTTAAGAAGCAGTTTGGAACTGGAATCGGAGCAGGCAGAGTTGAAATTCAGAGCGATGATGCACTGGGCGCCAGTGGAGCCACGTAGAGCGATACATAATATACCGAGCGTTCATAAATTAAATGGGTCAAGGGTGCCCAGTGATGTAAAATACCCGGGTTTTTATATTTAAGGGTAAATACCCAAGGTAAATACCCGGTATTTACCCAAAATCGGGTCTCTAATAGGGTATCTATTTTCATCAATTGTTATTAACAATTGGAGAAACAACAACAAACAATTATGATTTTTTGCTCACAGCAGTAAAATAATAATAAGTGCTTTGGAGGTTATGTTTATAAAGCCTTGGAACTTGGAAACAGAAATCATTCAACCTTTAACCGTCAACACTGTCAACCGAGCTGTCAACAGTGTCAACTTTTCTGTCAAACTGGGTAGAGTGGGTAAATATCGCTCGGAAAAATACCGGGTAAATACCCTATTTATATTTACCTACCTACCCGGTAAATACCCGACTCACATCACTGAGGGTGCCTATGAGTTTGAAAACATCTGTCGGAACTAGCATCGTTCATTTGATGTCTGTAATTTTTTGGTTATCGTAATTTGTCAAACCCGTCGCAGTTTTAGTTTTCGGAACATTTTAAATGTGGTTTTCACGGCAGGGCACAAAACCTACATGATCGAGGAGTATTTTCGAACGTGAAGTATTCTCGTGCACTTATAGCAGATCAGAGATCAATAATATGGGACGTTACTTGTCAAAGTTTGACAAATTTATTACATAAGGATTACGCTAGTTTCGACAGACGTTTTTGAATCCACAGGCACCCTTGACCCATTTAATTTATGAACTCTCGGTACTTACCCAGTGGGCAAGAACTGGTCCCAGTGATGTCGCATAGTAGTCACGAAAGGATGATGTGATGTCCTAAATAAAAGCCCAGAAACCTCTGCAATATGTTACAGGTACCTCTTATGTCAGTCATTTTGTGTTTAGTTTAGTACATCCCAGCAATGTTGAACTGGGAGGTTTGTCAGAAGTTCAATTAAGATTTCACAGGGAAGTTGGTTTTAGGACATCTTTTAAATGTTCGCGGCACGAGGTTTTTAGGCCGTCCGATTAAAAGTCATATAGTTTTCCTGATTAATGGTGCGATTTGCTGGAAAATAACATTCCATAAAGGCTCTGTTACGCTGTTATTGACTAGGTAACAGCCAATGGCCGACAGGATTTTTTACATAACAGAGCGTTTATGGGATGTTATTTTTTACAGAATAGCACTTATGTAAAAATCCATGTCGGCCATTGGCTGTTGCCTAAGTAACAACGTAACAGAGCCTTTATGGAATGCAATTTTTTAGCGAATCGCACAATTACTTTTTACAGAATCGCACTATTAGATATCCAGTGAATCTCGATCCGATAGTTGTTGTGGGAGTACCTATGACTATCCATGTTCAAAATCCTATTCGAAAATGAGTGTATTATGTCCAGTGATGTGAGTCGGGTATTTACCGGGTAGGTAGGTAAATATAAATCGGGTATTTACCCGGTATTTTCCCGAGCCTTATTTACCAACCCTACCCAGTTTGACAGAAAAGTTGACACTGTTGACAGCTCGGTTGACAGTGTTGACGTTTATAGGTTAAATGATTTCTTTTTTTAAGTTCTAAGGCTTTATAACCATATTCTTCAAAGCACTTATCATTATTTTGCTGCTGTGAGCAAAATAAACATTATTGTTTGTTGTTGCTTCTCCAATTGTTCATAACAATTAATGAAAATAGATACCCTATTAGAGACCCGATTTTGGGTAAATACCGGGTATTTACCCTGGGTATTTACCCTTGAATATAAAAACCCGGGTATTTTACATCACTGATTATGTCCCTAATTCATGTAAAACAACTACGCTTACATGAATCAGAGACAATAACTCCGTTTTCGGTATTTTGAACATGGAATAGTTTTATCTCAAACCGAAGAATATTGATATTGGGTTATGGTCATTCAAAAATGTTTCATGAAGGTCTCAATAACGCAGCTCAGTTTGATGGAAACGACATTGACAATGGAGTCTCTGTGAACTAACAAATCTACCATGGATATCCGTTATTGATGATTAGTGAAGTTATTAAAAAATTTCCAAAGTAGCTATGGCATAATATGGTATGGTACAAAATTTTTATTTAAAGAACTTTTATGAAACATCTGTGGGAATGAATACAAATATAATATCTTGGTGTAAAAGGTAGTGATATAAAATAATTGCAACAGAATTTTTATCCACCGCTGACTTAATTTAAAATATATATACCCAGTTCCCCTGTCTTCGGTAGGGAGCAATCGAGCATTACTCAGCACCAAACTTCATTCATTACACAGATTCCCTTCTGTACCTTTGAGAAGCGTGGCGGAGCCGCTCCTTGAAGTGTTCAAATTCGCTTTCAGTAGTTGTAAGAAATATATTTTTCACTGCACACTGCACCTGGAAAAATACTTCACGTTAGGTTATACCTCACAGTGCCTTGCTATTTTCTATTTTTTAATCAAGTTACCCTGGGTTGCACCAACGCTCAATTGATATAATACGAGATTAGTGAAATTTATTTTGGTCAGTACTCGTTGGTGAATAATAGAAACCCTGGTTTCTCAAAAGAGAATGATCCAATGATTGATTAGCTGAAGATTTTATGCGTTTCCCATGGTCAACCTTCTGGGATTGACCAGATTGAAATCCACTTAATCTCGTATTAGCGTTAATTGCATATCATTTTTTTGGTGCAACCCAGGGTTATAACTTAACGAGTAGGTACTGCTTGAAACTTGAATTAATTTGGAAACGTTTTGAGAAAACTTGCCAT
The DNA here is from genome assembly GCA_949128115.1 of Anaspis maculata. Taxonomy (NCBI): domain Eukaryota; kingdom Metazoa; phylum Arthropoda; class Insecta; order Coleoptera; family Scraptiidae; genus Anaspis; species Anaspis maculata. Next base: position 76,228,524 of record OX421964.1, on the reverse strand, counting down.
CTACTGCGGTTTAGATACGATATTGGTATATTGTTTTTGATATTTTACAAATTTGGAGCTAAAGTGACAAGTACCTAAGTACTTATGTGGCAAACTTTCGAGCCACAGTACCTGAACCGGCAATACACAGCAAGATTTTGAAATAACAAGTTGCTTGTATGTCGGCAGATATACCTATACTCAAAAACTTTGAACTTACTCAGTGAAACTTGAAAAATCTCAGTTCTTCGGCGCAAAATTATTTTTCTGCCCTGTCCAAGAACACCTTTTGAGCTAAGTCATTTTGGTAAAACATTTAGCTAGGACCCTCTTTACGAAATTCTTTGAATATCTGTTCCTCATCCAATGCTGTCAATCATCTTTCTCTAAAAAATGGTTCAATATAGCTTATATATATATATAATCAAATTTCCCTTCTACCCTCGAAAAGGTGTTGGGATATGGCAATATAGCTTATACCAATATAAATTCACCAAAATACTTACAAAAAATGATCCTGGAGTTCTCCTTTGGAGCTATTCTGTGTCTTGGACCAGAACTCAGCAGACTTTCACTTCAAATTCTCCAACATTTTTATTTTTTTCATCACTTTCTAACGCTTGAATTCAACATTCTTTCTTTTACACCACCATGAAATCCCAATTCAATACACCCGAGGATACACCCCTTCAATAAAAAGCGGCAGGAATGTCTCTCGATGTCTCTCACAAAACAGGACTGATGCATCTGACTTGCCACCAATTTCTCCTGCAAAATCTGCAGGTACTGCATGTTCTTTGAACTGGACAGATGTACTGGGAACCGCTATGGGTGCTTCATGGAACTGAGCCTTGCCTTATATGTACTGGGAACAGCTCCGTAACGTGGAACATCAGAGGGATTTACATCTACAGAAAAAAACACGAGCAACAATCAACATTTGAAAGCAATTACCTATTTATAAGAGAAATTGAATGCAATTTTGTAATTAGGCTCAAAGCGTGAAAATATTAAAATTAGTTACCTATTCCCATCACCGGCTGTTCAATTTCACCGACCAAGCCACTACCGGCACCAGTGTCCGCTACCTTTCTACTTTTCGTAGTAACCGATGAGATCTCCGGCGGCTGAGGATGGTACATCGGAAACAGAGTCGGGATAGCATCAGGGCGTAATTTCTTTGAACCAGGGTCCTTGTAGCTTTCAACAGTAAAATGACGGCTGCAAATTCGATAGTGTCGAAGCGACGCTCCGGTAAACTTGATGCCCATGTTTTCTTGCCACAATTTTGATCTGTAAAATATTGATTTCATAACGTTTCACTCTGGCAGAAAGACGACATGCATGCAAAGATGCAATGCAAAACTATTCGAAATCAAAATTGAAAATAAGTTAATTAAGTAACTTACTTTGCCACCGCTGATGGAAAATAATGCATATTTTCAACTGCGGCCTCCGAATAACCACAAACGTGGCATATCGCTAAACGAGACGACATTTCCGCTTGGTAAAACTCGTCGTGAAAATTTGGAAAAAAAAAGGAAAACACTTGAAGACACCAACACGAAACATCCATGCACGAAACACAAACAACGGTTGACGTTCAAATCAGAGCACGTTCAAATCAAATGACGCGAGATTTTTGACGTTGACTTGTGGTTGACAGAGCGCACCCCAGCGCCCTCTGCCCCAGCGCAGTTATAGGTTATGATGAGACTTGAAAAAATCATCTCTAGGCAAACTTCGTAGGATGTCTTCCGGACAGGCCATGCAGGAAGTGGATGGGACATCCTTTTTAGGAACTCCTTATTAGGACAACTATGAAACATAGCAGGGATTTTTTTTTTGATATCCTTTTTGAGAGCTAAACAGAACATCGCAAAACCTCCCAAAGTTGTCCTTGCCCACTGGGTAAGTGCGACAATGGACCTTTTTCAGAAAAGAGAGATAGATGCGTACGTGCGTGTTCGTACCGCGCAGTTGGTGGTGTCTAGCTATAACGGCGCCTAATATCTCCAAGGGAAACTCCGCTCGTTATGAAGTGCGCGGCATCACACTGCGGCTATGTGGGGGTGTGACGTAAATTGTGCGAGAGAGACCGTTTTTATTGAAAAAGTCCATTTATGGTATTTATTACAGACACTTCTAGTCCGGCGGCTAAGTGGACGGATCATTCACTTTGTGCCAAAGCCTATTTTATTTTATTTTTGTGAAATATGGTTAGGAATGAAAGTTTTAAGGGGTGGAGTCATTCTCAATTTTTACCAGGAGGGGGAAGGGAGGATTGTTCTGACTTTTTGGAGGCTATTTAGACCTTTTTTTGCACTCGATGTTGTAAGCAAAAGCAAGGTGTTTTCTAGATCTGTGATCTATCCGGATTTTTTCAAGTGCTGGAGGCACCTCCTTCTCTTTTTAGGAGGGGGCTGGGGGCTCAAATTGACACATGTGGCCGATTTTCACTTTTTCCTTGATTTCGAATCAATATAAGCAAGTTTGGTAGGTATCGTTTCCGACTAAACTACATCTTCTGAACTCAATCATGACTTTGAAAATTCAATAGCCGCAAGATCAAACAAGTTGTACAGATAATATCATGTTCTTTTGTGCTCCTGTTTGGAAACGTTTTTCAAGGGGGCTTCAGACATTTTTGTGGTTGAATTTCATTTCAAATCTGTTATTTTGAACTATTTCTGTGTCTAAGTAACGTATTTTAGCACAGTCAGTCGTTTGTTTTGGAAAAGAAAAAAGTTTTATGAACTTGTTTTGAGCAATTTTTTTCATAATTGAACAACGTCTGAACGGTTAAAGTTCATAATTGTGGTCTGTAGTGTTCTCAAAGAGTTCTGCGGGGTGGAGAAAAGCCATAACCCTAGAGGGCGGGAGCCTTGATCGTTTTTTGCGCTAAAATTGATTTTGAACCACACTATCCACCGCGGATATACAATATTATCTAGAGGCAGAAGGTATCAGATAGTCTGGTGATGTCCAGGTTCGTGGAAATATATGGGGCTATGTCTCAGTTGGTTTCTGGAATATCAAAGACTATGGAAAAAAATGGTGGAACATTGACATCTGACGCAGGCAAATTGGGTGAAGGCGCCAAAATGAATTTAGTACGGTCATAAGAAAATTGCTGCAACATTTTAAATTTCGAACAAATTTTAACACAATAAGGCATATCATTTTATAGAGAAGTAAACTCTTCTTGTAACCTTGTATGCCTTCCATTGAAAAAAGACATTGAGGAATGTTGAAAAGAATTTGAAAAATAATTTGGAAAAAGATTTTAAAATATGTTCTTTCATTTTTATGAAAATTGCCTTGTTTGTAAACTTTGATGTGCCCTTCCTTAATTCATACTTTCCCGATTTATATCTTAACAGTGCGCGCCACTATATTGAAAAAATTATATCCTTAAAGAAGTTTTTGACCATATCTAAAAGAGCGTTCAGTCAGGTTGTTTAGCCGCAAGTTTTAATTTTAGTCGCAAGCGCAGCGACGCCCATTGTCTCTCACGAACCAGCCTCCTCAGGACAGCCAATAAGCGATGCAGCGCTTACGGCTAAAATTTAAACTTGCGGCTGAATAAGCTGACTGAACGCACCTTTGATTTTGGTTCTAGTCCGGTGGTTAAGCGTTCTAACTATGCATTTTGAGCTTAAGCAATGCGCTTTTGGGGTTTGATTGGGGGTCCCTCAACCTTAATTTCAAGAGTTGGAGACATCGGTGCACTCGATGCGGAGGGGGTCTGGGGGGCCCTTGAAAGTTGAAGGTGCGAGGCTTCCCACCAAATCACCATACCACCACGTAATTCCTACTGGGAGGCCATCAAACAACTCTAACCTGTACATTGACAACATTTGTTACCATGTCCAAATAGTTCTTCACACTGAAAAAAATTAATTCTAATGACAGATCGGAAAAAACAGTTTTTCTCAATTCTTCATCCCCACAACTAATAAACTGCCAAGTGTGGTGTCATTTTGGAGTAAACGGCATCCTCTGATTCCATTCACCGAGTCAAAATGTTTGTGAGACCACCGTGCAAAGAATGGCACGCCAAGAAGTGAGCATTTTCAAGCACCTCATTTAACAGTAGTTTCTTGGCTGTTACCAATCGATATGATTATTATGATTGATAATTTTGTTATGGATAAATAACTTGAACTCTTTTGTAACAGTAATGCATGTGAATGAAACTCGACACGAGCGTGGAGGCCTGGAAAAAAAGTTTTTCTCCAGCGGTCGAATTTATTTCACGCCTACTGAGCGTTAGTTTGTTGGGCTCAGGCAGGCAGCGATTTGATAGGTTTGGAGACAAAATTTTCATATCAATCTGAAAAGTTGAGCAGTTTAATTCTGGAAATTGATTTATGAATCATCAACGATTGTTTTGCCTGTCAGTGTCAGTACCCACATGGGGGTTAACTGCAGAGGTGATGGCTAACGACGGAGGAAATTCAACGTCCAAGATCTTATTCTCTGCCACTCTGACAGTCATTTTCACGGTTGTTTTTATAAAATATTTCTTCTCCAAACACAAGAAAACTTACACGTACAAAATGTTAACAACCTTGAAGGTTGGTAGAGGAAAAAGAAAATAACACTTTAAAAGTTGAATGCCCTCCGTCGTCAGCCATGATCCCTGCAGTTACTCCCCATGGGGGTACCTAATGACAGTCAAAATAATCTTTGATGATTCTCAAATCAGTTTCCAGAATTATGCTACTCAGCTGCATAGACAGATATGAAAATTTTGTCTCCAAACCTATGAAAACGCTGCCTGGGTCCAACAAACTAACGCTCAGTAGGCGTGAAATAAATTCGACCGCTGGAGAATTTTTTTTTCCAGGCCTCCACGCTCGTGTCGAGTTTCATTCACATGCATTACCGTTACAAAAGACTTCAAGTTATTGATCCATGGCAAAATTATCAATCATATCGATTGGTATCAGCCAAGAAACTACTGTTAAATGAGGTGCTCAAAAATGCTCACTTCTTGGCGTGCCATTCTTTGCACGGTGGTCTCACAAACATTTTGACTCGGTGAATGAAATCAGAGGATGCCGTTTACTCTAAAATGACACCAAACTTGGCAAATTATCCGTTGTGGGGATGAAGAATTGAGAAAAACAGTTTTTTCCGATCTGTCATAAGAAATAATTTTTTTCAGTGTGAAGAACTGTTGGGATATGGTTAACGTGACCATACGTCCCGCTTCGAACGGAACTGTCCCTTTTTTCGGTTCTCCGTCTCGGTGTCCCCGAAAAAAGCCACGGGACGCAAAATTGTCCCGTTTTCCCAAACCGCGGCACAAATGCACCAGTATAGAAAGTTTTTTCTTTAAAATGAACAAATTGTGCACGTCTGAAAATACCCAGTTACAGGTTCCCGTCCTTATGGCAATAACAAATACAATACAAATGTCTCGGCCCCGTTCATTGAACACTGCATTCGTGTGCACTGAGGGTATGCAACCCAAAATATCCCTGTGTCGTCCAAGTCCTCACCCCTCACCCCCTGTTCGGTGTGCCTGGCACTTGGCTGTCAGGCGCAAGCGTAAACGAGCTCCAGCACTTTCTTCGGCCGTCTTCGGCATTCTTCGGCTTTCTTTCCGCTCGTGCCTTTACCGCTTCGTTCGAAGCGGCGTCGATCTCCGTACGTCGAGCGGGAAGCCACGCCGTCTTTTTTTTGGTCATCGTTCTCGCGGCCATCTTGTCGTGCCATCGGCGTACATTCGTACTCGACCAGAAGCCCATCCAAGGCCCATCGCGTCCGATAGTGACTCCTGGAGGATCTCTGCAGCATCTCCAAGTCCAGAAAGCGGCAGTTTTCACCGCTTTCACCGGGGAGCGGCTTGGACCAGCCAGCCGCACACAAAGCTCCAGTTTCGGACGGGATCGAGTCGTTCGTCCGCCATTTTGGTGACGAACACGGGCACTCGTGCATTTCAAAAGGAAATCCACCACCAGAACGGCCATCCACCACGACGCCGCCTTCGGACTCCGCCAGGACGACGCTGCCACCGAATAAGATCCCGTAAGTTCCATATTTTCCATTGTTTTTACCATTTACCGTTTATTCCCGTTTGCCGGGGTGTATACCTTCAGTGCAGTTCGTCTCGTTTTCAGGACGCCACTCGGCGCCAGCGAATCTGCCCCCGATCAGAACCACTCGGATTTTTCATTTCATTTAATTCACATTGTTTTTTTTTTTTATTGTTTTGTAATTCTGTCTGTTTGTGTTTTTTTTTCTTTTGTTTTGCATTAAAGTTTTTGATTGTTGTTGTGAATTTTATTTCTGACTGTCGCTTGCTGCTTTCCTAATCCAAGAGTTATTGTTTTAATGCAGCCTTCATCGGAAGGCTGCCGTCTTTATGTGTACCGCGCTAACATATAAATTGGTCCTTCGTAGCCGGATACAGGCTAAGCATGGTACAGTCAGGAATTTAATTCACCTCACTATTGAAACTTTAAAGTCACGGGTCAAACCCACGTGACACTTGTGCGTTGGTCCAGCGTGTTGATCAATTCGTTTTTCGCCCGTCTCATTCGCACTTTTTCACCTGGGTTGGGTTCGCCATTCAGGTACGCCAACCTAAGGGTCAGTTGCTTTGTTTTCATTTTTCTTTGTGTCGTACACAATGGACGCAACTTTATCGTCCATCGCGATAGCTATTGCGCGCCTTGAGCCCCTTCTGGAACAAGGCGTCACAGCTACCACCGAGCCAAGCCTCCAACCGGCATTTTTAGCCACGTTTGACATTGCGGCGGAAATTTACAACGGTTTCAAGAGCACGGTCAACACTGCCCCTCTCCCCAGTGCCTCCGAGGAGCAGAAGGCTACATTTCTTGAACGTACACTCCGGGCAGACAGCTTGTATGGCAAACTTGCTGCGGTAAAAGCCTCGTTTTCGAATTCAGAGCCGACTTCCTCGCTCTCTCGCCAAGCCTCGCAAACTTGGTTCGAGACAGGCCGGAGCAATGTCCGATTGCCAAAAATCGCGTTGCCGTTGTTCGACGGAAAGTTAAAATCATGGCCACCATACTATGATCTGTTCACGGCGTTAATACACAGAAACCAGTCTCTCTCAGATATTGAACGGTTTCAGTATCTGATCTCGTCTTTATCTGGTGAACCTCTCTCAATGGTTAAACACCTGCCATTGACGGGAGATAATTACATAATTGCGTTCGACTCGTTGGTTGAGAGATACCAGAACGACCGCGTGCTAGTCACTTTGTACTGGCAGTCGATGATGAACGCCTCCTCCGTCACATCTGACTCCGCGCAAGCGCTTCGCCATCTTGTGAACACGTTCAACGAAAATTTAGTGGCGCTCGAGCAGTATCCGCATATCGACCTGTGGGATTTCACCCTGTCGAGCATGCTGCTCCAGAAACTCGATGAGTCGACGCGAAAACGTTTCGAGGTGCAGTCAGCTGGCACCCCCTTCCCCAAATACGAAGACGTCAAGTCTTTCGTGCTCGACCAATGCAAGGCTTTCGAGGCAACTGCCTTAAATTCTAAAACGCAATCGAACTCCCGCTCCACACGGGCAAACACCGTTACCGTGAAGCCCGAGGTCAGCCGCAAGTCGTGGGCCTCACATACGTTGGTGTCTCAGACTTCATCTGCCCCAGCGACGTCGCATGAGTCAGCATGTTCTCATTGTGGGGCGAGAAGTCATAGAGTCACCGCGTGCAAGACTTTTCTGTCAATGTCCCCAAATGACAGATATTTGGCGGTCAAACAGAAAAGGCTCTGTCTCAACTGCTTGAGCACCAATCACGGCGCTCCAAAATGTCCATCGTCGTATTCGTGTCGGCAGTGCCACGCAAGGCATCACACCTTGCTGCACTTCCCCAAGCCACATAGAACTGCAGGTCATGAGTCACCCAGTTCTTTATCGAATCCAGTTGAATTACCGCAAATCGTTTCCCCTGGTCTTCCAGAAAATGTCGCGAATTCGGTGACGAATCTCGCCTCAAGCCTCAAGGCAGCTCATGTTTTGTTGGCCACGGCAATCGTTCACGTTCGTGACCGGTGGGGAGGCTACCAAAGCCTCCGTGCGCTCATAGACCCTGCCAGTCAGGCATCGTTTATTTTGGACTCCTGCGTGCGCAAATTGGGTCTATCCCCATCAAATCACAATGTGCCCGTTTTTGGCTTGGGTCTCACCCCCGCCAATTCGACGTGTGGCACAGTCACTTGCCAGGTCAAGGCTGATGATGAGTCTCTCCCAATCCCTGAATTGGAGTTAATTGTCCTGCGCAGGATTTGTGGTAACCTGCCAGACACCGCTTTGAACCCGGATCAATTCCACTTGAACTTATCGAATCTGGCGGATCCCACATGGTTCAAGCCAGGCCCCATTCAAGTGTTGTTGGGCGCCGACGTTTATCCGTCAGTCGTGAAAGAGGGAATCGTCTCGTCAGGTCCGTCACAGCCTGTTGCCATAAACACCATTTTTGGCTGGGCTCTTCTCGGTCCCTTTCAAACCCCGTCAAAACCTCTGCATTCCTTTTTGGTTTGCACTCCAACTGGAATCGACGAGTCTCTGCACAAATTTTGGGAAGTAGAGGAAATCTCGTCACCATCGTCCAAAACACGTTTGTCCCCAGATGATGAACGTGCAGAAATTTGTTTCCGGGACTCTGTCTACCGTTGTCCGTCAGGTCGTTTTGGGGTTTCGCTTCCCTTCAAAAGGGAGTCCCCCACCTTTGAACATTGCAGGTCTATGGCTGACCGCCGTTGGTTAGCTATCGAACGTCGCCTGGTCCGTCAGGACACACTCCGTGATCTGTACATAGCATTCATGCGCGACTACCTCGACCTAGGTCACATGACCTTGCTGGACGCAGAACCTCCAGATTCTGAGGCGTATTACATCCCTCATCATCCGATCGTCAAGATCGAAGACGACAAGCCGAAAATTCGCGTCGTTTTTGATGCTTCGGCGCAAGCGCCGAATCATTTATCTCTCAACGAGACGCTTCTCGTCGGTCCTAAGTTACAACAGGACATAGCAGCTTTGCTACTGCAGTTTCGGTGTGAGCCGATCGTTTTTACTTGTGACATCCGTCAGATGTATCGGCAGATACTTATCTCGCCCGAACATCGCAAGTATCAACTCATTCGCTTTCGTTTCTCCCCTGATCGACCCATTGAAACGTACCAATTGAACACCATTACATATGGTGTTTCTTCGGCACCGTTTCTAGCGGTTCGCACGTTGCTTCACTTGGCAGAACAAAGCGCCTCGAAGTTTCCATTGGCTTCGCAGGCAATTCGCCGTAATTTGTATGTAGACGATCTACTTTGCGGTGCGAACTCCGTGGAATCAGCACGGGAATTACAAACGCAGCTAATCAACCTGCTCCAATCGGGTTGCTTTGAATTGCGCAAGTGGGCAAGCAATCACCCTGATGTGCTGCAAGACATACCACTTGATCACGTTCGAACTCAGCCGTCCACTTTCAGTGACGTTGCTGACAATACTGTAAAAATTCTTGGCCTCCAGTGGCAAGCGGCAACAGACACCTTTTCATTCACGGTTCATCCAAATGAACTACCGTGCACAAAACGGTCCATCTTGTCGGAGGTGGCTCGGATTTACGATCCGCTCGGCTTTCTGTGCCCTGTTGCATTTTTCGCCAAACATTTAATCCAACGGTTATGGAAACTTGGCCTTGATTGGGACGACACCCCTCCAGACATCGTATGTCAGCAGTGGTTGCGTTTTCAATCCGAGCTATCGCAACTTTCGCGGTTGCAAATTCCACGGCATACTTTTCCGTCGCCTGCAGACAGGTGCCAGTTGCACGCCTTTTGCGACGCATCTGAATCTGGGTACGCGAGCGTGTTGTACGTTCGTTACCTTCGAAATGGTGTTCCCACCATTCGTCTCCTAACCGCCAAATCAAAGGTGGCTCCAGTCAAATTGCTGACCGTACCCCGTCTCGAATTGTGTGCAGCGGTCCTACTTTCCAATCTCGTTGCCTTCACCGTTGCAGCGCTCGCAGGAACCGTACAGTTCGATGCCATATTTGCGTGGACCGATTCTACGGTTGTTCTCAGCTGGCTGCGTTCCTCTTCGCACCGCTGGAAAACATTTGTTGCTCACCGTGTTGAGCATATTCACCAGCGTGTCCCGCCTCAGTGTTGGAGACATGTCTCAACATCGGACAATCCCGCCGACCCAGCTTCGCGCGGATTGTTTCCCGAAGACATGCTTTCGTGCTCCCTCTGGTGGTCTGGCCCACCTTTTCTGTCATCAGCGGATGACACATGGCCGGATGACAAATTCTCCGTGTCCTCCCCAGACATTGCGTCTGAAGAGCGAAAGCTCGCTTTGGTCGTGCGTGTGCCGCAGCCGCCGCCGATTGACATCGACGACCTCTTTTTGCGCATATCCTCCTTACGGAAGATTCAGGGCGCTGTCGCCTATTTCTATCGGTTCTGCAAATGCAAGTCCGATGAGAAGTTCACAGGACCTCTCTCGGATACAGAACTCCATTTTGCCTTGTTGTACATTGTCAAACATGTACAGCAGAAGGTATTTGCCGTCGAAATCGCGTCGTTACGCAACGGCAAACCCTGTTCAAGACCCTTTCGAAAACTTTCACCCTTTCTCGATCGTGACGATGTTCTCCGCGTCGGCGGACGTTTGAAGCATTGTCATGAGTTGCCATTTGCAACCAGACACCCTGCTCTTCTTCCATCTCGTCACGTCTTGACAGGACTCGTCATTCGACAAGTTCATTCCCGACATTGCCACCCGGGACTCAACAATACCTGCTATCTCCTGCAGCAAAATTTTTGGATATTGTCCACGCGACGCGCGGTACGGCACTATCTTGCATCGTGTTACCGGTGCTTCCGGACTAAGCCGCAAACTTTTTCTCCCACCATGGGCGACCTCCCCTCGGCGCGAATTTCTCAGCTAAAACCTTTTAGCTGCGTCGGGCTCGACTATGGTGGCCCTTTTCCAATCCTCATGTCACGCGCTCGCGGTGTCAGAACTACGAAGGCGTACATCTGTCTTTTCGTGTGCTTCGCCACCAAGGCATTGCACGTCGAGGTTGCCTCCGATCTCTCAACAGATGCTTTCCTCGCCGCCTTGCACAGATTCATTGCCCGGCGCGGTCGTTGCTCTACCATCTATAGCGACAATGGCACAAACTTTGTCGGAGCTCATAGGCAATTGACGACGTCAATGCAACTCGCCGCGGAATCCGAAGCCATCACTTGGCGCTTCATTCCTCCCTCCAGTCCCCACTTTGGCGGGCTGTGGGAAAGCGGCATAAAAGCTGTCAAAACTCATCTATCTCGCGTGATAGGTGATCAAATACTCACCTTTGAAGAGCTGACCACGTTGGTCACCCAAGTTGAAGCGTTGCTCAACTCACGGCCACTTTCGGAGCTGAGCTCGGATCCAAATGATCTGTGCCCATTGACGCCTGGTCATTTTTTGACGCTCGAGCCGTTAACGGCCCCACCTGACCCAGATTTGTCTCACCTCAAGATCAGCAGGTTGTCGCGATGGCAGTTGGTCCAATCCATGCAACAGCGTTTCTGGGCGCGTTGGCGCGACGAATATCTACACACGCTGTACCAACGCGGCAAGTGGCACAAGTCACGTCACCTTGAATCCGCAGATGTGGGGTCTTTAGTCCTCATCAAGGACGAAAACGCTCCCCCTCTGAAGTGGAGGTTAGGCAGAATTTCAAAACTCTTCCCCGGCAAAGATGGCATTTGTCGTGTCGCAGATGTCCGTACTCAACGCGACGTTCTGCGACGCCCAATGGTCAAACTTTGTCTCCTCCCTTCAGGACAGTGAGCATTCTGTGTTTTCACTTCCGTCATTGTTTTCACTATGCTCTTTCTTTTTGTATCATGTTTGAATTCATTAATTTTTGAACTTTGAAAATACCCCGAGTGGTATTTTGGTGGGGAGTATGTCTCGGCCCCGTTCATTGAACACTGCATTCGTGTGCACTGAGGGTATGCAACCCAAAATATCCCTGTGTCGTCCAAGTCCTCACCCCTCACCCCCTGTTCGGTGTGCCTGGCACTTGGCTGTCAGGCGCAAGCGTAAACGAGCTCCAGCACTTTCTTCGGCCGTCTTCGGCATTCTTCGGCTTTCTTTCCGCTCGTGCCTTTACCGCTTCGTTCGAAGCGGCGTCGATCTCCGTACGTCGAGCGGGAAGCCACGCCGTCTTTTTTTTGGTCATCGTTCTCGCGGCCATCTTGTCGTGCCATCGGCGTACATTCGTACTCGACCAGAAGCCCATCCAAGGCCCATCGCGTCCGATAGTGACTCCTGGAGGATCTCTGCAGCATCTCCAAGTCCAGAAAGCGGCAGTTTTCACCGCTTTCACCGGGGAGCGGCTTGGACCAGCCAGCCGCACACAAAGCTCCAGTTTCGGACGGGATCGAGTCGTTCGTCCGCCATTTTGGTGACGAACACGGGCACTCGTGCATTTCAAAAGGAAATCCACCACCAGAACGGCCATCCACCACGACGCCGCCTTCGGACTCCGCCAGGACGACGCTGCCACCGAATAAGATCCCGTAAGTTCCATATTTTCCATTGTTTTTACCATTTACCGTTTATTCCCGTTTGCCGGGGTGTATACCTTCAGTGCAGTTCGTCTCGTTTTCAGGACGCCACTCGGCGCCAGCGAATCTGCCCCCGATCAGAACCACTCGGATTTTTCATTTCATTTAATTCACATTGTTTTTTTTTTTTATTGTTTTGTAATTCTGTCTGTTTGTGTTTTTTTTTCTTTTGTTTTGCATTAAAGTTTTTGATTGTTGTTGTGAATTTTATTTCTGACTGTCGCTTGCTGCTTTCCTAATCCAAGAGTTATTGTTTTAATGCAGCCTTCATCGGAAGGCTGCCGTCTTTATGTGTACCGCGCTAACAACAAATGTTGAAAAAAAACGTGCCAAGAACTTCATTCTTATTTAAAATCATCACCGCAGCTGTATTAAAACCAATTTGTTCCTCTGACAAATATAAAAATAAATAACTGAACATTTGTGTTGTGTGTTGCATAACTTTTTAAAGTAATAAATTAGTACTTTTTGATAAATGAAAAGCTAATTTATATATATTTTTTTCATTGATAACCTAGGTCGGTATTCAAAAAGGAAACTCACATTTGATCATCAGCACGCTACTTGATCTGCCAAAATGTATGGAATTGGCCATCCAAATCCCACACATTTTGACTAGCAAGGGGCTTCTGATGCCACTAAAATGTGGATTAGTAGAAGCAAAAGAACTCTTCGTATATACCTTTATTTTGAAAATTCAAATCTGGCATTCGACCTTCTTAAAGAGAAATGTATGGACGATGCTATTGGATTTCCAAATTTTCAAATCAAAAATCAAATTTTCGATGTCCCGTTTTGGTTCAAAAAATAAATGGTCACGTTAGATATGGTAACAAATGTTGTCAATGTGTAGGTTAGAGTCGTTTGATGACATCCAAGTAGGAATTACGTGGTGATATGATGATTTGGTGGGAAGCCTCGCACCTTCAACTTTCAAGGGCCCCCCAGACCCCCTCCGCATCGAGTGCGCCGATGTCTCCAACTCTTGAAATTGAGATTTGGGTACCCCCAATCGAACCCCAAAAGCGCATCGACTCCACCATTTGGATCACCGCAATGTTAAAATCAAGTAACCCATCAATAACGCGTCGTCATTCATCACAAATCATGAACATTGGTCGACCTGGCATAGCGCTAGGCCAGGAGGCAAGAGGTGATTCTTAATTCTTTTGGCACCAAAAATTGATACTTCCAGAAGGTCTAGCTAAAGAATTGCGGGTAGCACAGAGCTGGTTCAGATGTCAAACTGTGAAGGATTGAATGTGCTTTTATATGCATATCAACATTTTAGTGCCATATGGACCATGGACTAGAACTCAGATATTGTCAAAAACTTCTTTTCAGACATAATTTTTTCAATATGGCGCGGCGGCGCGCGCTGCGAAGATAATATAAATCGAAAAAGTGCAAATTTGGAAAGGGCACATCAAAAGTCTACAAATAAGGCAAATTTCATAAAAATAAAAAAAAATATTCAAAATCTTTTTTCAAACTATGTATTTAAATTTTTTTTTCAACATTCTTCAATTTTTTTTTGAATAAAAGGTATAATATAACAAGGAGAATTTACTTTTTTACAAAATAAGATGTCTTGTGTTGAAATCCGTTGGAAAATGAAAATGTTACAGCAATTTTCTTATCGCCCTTGGCAGACTGGAAAACTTAATGATCATTAAGCGTAAATTACGATATAAATGACCAGTGTGTCACGTCGTCATTTACTTAATTATCATTTAGAACGTCATTTAGGACCTTAATGGTCATTAACTAGGAGTAACCATAATCGCCGAATAATCGCCGGTGGTCGTGCATCATCGCCGTGATTTTTGAATACCATTGGCCAGCTTTTCTGCAATGAATCGTGATATCTGTCATTTGTCATCAAGTCCGTCACTTCAGTACGCCATTCAGACAGGTGTTTCTGGAATGGAGGAACTGGATTTTGTGGCTTATTGCTTTTTGCAACAACATCTCTTGTACCAAATTATGGGATAATGCTCGTAGTGTGCACGTATAAGCACGTACGAAAAAATAAAAACTCCAAAAACATAAGAAATGACCACTTATTCGCGGAATTTGGATGATACGATCATTGCAAACGGGCAGCAGGATACCTATAGATTGTCGGCACTTTATTTTTGAGCGAGTCGAATTTATTGATGAGGAGATGGGTTTCCGTAAGTATCCGTGAGACAGGTAAGTATATAATTCCCGTAGCGTTCACGTATAATCACGTATGTACGAAAAATTGGAAAATCTCCTCGCTTAACATAAGAAATGACCGCCTGCACCTGTTCGCGAAAGTTGGATGATACGAACATTGCGAACTTGTAGCACAGTATCGGTTGGTGGTACTCTGTCTTTGGCAAAGTCGAATTTATTGATGAGGGAATAGGTTTCCAGAACGTCCGTCGTGAAAAATGTGAAATTTTGCTAAAGCAAGCGAAATGGAAGGTACACACGATAGATACAAACATAATGAACTATAACATGCATCTGTCACTTGCCTTGACATAAATCAGGGCCGCGCTTAAAAGTTGGTTAGACTATGGGGCTATGCGATTTTGATCAGGTTATTGACTAAATCATCAGGCTCTTATTCTTCTTTTCCTCCATTTCTTTCGACTCAATACACATTCAACATATATTTTGGCAACAAATAAAGATAGTATGATGTGGTGTGAACAATGCAAGCAATAATTACTTTGTTATTCCTTGCAATGTTCACACCACGATTTCTTGATTGAATGGAATCTAAGCTAAATACCACCTCACACCTCACCGAAAATATGAAATTAATATTATAATTATAGATAATAAGGGCAATAATAGCCCAATACTCCGGACCATTCGACAATTTGACATTGACATTTTAGGGAAAAATTGATCGCAACGTTTATTACAATTTGCAGTGTGTCACCCCCAAATTCGCAATGGTCATTTAACGTTATTGATCATTACACTTAATGATCATTAAGGTGCAGTCTGTCAAGGGTATAAATTCATTTTGGCGCCTCCACCCTCCACCAAATTTGTCTGCGGCAGCGGCAGATGTCGAGCCGCCGTTCCACCATTTTTTAAGGGTCTTTGATATCCCAGAAACCGATTAAAACATAGCCCCATTTATTTTCACTCAGCTGGAAATCACCAGGCTATTTGATCCCTTCTGCCCCTAGATAATATCCGCCATTTTGAAAAATTCACAATTCAACATTCAAATCCTAAGGGACGAAAAAAAGCACTACAAGCATGCTAGCATTACTAGCATTAAAGGAAGAATTCCTTCCCCAGTAACTCCCGATTTTTGAGAATCTCTTTTCTCAATTTTTACTTCGAGAAGGACATCTGAAACACGTATTGCCACATTTTTATCTTTCACCCCTTTGCCCCACCCTACCCTACTTTTGAGGGATGGGTTTGAATTTTTTATTAAATAACAATATTTGGCAGAAAGAGAATTTTATTACCTCCAATTTGATGTAGGTACCACAAGCTATTCGAAATTTCGAAGTAGGGTGGTGGGGGCCAAGGGTTTCAAGATAAAAATTTGGCTATACTATATGTTTTCCGGACTCAAAAGGAAAAATCGCATCAATTTCAATGCCCAAATACAGGGTGTCAATAAAATTTGAATGTTTTTTTGAAACATTCTGTATAGGTACTGCAAGAGATAGGAAATTTTTGTGTCCATGTTTGAATTTTACGGGAAAAATTGTTACGAAAAATGTTTCTTCCTGCCAATGTATTCCGTTGGGGAAAATTCTAACAGGGGGGGAACTGTCGGTGGATTACCCTGTAGTCCTGTATGTAACTTGAATAAAGTCAATGAAAATTACTGAATGATATGGAAATTGGTTTTAAATTTGGAATTCGGTTTGGAATGTCCATGCTTGAGTTGGAAGAAAATGAAAAGCCGCCTGTTGAAGATCCTGTCCGCATGTGGTACCGTTTTAAATGTATTTTTTTCATTATAGATATTTGGTTGCGAGCTCGGTTGGATAACAAAAAAAAAATGAAAAGACATGAACGAACATCCCCAGTTGGAAGTGCCGCCTCTGATCGGCCCACACCGCGCCGGCGGCGGCGTCGGCGCCGCCGCTCGCTGATCCGGCGCCTGCCCCCTCGCCCCGATCAATACGGCAATCTCGCGGTGACGTCACGCCGTCCCGCCGCTTCCATTGGCCCTCCGCCCGACTCATCCCGTTATTTATTAAAGGTGCATGAATGGGTAATTGCAAACTGTGATATTTGGCCGGACGACGGCCGAAGACAATCCGGGGTGGCGTGAGCAGCAAAAGTGCACAACGTACCTTTTCGTCGACGACAATGTACCGTTCGCGGCGGCCGCTATTCGCGTCGTAAGCAGGCACCCCCTCGCCGCCCCCGCCCCAGAAAGAGCCGAACCGTCTTCGAGGAGGAGTGCGCCATCCCCCATATTACACGGCGGCCAGAGAGGCAGCCTCCATACGGGCATCGGCGGGCCGCGGCGACAACTCCCTTGGTCCCTTCTGAACGCGTCCATCCGAGTGCGGGCCGCAAGACAAGCAGGACACAGGTGCCTGCGTACGCGAAAAAGAACAAGAAGTGTCGCGCGCGACCAGGGAATAAGCATACGTGGCCATCTTCTCAAAGGAGCAGGAGGAGCGGAGAGGAATTTTTCAAAATAAGGACGCAGAGTGCGATCGTGGCGGCCGGCGAAAGGCAAAAGGGTTCCTCCGGCCTCGGGTTGTTGTCGGTGTGTAGGGATGGACGGTGTTGGTGGTGAGCAGCGGCTCGAAAGCGGCGACGGCGTGTCGTTGGCGGCGCTCAAGGTGGTGGTCGAGGCGGCCGTCCAAGTCGACCGCGACCTCTCCAACGGATAGTCGGTCGTGCCGCGGTGGTAATAATGTGATATGTCCGAGAGGGCGGAAGGATGGAGGAAGGGCCGGATCTGTCCCATCTCACACCCGAAGAGCGGGCCATCATCGAGTCCGTCATGGTCCGGCAGAAGCAGGAGGAGGAACGCGAGCAGGAAATCATGAGGTACCGTATATCCCAAATAACTCCGATTATGATTGCTCCTGATCATGTTTTGTGTACCCATTCTGAAACGCGAGCTAATTGACCCAAATCCCAAATCATCATTGCGATAGCTCGAGCGTAGGTAGGTACCTACCTAGTTGTTGTATTGTGATGCGTGATTGCAAAATTTTTAAATGTCAAAAGGTCTCCTGCCTCCGGTTTCTGGAAGCTTCCCACACCTATTTATATATCAATAATATCACGACGCCACGTTCCTACAGATATTCTATCTTGTTGCGATCTCCGATGGGATGACCTATAACTTGAGCTTCAGCCTTGATCATCTCGAAAATAGATCGGGCCATCCGTCCAGACGTCCTGCTCCTATTACTCCCCCGGCGTTTGCATGAAATGTCTCTTTATCAGCTCCCTTCTGTGCCACCAATTTTATTTCTCTCGAAATCTTTCTATCGTTTTCTAATTATCAGTTTTAAAAGGTTTTTTTTTTTGTAAAATGATCAGTTGGCCATGATTTCCACTTGATAATAATTGACGGAACGGATAACGGATGTGATTTGTGATGTGGCGCGTATATGATATTGCAACTTTGTAAATGTCAAAAGGTCTTGTCCCCGTTTTCTGGGCGTTTCTGTGCTCTGTACGAGCACCTTGAGAGCTTTAAATTTTAAACGGCCGTCACGTTTTGAATTCCTTGGGTTTTTTGTTCCGTAGTGCGGAATTAGGTCACTCTGGTTTTCAAATGCTGTTTTTTTTTTGTGTGCCGGAGAACAAAGCAGCTATTTTGAATGCATGCGGGACAGCATAGTGGCGTTTTATGATATTTTGTTGAAGATATCGCATGAACGTAGTTTATGAGCTACTCGAAAGAGTCAGACCTAGTCAAATATGAATAGGAATATTAAAAAATTGCGCCTTTTTCAAAATGGGAATATCTCCAAGAAATTTACCCGATTTCAAAAAAGACAAAAGCCTGCTTTCGGCTACTTTTCTCAGGGCACTTTCATAACTAGCCCAGGCAAAACAGGTTTTGACCCGGAATAAATCAAGGAAAATCTGAAAATTTGAGGATCCCTTCAGGATTTGATGGGGAACAACATACTAAAAGTCCCCATCTGTCCTAGACTTGGCATTTTTTCTGTGGGAGGTTAAAGGTACAAGTTACCATTTTTGAAATCGTTGCTTTTTCCATACGTTTTTATTGGACCTCATATTTTCAAGGTCGAAAAACCCAATGCTGTAAGTTCCCAGAAAGTGTAATGCACCAGTGGCGTACCAGACGACTGCGAAGGGGCCGAGTTGCGATTTTTCACAAAGTTGTATGGTAAACCGTAACTAGCACCTTTTTTGACATGTATTTATCGATCATGGTGATGTTAGTTGTGTAATTACAGGGTGAACTGTGCAGACAAACTAACTTTAGAAAGGAATGAAGATAATATAGCACTTTAGAGGATATCAAATACATTTGAAACTCATTATAATGATATTTGGGATTATTATTCAGAATATCCACTTTTCCACTTCGTAGCTCTCTCGTTCCTGGCCATAATTTTGGAAATATGGCTCCCAAAAAAAATTTTTTGTGCAATTCATAAAATTTCAAAAAATAAACTGCGCAACAAATATGTGGTCGCAAGGAAAAAATTGGTCCGACTTTGGACCACAATAACTTTTGAATGACGCAAACTATTTCGATTTTGTTTTGACGGTTAGTGAGCTCAGTATATCCGTTATTCATCTTCAGGAGGTGAAGATCAGGAAGCTCCATGTAAAATATCTACAGGGTGAAATGTAAAACAGTTCAAAATTTTAGCACACTCAACGGACCCTCATTTTCAGAATAATTTTTTTTCTCAAATGTAAATGAAAGCATCATGAAGCGTAATGTTTTGGCTTGCGCCCAGTTTTGAAATTTTTGGAATCGGAACTCTGGTTCTGACTTCATGATTTTTTTTCTCTTGGAGGATGCTGATTTATCCTATCGCTACAAGGAAGACTATGTTAGCCTAGGGAGCCTGTCATCATCAAAAACTAAAATTGACCATCAGCATCATGTTCAGGAGGACAAAATCACAAAGAAAGCTTGTTTCAATTGTGAAAATCTGATCAAATTCAATTTTTAAGGAAAACACTCGTGTCGCCTCGCGTGTCGCCCATTTTGAAGCCTTGATCAAGGTATTCCAGATGGTCTGCGAGTTAAGTTGCTGAGAACCGTTCAAGCAACAATATTCGTGAATTGCAACCTCCTATCGTCAGAGTAACATAGTCTTCTTTGGAGGGATAGGATAAATCAGCATCCTCCAAGAGAAAAAATCATAAAGTCAGAACCAGACTTTCGATTCCAAAAATTTCAAAACTGGGCGCAAGCTTAAGCATAACGCTTTATAATCCTTTCATTTGCGTTTGAGAAGAAAAATTATTCTGAAAATGGGGGTCCGTTGAATTTGCTAAAATTTTGTACTGTTTTACATTTCACCCTGTAGATATTTTACATGGAGCTTCCTGATCTTCACCTCCTGAAGATAAATAACGGAAAGACTGAGCTCGCTAACCGTCAAAACAGAATCGAAATGGTTTGTGTCATTCAAAAGTTATTGTGGTTCAAACTCGGACCAATTTTTCTCTCGCGACAACATATTTGTTGCGCAGTTTATATCAAAATGAAGGTCCACTAAATTCTCTAAAATTTGACATCTGAACCACCTATGTGCGACTTACGGTTCTTAAGCTATATGTACCTTTTTAAAGTCTAATTGCCCTTTGAGTTCACCCTGTAATTGCACAACAACCTATCATGATTATTTCTCTGGATAATGATGATCTGTGGTTGACAACTGATCATTATTTTTGGTTAATTTGACTGCCACGTGGAACTGGGATCAACTTAACATATGCTGATTGGACGCCAAAAGTTGATACTTCAGGGAGTTCTACAGGGTGTCCCGGAATAAGTGTTACAAAACTCACAGGGAGATAGAAAATTAAATAATAAGGGGACTTTTCTCAATAAACATACCCTCGCAAATGCATAATAACGGAGATACAGGCCTTCAAATTTATTTTTTTAAAACAGTTTTTTTGCATAACTTTTGAACCGTTAACCGATTTATGTCAAATTTGAACTCAAGTTTACTGGAACAGGTCTCTATTGAACAATAGTAACGCATTTCATCAAACAATTTTAGGGGCGAAGATAATAGGGGGTGCCCTCCCCCTTTTCACCCTATTTGTGACCTCCCCGAATATTTTTGGAAATTGTTTCAATTTTTGAATTCTACGTTCAATTTAAAGGAAAAAGATACAATTGTAAAATTTTGATTAGAGGCTCAGTTTTCGAGATATTTGGGATTGAAACATTGCAAAACATATCTCGAAATCGACACTTCCCTGGGCCTAAAAACTAAAATTCAAGAAAACTCATGATTCGTCAACTGGGATGAGTTTTCTGGATGTTCTAAGTTGATAAACCATCATTTTCGCTGATAATCACGCAGTTTTTTCAGAAAAAAAGAATTTTTGCCCTGGAAAGTGGCGATTTCGTGATATTTTTCAAACCCAAATATCTTGAAAATGGAGCCTCTAATCAACATTTTGCAGGAGTAACTTTTTTCTTTAAATTGAACGCAGAATTCAAAAATTGAAACCGTTTCCAAAAATATACAGGGGGTTCAAAATAGTGGGAAAAGGGGGGCTCAAAATAGTGGGAAAAGGGGGGTTCAAAATAGTGGGAAAAGGGGGGGGCACCCCCCATTATCTTCGCCCCTAAAAATGTCTGATGAAATTCGTTATTATTGTTCAATAAAAACATCTCTTAGTAAATTTTGATTCGAATTTGAATAAAATCGGCTTGACGGTTCAAAAAGTATGCAGAAAAAACTGTTTTTAAAAAACAACTTGGAAGGCCTGTATCTCCGTTATTATACGTTTTGGTGGGTATGTTCATTGACAAAAGTCCCCTTATTTTTCAATTTCCTATCTCTCTGTGAGTTTTGTAACACTTATTTCGGAACACCCTGTAGAAGCCACAACCCAAGCACTCGAGCAAGCACTGGAAGTAGCACGTAGACGAGTAAGCTGTCAAATTGTAGAGAACTGAATAAGCTTCCATTCGCATATAAACGCTCCCACCTCACATTGACTGAAATGAAGACATTGACAAAAAACTGTTTTTGGGGCTCCATCTTTTCAATATGGCGGCCAAAACGGCAGATATATGAAGTGGAAAAGTGGAAATTCGGAAAGGGCATTTTAAGATCTCTAATACTGCCAAGTTCAGAAAATATCGGATAACTTTGAAAAAAATGCCGGAATTTAGCATATCTTATGAGGACAATTTTGACAGTTTCCCGGAATGACGTTTGTGAATTTAGATATAAAATGAGAAGAGAATTCATTTCTCTTTAAAATAACGTTCGAGTGTTTACACCTCTTGAAACACGAACGAGGTACAGCCAATTTCTTACTACTAGATGGAACCCATATTGGCGCCTCCACCAATATTTGCTTGCAGCGGATCTCAATGTTCCACCATAATTCTTCACGATCTTTGACGGTCTAGGAATCGAGTGAGGTATAGCTCCATATATCTTCATGAAATTGCACACGGTCAGCCTTTTTTTTTGACCCTATGCCCCCGGACTATTATTTACAGGATAGAGTCTTGTTATTTTCAGCCTATCTGTCAAATTTCGTCGAATAAAATCACAAACCACTTAAAATAGTGTCTAGAATAAACATCTCAAAAAAAGCTAATTATCCATCAAGTTTTCAGTTTTTCCCCATCTAAGATGCCTCGAGACCACGGAGCGAATCGGGGTGCTGGGCTGGTATAAAATGACAAAAAAACAAACAAAAAAAAGCAAGAATCAGTAAGAAAATTGGTAAAACTACGGGACCAGGAGGGAATGAGGTGCTGGGTGGGTAAGAAATTTGAAGCACTGAACTGAAAATGTACAGACAAGAAGCAAAAATGCTCGCGAAAATGTGCGAGAACTCTCAAAGAATAAACAAAAGTACGGGACCACAGAGCGTTTTGGAGTATTGAGCAGGTGAGAAACTAAGAACAAACATTTCAAAAATTTCAACACTGACAGCGCATAATTTTTGACAGCTGATGATGGAAAATTAGTGAAATTACTTTTACTTTCTCTTTTCCCGCTTTCGCGCGATGGTTTGCCTTTTTTGTGTGATTTTGAGGGAGACAAGGGTTCGAGTACTGCGAAATGCGAGTCGTTTTTAGCTTCTTCCCACCCAGTACACGATTTTGCTGCCAGGTCCCGTTGTTGATGTAATTTTTTGAGTCTTGTTACTTTCAGCCCATTTGTCTAATTTCATACAATAAAATCACAAGCGACTCACAAAAGTGTCTAGAACTAAAATCTGGAATGAAATTGCGGATGACTCATCAAGTTTTTAGTTTTCCCCCATCTTGGTTACGAAGCCATGAAGGGAAAAGTAGAAAAATAGTGAAAATTAGCTTGAAGGTGGTAGTTTTTTCTTGGGTTATTTGGGCTTCGTTCAAAAGAAACACTTACTGAATTCCGTACGCAATAAAATCAAGTTCACAATAGAATTGGAGACAAACAGAGATATTGCATTCTTAGATATTAAAATCTCAAGAGATTTAACTGGTAATATAAAAACGAATTGGTATACAAAACCATGTAATTCCAATAGACTACTAAATTTCGAATCATACCATCCCATTCCATATGAAAGTTGTCATTATTGAAGGTGTTACTAGTGAAATACCTACTTTTCGAAATTCAGATTACTATTTAAGTTTACCTATTATTGTGTTATTTTTACTCCATGTGTTATAGTATCCTTTGTATATTAGCAGCCCAAAATGTGGGAAGGTGTCATTTTCACATAAATGTCTGTATTATATGTTGAAGTTGAGTGACAACATCTTTCATTTTGATAATTTTGAAAAACGAAGAAGAATTTTAAACGAGAATAATTATCCTAATACCTTTATTAACACCCTAAACAACAAAAAAACACACCATATCTAAAATTTCCATACATTAAAAACATCTCATTTAACATCAACAAAATATTCAAAGAGTACAATTTCCGATTGGCATATTGGCTGGGCGTGTAAGAAATTGAACAAAAAATGGCGAAAATTGTCCGACAATCAGTAGGAAAATAAAACTACGGGACCAGGAGCGGCTCGGGGTGCTGAGTGGGTAAGGAATTTGAAGAACTGAACTGGAAATGTTCAGAAAAGAAGCAAAAATGCGAAGAAATTCTCAGAAAATCAACAAAAATACGGGACCACAGAGCGAATTCGGGTGTGTTGAGCGGGTGAGGAACTAAAGGCAAACACGAGAAATCACGCGAGAAGCAGTAATTTAGGTTAAAGAAGCAACTAGAGAAAGGGGGTAACAAGGAGGAAAAAGTCGACCAGGAAGAGAATAGGGTTCTGAGTGGTCAAGAAATTTGAAGATTTCAACTGGAAATGCACAGAAAAGAAGGAAATATCATTATGTTATCATTATATATCATTATTATAATAATTATGTGGAATTTATACAAAAATCATTAAACAAATGAACAAAATATACGGAATCAGAAAGTGAATTGAGGCGCTGGACGGGTGAAAAGATAAAAACAAGCACGAGCAGCTATTAATTTCGATACAGTTTGATTGTTAAAATGAAGAAAACTTAGTAGAAACGCAGAATCGAACAACAAATCTACATCTCCTTTTATTTTCTCTGCTAGAAGAGGCTAAAAAGTTGAAAGAAGAAGTACGAAAGGATTGACTAGTGAGTTTTCACAAATTATTACTGATTTTTCCTCACAACCTAGTCGGCATCGTCTGCTTGCATGCTTGCAAAGATGCAAATGCTTGCATCAACGACATTTGTTGTGACAACATGCAGAAATTGCGTGGGCACAACGAAAAGTAGTCAGACAGAATTGATAAAGGCATCCTATGAAACTGAAAGAGTTCACAGCAACGGCCCTGACCCTGGTCGACGTATAAATGTCAGTGGAAATAAATGCGATGTGTTTTCTCACCAGTAAAAGTCTAAATAGAAATGGGTTTTAAAAGTAACAATTATCACACGGTGATCTAAGAAAAACTCATTCTTAGTTTTGCAATAATTTGCGATTTCAAAAATTATCGAACCATTCATTTCTGAACACGTCATGATTATTCTAGCTTGTACGATTCAAAGTCGAAGGATGGAGGAGCCCAATTACCATTGCATGTTTTTGAAGGAGAATCATTACCTGAAAATGCTCGTAACCAACACTATGAAAATCAGAATTCACCATGACGTATTCAGAATGAATGATCGAAAGCAAGTTGGTTTTTAAGCAAGTTTGGTTTATTCTCCCCTCCCAAACTGGATTTCGATGGCGATTTTGATTTGGGTCGCCTTTGTGGAACCCTTGATTCTGAATTTTGGTTTTTACTTTTAAGTCGATTCTTTTTCTCTGAAGATTTAGCTCCAATACAAGCTTTTGATTTTTAAAATCGGTGGAGAAAAAACATAAATAGCACTACGGAACCCTCGACGGAACCAAAAAGTTAATTTTTTAAAATCACCCGTAAGTAGAAGAGATAAGCGGGAATGTGAAAAACCGTTTCGTAATATCGATGCTACATTTCAAAAACGACATCAGAAATAATCCGCCACTTTTTTTTAGACAAGTTTCGCAACGTTGAAAATAGATCATTTTGACACTCCTCTATCTGGCACCTTGTATATCAGACGCATTTGGGATTTATGAAATTGCCCTATACATTACCATGTAGGTACCCTAAATAAGGCCTGATCTGGCGCCGCCTTCTTTTTTCAAATAAAGTTTTTTTTTCGAGATATGTATTCCCATTTTGAAACAGGCTGACATGTATTTTATATTTATTTAAAACATCATTTTGTTTCACCAGTTGTGATTAGTTTATTGTCTTCTGTCGGCAAAATAGTATACATACTTCCACGGTAAATGCGTTATTCTAGCGGTATATCGCCGATTACTACCCACTTTTGTCGCTTTAGATTTAATCCCCGTTTAATAATCCGTGTCAGTCAACCCATCGATGCTTGAATACTCCCGACTGATACTCTGGAACTCTATAATAATAATAATAATATGTTTATTCACGCCATTAGCTTACAACATAGAATTAACATTATGTTATCATCAACGGTCAAGAAGTTGAACAGTGATACAAATAAATAAAAAAAGTAATTACATCTATGAAATGTTGCTTTCCACCGGTTCTCGGCAAATTTCACATTGTTCGTGGCATATGACTTCGAGGCAACTCTCGAGCAATCCAACACCTCTCGCGTGCATTGCCAGCGTGCTGTGGAGCGGTGCCTCCGCCAATTGAGGAGATGCATCGTACCCGCCTGTTGATATCTCCATGTAAATCAAATGGTCCAAACCATCGCGTATGCTCTCGAATGCACCAGATCTTCGCTACTCGTAACACTGCGATCAAACGGTCTAAAAGGACCGCGTTTGCTCTCGAATGCACGAGAGAATCGTCACTCGTAACAATACTGTTTCTGTCCTAGAGTCCTAGACAGGGGAAGTCTTTCTTGCCTGCCTCAAAAAAAAACGCCTGTAAAGTATCCATTGCTGTCTGTTTCGGGTAAAAACAGTTTGCTGGAACTTCAATTTTTAGGTCAATGAAATTGTAATTTTTGTGAGGTTTTCAAACATCCCAGTCTGAAATAAGGCCCGGAAACGAAGTCTACAATCAAAATTTGGCAAGGCTAATTTTTTCTACAAAATTGAACGGAAAATCTGGATATGGAGTTTTCAAAATTTTCAAATGGCGTAGAAAATTAGGAGAACAAAACGGGAGTGACATGCACTGAGCACTTTTGGCCAAATTTTGGTGTAGGTATGTCTGGTCTATTATTGTTTGTGCACTTCACCAAGAAATTTTCGGAAACAAATGAAGTGGGTGTTGAGAGTAGGTAGGTTTGATTAATTCCTCCAAAAGCACTCAAATCGCCCTGATCGGTATGCATGTGTATGGTAGCAATCATCCCCCTCATCAGTATTACAACGAGGGTGTTACCGATTCCTATTAAAAAGAAACACCCACTGCATTTGTCTTCACTGCGTGGGGAAATCCAAATTCGCATTTTCGATATTTCCTCTTGTATGAAACACATTAAGTATGCCCTCGGGTATGCCCAAATCATACGCCTAAATATAGGTGGGCTTAAGCCCTTGGGTAAAGAGTTGTTTTTCGTGTTTCCAAATCACTCCATTCTCGTCTCTGATGAGCTACATCACATTGCATAGAAGGATAAGGATATACCGGGTGATCATTTGAAAACTATACGCCTGCAATAATTCCCGATAGCTAGTGAAAATGTCTTCGAGCAACAACGAGGAAGATTAAATTCTCTTTCTGAAAAAATATTTATATAATTTTTACCCCCCCCCCCCCTTCTTCCTAAAATTCCCTGAGTGTCCAATTGAAAATTCTTGACCTATCAATTCTCTTCAATACAGTCAACGTCATACTGCACAGCATTGGATGAGAAAATTTTCTATGGAAAAATTGCCACACAAATTCACCCCTTCGTTCCCCCCACCTGACCTTGAAAATTCAAAATGACAATATACATGATTTCTAAAACCCCCATTTCTTCCCTAAAATACTCCAAATGTCCAATGTAATGGGAAAGGGGTTGAAAATTAAAAAAAAAATTCAGAATGAGAATTCAATTTCCTTTAATTTGATGTATCACAAAGTGGTGGTGTTTTGTGAAATTTTGAAGTTGAGGTGGGGTGAATTCTGGTGGCACTTTTTGCACCGAAAATTATCTACTTCGATGCTATTTGGGATGATGCTGACTAAACAAAAAAGAGTTGAGGGGTCCAGAATATTAAATGGGACACTCAGAGAATTTTTAGGGAGAAAATAAGGGGGTGGGGTTACAAATTTTTAAAGTATTTTTTTCAGAAGGAGAATTTAATTATCTTTAATTTTATGTATCGCAAGATAGGTGGTGCTGGTGTCATTTGAAATTTCAAAGTTGGGGTGAGGGTGCTGATGCTGATGAGAAAAATTTGCCAATGTATGTTTTAGATGTCCCCTTCGGTATAAAAATCGACCTGTTTTTGGTCGAAAAAATATTAACTAGTAAACATGAGTTATTGCAGGTGGATAGTTTTCAAATGATCACCTGCTATACCTTCATTAGGTAGAGTCTAATTTAATGTGAAAGTTCGTTCCCCTCCACTTGTGATCGATCGGGTCCTATCCAATGTACAGGTGTCCCGGAATAAGTGTTACAAAACTCACAGAAAGATGGAAAATTGAAAAATAAGGGAGCTTTTCTCAATAAACGTACCCTCGCAAACGCATAACAACGGAGATACAGGCCTTCAAAGTTGTTTTTTGAAAACAGTTTTTTTGCATAGCTTTTGAACCACTCAACCGATTTCAGTCAAATTTGATCCAAAGTTTACTGGAACAGGTCTCTATTGAACAATAATAACGCATTTCATCAAACATTTTTAGGGACGAAGATAATAGGGGGTGCCCTCCCTCTTTTCCCCCTGTCATTTGACCTCCCCGAATATTTTTGGAAATTGTATCAATTTTTGAATTCTACGTTCAATTCAAAGAAAAAAGTTACTCATGCAAAAATTTTATCAGAGGCTTAGTTTTCGAGATATTTGGGATTGAAACTTTGCCAAACATCTCGAAATCGCCACTTTCCTTGGCCTAAAAATTGAAATTCAAGAAAACCCATGGTTCGTCAACTGGAATGAGTTTTCTGGGACTTTTAAGTTGCTGAACCATCATTTTCGCTGAGAAACATGGAGTTTTTCAGGAAAAAACAATTGGGTCCTGGATGGAAATTGTCGATTTCGTGGTGTTTTCTAATGTTTCAAACCCAAATATCTTGAAAATGAAGCCTCTAAACAAAATTTTGCAGAATCAACTTTTTTCTTTATTGAACGCAAAATTCAAAAATAGAAACCGTTTCCAAAAATATTCAGGGGGATTGAAAATAGGGGTAAAAGGGGGAGGGTACCCCTCATTATCTTTGCCCCTAAAAATATCTGATGGAAATATGTAGTTATCATTGTTCGATAAAGACCTGTCTTAATAAACTTTGGTTTGAATTTGAATGAAATCGGCTGAACGGTTCAAAAAGTATGCGAAAAAAACTGTTTTCAAGAAACAACTTCGAAGGCCTGTATCTCCGTTATTATACGTTTGGAAGGGTATGTTTATAGACAAAAGTCCCCTTATTTTTCAATTTTCTATCTCCCTGTGAGTTTTGTAACACTAATTCGGGGACACTCTGTAGGTACTAACCTGTCATCATTTTGTCATATGACAAGGTGGTGATAGCTCTACTGAACTGTCACTCATGTAAACTACCCACGAGAGCTGCCATCACTGTCCAAGGCAGCTGTTCCATTTTTTTACCCATGTACCTAACAACCTAATACAGAAGCGAATTACAACCAAAATATTCCACACAATGACCAATAAAAACATAGCTGGCTTTGACACTTGCTCTTAGTAGTTCAAATGAACCATTTCAGCGCAGGAGGCATTTATGTAATAATCAGCAAAATATAACTCGTGCTTTGTGTTTAATTAGAGTTTTAAGTTCCTCAAACAGATAATTATCAGTTACTCGGGAAGTAGTTTTGGTCAGATAGTATTTGGCCTCTTTTTTCCTTGTTAAGGACAGTTGTTTTCGGGTTGAAACGATTTAACTGAATAAACACTGAGCACTTCTTATATTATTGTTGATTATAATGTAGGAGGAACCTCTTAACGCAACAATAAAGAACTGCTTCACAGGAAAGATAACACGCATGACCACCTAAGAAAATAAAGGTGAATTAAGAAAGATCTAGAAAAGAAAATAATTAGAAAAGTACATTACTTCGCGGTATACTCGCAGTATACCTAAAGGATAGGGTATTCGTCTGAACAGGGCCG
Organism: Anaspis maculata; assembly: GCA_949128115.1. Classification (NCBI taxonomy): domain Eukaryota; kingdom Metazoa; phylum Arthropoda; class Insecta; order Coleoptera; family Scraptiidae; genus Anaspis; species Anaspis maculata. The sequence goes on along the minus strand of OX421964.1, from coordinate 76,198,937 downwards.
AAATTAGGATTTGGCGTCAGTTCAGGGCGATAAATTTTCCTACACATGCACATTTAAGATATACGAGGACACTGCTTGAATGAGAAATGTCAAAGAAGGCGGTGATGACCCGTGCATACTAAATAAGTCGCACACCAGCTATACGACGTCAAATATTGAGGCTGAAATTGGGGGATGGAGAGACGACGGGGGCCGAGATGGGGGCGCTTAGGTCGAAAGGGGAGGGGGAGGCTGGGTGACTGCTGCTGGTTGATGTATGTGATTTCTCGCATATTTGTCATGTTATGAACACGAATTTTAAAAGGCGCTATGTAAGCACTCTCACGGAAAATGGCCGTGTCTACTTGTTGTGAATCAATATCGAAAAGTTGAAGTTTTCTCATTGGAGGTAGTTACCCTAACTATATTATAGAGTTGAAAAGCAAACCGTGTGAAATAGCATGGTGGATACTCGATTACTTACCATTAGCTACTCCTAATTCAGTTACAGTTCCTATTCAGTTAATTAGAAAATAGTGATCTGGAGCGAGATCAGTTCTAAGGAGGCATGCAATATAGAAACATCGGTGTCCGCGGAACGCGTGTTGGTTTTTTGCATCAGTTGATTACCGTTAAGGTTGATAATTTTTCGATCTACCATATAATTGTGCCGATCGTTTCAAATTACACAGGTGTCCCAAAAGTATCGCATTCCAAGTCTATATGAAATTCACCCAAGAACACGAAAAAATATTGAAAAAAATTAGTGACGTTTATTGTTGAAATGGGGGATCAAAGGGTGGAACTTCGCTACCTTTTGTTTTCGTGAGTTGAAGTGATTTTGGGGAACTGTTGTGATAGACTAATCAGTAAAAATTATTAATCACGGTGATCCATAAATCTCAAAATTTAAGTTTTCCTTAAAAACCTCACTAAAAATTTTTCTATTGGAACGAAAACAGTCATATCTGGATCTAAATTATATTAGGGACCAATAGGATACTTCACAGACATAATTGACAAAGACTGGACTTCTGTGATTCATGACTCACCTTGTATCGTGGACAGAAATTTAGTGCACACCCACTGGTTGATAATTTTTACTGTTTAGTCGAGTCTTTAGTCTATCACAGTTTCTCAAAATTACTTCGAATATTGGAAATAGACGCGATACTTTTGAGACACCTGTATATTTCGATTATAAAATTTCTGGTCGTCTTAAAAAGTGGCCGCAATATTGATCAAGAACACGTTTTTCTGACAGTCATAGCTTGAAAAGCATACAAGCGATTACTTTCGGTGTAGGTTCGTTGGAAAACTACAAAAAATATCTAGGGATCAACATCCTGATATTTTTAATTTTCCATAAAATAATCCCCAAATTTTGAATTCAAAACAAGCTCTTTGACTTAGTTGGAATGCTTGCTAAATGCAAGACACGCCGTGTGCGATAGCACGTAAAATACGAACGATGGTGCTGACCCCATACGATGTTGGTGGTCGTTGAAAATCCCAGCCCTGTGTTGGAACACAGGAACTCGGAAAATGTCCGGTATAGTAGAGGAAAGCATTCACTGGCGTCGGTGTTAGGCCTCGATGCGGAAATAGGCCGACGTTAAATAAACGAATAAAAAAAAATACAGGGTGTCTATTCCATTGAATTTCTGGAGTGACCTTGGACGAAAAGTTCTTTTTGTAATTGAAAAAAAAATAGGGGCTGTTCAGCTCTCTGGCCCGCCTAATTTTCAAAATTCTGTCTGCGGTGCCAAACGGGAGCGTCGTGACTTTTAGTCGAGCACTTAGAATACCTTAAAATATGCTCTGTCGCAGCCCACTAGAATCATGTAGAAATCAAACAGACTATAGTACGGATGGTACGATGCTAACTTGATTCTAACGTCTTGATAGATGTTATATAGTACCTTTAACTTGAGTGTGAATCGAATTACGTGGAAGTCTCGTCACGCAACGCTCTTGCAAAGAAGAAATCCGGAAAATCGTAGCTCACTGGAATCACACTTGAGTAGAACGTACTATATGTATGTATGTATGTATGTATGTATGTATGTATGTATGTATGTATAATGTGACACTTTGTTATCACACGTAGCGAGATTACGTAGCGAAAATGGTTCGAAAATGGTTCCTACTCGTTGGTGGCTCTTCGCTAATGCTGTTAGGTAGTGGTGGCCACTGAAGAGAAAAATGCCTGAGCATGGCAGTACAAAAGAAAATGGAATGAAACGCTCACTGCCTAGTCGTGAGTACTATCAACTCTAGCTAGCTGCTAAGACGTTATCAAGTAGACGCATCAAGTTAGCATCGTACCATTCGTACCAGAACACAACAGATTCTTTTTCCGTAACTTACTCAGTTTAAAAAAGAACATGAACTTGATTATAGGTTATCGTTTTATTTCACATTTTTTGCCGAAAATACTAAAATATTCTATTCAATAAGAAGAAAATATAAAATCGTATTTGACTGTTTAGTTTAGTGCTAGACAAATTATCATTCCTCATAGAGTTTTCTCCCTGATTATGATGATGTAATCTTCAAGATGAAAATACAGGGAGTCTCAAAATTAGCGCATTCGGGAGTCCAGGGTCGTTGAGGTATCACACATCATAGGTCATCGCTTTATTTTATTGACTTAAATATTTTGTATTATATTTCATCACCTACACAGATTATTAGCTATGTAAAATAATATGAAATGTGCTAGAGTAGGTACTTTTAACTTCAGTGTGAATCGGGTTACCTGGGAGTCTCGCCACGCAACGCCCGTGCAAAGGAGGAATTCGGGAAATCGTAGCTCACTGGAATCACACTTGAGTAGAACGTACTATATGTATGTATGTATGTACTTATGTATAATGAGACAGTTTGTTATCACCATGACATGACATGACGTGACATCGGGATATAATGCACGCGTAAATGAAAATGTTCGAGATTACTTAGTGAAAATTGTCGCTACTGGTTGGTGGCTCTTCGCTAATACTGTTGGGTGATGGTGGCTACTAAAGAGAAAGATGCCTTGCCGCGGCGGTACTAGGGAAATGAAATGGAAATGCTCACGTAGCGAGATTACATAGCGAAAATGGTCCGAAAATCGCTCCTACTGGTTGGTGGCTCTTCGTTAATGCTGTTAGGTGGTGGTGGCTACTAAAGAAAAATGCCTGAGCATGGCAGTTCAAAAAAAAATTGAATGAAACGCTCACTGCCTAGTAGTGAGTACTATCAACTCTAGCTAGCTGCTAAGATGTTATTAAGTTATCAAGTAGACGCATCAAGTTAGCATCGTACCATTCGTACCAACACAACAGATTCTTTTTCTGTAACTTACTCAGTTTAAAAAAGGACGTGAACTTGATTATAGGTTATCGTTTTATTTCACATTTTTTGCCGAAAATACTAAAATATTCTATTCAATAAGAAGAAAATATAAAATCTTATTTGACTGTTTAGTTGAGTGCTAGACAAATTATCATTTCTCAAAGAGTTTTCTCCCTGATTATGATGATGTAATCTTCCAAATGAAAATACAGGGAGTCTCAAAATTAGCGCATTCGGGAGTCCAGGGTCGTTGAGGTATCACACATCATAGGTCATCGCTTTATTTTATTGACTTGGATATTTTGTATTATATTTTATTACTTACACAGATTATTATTAGCTATGTAAAATGTAAAAAATGAGAAAATACCTTTTGTATTCAATAAGAAGAAAATATAAAATCGTATCTGACTGTTTTGTGCTAGATAAATTATCATTTCTCAACAAGTTTTCTTCCTGACTATGATGATGTAATCTTCGAAATGAAAATACAGGGTTTCTCAAAATTAGCGCATTCGGTAACCGCATTAGGTATCACACATCATAGGCCATCGCTTTATTTTATTTACTAACATATTTTGTATTATATTATATTACTTACATAGATTTATTAGTTATGTAAAATGATATGAAAAAACTTCTTGAATATTAAGCAGAGAAAAAGATGCACTCTTCTGGAGTGCAATAAATAAAGCGACTGAGTATTTATTGGGTGTTTGCACCTACGACGGATTATCATTGTTTGCAAACGTACCGACCGACCGGGGCTCCCTGTCCGTATAGATTCACCTCACAAAAATAATGATATCTTCCTTGGGAATGAAGCCATCAAAATAGTTCCTCCACTGAAATTTTTCTTATTTCTTCCTGTACCATTTTTTGCTGAATGTATGCATGTTATCTTCAATGATCCGTAACGTATCTCGATTATAAAGTTTACACCCAGTTTTGAATACGCACTTGTTGAACATTTACCGACAAAAAATATATCTTTCACAGCAGTAAAGAAATTAGGATGATTTTTCGATTAAAAACTGCTCTATTTCTTTGTTCACCTTTCATTCGCAGGATGGTAGGTATGCATGTATCACACCGTTGAAGACCAACTTTTCAAACATCGTTTAACTTTTTCTGTAATCACGATTTGCTGTCCAGTGATCAAGTAAGAATCATTTCTTTTTGTGTATTTTTGTTGGATAACTGATTAGATTTCTTTAAAACGGAGCAATAAAATATACCTACCTAGTAAATGAAAAAAAAATAACTGCACGACATTTTTAGCAAGGGTACCTACCTACCTATCTACTATGTAAAGCCGCAAAACGTAATAATTAATGATATCTGCATGCCTTTCGTGTGGTATCAACCCTCGTATCAACTACATTACCTGTTATGACGATAACGATAATAATTAGACCGAACTCGTGGAAAATTGTTGAGATTGTTCGAAATGGAATATTGAATTAATGTGACCGTAAATTACAGGATATGGAGGCATATAAGAACTTGTTATTATGCACTTATATTGTGCCTCATCCCCATCGAGGAACATACTGCAGTTATTAAAGTTTTATTGGATATAAAGCTGTTTTTTCCACTTTTTTCCTCCGGGTTTATTCCTCTGGACTTTTTAATATGAGGGGGGGGGGCTTTTTGAGGCGGCTGCCTACAGATTTAATTATTGACTTCTTCCCTCGCTTCTTCCTTGACGTATTTATATGCATTTGGATTTTTTTGGCCACTAGGTGTCACTTTATTCGACAATTTTATCCGGGACATCGCTCTGTATTTCTACCCGTTTTTCTCACATTAGCAATCTTGAGAGATATAATAATTGCTAGAACAAAGACTCGAAGTTCGACTGTCGAGCGGAAGATCTTAGTGGTATGCTTGTTTCTCTGACGCTCTGTGTACATTAACTTGCAAAAAATTCGAACGCTTCTTGTAATGTTCTTAGTCTAGTTGACCGGTCCTCCACTGCCATTTCACTCCCTTCAGGCAAGCCCTCTTTTATGACTTGGCTAGGCCTATTTAGTTCTTGTCCAAAATCTTAAAATGCTGGTGAGAATGTATTTATTGCAAGAATTTGTTCTGGTAGAAATTTATCTCACTGTTTTTGGTCCTTCACACAGAACTGTGCGATGGCCGTTTTCAGTACTTTGTTCACTCTTTCAACCGGTTTGGCTTGGGGCGTATATGAGGCTGTTTTGGATCCCGTATTATTTCATCTTTTTGTGGAATTTCTTATCGAACTGCCGTCCGTTGTCTGTTATGATGTCGGTTGGGCATCCAAATCTCAATATGATTTTATCCTTGAATGCTTACCACCCGGTGTTTGTTGTCTCTTTTCTAAGCGAATGGCGTTCTACCCATTTTGCAAGCTTTTTCGCTAAGGTCTATTTACACTTTTTGTGCAATGTTTGCCTGATGCTATGGAAAATGACTGGAATCACCGCGTTCAAAACCGCGGTCCAAAATCGTCCGTGTCAACGCTCCCATTAGGTGTATTCCTTAGGTATAATTCCAGCACCTTCCTGTCTGAGAACAAATTGGAAAATTTTCTTTGGGCGTCTTCTTTATGCGAAACGATACTAATCTAATTATTGTTAACGACCGTAACTCTCTACATTAATGATCTCCCATTATTATAGCGGCAGAGATGAACATAAGTTTTGGCATATTATATTATACGACTGTCTGCCATCAGAAGTGGTGTAATATGGCAAAAAGAGAGAGACAGAGAGAAAGCCCGGTCCCTACACCACGATATAATAATAAAGTTCCGATCGCGTGACCAAAATTAATAACCACCACCAACAGCACACACCACCACCACTGCCGCCGAAGCATCAGAGAGCTCGCCAGTCCCACGACCACCACTGCCAGGCAGCGGCTCTCTCTCTCTCTTTCTCTCATCCCCATCTCTCTCACTCTGCACATTTATTTATACATAATGTACATTGTGTGCGACATTTAATGGCCGAATAAATCTCAACTAAAAATTAAGTTGTAAAAATTACTTATCACGTCGTTTTGCCGAGGCTGGGTAATGGCAAATTAATCGCTTGTAATCATGAAATTATACGATACACGTTCGACGACTAGATGGCACCGGCAGATACCCCTTCTTCCAGGCTTTCACGAGATCACTAGATTATCGCCGAACGTCGGACGCGCGAGAGACGTTTCGGAAATACCGCTTCACGATCTTCACAGTATCACTCTGCCATCTTTAGAGATATCCAGATATCCTTCAATACAAACGTAGTTTATCTATTGAATTCTAAAAAGTCGGAAAAATTTCAACGAACCCGGAAATACCATCATGCCATCCTCAGAGATTTCACTCCAGTATCTCTGGAGATATCGCTATTGACCTTTGAGACCATCGCTGTGAAACCTTTGCAGGTACTGTTTCACGATTCCCGGATACATCGTTCAACGGCCTTCAGAATTATTACACAACGATCGTCGAACTCGACGTAAACTTATCAACCTCGAAAGAACGATCCTCTGGAGTGTTGCTTTGTTGCCTTACAATCTGGGTGGATATCGCTCGTGAATCCACGAGATCTGTGAAACTCACCTCAAAGATATTTCCCCCAAAGATCAAAGATAAACTCTGATATTCTTGAAGATCACGCTCCTCGAGCTTCACAAATATCGCTCTACGATCATTGGAAACATCGTTGGAAGGTCTTCGGAGGTCTTGCTTCACGAACCTTGGTAAGTCTTTTTCATTTCTGAAAAAATCGCTGCACGATTATTGTTGTTCTGTTGTCCTACGATCTTAGAGAATATCGCTCGGTAATAATGCCGATCATGGATGTAAGATCTTTGGAAATACTCTTCGATACGCTCTACAATCCTTGGAAATAATGCTTCGCGAGTCTTAGAAATATCGCTTCGCGATCATGGGAAACATCGTTGCAAGATCTTCGGAGATACTGCTCTACAAAGATCAGAAATATCGCTGCATGATCCATGTACTTCACGCTTTGCGAGTCTCGGAAATGTAGCTGAACAATTCTTGGGAGCCTTGCTATGATGATATTCGTGAAACGGCTCTTGGAAACATCGTTGCAATATTTCCGGAGCTATTGCTATACAAACTTTGAAAACGTAACTGAACGATCCTTGTAAGTGTTCCTCTTTCGTGATTTTTGTTACTGTTGCTCGGTGATGCTGGGAAATATCACCGTAACACTCTGGCGATATTTCTCCACGAAGATCGAAGATATGTAACTTTTGGAGACACGCTTCAAAACCCTTACAGAGCACGCTCCACGGGCCTCAAGAATATCGTGAAGCTATAACTTTGATCCTCGTTTGCAGTATATCGAAGGACTTTGGAATTTAACGGCGTTATTTCCAAGGATTTCATAGCAGTTTTCCTGCGGATCATAGAGTGGCATCTGCATCATCGCAGGGCAGTATTTTCGACGATGCAGAGCAAAATTAAGCGATATTTTTGTTCATTGTAGTGTAAAATTGGTTCTTGGAGCAATATTCCCAAGGTTTGTACAGAATGATTTGCATGGATCATAAAACGACATCTTTGATCTTCATAAGGCGATACCTTGGAGGATCTTACAAAGATGTTTTCGAGAATCGTAAAGCGATATCTCCGATGTTCGTGGAACGTGATCTCTAAGAATTGTGAGCGTATCTTTGATCTCCGTGGGAAAATATCTCAGAAAATCTTACGAAGATGTGTCCAAGGCTCTTGAAGCGTAATCTTCAAAGATTGTAGAGCATGGTCCTTAGGAAAATTGCTTTGTGATTCTTGGTAAAATCCTCCGAAGTGTTGCTCTACGAAGATAAAGCTATCGTTTCACGATTCATGGAGATCTCGCTCTATGTGTCTTGAAAATATTGCCATAGGATCTTTGGAAATTTCGCATTACGGAGAATAGGTACCTCAGGAATATCTCTTAACGATCCTCGGATATCTTTCTCCTTCGTTATCGTTTCACGATCCATGGAAATCTAGCTTTATGTGCATTGGAAATATTGCCACAGGATCTTCGGAAATTTTGCATTACGGAGGTTATACATATACCTCAGGAATATCTCCTAAAGATCCTCGGATATCGTGATGCTTCACGGATTTCGGAATGTCACTGCGCTATTCTACTGCTGTTCTCGGAAATATCGCTGTAAGATACTCGGAGATATTGCGTTACGAGGATCAAAGGTGTCGCTCTACGATGTTTACAGATCACGCTATCAAAATCTTTAAAGATCACACTCCACGGGTCTTGGAAATATTTCTCTAGGATCTCGAGATATTTTGCACTACCGCGATATCGCTCAACGATCCTCGCAGGTCTTTTTCGCGAATCTCAGAATATGGCTTCCCGTGTTCCGAATGTACTACTGAACGATCCTCAAGAGTGTTGTTCTGCTATCCTCTAGAACATTACTCGGCGATTGGCTCGAGAGATCTCCAAAGATCTTCGCCAAAGATCTCGTTGCATGATCTTCGAGAATATCACTCTGCGATTAGTGGTAAGACAGCTGAAAGATTCTCGGAGATGTTGCTCTACAAAGATCTAAGCCGTCACTCTATAATCCTTGGAGATCACGTTCTACGACCCTTGAATAACTGCTCTAAAACCTTTGGAAATTTCTTACTGCGATTTTTACGATTATTGCCCAAGAATTCTTGGAGGTATACTCTACAAATTTCGGAACGTTACTCTCCATTTTTTTTGAAGTATTTCTGCACGATGCTTGGGATTGTCGCTCTACCACCCTCAGAATTATTGGCCTGTGACTCCCAGAGATGTTGGTCTATGATCTTCGAAAATATCCTTCCATGGTCCTTGGAGATTACGCTCTACGATCCTTGGATTAGAGATCGTTGGCTCCAGAAATTTGGGAGGTACGAAGTTTCCGGGGAAAAAAACAAAGCCAAGGCACCTGATAAAGGTAAATCAATGATGATAATGTGTAACCCACGAGTTATAAGTGAATGATGAGTTGAAAAACCATTAAAAAACGTCAAAATCTCGCACCACTGCACTGTCGTCACTCGTCAGGAGCATTACTCACAATTGTCATAGATCTGGTTCTAAGAATTTCATACAACTTCTGGTACATACAGGAATCTGCATTACCGTAATCTACAGTAGCGACATCTTCTGGCACATACAGAAAGCAGCATCACCGACGTCTACAGGAATCCGCATTACCGACATCTGCATCACTGACATCTTCTGGCGTGAAAAGAAATCTGCAATACCAACATGTAAGCGCTGAAAAAACATTCAGCCACTCGTACAGTCCATTTTTTGTTAAAAAACATGGACTGTAGAACCAGGGACTAGAAATGTGAAGAAAGGTCAGTGAATGACTCTGAAAATATCACGTCATAGGGGACTCCCAAGGGGCCAGCACTGGGAGCCCATTAAGCCCAAGCGACTGAATGTTTTTAAAATTCGCCGCGCTTCCATGCTGGTAGTGCAGATTTCTTTTTACGCTAGGAGATATCGGTAATAAAAATTTCTGTAGATGTCGGCAGTGCAGATTCCTGTATGTGCTAGAAGATGTTGCTACTGTGGATGTCTGTATTGATTACTGCATAGCCAGAACCCTTTGTAAACTGACATTTTAAAAAAATTGCAAATGATCTATCATGACCTTGAATTTCAGTCGTTGCATCAGAAAAATAAAGATACATTTTTCTCCTTTTGGTAGTAACGAAAAGTTTCAACAGAATTTGAAAACATTTTTATCACGTCCCTCTCTTTTAGCGCAATTTGGGGTGGAAGTGAAATATAGGGACGTAACAAAAAATTTTTGAAAATTCTGCTGAAACTTCTTGCTACTACTAGTTTCTCACTATAAAAATGAGTTTATAAAAATATCTGTACAAAATGTCTTTTTAGCGCACTTTCCCAAAAAATGGGAAAAAAGCACTTTTAGCTTCACTTTGTCCGTCCGTCCGTCCGTCCGTCCGTCCGTCCGTCCGTCCGTACCCGAGATAACTCCTCAGGGAAGAAAGATATCGATGTGGTGTAAACGCTGATTAATAGTACATATGTCCAGAATGTCAAGTTGACTTTTGGTTTTTTGTTATTCTGCCGCCATCTTTGATCCGCCATTTTGAATTTCTCTAAAAGTGATCCGATTGAAATGAAATTTACAGGCAATGTAAACGACATCAAGATATATCCAATTTTTGACTATTGATGCTCCGCCGCCATCTTGTATTCTCCATATTGAACATGTTTCAAAGTGATAGAACTAGGAGAATTATGCCTCAACGAAAAGAGATATCGATGTGCTGCAAACGCCAATCGAATGCGTACGTGACCTCTATATAAAGTTGACCAATGATTTTTGTCACTTGGCCGCCATCTTTGATCCGCCATTTTGAATTTCTCTGAAAGTGGTCCGATTTGAGTAAAACTTGCAGGCGATGTGAACTTCATTAAGATACATCCAATTCTTGACAATTGATGCCCCGCCGCCATCTTGTATTCTCCATATTGAACATGTTTTAAAGTGATAGAACTAGGAGAATTATGCCTCCTTGTTTCACCTTTGTTTCGTATGATCATTCTTATTCTCCAGCCAAATTATAACATTCCGCCACCATCTTGGCCGCCATATTGAAATCTCTCATCAGTGGAACGATTTTCATGAAACTTGGAACTTACCCTTGTCTGTAGTACAATCATTTTGATTTTTAGGCCAAATTTCATGATTTTAACGCTATTTTGGCCGCCATATTGAAATTTCTGCCCAAATAATGGTAGAACCCTAATCAACATCTTGCGTTCACTAACCCTTCAAAAAGGAAGTGCGCTACTGAGCTTTAAGGGCGCTCTATGAAATTACGCAACGCAACCGCAACGCAGAGCGCAACTTTTCTGATTGGCTCGCAAGCCTTTCGCGTCGTTGCGATGGCTTTGCGAATACCTTGCGAGCCAATCAGAAACGTTGCGCTCTGCGTTGCGGTTGCGTTGCGATTGCTGCGAATTTTCATAGAGCGGGCATCATGCCCATGAGGCATATTCGCTTGTTTTAAAGCTTCGAAGTTTTTTTCAAAGCTGCCCTTAGAAATTTCAAACGGCTTGATAGGACGATGTGTAAGCTATCAGTAGAAGAATTAACCCACAAAATTTTAATCAAATCCGTTAGGTTGGTCCAAAGATATTATTTATCAAAAAAGTCGACAAAATACATCAATCACTCTGTAACTTCGAAACAAACAGCTTTGGAAAAATTTTAAAGCCAGATCCTGGTTCGCCTGGAAAAACTGGACATACCCTTAAGCTATGTCCATTTCGTAATGAATCACCCGGTATATTGTGGAATTTATATTTTAGCAGGAAACAATTGTGTCTCCTGTGTCTGGTGGCGGTTCACTATAAATCTGGCAATTATGCATCAGAGAACCGGGAAACGGTACCAAGAGTTGGCACGTCAAATTTTGTTTATGTTTTGTGGTTATGTTCAAATGACATCTTTGCTAGCCTCTGTATGTGTCTTCTCTGCTCTTCCCGGTCCATATGTGAAAATGTCTTCAAGTGATGTATTTTCAAGGGCTGCCTCAACATTTCCATTTTTACTTCTCCAAAAAATATCTGCGCCTTCCAAGATAGCACCTCCAAAAAAATAAGTTGGCTCGATGAAGCTACGATGCTACGAAACAAGGTTTTTCACACCAATAGAATGACGATGATTCAGACAACTTTCTGCAGATAGAGATCATTTGAATGTACCAAAGTGGAATAACGAATATTTTGGCTGGTGTTCTTCTTGCAACTTGAGCAAAGTGAATCTTCTTGCCCGCGTCAGGTTGACACAAGTGGGAGCCTGACACAGGTCTGCGAGCAGTCGACTTTTCTCCGATAAAAATCATGGACGTACCCTCGATCGTACAAGTTATATTGCATATTGAGAAAACTAGACATCTACAAGAATAAATTAAGCTCATTGCAGGCAGCCGCTGTCACAGCCATCTGATAGAGGTCGCTGTGAATTTGAGAGACCAATGACTGTTTTAAACGCGCCAAATTCGAAATTATGGAACTATCGTTTGATGATTTTTCTTTCTGTTGCAGACGGAAGGCTGACGAGGTCCACATCCTGGAGGAGACGATACGGGCCCGCAGCGAACAACACAAAAAGGCCGGCATCGAACTGGACGCCACATGCCACATATGCCTCAAGACCAAATTCGCAGATGGAGTGGGACACCTTTGCAACTATTGTTCCATACGGTGTTGCGCCCGATGCGGCGGAAAAGTTACTCTTAGATCTAATAAGGTTAGTTTTTCCCGGCGTCCGTCTCTCTCACACCATCTCGAACTGCACACACGATAGCAGAGAAAAGTCGGAAGCTTCTGGGGTCCCCGGCGATAACTTTTCCTGTTTTTTTTTCGCCGGCCCTCTCTATACTTAGCTCCCAACTTCGAACAAACCACCCACACTCGCACACATGCAGGCCGCGCTCCAGCGACCACAACAGTCCACCCAGATCTATCTCAGAGCGACCTGCCAGGGGGCCACCACCTGTTTCCGCATTTTATTAAACGGAAATTCTCGGACGCTCGCCAAGGAAAATAAATACAACAACGCCACACACACACACAATGCGGCATCTCGACGCTTGTTTCTGGAGGAAGGGGAAGGGTCGAGGTTCAGGGGTTCGCGGGTTCAGTTTTACATTTTTTCTTGCTGCCTGCCTAGATTTTTTTCGTTCTAGAATCTAGTGTTTTGTAGTTGTAGGGGTTGTTGTCTGGCACCAATAAATATACTTGGATTTGGTAACAGTTTACTGTTCGGTCAACTACTAAAGTCGATTTTTTTTTTCAACAATTCTTATTATATACGCCCAGTCAGGTCCTAAATAAAAGAAAACTGTTGTCGGCCGCCAGATTTATAACAAAAAAAGGAAGAAAATGTGGAAATAAACTATTAATTGGTTGACCGAATAGTGAACTGTTACCGCCCCGGTCTCAGTTTACTATCCGGTCAACCACCGAAATCACATCATTTTTGACAAATTCCCATTACACAATACACACGCTCAATTAATTGAGTCCCGAAAAATTGAAAACTACTGTCGGCCGCCAGTTTTATGAAAATAATAGAGAAATGCAGACGTTGTTACATGCCAAAAAGGCCTCGTGCCTTTTCGGTGCGACTTACCATTGGTTCGTCTTATTTAGGAACACGGCCCGCCAGCTGATCAGAGGAGATAGGCCGGGGTTCTTATTGGATGGTCGGGGGCGCCGCAGTATTGCGACCGAATCCCCCCCCCCCCAAAAAAAAACAGACTAGCACCAAGCAATGACTAAAACAATACTGAAGATAAAGCAATGATTGGATGTCAAATACAAAGTTTATTTACAAAAAGTAATGAGGATGAACAGGTGCCGGTTGGCTAATTCTACATCAAAGGAAATAAAAAAGATCGGTATGTCGAATAATATTGTCGAATAATGCCACAGCAAAGTTTATGTTACGTTCGGAAAAGAAGCTCGGCTTCAGCACAAGCCGGAATTAAAGTGAACGTAATCTGTTCCAAAGCGTAGGTACCTGTCGTCCGGTTTTCAACAGTACCAGGTAACAATTCAAGTCGAGGTGAAACTAAAACGGCACGGTAGGTACCTAAGTTGATAAGCCACTCCAAAGAGTGTTATCGGCTTCTTTTTCACACGTTAACAATGTTACAAAAATTATAATAATTCTATACATGGAACCTTGTGAATTTAATTCTGAGATTTTCCTTCGAAATACATAATAATAATTGATTACAAGTCAAACTAGGACCTTTCGCCTTATAACATCTACGTTTATTTCAACGTCACCAACAACAAGGTACCACGAGACTGTCGGTGGCAAAACTACAGAATTTGTGTACGGATTTCAATCGCTAAAAAGTGATGTTGATTTAAACAACGCGCATGTACTTACTCTTGGCGAATGGTCGGAAATCGCAAAAATTTAATTGCGAGCAGACTGAATTTCAAATTATACCCTTTATTGTCTCCTGAAAACTGTCAATCTATTTTTCTTCCGTCTTTTTTCTAGAACGGTACTCGAGTACCTAGTGTTCAGCCAAATATCAACGTGAAAAATGATTATCGTTTACGCATTTTTGATGAAACACAAGTGATAGAGGGAAAATAAAGCAGCGTAACAGGCGAAATATCGCCGGGGCTTACTTGACCAAAAACGCAAAGCGGTACAAACGGTGACGACTTCCTGACGGCCGCGATCGACAATTTGTCGTACGCTGAGACTTCCAGAGTGCGGGCGATGGCTAGACTCGGTATCGTAGGAGATGGGGTCCACGCTAGTGCGACAGGACTCGCCGGGCGATTTGGAAAATCTTGCACTCAAACCAAAAGCAGGCTCCTCGTTGGATCTCCAAGAACAGAGTCGCTCGGGAACTTTCCTGTTGCGTAAATGCGACGATGTCGATGACGGTGACGTTGACGGCTTGCTGGCAAAATCTCCAGACTTTGAAACGGGATGACAGGAAAATAGAGATGACGGGAACTTGATCGTGGAAAAACTCGTTCTGTCGTAGAAAAACTGAGTGGTGGGTAACAGAAGAAACCTACAACAATTCACTCAACTCAGTGTCGACCCCAACTCGAAAATATGACAAAAAGGGGAACCAAATCAGTCTTTACTTTACCTCCAGGTGACAGACGGTTTCGTTTGAGGCGCCAGGTGTGGTTGTACTTCTTTAGACGGCGAAACAATGCCTACTTCGGGTCAAATACCCTAATGATCCAACGTTCGCCAAATAAACCCGCAAAACAGGCGGTTTCTGGCTTCGAACTAACACAATTTTGAAGACCACTCGAACGGCAAAAACGTGGATGTACAGCACACACTAGACGGCAGCTCCGATGCGAGTTTCAAATTGAAAAGAAAGAAGCAGCTACGTCGCTTCGTTTCATCAGATTCTGTCCGCCGGCGCGCAGGGCTAGTTCTTATCTATCGCCAATCGGAGAAAGGCACGCGGAACTCGTTTGCCGGAACGGCCACCGCAAGACAACGAAATTCCCCAAACTACTAGATAATAAACGGCAGGACAGAACTGGACTGGCCCAATCGGTCCAAGTACCAAAAACAAACAGAAGCAGAAAACGACGTAACAACGTTTCATTCGTTGACCCCATAGTAAACTTATACCGCCCCGGTCTTAAATTACTATCCGGTCAACTATTCAAATTGCATTTATTCGGGGAAATTTCTATTACACACATTCAATTACGTCCTAAAAATGAGAAAACTGTTGTCGGCCGCCAGTTTCATGAAATATTTGGCCCCCTTGTGTCTTCAATACCGTTTGAAGTTCTGTTGAGCTCCCTTGCAGTTTTCCAAGGTTTTTGAAGCACTGGTGACTCTTTGTGCCTTTATGTGATATTCGGCCCCAAAGCGGGTTCCCTTGTGTCCTTAAGTGGTATAATTTGGAGCTCTGATGAGCCCCTTTATGTGCTTCATGGCTTCCAGAATTCCAATAAGCCCTCTTTTGAAATCTTGTGCTATCTAGACTCAATATTTTTCTTTACTTTCATAGCATAATAATCACCCTTGTGCCATCATGTCATTCGGAGACCTTTCGGGTCCCCTTCTGTCCTCATATGTAAAAAGTTTGGATGCCTATAATAATCAACCTACTTATGTTTTTATCTCGGTTTTTATTGACTTTCAGAGTACCAGTGAGCCCCCCTTTTCTTTTCTTTTGTTATATAGAGCCCCTTAGACCCTCTTGTGTCACCAGGATTGTTTGAAGCCCTTCGTTTGGAGCCCTAATGAGCCCCCTTATGTTTTTTTGTGGCTTTCAGAATTCCAGTAGGCCATCTTGTGCCTTATTGCTTTGCTGGCAGCTCCAATGTGTGTCCTTTGTGCCTTCATGTGATATACGGAGCCCTATCAGACCTTCTTGTGTCCTGAAGTGTGGTATGGAGCCCCAATCAGACCACTTATGTTTTATTTACTTCAAGAGTAGGTACCCATAAGCCCCTCTTTACCTTCATTTGTTATATAAAGCTCGATCCATTGGGCCCCCTTATGTCTTCAATATCGTTTGAAGTCTCACTGTGCCCCCTTACATTTTCCCGTGTCATGCGGATCTCTATTGAGCCGCCCGGTGCCCTCATGCGTTTGGAGCCCTAATGAACCCCCCTATGTTTTTTCGTGGCTGTCAGAGTTCCAGTAAACCCCCTTGTACCTTCTTGCGTTGTTGGAAGCCCTAGTGTACATCCCTTGTGCTTTAATGCGATATACGGAGCCCCATCGGGCCCCGTTTATGTCCGCATGTTTTTTCATTGCTATCAGAATTTCAGTAAGCCCCTCGGTAAGCCCCCTTTCGCCTTCATGTATTGTATGAAGCTTCCTTGGGCACCCTGGTGTCTTTAATGTTGCTTGAAGCCCTGCTGATCCCCCCTTACATCTTTCCGGAGCATTAGTAAACACCTCAAGCCTTCGTTTGATATTCGGAGCCCTATTGGATCCCTTGTGTCCTCAAAAGAATATAAAACCCTAATTAGCCCCCTTATGTTTTTTCCTGGCTCTCAGAAATCCAGTAAGACCACTTTTTCCTTCTTATATTATCCAGAGCTCCATTTGGCCCCTCTGTTTCTTCAACTGTTTCTTCGTCTTTTGAAGCCCTGCTATGAGGTCAACCGGATGCATGACTGTTTGACGCGGCGGGTTGGACGCGGGACAGTTTGACGCCAAAAACCACGCAAAAATCTTGGCGTCCAAACGGCCGCGTCCAACCGTCATGTATCCGGTTGACCCCCATAGCCGGGCTTCAAAAAGGAAGCTCAGCAGGGCTTCAAATCACATTGAAGAAACAATAAAGGGGGTCCAATTGAGCCTAGATAGCACAAGGCACAAAAGGGAGCTGATTAGGGCTCCAATTTATATTTTAAGACACAAGAGGACCCGCCTTGGGGCCGAATATTACATAAAGGCACAAAGAGTCACTAGTGCTTCAAAAACCTTGGAAAACTGCAAGGGAGCTCAACAGAACTTCAAACGGTATTGAAGACACAAGGGGCCCAAATATTTCATGAAACTGGCGGCCGACAGCAGTTTTCTTATTTTTAGGACGTCCTAATTGAAAGTGTGTAATAGGAATTTGTCAAAAATGATGTGAAACAAAGCTCTCCGACTACCACAACATCAGACGGTCGAACTGAACAACTGCACAGACACGTGTTCCGCCCCTACTGGGGGCTTATCAGTGCGCAGGCGTGTTCAGCTCAACCATCCGATGCTGTGGCAGTCAGAGAACTCATGGTAATATACACCCAAGAGGACTCCTAATATGTGAGTCCTTCAAGCGACGCCATCTATCAAAGACATTCCGCAGATGCTATATTCCAAGGCATGCCCTAAGAGGCGCAATATTTATTTATATTTGCGTGTTTGTTGTCTTTAAAAAAATGATGTGATTTCGGTGGTTGACCGGATAGTAAACTCTAAACTGAGGCCGGGGCGGTAACAGTTCACTATTCGGTCAACCAATTAATGATTAATTTTCTCAATAAATTTGGATTCTTTTTATGAATTTGACGGCCGACTACCGCTTTCCTTTATTCAGTACCAAACTAACCGCATCCGTGACCGGACAATTCGTCGCGTGGACAATTCGTCGCACGGACAATTCGCCACACGGACATTTCGTCGCACGGACAATTCGTTGCGCGGACAATTCGTCGCACGGACAATTCGTCGCATGGACAATTCGTCGCGGACAAATTGTCGCGGACAGTGCGTCAGCCGGACAATTCGCCGCAAAAATTTGCCTTTTGCCTTGGTTTTACTAACCCGTTTTGTGTTTTCTCTTGCTTCTAGAGTTCTAATGAGCCCTTTATACCTCACTGTATTATTTAAAACCTCGTTTAAAACCCTTTTGGACACCCTTGTTTTTCCAGTGTCTTTGAACTTCTGGTGAGTCCCCTTGCATTACTCCGCGAACTTTTAGTAGTGCACCGAACTTCCGGAACTCTAGTGAGCCCCCTGTTGCCTTTTGTGATATTCGGAACCCTATCGAGCCTTTTGTGTCCGCAAGTGTTGTTTGGAGACTTAATCAGCCCCTGAGGTTTTTTCATGACTACCACAATCCCAGCAAGCCCTTTGTTGCGTTCTTGTGCTATCCAGACCTCCATTGGACCTCCTTGTGTCTTCAGTGCAGTTTAAAGCCTTTGGTTTCGTTGGCCGTTGGCACCTTTGTGTTTCCATGTCATATTAGGAGCCCTATTCTGATGAGTTTCCTATCATTTTTTCTGAGCTCTGATAAGCCCCCTTACATTTTTCCGTGACTTTCGGAGCACTAGTAAGCCCCTTGTGCCTTCATGTGGTGTTCGGAGCGTCCTTAAGCGTAATTTTGAGCCCTAATGACCCTTCTTATATTTTTCATAGCTTTCAGAGTTCCAGGAACCCCCATTTTGCAAACTTGTGTTATGGCCCCAGTGTGATTTGAAGCTCTGCTGTGCCGTTTTGCATTTCCTGTGACTTCCGGAGCAGCAAGCAGCGTTGTGCCATCAAGTCATATTCGGAGCCCTGCCGGGCTCCTTTGTTTCTTACAATGTAATCAAAGCTCTGATAAGCCCCAGAGCTGATAGGCTTTCAGAGAAAATACGTACCAGTAAACCTATTCCACTATACAGATCTCCAGTAGGCCCCCTTGTGTCTTTAACATCGATTGAGGCTCTGTTGAGCCCCCTTCTATTTTTCCGAGGCTTCCAGACACTAGTGAACCCCTTGTGCCTTCATGTGATATTCAGCCTTCTATCGGGCCCCCTTGTTTCATAGCTTTCAGAATTCCATCAAGCCCTCTTTCATCATCATCTGTTATCCAGAGCTTCCTTGGGCCCCCTTCTTGTGTCTAATTTGAAGACCTGCTGAGTCCCCTTCTATTTTCCGTTACTTTCGGAGCACTTAGCACCATTGTGCCGTCATGTCATTCGGAGCCTTATCGGTCGGAGCATTAGTAAGTCTCTTATGTGTCTTCATGAAATATTACGATTACGACCCTTGTTGCCCCCCCTGTGTCTGCAAGTGTAGTTTCAATTAGCCCCGTCATGTTTTTTCATGGCTTTCAGGGTACCAGTAAGCCCAGAGGTAAGCCCCTTTTGCCTTCTTTTGTTCAACAGAGCTCCGTCGGGCTCCATTGTGTCGTCTATATAATTTGAAATCCTGCTGAGTCCTGCTGCATTTCTCCGTGGGTCATGGAGCTCCATCGGCCCCCCCTTGTGCCCTTGTGTATCGTTTGGAGCCCTGATGAGCCTCCTTATGTTTTTAGTAGCTTTCAGGATTTCAGTGAGCCCCTTTGTTGCCCTAGTTGCTCCTAACGGCCCCCTTGTCTCTTCAACGTCTTTTAAAGCCCTGCTGAGCCCCACAGCATTTTCCCTTGGCTTACGGAGCTATATCGGGTCTCCTTGTGTCCTCATGTACCGTTTGGAGTTCTGATCAGACCCCTCATTCTTTGAGGGGTGCTTTCAGAATTCCAGTGAGCTCCCTTGTGCCTTCTTGCATTGTTAAACGCCCTAGTGGCCCTCCAAGAGCCCACTTGCTTCTCTAATGTCTTTTGAAGCCCTGCTGAGCCCCATAGTATTTTTCCGTGGCTTACGGAGCTCCATCGACCCCCCTTGTTTCCTCATATATCGTTTGGAGCCCTGATGAGCCCCCTTATTTATTCCGTGGTTTTCAGAATTGCAGTGAGCCTCCTTGTGCCTTCTGGCGTTGTGTTAGAGGCTTTAGTGACCCTTCAGGAGCCCCCTTGTTCCTTCATCGTTTTTTGAAGCCCTGCATGCGAGCTCCATGGCACTTTTCTATGACTTACGGAGCTCCATCCTGCACCCTTGTCTCCTCATGTATCGTTTGGAGCCCTGATGAGCCCCATTATTTCTTACATAGCTTTGAGAATATCAGTGAGCCCCTTGTTGCCCAAGTTGTCCTCCAAGAGCCTTCTTGTTCCTTCAATGTCTTTTGAAGCCCTGCTGAGCTCCTAGCATTTTTCCGTGGCTTACGGAAATCTATCGGGTCCTCAAGTGCCCTCATGTATCGTTTGGGACCCTGATGAGCCCCCTTTTTTGTAGCCTTCAGAATTCCAGTGAGCCCCCTTATGCTTTTGGCGCTGTTAGAGGCCGTAGTGATCCTTCGTAGGCCCCATTGTTTTCTTCAACGTCTTTTGAGACCCCGCTGAGCCCCCTCACCTTTTTCTGTGTCTTCCGGAGCATTAGTGAGTTCCTTGTGCTTCCATGTAATATTTCAAGCCCTATCGGCCGGCCCCCTTGTGTCCGAGAAGGTAGTTTGGAGCCCCAATTAGCCCCCTTGTGTCCTCAAGTGTGGTTTAGGGCTCTAATTAGCCACCTCTTCTGTTTTTTCTTGACTCTCAGAGTACTACAGTGAGCCCCCGGCCTCTTGCCTTGTTTTGTTATAGAGAGCTCTATTAAGCCCCCTGATGTCCTCAATATAGTTTGAAACTCTGCTAAGCCCCTTTACTTTTTTCCGTGGCTTCGGAAGTCTCTGTTTTTACAGTAAGTAGAGAATTTCAAATTCAAAAGTTCAGTGAGTTTGCAAGGGTTTTTATTAATTTAATGCAGTGAAATGGAGTGTTATAAAACAGTCATCAAGTACCTAGGTGGGATAAGTACCAATACTGTAGTAGATAAGAACAATATGCAAATTTCATGATTAATTTCAAAATGTTTGCTATATCACTTTTATTATCACCGAATGTCTATCGCACAATCTATTGCTGTTGTTATAGTAGAATTGCATGTACCAAACATATGCAGACTGTAATATATTTTCGAAATAACAACAATATAAATATAAAAATTATTAGAGGTATAAAAATATTAATGAAGCCATAAAAGACGTAAAAACCTAGTGACGTTTTTCTTTATATACGTAGTAGAAATATTCGGTGAATTTGGCGTTCGAATCAATGTTTACAAAAAATCATAGCGCGCCAAGAATTCGCCAATGGGCGAAAAGAAACGGGTCGGCGCTCGAAGGAGCAAAAGAGGACGACGACAAGGACGGGAGGATCTGGCAAAAGGAGCTGGAGGAGACGGGATACGGAGCTCTCTGGCAAGGAGCATCAGCGGGCATTTTTAGAGGGGGAGAGAAGGGCCGGCGGGGCGCATGGTGCTCTGGATGTGCCCGAGGGGGGTGGTGGGGGGTGAATCAATACGTCGCGTCACGTCCGGTGACGTAAGCCGCCCCACGCGATCCGGGCCCTACACAATGGGCAGCCCACGCGATCCCGGCCCGGGTTTCCGTCAATGGGTGTAAACACAGAAAATATGGCCCGGCCGGAGATAGTGCAGCGCCAATTTTTAACCGGTCGTTTGTAGTGACAAATCCGCGTGTGTTTGTTTTGAAGGCTCTTGTTTCCAAAGGATGCCCGTTTTGGGTTGAGGAAAAATGCGCCGAAAATTGAAATTTTCCTTGGAGTTTTCGTGGAAATATAGCCGAGTCAATTGACCACTGAGGCACGCTAAGTATAACACCCTTTCCTGCATTACATTAGTGTCAACACAAGAAGATGAAATGCTGACTTGTCCGTAAAACGATCCACATTTGGAAAATTCTTCCCTTACTGTGGTGGTTTTTGGACATGATCATCTTTTTGTGATCATCTTCACTTCAATATTGTTACGGCTTTTGCGTTTGGGCTCATTTATGATTGGGACGATCGTTTAAAACACAAACTGTTTACTACTGCGTACTAGTATAAATACACGTCAATAATTATTCGCGCTTGGGTATACCTATCGCCAATCACTTCTCGCTGTTATCGCTCTGAATTTAATACTGATCCTTCAGTCGACCCATCGGTGCTCCATACACCCCCGACTGTTATTCTGAAACCTTCCACCGGTTCTCCGGTGAATTCCACATCGATCGCGTCATAGGGCTTCGAGACGATTCCCGAACAATCCAACACCTTCCGTGCATTACCGCGTTATGGAGCGGCAACACCTCCGCCAATTGGGCAGATGTGTCCTATTTGCATGTTGATATCTCCTGTTATTTCGAACGGGACAAAAGCCTAGGCGTATGCTCCCGAATATTTCTAGAGCTTCATAATTCACGAAATTGTATTCGAAGGGTCTAGAAGAACCGCGTGTGCTCTCGAACGCACGAAAGAATCGCCACTTTTTCTGTAAATTGCGACTTTATTCTGGCAATTGCCACTTTTTTCTGTCAATTGACACTTTTTTTCTGTTAATTGCGATTTTTCAGCACATTTAGATAGAAAATGATGTTTATATGGCCGATTTGTCCGTCTGTCTGTCCGTCCGTCTATCTGTCTGTTCGTCCGTCTGTCTGTCTGTCCGTGTAGAAGTTGAGAAGTTGTACTTCTCCTCGGGGAATGAAGCTTAAGCCTTAAAACTTTCTCCGATTAGTAGCTTAGGTCCCCAAGGGTGGCCAATTAGCAGACTGGATTTCATGGTAGCGCCGCCGTCTTGGTCGCCATATTGAAAATTTCTTACCAGTGAAAAGAGTTTCCTGAAACATGGAACTCACTTTTATCTCGTATGAACATTCTCACTTTCAAGCTTAGCTTCATGATTACGCCGCCATCTTGGCCGCCATATTGAAATTTCTTCTTATTTGAACGATTGTCATGAAACGTGAAACGTAGGTACTCTCGTCTCGTATGACTCCGTTTCAGATTCATTCGCTCTGAATCCGGTCTAGCGGATCATGAAATTCAGCCTGAAAATAAGAGTGATCATACGAAGCAAGGGTAAGTTCCAAGTTTCAGGAAAATCGTTACTCAAATATGAAATTTTAATATGGCTACCAAGATGGCGGCGCCACCATGAAATCAAGTCTGCCCATTGGCCACCTTTGAGGACCTAAGCTCTCATCATTATCCGAGTAGAAGTACAACTTCCTAATTTCTACACGGACAGACAGACAGACAGACGAACGGACGGACGGACAGACAGACAAATCGGCCATATAAATGTAATTTTCTATCGAAATGTGCTAAAAAGTTGCAATTAACAGAATAAAGTCACAATTGACAGAAAAAAGTCGCAATTACAAATAAACATCTTCCATGTCCGCTCTGCGCCTTCGTAATTCACACTATCGTATTACGTATTTACGTAACAAATACGTATTTAATTTTGGTTAAGAAAATGTTACATCTTTCTTCATTAAATTATATTCATCTCCCATGCCCTGTAGTTCTTTTTTCAACCGTTCATTACGTTCGTCGTTATCTTTGCCCCATATTAAAATATCATCAATATATATCTCTATACCATCAAAGCATCCTTTGATCTTCTTTTGAAAAACCTCTGATGCAGATTTCAGCCCATAGGGTAAACGCAAAAAATGGTATCTTCCAAATGGTGTTTTGAATGTACAAAGCTTCGAATTTTCTTCCTCAAGCTGTATATTCCAGAATCTACTAGCTACATCTAAAATGGAAAAACTTTTCCATTAGAAAGTTTTAGACCAATTTCATCACAAGTTGGAATTTGGAAATGCTCTCCCAAAATAGCTTTGTTGAGATGTGAAGAATTCATACAAATTCTGCAACCCCCACTTAGTTTTGGAACAATCACAAGAGAATTAACGAGAGAATTCTGTTGGTTCAGTAGTTTAGTATTTAATTTCTCATGTATTGACAAAAGAATTTTTCTTGCAGCTTGCACTACTGGTGTTGCACTTTTAACAAGCTTGATTTTATATTAATTTGCCGGGAACGCAGCCAATACCTTCGAAAACATCATTGTAGCTTTCAAAAAAAAAAAAATACAATTTACACTTTCTCGATTTTATCGAGACGCAACATTTTTGGTGATATGCTGTCCACAATATAGAATTTTAAATTCAACTCATTCTCTTTGAATCGTGTAAATAAAGTAACATGACCCAAAATTTTAGCTGTTGTTCCGTATATGAAAAAGTCGGACTCCACCTTGAATCAACTTGGTCTTACTTAGAATTTATAATGTCACAGCATTTATGATATTAATATCAGCTCCGGTATCAACTTGAAATTTTTTTTCTATTTCCACAAATAAGAACCAATAGACTCCACCTTTTATTTTCACTTGGCTTATTAATCATGACAATGAAGAAGTCGTCAACGTTTTGTTGGGTACACTTGACGTACAGATCTCTTGCTGAATTTGCAGGCGTTGGAACAATTATTGAAGTAGCCGCAATGACACTTTTTTCCAAACGCAGGACATTTTCTTGAAGCATGTTGTTCTAAGCACTTCTCACATCTTGATTTTTGCCATTTAGACGTCCCTGGATAGACTCGTTCTTTCGCAAAATATGCTTCCCTGTAGTGATTTTTCGAATATCTGCCTTTTACAGCCGTTTCAAACTAGCAAATATTCCCGCTTGAGAAATTAGTACATTACATACGACGGCCTGCACGTCGATCCTGATAAAGTCAGTGCGATTCTGAAGATTCTGTCGCCTTCAAAAGTTTATGAATTGCGAAGTTTCCTTGGAACAGCTTTGTTCTATCGTCGGTTTATCCTGGACTTTTCTACAATTATCGCATCCTGACCGACAGCCAGAAGGACTTTTTTTAAAAAATTTAAACTTTCTTGGTCTCGGCGCCCATTTTGGCAGTACCGAATTTCGATGTTTTTTTTTTATACAGGGTGTCCCGAAAATATACCGGCAACGTTTTAAGGCAGCTTTCTCTATTCAAAACAAAAAACAAGTTCCTATGAACCTGGGTCTGGAAATGCTTCCTAAGGGAGCTACAGGCCCCTAAAGGTGGGACCCTGAAGATGGTTTTTATTCAATATCTCCGAAACCGTTCAAGGGAAATCAATCAAACTTGACACATCCACTAACCTTGAAGATTGATTCCAAAATAATTTACTAGGGGTGGGTCAGGCTGAGGTGTGGAGGTAATAACCCTTACTCTTTTGAATGTCAATTGTTTCCAAATTCAACAAAAAATCATAGAATATTGGAGCTTTATACCAAAAAAAGGTCTCTCTGTTCAACCACGATAGATGCACCGTTTACGAGATATTTGAGTTTAGATCTATGAAAGCGTGGTCAGAAATGCTGATTTCTTAATTACGATATTCAAGGCGAAAGAAAAACTATTTCAAAGCAACTTCATTTTTGTTAGGCATTCAAATTTTGTTGAGCATAAGAAGGTTATTGAATGTGTCAAATTTGATTGATTTTCCTGGAACGGTTTCGGAAATATTAATTGAACAACCATCTTCAGGGTCCCACCTTTAGGGGCCTGTAGCTCCCTTATAAAGCGTTTCTGGACCGACGTTCATAGGAACTTTTCTTCTTATTTTGATGAGGGGAAGCTGTCCTAGAACGTTATCGGTGTATTTTCGGGACACCTGTATACATACAGATGCCAGTTGGTTTGGAACTTCGGGAGTTCTCTTATAAAAGTTTCCTGGGAGAGAGAGGCCAATCCGATATCTCACTCGTACTATATCTCGTGCCGAGCGAAACTACAGCACAGTGCAACGAGAGTGCTTAGCCGTGGTGTGGTCGATTGAAAAACTGCGCCCATATGTGGAAGGGGCCCACCTAATATTTGTCACGGACCACCATTCTCTTCTTTGGTTGAACAGCTTGAAGGAGCCAGCTGGCCGTTCAGCTCGTTGGGCCTTAAACAATACCACTATACCATCACTCATCGCAAGGGCCGGAAACACGTCGTACCTGACCTTCTTTCTCGGCCCGTCGCAGTTCCTGTTGAGATTGTCGATGAAGCACCCCAACCACAACCAGAAGACACTCCGAAAGATCCTTAGATTCTCAAGTATGTGAACCAGAGACGCAACATCATGTATGTCCTGAAAGATTCCAGTAATTGGAAGTTTGTCGTCCCGAAGGAGGATCGTGCTTGCATTTTATTCCGCTGTTCCGACGATACCCGCGCAGGTCACGCAGGAATCCACGAAACATACGCATCGTTGTCTTACATGTGGTGGAAGCAAGCCAAATCAGCGACCGGCTGAAGGATTTATGGTCCCGAACGAAATTGCTGACGGTTCCATGGAAAGTGGTTTCTTGTGCTCTAATTGATCCTTCTCCCGGTTCGACGAAGGACACAAGTTCATCCTGGTTATATTGGACTGCTTTTTCAAATTCCCCTAATCGTTCCCTTTACGAAGTTCAGGAGCTCGTTTCGTTTATAAAGCCACGTAGGAAAGTTTGCTATTGATCTTTGGAATGCCGAAAAAGCTCATCGTCGATAACGGAGTGCTAATCAAGAGTCGAAACGAAGCGGAACTGGCCGTTAGGTTTCAAAAAATCGTTTACGGCATATCATCACCCGCAAGCAAATCCCACAGAACGTGCCAATCGTGAACGTGTCAATCGGACGATTGGCACCATGCCGCGAAGTTACCTCCAGGATAATCACAAGGAATGGGAGAGAAATTCAGCCAAGATTGCTTGTGCCGTAAGAACTCGAGTACACGACTCCACTGGAATGACTCCGTATATGGTGAACTTTGGTCGAGAGTTGTCTAGCGGAGAGGATCACATTGAGCTTCAGGACGATGTCATCGTGGACCAAAATCGACGGAATGTTATCCCAAATGTATAGCGAAGTGAAAAACCATCTGTTGGAGGCTTCGATAAAGCAAAACAGGGTTACGATCTGAGGAAACGGTAGCCGAATCACAGCGTAAGTGACCAGGAATCGAACAGAAACACAGTGCTTTCGAATAAAGACAGGAACTTTAGTGGAACTTCAGGAACTTCAGGACCGTTCGTGACTGGCAAAAAACTATCGCCATGAGGTGCGTACAGACCTGAGCACTTTTTCGCGGACGAACAGTGCTCGCGGACACGTGCGTGCGTGTGGACGGGACACACGCACGCATGATGTTCGCGGACGCACAGTTTCAACGCACAGAGCCCGTTCCGAGGCAAGGATTCGTGTTCGCGACGCACAATGCCGTCCGCACATGAAAAACGCTCAAAATTCATGATGGACTAGGAAACCCAAAACATACTCATTCGATAGGTATTCAAAATGGGCTTGTATCATCTTCTTATCTTTCACTCACCTTACGGATTTCCGTTGGAATTACCGTTTTTAGGTTCTTCTAGAAAATATCACGAAATCCCGTGAATTTGAACTGAACTCGTCGAATCTCAAGAACTAAAAGCAATATCAGAAAAATTTCTTCGCTGGCGCTTAGAGCCAAGTTCTGCGGTGCTCACGTTGAGAATATTTTCAGGTTTACGTTAATGGGTGGCACCACAAAAAATGGAAATCAAAGAATTGCACAGCCAAAAAATGAAAAAGACGCGAAATCTTCGACCAGCGATGGACTATGTTAAATTTTCAAAATAGAAGGGTATATATGCGACGTTATATTTGAAGAAGACATTGAAAAAGTTTTATCCTTAAAGAAAATGCCAATTTGGTGTGTCCTCTGGAAGGTACTGATTTTCAAAGGTAGATCTCGGATGCGTAATTTACGGTTTTGAAATATTCCTTGTTTCTTGGATCAATATTCAAAGTAGTTTACACCTAAAGATGCCAACACGTTTTCTGAAGAATAAAATAAATGGTAGAATAAGTGAGCAGTGGTTCTCTGATCCAAAGATGGCTGGTGGCGTATGTCTTCATGTTAAATAATTCTTCAATAAAGAATTAATCCTTCCGCCAAAGTTAGAATGATGAGCAATTTTTTTCCAATGCCCCAAGTGTTATTGCCTACAGAGTTGAAACGTCCATTGTCCCTCCGGCTCTTTTGTATTTTCTTGTGTCATTATTAGTGTTATCAATATTTTGTGCTTTTGCGTTCCATTTTGCTTTCCTAAATTTCTTTCAAATACATATTTATACAGTGGAGACATAATTATTGGAACTTGACTGCTGAATCATTATCATAACTATCAAGGCTGACTCTTTGTCAAATGGACTTGGCAGAGTCCTGAAAAATTTCGACACTAAAATTGAACCAAAAGGTCATCGATGGTATTTCATTGTACAAGCTAAGCGCCACAAATTTCCGGTCAAGCACAAATTTTGGTCATTACTCGTTACTGAAACGATTTTGATCTGCTTGAATTGCCTCTGTGCAGTGTTAGACAATGTGGTGTATTTGAATTTTAGAACAAATGAGGTTACTTTAAATTGTTTCGAAATAGGACAATGCAACTTTCAATCAAAAACACCATGCGATACAGGCCCTACTAAGGATGGTTTGCAAATATTAGGCCTCATACATCATATAGCTTCGATAGATCATATCATTATATAGAAAAAAGCTTCTTGAGTACAACAATGTAAGTAAAAAGTCTTCATTCAGTGCCGCAAATGAGTACTGACGCTGTAATCAAATTGTTCACGAAGAAATGGGCGGCTCTGCACCAGATCAAGCAAATAATGTTATTGGATGTTATTGTGTCGGTCCTTCTCTCAGGTATTATGTTGTGAAGGAAGGTGAAGGATTAAGGCTCTTTCGCAAGGAACACTGAACATGAGTCCCATGAAAATACGCAAGAGGCAAAAAAAAGATTATTGTCATAATTTTTGAGTCTGTGAGAGAATCTTTCATATATAAACTTTGAAGGGAACTGGGGCATAAGTTAATCTCACATCATACAACTTAAACGACCTAGAAAACTTATTCCAGTTGAGGAATCATGAGTTTTCTTGGATTTTAATTTTTAGGCATTTGAAAGTCGCGATTTCGAGGCTTTTTCCAAAGTTTCAAACCCAAATATCTCGGAAATGAAGCCTCGAATCAATATTTCACGGGAGTTACTTTTTCTTCTAAATTGAACAAGAAATTTAAAAAAAAAGTATAATTTCTCAAAAATATCCAGTGGCGTAGAAAATGGGGTGGGAGTAGTTGAACAATTCCTCCGTATCTACGCCACTGGACAATTTTGACAAAAGTTATCTACGTCAAGTGATGAATATCTATTCCGTGAGCATTTGTACCAAATTCGGTTGAAATCGCTCAAATGACTTGAGAGTTATTGTAACAAAAAGATTTTAAAAACAGAACTTTGAAGGGCTCTATCTTCCATAGGACGCGTTTTGGAGCAAAATTAAATTATGCATGTCGATCTAGTTTTCGACGGACCATCGAATGGTGAATTATTGCTACTATAACCTGGACCGCCCTGTATAGCGTTTTGTAATCGAGAATATTCCAGCTTTACTCAGAAAAGCCGCCAAGGTTCTCGTCGCTCCCAATGTCGTTGCTGTGTTCTCCAGCATTAAGCGGCAATCCATTCGCAATAGCCCTGGAAAAGTTGATCGGCTTCGCGAATATTCTGGCAAGTTTCAGATGCACGGCTGCTCCGCCATTTATAATTGTGTAGGTACGTGTCTTATTCGCGCGTCGTGGTCTCCAACAAGTTTCGTATCAATATTAACATTGTTGTCATGTCCGCTTGTCTTCGGATGATCTTCAACTACCTACTTTTAAATGACATTTCCTATTTCCATAACCATAATATCGATTCTTGGCCGTTTGGGAAGAGGTGATCAAAGACCTTAGCTTTTTTTTTCTACAGACCCGTTGGTTGGCGTCTTTGGGTTGTCGAAATAATTGCCAATGACTTATTATTGGCCTAATAGGAGATCACAAAATATTGTTTCTCAAGGTACTTATTCTTCAGATGGTCTAGGAGGATACAAAATACCGTTTCTGATGTTCTTCTTCAGATGGTCTTTCAATCATTTGAAATTTTCAGAAACATAGTTTTCTGAGCCATTGGGTGTTCTTGACAAGTTCAACCAGTCGCTGATAACTAACTTGCAAGTCCATTTCATGGCTCCGCAACCGCAATGCGTTCCACCGCCATCATATGGTTTACTGGAGATGTTCAAAATTAGATTTTTAGGGCCGTTGGTGTTTTCCGATGCCCAGTCATTTTACCTCCAATAGCCTTCTTCAGATGGTCATTCTCTCCATTGACAACTTCTTCATCCTCTCCAGGATCGCTAGTTTTTTGGACGGCACTCGTGTAATATTTTCAAGTAAGGTACATACGCGTCGAACACCCAATTTTAAGTTCTGCATGTCCCATTTCTTCGGTCTTCCGCGGATGGCTTTTTTATGGTTACTTTTTCTTCTTCACAGCCATTGGCTTTTTCGAAAGGTTCAATTATTGGTGAAACCACTCTGGTTCTTTTGCTTTCCTTTGTTACATAAACTGACTCGTTGAAAATCTGGATGACGCCAAGTATCAAGTATCACTCCACATTACCTTAGCTCTGCCTTCTCTTATTTTGTAAGCTTCATTTTTTCTCTTCAGTAAGGTTTCGAACTTTTCAAGAAAATTATCATGCGCTCAATATATCGAGAAAAGCCTCGCACTGAACCTATTGGGTATCTTCATTGAGGCAACGGAATCAATATTAAGACCCATCAATAACACCAGACCTCTCACAGTTGAGTTGAATCGAAATAATTACTGAAATTCGGCATCAATTTTTGCACGCACATAACAGCGTTCGCACGCACACAAAATGTGTGTTTGTTGTTTCCATTCCACGGAATGTCCGCCGCGATCAGTGTTCGTGCGCGTTGAAATTCCGTATTTACACGTCCAGACCTGAGCATTTGTGCGCGCACGAACACTGTTCGCACGGACGTTCGTCCGCGAATATGTGCTCAGGTCTGTACGCACCTATGGACGTATGAATTACTCCGAGAGAACGGACAAACAGCATGGCATGCGAAGGATCTCAAGTCGTTTCCTGACAATTAGCCCTCTTGAGAGCGGGCTTTTGATTAGTTTAAGGGTTAGCTTAATCAGAGGTAAAAGCCATCTATCATCCTGGGAGCACGAGATCATCTGTAAGATATAGTACTCAGCTAAGCGTTGAGCTGTTTCCGGAAAATTCATAGGTACGCTTGTTGTATTTTGCTCATAGGCCTGAAGCTTGACCTACATTTTTCAACTTGACCGGCAAGTTCATTCTAACTTTTTCTGACCAACTTTACCCGAAAATACATCATGTGAGAACATTCTAGCCAAAAGTTCGCCAAAATTCGCTTGGCGGAACATCCTCAAAAGGCCTCCTGAAGACGACCACAAACCAGATTTATCGTGCGCCGGGACCTTTTTTCCTGTTTTCCGTGTAAACTATGCTAGGTAGGAAAAAGTTTTTAGGCACGAAGTTGTAAAGGATAAAATTATCTACAAAAATGTCCCTGGTAGCATAGGCCTTCCTTCTTTAGTTTAGCTGTCAGAGTGTCTCAAAGTTATACGACATGAATTGCTATTCCGCTGCCGTGCGCGTTTTGACACAGAGTTACACCACATGAAGCTGACACGGTGCCCGTTATAATTATAATATGCTTTTTTGCTGTGGTCATAGATAAGGTCAAAACAAAGTTTTCTAGAAAAATGGCCACTTGAAGAGTCATGCAGGAACGCGAGGTGGCGGCCTCAAAGATGGACATCTTTGATCTCTTGGAATCGTTTGTATATCGGCTTGTGGTGGTTCGATCAGAATAATTCTTTTTTTACTCGAAAGCACTCCTCAAACTGAATTTTTTTTACCGTATTGTTTTTCTTCGTACACAATGATGGTGTCGTGATAAACAGCTCTCCAATTGAAATGGGCCACCCAAAAATTTCAGTCGCATTCAAAGTGGCATAGCTCTTGAATGAGTGAACTATTTTGAATAATTTTTTGTTTTCTGATTAGCTCTTGTATCGAACTACAACATGTCTAGGGTCATTTTTCATACAGTTGCTTCGTATTAATTATACAGGGCGCTCAATCAAGTACTCCAAAAATAGAAAATTTTGAACAGCTCTCATTTCACAAAAAATGGTCTTCGTTTTTTCCAAGTGTTTCAGGGGAGAGTTTGTTTCATTACTTCGGGGCGGTTTTCAAAATTTTGGGTCTATCTCCCCCAATTACAGGGCGATCTGAAAAATCTAGCCATTTGGTTTTGAAGTAATAACTTTCGTCGTTGTTGACCGATTTTGGAAAATGAGTGCTCTTGTGGAAGCTGAAGGTTCAGGTCAGAAGGATAGAGGATCGGAATCAACTTTGGATAGAAAATTCTAGGAAAGGGATTGAATCAAAAGTGACTCGAATTACTAACTTCCTAGAGATCCGGTTTAGGGAAGGTATTATACAAAAATCAACTTGTTTTCAAACCAACCATTCTTTCTAAACATTTCAAAGTATTTCTCATTTGTATGGAGCAAAAATTGTCGGTAAGGAACCCAAATCACAAATTTATGTTTCTAAAGAAAAATAGCGGACGTTTTTCACCTAAAAATGAACGTAACCTAGGTTACGGAGATCAGAACTGGTGCCTATCACTTTAATTGTGGAGGAAACATCCGCCAATAAGAACGTAACCTAGGTTATGTGCATTTTCAGTCGAGGTAGGTCCATTTTATCATCTTCTGAAAAGTGAATTTGTAGATTGGGTCCCGCACAGACAATTTTCATCTCAGAGAATCTAAAAAAACTTCAAAATGTTCGGAAAGAATAGTATGTTTGATGGCAAGTTGATTTTTGTTCACTTCTTTCCCTGAACCTGATTTCTATAGGGTGCTTCATATTTAGGTCACTTTTGATTCAATCCTTTTTCCAAAATTGAAATCCAAAGTCAATTCCGTTCCTCAATCCCTCTGACCTGAGCCTTTAGCTTCAACAAGAACGCTCATTTTCCAAAATCGGTCAACAACGAATTAACTTATTACTGCAAAATCAAAAGGTTAGATTTTTGAGATCACCGTGTAACTGGAGGAGATAGACCCAAAATTTCAAAAACCGCCTCGAAGTATGGGAACAAAATCTCCCCTGAACACTTGGAGAAACTAGAAACCATTCTTTGTGCAATGGGAGCTGTTTAGGTTTTTCCATTTTTGGAGTACCTGATTGGGCGCCCTGTATAATTACTACAAAGCACCTGTATAAGAAATGACCCATGACATTTTGGAGCCTCATACTTGAGCTAATCAGAAAACAAAAAAATATTCTAAATAGTTCACTCATTCAGGAGCTATGCCACTTTGAATGTGACTGAAATTTTTGGGTGGCCCACTTCAATTGGTGCGCAGTTTATTACGCCACCATTATTGTTCAGGAAGGAAACAGTAGGGTGAAAAAACTTCAGCTTGAAGAACGCTTTCGAGTAAAAAAAGAATTATTGTGATCGAACAACCACAAGCCAATATACAAACGATTCCAAGAGATCGAAAGTGTCCATCTTTGGGACCGCCACCTCGCGTTCCTGCACGAATTTTCAAGTAGCCTTTTTCCTAGAAAACTTTGCTGGGACCTCATCTATGACCACAGCAAAAAAGCATATCACAATTATAACGGGCACCATGTCAGCTTCATATGGTGTAACTCTGTGTCAAAACCCGCACGAAAGCAAAATAGCAATTCATGTCGTTCAACTTTGAGACGCTCTGGCGGCTAAACTAAAGAAGGAAGCCCTATGCTACCGCAGACATTTTTGTTGATAATTTTATCCTCTAAAACTTCGTGCCTGAAAATTTTCTCCTACCTATCATAGTTTACCCGGAAGACAGAAAAAAGGCCGCAGCGCACGATAAATTTGATTTCTGGTCGTCTTCAAGAGGCCTTTTGAGGATGTTCCGCCAAGCGAATTTTGGCGAACTTTTGGCTGGAATGTTCTTACATTCCAGCTTACCTTCCAGCTTACTTTCGGATAAAATTGGTCAGAAAAAGTTAAAATGAACTTGCCGGTTTTTCGGTTTCCAAGCTACTTTTACGGTCTGAGCTGCAGGCCTATCACTCTCTAGTTGTTCAGTTAGCCAGAAACGGTCGTAGATCTCGGTACATTTGTCGTTGTGTTGGTTCAGAAAGTCACTTCAGGGTTGTGCAATCACCTTTCTCGCCGGTAGTTCTCGCTTCCGTTACGTTGATTGCAGATTAGATATTGTATCTACTTTTTTATATTACATCTTGTCACTTTTTTTATACCTTTCTTTTTGGCTAGTTTGAACATTTTTAGTCTTTCAAAAAATTTCTCTGTGGTTGATGGTGCAACCTTTCCGCTTCACGGAAATGATTAATTTCAACAGAGTTCATTCACTATTTTATCTTCAATCTACGTAATCAATTCCAGTAATTTTCTTTTCTCAATCATCCAATTTGTCTTCCAAGGATTTATGCAAACGAAAATGGAGTAGAGGGGGTGTGTAACGGGTTCAAATTTTCTTAGGTACGGCTCTGTAGTATACTATGACAGACGCTAGGGACTTCCGCACTTCCATGTGGGTGAAAAAAAACCCGAGCAAGGGTATATCCTATGAATTGCACTAATTTTTGAGAGTTGCCCATTTGAACTCCTTCCCTTACAATAATTTTCTCAAATATCTGGGTTTTTTCTCTATCTTGATTATTTCCGAAGTTTTTTTCTTTTGATAGTGAGGAATAAAACTGAGTAGTAAATAGATACCTATAGAAACCATAGAAAGAACTCTAGCCCTACATCTCACATTCTCTACTCTGTGAAAAAATAAAACAAGTAATTATTATTCCTGAATTAGTTGAACATGAAACGTGTTTCACCTTTCACCTTTGAGACGAGCCCTGCTAAGACGAACTTTGATCCTAAACCGTACCAAACCGAAATCCAGAAATCGGAGAGAAAAACGTGTGACCTTTGTCGATAATCTCTTTTGATGACCTGACCTGACACAGAGTATCGCATGAGCCGTCCATATTCTGTGAACCATTGCGCGATGGTGGAGATAAAGCTCGCGCGCGCGACAAAGCTCCGTTCCGCGTGAATCATCACGTTCCTCGGTCATGGACGGCGTGTGTGCCATCATTTTCTCTCATCGCACCTAATGATGAACCAATTAATGCACACAGGAAAAAGCCGTTGTATGATAAAAGAACAACGCTATCGTGTCATCATCAGAGCCGGCAATAAATGTGGCTGTTTCGTTGATGATGATGACGACGGTGAGTAGTAGGAATGCTGGCGGTGGAGTTGCGTCATTCGAGATATAATATACAATACACAAACAGCGAGTGCCATCAATGAAATTGATAACGCAAATCAAACAGAAAGCGTCGTGCTTTTTTCTTTTAGACAACAAAAACGCCAGGAAAAAAAAACAGGTTGCGACGTCAGTGCTCGCCGCAAACATTTTAAAACACGAGGGCTGAGAGAGCCGTGTAATGATATTCTCCACCTTTCACCCCTCGTTTCGTCCCTCACCTATCTGCAGGGAAAGTGAGAAGAACTGCACTGAGCAATTGCTATGCTAGGAGGCTGCCTTGTCCTGAGCGGGCACATTCTGCGTAGCACGAAAAATTCAACAGCTTTCATTTTGGGGCGAAGAGTTTTTTGGATCCTATGGAGTTGATCTTCTTGGTGTAAGGTTCCTCCACTCTCTCCCAGGATGTAACGTAGGAGATCGGCCTTTCTTCAGCTGAGGGTTGAGCAGCCAAAGTCTCCTTGGAGGACTCCTCGTGAATTCCCCCTCCAGTCGTAACGGTTCTTCACCGATCGCTTGCAGAGCTTATGAGCTCACTTGTCAGCTCGTGGATGCCATTTAATCGTTTTCTAAGGTTATCCACGAATTTGCCACTTGATTCTAGGGTGTCTCTTGGTGTTCCGGATAACAAGTCATAAGGCAAGCTTGTTATATACCCCCCCCACACTACCCCCCTGACATGACATTCATTTGGCCTAGTTGTGATCGTCCGAAATCTGGAATCTGGAATCTAGAATCTGGACCCCTTCCCTGTTCCGTTTTTGTTTTCGTTGCGCCCGCGTTCAAACCCGCTTTTAAAAACCCTTCGATAAACCCTTCGATCCGCTTTTGCTCAGGAGTAAGACGACCCGGAGGGAGAGAAGAAGGAACTTACTACAAACCGCTCATTGCACAGAAATTTACATTTACTCAAGCAAAATAAGTGCAAAGTAATTCTTTTATAGTTCTTTTCTCAAAACATCTAACGCAGGACTGGCAGCATTGCAAAATGACACAAAACGAGCAAAATGAACAAAAATAATGTCAAACTGTCAGTCAAAGAAAAGGGAGAGTGGCGGATTCGGAAACAGGGCACAAAATGGAAGAACCCAGTCGAAGAAACCATTGAGTTAAGCCCAGACAAGAAGACTCAAATATGTGACAAAATGACTAGCGACTCACTGATAATTTCAGGTATCCAATGTACATAATTATTAGTGAGACAAAATCACAGAAACATCAGTAGACACATGTAAAAACATAAGTAGATATATTCAGGGCTATTCTGTATGGATATTGACTTGAGTCAACGTTGATATTGTGACATTAAATTGACATTTTTGTGTTGCATTATTAAAATGACAGTTGAGTGTCACGATATCAATGTTGACTCAAGTCAATGCCCATATAGAATAGGCCTGAATGTAGAAAATTCAACAACGGATAAAATCCACAAGGAATAAAATCAGCAATAACAAAATATCAATGGGAATCGTGAAAAATACATAGGTACATCAAATATCCGACAAAATTACCAGTGAGCATCGAAATGACATGAAGAAAATATAGGGCCACAAAAACAGACGGAGGACAATTGACATTTACATGAAAATCAAATCATGACACAGGCCAAAATACGGCGTACAAAAAATTACAGTCAAGTGAACGTAACAAGCAAATTTCACACAAAAGAAATGACATATCATCATCAAAATAGTGACATAAAATGTAAATAAACAAGCTCAAATTCAGACAAGGTGAAACCTGCGTGTGTTTAACAAGCGAATATGCCTCATGGGCATGAGGCTCAGTAGCGCACTTCCTTTTTGGAGGATTAGTGAACGCAAGATGTTAAGTGATTAGGGTTCTACCGTCTTGGGCAAAAAATTGCAATATGGCGGCCAAAATATCGACAGAATCATGAAATTCGGCTTGAAAATCAAAATGAT
Source organism: Anaspis maculata (assembly GCA_949128115.1). Classification (NCBI taxonomy): domain Eukaryota; kingdom Metazoa; phylum Arthropoda; class Insecta; order Coleoptera; family Scraptiidae; genus Anaspis; species Anaspis maculata. The sequence continues at coordinate 76,161,726 of OX421964.1, read as the reverse complement.
CGTACTAGACAAGGGTAAGTTCCAAGTTTCATGAAAATCGTTCCACTAACAAGAGATTTCAATATGGCGGCCAAGATGACGGCAGAATTATGAAACTCAGCTTGAAAATAGGAATGATCGTACGAGACAAGCGTAACTCTCAAGTTTCATGAAAATCTTTCCACTTATGAGAGATTTCAATATGGCGGCCAAGATGGTGGGGCAATCATAAAATTACGAACATTGGCTTGAAAATAAAAATGATCATACTAGACAAGGGTGAGTTTCAAGTTTCATGACAATCGTTCCACTAATAAGAAATTTCAATATGGCAGCCAAGATGGCGGCCGAATTATGAAAGCCAACCTGCCTATTTGGTCCTTGAGGACCTAAGCTATCCACCGGATAAAGTTCAATCTTCAACGGCTGTAGCTTTATTTCCCGAGGAGAAGTTCAACTTCATCGAAGTGCACAGGAGATCTCTGTTTTTTGAGAATAATGATAACGATGTATGGATAACAAAAATAGTGCCCATTGGCCACCCTTGGAGACATCAGCTATTAATCGGAAAAAAGTTCCAAGACTCTTGTTTCAATTCTCGAGAAGGAGTACAGCGTCTTAATTTCTGCACGGACTCGGACAGACAGACAGACAGACAGACAGACAGACAGACAGACAGACAGACAGACAGACAAACCGGCCACATAAGCGTCATTCTGTTACTTATATAAAAAAATGTGCTCCAACTGATTTCGACCTCCTGAACACGAATATCGGGTTCACTTTTGAATTGGAACATTTCTTTTTTATCGAAAAACCGAAAAAATGGTAGCCTTGTCACATGATTTTTAGTGATACCTACCTACTTTTTCTTTGTTATTGAGCGAACATGTTTCGTAATTTGAGTGCCATTATCCTTCAGGTACCTAGTATTGGCTATTTCAAAATGTTCAATTACTATTTCGGCACGTCTGATTTTAAATTTGTAGGGTCGTGTAATATGCGCCGAGCCGTGGCTTTGCGGCCGTTTTCAAAAATCGATAACAATTGACCTAACGGTCGGATCGAAGTGGGGTTTTTGTCAAAAGAAAGTTCAAATTGTTCTCTAAATATAATGCCGTACATGCAGTGATGTATTTCATTAAGAAATTCTAGTTGCCTGCATATCGCAACTTTCTACATCTTACCGCGAATGCCAGCACTTGATCGGCGAAGCCGCCCTACACCAAAATGTTATTTTTGTAATTGTTCATGATTATTTCGGCAACATTTTTCTTGATTCGCGTACCAAGGCCATGAGCTACCCATTCGAGTTGAAATATTTTCTGTATTGAATTTCGTTTTGTTCGGAGGAAAGGATATCAAGCACCAGCAAGCAACGAATAAATCATTTGCGGCCGAGCCGTAGTTTCGGAGTCATGTTCAAAAATTTTATAACTACTAATTGGCACCTCGCACCGATGTGAAATTTTCATTAAAATAAAGTTCAAATCATCCTCTAAATATAACTCCGCATATGTATTATGGTAAAATGATAAGATCGGGTACTTCCTCGCATGTGATAACTTTCGAGATCAGGCCGGCTTCTGAAATGCAGCATTCAACGGCGATGCCGCGTCACACTAAATTGTTATTATTGTCATTGTTTATTATTATTTCGTCAAGATTTTTCTTGGTTCGGGATACAAGGTCATGAGCTACCCAATGGAGTAAAAATTTTTCGCAAAAACCTTTTCGTCTAGGACTAGATGCGGGGACGGACGGACGGACGGACGGACGGACAAAGCGAGGACAAAAGCGCCTTCCCGTTTGGAGAAGTGCGCTAAAAATAGACGGCCAGAAAATAATGCGTGCGTTTCACTTATCAGGCAAAAATGTAAACTAACCCAAGAAATGATGATTTAGGTACATTCAAAACCCATTGCAATGTTTAAAAAGAGACACAATCAAAACATACATGTGAGGAGAAATAAGTAAAATTATTACGTACCAGAAACATTACACAAATAATCACACCTCTCTCGACTAACACAATGCGAGTGAGTCCCCTTGCATTTTTTGCGTTCAAGCGCTTAGTTCCCTAAAAGACACCCTCATCCCCCGCGGTCCATCATCGGTCGACAGAAAAGCACGGACCCTCAAGTCGTAAAATCACACATTCCAAGAATTCGAACATATACAAATTTTTAAAGCTATATACGGCGCGCTTATAGTAGATACGTGCTGAAATATTGAAATAAAATAGGGCGAAACCCTACAAGGTCAGTTCTTGGCCGATAACAAGAGTGACAGGACTCTTACTGGTGATTCTCCAGTCGTGTCGTGTCTAGCGGCTCGAAATGCCAAGAGAGAGGATGGAAGATTGAGGTCGTAATCCTTCATTCGAGCCACTCTCAACAAAGATGATGTTCCATAGTCAACTTACCATTCCGTCCGACTGAGAATTGACGCTGTTCTGAATTAGATGCCGAGTCAGGAAGGCATCTCTTGGGAGAGGTCAGGTTCAAAGTTCCTTTCTTGATCATAGTGTAATTATAGAGGCACTCCAAACGGGTCATCAACCAGTCCTTCGACTACGGCCGGCGCCGGCGGTGGCTTCTTGATTCAAGAATACGTAATCCGGCTTCCACGTCGTCTCGGCAGTTCATCCAGTAGAAGCGTTTCCCTCTTCCAAAGTCTTTTTGAATCCAAGATGACTGCCAGACCGTTCTATACCTTTCATTTTGAGTTGCAATTTTTCACCCCCCCTCCAATAACTCGAAGCCTCGGGGTGCGATTTCTGGCAATTTTAGATATGTAGTAGGGCACTTGATTCTGAACAGAATATCAAATTTTCAGGACATCCATATTTTTGCCGAGGTTTTGGCAATTTTTTTACCATGTTTCCTGTACTAAAACAAAATTGGCCTTAAAATGCATTAAAACAACATACAGGGGGGCCCAACGAAAACAGAACAGAGGGGTTTTCAGGCATTTCACCTCATTTTTTTTAAAAAAGCTCGAACAGGTCGATTTTTATATTGAGGAGGACATCTGAAACATACATTGGCGGATTTCTATCTTTAGCCCCCTCACCCCCACCCGCCCCAACTTCGAAGTTTCAAATGACACCACCCACTTTGCGATACATCAAATTGAAGAGAATTAAATTCTCTTTCTGAAAAAATATTTTCATAATTTTCAACCCCACCCCCTGAAATTGTCAGAGTTTTGAATGTAATATTTTTGATCTCTTAATTCACTTTAGTACAGTCAACGTCATCCTGCACAGCATCGGGAGAGAAAATTTTCTGTGTAAAAAGTGCCACCCAAATTCACCCCTCCACTCCCCCACCTCAACTTAAAAATCTAAAATGACACTACCTACTTTGTGATACATCAAATCAGAGGGAATTGAATTCGCTTCCTGAATAAAATATTTCAAGAATTTTTAGAAAGCCCCCTTTCCCCCTAAAATACTCCGAATGTTCAATTTATCAGAAGAGGGGTTGAAAATTTCAAAAAAAATTGTTTTCAGAAAGAGAAATCAATTTCCTTTCATTCGATGGATCACAAAGTAGGTGGTGTCTGTTGAGTTTTTAAATTGGGGTGGGGGAGAGGAAAGGGGTGAATTTGGGTAACACTTTTCTCAACCGAAAATGTTCTCCTTAGATGCTATTTAGAATGACGTTGATTACATTGAAGAGAATTGAGGGGTCGAGGATATAAAATGGAACAGTCAGAGAAATTTAGGAAGATGGGGGTGGGGTTGAAAATTTTGAAAATATTTTTTTCAGAAAAAGAATTTGATTCCCTTTGATTTGATGTATCGCAAAGTAGATGGTGTCATTTGAAATTCTAAAGTTGAGGTGGGTTGGGCTGAGAGGGCTGAAGATAGAAATTTGCCAATGTATGTTTCAGATGTCCCCCTCGATATAAAAATCGACCTGTCTGAGCTTTTTTCAAAAAAATGATGTGAAATGCCCGAAAACCCCTCTGTTCTGTTTTCGTTGGGCCACCCTGTATAAAGGCAGCATTTGGAACTTTGCTTGTGAAAATGTACTGCTCACTCATTTCTACATGTAGTTTTAACTAAACAACTCAAAAATACCGACTGCGGTACCAGAGACCGGCCAGGAACCATTTTTGCAGAATTTACCCCTAGCAGGTATATTAACCGCAATACAGTGCCTCTGGCGCGAAATCTCGCGTGGCGCTACATCTGGAATTGCGAAGGAGGGTCTTCTGAAGAAGTATGCCAAATTTCATGCTTTGATCACAAAATGCACAGATCATTCCGCTAACCCCCCCACTACACGATTTAGAGGCCATAAAAGTGGAGCCGCTCTAAATGTAGGAGGAGACTCTTGAAGTGTTCTTTAGGCTTGCTGGATGTGGAAGCCTGGAAGCTTGCATGTGAAATCTGAAGGAGCTCGGCTCCCAAAACGGCCAACAAAGGAGCGACATCTTGTTAGAAAATCATCCCCTGCAGTTGAAAAGCTTGCCTGTGTTCTAATCTATCGTTTTCGGCTTGTTGCAGGTCGTGTGGGTGTGCATACTGTGCAGGAAAAAGCAGGAGCTGCTCAGCAAGACGGGTCAATGGATGCTGGGCGGGCCGGGAACGGAAACGGAGCTGCCGCCTCTGCTCCAGCAGGCGCCCAGCGACAAACGGCCCAAACTGGAGCGGGCCCATTCGGCGGCCGAAAAGGAAAATCAGCCGCTGCAGCGGTCGGGAAGCACACTCAGGAGGCAGCTGAGCCAGCAGGAGCCGAGGACGCCGTCGTGCGAGCGCTACCACGACCAGCAGTATAACGAGGACGATCCGAGGTTCTACCAGGGGGAGCTGGAGGGACTGATGAGGACGCATCCCCATCTGGTGCCCAGAAGGTACGACCAGCTAATATTATGTGAACCACTTTTTTATGTAGAATAAGGGAACTTTCTGCCGAACCATACGCTGGAAAATGAGGAAAAGAAATAACACACTTGAACTGGAGCTGGCAAAAGAATAGAGGTATTTTTTCTTAAATAAAAATAATTTTGAAGAAAAAAATATTATTTTTAAATTTAAAATTTTGAGCCATGCATTTTGTTACTGAGGCACTGGTTTTGATTAAACCTAGGACACAAGGAAATGATGTCTTTAAGATCTGTCATGGCCATCTATAAGAAGCAACTAGGATTTTATGGCTGAATTTTTAAAACTGAAATAATCGCGACGTATGCGGTTGATTTATTTGACAGAAACTTGATCATTTATAATGAATAATAATAATCAATGTTCATCTATCGTGTGATCAAGTGAATTCTTATTTTAGGTAGGCCGTGGCCTGGTCAAATTCAGGGGTGTGAAGCTGCGTTCGGCTAGGCCACAGCCTACCTAAAATGAGAATTCATTTGATCACACGATACTTTGGCTTAACTGTGGACACTTCTAGATACTGAAAGCGGTGTCCAAAAGAAGCATTTTGCTAAACCACTTTATGACAAATGGAAACAATTTATTGCTACTAGAATGTAGGCGAACGTCAGTCGCTAACTGTCACCTGTCAAACATTTCTATTTTAAAGGCTTGAGTTCCCAATTTCTGCCCGAGGGCAATCATAGGTTGAAGTAGATGAAAAAAATAGTAGGATATTATTACACTCGTTAACTAATAAGACGTGTATTATCTATTATCCACTCCTCGCAAGCTCGTCCTTCCAAAAACCAGTCGTGTGACAATAGTACCTAGGTTCTTATGAAACTTTTATAATAATACACTGCTCAACAGTTGAAGTGGAACACCTGAAAATTTTGGTCAAATTAAAATGGTCGTATTTTTTCAAGAAATAACCGAATTGCAATTAGTTTTTTTCCCTGGACAGCTAATGTCTTAGACTACAGCATGATATAATTCTTTTTTGTTACAAGCTTTTCATATTATTTATACAGGGTGTAGTAGTGAGGTACTGCAAAAAATGTAAAGTTTGCACCCCATCCCGATCCGCGAAAACATTTTTTCAATTTTTTCAACTCGTTTGGGAAATCCTTGAACCCATACCTCGAAATGTTTTTTTGAGTTTTCGTTTATCTCTGTTAATTACAGGGTGATCTCAAAAAAGTGATATTTTAGGCTTTCAATGGTAACTTCTTTCATTGTTATCCGATTTTAAACATCTTTGGCTCATATTGAAGCTGAATCTTCAGGCGAGAACGGTGTGAGGTCAAAACTTATTGAAGTCAACAATTCAATAGAAGGGGACGTGTCAAAAATGACCCGAATGCAAAACAGCTTCCGACTGTTTGTTTAATAACAGATAAAAATCTGTTGTGGGGCGACACAAAACTTTCCCGGCGGTATCCAGGGACGTCAGTAATGATTTTGATCGAAGTGTCCCTTCGGGAGGGTGGGACTTAATTCGGAAATTGATGAAAACATTTTACTCAGTTGTGCGTTACGCGATCATTCTGCATCCATTGTTGGGCCTACAGAACAAGTGACAGGTTCTTAGGTTTCCATGGTGATGAAATATTTCGAAAGGTAGAACTAGGAAGAAGACAATTGTTGCGAAATTTGAAGAATGCAATGCTGTATCCAGACAAGCTCAGACTCAATGTGCCAGCTGAGGACTTCCGATCAAAATCATCCATCCAAAGTCTAATCAGCTCATTCCAGACTTGAATTATGCTTCCGTTCCTGATTTCGATTTGATCGGATCAATAATTCGGTAATTATCGTGGCAGACCGCTCAATTTGCACGATCGCATAAGCGGTTTTATATTTTCAGTAGGAAAATTTCCGGGAAATTGGAGAGAAATTATTGGAAAATGTTCAAGAACCAGTTATCTATTCTTCAAAAACAAATGGTAGAAATCTGTTCACGAAATAAAAAGTTGGAAAATTTCCAGTTTTTCCAGAGAGGAAAACTTGAAAACCGTTGGTCCGATTTGGAAAATTTTCCCTTTAAAAATTAATTCAATCTTTCCTCCAACTTTCATTCGCAGCATGTCTGCACCTAAAATGAAGATTTCGTGGGGCTCACCGCATGTTGAAGTTTACCCTGCAGTTTTTTCAAATTCACGGAATGTGCAAATTTCATATTGGAAAAATTACCGTCGGAAAACCGGAGCTGTGTCGATTTTAAAAACAGATCTACAAGACGCTCAGTTCAATCCACTTCCGATATCAGTCGAAATTTTCTGAAAAATGTCGATCCTCGAGCAGAAATGAATTTTTGAGTGGAGTGCTGCATCAAAAGCGAGTCATCCTGGTGGAAATCCGGGTGAGACGTTCTCTCGAGTGGCAACGGCTAGGAGAAATTTTGAAAATTCATAATGCCCGACGGGAAAATGGTGGAAAATTGCAACTGCAGACTTCATTTAACTCTTAGGTTTTGTTGCTTCCTGCCAAATTTGGTCCCAATTCATCGAATAGATTTTGACTAATTGAATGGTAAAGTTTTGAACTATGATATTTTTTATTTTTTGACAGATGACAGATAGGGCAATATTCTCAACTGTTCTGAATGCAGTTTTTCATGGGCTTTCAAACGGCATTTTGCAAGTCAAGTTCTGTGAGATATAGCTTCTGTCATTTTTTGATAGTGACACTTCCGTTTGACAGATGACAGCCAAAAACTAATCAGCTCATTTAACAGCGAGACCCTGTCTGTATACCAAATTTCAAGTCGATGAGACTATCGCTTCGGCAGCTATCGTGTCAGAACGTTTTTCCTGCATCCTGCATCATTACATAACTTTCCCTTGGACGGGCCGGGAAAGTAAAATCTGATATGTGACTGCAATGCGAGACAACTCTAAATTATAGTTCGAGAAAAAATGGTATATGAATCCAATAAACCTCTCTTGAAAAGACCTATGCAATATCTGAACATTTTATGATGTTTCTGTACTTCGATAAATCAAAGATTAGCGCTGTTGAATCTGAAACTCGATACCATGTGTTCGGAAAAAAAAAGAGTGCCTGGGGCTCACCTGAGAATTCCTGCAACCTAAGTTACAAACCGATTGTTGCAGTGATTGTTCGAGTGTTTTGCATGTCATTCCGACAAGATTCTAATTCAATCATCATAATTATTATTCATCAAGACTAGCTTTACGACTCTTTTGGCAAAAGTTACACACACTTAAAAACTAACCACTTTATGTTAGGAAACACGTACCCACCTACGCTACCTGCCTTGAAGTTTTACAGTGTTGAAGAACGCCGGAATGGAGGTAGCATCTTTTTTCAAATCGGTATATTTTTCATCTTGATATCACATATTTGGAAAATCGTCCTCCATAAAAATGCAATAAACCACTAGGTAGATAGGTACCGCCACGAGCGCAATATTACATGCATCAAAATACTCGTCTAGCTTCCAAAAAAAAAAAAGCGACAAAGTCTTGATTTATTGTAATTATTATGGCCTAAGGGCTAAATTTCAATTTCAAATTGCAACCCGCGCAGCGTGGCGCAAGTAGTCACGTGATCCCTCTGTGCCAATGAGCATGCCATTATTGGATCACGTGACTTCTTGCGCCACGCTGCGCGTGTTGTAATTCAGACTTGAAATTTGGCCCTAATAGAATAAAAGGTTTGGCTGGTAAAAGACCAGCTGGCCTCACGGTGGCTGTACGTGTACTATACCTATGTAAGGACTCTATCCAGGCTATGTCTTGTGTAGGTATGTTTAGAGTTATGAAACATTTAAAGTGTAGGTAATACAATGATCTCGAAAGTACATTAATAATAATATCAGAGATAAAGTACTCACTTTTGAGGAACCACAACGAAAGAAAGGAAACTCAAAGCTCAACGTAACACACAATCGAACAGAATAATTATGATGAATCGCATTCAAACTCAACAACGCAACGGTCGGTGTTTATGCAATGTCAAAAATTTTCAATTCAGTCGTCATTTTTCTCTTACGTTCTTGATTTTCACCCAGGGATCACGCTTTTCACCTACCTACCGGCACAGAATCTACCGGTCTAAAACTAGCGACGTTTTCTTGCCCTCATTTGATAAGGATCTGTTGTTATTTTACAATGTTCAGGTACAGTTTCTGTGTACAAAAGTATTTGTATTTATTTGAGCCGTTGCTCTCCATCGAAGAGATTTTTTTTGTATAAAATTGAATATTCACATTCCTAAAATACTTAGAAGTACTTTTTTCAAATAATTATAGAATGAACAAGTTATTTTGTGTGCGATAAAATCAGCGTCACTAAATTTTTGGGGCTGAATTTTTAGGTGTTGGTATTTAAAGTACATATTGTATAGAAAGTATCAGAAAGTAGGTATGAATATACCCATGCCAAATCAAATGGGAATTAACAACGCTATTCTAGAACGTCACAAAACTCGGGAAATTTAACAAAAATTGTTGGAAAATGTTCAAAAACCACTTTACTTATTGTTTAAAAAACAGCTGGTGAAAATCGATTCATGGGTTGAAAACCAGGGGCAGAGTTCTAACTAATTGCAATTCAGGGCCCCTAAGTTACGTGTGAAATGAGGCTTCGAGCCCATCAGGAGGTTAGGTTCCAACCACACCTGACGGCACAATATAGCTCTGAAAACTCGAAAACCGAGAGGGTGGCTCAGTGGGCTCCAAGAGACACTTTGTGACACCAGGGAGCCTATAGGGCTTCAACCAACCCAGGAAGACACAAGGGCGCCGTTTTGGCCTGAAACGGCAAAATCTAATAGTCACAGATGAGGGGCCCCATCGGGGCCTTGAACGGCAGACACCATGAGGCGGGGTGGAGCCCTGGTACCGCATCATATAAGGGCACTGCACACATTAGAGCTTGTATATAATATACGTCAACGGGATACGCATAGCATACTGAAGTTGCTGAAGCTACAGAATTACAGAAAACACGAGGGGGTTTACGGAGCCCCAAACAACACTTGAAGTTGTTCGCACTGTTGCCTTGAACGATGCAAGCAGAAGATACAAAAGAAAACACCGAGAACAGTATCCATGTTGTCATTTTGACATAGATACGTCAGTGTAACAGAAACGTACCGGTTTGGTTGCTAAGAGAATTGTATAGGCCAAAAGTCGAGCAACAGGCAATCCCGGCTGAATTCGGCCAGGCCAAACTTTGAAAATTCATAGCGCTCGGCTGGTGAATGATGGGAAACACCAGCTTCAGCATTAGCTTGATTCTTTGGTAATGTTGCTTCCTGCCGAGTTTGATTCAAATCTGCCGTATGGATTTTGAATAATTGAATGGCAAAGTTCCAGACTTTGACATTTTTTATAATTTGACAGATAACAGATATGGAAATACTTTTAACTGTTCTGGATACAGTTTTTCAAGGGCTTTCAAACGATATATCGCAAGTCAAGTTTCGTGAGATGTAGCTTCTGTCATTTTCTGATAGTGACACTTCTGTTTGACAGATGACAGCCAAAAACTAATCCGGTCATTCCAGGGTGAAAAATCGTCTGCATACCAAATTTCAAATTGATCTGATCGACGTTTCGGCAGTTATCGTGGAAGATCACAGACATACACACATACACACTAACGGACAAACATCATTCTGGAAATTGTCTCAATCGTCTTGAAAAACCTCAAAATGGATATATCCGGCGTAATCCCAAAACTTTTTTTCTGCACGATTACAATACTTTCCCTCCGAGTTCGTGGGGGGCCGGGAAAGTAAAACAAATTGAAACGTGTCTTCAAAGGATCCGCCAATTCGGACCATTTCGATCTGCTTTTCGTCCAAGAAATGTTCGTGGTAGAACTAAAACTTAACTGCGTGTTTTCGCGAAAAAATCGCATCCCTTATTTACCTGTAGGCGGCCGTAACCTAAGTTACAAAATTCAGAACTGGCAGGTATACGTGTTTTATCGCCAAGGAGAATTTTTGAAATTGTTGTGAATTTTGACTCTTGGGTTACGGCCGCCTTCAGGTAAATAAAGGATGCGATTTTTTCGCGAAAACACGCAGTCAAGTATTCATTCTACTACGGACATTTTTCAGACAACTAAAGTAAGAAGCAGATCGAAATGGTCCAAATTTACAAATTAGCGGATCCTCTGAGAACAAGTTTCAATTTGTTTTTGTCTTTCATCAAACAGATACTCGGAAGCTGTTACGCACCTCTGATACGTCCCCTTATATTGAATCATTGTCTTCAATGCGTTTTGACCTCACAACGTTCTCGCCTGAAGTTTTAGCTTCAATATGAGCTAAAGATGTTTAAAATCGGTAGCAATAAAAGAAGTTATCATTGAAAGCCTAAAATATCACTTTTTTGAGATCACTCTGAAACTAACACAGCTAGACGAGAACTCGAAAAACCGTTTCGAGGTATGGGCTCAATGTTTTTTCAGAACGAGCTGAAAAAATTCAAAAACATTTTTTCGCGGATCGGGAGAGGTGCAAACTTTACATTTTTTGCAGTACCTCACTACTACACCCTGTATAAATAATACGACAAGCTTGCGACAAGAAAGAATTCTATTATGCTGTAGTCTAAGGGCTCGATACCAAGTTGCAGGCGAAAAGTTTGGGACGGCGCCGGCGTAACTCGCCAAATACAGCGGTCTGATTGGTTGGTATCCGCCGTTCCTATGGAAACCGCACTTACGGCGGTCTCAGCCCCAACTTGGTATCGAGCCGTAAGACATTAGCTGTCCAGGAAAAAAGACTCATTGCAATTCGGTTTTTTCTAAAGAAAATACGACCATTTTAATTCGACTAAAATTTCCAGGTGTTCCACTTCAATTGTTGAGCACTGTATTAGTCCAGGAGCTTATGTAGTTGGAAAGCATTTCGTGAGATTGTGAATGAAGGAACATAGCGACCATGTGCAATACATTCCTTGAAGTTCTGCTTAAATTTCTTGCAGGGGATTTATACAGGTTGAAGCAGGAAAAAAAGAGAAAAATTAACCTCCTAACAATGACAGATATGTGACAGGTTACATTTTGACGACTTTGACACTGATGATATTTGGATGTCAGTTTTGAATTACAAGGAAGGCCTATTTCTTGGAAGGATGTGATCCGTTCCCATGTGAAGTTGCTAGGCAACCAGGGCTCTGATTGGCTGAACTATGATCGCCTGGTGAATGGTGATCGCTTCCCTCTAGAAATAAGGCCCCAGCTACGCTAGCGCCCTCTGGAAAACTGTCAGTATTTGCCCTATTGACGTTTATGCGTTGACAGTTTTCACGTCAGATTGACATATGAGCTTCGAGTACGAGTGTCGGTAAACAGGGGGCGCCAGCAGTTTCTCCAGCAAGCGGGTTGCATATTCTTGCGGCCGGTGCCTTGTAATATCACAAAATTTCGTATTGTCGTTGAGTGTATTGTACAGGATGTTCACGTTAAGATTCCCCCCTCCCCCACCAGCTGCATCATCCATGGGACAATTTCAAAAAGGAAAACTGATTCTTGAAGGAGTTCTTTTGAATTTTTTGAATTCGTCCATAAAAAATTCCTTGACCATTAATTTACAGGGTGTGGCAAAAAAAATTCATCAACATGCAGTTGATGCAGTCTTTTATAAACAAATTTTCAAAATAATAATAATTATTGTAACAGTTTGAAATATAGAAAAATCACAATCAAACCGATTTTGAGAATTTCTTTCAACAACCTATAATTTTCTTGAAAAGTGAACCCGTATTTGTATTGAGGACAAAAGTCCACAACCATTGCATTATTTAAACAAATGTGAATGTAATAAAACAAGGTAATATTTTTGCGACACCCTGTATATTATGGATCTAGAAAATTTTTATGGGCACATTTGAAAAATTCAGCGAAAATCCTTCAAAAATCAGTTTTCACTTCTGAAATTGGTTCAGGGATAAGCCGGCTAGAGGGGTCAATTTTAACGTGGACACTGTATTGTACAGGGTGGTCCACCCTAGCGTAATTATCCCATAGCGGTCTTACCGTTCAAGGTAGAGAAAAAGATGTAAGAGAAAAGTTATATTGTTCGATGAGACCTATAACCTGAAGTTATTTTCAGCTTTACAGAGTGTCCCATTTTGACGGGATCAATGAAACGTCAATTTTTTTAAATGGAACAAAATATATTTTTTGCATTTTCATGTTCAACTTTTTTAACTGTCCTATGCCTGTATTTTTGTTTTTCAATTGTCGGGCAGTGTTACCAACTAAAAATTAAAAACTGAAAAAAAATCGCATTTTCACAGTTTTCTTAAAAAAATTGTAGCTGCCTTCCTTTTCAAAGCTAAGAGATAAAAATCAACGTGGTAATGGTCAAGTCCAAGACCAATATTTCAATGGCAAAAAATTGCGATTTATTGATAGAAACTTTTTTGTGTTTACAAAAAAAACAAACTTTATAATTTTCAAAGTATCATAACTCATTTTTCTCAAATGGCATGCCCCTCAAAAATTGAGTTGGACGTGATGAACGACAGACAAGCCAGATAGTACGCAACTTTCAGTTAGTCAGTCTGAATATTGTCGAACAAAAAAAATGGCTTCAACGCAAAAAGAAAACAAAGTGGGATCCTGGATATCTGGATTATTACCAGAATATCATATCAATCATTTTCTCTTGCGTAAAGTAATTTTTCTTTGTTCGACAATATTCAGACTGACTAACTGAGAGTGCGTACTATTTGGCTTGTCTGTCATTCATCACGGCCAACTCAATTTGTGAAAAAGAACAAAAAAAAATACAAATTTTGTGAAAATTTCCTATTATCTCGAAAAAATAAAGTCTAAGGGTACGGTAGCCCTGGTAAAAATGAAAGAGGATAAAAAAAGCTATCAGATAACGTTATAGAATTAGGGGCATAATACTTGGAAAAAATGAGTTATGAGACTTGAAAAATTATGAAGTTTGATTTTTTTGTGAACGTCCTGTATAAAAAAATCGCAAGACATTGGGATATTAGTCTTTGAATTGGCTCTCACCATGTCAAGTTTCATCTCTTAGTTTTGAAAAGCAAGGCCGCTACGATTTTTTCAAGATAACTGTGAAAATGCGTTTTTTTTCAGTTTTTAGTTTTTAGTTGGTAGCACTGCCACACAATTGAAAAACAAAATTACAGGCATAAGCCAGTTGAAAAAGCTGAATCCGAAAATGTAAAAAAAGGATATTCCATTTAAAAAAATTGACGTTTTGTTGATCTTGTCAAAATGGGACAGCCTGTATAGTTGAAAATAATTTCAGGTTATAGGTCTCATCAAACCATATAACTTCTTTCTTACATCTTTTCCTTTATCTTGAACGGTAAGACCGCTATGGAATAATTACGCTAAGATGGATCACCCTGTATGTACCAAGAGTTCATAAATTAAATGGGTCAAGGGTGCCTGTGCATTCAAAAACGTCTGTCGAAACTAGGGTTGTTCTCCTTACTCCTTTTGCAATAAATATGTCAAACTTTGACAAGAACGATGCTAGTTCCGTCAGACGTTTTCAAACTCACAGGCACCCTTGACCCATTTAATTTATGAACTCTCGTTAGATAATATTCTGTGAAAGTGTCGTTCTTGCTATTCACGTTATGAGAGCCTCGTAGCCATAATAGGCAGTTTGTGATCTTCTTACGACGTAACGTTGTCACGCGAAATCTAGCCTGTAGCCAAGGGCAAGCTCCTTGTTTTGCTTTGCACCATAGTCAGTAGGTTGAGATCGCAAATTGCTTAATAGCATAAACCTTTCTGCACCTAATGTAATTTTTATGATAGAAAAATCACCCCCCACTTCCCACGATGTTAGTCTGTTTTCAACCCACAGAGCGAAACGTTTTTAGATTGAGTGGGTTCGGAACGGCCCAGATTGACGTTTTTTTACAAGTCACGTCTACATAACAGTCACCTACGTCATTGACGCTTCTCGAAGACAATAAAATAACAAAAAAATATGTTCGCTCTATTTGTGTTGTTGTTTCTCTGTCCGACTTTTGTATTTCTTTACGCATATTACTGTTACCTAAACTTCAGATATTTCTTTTTTTGATAATTTTCAATAGCAAGGCTTGTTCTGCCTACTTCGCGATACCTACCTTGTTGAGCTCAAGTCGCAGATATACAATCTTCTGATTGGCTGTTATCGTTTGAAGGTATCCTGATCCGGAACCGGAACCACTGCCGATGGACATCCCGCAGACCCAGCGGATGCCACCGTCTCAAGCAAGTGCCAACAAAAAACACAAACGAAGCGGATCGACGAAAAAGCACCAGCACAACCCTCAGATACAGCTGCAACGGTCCTTTTCCAGCAGCGAGGAGGACCTCAAATCCACCCCCGAATACGGCAGCGACGACCGGGACAGCGAAAAAGGTAAGCGCAGCGCTGACAGTCCCCAGCAAAAAGCAGCCTCTCAGCTTGATTCAGAAATAATACATAACATAATATATATTTCTTATATATAATATAATTAATTCATTCAACAGTTCGCGATGATACGTTTAACAAAAATAATGTAATAATTTTCTATTATATTAATAATAATAATTAAGGTTGTTGCTCCCACAAACGGTGTGTTCTCACCCTTAATGTTTCCTGTATCTGTAGGTACTGTTTTTAGATGTTTTTTCGTTTGTTTTGATTTTCATACCAATGATGATTGTTCTTTATAAGTGTTAGTTTCTAGAAAAACACACGAAAAATGCTGATGTGTTGTAAAATTGTTGAACAAATGTGTTGATCTGTTTGCGTTTGCAGGAAGTCGCGAAATGTCGGACAGGTTGAGCCAGCAGGCCATGCTCGCCCACAAAATCAAAACTTTCCTGGCGGTGAGGTTCTCTCATTAATCTCCATTGATCTCTATGATCGGCGTCGATGTTGTTTTTTTGAATATACTATATTTATACTTATGTATTTTGTTTTTAAATGGCGACTCAAAAAAGAATTGAGAGAAAAAATCTTCTTCTGCATGTGATGGTCGTGTATTTCACGCAGCTTGCGCACTTTTCTATCTTTGCATCCATTTATGAAACGAAAAAAAAAATCAAGTTTTATTGTTATTGTTCTCTTGCGGTTTTTATTGTTGTTGGTATTATAGTTTTCTCTGATTTTGTTGTGTCTTTGGATGTGTTGTGGATGCCGGTTGATTGGAGCGCTTCGTGGGATTTCGGTGTTGGAGGAAGGCTAGCAAGCTGGCGATTTCGTTTTAATTTTTCATTTTCGTAATCCTTGCTCCTCCTTTTTCACTAGTTATGTAATTTTTTAGAGAAATCAGACCAGTAGACTTAATGAAACCTAATCTTGGATTGATTGGTAAGAAAGCATTGCTAAAGCAATTTAAATGGTTCTATCTCATAGTAGTACATAAGACTCCATTATGCATTCGTTTTCAGTGACTAAAGTTAGCTATTATCCACAAGTGATTAAAGTGAATCATTATACACGCTTTTCACCACCAATAACCCATTAAAATTGACTATTGCTTGATTTATTTGACGAAATATCTTCCGGAATCTGCTGTTTCGAGAAAAGTGACGTAAGCCAAAATAAAGGGCTGAAAAATGTGTTTCAAGGGTTGAAAATCAAGGTGTTGGAAACTTAAACAGCGATATTTCAATGTGAGTCTGTTTTGATCTATATGCTGCGAAGCATAGAGCGCTCAATTTTGCTACTTACACTTTGCCGCAGTATGTCCAGAGATGTCCACCCTCTAATTTTTACTTCACAGTCAACAAAGTTGCAAGGTGCTTCAGTGGGGAAAAACGGCCGTTTATCGATGGCTTTATTTGCAGTAGGACGTAACCCTCAATTTTTTCCGAAATTACGTTTTTGGTTTCAATGGATGCCCAATATTATTTTGCATCCATTGAAACCCAAAAACGCAATTTCGGATAAATTGAGGATTACGTCCTGTTGCAAATAAGCCATCGTTATGTTACCTTTTGTGGAAAAAACTTGACATCATACATGATTTTTTCCCCTTTCGTGTTACATTTTTGAGCCAAAATTGACATCAAATGTAAGCAAAATCCATCGACAGAAAGCGACGGAAAGGATACATACTAGATCCAACTATAAGATTTGAAGATAGCAAAGAACAACCTGAAGCTGTCCATGTTGAAAAGCGAACCATTTATGAACCGACTATATCTTATTTTAAAACAAAATATGATATAGATAGTATTCAGGTGTTCGAGTACCTTATAGGAGCTCGGGGAACCATTCCCAAATTTTTTATCACAAATTTCTGTCAGTTATTTAATGTATCGACCAGAAGGGCAAAGGATATCGCATTATCCGCACTCAAGGATTCCATCAGAATTTTCAAACACCATATGTTCTCAATTTAAAATTTAACTCTATGTATAAATTCCAACTTATCAAATTATTTATTCAACTTAATTAGAAAATGGGCTACTTGCCCAAATTTTTTTTATTGGCTTAATCGAAAGTATGGGCAAAAATATTGTACCCGTATTTTTTCTTTTTCCTGAATTCCCAAAATTGCGGCCGTAGTGTCAGTTTTAAAAATATATTTGTGACGTCACAAATATACTAAAAACTAAACAAACAGCACTGTTGGGTTGAAAACTCAAAAAACAGTTAGAGTGGCTTAACAATATTTGAAAAATACAGACAGAAAAATTTCACTGAAGATTCCCGACTTTTACCAACCTTTTGAAAAAAAAAATCGAAAAAAAAATCTTTTTAATCAATGGATATACTTTCCGGAAATTTTCAGAAAATACTATTTATTACTCTTGTTGATGATTGAAAGTGTTTCCAGTCAAATTTGTTTCATTGGCAAGTACCCCATTCACTATGATGCGGTATCCTTTGTCTTAGGCAATCTATTTTATATAGAAAGGTGTTAATTTATTTTATTTGAATAAATTATTTATATATGACGTGTAGTATTAGTTTTTTCCACAAAAGGAAACAAAAACGACAGCTTCTCACTGAAGCATCTCATCCTTGTTAAGTGTGAAGAAAATACATGAATGCGGTATATTTTTTAATCCATTTGAAAAAAAGATCGATTAATCCATGTATACATATCCGCTATATGCGTTCGACAAAAAAGTGGGAGGAGTCGACATCAGCGCTCAGGGTGGCAATTTATGAAACTGAATAATGCCTATTTGTTTTGCTTTCGGTCACTAGATGTCGCCGTCGCTACTCGACTGAATGCACGTGGCGGATAGGTCTAGTAACAAAATATCTCAACCAAACATATCCCGCCACAAATATTCCCACGACAAAATCTCCTAAGCCAAAAATATCCCAGCCAAAATTTCATGAAATTCATAAAAATATTGACTTTGTTCCTGTTTCCTCAAAGTTAAAGTTCAGGCATGTGACAGCCAACAAGTTCTTGCCTTGTTGTTCCAAATGGAGCCGACATGAGCTCTTGGATGTTGGATGAAGAGCGCAGGCCAATGGCCACCGTACCCCCCCCCCCCCTCCCCTCCGTCTCATTTTTATTATGCATGGAATTGGTTTTGTTTCGGTTCAGAGGCATTTCTGGCCTGGGAATGTTAATACGGGGATATTTTTTCCTGGGACATTCTGGGCTGGGATATTATTAGCGGGTATGTTTTGTCTGGGATATTTGGTCGCGGGAATATTTTCTCTGAGATATCATTGGTGGAGATTTTTGCGGGGTTATTTGCGGTGATATTTTCGGCCTGGGATAATTTGACGCGGGGACATTTTTGGCCTGGGATAATTCGTCGCCGCAATATCTTTGGCTGGGATATTATTGGCGGGGAGGGGATGGGATATTTTTGGCCTGGGATATTTTGTCACGGGGATGTTTTTCCCTGGAATATTAATTCTCGGCGAGGATATTTTTAGCCTGGGAAATTTTCTCGCGGGAATATTTTTCCCTGGAGTATTATAAATGGAGATATTTTCGGCCTTGGATAATTTGTCGCGGGGATATTTTTGGCCTCAGATAATTTGTCGCGGGGATATTTTTAGCTGGAATATTTTCAGTCTGGGTTAATTTATCGCGATGATATTTTTGGCCTGAGATAATTTGTCGCGGGCTATTTTGGCCTGAGGTAATTTGTCACGGGGATATTTTTGACCTGGGATAATTTTTCGCAGGCTGGATATTTTTTCTGGGATATTATTAGCGGGGATATTTTCATCCTAGGATAATAAGTCGCGGGGATATTTTGTAGTGGGAATATCTACGGGGTTATCTTCAGTCTAGGATAATTGGTCGCAGGTATATTATTGGCTTGAGATATTTTTGGCGGAAATATTTTTGTACTAGGATAATTTGTCACGGCAATATTTTTGGCTAGGAAATTTTGTCGCGGGGATATTTTTCCTTTGAATTTTCTTGGTGTGGATATTCTCAGTCTGGGATAATTTGTTGCGAAGATATTTTTGGCCTGGGGAATTTCATCGCAGGAATATTTCTTGCTGGAGTATTATTGGTGGGGATATTTTCAGCCTTGGATAATTTGTCGCGGCGATATTTTTGGCCCGAGATAATTTATCGCGGAGATATTTTTGGCTAAGATATTTCCAGGCGGGGATAATTTATCGCGATGATATTTTTGGCTTAGATAATTTGTCGCGGGCTATTTTGGCTTCAGATAATTTGCCGCGAGCTATTTTTGGCCTGAGATAATTTGTCGCAGGCGTATTTTCAGCTGGGATATTGTTCGTGCAGATATTTGCGGGTATATTTTTATCCTAGGATAATTTTTCGCGGGGATATCAAATCAAATCAAATCAATTTATTCCGCTAAAATTACATAATAGAAATATGTTTTATTTCTCCCCTGGGATAAATTTTTCGCAGGGATATTTTTCCTGGGATATTATTGGCGGGGATATTTTCATCCTAGAATAATAGGTCGCGGAGATATTTTGTAGTGGGGATATTTACGGGGATATTTTCAGTCTAGAATATTTGGTCGCGGGTATATTATTGGCTTGGTATAATTTGTAGCGGGGATATTTTTGGCGGGAATATTTTTGTTCTGGGATAATTTGTCGCTACAATATTTTGGGCTCTTGGCCTGGGGAATCTTGTCGCGGGGATATTTTTCTTTGGAATATTCTTGGCGTGGATATTTTCATCCTGCAATAATTTGTTGCGGAGATATTTTTGGCCTGGAGAATTTTATCGTAGGAATATTTCTCCCTGGAGTATTATTGGCGGGAATGTTTTCAGCCTGGGAAAATTTGTTGCGGGGATATTTTTAGCTGGGATATTTTCACCCTGGGATAATTAGTCGCGGGCTCGGTCGCGGGGATATTTTTGGCCTGAGATAATTTGTCGTGGGGATATTTTTGGCGGGATATTCGCGGGAATATTTTCAGAATGGGATAATTTGTCGCGGGGATATTTTCAGCTGGGATTATTACTGGAGAGGATATTTGCGTTGATATTTTCAGCTGGGATTTCATTGCCGAGGATATTTGCGGGAATATTCCCACCTTGGGATAATTTTGACCTGAAATAATTTGTGGCAGGGATATTTCTCATATTTTTTCGCAGGGGATATTTTGGCTGATATATTATTATTGGGGATATTTTTGGCCTGAGAAATTGTATCAGGGAAATATTTTTGGGGGATAATTTTTTGCGAGGTTATTTTTGGCTGGGACATTTTTGCCTGGGAAATTTTGTCGCGGGGATGTTTTTGGCTGGGATATTCGCGGGGATATTTTCGATAATTTTTCATTTGGATTCAAAACTAGCAGAAATATTGTTTTTTTCAATGATCCTGAATTTGAACAAAGTGAAACTTGGGCTATAATAAAATGGTTCATTTCTCAGTGAAACCAGCGTAAATTTGTTTATATTGGTTAGTTAGTACTTTTGTTGAACTCAGAAGATCAAGCTTAGTCGGAAACGACACCAACTTTGCTTTCTGGATACGTCATTCTCTGTCAAGTGTACAACGTGCTTTTGATATCAGAATCAGAATAAATTTATTTCCATAAAATGGGGATATGAAGTCCCATTGTCAAAATGGGCAACGTCAAAATCTTCAGAATTGGAAATATTTCTTGGCCCGCAAAATCTCCCGATTTCACAATTTGTGACTTTTTTGTAGAGCTATCAAAAAGTTTAGTTCACGTAGAGCGGCCCCGGTCACACACAGTCCAAAAATCAAAGCTAACAATTACGGAACAGATCAGTAATTTTTATTACCAACCACTTTCTCAGAAATCGCACAGATGGCGGATTCAAGATGGTAGATTCAAGATGGCGGTCATTAGGTGGGGAAAAGTTAACTTTTTTGTAATATCAAAATAGCAGGCGCAGATAATTAAAACCGATCATTTTTTATTAATTATAACGGTAATTAGTTAAGGGTGAAAACTTGAATTGACTAGGCTATCATTGAATATAACTTTAAAAAATCCCTGAACTCTTATTTATAAGGTTACTTTGCTTTCAATCCAACTGGTCTCAAGATTAACTATTGATGAAAAAATAATCACCCCTGAAACAAACATCCACTAACAATAGCAGCCACGACTCGGTTTCCAGGCAACGTTAGTTGGTTGCTACGATTTTTCTACAATGGTTCATTTGTTTGAGGCGTGATGATTTTCACCAATAATATAGAAGTCAAACTGGTTACAATTTCTCTTGCTCATAGATCTCATAATTATTGCTAAATTATAATCATTTTTATCCTCGTTCTGTATACTTATCCAATTTTGATTAAAACGAAGAGAATTGATGAAAGTAGGACGTGTCTCTAGACATTCAAAATGGTCGTCTTGGTTGTTTTCATTCCTGAAGTTGAAGCAAATATCGCAAGGAGAGTTCTCTCTGCATCGTCTTGGCTAGAAGCAAGGTCGTTTTTTGATTCGGGCGATACTTGAGTAGGAGAAACAAACTACCCTGTGTGATAGAGAATAAGAAACCTGGTGACACAAAATGTTGAGGATAAGAGGTCAGGTTAGGGGAAAACCTGAAGTAGTCGACACAAACACACAAACACACTCATACACTTCTAGACTAATGGCCGCATTATGTAAAGAAATGTTGCTCGCATCATTACAGAGCTCTGTTATTCTGTTGTTGCCAAGGCAACAACCAATGGGCGCCCGAGTTTTTGACATAACAGAGCTCCAACGTAATGTTACGAACGCTACTTCCTTGCAGAATCACCCCATAAGACCGGCAAGTCCCCCCTCATCTAGTTTTACATGTTAGAGTGTTCCCCTATATGTGTTAAATTCAGGAGGCATCAACGGCGAATGGCCCCCCTTAAGCCACTATATCGTCGCCCCCTACCACCAGCATCCCCACCGTCCCCTGCAGGACGTCACGGCCGACAACCGCTGTTTCACCGAACGCAGAAAGAAAACGGTGCGCTTCGACCAGCACGGCGTCGACGACTGGGACCGACAGGGCAGCCAGGACAGCCACCGGGACTCCGGCATCGACACGTCGTCGACCTTCACTTCCAGCGAGGACTCGACCAGGGGTCTCGACGCGCCCAAGGTGCCTAAAAAAAACATAAATACAAAATATACCTAGGTGCCAGAAAAAGCCGCCTCTCCACTTACTATATAGGGTCTTGATGCCAGCGATTCGTAGTTTTTTGTATTTTATTTTTGGTCTTTTCCTTGTGTCTGTCTGACCGTAGATGATGCAAAGTATTAGGTTTACTGATCCGCATAGGGCGTCAGTATTTTAGTGCCACTTGATATCGTGTCGTTAGCCCACTTGTCGGAGTGGATGTGTTATTAGGTTGTGTGCACCTTAAGGCTCAAGGTAAATTAAGGATACTGTCGAGGTGGTTCTTGGTAATCCTTCTTGATAGTCCGAGTACATATTCAGAAAAAATTAACCGGGTCACTGGTCAAAGAATTTTTAACCGGTTACGATTAGACCGGTTTTGACCGGTCGATAACTGGTTAACCGTGACCGGTTTCAATCGGGTAACCTTCACCGGTTCTAACCTTTCAGGTCTTTGGCTGGTTAACCATAACCAACTGTTACCTGTTTATAGTCTTGATGGTTTTTGACCGGTTAACCGAGTAGCTATGACCAGTTATGAACCAGTTTAACCGTAATACCGGTTATTGGTTTAAGAATCCGGACCGGTCACCTTGAATTTTTGACTGATTAACCGGTTAACTACGACCTGTTGGAAGCACTACTTGAGTATTTATATTTTTATCTTCAATAGCGAGTCTTCTTTTCATTGAAATTTTCACTCCAAGTCTTTTCTCACTCATCTCTCATTATTCTGTTGTAAAATAGTCAATATACGTTTGGTCAGCTAAAAAACCAGTCAAAAATAGATGGAAATACAATATGCTCGGTTTCTGCCCGGTTAGCCGTGAACGACTTCGGGCCAGTTATTTTGATTGGTTACGAATGGGTTTTTATGACCGGTTCTGCACCGGTTATCCGCTTGTTGACCATTAGCCGTGGCCAATTTTTGAGCGGTAAGCTGGTTAACGGTAACCGGTTTTTCTTACTTCAAACTATGGTTTACCTGTACCATTCTTGATTTACATATGTAAGGGTTAAATACAGCTGTCATTGTCTTTATCAACAAAAAAAAACAACAAATTTTGAAAACATATTTTTGGATTTTGAAGATGTCTTTTGGCTCAAACCAAACTACCTCCTTGTAGCTTTCGAAAGAGACCTTAATGATAAATTTCTGTCAAGAAATAAGGCAGCTGGGATTGATTTCGCAACGCCATATTTCACCAATT
The DNA here is from genome assembly GCA_949128115.1 of Anaspis maculata. NCBI lineage: Eukaryota > Metazoa > Arthropoda > Insecta > Coleoptera > Scraptiidae > Anaspis > Anaspis maculata. The sequence goes on along the minus strand of OX421964.1, from coordinate 76,138,130 downwards.
TAATTCCATCCTCAAGATAACTCTGAAATACAATTGATACTTTCTGAACTGCAATTGACGCTTTCTGAATGATAATTGATATAATCTGATATACAGTTGATAGAAGAGGAAGAAGGGCGGTTCTGGATCCACCACCAACAAAATCGTGGTTGGCATACTGGGACCATGGCAGTGATGTGAGTCGGGTATTTACCGGGTAGGTAGGTAAATATAAATCGGGTATTTACCCGGTATTTTCCCGAGCGATATTTACCCACCCTACCCAGTTTGAGAAAAGTTGACACTGTTGACAGCTCGGTTGACAGTGTTGACGGTTAAAGGTAAAATGATTCCTTTTTCCAAGTTCCAAGGCTTTATAAACCTAACCTTCAAAGAGCTTATTATTATTTTGCTGCTGTGAGCAAAAAATCATAATTGTTTGTTGTTGTTCCTCCAATTGTTAATAACAATCAATGAAAATGGATACCCTATTAGAGACCCGATTTTGGGTGAATACCAGGTATTTACCCTGGGTATTTACCCTCAAATATAAAAACCCGGGTATTTTACATCACTGGGCCATGGTCATAGGGGGTAACCCGGTTAACCTGACCTGACCTGACCTGAGTATGTAGGGGAGAATTTGGAAATTTGGAATCCAAGATGAGCGTCTGTCACTTGTCGGAGCTGTCAAATACACGCCACCTGTGGATCGAATGGTCAACTAATCTGACAGCTAGCTGTCAATGCGCCGAATGGTAAATTTCTGTCAAGGATAAAGGAATAAGGCCACTGGGATTGATCCTGCAACGTCTTATTTTACCAGTTTAATCCCATCCTCAAGATAACTCTGAAATACAATTGACACCTTCTGAACTGAATTGACGCTTTCTGAAAGACAATCGATATAATCTGATACACAGTTGATAGTAGAGGGAGAAGGGCGGTTCTGGATCCACCACCACCACAATCGTGGTAGGCATACTGGGACCTATCTGTCAATGCGCCACCTATGAGTCGAATGACCAACCAATCTGGCAGCTATAGGGCTGCTAGATTATCGACAGCTTTGGCTGTACAAGGGTTACGCAATCATCCGTTGCTAAGGGCCGATGGGAGGGGCTAAAATTCAGCTATGTGCCAAAATTTACCATGAGCGGACCAAAAAAGAAATTTGCGGGGTCCGGTGCTGTTGCTTGATGTCCGCAACTCGACATACATGAAAATTTCATTCCATTTAGCGGCATAAAAGACGTAGTTTGAAACTCATCGGACAAATCATATCCACCCCGTACATGAATTACGGTCGGCCAGAATGCGGTTCCCTTACGGTGGCCGGCCGGTCGCGTGATAATGAGGGTCCCTAGACAGCTAGCTGTTGATGCGCCACCTATAAGTTGTATGGCTAGCTAATCTGACAGCTAGCTGTCATCTGTAAAATATGCCCCACCTCTAGGTCGAATGGCTGATTAGTTCGACAGCTAGCTGTCAATGCTCTATCTATGAGGCGAATTTCTAACTGATCTGACAGCTAGGTGTCAAATATGTGTCACTTATGATTCGAATGGCCAACTAATCTGACTACTGTCGGTCATCGGTCTAACATGCATCATCTGATGGAACCGCAATGCCTGATGCAATACTGGACTGTACCAAGGCGGGGTATATTATCCATGGGGATATGTTATCAACCTGTCAATATATGGCCGTCAAACCCGCGCCTTGAATTTATCACCAGTCATGTCAGAATTTACATATTCGTAATACACATGCATGGCAAAGGTTCAGTTCAGCTCATCCTGCTTGAACAATACGATAAAATTTGCAATATCTCTAATGAAATGCTTAGGAATGCGGATATATGTTTGGCATAGGTAGAAGGAATCAACATTTCTGTTCCGACTCACGGAGAAATAGGACTTAATCCTGCCTGTTGCAGGCCACATCATCAAAGGTCATTATCGAGTTATTCAGAGTATCAGCTGGGTCTATTATGGCTTCATTGTCGCTTTAGGGAAAATATTCCCTACCTCATTCCCGCATTGAGTTTGAGCAAGATAAAGCCCCCAGAGGTCCCAGTGATCATGGTGCGGACGTGGTTAATGATTTATGTCGAAAAAATGCCGATTGTTTGCAGAACTGGCCCAGGCTCCTGCTTGTGTCAACCTGGCGCGAGCAAAAAAAATCGCTTTGCTGAAGTTGTAAAAAAACACCAGCAAAACATTCGGCTGGAATAGCGGTTTTGAGAAAATGTGTATATTCTGAAAACGCAGACCATCGGGATCAAAGATGCAGCTTGAGAGCGCATTTGTCTTTCCACAATTGCTGGGCCCGCGAAAATCCCTCTTGATAGTTGATGGCAGTAAATCTCCATGTTGGCCCATAGGTGGAGCATACTCCACAGGTGATAGCTAGCCATCAGATTAGTCAATCATTCGATTCATAGGTGGCGCACTGACAGCTAGCTATCAGATTAGTTGGCCGTTCGATCTATAGGTGGCGCATGTTTGACAGCTCTGACAGCTGATAGCTTTCAGGTGGTCCCAGAACCACCCTTCTCCCTCTACTAATAATTTTTTCTGAATTAATATTAATACTGACAGCCTTTCAGGTCAGGTCAGAATAGGTCAGGTTTTGTTGTCAAATCAGGTTTGAGGTAGTTTCAAATATTGAAAGGCTTTGTAGGTTGAAGTGGTTTAAATCTAAGGTTTGACGGGATTTTGGATGCCAGAACTTCGGCTGTCCGAGATCCACTTTCAATGCAGTCAGTTCAGGTCAAAGCACAGTGCGTTTAACCCTAGTGTGATTCGAGTGACCTATAAATTCCCGAATTTCCCCTTTCCAAATGCGTCGAGTGACGAGACTTCCGGCCAACTCGAATCACACTAGCGTTGGACGTACTCAAGTTTTGATACAACAAACCCAAGTTCTTTTAATTATCTACAAATTTTCGACAATCTGCTCATATAGGATTTAGCTTTATAACCAACCCAAGTGGAAGCTTTTTTTTTTTAATTGGGAAGCCTGTTTCTGTTACACATTGCATTTTACAAGTTGCAACTGAACTTTGTGCAGGAATGCAGGTTATTACAGTAGTTGTTGACGTGAGACACACCAAAACCATGTATCAATTTTGGGAGCTCGCAACTTGTGATGAATCCAGTTGAAAGCCCAGGTGATTTTTTGGTCGAAACGAATTTATCATGCAAACGAATGTGTAAAAGTAACCCTTGTATTGCTTGGCTATAACTATAACATATCAAAAGTCGCCTCGAATCCCATTCAGATTAACTCGGTAGGAAAGGAGCCAATTGTGTATGTATATTATGCATATCTTGTGGTCATTAGTCACTTACTGCAAACTTTAATTCTAAGTGCATGCAGAGATGGGTGAATGATTCATGTCACGTAAATATGCCGTTTAATTCACATGCTTTAAAAAGCCTTAAATATCGTAAATAAAGTAAATAATACAAGTAAAGTGAATAGATGGTTTTGTATTGTTTCATTGAATTAGGTACATCAAACAGTAACAAAAATATCAACTTTCACAATTTGGGTCCAAAACTAGGAAGAATCGTCATAGCCAATGAAAAAATCTTGATCTTGACTTGACTCTGTTAAGAGCAAACACCAGTGGGTAGTCAACCCAGTTGTACCGTATAATCAAAAATTTTCCTCCTCTAGGCAAGCTGTGGTCTGGCCATTGGCAGGCAAACAAGGCTGATTTTGCCCAGACCACAGCCTGCCTAGAGGAGGAAAGTTTTTAATCATACAGTAGTTTCAAGAGTTTTTTGCGGTTATACGGAAAATACAGCACGAACTCAATTCTCAACCGCACAATGACGTTGCTAGTTGAGCTCTTCAGATTTTGGAATCACTTTTCTGAAATTGTTTGCACATATTTTCGCAAAAATGCACGCTAAAGAAATAACGCGTATTTTGCAAATTTGGGTTTTATTGGGTGCAAAAAAAATACAAAAGTTCTGCTTAAATATGAAGAATTATAAAGTGAATGTCATTATGCTGCAATCAGTTGAATGTCTATCTTGCTTTTGCGGATGAAAGCAGTAACCTGCGAAATTGTATAACGGGGTTGTCTACCCACTGATGTTTGCTTTAAGGCTCCTCAAGCTCCTGCGGGAATCTAGGGGACTTTTGATATGGCGTAATTAAGCGTCGTCATGTTGAGCTTTGCATATTTTTACCGTTTAGCCGGTCATCAATTTGTTTATGCCATAAACGGTGCCTGATATAAAGGTACCTGGGGGCTGCGAATCATTTTGGCCGGCAGCCTTTAATCTTTCATTTGACAGAGATGTTCAAGAATGTAAAAAAGAATCGCATGCAATGCAGTAAAAAACTATCGACTTCCACAACATGTAAGGGAATTTTTTCAACAAAAACAGGCAGGTTATATATTTTTTTTGTCTGAAACCAACGGTCGCTCTTCCTAGCGCAACCGATTCCAATTCATGTCGACCTGCCAATATACCGAGTTGCAAGCTGCAAGTTGGTAAAAACGTCCCCCGGTTCCCAGGAATTTATCATTAATTACAATAGGTAATCAATTCAGCTTCATTGTAAAAACTGAAGCCCGTGAACTTGTTTTGATTTTACAAGAACTACCAAGAATCACCTCTGTGTATCAGGAAAAAAAAGCGCACGAAAGGCCAAAAAATTAGCCAAAACTAGAGCTCGGTTCAATTGCTTCTCTTTATATCGAAAAATGGATTAATCCGAATCGAAAATGTCCCTATGGAATTTCCGTAAGTACTAAGCCTCCATTTTTTTATTCTGCAAAATGCATGAAAACTCCCCTTTCTCATTCCCTTTTTTAACAGAGTATTCGTCTTATTTGTATGAATGTTCAATATGGAAATTCTTCCGCAGTGCATGGCTTTTTGCATACTATACATTTCTCAGTTTTAAGTGTTCTTTTTTTTTAATCCGGAGATTCTCATTTTCGGTTTCATAAACACAATAGCTCAAATTGCTATTTGTCGGATAACCACTTGTAGACTCCTCTATAAGTGCTTACTCTCCTGACTAGAAAAAAGCTTGCAAACAAGTAAAGTTTATGAAACCGATTAGTGACGATAAGCGATCGAAAAAATTGTCATTTGGGATGGCTCTCTACCGAATAACGCAGATTGGCTGAATGTTTCCAGTTTCGTTTCCAGAGTCAATAATCCCAAATAGAAATTTTTCGACCTCAAAACCTGAAATTCACACTTTTTTCAAAGCAGTATATACAATAAACACATACCTTTAACCAAAACACACACAAACACACCCTGCTTCTTCGACAATCACCACAACACAAAGGAAATTTGGAAAGTAGAACATAATACTGAAATCTGGAAGAGGGCGGGGAAGGAGGGGGTTGAGAAACTTGGAAGGTTACCAAAATTGTTGGCATCGACTTTAGGGAAGGACACATAATTTATGATACGCCAAGTAGTTTTTTCTTGGTATCCTTTTCTAAATCCATACACACATCACCTACACTGTTATAAATTACGCTACCATATATCACACCGTCACACAGATTACACCACATGAACACGTTAATTTTTTTCAATTGACCACATTATCAAATGTAGTAGACACACCTGAAAGTCGAAATTTTGAAATTTTGCCCCGTTTTTGTTTGGGTATAACAGCACCCCTTGTCCTGGCAAGTCTCCTCGGATGGCACCCGCATGATTGGCCACATGATTTTGAGACGCGGCTCCAGAGAGTCGACGGGGTCCAGCGCCGCTGGACTTTTGGGTCTGAAAGTCGTGGGCGGCAAAATACTGGACAGCGGAACGAAGGGGGCCGTCATCGAAAAGGTGAAGAAGGGCAGCATAGCCGATCTGGAAGGACAGCTCAGGCCAGGTAATGTTTGCTTTGTTATCTTTTTTCCTTTCACTCGCATCATCCGTTCAGAATCTATGTGTATTCCCGAGTGTATTCCAGTTCAGACGAGCGGAAGGTACCTCAAATTTTCGATTCCTGCTTGTGCCAACCTGACGAGGGTAAGAAGACTTTGCTCACGTTGTAAGGGGAACACCAGCTGAAATATTCGGTATTTTTAGTTGATAAATTGAAATGATCTCTGTCTGCAGCAAGTTGTCGAAATCATCGTCTTCTATAGGCGTGCAACACTTTGTCTCGTAGCTATGAACCATAAGCCTTATCGAGCCACCTAATTTTTTTGGAGTTTCAATCTGGAAAGGCGCAGTTATTTTTTAGGGAAATAGAAAAGGAAATGTTGGGTGGGGCAGCCCTTGAAAATGTTTCACTTGGACGACATTTTCACGTGAGAACCGGGGAAAACAGGAGACACACAAGAGTCTAACGGAGACGTCATGTAAACACAACCACACGACATAAACAGGATTTGACGTGGTAACTCTCTGACAACGTTTCTCGGCGCAGTTTTCTGATGCATAATTGCTAGATTTATAGTGAACTGCCACCAAAAACAGAATCAGATGATGTTATTCTTTCCTGCTGATATACAGGATGCTTGCAAACTTGTGGTGGGAAATGGAAATGCTTCAAAAGTGCTAAAAAATGTTGAAAACAAAATAAAATTCATTTCTGGAATCATGGAGGGTCGACTGAAAAGCTAATTTTTTGAACCTTTTAATGTGGATTTTAATTTTATTCAGTGTACAGGGTGAGTCATGAATCCTGAAAATATATTTTTTGCCGAAAATGCCTGTGACAGGTTCTAGAGGTTATAAAACTGAGGTAGAGCAACAAATAACACAAATACTTCCCATATGACATTTTCTGCATGCATTTTGGAAGAAAACTGGATTTTTAGGATTTATAATTCACCCTGTATAGTGAATAAAATCACAAAACACATTCAGATGTTCAAAAACATTGCATCTTGGTATGTTGGAAAGAGTTAACTAAAATCTTTCAAAATAACGAAAATAGAGGGAGTCGAACACCTTTTGACCCTCCATATTTCCTAGAATAAAAGCTCTCAATTTTTTCAACATTTTACTGATACTTTTGAAGCATATCCCTTACTGCGGTTCAGTTTTCCACCCCAAGTTTGCAAACACCCTGTATAAATTCTACAATATACAAAAAAATGCCGCATTGTGTTGTTTTGTTTTTCGTGATTTTTAATGATAAAAATCACGAAAATCACCTAGTCCGCAAGCGCAGAACAGGTTTACTACGTTATCAATCTTCATGTTTGATGACCCGCCCGCCGCCGCCCGCCACCCGTTTCTGCCCAAACTTTCAACTTTTTTCCCTAAAAAAAAACAGAGACTTTTGAGACGAAATATTTTTATTTTTGTAGTGATCTCAGTTTGTGAACTTTGTTTTGAACAAAAAATAAGTGGCAGGTACAAAGTGTGGCAATGGAAACGCATCGAATATGGATTCTGAACAGATAGGTGATGAGTTTTTATCGCGACAGTGCGGGTCTCGATTTTTTTCCTCCAAAATTTTTGATTTTTGGATTTTTCCCATTCTCCCCAGGCGACGAGGTGATAGAATGGAACGGCCGCGGCCTCCAGGGCAAAACATATCAAGAAGTCTCCGACATCATAGCCGAATCGAAACAGGAGGCCAACGTTGAACTGATAGTCTCCCGCAGCATGGGCAGCAGGAGAGCCGCTCAGGCCACCTGGAGACAATCCATGGCCCACAGAGGTAACGAACCCCATAGATTTGCCAGAGTGGGACTCTTCCTTTCACTTTTGTTTTTCGCCATTATTATACATTTATTGCTATTTATTTCGTTATTTATTATAATAAAAAGTTCAATATGTACTACATGATATTTTTAGCAAAAGTGATATTAGTGAGCCCCAACCATAGAGTAGTGTGCCAAAGTAAGTTTTACATTTGCATTTAATGACTGTACATAAACCATATTTAACACTTCGATTGATATTATACCTCTACACGTATTCACACACAAACACCACACACAGCCCATATATACAGATAAAACACTATTTCTCTCTATCTTTCTCTATCTCTCTCTTTTCATATAATTATTCCTGTTATGTGTGTCACTCTATTCTCTTTTTAAGTAATATAATAACCCCCACTTTCTGAATATTGTCGTCACCTTTGTATAAGTACTTTACCCGTAAATGTTAAATCCCCGTGTCTTAGATTTGTTTAATTAAGCGATGGGAGCAACAACTGTTGTGCTGTTGTGTGTTTTCTCTATCTCTCTCTATCTCGGATGAGAATGATGATGATGAGGGTGTAAATATGGTTTACGATTTTGTATATATTTCTTAACGATGGTTTGGTATCTGTCAAGTTTGCAGGATATGTGTGGAACAGTTGGCTTGTCTTATCTTCTTTGTTTATCAAGACACAAAGCCGCGTTTCACTTCAGTATATAGAAATACTCATTATTTAGAAAACTATAAGAAAATATAACGGTGACATAGTGTTAAATTTTATCGAATTAGCAAAAACGTGTTTAGTTTCTGCCTCATTGATTATACCTATATTTTCAATAATAAATAATTAGTTGTTACCACTATTGTATGTACACTCAGCAGCAAAAATAGCGCCCACTTGATTTATGACGAAGACAATAACCATTTGCTTGCCTGCTCTACCGTAGTAGGTACTAGTAGTACTCGAGATGGATCAAGCAATGTCGCCCTTACAGGAATAAGTAAACAAACCAGTATTACGTCGCCGGCCTTTTATGTTTTTCTGCTTAATTACCTGAAAATAAAAATGTTCGACAGCATTTCCAAGTCCAATAGAGTGGTTCAAAATGGCGAGTCCGGTCCCTGTCGGCATTTATCATTGTTGAACTTTTGAATGGTTTATTCAACGGCAATACATATAATGATAACAAGGGCAGCATTGATTTATTCATCTCGAGTACTACTACTACCACCGACTACGGTAGAGCAGGTTAAGCAAATAGGCGTATTGGTTGTACATGAGCAATAAAAAAAAATCAAACCGATTGACATGTTAGGCGGCTATGAAGATCGACATCAATTTGTGCTCGAAATAATGCCTTTGGGAAATCAAATTGAGTTTAAATGTAATAGGTCATAATCAATTTGATGTTTGGTGATAACCTGTGATGTTAAACTCGATTAGGCTTACCAAATTTATTTCCAACACACTACTTACAGTGTACTTGGAAAATATCGACTCCTCAAAATTACCTATGACATTTGAAATGATGTGGGAAACCCACAAAAAAATTGAAAATATTCCTCGACCTCCTTTTTTTTTCAAGTTATGAGGGGTCGAAAGGTGGTCCTTCAACTTCTTCTGGTTCCCTTGTTTCAAACGATTTTAGTATACCTGCTGCTAGTGGCAGAATAGCGACAAAAATAGCAACAATTGGTTGTTTACTAGATTTTCATTTACTACACAGGAAAGAGCAGAGCTCATCTTTGTCTTTGGTGCATGAATTTTGCGTGGGTTTTGTGAGGATAATTGGCCTTTTCCAGATTCCGGCCAAGTCTGTGTGCCACCGAACGTCCGGAGATATCCATCTTGCACTGGAGATTTACAGTCCACAGTCCCATTAGTTCTGCCATGCGATATAGGTCTTGTTTGTCATGGACTATAAATAATGTAAGATGATGCCGCAGGAGGACGGCTTGGGCTTGCAGTGGCGGCACGCGGTAAATCTCAATGAGAAATATTCAAAGATTGATTTCGGTCAAAACTATCCATGATATTGGGATTCTGAAGAAAATTCAGTATGAGATATTTACTGAAGAAAAATGACTACCTTGAATTTTAAACTTTTTCGAAAAATGTAAAAAAAATATTTTTGTGAAAAAAAAAACACGAAAACTGGAATGTTCGATTATAGCATCAAATAATTATATTTTCTGCAAATAATGACGTTTAAACTTTCAAAATCAGTCAGTTGGATGAGTTTTGAGAAGGCTAATAGTTTCCGCGCCATCTTGCGTCTCAGAAACACACTGTTTCATCGTCCTCTTTCGCCTTAAACATCACACTACATGTACGACTATTTTGATACACATACCTGGAGCTTCCCTTCTCACTAATGAGGCCAAAAAGGCCGAAAGATGTGTTCTTCAATTTCCCCCACAAAACCCACTCAAAATTCATTACTATACAGGGCGTCTCGCTTTTCATAGATTAAACGTCAAGAAAATATCCTCATAGTACTCCTGATTTATTTCTCACTTGCTTCGTTCAAGCTCACTGTTTTTGGTTTTTGACAACAATGACACATGAACGGCTCAATGATATCCGCTCTAATCCAGTCTTGATTAGTTTGCAGACGTTGCCTACCTGCATGTCAAGTTTTAATTTAATCCAATCAGTGGCAACAGTGGGGCAGTGACTTGAGTAAACTTTTGAAAAAAAAGGGAAGTCGCGAAATGAGTAGTGTCTGAAAGTAACTTAGGCTAAATTAGAGCAAATTTCATTGAACCGTTCATGAGTTAATAATGTTCAGGAAAAGAAAAAACTTTGACAAGGAAGAATCCTCTCCTAAAGTTTGATCGAATAAAAGTGGAATACCCTCTACAGGGTGAGTCATGACATGGAAAGATCCAATTTCTGTAAAAAAAACTCAAAATCCCTGTGAGAAAACCGTATAACCATTCTGCTCTACATTGGTTGAGGGGCCAACCGAATGGTTGAGAAGCATTTTTAAAAAAACTAATGTTCGAAGTTTCTGACGCACCATGCTTTTCAGTTACCCATCAGATTTTCATATTTCACATAATATGCCATAATATATTTCTAATTTCATGGTCGAATTATATGCCCCCTGCTCGTGGCATATTTGGGCAATTCTTTTTAACTTCCAAAAAATTGTGACGAACGGTTGGTGATCCGTTAATAAAGTGGAATGTCGACCATAGAGATACTGATTTTAAAACCAAAAATGATTGCTCCAACTTCCCTGTTAGTACACTGTCGGTCAATTAAAGTGGGTCAGGGGAAACTTGGCTGTACTTTGCCTTTACATATTTTTTTTACAGAAAAGTCACAGACGCATAACAATTTCCCTTTTTTTGTAGCTACAAGCCTTGGCTATATCAAGCTCATATTGTATTTTGAATATCAGGTTGAATTCGAAAGCCACAGCTTTGAACGTGATGCCATGTTTTTTCAGTCAAGTTTGGAGTGCCGCGCGGACCTTCCTAAGTGACCTTGGGATAGTGTCAGTGTGGTCATTTTGTAGTGTCGTTTACTGCCTTCCACCTGTGTTGTGTTTTGTCACGCTATTTCAAGTGGTTTTCATTTAATAATTTCACTGCCAAAAAACGCGCATTTGTTTTTGTTCCATGATTTACGTTCATAAGCAGACTGTAAACAAATAGAGCTCAGATGACAGCCGCCGTATACATGACAACCAGTGAAAGTTATTTTTGCTGCTAGATTAATCAATTCTTAAGGAAAAATTTAAAAAAATCAATCGACCAGAAATGCCACGAGCAAATGCAAAATTACAATAGTTACTGATCTGGCCCGTTTTCTCACCCGATCTAAATCCTATAGAGAAGGTCTAGAATGCGCTTGCGCGACCGCATTTAATGGTCAGGTCAGGTCAGGTCAAACACCCGTCATAGTCTCAGTTTTCTTAAAGTCTTATTAGTAAATGAAAATAAGATGGCGCAAAGCCTCACCCGTCAACTTCCATGTCTCAAGAAAAATAACTAGAAGAGTTTCTCACTTTTCCACCGATTTGAACCATTTCCATGAACGTGTTTCCAAAGCAGGTCAAATAAATGCTTCAAATATGTAAAATTGTGAAAAATTGGATTTTTGTTTTTGGAGAATTGAATGATGGGGCTTTGTCCCCTCTTAGTTTCATTATCTTATGAGATTTTACTACAGAATTTGATAAAACAGGCTGGAAATAAATTAATTGAACTTCTCGGTTGTAGCATTTCCATTTAACAGAATGACTCAAACATCCTAAAAACAAAATATATTTTATCTATAAGTGTTAAATAATACCCGTCACTTTTAACACGTCGTCATGGGCAACGTGAAAAAATGATGATTCTGCGCGTTCCTGTCATATTTTCAATAAATTCTGACATTTACCAAACATTTCAAAGACCATTGTAGATAAAATCCTGTACGATACACGCGTTAAAAGTGTCTTATTTTGTTCGCGGGGTTGCTCTACTCGCTAATGCTCGTTTCGCAAGCGTCCCCGCTCACAAAATAATACCTGTCACTTTTAACACTCGTACCGTAAATAGCTATTATCTACAAGCGTTAAATAATACCCGTCACTTTTAGCACGTCGTCATGGGCGACGTGAAAAAATGATGATTCTGCGCATTCCTGTCATATTTTCAATAAATTCTGACATTTACCAAACATTTCAAAGACCATTGTAGATAAAATCCTGTACGATACACGCGTTAAAAGTGTCTTATTTTGTTCGCGGGGTTGCTCTACTCGCTAATGCTCGTTTCGCAAGCGTCCCCGCTCACAAAATAATACCTGTCACTTTTAACACTCGTATCGTAAATAGCTATTTTGCATATTTTTGAGTTTATGGCTCTCCCTGTATTATAGTATGTATTTGAAATTTCAAGACCTACTATAGTATATTATTCAACAAGCAGGTAATGATTGCTCCTTACTCATGAAGATGCAGTTTGCCGACACGAGCCTTGGCGAGTGTCGTGAAGCATCCGAATGAGTAATAGCCATTACCCGCGAGTAGAATACTATGCTTTATCCAGTCTCATTGAGAAATGCAGACAAGTATGCGCGTGATAATGGTGCATTATTCAATAGGATTGGATAAAAGTGTTTTATATTGCATTGGAACGTCTCGAACATTTTTGAATTGTTTTTGAAAAAAATATTTTTTGTGAATATTTTGAGTTTATAACTCTCTGTATAGTATTTGAGAATTCATCACCCACTGAAAAGTGTTCCACGTTGCATTGGGTATGACTGGAACATTTTTCAATCGTTTTTGAAAAAATTGAATTTTTGGGATATTTTTGAAAAATACCTGTCTGTATAGTATTTATTTGAAAATTCAAGACCTACTGAATACTGAAAAAAATGTTCTCTCTAGTTTTTTTTCTGACAAGTTTGGTAAAATCTCAGCAGTAAAAAAAGTGTAAGGGCGATTTAAACTAAGAAATAAAAAAATTATCCTAATTTTCCACCCATTTGAAGCATTTCCATTGAATGTTTTGGACTCTGAGCGCGTGCTCTGAGCTATCCTGTATATTTTTGAAAGTAGATTACACCTTCAAGGGGTTTCTGATGCGACTAAAAAAGTGGTTGACGGGAATCGGTTCAATTTTATTTTTTTCGTCAAGTAGAAACTCCTCCAAAGAGAAAATGTACGGGCAATAGTATCAAAGTTAAAAAGACAACAAACACGCGAATATAAATAAATATTGCGCCTCTTAGGGCCATATAGCGGGCACCTCGCATTTTTATGAAACAAAGCTCTCCGACTACCACAACACCAGACGGCCGAACCGAACAACTGCACAGACACGTGTTTCGCCCCTACTGGGGGCTCATCAGTGCGCAGGCGTGATCAGCTCAACCATCCGATGCTGTGGCAGTCAGAGAACTCATGGTAATATACACCCAAGAGGACTCCTAATATGTGAGTCCTCCAAGCGGCGCCATCTATCAAAGGCATTCCGCAGATGCTATATTTCAAGGCATCAGGCATGCAAGGGAATTAACAGAATTCCACGTGAAGCAACACCGTCGCCAAGAGAGCATCGATGGTAGATGTACACATGTATACTCAAGCCGAGTAGAGCAATGTTAAAAAGACAACAAACACGCGAATATAAATAAATATTGCGCCTCTTAGGGCCATATAGCGGGCACCTCGCATTTTTATGAAACAAAGCTCTCCGACTACCACAACACCGCCGCTTGGAGGACTCACATATTAGGAGTCCTCTTGGGTGTATATTACCATGAGTTCTCTGACTGCCACAGCATCGGATGGTTGAGCTGATCACGCCTGCGCACTGATGAGCCCCCAGTAGGGGCGAAACACGTGTCTGTGCAGTTGTTCGGTTCGGCCGTCTGGTGTTGTGGTAGTCGGAGAGCTTTGTTTCATAATAGTATCAAATTTTCAGAATTTTAAAAAATTTCTAGAAATTTTTAATTTTGATTTTTGAAAATTCAAAAACTAGATAGCAGCGACAATGCATTTTTTATCAAGGAAGTCGCATGCCAAATTTGAACTTTTTATTTTCAAAAAAAAGGTACCTACCAAAAATGATTTCTCGTAGACATGAAAAAGTGAATTAGTAGAAATCATTTTTGGTACCTTTTTTTGTAAATAAGGACCACCCCCTGGCGCGGGTGGTTGTGTGGCTGCTTGCGGCCACGGGAGCCCCGGGTTCGATTCCCGGAGTCTGGATATTTGTGCTGTCTAAATTTGCAATTTTTCACGGTTGTAGAGGCTAATAAATAAAGGCAAAAACTCTTATGGCCAATGTGGGCAGATGAAGAGGAAAACAATTTTTTTTTTTTGAAAATAAGATTAAGAAGTTCAAATTTGGCATGCGACTTCCTTGAGGAAAGATGCATTGTCGATGTTATTGTTATGCTTATTGAATTTTCAAAAATCGGAATAAAAAATTTTCAATTTTTTTTTGGAAATTTCCAAAATTTGATTGCAATGCCCGTACATCTTCTTTTTGCAGGAGTTTTTACTTAACGAAAAAAATAAAATAAAACTGATTCCCGTCAACAACTTTTAGTCGCATCAGAAACCCCTTAAGGGCGACGGTCGTTCGCTATAGTAGAAGCCCTCGCCTTCGTGCTGAACAGCCTTATTTTCAGTAGAAAGTTATTGTTGAAATCAATTTGGAAAGAGAAAGGCTGGCTCTACTGATTCACTGCGTGTTTTTTATAGTAATTTTTGTCGAACAAAAATTGAAAACACAGTTAATGAGTAGGGTAATTCTTCTTTTTTCAAATCGACCTCAACGATAAATTTCTGTTGAAGAATAAGGCTGTTGAGCACGAAGGCGTGAGCGCATTTTATAGCAATCGACTGGCACCCTTGAAGCCACCCAAAATAAAAACAGTCCATCTCTCTACTTTGTGGTGTGTTTAGTAGAATGCATCGCCCAAAAAACTGGTTCACTTCTCAGCAATAAACCAATAATTTTCTTCTCAATAACTTCCTCAATGCTTTGGTCTCATTTGCTTCGCTGGTTGTATATAATTTTTTTTTTGCGGTGGGCGGGGATCCGTGTACTCACTGGCAGTCCCTCCTAAGCCCCGCCTCAGTACTCTGAAAGCGGCGCCGGGTGATTCGCACACCACCCACCATTTTATGGACGCATCAACAGCGAGGTAATTAGCGCCCTTTTTCGATGTCCATCTCGTTTCACCCTTTTCCCCTTGACGTGACCGCGCGGTGGTACACGCCAAGGTACTAGAGAGCGCATGAAAATTTTCACCTGGCCCAGACCGGATTCGAACCCACCATCTCTGGAATTGCTTCCGAAGACGAAGTCCCCCGCGCTACCGGCCGGGTTGATATAAAAAGGACCCCGCACGATTCTTATGGAAAATGGCTCCCGGTTAAATTCTCTGAATTTTTGATATGATGTAGCTCATGAGATACTTATCAAATACCGTGAACCTCAAACTCAAATAATGGACAGTTTTTTACCCACAGGGGGTTGAAGTTGGAGGTTTTGACGGCTTAAAAATGATATTCTGACGTAAATAGAAGCTTTCTATTTGGTTTCTCTTCAAGATGTGTTTCATGCTATATGTATTTATTTGACAGAAAAATATCAACCCCCTCCTCCACCCCCATCCCCTATCTACCATCACAAAATTCGAGATTACTCTCAAAAGCCACGCAGATGGCTTATGTGATTTAAATTATGAATTTTGACACAAAAATTATTTTCCACCCCTAATGTTGGGGTGCCGATTTTTCAATTTTCCTCGGTTAACTTGGCTGAATTTTTGGTATTGTGTAGTTCTAATTCTGCTGAACAAAAAGTTTACATACCAAAACTTATTCCTATGAACAGTTTTTGTTCTGCAGGGGACTGAAGTTCAATATTTATGCTCTCAAATCTTCAACTTCAGTCCCCTGTAGAACAAAAACTGTTCATAGGAATAAGTTTTGGCATGGGAACTTTTTGTTCAGCAGAATTAGAAGTATACAATACCAAAAATTCAGCCAAATTAACCGAGGAAAATTGGAAAATCGGCACCCCAACATTAAGGGTGGAAAATAATTTTTATGTCAAAATTCATAATTTAAATCACATAAGCCATCTGCGTGGCTTTTGAGAGTAATCTCGAATTTTGTGATGGTAGATAGGGGATGGGGGTGGAGGAGGGAGTTGATATTTTTCTGTCAAATAAATACATATAGCATGAAACACATCTTGAAGAGAAACCAAATAGAAAGCTTCTATTTACGTCAGAATATCATTTTGAAGCCGTCAAAACCTCCAACTTCAACCCCCTGTGGGTAAAAAACTGTCCATTATTTGAGTTTGGGGTTCACGGTATTCGATTAGTGTCTCATGAGCTACAACATATCAAAAATTCAGAGAATTTAACCGGGAGCCATTTTCCATAAGAATCGTGCGGGGTCCTTTGCATAAATAAAAAAGTTTCTCGATTGCTGTAAAAGATGATGCAATCATGGTTGATGACGGTGAAATTATTGTTCCCTGGTGTATAAATAAATAATTGAATAATTTGTTTCCTAATCGCTGTTAACTGATACCAATGTCTCTATGTGTAATGCAATTAAAACATTAAACACATAGCTGAACTGGGCCAAGAATATGAGGACTTTCAAGTTTGCATATTTGCGCGTCGTTATTTAGACAAGTTTCGCGACCGGTGCATTCTTTATTTTTGTCAAAGATTGTTTATATTTGACCGATCGTTTCCACACGTCGTCGGTATCGAGCCAAGACAGATAAAATTCGATTAGCAAAAGAACGAACTCGGTATGTTGAACCTTTCGGAAGATTTAGGAAAATTTTACTATAGGAAACAAGTTTTAAAATAGGCGTGCTACCAATTTCGTCTAATTTTTTTTGCAGTTGTAACGCGTTAATCTCTGTCCACATGGTATTCGGGCTAAAAATCTGACAGTTGCATTTTTAAAACACTCAAATTTAAATAGTGCTGCAACACAGAAGAGATTTTTGAATGTACGCACAGTCATTGCCCATTAAAAACGATGGTGTACCGATTTGAATAATTTTGGCTACCTTGTCACTGTGACACCACCCAGGCCAAAATAATCGAATCGGTACACTCCGTGCCAAAAGCTTGTACGCGTTTTTGATGGACAATGACCGTACCTGCACGGAGTCCATACCATAAAGATCAATCTTATCTCTTCCGAATCATGTATGTATTAATTATCATGGGATTTGGCAGTCTTTAATCTTTAAATGGGCGGGAAATTGAAAAAGAATCCAATTACTCGCTGAACACACCATACCCATAGTATAGTACGTTCATACGAAGTGTGATTCTAGTTACCTAATAGATTTTATTTCAAGTTTTCACGTTTCCAAATGTAACATATAGAAAATCTTCTTAACTTTCCCGTTGATTGCACTGGCGATATTTGCAACAATAACGCACACGATGTTGTCTGGGCCACCACTGAAACACTTTCGTGCATTTCCGCTGCAGATAAACGAAACATTTTTGCGGGACGTGATATCGGATGAACAAATATCAAAGAAACCTGTGACATTTGACAGTTGAGGAGAACATTTCTGACGTCTTGAAGGAGTTTGATTTGATGGGTGCTTCAAACTGAAGAATTTGAAACCCTTCGCGCTAGAACAGCGGCCCAATGGAAGTAGACCCTTCCGCCTATCCTGGTCAATAATAAGACAGCCAAGTCCTGAGGAATTATACAAGGATCACCCCGGCGGTATGTCATGGGCAGCAAGATTCACTTGTTAAAAGTTTAATAATCAAATTGTTGAAAAAAAAACAGCCGCTCAGAGTTGCGTATCGGACCGAAGTTGATATGGGCATAACTTCACTTTGCCATATTCTTTCGTTTTGGGGCTCGCACGGGAAGACTTTTTTCCGCCGTGCCTGACCGTCGTCTAGATGACCGAAATCGAATGAGGCCTGTGCGGTTTTAGTATCTAAACAACAGTTACTGCCCCCCACCCCCAGTCGCATTTCCACGTACGGCACCAGGTCAGTTTTTCAAAATTCCAATATTTTGATGTCAATTGGATAAGCGACATAACCTTCCTTTTGGACAAGCCAGTTTCACACCAAGTAAAAAAGCGGCAAACCTACAATGCTAAACTAGAAAATTTGCCCAGGCAACTAGAATCACACTCAAGGTGAACGTACTATAGACAAGGTGCTACGGATGCCTTAGTTAGGTACTGGCATGACCTTAAAAAAACGTGCAGACGCGTTTTATTCTTGGAATCATAATTACGAACTGAAGCTCACTTTTGATGATGTTTTTGTACAGGCACACGAGTGCCTCCACCTACATTTCTCAGAATTAACATTTCTGTGAAAACTCCGATTGTATATAGCGCAAAAATAACGATTAGGGCTTTGAATGTTTGTCACTTTGTAAGCGTTTTTTTTTTGAACAACAAATGTACTACCTACCTGTACTTACCAGTAAAGCAGCAAGGCCAACTTCAAAGTTGTAAAAAAAATCATCCAGAAATAAAAGCTGCTTTTGTTCGGAAAGTCCTTGGTTAGGAGAATAAGTAGCTCGACAATGACGCCTCGAAGCCAATGTTACCAAAGTCGTTTTGGATCAAAAAAGCTAACTAAACTGCGCAACGTTGAAGTTATCGGGGTACATAAAGTCGTTCAACTTTGAAACTCAACTTCGGATTGCCAAGAACGATTTCAGTTTTGTGTTCAGAGTTGCTTAGCTCCATCTTTTCGTAATCCGTCTCGTAAAAGTTAATATTGTAAAAAAAATCTATAATAAATCTCTATACAGGGTGTTTCATCGATATGATAGCAAAAAAACTCAACTGTGAGTGGATCTCGTCAAAATATGACGAAAACCTATATGTATGCAATTTTTCAGTGTTCGGCCTAATAACGAACATACAGGACTGGTTTGTCGAAACTATTAACCTACCTGCCAAATTTTGAAAGGATCCAGCTAGTGGTGTTGGAGTTACGAGGGTCATTGAATTCTTTCAAAATTTGGCAGGTTGATAGATAATGTTGATAAACCAGCTTATGCCTAATGAAATCTAAAGCCGAAACGTTACGAATTTTTGAAATCCGGGAAAAGTGAACTTCTAGTATAACCAGGTGGTCCAAAAAAACCACACTGTTTTATTTTCCTTCTAAAATATTTGTTTCTCAACCGATTTTCACAAACTTTGTATGAGCGGATGGCCAAGGAAATAGGCTACAAGACTAAACACGAGAATAGCCGAAATGTCAAAAATTCAAGATTGCGGACGCAATTGAAAATAAGCATTTTCTGGCCTCGTTTTTTTTTGGTTGAAAATTATCACATTGACAAATTTTATTACTGATTGGGATGAATGAACCTCCCTCTTACTTCATACAGTACTGTAAGTCAAATCGGTCTATCCACTGCGGAAATGTAGTGCCAATTTGCCAATTTTTTCGGAAACCAAGCTGCCGAACCGTTAATCCGATCGACATGAAATTTGGTTTACAGACAAGGTCTCGCTGTCAAATTAGCTGATCAGTTTTGACTGTCATCTGTCAAACGCAACTGTCAATTAAAAATGACAGAAGTTTTATATCACAAAACTTGACTTGCAATATGTCATTTAGAAGCTCTCGAAGAGCTGTATTCAGAACCGTTGAAAGCATTCCTCCAACTGTCACTTGTCGATGATAAAAAACTGCCAAAGGTCAAAACTTTGACATTTAATTCAAGCTCTATCCGATGGATTGGAACTAAACTCAGCAGAAACAAACACAACAAAGGAATCAAATCAAGTCTGCAAGTTTCCTACCATTTTCCATTCGGGCGTTACAAATGTCAACATTTTTCCTGGCCATTAGGTACCACTGGAGACGGTCACAAACCAATCAATTTGAAGGAAGACTGCGTGCAGGTCATTTTATTTAAGAAATGAATAGTTGGAAATTTGCAGTTTTTCCAGAGTGAAAAATTCAAACATTGTGATCCAATTTTATCTTTTCTCCAACTATGGCTCGCAGGAAGTCTGCACCTAAAATGAATATTTCGTGGGAGACTTACCGCATGTCGAAATTTGCCCTGCATTTTTTTCGAAATTACGGAATGTGCAAGCTCCATTTTGAAAAAATCACCGCCGGAAAACTGGAATCGCGTCGCATTTGAAAATGGGCCTACACGACGCCCAGTGCAATCTACTTTTGACATCAATTAGAATTTTCAGCAAAATGTCGATCCCCGAGCAGGGAAGAGCGTCTGAGTTGAGTCCTGCACCAAAAGCGTGTCGTCCTGGTCAACTTTCAGGTAATAACGGCCAGGATGAAATTCAAAAATTCGTAATGCCCGACTGGAAAATGGTGGAAAACTCCAACTGCAGACTTAATTTAATTCTCTTGTTGTGTTTATTTCTGCCGAGTTTGGTTCAAATCCATCGGATAGAATTTGAATAATTAAATGTCGAAGTTTTGAATGAACTTGACATTCAACTATGACAAGGTGATAGATAGCTGGAGGAATGCTTCCAACGGTTTTGAATACAGCTCTTGGAAGATTTCTAAATGCCATATTGAAAGTCAAGTTTTGTGAAACACAACTTCTGTCATTTTTTTATAGTGACCGTTGCTCTCGACAGATGACAGTTAACGGTTCGGCAGCTAGGTTTCCGCTAGAAAAATTGGCAAGAAGGCCTGTTTTCCGTCCTCTGTATCTCCGCAGTGAATGGACCGATTTGACTTATACACTCTGTGATGTAAGAGGAAGGTTTATTCATCCCATATCAGTTATAAAATCAGTTGAAAAATAATTTTCAGCCAAAAAAAAACGAAGCTAGAAAATGCTAATTTTTAATTGCGTCCGCCATCTTGAATTTTTACCCGTTAGGCTATCCTATTTCCTTGGCCATCCGCTCATACAAAGTTTGTGGAAATCGGTTGAGAAGCCAATATTTTTGAAGGAAAATAAAACAGTGCGTTTTTTCTTTGACCAGCTGGTAAGGTTTTTGTCGTATTTTGACGAGTACTACTCATAGTTAAATTTCTTACTATCATCGCTGAAACACCCTGTATAGAGTGATCGATGTATAAAACACTGCAAAATTTCAAAGAGTTCGGCGTAGCCTCGTTTTGCGACTAACGCCGGGTTGCTAACTTCGAGTTTAACTTTAAACTTGGTTTGGTTGCCATAGATTTAATTGTTGCAACAATTATTTCCAGAGTAACCAAACCGGGTTTAAAGTTGAACTCGAAGTGAGCAACCCGGCGTAATAGTTTTTTAATTTCAATTAAAAACTCACTCGGAAAGTTGTGAAATGCGAAGTCTTATCTCGGAACAGTTCTATAATAATTTGTCGGATCGGTAACTAAGAATAAGTCGATAAAAAAGTCACTTCCCATTGTGGGAAGTTGCTGGCTGTGTCACTCACGTGTTCAATGTGTAGGCCTTAATTAGTTGGAAAAATCTCGTGCAGGCAGGTGGTAACTTGAGGCTATGAATTTCGCTTCACCAGAACTCCTATTCGGGGTGATACAAAAGTGTCCAGCCACCTTGAAGCTGCGCAATATGGAGACGAAGTAGAGTGCTGTGAAACTGTTGAAAAAATTGTATCTCTTTTAATTTTGAAGTTATGAAGGGACAAAAGTTGGTCCTTCGATAGCTTCTATTTTCGTTGTTCCAGAAGATTTTAGTACACTGGTCATGGAAGAATAATAAGTTACAAAAAATCAACCTCTGAAGCTGTATCAAGTTTCTGTTCTCTATACAGAGTGAGTCATAAACTACAAAAATTCAGTTTTTCTGAAAAAAAAAACAGAAGCAAAAGAATTCTATTGGAATGTATTCTGTTGTGCTCTACATAAGTAATGATACTATTGTGACTGTTTGCAGGCACTTTTGAGAAAAACTAATTTCCAGGATTTATGACTCACCCTTTATACAAAACAGAAATTCATTACAGATTCGGAGCTTGATTTTTTGTACTCATTGTTTTTCCATAAACAGTTTATTAAAATCTTTTGAAACAACGAAAATAAAAGCGATCGAAGGACCAACTTTTGTCTCTTCATAACTTCAAAATAAAAGGAGATCGAGTTTTTTCAACAATTTTCCAGCACTCTACTACATCTCCATATTACGCAGCTTCAAAGTGGCTGCATACTTTTGAATCACCCTGTATAAAATATACATGATTTATTATCTGGCTCCTGTTTACTAGCACAAAGATTTGCTTTGCGCCAAGCAAAAACCATATACCTTTTGGCAAGATAAAACACAAGCATTTCAGAATCTGGTTTGATCAACAATATAGGTCAGCCAACTTTCCAAGCTTCATCCTCTTTCTTTTCAACGATCGGAAGTAAAAGCGAACACGGTGCTTTACATTCACCAAGATAAACTGAACTGTAAAAAGACTGTCGTTATCGCAAAGCCAAATGTGCCATGTCCTGAAAACTTGTATCCGAACCATCAGAATGCTTTGAATAGGGTACTTATGTTAATAATAACTGAAGACTTGAATATGGAAAGTAATTTTAATTGTGGTTGGTTTTTCTTGTTTGTTTTCGCTTGATGACGAAAAAGGTCAAACCGGACCTTGGCACCAGCAACACCACATGAGCGAGGGCTACAGCGAGCGGCCCCACGTGCTAGTGACGTCGCCGGGCAGTCCGGAGCGTCCCAGACCGGCGGTGGCGACGACGGCGGGCGGCAACGCGCCGCCTAGCGTCGGCGGCCGCATCCAGATCGGGTTGAGGTTCGACCAGGCGTCCTATCAGCTCTACGTGCACATCTACTGCGCCGCCGGTCTGACGCCGCGATCGCCGCTTCCGCAAGGACAACAACAGCAGCAGCAGCAGTTACTGCGCAACCCTTACTGCAAGCTCTTCCTGCTGCCGGACCGGTCCGAAAAGTCCAAGAGGCGGACGCGCACCTTGGCAGGTAAACGCACTCTCACTTTTCCATAAATACCCACCTACTTGTTGGCATACTAGTAAAGTTGTCGTAGCCTCGAAATTTTTGTACTTCAAACTATATTCGCTATTTACTGAAGATCGTAAGTTTGGGACTCGAAAATTTTGTCCGGGCATAAAATTGTTCATATTGTTCATATGAAAGCAAATTTCACCTGAAGGTCAAACGACAGTTGCGTGAAGTTGGCAACGTTCGTATCAAGTATCATCCTCAAGGACGTCATCTCCGATGTCATCTCCTAGTGTTTTTTCTCATGTCGTGACCCTTGGATAAACCGATGGTTGATATTTTAAAATATCAATTTTCGAGAAGTTCAATTTGATTCGAAAATGTTTTGTTCGAAAAAAAAAGGCTCTCATTCTCTTGCCAGCTCTCGAATGAGTGCCTGTAGTTTTTCCCAGTTAGAGATGGGAGTTTACGTTTTGATATAGGTAATTCAGTGATTTTCAAAGTTTGAAATTCAAGCATTTTTCACTACCTATAGAAACTCAAACAACTTTTAAATTGAAAATTCATGTGATGTTTCAAATAGAACTCGAGCGGATTTTAAATTGGAAATTGAAGCGCAATTGGTAAAATAAGAACCCCAAATAAATTCGAGCAGTACTTTTGAATATTCTTCATAAAATTATGGAAATGGAAATTTAGGTGTTGTTTTGAATGAAGATATACGTCTTAAGGATTATTTCCAATCAGAATAGTGTCTGTCTTTGAATTTCAGAAAGATTCAGAAAAAAAATGACGTCCCATCTTGTACTCACATTTAAGAAGTCAATTAATATCGAGCGGCAGAGCTGGGCATTATTTGCACAGATGAATACTCTTTCAAATAATAAATACTTTTTCATATTTAAAAACTCAGCATTTGAATATTCAGCATTTAAATATTTTTTCGTAAAGAGCGAGATGTATTTATTATTTAAATATTTTCCAAAAGTACTCAGTATTATTTATTTTTGGGAAAGTATTTGCAAATACTTTCAAAGTACTTTTGCACTATTCAAATACTTTTGCGTTATTCAAATACTTCTTAAATTGTATTTAACTGTTACTGTAATAAATATTATTTTTAAAGTTGCATTTTTGTAAATATTTAAATATTTTCGTTATTTAAACACTTTTTTTATTTCAATAATGAGAAAATATTCAAAAAATTAAAAAGTGTTCATCTCCTCACTATTAAAATACTGTCAAAGTATTTGACTGCTTCAAATGCATTTAAATACTCTGAAAGTATTTCAATATAGCCCAGGAAAGAAATGCAAAATTATGATGAAACCCGGAATAAATTAAGGAAAATCTGAAAATTTGAGGATCCCTTCAGAATTTGATGGGGAACGACATACTAAAAGTCCCCATCTGTCCGAAGCTTGGCATTTTTTATGTGGGGGGTCGAAGGTACAAGAAGTTACCATTTTCAAAGTTGGTATTTTTTTGGTGATTTTTCCATTGGACATGGACTTCATATTCCTAAGGTCGAGGAACCCAATGTAATGGTTACCAGAAAGTGTAATGCACCTGTGGCGTACCAGACAGCTGCGAAGTGGCCGAGACGCGATTTTTTATAAAGTTAAAGTCGTATGGTAAACCGTGACTAACAGATTTTTTGACATGTTTGGTATCATTTCTTATCAAATCGCACATTCCTATTCCACGAGTAGGTGTTGAATTCTGATAGAGACGTGTTCAAACCAGTTATATCAGAAAGAAACATGATTTTTTTTACCCTCAAATTTGATGCTTTGTAGCTCTAGTTCCATCAGTGTCCAATGTATTTCTAACAACGATTTTGATTTGAACAGTTAGTTCGGGCTATTTTACACACAAATATCATTCGCTGATTTTTTCCCCTGTTTTTAAAAAGTCACCGAGTGATTTTGTTTTTTGAGATGTATCATGCCAGAGCTTGATTTGACGAAACGTGCTATTTCACAAGAAAAATTAGATCACAATTTTGACATAGATTGTTCAATTGAACTATTCAATGGATGAATTTCATAACTGAAAGTTTCTATCGCTGTTACAAAGTCACGCGGTAATTTTGTTCCAAAACGTGCATAATGTAGAAATTTTATTTCGAAAGATCGCATTGTCGGAGGAAAATGATGTTTTGACTAAAATACGGCTCCGATTTCAGTTTTTTCCGTTTTGTTCGATAGAGAAAACTATTTCCATGCCTTGTAATGAATGAAGAACCAAATAAAAGCTACATTCTGATCGTAGCCTAATTTTTCCTGTGAAATAGCATGTTTCATCAAGTCAAGCTTTGACATGGTACATTTCGAGAAACAAAATAACTCCGTGACTTTGTAAAAACGGGAAAGGAAATCAGAACATGATATTTGTGTGTGAAATAGTCCAAACTAACTGTCCAAATCAAAATCATGGTTGGGAATACATTGGACACTGATAGAACTGGAGCTACTAAAATCAAATTTAAAGGGGAACAAAATCATGTTTTTTTTATGAAACCGGTTTAAACACGTCGCTATCAAAATTTTATACTTATTTTTGGAATCAGAGAGTGCGATTTACTTAGAAATGTTACCAAATATGTCAAAAGAGGTGTTAGTCACGGTTTACCATAAGACTTTGTCAAAAATTGCACTTCGGCCCCTTCGCAGTCGTTTGGTACGCCACTGGTGCATTAATCTTTCTGTAAACTGATTTCATTGGATCATTGGGTTCCTCGACCTTGAAAATATAAGGTCAAATGAAAAAAGTATGAAAAAAGGAATGATTTGAAAAATGGTAACTTCTTGTACCTTCGACCTCCAACAGAAAAAAATGCCAAGCCTCGGACAGATGGGGACTTTTAGTGTGTTGTTCCTCATCAAATTCTGAAGGGATCCTCGAATTTTTAGATTTTTCTTAATTTATTCCGGCTTAAAACCTGTTTTGCCTGGGCTAATATTCAAATTCAAATACTTTGGGCTATTTAAATGTTTACATTAAAATTATTCAAGGGTTCCCTTGCTTAACCCGGAAATAAGTAAAAGGAAAATCGCCTCTTATTTCGTAGCCATTCAACAGAAAAAATCGTGGAAGGTGGATGAAAAGTGACTCCTTTCACAGCCATGAACTTGACAATTTTCTTTCTAAACTGCTCAAAAGTGAATAGGGGTAATCGAAAATTTCGCATTTTTCAAAATAGGAATATCTCGGAAAAGAATTACCCGTTTCAAAAAAGGAAGACGACGCCAGATAGGGCCTTCTTTCAGCTACGTGGTGATCCATGGGATAATTTCATTATTAAAATGTACATGATATACAGGGTGTCGAAAGGATGGTTGTCCAAAGGGTCAATTTTCAACGTTGTGCCATTTTCCGAAAACAAATTGTAGATTATTGTTTATGTCGTTTTTGGAGAGGTAGCAATAATATCTCGAAACGGTTTTTTAGTTTCAGAAACATTTCTTTCATTTCAAAGGCTACGTGATTTTTTCTAAAATTTACAGTTTTTAATTGCGAATCTCTAATTGGCCATATCATTGACATAAATTTGGCAAATACGCATGAATTTACTTCATGTACCTTCCCACGGCAAAATTCTACCACAACGAACCCCAAGGGGGCTACCCCCGGTGGATGTCAGCAACCTCTTTAGGGATGAGTTGAAATGAAGCATGTTGTGGCGGTTACTATGAATTTTCCAAATCAGGATTCTTGACGTAACATTAGTAACTTTATGTCAAATCATAATTACCATTATGGTTACCATATCAGCCCCCTTTTGGTCATTTTTGTACAAGGTGTTCACACCAGGGAGATGCCCCCCTATCAAAAACTTTCTTCTCATGATAATTCACAAAAGAAAAAACTTTCCTGGAACAATTTTTCTGGTAGTTTCTGAATTATGTCAAGTATAATTTTCCATTTCGTGCTATGTACAGGGTGTCGCATTTGTTTGCATTTTTTCGAAACACCCTGTATTTTATCACTACAATCGATGCACACTGTTATCCTGATTATAAAAATGCACGACCCTTTTAAAAAAAATCTGAAAAAATTGACAAATTTACGAAAGTTTCTTTTTTTTTTCAAATGATAGATAGGTAGATACATTTCAGAATTCAAATATGTTCAGAATATTCTGTTTTACTTCTAAATGACATGGAATGACATAGAATGACTAATAAAATATCCGGGACATATCTGATTTCTAAAATAAATCCATCATAAAAAAAATTTTTTTTTAAATTGCATTGTGAATTTTTCAATTTTTTCAAAAAAAATTTAGAAGTGTCATGCATTCTTGTAATAAGAGTGAGAATGTGAATCGATTGTGATGCTGATGACGAAATAGAGGGTGTTTCGGAAAAATTCAAAAAAAATTGCGACACGCACCCTGTACTTGACACGAAATAGAAAATTATACTTGACATTTTCAGAGACTACGGAAAAAATTGTTCCAGGATAGTTTTTTCTTTTTCAAATTATCACGAAGGGAAAGTTTTTAATGCGAGAGGGTATCCGTCTCGCGTAAACACCCTATACAAAAATGTCCAAAAGGGGGCTGATACGGTAACCATGATCGTTATTATGGTTTGACATAAAGTTACTGACGTTACGTCAAGAATCCTGATTTGGAAAACTCATGGTTACCGCCACAACATGCTTCATTTCAACTCATTTGTAAAGAGGTTGCTGGCGTCCACCAGGAGTAGCCCCTTGAGGGGTCGTTGGGGTGGAATTTTGTCGTGGGAAGGTATATTCAGTTAATTCATGCAATCTGCCTTATCTATGTCAATAATATGACCAATGATAGAATCGCAATAAAAAACTGTACATTTTAGAAAAAATGAAAAAAATATTTGTGAAACTGAAAAACCGTTTCAAGATATTGATGCTACCTTTCCAAAAATGACATTAGAAATAATCCATCAAGACTTTTGGCTCTTTTGGTCCAAGTGCGCGAGCGTTCATTCGAGACATCAGCCTTAAGTTGGTAGAAGCCACCGGAAATCACAAAGAGGGCTCCTGGTTTAGAAAAAAGACTCATTCGCGATTCAACGGGGAAATGCCATCAGTGTGATGGGAACTCTTTGCACTGATGTCACTTTCTTGTTGAACTTTTTGAACTATTTTTAGTTATGGTTATAGTTCTACAATAATATATTGTACTTGTAGTTGAAAAAATTAAATCTACAATTGTTTTTCGAAAAATAGCACAACGTTGAAAATTGACCCTTTGGACACTCTCCGTTTTGACACCCTGTATATCATGTACATTTTTAATAATGAAATTATCTTATCCATCACCACGTAGCTGAAAGAAAGTCCTATCTGGCGTTGCCTTCCTTTTTGAAATCGGGTTTTTTTTTCGAGATATTCCCATTTTGAAAAACGTGAAATTTTGTATTACCCCTATTCACTTTTGAGCAGTTTAGTTTAGATTTTACTGGCACGTTCCGGCTATGAAGCCGAATATTTTGTTGTATGAACGATACATCGTTGAGCAATTCTTATCATTTACCGATTTCATTTCAAGTCGTGGTCGGTGTAGTCAAGAGTCCCTCTGAGGTAGATGACTTACCGCTTTAACTTTGATGTGTGTATTTCAGGCACGTTTCATGTCATCGGACTTATTGGTACCAATATGGGAACTATTTATTTGTGTTATTTGTTGCTCCACATCAGTTTTATAAACCTCTAGAACTTTTCACGAGCATTTTCGAGGAAAAATAGATTTTTGAGATTCATCACTCACCCTGTACACTAAACCAAGCTACAAAACAAATTCAAAGGTTAAAAAAAATTGTTTCCTGGTCTAATAAAAAGAGTTAACAAACTTCTTCCAAAATAACGAAAATGGAAAGGGTTGAAAGACCATCTTTTTACCCTCCATATTTCCAAAAATAAAGATCATGCATTCTCTGAACATTTTTTTGGCACTTTTGGAGCATTTTTCTACCTGCTGTTCAATTTTCTACCCCAAGCTTGCAAACACCCTGTATATCAATAATTGAGCCAGATTAATCGGTTCTTTCGATTATTGTTCAACTTTGAATGTTTCGTAATTTTTTGAAAATTTCAAGAGGGACTAGAAGTTAATCTGACATTGAGCTATGGCACATACTTTTTGAAGCACTTTGTGTATCCATCCATGAGCCAGTTGCTTCCTGTATCTCCTCCCAGCTGACCACAACTCGCATCTAAAATAATTGAAAGAACCAATTTGCTCGACTTCCGCCAGGCTTCGCCACTATGACTAGAATATTTAAATACATCAAAGTCTGCGGAACAGCGTCATAAAAACAAAGTTGGGTCCTTCGCAGAAAACAGATGACGTCAGACGAGTTTTCGCATTCATGTTCTTACTCATAGAACTTTTTTTTATCCTCCACCTTCTCCCCCGCATCATCCTCTTCATCCCCCCATCATCCCTCTCGTGTCTCATCTTTCTCGTTCACCGACCGTGATGCCAAAAACAGAATTGATCAATGGAGAGCCTCTGTATTTTTGTCGTGCACTTATACGAAAAAAATTGCGTAAACACGTCGTTTACGAAAGCTGAGCTTAAGGTCTTCTGGATACGAGAGAAGGAGCCAAAGTCGGAGCTGGAGCTGGTGGACAAAGGGGAGGGCGAGGGGGTGGGGTATAGGTCAGTTACGCATCATTCAGCCGAAGCCGTCGCGCCGCCAGATATTTCTGGTTTCTTGCCAATTTGGAAATGTATATAGTAGACATAGAGGGGTGCAAGATTTTATTTATGTGCCTCCTATAACATTCTAGATTGCTGGCTTGTTTTTGCCTTTTCTACTCTAGCGAGACTAGGCAAGAATTGTGAGGATTTCATTAGAACTCGAAATTCATTGGAAATTGAAATATTATGCACAAACGAAGCACTTTTGTTATCAATGGCGCCGTGAAGCCGTCATCTCCCTTCCTGGGAAGGGGGCAAAGTACTCGCCAATTCAGTTTGGTTCGCTCAGTTTTCAGTCAGTCGCATTCATTATTGGACTTATACATGATGTGGGCACTTTTTCGTACAGGTGCTTCGTACAAGTTATAAGGGGTGCCCCAATCAGGTTTATCTACTGCAAAAATAGAATAGTTTAAACAGCAAACTTTTATTTATAAATTGACACCAAAATAATAATTTTGAATAATTAGCACGTTACATTGAGCTAACGCCAAAATGATACAGGGCACGAGGCACGGGGGGATACAAACAGTTGAGGTCGAAGATCCAAGGCCCGTTCCGATCATTACCAGGCGCCTCCACCATGTCGTACGAGGGTTTCTACCCTTGTTATAGGGTCCTAGGGCTCAAAAATGGTATACGCACATAGATCTGTGAAACAGGCCCATATTTCCTATAAGTTAATGTTACATACAAAGGTACCCACTTACTCTGCTCTATGCTGGTCAGCCATCTCCACACTCGTTCGTTATTCACATTTCAAAAAGCTTTTCTTTGCCAATCAAGCTGTTTTGAAAATTCTGTCGGGATCTGAGGAAAGCAACGTTCATCTTCTTATTTTTCGAATCATTCAAACGTTCGACTTCTCCGAAATTTTCATGATTCCGCTACAGTTGTTTAAATTCAACAATCTTCTCTTTCTCAAATTTTTCTATACCCAGGTTTATATCTTTCTCGCTTGATGTACTCGGCTGTTTTTCTTTTTCTTGTTTTCTATACACTGATTGTGACCTTATTTGTTCTTGGCGTCTTTTTCTTGTTCTCTATACTCTGATTGTGACCTTTTAGCTTTTCGTTCTCAGCGTATTTTTCTTTTTCTTGTTCTCTATATTCTGGTTGTGATTTTTTCTGCTTGTGATTTTCTTAGCTTCTTGTTCCCGGCCTCTTTTTGCTTTTTTGTCTCCCATACTCTGGTTCTGATAATTTCCTTCCATGTACTCGGCGGTTTTTCTTTTTCTTGTTCTCTGTACTCTGGTTGCGATCTTCTCGGCTTTTTGATTTTGGCATCGTTTTTCTCGTTCTCTGTGATCAGATTGCGACCTTCTCAGCTTTTTAGTTCTTGGCGTCTTTTCCTTTTTCCTGTTCTCTACACTCTACTTCTGATCTTTTTCCCCTCAAGTACTTGGCTGTTTTTCTTTTTCTCTATATTCTGATTGTGACCTTGTTAGCTGTTTATTCTCGGCGTCTTTTTCTTTTTCTTGTTCTCTATACTCTGGTTCTGATCTTTTTCGTTTCTTCCTCTTAGCGGCTTTTTTCTTCTTGATCACTTTGTACTCGGCATTATTGTCTCTCAGTTTTCGTCGACTCCTTTGTTTCACCTTTATTTTTTACTACTTTTCCGCTTCTATACAGGGTTCTAAGTACTGGTTATTACAAACTTTGAGGGATGATTGCCCATCAAAAGTAAGGACGATTAGAAATAAAACTCATGGTCCCAAAATGCTTCCTCAAAAAAATATAAGCTGTTGTTGAAGTTGACTTTTTTAAATCGATTTTTCACTGTAACTTTTGAACCGTTGGTTGGACCGATTTTGATCAAATTTAAACCAAAGTTTATTCAATAAAGTCTCCATCAAATAATAATACCACGATTCATCAAAAACATTCATTGGGGGTAGATAATAGGGGGAGTGCTCCTCTTTTCTCCCCTATTTTCACCTCCCCTAATTATTTTTTTAAATTGTTTTCGGATTCAACATTCAATTTAGAAAAAAAAAGTAACTCTTGCAAAATTTTGTTTACGAGGCTTCATTTTCGAGATATTTGGGTATGAAACTTTGGAAAACGCCTCGAAGTCGCCACTTCTAAAGGTCTAAAAATCAAAATTCAAGAAAACTCATGATTCCTTAGCTGGAATAAGTTTTCTAGGTGTTTTAGTTGATTTACTGCAATTTTTTGCTAAGAAACAAGGCGTTTTTAGCGAAAAACTATTTGGGCTCTGGATAGTGTCGATTTCGAGATGTTTTGCAGAGTTTAAAACCCAAATATCTCGAAAATGAAGCCTTTAATAAAATTTTTGCAAGAGTGACTTTTTCTTCTAAATTGAATGAAAAACCCGAAATAGATAAGAAAAGAGAGGCACTCTTCTATTATCTACCCCCCTGAAAGTTTAGGATGAATCGCGGCATTATTATTCGATGGACACTTACTTAAATTAATTTTGGTTCAAATTTGATTAAAATTGGTAAAACGGTTTGAAAGTTACGGTTGAAAATCAATTTAAAAAACTCAACTTCAACACCCTGTATCTTTTTAAGTGAGCATTTTAGAACCATGGGTTTCATTTCCATTCGGCTTTGTTTTTGATGGGATATCATCCCTTAAAATTTGTAATAACCAGTACCTAACACCCTGGTACGATTTCTTCATTTTCTTGCTTCTCTGCATGGCTAATTTACGTTCCACTTTTACTGTCAACAACCTAGGTAGGTGTTTTCCTACCTTAATTGCTTACCTGAATAACATTAACTTTTACCAATTATATCAATACGTTTTCACTCATGTGGCACGTGATGCTACTGCTTATGTGGTGGGGTACTTTTATCATCCCTTCTTGATTTGGGATTGTTGTTTCTTCAAACCCTTATACAAAAATGCTGGATATAAATTTGTAAATCACGTATGAAAATCAAAAACTGTCTCGAGATAAGATATCAATCTTCTACAAGGTGTCCCAGCTAAAGCAACCCAGCGCGATTTTCTCGGAAAATATCAAGGCAACAAAAAGCATTTTCAATTGGGAAAAGCCTGACTTTATCTTTCTTTTGAGAGGGCGCCGATACTTGTAGGTGCTCTAGTTTTCAAGAAAATGCAATTTTAATCGGACAAGTCACAATAATTCGAAAATTCATGACCGACAAAACAAAATACTTCAAATGAAAAAAAATCCTCCTCTGCGCTTTCCACTGATGTGCCGCTGATATCTGTGCCTGGCCCAGTAAGTCAGATACCTGTCCAGCAAACACAATAATCGGAATTCGTGACGGCACCGATCACACACACACTTGTTGATTGTAACATCAGCCAGTATTCATTGCTATGGTGAATCCAGGTATGGTAAGTGAAAAAGTCCTAGTAACGGCTAGTGTTAAAATCAACAAGTGTGTGATCGGTGACGTCATGAATTCTGATTATTGTGTTTGCTGGACTGTAAGACAAAATATCTGGCTTTCTGGGCCAGGTACTGACATCAGCGACACATCAATGGAAAGCCCAGAGGAAGAGTTTTTTTTTTCATCTGAAGTATTTTGTTTTGTCGGTCATGAATTTTCGAATTCTTGCGACTCGCCTGATTGCAATTGCATTTTCTTGGAAACTAACCTACAAGCATCGGCACCCCCTCAAAAGAGAGCTAAAAGGTCAGGCTTCCCCTCAGTTGAATTTTTTTTCTTGCCTGGATATTTTTTGGGAACATCGCGTTGGGTTGTTTTAGCTGGGACACCATGTATAAGTTTTATTGCGGAATTGGGAAGAGATTTTTTGAGATAATGAGGGATCTGCGAAACTTTCAGCAAGTCTTATTTCGCAAAAATAGGGACTGTTAGTTGAAGGATTGTGCAATCTACCAGTTGAAGAAAATCCAAAATTGCCCTAGGAAGATTATCAGTTTCGAAAACTGATGAAAATTTAGGGGGTGACACGACTTCGGTTGAGTATTTTTGAATCTGAAACTGAAGAAATTGACCGTCAATAATAGGGCTAATGTGTTAAAATACTAATGCTGAAATTATTCTGGACATAACGCGGTTCCGTTTTCGTTGGCGCCAACAGTACGCGTCTCAAGCACTCCGTGAGAATTTTGCGCTTCCAATTCATAACAGTAACCAAAATTCTGCAGCCATAACGCATACGTATAGTTACGTGCACATTCTGGCACAGGGCTTTCCATAATGCCCAGACATGCTGTCTGGAATAAAGTTAATGTTACGACCATTCAAAATGAAATTAGGCTTTGCTCCAAAATCGCTTCCGGATTTGAACCGTTTCCAGCGTCTTATACAAAACCAAAGCAGTTTTTCGTTTTTAGCGCATTTTCCATCTTGATGAAAATCGCTATTGCAGCCGCTTTGTCCGTCTGTCCGTCCGTCTCTCCGTTCCTCGACCTTCTCGCCAACTATAGGCGCCCTAGCTTTCTGATGTTTTCGCTGTTACATAGCTGCCACTCCCAAAGCTGGGCTAGGCTATATTGAATGTCTATATTGCGCCGCCAATATAGAGAAAACCGCCCCCCGATCAACTTGAAATAACACGATATTGCACTCTCTCATAGCGATCTAATTCTCTCGCTATATGAATAGCTAACTATAAATGGGAAAGGATAGGCTACTTTTGGTTAGTCGCCGCCCCCAGATTCCGCCCCCAAACGACAAAAAGTGCAACTTTCACAATTGTTACTGATTGGGATGTTTCCTCAAACATTTAGAAACTGCCAACTCAAACTGTGCAACATTTGCTTAGCCGAACGCTACCGCCCCCCCCCCCCCAAAGTAAGAGATAAATGTAACCTTATTGTTGATGACTGAAAGAATTTTCATTCAAGTCTATTTCATTGGCAAGTACCCCATTCCGGTAACAAAATATCACAAAGAGCTTCGATTGAAGATAGTGGGCAAAGAATGCTGTTTCTCCTTCAACCAAATTTCTTTACATTCACAATATGCCTCTTCAAGAAAATGCGCTACTGAGATTTACGCACGTGAAGGCATACTTACTTGTTTATTTTCAATGCTCACTTGACGTTTTGGTTTTCAGGCACCACGGAGCCCATGTGGAACCAGCAGTTCGTCTACTCGGGCCTCCGCAGACCGGATCTCCGCCATCGCGCCTTGGAGATCACCGTCTGGGACTACGTCCGGTACGGCGCCAACGATTTTTTAGGCGAGACCATAGTCGATCTGTGGCCGCTCGAACGCGACTTCCAGGACCACCAGCAGCACCTGGGGCAGCCGACGTGGCGGACGCTGGGGCCGCACGAAGACGTTGCCCTCACGCCCAGCGAGCACCTGTCGCCGCCGAGCACCGGGTCGAGGTTCAGCGACAGCGACACGCCGTCCGAGTGCGAGATCGACGGCGGCCGGGAGCGTCGCGGCGCCGACGGGGCGAGCGTCAGCAGCGTCGGAAGCTCGGCCTCGCCGCCCAGAGACCACCACCGCGACAGGGACACGTTGATCCTCGGGCCGGGCGTTTCTTCGTCGTCGAACAACGATCGGAAGTCGAGGCGGGACCAAGACTCTATGAATCCGTACGGCGACAGTCAAGGATACAGACGAGTACGTCCCTTTTTTTCTTATTGAAATCTAACATACGCAAAGAAAAACCTAGATGTGAGGAGACCTTGATCACGTGATGTGTCAGTTTACGAAAAAAAATTGACGCTCGTGAGATTTGAACTCGTCACGTCCCATTTGGGGAGAGAGCGCTTGTACTGCTGAGTCACGGCGGCACAGTTTTACAATGAACATACATTGTGTTATTTTAGGACAAGGGTAATATTCGCTTGAAAACAGCCCTGAGAAACAGAGAAGCTCACACGGAATTCTAGGGGACTTTTGATATGTAATAGCCAAATTGAGCTGTTTCACCCTTTTTAACCTTTCGCTGTGATCGTCTTCACCCCCCCCCCCCCCCTTCTCCACCATGTGGACCTTTTACCTACGTTTTGCTTACGTTGTCGTTTCACTCAGGCTCCGACTCTAGACGAGAACGGAACTTTGGGGATGAGGATTGAATTAAAAAGTTGAACAGAAACACGAATTGACAGCAAAAGAAAAAAGAACTTTTATTAAAATCATCAGCAAAATTTGAATGAATTAGATTCTTTTCGTAAAACACCACACACAATGATCAAAATGAACAAAAACAATAAAACAGTTGAAATCAAAACAACAAAATATGTCAAACTGTCTAGTGAAAAAAAAGGAGAGTGTCGGATTCGAAAAAAAGAGCTCTCAGTGGAAGAACTCGTCAAACAAACCCCTGAGTTATGCCTTTAGAAGAAAACTCAAATATGTGACAAATGACAAGCAACTCACTGATAGTTTCCGGTATTTAGTGTAAGCAGAATTAGTGAAACAAAATTGTAGAAACATCAGTAAACAAATGTAAAAACATCAGTTAAAAGTGCGTAATGATAAAACCAACAATTGCATAATGAAATCATCAACAATGTATCATAAAAACCCAAAATAAGACAAAATAGAGATGGTTGGTGGGATCCAGAAAAATATCCACTCCAAATATTAGACAAAAATAGCAGTGAGTATAAAAACATGGCGTAAAAATATGAGAGTTACAAAAGATGGCGGACAATGACATTTACATGAAAATTAAATCATTACACAGACAAAAATACAAGTGAGTACATGACAAGTGATTACACACAGAATTAATGAAATACAAAATTATTGAAATGGTCATAAAAATATTGACATGAAATTCAGTAAGTTTACAAAATTCGTGAAACGACAAAAATTTACATCAAAAATCAGAACGTGAAACAGACGCATACAGGAAAAGGGACTTATTCATGTGCACATAGAAAATTCAACGATGACTCAAAAAGACCCAAATAATCAATCGGATAATAAATCAAGCCCAAACCTGTAACATAAAAACAATAATGAACGCGCTTATCATTTTCACGATGCCCGTGCTCTCAACGCATCCGAGTGTTATTTTTAACCGATCTACATTTCTTCGAACAAGCACGCTCCATGATATCATCATCCATCCTCGCTCCCGCTCCCAACGCAAATCAAGTACCTAACTTACACTTAAGCCCCCTGGCACCCCCTGGAAACCCATCAGGTCGTTTGCCATCACAGCCTTTTTTGCAAGCATCAAAAAAGTACAGCAAATGATACGCGGAAGCCTTCTATCCCCGATTGAACCCAATTTGAACAGTCCGTTCCTTTGTTCTTCATTTACTTGAACAAGCAAATTGACGCCCGACGCAAGTTGAGATGCATAGTTCGGCCCTACATGCATATAAAAATTCAAAAAAATGAATGCAGACAAACCAAAAGCAATTTGGACTATGATTTTGAGATTTAATATGAAAAACGACCCACCGTAATGAGAATCTTTCAGCACCGCGTTCCGTACTTCCAGCTGCATCGGCACGCAAACATCAAGTCCCCTTCGACCCACAAGAACCTCGAATTCCTGTCGCGTATCCGCATCGATAGATCCAAATATAGAAATAGTTTTTCCCGCGCGGAAGTATTAAAATGCATTTTTTTAAAATTTGCTGAAAAGTCCGTTCCACCACAAAGTTTCTTCACACCTGGTCAACCAGAAGAAAAAGTAATCGCTCTGTTCCATTTTTCCCACAATTGATATCTTTTTCATCCGAATGTGAACGAGCTAGCCAAATAAATGATCCACAATGTATCAAAATATCAACCTGGCCAAATTGCCAAAATTCAAGATGTTGTATACGTTTATACCGTTTTTCTAAATTCAAGTTAACTACTACAGTTATTTATTTTTTAGTACGAATCGATTTCAACGATTCTGACAACAATTATTGTAGTAGTGCAAGCGGTACACACCTGAAAACACATCGATACCGCATTTTATAGTGCAGTACCGCGCATACCGAGACAAGCGATTTGACCCGCAGCACTCGATATTTCCTCCTTAGGGGGCCAATGGGGGCCCTCCAAATTTTCAAGATGCAAGAACTTTTACAAAATGATCATTGAGTATCGTCATGTATGTCATAAGTGAAGCTTACGGGTCTATTGAAAATGTTTTCATCAATTGTCGTCGTGTCCCATTCATTCTTCACACTTGAAAAAGAAATTCTTTGGCAGAGGTCAAAAAAACTGTTTTTATTTTTTCTTCTATGCAAGGAAACGATAAATTAATATGTTCTGTTGCGTTAATTATGAAGAAATTTTTCTTGTGATGGTACTTTTCAAAGAAGTGGTGAGCTGTTCAGTACCTCTTTTCCAAGAGCATTTCTTTCTATGTCCCCACTGGATATCACTCGTAATTTTTGCAGGAATGAAGACCTCGATCTCTTTTCTTGGCAGTTGCGAAGCAACAAGACTCTAAAACGCCCAAGGGAGCACAATAAGATTTTTTTTCTGCTGGGCCGTCCAACTTACGATATTTTGATTTTATAGTAGGAGAGACGCAAACCAATATTCAATCCAGGCTGCAGGCGCAGGCGATTTGGTTTCAACAGAAAAGATTCTTCCATGCTGAGTTTTATTGCAGTACAACAAAACTCAGAGTCGTTAGGTGTAAGTAGGTACGGGGTGTTTATAAGAAACTGTGATCGCGGCAGGCATGGGTCGGGCCGAAAAACGCAGTAACAGGCGTAATTGTAGTGATCGAAAGCGGATTCCAAAGGTGATGCGATCACAAACGTTTATAAACACCCGGTATATTTTACGGTAGATTTTATTCGCCTAGACTAGATCTTATTTATTTGCGCGTCTCCCCTACTACAAAATCAACATGCCGAAAATTTGACGGCCCAGCAGAAAAAAAAAGTTTTAGGGCTCTCTTGTGTGTTTTGAAGCCATGTTGCATGGAAATTACTAAGAAAAGAGTTCAAGCTTCTCATATCTGCGGAAATTGACAGTCTTATCTAGTAGGAACATTGAAAAAAATGCTGTTGAAAAAAGTGTACTGAAGAGGTCACCTCTTCTTGGGAAAATGATATTGCGGAACAATTGTCTTCATATTTGGGCTTACGGAACGCGGTTTAGTTGGGAACGCAACAAAACATATGAATTCATCGTTTCCTTGCATAGAAGAAAAAATAAAAACAGTTTTTTTGACCTCTGCCAAAGAATTTCTTTTTCAAGTGTGAAGAATGAATCGGACACGACGACTATTTATGAAAACATTTTCAATAGACCCGTGAGCTTCACTTATGACAAACATGACGATACTCAATGATCATTTTGTGAAAGTTCTTGCATCTTGAATATTCGGAGGGCCCCCTAAGGGACAAAATATCGAGTGCTGCGGGTCAAATCGCTTGTCTCGGTATAAAGTACGCCCATGCAAAATCTCGTTACTGCACTCCAAAATGCGGTATGCTTTTGCGTACCGCTCCCACTATAGGCAATTGAGCCAAGCTGCAGAAATCAAGGCCAAAAAGGTTTTCATAATGACGAGGTCTCTCGATGGCACTAAAAATAAATGAATTAAAATGAATGAAATAATAAATTGAAAATTAAAAATTCATATATCGGGAAGCGCTTAGGAAAGGTACCAGTGGTATGGAACAGAACAGAGCAGAGCGAGATCAAGACATGATGGCCGAAAAGAAGGAAATGGAATAAGCTCGTTAATCTTGGTGTTCGATAGCTGTTCAAATATCTTCGAATATAAGCGTTAACTGCAATAACCTCAAATCACCCAGTCGGTAACACAGAGCTCTACCATTCCGATCCGCGGCATTTTACTCACTTATAGTCCTCAACAGGAAGGAATCTCATCGACTTTAATGAATGATTCAACTTCAGATATGCTTTGCGAAAGCTGAGAAAGCAAGTTATGGCCCGAAGAAGCAGATTTGGCAACATAGAGTTCTGTAATATCGACTTCCTGCATTTCAAATGTTCAACGGTTTACATCGACATTGATGATTCATTTCGATCTAGATCGGCTATACAATACCAAGGAGTCATGTCAGAGCGTTTATAGCAAATCTGGCAGTACAGAGGACTCTCTGCAGTACCGACTTCGTTGTATTTTTAACTTTTGGCGATGAAGGAGGATTTCAGCTGCTTGATCCTGAACAATTAACCATAGTCATCGCACCTGACCAGCGATTTAGCTTCTTACTGGCTGTACAGAGCTTGCTTAAGAAGCTAGCTGTTAGTTTGAAAAAAAGCAAAATCGATAGTATGAAGCTGTGAAATACCGATAAGAATGTATTTCAATCTTCATTGGTGAACAAGAATCTTCATTAATCAACTCTTGAATAACTGCGCTCCAACTAGCTACACGGAGGTAAAGAACAAAGTCGGCAATACAGAACTCTGTAGTGTCGACTTAACTGCGTTTTTCACTTTGGGCTTCGTAAAAGATCAGTATACTTTAATGCATTATTTCTGCGACACCCTGTATACTAGAGACATATTGGAGATATTTTGACATAGTTTTGGCTTTGACATCTTGTAACTTTCAACAGATACGTCATAATTTCCACATGTTTTGGATAGAGTTTTTAAAGAACTTGAAAATGAGCTATCGCATGTCAAAGGTCGTCCCTTGAAAATTTTCTGGCACTCTTTGACAGCGACATTTTTGTTTGACATATCATGGTAAAAAGCTCTTTTTTCCTTTCTGTTTGAAACCGTACGTCGAAAATACCACTTTTCCGATCTCACGGCATTCCAAAACGTCAAGATCCGTTGAAAACTTGTTCACGTTTTTTGATAGGTACATTTCAACTGGCCAGACACTACCCACTGAGATGCGTTTCGTTCGCAACTCCACACAATACACGTCGTTTTATTAGAAGGGTGATAAAATTGATGACCGGCTAAAAGTATGCAAAACCGATTCTGAACAGCCTCGGCTATAACAGACCAAAAGTCCCTCATAATCCCGTGTGAGCTTTCCGTTTCCCAGTTTTTTTTTGTCCGTAATACATATGTTGCGGTCGAAATTTTGCCGCGGTGGTGTGGTCAAAGAAGCGTTACTTACAAGCCGCATACTATGGTTCGATCCTAACTATAGTGCACAGTGTTTTTTTATATGGAATCGTTGATCATTTCTTAGCTACTGAATATTTTGAACAATGAAAAAATTATCTTAATGTTTGAGCTCTACATTCGCAGGTAAGCGAAAATGTGAGGATATACTAATCAATGGGAAGGGCATCGGCATTTCATCGGATCGTCCGACCTTGATGTCTTTGCACTGATGGGTCCCTCAATGGGCGCGAAACACGTCTCTGTAAAGTTCTGGTTTGGTGGTCGAGTGTTGGAGTAGTCTGAGACTCTGAGATCTCTGTCCACTAATCATTGGCGTGCAGAGGTCGCACTGTGGGTCTTTGCTTAGCTATTTGCTGCAACAAAAATCACCACAACAGCTCCCCACACGCCGTAGATGCGCCTAGCTCTGTACTGTGGCGTAGCTATACCGAAATAACGTATTTTTTTGTGTTCCAGAGCGGCATGGCGGGCCAGCGGTCCCACTCGGCCGCCCCCGGCGACTCCCCCAGCGTGCACATGTCCAGGTCGCGTTCCAAGTCCCCCCGGCGATCCGCCACCGACCACCGTTCCCTCTCGCCGCCCGACGTCCGGATCAGCGGCGCCGCCTCCGATTACCAGCCGCCGTACGGCATCACGCCGCGCTTCCAATCCCGTTCAGCCACCGCCACTCCCACAGGTTCGCCGAAGAAAC
The DNA here is from genome assembly GCA_949128115.1 of Anaspis maculata. Classification (NCBI taxonomy): domain Eukaryota; kingdom Metazoa; phylum Arthropoda; class Insecta; order Coleoptera; family Scraptiidae; genus Anaspis; species Anaspis maculata. The sequence continues at coordinate 76,096,728 of OX421964.1, read as the reverse complement.
GCCAGCTGCCCCAGGTGCCTCAAGCTCTAGCCAGAGCGCTCCAAGAACGCGTCGCTCAAGACTTGGACCAAGACAGAGCCAACAAAGCCCATCGAATGCGGTTGGTGCAACTTTTTTTCTTTGTCGCTTGTAAGATCGTGTGTTGACGTGAAGTCGTAAAGAGCCAGTACGGTGACTATAAGAAGGTGATAACCAATCGAGCTGTTGAAAATTCTGTTGATATTTCACTTATACTACAAGTTCCTACACAAATTTTAACAAGCAATTCTAGATAGTAGGTACAGGTTTCAAGCAAGAAATTTTGGTTGTACCATGTACTACCTTTATGATAGTGATATTTCTCGTTTGTTCTGTCTCTGTTAAAGTGTTAAGTCAAAACAACTTTCCGTTACAAAAATTGTCAACTTTGGAAATAGAGATATAATCAGTTTCACGGCTTTTTTCATTAGAGTAAGCTATGGAAAAATGTGTTGGTATTAACATTGTTGTGATGCTAAGTGACTATAGGAATGTACACGCGATCACCGACAGGGAGGCTTTACATTTTGGCATTCCTAGTCCGCCATGAACAGACGAAGTTCTTTCGTCTCTAAATATAAAGAGTGTCTGTTGAGAAAGCGTCACGTTAGTTAATCTCCAAGACGCGGCTTCTTGCCGTTCAAGCGCATGCCGTTTGGGCAGCCAAGCAGATGTTCATCGACTGCATTCTGGGACCTGAGCTGGAGCCCTTCGTAATTATCTACCTTGACGATATCATTGTCATTTCCAAGAGCTTCGAGAAACATCTCAAGATATTGAAGATGTTCGTTCATCTGGAGAAGGCTGGTTTGGTGGCGTCGCAGGAAAAATGTCACTTCTGCAGATCTGAGCTCCGGTATGTCAGGTATGTTGTCGACGATCAAGGTACGTGGACCCAGAGAAGATTCAGGCGATCTTGGACATTCCTCCACCGAAGCCTGTGAGCGATATTAGGCATGGCTGGTTGGTACCTCAGGTTTGTGCCGAAATTCTTGGTGATTGCTTCTAGTTGCTGCTTGCTTTGGAGGTATTTTGCGTCTAGACTCCGGATTGTGGAGTGGCTTATCAGATGCTGAAGCAGTGCCTTATTACCGCGCCAGTGATGAGTTGTTCAGACTTCGCGAGGCCATTCATAATACAGTTGGACGCCATTGATTATGGGGTGGTAGCTGTGCTCATCCAGGAAGATATCAAAGGAGCGTAACACGTCATCTGCTACGTCAGCCGCTCACTGACGCAAGCTGAGCGGAAGTATAGTGCGACGGAGAAGAAGCTATCAGCGGTATTGTGGGTCATCGTAAATGTTACTTCCCTGTGTAGAAGCCACATTTTCATGGACATCACGGACCGCTTCGTTCTGCACTGGTTGCATAACCTCAAAGATCCTAACGATAGACTGGCAAGATGTAGTGTCCACCTTCGAAAATACATGGTTGTTCACCGGCGAGGTAAGAATAATGTTATTCCGGACGTCTTAAATCGAGCCGCCTCCAGGATTGCTAAAGTTGCAGTGCTACAGTTTGCAGAAAGTGTCTAGACTCAATTCTTTTCTATCTTTTGAGGAGGACGGAAAGTGATCTCCCTTACAAGAATTGACAAAACTACGACCTGTGGCAACGCGCGCAAGTGGCAAGCTGTTGTGCCCAGAGATTCTTAGGATGGGATTTCCAAAAATAACCAAGAGTCTCAAGCTGCTGGGCATGAAGGAGTGTCAAGAACCTACCACAGGATCGCTTTGAAGTTTTTTTTTCCTTTTGTGCTGGTAGACATTGGTGTGTTTCATTCGGCGATGAAAAACGTATTTGTCGCACAAACCTGAAAAAATATCTCTTGCGGGATTGATGTGCGAGTCGTGTTCACGTCACGGCCCCATGAGAGCTGATTTTTTGATCTCGAAGTCCAAATCAGGAGACCTGTCTCCGCCCTCTCTGTTCTTGGTTACTCCAAAAAGTACTCCAAATGTTGCAAGATAAACAAAGTCATTAAAATTACACCTCATCCTTTAATACGAATCAATCAATAATCGCCAATTTATTTTGATTAACCTCAATTACTTCATTGGAATTTATCATTCACTACACACTCTCATTGTGCTGACTTCAGCTAACAATAAGGAATCAGTTAATTCAATTTACATTCGGTTTCTGAAATTGAAAAACATCCTAATTATTTGCGAAAACCCGATCCGAATCAATTAATCAGACTCTCAATGAAACTCCTGTTTCCGTATTCCTACTGATTTAAAGGAGGGAGGTAGACGAGTGACATTTTCTAACAGACTTGAAGTTTGTGATTCCTTGCATAATTAATTAATATCTCGTTGAATCTACTTTCAACCCATCCCTAATTTGAATTAACCAGTTGCTTCGCCTAGCCCATATTCATCTGTGCTCAAAGAAATCTCTCTTATTTGGTTTACTTAGAGAGAGAAAGAGATAATTATTATTAATGATCAAAATATATTACATGGAAGTTGACTGTAGTAATTAGATCAATTTACTTTAAGCTGGTGCTGTATTTTCAGACTGGTCACTCAGCTCTGTATCATTTGTGGTACAGGGTGTTCACGATAAAATTCACCCCCCTCCAGTTGATTCCCCTTCAAGATATTTCGAAGAACTAAAAACTTTTTCTTCACGATTTTTTCCAGGGACCTCAAATCGATCCTCTAAAAGTTTCTAATTGGTACCGTATACAGGGTGTAATATGTAACTTTTTTATTTTAAATGCAACACCCTATATTTTATTCGGTTATTTGATTAAGCCTTTTTTTCTGATTTCAAATATATATGACACTTATGATTTATTTTGACAAGTAAGTTGTCGAAAAAATAATAAAATAGGTAGTCACATAATTTTGTTTCGCGGCAAGATGGCTTTGGCTTCTACAGTTCACTTAAAAAAAAGTTATTCCCGCAGCATTTTATCTGCGGAGTTCAACTCTGCATGAAAAAATGGTCCAATTCGTTCCTAATACAGGGTGTCGCGTAATTTTTAATTTTTGATCTATTTGACTACCTATTTTATAATTTTTTTTGACAGCCTCTTGTCAAAGTAAATCATTAATGTTATATATTTTTGTAATCAGAAAGGAAGGCTTCATCAAATGACGTATTGAAATATAGGGTGTTGTATTTGAAATAAAAAAGTTACATGTCACACCCTGTATACGGTACCATTTGAAAACTTTTAGACGATCAATTCAAGATCCCTGGGAAAAATTGTTGAGAAAAAGTTTTTAGTTTTTCAAAATATCTCAAAGGGGAATCTCCTAGAGGGGGGGTGAATTTTATCGTGAACACCTTGTACACTCTACATAACTTCACTCAGATGTGCAATCAGGCGTGAGCCATTAAATAATTAACCTAGAAAATTACGTTACTTTTCGATGTCTTTTCGAAGCGACACTGAATTTCTGGGCATTGTTTAAAGAGGTTCTTTTTTCAGGAACACTACTTTTAATACTCGTGAAACCATTTGTCGTTGCGGAAGGGTTGAATCTCTCTTATTCTATGAAGAGAGATTACGCGTTATTTTCGATGTCTTGTAAATATTTTTCTGAGCAAAAATCGACCCCTTGTCCATATCGCAGGCGGTTCTCATATGATACGGAACTCAACCTGTTGCAAGGAAGCCTCTTGACACTATGAAAGGGTTGAACATATTTTATTCTATGGGGAAAGATTATCGCGACATCGTAATTAGCCCCAGGTGTAGCATAAGTGTCTAGCGCTTTGTTCTCAGCAGATAGGACCTAAAATCACCTGGCGGAGGCTAATTTTGGTTGATGTGTCACCGTGGTGACTTTACCTAGTGCTTTTTAAGGTGACTGGAATACTGGAAAACAATGTAGTTAAAGTTCACAGCCATCTGCTGAATATCCACTTGGTTTAACAGTACCTTTGGCCTTTGGCTATTATCGAAATACCCATAACAACTCACTAAAGTTTTAACAAACAAAACTCACAAACAATAATTACTTTCACCCTTTTGACCAATTATCATTTTTACAAAATAGACTTGCCTCCATGCAGTATTCCTTTGTAAATGATGCACTACAATTATTAATAATGGTTTTAGCACTATTATTAAGTTATTCTTGACGAATGCTAATTTTCTCCTCTCATACATCCGTTGGTGTCGAATGCACCCACGCCACTCCCGCTTCTTCTCTTGGGCCCTTCCTATCTCGCTTTCCCTATTCTTACCCCTCCGGTGTGACCACCCCTGGCCCACAAAACCGATGCGCTGGGATGCGCTTCGTGAGTCTACCATCATCCCGTGTACAATTTCGTTACTACCCAATATTGCTTCCTACACTAATTTATTCAGTAAAATTTAATTCCCCTTCATGATTTTAAGCTGACCATCACACTACCTACTGCTTGATAAAAAACGACTGCAACAAAAAGCTTTCTGTAGTCGATGAAAAACGCACGACCTGTGCTGCAGGTTTCAATAATCTATCAGCTTTATGGCCTGGAACTATTGTGAAATCGCATCCGAGCGTGGCCCTCGACTTGAGACAACAACCGGTTACTTTTGCCAGAGAGCAGTGATATCAGTAGTGAGTAGGGCGTCAGGAATCGTCTAGTTTTCCGGATGTCCCAATGTTGCCAGTCGATTCGAGGTGGGCGAACCATTGGCGAACGATGACGCTAGAACATACAAGCCTGATCAGAATACACTCGACACTTTGGCACATGATGAGATAAATACAGTAGCAGTACGGATACCCGCTGGGGCGCGCTGGTCTCCCACGACGAATCGGGACTGCAACGTGGAAGTCTCGTGGAGGTTGAGTGCATTTCACTCGGCCATGTTGAGTCAACAGTTTCGACGGAAGGAAAGGAAAACTCAAACGTCGCCGGCCGGTTTCATAGGCTAGTGCTTTTTACGGGAATTGAAAAGAATAAAGAAGTGGAACGATGGTATTTCCAGCCCGTAGTGCGACTAGTAACGCAAAACACCAAATTTCCTGTCGAAAATCCAGGAGTCCCGGGTTGACAGCAGCTGCTCGCACACAAAACAACAAGGTTATCGTCAATTTGTGCATGTTCGATGATAAGCTGCGATGCTGAACTCATTTAACTCACCAAATGCATTGTTTCCAACACAAATTTCAATTCCTATAGCTAATCTAATGAAAAAAACAGTGAAATTGATAATATCCAGATATATGTAGGTACAGTTGGTAAAACCGCTATCAGATAGGCGTCCTGGCGTTACCCTCGCTGAAAAAGCGACATGCAGTACCAAAACACCGGTGTCCGCGGCTTCATGTCCTCTTTTTGAGTAAAAAATAGTCGCGAATGCTGGCATGATGATTATAATTGAATAATTTGTTTTCAGGATCAAAACAGATTACTGACGAATGATTTTTTTCTCAGATACGTGCACACTTACCGCAGCACGGGCTCCGGCTGGGAAAGACGCTACAGCGGTCTGAGCGACAGCGATCTGGCCAACCACGCGAGGAGTACCAGGAGGGCGGTGTCGTCGCCCGAAAGGGACAGGGACAGAGACCGGGACCGGGAACGGGACGCTCTGGGTCTGGTGGACTTCGACAGCGACATGGAATCGGTGGCGTCGGTGACAAGCAGTGCGTTTTCGACGCAATCCGAACGGCCCAGGGGTACCAGGGCCATTAGGTCAGTGGCGTTCTTGTAAGAATTTTGTGATTCCTACCCAAACAAACAGAAAAGTAATTTTTAAGTATCGAGGAGACGATTCGTAAGGCTGTAGAATGGATTTAATTTGTTGGGAAATCGTTGTGTCCAAATTTTGAGCACTCAGGGAGTTAGTTCGGGGAGTATTTAACCAAACCTATCACCCTATTACGTATAAGCAATAGCCCGCAAATGCCGGTCTCAATGCGTAATTTGACAGACCTGACGACTGGCTACCAGCTTTACCATCGAAGTTTGAAGAAGATCCCGGCTGAATTTTGGTTTTGGGTGCAGCCAATGAGAAACCGGCATTTGTGACCTATTGGTTAGGTGTACGTGGTACCAGAAAAGGGAAGAAACCAGGTGGTTAACTTTCTGGCTCGTAGTGATACAGTCAAACTGTAGACGGGTACCTACGGTTTGAATTGGCCTTTCTACTTGTTGCAAAAATATGAAACGGTTGATTCTAGTATTTGCTTTTCGTTTTGTAGTACTATCAGAATAAGGGTTGATTTTGTAATTTGTTGTAACAAATAAATACAAATATTTTGTTTTTATTACAACAAACAACGAATACGGATGAAAATCAAGTTCCAGGTGCGTTTCCACTCAATTTCAAGCTGGACAGCGAAGCGAATCTCAAATAAAGCGGGCTAGGAAGTAGGTACTGTTGCCAGCTTTACTTGAATTTGTCATTGATTTTAGACGATATATTTTTGAAGATCCAGTGACAAAATGTACGTGAAGTTGGCAAGAGTGACCGAAAAAGCGTGCTCATTGGTGTTTAGTGTTCTCGCTTGTATAATTTCTTGACCGATTGATTAGACATTGCGCGGTAAATTTAAAATTGGTGCCGAACTGAAAGCGTGCCGTTCGATGGAAACGCACGCCCGATCCTGATGGTTAAACAAGTAGATGCCAAGTTCACCATGAACTTGGTTTATATACGCCTTTATTGACATGTTTTCAGGACTTCCCCAAGCCCTTCCGTCGAAAACCACGTTCAGAATCCACATAAATTACACGTCGATTCCGCAGCGCCACCTCATTTTGACGGCACAAAAAGCACCGAATTCCGGATTGTTAAGAGTCACACTTTTCCCCGCACAGACACGAATAAAACTAGACGGCAATCTTCCGTCAACCGTTTGCTACCCAATCCCCTAGACATATTGCTCGTGAAAACTAGTCCCGCCACAACTTCCTGTAATAACGATCCAGCAATTACCTCTGACGACCCAAGCAATGCCACTAGATCTTCTGACATGCCAACAGCTGAACCTCTGAGCACCCTAGAACGTTCCTCCTCAAAGCATTCTTTGGAGAACAATAGCGCACGCGGTAGATTTGAAGGCGACGGAAGCGCCACCGAACGGAGCTGTAGCGAAATTAAGAAAATCATAGAACTGGTCCGGAATGACATTGTCAATAAAAATGAAAGTTCCGATGATGATTACCTCAAAGATATGTATGAGGGTAGCTGTGTAGAGCATGAAGAAGATATTTTGGATTATGCTGAAAATGTTGTTGATATTGATGACTTTTGCAAGGATATTGATATTAATGATGGCTGTAAAAATTTTGCTAAGAATATTGGCTGTGTTGAAGATATTGTCATTACCGATAACGACTTCATCAAAGTTGTCATTACTAATGATTGTTCTGTTAATAATGATAAAAACGAAAGTAACGATATTGACAAAAGTATTGGAGTTAATAATGATAATGGTCATGATGTTAGTGGTAATGATGTTAGCCGTAGTGATGTTAGCGGTAATGATAATAGCGTTAATGATGATAACGTTGATAACGGGGTTAATAATGCTAACGATGACCTTAGTGATAACATTTTTAATTTCGTTACGCTACGCTCCTTCGACCAAGGTAACATTGGCAAAAAATCGGTGTCGTTTCACGGTATAGATTTAGATGATGATGATGGCGATGATGTAATTGTTGTTGATGATGATGATGATGATTTTGATGACGTTGTTGATTGTGATGATGCTAGCCATAGCTCCGTGATCCTTAATGCTGCTAATGTTCCTCGTAGTACTGAATACGGAGGAGGGGGCGGTAGCGATCGCTCGTACGGATACACGAGCCACCACAGGGGTGCCTCGAGGAGCTCCCGGGATCACCGCAACCAGGACCTGAGGGACCCCATCGAACCCCTGGACCCCAACCATCACCGCTCGAACCACCATCACCACCACCATCACAGGGAGCAGAGCAGCATCAAGCGCGGCCAGTTTACCAGGAGCCTGTCGAATACGGAACCGCCGACCGAAGAAAAAACTGGTCAGTACCTCATCTGCCTTTTTCGGGGCATTCTCGCAGGTCTTTCGGCAGCTCCCGCGAGTTTTGCTTGTCCCTTCTTCAGCAGTTGGTAGCTTTGGAGCTTAGTTCGTAATAAGGGTGTGGATCTTTTCCACTTTGTGCCACCTTGGGGCATTCCCATTTTCAAGTCAGCGTTCACCAGGCCCATCAGCAACTGTGACAAATATAAGCTTTGTGTTGCAGGCCGAGACCTTTCTACCACATCCTTTGGTACGCCGTTACAATCGTTACATGTATTAAAGAAAACCGCGTCAAAATAAACCCCTCTTATGATACGTACCGTCCAATTTTGCTTACTTCTTTGTCTCTCATTCCTTTGTCTCAGGGAGTCGAAAAGACCTCTCAATGATTATTCGGTATACCGACTATCGCGAGGTGGTGGAGGCGCCGGGTATTGACAACCCTTTGAATGCCGAGTCGGCATTTTATAGTAGGGGAAATGTCACTTTGTAGTTCGACGTCAGCCCTCCCCCCGTGGAGAAGCGGTCGGCAGTAAAAGCAACGTGCAATTAGTTCAATGGGAACAACTTACGTGTTGGAGCTCAACGAGTATGGTAGTGTAGCGGATGAGAACGGATCGGGCCTGTCCGACCGGTTCCAGCAAGGGAGGTTGTTGCCTTGCTTCCGAGTGAACGTGTATGAGTCGTGGATGCCAGGAAAGCCAAAGGGCAGCGCAAATGAACGACGTAGTCTTGGGCATTGTACCTAATAGGCCAATACATAAGTAGAATGATTGAACGCTCTAGTTGAACTACCTTTGAGTTACTAACCTCTAACCCGCGATTGAAGGGCCCTCAGCCCTTAAACCTATCGCGAGATAGTGGAAGCGCCAGGGGACGACTAACTTTTGAATGCCGAGTCGGCATTTTAGGGGAGGGGGAAATGTCACATGTATGGTTTGACGTCAGCCCTGCCCCGCGACGAAGCGGTCGCTAGTAAAAGCAACACGCAATGAGTCCGACGGGAACTTGGATGGTGAGGCTTAACGAGTGTGGTGGTGTAGCGGATGAGAGCGGATCGGACCTGTCTGACCGTTCCAAGCAAGGGAAGATTGTTCCCTTGCCTGCGAGTGAACGTGTATGAGTTTGGAATTTCACGAGCGCTAAGGGGCTGCGTAAGTGAACGAGTAGGTCTTGGACATTTTACCTAACAGGCAAATACACAACATAGGTAGAATGACTGGACTCTGTAGTTGAACCACTCCTGAGTTACTAACCTCTCAGCCCTTAAACCTTCCCAACATGGTAAAGACGCCGGATGATGACAACCCTTCGAATTTCGAGTCGGCATTTTGGGGAAGGGGGAAATGTCACATGTATGGTTTGACGTCAGCCGTCCCTCCGCGACGAAGCGGTTGCTAGTAAAAGCAATGCGGAATGCGCAGTAAGTCCGACGGGAACTTACGTGTTGAAACTTGACGAGTGTGGTAGTGTAGCGGATGAGAGCGGATCGGGCCTGTCCAATCTGTTGAGAAAAGTCAAAGGTACGATGGAAGGGTTGACCTGGGCGAGATATTTTTTCGCTCTGAAATCGGAACTTCATCACTGGAGCAACTATGGATAGAAGTAAGTTAGTCATAGGTTAAATAGGCCTATTCAATTCTCGTCAAAAATTGAAAAATTCTGGTGGGAATCGGGTCGACTAATGCGTTTAACGAATTATGTGCAAAAATCAGTTCAGGTAGAAATGTATCCCACCGTTCCTTGGTCCTTCCGCAGAACTGAGCGATGGTCGTTCTCAATACTCTTTTCACTCTTTCAACCGGATTTGCTTGGGGCGTGTATGGGGCGATGTTCATCTTTTGGATCCTGTATTCTTTCACCATTTTCTGGAATTTTATCGAACTGCATTCCGTTTTTGTTATGAAGGCGATTGGGCATCCACTTTCTTGAAGAGCATTCTTGAATCAAAATCAACCAGGTTTTCAACAGCTGATACCGGCGACGAAATGCTGAATTAATCATGGGAATCGCTTCAATCTGGGTGCAAGGGATGCAGTTTATTGCCACTAAAACGGAATGCGGGGAATGGAATCATGATGTCAGGTCTATTCAAACACCGTATCACTTTTTCGTGGCGTTGCTGTCTTGCTCTAGGTTTCGTCCTATTCATGTTCGTGAATTCCATTCGTTCGTTCGTTAATCGTTGCTTAAGGCCTCAGGTTTTTCTCATACTAATGTTCTCAATTGTAGATGGCAGCTTGAGCGACACTGCAGTCGGCCAACTCCACGGCCTCGAAGTCCCCCAGAAAGAAATCACCCGAAAAGAGAGCCAGCGTGAACGGGACCGACAAGCGCAATTCGTCGGTCTCAGCAAAAAAAGTAACTCGACCAGTCAGTTATCCGCAACAGGTAAGCGTCTTTCAAGCGAAAAAAAAATTAAGAGAAAAATTCCCATACTAGACAAAACCCCCAATAAAACTCCCCCATGAAGATTCTCTCTATATTACCTAACTATTTTTTTGCTACCTATTATTATTGTGTTATTATATCACCGTAAAACCAAACTTTAGATTTCTCTTACTTATTCTACTACTATACTACTACTACTATTACATCTATTCAGTATATTCAGACATAGTTAAACGTTTTAGAATAGTCGATGTGTATTTCTCCCTAAATTAAAAAAAAAAGTTTCGAAACGAAACTGAGTAACGTACAAAAGGCAAAAAAAAGCAATTTATTGTGTAAGCGTGTAAGCTCTATTCCTTATCCACCGATCGTTTTCCTCCACACACAAAAAAAACTACATCCATCAATTCTTTCATCTCTCGGCAAATCGCAAACAGTCTCTTTCGAAGGTCGAAAACGAAGGATGGGCTTCGGTCGAAGAGGAAAAACTTCCTTTACCGTCCACCGATCTGAAGAAGTGCTGCCCGGCGACGTCCGACTGTCCAAGCAAGGTTCTTCTGCTTCCAGTGACGGAGAGGGTTCAGCAGACGGCGACAGGTTCATACCTACTATCACTTTTTCCGAAATCAGATCCACTCTTATCCTCAAAGAGCGCAACACACGTACATAGAGAGACGAAAAACTCTTTTTTATTTTTCTTGTTTCGTTTTTTGTTTTGTTTTTGTAATGATGCCAATAATTTTTGTAGTCGTTTTTATAGAGAGTCTTCACTTTTACACTACTTCCTCTTGACTTCTCTCCCAGGGAGCAAGGAAAGTAAAAATGTATAAGTACCGAAATTATTATTTCGGTCTTATAAATTAATGATTATTTATTATAGAAAAAACCTATAAACAAATAGTTGCAAAAAACCAGTTCTAAGTAGCAGTTGCATTTTATACGTAGAAAGCTATATTAGCAATTTATTGACTATCTTTAGTCCTTTGATTTGACTTGTTTTTTATATTAGGATTATGTTGTGCTTGTCGATCTTTGTAGTTATTCTTTTTAGAAAACGGCTGCGTATTGCTTGTTATGTCTTAGCCTTTTTTTCGGAGGGCTATTATATCATAATTATAATTATATTTTCATAGTGTATTTACCGACACGTTGTTGTTTTTATACAGGAGTGCGAAGAACAAAGGACTGTATTTTTTCCTTATTCAAGTCTTCAACCTACCAGACCTCAGTCACTTACACTATAGTCTTTCCGATATTAAATATTTCCGGTAGAAATACAGAAGCCCTTTCAAAAGCTCAAATAGAGACAGTATTGGAGTTAAATAAAAAGCTAAAAGGCTGAAGACGAGCAAAAAATACGACTCCTTGTTTTTCTGATTTACTCTGTATTATAAACATGTTTCTACAAAAGCGATGTTGCCTCCTCTTGTCTGACGATGTAGCATTCACAAAATTATAGCGAGGCAGACGTGAGAGAAGTGCCCTTGAAAATTTTATTATATCCAAATTTTCCATCAAAAGAATCCCTCAAGTGTTGAAGAAATTCTCAAGTTAGTTAAAAAAAAAACAAATTCCTCTATCGACCATTTTTCGGCTGTAGCAACATTGCTTTAGTGAAGTTGAAAAGTAGCACAAATACGTAATAACTGAAAACAAAACAAACACTCAGGCTACAACTCGAAGCGAACCCGCAACTTCCGGATCACTGGCACGTACCTGCTTGGCTACGATGCTACAAAGTGGTCTGAATCAAGTAAAATTGTTTATATCCGTATCATTTTTTGTTTTAGCATTCATTTTAAAGCTCAAAAGATGAAAAATCAAGACCGCCAAAACTTTCATTTAGAGTTGACGTTGAATCCGTGGGAAAGAAAGTTTCCCACCCAAGTTTCGTCAGTTTATATTTAGTATCACATATATAGTTTGATGCCACCCCTTCCCTCTCTCAAGCTCCTAACTTGCTTTCACTAGCTACTACCTTCGTCCCGGGAGAAGAGGTGGCGTCAACCCATGCATGTGACATTTCCCCCTCATCTAAAATTCCGACTTAGACGTCACATGTATGGATTGACGTCGCCTCTTCCGAAGGTAGTAAATAGGAAAAGCAAGTACGGAGCGTGAGAAAGGGAAGGGCATAAACCTATGCATGTGGCAATATCGACTTATTTGGCTGATTGATTGAACATTTTGACAGCAAAGCCAGATCCAAATAGAAATTTGGTTGATCACAAAATGGTAACCTCAAAAGTTTCTTTTCACATTGTCCCCAGTACTTTTAATAATCTACTTTAAAATCAACCCAGTGCCAGTGCGTGGAGCTGCTTTTGTAATCAGCGATTTTCACACTATTTCAGTGACTTCAGTGCGATTTTTTGGCACTTATGTGATCTTGGAGCTACTATACCTTCCACCTGAAGTCTAAACCGTGATTCTGGTGACTTGGGCAAATTTTCTGGTTCAACATTGTAAACTTGCCGCCTTTTCACCTGGTGTGAAACTGACTTGGCCAAAAGTTGGGTTATTTCATGTTGCCAGTTTAACTGCCATGAAAATGTTCGAAATCTTTGGGAAAACGGCCGTGTCATGCGTGGGAAGCGATTCGGAGGCCGCAGAGACGTGTGTCAAGGGGCCAAAACCGACCGCCTTCGAATTTCGCAGCATTCGGGACTGGTCTTCTCAACAGCCAAGTAGCGCCGACACAAACATGACGTGACGTGACGTGGGCCCCAAAACGGGGAACAAATGGCAAATTGAAAGTAATTATTGTGTGTCGTCGTGAATTAGGTATCGTGTCGAACATCGCTAGTGCAACCACTCGCGAAGTTTTGGGGATTTTCAGATTTTTGAACAAAATCTGTCAGGTCACTCGAATCGCGGTTATGTTGAACGTACTATGTTTCTATACTATTTTTATCATTCTTCATTCAAAACTACTTTCTCACAATCCAGTGTCTATCACAGCATCTTTTGCACCGTAACTCTGAAATTCACCCAATGACTGTAAAGCTATTTTTCGACTTTACCAGTAACGTTGAGCTAATTTCACACTATATTCTTGTCATCTTGAAGCTACTTTTACACTTTCCCAGTGACCTAAGAGCTACTCTTACATTTATCATTTTGAAGCTACTTCTACACTGTCCCAATACCCCCAACGTTACTTTCACTTACACTATTCTTGTGAACTTGCGGCTCCTACACTGTGCCACTATTTCAAGATACTTCAGCTTGTTGAGTTAATTATCAACGAATAACGAAATTTCAAATAGCCCAGGCTTGCATTCAAGATTTATAACGCAAATAAAGTTATGACCGGCCAAAAATATTCAGAACTGATTTGGAACGGTATCGGCTATAACACATCAAAAGTATCTTCCGATCCCGTGTGAGCTACCCCGTTTTCTGGGCTTTCTCTTGCACGAAAATTTTCAGCGCCTATCTATGAAATACAGCGGAAGTATGGGGCGGCTGTTGTCAAAAAAGTTTTGCCTCGTTTTTATAATTTACACCCCGAGTCTTGTTGCAGTCGAACGTATCGAAAGCATTGTGATGATCGCGGATGTCTCAATTCATGAAACATTCCGTTAAATAAAAAACGTGTCTGGTATATTGCTCGGTTGAAGCTTATGAGTTCGTCATAGTTCCTATTCGAATATTTAGAGTACACTCGGGTTCGATTCTCCACTGGAAAGACGTGTTTTTTTTTTCTCTCGTAAAATCAATACTATTTCCCCAGAAATTACGTAGTATATTTACGTATGAGTTGTATTTAGAGAAAAAATCAATTCCACAAAAAAAGTCCCCGTGAAGGATCGAACCCCAATATGTGGCCTGTGAAGCAAAATTTCTCGACAACACCATTGCAAAAAAATTTTGGTCACCCCTTACGTTGTGTTCTATAGATGAGCACAGAAAATAGTCGTGGAAGGAAAAGCCCTGGAAAACAGGGAAGCTCACACGAGATCAAAGGGGACTTTTGGTATGTTATAGCCGAGACCGTTTATGGTGCGATTCTCTAAAAAAAGCATTTCATAAAGGCTCTGTTACGTTGTTAGTACCTAGGCAACAGCCAATGGCCGACAGGATTTTTTACGTAACAGGGCGTTCACAGAATCGCACTATTAGAGTTAGTCTTGCAAAGTTAATTTCAGTAGAAGAATTTTCAAGGGAAAACAAAAACTTTTGCATGTCTACCTCGCTGTTATCGTACCCTTAAGTATGCTTTTCCATGATTAATGTGAGGACCTGTTTGGGAAATGGGCTTTTCTCGTTGTATAAAAAGCACGTGTGTGTTAATTGTTATCTTGATGAAAGAAAAACTAGAAAAAATCTGTATTTACCTGAAGATTCCAAGACTTCCTTAGAGATCTTGGAAAATCAACGCAAGGCCTGAAAATGTACTTGCAGTACCTCTACTACCAACCGTCAAGAAAAAGGAGAGCAAAATCACTTGTTGTATTGTTCACATTTTTGCTATCATTAGGATTTAAAAAGCAATAAAGGTAAAATCGTCACCAATAATTCAAAAGTTCACCCAGCACTGTTTAGATGGCTTAAGCTTTAGCGTTACGGCTCCCCTCGTACTTAGGTATCTTGCATTTAGTATTTGGTGACTTTTTCCCTTTCGCAAGAAAGTCGTAAAGACCAGACCACTACTACCTACTAGGTACTACTAAAAACGGGTACCCGATGAAAACAAAATCCAAAAGACAGAAAGAAAAATTTGACTATATAAACGCTATTTTATTATGGCTGCAGACAGCGCAGGATACAATAGAAAGCGTGTATCCACCAGTAGCAGTATACAGCGCTCTCAAGAAGTCGTCCCTAGCTTTCCTCCGCGTTCTTCAGATAGCAGCCAAAGGGCGTCGAGCCTCAACAGCATTTCGAGCTCCGAGGGATCGTCGTAAGTACACCCTCTGAGACACACCTTGAGGACTTCCCCGTCAGAGACCCACACGCCTTCCAGTTTCGTAGCCTGCATAGGCATTTTTCCACGGTAACATGGTTTTCATCAGATTTCAAACTCGGCAGAGATTTCAAACTTGGCGCGTCAGAAAGCGCGTCCTCATTGGTGCCTGCACTGCGCTGCGTTGCCAACTCCGCACGTAAAACAGTCGTTCAATTTTCAAGCTATTCCTTGCTGTGGTGTAATTGAAGAACGTAAGTCTGAGACTAGAAAATTTGATGTTACAAGCATGACAAAAAATTTCTAGTCGCAGAAATACATTCTTGACAGCCTGAAGATTAAATGACAAATCATGGTGAAGTTGGAAACAGTGTTGTCACTGGGAACCAATGAGACGCTGTACCTAGCCCGTTAAATTTGAAACTTACGACGAGCTGGAGAAAAACACTTGTGTTTTCAAGTGCGAAAGGTGTCTAGAAGGCTACATACATCCTTGAGTCCTTCAAGCATGACCTTGCGACCCGAGTGCTTTGCGTAAGTTTTGATGGTCGGTTTGTGCTCCTCTTGGTCTGGTATGTATTTTAACGATAACCTATTTGATATGGCATGACGAAACTGCATGGATTTTTTTCTGTTGCGTATATATTCAACAAATTACCTTCTCTTCTTCTTTTAGTATATGTTTTTGTTTCTGTATTTTTATCGTTTTGGTTCTCCAGCACCACCGTCCGACGGCACGGTTCATATTCGAAACCAAAATATCTCTGTTATTCATCACAGATTTTTATTATCTATTTATGATTATTGTTATTTATTATTATTCACTATATATTTTATTGTGATTTATATTATACTCACTTTAACTCACACCAACACAAGTAGACTAGCTATATGGCCCGGTTCTCTATCTCTCTCTATGTACATCTTTGTGTCTGCTCTTTGATTGATATGATTAAAATTCGCGTGTGGAAAACTCCATCAGAAGAGGGTCCAAAGTTGCTTACTTCTCTGTTGTTGAGAATGCACGACGGACGGCCCTCTGCAAATTCAGACTCGTTAAAAACTTTGAACTTCTTCTCGATGCGTGCAGATGGTCACCTTCGTTGCGGCTGGCGGGCGAAAGCGGTCAGCTGGCGGATTTCATCGACGGTCTGGGTCCGGGGCAGTTGGTCGGCAGGCAAGTGCTGGGGGCCCCGGCCCTCGGCGACATTCAGCTGTCGCTGTGCTACCAAAAAGGGTTCCTGGAAGTGGAGGTGATACGGGCCAGGGGGCTGCAGTCCAGGGCCGGTTCAAAAGTTCTACCAGGTACTGTTTTTTTCTTTTGTAATATAATCAGGTAATTTTTCAATACAACATTATTTTCAGCGCCTTATGTGAAAGTTTACTTGGTGAACGGGAAGAAGTGCATAGCCAAAGCGAAAACATCGACGGCGAGACGCACGCTGGATCCTCTGTACCAGCAACAGCTGGCGTTCCGGGAGAATTTTCAAGGCTGCATCCTCCAGGTATAACTCTAGCAATATTAACCTAGGCCGTGAAGCGATATTCACGGCCCTCGTAGTGTTACTGCCCTCGGTTACGCCTGACGTACACGCAAATTTTTCGACTAGGTTCCTTGCAAAACATACCTCACCCTCAGAATTTACAACTCAGATCGGTCGAAGATCATTCAAACCATGTGCATCGATGTGGCAAAGGCTATGTCATTGGGATTGACGTATCATTGTTTCTTGACAGCTCAAATTCGTACTGTCTGTCGTAAGCCGCTCAAGCTTTTTCGATGGGTTCTGGACCCCGTAATTGGTCTTTGGAAGTGCGGGTGGCTTGTATATTTGTGAGGTGGCGGTTGGGGGGGGGGTGTTGCGCCCCGTAGATGCATCAGCTAGACGCGGTTTCCTATCGAAGGTGTGCGGGGAATTGTCTGCGTCCGTTCCAGGTGTTGCGTAGCCAGCCCCCCCCCACATATAAATACGACAAGCGAGAGTGCACGATAGCAGTTTGAAGATGCAGTGACAGCGGTACGCATCTCCGCTCTCCGACAATTCAAGATGCTTTTTTCACCATCGAACCTACCGCCTAATGAGCTAAGAAAAACAAATCTATCGACGAACCATCTCTTTCGAGATCACCACGCTCCCTCTTGGCACCAACCCCGCAAAGCTTCATCGCGACAAACCAACCGCCATCAGGCAGCAATCGACGCCGTCTTCTCGGCAGACTGCGGCACCGCCCGCTCAGCGAGGTCACCGTCGACGAGCCGGCGGTCCTCTCGAAAATCACCGACACCATCAAGGACATGGGAGCGGCCAAAGTGTTGAGCGTTCTCGATCTATGCAGCGGATACTGGCAGATTCCCATGGCCGAGGCGTTCAAGAAATTTACGGCCTTCAGCACCCCAGACGGCGCTTTGTATTATTTCAAAGTCATGCTCTTTGGTCTGAGGAACGCCCCCAGAACTTTTCAAGAAGCTAATGACGACCGAAATTCTTCTTGGATACCTACACTCCTTTTGTAAGGTATACCTGGACGACGTTCTAGTTTGCAGCGACATGCACGATGATCATATCGGAGACTTCAGCGACGATTCAGTCAATTCTTCCATTTCCCGCGAACGAAACTGTTTTCCGTTATCACAAACGATACAGTTGGGGACTCCACATAGACAAAAGACTTGGTCTCCCAGCAACTGGATATTGTTTTTAGCATTAGCGCCTCTGAAAAACAAAGAAACTTGGTGAAGTAGTCTATAACGGATAGAATGTACGTATACCCATGTGTGGACTTGGGTAAAGGTCCGACGATGTCATTGCGAATCAATTGCCATGGCTTACACATTTCCAGTCATCCCAACATCAAACCTGCTGGCGGCTTTTGATCTGACTTGATTGACAAACGCGTTCGACAATTTTTGATATATTTAGCGACATCAGCGCGAATTTTTGGCCAATAATTAGGACTGAATCGTTCCCGGGTCGGAACTACTAATTTTCAATCGTTCTCTTGTCTAGAGAGTCCCAAAAAATACAAGTAAGCTAGTAGAATTTGCCGTTTCCGACTCACCAATAGAATTTGCCGTTTCCAACTCACCAAGATGCAAACCGTAGTGGAGAATCTTTGACCCGCTGATACATCTTCGAGTACCATCTGTCTTTGGTTTCCAGTGACGAAGGAAGATGATGAATTTCGTCTATCACTGGCGATCTTGACAGGGCATCAGCAACAATGTGATTCCTGCCAGGACGATTAATAATATTGAAATCATAGTGCTGCAAACGTGAACTCCAACGCGCCAATCTATCAGACGGATTGCTAAGCTCATTTAGCCATTCCAAACTATAATGATCCGTGATGACTGGATCTGGTGAATCTGGGAACTTCTATGTAAGGGCGAAACCGTTCGACAGCAAAAATTACCCCTAAACATTCTTTCTCGGTAGTGCTATGTCTCTGCGCGGCTCAGCGGTTTACTGATATAAGATATCACGTGTTCCCCACCCTTATCTTCCTGGGACAACACAGCACCCAGCCCAGAATCGCTTGCATCAGCCTGGATGACAAAAGGCTTATCGAAGTGAGGACACGTGCAGAAACGAGTGAAGATTTGATGGCTTGAAAAGCGTTTTCGAATTCAGAAAACCGACAATTTCACGTTTTTCTTCAAGAGTTTGGTGAAGTAGAGTAGTAATGGTGGCAAAGTTAGGGATGAAACGTCGATATCAAGACGCCATGCGTACAACACGTAGAACACCTTTTACACATTTGGGCGTTGGTATCTGAAGAATCTCTTCATCTTCGTCTGGGTACACTGGTAGCCCATTTTCATTGACAATATAGCCCAGAAACTTCAACTCCGGGCGGCATATTTGACACTTTCTTTTTTTTAATGGTGAACTTGACTTTCCGAGGAAGAAGGAATTCTTCTTTTGGGATTCCAAGGTGGTTTTCAAAAGTACTGGTCACTATGACAATGCGTCCAAATAAACGTATACATAAGGATTCAAATTGACGCCAAGTACGCGGTCAATTAATCTTTGCCACGGAAAAGCGGTGACCGGCTTCGATTATTTGGACAGCGGCACTTGCTAATATGCACTTTTTATGTCAAGCGATGATAGAGACTTTTCGTCCCTTAATTTATTCAGCGTATTCATCACAAATGGTAGAGGGTAAGCCGCACGTTCAGTCACCTTATTGACCTTTCTGAAATCGATGCAAAATCGGTGAGAGGGCGAAACACGGCCGGAAGCGGCGACAATAGACAGAAATCCACTGCAGGGCGATGGCACAACAGCCAGCTAGCCCGTGTGTCTGGCAGTACCTTCATGCGGCTGTCGGTGACAACGGTCCAGCAGTTTGGAACCAAAATGGGCCTCCTGGGGAAAAAAAAACCCTACTCAGAGCAAAGAAGTATATAATTTTCCGACCACCAAAACGCACGAACTATCTCACCCACGAAGCGCAAGGTGCTGACCTAAAATGATGTTCAACTCTGTCATGTGGAGTCGATAGTTGCGGTAGGAGAACAAGAAGGAAAACCGCACGGTCGGTCGGTTTTATGGACTCGAGTGTTTCTTTTTTTTAATCAATGCGTCTTTCTCGGCCTATCACGCGATTTTCGACGCACAAAACCAAATATTCTTGTTCAAAATCAGGAAAGTTTCCAGCTGACAACAGCTGCGCGTTCGTAAGGCGCCATTCTCATTGGCATAACCTGGGGTAGGTAATTTCCCTAACGCAACAGTATATTACAAATACACACGTGGAAAGTTCCATATTCCACCGCATCAACCTACTATTTCCGGGTCTGAGACTCAACAACCATTTCAAGGGTCGATGGTCAGTTATGATCCAGAAATGTCGGCCATACAAGTAGTACTCGAAGGCGGTGACACGGCCCATTCCACTGTCTGTTGACAACAAAAATTCTTTCTGAAACTCAGCACAGATAAGGATGCTACCTGAGTTAAGCGATTCTTTTATTTGTCGGAATTGAACCAAGTACTTCCACTGTATTCCAAATTTAGTCTCTTTTCTTGTCAAGTGAGAAGCAAGGCAATTTGAAAATAATTGGGCACGAACGGACAATACCAACCAACGAGCCTTAAGAACTCACGCACATTTCTTTTAGTAACTAAGCACATAGCTTAGTTAGACAATGTCAGTGACTTGATGACAATTTTTGTGATTTCAGGTGACGGTATGGGGAGACTACGGTCGCATCGAGGGCAAAAAGGTCTTCATGGGCGTCGCCCAGATCATGCTGGACGACCTGAACCTGAGCAACATCGTCATCGGCTGGTACAAGCTGTTCGGCACCACATCCCTGGTTAGTGGCCCGCCCTCCTTGGGTCTCTCACGACGCAGCTCCATGGCTAGCTTAGAATCCCTCTAATAATAATTCTAAAAACGTTCACCGCCCCAGCAGACGTTCGATAATCACCACAGCATTTTTATATAATATCCATTCTTTTCTATATTCACCACCACCATCACTGCCATGGTCACTATAAACCACCACCAACCATTATTCTAAATCGCCAAATGGTGCTTAGCCATATTCACGAATCACTATTTTCCATATAATCCACCATCATCACTACCACAGCACTAAGTGTGTAAAGCCACGACATTACACCGGTGTTTCGCCGCCATATCTCACTCTCACTGATTGTCTTTTTTCCCTCAATCACCTGTTATTGGCCTTCCGATTTTTTTGTTTGATCAAAAACAGATTAGTACATTCTGCTATGATTCTCCATTTTTTTTTGTATAGAATCAGTCAATCAGTCAATCATAATGCGATCACCACGCGTTCGCTGATCCGAGTAGTCTTCGCATTCAGCCATCTCAGCCAATCTTCCGTCGCATAGGTATGGATGCTGTCTCTATCTCTTCTTTCTGTATGTATGTCTCTCTATATTTTATTTGTATATAAAAATATTTCTGTATCACTTTTTTATCTTTCATTTTTTTTGTATGCATGACGTCAAAAGTGTGTCTAAAACAAAATTGTATCATGTACCCATTATAGATTACACGTAGACAATGAACGGTAGAATAGAGATCGTGAAAATCCAGATAGTCCACACCATAGTGTATTGTGACAGAAATGTTTTAGTAAGCTGTCTTAATTGTGTCGTTATTGTGTTGTAGAGTTGAAAATTTTGCTCCATGCGAACGGGAAAAAATGGTGAAATTATTTAGAATGGTCAGCACAATTGCGAGAGCTTCACTTTCCGTCGTGGAGTAATTTCATTCCGCGCTCCCAAAAGTTCACTAGCAAATTAATAACTGGTCTAAAATGTGCAGAATTTTTGTCAAGCAATTTCTACGAGAGACCAAGCTAAATCTTGAACAAAATAATCAAGGGGGAGGAGGAAAGGCGTACATTATGTTGGGGAATTCAAAGAACATTTGAAAATATTTTGAAATTGAAAGCAAAATGTGGAGTCAATTTGTCAGTGGCATGTACTACTGCAAGGGCTTCACTTTCAGTCATGGAATAATTCCTTTCCGCTTTACAAGTGAACTCATGGGCTATTTAGAATGACCCATACCATTGCGAAGGCCTCACTCTCTGTCGTGAAATAATTTTTTCTGCGTTTCTAGGAGTCCATTTGCGAATTAGACGGTTTCTCCCAAATGTGAAGACTCAATTTTTATTGAGCAGTTCCATGACAGTCCAGGGCCAGGTTAATTCGTAAGAAAAGAATAAGGTTCATTCTATTAGAGATAATTGTGAAACATTTGAGAAAATTTTCAATCAAGAAATAATTTTTCCAGATACATAGTACAGAATTTGTTACTGCCATGTACACTCGGCAGCAAAAATAGCGCCCACTTGGTTTATGATGAAGACGACTATTTGCTTAGCGCCTGCTGGTAGATAGGTATGTACTCGAGATGAATAAAGCAATGCCGCCCTTGTAGAGGACTGAGTGAACAAACCGGGTGCCTTGTCGACGGCCTGCAGTGTTCTTTCTCCCACCACAATAGAACAATATATAAATACTGCAACGTGTATGCTCAATTGCTCAATGATTGAAAAATGAAAATGCTCAACGACAGTTGAGTGACAAGTCCAAGTGGTTCAAACTGGCAAGCCTTGTGGGCACTTACCATTGTTGAACGTTTGAATGGTTTATTGAAGGGCAATATTGTTATAAAAAGAGCAGCATTGCTTCATTCATCTCGAGTACTACTACTACCTACTACGGTAGAGCACGCCAAGCAAACGATCGTCTACGTCATAATTCAAGTGGGCGTTACTATTGCTGCCGAGTGTACCACTGCGAGAGTTTCACTTTTCAAAATATTTTGTCGGATTACTGAGAATTTCATGAAATCCAGCAATTATGACTTTTCGGATAGATAGATACAGGTGTGCCAGAATAATTATTGGTGGTGGAAAAGAGAGGTGCGCTATACAGGGTGGTCCAGGTTTTAGTAGAGAAAATTTCATAATCAATAGGGCACCGAAAAAGAATAGGGCTAACGAAGATATAGGCCGTCAAAGTTTCATTTAGAAAATGTTTTTTCCATCACGAGTAACTTACACCATTGCATTCAACCGATTTAGTTCAAACTTTGCATATACAGGGTGTTACACAATTTTTTCAATACCTATTTTTTAGGAGATGGAAGAGCATCTGAAAGTATAATGAGAAAGTGGACTTTCTCGAAAAAATGTATATCAGAAACGTATTACAACTTACAACGGATATAGAGGCTTCAAAAGTTTGAGTTTTGAAAAAAAATCTTGTTATAATTCCAAATTTAATCACTGGATTTTGACCAAATTTGGTACATAAAATGGTTGTTGGCAATTTTATGCATACCTACAAGCTGATCATATTGACATTCGTCACATTTACTCAGTGGCGTAGTTAGTGGGGGGGCTCCTTTTTTTACTTCTCGCCAACTACGCCAATGATAACTTTTGAAATCAATGTCCTTCAGATCTGCAAGTCGATGAAGTTGATCTTGATAAGTGAAACGAAAGAATCTAGGATAAAAATCATGATGGAATCTGTCATACGTTTCAACATACAAGTTCACCGAAATCAAATATTTCTTAAAGAGTCGTCACCGTTTTACATTTGCTGACTAATCACGTGATTATTTTTGGAAACCACAATGACAGCTGTCAAAATTTTGACACTTCAATAAATAAAACAAAATTTCTACAAGAATCGTCATATCAACAAAAGTTGAATTTCATTGAAGCACTCGTTATCAATCGACGCGTACTGATGAACCGCGTAATTGGTGTTGAAAATTGTATTGACAGCTGTCAAAATTCTGACAGATCTATCATTAGAACACAATTTTTTTGTACGAATGGCCGCGTTACAATATTTCATTAGACTCTGGTGATCTTTGATGTAAAAAGATTAATTGTACAAAGAAAATTTATAAAATAAGGCATTATTTTGACAGTTTCAACAATAAAATCTTGCTGCCTCAATAGGTTTACCTCTGATTCAAGTAGTGTGAGGGCCGTGATTAATGGAAAGAAAATTCCTCACACTTGGATTTCAAAATAAGCATGTCATTTATTCATGGAAAAAAATCGCCCAACGTGGGGCTCGAACCCACGACCCTGAGATTAAGAGTCTCATGCTCTACCGACTGAGCTAGCCGGGCTTATCCTATGAACATCTCCTACCCTTGCTCGTCTAAATTGCCAAATGTTTGACCACCTTCTCACCTTTTTGTCATAAATTTTTGTCGGATAAACAAGTTTTTCTGAAAAAGATCATGGCAGCTGTCAATAATTTGACACTTCTATCAATGAAAATCAATTTGTCTTTCCGAATCGTCACAATTTGACTTTTGCTAAGGAACCACGTCATTATCGACGATAAAGGTCATGACAGCTGTCGAAATGACATCTTAATCGTCAAAACTGGATTATTTCTCATAAAAAATGAATTATTCTCCATAAAATTGTCACAGTTTGACATTCGCTGAAGACCCACGTGATTATTTTTGAAAACGGTAATGACAGCTGTCAAAATATTGACATTTGAATTGACCAACTCCATATTTTACTTCAGAACTCGTCACCATCTTGAATTTGGTGATCAATCACGTGACTATTTTTAAAAACGACAATTGTCAAATTTTTGACACTTCACCCAATGAAATTCGAGTTCTTTTATACGAACCCCCGTCGTTTGTCATGTACGAATGATCCACGTTGTAAGTGTTGTAAATTACGATAAGAACTGTAAAATTTTTGACAGGTGATATAACGGAATGGTTTTTAATTTTTTCAATTTTCAAATTTCGGAATTTTCTTTGATAAAGTACTCATTTTTCGAGCTCTACCTTTTCTCCTGAAATATTGAAAACGAAGTGTAACACGCTGTATAGTTGTCAGATACATACCTATCAACAGTCACTGACAATTTTTGTCAAACTAGTCCAGTGGCATAGACATTGTGAGAGCTCGCTTTTTTTCACATTCTCGTTTCCAAACGTATTTCCGATTTTTAAATTTTTCGTCCAATTCTAAGGAGGCAATCAGGATACGATATCTTTGATAGGAGAGGCCGTTTCCAAGGTATTTCAGGTATAAAGTTCAAAAACAGGTCAAAAACGCCGATTCCAAGAGACTGAAAATTGAAATTCTGGAAAACATACATGATCTACCGATTGTACAAAACTAGTATTTCCGTAATTTATGAGAATCAAAAAACTCATTTCACTGAACGGCTCGTTGAAATTTCCAAAATTAAAATTTCCATTCCGTTGAATTTTTTTTTTTGAGATATTTTTGAACTTTCAAACTTATTTTGAAACTGGCTTTTTCAACCAAAGTTTTAGTACGCCACTTTTTTCCCTTAAATTAACGTAGAATCCAAATATTGGATAACTTTTGGAAAATTTCCAGTGCCGTAGAAAACATGTACGCCACTGGATTGTTTTGACAAAACGCATTACTGACAGTTTACAGATAGATATCCGACAACCACTTATGCAAAATTTGGAGTAGGTAAATCAGCTGAGTAGAAGTTACGAAAAACATTTTTCAAAGTCAATTCTCACGGCCTGTATCTCCGTTACTATGCGTTTCTGAATTATGTTTTCCGGGGAAGGTGCTATTATTTTTCGATCCTCTATCGATTGTAAAAATTTTACTACTAAAACCTCGACCACCCTGTACACATAGTGCCGGTCCGGTGTTTCTTCGCAAACATTTTGCCAGTCGATGGAGCATCAAACAGTAAGTTAAATGTCGTCAAAACACGTTGTTTGAAAAATTACAATAATAGTACCTTTCATTATCCAGCGCGCCATCAGCGCGCATACTCGTCTTCTGAAGTAATGGCGTCAAATACAAAATTTGCGAACAAATGCTAGAAAATGGCGTGAAAAACCGCCATAGAGTTGAAAAATACGCGCCGCAGCGAACAGGGTAATAGGCTAGAGGTTAATACACACTAGTGATTACTCATTTTTTATCAAAAAGTCCGCATTGTTCATTAAATTATAAATAACTGCGTTTTACATTGGTCGGATGTATGTACGCAACCCATAATGCAACCCCCAACAACTCTATTTTCAGTTTGACTAGCGAAAGTTCGCAACACTCGCTACATCAGTGTACTGCGGAATGTATTTTACTTCCAGGGACTTTTCCCACACGATTCAAGAATAGCGGCCCTGTGCTCTTCAAACATGGACCTGTATTTAAAATGGACTGTTGATCACCCTACCCGACCAAACAACAAATGACGCCACAGGGGCGCTACCATTATCGTTATCATAACAGAAGTTCTCAAAAGATTATAGAAAATCCGCAACTTGCATCGGCACATTTTGTACTATAAATATTTATGGATATTATATTATTTTATAATAACTGATTCAATTTACAATAATATGTTTTTTACTTCGAAAGTAGCCATCAGGTTTATTTCGTTTCGAAGAACTCATTGCAAGTTCGCAAGTTGAAACAGTCATGAAGTTTGAGAGTCACTGTCTTTCGAATTTATCGAAGGTTGCTTCAAAAGTTCAAAATCAACGCAGTTGCGATCAGGGATCACGGTTGCGATTTATCAGTTTTGCACCAGAAAGCGTGATCCAAGGAGGGCGTGATCCCTGCACCAGAAACGTCATTTTGACAGTTTCGTTTTTTTCAACGTGGGAAGTTTCCGGATTTGTGGTGTCGAATTCGAATTTGGTGTGCTTTATAACTTTATTTATCAGTAGTTCTGCGAAAGAAAATGCACGGTATAGAAGGGGCGCAAGCACTATGATTTCGGCAGCACAAACCACAGCTAGGTACTTCCTACTGGACCACACAGCTCGGGCCTTGAGAGTGTTTTCTTTTCACAAGTAAGATTGCCGTCAATCAATTATTGAATGAAATTCTACTATTTCGTTACAGAATACAGAAAAACACAAGCAACGGCCAGCCATTGGGGAACATAAACAAAAAAGCCAAACGGCCTAGTGCCCAACAGCACACCGTGTATTCAACACACTTCAGTTAACAATTTTAGACACGGAACATCGTCCTTTCTATTGAATTACCGGAACCTATGAACACATGTACGTACAAAACGCTGCAAGCGACCGAAAGAAAGCGGCTATGCCTCAAGCAAGTTTGAAAATGTCATTTTGACACCTAACCTAAACTTTATACTGCGATGTCATGTCGCCATCAGAGAAAAGTCATCGTAGCAGAACGGTCAATATTAATTGTGGAAAATGAAAGTCCCTAGGGATAACGATAATGTCGGCATTCTACTGGAGTCATGGCGATATACGGTATTATAAGTCCAGTTTAAGTACAGGTCCATGTCTTCAAAGTATAAAAATCAGTTTTTTCGAACTAAATCAGCGGTGTTATCCTTCCAAAAATCATGGAAAAACAAGTGAAAGGGGCCGTTAAACATTGTGCTCATGGGAATGGGCACAGTGATAGTCGGTATAATGACAAAAATATGTATTTCTTTATCCGATTCCCAAAAACGTGCTTAAAATAGCGTAAAAACTTGGTACTGGAGAAATTTGAAAAACACGCAAAGTCTTGCGAGGAATGTGACAATGTGCACGGTGGGTGAAGCTGTGTAACCGGAAAAATTTCACTCCGAAACGGGTCACCAAGGATAGATTCAATACATTCATACACAATACATTCCGGAGTACACTGATGTAGCGAATGTTGCCTAAAATCGTGGTTTTTTGGGCAACTTTCGCTACAGAAGTGTAGTACCTACGGATTATATAAAACTCCCAGGGACTTTTCTCACACGATTCAAGAATAGCGGCCCACTTGTTCACAAACGTACGACACTCGGAGCGAACTCCAAAATGGCGAATAAATAGTTGATGTTGACAGCAGACAGCAGCGGAAAGTCACGGCCGTTGCTTGTCAAACTGAAAATAGAGTTGGTGGGGGTTGCATTATGGGTTGCGTACGCACATCCGATCAATGTAAAACGCAGTTATTTATAATTTAATGAACAATGCGGACTTTTTGATGAAAAATAAGTAATCACTAGTGTGTATTAACCTCTAGGCTATTACCCTGTTCGCTGCGGCGCGTATTTTTCAACTTTGTGGCGGTTTTTCTTGCGATTTTGTAGCATTTGTTCGCAAATTTTGTATTTGACGCCAAAATTTGGCGCAAGCGTTGGGTATACCACTATAATGAAAGTTACTATTGAGATACGGCCTTCAAAGTTGAAATTGAAGTACATATTAGCGATTCGAAATTATTTTTCCCGCCACAAGATGGCTCCCAGAAGCGGCAAGGGTTTGCACTGATTGGTTGCCATTATTATGTTACCTTGATGTCATTGGCAGTTCGGTTGTCACTACTCATTTCATTCCGTATTTGGCAGCCATTTTGTGGCGGGGAAAACTAATTTAAATCGCGAATATCGTTTTCCTCACATAATTTTTATACCGTTGAACCAATTTGCCTCAAATTTTGCATACGGGAATGGCAAGTAAATCCCCAAAAACTGTCAGCCAAGAATTTTGACACATTGATCCAGTGGCGTGGGTTTGGAAGGCCCGGTCACCCCCCCCCCCCTCTAATTTTTACGGCACTGATTATTTTGCAAAAACGCTAATATACTCGGGTTCTTCGATCAATTTGGAAGAAAAAGTTACTCTTGAGAAATTTTGACTAGAGGCTTTGTTTTTTATATTTGAATCTGACTGTTCGAAAAAAAAACATCGAAAACATCTGCTTGAACGACCCTAAAATAAAAATTTGAGAAGAATTCAAGATTTCCTCATTGAAATAGATTTTCTCGTCGATTTAAGTTGAAAAACCATTATTTCAGCTTTAACTTTTGAAGTGGTAAGTAATTTCTAGATGGTTTTCAAACATCCAGATTCAAATATCTCAAAAACGAAGCGTCGAGTCAAAATGTATCAACGGGCAACTTTTTTTACAAATTAATCGTAAAATCCAAATATCTCAGCATTTTTCCAGAATTGTCAGTAGCGTAGAAATTAGGAAGATAATAAGGAAGAACCCCAGTATCCACGCCACTGGACCAATGTTTCAAAATCATTCACTGAGTTACTTAGCAATCACGTATGCAAAACTTAGAGTAATGGTGCGATTCTCTAAAAAATCACATTCCATAAAGGCTCTGTTACGTTGTTATTACCTAGGCAACAGTCAATGGCCGACACGAATTTTTACATAACAGACCGTTTATGGAATGTCATTTTTTACAGAATAGCACTATAAATTGGTCCAACGATGTGAAAATTATGTAAAAAACGATAATTAACTTTAAATTTAAAGGACTGTATTTCAGTTATCAAACGTTTTTCAATAAGGTGTTCTGGAGAAATTTCACTTATTTTTTTTTATGCTTTTGATCGGCGAAATGTTTGGAATGAAACACGTGACACCCTGTAAAAAAGTAGTGGTGTTCTGGAAAATATTTAAAAATTCTAGGTCTTTCAACTTATAAGCTATAGAGGCTCAAATGTTGGTCCTTCGAACCCTTCCATTTTTTAGCTATTTGAAAACGTTCTAATAAACTGGTCAAGGCCAAATTATGAGTACAAAATATCAACCATTGAATATGTATTGAATTGTTCCCTATACGGAGTGAGTCATGAACTATAAACATTCAGATTTTGTGAGAAACTGCAAGCAAAAAATTCTGGAAAAAACTGAAAATAATTTGGTATCACCAGAACGGAAAAATCAATTTCAAGTATTTACAACTCACCCTGTTTAACGAATGAAAATTCAGTACTTATTCAGTGGTTGATATTTTATTATCATTATTTTGCTATAGGTAGTTTTAACAGTTTACCAAAAATCCTTTGAAAATAGAAGGGCACGATGGACCACCCTTCAACCCTCCATAACTTCAGAATTAAAAGATTTAAGATTCTTGAAATATTTCCCCGCACTTTTCACTTTTGTTCCGATTCTAAACTGCGCAACAAATATGTTGTCGCGTGGGAAAAATTGGTCCAAGTTTGGACCCCAATAACTTTTCAATGACAAGAACCATTTTGATTCTGTTTTGACGGTTAGTGAGATCAGTTTTTCCGTTATTCACGTTCAGGAAGTGAAGATCTGGAAGCTTCATGTAAAATATCTACAGGGTGAAATGTAAAACAGTACAAAATTTTAGCAAATTAAACGGACCCCCATTTTCAGAATAATTTTTTCTTTCAAATGCAAATGGAAGGATTATGAAGCGTTATGTTTTAGCTTGCGCCCAGTTTCGAAATTTTTGGAATCGGAAGTATGGTTCTGACTTTATGATTTTTTTCTCTTGTTAGATGCTGATTTATCCTATCGGTACAAAAAAGACTATGTTATTCTGATGATGGGAGGTTGCAATTCACGAATATTGTTGCTTGAACGGTTCTCAGAAACTTGACTTACAGACCATCTGAAATACCTTGATCAAGACTTCAGAAAAGGGGCCCATTCGAAATGGGCGACACAGCTGTTTTTCTTAAAAATTTAATTTTATCAGACTTTCACAACTGAAACAAACTTTCTTTGTGATCTTGACCTCCTGAACATGATGCTGATGGTCAATTTTAGTTTTTGATGTTGATAGGCTCCCTGGGCTAACATAGTCTTTCTTGAAGCGATAGGATAACTCAGCATCCTCCAAGAGAAAAAAAATCATAAAGTCAGAACCACAGTTCCGATTCCAAAAATTCTAAAACTGGGCGCAAGCCAAAACATCACACTTTATGATCCTTTCATTGGCATTTGTGAAAAAAAATTATTCTGAAAATGGGCGTCCGTTTAATTTGCTAAAATTTTGCACTGTTTTACATTTCACTCTGTAAATATTTCACATGAAGCTTCCTGATCTTCACCTCTTGAAGGTGAATAACGGAAAAACTGATCCCACTAACCATGAAAACGAAATCGAAATAGTTTGTGTCATTCAAAAGTTATTGTGGTCCAAAGTTGGACCAATTTTTCCCTCGCGACAACATATTTGTTGCGCAGTTTATATGTGTAACGCATCTTTCTTTCCGCCATAAATTATTCTGGGACAGCCTGAAGGTGCAATGGATCACTGCGATGGCTTCCCTTTCCGTCGTGGGGGTAATTCCTTTCCGTAACGAGTTGACTAGCGATTTCGATGGTATTGCTATTTCCCGAATGTGAGGACTCTATTTTTCCTGAGCAAGTTCGTGAGAGTTCGGGTTATGCCACCCAGAATGTAAGGGGAGGTCGACTTAACAGGCCAAAGCTCATTCATACCTCGAACCTCCCAACGGAAAATGCACCACGACTCATTATGCCACACATTTCAACAGCCCGTGAATCTCCCAAAGCTCAAACGTCCGACCGGAATTTGCATCACGGAAAGCAAACGCGGGAATCTCCCAAAGCTCAAACGTCCGACCGGAATTCCGGTAGCGATTCGCGCGCTGGATAAATTTTTGACGTAATGAGTCGTGGCGCTTTTTCCATTGTGAGGTTTGAGATATCGATATTCAAAGAATGATCTTTGGATCCAATGTAGGAACTTGGGGGAGAGGCGGTACATTTTATTGTTGCATTACATTGTTGAAAATACTTCAAGCTTTTCATTTGTATTGGGAACTGGACCAGGACACACTTTTGTCGTTTACTTATAATTACTGCTTACTGCTTGTTTATTGCAATTTTGCCGAGCCTCGCATTTCAAAACCCATTTTTCTCATTATTATCAAGAGCTGGAGTTACCCATTGAATTAAGAAAAGTGTATTTTATCACAATCTTGACTGAAGAGTGAAGTAAAGTGAAAAGTTCTAGCCATGGGGCTAGTCCAAATTCACGCTTCACTTGTACTGAGCTTGTACTGCTAAATACTTGTACTTGAAAATCTGGAGCTATGCTGGCGCTTTTGCGAAAATGTCTAGCCGGCCGGTAGTGGCAGTGCGATCACCGCAGTGGCTTAGGAAGTAGCGCTTTGGCAAGCAGGTGGTACCAGGATCAACTCTTTGCTGTGGAAACCTTATTTTTCCTGGCCTGACTAGTCCCCCTCCCCCCGATAAGGGAGCAGGGTACCTACCGGTCGGCTACTCACAGCGTTGATACAAATTTCGACCACACCACAAGCTTGTCATGCTAACCTGTGTTTCTTTCAGTGAGAGCGATCCACCCCGCCCCTTTGATTTCCCCCGAAGAAAGGGTAAAGTCGTGCTCTACACACCACACACACAAGACAACGCGCCCTGGATATCCGGACTGTGGAGCTAATTGGAATATGAAAATATACTTGAGACTATATTACATGAAATCCTCAGCATCGTATATTGTGGATATCAGGGTCCAGTATTAACCATTATGAAAAATTCTAAAAAGAAAAAATAACATGGTGCATAGACCTGTTTTAGTTAAAGAAAAAAGAAAAGACACATAGCATACACTAGTGTATAAAAAAATGAAGTGGAAAAATATAAGTGTAGATATTGCGCACACAACATATAAAATATATAGTGTACCACATTAAAATCATATCTAAAACCAAACCAAAATGGAAAAACACAAAAAAAATGTTTGGTATCCGTGCGATCAACAAAAAAAAAACATTAAGAGTTGGCTTTGGTGTCGAAAAATGAGCCAATTCAATCGCTTCAATCGATGAATATTTTGTTTTCAAAACCAACTTCAAATGGTGTTTCTGTTGATCACACTGAATACATGCGCGGGACGACGACGACGGATAACTGTAAAAAAAAACAACGATTTTGATTATTCAAACTCAAAAAGCGCCGTTCCGCACTTCTCAACCAAAAAAATGCTTCATTGGAATTGATAAATTGCTTTTTTACTTAAAGTAACTTGAAGAAGGAACTTAGATCGTGTTATTTAAAAAAAAAAACAATGTACATTACTAACTATTATTAATATGATAATATATAGAAGAAAAAACCTTGTATATTGAACGTTTAATTGTATATTATATCATATAATTTATTCTTGATTGTTGACTTGCATGTGATATAAGTATTACTAAACTTTTATGTTGGCTGTTTGAATTTCTCGCTTCTGCAAAAAACATATATAAAAAAACAGCATAACATCGACGTTTTAAGTGTATTGTTTCCCCTCTGTATATTTTTCGGAATAATGGCTTCATGAGATAACTTTCACCACACATCTGAATTATGGCTGTATTTTACTATATTATTATATAAAAAATATATATTATACGAAATTCCGCAAGTTCCGAAGAAGAAAAAAAACTATAGGACATAGTGAAAAAGCTTCAAATCGCTTATTATAAAAAATACCTATACGAAATTCCCAACACACTCACACCTGAGATATCCTTAACCACCGTCCTTCCCTCCCCAATTGTACATATATAAAATGATTATTTATAAATAATATAATATGAAAATTCGAAACAAGAAAAAACCTTCAGTTCTCATTCCCCCCAGATTGTAATACACTATACATACAGTTCAGATACTTGTTGAATAACAGAGTGATATATCACTCTGATATATCAATATATAATATACCTTATTATATAATAGTTAGTTTTTCTACGCTGTTCTAATATTTAATAAAATATAAGACATACACCTTCAAATTATAAAAATGATTGGTCCGTCTCTAAAAATAACCAAACAAATATCCAATAAATATTAAAGAAAAAACAACGCTGCTATTAGACGATATGCACCATGTCTCGAGAGAATTTCAGCCTGTGAAGCTCAAGATTTTGCCGGCTGGGGTTCTCCTGAAGGCCCGGTGATTGTGCGTGTACCGGTGGAGGGTTCGCTTGACACTTCAGCTTTTTCTGAACTGTATTTTAGTGTACGGTCCGTGAAGAATTAAAAAATGGAAAAAAAAACTACAAACTGCGCATATCATTAATGGAAGTGTCAGAAGCGTCCACTGTATGTCCGTCTTGATATGTTCACTCTTGACTGATGTATATCCATTTTATCCAAGCCCACGGGCAAGACAATAAATGAAAATGATCTATCGCTTTTAGAGTTTCATTTGCCCGCAACACCCTGTATGACCAATCGAAAAAGTTCCAAATGGCTTGGCCATGATAACTATCAGAAACCTGTAAAGAAATGTGGGTTGCTATGGGTTTCAATGTGTTCTTTTGTTGCGGGAATTTCTCATATCAAATCCCGTGGAGCTATGAATAACTGGAAGCTATGGGATTGGGTACGAAAATCCCAATGCATTCCTGTAAGATTATATAGAAACCCCGAAATCTGTAGGCGTGGTTACAGATTTCTAATACGATCCCATATCGTCGCCTCAGAGCAACAGTAGAATTTAAAAAAAAAACGAAACTACGATTATTTCTATCGTAACCCGATTATTGTGTTAAAAATGAAATAACCCCATTTTTCGCTTTTTTTATGTGCTACTGAGCTACTGTTGCTCCCAGGCGACGATATGCCCCTAAAGAAAACTCAAGTTTTTTTTCTGTGACAATACATAGGTCACTTGCAGTGTACAAAACGGGCAGAGCAGTTCGAGATGCTTCTGAGCAACGAAAATTAGGTCAAAATCGAGCAACACTTGATTTTTTGGACCTAACAATCTCAAATCTATATCACCTTGCTATGCATCGTTGAAAATGCGGTACTTAAGGACACCTGTGAAATGAATGTTTTGAGTCCCGTACAACAGAGCGCGGAAAAAAATCAAATAAGAAGTGGATAGTTTTTATTTCAAACAACGCAGTTGGATTTTTTTCACATGCTTAGTTAATTTTTTCAATGGTCGTCCGATTTTGTCCAAATTCCAACCTTCCTAGCTCAGAGAAGGCTCAATTCGCTCGCACCACTTCACTCGTTAACACTTCACACGTAAGGGCTGAATTTCAAGTCAGCGACGCAACTTGCGCCACTCATTTACGGCATCGATAAGCCAATCATCTCGTCGGATTGTGTTATGTTGTCATAGCGACCGGATTTACACTACACTTGCGCGGGCGAATCGCCGACTTGAAATCTGGCCCTAAGCCCCCATCGCACTGCGCGTTGCTTACACTAGAAACTACCCTCGTCGCGGGGGAACGGGTGGAGTCAACCTATACATGTGACACTTCCCCTCCTCCTAAGTTCCGACTCGACATCAAAGGGTTGTCATCCCCCAAATGATAATAACGTGTTTAGACGGAGTGCCGTAGATATTGGGGGTTCGTTGTTTGCCTTCCATCTCCTATATTCCACCAAAGATTTTCAAATGCGATAGAATCTGAAGGATGTATATATTTTGCCGATTTCGCACCAGGAAAATTGCCTATCAAAAAATATATATATATATATATATATATATAATATATATTTATCACAGATATATATATATATCTGTGATAAAAGCGGAAATAATCCACATTTCCCATGAGAGAAATCACTTGCGCGCATACCCGTCAGCGCATACTCCCGCTAGTACAAACGGCTACCCACTACAGACCGCTAGTTCTGGGTTCACAGGTATGCGCGCAGCTCTCGCGGGAAAGGTGGATTTGGGAGTAAATTTATGTTTATAGGATAGAACCAGTAAAGGTGAGTTTAGTCGGCTTATTAAAACGTACGGTTTTAATTTTAGCCGTAAGCGCAGCATCGCTCATTGTCTCTCGCATGCCATGCGTTGTGTCAAAAGATCCAATGAGCGATGTTGCGCTCATGGCTGAAATTAAAACTATACTGCTAAATAATCTGATGAAACCCACCCTAACAGTTAAACACGGGAACGGTCAGACAGGCAGACCGATTGACAGGAATGAAGTAGGTATTTAAAAAAAAAACTACTGTTCTGAGATCCTTCTGACATAGGGGAGACCGGAGATACTTTGGAAACAGAGGGATACATTGGACAGGTTCATATTTCCCGCTATAGTGCCAATATCAGGACCATTGTTCGTTTATTTCACGCTTATTTACGCCCCCTAGCCGGTGGTAGCTCAGCGGTTGGAGTGCTGAGCTGCAAAGCTAAAGGTCGTGAGTTCGAGCCTCCGCGACGGTATTAAAGATTTACTGCAGTTGTCAGCCTTGCCGGCAAAATGGGGCGGTTATCTTGGGCATGATGCTTACCACATCACCCCGAACCCCCAGGGGGACGGCGGGTCGCAACCGGACCGCAACACAGAATGGAAGCTCTAACCTGCTTCCACTTTGTAGGCCTAGTCCCTCAATAGGATGTTAGAGTTTAGTTTAGTCAAGTTTTTTTATACTCCACCAGCCTAATACCCTGGACACACTAGAAAGCTTAATGATCATTAACGGATCGTGATTTAACTTCCCTTACTGTCGCGGCGACAGCAAGGGGAAAAACAGTGACGTTTTCTTGGTTAATGATCATTAAGGATGAACGAAATTACGTTTACCTTGCTGTCACCAAGACAGCGAGAGGAGTTAAATGACGATCCATCGTTAATGATCATTAAGCTTTCTCTATAGTGTTCTTCTATATTCTTCTTTCTTTCTATATCCCTTTATTTATAGTATTATTACTATATACAATATACATACGTCCATAATCAGGCCATATTCAATATTACGTCTTGTGTTTTTGACTGTGGATGGGATAGAACTTTTTTTAATTTTGTGCGCTACGATGAAATATTCGTATCTGCTGATTATTGTTACCAAATATTTACACATTATTGTTATTTATACACCTTGTTTCATGATAATTTCATTATTTTGAGATAGATTTTAAAGAATCAATATTGATCAAGATGTTAGTAGAATATGGGAATGCTGTGCAAAAACCAATGAGTGCCCTCAAAAGGAAGTAAAACGAATTTATTTTCTCACTTTGACTTAATGGGCTACATTGGACAATGTCAAAAAGACTAAAAGGCTCAGCAAACTTCATTAACTTACATTAGACAGGTTAGACTTTTGAGTGTATTTGTTGAATAACACGAGGAATACATTAGGTATAGGTATTGCATTGAGTGAGGCCAATATTTTGAGATGGTCTTTTATTTGTCCGTTTCTGTTGATTGAATTTATTTTAATTACTTCTTTTAAAAATATAGTCAAAAGTTTTATGTACTGTTTTAAAGTATTTTATTTAATTTCACATTTTTTAGAAAGGTTTGGGATTGGGAATAATAAATCCCAGATGTGCAAGAGTACGAAATTACCCTAGCTGTAATGACCAATATGAATATGTATGTGTATGTGTAACCCCACCCATGTGATAGTTTGGACAGTGTGCACCTCTGACCCCTTGTTTTCTCTTCTCAAACTAAGTAAGGAACTCACATTTACCGGTCATACAAAATTAAATGAGATATCGAATGGTGCTTAGCCACTCACCCAATCTACAAAAAAATCCCGGCAGAGCAAAAAATGTTCAATGTATCCCCGGTTTCCCCTACCCAAACGTGGAGATCAGTTTTTAAAAAATTGAAAATATTTTTTGAACATCTAGGTACCTACCCCATCAGATGCTGATAAAGGTCAAGAAAACCTAAATTAGCCACAACTTCAATGTAAAAAAAAATGCAAAACTAGGCGAAAAACAACAAAATATTTTCGTTTGGAGTGTGTTTAAAAATAGACGACACCGATCATCGTCGCCTTTGCTTGTTTCCCGTTTTGGTCGATATTCGAGACGCCCTCAAGGCCAAGGCCAATGCCAAGGACGTCGGGATGTCTGAGTCTGAGTGTGCGTTGCGTTATTGCGCTGCGCTGCGCGGTTGTTGTTGCGTAGTTTAGTTCTAAGTCGACGCGTTGCAAAGCTACTGCGCTGCACCTTGGCTACTCGAAAGTTCTACCGGTTTTTTTTCCACCCGAACAACCGACACGGCGGGCCGTGAAAAGTCGTGTCAAAGTCAAATTCAAGTGACAGTTTCACGTTTCACAGCCTCCTTGACGCAACAAAAAGTGTGTGAAATTCTCGGGGATTACAGAGGATTTTTTGGAAAAGAACCTCGAGTTCCGAGGTAAGACTTATTGCTGGACTTGATACGCAAAAAAAGTCCAAGCGCGATGCATGATCTGGCACGTCCGTGCATGCCTGCCCTGTCCCAGCCGCCAGCCCCCGTTAAGTGTTGTGTGCCAAGAATACGCAATAATTCGCAACAGTGTGTTAGTTAACGTAATAATAATATGAAAAAAGTTTTGCGTCCCTTTTCGTTCTTACCGTCGGTTCCACAAAACAGATAATACGAGATTAGTTGATTTACGATTTTTGTTTGTCAATTTGTAGCTGACTGATCAATGGAAATGCTGGTTTATCCCTCAATAATGGAAATATGATGGGTCTATTATAGATTTCAGGCATTTTTTGTGAGTAACCACCTAGCATTCAGCAGAAAAAAGTTCAGTTAATCTGCAATCAGCCTTGATCGCTAATCATCTTTTTTGTGGAACTGACTGACGGTTAGTGTTGTGGATTTGTGATAAAAGTGAAATTTTCCAACGATCGAACATACCGTGCGATTAACGAAATTTCCGTACGGAGTTGGCTTTGGAAACAAAGAACAAGAAACGTGCGATTAACGAAATTTCCGTACGGAGTTGGCTTTGGAAACGAAGAACAAGATTTCCATCCGGAGCTGGCTTTGGAAACCAAATTTTATCCGAATTTAATCTACTGGGATCCCGCTGATCGGTAGGTATTTTAGGTTTTGACAGCAAAGCAAAGCCAACTCTAAAATGGAAATTTATGAAGAAATTAGGTATTTGAAGTTGATCGCATATGACATGAGTGAGAAAGTGGACCTACCTATCCCATACAGATTAAGGAGTAGGTGAAAGTGTAAAAAGTACTGTGAGATGATGAAAATAAAGTGAGGATGGGTTAACTCACTTTTGGATATCGCCGGGGAAGTTCGAAAGTTCATAGTTCATCACCGGCGACGTTACACCACTTACACCAATGGCAGATGTCACTTCACTACTGTCATTAGTGTCATTCATCTTGATTGTCATGACAAAGGTAAGATCTCAGTTTTATTGTTTTCTACGAATCTTGAAACTTTCTCACTCCACGCACGTTCAGTTAGGTACGTGCTTTTAAATAACCCTGCCTAAACAAGACTCCTGAAGTCTTGAACCTTGAAAGAACGAAAAGATTCCATCAAGAAATTCCTGGAAATAAGGTGCCTTCAAGTTAGCCAGTTTATTGGGGTCAAGAATAACCGTGAGAGGGCGCCACACATTCAATTATATCCGGAAAGACGTAAACGTCAAATTCGCGCTTGAATTGAAACGAATGTCAATTCAGTAATAATTTTCAAATAGTCAAATAACGGAACCAGGGTGACCGTGTCATAAAGGGGACCTGAATTTCGATCACTCCATAAGCAGGAATGGAATACAAACAGTGGCCAAGAAGGTTTTTCAAAGGAAATTTTGCGGAAGATTTACCAACTTTCGAGAAAAGTTTTGAAAGTTAGGGAACTACGCAGTGTATTCTCAGCGCCGGGCGGATATGCAACCCCCCGAACAAAGCGAAAATGTTCACTAAACTAAAAATAAAGCACATCAACGGGATCAGGGAGCAAAACAGGAATGTTGGGCGGGGAGAAGCTGAAAATAACGCGTCATAAAACAAAGAACAGGGCGAAAATCCACTAACAACAACAAATGTGTAGAAAGTCGGGGTCCGGTGTAATAAAGGGCAACACGATTTCGATAATTCCAAAAGTGAGAATAGATTGAAAACACTGTCCTAGAGGGTTTTCTTAAAGAAAATTTGCGGATCATCCACAAACTTTTTGAAATTTTTTTTATGAAAGTTACGAAAATACGTAGTGTATTATTGACGCCAGACAGTTATGCAACTCCACAAACGCAGTGGAATTGGAAATAAACCAAAGATAACAGTCACTAACGGGACCGGGAGCAAAACAGGGGTGTTGGGCGGGAGAATCTAAAATTAAAGCGCAGTACAACAAAGAAGGAGAAATTCACTGGAAATGATAGAAATACCATAGAAACACATTTTATTTCGCATGGAGAAGGCAATGAACGCCAGGAAAGAACGAGCAAAGCAGACATGATACGGGACCGGGGAGCAAAAGAGGGGTGTTGGGTGGGGAGAAGCCAAAAACAACTCGACGCACAACAAAGAAGGAAAGGAAGAATCGGTCAAACGCGTGAGAAAAGCATAAAAAGTGACCAGCGGGACCGGGGAGCAAAACAGGGGTGTTGGGCGGGAAGAATCTAAAAGTAATGCGCAGTACAACAAAGAAGAAGGCAGAAATTCGCTGGAAATGGTGGAAAGATAAGAAGAAGGCAGAAATTTGCTGGAAATGATGGAAAGAGAAGAAGGCAGAAATTCGCTGGAAATGGTGGAAAGAGCATAGAAATTACATTTTATTTCGCATGGAGAAGGCAATGAACGCCAGGAAAGAGCAACGTTAGCAGATCGCCGTAATTACGCATTTCATTGAACTCCATACCGAATTGTTGGGAAACACCGCGGAACGAAAAGAATGGCGCCGAACAACTTTCTCCTCCGTTCAACGCTGTCAAAGGTTGACAGATGGAAAAGAGACGTCAGAGGAACGTCAGCTGTCAAAAAAAGAACAGCAACATGTGGTGGTTGTCATGGCAGCGACGAAGAAATGGACCAAAAAGGGAGCACTTTCAAGTGACGAGAAGGACTATTTAATGTGAGTAAATCGCATCCATCCGTACCTGAATCGTCTCGAAATTGCACAAGGAAGAGAATGGTGGTAGAATTCTTACTGTAAAATGTGCGGTCGCCGTTGCCCTTTATTACACTAGCACCGAAAGTCGCAATAAAAGGCAGTCGACGCGTGTAAAGAAGGAATGGAATGCAGTAAAAGTATTGCGCAAAAGTATAATAAGGAGGTAAAGTACGTTTAAAAGGAGAAATAAAACACAGGAACGGGAAGAAAAATTGGTAGATGACGCGTGTAATCCTCGGTGTAATCTCTCTATTTGCTATTCGATTCATATTGGTGGGTTTTTTCATGGCAATAACCGAGGCAATAACGTACTGCGCTTTGTGGAGCACATGCATTTTTACATTTTTCGCATAGCTTCTATAGGCAAGTAACGATACAACTGTACAATTTTCGTAGCGTACTTTAATTTATTCTCCGCTCAAGTGATATATAGGCAACCAACAATACAGCTTTTTTCACTGTTGCCCTCGTTGAGCCCGTGGAAGCCCATCGAGAGTTTCGCATTGGCCGTGCATGACACAAAAGCTGAAATATCTGGCACGTATTCTGTTTGCTTCTTTACAGCATACATGCTGAAAGGCACAATAACCTGCAAGGAGCATTGTCGTTTGACAGCTATCGGCTAGCGTTGACAGCTGTGAATGAAACGTCGATTGTCAAAAGAAGAATAGAGTGGTTACCATGGCTACAGACAAGGAAAGTGGGCGATGTTCAAGTGCATAAATGGAATAGTTAACGTATGTAAGTAAATCGCATTCTTCCGTCAGAGTCAGAGTCGTTATTGTAAAATGTACGGCTTCGGGTCCCCTTTATGACACGGTCACCCGGAATCAACAGCTCAACCTCGAGCTCAACAGTTCGTGTTGTTAATTTCTTCCCATTTTGAATAATTCAGCCCCGATTCCGAACTTGCGCTCGATTCTTCACCGCTTTGACGTTTAAATGTATGGAATCAAATAATTTCGTGATGCAATTGTTTTTTACTTTGTTGCGTACTTAGGTGAATTCGAGGGTGAATTGCAACTAGTTAGCGTCATTTGATTGCGGATTAACTCAGTAAGTGGAGGTCTCCTGATGTGAAGCGATTTCACATTTATTTGAATTCTTTAAATGTCGATTTCCCACGAATCCTATTTTTAGGCAAACTTCGGCTCCCATTTGCTGTATCAATGTCAAATATCGATTCCTATCGAAACGTAGCGGTAAATTAATTGAGTGAACAGAACGACTGATGGTGTACGGATCACTCGACGGATCACTACATATCATTTGTCTGCTGTAGGAAATGGTGGATTGTGCCGACAACGATGTGTATGGTGAATTAGGGTTCCCAATTTTTCGTTGTCTCTACCGTGACGTCATGCCCAAGGGCGGATCACCAAGGTCATGTTTTGACACACGACGTTTCGTTTTTGACAGATGACAACACTGACCAAAGAAGGAAAAAAGCCACCAGTAAAATATTTTGCAGGTGTTACTGCGAATGTTACTGTGTTTCTGTTTTTTCTTCATTGTATTTTGATTTTGTGCGATTGAGAACCAAGTAGAGACGGCCAAATACAAAATGCCTTCCCTGTTGAAAATGGTTTCGGTGGCTACAGTAACTTCCCCACATGATAAATGTGTTCCGAGATGTGCTGCTGCCCTACTTCTCCGGCAAAATTCCACCATGTTGTCAGAACAAAACGTCATGAACGTTAAAACGTCAAAAAATTACCTTGAGGTACCGCCGCCCCGTTGTTTTTCTCCTAAAATTGAAAATGTCAATTGAGGAATGTCAGTGAATGAGATCTGGTCAGTTGTGATTACAATTTTTTGACCATGAATTAATTTTCGAGTCCTCTGCGAGGCTCTCGTGTTATTCCACCACATTCGAGAGCACACGCGGTGCTTCTGGAATGTTCGATTGAGCTGGAGATCCCGATAAGCAAGTAGAACACATCTGCACAATTCTCGGAAGTGCAGACTTTCCAGAGCATGCTGGTGTACACGCAAATTTGATGGACGTTTCTAGAAGCCGCGGCGAACTTACTGCCTGGCTATGCTGGAGTATGCCGGAGAACGTGTGGAATGTTCCCGATGGTAACACTCGGAGTATAAATGAGCGGATACGAGCCGACACCATATTTAAATTCAGAGCGACAGTGAACGAGTAGATCGGCGAAGTTAATCAAAGCGTTATGTAAAGGCGAATAATAATTGACGTGTATTCAGTAGTGGACAGTAATAAATAGAGTGTTTTTAAACGTTTGTTTCTCAGTTATGGAAGTATTCAGCTCAAATTTGTAACATTTGGTGTCAGAAGCGGCATAATTGAGAGTAATTCGGCCTGCGACTACAGGAAGTTTGGAAAATTCTGGAATTGGTTTGTCAATGCCGGAGACGAAAAGCATGTCGAAGACAGAAGTCACAGACACTTGAGCGAGGATCATGGCAATGATGCAGGAACAAAAGGCGGAACGCTTAGAAAAAAGAGTATAATTGAGGAATGTTTCAGAAGAACAAGAGACTCGACAAAAAGCGTCTGGTCTGCTTATAAAATACTTATAAGAGGCAGTCCGATGCCGCTGCCGAAGCCAGTGGTAGAGCGAGGACGACAAAAGCTACATCACTAGTTCTGGCTCTCAGAGGCCCAGCATTGAAGCTGCTCCGGACGATTCCGGAAATTGAACAGAAGGACTTTGTCAAGCTGACCAGGGTCCTGGAGCTCCGATATTGGGACGATCACGTGCGGCAGATTCATCAAACTCTGATTAAGACCTGGACACAAAGAACCAACAACCATAAAGGAGTGGTGGGCGCATGCCATTTATATTTCAAAATATGCACTACATTAACTACTGAGATGGGCATTTTTCGTATTAAAGCTGAGATTTTACAGAAATAATCAGATTTTTGCCCTTTACAAAAAAAAACCGCTGATTTCTACATAGAAAAGGTCCTATTTCGGACTTGCTTTGTTCATGTCTCTCAAACTTTAAAATTAGTGGAACAATCATCCGTACTCCTTCCGTGGTACATACAATTTTTCGAGCAATTTTTCTTCTACTTTCGTTTTCTTGCTTTTTGCAATAATGGCCATTTAATCTCAGATGACATTTAACAAGTATATTTCGCTTCACCGTGTAGTTTTAGAGCGAATAATTTTTTGCCAACCAGCTTTTTAG
The DNA here is from genome assembly GCA_949128115.1 of Anaspis maculata. Lineage (NCBI taxonomy): Eukaryota > Metazoa > Arthropoda > Insecta > Coleoptera > Scraptiidae > Anaspis > Anaspis maculata. The sequence goes on along the minus strand of OX421964.1, from coordinate 76,053,155 downwards.
GAGTTTCCAGGATAACAACAAAACAATAATGATATATTTATTGTATGCGTGCATGTGTCTTACATAATTATAATTTCTGTAGTAATGTACCGAAAACCAAAATGAATGACTGCTGCGAAGTAAATCCATTTTCTGAGCGAGGCTTCCTGTTAAACACACCGCAAGGTGGAGAGATGAACTGGTTGAGATTCTGGCTTACCAAAATGTGGATTTTTTCTCGAACGATTTTCATACACATACAGGGTGTTCCGTGATCTATGTGACAAACTTCAACACTGGATAGAGGACTCCAAGATGAGTTGAGACCATCAAGATAAAAAAAAAATGTTGACCATTGGTTACGAAGATACAGGGTGTTTCGTACTTTTAGTCACAATTTTCAAAGTGCAATACTTCTGCAACGGTTCCGTATAATCGATGGAAATTTTCATGTCACATTCCCTAACTGATACTTGATGAAATGCTTTAGCAAATAGAAAAAAATTCCAGGACCGGAGTTGAAAAAAAAATTATTTAGGTTTTCGTGTCCAAAAGTACCTTTTTCGAGCGAAATTCAAAAAAATGGTCACCATATTCATAAAGCTGAGAAAAAACTCTACACAAATGACTCTTCAAGTCAAAAAAAATCTTCTCTTCTCTTCCAAAAAATTTTGAAAAACAGCTTATGCACTAGAGGTAAAACTTTTACCGGGCATAAAAATTGGAAAAGTTTGATATGATCTACATAAATACTCCAGTTTCATCAAATCTTTTACTTAGACTGCATAGCGCCTAGCGAAAAGCATAAATAAGAAGAAACAGGGTTGTACTAATTGAAATTTCAATCAATTGTTTTTGCTCCTTAATCAAGCTATTAGCTAGAGTTTTTGTATTATTTTTCCTAAATTTTTGTCAGTAAGATACTTTTTAACTAATTCCGAGCCAACCACTCCGAGAATACCTGTACAAAATGTTCAGAATACTTAGGAAATACTAGGGAATACTTGGAGAATACTAGGAAATATATGGAAATACCGGGAATATGCGGGAATACTCGGAAATACTTGGGAATACATGGGAATACTCGAGAATATGCGGGAATATCAGGAAATATCTAGGAATACCTAGGAAATACTTGTATCAGAAAATCTCAACAGAGATAGGGAGACGAGCCGTTTCCATTTGTTATGGAAAAAATTTCGTCGTTCGAGAGAAAAACAAGACAGAGAGAACAACACAGTTCGAGGGTAAAAGAATCGGTGCTGTGAATTTCTGGGAAAAAGCGTTAATAAAGGGAAGTGTAGACCAAATTGTCATACATTTTCAAGCATTGCTCCTCCTGATGCATGCGTAAAATAGTAAAAATATTTATACGAGAACTTTCATAGGATTAACAGCTTTTATTACCTATTTTGATCTTGTTCACCTAATCTAAAAAATATTGTGGATTAGCTAGAAATATTATCAGGTACCTGTGTGGTGTGACGAGTTATATGGCATAATAAACAAGTGAATATCCCCTCACGTGCGTGAGTCGCAATAGCGCATTTCCTTAGGGCAGATCTCTGTTATTGATGAAAGTCAATGTTGAAAATAAGAATGTTCATACGAGCCAAGAGTAAGTTTCATGTCAATCGTTCCACTAAATAAATGAGAGATTTCAAGGTGGCGGCGAAACCATGAAATTCAGTTTGAAAATAAGAATGATCATAATGCTTGACAACGGTAAGTTTCAAGTTCCATGAAAATCGTTCCACTAATAAGAAACTCCAATATGGCGTCCAAAATGGCGGCGAAATCATGAAATTCAGTGGAACGATTTTCATGGAACTTGGAACTTACCCTTGTCTCGTATGTTCAATCTTATTTTTAGCGCATTGTCTTAAGAAAATGAGGCTTATATGGCCAGTTTATCTGTCTGTCCACCTGTCCGTGTATAAATTGAGAAGTTTACTACTCCTCGGGGAATGAAGCTATAGGGCCTTGGAACTTTTTCCGATGGATAGCTGATGATCCCAAGGGTGGCCAATGGGATTTTTGTATCCATACCCTAATCCATACATAGTTATCAATATCATTATCAAAACTCAAAAACTTCCTGTGGACCTCAAAGAAATTGAATTCCTCCTCGGGGAATGAAGCTAGAGCACTGGAACTTTCTCTGATGGATAGCTTAGGTTCTCAGGGGGTGACCAATAGGCAGATTGGAAACGTGATACTTGAAGAATCATCTCTCAAAATTTGTTACAACTAGTACCTTACACCCTGTATAATACAGGGAGGGTCAATAGTGAGGGATCGGAACACTACGTTTCATCCGTTCAAGATTAAAATATGATTCAAACGCCTATCCACATCGTTTTTCATTCTGTATCACTCAAAAAAATTCAATTTCACACGGTGAGGTGACTTATATATATAGTTCAGGTACCTTATATACAGGGTGGTCCGACTTTTATGTCATTAAATTTAAGGATCGATAGAGAATGAAAAATGAAGGGGACTTTCTCCAGAAAACATATTTGAGAAATGCCTAATAACAGAGATACAGCCCTTCAAAATTGGAAATAAAGAATCGTTTTTTTCGCATAACTTTTGAACCGTTCAACCGATTTGATTATAAATAGAACCAAAGGTTCACTGAAATTATCCCCCGTCGAACAATCATAACATGTTCCATAAAAAAGTTTCAGGGGCTTGGACATTAGGGGGTGACCCTACTTTTCACCCCCTAGCTATTTTTGGAAACTGTTCATAAATTTGACTTCTTCGTTCAATTTTGAAGAGAAAATCACGGTTGCAAAATTTTGATTAGAGGTTTCGTTGAGGAGATATTTGGGTTTGAAACTTTGGGAAACATCCCGAAATCGCCACTTTCAAAGGTCTAAAAATTAAAATCCAAAAAAACTCACGATTTCTCAGCTGAAATAGGTTTTCTAGAATTTCTAAGTTGATAAACCACCATTTTTTCCAAAACACGGGAAATTTTTAGGAAAAAAACAATTTGGGTCCTGGAAAGTGGCGATTTCGGGATGTTTTCCAAAGTTTCAAACTCGGATATCTCCTAAACGAAGCCTCGATCTAATCAAAATTTTGCATAAGTGACTTTTTCTTCTAAATTGAACGTAGAATTCAAAATTATAAACAGTTTTCAAAAATAACTGGTGGGTGAGAAATAGGGGGAGGGGAGTAGGAACACCCCCTGATATCTACGCTCCTAAAACTTTTTTATGGAACATGTTATGAATATTCGACAGGGGATAACTTCAGTGAACCTTTGGTTCTATTTTGAATAAAATCGGTTGAACGGTTCAAAAGTTATGCGGAAAAACGATTATTTATTTCCAACTTTGAAGGGCTGTATCTCTGTTATTAGGCATTTCTCAAATATGTTTTCTGGAGAAAGTCCCCTTCATTTTTCATTTTCTATTGATCCTTAAATTTAATGACATAAAACGAGGACCACGTATAGTTCAGGTACCTTACGTATGTCAACTTTTTTCAAATTGAACATCCTATATTTTGTCACATATTCTTATTAGCCTTTGAAGGCTGATAGTGTATAGGTACAATGCCAATAGGTTCAGGGCGGTATGAAATGTTTCACGTTTTGGTGCGGCGTGGCGTTACCGGTCTTGAAATTTGGAATACATTGTGAAGAAGACATCTCTATCCACATGACATGGCGGTAATGTACAGGGTGATGAAAAACATCTGAAAGTCGGTTATTCACGAAAGTCATAACTTCATTTATTTTAATGGCACCCCCTGTATTTTTTGGCATGATTGGATTTGTCTGGCTACATTTTTCATAGGGTATATCCTATACCTAAAATGCATATTTTTTGAAATATTGGACATTTTTTGTGAAAAATAATTTTTTACACCCTGTAACGGGTGTTTTTTTTTATCTGACGTCCAAGTATGCGTGCTCCAGCCGAAAGAAGCCTCATTCGGCCGGAGCACAGCATGCTTAGACGCCAGATTTAAAAAAACACCCGTTACTGTATCTAAAGCCAAAGCTTATCAAGTCAGACAGGTAAAGCTGTCGTCTTTTCTCATGATGGTAAACATTTTTTGACGTTTTGATGCGGCGTTGCCAAACTGATTTTTTAGATCTCAACCTAAATATTATTATTATTATTATTATTGTTATTATTATTTACTAAACAAAATCTCACTGCTAAGTTTTATACTTGATATTTATAACGTTATAAACCGCGAGGGCGCGTCAATTTGAGGTTTTTAGGCATTTGACTGCGATATATTTGAATTTGGGAGCATAAGAAATACTTTGGGAATACCTGAGAATAGTTGGAAATTTCAGGAAATACTGGGGAATACAAGGAAATACTGAGGAATACATGGAAATACTTGGGAATATCAAGAAATATCGAAGAATACTTGGGAAATAATAGGGAATGCGTGGAAATTCAGGAATAGGTCGGAAATACATGGTATTCCCGGAATACCTGTACAAAATTTCATGAGTGGTTGGCCCCTTGACTAATTCATAACATTTGCGCATGAGTTTCTAAGGTTTATAATAATTGACAATTAAGAAAAACAGCAATAATTTGTTATTGTTGAAGAACTTCATTTTATGCATTGTTAAATAAATGAATCCATGATGGTGATTGGGTATTATCTGTCAATGCGTAATAGTCTGCGATTGTCAGTTCGGGAAATCTGAGCGAGGTGGCTATCATGATGCAAGTCATCAATTTTAGAGTAGTTGCACTTAATTAACGTTCTAGAGGAAATCGAAATACATTTTCCAATCAGTCAGCCTCAAAATAAGGGTGGTCCTATTAATGAATCCTTCACCATTCTACACCACATGTGAGAAAAGGCATTTGAAGTTTGTTGCAGAATGGCGTAGTCAAAATTTTCACGAAGATGAAGTGTTATTTTTTTTTAATTAGTCACTTGTTCTTTGTTCTGCGTTTTTGGAAAGAAAGATCGATTTTTCAATCAATTACAATTCCCCGGCTGATAAATAAAACAAGAGGTAGGTACCTACACACGTTTTTCGCTCTCATGTTATCAAATTTGAATGTTTACACAGACTGTTTTATTCTTTATTTAAATTAATTTTACCCGCCACAAGGTGGCTGCCAAATCCAGACTGAGATAAGCAGTGACCAATGGGGCGCATTCATAAGAATAGTTAATGTAAAGCGTTCTATTATTTAATGAAATGCTCGATAAAATTTCATCCTAATTATTTCATTAACTTTTTAGTCCATTTTTAACACTCCCTACTAGCTTAATTCTGATTTTTCATGAAGAGTAAGATCGTATCGAAGGAGTACACTGATGATTCTTTCAGTATTTTTTCTGAATTCTCCTAATCCGACAATAATTTTCCTCCAAGTTCAAGAAATAATTGTTTTCAGTGAAAGGGAAACAAGAAAATCAAAATTTCACTATTTCCGACTCTAAATTTTTTTCTACCTCATTCAATATGAGCTACACGTACAGCAGTCTACAAAAATGATGGAACTGGAGTATTAATATGGATCATATCGAACTACTTTGATTTTTATGCCCGGTAAAAGTTTTACCTCCAGTGTACAGGGTGTTTCAGTTTTAATCAAGCAAGCTTTAGGATAAAATTCTCCTCATCCTCCTGATTCAGAAAAATATAACATACATGCCTTTCACTCGTTCCCTAAGAAAGATACAGGGTGTCAAAGTTTTTTTTTTCGGTTTTCAAAATTTTGGAACTTGAGAACCGTTCAACCATAGTAGCTGAAATTTAGCATAGACTGGTTTGTCGGAACCGTCTACCTACCTGCCAAATTTTGAAAGAATCCAACCAGTGGCGTAGAAGCTATGGGAGGTCATTATTTTGGAAGCATCTGTAGAACCTTGATAAAATGATAAATAATGACCCCCCCATAACTCCTACGCCACTGATTGGATTCTTTCAAAATTTGCCAGGTAGGTAGACGGTTCCGACAAACCAGTCTATGGTAAATTTCAGCTACTATGGTTGGAGGGTTCTTAAGTTACAAAATTTTGAAAACCGAAAAAAATTAACTCTGACACCCTGTATCTTTCTTAGGAACAAGTGAAAAGCATGTATGTTATATTTTTCTGAATCAGGAGGATGAGGAGAATTTTATCCCAAAGTTTGCTCGATTAAAACTGAAACACCCTGTATATGCTGTTTTCCAATTTTTTTGCCCGAAAATCCCAAGTGTGCCGTCAGAATTGAAAAGCCATTTGTGTAGAGTTTTTTCTCAGCTTTATGAATATGGTAACTATTTTTTTGAATTTCGCTCAGAAAAAGTACTTTTGGACACGAAAATCTGATAATTTTTTTTCTAGTCCGGTCCTGGAATTTTTTTCTACTTGCTATGGCTTTTTATGGAGTATCAGTGAGGGAATGTAACATGAAAATTTCAATCGATTATACGAAACCATCGCAGAAATATTGCACTTTGAAAATTGTGACTAAAAGTACCAAACACCCTGTATCTTCGTAACCAATGGTCAAAAAAAAATTTCTCTTCTTGGTCTCAACTCATCTTGGAGTCCTCTATCTAGTGTTGAAGTTTGTCACATAGATCACGGAACACCCTGTATAGGTACCGGTTGTCTACGATGCCGATGACAGCTAAAAGTTTGAAAGAGCGACGCCAACTGCAATGTTCGATAGAAAAATAGCGCGCTGTTTTTCTTCCGAATACTTATCAAGAAATTAGAAATATTTCCGTTCGGAGTGTGTTTGACAGTGGCGCCGAACTCATAAAAAGTTACTATGGCGAAGAAAATTTTAGACCCCCCCCCTTATTGCCACGATACGGTCGGGCCATGGGACCAAAGAGCCCCTCATGCAGTTAGCGCCGTAGGCAAAAAAAATTCCGAATAATAATAATAATAATATTAACAATAGTGAGCGGGAAAAAGGAAGCCACTGTCCAAATTATCCATAGATTCCATCATCTTTTCAAATTCATAAATTTTCGAAAATTCTCAAAAATACCCATTTAGGCATCTACATAGATGACATGGGCTAAATTTCAAGTTTAGGAACTCTGGGAGAAAATATTGCTGCGCAGTTTGCAGGTTAAAGTAGGTAAGACCCCCTTTTTCAAATTGGGCCCCAGTTTTATCAAGAGTTATAAAACTAACTCACCTGATATTCCATATTAATAGTGTGTAGTCCGGGCAGTGCAGCGCAATGTACGATCGCACGCAAAATAAACGGAGACAGTGTTTCGCGCGGAGTGTACCGATTTACTGAATTTTGGCTTGATGTCACAGTGACAAGAAGGCTAAAATTCATTAAATCAGTACACTCCGCGCGAAACACTGTCTCCGTTTATTTTGCGTGCGATCGTAGCTATAGGCACAAAAATCGAAAGCTTTTTGTGAGATCGTAAGATCGTAAGATTTTCCTAGTCCAAGTCCTAGTTTAGTTGGCTGTTGAAGTCCGTATGATTAAAACCTTTTTGCTTCTAGTCTAGACTAGAGTGCTATGAAATTATCATTTTATATATCAAAGGTTGGCCAAAATCGCGACCATAATGACTGAATAAACAGTTGAATGCCAATGTCGGTCTCTGAAAATGTTTAAAACTGAATAAAAAGCTTTCATTATCGAAAGTTATTTTTGAAATGGCACAAAATTGAGGAACGGGGAGTGGTCGTATTCTTTACCGACATGCATTGAAGATTTCCAAACAACATGCAGATGTCACTCTGAAGTAAATTGCAGGACCCAACAATCCACGTTTACCATCACGTACATCACTTCAGCGCATACATGAGAACGCATACCTGCAGAGCGCGGTAATTTCAATTTTGACACACGAAGTTTCACTGTCAATATGGCAACTGTCAATCAATAATCGAAATGTAAACAAACATAAGGAACCTCCTAACCATTCAACATTCAACATTTAATATTGTTCAGAATGAAATGTTACGTAGGTATGGCAAAAAGACGCAGAAAAGATTCAGGTGATACAAAACACAACGAGCTGCAAGGCGATCACCGAAACAAGAGCGTTATTAGGTTAGGTCTGTCGAAACGTCAAATTGACGTCAAGGGCTGTCAGCTACCATTTGCGTGACATTTACACACGCACACCGTATTACAGTGTTGTCAACTTGTTGTCGTGAATCGTGATATGAGATTTGGTAACGTCCTACTTTCACAGGTATGCGCAGAAGCCTTTCGGGAAACGTGGATTGAAAAAGACAAAAAGGTCATAGCACTCTTGAGGTAAAATGGTTTTGATCATACGGTACCAATACCTAGGTACCATTGCGGTCAAAATGAAGTAGACGACAGTTGACAGATTTTGTGGGACTCTGGCCTAAACGTCGCAAGCCAACTCGTTGACATTGGGCCCTTTTCATTTACCGACACAAGTCGACTTGTGTCGACACAAATGCGTTCCATTTGGTTTGTGTTGCTGCGTGTGTCATCGACACAACACAAACCGACTTCTCTTGACACAAACCGACACAAAGTGTTGTAAATAGCAAGCACTCATTGTCATCCACTTTACAATGTCCGCAACCGTACCTACATCGAGAATAAGTGTCATTCAGATTCGATATACCTAATAATAATCCTAATATTCAATGATTTGCTGGGTGATACTCTTCCTCTTCTTTTCCTCCCTTCTTCTCCTTTTTTCTTTCCTTTTTTTTCTATTTTCATCCTCCAGACCCCCCCCCCTCTTTTGAGGTATGGCGAACGCCACAAAAAAAGGTCTATTCGGCGCCACTGGTGTTTGAAAATAAGACAACCACGGAGTATAAATAGACAATAATCGCTGCGTATGCTCGTTTCCCGTTTTGGTCGATATTCGAGCCCTCAAGGCCAATGCCAAGGACGTCGGGATGTCCGAGTCTGAGTCTGCGTTGCGTTATTGCGCTGCGCAGTGTGCCTCCTGTCGTTGTTGCGTAGTTCCAAGTCGACGCGTTTCCAAAGCTACTGCGCTGCACCTGCTCGAAAGTTCTACCGGTGGTTTTCCCGCCCGAACAGACTGCAAAGCGGACCGTGAGAACTGTGTCAAATTCAAACGACAATTTCACCTCGAATTTCACAGTCTCCCATACGTAACGAATTAGTAAAATTCCTCCGGTCACAGTTTTTTTTTTGAAAATAAACTTGAGCCCCGCTGTCGCAGCCCCGTCAGTGTGCCGAGAATAAGCAATAATTGGCTATTGCAACATAGTGCGTTAACATAATAATAATAATCCAAATTAATAATTAAAAGTTACATTTTCCTTTCGTATTGAATGTTGTGAATTTGTGATTCTAGTGAAGCGTTTGAACGATCGAACATACCGTGCGATCAACAAAACTTCCGTTCGAAGCTGGCTTTGGATGCAAACTATCAAAATCGAAACTACTGCGATTCGCTGAACGGCTCTGCATATTTTGACAGCTAAGCAAAGGCAACTCTGAATTTGGAATTTTTAGCCGATCGCGTATGAGTGGGAAAGTGGACTTGGAAATAACGGATAGGTAAAAAGAAGTGTGAAAGGTACAGTCGACTGGGAAATAACTGGAAACTAATCTGTGAGATACGGGGTGAGATAATAAAGTGAAATGGGCCAACCCAGTTTGGACCGCTGAAAAAGCTCATAACAGGCGACGTTACACGCTTAATACGTACTTTTGACAGAGGTGTCCTCAGTGTCATTCATCTCGGCTTACACGGCAAGGTAAGATTTTGGTGTTGCGCAGGATACTGATGCGCGTAAGATTGCGCATAAGATTACGCATTGGGCGTCCCAGCCCAGCTGAGTTGCGCAGTTCGACTGTATTGGTTGAACAACTAGTGATTTTAAAAGTCTGGACGCCCTCTAGCGGCTGAAATGGCGAAGCTAGACTGTGAAGTGATAACCATGTCCAAAGACTGACAGTCACCTAGCAATCTCTAACGAAAACCCTATAGCGACAACTTAAATCCGCCATTTTGTTCACGTTTTGCAGCGCCGTCACCTAAGCAAGTGGCTCCCACCGGTCATCGAAGTGTCTCGACACTGAAATTGTTCCGACACTGAAAATAACAAGAGGTAATTGACCTTTCCAATTGTAGGAGATAGAAAATACATGGTTTTTCGAGGTCACCTTTGACGTTTTGACGTTTATGACGTTTGGACGTTTCGTTTCTGACTTTTGCGGGAATTTTGAATCGGTTAGCTATACTGTTCCCATTATCATGTGGGGAAAGTCACTAGAGCACATAAGGGAGTTTTTAATGGACGAAGTAATAGAGTTTTTTCGTAGTAAGATGCACGTGTCTGGTGCAGCGTGATCCCTGCTGGTGCTGGTGCAGCCACACTTCCATCAAGTTTGGGTCTTTCGTGAACCGGTGCATGGTTATGCCGGATGTATTCGTCTTATTCTCGCACTCGCATAGAGCGACACAACACCCTTGGAACCATTTCTGTAAGTATCTTCTCAGTTTTTCACTACATATAACACACTTATTGGTAAGAACGAGGGTAAGAACAAGTGAAATCATGAAATCCATGCTGAAATCAAATAAATACACGACAGAGCGCTTGTAAGATTCGAAAAATTTCCCATTGTCAGAAACGAAATGTCATATCTCAAGAAACATAGGGCGCTTTCCAATAACTGCGACAAGACGGATACACAATATCAAAGTGCACTTGCCAGCTCAATTCTAAACTCAGCTTCGCCAATGTTTCGATTGTGTCGACATGTGGTGCTATTACTGCTGTTGGAACGCTAGCTGTGTCCATATGTGTCGAATTGTGTCCTTATACGCCTTATTGGGACGCGCCCAATGACCTCGATTAACCGTCTCTTATACGCATGACGTCACAGTAAAGAGAGACAACGGAAAATTGGAGACCTCAATTGACCTTTCCAATTTTAGGAGATAGAAAATAGATGGTTTTTCGAGGTCACCTTTGACGTTTTGACGTTTATGACGTTTGGACGTTTCGTTTCTGACTTTTGCAGGAATTTTGAATCGGTTAGCTATACTGTTCCCATTATCATGTGGGGAAAGTCACTAGAGCCCATAAGGAAGTTTTTAATGGACGAAGCAAGAAAGTTTTTTCGTAGTAAGATGCATGGGAAGCCAATTTCACAAGAGGCTACAAATTACGAAGTAATCCAAAGGGCATTAATGATTTTTTGTCAACCTACGACGCTTCACGATGTTAGCAGAAACATCAAGCATTGTCTGGTGCAGCGTGATCCCTGCTGGTGCTGGTGCAGCGACACTTCCATCAAGCTTGGGTCTTTCGTGAACCGGTGCATGGTTATGCCGGGTGTATTCGTCTTATTCTTGCACTCGCATAGAGCGACAACACCCTTGAACCATTTCTGTAAGTATCTACTCAGATTTCCACTACATACAGGGTGGCCCAACGAAAACAGAACAGAGGGGTTTTCGGGCATTTCACCTTATTTTTTTAAAAAAAGCTCGGACAGGTCGATTCTTATACCAAGGGGGACATCTGAAACATACATTAGCAAATTTCTATCTTTAGCCCCCTCACCCCCACCAACCCCAACTTCGAAGTTTCAAATGACACCACCCACCTTGCGATACATCAGATTAAAGAGATTAAATTCTCTTTCTGAATAAAATATTTCTTCAACTTCCAACCCCACCCCCCCTTCTTCCTAAAATTATCTGAGTTTCCAATGTAACATTCTTGACCTCTCAATTCTCTTCAGTACAGTCAACGTCATCCTGCACAGCATTGAGGGAGAAAATTTTCTGTGTAAAAAGTGCCACCCAAATTCACCCCTTCACTCTCCCATCCCAACTTCAAAATCTAAAATGACACTTCCTACTTTGTGATACATCAAATTGAAGGGAATCAAATTCTCTTACTGAATAAAATATTTTCAGAATTTTCAAAAAGCCATTTCCCCCCTAAAATACTCAGAATGTTCAATTTATCAGGGGAGGGGTTGAAAATTTGAAAAAAAGTTTTCAGAAAGAGAAATCAATTCCCTTTAATTTGATTTATCACAAAGTAGGTGGTGTCTGTTAAATTTTGAAGTTGGGGCGGGGGAGAGGAAGGGGGTGAATTTGGGTAGCACTTTTCTCCACCGAAAATTTTCTCCTTAGATGCTATTTAGGATGACGCTGGTTAAATTGAAGAGAATTAAAGGATCGAGAATAGAAAATGGGACAGTCAGAGAAATTTAGGAAGATCGGGGGTGGGGATAAAAATTTTGAAAATATTTTTTTCAGAAAGGTAATTCCATTCTCTTTGATTTGATGTACCTCAAAGTAGATGGTGTCATTCAAAATTCTGAAGTTGAGGTGGGTAGGGGTAAGGGGGCTGAAGATATAAATTTGCCAATGTATGTTTCAGATGTGCCCCTCGATATAAATATCGACCTGTCTGAGCTTTTTAAAAAAAAATGAGGTGAAATTTCCGAAAAACCCTCTGTTCTGTTTTCGTTGGGCCACCCTGTATAACACACTCATTGTTAAGAACGAGGGTAAGAACAAGTGAAATCATGAAATCCATGCTGAAATCAAATAAATAAACGACAGAGCGCTTGTCAGATCCGAAATTTTTTCCATTGTCAGAAACGAAATGTCATATCTCAAGAAACATAGGGCGCTTTCCAATAACTGCGACAAGACGGATACACAATGTCAAAGTGCACTTGCCAGCTCAATTCCAAACTCAGCCTCGCCAATGATTCGATTGTGTCGACATGTGGTGCTATTACTGCTATTGGAACGCTAGCTGTGTCGAATTGTGTTCTTATGCGCCTTATTGGGAAGCGCCCAATGACCTCGATTAACCATCTCTTATACGCATGACGTCACAGTAAAGAGAGACAACGGAAAATTGGAGACCTCAATTACCGTACATAAAAAAAGTTACGTTACAATAGCTGCGTTCCTTTTATCATCTGAACTGAGAATTCTCACTTCAATTGCTAGTTGTGTCTCTCTCCCTCTCATGCAATTCTCGCTCTTTCTCTCTCTAACTGAGGTGAGATTATCTGAGATTTCGTGTAAAAGAATACAGCTAATATCTATAGTTACAATAGACCATTTCCACATGACGTCACACGCACGTGTGGAACGACTGATTCGGGGCAACGTCAACATGAAGACAACTGTACGTGCCAGTTTGACAAAACTTTGTGACACCAGTGTCTTTCACACACCGACACCGACTGACAGATTGACATACCACCAATCTGACTGACGCACATGACTGACGTAGCTCACGTGCCCCGTGACAGATAACGCACATCTGACTGACGTTGCCCCGAATCAGCTGTTCAAGACGGAGCTGCGTGACGTCAGTGGAAATGGTCTATACCCTAGTCTCTTCCTATGATAGACTACCTTCAAGCAAGATTCCAATTTTAGTGTAAAAATCAGGCCTAATTAATGGTTTATACCGACTAACCTCATGATTGTTCTTGAGAAAATGCAGCAGGTTTCAGCAGGTTTATGCAATGCACACGAACATGCTGGCCGCAGAGCATGCACAGAACCGGAAATGCACCAGACCGCAGACTGCACAGACTGTAGACTGCGATGAGCAGGCAAATGAGAAACCTGTATTATCGTAATTCGCGGCAAATTCAAAATTCGAATCATAGGATCCTGTAGGATACCATAATGAAACTAGTTCGTAGGGGATTCCACTGTAGGATACCATAAAAGAACTAGTTCGTAGGGAGTTCCACACACAATCCTTTTTCACTTCAATGAAGTTTTCCCTGTAAGACTTCATTCTATCATAGAAACCTGTACGATCCCGGTACAAAATTAACTCATCGGGAACTCCCTGTACAGTCCCATAAGAGTAATATTTCATATCCGGTACGGACCCAGTAGCCCTCTACAGACCGATACAAACTTGGAAGAATTTCTATGAGCTTTAATATGTTTCTTGAAGGTCATTTTATCATTTTCAACCGGGTTGCGCGTACAGCGCAGTTACTATAATGTTGCGCAGTGGTGCGAACAAGATTGCTCGTGAAAAGTTCTAGTTGACTTGCGCAAGTCAACTGGACTTCCTTCAACATTTACAGTACCGTACACATTGTACAGTAATTGCGCAGTGCACTAGTTAGTGCAACCAGTGTATATTTACTTCAAACATTAAACTGGACGTACTCAATGCGCAAACTTGTATTCCGTGAAAAAAATCCAATCTGAGGCCCATTTAACACTAGTGGTAGATCAGCTACTGCGCAACCTAACCTGAAACTCGTTGAAATGAACTGCGCAACTCTGCGCTTTTTATGTCCAAAAGCCGAAAGCGGAAAATGTTGCTACAAAAAATTTCCCCGCTTCTGAATATTGCGCAAAGCGCAGAACTTACTTCAAAAAATTCACCCAAGCGCAGCCTATTGGAGTCATTTGCAGTGCGTCAAGACTGCGCAACCTAACCTAAGACCAGTTGAAACTAGTTGCACAACTGCAACTACTGATGTGCAGTCCCGTGCTGAGCAGTGCTTTTCTGTCTTGGTACTTGGATGTGCGCACTGCGCAGTAACTGTAAGCTGCACAGTAAAGCATAAAATGACCAAAATACGTATACGGTGTTCCCATATGTTAGGCTCATGCCCATCAATAAGACACTTTTCACGTCTTTAAGGAGCAGGGCTGGTATGAAATTACATCATAAAAATTTCCACTGTTGTGATTCCATTGACCATTGCGCAAACTTGCAATAACTGCGCAGTGCGCTATTGCAACCAGTGTATTATTGCTACAACCATTAAATCAGTGATATCCAGTGCGCAAACTTGTGTGTCTTCGAAATATTGCTTACTTGAGGCAGATTGATGGAGTCGTTCGCAGTATATCACCTACTGCGCAACCAAATTCAACAACCTGTTGAAGTCTATTGCGCAAATCTACTGAGCGGCCTGATGCGCAGTTTGAAGTGTGCTTAGTGATGCTGTCCCATTCACGTACGCAATTATTGACGAGGGCGCTTAGGCATGCGCAATGCGCAGTACCTGCAACCTTGCGCAATAATACATACAAGGTTATTCAAAAGTCCGGAATAAAATTCATAATTTTTTTCCATATTCATTTTGGAGAAAACGCTCGAACCGGTCGATTTCTAAAAACGGTAAGCCGTTTTTTCATGACACGTGTCATGTTCTACCGTCAACCCCCTAACCCCAAGCCACCCTTAGTATTTTTTTTCAAATGGTACCCTATGGCTTGTGGGGCTCGTTGGAAAGCTTGTCAAAAACTCTATTCAGATCTACTATTGAAAATTAGATCGGACGCTTCATCATGAAGTTTTGAGGAACCCCAGTTTTACTTAACAGTCCGGAACAAAATGTATAATTTCTTACCATATTTTTTCAGAAAGAAAACAAGAATTTTTTCAGAAATTTTCAATGGTTGATCTGAATAGAGTTTTTGACAAGCTTTCCAACGAGCCCCCCACAAGCCATAGGATGCCATTTGAAAAAAAATACTAAGAGTGGCTTGGGGTTAGGTGGTTGACGGTAGAACATGACACGAGTCATGAAAAAACGGCTTACCGTTTTTAGAAATCGACTTGTTCGAGCGTTTTTTCCGAAATAAATATGAAAAAAAATTATGAATTTTATTCCGAACTTTTGAATAATCCTGTATAAATAAATACTCGAGAATGCGCATATACAGTATTCCATATCAGCTGCTCAATCCAGTTGTATCGGATTACGCAACTGAATTGAGTGAGATGGCGCTATTCAAGCGTTATTAGATTGAGCAATGAACAAGTTTTCGGTACCTAGTTTATTTACCTGTTTTGTTTTTTTTCCAGATCTTCGCTTGATTTGAATCGATGAAATCGCATAACCGCTGTAAGTACCAATCATCCTAATCGATTTTAGTTGAAATACTTGAATCAAATGATCGAGTTCAGAGTCGTAGTGAAAGTGATTTTCGAACAAAAAAAAAAAAGGAAATTGAATCGGTCATTGGTGTTGAAATTTATTATTATATTATCAAGCTATAAGCTCAAAACGCTTGCTAAAGAGCTATAAAAATATCGAACATGTGACACAAATGTCAAAGAAAAAAAACAACTGAGCTATAGTAATTGTGTGCGCAGTAACCCTGAAGTGCGCAGTTATGACAACTATTTCCAGGATACACATCCGATTGCGCATCAGTCGATGGGTCTAAAATGCCTACAATTGATAGATTGCTCAATAGTAGGCATGCGCAGTAGAACACGTCATGGAGATGTGCAGTAACAGACGCATGCGCAGTGCGTAGTAGGCGGCTTTGTTTACGCGATAGCAGACATGCGCAGTAGAACATGTCGTGGAGGTGCGCAGTAGCAGAGGCTTGCGCAGTGCGTAGTAAGCAGCGTTTCATGTTTTTCCATGCTGATCACTGCGTCCTTTTTTATTTTTGTATCGAACAGCTTCATCGAAAGGTTCCTAGTGGTAGGCATCTTTCCGAGTGAAACAGCCTGTAGTAGAACTTGGACCTTATAGGATATGTATACAGGGTGGCCCAACGAAAACAGAACAGAGGCGATTTCGGGCATTTCACATCATTTTTTCGAAAAAAGCTCAGACAGGTTGATTTTTATATCGAGGGGGACATCTGAAACATACATTGGCAAATTTCTATCTTCAGCCCCCTCACCCCTACCCACCTCAACTTTAGAATTTCAAATGACACCATCTACTTTGCGATACATCAAATCAAAGAGAATCAAATTCTTCTTCTGAAAAAAATATTTTCAAAGTTTTCAACCCCACCCCCCATCTTCCTAAATTTCTCTGATTGTCCCATTTTATATATATATCCTCGACTCCTCAATTCTCTTCAATTTAATCAACGTCATCCTAAATAGCATCTAAGGAGAACATTTTCGGTGGAGAAAAGTGTTACCCAAACTCACCCCTATCCTCTCCCCCACCCCAATTTCAAAACTTAACAGACACCACTTACTTTATGATACATCGAATAAAAGGAAATTGATTTCTTTTTCTGAAAACAATTTTTTTGAAATTTTCAACCCCTCTCCTGATAAATTGAACATTCGGAGTATTTTAGGGGGAAAGGGGGCTTTTTGGAAATTCTTAAAATATCTTATTCAGGAAGCGAATTCAATTCCCTTCGATTTGATGTATCACAAAGTAGGTAGTGTCATTTTAGATTTTGAAGTTGAGGTGGGGGAGTGAAGGGGTGAATTTGGGTGGCACTTTTTACACAGAAATTTTTTTCCCTCGATGTTGTGCAGGATGACATTGACTGCACTGAACAGAATTAAGAGATCAAAAATATTACATTGGAAACTCTGACAATTCTAGGAAGAAGAGGGGTGGGGCTGAAAATTATAGAAATATTTTTTCAGAAAGAGAATTCAATTCTCTTCAATTTGATGTATCGCAAAGTGGGTGGTGTCATTTGAAACTTCGAAGTTGGGGCGGGTGTGGGTGAGGGGGCTAAAGATAGAAATCCGCCAATGTATGTTTCAGATGTCCCCCTCAATATAAAAATCGACCTGTTCGAGCTTTTTCCAAAAAAAATGAGGTGAAATGCCTGAAAACCCTTCTGTTCTGTTTTCGTTGGGCCACCCTGTATAGCTCAGTGGAACCTCACGTGAATTCTTTGTTGAATGAAAACTAAACTGCAACATTTATTCCAAATGTGATACATGTACCATGCGATCAACAAAATTCGGAATTGGGGTAGGCTGTGCTCTGGCCGAAAACAGCTTGACACCCTGAAATTTGACCAGGAGCGCGATTCTGTACTTGTCTACCGACAACTATCGGATCGGTAGCTAGGGTGAGAACCAATCAGATTCGCTCCTGCCTAGCTACCGACACCGACAAGTGTCGGTAGGAGAGTACAGAATCGCGGCCCAGGTCACAGCTTACTCCAATTCCGAATTTTGTTGATCGCATGGTACCTTGTACCTGCTCTGCAGAATTATCTACATACGCCGCATTATTTTGCTATTATTATGTATTGAAAAACCAGAGCCAGATAAAAACTAGCAACATTTTGACGTTAGCGTGCGAAATTGTTGTTGTGAACTAAGCCAAGCATTTCTCAAGGTCATGAAGAAAGTTGTATGTTTTTGTGGAAAACTTCGAATTATAAAAATACGTTTTATTTACGAAGAGACTGTACAAAACAGAATAATGAGCGTTTTGTGCTGAAGAACGCAATTCTGGCGTGTATATTTGGTTGCCTACCATGACGATGCGGACGGAACATTTTCACTTTGGACCGGTGAGACCGATTTATAAGTTTATCGACTTGGAAACTCGCAATGACAATGACCCTTCCCTTCATCTATTGTTTTTATTTTCAAACTGTGTGCTATATGAACTATGAACAATCTCTTTTTTACATAGAACCGAGCTCAAAAAACGAAACAATCACCTGGGTAGACCTAGTCAGTTCCCTGGATGTATAATTATTCCACCCTTTAGCTTGCTTTGCTTTTTTCGCAGAGGCCCTAGAGAACTAAAACTACTGACATCGTTTCTAATATTTCTTGAACTTTTAATTTTTTTCATTGAAATGTGAATAAGAATGGCGTATGAACTCGCCAGTAGGCACATTTGTGAAGAAGTTTACCAAGGAGTCAGAAAAAGTCACCAGAAAAACTGTATCTTCACCATTCTTATTACAATAACTCTATAATTTCAACTAAAATTTTTATTGAATTGAACAAAGTACAGCTCCATTTGCTGTACTCTCTGTACTCCATTTTCCATCAGTAATGTTCTTTGTATGTTATCGTGAAGTCAACTAGGTATTCGGAGTTACCTTACTATTGTTACGTATTTCGCGTACGGGTTCGAATATAATTGAGACGATCGTTTTAAAACACACACTGTTTATTACTGCGTACTACAATAAATACACGCCAACAATTATTTACTCAGGACTATCGCTGTGATTACTATACTCGCTTTAAATCTGCCTGCTACCACTACGCATTCCCATTAATAACTGCTCGTCAGGCGACGATTGATGCCTTATATAGATCCGACTAATTAATCTCGAATGTTCCATGCATACTCCAGCGGTTTCCACAGTGACCCGACATACGGTTTCCAGGCGATTCCCGAAAAATCATGCACATTACCCGTATAATTCTGCCGTGCTCTAGAACCGGCGCCTCCGCCAAAATGAACAGATGTGTCTTGATCGAGCGTTGAAGGTTCCCAATGCCAAGCCATCGCGTATACCTCTGAAAGTGTCCAGAGTTCCGCACTTGTTTCTACACCGCGACCTAATGGATGGAAAAATCTAGAAGGATCGCGTGTTTACCAGAATGCACGGGATCGCCGCTCGTAACATTATTATACGTAATAAGAATTCATACTTTCGATTGTTGCCTACAGGTAGGCATACCTATTATATTTTCCAATAACATATTGCGAATAAAGAATTTGGGAAATGACGAGAGGTCAGACTTCAGGTCTTCATAACTTGAAGAGTTTGCGACAAAGATTTCTGTTATCAGTTCTCTGCTCCCTGACGCCTCGCTCACAAATCACAATAACGTACCTTTCTATAACTAGAGCTTATGCGCCATTTTTGAATCACCATATGCTAGGAATATGTAAGTTCATAAAACGTTAAAAAAGGAATAAAGCTTCCTCTAGGATCTGTATATCAGTACTATCATGCTAATTCACTATTATTATAAAATCATTTTCACGTAGATAAGATAAGCATACTCGAGTGTCGTCAATTCTCCGACCGGCTTTTGTTTTACCAAATCAAAAGGCTTATTAACCGCGTTATCAGGTGTTCGCGATTTTTTAATTATCACACTCATATAAATTTCGATAACGTCGACGATGCTATCTCGGAAATATGATATCGTTCAGATGGTTCCATATACCAACGTATGTGCGATGCTAAAAATAGAAATTGCTGCGAGTCTAGCAAATTGCCCGTGCATGCTGGAAATTTTAATTGGACGAGGAATTTTTTCGCTCAAATAAAGATGTCTTTGAGTGGACGAAATGATTGGATATTATCGCTATCGTGTCGATCAGGAAGAACTCAAAGGTGGCAGTTTCCTGTTGAGGTGCCAGCAGAGGTCAATCACTGATAATGGAGTTTTTCAGATATATAGTTTTTTGTGTGAAATTTTGTTGAGTGTTGAACAAACAAGTCTGGGGAAAAGTGGATTAGCTGGAAGAAAGTCGCGAGATATAATGATTTATCGTCAAGGTCTTGAAAATTACCGCGTCAAATCTTAACAAAGAATTTATTGTCTGTTATCGTTTTCGAGCAATTGGCCATAACAAAAATTTATCAATACAAAAATGTAAATATTACAAAAGTTGCTGGTTATTAATCATTCGGAAAGGGTCATTTTACAAAGTCAAATAATTAATATAGAGTCTTGCCAATTCCGGTTGTGAATTTTGATATTCATTTTTGCCGAGTTAGAAAATGTTGCGGTAAATAGCGAATCCTGCGACCTCGTCTGCGACCTTTGGCCACACTTTCTCACCAGTTGTTCTTCTTTGATTTGCCTCATAGAGTATGGTATCTCAATACCTATACCTCAAGGCACATAATCGGTCCTCATTCAATGCGTTTGCCCTTTCTTCCTGGAATCTCTTCTGCTCCTTTTTCACTTGGTCTCGCAGTTTCCTGAGATCCTCGTCTCACCATCCAGTCCTTTGTCGGCGTCAGTTCGTGGATGACCTGATCACCTGCCGCTTAGTCTTCGAGATCTCTGCCTCTTCCTCAGAAGATATTCATTTGATCTCTAATCTGCCTTGCAGACCAGAGCATAGCGTTCTCAGTGCACTTCCTCACTGCTCATCGAACCGCTTGGCGTTTGGAGTGAAATCGGTGCCTTTGTTCTCCTGTTTTGGGACGAACCTTCAACATTGTGACAACCTTCGAATTGTGGTCCGATGTGCCCCATTCTCCTTGAACTTTTCATTTACATAATTCATGAGTCAACCTTTCATTGTACAAACTCATCATAGTCCATGCCACGAAGGTAAATGACGTCGACAGCTTGTTAAGAACTTCGAGGTCCCGGGCTTGAGGTCCCGAGCGAAGCAAGCTTTTGTTCTGTCTCCTCCGGGTTCCTTCTGTTTCCGCTGCACAGTACAACACTTACGAACCAACCAGTTGAACACTGTCACAATTCTTCTCGATGGGAAGAGGAAAGATCTTTGTACACGTTCGTTTGCAGATGCCTCATTCGATATAGATCTGACAACTCGGACTGAATGATTCGGCCAACTGACCATGATGGTGGTGTGTTGTTGTTCGACTTAGGGGACGCCACTTTTTCCGACATTGGAGAGTGTGAAGACGGTCCGTTTTCCGGCGTCCCCAAAACTGCTGGACAGGCACTGAATGTGTTTGTAAGTGCGTAAACGATTTTCTGGTACGTCAAACAGTATTGGCCCTGGCAGTGCCATCAGCGTACGCCAATCAGGAAATGAGCAGGAGTGATTGGTTCTAGGTCGTTGGGGTTGGAAGACATTAAGGATAGTGGTCGTGACTTCAAGACAGCCTTGATTTGGGTGATTAGGGTTGAGAATTGTTCGAAAGTGAACAAAGAATTACCAGCCACTCGTTTAAAGTAAACCTTGAAGCTTTTAACCGTTGCTTCATACAAGCCTCCGAAGTTTGGCGTATTTGGAGGTATAGTTCCATGCAATACTCTCCGCTGAAAGTGTCTCTGCTATTTCATCAGAAGATGACTTCAAATGGTCTACAAAATTTGACAGTTCGTTTGATGTGTTTTACAATTTATCCGGAAAGATCTTATTCGGTTTTTTTCGTCTTGCGATAAACGTCGCAGTGTTGCCATAAAAGCTTCAGTACTCAAGCTGGACATAAGCTCAATATGTATTGCTTCAACAACAAAACACACAAAAATAGCGACGTAGCACTTGGTCACCCTGCAACCTCTTCCCCGTCGATCTTGATGTTTTTTGTTAGTATGGTAGGGAAGACTCTTGGAGTCGACCACCCATGCTCAACAGCGTCACTTGATCAAAAAACGGTGAGAGACAAGCCAATTTCGACTTTCCTGATGAGGGCTTACCAGAGTCAAGACAGTCAATCTCTTGGTTTCCGATCCCAACTTGAACCATTTTTATCAAGAACATCTTAACTCAACTCTATCAAGTTCAGCTGAAGTTACAGTGATCACAGTGATTTTGACCTTAGATTCACGATTGCTCACGAATCGAAAACAGAATGCAGTGGCTCTAACTAATTTTCTATATGTCGAGAATCGTTTGACTTCAACTGGAACTCAAGTTTCCACATTTTTAACCGCGGGCAAAGAATCAAAGAAAATGTCTGGCAGTTTATTGGGTCTTTTCAATGGATAACACATTCACATCGAGTCGGTTGTGTCTGCGGCTTTGAGGATGCTGGGGTTCATCATGCGTCGATGTAAATATATGTCCAACATCATGACCTTTCGGACACTGTATATGTCGTTTGTTCGTTCCCGTCTTGAGTACGCCTCACTTGCCTGGAACCCGGGATATGAAATCCATATAGCATCCCTCGAAAAAATCCAGAGGAGATTTCTTAAAACAGCGACTTTCATGATAACAGGCTCATATCCGGCAAGGGGCACTCCGCAGCGGGACCTTTTGCGTCAATTTAACATGCAGCATGCAGTCCCTTCAAACCAGACGTGACATGAATTGTGTGATCTTTCTGTACAAGATAATCAAGGGTGAGGTTGACTGCCCGGAGTTGCTATATCTCATAGGCTTTCGGATACCCAGACCGAACTCCCGCAGCACACAGCTGCTCCATCTGCCCTACGCGAGAACTCGTGGACTCACCTGCTCCCCTCTTCATCGGATGATTCACTCCTACCGTGACGTCGAAACTCGCTGTGACATCCTTCATACCACTGTTTCGGCTATCAAGGAGATATACAGGTGTCAGCATGACGACTGACACTTCATTGGGGCCAGTTTGTTCTTTTTTTCCAACTTCAGGATTTCACACATTCTATAAATAGGACTTTGCTCCTGTTGAATGTGCTTCAAATGATAATAATAATAATAATAATAACCATAGAGGGCCGTTCTACCATAGCCTTGCTTCCTTTTGGAGGGAGGAAGACACACCGCGAGATGCAAGATCGGCAGGATTATCCTGTGTTGGTACAGTTGTGATATAATTTATTGGTACGGTTGTTGAAACTATCAAATGGGCGAATTCTGTACATTTCAGGCCGCTTTCATGTCTTGATGACCTGACATCGCCGATTTGATAATTGGAGCCGTGCGTAAATTATATCACAACTGTTCATTTGACCAACTGGCAGTCTTGTACCTACTTCGTCCGAATATCGACTGACTTGACGTAAATGCATTATGGATAGGCGATTTCTGATGCCTCGCAAAAAAAAACAATGCAGTTCGATTCTACTAGGCATTTTGCATGTTACATGTCGTGATGCGTTGACAGTTTTCATTCTACTTTTCACATAACGTTGATACATGCGAGCTTCGACTGTCGGCTGGCAGAAGGGGCTAGCGGTTCCTCCAACAAGCGGGTTGCATACTCTTGCGGCCCGCGCTCTGTAGTTTATAATTTTAAGAAATATCAGCTTGTTATACTTGTTATATTTAATAGCAGAAAATGCAACTCGCCATGAACTCGTTATTATTGTCATCTTTAGGATTACAGCTCATAATATTCCTGAAAAAATACCGACATAAGTCACATCACTTATTCTTCTACTACTGACTATTATGGGCTATGTGATCTTGAGCTGTCAACGCGTAAGTAGGACTTGCGGAGCCCATGATGGTGAAAATAATAAATTCTAGTTGGACTTGGAGTGGTTGCATGGTTACCTGTTTTGACATTTATTCTCGTGTATTTGTTGTGATGAAGCCACCATAGGGCGGGCCATCTAGTGAGATTTTCGCCAACTGAACCGAGTCCAACAAGAACTTCACATTCCATCGCATCGCGACATGTCACGCACGTAGCCCATAGCTTGCAGTTGACTGGACAAGATTCTTGGTAGCCAGTCAAGCCCGTGTTACACTTTTGGCTCCAGTGAAACTCATATGTACCAAAACTTTTCAAGGTAACGAATAATGAAGCGAGTCCAGCAGTAATTTGAGTTAATACGGAAGTGTTTAGAGTACTTCTATGAAATACAGTTCTTCAGCTAATACATACATTTGTCGTCTAACGCATGGCATTTCAAAACTTCTTACTTTGATTTTAGACAGGACCATAACTCCGTGGACCAATCAACCCCTACTACCCCTACTTTCAAGGAGTGCGAATCTTCTGGAACACCCCCTCTAAAGTGTAAATTTTGATATTATAATTAACCACTAGCTTTCTCCATTGGGAAGAAAACTGCGCAATTTCTGCTCTCCTCGCCAAGGAAACTAGCCAGAATGCTCTGCTATTGTCGAAGCAGTTTATTGTGCATTTTTTCCCAATGGAAAATTCCATTAGAAAAAAAAATTACGGCGTCGTAAATCACTATAAAATAAAGGTTGGCAGAAATTAACGAAATAATCCAGATTATACTCTCGTCACCAAAACAAGCTTCTCAACAACCGGTGGTCACGGTGGCTCAGGCAAAGAGCCAGCTTGCCGGCTTGTGCACCATCTGCGTAGATGTGTATATTTTTCTATTTTAATTCATTACCTGTAGTAATACATGGGCAGTATGAGTGGGCACAAAACCATTGTCAGAAGCTAACCGAAATTACTGATTTTTATCTCCACAGGTGGGAAAATTTCCTAACGGCAACCACACAGTTAAGTACTTTCTTTGCAATTTAGATGCTGGTCCGAAGTGTACCGTTCGCACTGATTACTCCACATTCACTTTTTAAATTCACAAGTTTTTGTAGTCATTATACGCCGAGTACAGTATGGTTCCATCAGCAGAAAGGAAGTGAATAATGAGAATACCTAGGCTGTGACCATAACTACCTTTCGAAGTTGTTGCAGAGGTAAACTGTGTTCGAGGTATCATTTCCAAAATTCGTTTTGGTTACTCCGATTCTTGGTCTTAGTTTGTGTAAAAAAACATACTTTTAGCTACTTTGGTTCAACAATGGACACTTCCAGATACTGAAAGCGGTGTCGAAAGGAAGCATATTATTAAACCGCTTTCCACAATTTATTAGGTACTGCTACAGAAGGTAGGCAACGTCAGACGCGAAGTGTCACTTGTGAAATATTCTTATTCTCAGCAGCTAGAATATCGAATTTTCGAGCAATTATCAGGTTAAAGTAGATAAAATAGTATATTACACTCGTTCAATAAGACGTATTGTCACACTCCTTCCTTTGGAGCACTCCTCGTATAATAATATACTATCGTCTACTTTGTTTGACAAATGGTCACTTTTTCGATAATGAAAGCGGTGTCAAAAAGAACAATTTTATTGAACGGCTTTTTAACCAATAGAAACAATTAATTACTACTAGAAGGTAGGCGAACGTCAGTCACGAAGTGTCACTTCTCAAACATTCCTATTTTCTTCAACTGGAATTTCAAATTTCTGCGCAATTGTTAGGGCAGGGTAGTCAAAATAGTATACGAGTATTACACGCGTTTAATAAAACGTATTATAAAGTTCGTATACCTAATAATGTACTGTACAAGTACCCGCTAGCTAAAAATGATCGGTCAGTTGTCAACCAAAATGTCCGGCCTCCTAAAGTATATAACGTCAAGTGTCACTCATATGTCAGTTCTAAAAGCTGAAACACGAAACCTTATCTTATACGAACTACAGTGAAGAAACAACTGAAAAATAGCAAGAGTTGATAATTGGACATTCAACAGTGCTTACGACATTTATTGCTTACCAGAATCGTATTCCAGTATGAAAATTTATGAGAATATTCAAATGACAACCGGCCGGTCATAAGTGTCAACTGTCAATCAGTCGATATGTCGCCCATTGTGTTTTCATCAGCTTACTCTAATCGTGATTCATTCTAATGCATCTCCCGGCTTACTGTAATGATCCTTGTTTTTTCCCTCAAGCTGTACCTAATGCTGAAGCAAGAGTTTTTCAAAGGCCTATCCGTTGCCAATCACCGAGAAACTGTCTTGTTGTTCCCTTTATGGGAAACCCTGTCTCTCCATTCTTCTCATTTCCAGTCACGCCAATTAAACACGCCGAAATCTATACAATCACAATTGAAAGTCTCCTCGATGAAAATGCAAGAGACGGGCACCGCCGGCCGGCATTTGCACCGCGTATACGTCATCACTCCAATTAACTTACACCAGAAGAGAGCCGGTTGGTTCGCCGTTAAGGTCGCAGCCCGAAAAGAGAAAAATTGCCGTCGCCGAAACTCCATACCTGATTTATTCATTACCCATTCGACCTTTATCTCTCCTCGACGCGGACCTGAGTGAAAGTGAAAGCCAACCCAAAGACACTCTCGGCTTCACACTCAAATTCAGGGGGGAAAGGACCGAATCACTGGCGCAATCGACAATCACCTGGACAGGCCGGCAACAGGTCAAAAGTAGGCAATTTCCGTATCGTTACACATGATAAAACGTTCTTTTCGCGACCTTCCTTCATGTTTAAAACACCACTTGAAATAAATTACCATTGCGTTAGACACATACGTGACCTCAAAACACTCTTCGCCAGATGATGATGATATAGTTGAAAAGTGCGTGATGAATGAAATATAGGTTCATCGAGATTGCAAGAGTCGGAGAACAAGAAGAGATAGCGAAAAGTTTCGTAATAACCGTGCAGACAACCGAGCATTCAGCATCTTCATCGTCCATCTTCATCAGGAGAGCCGCCGCCGGTCTGCAGGTGTTTGATTTTCTTCGCGTTTGAAGAGATGAGTCTAGGACCGGAAGGCAAACCATTCGAAAGTTTGAGCATCGTCAAAACAATAGACCCGCGACTTGCTCTTTCACTCACGAATAATAGCTTGCCCAGGACCCAGATTTTGTTCGTCGAGGTTGTATTGTTTCTGGTGTTTGAAAATAGTCTCTCCAAGCGTATTGGCTTACCTAGATGGTGAAAATATAGTCGTAAAGTCGAAAATTTTTCTTTCAGAGTGATTTGTTTTCTTCATTTTTACTGATTTTCACAGATTGTATCACCATTTCTGCTCCTTTAAACACGATTCGAGTGATTATTACATACAACTCCCGTGATCATTAGAGCTTCAAGGATAATAATCACTTACCTATTTCCCACTGGCAAGGGCAACTGAATAAATTGGATACAAACAACAAAATCTGTCGGCTGTCAATTCGAACTTTTATTTTGTGATAGTCAGCAAACTATCATTCGTGCTTGAAATTTTCCCAGATAATTATGACCAAGCGTGTTTCTTCGGGCTGATGGATGGCCCTAGATGAATGCCTTTGTCTGGAGCACTTGCATTCGGGAATATATTCTCTCACAGAACTGTCAATGCAAGCAGGAAATAAAACAGGCCAATTACGTCTGCAAGATGTACTTACTTGTTCATAATATATTGTTTTTAATTTTTGTTATCAGTTTATCTTGAAAAGGACCACAAGATATGCCAGGAATCTGAAATTTGGAGACGTCAATAGTTTCATTGACAGTTAGGGTGCTATGCAAAATTGAATAGGACACCTTGATTTCAATAGGTAACATAAATTTTTACCATCGATCACTTCAAACACCTGTTGCCCAGTTTAGTTATTCATCACTCTAGAAGACGACTTTAGTTGGATATTGACGTATTGTTTCGTAGCCTTGACGAAACTGGCCGGGTGGAGGGTGGAGGAATAGCTAGTACTTGTCTTGTCCAACTTGCTTCAAACTTTCCGCCATTCAAGCACCTCTTCCAGCCAAAAGTCACGTAATGGACGTCATCTGGGTGTTGCCACGTAGAGCAGCTCGCAGCACAATCATGTCGACGATAGTCTTCAGTGAACGATGAGTCGAAAATCACACTTGACAGAATAGTCAGCATTGTCATTCGACTCAAATATTTCCGAACCACGATAGCTACAAATCCACTGACTGCTTGCCGTTGTCAGGGAATACCTGGAAACCAAAGACCGGTGAAAACTTGATTCCGTCAGATTTTGCAATCCCAGTCTACTGCAACAGGCTGAAGTACTCGTCGTTCGTGTGCTTTGGCTACAACTTGACAATGTGAGTCAACTTCCAAGAAATTAAGTGTCTTTTTCAGAGGTCGATGGTTGGTTTCTGCTCGATCTTCCGGACGTGATAGATCTCGCAAGAGGCCACCACGGGGTAGATGGCATTATTACAGCTTGCGATTGATCCCGGCCCTTTCCCTGCGTTCCGGAAGCCCTGGCGGAAAAATGAAACCCTGAACCCTGGCCCTGGCGTGTTTCTATGTCGCCAAGGCGATGTCTCTGGAATGAGCAAACACGATGGCCCCAGGTCCGTTTCAAGCACCCAATTTTTGTCCCGTAGCTGGGGCATTGTGGAGACCAAACGGCATGCGCCTAAATTGGTATAGTCCCCCGCTAGTTTGCGATGAACGTTGTCGAAACGAATTAGGATGAAATGTCAACGAGGACCTGCCCATTGCCCAGGCCCATTACCTAAACGGCCCAAGTTACGCCAAATTATGACAGATGGAAATTTTCCAAGAGTTCTAAGTCTTAATTTGATTAGGTTTTGCGTTTTAAACCTCCCGATTCAATAACAATAATCAAATAATAGTATATTATTATACGAGTTCAATGAGATGAAGTTTGTCGCACGACTGTTTTGGGGGCCCGACGAACGCAGTGAGGAGGGTCCCAAAGAAAGGAGTGTTACGAAATGTCTTAATAAACGAGTGCAATATACTATTTCATCTATTCCTGTATCGTACCAGCCACTTTACGACACGCAATAGTATATTGCACTCGTTTAATAAGACGTTTTGTCGCACTCCTTTCTTTGGGACCCTCCTCACTGCGTTCGTCGTCCCCCAAAAACAGTCGTGTGACAAACTTCGTCTTATTAAACTCGTATAATAATATACTAAACTACGCAACACTCAAAGCGTCGTTCTCGAAAATTTTGCCCTTTTTCAATTTGATGTAACTTTGGATTGCAACTAACAAATTGAATTCTGTTTGAAGTATTTTCCAGCACATTTCTTCAGCTATCAGTCCGTTGTTTTTCAAAACATCAGATATTTCACATGAAGTTTGTACAGGGTGTTAAGTAAACCAGTGTAAATTTTCTAAACCATCAAGAAGCTCCCGTTTAAAAAATAATTTCTTTTCCTTGAATTTAACAACAGAGATACCGAGGTAGGCCTTGAAGTACGGGATGGTGTTCGAATTTTCCACTTATCTCCTTCATTTACAGGGTGAATACAAAAAATCATCTTTTTGGTTTTGCAGTGATAACTTCTTTCCTCGTCAACCGATTTTGAAAATTTGCAGCTCATATTGAAGCTGATACTTTAGGTAAAAAGACCTGAGGATCAGAAATGACTCGAGGCAAACAGTCAGAGCTAAAAGTTTCATAAAAAGTGACCCAAATCTGAAACGCCGTCGACAGCCTGTTTAGGAGAAATATTTGGTGAAGAAAACCGTTTCTTTTGGAGAAATAATTTATTCTGAATACGTTATGAGTTTTTCTTGCTTGTCCTAGCCAAGAATTGTAGGTGAAGGAATCCAATTACAAATTCATGTTTGAGAAAGAAAAACAGTCCCTTGATCACCTAGGAATGGTCGTAAGCAACACTACAAAAATCAAAACAATCAGTAATAGACAAACCAGTTTAGGTAATTCATTGTTTTGATTTTCGTAGTGATGGTTACGATCAATATCAGATGAACAAGGGGCTGTTTTTTCTTCTTGAACATGCAGTTGTAATTGGATTCCTTCACCCACAATTCTTGACTAGGACAAGCAAAAGAAACCTTCACGTATTCAGAAGAAATGATTTCTCCGAAAGAGACATGACTTTTACTAAACCCTCATACCAACCGGGCTGTCAACGGCGTTTCATATTTGAGCCACCTTTAATGGAACTCCTGACTCTGACTGTTTGTCTCGAGTCAGTTCTGATCCTAAGATCTTTTTACCTAAAGCTTCAGCTTTAATATGAGCCGCGAATTTTCAAAATCGGTCAACGACGAAAGAAGTTGTCGTTGCACAACCAAAAAGATGATTTTTTGAGTTCACCCTGTAAATAAAAGTGATAAGCGGAAAATTCAAACACCATCCTGTACTTCAAGGCCTACCTCGGCATCTTTGTGGTTAAAATTCAAGGAAAGGAAGTTCTTTTTCGAACGGGAGCTTCTTGACGGTTCAGAAATTTTGCACTGCCTTATTGAACACCCTGTAGAAACCTTATATGAAAGACCTAGTGTCTTGCAAAACCACGGATTGATAGCCAGAGGATTAGGTCAGCGAACACTCCAAACAGAATGCAAATGTATTGTAGCAGTCCAAAGTTACATCAAATTCAAAAATGGCAAAATTTTTGAGAACGACGCTTTGACTGTTGCGTAGTTTATTATCTATTCTGCCTAGAATATTTGAAAGAAATTGAAGAATTCTGGAGGTAGTAATGCCTCTCGGTGTCATAAAAGTCAAGCGCCAGTGTGTCGAAAAGTAGCCAGTACGATGATACGGGAGTAGTCAATAGTATACTATTATACGAGTTTAATAAGACGAAGTTTGTCACACGACTGTTTTTGGGGCCCACCGAACGCAGTGAGGAAGGTCCCAAAGGAAGGAGTGTAACGAAACGTCTTATCAAACGAGTGCAATATACTATTTTATCTATTTTTCCCAAAATATTTGATAGAAATTGAAAAATTCTAGAGCTAGCAGTGCCTGTCAGTGTCATTTTCGACACGCGTTTGCCCGTCGAAAAGTGGCCAGTACGATACGGAATACGCTTTAAGTGGTATAGTCCCCCAGTAGTGTGCGATGAACGCAGAATTAAGACAAATCAAAGTCTTTCAAAGCTCTAAACCCTGATTCGTTCAAATGTTTTTCATTTCCACCTTCCGAATCAACAACAATTTGTCACGTAGCTGGGGCATTGTGAAAACCAAACGGCATGCGCTTAAATTGGTATAGCCCTCCATGTAATGCACGGTGAATGCGTCGACACGACCTAAGACGACCCATCCACGGGCCCTGCCCAGGCTTATTGCCCAACAGCCAAAAATAGTTGAATTATGACAAAACAAAACTTCCAAGAGTTCTAAGCCTTGATTTGATTACGTTTATTCACCTTACACCTTCCGGTCCGACAAAAACAACACAATCGAATCAAAGTAACGGTGATATCTGATGGGATAGGCCTAAGAACATATCCTCGCGAAACGCCCTTTTAATCACATTCAAGCTTTTATTGCCTTTCCGTGCCACATTCTCGACTTTTTCCTCATTCCCTAGGCACGGCGTTTCCTGGAAACCCAAGCTCGGGCGCGTTGGAGCTTTGCGCTTGGGAACTCCAATCAGATTTCGCCCAATAGACCCGAGAACAATAATTATTCAAATGCTGCACCGGTGATATAGCTGCTGCCGTTGCCGGTTTGCTGCGGGTTATTAAAAAATTCCTTCGACGAAAGTGCATTTAGCAATAATACCCGCGTCAGGCGGCAGCAGCAGCAAAATAATAAAATAAAGAACACTTCGTCACGCTTAATAAACTCGAGATAATTGCATTTGTGTTGTGTTATTGTAAGACCTTAATTCTCATTGCTTAATTAGCCACTCGCACACTTAAAACCATCGCCTTGTAGATATAGGGTGACACGCCGAAGGAATCCACCTGATGTACCTACCTGTACCTCTAGGCGTGTACGCGCTCAAGAGGGAATGCACCGGCATGTGTGGGAGTTGCACTCAACATACTAACAACAATAAAACGAAACCGTTACCTTGCCAATTATGCTTGGAATTCGAAATAAGTGGGTCAAATAGAAATTTAGTATTCGGTTTCTACCGCGAGAGAGGCTAAGGAAGGTGTCAAATCCGCCATCAAGCAATCCGGCCGGCCGCCAAGTTGGATAATATCATAAATTTGCCATGGGTGGTGGTAACGATGGCATCAACAAGAGGATTTTCACTAAATTGCACAATATTTAAATATTGAATGAGGAGGAGGAGGTGGAGAGCTGCTGAAGAGAAGGTTCCGAGATTTGGCTTTCGCATGCACAGACGTGGTTATTTAAATTTTTTTGAGGTATCACCGGATGAATACATAAACGATGCGTATATACATTAAAATTTGACTTTAATGACGGGTTAGATGGCCTGCCGCCTGCCGTAATTACCCGTTACAGTTTTAAATGTTGAGTTTTCCTATGCGGTGGCACAGGTAACATGAAGCGGCCTGAATTATACTGCCGACAAGTTTTCGCAGGATGGACGGGTTTTGTAGAAAATAATTACGAACGTTCCACCGGTCTACCCCAAAATTATGCTTTTAATTATTTTCTTTGTATTATTTTGTGTAATTTGGTCTGTTATTGTGGTCCTTTGTACATTGCAGTTCAATGCTCCAGGATCACGACTTAGCCAAGGGGTGAAACGGTTGACATTCAAACCGTTTATTTAGATGAGGTCTGGTCAGTTGAATTCGAACAAATGACATTTTCGGCATTCAAAAGATGGTCACCTTCAGCAAATTGAGAGTTGTCGAATAAAATACTAACTGTAGTACGCCTTTTATTGGTAATTTTTCACTCCAACGGTTTTTTTCAGCCTTTTTGCGATTATACCTCTACCTACGCAATAAATAACGAATTCGTGCTTATAAAAACACGAACGCCAGCGGTGGTATATCTAGTGGACGAGGGCTTCAAGTCAAGACAAGTCCAGGCTCGCAGATAACCTTTCGAAGGAGCAATAACAAAACCAAACCCGTTCTATTTTGTGATCTTCCGTTTCTACACGTAAGACGCCAGGCTTCATTTAGACGTGTTGCATTCAGTAAGACGACCACTGCATTCGGTGTTGTTTTGTTTGTTTAATTTTGTGTAAAAATACTGGCCAAGTATATGTAGCCGATCACACTTCTAGTTTATTTCTTTCTTTCCTCTTTAACCCTGACCAAAAGCGGTGTTCATCCCGTCAGCCGGAAGCCCGTGCTGTCCTCTAAGTCCGACAATTGGTGGCCTGTGTTGTTGGCCTTTCGTTTAGTTGAGCTCGGTTTACTTGATTCAAACTCTTATACATTGACCGCAAGTTGAAAATCATCCCGAGGATGAAAATACCGCATTCTTCTCCGGAAGTTGTATCAGTTCACTCTCATGCCTTTTGGACTATGCAATGCACCGGCTATGCTCTAGCGCTTGATTGGCTCTACCCTGCGAGGCCTCACGTGAGACACTTGCCTAGTTTGCATCAAGAACGTGATCAAACATTCGAAGAGCACCTAAGCAACCCTTGAGAAGTGTTGAGTCACTCCGAGGAGCCCATCTCAAGCTCAACCCGAAAGGTCAAGTTGTTGATCCAGTTGTTGGGATACGTTGTGTCGTCGAAAGAAATTGAAACATCCTGGAAAGTTGGATGGTGTGTGGACAACCTAGGGGAAGTGGCCACCTAGGTGTCGCCATCTTACCGTGGTGGGATAGTTTTATTAGCCACGATGATCCAGAGAACAAAGTCGGGCCCTGAGAAGAGGCTCCGAGCAGGGACACTCATGTACAAGGTGGATGGAGACAAGTGGAAGCTAATATCGACTTGAAACACAAACCCAGCAGGTGTGTATGAACCAGAACGGGCTGCCATCTGGTCAGCGGTTGTCTTCAGAAAAGCGGCTGTCATCAAACCTGTCGGGAGGTCTTGAACGCAGTCATCACACCATAGCACCATGAATCGAGCGAAAACTGAAGCCACATTGGCGACAGTTCAAGGTGTAGGGGAGAGAGACCTCACACTCGTCTGCGTTATTGGTGAGCAAGCCAAGCAGCGACTGTCGAGGCGAAAACCAGGCCGCTGCACAGATCCCTGTGGCTTTAACCTTAGACGACGAAGCAACGACTATGGGCAAGATGGAGACCTCGAAGACGATCACCGAGGATCAAAACCCATTCGAAAGGGGAGTGTGATACCGCAGTTCCGGTACTAATAATGTGTAACACCTTGTTGAAAGTAACTCTTCTGATACTTCGGTAAATCGTAACAATGTTGATAACAATAATAATCTATGGTCAACTTCATCGCATTACAATCTCTGTCATCTGTCATTCCTCGCTCGGCCGTGGCTCGAGTCCTGCCTCTACGAGTTGTCATTTTCCTCACCCGTCTCGGGTCGCCACAATCCCTCTATGTTTTTCAGCTTGAGCTTGATCGAGGTGGACGTTGCTGGGCCTGGCTCCGTTGGAGTTGCTTCTCCAATATCCTTGAGCGAGGCATTCGCTCTTGCTGATTTCTGTTCGTTCGTCTCGTCGATTGTCCTTGTTTCTTCCATGATGTTGGGCTGTGGAAGTGTGGAAGTTTCTTGACGCCGGTGATGTGTCGTCTGGCAATCTTGTCATCCTTCATCAGTAGTAGTTCGTTTCCTTTTCTTTCCTTGACTCCATATTCGTCTTTGCTGAAAGTAGGAATCAATTTGTGGGGTACCATCTGGTTCCGGATTAGAACGCGATCTCCCGGACCGATGCAGTTCTCTTTAGCTCGGCGCGCTTCTCCATCTTCCCTCCCTTTCAAGAGCTTCGATGGTGGTGTCTTCATTGATAAAATTGCTAATAGATGGAATTTTGTCTCGAATTGTTTGATTGAATCAGAGTTCTGATGGCGTTTTTCAAGTGGTGCTAGAGGTGCTATGTGGTGTAACGTTGTATGTACATTAAGGCAAATTTCTGTAGTTCTAGTTGATAGTTTCCATTCACTATGTGAGTGGCAAATTCGCAAGCATTGAGGATGGATTCATTCACGTTTTCGGCTTCACAATGAGCCTGTGGCCAATATGGTGGAGTCTGAATAAAGGCAATGTTGTTGTTGCTGCAGGATTGTCGAAATTCGTCACTGACAAACTGTCTGCCGTTGTCTGCTTTTGAGTAATCATCAATTAGAGTACTCGGAATATCAGAGGGAACTGTGGGCGGAGTCTAACTGCGCGAACTAAGTTTATCCAGTGGCGTACCTAGATTTGCAGTAGGATTTTAGGTTTGCCTGTGACCTGGTAAAAGGCTCCAGCACTCCAACCGACTGTATTGCTTCCCCTTTTTCAACACATGGACTCGTTCGAAACGATTTTGGTTTTTCTGTTCAGCCCCGCCCACAGGTCCCTCTGGTGTGCCGTCAACTCAATCATCAGTAACACATTTTTATTAGGAAGCGGACAGCCGATTGCCAGGCATTGCCATGGTCCCTCTGGGATTTCGTGTCTCGTCATTGGTGGTGGTCTAGTAGGTTGTGATACTATCAGGCAGTCTCGACATTTTTTTTACAGAATTTTCCGTTTCTCGGTCAATTAGAGGCCACCAGACTTTCGCTGTCAGTCTCCTTTTCATTGCGGTTTCTTCGAGGTGGCCTTCATGGGCCAGTTCCAGAGCTCGGTGTCGTAGTGCTTGTTGAAAGGGGACATATTTGTTCTTGTTAGTTGTTTCCCACGCGTTGTTATTGATCTTGGCGACTGCTTCTGCTATTTCGACGTCCAATTCACTTCCTGACAATTTGTGACGTCCGCATTGCCTATGGTGTGTTTTCTTCCAGTAGTGTGAGCACGTGCTGTTCCCTTACCTTGTCGGATCAGCTCTCGGATGTCATTCGACAATCTTGACACCGAATCCGCGATGTTCTGTTTTACCGGTTCGTAGATGAATTTGAACTGGAACGATTGTAGTCTGAGCACTTAGTGCTCAAAAGCTTATGATCTGTCACCAGTTCAAAGTGGAGACTTGAGAAGTGAAAATATAAACGTTCTGAAGCCTACACCAGGCGTCTGGGAGTTTTACGTCTGAGAGACTTTTACTTGCAAACGCCATAACCCTGGGGCGTTGGTTTTTGTCAAATTGCAGGAGAACTGCTTCCAAAGCAACCGGACTGGTATCAGCCACCAGACGGGTTCTCCGTTTTGGGTCAAAGTATGCGAGGGTCGGGGGTTTGGACAACGAAGTCTTCAGTTTTTTTCAAGTGACTCTCGTGGACTTGGGACCATACATATTTATTATCTGTTCTTGTCAGCTGACGGAGGGGTTCTGTTAGCGTGCGCCGACAGGAATACATTTTTCCAAGTATGTTACTAAACCCAGGAAGTGCCTCTTCGTACCTTTTCTTTAGTGGATGGAAATCGAAATTCAAGCATGGTCTTGGTGTCGATGTCTTCATCCGACAGTTTATGGCCGAGGAAATCCAATTCTTCACCTTTCAAAACGCCTTTTGAAGAGTTCAATAGAACGTCATTTTCTTGAACACCCATTACTTTCTTCAAACAGATGTCATGCTTCATTTCCGATTTGCCAAAGAGTATTATGTAGGCAAGATTATTGAGGCTTGTAAAAACTACAGTGTTTCTAAGTCTACGGTACTCTGAACACACCAATTCACTCATGTATCCAATGAGTGAGTCCCATCAGATCTCTACTGCGTTCAATTCTCGGCCTACCAGTCCCGAGTTTACTGATCAAGTTTCTTCGTCACGCTCACACACCTAGTCGTACTTGCTTTGACTTGTGCCGATGGGAGATGGCCATTCCTTATTGTGACATCTCCCCCTTCTGCTACATGACGTCCTGGCATTAAAAACGAAAATAAATTATTCTATCTATCTAAAATTTTTGGTAAGTCCTGAAATAAATTGCACCAAGTCATCGCAAGTTTCATTCATATCTACTTCATACTTCTAGTGCGGGAACTAAGGGTCAAAATATGTTCCTACCTTGCAAATTGTGATACAAGCACCAAATTTGATAAACTTACTCTTCAAAGTAGTCCGAACAAGACTGGAGATGGTGCCCAGCCGAATTTTTCCCATGGGGGCTGTACCAGGGCCGCTATGTTGTCCCTGGGGCCCTAAGATCTATCTTCGAAACGGCAAGTGATATCGGTATACTCCAAACTTCCTTTTGACTGAAGCCACTCGTAGGTAATGAATACAGATTGTATGAACTCATCCGACTCTCTCGTTCACCAGTTGCCTACCTTTCAGGGGTAAAATTGAGAAATCTATCAGTGGGGGCTATTTCATTTGGGCGTTAAAGGCCGATGTATGTGCATATACCTTGCGTTTTCTGATGCAACCACGAAATTTGGTACACTTACTCTTCGAAGTACCCGGAACAAAACTGGACATGGTGTCCAGTTGAATTCTTCCCCCAAGAGCCGTACTGGGGCCCGTCAAATTGTCTCTGGAGCCCTATGACATATTTTCGAAACGGCAAGTGATATCGACATTCTGAAAAGTTCTTCTTGATTGTAGAAACTTCCAGGTGACGGATGAAGGTTATATGAACGCATCTGAACCTCCCGTTCACCGGTTGTCTAACTTTCAGGGGCTAAATTGAAAAATAACTTAGTAACTACCATATTTCGGGAGCTAAGAGCTAAAATACGCAAATACCTTGTCCTTTATGATGTAAACGGAAACTTTGGTTCATGCACTCTCCAAAGTACCCCCAAACAAAGCTAGGGATGGTGCAAAGTCAAATTTATCCTCTAATTGTCGTACGACAGCCATCATGAAGTTTAGGTACTGGATATCTTTGCAATGGCAAGCGATATCGACAGGCTGAAAACTTCCTCCTGAGCGTATTTACTTATAGGTGATTGGATGAAGATTGCATGAATGCATCTCAGCCTTCCACTCAGTATTTGCCTATCTGTCAAGGTCAAAATGTGAAATATGATTACGCTAGTGGCTTAGGAGTACCTATTAGAAACAATTATCACGAGGTTTTGCATCATTGTCATGTCGTCCTTGATTTCGGCAGAATTGAATGGCGTTGGAAATAAAAATAATGTCCAAATGCCCACTCCACTTCTATCCTAAAGGACCCCGCACGATTCTTATGGAAAATGGCTCCCGGTTAAATTATCTGAATTTTTGATATGTTGTAGCTCATGAAATACTAATCAAATACCGTGAACCCCAAACTCAAATAATGGACAGTTTTTTACCCACAGGGGGTTAAAGTTGGAGGTTTTGGGGGCTTAAAAATGATATTCTGACGTAAATAAAAGCTTTCTATTTGGTTTCTCTTCAAGTTGTGTTTCATGCTAAGTGTATTTATTTGACAGAAAAATATTAACCCCCTCCTCCACCCCCATCCCCTATCTATCATCACAAAATTCGAGATCACTCTCAAAAGCCATGCAGATGGCTTCTGTGATTTGAATTATGAATTTTGACATGAAAATTATTTTCCACCCCTAATGTTGGGGTGCCGATTTTCCAATTTTCCTCGGTTAATTTGGCTGAATTTTTGGTATTGTGTACTTCTAATTCTGCTGAGCAAAAAGTTCTCATGCCAAAACTTCATCCTATGGACAGTTTTTGTTCTACAGGGGACTGAAGTTGAAGATTTGAGAGCATAAATATTGAACTTCAGTCCCCTGCAGAACAAAAACTGTTCATAGGAATAAGTTTTGGTATGGGAACTTTTTGTTCAGCAGAATTAGAAGTACACAATACCAAAAATTCAGCCAAATTAACCGAGGAAAATTGGAAAATCGGCACCCAACATTAGGGGTGGAAAATAATTTTTACGTCAAAATTCATAATTTAAATCACAGAAGCCATCCGCATGGCTTTTGGGAGTAATCTCGAATTTTATGATGGTAGATAGGGGTTGGGGGTGGAGGAGAGGGTTGATATTTTTCTGTCAAATAAATACATTTAGCATGAAACACGACTTGAAGGAAAACCAAATAAAAAGCTTTTATTAACGTCATAATATCATTTTGAAGCCCTCAAAACCTCCAACTTCAACCCCCTGTGGGTAAAAAACTGTCCATTATTTGAGTTTAGGGTTCACGGTATTTGATTAGTATCTCATGACCTACAACATATCAAAAATTCAGAGAATTTAACCGGGAGCCATTTTCCATAAGAATCGTGCGGGGTCCTTTCTTGTTTTCTCCAACAGCACAAAAGTTCCAACTTGTTCACCGGAATTCGAAATTTTTGCATGATTGAACATCATGTATACGGCGTCTGCAAGTAGTGCCATCTGGGCACCACTTCTTGAAAGTAAGGTAAGTATAGGTATTCACTTCAACTGTGCTAAGTCTCAATGCTCAAAAATGCAAGGTTGGTACAGCTAACCACCGGACAGTGAAAAGAAAAACAGTTGACTGTCCAATTTTCTGAAAATAATGTATGTAGACAACGGCAACACACGGCATTCTATTCTTGACTTCATTCTTCATAGGACTACCGAATTTCACTCGAATATCTGAGCATTGCATTGAATTGTGAACCTACATGGTGACTTTCATGGCTCCAACTCTTTTGGTTAACAAGTTGGAATTTTTGCATTATTGAACACCCTGTATACGGCGTCTGCAAATAGTGCCATCTGGGCACCACTTCTTGAAAGTAAGATATAGGTATGTTCTTCGATTGTGACAAATCTCAATGCTGTGCTCAAAAGTGCAAGGTTGGGACGGCTAACCACCGGACTAACTAGCCCCCACTGACAGTTTTTTCAATTTCACCCCTGAAAGGTAGGTAATTGGTGAGAGGGAGGTTCAGATGAGTTCATACAATACCTTCCCCTTACTTTCCGCACTATTCCTTCGCACGCTGTTATAATCATTATTACAACATCTTGTTTTGCGATATTTGATTTTACAAAAAAGTAATTTGCCCAAGTCATTACATGTATAAACCAAAAAGAATAATTGTTGGAAATTTCACACTACACTTCCTACTTGTGTTTTATATTGTTACCGTATTTATCTTTTTCGCTGCTCTTCGTTGTTTCCTCTTGGCTATGGACCCATTTTCTGTCTGGATCCCTGAACACTTCGTCTTCAACAATTAAGCGCCATTTTTGACTAGCGGCAGTTTGGAGCTAACGATTCATTGTACCTGAAGAAAGTCAAATTTAGTAAACTCATAAATTATACAAATAATATTTTCCATTTTAAATTTCACAATTTTTGGATTGCTTGGGAATAATTCGACGTAAGCATGCATCAAGCTTCGTTCATATTTCTACCCAAATTGTCTGTTAGGTGGTTTCTTTTTGCGCATGATGCATCAAAGGCCTTGAAATGCTTCTTTTGGCCCTGAAAAGTTTTCGATGACAGGGGCTTTTCCCGCTCTATTTTCGAGTGTGGTCCTTCGACCATTAGCAAATTTCGCTTTCCTTCTACCGCATTTGTCTGCGATAACCTTGCTAGAAGTGGTAGCTCAAGAATACTCCTAAGTGTGCTATGTTGCACCATCTCGAACTTGTCATCAATTATTCGCGATCATTTGAAAAGTTGCTCATCTAATACGGGTTTTTGCGCATTATTTTTTCAATTACTTTCACGTTAGTTTCAAGATCTGTTATTTGTCTGACAAAAATTGTTACTTTTCACCGTTTTTAGCTCTGGGTAGTTTTGCGTACCCGGTGCCTCCACCATGTCGCGCATACAGTAGGGTTTCACGACTAGCTGGTTTTGTCGTGGCTGGAAGGCTATTGCTCTAGCTGGGGGTAATGGAGGCTCAGTGAACGTAAAGTTGTCAGAAAGCTCTTACAAAATATTTAGTGAAAGAACGCACGAGCGATGTCTTGGAGGCACCAGAGACCAGAGGAGTATGCACTACTGCGCGGACTGCAGATCTTGGTATGTATAGGGCTACATCGGGAAAACAGTGGCCTACAGAGTTTACTGTCTGGTCACTAAAAGCTTATCAACAGCGAAGTCGATACTCGAAACACTGTACAGTTCGCTTGTTGACCTTGAAAGACTTATTAAACAATAGGGAATGAATAAATAAGCAGCACCAAAATTGGGATGCGCTGGAGATGGCAACGGTGCAAAAGCTCTTGGAGGTCACATTCTGGGCAGGCAGGTGTGAGAAATTGATACACCTACAGTCTCTGGGGCGAGAACAAGGTTAGCAAAACCAAAAACCTACTGACAAACAAAAAAACCGGCAGATCCAGACCAGAAAACATTGTGGTGGATATAGGCAGCGGTAGATGCGCGGCAACTCTGAAGAAACTGAGAAATGAAGCGCCAAAAGAAGCTGGGGCTGAAGAAACAAGAAGAATCATAAATAGCGAGGATGGCATAACAATCACAGAGATGGATACGAAGGTGGAAAGCGGAACCAAACTATCTCAACCAATAGGACTAATCTTAACAAACGAACTGGTCAAACATATCTCGGGAACGAGAAAACCAAAAGCCATAGAAGTGAAGGATTTAAATGAGGATGTCACAGAGGAGTAGATTATCCAAGCAATGTAAGAGGCAAATGGTAACATCCGAAAACATATCAACGGCGACAAAACATGCTTAGATAATAAATACTTGACAAAAAACAGGCCAAAATTCTTCTTACTAGCAAAATGATCA
This sequence comes from Anaspis maculata, assembly GCA_949128115.1. Classification (NCBI taxonomy): domain Eukaryota; kingdom Metazoa; phylum Arthropoda; class Insecta; order Coleoptera; family Scraptiidae; genus Anaspis; species Anaspis maculata. The sequence continues at coordinate 76,011,754 of OX421964.1, read as the reverse complement.
AAATCTAGGACGAAACTCCGTCCTCTTGTTCCAAGAAACGCGAAAACGCCTTCAAGACACTACAAACAGCGTTGTGCTCGAGTCCCATATTGGCATATCATCAGCCATACAAAGACAGTTTATCGTGAATAAGTAGTAAGTAAGACTGGAATTGGAACAGTGGTGTCACAATTTTATGACCGACAAGGACGGGTAAGCGAGGTTTTGTCCAAATCAGAGAGGAACTCCTGTGCCACTCGTCGTGAACTGTTAGCGATAATGCAAGCCGTTGATCACTCCCACCGGAACTCTAAGGCCAAATTTTTTTGGCGAGAACCGACCATGCTTCATTGACATGGTTGCTCCAAGTAAAGATTCCTGGAAACAGCTACTGACAAGATAAAAGGAGGAACTGCAGCAATACGATTTAGATCACGAGTGCAGAAGCTTTTTCCCGAAGACCGTTGAGGGACGAGCTTTGCAAAAAGGTGGATCAACGGGATGTCGTCCAGGTCAGGGCAATCTTTGTTGAGATTCCACAGAACTGGATCACAGCTGCAATGAAAAAGGCGGAACCAAAGAAGACTGTATAGTAATTTAATAAGGCTTCTTGGTGCCAATGGAATTTTTTAATGAGAATGGAGGAGATGCTCTTGAAATGAGCATGGGAAAGCTCGTTTGGGAAGCAGGAAGTTTGCCAATTGGTTCTTCTCAAGAAACTAGTGAAGGAGGTCGTGAAGCCTAATGGCCGGAGATTATCTTGGAGTGAACAAGACATTGGCAGTGGTACGCGAGGGGTTTTGCTGGATCAACTGCCCTTACAACGCGGAAGCCTGGTGTCGACAGTGCGATATACTACTTGAAAGCCAACAAGCTCAAGCAGGTGACTTTGTGTGACTGTACAATATCCAACGCAAGAAGGGAAGATTCCAGAAGCTTGAGCCGTCGTGGAAGAAACCATACTACGTGGTCAAGAGGATCGACGATGTCGTGTACACTTGCACACTTGGCGGAAGAGCCATGCATTGATAGGTTCCTGTAATATAAGCAAAGCCAGTGCAGTAGACTTTTCTAATCTGCTTTATGGTTTTTCCACTATGTGGCTGCTTGTAAATTACTCGGAATACCAGAGGGACCTGTGGGCGGAGCCTAACTGTGCGAACTGAGTTCATCTAGTGGTGCACCTAGATTTGCAGTGGGATTTTGGGTTCGCCTGTGACCTGGCAATGGTCCACCACTCCAGCTGACGGTGTTGCTTCCCCTATTTCAACACACGGACTCGTCCAAAACAATTTTTGTTTTTCTGGTCCCTGTGGTGTGCCGTCAGCTCTAAATCGAAATCGCGAATAACTCGCAATTTTTGATTTTACAGGCAGGTACATTTCTCGTGTTCTGTTGGCAATAGTTACCGTAGCATATGGATTGTGGCATATACCAGAGAAGTCAATTTGAAACAAAGTTATATTGTTGTTGTTTTATCGAAAGTCCGAAGGAGTGTCGCTGTAGTGCCAGCTTTCATAAGATCACTGAGCTTTCAAAAATGTCATCTCAGGGAAAAAAACACAAGATTGAAGAGCTGGCCAGAAAACATGTGGAGGAATCCCAGACGGTTTATCCTGAACTGAAAAAAGAAACCGTCGGCCTGGTCAAGGCCATGATGTCGCATCCCTGCTACGGGAATCCAGAGTACGTTCCAATTGATTGTATTATTTGCCAGAACGGCCCCATTAATCGAAACCTCGCTAGGTACAAGTGGTCGTTGGGTGACTTCGAACTGGCCAAACGCTTGGGGCGAGGCAAGTTCGGACGCGTGTTCTTGGCCAGAGAACGAAAGACTGGCTACGTGGTCGCTTTGAAAACGCTGCACAAAAAAGAAATCGTAGAAGGTCACGTGGAACAGCAAACTCTGAGGGAGATTGAAATCCAAAGCCGTTTGAAGCACCCGAACATTTTACAGTTGCTGTGCTGGTTCCACGACAAATTCCGCATTTACTTGGCCTTGGAATTCGTCGGAAAAGGAGAGTTGTATTTCCATCTCAAGAACAGTCCGGGAGGTCGCTTCGACGAGCATCGGTAAATTTAGCAATCTAACTTAATCAACGCATCCTGCTTGATACGTCGTTTTCAGCGCTGCCAAATACACATACCAAGTGGCGGACGCCCTCCACTATTGTCACCAGCACCAAGTGATCCATCGCGATATAAAACCGGAAAATCTGCTCCTGACGATCACTGACGACGTGAAACTGGCGGACTTCGGATGGTCCGTTCATTCTCCGTCTTTGAGTCGAAGGACCTTGTGCGGAACTTTGGATTATCTACCGCCGGAGATGGTCGATGGGAAGAGGTACGGAAAGTGCGTTGATCACTGGTGCCTCGGCGTGCTCTGTTACGAGTTTCTGGTCGGAAAACCGCCTTTCGAAAGCGCCACGAACGATGAGACCTATTTGAAAATCAGGAATGTCTCGCTGACGTTCCCGGATTACGTGTCGCCAGGTCCAAAAGATCTTATCCAAAAGGTGCTTGACAATAATATGAATTTAACATCGAAAATAACATTTGCTTTGTTCTGCAGCTTTTGGTGTACTCGGGAGCAGACAGGATTACTCTGCCTCAAGTCATGGGTCATGTTTGGATTCTTGCAAATAAATAGATGTACCTAGTTTTATATAGTTACTTTGTTGCATACCGCTGTCTTGTGGCTTTTGGAATAATATACTGTTGAAGTTCTGAGTTTGAAAGAATACTATTATATTCTCTTCATCACATAACACGTTTCACTCCAAGTAAACGGAATTACATTTTGAAAACGAATGATTGCTATTACAACAATAGGCTAGTCGACATGTTTTTTTTATTTCTTTTTATGAAAGATCCTCCCAAAATTGTTGCATTGGCAAGATGATTTTGTTTAAAAAAGTTACGTCACATTTTAAAGAGCCAATAGAAACTCTAGTTGGCCATTCAATGACTGAAGAACACCTCGTGTTGAAAATGAAATGCTGGAGTGCTATGTTTTCATCTCACATTTTGGTCGATTCTCCCTTAAAATTCACTTATTTTTGCTCGTGCAGGCTTCAGATTAATGTCACAACAGTGTTATTAGTGCCACATGAGTGGCAGTACTGCGAGTGCCGCATGCCATATGTCAAGCCCACGTCAAATAATCTAGCTTTTTTTGAATACAATTTTGCTTCATAATATAAAATAACTCCATGCAATGGCATCAAAAACAAGTTCCTTGTAATGAAGTTGTGCTCGCACGTGAAAATACGTCACTACGTAATGGATCCAGAACGAATGCTGAGGTCGAATGTCAAATGCGTTCCCCTCTCCTTTCTCCCTCTTACCTCCTAGCCCACTTTCAAGCTGTGACGTAGTATATTATTCCTGATTTGAATAAGTCCACTTCCAAATTGATTTTTTACCGGAATGAAATCATATTTCGAAAAACTTTTACAACTACAAATTCGTCATTCAGATATTTATTAGATTTATGATACTTTTATGCTGAAATGCGATTGATGTCCAGTAGCCTATTGAGCAGATACAAAACGCCACACAGCACGTCAGCACGGCTTCTGGTATGGATTGGATGGAGCTAACGGGGCTGTCCGCCACTTCCTCCCCATCTGGATCATCGGTACGTCTCTTAGGCGATTCAGGGGCAGATAAAAGTTGATGATGGTTTATTTGGAGGTCTTCATGTGCGGTCTTGTTCTTGCGGGGTCGCCCTATAGGGCTACCAAGGCATTATAGCTTCCGTATAAACTACACGACCTTCGCGTCACCACGACCAGGGGTTTCAGTAAAGGAGCGCAGTGCTGAGAGTGCTGAGAGACATGACATGTCCTTAGACACATTCCTGGGTTCTCAGGACTAACCGACTTGGAAGGAAGTTGGGGACATTTGTTTGACCACGACGTAGATGAGGTGGCTCTACATGATGCCAACTTGCTTTAGGATCGCTTTCAGGCATCACTTAGCCCGTAGGTTTTTCACATCGCGAATTTTTTGTTTCTCGGGGTTCGATGTTGGCTGTAGAGGGAAATGAGACTTTTCTTGATTCCTAGGCAGTGAGCTACCGGTCACGATGCAACGAGGAGTGCCAAACCTCGGTACTACTTCATCAGTGAGGCAACGAGCACAGGCTTTGGTGGTGCCTTGAACGAGCAAGAAAAGCTCTCTCCCTCTAATAGCAGTACCCTCGATAGCATGCACCCGTCGTAAAGTCTGGAGTAAATGGTCCAACCAAGTCCATCGCTGAGGCGTAGAACCTTTGAAACATGACGGGGGTCTGGAGTAGTCCAGCAGGTTTATGCTTGCTTAGTTGTACTCTTGGTAAGCCGAACACTGGTGGATGTGTTGGGTGACATGCTTGCGGATGGTTTACCAATAGAAGTGATTGAGAATTCGTTGGTACAGCTTTTCAAGTCCGTTGTGTCCAGCCAAGGGCGAGTCATGACACACCGATCCAGCGGGTGCGGTTCATCGAGTCAGGATTGTCAGTTTTCAAAGCAACTGGCGGCCATGTTCGGGTCACCTAGCTGTTGCTCTCGCTTTTCGCTTGCTGATTCTATCGGCAACGATACTGTACAGTACAAATCATCATTGTAATAATACAAAAAAGGTCTGTTCCAGCAACAGTCAAAACCAGTTCTAGAACCGTTCAAAGCATGCGTCCAAAGAATTATTATTTTGAATTCCAATTCTTACAATATTATTTCATTTGGACTCATGCTTTGAACGGTGCTAGACCTAGTTTTGACTGTTGTTGAAACAGACCTTTTATAAACATGACATACAATGAAAGGCGAAATCTTAAGAACTGAAGGAGAACAGTATGAATATTACTTCGGAAAAGTAATTCCAAAAATCAGACCGACCGAGCAACAACTATCGAAATCCAACAGACACGTGTTTCCGATCTACTTGGGTATACTGGGACCTACCATTTTGGGAGGAGTGTGGTCGGTGTAGCCGGCTCAGAGAGCTTCCGTACTACTGCACTCTATCTACACATTGCGGAAAGCCGATAATAGATGGCACCGCACGGGTGTCTCACTTACGAGTACCCTTCGAGGTTGAATATAGGTAATCCCGATGTTCAGATCGCCGAGCCCAGCCCCGAATGCCCCAGCACTGTCGAGGACCCAAGTAGTTCCAGAACACGTGTCCGTTGGATCTTGATGGTTGTTGCTCGGTCGGTCTGATTACTTTTCCGAAGTTTCCGAAGGTTATAGTGTGTTTTCTTATGTTCATTTTTTGAGGCCCGTGTGCAAGTTGCGACTAGAGTATAGTGGTTGGTGCCAAATTGTTCCTTAGATCATGCTGAACTAGGATCGCGATGGCGAACATCTGAGAGCCGCGACTGGGCAGCGGGAAGGGGGGTAAAAGGTGATGAAGACATAAAAAATGTTAAATCATGAACCGAAAGAGGTACAGTGATGAAAGTTACTGTACGTATTCGCCATTTTACGCCAATGAAGGTTTAGCAAACCGATTTCAAAAATATCAATCGTTTCCAGAGATATTTTCAAAAATATAATTCTTTTTGTGGACATTTTATTGTTAAAAAAATCGAAGCATTTTGAAGATGGAAAGATGAAAATGTATATTTTGACTATTAGGGATGTTAGAAATATAGTCGTGATTGGCGAAAATTCCTCGGCCTACCATTTTAGGAAACAAGACCGTCAACTGTTTTCACCAGCTTGGCCGCCATGCCATCTTGGATTTTCTTTTAGTGCAGTAGTCACAAAAACGACAGGGGACTATGAGTATGGTAGCGTTAGATCATTTCAATACAAAAAGTAACTTCTCAAAGAGGGTGAGTTGCTTCTTTGGCGAGGAAAATTGCCATTTCATTCATTTCATTTCATCATTCATTTCATCTTCGGCTCCTGCGCGAATCCAGTACCAATTATGGCTGATTTGAAGCTGGAAGTGACACAATACGTTTTGTAGCATAAAACTTCTTAGTTTGTGAAGTCAACCATCAAAATTTATGATCATAAATCAAATGGTTCATTGTTGGTGATTAGTTGAAGCAAAGTGTGCTCATTTTTGGCAGAAAATGCATAAAAACTGAGTTTTCAGTGGACATTACAAAGCTCCGGAGGGAGACCTGCGGCCAAGATTGGCGGCAAAAGTCATGTAACGGTTTTGTTTCCCAAGATAGTAGGCCGAGGAATTTTCGCCAATCACGACTATATTTCTAACATCACCAATTGTCAAAATCTAGCGTTTCATTTTTCCATCTTCAAAATTATTAATTTTGATTTTTTTAACAATAAAATATTGACAAAAAAATTATATTTTTGAAAATATCTCTGGGAATGATTGATATTTTTGAAATCGGTTTGCTGAACCTCAAATAGCGTAAAATGGTGAATACGTCTGGTAACTTTCATAACTGTACCTCTTTCGGTTCAATATTTAACATTTTTTATGTCTTCATCACATTTTACCCCCCCTCCCGCTGCCCAGTCGCGTGTCTCAGATGTTCGCCATCGTGATCCTAGTTCAGCATGATCTAAGGAACAATTTGGCACCAACCACTATACTCTAGTCTCAACTTGCACACGGGATACCATAAGAAAACCTACTATTATGCAGTTCATAAAGATTATATTTATGCATAACATAAAATGTTAGATCAGTATGTGACATACCGTATGATCAAAAACTTTTCTCCTCTAGGCAGGCTGTGGTCTGGTCATTGGCAGGCAAACGAGGCTGATTTTGGCCAGGCCACAGCCTGCCTAGAGGAAAAAAGTTTTTGATCATACGGTACTTATTACTTAGGGTGCAATTCTCTAAATCATAACATTCCATAAAGGCTCTGTTACGCTGTTATTACCCAGGCAACAGCCAATGGCCGACAGGAATTTTCACATAACAGAGCGTTTATGGAATGTTATTTTCTACAGAATAGCACTATTGATGAAAGCAACGTTATTGTCGGCTACATTCCGACGTTGAATTGCATGGGCTCTCTGAGAAGTTGTTATCATTCCCTTCACAGATATAGTATTCCTTGTTATCACACAATTGGTCGTTCAGTCCCACGTCCTAGTTCGTCTGTGGTCAGCCCGTTTCCGGTTTTTCCGCAGTTATTGTGTTGGGCACCCCTGATGTGGAACCATCAATAGGGTTGTCCTGTACAAAATTCGGTTGGTCTTTTATCCACCAATTCGTTTTGTTCTGTTCATTCTCGCAGTGAAGCGAATCCCAGTTCTTCCAGAAGTATTGAGATCACCCGCTTGCACATTTGCTTCCCTTGCAATCAACCCAAACGGCGTTGTAGCAAGTGCTTGTTTCCTTGTTGCCTTCTCTGACTCGTATCTTGTCGAATCCCAAGTTGTAAATGATCTTCGTGATCTCGTTACACTTTTCCACGGTTTCGATATTGACGACTTGTCGGTCGTCATCTTTGCATGCCTGACATGTCTCTTTCCGCACGTCCTCTTTCAGTTTAACGGTCGTCGAAGTTGTGGTTTCGAATTCGTGATTTCAGAAAATCACGTTGGTTCTGGTCAGCATCTTGCACACCTTTGTCGCTTCACTTCTAGAAGAACATTGTTCAGTTGTTGGGGAGAAGATGCGATTCAGGCATGGGAGACCATGATACAGCATAGCATCGGCAACGGCATTTTGTTGGACGCTACCGGTCGGGTTTTCAGAAATGCTGTTATTGAAATTTTGACGCCATAAATGGTCTCAATGCATACGAGTTTTCAGAAAATAACCAAAATACAGGTTGCCCCATCGTTTTCTTGTATGGAAAAACAATTGAATGTGTTTTATTTGAGCCACACAAAGAAATCTTGTTCTTCAACAGTAAGAATGGCACAGAGATGATGACAAATCAATCAGTCAACCAATCAATCAACTTTATTGCCTTAAAATTTTACAATTTTGGCTGAAATGCTTCCAATGTTTGCGTAAAGCCGCATCCACATAGAATTAGTGCAGTGGCAACGGTATGGTAAGAAAGCTAAACTATAGGTTTTTGCATTGAGCGTTCACATAGACTTACGGTAAGAAACGAGTGGCAGTGGAAGTGCAGTTGGGATGATAGAAGTTTGAAATTTTCTGGCATTCCGCACTGCCGTTGCCAATTTTCTTGCCATCGCCAATCACAATTAACGATTCCGTTGCTAAGCTATCATTGCGGCATGATGGCTTGACTGGTAATGCGAATCGGCTACTGTGAGATGCGAATGCCAAATTTTAGACGTTACAAGAAAGAGCCGTTTGACGGTTGTTGCGTCAGGTCGGCAGCTGACGTGTCAAGTTGCTAGTTCCGCACTAATTCTATGTGAACGCTCGTGGTGAAGCCGCATCCACATAGGATTAGTGCAGTTGGACTGCAGGGGGACTGCGTAGGCAATAAACCAATCTTACTACGAGCGTTCACATAGAATTAGTGCGGAACTAGCAACTTGACACGTCAGCTGCCGACCTGACGCAACAACCGTCAAACGGCTCTTTTTCGTAACGTCTAAAATTTGGCATTCGCATCTCACAGTAGCAGATTCAGATTCTTTCGCAAGTCATCACGCCGCAATAATAGCTTAGCAACGGAATCGTGAATTGTGATTGGCGATGGCAAGAAAATTGGCAAGGGCAGTACGGAATGCCAGAAAATTTCAAACTTCTGCCATCCCAACTGCACTCCCACTGCCACTCGTTTCTTACCGTAAATCTATGTGAACGCTCAATGCAAAAACCTAGGTATAGTTTAGCTTTTTTACCATACCGTTGCCACTGCACTAATCCTATGTGGATGCGGCTTAAGAGATGTACGTTTGCATTGAGGCAAATATTACGAAAAAGTACGGGGGTTTACCAGGTCTTTTTGCACCTTCAAGGCATCTCTTACCTTTCCGCAGATGTAGAGGAATAAGCACAACTCGTTTTTGGGCGGAAACTCAGTGGTAGATACCTACTGACCTTATGAAGAGTTTGACACCATAAAAGCTTTGGTCGGAATTTTTTCTCTTCATAATGACCCACCCCCTGGCCTATTAGCCGAGGAGTTCGATAGAAAATTCTATCTGTACCTCTTTCGCACTGCCGGTAGTCCGCAGTCTGTCCTTGTGATGGAAATGACAGCCTTAAGGTGGCCGGAATATTGGTCAAATAACACAGTTTTCTGTATCAGTTCCAGTAACCTTATCATTTGGGAGAAAATTATCATTCAAGTCTCTTTTGAAAGCTACAAGAATGGTGTTCAACTTGACGAGCTCAAATTTTGAATAATTTTTGGAAAACAATTTTCAAGAATTTATTTTTTTTTCAAAAATTCTAAATTTGAGCTCGTTTGAACACCATTCTTGTAGCTTTCAAAAGAGACCTGAATGGTAATTTTTTTTCCAAATGATAAGGTTACTGGAACTGACAAAAAGCTGTGTTATTTTACAAATATTCCGGCCACCTTAAGACGAATCGACATCGAACCGCTCGAGGCCCAAGTGCATGGAAGTTGCCTATCCTACAGTTTTTGAAACCACTTTGTCTATCATGTTGATTGGTTACCATTGCATCATTTGGACAATAAAAATAATTATGCAAAGCCCCTATACTTACTACTATTTTATCCTGGCAAATGCTTCATACGCTTCCGTACCGAGTACCTACCTTTCTGCCCGTGTTGTAACGTGGTGATAATATGTACTTATTATTATTATGATGCTAGTAGCATAAATCGCATTGTAAAGTTTCGCTATTATCATTCCTTATGCACCACCTCCTCACGCCCAACCAAGTTTTCTCATAATCCAACAAAAGTGTTAGGTCCTTTACCCCATTAGGCACCGATTACCCGTTTTCCACGCCAGGTAATTGCGCTCCTCACGCAAGAATAAAGGTGTCCATGAAAATGCCGTGTTGTGGTGCCTTTAGAAACTCTTGCTTATCGCTGCAGGATGCTAACGCAGCTCTGGCTACAATAACCAACAATAAGCGGCAGCATGAACTAATTTTCCAACAAATGGGCTCCTTTATAGTGTGACCGTAATGCGTTATTTCTCTTCTTCTTGGCTCACTTTGTGCCTTTTTCACATCTAGGAGTCGCAGGTACTAGAATACAGTTGATGGCATAAAATTAGCTAACGGTATATACAGAGCGAGAGTAGGATTAGTAGGCAAAGGTAGGTGCATGGTGCCCATCAACGGTATCGCTAGTAATAATATTCTCTTTTTCTTCTTCTTGTGTTCTTCCTCCTGAGCCAATTTCCTAATGCCAAGGTGAAACCATTCGCAAGGTAGAATCAGAAGCGCTTTCAACATCTAGGTGTAGGTAAGAGCATATAATAAATGTAAGGACGAGCTTGATGTTGGTGTGTTAGTGTATGTGTGCGCTAAATATTTTCGGTCGTGCAGCAACAACTGTTATTTTCCTTGGCGAGGCGACACGTGTAAGCCGGCCGGCGAAAATAATAAACAAAACACGTTTCGTGATGTAGATGACGTCACGTTTTTATCAACCATCCACATCATCGAAGGCTAATTAAAAGTATTTTTTTGTTGTTGGCGCAAGATTTCATTGTTTTTAGGAATGCTCGTGCATGTATGGTGATATCCCGCGCTCGCGGCTTCCGATGATTATCGTTTTAAAAGTTTCTCTGCAAAACAATGCGTTTCCTTTAAAAGTCAAGGACTTCTTTGAAAAGGCACTTTTTTGCTCCTTTCCATACTCAGGTACTCACTTATTATCACCATTCTGTGAAACCTTTTACCTTCAGAAATCCTCCCGAGAAGCAGCATTCAGTCCAGGAGCTACAACCAAACCTTGACACTTGGCTTTGATAGTGAAGCCTGCTGTAAAATGGGGAAAAACAAATTGATTATATTATTCATTTCTTTCATAGCAATAATTTCAAGAAACTGGAACGGTAAAGAGCCGGATGAAAGGAGAAGTTAGTATTATGTTGGCTCTGTAATACTGCATCCTGATACGCACTATCAGATATCAGAAGTAACCGAGGCACTCATCCACTTGCATCCTGGTTTTTAAGTGCAGCAATAAATTTCGGCAATATGTTAAGGTTCAGGCTACACTCTAGAAAGGGAAAACCCGAGCAAGTTTGGCTGGTCTACTCTTCGGTACCCCGAGATCAATTTATCAATAGGTACTCTCCGACAATGGAACGCAGTTTGTGGGCCGGGAATACCCGCTGGCGACAAAGTACGTGGAGTGCCCGCGTAGCCTATAAAACTGATTCTGTCGGGACCTGAATGGTGAAACCCTTCAAAACCCTCACGCCCGAAACAGAGTAGGCGAAAGTGGCGTCGTCTAGTTACCTAGTGCAGTGAAAATTCAAAATACCATATGCCTAAGTTGACTTTACCATTGTGAAGACGAGTGGAGACACCTATTGAGAGACAGTCTTCAAGTATTGAACAGGGAGATATACGAGACCTGTCATTGTAGAGGATGTCAAGGGCTTTCGAATTCAAGGAGAGCTTCATATTTCCGAAGAGAGCGGTTGTTTGTGGAGAGTATCATACGAGAGTTAATAAAGAGTTTAGTGACACATCCTGATTCTAAACTGCCGGCAAAAAATAGGGGATATTGAAAGATTGGCTGGAAGGTGAATATACAGCAAATTTTCAAACACATATTCGGAAAGTATAATAAATTCTACACAAGTAAATGATGATTCAGCAAAGCGCCGACTATTTTAAGCGTGGAAAAAAAATACAAAAAGAAAATTCTCAAAAATTGATTCATATCTGGTATGACCACCATTAGCTGCCAGAACGGCTTGAATACGATGGGTCATGCTTTGTATCAAGGCATCAATCGTAATTTGAGAAATATTGTCCCAGATTTGGGGTAAAGCCTCCCTCAACTGCGGAAGTGTTGTAGGAGCTGGTTCGTGAGTATCTAACCCCCTTTGACGAAAATGCCACATGTGTTCTATGGGATTCAAGTCTGGTGACATCGGCGGTGAAGGAAGATCCACAATTCCAAGATCTGTCATGGTGTTACGAACAATTGGTGCGCGATGAAGTCGGGCGTTACCGTCTAAAAACTGGAATACTGCTCGTACCTCCTCAGCAGTAGGAGCTTTGACAATGTTGGTGATGATGTCTCTTTTGTTTGTACAACTCACCCGTTCGTATTACCCTCACAAACAGTGGCGGCTCGTGAGTTTTTTGCAAGGAGGGCTCAAGTTGATAACAAATTCGCGAGCTGAGAACTATAATGTTCTATCTGCACTTCTTGTAGAAAATGTTTTTCGAACTTCGAACCAGCAAAACATGGACAAAATGTTTCCTTATATAAACAATCAGATCAGAAACTAGAGAAAGAGGCTTTTATTCCTTTTCCGTTTCTGATCTAATTGTTCAAATCATGAAACATTTCGTCCATGTTTTGTTGGTTCGAAGTTCGAAAAACATTTTCTACAAAGAGTGCGGATAGAACAGTTCTCAGTTCGCGAAATGACGAAACTCGAGACAAAAACTTTTTTGTCGTATCCGCATCACAACCATATGGAGTTTTAGCATTTACTGTTTTGTCAAAATTACGTGTGAGTTAATGCACCACAATTTATTCTTGCGGGTTCCATTTGCTTTATATTCAGTAATAGCCCAGGCATTTAAGGTGAAATTTTGGTCAAACCCTGAAATAAATATGTCCTTTTTGAAATTTTGCACAAACGGTCTTTGACCAATGCTGAGAAACATAATAAAAGCTCCGGTCCAACAAGTGTGCGGAACATAGTTTTTTTGTGCAAGAAAGGAATAAGTGCCGCCAAATCTTGTAGCGCCTGATTGAGAGATGATGGAAAACTCTAACCGCAAACTCAATTTGACTATTTTATTCTGTTGCTGCCTGCCAAATTTGGTTCCAATCCATCAAATAAATTTTAAATAATTAAATTGCAAAGTTTTGAACTTGGACATTTTTCAATATTTGACATATGACAGACAGAGAAGTACTTTCAACTGTTCTGAATACAGTTTTGCGAAGGCTTCTAAACGACATATTGCATGTTAAGTGCCGTGAGATATAGCTTCTGTCATTTTTTGATAGTTACTTTTTTGTTTGACAGATGACAACCAAAAATTAATGGGCTCATTCGACAGCAAAACTATGTCTGCATACCAAATTTCAAGTCTATCAGATCAATCATTTGGTCGTTATCGTGAAATATCACTGACCGACACACACACAGTCAGGCACAAATACAGTCAGGCACACAGACAGACAAATTTTCATCTAGAAATGGTAATAATCGTCTCACAAGGGCTCAAAATGGATATTTTCGTATTCATCTCGAAAAATGTTTTTTAGCGCCTTCACAATACTTTCCCTCCTCTTTGGTTGGTGGGTCGGGAGGGGGGAAGTCAAAGAATTCTGTTCTAAAATGTGGATCAGCATTGCTTGAATGGCATCCAGACTATCCAGGGTCCTTCAAAATTTTGAGGAAATCAAATTTTACAGAGCTACCACTGTTGCGGAACTTACTCCCTTCTTGCTCATCAAAGACTATTACGCTCACATTTCAAGGCCTGAATCTTTGAGTACATTGATCAGCATTGCTTGAGGGACACGTTGGTCAACGTTGAGACTTACAGTACCCTCTTCTGAACTACAGCAAGAGTTAATCTGATTTGGCGGCACTTACCCCTTTCTTGCCCAAAAAAACTATGTTCCGCACACTTGTTGGACCGGAGCTTCTAGTATGTTGTTCAGCATTGGTCAAAGGCCGTTTGTGCAAAATTTCAAAAGGGACATATTTATTTCAGGGTCAAACCCTAAAATGCCTGGGCTATAAATCAATGCTGTAATCGGACGTCCGTTGTTTTTTTGCATTCATTTCTTCTTGTAGGCTTGATGACCTAAATGTACCTTTTTTAGGTCAGCTATCTTCATGTTTGCAAACTGTTGACTAATCGAAGAGTACATAAATAATGATATCGAATATTTCAATCGGCTGGGGGCTCGAGAAACGGAGCCCATATCTGCCGTATAGAGCGGGAGCCGCGTCTCGCGTTGCCATGGTTACGGACATGTTTTGCGCGGGTGCACCCCGGCATCACCGCATCGGCGGTGGGCGCCGAATGCGGAGCCCAAGACGAACTTCTTCGACCGTGCGATCGCTTAGAATTATTTTGTTTTTTGTTAAAATATTAATTGATTAATGACTGGACGTTTTTGCACTAAACCAAATCTTTGGAATGAGTATAATTAATACAATGCATTCCATGTATTCCTACCGATAAAAACCTCTTGGCGCCTTTAGCGTTGGGGGGGCGCCGCCCTTGAGCCCTCCCTCACCAGCCGCCACTGCTCACAAATGTACAGGGGCGTTCGGCGCCCTAGGCCGATGCCACCCCAAACCATTATCGAGCCACTTCTAAAGGGATGAACTTCTTGGACAAACCCGCCATGTCTTGGGAGGTTTATTGGCCTTCAAGTCCATACTCGTCTGGAATCGTGTAGACCATATCTGGACTCATCGAAATACAGTACGGTGTTCCATTCGGCCACCCAGTGCTTCCTATCTTATCTTGCGCCCATCTCATCTGGTCTTGTCGGTGCCTCTTGCCTACTTCAGAAAAAAACAAAACAGTCGATGTAAAACATATTTCAACATGGTGAAAAAAATCTAGCATCGCATTAGCACTGAGCCCCTAAAGAATCCCTCAATGCCATAGAAACAGTTCTCCTTTGTTACGCGAATTTTATTTTCTCAATTTTCCTTCTTTTCCACTTCGTCTTGAACATAAATTCAAAATTATAACTAAGCAACAGATGAACAATGCACAGCGGGTGGCAGATTCGAAGGTGATGATAGAATTTCTTTTAAATTTCTTATCTCTATGGAAATCGTTGTTGTTTGGGACTTTTTGTACGAAAAATTTCCAGCACGATATTTTGAAAGTGTACACTCTGTATTTCGTGGCACGATTCAAGCCGAATCAAGTCCAGTAAAGTGGTGGCAGAACGTCTTACGTCAAGACAGCCCCAAACCGTTCGGATAAGACGGAAAATATTCGTGAAGACCCCTCATCATCAATGGGTGAATATTTCTCACCTGGGAATCTGCCCCGTATCTGAAGCAATTTTTAAGGGTCCTAATATCTACCAAAGAATTCACCTGCAACCAACGGAGGTAGCGTTACACATTTCCTGACTGATCGAAGGTTAGGCGAAGGTGAATCTTGTCGAGTCTCATCTCGAAACCCACGTCGAGCACCAGAGAAGCCGGGGCTGGCATCCGAAGAGACCAAAACAGGAACGACCCCTGCCTTTTCTCCGCTTGTCTACGTCGTCGGCTAGTAATATCATCCCCGTACGCTGCGAGTCAAATCGGCCAGACCGTGTCTATTTCGCATTTGTGACGGAACTGTTCACACCTCTGATTAGTACCTGTCTCATCCGGCGCCAACGTCATTGAGTGGCAACGCCTTCCAGAGCCCTACCGACCACCGCGGGAACGTGGTGAGCCCTCTCTCTCTTCCTACGATATTCGTCGACTCCAACCATAGTGAGGCTTCATTGGGTAGGTAGACAAGTGACATCGTCAAACTCGGACTCAACTTATAAATTTTTGTTTGCAATAACTATATGTTTGCATAAAATACGTCAGAATGAGAAGATGATGTACATAAAATACATTGAAAACTTGAACGATCACAATTGTTACAGATCAAAAACAGAATCAAAACTACGATTGCGTTCCACAGTAACTTCTATTCAACCTTGCACAAACCTCATCCACATGCCCTTCCCAATCAAGATGCTCATCGACCATAGTCCCCAAGAACTTGACAGAGTTCACAGGTAGCAAAGTGACAGATCTATCTGCGGCCTGAATCTATTCCTAAACTGCACAATTTCAGTTTTATTGAAGGTCATTAAGATATCTTCGCGTTTATCTAGTCGGTGCTGACATCGGTGACCAAGATTGACGTGTCATCCGCATACATACACACTTTCACATCCTTCATGCATTCCGGTAAATCATTTATATATAATGAGAAAATCGCAGGGCCCAGTCTATCACCTTGACCCTGAGGGGTACCCATGTTCATAACCTTCAACCCTCACCGCCATCTCTCTGTTCTCCAAGTAGGAGCCTACCCACTGATTGACCGTTCCCCTGATTCCCAAGTTGTGCAGCTTTCACAAACGAAACGTGTGTTGATGGTATCGAATGCAACTGAGAGGTCGAAGAAAATCTCAACCACTATCAGGCTCTGGTCCATTGAGTCGTATATTGCCTGAGTAAGGTCAAAGGTAGCTGCGCATTGCTTTCCAGTGCATTTGCACTATTTTCGTTCATCGTAGCTTAGCTGGGGGGGTTCTTCGGGATTGGGGTTGGTTCTCCACACCTGTGGTCGAGGCTGCTGGGGCTGGGGCTACGAACTCGAGACGCTGGACATTGTATACCTGACCATCATTGCGTTCCAACACAAATACATTGTTCAATCTCACTGTTTCGTAATAGCCCCTGTTGAGAAAGCCTGCTGTACCCGTCATAATAATTTAAGGTGAATTTCTCTTTTCTCTTCTTTCCTGCCCTGACAGCTGTCAACTTTGACAGCTCGGTCAAACGACAGCCGGGGCGGCACCGCTGTTGCATCACAAACCAAAAGGATAAACTCGGGGTAACACCTTCAAAAATGACCTGAGATTCGCACTAAGAGCCCCCACTGGCAACAATTTCCAGCTCTCCGGTAGTTCGTTGAATAATCGAATTGAGATGCCACGAAACGTTGGCATAGTGCACTGGGGTCTGATCGTGGAGAAGAATAATCTTTTTTCTGGTATTATGATAGTCTATATGGGTCTCAAATGATAGCTTACTGTCGAGCATCATACCCAGGCATTTTATGGGTTGCTGTCGTGGTAGGCTCGTACTAAGTGGAAAGATCATATGCTGCGTTTTGTCCGGGTTTAATCTAAGCTTATTGAAAGAAAAGAAGTCCTTTGCCCACGACACTGCTCTTTCCCGAGATGCCGCGAGATGATGCAGGTCACCACCTGTACAAATCAATGTGGTGTCGTCAGCATATATGACACATCTAAATAGTTGGTATACAGGGTGCTTCAAAAGTGTCGGACCATCTTGAAGGTGCGTAATATGGCGGTGTGTAGAGTGCTGGAAAGTTGTTGAAAAAATTCTGTGTTCGATTTTGAACTTATGGAAGGACAAAAAATGATCCTTCGATTGCTTCTATTTTCGTTGTTTCGAAAGATTTCAGTTGACTGTTTATGGAGAAATGATGAGTATAAAAAATCAACCTTTGAATCTGTATATCAAATTTCTGTTTTCTGTATAGGGTGAGTCAATAACTACAAAATCTTAGTTCTTCTCAAAAACCAGAAAGAAAAGGATTCTATCAAAATGAATTGTGTTCTATTGTGCTCTACATAGGTTATGGGATCACTGTGACTATTTGCAGACACTCTTTAGAAAACAATCATCTCCAGGATTCATGACTCACTCTGTATGTAAAACAGATATTCATTACAGATTCAGAGATTGATTTTTTGTACTCACGATTTTTCCATAAACATTCCACTAAAATTTTCTCCTGGAACAACGAAAATAGAAGCGATCGAAGGACCAACTTTTATCTCTCCATAATTTCAATACTAGAAGACATAGAACATTTTCAACAAGTTTCTGGCACTCTTCTATACCTCCATATTACGCACTTTCAAAGTGGTCTGACACTTTTGAATCACCCTGCACAGGTGTCCCAGGTTTCTACGCACAAAAAAAACCTGCGGTATCCTGGAAGTGTAAATAAGGCAAAAAATCGTTCAATTTTTTTTTTGAGCAACTTGAAGTTCCATTTAAAAACCCTCTTATCCGCCCCAGCCGAGCCGGCTAATCAGTGTAGATGTACCTTTTTAGTTACTAAGGACACCGTGCACGGGCAGGTAACTGTAACCTCTGACTGTCACTGTCGTACCTACTATAGGCTGTCTGATTTCTACATGACTCGAGTGGGCTGGGTTTCTGGTCGCCGTCGGCCGATCGCGGCCTGAATCGCAGCCCACTAGAATCATGTAGAAATCAGACAGCCTATACTGCCATAGACAAGCTACCATCATAAGGTCTGTTCATGATGGTCCGTTCGTTTGCTTGGTGCGAATTGCACTGGCTGCCAACTCCGCTCTACCGTGCTGTCTGTGAGGCGAACGAAAAAATCTATTGTACTTTATTATTAAAACATTGCGAAGTCAGAGAAGAAAAGAAAAAACAAATTTATTCAAAGACATTGTTCGAACTGTGCACTGTGCAGCCTGGTGCTCTAGGCAACTGCGTGCTCTTTTTTCCATGGATCTCCTTACATTTTCCATGGTATTTTCGTTGTCTCGAATTGACGCGGCAGCCTCTTCCACACGTGCCGTGAGATCTTCAATTGTATCGACAGGAGTGGCATACACGAGTTATTATAGAACTCCACAGATAGAACTCACAGGGGTCAAGATCTGGAGAACGTGGGGGCCACGGTACTGGACCATTTCTGCCGATCCATCGATCGGGAAATTCATTGTTCAACCAAGGCCGTGATGGGCCGGATCTCCGTCCTGCATGAACCACATTCTTCTCAAGGTGGCTAGAGGCACATCTTCCAGTAAGTTGAACAACTCATTATCCAAAAAGTCCAGATAGTCAACAGCATTCAACCTGTCTGGTTGGATATGAGGGCCAATCAGTTGATCACCGACAATCGCCGCCCATACATTCAAAGAAAATCTTTGCTGGAAATGACTTGGCCGTACTGCATGAGGATTTTCGGCAGACCAAACATGTGTGTTGTGCATGTTGAAGACGCCTTCACGTGTAAATCCGGCTTCATCGCTGAATAGTATAAACTTGAGGAAATCTGGTTCTTCAGCAATCTGGTGCAGTAGCCGCTGGACAATAAGCCACTCTCCTTGGTTGATCTTCTGGCAGCAATGCTTGAACACGCTGGACATGATAGGGATGCAAACGTTCGCGGCGAAGAACTCGGCCCACCGTTGATTTGGATATGTCGAACTGAGCTGCAACCCTTCGAATGCTCGTTTCCGGCCGATTTTCTATCGCTTCCAAAATTTTATTTTCCCTCGCTTCCAAAATTTCATTTTCCCTGTTAGGATCTCGATTAGGCCCTCGATTGTGGTCGCTTGGCTTAAATTGTCCAACTTCACGGAGATCTCTCACTAATTTTTCGAAAGTTCGTCCGTCGGGCAGGCGACGATCCGGGAAGCGGTCCTGGTAGATACGACGAGCTAGTCGCCCACTGCAGCGCGCTCCTCCGTAGATTAACAGCATATCAGTTTTATCACTGTTTGTGAATGCCATTATTGTCGATAACAATGAAAATCTAATGACACTTTTGAAAAATAAATTGTCAATTTTTAAAAGTGTCATAACAGGTCAACGTATTACAGGAATAGGTAGCAACGAGGGTAGCAACGGAACAATGGTGGAATCGCAGTAGCACATCTGAATTTTTTTGCCAAAACTTTGATCATTTTCATTCAGCAATGCATGATCCGATTTCCATAATATCTGAGGAACTGAATCGTCTCTTTGTTCTCTCTTATGGTTTTTTTTTGTGCATAGAAACCTGGGACACCCTGCATAGTTCGGCAGATCATTTATACAGTGAGGGGCAAAAGTATGGAACAAATTCACTAGAAAATTCGCATTTTTTTCTCGACAAATTCCTCTTTGAATTTTTTATTGAATTTATTTTAACCTTTTGCCCCCCACTGTATAAAGTATAAAAAAGAGTAGTCCCAGAATGGATCCCTGAGGGAAACCGTGTTTGACATCCCGGAGTGCAGACCGCTTACCATCACAGTCAACACACTGCATGCGTCCACAGAGGTATGAGGAGGAGGCATTCGCTTGCTGTGACCCACATAGTGATGTGAGGATTGCGGACTTACGCTGTGAAGTATTTCAGGAAGAAAAGAACAAACTACCGTCAGTACAAAGTTCTTCCAGATCTTCACTTCTACTAGGTATTCGAAAACGATCCGCTGCAAAGCTGGTTTCAGGAGTTGCTTGTAGCGTGCCGTCATCTACTGGCCTATGACGAAAGATGGCCATGCAGCATCTTTGTATATTTATACAAATAGACATTCGATTTGGTTGCTAATATACATCTGTCACTGACTGACTGCGACTACTGCGAAGAGTCATTGTTGCCAACTGGGCAAGATTAAAAACTGAAGTTTGATCAGTTGAAAATCTAGTTCAGACCCTAAGGACGAAGCGGGATAGATGGCGGAAAGGGGTTGCCACATTAGCTTTTCGAGTTGTTCGAGAATGTTGTTGTGTATATGCAGGTTTTGTTTTTGAGATCACTGATCAAGGTCTGATGAGTTAAACTTGTCCAAAGCACAAAGACGTTGATGGTGAAAAGGTTGCTCTTGCAATCTGCTCATTTCCCGAATCAACGTAATCTTTTCAAACAAATGCAACCAGATTTTCAATGCAATCATTGAGACATCCATCGTTTGACGTTTCGAGCCAATTCCACGAACCAATCTTGTGCACTTAGGGGCCCCGCTTTCGCTTCAATAAAAACGCGATAATATCATTTTATAATACGCGTATATCGCTTTAGTTGTATCTCCGCGAACATCACAATTAGAAAGACACGTGTCATGCTAATTATCAATGATACACACACATACACACGGCACGTTCATTTATTATTAACGTCAACAACATCACATTCTCATGGTACCTATTTTTCTATTCCAAATAAAACATATGCGACGATAACATAAACAAAGAGTAAAAAATGAGAGTTCTAATAACCATTTCATTTACACATTACGTTTGTAAGTATACCTATAGCAGCAGAGAGTGCAATGATGCACAATTTACACATTAATGACATTGTTTACACTCAACAGTCCTCGCACTCATCACACAATCATTGTAGCCTAGCGGTGATAATTGGCTTTGTTCGTTTTGTTGGCTTTTCCCCCTTGCAAGGTTTTGACATGGCGTTCGTTGCCCATTGTCCGAAAAAACTCCAAACAAAACCACATGAATGTGTGCGCTCATACCTCCAGTACTCGATGCCTTATCATTTCTGCATTTTTCGACCTCGCAATGACTTTTCTGATTACACATTGAACTTGGCCTTCTTGCCGGGATGCAATAATTGCGATTAGATATACCAAACGTGCACTTACACCGGCAATCATGCCGGTATTTAGGTTGATGCGGTGTGGCCTGTAAAAATGGAAAACTCAACGTCTGTGAAATTACGGAACCATCAGGTGTTATCGAACAAATAAAAACGCAAGCCCTGCCCACACAATGTGGGTATATGGAAAACAAACACTTGCCGGTATTAATAATTTGAAAACACTGACGCGTAAATTTTTGTTTAATTGTTTTCGCAAACGGCCACGCCGAACGAAATTTTGCCTCAAGGCCCGGGTGTGTAGCCGTGTCTGTGTGCTCAAACACCGAAAAAGATGAAACCTGAAACATTCCAGGAAGTCGGACAGCTCGAGGGCCCCCGTTACTCATGATGATGGTCTTTTTACCAAAGCCTGTGTGAATTGATTTGGAATTGTTTGAAGAACAATAATAATCGAGACAATAATACACTGTATTGTTCATGCATCGCCTGAGCTTTGAAAAGATGTTTTTGTTTACAAAACGGTTGCCTACACCACTTAACAGAAAAGAAAAATCGACCGGTGAAAACTTGGTTTCTTTAGTCTTCGCCACGGTCATCTAGTTATTACATGGTGTTGTGTTTAGTAATAACTAATAACTATTAAATGTATAAAAGTATAGATAGTGCAACATAAAACACTAAATTGCACAAGAAGTGGCTGTGAGGTATGTGGTGTTATAAATTCCGTTGTCAAAACTGACATTTATTTATATTAGTCCTTAGTCAAGGCCGGCTAGTATGAGTGATACTGGATTGAAACGGACCGGGTTCGGGTAGGACTTGAAAAAATACAAGCACTTGCTGTTATTGTGCGAATGGAATTTTTGTGTTTTTGCATATTCTGAATTTTTATATTGCAGAAGAATTTTTTAAATTTTCCCCCCGAGAAATTTTTGTGAATAATTCGGTTCATTTGCGTCAATATGACTACTATCTCTGTTTTGGATTAGAGTTTCTGCATACGAAACTTTCCTGGATTTATCGAAAACTTTGAAGCTTCTCCAACTATGTTTGCTTTCAAATCCAATTTCTAAAACAATAGGTAATTTTCCAGCAGTCTATTAATTACGAAACCAATCAGCGATTAAAATGTAAACAAGTTTTTTTCAGTTTCAATCTCACAGTTGAGAAATCGCTTCGACCCCTGCGAAAATCTTTCGAAAACTTGAGTAGGTATACTTAGATACTGTGTTGAGGTTGAACTGTTTTGTTTTCGTTCATTTGTTTTTGTGTTTTAATCGGCAAAACTATTTGGTGTTTTTGCTTGGTCTTTGAGGCACCTTTCGTTTTAATTACGGAAGCCATCAAACTAGATTAGTAGGTATTTTTCCCACGCACGCCATTTCTTGTTTACTTATTCACAAAACCTACCGCAAATTGCGATATTCCACGTCCTGTTGTCTGATTCCCAAATCATCGTTTCTATTTCCTGTCAACATCTTCGATAATTTGATAACCTGGTCAACAACCCGTACCAAAACAAATTGTCCCAATTCTGAAACCTTGCATTTATTTATTTATTTATTTATTTATTTAATTGTCTTATTTTACGAGGCGGCATTCAGCTATAAGCTGCTCTACCATGCAACCTCGGGGACAGCACAAAATATCCATGGATGAAGTAGGATTCGAACCCACACAGGGCAGCGCGAATGGTTTGGCTTGCCATTACCTGTACCACTCGGCTACCACCGCTCCACCGCATTTCATTCCATTATTTTATTTACACTTGAACATTTTAGAAATTGTAGCGAACAGCATTATCTTCATTGCGTGACGTTATTCCACTATTAACTGATCATCACAAGTGTCTGAAAAGTTGATATTTCAGCGGCCTCACGCTCCTTTTCGCCAGAGGCATAGAGAACTTGAGCCGTTGAACGGAACGACTGATGGTGAACATGTAGCCGTACTTACGTCAATAATAATGCTGTTTGTTTTGACGCAAGTAATGCTGAAAAGCCTAAAGCGTAACCAATAATTATGTAGGATTTATCGACAACAATGCATCTGTGAGCGCGTGAGGTTTGGTCAGTTGAAGTCGTAACCACGTAATTAATGTAAACAGTTCATTTTCACAGCATGGTTTGACATTCGTTTTTAGCGCATTTTCCATCTTGATGAAAATCGCTATTGCAACCGCTTTGTCCGTCCGTCCGTCCGTTCCTCGAACTCCTCCCAAACTAGACGACCTAGCTTTCTAATTTTTTCGCTATTACATAGCTGCCACTCCCAAAGGAGGGCTAGGCTATATTGGATGTCTATATTGCGCCGCTAACATAGAGAAAACCGCCCCCGATAAACTTGAAATAACATAATATTGCACTTTCTACCAGACCTGATGCTCTGGTGTTCTCATTTTTTGAATAATACATAGTTGCCACTTATAAACGTAAGCCAAGAAACATTCCGTCTCCAATATGCGCCGCCGACATGAAAAAACTGCTAAAAACCGCCCCCAATCACTTGAAAATGAAAAACATAAACCCGAAGACATAGCGATCTAATTCTTTCGGTATATGAACAGCTGACTAAAAATGGAAAAGGATAGGCTACTTTTGATATAGCGCCGCCTCCAGCTTCCGCCCCCAAATGAAAAAAGTGCAACTTTCAACAATTTTCACTGATTTAGCTGATAATGTTACCTCGAACCTTTAGAAACTCTTGACTCAAACTGTGCAAGAATTCCTTTGCCAAACTCTGCCGCTCCCACACGCCGCCCCCAAAGTGAGAGATGAATGTAAAACATGAACCTGAAGACATAGCGATCTAATTATTTCACTATATTGATAGCTGACTGAAATTGGAAAAATATAGGCCACTTTTAATTAGCCGCCGCCTCCAGCTGCCGCCTCCAAATAAAAAAAAAATGCAACTTTCACAATTTTCACTGATAGTCATATTTCCCTCTCATTTAGAAACTTCCAACTCAAACTGTGCAACAGTTACTTTGCCGAATGCTGCCGCCCCCACACGCTGCCCTCAAAGTGAGAGATGAATGAAAAACATAAATCCGAAGAGATAACGATCTAATTATTTCGCTATATGGATAGCTAACTAAAAATGGGAAAGAATAGGCTATCTTTGACATGGCGCCGGCCGCCTCCAACTTCCACCCCCAAAAGAAAAAAAGTGCAACTTTCAATAATTTCCACTGAATTACGTTTTAATGTTACCTCAAACATTCAGAAACTTTCAACTTAAACTGTGGAAGAATTTCTTTGCCAAACTCTGCCGCTCCCACGCGCCGCCCTCAAAGTAAGAGATAAATGTAAAACATAACCCTTAAGACATAGCGATCTAATTGTTCCGCTATATAGATAGCTGACTAAAAATGGGAAGAGAGGCCACTTTTGATTAGTCGCCGCCTCCAGCTCCCGCCCCCAAATAAAAAAATGCAACTTTCACAATTTTCACTTATTGTCATATTTTCTTAAACATTTAGAAACTCTTAACTCAAACTGTGCAACAGTTACTTTGCCGAATGCTGCCACCCCCACACGCTGCCCTCAAAGTAAGAAAAAAATGGAAAACATAAACCCGAAGACAAAGCGATCTAATTCTTTTGCTATATGGATAGCCGACTAAAAATGGGAAAGAATAGACTACTGTTGATTAGTCGCCGCTCCCAGCTCCCGCCCTCAAAAAAAAAAAATTGATGAGTGAAAGAATTTTCATTCAAATATATTTCATTGGCAAGTACCCCATTCTGATAACACAATATCACAATGAGTTTCGAATGAAGAAATTGGGCAAGGAATGGTGTTTCTCCTTCAACCAAATTTCTTTACGTTCACAATATGCCTCTTTGAGAAAATGCGCTACTGAGACTCACGCACGTGAAGGCATACTCACTTGTTTAGTTCTCCTTAAAGCGAACCAAAGACTATTCAACTAAATACTTGAAGAATTATAAAGTCTACGGGTTCGATACCAAGTGGCGGGCGCAAAGTTTGGGACGGCGTAACTCGCCAAATACAGCGGTCTGATTGGTTGGTATCCGCCGTTGCTATAGTAACCGCACTTACGGCGGTCTCAGCCCCAACTTGGTATCGAGCCGTACGTCATTTTGCCACGAAAAGTTATTTTTTCCCCTTTTCCAGACAAAGGCAGTGAAGAGTGAAATTGTACAACTGGGTCGCCCACTCGCTGCTGTTTGCTCTTGATAATGAAAAAGTTGTTGAAATCTGCCGGATAATGTTGTATTTCGTTTATTGTAGAGATCGACAACATTTTGTTTGATATTCTCATCTTATGAGAAAATCAAACACGCAAATGAATGCGCCTTTCAAAGCCAAAACGAACCCAAAAGTTTTTGATCAGGTTTGAGGTCTCTAAAGTACATTCTAGAAATCTTACGACGACTGCTATTTCATCGGATCGTTCGGCCTGGATGCCTCCGCACTGATGAGCCCCCAATAAGGGCGTAACATATGTCTATGGAGTTCTGGTCTGGTGTTCAAGTGTTGTAGTAGTCTAAGAGCGCTTTTCATA
This sequence comes from Anaspis maculata, assembly GCA_949128115.1. Classification (NCBI taxonomy): domain Eukaryota; kingdom Metazoa; phylum Arthropoda; class Insecta; order Coleoptera; family Scraptiidae; genus Anaspis; species Anaspis maculata. The sequence goes on along the minus strand of OX421964.1, from coordinate 75,986,098 downwards.
TTTTGTTTGAATTTTGCGAGTGGTCAATTACTCAACTAAATGAGTGTCACCCTGCAAAATTTTACCTAACTTTGAACCTAGTCAACTTTGGAATGCTACAAGCGATTCAATCAATTTTGAGACCGTTCGCTAGCCCAGTCCTTCAGGTATTAGTCGTTTTCTTCAAATAAATATATGGAATGTTCCACATATTATTTCTACAGAGTGTTCAATAGACTGGTGCAAAATTACTGGAAGTTTGATATACTCCCTCTTGAGCGAAACATTTTTACTTGGATTCCAACATCATCGACTATAAGGTAGAACTCACACCTCGGGACGGCTCTTGAATTTCCGGTTTATCTCTTCAATTCACAGATTGACCTCAAAATGTCAACTTTTTGGTGTTGAAATTGTAACTTTCTCAGTCGCTGACCGATTTTCAAAATTTCAGGCTCATTTTGAAGCTAAAGCTTCAGGTAAGATCGTAAGATCAAAATCAATAACTCAAGGCAAACATTAAAAATACAGGACTGCATAAAAAGTGACCAAAACCTGAAATGCTCTTGGAATAGGAATTGAGAGGAGAATCGGATGAAAATCAACTTACCTTCGAAAGAATTATTCATTCTGAACACTTCAAGGTATCCTCTTCTTGCATGAGACCTGAATTGTTAGTGAAAGTGAAAAGTAACCAAATTACAACCGCATGTTTTTGGAGAAGAATCGGGGCCTTGTTCACATGAGGCTCCTTGTGACCAACGTTACAAAAATCGGAACAATCACTCTTTTGTCGACCACTGTTTTTTAGTGATTATTAGGCTTTTGTTACTTTGGTTACGAACATTTTCAGGTGCACAATGGCGATATCACTCGTTCAAAACCAAACGTTTTGCTCCGAAATTTACAAAAATTGTTGAAATTTGTCTTGCGAATTTGCAGAATCTACTATAGCTTGCAAATATTCACGGTGAACTGGATAAAAACCACTAGAAATTCAAGGTAACGTTTTGTAATGTATTGCCGGATTTCCCTCTGGAATTTGAAAAAATTACTTTTAAAAATTCATCCCAGTATTTTACTTTTCTGACCTCCTTCAACATGAAAGAGAAAGTGTTGTAACCGTGCAGAAAAGATCGCGATTTCGATGGAAATATCCATTTTGAGATCCCTCAGACAGCGCAGCGTTTATCTGCCGAATAGAGTTATACGGAACAAATCCGGAGATGGAAATACTGGGCCTGAGATGATTAACACCATTTTCAGAATGATAATTGTCTCTTTGTGATCTTTCACGATAACTGCTCAACCTTTTCTATGCCTTACAAAATTTGAATGCCTCACAAAAATTAAGTTGCTTTAAAATATTTTTCCTTTCGTCTTGAATATCGTAATAAAAAATGTTAGCATTTCTGACCACGTTTTCATACATTCAAACTCAAATATCTCGTAAATGGTGCATCTATCGAGGTTGAACAGAGGGACCTTTTTTTGGTAGAAAACACCAATATTCTATAATTTCTTGTTAAATTTGAATACAATCTTATTATGAACTGGCTGAAATATTCGAGGAGCACATTGTGTCGACACAAGTGGCGTCCCACACCATTTGTCGGCCATTCTTCCAAGGCGCATAAGTCATGCCATCAGGGCGTTTACCATCGTTTCTACACACACCTGGCGGTTCTAAGAGGGATGGTACTCCTGCAGATTTTAATGCACGTTGGATGGTTTCGTTCAGTGCTGCATGACGACTTAGTTTCCCAAGAGACGTTTTCGCACAAGCCAAGCCATGATAACCATATTCGTCAACTGTTTCACCGCAAGGACATACATGTTTTTCGCATAATTTAGGTCCCAGACGTAGCCCGACAGCAATCCGGAAAGATATATCGTCCATTAGTGTTCCTAAGGCAGCGGCCGGCAAAGCATTCAAGAACGCTCCTGACTCCGGGCACGCACCTGATAATAATCGAGCTTTCGTCTGGGGATCATTTTCAGCTGCCGTCAAAATATTTTCAAATCTTCTCTGCGATATTGGCTGTGACTATTCTTTCTGTAAATATTTTTTGGTAATATCTGGTTCAGCAGAGCAACTCTCTGTTCTCCATAGAGCCAGGGCTTCGGAAACACAAGATAAGGTCGAAGTGTCAAAATCACCAACTTTGACTGTAAGGCTTTCGACTAGGCTGCTAACAGAATGAACCGAAGCCAAATAGGCTGAGATTGCTAGTTCATCTATTGAGCGTATGCCTAAGCCAGAAAGCCTTCCAGGCAAAGTGGCAACTGACCATGTTCTGTCATCCATCTTGGTGTTTGTAAATGTTTCCACCGCTAGTCTAAGGTGATTATCAAATTCACGTAATTCTAGCTGATAGCGGAATGCAGGACATGTTCGCAATATGTATAAAAGTTTAGGCATACTGTAACAATGCCGAAGAAGGTATAGGACTTGTTGTGCAGGTGAGTTTTCTAAGCGAGAAGACATTAACTTCAATTCTTCTGTTTTTCTCGTGATGATATGTGGTGCAGACTGATCAGTTAGAGGACTCCCAAGGAGAGTTAGCTCATGACGCTGAATAATTTTGATGTTTGAATTGAAACTTTTGAACATTTTTTGTGCACAATTTCTATCTTGTGTGTTCCCTCCTAGAATAAAAACTTCGCATTTGGACCAGTTGAGTTCCAAGCCGTAAATATTTTTTGAGGTCACAATGTTTTCCAAATCACGTTTTACTACTCCAGGAGCACCACCCAATGTCCCATCGTCTAAGTACCAGATATTCACCGGTGATGTCAATTTCTCTACCAAAGAATTGATAGCCATACAAACCTAGTGGGTCTCTCTGTTGTACACCCCACGACGAATTTATAATATGTTCGTTGACTTTCAAATCTGTAGGATTACCATATGACTGGAAAAAGTATGGATAATAAAGTGGAATCCATTCTTCAACGGAACTCATTAGCTGAACACGACTTAGATTATTAAAAGCATTGCAAAAATCCAGTTTTAAAAGCACGTGACATTTCTCATTGTCACAATTATCATCTATGAAAAATCTTGTTCCGTGGATCATGGCCTCAGCCCCACCCTTTGTGCCGTAGCCCATTTGATGTGGACGTAATTTTTCGTATATAATACCACAAGAGCTATGAGTTTTATCGATAAAATTTTCGAACTATCTCGAGAGCTTTGTTTTCAAGAAATTCACCGAGTGTGAAATGGTCACTTTATTATCTGAAAAAAACCCGACAGCGTAGCTGGAGGGTTTTTGTCTTTGATAATAAAGTGACCATTTCCACGAGTTGAATTGCTTCATGAAAACAAAGCTTGAGAAACAGTTCGAAAATTTTGATAAAACTCGTATTAGCTCGAGTGGTATTTGCGGAGAATATTCCACAAAACGTGAAAATCAAAATATAAAAACGTTTCGATTCCAAATCCACCCCATATTCAAAAATGGAATCGTTCTTTGGCGTTGTGACTAGGGATGTCCAACTTGGATTCGATTCATACTTGAATCGATTCAATGGAAACGATGCATCTGAAAAGTTGAATCGATTCAACTGTAAACGATTATTTAGGGAATCGATTCAAACTGATGTGATTTTTGTTTCGATTATTACGCACGCGACAACACTCGTTAATGCCAAAAAGCCGTTCAATTTTTTCGTCATTTGTGTCGACTATTGACGAAAAATCACTTATTATTGTCAACATTATTATTATTCTGGAATTTTTTCACTAGGGGCATCATCCATTAACACCACAAACCTAAATAAGTTGCCCCGCCGAACTGAATGCACTAAAATCGGTTCTTTCCGATGCATCGATTCATTTCATACTATCTTTTAATCGAATCAAACTATTGATTACGATTCGATTCGCTTAGCACGAATCGATTCACCGACAACATTTGGACATCCCTAGTTGTGACACTGTCATGCGGTCATGCTAATTCAATCAAGTTGCTTTGGAAATCAAGTGCACTTACAAGCTAACAAACAGCTAATATTTCAATTATTATTGTGCTTCTCAACGTAAAAACCGTCTTCCAAAGCTTTGCCATTCAAAAAACGAAACCACATTGGCCGCAAAATATAACCATAACCTTACAGAAGTGATGAACTGGTCCGCTTTGTGGCTAGATCTGCGATTTTGTGCCCCGCGCGGATCGCGGATGTCATTCAATGTCAATGTGACAACTGCTGTGCAGGAGGGTGGCCTGGCCTGCCTTACCTACGGCGAGGTATGGTGCCGTTGTGGCAAAAATAATAATAATGCGGCAATTATAACAAACAGAAATTACATAATGTTCCATGGATAATCATTGCAGATCAAAATTATTGTTACTTATTTGAATTAGGAACTGCCTAAATGTGGTATTTCACAAATATAGTGAACTACATCTCACCTCTACTTGGACACAAGGGATGAGTATATATACCGATTGCAATATTATCACTTTTGGAAGCGGTGTCACTGTGTGTAGGTGACGCTTGAAAGGCTTATAGCAGGCACGATTTTGAGGAACTTTTTAAATGAAGTATGTTGTTTATTTATAAAAAGGAAGGCACAGTTTTATCAGTATAAAACTGTACGAAGGTCGTGTTTTATCAGTATAAAACTGATTTCATTGGTTCAACTCGGAGGTTTCACACGTGTTGATTGGTCAGAAGTTTGTTGTGTGGAATAGTCGCCAACAAACTCTTGTACCCGACTGCTGATGATTTTCCCAGCTATCCGGCGTAACGTGTTGCCCATTGCAATGGGTCGAATCCCTCCGTCATTTTTATTTAGAGCGATCAAGGATGCACCATATAAACTGCTTGACAATTGAACTGCAACACCTAAAAATTAAGTGCGTTTTCAAATTGAGATAGCTCGAAAAATATTTGACGGATTCCAGAAATTCAGGCATGTGAGGAAAGGTCATTCCTTTGACTATCGAGTGCTGGTATTGATGATAAGTCTGATTGCACAATTTGTCATATACAGGGTGCCAACGGAAAACGTGCAGATATGGGCAATCTTTCACCTTGTGCAACTTTCGAAAAAAAAATCCGAAATTTTTTCTATCACCTGCTTTTGAAAGGTTGAATCATTATGCCGAAACGGTTTTGGAATTTTTACCCTAACTTTTTTTTTCAAAAAATTGTGCTTAATTTTCTGAAATATGCACTTTCTGATTAAGAAAAAGAAATAGAGACATTGTTTGTTTTCAAACGGCGTCCATATTGAATTTGCTTACGAAGATTTTCATGTGAGCCTCCACATCCCCTAGAAACTACCCCTATTGGGACCCCATCTCACAACAAGATATGCAATGCTTCATTTAAAAGGCATAAGGAAATTACTCATCAATAATTGGATTGAAATAAGGATACTGCGATGACCCCACACGTACAGCTCCCTAAAAACCACCCCTTGACTTCAAGGGACAGGGTTGGTAGGATAAGACATGCAATATGTCCATGAAAATTCAAAAAAACTTCTTTTTCATCTGTTCCACTAAAAAAGTGATGCTACACGATCACCCTCTGCGTAAGTCATCCCTAGCAGTAGCTACCCTCTCGGAAAAGAACTACCCTTTAAAAAAACAGTACTTCCGCAATACCTCATTTGTTGGAATTTTTTCAAAATATGTGCAATAGTTTGCCGCTACGATGATTTCATTCACATATCTACCCGAAACTACCCCTTCAACTACCCCTTCAATAGCGCATAGCCTTTACCTTGATGCGTGTAAGGTCATCGCGAAATCATTTTGAACTTATTCAATCGCACCTTCTCTGAGCTTCCAAATGAGGTTCGCATACCTTTAACTGAAGTGGCGATTTCTAGGGGTAGTTTCAGGAAAGGTTTTGTACTTTCATCGTAGAAAACACCATCATTTCAATGAAACGGTTAGTAGGCAAAAGTTCTTTCAACTCGTGAATAACGCATCAAGGTAGAGGCTATGCGATATTGAAGGGGTAGTTGAAGGGGTAGTTTCGGGTAGATATGTGAATGAAATCATCGTAGCGGCAAACTATTGCGACAAATTTTAAAAAAATCCTAACTAATGAGGTATTGCGGAAGTACTGGTTTTTTGAAGGGTTGTTCTTTTTCGAGAGGGTAGCTACTGTTGGGATGACCTACGTAAAGGGTCATCGTCTAGCATCACTTTGTCAGTGGAACAGTTGAAAAAGACGTTTTTTGGAATTTTCATGTATTACATGTTTTATCATACCAACCCTGTCCCTTGAAGTCAAGGGGTGGTTTTTAGGGAGCTGTACGTGTGGGGTCATCGTAGTATACTTATTTCAATCCAATTATTGATGAGTACTTTTCTTAGGCCTTTTAAATGAAGCATTGCATATCTTGTTGTGAGACGGTGTCCTAAAAGGGGTAGTTTCTGGGGGATGCGATGTGGAGGCTCCAATGAAAATTTCCGTAAATAAATTCAATATGGACGCCGTTTGAAAACAAACAATGTCTCTATTTTTTTTTTAATCAGAAAGTGCATATTTCAGAAAATTGAGCACAATTTTTTGAAAAAAAAAGTAAGGGTCAAAATTACAAAACCGTTTCGGCATAATGATTCAACCTTTCAAAAGCACGCGATAGAAAAAATCTCGGACTTTTTTTTCGAAAGTTGCACAAGGTGAAAGATTGCCCATATCTGCACGCTCTCCGTTGGCACCCTGTATATGACAAATTGTGCAATCAAACTTATCATCAATACCAGCACTCGATAGTCAAAGAAATGATCTTTCCTCACATGCCTGAATTTCTGGAATCCGTCAGATATTTTTTGAGCTATCTCAATTTGAAAACGCACCTAATTTTTAGGTGTTGCAGTTCAATTGTCAAGCAGTTTAGTTGACTACAAACTGGCTCGTAAACATTTCCCTGAATCATCAAGTTAATGACTTTTGAAATTGAATCTACTAAGCGGATGGCAGATTCACCGTTTGAGGCAGATGTCAGATCCTTCAGATGCTGTGGACGCAAGCCATCCCAGGATCCAGATGAACCGTTGGGAAATGACTTCACAGCGGCATAAACTTCTTCATTAGAAACCAATGAAGGAACCCAAGTAGGATCTTTGTTTGAAGATGGAATTGAATACTTGACGTAGTCGGGTGCAGACGGATGTTTTGATTTCAGGCTTGTTAAAGTTTCTTGATTATTGGGAGCCACAGTATCATTAGATGATAGTACGTGAACCGCACCCTTCACATCACCATCATTCAGCTTTGCTTCAACCCTTCTCCTTGTGGCCTGAATATCTGATTCAGTAGAAAGTCTTATTGAAGGTCCGTTTTCTGTCGTTTGTGACAGCGGAAATGAAGTTTTTAACGAAGATAGTCTATTACTGGTGCGTTCGGCTTGGCTGTTCGGGTGACTCCTTTTTACTCCGAACACTCTAAATCGTTCGGGTACGGCCAAATGGAGTGAAGAGAGTCAACTCGATAGCGTTCGGGTTGCGTAGAGTGGAGTGCATCGAGCTCACTCTACGTGCACCACCTTTTCACGCGGGGCGGATGGAGCTTGGGATGGAGTTGTTTGTTTGAGAGGTTACGTTTTGCTGCGTTTTGTCATTTTTTGGTGCTGTCGGCTGTCGCCGTCATATCAACATGGGTAATAAATCAAAGGAATCAAAGGAAAGGGCGCTTGTGTGGTGGGATGTGGGATGAAAATCACCCAAGCAAAATTTCATGTGTTGTAGGACGCTTTGGGTAACCACGAAAACTCACTAGATGCCGAAAATTCTTTATTCAGCTCCAAGATTCAGCTCCACTCCACACCTTAAGCTCTCAATGAATGTTCTAGAACTCCCCTCGGCGCTGCTCGTCGACGCTGTGGTCGACACCCGTCAAAATCCCCCTTCCGCCTCCTTGTCCATCCCGCGCTGCCCACCGCCCTTGCCACCGTGTTGGATACGTTCCCTGGCGCCTTCCACTCCCACGCGGCACCTCACACATATCGTTTTATTCCGATGTGTATACCGATTTCACTCCCCCCTTTTTCAGTACCTACTTTCAAGTGGGTACCTCTTCTCTCATTTCACTTTTCGGCTATCACAGCTCATACCAGAGGGACTCATTCGTCGGTCGGCAGCACGATGGTCGCATAGATGATGGTCAGCAGAAATTGCCTTATAATCTTAGTGGACTTGACAGTGACAGGCGACTGGGTGACAGGGAACGTTTGGCTTGTTCTTGCCCCGTTCACTCCATAATCACGTGACCCAAACTCCAACTCCACTCCACTCGTTCCACTCCAAACCAAGCCGAACGCAGCATACGTATCAGCACTGCTAGTGAATTTTCACGTTTTGACTTCATTGGTAAACCCAGGACTCGAGAGGGGAAGAGGAATAGTCTATCCCAAGCATCCTGATCATTGACTTTGGCACAACGATCCAAAGCATTGGCCAACGAGTCAGCTGTTTGTTGTCTGATACTTTTTGGGATCCGACGCATAACACGGACGTAAAAGGCTGGTGTAGATTCACGTGTGCCATCCGCTACTACATCCAACTCTTTTTTGTGTATTCTAGATGTATGAATTTGAAGTCCTCTCCGTGTAGAGAACGATCTCGAACACATATGACATGAGGCATTTCCATTCTCTCCGCTGCTGATCACAACGTCTCGCCTTGACGAACCCTTCGATGTATCGGCTTCTCTAATGTCTTGCGATGATATCTCGAACCCATTGATGAAAGACGGTCGTCTTGATATTGGATATTTTGTCGTTAGAAAATCATCATCGTTCAAAATACGGAGGAGGTGCAGCTGATAAAGCTGAGCAGAGAAAATTACAAAAATATTCGGACTTAAGTGACCGTTTCCTTGTTTATCCTTTTGGTGTAGAAACTTTTGGTGCCTTAGGTTCTTTATCAAAATCTTTCATTTCCGAAATTAGCGCAAAAATTTTAAAAAATTGTAAAATTATGAGATCCAGCGAATTCTTCAAACAAAGAATAAGCATTGCCATTCAGAGGGGAAATGCGTCTTCAATTTTGGCAACCCTGCCTCCGCAAAAATCATACGACGAAATTTATTATATTTTACGTGTTCCTTAGTTTTACATATATATTTTTTTATATTATACTTATGAACTGTATCTTTACTTTTATAAATATATTTTTAAAATGTCAAAAAAAACAATCCACATTCAAACAAGTTGGGAATATTTTTACCCCCACACCTCAGCCTGACCCACCCCTGGTGAATTATTGTGGAATTATTCTTGCTTCATTTTGTTGGGCATAAGAAGGTTAGGGGATGTGTCAAGTTTGATTGATTTCCCTTGAACGGTTTCGGATATATTGAATAAAAACCATCTTCAGGGTCCCGCCTTAAGGGGCCTGTAGCTCCCTTAGGAAACGTTTCCGGACCCATCCATGTTCATGGAAACTTTTCTTCTTGTTTTGATGAGAGGAAGCTGCTCTAGAACGTTGTCGGTATATTTTCGGGACACCCTGTATATCACAGGACCAATCTTTTTCAATAAACTAAAAAACCGTACATTTGAGTATTATATCGTTTTCTTTTTTCTCTTCCTCCATATCTTTACAACAAACTGTAGCTCTACAACAAACTGGCAACAGCAAAAAACGAACCGCATATTAGTGCGGGAGATAAAGGGTCGAAATACGTTCCTACCTTGCACTTGGTGATACAAGAACGAAAGTTGGCACACGCACTCTTCAAAGTACCCCGAGCAAAACTGGAGGTGGTTCCCGAGTGTCTGGTCAAATTTTTTCCTTAGGGGGCGTGCCAGAACCGCCATATTGCCCCTGAGGCCTTACGACTTTGGTAGACTTTCGGCAAAATGCCTTTTTTGACATTGGCATTTAGCAGAATTGTTGAAAATTCAGAATGCCGCCTCTGAGGTTTGGTCAGTTGAATTTGTGATTAGCCATCAAGTTCCCAATTAGCTAAAGAATTTCACAAAGTGCACATGTGTCATAGTTCCTATTTTACAACAGAATTTGAGATATGAACAGGGGTGGATAGGCCTTGAGTGGATGGAGAAGTAAAAACTAGTAATAGATTGTGAGAGGAGACCTTCCGACAACAACTGAGAACAGAGATCCTTTTTGATACAAGACCTGATTTCTTTCGCTTATTATATCAGCATTACGGTAGTCGATTGTAGTGTTAGATTGCACTGATACAAGAGTGACGAGGGACGTTGTATAAAAATTTTACTTCTTCAAACCAGAAGTAGCTGTTCCAGATAATTAGCAATCATTATTACCGAGAATAATATTCCTGACAGCGTGTTTGATAAATGAACGATGATGAATAAATTAATACCAACTTTGTCTCGCTCCGACACTCCATTGATGGACATCCTCATCCTTTTTGAAGGTACCTACACTTAATTGGACGAAACTCCGTCCTTACATAGCCGCATTTTAACAATGCATGCGGGAACTGAGCAGAAGGCCGCGCAAACCACCCGAACGTAAACGATGTCGTAACGATGCCAATGATCATAATTCAGTTTTTATTGCCTTTTATAATTTTAAAATATAATCATTCTCGGCTCTAAGATTATCATACAATATGTTTGCATGCAGCGCATCGCATTCTTGGATCGTCCTTGGACGTTACCATTACCATCATCAACATCACCGTGTGCGTTACGTCACACAGGCAGACGTAGCTGCCTAACTGCGACGTAGGATTTGTCGGCTTAGTTTTTTTCGAAAAAAAATGGAACGCATTTGAATAGCAATGAGCATTGGTGATTTTAATTGATTTAATATTCAGATTATTTCCTGGTAATCGACGCCTCTTATCGGTTAGAGCGCGGTTTTGACCGAAAATATGCGAACTAAACGGGTTGGTTGGTGAAATGTGTAAAGCTTTGAAAAATTATCATGAGAATGAAAATATTACCAAACGAAAAATTTGGCACATTTAGAAACTTTTATTATTCAGTTTCGGGCTCGGTTTTGATTTTTGATAGTGTGCAACTACTGCAACTTCTTTTGGGATTTTCAAGCATTTCCTGTATTTTGGCACGGCACAGAAACAGGTAAAACTTCATTTTTTCACCAAATCTACATACATATCTCACCAAGAAGCTTCTGTTCTGACTACAAATTCTCCAGCAGGCGTGTTTCGTTTGTACCCACTGGCGATCAAGTGGCACAGGGAAAATTTGCATCAACTTTCAAATTCAAATAATTTATTGTTCTCTTTGAAACTTAAACATGGAACATTGATAATAACTAACCAAATCACTTTTTCTGTTGATAATTATGATAAGTTGATAACACAGCAAAACGCAATGCTAAAATTAACGAAAATACTCAAGTTCGTCAGTCCCCCAAAGTTTTGACGCGCCTGAAAAAATGGGTTAGTAGAAACGGTTTTTGAGTGATTTTTAGACTATTGTTCATAGCCGATTCAACCAATCAGAACAGTCAAATTGGACCACGTGACTCACTTTAAGTTATAAAAAAAATCGAACTAGAAACTGAAAAAAATTAACACCAATAGCACCGTAATAAGAACAAGTGAGTATGCGTTCACGTGCGTGAGTCTCAATAGCGCATGTTCCTAAAGGGGCATATTATGAATGTAAAGAAATTTGGTTGAAGGAGAAAAACCATTCTTTGCCCACTCTCTTCAATCGAAACTCGTTGTGATATTTTGTTATCGGAATGGGATACTTGCCAATGAAATAGATTTGAATGAAAATTCTTTCAATCAACAATATTTTTTTGTTTGGGGGCGATAGCTGGAGGCGGCGACTAATCAACAGTAGCCTATTCTTTCCCATTCTTAGTCGGCTATTCATATAGCGAAAGAATTAAATCGTTATGTCTTCGGGTTTATGTTTTTCATTTATAGTAATAGTAATAGTACTTTATTTAATTTAAATGTGTACAGACATTCAAATTGGGAGTGGGTTCAGCAACGCTGTTCTTCCACCCACCCCTAAACACACCCAACACATATAACATATAGGCACAATACAAAGTCGAAAATAATTTACAATCTATCATAATCCTTATCACAAAATTATCACAGATGTTTTCCTGAGAATAAGTGTATCAATTATATATTGGAAATGAGTTTTTGTTTAAAAGTACAAACATTGGAACTATCAGCAATTACGGAAGCGTTTTTATTTACAAAATTCGGAGCCCAGTACTGAAATGAACCCCTAATCCACTGCGTCTTATGTGCAGGTATTTGATATAAATTTACAGATCGTACATTGTAGATATTCTGGCGCTGTAACAACAAACTATGTAAATACTCCGGCTTTTCAGATTTTAACACATTATACACGAGACATCCATACTGAGATTCAAACCTTTGTTTCATTTTCAAAATTTTATGACGTTCATACACAGGTGTTACATGGTCTCTATATACATATACTGTACGTCAAATGAGAAACGCAAACATTGGTTTTGAAATTTTTGGATTTTCATTTTGAATTCATCAGTTGAAAAATAACAAGTGAGTATGCCTTCACGTGCGTGAGTCTCAGTAGCGCATTTTCTCAAAGAGGCATATTATGAACGTGAAGAAATTTGGTTGAAGGAGAAACACCATCCCCTGTCCACTTTCTTCATTCAAAACTCATTGTGATATTTTGTTATCAGAATGGGGTACTTGCCAATTAAATAGATTTGAATGAAAATTCTTTCACTCATCAATATTTTTTTGTTTGAGAGGATGGGAGCTGGGAGCGGCGACTAATCAACAGTAGTCTATTCTTTCCCATTTTTAGTCGGCTATCCATATAGCGAAAGAATTAGATCGCTATGTCTTCAGGTTTATGTTTTCCATTTATCTCTTACTTTGAGGGCAGCGTGTGGGGGTGGGAGCATTGGCAAAGTAACTGTTGCACAGTTTGAGTTAAGAGTTCCTAAATGTTTAAGGAAATATGACAATCAGTGAAAATTGTGAAAATCGCATTTTTTTTTGTTTGGGGGCGGGAGCTGGAGGCGGCGACTAATCAAAAGTGGCCTATCTCTTCCCATTTTTAGTCAGCTATCTATATAGCGGAACAATTAGATCGCTACGTCTTCAGGGTTATGTTTCACATTTATCTCTTACTTTGGGGGCGGCGTGTGGGAGCGGCAGAGTTTGGCAAAGAAATTCTTCCACAGTTTGAGTTTGGAGTTTCTGAATGTTTGAGGTGACATTAAAATGTAAATCAGTTACATACAGTTATTGAAAGTTACACTTTTTTTCTTTTGGGGGTGGAAGTTGGAGACGGCGCCATATCAAAAGTAGCCTATTTTTTCCCATTTTTAGTTAGCTATCCATATAGCGAAAGAATTAGATCGTTATGTCTTCGGGTTTATGTTTTTCATTCATCTCTCACTTTGAGGGCAGCGTGTGGGGGCGGCAGCATTCGGCAAAGTAACTGTTGCACAGTTTGAGTTGGGAGTTTCTGAATGTAAGGGAAATATGACAATCAGTGAAAATTGTGAAAGTTGCATTTTTTTGTTTGGAGGCGGCAGCTGGAGGCGGCGGCTAATTTAAAGGGGCCTATCTTTTTCCAATTTTAGTCAGCTATCAATATAGTGAAAGAATCAGATCGCTATGTCTTCAGGTTCATGTTTTACATTTATCTCTCACTTTGGGGGCGGCGTGTGGGAGCGGCAGAGTTTGGCGAAGAAATTCTTGCACAGTTTGAGTCAAGAGTTTCTAAATGTTCGAGGTAACATGATCAGCTAAATCAGTGAAAATTGATGAAAGTTGCACTTTTTTCTTTTGGGGGCGGAAGCTGGAGGCGGCGCCATATCAAAAGTAGCCTATCCTTTTCCATTTTCAGTCAGCTATTCATATAGCGAAAAACTTAGATCGCTATGTCTTCGGGTTCATGTTTTTCATTTATCTCTTACTTTGGGGGCGGCGTGTGGGAGCGGCAGCGTTCGGCTGAGCAAATGTTGCACAATTTGAGTTGGCAGTTCCTAAATGTTTAAGGGAACATCTCAATCAGTAACATTCATGAAAGTTGCACTTTTTATCGTTTGGGGGCGGAATCTGGGGGCGGCGACTAACGAAAAGTAGCCTATCCTTTCCCATTTTTAGTCAGCTATTTATATACCGAAAGAATCAGATCGCTATGTCTTCGGGTTTATGTTTTTCATTTTAAAGTGATTGGGGGCAGTTTTTAGCAGTTTTTTCATATCGGCGGCGCATATTGATGACGGAATGTTTCTTGGCTTACGTTTATAAGTGGCAACTACGTATTATTCAAAAAATGAAAACACCAGAGCATCAGGTCTGGTAGAAAGTGCAATATTATGTTATTTCAAGTTTATCGGGGGCGGTTTTCTCTATGTTGGCGGCGCAATATGGACAACGAATATAGCCTAGCCCTCCTTTGGGAGTGGCAGCTATGTAACAGCGAAAAAATTAGAAAGCTAGGTCGTCTAGTTTGGGAGGAGTTCGATGAACGGACGGACGGACGGACGGACGGACGGACGGACGGACGGACGGACAAAGCGGTTGCAATAGCGATTTTCATCGAGATGGAAAATGCGCTAATAATACACACTACTACAATAATTGAAATGAGATCAAAGTAAAGCGTCAGCCAACCGCCACTTAACATGCTGATCTAAGTTTTAGAAAGAAAAACAGATTTAAGTTTAAAATTAGCGTTAGACAATAATTTATTAACATGCTTTTAGAAAGTCAAGTTTGAGTCAAACGTCAAGCCCAAGTTCCTAGCATTATCCTTAAAACTTATCACAGTGTTGTTTACTACAATATCACAGTTCTTGTTGAGCATTGCACGTTCACGAGCCTTTTTAGAACCCACACACATTGCCACTGATTTTAATGAATTTAGCAACAGGGCATTCCCAATGGACCACGCACTCACTTTTTGCAAATCATTATTGATAGCTGAGATGGCTTCGTTTACGGCTTCTGGATGACAAGATCGATACAGCTGTGTCGCCAGCAAAAACATGGACAGAAGAGCCGCTCCCTGCTAGAGTGGAGTGTGAAGATCCGCATTAAAGGTGGAAAAGAGCAGTGGTCCAAGAACGGTGCCCTGATGAACTCCTTTTTTAGGATCTTCTCCCGTGAGATGTGGCCTCCAACCTCAACTACCTGGGTCCTATTCGATAGATAGCTCTCGAACCATCGACAGGCAGCCCGATCCAACCCGTAGTGCTGCAGTTTGGCCAGCAACAGGTCGTGATTAATCACGTCGAAGGCCTTGGAATAGTCCAAGAGTACCAGCAACACCACGCGAGAGTCATCCATGGCTCCCGCAATGTCGCTCACCACCCTCAGCAACAGGGTACCAGTGCTGTGAAGCTGTGATGTCTTCGAAAGCCAGACTGACATGAAGGCAATATATTTTCATTTGCATATTCAAAGAATTGGTCATAAATAACCCTCTCAAGAATCTTTGAACAAGTGGGCAGAACGTTTATCTGATTCACTTGGCGTGTCAGTTTTTGCGAGCGGCCTAATTATGGACTTCTCCCAGACACACGGAACAGTACCATGATCTATCGAGGTATTGACGATATGGGTGAAAACATCCAGACAATGGGGTAGCATTGACCGGATCATCCCAAGGCTCACACCGTCCACCTCCACGGCATTTGTCTCAATGGCACCGACAGTCTTCAACACCTCCGCGGCATTGATCTTACGGAAACCAAATACATGTTAGATTCATTTGATGGATGGGTAAACTGGGTAATAATAACTGGTGTATTCAGCAATATTCCGAATAGCGTCAAGGCAGCACTTCGCTCTTTCTCTTGTCGAGCCACCATTGCTCGGGAGGAATCACCCTCGGTGGTACCATTCCCCACTCTTGACAGCCTTAGATTTTAGTCGAATCTAACACGGCCAGACTGACGTGTAGCTCGTTTTCGAGGTACTTCTTCTTCTTCTTCTTCTTCTTCAGATGTGGAGGACTCCTCTCCTATATCACAAACCAGACACAAAGCGTGAATTAATGCAAAGTTCCACAATGCCGTCACAAAAATCCAGATGATTTACATTTTCTTCAGTCAAGGCCAAGTTCAGGGATGTTCCACTAGAGACTCAGAGGCCGCAGCTTGTTCGTCTAGGGACTCAGAGGCCTTGTTTAACTTGCCTACTTCAACCACCAGAGGCCAAGTTCAGGGACGTAGCGTGTTCCACTAGAGACTCAGAGGCCGCAGCTTGTTCGTCTAGGGACTCAGAGGCCTTGTTCAACTTACCTGACTCAAATTCGCTCCTTTATCTATGTTAGATTCATTTGATGGATGGATAAACTGGAAGATGATCACTAGTGTATTCAACAATATTCCGAATAGCGTCAAGGCAGCACCTCGCTCTTTCTCCTGTCGAGGAATAACGGCTACAGAAAAGATGATTTTATGTTTCTATTGCCCGATAGATACAATAGCTTTTGGTATTTTCTGATAAAGGAAGAACTTCGCTTAGTCTTACACACAAAAACAGTGGAACCGCTCCATCATTCATCAGTAAGAAAAAAGAACTGCAAAAATTGTATGCATTTTCGGGAGAAAATTGGGCATATAATCACTTTCACAACAGATCAATTTTCTGATCTTGTAATAAATACAGGCACATTGTTTTTATCGTTTTCAGGTATAAAATGGTTGAGAACAATGAATTCTGTTGGAAATACTCAATTGAGATGATTCTAACCATACGGAAACCGAAATTACAAAACGACAATTTCAGATGGCAAAAATCGTCGTTTTTTCAGTAAAACTTGTTTAATCGTGTTTCAATTCAATTTTAAACACCATATTTGATATCAGAGGCCAAGATTCAGTTGGGAGCGATACCACACTTGCCGATATCAATTCGATGTTTTTGAGAGAAAAACAAAATGAATTTTGCCGATCTTCTTTTTTTTTTCAGGCAACCCAAACTACTTATCAACAATTCGAACGTCAAGCAAATATTGTGAAGCCTTGAGGCATCTAAATATGATTTTTTCATTTATATAAGCTACAGGGTGTCATTTACGCATTTAAAATGGCAATATTCAGCCTCCTCCCCCACAATCAATGACGCACAAGGGTGTGCCACCGAGTATTTTGATATGTTGTTCCTTAGGTCTTAAAAGGCCCGTATACCAAATTTCAGCTTTGTGGGAATTTGTTGCGGGTTGAAACCTAATATGCCTGGGCTATCTCCCTTATCTATTCTCGAATAGTTTCGTCTGGACGAGACTGTGCGGGCCACTCAGATTCCGGTTTGAGCAAAAATGCTGGACCTTTCCACCACAAGAGATTATTCATTAGGTCACCGGGCAGCAGTCCCCGAGAGCAGCAGTCCGCCGAATTGTCTTCCCCAGGTACATGACGCCACTTCTCAAGAGCAATTTTCGACTGAACAATGGCCACTCTGTTGGCCACGAAAGTGACCCATTTGTACGGTGGAGACTTCAGCCAAGCGAGAGTGACGGTGGAGTCGGACCAAGCGTATATTTCTGAAAATTCTATTAGGTCTCGAAAAGATGCAAGGACGAACTCAAGAAGCTTTGATAGGAGAACCGCAGCGCAAAGCTCCAGGCGCGGAATCGTCACTTTCTTCAGTGGCGCCACCTTCGACTTGGCGCATACAAAGGTGACCTGATGTGAGTGATCTTTCTTGACTGTTCTTGGGTAGATAACCGCGCCATAGCCTCTCTCTGAGGCGTCGGCGAAACAGTGAAGCTGACACTGCTCAGAATCAGGATCTTGGAGCAAACGTGGAATCTGCAGCTGTTCGAGCAGAGGCAGTTGTTCCTTGAACGTTTGCCACGCCGACACCACCGAATGTGGTGGGGTTTCGTCCCAATCCATACCCAACGTCCACATATGTTGGATTGGGAACTTTGCCCAGAACGTCACAGGACAGTAAAACCGCAAAGGATCGTACATTCTGGCCAATTAACATAGAATGTGTCTCTTTGTACAAGGAGTTCGATGGGAATACATTTTATAAGTGAAGTGGTCGGAGTTGGGATTCCACTGAATGCCAAGAATTCTGACATCCTCATCACAGGTAAAGTTCAGCTGGTTTTCCGATGCGTTCCGCTCCTGAGACGTCAGCAGAGGTTGGCTGGAGGTCCACTGGTGCAATTCGAATTTTGCTTGACGGAATGACCCGATGAGCTGCTCCTTTGCTTGAAGCGCTTCCGCAACAGTGGGTAGAAAGCATACAATATCGTCTATGTACATATCGTTGAGGATTCATTTGGATGCCAGGGGGTATTCGTCTTTGTAGTCCTCAGCCCGCTGTTGCATCACACGGAGCGCCAGTATGGAGCCGAGCTAACACCGAACACCACGACATTGATGCGATATTCTTGTAAATTGTCGCTAGGAGAAAAGCGCCACAGTATCCGCTGATAGTCCCTGTCTTCCTCATTGAATTGAATTCCCCGGTACATTCCCTTGACATCGCAGGTCAGAGCAATAGGATTAACGTCGAATCGAAGTAGTACAGCATTTACATCTTGCTGCAGTTTGGGACCTGCATGCAAGGTGGAGTTTAGCGAACACCCTCCAACATCTCTGGATCCCGCGTCGAAAACAACCCTTAACTTGGACGTCCTGGCTTCGTGTTTGATAACGCAGAGGTGTGGAATGTAGTACGTGGCCGATCGATCTACCTCATCTGGAGGTTCGACGGGAGTCATATCATCAGACGATTCAAATTCTTCCATTTATTCGTCATATTGTTTTTTGAGCACAATATCTCTCTCCAAACGCTTCTCCAATGACAAAGGTCGGCGGAGGGCGGCCTGTCTGGAATCTTCAAACAATGAGTCTTGAATGGCAAAGGTACCGAGTACTTTCCATCCGGAGTGCGGTGGGTTCGCTCCATAAAGATCCCTTCACATGAAGCATCATCCACGGAGGCGACTTCCACTTCGGGCACGCTTTCCACTTCCCAAAACCGTTTCAAGCATGTTTCCACTTCCGAAAAGGCCGTCAGACAATGTCGGGTCTCCGCACTGGCAGTTTCGATTTTTCCCATCATGACGTAATGGTGTTGAAAGCTGCAGGCTGATTGGGCTCTCTTCCAATTTTCTCCGGACGCATAATTTCCGGGAATATCTCCGCGCCTATCAGGAGATCGACCTTGGCTGGAAGGTTGAATTGTTTGTCGGCGAGGTTTAACCCTCTGATGTGCGAAAAGTTCTCGTATCCAGATTGAACTGTTGGCATTTCCGAACATATTCCTGCAATGGCGCAACAATCACGCTCGAAAACCGCGTTGGACAGTCCTGGAGGTCGAATTCTACACGTAACTATCTTGCATTTTTCGGTTGCCTTGCCTTCACCTATTCCCATATTAGGCACTTCGCAATCCTGGAACCTCAATCCAAGCTGTTTAGCGCAAGACTTGGTGATGAAGTGCGATTGGCTGCCGGAATCAATCAAAACTCGGATCGGGCGAAGATTCCCGAACACGTTCAACACCTCAGCCATCGCCGTTCCCAGCAGTACACTCCGGTGAAAGGACAGGGTCTCCGCAACATTGGTCAACACAGTGGAGGGAGCGTTTTCAAAATGGAGAAGACTATGGTGTTTGGACGAACACATTCGACAGGAAAAAGACGAGCCGCATTTGGACACGGCGTGGTCTGCTCCGAAGCAGTTAAGGCAAAATTTTTGATTCTTCACGAATTGAAATCTTTCTTCTGTTGCCGTCCTTTGAAATGAATCACACTTGGTCAGCAAGTATCCGCAGTTTGGTTTGCACATACATGTTCTTTGCTTTGTTTTGTCGTCGGTACTGGCCATCAAGGAAACCTTCCTGGCTGGTTGAAACGTAGACTTAGTGTGTTTGTTAGATGGTTGGATGTACAAGCAAGCCGTTTTCGCCACAAGGTTGTCTGCTTCTAGAGTACTGCACTGATCAGCGAGGAAGTCGTACAGGTCCTTGTATGACGGGATGTTTTTTCCTGGATGCGCCAGCTCAAATCTCTTCCGGGTAGCAGAGTCAATTTTTTGAAGTAGAATATTCAGCAGAATGAAAGACCAGTCTTCCGTCGGAAAACCCATGCTCTTCAGCGATGCAATGTTTTCGGAGAAGACGTTTAGGGTTTTTCGCAAGTCGGCGTATGAAGCTTCCGAATTGACTTTTGGACACTCCGCAATTTCTCTCCAATAAGTCGTGGCCAACAATCTTTCGTTGTCGTATCGATTAACTAGCTCCCGATAGGCGATAGCGTAGTTGCTCTTGGGCAGAGGTTACCCTTCCACGACAGCCAATGCTTCACCTGAGAGTGACAACATTAAGTACTGGAATTTTCCAATTTCGGTGATGCTGGGGTTGTTGTGATAGTGGGGGGGGGTTAGCGGAATGGTCTGTGCATTTTGTTATCAGAGCATGAAATTTAGCATACTTGCTCAGAAGACCCTCCTTCGCAATTCCAGATGTGGCGCCACGCAAGATTTCGCGCCAGAGGCACTGTATTGCGGTTAATATACCTGCTAGGGGTAAATTCTGCAAAAATGGTTCCTGGCGACCTAAGGGTTTTCGGAACTAGTACTGTTTTTAGAAGAGCTTTTCTCGGTAACCAACTTGTATTGACACCCGACCTCTTGCATTAGCGGTCGCGTATCGTTCACGCTTGAGGGCAAATCACGGACGAAAACATCAGAACACCCGCCCGAAGTCTACTTTCGTTCTCGGTGTTAGGAAAGGTTAAAAAAGAGATCCATATTGCCCGTCCGGCTTCTGGTAAAAGAGGACCATGTCTGGGTGAGCACGCCGACCCATTAATCTTGAACGATGAGGGACAACTGGTTAGGGACAGAGAGACACTTAGCTGAACGAGGAAAGATGCCCGCTCAAGATCGAACGAAGTGATCCCTCGAACCTTTGTTCAACTTTTCAATTGCTGGAGATAGGACAAACACACCACGACACAATACACGTACATTACTCACCTACACTATATGTGAATACCTGTGAAGTTCCCGGAAGAGTTTTTCTAGATCGATAGCTTAGATCGTCCCATGGACGACTTTGGCCGTCTGATAATCCGAGGGATATATTTAGTTCACAACTACTAACTTCCTGTGTGAACATACCGGTTTGAATAAAAACCTTACAAAATCTAAATTTGTGCCCAGAATTCTTATTTTTATCCTGGTATTATAAGCGTTATCCAACAATCATGATCCTACCATTGCAAAGAACATCACCATCTCTACGAGACGTCACTTCGAGAGTCCGCAACCACTAGAATTTCACGAGTCAACAGACGAAAGGTCTTCAACCTGACGATATTCCAAATAGTCGAATATCGAGAGTGAATAATAAAACTGTCAACTCATGAACAGATCTGGGCTGTCACACTATGTGCTGTGTGATAACGGCGTACAGTTCCGAAGTCGGGAATCCACCAACCTGTGACTCTTATCAAGTTAACATTGTTTTCAACGCCACGTATCACCCTCAACCAAAACCTACCGAAAGAGTCAATCGGTTTCTGGAAACTATGCTGGCATCATACATTAAAGATAATCCAAGGTTGCTTGGGCTCTGCGAATTTTGCGCCATGGAGTTACACAGATGAGTCATTTCTTCATCAATTTTGGACGCGAACATATTTTTAATGGAAAACAATTCGAAGGACCAAGTTTTCTGAATGACAAGCTGCATAAACGAGTAGAAGTATATCGAGGATCTTAGTTTCAAATCATCCTTGAGGACGTAAGACGTCGATTATCGGGCGCATATGTCAAACCAAGGCAAAATATGATCTTTGTCGGCGTCCAGAACAGTATCAAGTGGGTGCTCAGGTCTGGAAGAAAATCCAAGCTCTTCCGTTCTTCTCTTTCTTCGTCTTCATCTACGATCTCAAGTCCATTGACCTCAGCAATGAAGTTACCAAGCGTGACATACCAGTTGAAGGATTCGGCAGGTAAGGATAAGATAGGTACGGCACGTAAGGATTTGAGAAGAAGTTAACCTTGATTTTTTCGTCTTGTCATGATGTTTTTATTGAAGTATCGATTGAGGAGCTTTCCCGCGAAGTCCCCCTCCTCCGATCGATGGATTTTTCACGCCTAATTTGGCTAGCGTCAGTGATGAGACTCTTTGAGACTTTTTGCTGGTAGCAGAAGCTATCTCCACGATGGTTGTTACGTGCAAAATTTGTACGGTTGCTGGTGGGAAACTTTAGGGTGAATTTCGAATATTGCCGCCTTATCAGTGCTGGTCAAACTGATGGGTCTGGGAGGTTTTTCTGATTCCTGATAAGGACTGTCACTTGTCGGTTGTCTGGATGGAAAGAGCTTATCCTCGGCCGCAGCAGATTTTCGCCTTCCAGCACTAGGAAAATCCTTTTATTTCTGTACCCAGGCCGGCGCCAATAAAGACTCGAGGGTACCATCGCTGTGAGACCGAGGTAAGAGCTCTTTGGGTTGTCATCGTAAGTCCGCCGGAATCATGCGGTCCTCCTATTCCCATCAGGTTCCAATCCCGGGCCAAGAGCACCCCTAGTCTGTCTGTCAGGTCGTATTGTGGCTGCCGCTTGTCTCTGGGGCACCTGAAATCAGGAGGAGTTGAGTACGGGCACCGAACTTGCTTGGGTGGTACTTACCCATCGGTATTCGTTAACCAGGAGACACCGTAGGGGCCAGACAACGGGTGTGAGGGACACCAAGGATCCTCACGGAGCGCGGATTCGCTCTGTTGCCTGCCGCCGAACGTCCACATCGCTGTTCGAGACAACAACCTGACCAGACCAAGGCAGCATAACCCCACTTCTCTGCTCGACTTCCACCAACACCGGTACCATTTTGGGAGCATCATCATCGCCCGGGGCTGACGTGCGAGTATCACACACCTATTTCTTCCACTAACCCATAGTTGTTGGGGGGCCGTAGAGCGCGATATTTCGTTCCGGTGCTAGCGAGCACCCTAACAACCATCCGGGTAGGTCGGTCCTCCTTCGAAGCTATTTGCTTGAGCTCAGGTGATAGGTAGTAGTAGGTAGGCCTTCTGAAGGGTGCGTTTCGCGTTATTACGTCGAGTTCTGCGGTTTTCTTCCAGCTGGGCGGGTGTTTGAAGAGTTCACGATCAGCCACAACATCTCGCTCCATCACCGGGTGGTGTTGGCTCCAGTTGGTCCCATAGGGGAGGCCTACGGTAGCGGATAAGACGGGAGTACAACACCTCACACAACGCCTGATTCAATTCTCGAAATTCTACTTACTGGCTTTCGTACCGCATCTAAATAAAGCGTATCATATTTGTGTTTGGGTTTTTGTTGTGGTTGCCCAATCACGACTTGTGACGGGTGTCGTTGACACTAGTGACAGCGCTGTCACGATGACAGCACTGGCAGCCGAACGGTTTAAATTCTCCCGCTAATTAATAAGAATCGAGCGGCCGGGCACTGCCGAACCCACGGGAAGCTCACCAGGGGAAATAAGACGGGTGAAAGTAGGGGGGACACGGGGGAAACATAACATGGTTTATGTCAAATTCCAGCTTCACCGAGTCGATGCTTTTTCAGGTGTCTTTGCGATTTAAATTAATTTTTCAATATGGCTGCCAAATGCGGATTGAAAAGAGTAGTGACACCCGAACTGCCAATAACATCAAAGTGACATAACAATGGCAACCAATAATTGCCAACGCATGTCGCTTTTGGCGGCCATCTTTTGTCGGAAAAATTGTATTCAACTCGCGAAAAAACATGTGTAGAATGAGGAAAAGCCATCGTAGTTATAACACACTTATCAAACATAAATCGGCATCTTCCGAAACTTATATATTTTCGCTGCCTTCCACCGCTTCAGGTACCGCTTAATTGGATTTATTAATATAATCTTCTCTTTTTTTACTAATAATAACAAGCCACCTTTAGGTAATGGACTAATTTAGGCAGGAAGCGGCCGGCGAGTTTGGCCGGCCGGCCGGTCCAGACAGCATCACAAATTTCACACTCAACTCAAAGCTATAATTTAACGGTACCTAACCTACCTATCTCCACCGAAGAGAGGCCCAACCCAAATTGCCGAATTTTTCAAATAAACATATAAATTATTGTACGTCTATACAAGTATTGCGACACGCACACACACTCCAGAATATCGAGAGATTGGGACACATTTTAAAATGTTGTTTTCGGGTTGAGTAGGCACATTATTGGAAATTTTCATAATGTCGTCGGCCTGATATACAAGACGCGTTAATTAAGGTAAGTGACCTGTCGACTCCGGATTATTTTAACCATTTCACATTTAAATACAATAACCATGTTTTGTGATGTCGTTTCTTTCACGTGGAGCGTATAGACACGATAAGTGGTGGCCGGTTTTGTGGGGGTTCCGAGGGAAATGTATCAGGTTTCTTTTTTACGCCATCGAGCAAAACGGCCCGAAATGTTAGCGCTTGACATTTTTCGCTCGATAACCGTTTTAACCCAAATCGTTTCGACATTGATACGCGTGGTTATTTATTATCAAGTCTCTCGTGTGGATGGTCATTATAATATGGTGGTAACGTAATTGCCCAAGAAAACGGCCTACTTTTTCGAGGAGAGCGCTTGGAAAAACCGAAAGGTGCGAGAAAGGTCGCCGGAGGGCTTTGCTTTTGGCCGTAGGAGAAATAAAAAGTTCTGTGGTCGCTTCGAAATTCATTACGGTGTTTGGCGGCCTCAGGTCGTAAATTCGACTATAGTCTGTCGTGCAGGGTAGTCCAGGTTTTGATGAGTAAACTTTTACAATTGATAAGAGCATCGAAGAATATTTTTAAAACGAAAGAAGTACATTACTTTCAGCATGCCTTATAGCCGCGAAATGTCACTTTTCATACTTCTCATATAGAACATAGAAAGTAAAATTTCAGCTGTTTCGTGGGCAATCCAACATTTCCACTTACACCTTTTTGGCATTACGTTCGACGTGTTCACGGATCACAAACCTGAAACCATTGCTAGGAATCCTGCAGAACCCAAGGTCAGTGCCACGTCTTACGATTAAACTAATGTTACTCCGAATACAGCAGTACAGTTTCAAGATAAAACATCAAAGAGGATCAACTAATCCATCGGATTACCTTTCAAGATACCAGATACCCTGTATGGAGGAATCGACAGCGATGCCACCAAAATCGAACAGTTTGCCAATTTAGGCACGGAGAACTGCATCCCGAAAACTTTGAAAATCGATGAAATCGAGGAAGGGACAGCGAAAGATCGGACACTGGGTCTGCTGCTTCGGGCCGTTTTCGGAGACCAAGAATCAGGTTTTGTAGGCAAACCTCTCTATAACCATGAACTAATTATTCAAAATCACCAGAGATGAGCTGACCAGGTAGAGGAACATCAGTACAAAAGGAAGCAGAATAGTGATCACCAAGATCTCTGCAACAGAAATGCTTGGACGTAGCACACAGGAGACACCTAGGAGTAGTTCAAACCAAGCAGCTCCACAGAACAAAAATATGGTTCCCTGGACTCGACAAATCAGTGGAGGATCTGGTGAGAAGTTGTCCAGCCTGTCAAGCAACGATACCTGAACATCACCGAGACCCGATAGTGGCGTCAAGCGTTCCTACATATCCATAGGAGCAACTTGTAGTGGACTATTGTAGACCTTTCTCCAACGGAAAATATATTTTCGTCATGATAGACGAGTTCTCAAAATTTCACCTAAACTGCCAACAAATACGTTTAATGTCTGACTAGTGCCCGTTGATAACATTGATTGACCGGTGTTTATTATGCACCATGCATGTTGGCTCAGTATTTGGGGTCATGGCAATGTAAGCTATTATCAGTCCAGTTTAGGTACAGGTTCATAACTCGTGTACACAAATTGCCATTCTCCAGAAAATTAACATATCAGGACTTTATTCATATGCAGTTCGACAAACTGGCGAATATCATAACCAACTTGCGATTTAGATAATTTGAAACAGCTAAAATGAAGTTTCTGCAAAGCTTCTGGACTGGACGACTGGTTCGACCTGCTCCACATGGTAGTTCGTTACTGTACTAGTGCAGTAAAGTACTTTGTAATTCTAATACGGTACTTTACAGTCCTAGTCCAGCAAATTTCTACCAACCTCTGCTGGCGATAAAGCACACGATCACGACGATCACACCTGCTCGTAGGTTTTTGTTCACTCTTCTGTGCCGCTTGGAAGGTTACACCGAGGCTCAGGCAGTATGAGGAACAAACAAGTCAGGTAAAGTACAGTTGACGCCATCGAAATGTGTACGAATTAATTCCTGAAATTAGTGTCTCGGCATCATTTCACGCTGGCTTAGCTGCGTAAAAACTGAGAAATTGGAATATAACAATAATGATTTATTATTGTATAGAATAAGTTCTTTACGTAACAATTTTACATTCAATTTGAAATCAGAAAAGTTTTTGGGACCGGCCGGGATTCGAGCCTCCGTACCATAGGAGGCCTTCTTTCAAACCTTACCAGCAATGGTGGTTTTTGCAACTGAGCCACCGATCGGCCCTAACAGAATAATAAGTAGAATATAGAAGAACCCATGCATGCCCACAAAGCTCAACATAGAGGTCGGGGCTCTTCCATGAAGTTTTCGAAGTGTCATTTTTGAGATCTGACATCCATTTGACACTTGGCTCGAATGTACCTACTCGATACAATCAGTTATACCAAGTTTGACGCTTGAACATGTCTTCAACTGTGTCAGTTGTCGATTTTATCAACTTCATCCCCCAGATATGTGGCATGCTTGGCTGTCAAAACTGGCAGTGCATGGTCGCCTCAAGTACATAGCCAGATTAGAGTATAATTTCTGATGGACTCTGATCTTATATGAACAAATCACATCGAAATATTCTCGTTACTTTTCGTTGGCGCCAGCCCTACAGGAGCGGTGTAGTGGTAGCGGCAACAACAGTAGTAGTTGCTAGTTGTATCACGAGTCAGAGCCGGTATTTTCATCTCCTGACAAAGTAGAGTTGCTGAGGCTAAAGGGTTCTGGTAATAATTATGAAGAGAAGTACAAGCACCGGACCGGAATCTTCTTATCTAGACAACATTCTGTGTAAGTGAGCGGAGTCGTTTATGAACACGCTGGGTACGTCGGCGTTGCGCTTAGATCGAGGGAATTCGGACCATTGCAAGCGCATTTTGAGCTGATAGGGTTGAGGTTGACTTATTCGTCAGTGATACGGTGCACGATTCAGCTTTGTGAGGAAGGTATATTACAGAAAGGAGCCGTTGGAAAAGACCTAACCACATTTTCTCGTAGTTTCTGGTGGTCTAAGCAATCTAATAGCATCTAATAATTCAACGAATATAGAAGAGTTATTCGACGGAATGATGTTATTTAGAGGTGGAAAAACACCTGTTGACATTTATTTGCCAAATAAGGAATGTTGTGAGGAACTTTATCAGGAGATGGAAATACAAGCAAGTACAAGTACAAAAAATTATTATATAAATATAGGACGTTCAATGAGATTTCACGTAATTCACGTCTGGTGGCCTCTGCATGCGAAAACGTGGGACTTAGTATGATCCTAATTAGCACCTGGAAGGATCTCAACTCAACTTTCCCAAGAGGATCGAAACACATCTCCGTAAGACTCCAACTCCGACATTGTCCAGGTGGGCTGAGACGCATCAGCCGGGGCTTCGACTCAGCATCATCCAAGTGGGTTGAGACTCATCATCGAAGGGCTTCAACTCTACGGCTTCTAGGTGAGTCGCGACGCAACATCAACGGGCCTTGACTCAGCTTCCTCGAAGTGGGTCGAAACCCTTCTCTAGCAGACCCGCAGAAGTACTCGGCAACGGACGTGACAAGTCTGGGGCGGATGGCAGCCCAGGCGGATCGGTCCAGGTACAACGGTCAATCTCCATCGATACTCCTCCATTCCAAGTCATTCGGTATCCATCCATCGTGTCCAAAACGACCGCGAACAAGGTTTAGTCATACAAACAATCCAATCTAGTAAATTGATATCGAGCGCTGGTGTGGTATCCGATGTCACAGCGCGCCGAAACGCTGGTTTATTTTGTTCCGAGTACAGAGGTGGTGCTATTGAATCGTGTTATAGAGAGTTGCTGAGTTTTCACGTATAAATTACATAACTAGCGACATCTTTTATCGATCACTTGACTCTGGATTTTCCTCCGGATTATTTTTGGCCCGCCAAATGCGGGTGGCTTCAAGCATCTTGATGCATATATCAGACGTTTGTCCGCATCGTGTGAAATCCGTTCGAAATTCGGGAGTTCGTGTCCCCATATTCCGATTGCGTAGGTACGTGATAACCAGGATGGTGTGGTAATAGCCCAAACAGTCAATGGTTTTTCTCTAAATCTCATGAAGTGAAACACTGAAACACCTAGATATGGAAAAAAATGGAAGCATTTTTCATATTTCATGTTCATTTTCAACACTGACTAATCAAAGTTTCCATTATCAAGTAAGTACACATTGGTAATTCCTTGTTACTGTAGGGATTTCTCGCCTACTTCAGATATCCCTTGATATCGAAATAGTGGACCTTACGGGATTAGGGAAGTCCTCCAGGTACTTGATGGGGCAGTGATCGATCACGAAATTGTACGGGTCTACGCCACCATAATGCGACCTTCTCATGGTACTCCTTTGCAGCAAGATGCGGACAAGCGTTTGGGTGTAGGTTTACAATGTCAATCAGATCGGTTGAAAAATGCAAAAGTTGAATATGGCGGCCTCTTGGAACGTCAAGAATCAGAATTTGACAGATGCATTTTGATCGCCGATCTCAAGTGGCTATGGGTTCAAAATACCAATCAGATCGGTTGAAAGAGGCTGAAGTTCAATATGGCGACCTCTTGAATCGTCAAAAATCAAAATTTGACAACGCGATCGCCAACCTCAAGTGGGTGTAGGTTTAGAATGTCAATCAGATCGGTTGAAAAATGCCGAAGTTCAATATGGCTACCTCTAGAAACGTCAAAAATCGAAATTTGACAGATGCATCTCGCTGCCTCAACAAAGCAAGTAAGTCAGATAGGTGAAAAAATGCGAGAGTTCAATATGGCGGCGGAATTAAAACTGCCAAAACGACAAATCTGACAGATGTATTCAGATTGCTTATTTCAAGTTGTCATAGATTCAAAATCCCATTCGGATAGGTTGAAAAATGCAAAAGTTCAATATGACGGCCTGTTGGAACGTCAAAAATCAGAATTTGACAGATGCATTCCGGTTGTCCGTCTCAAGTGGTTACAGATTTCAAATCCCAATCGGATTGGTTAAAAAATGCAAAAGTTCGATATGGTGGCCTTGGAACTTCTGATAGATACACCTCGATTGTCTACATCAAGTGGGTACATACCTATTATTGTTGAAAATCCCAATCGGATCGGTTGAAAATGCAATGTTCCAATTGGATAGGTTGAAAAATGCAAGAGTTCAATATGGCGGCCTCATAAAACGTCAAAAATCGGAATTTGACAGATGCATTCAAACCAGGGATGGCACGGAATAAAACCGACTTGAAAAACCCACCGTCATGTCAAATGTCAAAACCCACATTGGATTTTTATCAAAAACCCACGCAAAAACCCTCACAAAAACCCACACAAAAATCCTTATGAAATGTGCTTCTCAGTTTTTAGTACCTACTCTCAGTGTGCCCATATTGTGTCGTCTCAAACAAGTTCTAGGTCTGGAAAGAGTTTTGAAGAGGATGACCTGAGAATGGTTTTGTGTAACAGTTATCAGCCCTAACTTCGAAGAATACAGGTAGATTATCGTGAAAATCTAAGCACTTGTGATATTACTGTTGATTATTACGCATACAACGCCCTTGATTAATAGACTACAGGGATAATATTCACTTATCTAAATCCCACTGTCAATGGCAACGGAATAAAATTGATGTAAACAACAAAATCTGACAGCAGTCACTTCGAACTTCTTCTTTGCAATAATCAATAAAATATCACTCGTGCTCGAGATTTTCCCAGACAATTTTGGCCAGGCGTTTCCCTCGGGCTGGTTGTCCCTGGATAAATGCCCTCCTCCTACGGAGTCTGAAAAGAGTTTTGAAGAGGGTGACCTGAGAAAGTTTTTGTGTAACAGTTATCAGCCCTAACTTCGAAGAATACAGGTGAGCCGTGAAAGTGGCTATCGTACAAACTCGCTAAACTCGCTTCCGATTTACAGAGGCCTGTCGTTCATCGGTTGCAACTGTGCATTGATTTGACAGATAAACAATTTTTACAACAAAATATAGATGGCGCCACACAAAAACCCATCAATAACCCAAAAACCCACCAAAAACACAAAAACCCAAAAACCCACCCACTTTTTCCGAATATATGGGTCTTTGCCAACCCTGATTCAGACTGTCTATTTCAAGTTGGCATAGGTTCAAAATTCCAATCGGATCTTGTGGTAAAGATGATAGTAAATGTCATGTAACGATTTCCGCTTTCATCATCACATTTACTCGCGAAAACGTCCATGACTGTCAACATCATCGCAACGTACCACGTATCTGACAGAACTCGCGAAAACCTGCCAAAGGAATCCGCGAAAAACTACCTAAGAAGTGCTGTGACATTACATTGACATTTGCAAATGGCACAACACAACTGCGACGCTCGATAATAGTGCCGATCTTTGTAGTGAAATTTTGCGAAATTTTACAAGAAAAGCTCCGAAACAACGACTCACATCAAAACACGGACCCTTTCTGGAGGTCTGGCCAGAGAGTCCGATGGAATTATTATGGATTTCGTAGAAAACAAGTCGCGACAAGGAACCCCTGTAACCGACATGAAATAAGCTCTGGAAGACCGAAAGGGCCCCTTTCTCGAAATGTGAAGTCGCTGGAAATTACAAATAAATTGTGAGTACCCCCCAGACGTGTTTTGTCCCCATAACTTGTCTGTTTTTGTGAAATACGCCGTCAACGTCTGGCCCGGCCTGCGAATTTTGAACCGAAATGCCGTCAAATTTGAAGGAGATGTTGGGTTTGTGGTGTCTGGTGGACGCTTCAAAAGTCTCCTCGAGACCACAATTCGATTTCGCACGCTGACACGGTACATTTTCTCCAAAAGCGCTGTTCAAATGCCACTTGAGTTTCCCAAAACCCAGAGCGTCAATTGACGTTCCTGTCAGTTTGGCCGTGCCGTGGTCGAATTTGATCAATTATACGGCGAAATTTCAAGAAAAACGCCACCGCATGGCCCGCACCGGACGACACGCGGCCTCCGAAATCCCTCCGTCGGCATTTCACACCAAATTTCTCGAAATTCTCCCCGAAAAGCCGAGTTTTCGCCGCGAAAACGTATCAAAGTATTTGGAATGGATTATTCGAACATCGGTTCCCTAGTAAAATTTTGAATGAATTATGAAATTTCAGAAAATCTTGACAAATTCAGCAAAAATTTTGAAAAATTTTCACCCTCAACTTGGGATGCGGTTCGTTCGCGAAAATAAAATAAAAAATACCCCGCCAAAATCCGACGTCTGGTTTTCACAAATTCTGTCGGCAGGTCGTTCGGTTGCCGTCAGCGGTTTTTATTGGTTGATTTTCAACTCGGTTTTAATAAGACGTTTCACGTCACATTGACACATGAGCTTCGGCTGCTGCATCAACGAATCGCAATTTGATAACGTTATGTTTCAACTAACACAACATAGCCGCTAACATAACATTAAGCGTAACATATCCCTACAGAATCACACCGTAACATAATGTTAAGTGCTACAGATTCTTACAGAATCATACGATAAGCAGGAGGCTTAAAGAGAGCATCATGGAAGTATCATATAATGCCTATATGATCTGCCACATGATCCTTAACCTTGAAATTTTCTAGTACCTACCTACTTAAACCACGCCTCATTTTACAGTATAGGTATCCATCGTTCTTTCAGGTTTCCATCTACGTAATTATGCAAAATTGCCACGGACTGCCTCGCCTATAGTACTAACGGCTGAAAAACCAATTCATGCATGCACACACACATAAGAGCATGAGCTGATGGGTTCTGCTCTTCTCCGCGTTTTCCTTCGCATTCTGGGCCGCGCGGTTCTGTTTGATGATGATTAAACGAAGTGAGCAAGGAGGCTTCCTGTTCTTCTAACCACCATCATCGGCTCTTCAGCGCGGTTCGTAATTAGCGGTCGTAATCCGACAAACTCGCTGTATCTACACAGTAGTAGTACCAGTACCTAGTAGCAGCACAAGTGCCTGAGCAATAATCTATCCGATAATCAAGCAACTGAAAAGATCTAAGAGATGGTCTTTGCGTAATTCAGTGACGGCAGTTGGCAGTCCTGCTTCTGCAGGCATCAGGTACTTTCCTAGCTGCGATTGCTATCTCCATCGGTGCAGTTTGTATCGGTACTTACAGGTGGGTGCGTAGGATCTCTTGATTAATTTCCAGAGATAACGACTGATTAATGAATTTCCATTGTTTCGATGGATATTTTCTCCTTTGTGTGGAATTGTGTGTTTTTTCGAGAGCCGTACATTTTTTGAAAACTCTGACCTGTGACAATATTATCGCTTGGAGTTTTAGTTGAACACCATCATGTAGATAAGCCTATCGCTTATCGCAATTATTGTTGATGATAGGTATAAAATAATCAAAGTTCAGAACGCGAAAGGAAATATTTTATTGTTTTAAAATTCAAATTTTTACACAATAAGGCAAACGCACGCACTTTTCCTAGCCTGGTAACATGTAGGTCAAGAACTCAAGAACTAAAGATTTTCACAACATCCTCCTTCTCGACTTCCATATATACAAGCATCGCAGTTCTGGCTTTGATATTTGGGCTGCACCGTCCTTGAGTTAGGAGCAACTCTCTTTTCTTCGTGAAAATGTTTGTTCTTCAATATGTAGGTAAGGTAGTAAAAAAATCGTTGGTTTGGATTTGTACAATTGGTCCGAAGTCGTCCGGTGTCATCGAATATTAATTGTTCTACTTTATGATACCCTAAACAGTGTCTTCGAAAGTACAAATAGTATGATAATAATGGACGCTACTACCAACTGTTTTTCTTAAAAGGCTGTTGAAGAAAATTGGAGTCACGAAAAAAAGCTGCTACAAAATAGCCTCTGCTACTCCATATAACATGGCGAGGCCTTAACAAGGTAAAAACCTTCAGTTTCGCGCAGAGCCTCTGGGAGGGCAGTATGAATAAAACGATTGAATAAGAGGATTAATTTCTTTCCAACCATCTACGACGATTTATGGTTATTTTGTGCAACACTAAAAAGTCACGTCGTGAACAGGCCAATAGAACCGATGGAATAGAGGCGAGCAGGCGCTTTGGAGTTAGTAGTGAAAATAAGGTGGATTTCTCGGATACTTTACCTTTATTTTTCCAGGTTTGAAACTCAATATACGAACTGTTATCATGATTATTACATACAACGCCCTTGATTATTAGACCTACAAGGATAATATTCACTTGTCTGAATCCCACTGTCAATAGCAACCGAATAAAATGAAGTAAACAACAAAATCTCACAGCAGTCACTTCGGACTTCTTTTTTGCAATAATCATCAAAATATTACTCGCGCTTGAGATTTTCCCAGATAATTTTGGCCTAGAGTTTTCCTCGGGCTGGTTGTCCCTAGATAAATGCCCTTCTCCTACGGAGTCGGGCATTTATCGCTACAACCAGCTCTCGCGATCGCCTGGCCAAAATTATCGTGAAAATCTAAGCACTTGTGATATTACTGTTGATTACCAAATACAACGCCCTTGATTATTAGACCTACAAGGATAATATTCACTTGTCTGAATCCCACTGTCAATAGCAACGAAATAAAATGAAAGTAAACAACAAAATCTGACAGCTGTCACTTTGGACTTCTTTTTTGTAATAATCTTTTATTTTACTGTTTTAGAATAAGTTACCTATTTGACATTTAGCGTGTTGTTGTATATATCTTTATTATTGTCTCTGCATGAAGTAAGAGACGTTATTAGAGGGTAGCTATACCGGTTTACTACACCAATTTCCGTTGGGGTAGGACGACAGTATGTTGTTTTTTGTGTAGGTACTCTGTTTCAGTGTCGTCGCTGCAGCTTCGTTAGGCCCTTAGAGTTCTCGCAGCGTCATCGAAAAGGTAGGTACCTACGTTATAGTTTGTAAGCCAAATCTCGCGGTATTGCTCACCCTTTCTATTGGCGTCCTCTGCGCAACGCCCTTTTATTTTTGTTAACACGCCATGTCAAGTTGAACAGTAATTCTCTTACTGTAATATTCTTAAACCTTTACTTCCTGATCATAAACCTGATTTTTGTAGTTTATTCTGTATTTTTAATTCTCCCAATCCCAACTATCTCCACCTCGGAATCAATCACTTTAAATTACGATTTCAACCAGTAATAAAACGCTTGGCCAAAATTATCTGGGAAGCTCTCGAGCACGAGTGATATTTTGATGATTATTGCAAAAAAGAAATCCGAAGTGACTGCTGTCATACTTCGTTGTTTACATTCATACATTCATTTTATTCGGTTGCTATTGACAGTGGGATTTAGACAAGTGAGTATTATCCTTGTAGGTCTAATAATCAAGGGCGTTGTACGTAATAATCAACAGTAATATCACAAGTGCTTAGATTTTCACGATAACTTTGGCCAGACGATCGCGAGAGTGCTGGTTGTAGCGATAAATGCCCGACTCCGTCGGAGGAGGGCATTATGCAGGGACAACCGGCCCCAGGGAAACGCTTGGCCAAAATTATCTGGGAAAATCTCGAGCACGAGTGATATTTTGATGATTATTACCAAAGATTATTACAAAAAAGTAACGATAAATGCCCGACTCCGTAGGAGAAGGGCATTTATCAAGGGACAATCAGGCCGAGGGAAACTGTTACGGTTTCAAAAATCAACTTGGCGATACAGAATAATGAAACCAGGGGAACCAAAAAACAAGAGAGTTGGTTGTTATTTTCGGAGGCTCCGGCTGATTCTGCAAAGAAAGATCCAATAACCATCGGCCGAGTAGCGATTCAGTGTTCCTCTACTGTTCCTGTTGATGGCAAGCAGAACGCCACTCCTAGAACGCCGCACCGCCTTTGGTTGACAGCAACTGTCAGTAATCGCCAACTTCGTTGAAGTGACCATCTCGGTCCTACTTCTCTCGTCTGTCCAGATGCCAGAGCCAGAGCGTATGGTGAGCTTCTGGAATGTTCAAAGGTACCAAATCAGTTCACTACCTTACCGTCCAATCGGCGTCTTCACCAACGTTGTCAGTTGGTCCAAATTATCAAGATCCTGCTAATCGTTGCGGTTGTCCTGAAGCTCATGCGGTCAAGACTCGTTGATGGGCAAACCAAGTGAAAGAGGCATCACTGACTATATAACGCATAGGTAACTAGACTGTGTTTCAGCCAATCAGATGCACGGATTCGGGGTACCAAGAGGATATCACAGCGATGATAAAAAACAATTGAATTTATCACCGACTTCGGCTTGTTTACCTCCTGTCAGATTGATTTCAGTTTGAGGTTAACTTTTATTTTGAATGTAAACTGTTGAAAATACATGAAAAATACTAATGGGATACTAATGAAAGAGTTTAAAACGTGATTACTTACCCCAAAAGAGGGTTCTTGTACAAAATATATACAGATACAGCATTCGTCTGTGGTACTGACGTTGACACAGGCATTCAGATCAGAGAAATGTCACATTGGGTGGATTTACATGGGATCTGCTCGTAAGATGGAAAATCATGTTTTACTAAGGATGGACGAATCTTTGAATTGCTTTTTTTTAATGCATATAGACACTAAATAGATGAACCTTAGATTTGCCTTGAAATGTCTGATGTAAGTATACAATTCAATTTTTTCAATTTGTTACATAGTCTTGTTAAATTTAACTCGTGGTATGATTATTCATCGATGATAATCATACCACTTGTTATATTATTACTGACTATATTACGACTTGTTGGTAGAACCATTTTCATAATTGGGGAAAAAGTGGAATGCATTTGAATTTTTTGAGGCATTTTCTGTCTCAAACTATAGGGAAACCCCTTATTGGATTCACGTTTTGTTGCTCAGAATCACTGACTGAACAGTTTTATCTAAATTTGTTCGCGGACTGGGAAAATAAGTAACAAAAAAATGAACTGCTTCCTGGACTATTGTGCCGAATCCCCCAAAATAACATGGCACTATGGCCTGATTGAATGTTTGAATCATCCATAGCCATATTAATCTCGATGCATATCCGGAGCTTAAAATGAGAATGTTTGTGAAGTTGGAAGCATCTAAAAAATTACCCAGGTACCAAGTTAGTAAGATACCATAAAATATCGGTAAAATAAACTTTGATAGGTTCACCACCACCCAACACCATGTCAACGAATTTTCCAGTTGATTTTAAAAGATCTGTTGACACAGCACCATTAGGAAAAACTAGTAATATTAGGTATTTTGAGAAACATTGTTTGAAATTGTAAAACTTATTTCCGTTAAAATTAGAAAAGTCGCCAATGAGCTTGTTTCTTTCTTTTCAGAGTAATGATAAAGTCTCTTTTAGCTAAATTCCATCACCGAAATCACATTCAGGAGAACAAAATCTTGAGAAATGATACCAAACACTTCTACAAAAGCACTTCCATTCCTTGCTAAAGGGTTGCTGTGAAGCACATCCCCGACCTATGTTAGGTATCAGCCTGTATGTTCTTGAAAAATATGCGTCAGTGTATGCAATGGAACATGAAGCAAGAATTTCTTCTCAGATCCTTTTCGTTCCCGAGATATCGATACATCAGTTGATGTAAACAACCCTTAAAAACAATTCTTTGACCTTGAAACAAAAATTATCTCTCACATGACACGGTATCATACTGGTTTATTGTGATACCAGCCCCAATATTCCGGCCCACATGGGTTAGACACTGCCCGCGGGGGTAATCTTTTTCAGGGGTGGGTGAGAAAAACATCAACAGGGGATGGGTTTTCAGTGAAACTATCGATTGTTGAAAATTTGCTTCGATAATTAGACCAGTTTGAGAGGATATTTGGAATGAGGTGGACATTGAAGAAAAAATGGCACAACTTTGTCCAAAACCATATTACGGGCGCAAATCAAAAACCGTTTCGAGGGAAGACGTCACTGTTCATATTCTAGGTGGTGGTATCGACAAAAAAAAATTCTTGCCAAAATTGGGCATAAACAAATCTTCAATAGTTTTGCACGGTTTTACTTGACACCCTGCATAAACTTTATTTGACTTTTCTTCCATTCTACAGTACTTGTATCCGATAGCTAAAGAATGGTGCTATTGATCAGTTCAAACAGATCCAAAATCGACTAAAGGAATCCAAAGCTGTCTGGTGTTGAAAACCGATGAAATTATCGACTATGACACTTATTTTGTTGACCACTATAAATGGTGAAGTTTTAAACTTTGACATTTTCTATTATTTGACAAATGACAGATAGGGCCATACTTTCAACTGTTCGGAATACAGTTTTTTATGAGCTATCGATCGACATATGGCAAGTTAACTTCCGTGAGATATAGCTTCTGTCATCAACTAATGAGCAGCTCATTCGACGGTGAAACCATGTCTGTGTATCAAATTGCAAGCCGATCTGATAGACGTTGCGGTTGTTACCGTGGAAGGTTACAGACATAGGTACATACAGGGTGTTCACGATAAAATTCACCCCCCCTCCAGTAGATTCCCCTCCAAGATATTTTGAAGAACTAAAAACTTTTTCATCGCGATTTTTCCCAGGGACCTTAAATCGATCCTTTAAAATTTTCTAATTGGTACCGTATACAGGGTGTGATATGTAACTTTTTTATTTAAAATACAACCCCCTATATTTTATTCCGTTATGTGGTGGAGCCTTTTTTCTGATCACAAATATATATTATGACACTTATGATTTATTTTGACAAGTAAGTAGTCGGAAAAATATTAAAAAAAAGTAGTCAAATAATTTTGTTTCGTGGCAAGATGGCTTTGGTTTCTACAGTTCACTTGAAAAAAAGTTATTCTCGCAGCATTTTGTTTGCAGAATTAAACTCTGCATGGATAAATGGTCTAATTCGTTCCTGATACAGGGTGTCGCATAATTTATTTTAATTTGACCCCCTATTGTATTATCTTTTCGACAGCTTCCTTGTCAAGATAAATCATAAATGTTATATATCTTTGTAATCAGAAAGAAAGGCTTGAATAACGTAACAAAATGTAGGGTGTTGCATTTGAAATAAAAAGTCACATGTCACATCCTGTATACGGTACCAATTGAAAACTTTTAGACGAGCGATTCAAGATCCCTGAGAAAAAGCGTTGAGAAAAAGTTTTTAGTTTTTCAAAATATCTCAAAGGGGAATCTCCTAGAGGGGGGGTGAATTTTATCGTGAACACCCTGTACATACTACATACACACATACAGATAGACATCCTTCTGGAAATGGTTTTAATCGTCATAGGGGACCTCAAAACGGATATATCCATCGAAATCACGAAAAAAATTTAACGTGTTCACAATACTTCCTCTCCTTGTTGGGTGGTAGGTCGGGGAAGTGAAATCGTGTGTGGTAAGTGGTAGTTAGAAGATAAGTATATGTACTAGTATGCAGAGTTCCAAAAAATAAGTGAAACAGAAAACCCAAAGAAAATAAGGTTTAATTCTTCGTTTTGTGCCTACCTAGTTTTCCAAAAGCTTCCCTATATAGCTGAAATGTAGGTGGATATCGTTATTATATGTATAGATACCTACTATGATGTTTCCATGCAGAGTTTCGCGTTTTCTCTGGTTTAATTACGAGAATGGGTACCTACCACCCAATTACGCACTTTGGTTATATGATGAGAAATGGCTTTTATTTTTAGCCCTCGCATCACATCAGCCCAAATTTTTAACCCAAACACAGTGACACGCACGGCACGTCACGGCACCCCACGATGACGCAATTCCCGGGCCACTTCGAATTTTGGCCGTGCCGATCCGATGTTGCCATCCCAGCTCCTCGTTACTCAACCACCTCCAGCTTCTGCCTCCTACTTGATCCTCTGCTCGTCGTCACATCCACCCCCGTGACGACGACCTTGGACAAGTGAAGCAACACCCAAGGATGCCTACGCAACGAAGAGATGACATAGCGTAATTGACGAGATGGAAAAGCAATATCAATTTATTGCAATAACTTGGGATGTCGTAGTAGAGTGTAGGCGATGTGCACGGGAGGCGGAGGAGAGGCGCCGAGCCCCCTGCTTACGAATTCTTTCGGGACTCGAGGGGAAGCAACAACGCGAGTATGACCTTTCCGCCACCTCTTCTTCGCCCGCTGCCCCCACCCGGGGGCTGTGACCAATGGCGATATGTAGGTCAGCGAGTTGCGCCAATGGCGCGGCGCGTCCGCCGTCACGTGGTTTTGTTGTTATCATCAGCTGTGGCCGGGCCGCTATGTGCGGCGGGATCAAGCCGCGACGTGCGCTCCGGCCGCGTCTCGCTCTAAGTGACCCCCGGCCGAGTGAACGGAGACGAAGCGGCGAGCACGCGCCTCCATCAGCTGTTTTCTCCACAGCCGGCCGGCCGGCAGTCGACTCTCTACTGTTTGACGCAGCGGTCGCAGCACGCTCGATATACTCCCGAATTATTATGAGTATGTGCATATATCACGACGTCTTAGTGATTGATTT
Organism: Anaspis maculata; assembly: GCA_949128115.1. Classification (NCBI taxonomy): domain Eukaryota; kingdom Metazoa; phylum Arthropoda; class Insecta; order Coleoptera; family Scraptiidae; genus Anaspis; species Anaspis maculata. The sequence continues at coordinate 75,946,475 of OX421964.1, read as the reverse complement.
CAGTGGCGTAGAGTGCTTTAGTTATCAGCAGGAGTCCGTGCAGAAGTTGCTGGTCAGGCGGTTGTACTACACCGATGACGTCGTTCTGTGAAGGGCTTTGAAACAAAAAAAGTTGAATTTTCTATCTCTCGAAGAAGAAGTAGAGAAGAAAATTTCGTCCGTGCGGAATTTAGAAACTGAAAAGCGAATATAATGAGCACGGGAAAGCGTCTGGCGAAACGCAGCATCATCGGGACGCGCGTCTGTGCACCCGGTGAAGACGGCAAGTTCTACTCGGGGGTCATACAGGCGGTCAAGACCCCGGCGAATTTCGTCGAGAACAACAACTGCATCAATCTGACGCCCAACACCAGATACACGGTCCGGTTCGATTCGAGACAGGGCACGCTGGGCAGGACCACGGCCGAATTCTTCGAGACCGATCTGATCGGACCCGGGTTCAAGTCGGTGATGGGGCTGGAGCTGGTCGAGGACCAGAAGTGCTTCGTTACCTACAACGGCAGGGAGGTCACCGGGGAGGTGTGCAAGCACCACATCGAAAGAGACGAAGTCATCATCAGGGTTCACCCTCCGGGTACCGAGGTTAGTTCTCTTTTGTGTGTTGTTTCTTCTTTTCCAGCAGCGCAGTTCCAGCACGCTATCTGGGACAAAGCCCGATTCGCACCGAACGCTTGAAACGTCGTAAAAGACGTAATAAATTTTACGACTGAAGTGCAGGTCGTCAGTCTTTCAGCAGACTTTGGAGGAACAAACCTGAACTGGACCGCTGCAAACCTCGATCCAGACCTAAAATGCCGCATTAGAAAAATGCGTGTCGAATTGCGAAAATGACAGCGAGACACTCTCTTTCCGTTCTCTTTTACGACCGAACGCAATGCCAGCAACTCTCAATTTCGATTCTTCTCTAGGGGATTTGATACTAGACGTACACGGCGATTTCGATGATGTAAACACAAAAGGTATCGGAATCGATGGATAGGCTACGGAGCAAAGAGCAATTTTCTAATCTCAGTAAATTGTGATGACACAAAGCAGCAGATTGTTGTTAGAAAAAAGAACAGAAATCAATGTTCCATAGGTCGAAACTATGCCGGCGTTTGCGTTTTGAAATGTCGAAAAAGCGTCGTCAGCAAAAGAAGCCGGGCGGCGATATTGCAAGTATAAATATGCCGAATATTGCTTTTTCCGTCCTTTGTTCTAATTGAATGACAATGGTTTTTTCAACGTTAGTGATAGAACTCTCAGTTTCTGTTGAATAAAAATTGCGCGATTGCAAAAAAAATGCTTGGTGGAGGCTTTTTTCCGTCTAGCACCAAGGATTTTCCCAGAACAACGAAATTCGACAGGAACTATGAAATTTTCCATATACGGTCAGTTAGAAGCCGCTACTGAGCAAGGGGTCCCGAAAAGCGCAGCTTGTCACGCAATTGTCATGGTTGCGGTATTTTCATCATGATGAACTCCAAGAATAAGAATTGCGCGATCGCAAGAAAAATTCCTGGTGGAACCTTTGTTTCCGTCTAGCAAGGATTTTCCCACAGCAACTTATTTCGACAGGAACTGCGAGATTTTCCTCGATCAGAAGTCGCTACTGGGCAAGGGGTTCCGAAAATCACGACGTTTGACGCAGTTGCCTTGGTTACGGTAATTTCAACAACGCCGATTGGCCAACTTCGCTTTTCTAGACCGGCGTTTTCAGGGACTTCGCCATATGGATGGAAAGCAACAAAGAACAATGGCTGGGCAGCTTTGTTCAAACAAACCCCTTTGTTCGAATTGCGTAGTTGTGACGGAAAACGGGACTATCGCCGCAACCTTGATTGGTTCCTAATCGGCACTTATCTCGAAATCGTTATCTCAGCATTCCGAAAAACCGAAAGCATCATCACCGAAAATCGAAGTTTGAGCATCGGCAAAAATCCGGACCTTACTCAATCTCCCGGTTTGTCGCACACGAGAGCTCCAGCAAAACGCTCAAAACTTTTGACGCCGCGCGCGTCATTTGTCATTTACCTATGTGCTTTTTCGTGACGCCCGGCGTCCCTCCTCGCCCGCCCGCCGCCTACTTTGCCGGTATGTTTGTCCGGCTCCGGCTCTTGTTTTGGTCGTGGTGCGCTGTGCGCGCCGCGTTCGCCGGGGCTCTCTCGATGCGTAGTTGCACACAAACGCATCGGACCATTCGGAAAAGCGACCATGGCCGCCTGCGACCGACACGCGCAGAATTCTCATGGCCCGCTTTGCGTTCGGCTCGCTCTGAGCGGCCGGCAATCAGTGTGGTGCCGCTGAGCCGAGAGCCGAATTACCCGGAGCGCATGCACGGAAATCTCCCCCTCCCCCTCGCCCGTGTCCTTCGCCTGTACCCGCGCCCATCCGGCCTGCCAGCAGCAGCAGCAGCAGCAACGTTAATAATTGCATCCTTGTGACGTCACTCGAATAAACAACTCGGCTATGGTGTTGTGGATGGTGTGTGGTGCTGTGGAGAGAACGAACGCACTTATCACACACCAACGGTGATAACTGATCGATTACTATGGTCGTGACACGGCCAAACATTCTCTTTCCGCTTCGCTTTTTTTCACGCGAGCGAAAGACGCAAGCAACTCTCGGTTTCGCGGCCCAATTCGGAACGATTCTGCTTGCGTTACTGCAGGATTTCTTGCCGAAATGGGACATTTTGCCGGGCTTGGTCGCCTTGACGTTTCACCGAAAGCGAGCATCGTGAACCAGTCTTGGAGTTGCACAAGTCATTGTCGGTTTAAAGGTTCCCTGAACAGGCTTGGCGTATAAGTAAGTAATCACCGAAGAAGATCCGAAGTTATCGAGTCCTTACAAGGCTAATGACAATCGCCAAAGGCAAAAAAGGCCGAAAGCACCTTGAAGCATACTGTCCTCGAACAAGGCTGTTGACAATTACCTAAGGCGACCTGCGGTATTTCGTTTCTTAGATGAGACCACTGACAATCCAACAGCTCAAAATTCAATTTGCTTCAAAAACTAAAGAAAAATTCATGATTTGCTGACACAATCGCCCGAATCGCCGAAGACAACTAACAGCATTTCGTCTTTTGGACAAGATGAACAATGATCGGCGAAGGTGACCTGAAGTACTCCATTTTTTTGTTGAATCCATCGAAAATCGCTGAGGCGAATACAAGCATTCCGTCTCTTGGATGAATCTATTGAGAATCGCCGGAGGCGACTAAAAGCGTTCCGTCCCTTAGATGAGTCTTCTGTCAATCGCCGAAGGCGACCTAAAGCATCCTGTCCCTTCGATGAGCCTTTTGTCATCGCCGAAGGCGACTAAAAGCATTCCGTCCCTTGGCCGAGTCCTTTGTCATCGCCGAAGACGACCTGAAGCATTCCTGTCCCTTGGATGAGCCTTTGTCATCACCGAAGGTGACTGAAAGTATTCCGTTTCTTGGATGAGCCTAATGACAATCGCCGAAGGCGACTAAAAGCGTTCCGTCCCTTGGGTGAGCCTTCTGTCAATCACCGAAGGCGACTAGAAGCATTCCGTCTCTTGGACGAATCCCTGTTAATCGCCGAAGGCGACCTAAAGCATTTCGTTCCTTGGATGAGCCTTTTATCAGCGCCGAAGGCGACTGAAAATATTCCGTTTCTTGGATGAGCCTAACGACAAACGCCGAAGGCGACTAGAAGCGTTCCGTTCCTTGGGTGAGTTGATTGTCAATCGCCGAAGGCGACCTAAAGCATCCCGTTCTTTGGACGGGTTCATCGTCATCACCGAAGGCGACTGAAAGCATTCCGTCCCTTGGATGAGTTCATTGTCAATTGTCAAAGGCGACCCATGGCATTCCGTTTTAAGGACGGGCTTATCGTCATCGCCGAAGGCGACTGAAAGCATTTCGTCCCTCGGATGAGGCCATTAGCAATCGTCGAAGGCGACTGAAAGCATACCGTTCCTTGGATGAGTTCATTGTCAATCGCCGAAGGTGACCGAAAGCATTCCATTTCTTGGATAAGTGCCATCGGCAATATCCGAAGGCGAATGGAAGCATTCCTTGGATGTGTTCATTGACAATCGCCAAAAGTGACCTGAAACACTTTGCCCGTGGATAAGTCTACATACCTATAATTACCGAAAATGACCTAGAGCATTTTGTCCCTTGAACCAGTGGACTGGTAATCGCCGACATGAAGCATCTCGTCATCTACATCCGTTTATGATTGCTGAAAGCGTCTCGAAGCATTCCTGGATGAGCCCATTGACTATTGCCTCGACTATTGCCGAGGGCCACCTGAAGCATGTTGTCCCTTGATCCTTGATACGAGTCCATTGACAATCGCCGAAGGCTATATAAAGCAATGCGTTCATTGAACGAGCCTACTACGATCGCCGAAAGTAATTTCAAGCATGGGATCTCTTGAACAAGTGTATTGCCAATCGCCGAGAAACTTGAAGCGTTCTTTTGTTAGAACAAAACCCTAATTTAGAGATCACCGAAGGCGAGAAAAGCCTTCCTTGGATAAATAGAAGTTTTTGAAAAGTAAGTAAATTAAAAAGTCCGACTAGAATTTCCGGAGGGAATAATACCTGACGATATTGATATTGGTCAAAGTCAAAGTACCGGTAACAATTATTGTCAACAGTCATCAGATGAAATCATCAAATTTGAAACGTCATCGAAGATTCGCAAGTTTTTTGTGAACATTCCCCTGTTAATGACAATATTCATTTTACCTTTATTTTTTTGTTCAGTTGTTTTTCTGCTAAGCCACTATTGAACATTCCACAAGTTGCTGAAAACGCTACTTGAAGCTTGAAGCAATTCATTGCGTTGACGGATTACAGGTAGATCGAAGTACAAAATTGCTTCTAAACTCTCTTCCAAATTTCGAAGAAACAAAATTGTTTCTCCGATACTATGCCAACTGCGTACGCTCCCAAATGTCCGGAATATCCCACTGGAAGACAAAAGGCACACATTCTGCCAGTGTCCACCGAAGAGTGAACGGAGTGGAATTCTATTTATGTCTTGAATGGCGTTGGATCCATCAAAGATAAAAGACAAGGCAACTTGTTGAATTGGGAGCACACCATCAGAAGGGAAGGATTCCATTTCCGGTTCCATATCGCAATAACACGTGGGGACTGCAGCAGCAGCAGCGCCAGTTCGAGTTCATCGACCATCTTTTTTCATCATCATCCACACATCAGCAGCATGACGGCCCCCTTGCGCGCTTGATGCGTTTCCAAAGGCTTCCACCCTTTGCTTTGCCCCTTTACCCTCCCAGAGTGCGCTTTCAAGTTCTCGAATTCAGATTTTTCTTCTTGTTTGAAGAAGTGTATAACTGACGTGCTGGTCGGGTTTTTCCATACGTTTTGCCATCAATAACTATACGGTTTCTTAGGGAATCCCAATATCCCACCTGCCAGGAGATAATCGCGCTTTGACATCAATTCCCAGACAAAGCTCAGAGCGAACACTTGTCGCCTAAACCAGATACATAATGATGCCAATTACTGCATGAATGATTAAAGAAAAACGATTCGTTGCTCAACTGTATATGCACACTGTGTGCAAGTAATTGTGCAGCCGGTCGCTTGATTTGTTTACCTTTCACTTCCTTGAATAACTCTTGAGGCGGCACCAGATCTAATTAAATTTGTGATACTTTGTGTAAGACATGTGATATAATAAGGACCTATAAAGCCATTGTTTCGCACGCAGCAATTTGTATGGTAATCTTCGCAACGATTTGCGTCATTTCGACCTTCTTCGCACCCTCAGCTCCCCCGCGTATGTGCTCTCTCAAACAAACAGATCCAAAGCTGCTGGATGACTATAAATACGGGACCCCGGCTAAATGCCGGCCGGTTTCCCTAAAAATAGGCCTGCCTTTGGCTGTTTGTGTGGTGCGTCACCTGATAGCCACAAGTGGGCAATCGGAGTGGAGAGATACGGAGACGTACCCTCTCGGAATCTGGTTATTACGAAAATTGACGGCGATGAGTCGTGTTGAAAACAAAAACAAATAGATTAGGAAAGAATCGCGCAATTGAGGTCAACAATTAGCCGAAGCAGGCGCGCAAACACACACGGTGGTTCAACGTGGGATGGGTCTCGGAAGAAAATGCAAATGATGCACCAATGCGATTTGAATAAGCGGTTACGTCAGGTTTACGGCGCAAAAATTCCATCAAGAACGATTGCTCTGTCCAGTTTCTCTCGATATGTATAATGGTGGTAGAAAAACAAAATTTGCATATATAGGAATTGTTTTTTTGCTGTTCTCTGCTGCCTTGCTGCCGAGAAGAAACATTTGGTCCAGTATTTGGGCGTTTCGCTTCGGACAAGCGTTATGTAAAACTCTGGACTGAACCATGCAAAAACGCAATTTACTAGTAGAAGAGAATGTCTTTGACTTTCACTCCAACTTTCCTTAACACTTGCACCGCGCTCAACACAAAGACTTTCACCGTAGCCGAAAATTTCAGGACTCTGGGAAATGGTTTTCGATGTTCTATGGCGTCCTGCTCTCCGATTCGGTTACGAAACGCCCTTAGTAGTGTTGACTTTGCAGGCGAGAGAGAAAGGTATCACATAATCATAGCGACCTCAAGACAGGTTGTGGTGGTGTGCTCTTGCGAAACGTTTCCCAATCGTTATGCTATAGGAGGTGCACAACAACATTCACTCCACGAGCCGGTATATGCGACATAACCCAATTAAAAGTGTGCCAAGCTTGATGGTCGGTTAGTTTGCGTTGTAGCGGAGTCGGTATACCTGTATACTAATGGAAGCTCACAAGCGGCATTTTCAGTGCTGTGCATTTTCAGGCTTGCTTGTGCAAGAGCGCGCAAGGCTTCGAGGCGCTCTGAAGAGTAACGGGTCATCGCGAAAAGTGGGACTCACGACCGGCGGTAACGGTACACCGTCAGCCAACCGGCCATGGGCTCGGCACACCGAGAGGAGAGATGATGCCCCGCTTTGGCTTGACCATTTTCGCCTTCGTTTTGCACCTGTGTTTACAATTCAGTAATTGATACGTCACGTCATGGCGGATAGAGGTTGGGACACAGGTGTGTGGGAAACGGGAAGCGCTCTAGAAGGCAGAGCGGAAGAACTGACCGATCGAGGTCGGCATTCAATAACTCAAGTGCATTCTGCAAGTCGTTATGCGGTTATAACGACAGATTTCGGTATCGGTTTGCAACAGCGATTTTGATTGGTTCCTATAGAAAACGATACCGAGACAGCTGCTAGCTGTAACCACTACCGTAGCATTAGACGAAGCAAAAACCATGTCGTTGTACTAGCAAAGTTCTCTGCGAGGGACTAAACGCTGGGGAAATATGGTGAACACCTCAGGGGAGACCCGAAGAAATCAGGGGAATCGTGTGAAGTTACGCGGAAATTAAAAAAAAATATATCAATTATATCTCGATATTTTTCTTATTTTACACAAAAAGCTACTCAACACCGCGCGGCCTCGAATTAGTCTCACACGGCTCTATTTCAAGTCAGGTGGCATGAAATTGCAGCGGTGTGAATTACAAATACCAGCGCCCTGACTGGTTAAAACCGAGTAGTAAACAGCTGAAGAAATTAGTACAAACGAGGTCCTTGTCACGACTGAGTTTCTCTGCCGAATTCTTTCAGTGTTCCCCCAACGGGATCTTCCAGATTCCTTTGTATTTTGCCTATGTTTCACCACTTAATGTCATCTGACTTGCACAAAAATGCAGGTTTTGCGACTGAATTTCCCGCATGAATTTTCTTTCGGAGCTCTGTTTCGGTAAGAGACTTTCGGCTGAGCTTCTTCAGAGCTCCTCTAGGTTTTTTCAGAATTCTCTAGAATTTGTTAGAGTTTCTCCAGAATATCTTATTCCAACTGATGAGGTCGTCTAACTTGTACATAAAAGTCCCTTTCGTGACTCGAGGAATTCTCCTGCCGAGCTCCTTAGAGTTCCTCCGAACTTCTCCGGAATTCTTCTGAGTATCCTCAGAGTTTGCCTGCAAAAATATCTAGTGCCCCTTAGGGTTCTTCAACTTGCCCAGCAGAGATCACTCTTGCTATTGTATTTCTAGATGTTCCGGTGCAGAACTGCAGAAGTCCACTTGAGTTTTTTTCCAAAATTCCTTGGAAAGTCCCATAGATTATCAAGTGTTTCTAATGACCTTAAACTTGCACAAAAAAAGTAGATTTTGTGTCTAAATTCGCCTAAGGTCCTTTGAGCTTTTCCAAAATTCCTCGGAGTTCCTTGAAGTTTTCTTGGAGTCGTTACAATAATTCTCCTCTGAGGTTCTTCATTTTGCACAAAAGAGATAATTTTTGCGTTTGAATTTCCCGCAATTCCCCTGTTTAGCTCCTCCAGATCTTTTTTTTTCAATTTTTCGGAGTTCCCAGTTTTCCTTTCGATATTTAGCTCTCCCTGAGGTTCTTTAATTGCGCAAAAGAGATCAAATTTGCGTCTAAATTCCTGAGAGCGTCGAGCTCCTTCCTCTGGTTCCTCTGATATTTTCTGGAGTTCTTTGGAGTTCCCACAGAATTTTCCCGAAAATATTGAGTTCCCCACAAGGTTCTTCAACTTTCACAGAAGAGAGCCTTTGCAAATTTTTTAGAAGTTCTTGTACTGAGAACGTCCAAAATTCCTCGTGAGTTTTTCCAGAATTCCTTGGAAAATCACATAAGTAATCAGTTGCTCCCAATGTCCTCGAACTTACAGAAAAAAGTAGCTCTGATACTGAATTCGCCTGAGTTAATCTGGGTTTTTCACAATTCCTCGGAGTTCCTTGAAGTTTTCTTAACAAAACGAGATTTAATCAATAGAGATAAATCAATCGACATTTCAATACATGTTGAGATTCTTCAGCTTGTACAAAAAAGATCACTTTTGCGACTGAATTGCCTACATTTCACCTGTTGCTCATCCAGAATTCCTTTATGCTTCACGCAATTCCCCGGGAACTCTCCAGAGTTTCCATAAAATATTCAATTCCACTCGAGATTTTTTCTCACTTGTTCAAAAGAGGTGACTTTTGCGGTCGAGTTCCCTGGAGCTCCACCCCGAATATTTAGCTCTCTATAAAATGATGTACAGACAGGAATCCTTCAACTTGCACAAATCAGGTTTCTTTCGCGAGAATTACCCGCGAATCTCCTGATGAGTTTCTTGAGAGTAACTTTTGGTTTTGTCGAAATTCCTCGGGACTGCCCATGGTTTTCTCGAAAAAATTTGAGTTCTCCTTGATGTGCTGTGATTTGTATAAAAAAAAAGATCACTTTTGCCACGGAATTTTCCGCAGTTCCCCTGCTGAGCTCCTGCAGAGCTTCTCTGGGTCTTTCTTAAGAGTTCCTCAAACTTTCCCCAAGTAGTATTCTTTCGAGTTCTCTCAGTTTTCCTTGCACATATTCACTTCCTCTTATAGTTCTTCAATTTGCAAGGAAGAGATCACCTTTGCGACTGAATTTTCACTGGATACCTCCAGAATTCCTCAGTTTTCCGAGAATTCCTTCGAAAGACCCATAGATTATCCTAACTGCTCTCGATGTCCTTAAACTTGTACCTCAGCTTGTACAAAAAAGGTCATTTTTGCAACTAAATTACCCAGGGTTTCTCAACCAAGTCCCCCGAGTTCTGGAATTTTCCAACATCAGGAGTTTTTAGATGTTGACCTGGAAAAATGTATGTAATATGTAACATGTACTGTTATTGCGATTGCACTGTGGTTGCTACATTTTTTATTTTGTTATTTTTCTGACATGTGTAAGCAATGTATTTGTTATCAGCACCAATAAACCTTATCTTATCTTATCTTATCAAAAGTTCTTGGAGTTCCCCAGAGTTTCTCAGGTTGTTTAGTTCTCCTTAATGGCTTTGAACTTCCAAATAAAGATAGCTTGTGCCACTGAATTTCCCGCAGCTTCCAAAGTTTTCTGAAATTCCCCAGGGTTTCTCTTAGAATTTTTAGTTCCCTTTAGTGCCCTCTTGTACAAAAATGAACACTTTTGGAAGTAAATTACCGGATTCCACTGCTCCTCCAGAGTTCCTTTGTTGTTTTTTCCGGAATTCTTCGTGGTTCTTCAGAATTTCACTCTAAAATATTCAACTCCTCCCAGGTTCTTTAATTTGAACAAAAAAGGTCACTTTTGCTACTAAATTCCCCGAAGTTCTTCTGCTGGGCTCTGCTGGTGGTGCTCTTTAGAGATTCCCAGAGCTACCTCAATTATAAAAATAGCTGTTGCTGCTGAATTTTTCATCTTTCTCTTTCTGAGCTCCAGAGATCCTGTGGAGTTCTCAGGAGTTCTCCAGCATTCCTCAGAACTCTCTCAAAGAAGATTCCCCTTGGGGTCCTCCAAAAAAATAGCAAGTCTTCAGGAGTTTATTACTCGGGTATAGGTTGTTTTGCGCCGTTGTCATGGTAATCGACGTAATTTCGGACGCATAAGTCGGACTTGAGGTTGAACTCTGAAACTCTACCTTACTTTGAGCAAATTTGTGGCGAAATTCACCTCGTGACGCCATTTTGTTTCCTGCCTCTCGTTTTGAAAATTCAAAATGGCGGCGTAATTCGAATTTATTCTAAATTCCAGATGAAAAATCTTGGTAAACGGACTGCACGGCTTTGATTCAGTTATAAACTACACCATACTCAAAGTAAACCATTCTCCTAACTTTTATATTTCTGGGTCTTGTTTTGAGCGGGAAGATGAAAGGGTGCAAAATTAGCCATTTGCTGCAAATGCTAGTTACAGCACTGTCAGGAGAATACTAACAAAATCAGAGGGAATTCAAGAAAATTGGGCAAAATTGAATAAAACCAACGAGACTTGAAGTCGAAGGAAAATCAGATGAATCATTGTAAAAATTAAAATTGGAAGTACATACACATTTTGGCCAGCTGTTTTGTCTTTTCGAAGTTTTCGGTTACCTGGTTCAAGCGCGTCATTACTCAGAATCATATTGAAGAAAGCTGGAGTCAGCTTCAAGCGTTTCAGAGAGAATTTGTAAGTTGAAGACAGTAATGAGGGCTTGAATGTAAGGCGGCTCTGGAATTCGTTATCAAACTGTGTGTATAGCTTCGACATACGGGTCCGTCAGTAGTGAGGTCTGGTCAGGTTGGTCAGGTCAGGTCAGGTTGGTCAGGTCAGGTCAGGTCAGGTTGGTCAGGTCAGGTCAGGTTGGGCAGGTCAGGTTCAAAATGATCAAAAGACGAAACAGTTTGATGAATTGTAGCTTAGGACAAAAATCGTTCACGTTTTCAGTTGTGTAAGGAATGCCATTCTGCTGGCGTGGGTTCGACTACTGACAACACATTTGTTAGTGAATGTGGTCTGGTCAGTTGAACAGTTGAACGGTGGGTGATGGAGTTGCTGAAGTTGGAATCTGTCAAATTATGGTAATTCTTGTGCCAAACTACGAACGTTATTGAATCCACAATCAATACTTCAAATTTCTCTGGGTAATTTGTACTCGGGTATCTTGCGTATTGTAAACCGCGATAGTGTGGTTGGTTTTGATTCGGGTTTTGAGTAGTAGTAGCATCAACTGCTATTCTTGATGAAGTCGTCCAGCATGATGAAATGCACCGAATACCGCACCAGCAGATACCGATGATCAGAATGTCGCCGAGTGGAAGATGCACAAGCCATGGCGCAAATTACGCAAAGCGTGATTGGAAACGATGTCAATGGGACACGGCGCGGCACGGATCGGAATTAGCATCGAGCTATCTGTGCGATGCCGCACTGCTGCCACCACCCCAACTCTTTTAAACATTCATAGCTTCCTACGCCTCATCATCATCATCATCGCGATGATGATCGTCTCTCATAACCTTGTTGTGTAACGCGCTGCGTTGCAATTTTCTCGTATACACAGGCGACAACATCAACATACGCATTGTTGCCAACCGTGTCACTGTGCCGGCCGGTGTACCGTGGGTATACATAAACAAATATGGCGGTGAGCCGTGGTAGCAGCATATGTGGCTGTGGTAGCGGCGCTCTTCTCCGCTGAAACAACGGAAAACTCGCACACACTGCGACTCTGTGGCCATAACACGTGTGTGTGGAGCCCCGAAAACTGGGTCACGGGTCGATGCAGAATAGGGTCGGGCGCGCGTGTCTGTCCCCGGGTTTCTGGGCCAGTCCGTGGCCCGTTTCGAAGGCGCCCCATCCCCGATCGCGTCGATATTCCAGGTCAACACGGCATGCAGTGCGAGCGCCATTTTGGATTCGTCGACTTGGGGGAGATGGGGAGGGAAAGAGCGGCAAGCCTTGAAGAAACCTTTGTGGCAGGCCTTGTTGGGCGAGGGCTCGTAGGCTCAGTCAAGGTTTTCACCTTCGGCTTTTCGAAGCTCGCGAGAGGTGTGCTGGTTGCGGCTTGACTTTGAACTTGCGAGGTGCGAACCTTGGACTTAGGGGCGAAGGATCCGTGTCAGGGTTTTTGGGCCGCTTTATTGATTTGCGGTGGGATTTCGACGCCTAAATTTAGAGAAAATCGCTTCGGTCGTCGGTGTCCCGCCGCTTTTGCCCTGCTCAATTATTGAGCAGCTTTCTACGAATTTGGTGCTGAAAAAAAAATCAATTCTAGATAGGCGCTTGCCTCTGACGCAAGCACCGTTTCTTGCAACTACTGCTCGTTTTGAATAAATTACAATTATTACTTCGCATTTGTAGTACTCGGGCTACATTTTACTATCAACACATAATTTCTATCCAGCCTCAGTCTCAGATTTGGCTCTTCGTATAAAAGCAAATATAGCTAGAAGATCAAGCGTCAAATTCATTTTCCGTGAAGTTGGCAGCAGTGGACGTCTAGTTATCATTCTCGCCAAGTGCCTACCGTGCCCTACCCGCTGGGATTTGAGGTACTATTCCAAAGAGATCAACACTGAAAACTTCCATACTATCTCGTAGCCTCGTATACAAACAAAAACAAACTTCCACAAGATGAACAATTCTTTCCATTCCAAAACATCCCTGGTAAACTAGAAAGGACCGGCGCACAGAGCGCACGCGCCCTCTCTTGTTTAACCAACTAAATAACAGTTGTGATTATTTCACAACTACCCGCGCGATCAAACAAAGCCCGCAATCCCACAAAAGCCAATAAAGACGCGTTCAACAAGTCCTTGCGACCTGATTCAACACAATCATTATCGCTATATGATGATGATGCTCATGGAAAACTCGGTTTTTATGCGGTCACGGTTACACAAGAAAACTCGTGACGTACACAAAGGGATTTTCAGGTGTACCAACGCCGTTTCCGTCACATCATCACATCCGTGCCGGCGAGTCCCCCCCTTAACGGATGTACACACACACACACACACACACACACACACAGCGAGATAAATACTCAATGGCGATAATGAATGGTTTGAATATAACGCACGAAAAACACACGACGACGATAAAAAGACAATAAACAATGTTGTTGATGACCGTCTTGGCGCAAGCTCTGGCGCAACAGGTGCTCCTACAAATAGAGGACGTCGTGTGCAGGGATTATCTCAATTTTTTTTTTGGAAACGTGCCTAAAACCTAGGTCAAGTCGGCGTATCGCGGAAAAATACCAGATTTGGTAACGCTCGCTTGGAACTGCATCATTATGTTGTTAAAACGAAGCGTCGGTACTGAAAAAAAAAGAGGAGTACGCATCAGGATGTCGTCTATTGTGCGTCATTTGTCACCGTGACTAATGGTACAGTTTTGCCTTTCCTATTGTCACATAACAATCAAAGTAGGCGCTGCTGCTGCTGAGCTGGTGTCTTTGCACTTTTGCTCTTTCGCTCTCCGATCCATTATCATGATCAAGCCACTCAAGCCGGCGTCTTTTGTTTATTTTTCACACCGCGCGCCGCCTTTGAGTGCCTACACACGCGCAATTTGTGCATTAAATGCACTCTCGCCCACTATAATCGCGTCGCACAGCAGGTTGTAGGGATTTTTTTACAGTTGGCACTAGTGCGGCTTCAACCGTTGGCACCAGGGGTTTGGTGACGCGTTAGGGGCGCTTCTGTCACAGTTGGTACCAGAGGTTTGGTGACGAGTTGGGGCTTCAGCGACAGTTGGCACTTGTGCTGCGAACGACGCCATCTATCAAGCAAGATTCAAACTCCGTTTCAAAACTTGTTTATTACTTGTGGTATTTAAAACTCAGTTCTGTCTACTTAAATATAAAACTTATTATACCGATTTAAATATTTAAAATACAATTGTTTTGCTGCGAATACACCGTGCTATTTTCAGTTTTATGGCTGTCTTGAACTATCCCAATACTTGTTTGATTGGGATAAGTTTGTGTGAATAAATGAGCTAAGCTAATAATAATATACGTATACGCTTTGCATTTTATATTAGTACACAATTTGCTCGGCAAACCTGGATGTGGTCGAGTATTTTTGGGCGTACCATTAACCTTCACTGGAATTGTTTTGACTTTCTCGAAGCTGTGTGGACGCCATTTTGTGCTTCGAAAATAATGAAAAAAAAATTGAACATTTAGCCTTTACTTACCAGACATTCTCGACCTATCCCAATATTTTGAACTTTACATCTTTAATGTATTCCTGTGTTTTCTACGATTTTATGACATTTCAAGCTGGATATTATTTTGATATTTCGTCGATCCTTGACATTCTGCTTTTTATTTCTTTACTTAATTTCTTATTAGATTTTAACACAGTAATTAATAGTTATTGATTAGGTAATAGGTAATTAAAACTCTTGGTAGTTTGAGTATTGGTAGCTTTTTCAAAATACTCATGCACATTCTATACTGTTTCACAGTTTAGTTTCTTATCAGAGATGGAGTTAGATTGGTGGAATAGGGCCTTGTGGAATCAATTCCAGCGGGCTCATTCCTTGACAGAAATTCACTTTCCAGGTCTCTTTCGAAAGCTACAGAGAAGTACTTTAAATTGACTATAAAAAAACATTTTCTGAATAGGCTATTTCGTTGGGGCAGGTGCGCATGCATGAAGGCGACAAATGAAAAAAAAAAATCTTACACCTGTCAATTTTAATGGCAACTACTCTCTCTAGCCCGCTGACTTCGCGCTGCTGGTTCCTGGTTGTCACTGTCATCAGTGTCAATGACTTATTCCCCATCCAATGTTCTTCACGTTGTTTTGGTGGCGCGGCTTTTTCTAGTTGTTTCTAATTCCAAGTGCTTTTGTTGTTTTCTGTTACTGTTGCTGTTATTGTTATGTTTGCTATTATTGTTAGAACCGACAAAAGTCATGTCACAAGTGACAGCTGGCAGCGATCTAGTGTTCGTTTCGAGCGCTGTTGCCATTTTCGTTGTTCATGCATCTCCACAAATGATCATTGACTTGATTCAAACAAAACATTTCCTCTGGATACCAAAATGGTATCTAACATTCAATTTAGTCATTTGTAGAATTTTGGGTGCACTGAAATAATTTCTAGTGCTAATTTTCAATATCGGTGTACGAAATTTTGGATCTCGCACTACACTTTCTTAAAATTCGAAGGCTGTCGCCAAATCGACTGAATCAAACCAGGAGCTTCGAAATTGAACGACTACGGCAACTCTATATTAATAATAGACTGAACTCAAGGTTGAGAATCAAGAAGCATGCTGAATGGACATTAGACATTATAGAGCACGACTAAAATATACCTCGAAATAGGACGAAACAAATTTTAGGCTCCAAACTAGATTATTGAAAAATCGACTAATGGAATCAACATCGAAGACGCAGAAGAAATCGGCAAATGGCAAATGGGAGGTACGAAGTTTCCGGGGAAAAAAACAAAGCCAAGGCACCTGATATAGGTAAAAATCAATGATGATAATGTGTGACCCACGAGTTGAAAGTCAATGATGAGTTGAAAAACCATTATAAATAAATGGAATTTAAAAGACTGAACTCAAACGTGAGGCCCCAAAGTTTATCGCTAAATCGAACGAACTCTATTAGAGGCTCCAGAACGAGCTCCAAAAGTAGTCTGACGACGACGTAAAGGCAAATTTGATACTTGCAGGGTTATTTTTTGAATAAACTGAACTCAAATGAAAGTTTGTTTTCAATGGACTGAACTCAACATTAAAGCTCCAAACTCGGCTCCAAACCAAATCGGCAAATGTATTTTAAAAAGCGAAACTCAAATGAGTTTCTTCTACATAGGATGAATCCAAATTTGAGGGTCCAAACCAGATTATTGCAAAATCAACGGCTAAAGTCAACATCGAAGCTCCAGAACAAATGGGCAAATGCGGTACTTGCAAGAGACTTCACCTCAGGCTAAGGCCCGGAGCTGAAGAATCGACTGGGCTCCGCTGGAGGCTCCAAAAGTAACCCGTGAAGTCGGTTAAACAGACGGAATGCAAGTTGGACGCTTGAAAGATCGTTTTTAATGATTCGATACTCCAAATATTTGTAAACAAATCGACGACTGAGTTCAAATTGGAAGCTCCAGAATGATTTGTAAAGGCAGTTGAATAAACTGAACTTCAATTTGAGGCTCAAAAGCCAATCATTGCAAAAGCAACGACTGAACTTGACTTAAGCTACATAACAAATCGGCAAATTCGGGAGCCTGAACTCAAACGTGACTCGTGAGAGGCTCCAAAGTTGGTTTGCTAAATCGACCAAGCTCAAATTTGAGGCTCCAAATCCATATCGGAACTGGACATCAGACTCATCAGAGCTCCAAAACAAATTAGCGAACGCAATTGAAAATGCTGAACTCCAATTAGGGGTTTCAAAGATTGTCGCTAAATAAACTGAATTCAAATTAGAGGCTTCAAAGACGGGTCTAAACAGATTGAACTTAAGTTTGAGGATCATTATAAAAACCACGCCTGAACTCAACATCGAGACTACATGACAAATCGTCAAATGCGGTCCAAACGCTCAACTCAAACTTGGAAGTCCCCAAAATTTTGTCGCTTAATCAGCTGAGCTCAATCAAACAAACAGGGGCTCCAAAAGTAATCGGCGGACCGTTAATAGACTGAGCTCTTCGATAATTCAAATTATGGGCTATTCTCCAATAGAGTGAACTCAAATTTGTCAATCCAAAGGTGATGGTCAGGTGATGGACTGAACTCAGTACATACGAAATACGAATACCTATTCGTCTACTTGTTTCGACGATACCGTAACTGAACTAACTGAAAGTCTCCTTTCCACAAAACTGTCCTGCATGGACTGAACTCAAATTAATGAGTTCAAAAATACACTGAACTCAAACTGGAGGCTTCAAAGGTGACTCGGTTATGCAACACTTGACAAGTTCGAATTCGAGCCTTGGAAGACTATCGTCGAAGGCTCAGCAGAGCCGCCTCAAGTGGGAGGCTTGAGGAATAATCGCAAAACTTCATTGAAACTAAAATCTGAGACTCCAAATGTAATCACTAAGAACCCGAATCGGAAGCTACAAAAATGTGAACGGTAAAGCCGGATCATTGGGCTGCGCTTGAATTTGAGAGTCTAAAGGCTGCAATTTCACTCAAATTGCCTCTAGCGCCTCTAGAGACGATCGTTGAATTGTCTTAACTCAAATTGAAAGCTTCAAATCTAGGTGAAGTTGAACTAGAATGCCCACAGTATTTCTACTGAGGAGTCAAAAATAAAATTGAAGGTGTGCACTCCCAAAGTGTTCGTCCTGGTGCCTTTGAATGCCGTCAAGTTTTCCATAACCTCAAAATAAAGGCTCCCGGCCGGCCGGCTCTGGCAGTTTTCCACTTCAATTGTTCCTGACGCAACAAACGCGATGACGCAATTCGCAAATAAGTCAAGCAGCCGAGAGACCCGCGCGACCTTGGGCTTCCGTGCCAATTTTTAACTTTCCCGTTACCTAACCCAATTATCGCCAAAGCCTGCTCGATTCGCCAACGCCAACACGGTAATCGCAAAGTACCTACATTTCACGTACTCGGGTATATTTTAATTACCCGTTTTTTTTTGTTCAAAACTGCGATTTTTCTTATCCTCGCGATTATTTTCAATCACGCGAATCGTGCCTGGTACTTATAATTTATGTGCACAATTTAAAACATGTTCAGTAAGGTAATTTCCATTCGTTTTATTCGTCGTTAGTTGCATATTATTTTATTGCCGGCGCGTGTTTGTTTTCATCATCATCATCGCCGCCAACATCATTGTACTTTTATTATTATGTAGCTCTCTGCTGGCATGGTGTTGATAATGACATTTCGAGTCGGCTTGGCGACAGTGAGTGCCAACGTTTGACCTTTGCACAAGTGTGTGTGGTGTTTTGCGCGATTATATTCTGTTGTTATAAATACAGCTGAGTGGGAGCGTTTTTTCTTTATGTATACCATAGTAAATAATTAGGTTGGTGGAAAACAGCTGTGGTATGCACAGGTGTTGCGCTGTTTGCTGCCGGTTACATGAGGAAATAAAAATGCGAATTTTAATTGTTCCAGGCTCCGTTTGAAGTCCAGAAAAGGATGGACGAGGTCAGGCTGCTGGAGTCGCGGAAATCGGCCAGGCTGGCCGACCAGGATCAGGATTTCGCAAGGCTGGCCGACATGGGCGGCGACAGAAAAAGGACCGCTTCGCACACCATCGACGTCCCGACGCCACTATCCGTCCAAATCGGGTACGTACATCCGCCCCGTCATAGCTATTCCCGCCGTTTACCCGCCTTTTTTTTTGAATTCCACTTTTTCTCAAACGCTTACCACGAAATGATCAGACCGACTTTGGCTGCATAACTTGTTAAAACAATCGATACGTATGAAATTGTTGCTTTGTATCGTATTTCCGAGAACCACAGCCGCAATTCCACTTTCAAATTATACATAATTGGCGACTTGAATGACTGTAATACGCTTCAAAAGTACTAATAATGCATATCGTGATAATTTGCCGTTTTTGTACAACTGAAGCTTTCGAGCTTCATAACAGTTCCATTGATTAGAAGCGTCGGAATTGAAACCTTGAAATATCCTCTCCGAGATAATCTAAATTGCGCTTTAATCTAAAACGCCGATGATGATTAACAAGTGTGCATCCATCACTGCTCTGCTCTATTTAAATCAACACCGATGATTGGTTCGTATCACTCAATTTGTAATGGGCTCGCATGAAACGTTATATACCATACGGCCGTTAACCTTTTTTCTTTCAATAAAGTCCAATCGAAGATCATTTTTTCGTGGCTGTTGCGCCAACAAAAGCACTATTAATTATTGCGTTTTCTCCATTAAAATTCAATTAGGTCGAGACGTACCTGACAATTATCAATTCTCTTGGTTTAGAAACGCAATTATCGCACTCGAATAGGTATTTTGGTCTCGTTGATAACTGTTTGCTTTTGTAATTGCGTTTTAAAGCTCAAATTACCGACGGCGACAAGTTCAAAGTGTTTTTATCGGAAAGGTGGCTTTTTACGTCTCTAGTTGGTTTTGCGTTGCCGTGCTTGTTTCGATTTACGGGCCTTCCGTTTGGTCCGTTTACCGCTTCCACTGCTCGAATTTTATTTAACATAGAACTTGATTACGTTTTTTGAAACTAAAACAGCTTGATAGCCTTGCAATATATTGTAGAATTGTTGCTTGAAAAAGTGAGATCCCCAAAGTGTTAGTGACTAAGGTCTGTGTCAGTTGAAATTGTGATCACTGTGGGGCCAAGGGTCAGGGACTGTGTGGAGATATGATCCAAGATCCTGTCAGGTCATGAACACCCAAATAAAAAAGCTACGAGCCGCCTTTCCCAGGACAAGTCCATCTTAACGCGGCCAAGTCCAGTGGTGAAAATTAATTAGGCATACATTTTTGCAAAATTGCCATGCAAAATTTCGTAATCTAACCTTCTGTTTCTGGATGCTCAAGTCAAGTTTCAACCCGAGCCAGCAACTAAACCACGCCTTCTTCATTGATAAGTCGATGCATCCAGCCAATAGGAGTGCTAATTAAAATTGAATTTGACGATAAAATTCGATTCAGCGTCCAGGAACCGAAGGGTTAAGTTATATAGACGGAAATTTCAATTATGTCGAACTTTACTACCGATTTCTACAAATCCGCTTTTGTGAACCCTCACTCAAAAGAAAGTAGTTCCGAAGGTTTTCTCAACATTGGCATCATTGTTTTCGTAACATCGCGTGTCATCGTTTGAAACGTCATCAGTGTCAAATGTCGACCAAATATCAGATAAAATTTAAAAATGTCAAATAAAAATTAGATTAAACATTGTACATTGTTCACCTTTTGTTGTTAGCAATAAGTAAACTGCTCAAAGTTCAAAAGTTGATATGTCAAATGTCAAAAGCAGGGTAGGCAACATGAAAATATGTACAATTCTCAACTATTTATTTATTCCAGTTTTCGAGAAACAGTGACCTCGACTAGAAATCTCTGTAACAGTTTCATAATACCAGATTAAATAAATATGTGTCCCATTTTGACAATTTCTGGAGATGATAAAGTCGAATGAAACACCGAAAAACCCACTAGAAATTAGGCATAGGAAAATCACCATAAAATAGAATTGTAAGCAGGTAGGTATTTGATGAATACAGCAAGTTACGATATTTTTCTATAAAAGTGACCATAATCAGGATGGAGTTTCGTCTGTTTTGAATACAATGGTGCCAACGGACGTCATGAGGAAGTTTCATTTTTCGTCGGCGGAAAGTGCTTGTGTTTTTTCCACACGTCATAGGTACATTATAACGTCAATGTAAGTCGCCATGACAACACTGCAAAATCAATTGCCAGTTTTGCAACTTAACGACCCGTAAATATCTCTAAATCTTTACGAACAACCGAACGCGTCAGTAAATGAATGTCGCAGTTCAACCAGGTCGGCCTTGAAAACTGCCGTGTTTAAAAAAATACGTTTTGATTCAGATTTTGAGGCTTAAAAACTTTTTACCGGTTGCTTCTGTGACATAAGACGTCATCACTGTCAAATGTCATGTCATTCGTTAAATGGGTAGTTACGAGATCAACAAATTTTATTAAATTTGCAGTATTTCTCCGTAAACTGTTAATATCCAAATGACAGTATGTTGGAAGCAAATGTCAAAAGCAGGGTAGCCATCTAGAAAATGCTTCTGTTTTCTGTTTACTGTTGACTGGACTCCGTCAGTGTAGATTTCCGTGACAACACTGCAGATTTGCAATATTGCATCTTCACATGAAAAATCTCTCGATTTTACTTTCCCGGCCCGTCCAATTACTTTCCCGGCCCGTCCAAGGGAAAGTTATGTGATGATGCAGGATGCTGGAAAAACGTTCTGACACGATAGCTGCCGAACCGATAGTCTGATCGACTTGAAATTTGGTATACAGACAGGGTCTTGCTGTTAAATGAGCTGATTAGTTTTTGGCTGTCATTTGTCAAACGGAAATGTCACTATCAAAATATGACAGAAGCTATATCTCACAGAACTTGACTTGCAAGATGCCGTTTGAAAGCCCATGAAAAACTGTATTCAGAACAGTTATAAATTGTGCCTTGTCTGTCATCTGTCAAAAAATAAAAAATGTCAAAGTTCAAAACTTTACCATTCAATTATTCAAAATCTATCCGATGCATTGGGACCAAATTTGGCAGGAAGCAACAAAACATAACAGTCAAATTAAGTCTGCAGTTGCAATTTTCCACTATTTTTCCGTCGGGCGTTATGAATTTTCAAAATTTCTCCTAGCCGTTGCCACTCGAGAGAACGACTCACCCGGATTCCCACCAGGATGACTTGCTTTTGATGCAGCACTCCACTCAAAAACATTCCTGCACGAGGATCGACTTTTTTCGAAAAATTTCGACTGATATCGGAAGAAGATTGAACTGGGCGTCTTGTAGATCTATTTTTGAAATCGACACAGCTTCGGTTTTCCGACGGTAATTTTTTCAATAACAAATTTACATATTCCGTGAATTTGAAAAAACTGCAGCGTAAACTTCAACATGCGATGAGCCACACGAAATAATAATTTTAGATGCAGACATGCTGCGAATGAAAATTGGAGAAAAGACTGAATTAATTTTTTGAGGAAAAATTTTCAAAATCGGACCAATGGTTTTCAAGTTTTCCTCTCTGGAAAAACTGGAAATTTTCCAACTTTTTATTCCGTGAACAGATTTCTACCATTTGTTTTTGAAGAATAGATAACTGGTTCTTGAACATTTTCCAATAATTTCTCTCCAATTTCCCGGGAATTTTCCTACTGAAAATATAAAACCGCTCATGCGATCGTGCAAATTAAGCGGTTCTGCCACGATAATTACCGAATTATTGATTCGATCAAATCGAAATCAGGTACGAAAGCATAAGTTCAGCCTGGAATGATCTGATTAGACTTCAGGTAGATGATTTTGATCGGAAGCCTTCAGGTGACACATTGGGTCTGGGCTTGTCTGGATATAGTATTGCATTCTTCAAATTTCGCAACAATTGTCTTCTTCCTAGTTCTACCTTTCGAAATCACCATGGAAACCTAAGAACCTGTCACTTGTTCTGTAGGCCCAACAATGGATGCAGAATGATCGCGTAACGCACAACTGAGTAAAATGTTTTCATCAATTTCCGAATTAAGTCCCACCCTCCCGAAGGGACACTTCGATCAAAATCATTACTGACGTCCCTGGATACCGCCGGGAAAGTTTTGTGTCGCCCCACAACAGATTTTTTATTAAAACTTCAGTGGAATGTCACAATTCAACCAAATCTTCGTTTACATTCGGCATTTCTCAAAAGAAATTTGACTTAATTTGGATTTTCCAGCTTCAACTGTTTGGGTAGGTGGTAGTGGTGGTACCATTATTTTTCCAACATGATAAAATTCTATGCCATTTGTCAACTGTCACCGCGATTTCATTTGTCAAAAGGATAGCAAAATCAACAAATTTTACTGCGTTCAAGTTTGGAAATGTCTTCGTAAACCAAATCAAAACGTCTATGATTTGTACACCTCATGTCAGATATGTCAAACATGTCAAAAGCATGATTACCAACTTGAACGAAATCCTCAGAAATTCCACTGCTGAACTTGTTAAATCAGCATGATCAAATGGAACCGTTTTCAGATTTAATTTGAACATGGGAGTTGTTTTTAATGAAAAACAGATTTCAATTCAGAACATTTGATAACAGAAATTGAAATGATTGTACACAGTTGCCTACATCAGCGCTGGAAAATGCTTTAGAAACCGTTCTAGCTTTGGTGGGTAAAACTCGAGGTTAAACTCTTGTTGGCATATGAAATGACGAAATGACATTTCGCGTCATTCCTGCCAACTTTATAGCCAAAGGAAAGCAGATAGGAACCGCATAAAAATTCATATTTCTAGTTGAAAAAAACACTTATCAATGAAGAGAGCACTGTTCTTTTTCAAATAATTTTTAATGGTGGCAATGGTGATACTTGATACTTGATGCCTAAAAATTATAAGGCTACAAACATTGGGCCACGCTAGGGGATTTTTTTCAATGAATCACCCCTGAACAATGAGCTTTGTTTCACTCGGTAATGACTAAGGTCTGTGTCAGTTGAATTGAAAAAGTTGAAAAGCTCGAATGTTTCGAAACACAAATGCACGTGCAATATAATGCCTTTAATTGGTACCGCAGCGAAACAGCCAACTTAAGTAATGAGAAATAATTCAGCATGACTCGGCAATTATCTCTCTTGGTCTATATTCAAACTAAATTACATATTACTCGTAGCTATGACATTACACGATCAATATTTCAACTCAAATTATTCAGAAGCAATAATTTGCTTCGGCAAAAGTTGGATTGGAACACTTGGGGTGAAGGGTTAGTCAGAAGAACCGTACGACTGTTTCTAATAGTGAGATTGATTAGCAGTAGCTCTACAGGTCTATGTAGGACCTTGGCTCACTTTGCCTATTCTTCTTGTACAGGGGACCTACTGTTCAACGTGGGGTCCAAACTACGAGTGACTGAGACTAGCATCATTCCAGAGAAGTTTTTCATAGTCTGCATACTCTGAAGATTTGACCAGAATCCAAGTATCTGTATCGCGCCTTTGAGTCTCACCACAGCGTCGCGTCGTGTTGCAGTAGCCACCCATCCAAAGACGGGCCCCGATGTGTATTGCTTGGCTTATGTGACTTACCGAAGCCAAGCGAACTACACGATGCGGCCTTCTCGTTTCCAATAGTAGAATTTTTAACCTACGTATTTAATAAATGAGCTAAAAAACGGGAAAAGTTGAAGTTATTAGCCAATAAGTTGGTACATAAGAGACGCTAGTCAACACGATTTTTATGCAAAGCAAAGATTAGAAACTCTTGAAAATTCGAAATCTCCAAAATCAGACAGTGTGCGAACAACAAGTATTTGGAAACGCGTCTCCCAAATCCACTTTCACTCGTAAACCATGCCGAATTATCAATGTTTACAT
Source organism: Anaspis maculata (assembly GCA_949128115.1). NCBI lineage: Eukaryota > Metazoa > Arthropoda > Insecta > Coleoptera > Scraptiidae > Anaspis > Anaspis maculata. The sequence goes on along the minus strand of OX421964.1, from coordinate 75,922,123 downwards.
GTCTAGTCGTGCACCAGGAACCGGCCAGCAAAGACATACGGAACCCACCTGAAACCATATTTCACTTTGCCCACCCATTTTGGAACCTGCGTACTGTATCCTTGATTCCTTAAGGAGGTACCTACCGCACTGTGTTGTCACCTCAACCATATTAATTATACTTTGGCAGCGTTAATTTTTTGCGCCTCAACCTCGGGCTACGCCTTGCGGAAGCACCTTGCTACAAAAAAGCCGGACTTGGAATTGTTTTAATTTCTCTGCTACACTGAGCGAATGCATAAAGAAAACGCTGAAAAAAGAAACAGTGGTACAAGCTACCAGAACCATGTCGCTATGGAGATAAGGTATCTGAAAGACAGGTATAGTGTGCATAGCTCACTTTATTTCCAATTAGGAAGCAATGTCGAACATTGTGTGTGTACCTATCGCTTCTAATGTGATCAGACTGGGTACCTGCGTCCGTCAAAAAAAAAACAAATGTCACATAATGGCCTTAATTACATTAGACAAGGTCAGTGACGACAACTAGGCATTGGCCATCACTAGGCGATGCATATGCATGAGCTTTTTTCAAGTCCCGAACAATGAAGGTTATTTCTCGCACAAAAAAATACGTTGGTGATTTTTTTTCTTGATACATAGCTTGAAAAATATTGATGGTTACCATTACCTGATAAAATAATATAAAAACTGTACAATTTCTGGAAGGAATTTCCTTATCGCACCACCATAACTCTATTTATGCAGTCCCATTTCTGTTGGCATTCCTGCGGAGACTATGCGGTCGTGTTATTATTGTTATGGTGATGATACCCAGAGCGCTTGTGTTTGTAGTCAATCACCCACATGGCTTTTTTTTCAATAAAACTAGAACCAGTAGTAGCTGCTGTGGTCGATTTCCAATGCCACAGCTGATTTCGTACACTCTTATGTGCACTTGCGTATGTAGTTTGATTGATTCGAGCAAAGTCCGGCAATTCAAGCTGTACGCCATTCCGATGACGTCACGTCTCATTGTGTTACACAACACCAAAACAAAGCATTGCATAATTCTATAATTAATCGCACACGGCGGTGGCGTGCTGTTGGTTATTTAATTTTTGTCAAGTTTGAAACAGACGAGCTTGTGATATGGTGGTTAGCGCGTCCGACTGCCAAGCCAAGGGTCCTGGGTTCGATCTCCACCAGTGGCAGGTCGCGAATTTTCGTCCAGAAACAAGTTCCTTGATTTAGTTGGAATACGTGCAAATTGAATGAATGAATGAGCAGAAAGTAATGAGTTTTGGTTCTTTGCAGATCTCGTAAACGCAGACCGAGCAACAGCCAGGACGAGAAGGACCCGCAGATGGACGAGTGCAGCGCTGCCCTGGTCCTGATGAGCCTTTCGTGCTCGCCGAACTCTCCGCATCCACAACACATTCACAGCAGTTATGGCAGTTACGGTACGTACCCGAAATATACATAACTCAGTGCTTTTTAATGTCTGATAGTTGGCAGTCGTCCAGGCACAAGCCCGGTGGTGCTTTCGTTAAATGTGGAACACGCCATCTGTTGAGCGAGCGCACAATCCCCGTTGTGTGGCGTAAAAAAGCTATTATTGTAAAGCTCGATGCGATGCAGAATCCAGCAAGCTGCGCCAGCTTTCGAAAACGCCAAAAGTGGCTACGTCTCACGGACGTAATATTCGCGATAAACTGGACGTTAAGTCTTTAAACTGTTACGAAGTGCTTTCATTTCCAAGGTTGGCGTGATTGTGCCGTAATCTTGTTAGTATAGTTGGCGTTACTGTGTAACGGCATTGCCTTTCTCGCATGCTGGATACGTCATCGAAGCACAGCTTCAACAAGTCGCCCTTAAAAACGGGGAATTTCATTGTTTTCTCAAGTTGGCAGGCACTATTGATTTTGTAACAAATGAAACGTTATGTCAACAGCCGAAGCACTGGGTGCTTTCCATCTAGTACAAATACCGTCAGACATGTTCCCTTGGTTACGCACAAAATTTTAGGTGATGCGCCAAACGGTACGGAAACTGCGGAGAACACCTTGATGGAAAGCACCATTTGGCACTCGCGCATGCGCAGGCGGTAGGTGTACCATACTTGGAGCTAGATGGAAGCATCCACGGTAACCTTTGCTTTCGAAGCTCAGCGATTAGATTCCTCATGCTTTTAAGTTGGCATCACAAATGTCATTCCAATCTCGAGAAGTTGTAACAGGTATCGACGAACGTTCCAGCTTAGAAATTGAAATGTAGACCGAAAGGAGTGGAATGAAAAGATTGCTGGTGTTTCCAAAGAAATTTTGCATTTTCTTGAAGATTTTGTTATTTAAACTATGACGTTGGCACTATTGTTTATGTTACGTGGCAAAATGTCATTCCGCTGAAAGTCACTTGTCAAAAGAATAGCCAGTTTGATATAATTAGTCACGATTATCACAGAAACTTCGGCTGTTGCCTGGGAATTTGGATGAAATCGGGAAATAGAATTTCTGGTTGGCACCACTGATTTAAATGTTGTTTTAAATGCAGTGTGGCTATCTTCGATAGATTTTTGTCTTCTAAGAAACCCCTCTTCTCTTCTCAGTCAACCTTGCATAGCTTTTATCGTGATAGCCGACTCAACAAGTGACGTTTGTGACATTTCACGCAATGCTGCCAGCGAAAATATTGCGAAGCTGCCTGAAAATTGCTAAAATTACCATGAAATGAGGAATTTTTGTCGCAGAAATCTTGATTACCTTGCAAGACAGTGTACAGGTTGTCTTAAACGTATTGCCAGCCAACCTCGGCATAGAAAAATCCCAGTCTGGGAGTACAGGCCCAAGCGTTGAAATGGTCTTGTTTACTACTGTTTGACAGCTCCATTTTACGCCGACTTAACGACGCGTAAACACTTGTGACTGAAGGCAAACGCCTTGATTTGTTGAAGTATTGATAACGTCCAAAGTTATATGTCGCTTTAGCTTTGTGACAGCAGTGCCAACTGAAATGCGAAAAGGCTTGGAAATTGCCGTTGAACAGCTTTCAGAGCCAAAAGTATTTTGGCTACTATGTATCACAAGGCAGTGCTTCAAGTACGAATGCCAATGTTAACACTAAAAAAATAAAACCCTGAAATCAAGTTACTTCTTCCTGAAATCAAGCTGCTTCTGGCGACCACTCTCCTCATACAGTTATACTGAGCGTTCAAGCACTTCTGACGTCAAAAGATCTTTCTAACTAAGCAGGAACCAATCAGAATCATTCCCGTTTGATCCACCTTTCCTCATGACAGCTTCACGCATACCTGTGAACGTAGAACTAGCGGTCTGTAGTGGCTGTATTAGCGGTTATCTGCGCTCACGGGTATGCGCGTAAGCGATTTCCCTTATGGAAAAGATCAATTGCAGTCATTGATCTTGGGTCACTGGAAAGTATACGTCAAAGATTGTATACGTTTGACACTTGGTTTGACATTTTCATCAACGTAGGTTTCCATCACAACACCCAGCTTTACCAATCGCGCAGTTTTGCAACTGCCATTAAAAATCACTAAATCTATCGGAATGTACCGGCTCGCATACAGATTTCACTTCTAATCAATTCCGTTAAAAAGCAAAAGGAGCGCGCATTTGACGAATTGAATATGTACTTTCACACGAAGCAATTTCGTCCAAAAATGGTTGTCGGTTGTTAACTATGTGTTCGTATACTACCTGTAACTATACGCGGTTTACTTCTGCTTATTTAATAACCAACAGGCGCGTTCTGTTTTACCTCGGTTCCAATTATCTTCCATTATCCATGCATCTATCTTCTCGGCGCTTTTTTCAGAAGATTTGATGGAAAAAACCTCCTCTCTCGCATACTATGTATGGTGTAGGTATTGCAAACAATAATGAAAACTTTCCGCGACCGCGTATAATGCCGGCAAAATTACACACGTCGCCGTATTATTAAGCTCTCGGGAAAAGCTGATTGTGTGAGAAATTTTTGCTTAAAAAAAATGTAAAATTGTTGCGCGCCCCATGGTAATGCTCAATCAGCGTGCTTTAGAAAGGCCTGCTTTATTGCTTCCGTTAACACATTATAACGTTTCGCAATTTTCTTTATGATGAAGGGGGAAATTGGAAAAAATTGTAAAATGATGCGAGATTGGAATTAGGCAACACGCCGTACTCGACGGGAGCTAATTCCAGCCCGAATGGAAGGGTAGCAAATCCGAAACACCCACTTGCTTTTTGTTGTTATTCGACAACGCCTTGTACTTTCAAACGGGGCCGATTTAAGGAAGGGAAGCAGAGCCGGAACGCCCACGCTTTTCAAACCGATCATTATTTTTTGCATTGACAATGAACTGAATTACGCAATTCCGCACACATACACACATACCGCACACACCGCACATAATATATAAAACGAATTATTCATTATCACACACCACCGGTGTGTGTTTCGTAACTTTGTTTGGCTCGTCTGCCATTCACCTAGTTTGCCAATCTGTCGTCGGCGCTTGTATATAGTCTGAAGGTAACTAGGACTTGCTCCGAGCCATACACTCGACGAATCTAGGTGGGCAGCTTTTTTCTCAATAGCTCCATAGAGGAGTAGCACTTTCGTTTCGAAGATTTTATCGCTCCATGCGGATCAGCATACAATGACATTCTCGCAACGAGAGCGAATTGAGAAAAAAGTGTTGTTTGTTACGTTACTATACCCAAGTACGCGGGCATGTCTGCGATTAAACAGCCGTAGCTGAGTTGGTTTAGTAGTAGTCAAGGTGACTTTTACCTTTTTGTGTTAGGTGGCGGCGGGGCGCGGAGAGGAGGATCGGCATAATGAGAAAATTCAATGTGAAGTAATTTTTACTTCCAGACAATGATGTGCGGGGTCACCCTCAAATCTCAAAGTCCACTGCTCAAAAAGCTTGCATTTTTTCAGTGCCAGTCAATTAGCGGTGTAGACAGCCGTGATTTGTGAAGTTTCGACGCTGTAACGTCATCTGCTTGGTTGCTAGGAGCACTTGTTACAGTACCTGTCAAATTTCACGGAACCAGATGCAGATTTGTGGTACAAAGCATTCAAGTGCACTGACTAATCAAAAACCGGCGTGCTACCCTTTAGCAGCCTCACTATAATCTAATCGAAACGATTACGGAATCCAGTTCCTTTGTTCGGTGTGCGAGAAAAAATCGATTCGCAAAGTGACCCCTGAGGCACACGCACACTGATGCATACGTGTGACGCACGTGCCTTGCTTGATGTTGACACGTGCCCACTTGCGCTTTTACTTAGTGACAGCCGGGCATGTTCGATTGTGCTGGCGTTTTTTTTTTGCAACACAGAAACGCGTTTTTCTTCTTGCAGATCTGCATAATGCTTTATGGCCGATCATCGCGTGATTTTCCGCAATTCCAATATTAAGGTCGCCGTGGCTGTGAAAATTGTTTACGTCGTTACCTCAGCCGTTATGTGTGTTGTGTTATTCTTTGGGATTTTTACGCCTGGATTTTTACGGGGCCTGGTCGTTACTATACAACAACACAGCTGAACGCAGTAGCCTTGATTTTCGCCGCTGCTGCGCTGCCATATGATGTGTATCGCATACACGTGTGCGGAACGTTTTGCAATTATTGTTAAATATCAGCTGTTCGCTGCGGTTGCCACGCAACTTGCAGTTTGTTGGGCGTTCGCTTGGCAACGGCAAAACTACAATCTCTCTTTTTTGCATCGGCTATTTCATGCAGCAAGATGAAGGTTAGGGAAATGTCAATTTTGACGCGACTGTCACGAAGCGTTGCCAGACGTGGGAATAGATTTCTGATGAATCTGTAACGCCTGTAAGTTCAAGTCTCGAAAATTAAAAAAAAAGGTGGTTTTGAGGATTTTGGAAGATTTTGAATGTTGAGGACTCCAGAGATTGTATATGAAGCTCTTTCTCTCCGAAAGCTAAAAAACGAAATGCAGAAATTGGTTTTCACACTAAACCGGTGGTAGTCTAAGTCGTGAGCTGCTATTGCATCGATTTCAACTGACCAGACCTCATATTAACACATGTATATAGTCAATTTCACGGCTTTCTGCATTAGAGCAAGCTATGGAAAAAAAATGCGTTGGTACGAATGGCACGTTGACGACTTGTTGGCAGCTAGCTGTCTCCATGTGCAATTTTCAATTTGACATTGTCACCGTCTCGGGGAGTCATGTACGCGAAAGTGAAAATTTTCGAGAATATGCGAGGAATTGTTAGTTTTCTTTGAGTGATTTGCAGTGTGGACGATAAGGGGCATTGTCTTCACTGGTCGGTCGGTCTTCGCCAAGGCTATTAGGTTTTTGCTGGCCACTGAGAAAATCATGCCGAAAGTCCGTGATGCCGTGAAAAAATGGAATGTAAAAAAGAGAAACCCACTGCTCAAGAGGGAAGTTGTTCTTTAGATGAACGATATGGAGAGTAGGACAATGATTTATGGAGTTAAACTGTACGGAGACGAGACAATTTGGGCGTGAGTAGATAGGTAAACTGTGTTGTCTGTCAGCCTGTGTCTTCATACCTTGCTTGCTGTTGCAGTAGGTGTAATAGGTAGAGCTAGAGCTAGAGTAGGTACCTAGTACTCACTACTCCAGTGATGTGCATCGGAAGATGTGGCCTTTTGGACGGTGGGCCTTTTCATCTCAGTAGTATCCTGCCGATCTTCATCATTCATTAGTAGCCGCCAAAAACCTAACAAACTTGGCAGAGACCCACCAATCAGTAAAGACAATGTCCCTTATTGTCCACATTGCAAAGCACTCCAAAGCAACTCACGATTTCTGGCGTATGTATGCTCAAAGATTTTCGCTTTCGTGTACATGATACCTCGACACGGTGACAAGATGTCACATTGAAAATTGCACGTGGAGACAACTGGCTGGCATCCCCTTGTCATCGTATCATTCGTACCAACACAACACAATTTTTCCATAGCTTGCTCTAATGCAGAAAGCCGGGAAATTGATTATAGCTCTCAGCATTTATAAAACCTCAAAATTAATTCCCAATTCACATCCCCAAAACACACAACTACCGTCGCCTGGAAGTTCCAAATACGTTGATTCACATCTTGACGGTGGATCAATTTCAACTGACCAGACCTCAATTCGAACTAGTTTTTGCTAATACAAATGACATATCGCAGAAACCCTAGAGCCTCAACCTCAAGCGGATGATTCTTGAAAGAAACTATGTTCTGGTGAAGAGCTGTAAGATCTTTAGGATGCGCTGAATTGCTTCGTAAATGCTTGAGAAGGGCAAAAATTCTTAACAATTCCAGAGATCTTTGATATTGACAAGATCTTGAAAGCAAACGCCCAGCTACAGATGCTAAGCAAGCTCGAAATCCTGTAGAGATATTAGTGAACATAGCAAGCTTGACTTGAGATATGATCAGAGTGTTCAAGTTGGTAAGATCTTGAAGATTCTGAAGCTTTTTCCAAAAAATCTGTTCTGTAGTAACATTTCAGAAACGCATGGCCTGCGATTGATGGCTTAGCGCAACAAAGCTCGTCAGCTACAACTAGAATGGTACCTACCAGAGCGCTGTGCTCCGACACGCCGGGAATTAAACCCGTATCTCCTGACTCTGCTGAAGGTATCTGACCATTAATCATGCACATGTAGAGAATAGAGACGAGTAAAAATACAAATACGTCGTGGCCTGGGCACAAGTCCTGAAACCGGAGATTTGGTGCTCAAAACCCAGCCGGGCCACGGTTCATTTCTTGAGTACTTTGGTACCAGCCAGACGGTCAACTCAAGAGAAACAACAGTGGAAGAGTCACCGAAAAATTGGCGCTTACAACCTTGTTGTAGATGCGTCTGAACCTCTGACTACAGGGGTGGCATCGGAGGTAGCTGCTAACTCAACGTGACTTGAAATAAAAGTTCATCAAGCTCCAGCATTTGCTTTGCTTGTACATACAGGGACAGTGCTGTAACTTCCTTTTCACCCGTGAATATAACATTTCAAAAACGGCGTGCTAATTTTTCGTTGTTTTTTTTTCAGGATTGTCTTTCATCCCCGAACGGGCCGCTTCGCCGCCTGGCAACGAGAGCTCCAGCTCGGCCTCGTCCAGATCGTCGCCTTCGCCCCCGCCGAGGGAAAACTCGCCCCAGTCCGGCGTCTCGTTCGGCAGTTCCATGTCCGACGAGGGCATCTTCATGGATTACTTGGAAGAGACTCCCAGAAAGAAAAAGGTACGTTAAATCTGGTTGCGGTCTTGAAATCCGGTGCGGTTAGAGATCACGAGAGTGTTCTACTACACACGAAATTGCACGACGGAATGTATGAGATGATCATCCGAAACCGGTTCACCTTGATGATTACCCGAAAAAAACGGCCACACACACGCCACTCATCTCGAGAGCTACAAGTACAGTAAGAATGTTACACGTATACGTTCGATACTATCACTTGTTGGCCCGCGTAATTTTTTCTGCGGCCTGCAATTTGACGAGAGGTGCGGTGGCTCCAAGGTTCGCGAATGCCTTCCGCGAGGTCTGCACGTGCCGCCCTCATGGTTCCAATTCGATTTCCGCCGTTTCTTTTCATTCATTCTTGTTGCACCGCCGGTTTCACCTTTATCGAAAACGATATCATTTGTGATAACGGCCAAGCATTTCGTCGGTTATGCGGACGTCCAAGGCTCGGACGCACTATGCGTGTCAGTCTATAATTTGGTCAGTGTAAAGGACGACTCGACAGAGTAATGATTAGCGGTTACATTAACATCGGAAATTATTTCTTTGATTATTTGCGATAATGGCAAACATTTCGTCGGCGGAAGTGTTCGGCATTCAGCCGTTTAGCATAGGACAATCATTGAAGAGCTAAGTAGAGATCATGGAGTCTCGTAGAGACGGTGGGTTGGAAACACGGCGAGTCACTGTGACGCAATATAATACAGGCGAACATGATCGCTGTAGCTGTAGCGCTACTTTTTTGTAGGTCCTGGTAGCCGGCTCTTGCAGAATGCGTGAAAGGTCGAGTTTCACCGCAAAGTAAACAGCGCATACACACATCCACGCATGTCCTTGGCCAAGTGCCGGCACGTGCGGCAAACGCAACAGCAATATAACGCAAGCCTTGCCGTTACGAAAACTGCGGGGAGTTCCTCCTCCATCGCGGGCATACGGACGCAGAGTATACAAGAGTGACCTTAATTTCGGCGCAGCAGCTACTGTTTTCGATGTGCAACCGTTCCGAAATATTGACCTTTGGCCCCCCTCCTCCTTCGGTGATACGGTTTCGTGTAATATGCTGAAAAGCTGCGCCTGTAACCTTGTGCGCAGCCAGTGTCCGTAAATAGTTTCGTCCTTGTTACGCGAGTCGTCCTGTCCTGCTGCCGCTGCTGCTACACGAGGCATCAAGCCGGCCGGCTTCGCTGCTGCACCCAAACGCTGTTATGTAATTGCTTCTATAATTGCGACAGAGCTAGATCATCTCCAAGGTTCAGTCCACACATGTATACATAGAGACGCTTTCACCGAAGAATAAGCAAAAGGCATCCGAGCGGTGTGCTCGAGGTCCGAATTTAGAAATCCACGCCAGATGGACTAGGCAACAACAAGCGAGTGCCATGCACGAGGCGCTATTACTTTTTGCATTTACAATAATAACACTGCGTTCACGCTTTCTACTACCGACCGCCTACCATGCTGAATTCCGAGTTTTCTATGCGGAAATTGAAGTTATCGGGACCGCGCCGGCACGTGCAGCGCCGACTGGAAAGCTCAGGGCCGATCGAGCGGACTGTCAGGAAATATGGGATGGTCCTTGACACTTTTCTACCCAGTAGTTCCGAAGTTCCCAGTTCGCCAAAGAGAATAGTATCCTGTTCGTTGCGTTCCGATGCCTTGCATAATTGACTGCGATACGTCCTTGTCGTCGTTCTCATAAAGTATATTTTTTCTTCTTATTTCCAACAATCCCACTCTTACCACTTCCTTAAATGCAAGAACAAGAGGGTTGTAGATTGTATCCGTACGCATACTGACTGAGGTCTGGTAAGTTGAAATGCTACGCGAAGACTTTGGTACAAGACCTCGTTTACCAGAAGATCTCGGTACAAGACCTCATTAGAGCCTTCTGGAGGTACGGTATCGGAGATTCCAATGATACAGGACGGCTTCCATGTCTTGACGAATAGACGAAATTGGTCTTCGAAAGCCTAGAGCGCTCATTTCCGAAAAAAGACTCCAAAAGAACAGACTAGACCATCGGAAGCACTTCACTTGGACGAAAAAGGTTAACGGAAACCTCGATGGCTTCATCAATGAGGCATTCAATCCAGCTCATAGGCTTCAAAGGTACAAACTAGACCCTTGGAGGCAGAAGAGAGTAAACTCGCGAAAGCACTGAAGGTTGACGAGAAACATGCCCTAGACTCCTGAAGGTTTGGGGAGGCATTCACTTCAGAGAATAGGCTCAGAACGAACAAACTAGACCCTTGAAAGCACTTCATTTAGGCGAAAGCGGAACCCGGAAGCCCTGAACACTTCGTCCATGGGGACGCTCGCTTCGGAAAATGAGCTCCATAACAATAAACTGGACTCACGGAAGCACTCCAGTTGATCCTCGGGAGCCTCAGGAACCTAGGGCTACTCCAGCAGGATAAGGTTCTCGTTTCCAAAAGTGAACGGTCTAGGTTTCGTCAAGAACGATTGGACCGTGGAAGGGTTTAAGGAATACATCGTCTACCAACCATAAGAAATCTGGATAAACATCACCTGCTTTTTTCCTAGAAGAAAAATTGCGACAAAATGAGCAACAAAAGCATCAAAGTAAATGATTGACGAAGTTCTGGTCAGTTGCTTTCATATTACTAGAAGACATCGGATCTCAATAGAAGACCTCTTCAGGTCTTCAGAAAATGTGGCTTAGCGGGTTCCTAATCAACCTGTGGTAAACTGAACAGGTTTCCGTGAGAAGGTTTTTCGCCACTTGCTCCACAAACCTTGACAATGATAAAATGCAATAAATACAGTTTTTCTCAGGTTCCAGGAGACTCCGGCTAGAGACATCACATAAGGACGTATCGAGTATCCGTCAAGAAAGAATGGCTGCGGAAACGTTGAACATGTACGGAGAGATCGTTCAAAAACCTCCTGGATACTGGATAAGCCTCACGTTTTTCTTTCGAAAAGATTCGCAAAAAGTGATCAAGTTCTTGAGTTTATGTTACCAAAAGGCTTTGAAGGGAAGACCTCTTTCAGCCTTCAGAATTGAACAGTGTTCCAAACGATTAAATTCTTGTGAAGTCTTGTCAGGTTACAAGAGCTTCAAGCAGACCATCGCGACTCAGTACAAAACCTCTTTTGGTGCTCATAAGAATTGCTAGCTTCGTAAGTGGAATCGAAAAGCTTATCGTGCTTTCAGTAGACATGGTAGGCTCCCAGATAGCTTAATTCCCAGAAAGCTGGATTCCCCAGAAAGCTTGAAGATTCCGTTTCTGAAGACATAATGATACGGTTTTTTTCTTGGGCTCCGAGAGGCTCCAGCTACACACAGTAAATAGCCCTAGCACGTGAAAACATTTGGATGCTGCGCAGTAGCTGTATCAGAACAGTGCGCATCACTTACAAATGAGTTCAAGTAACTGAAAACTCATTGGGAGGTGAATAAATCGACCCTGAGGAAAAGTTCAACTCACCAGACCTCAGTCGTTTTTGTTCATGCGTGTCGGCTGTCATTGCAAGCCTTTCCCAACCCTTTTTGGCCAACTTAGCAACAGTTACTCAGCTTAGTAGCGTCATAATCCCGTAACAATAATGTCAAAAGAAGGTGACTGAGGTCTGGTAAGTTGAACCATTATGTTTAGCTTTCCACCAGAAGACGTATCAGCACTCAGTACATATTATAGCCATTTTTCGGTCAGCTTACGAACAGTGCTTCAGAAACTCTTTAGATCCTTTTGAAATCTTGGAAATGATGCATGCGAAAAATTAAGTTGTTGTTAGGTTTCAGACGGGATAGACCATGACAAAGGGCTTAGGAAGGTACCTGCGAAGCTCGGAGTTGGATAGCGTTTCCGTTTCCGGAAATTTTGACTTACGATGCGTGTCCAGGATAAGACGTAACCAATTTTGCTTGGTAAGAACGGTAAGCCGCAGTTTAGTAACAGTATCCAGTAGCCTTCTCAAAGTTAACTTGTGTAATTTTCGCATATAGGGGCTTGCAACAAGAAGGAAGTACCATCAGAGTTGAGGATTCATCGATGGAAAACTGAAGATACGAGTCTTGAAGCCTCGAGCCTTTCGGATGAACCTTGAACTGGCGATTTCTTGAGGCTTTCAAGACTGCTCGCTTGACGAGCAGGGTCCATTGAAGCAGTTTTGAATCTGCTGAACGACGGCGTTGTTGTCGGCCGAAGGCATAAGCCAATCGGCTTCCAGCGCATTTCGTTAGGTCTGCAAGGAACCTTCATCTCATATGTGGCATAAAAAGGCTTTAGCTCCAAGGTCCCAGTTCAAGAACCAAGTCCGTCGTTGAGGGATGCAGCAAAGGTTTCCGTTTCTGAATTCTGATCATTCTGATCCAGGAACCGGTAACGTGTCCAGGAAAGAGCCCAGTTTTGTTTTGGTAAGAAGAACAGGAGCAGTTGGTAGAAGTTGGATTTACAGGCTTTCTTGAAGTTGACTTGAATGTAGGAGCTTGAAAGTGGTAGCATGTCACGATTCAGGCTTACGAAAAGTCGACTTTGAAACGTTACTCACGAGTTCTTTGCAACTCTTCTTGAGTGCGTTTCTTGTTCCAAATTCAGGCATGTTTTTACATGCTGAGGACTCAGCGGTCCAAGGTCTATTAGAACTGTAACTCGGTTCTGAATTCGCCAGGTTGATTTTGTCATGTGACTCATGTGTGGCTAGAATTCAGTTCTGGTCAGTTGGATCTGTTGCCTAGAACTGAATCCCATTGTCTTACTGAGCTTGTGTTGGTGACGCGTGATGAAGCTTTTTGCTTCGGGCAGCGGAAATTTTCCTGGAAGCGCGCGCGTCACATGCTCAGCTCTGCCATCGTTCTGTGGGAGGTGCCACAGCGATACGTCTATCATTTCATAAAATTTGAAACCTGCGGTCGTGAAATTACTCGAATTTCTTTCACAAACTCCAGTTTATAATGGCTTCGAGGCACGGAATAATATGCTCCCGGAGGATTGATGTGGCGCTGCAGGAACTGTCCCGCTCCCGCTCGCACCGTCGATCGCGTGCTGCGTCATCCAATGCCAATCCTCCTTTTTAATTCTCGAAACCTATACGAGATGGAATCGAAGAGATTACTAGCGCACATACACATACAGTCAGCATACAGGTACAAATTAGGTGTCATTAGAGGAATTGTAATCCGGCAAAGCGTGCGCTTCACCATTATTAATAGATTGCATCGGTGTACCGCGTGGTGGATTATTCCAAACAGCACAAAGGACACAAAGGATCGTTGCACCGAGGTGCATGATCACACCAAATATAAACACAGAATTATTACTCTTTGTTGTTGTACTACACGAAATGATAATATCACATTTATTGTTTATTTTCGCTGTGAATCTTTGATATTGCGCGCTTTCACCGATACCAGCAGCACACGGCGACGCTCTCGCTCCAAACAAACGCGGTGTCTCCGTCTTTTCGAGTTCATAACCTCAGAAGCCGGCCGGCTTTTCTCCCGGTGGTGGTGGTGTGTGTAGTAGATGATGATGATCACAAGGTCGCTGACTTTGTGTGTGAGTGTGTGTGGATCACCACAACATCCCGGAGGTCGGCGACCTGAAATCGCCAAGGGTATTCCTTCGCGGAGTCCGAGCGGAGAGGTGAAACAAAAGACGTCGCCGTGCGCAAATAATACGGCTGCTGCGACACACGTTGACCTTGCGATAAGCACACAGCTGATTTCACGATCCGTTATCAGGCACAACATTTCAACAACCTTCGAGATTCCCGAAACAAAAGCCGTTGTATGAGGTGTAATGGGCTCGGTAAAGATTGCCGGATGACGTACATGAGCCCGACGGTGCCGGCGTGACGTCACGCGTGTTTTTTGCACAGCACCCCCGCTCAAAACGCCCTTTTGAATAATCCACAGATGGCTGCGAACGGCGTGAATGTCAACGAAATGTCGTCGGTGGCGCTCCATCGCCGCCCACTCCTCCGCCTTCACGATTAATTGAAATACTTTGGCTTCTTCATCTCGTGTATAATCGTAGATTTCACTTGTGCAATTGAACACGAGGATTGAGGATTTAATTAATGTATTCCGCTGATGCCAATTCAGCCGGCTGGGAGGGTCCCGGCTAGGTTTGACGCGCTCGTTGTCTAAAACCGTCGGTGGTGGTGGTGGTGACCTCTTTTGAAATTAATTTCATCGGGGATCATGGGATGTGCTCGCTGCGTGTTCAAACTTGAATTGCCCTATAAATTATGGCCCCGGTTTATTGAGCAGTGTTACGGGTCAATTTGATATATGTCGGTGATGATTTTTGTTTCAATATAACTTCAACTCGGCGATAATTGTCGTGTAAATAAACAGAGTGATAAAATAATCTTTTGCTTTTTGTACACAGCAAGTATGACGTTGTGGAAATGTAGGTAACCCTCGGGCTGGTGTATATAAGTAACCGCTTGGAAGTGTTAGAAATGACACCTTCGATTTTGACACGTTTCAGGGTTATACTCACTCACTAATTCACAATAAACTGTAATTTGTAGCTGTATTGGTGTAACTGCTTCGCTGCTCAAGTTCAACTGACCAGACCTCAGTCAATACTAGGCGAAAAAATCGATTGTTTACCAAGCTTCATCATAAAGGCAGATTCAATTATTTACGAACAATGAGTCTACCGGCTTTCCGATTTTTATTCATTCGATTTTTTGTCGACTCGATTCTTCGACACAGCGTTCATGTGCAGTCCTTTTCCTCTCCCAGGAATCTAGGATACTTCATGGATTGTTCCGGACTGAATTCGAGAGTCGCTTATACTGCTGAATCTTTTTTCTTTTTTTTTTTCATTCTTCTGAACCCTTGAAGTCTTTCGAAGCTTCGAAAAGCCTCGCCTTTTCGATTTTTAGATTCTAAAGGCAGCCAGTTGATTTTTCCATTGCGTCTTCTTTCACGGTTTCTCAGCTTGAGATTTGACAGGTTGGCAGATATTGACATCCGCCATTTGTCGTGATCCGTTTTATACCTGTAAAATTTTGACTTTTTTGACAAGCACCTGGACTTGACACTTGAAGAACATATCCATTGACATTGGCACAGGCCAATCTACAAGAGACTTCAAGTCTACGAAATGAGTTTTCGCTTAGTAATCACCCTAATGCAACCGCTGCCGTGAACCAAGACGACCAAAACGCGTTGAAATTTGTGAAAACCAGACGTCGGATTTTGACGTGGTATTTTTTTTTCAATTTTCGTCAAAGAACCGCATCCCAAGTTGACGATGGGAAATTCCCAAAATTCGAATTCGTGAAGATTTTCCGAAAATTTCATAGTTCATTCAAATTTTTCAAGGGAACTGACGTTCTGAGTAATTCATTTCAAATATCTTGGTACGTTTTTGCGACAAGAAATTGGCTTTTTTAAGGAGAATTTCAAGAAATTTTGTGTGAAATGCCGACCGGAGGGTTTCGGGGACGTAGTGCCGTCTGGTGCGAGCCATGCGGCAGGGTTTTTCTTGAAGTTTTGCCGAAAAATGTTGAAAAATCGGAGCACGGCACGGCCAATCTTATATACGTATACGTTGCAATGATGTTGACAGTTATGGACGTTTTCGCGAGTAAATGTATAAAATTGCTTTCACTCGCAAAGGGAAAACCTTACATCCGCCTAAATCAACGGAAAATCAACATCATGAGCAATTCCTTTTCCACTTGTCCAGTGTCAGCGGAACAAATTCCCTGGCCACTTTTCAATCAATGCTGTCACCCAGGAGACGGCTTGCCGGCGTCGGTGACAGCTAGTGGTACTAAAGTACAAGGTAGACTTCATGCAACTATTATGTCATGCAACTATCGTATCTTCATTTGTCATTTGAAGCACTATTGAGTCTTTGTCTTTTTCTGATTCCTTTTGAATATTTAATGAATCTCTTTTCTTGTAAGTTATGTTCGGGGCCCATGTGGGCCACCTCTTAGTGTGTCGCTACAAGTCCTGATGCTCTTGTCTTCTTGTGTCTTCCAAAAATCTAGCAAAACTCTTCGTATATTATGGTGTTGTTTACAACTCTAGTGGACCCCAATAACCTTGTGGTTTCATGCAAAAAAAAAGTGGGGACTAATTATCGAGAGGCGAATAATTGTCCGGGTACAAATTGTCCACCATGTCCAGTGATGTTCGAAAACTGGGGACGAATTGCCCGAGGCAGGATCGCAACAGATTCATTGACAAAATCACCTCTTACAATCACGGTTATTGACTGAGATGCGGTCAGTTGGAGTTTTTATATACCTAGTCGTTTTACCACAAGCATGCACCTCAAGCCTTCCGACAGTTGTTGTAATGGTGGTTTATTGCAGTTCGAGCTGTAATTATCGTCAGTAGGTATATCGAACCATGAAATTGTAGAGACACAATTGAAAGGTATTGGCTGTGGGAGTGAGCAGCTGAGGCGGAGGTGTACCCAGCTAAGAACAGAAGCATCCTGAATATCGTCGCTTGACGTACATATCGAGCTTTGTTAGCAAACATTCCCCGTGGCGCAACACACCGGCTTCTCCGTTCCATCCCTCTTTGCTTTTGCTTCCATCAACTACGTCGTAGGAAATTCACCGACGACGTCACAAGCAACAACACCGGCTCTTGCAATATGATTTCAACCTTTGGTCCGAGCACTTTAGAGCTTGCTTTGCCGGCTTTTATAACTATCGAGTATAGTTCGACGACAGAACAAAGGCGAGGGCGGACGTGCCCAAATTTCGACTGCTCGGTCACTTCTCGCATTAGCATACCGATAATAACGGTCGTAATATTCCAGCAACGGCGCGCAGAGTTCGTTTCCCTTTTTGCCGTCACACTTCCAGTTGTTCAACCCAATCGGACGACGTAAGCGCAACGTCGTTTCGTTCTGCTCCTGTTGATCTTTATTCGCATATATCGGGATTTGCCAAAAAGCTCGAGGTGATCCGCCGCAGCGAGCGCCAACACAAGCCAGCACAAAGAAGAGATGTCTTGGAGGGCCGGATGAGATGGGGCGCGGAAGGGGGGGAGAGTGTGTGGCAGCAGAAGCGGTAGCCACGAGGGGCCGATCCGGAGGCCGTTGCCCTCGCAATGTTTACATCGCAACAGGGCCTCGCTGTCCGTACCTCCACCCCACGTGCATGTGCAGCACCGGCGACGGCAGCGCCCGAACCCCGAACTAAACGAGCGAACCTAAAACTGAAATGAAATGAAACCTCTCGTATCATCTCTCGCAGAGCACCGCACACAGCAGAGTCGCAGTTTGTTATTGTTGGGTCATGCACCTGAGAGCGAGGCCGCCCGCCGGCCGCCCGGCTTCGGGTCTGGTTCTCTGGGTTCTTTGCATCGGTCGAAAGCGCTGCACAAAATGCACAAGCGAGCGGCCCAAGCCAAAGTCATTCAACCACAACAGCAACAACAACAAACTGCCCTCCTGCATGGTGGTGATGCCCCGGCTCTGAGTCACAAGCCGGGCGACAAACAAAGAACCGAGCCGTCGGAGCTCTGAGTCAATTCACACGTGCAGGCCGTGATTGCAGCGGCCAAAGTACGTGATTTAGTTTCCTTTTTTGGTGGGGAATGGGGATGCAGGCAGCAGGACGCACAAAGCGGACATTCTTTACGGGTGACTTGGAATCAGAATTACCGATCAGTCACGATTTAGTACCTACCATTAGAATTCTCCATCGAGACGCTTGTAATTTCATTGTGTAGACGCAGTTCGTTGGGTTCCCGATTTTGCATCCCCAAATTCGGGCGTCGGTTCTAAAGTGGATGAAACGTTGCGGCTCGGCGTAATAGTTTTTACGAGTCCGCTCGCTTGAGCTTGATGAAAACCGAAGGATAATGTTGGAAACGAAACAAAAATGTTCAATATTGGTATTGACGGAGGTCTGGTCAGTTGAATTTTCCTTATGACCGGCCAATTCAAAAGTGTTATCCAATAACAGCGGGAGTCTGTCGCACTACAAATTTGTCCAATAATAATCGATCTTCAAATCATATTTCCTTTATACCTATTGTCTTAATAAAAAGAACGACTGCGGCTAGATTTTTCTCCACGGAGCAGAGGTGACGGCCCAACAGAAGCATTCTGTCATTTTCTGTATGTCGTGGGTAAAATGTATCGAGTTTTCTTGGCAAACATGCCCCTTGAGTAGTGTTGGTGTTGGCGTTCGTTACACTGCGGTTCTCCGGTCTCCCTGTGGCTCGTGTGGATGCTTCCCTCAACTACGTCGCAGGAAATTCAAATGCCCCCGTGAATCCCGTGATATCACACAAAATGGCGGCCGCCAGAGACAATTCCATTATTGATACCGCATGTGGTTTGTCGTGTTTCGGCGTTATATAGACTGAAATCTAGTTGCCTTGGATTGCCGAAAACTAAAGTTTGACAGTTCAGAATTTCTACTAGGTGCTTATAGGCGATTGACCTTATTGAGGAAAATGGCCGTTTCGTAGAGGAAGTTTTAGGGAATTAATTGTCAGAAGAGGTGTAAGTTGCCGCAGGCAACGTCGGCTGTTACGTCAATTGGTGGCATGTCAAAACTGTCACTTTGCTGTCTTGTGTAGTCTACTGCAAGCAAACTTTTGTTCCTTTGAACCCTTGGGACCACGTAGGCTCTTTATTGGGCCCCATGTTGATGACCAGCGTCGTCGCAGACCTTTCTCTAAATCATCCATAGCTTCCGCTCAATGAAGAGCAACAGACTCTGTCACATCCGCACGGAGGGAAACACACAAGCCCGTCGACCAGCCTTGCAACAAAGCCAGCCTGCCAGCCAAGAGAACATCACCTCGGGCTGGCCGTGCAGAGTCAACAACCACTCACCTTTTTTCCTTGCTTTTTTCTAAAGATTTTCTGCTTGGACTTCAGCTGGAGATCCGCATTTTTCATTCTTATAAGCTCGCCGCAGCTACCTTTGTGTTCGGGACGTAAATGTTGTCTTTTTTCCACAATGTAGTGCATTGCTGGGGGCGTAGTCTTTTAGCTGCGCACCTCTGGAGCTAGATCTACTACAAGCCTGCTAAATACGCTAACCATAACATGAAATAAGAGACACAAATGCAAACCCCTTTTCACATTATTTCTACTTGTCAAATTTCCATGTCAATAATGTGGGTATTGCAGGTATCCACTAGTGCCCACCTAGGCTACTAGACGTCGGAGTATGTGTTCCTCTCAAAAATTCCTCGACGATCAAGTACCGAGCTCTACACCAGGTGGCCTTTTTCAAATGTAAATCGCCTATAGCTAGATTTCAATATTTAGAGTGGGTAGAAATTCAAGTTTCAAGATCGAAGCTCAGTGTTCAAATCATCAGGCGAGTCATTAGGTTTTTGGAGCGTTGAAGATTAAAGACAAAACCGAATAATGAATCGTCATTTATTCACCTAGGAATGGACCTTTCCAATTTGTCCTAAGCTGTTAGATCTCGGCAATGGGTACCATTCATTTCCGATTGGCGCGCATTCAAACGGCTGTCAAATTGCCAACTCAACAGTGATTTAAACGGTTTTTCTCCGTTTTTCTCTTCTAACTGCAGTGATTCAATTTGGTTGTGTGAGCTTGTTGTATTTGTGAAGGTTTTTGTCTCTTGGAAGTTCCAAAATCCATTATAAACGTTGAGAATGTTCGATTGCAAATCAAACCCAAATGTGAAACAAGACAATCCCATGCACCGCACAAAGAGAATCGCGGTGGCGTGGCAAGCGGCAATCCATAAAAACTGACATTAAAATGACAACCTGACACGGCGAAAAGCGCCGCCTCCACGATGCTTTTCCACGGTTACCAACTAACACATATCGCGTGCGCTGCATCCATTGTTTTGTTTCTGTGGAAATGACGCCGCAAACAATCGAGCGCATTTTTAAACACCCCCTTTCCGAGAACCAACCCACCACCCCCTTCTGCGATGTTAATGCACCCCTTTCCCTCGTGCGAGCCTTCAATTTCAAAAAACCGGATCTCTTGATGGCTCTCGCGCGCGCGTTCATTTTGCGCGGAGCCCCCTGCCGTAAGATTTATGGTCTTTGTTAGCGCTACCATCAGCGCTGTGAAACCTTCAGAATAAAGATTTTCGGTGTCCGTGAAAAAGCAAGCACCAAGGACCACCAGCAGCAGCACCAGCGGCGGTTCTCTTCTAGCTGCAGCAAGCAAGGGGGTGGCGGTGGATCGCCTGACACCGTTGCCGGCTTGCTGCCGCTCTGCTTGCAGGCCAAGGACAAAGGATTCGGCCGACTCTGATCCTTAAAGCCTTGTCCTTTGCAGGCGTTCAGGGCTGGCACGTGGCACTGTCTATAAACACATCGATCGCGGGCCCGGTGGTGGTGGCGGTTGGCTGTGGTGGTGGTGGTGGCCGAAGAGGGGGCGGCGATGTTGCCGACGTCATCAAACGCCGCCGCCACCAAGCGCGCGCTGAAATTTCAGCTGCTTCGATCCTCTGTGCGAGAGAGACGCCACCACAACAAAGCCCTGGCCTACGACATGTTTCGCTCTAGCCCCCTAGCGCCAGGATTCCTTTGTTCGCTTCGGCTTCGCATAGGTAGATATGGCACACTTCGATTTTTTTGACGTTCGCGCTATGCAAACCAGGTGTACACCAGTGTATTCCGCAGCGGTTACTTCCTTAGGCTGATGTTGGTACCACTGCACTTTATTGACATCACTCCCACTTTATACCCCTAGAAGTCGTGAGGTTTTTGAAGAACTTTCAATTGATTCCACCATATATGTACTATTTGATCTTCATTGGAAACTTAATACTTATTGTAAAACGTCACTATATCTAACAAGTTGAAAAGATCGAGTTTCTCCCTATTACTATAATAGTAGCCGCTCCCTACTAAACCATCACTTTAAAACTAATTCGAATTGTAGGATCTTATTTGTTGCCGTTGCCGTTGGCTAGACTGCATTTCATAAATTAAAAAAACAATATTACTTATCCAGTTCTGCCAACCCATTTTGCCGATTTTACGTCATGTAAAATGTCAGAAAGTGACATCTTCACCATCTAGCGATGGTGAATAATAGTGCGGATGCTAATGATACCCGATATCCTCGCTGATTTCTAAATCAAAGTTCGTCCAAAGGAAATTTGAGACCTAACTGGCCAGTTGCTGCCGTTATGTACATACTAAGATGGCGGGAGCAGAATTCGAAATGTCATCTTCTGACAGGAACGTCATAATTTATAAATCTACAATATTCATATGACGTTTGTGAATTCCAGATTCAAAATGTCAACTATTGTGTCATAATTTATAAATCTACAGGATTCGCAACTATGACATTTGTAAATTTGAAATTCAACCACTGATTTCATGCCAATGAGGCGAATTCACGCAATAAAAACTGACGCATCCACTGGACATTTTCCCAACTTTTATACCTGACCAATCAGGAATCAGTAAAGCATAAAAGAAGCCCTAACTTACTGGCGTTGATTGGTACGCTTGGTAATCTTCTTCCATTGACCGGAAGATGACGCCACGCTACAGGCAATTCCAGAAACCAACTTTGCAGCGGATCGTTTCCTAATATAAATATCAAAATACTGGGAGGTCTTTGGTATTAGTTTGCATTTTATTCCTGAAAAATTCTTCAGAACAAAACCGCAGTTGTCACGTCACGATGTTGACCATAGCAAGCGAATGTCCTGTCAAAACCATCATCAGTGTCATAAATGTCACCCGTGGTGGCTCTTATAATTTTTCTCAACGGTCTAAGTTACTACACGTGGGAGTTATATAACACTAAAATATAATTTTATGGATTTCATGAGACTTCAAAGTGCGTTTTTTTTTGTAATTTGATGATGTTGCCCATCACGTTTTTACAATAAGCGCTTCAATTATGAACACCGTCAACGATACCTACAAACGCAAATAACAATAATTTCTTCTGAGAAGACAATTTTACGTCAGCCAGTACAGTCCAGAAATTGAAGAGAGTGACATTTCTTCAAGTTGTCAGTGGGTGTGCTGGAGCGTTGAGAGGAACGTCATTAGTATCTACCAATAGTTTACATATTGTTTTCCCTAGTTACTCAACGGTTGTAAATTAAAACGCTTCTTTTAAGCAAACGGCGCAAATGAAAGGCACATAAATGCTCGTGGTTCAAATACCAAATTAATCTTGCTGATGCCGGTGTCATATTCCTGACAGGAAATTATCTAGAAAGAACGGGCGGGCTTCTTTCTAGAGTGTTTTCTCAAATACCCACGCGTTTTGTCCTCGCGATTTTCTCAAAGTTGGCAGTAATGCTTCTGATGTTCACATGCACTTGAAATGACATTGTAATGACGTTTTGCTACTTCACGATGTGAAAGCAGTATTACCAATGCTGAAAACTGGAAAATCCCTTGAAACAACGACTGTCTTTGCCAGATTAGAATGAGCAAAGAAAATTATGGGGAACGTTTTCCTGATGCACGATCCTCATAAGTAGCCAGTTTTGCCAAATCGAATCAAATTCGCTTCACCTCCTCTGGTATAAGCTCATCTCTAACAACCAGCTTTGAGCCGTCTCTATGCACGCGTTGACTTGAGGCGAATTTAGAAAAAAGTGCTTTCTGCGTCCGTCGCCCTGGAAACTCCCAGGAATATAGCCTTTTTGCTCGCCATTTTGGTCGGTGTGTTAAGGAAAGATAGTGTAGCCAACCACAATACAGAATCAGGCCTTGCAAATTGCAGTACGTTTACTAACTGCTATCCTATTGGTAATGTTATTGGAGACGTTTCAAATGCAGCGGTGCCAACTTTCACAACTGAAAGTGCCGCAAGCCGCAATAATCATGAAATAAGTTAAAACACCAAAAGGTTACAGCACAACTTCGTTAGGCTAGACTTCTGGTCTACACGTGACATTACCCCACTAATTTGCGTATATTCAAAACCTACCCCAATAATTTGCGTATATTCAAAACCACTCAGAAGGCGCTGCAAAACTGACAATCAAATGACAGCAGGTTGACACTTGTGACGTCATGATTTGATGCGTTGACGCACAAAAATTCGAATGCATCGACCGCCGAAAGATTCCATTACGTAGTTGTTATGGTATGAATGTCAACAATGTCAACGTCAAATGCCACTGTCAAGTGTCATACATGCATGGCGAACCCGTAGCTAACGTAACTAACTTTGCAGAACTTCTTTTACCGGTAGCAACTTGGCCTCATGAATTCCCACGACGCTTTCTATTGGATCAAATAAATATTTTCTTGAATAGTAATACTTACTACCACTATTATTACATATCGTGCGTCTTCTTGCACATCACATAACTCACCCATTGCAACAGACGTGCCATTA
Organism: Anaspis maculata; assembly: GCA_949128115.1. Classification (NCBI taxonomy): domain Eukaryota; kingdom Metazoa; phylum Arthropoda; class Insecta; order Coleoptera; family Scraptiidae; genus Anaspis; species Anaspis maculata. The sequence continues at coordinate 75,898,612 of OX421964.1, read as the reverse complement.
GACGCATCCAGGCTAACCTTCGCACTAGAGCAATATCCCTAGGATACATAATCTTGAATAACCTTTACGCGATACCTGTCTAATTACGAAATACATGCTATCACCCCATTGAATAGGGACATCTGCAACTTTGAACTTCATAATTGCGACGAATGTAAGCGACTAGGCTCCAATTTAGGACATTCCAGTGCTTTTCGGTTCCGGCTAGTTTGAAGTTGACAGTAAACCTTCCGGATTTATGACGTTTCAGTCCGAAGACCGCTTTGATCTCGATGAGTTTAATATAAAATGGGAACGGTTAAGTAGGTAGTATGAAATAAAACTCGTGCGTCTTCTTTTAGCATATGTACTCCAGTTTGTCAGAGCACAATCAGCTGATTTCCATAAGATTGGTAGTACTGTTTTCTGATACGTCAATGCTTAGACATTTAAAGTGACGTTTTGATGACGCTCTGAACACAATGGTGCAAACGTCCTAACGAGAATAATCCCTAAAAAAAAGCAAGCTATTTCCAATAAAGATTCGAAAAACAACTTGTGCAACCCAACCAAAATACACGATAAACTGCTGCGGCACGATTTTGAAACGCACCAGCCTGTGCCCATTCTTTTTAGAACTTTAGGAATCCGCATATTATCATAAGTAGGTTATATTGTGTGTGTGTCACTTGCGGCACATGTACAGCAATCGAACCGTGAAAATGTATTATCGAACGTATTCAAGGACGATCAACACACACCTGAAATTCCTGTGTTTTGCAACTAAGTACCTATTTAACCATTGCGGATGTCGATTGTTCATTGTGACGTCACACGGTTCGCCTAATAAGCTTTTTACCCGCGTTGTCCAAGTTACGTCACTTTTTTAGTCACCCCTATAATGCAGGATCGAACAAAGAAAGTTGATGATTGATACCTCTACAGGCTGCCATAAAACCGTCATAAATGATGGTGCATTGATGGGCATGAATCGTAGTCGAGGAATGCGGGATAGGACCTTTTGTATATTTTTATATAGTTCAAGATTGTCGTTCCCATAGATCTAATTATTAATGTATGTGTGGTAATAAATCGGTGCGGTCCATAAGCACAATGGCATTTCAATGGAGCAGTACTTTCAGTTTTGATGCGTCCATAGAAGCAGTGAATTGACATTTGAATGGCCCAATTTTTCTTATTGACTCACTTTATTTTCTAACAACCGCACATCATCTGGTGTAAGTACACCTGCGTTGATTGTGAAGAGTTTGCAGTAATCACGACTGTTCAACGCTTCAAGTCGCACAACTTTATCATAATTTGAAATTGACAAACCAGACAGCCTGAAACTTAGCGACAGATTTACATGCGAAGTTGGCAACAGTGCGGTGTGGTAACACTGGTAACCAAAGAATCCCACATACAAAGGTGTAATGATTACAAACCTTTTTATTATATACAAACTATAACGCGAACTCTGATTAGCGTTTCCCAGTAGTGAAGCGCACATTTTTGAGATTGCTGGAAATGCCTCTGCTGCTCTACTATTGATCGAGGCGGCGCTTCCCAGCGATAATCCGGACTTCGGTGGAAAACGATCGGGAAAGATATGTGCGCAATTTCTGGTGGTGGATGCACGCTCGATCGGGAAAAAAACAAACAGCGAGAGACAAATTGCAGACATGGCTTGGAATAGTAATCACGTGATGGCACAGTGTCCGATAAAATTATGATAAAAACACCAACGACATCAACAAACATTTCTATTATGCGCGCTGCTCTCTGATGCAACACCACGATGAGCGAATCAAGAATCAAGGTTTATTGTCCTGGATGGTTCCGAATTCAAGCCGCGCTTACTCATTTATTTATTCAGCTTCCGCATAGTACTGTAGTAGTATCACTAGAGTATCGCAGTAATAGTGCTGATAGTAAAAAAGTCAAGGTCATAAAAGCTTACGATGTGACAAGAATCTTGTGCGACATCTATGACAGAACTTCGAAATAAATTTGATAAAGTATAAACAGTTAAGTAGAGAACAGCTTCACCCTTGTGTGCTCAAGAAAGCAAAACCCTGAATGAACCCGTTCTATCCCGACTGCGTTCTTCCCCATCCCCCTCAATCGTTTTGTTTTCGTCCACATTTTCGCTTTTGCGGCCCAGTTGGCGGCGGCGCGTAAGTTTTGCTCAGTTGCGTACCAGCGTACTTCGTTGTTTTTGTTTTGAAATTCGGTTTGAAAATTCCTGGAATTGTTATTCGCGTATTTGGAAATAACAGGTAAATAATACTATCGCGTGCAGTGAAAAGTAATAAGAAAACAGACGTCACTAGTTCGACACACGTTTCAGCATCATCCGATGCGCAATTGAGTGCGTTTGCCAGTTTTGTCCAATCAGAAAAGTCGTTAGATTTGGTCTGTAACCATGGTAATGAGTTTGATCACGGCGCCTGCATCCAAAGCCGCATGAGATTTGACTTGACGTGAAAGTCAAGAATGCTCTGTTTCGCCTGATAGTCATGGTAGCGATTAAACAGAACTGCTGACTTCACTGATCTAGGGGCTTATCTAGAGGCTTTCTGAGTGGTCTAAAATACTGAGAATATGCTTATAAGGGACTGAAGGAACTAGAGACAGAAGTTTGGCTAATCTTACATCTTATTGTCACTATTAAATCAGATTTGAGGCCTAGCAGTTTCTTTTGTTTGGTCTAGTGTGAATTACAACTGTCAACTGTCACTGTATTCTCGATGATTGTACTCTTTCCCTGGGCTTGATCGAGATAGTGCTTGCACAATGAACATCTCAGGTGTAAAGAAGGGTCTCTAGTACAACACAGAATTGATCAGATATTGCTAACGGCTTTTCTGTTAGATTGTGGCTTAGTGCTACCGTGTGCTACACCGGACGAAGGACTTACGTCACCATCTCAAATTCTCATGCTTTTATAACTTTTTGACACATGTACAATTTAACATGCTAGACCGAGATGTCGTGACACTCCAAGATGTAAACTTGCTATTGGCATCTCGATTATTGAATTTGACTTTTTCATCGGATTATCGTCACTGAGCTGGCTGGAAGCCCCTGATAAATGGGAGCTCTGCGCCGGAGGGCACTGAATCTTTGAAACGGAACGTTTTCACGGACACCTGTCCCGTCTCCCATTCCCTTTCGGTTTTCAAGGTCACGTCCCTTCGAACTCGAAGACCGAAGAGAGTAGTCGCCCCACACTCCGTTTGTTCGATACAAAGGTTGTTGATGCGTAGGTCGGTCGGCCGCTGGCTGGATACCCACCCTCCCAACCCCGCATACAACCCCCTCCACTGCCCTTCCCGAATATGTCAACCCTCGTTTAGGTCCTGGGTCCAGCTAGAATGCTCGCACGAAGGGTGGCTTTGTCATACCCACTTGTACACAGAGAGGTGGTGAGATGAGAGAACGGGTCGTATTAATAGCCACATTATGTAATCGGCGTACAGGTAGGTACTGGATGGTGATGGGGCCACCTGTAGCAGCAGCCCCCCTTCTTTTGATGATTGCCAGGACCGGACTGACGTGTTTTTTCTTTTTGTTGCAGAACCTGTCGCGCATACTGTTCCAGTGCACATGGCCCAATTGCCTCACAAACACAAACACCTGCGAAGAGATCGAGGCCCATGTTAGGAACGACCATCTAAAGTAAGTTTTGAACGCTCGAGAGGGTGAGAAACTGGAGGTCGGGGGACCTGAGGGAGGGCCGGGGAGGTGGCTTATTTGGTGTAGAAGAATCCCAGTTTTTTTTCACTACCTGATGCGCGCCGGCAGCTGGGGTATGGGAGACTTGTTCGCCGCCTCCCGTATACCCTCGAAGCTCCCTCGAGCCGAAGGTCTATTTTTAGTACACTATGCATGCACGGTTCCCAGCACCGCCGGTGGGTAATTTACGGTTTTTTTGTAGTAAAAAAGGGCATATATCAGGGGCGGACTAAGCCTTTATCTCACTAGTTTTTCAGTTAGGTACCGTGTGATCAACTGTCCATTCAAATTTGGCATTTCAGTTGAAATATCAATAAGTCGTTTCTCCGTTTCGTTTGGGTTGCGCATATGTGGCGCGAATTTCATAATTTCCCTGGAAGTTAAGACTAGAAAATCTTGTAGTGCACCTAAAATTCTACAAATAATTTGGGGTGTGTGTAAAAGTGACAACCAGGAACCAGTAGCTGGTCAGGGGGTTAGACAGAGCATGCAGCGTTGCCATTCAACTACTGGTGTACGAAAGTTTTCGAAATTTGGCGCCTTTACGCATGCCCACCTGCCCAAACGAAATAGCCTATTGGAGCAAAGTGATTGTCGTCATGGATGGGATTGTCGCCATGGCCAAAAATGGAAAATAAATTTGTTATCGCATGACAGATTATTTGACAGTTTGATTGACAGTCGTGTCTGACACTCGTGTCATATAATCACTCGTTTTTTATTGAAGGTGAAAAAAAATACAAAGTTTCGTTGGTGTTTCGGTTACAAAAAACGAATCTGAATTTTTGACAAATATAGATACAGGTACCTGATGCCTACATTTATCTAACCTCAAAGCTGTCACGATAAGCTTGAAGTCTGGCAACGTTGCCAAATTTGCAGTTTGAAGCTGATTTGCGTGTGGGTCGGCCCATTTTAAAAATGAATCAGAATACCAACCACTGCCGAGCTTTATTTTTGGCTGTAGTGTGTGCGTTGGAGCCGCTTTATTATTATTTTCAAACATTTACTAATTTCAGAGACGGCTAGGTGGTGGGCTTGTAAAAACAATCATGTCATCTGTTGAGTATACTTAATTACTACATAAACATTCGTTATATCATTATTTATTTGAAAAATAGAAATTCTTTCCACGAACATACATCCAAGCACGGACTATATTTGGATTTTTTAAGCTCAAACTCATGTTGTAATTTGACGAGAAAGTTGTAAACGTTGAACCAATAACTTGATCCGAATTGTTTTATGCTTATTGCTTTTTTGATTGATTTTTTTGCACCTGAGACTTCATAAAAGCTGTCATAATATTTTTTTTATAGATTTTTATATCAACCAACACCATATTACGCCAGTAGCTATGGTTACGAAATGCGCAAAAGCTAATTTTTATAGCACCTTACAAATCTTTCCACAAGGTGGCGACTTCAGTTGTCAACAAATGTCAGTTCGTTATCGTTTTAGAACTTTAAATGTACCGTTGTTTCAATGTAATAGGTATGCATCTCGGCTGGCCGCAAAATTTGACATTTGCTGACAATTTTGTGCATTGGTTTACAATTTTTTGATGATTTCCAATAAATTCCAAATGTTTTATAAATACTTCCACTAATAGCTTTCAAAGATTTCCATGAAAAAGGTGTACTTACACCAGATTTCAAAAGCAGTTTACCGTTTGGCTTTTGGTAAGCCAGATCGAGTTCAATATAAAGACAATTGTCAACCGTTCTCAAATTGCTGATCACCTGTGATCTGTGATGTAGAGCTCGATTTGGCTTACCAAAAGCATTATTTCCAACTCAAATGCCAAATTTTGCGGGCGCCTGTCACTCGATATACACATTTTGAAACAACGTATATGGCCATTCTCATTTGTCTGGGGTCCTCGGGGCGCAGGTTCACCCGTATCGGCGCCGTCATTGGTCGTGTTCATGCAACCAACTCGATCGATAAAGCGCTCTCAATCTTAAAACAACCAATCGAATTGTAAAATTCAAATTTGTCGAATTCGATCTGTTGCTCCAGCTCCCAGAACTTTGATACGCCAACACCTGCGCACAAGCTGCGAGCAAATGAAACCGCCTATATGAGGAGGGCTGTACCCGTTGAGTAAAAATCATGACAGCTGTCACCGGTGATATTTCTGACACTGATGATAGTGTTGACAAGGTGTATTTCACTATATAAGAAAACTACCCGTTGCAAGGTTGATTTCAAAAGTTACGTACACCATTGAATGTCTGTTTTTCAAAAGTACGTCTCGATATTCCTTTCGGTTAACCAGAATTGTGTTTCTCCTAAAAAACTGAACGCTGAAACTGTCAGCTGACAAAAAATGTTCAGCTAGCTTCCGACCGCCCGGTCTGTAAAGTCGTCTAACGTCCAACATTTGACCTCTGGAAACGTCAACTGTCATTCATGTTTTTAGACGCTTAAACGCAAAACCATGCTTAAAGAACAATTGGCCTTTCCAATTTCAGGAGATAGAAAACACCGAGGAAAACACGTTGGTTTTTAAGGGTCATTTTTTCACGTTAATGACGTTTCGTTCTGAGAATGTGGTGGAATTTTGCTGAAGAAGTATAGCAGCAGCAATTTTACTATTCCTCTCATTTGTCATGTGGGGAGTCACTGCAGCCTCCGAAACCATTTTTAACGAACAAAGCATTTTTCATGTGTGGAGGTCAATTTTAACATACGTAGGGCTCAGCCACCACCGCATGTGGCGTGCCCTCAGGCACCACTGTGACAGAACTGGCAGGTTGTCGTTTAATTGTCACTGAAAATGTGAAAGCACACTTGAACTTGGTTTTCCCCTCGCATAAAACACAGTGAGGTGAAACCAGAAACGCAGTAACACCTGCAAAATGGTTATTTTTATTTATGGGGTCCTTTTTCCCTATTTGGGTAGTGTTGTTATTGGTCAGAAACGCAACGTCGTGTGTCAATACCATGACCTCGATAAACCAACATTGTGCAAGACGTCACGGTAGAAAAAGACAACGAAAATTTGGAAATCTTGATTGGAGAAAGTGATGAGAAGTAATGGAATTGCCTTATCCAAAAGTTCCTACACCTCAAGTCTTTTATTACAAAATAATTGACATTTGTTGACATAATTGACAGCTAGGGAGTCGCCGCCTCGAATACTCAAAATGATTCTTGACCAATCCAAACATGACATTCTACAATTTTACATTTTGTGGGCTTACATATAGATAAGACCAGATACAGATAGATTCAACAATCCTGTAATAAATTGATCTAAAAAGGTCAAACGCTCTACCAAATATCCAATTCAAATAACATCAAATGATTTCATTATTTTGTAATAAGTCAAGTAACTAGTTGTGTATAGCTAAAAAAAATACTTAGAGCTCTATTTCAAGTCGGAATTGCAGCCAGTCATTTATGATACTTGGTCATTTTCAACTTCGCGATATCTACCGTTTCCATGGTAACACCACTAATATTGAGTCTACTCTCATTGCTCTCTATCTACATAATGTATAATATTGCTACGAGCGACGATTCCCGTGCAATCTGGTAAACACGCGATGTTTCCAGACTCTCCCACAGCCGCAGTATACAAATGCGCGGAGCTCTGGACATTTCTAGAGTATACGTGATGGCATTGAAATACATGGAGACTCAAACGCATGATCAAGACAGATCTGTCCATTTGGCGGCGGCGCCGGCTCTAGAGCGCGGCAGAATTATACGCGAAATGTGTGGGATTATTCGGGAGTCGCCTAGAAAATCGTATGCCGGGTCACTGTCGAGTTTGCTGGAAGATGATGGAAAGTTAGAGAACACTATTCGGAGGCCTATATAAGGCATCAACCGTCAGCTCACGGACAGTATTGAATCGGAAGAGACAGCGAGCGGATAGGAAGTGATAGTCTCGGCGATATTTCCAAGCATAAATAATTGTTGGCGTTATTTATTGTAGCACGCAGCAATAAACAGTGTGTGTTTTAAAACAATCGTCTCAATTATATTCGAACCCGTACGCGAAATACGTAACAATATCATTTTGCTTATACTGTACTTACACATCACATCAGCCTACAATTTTCTTCGTTATTTTATTGAACGTACGTTGAGATTGCGGAGAAAATTTCCTTGATCTTTTATCAACTCTTTTCATGTGTATAACTATGTATCATAAATAATACCTACCATTTAAACTTTAATGTTCCGCCACCGTCTTTGATCCGCCTCTTGGCTAGACACTCACCTGCAATTTCAAAATTATATTGTACTGACTGCCATTTTGCGGACGCTTTATTGAATTTATTTGAAAACCTTCAATCTTGCGTTGCATTTTCATGGTCACTCAAAAAACCCAACCTTTTGAGAAATTTGAGTGCAACTGTTCCATTATCACGTCCCATAATGCCGCCTGAGCTTCCCTATTTCCCAGAGGTTTTTCCATGCGAATATTCTTCTTATGCACGCATGTCATTTTCAAATTCAAAATCAAGTTCAACTGACCCAGACCTCGGTCATTTACAGCACATCGTTCTCAGTAAAACCCACACATATAATAAATTTCACGGCTTTCTGCATTAGAGCAAGCTATGAAAAAATTGTGTTGTGTTGGTACGAATGATACGATGACAAGGGGATGCCATTGTCCATACAGGCAATTTTTAATGTGACACCTTGTCACCGTGTCGAGGTATCATGTACGCGAAAGTGAAAATTTTTGAGCATACGCCAGGAATCGTGAGTTTCTTTGGAGTGCTTTGTCGTGTGGACGATAAGGGACATTGTCTTTACTGGTTGGTGGGTCTCCGCCAAGGTTGTTAGGTTTTTGACGGCTACTAATGAATGATGTCGAAGATCGGCAGGATACTACTGGGATGAAAAGGCCCACCGCCCAAAAGGCTACATCTTCCGATGCACATCACTGGAGTAGTGAGTACTAGGTACCTACTCTAGCTCTAGCTCTACCTATTATACCTACTGCAACAGCAAGCAAGGTATGAAGACACATGCTGGCAGACAACACAGTGTAGGACTGTAGGTACTTTCCTACTCACGCCCAAATTGTTTCGTCTCCGTACAGTTCAACTCCATAAATTATTGTCCTACTATCCATATTGTCCATCTAAAGAATAAGTTTCCTCTTGGGCAGTGGGTTTTTCCTTTTTACATTCCATTTCTTCACGGCATCACGAAGTTTCGGCATAATTTCTCAGTGGCCGGCAAAAACCTAATAGCCTTGGCGAAGACACAGCAACCAGTGAAGACAATGTCCCTTATCGTCGACACTGCAAATCACTCGAAGGAAACTAACAATTCCTCGCATTTTCTCGAACATTTTCACTTTCGCGTACATGACTCCCCGAGACGAGACGATTCACATGAAGACAGCTAGGTGTCAACAAGTCGTCGACGTGCCATTCGTACCAATGCAACCCATTTTTTCCATAGCTTGCTCTAATGCAGAAAACCGTGAGATTGATTTACAAGACTGCGTTCCTAAAAGACACGAACATCACCATGATAGATTCCATTTGCCACTTTTCATGTTCAAACTGCTTCATCCTCAACTTTCAAATGACCAGACCTCGCTCACTAATGCATCTTCAGCTGCACATCGATTTGATGACTGTGGGATAGTGACCGAAACATGGAGATGATGGAAAGCAAAAACGAAGATGAGCAACGAAAATAGAAATGACAATGCCGTTTTTTAAAACTCGCACTTTAATATAACGGACCAAAAGCTTCAGATGTTTAGCCCATGGCCAAACGGAATCGTTAACGGTCCAAGGCTGCTCGCCAACCTTGCCGGAGCGCACACACACTAGAGCGAGAGCCGGGTGTACCTAGCAGCAAAATCGCGTGTGCACAACATTTCGATCGCACATAATACGGGCGAAACTGTGTCGAGTTTTCCAGGAATTTTCCTTTGTACTTTCTGCTCCGCTTCTTTATGCTTGATTTACAACGCTCTTTATATGATAGGTATATTGCGCGAAGTACTATAAAGTAGATTTCCATCATACCGGAATGTTTGGCTTTGACATGCCCACTAGAACAAAGCAAAGTACCTTATATTGACATTTACTACTACCGGCAGAGCCGCAGCAACAACGCACACACGTGTTTACGTTACGTAATGGTTTAATGAGACCTTGCGTTCGATTCACGAGATCACCTAGAGAGGAGCAGCGCTTTTTTTTTATAGAGTGTTGGCATCGTAAACTATCGGCCAAGGACACACGTGCTAATTTAGAAGCACAACAAATAGACGCGCGGTATTTTTGGCTCTGGTGGTGAGGAACGTATGCAACAACGGTTTAGTCACCGCCGGTAGTTTATTGCGTAAGCGATAAACTTGGCAGGAGTGAAAACCGCAGCCCGTTGCGATGAGGCGTCGCCGAGCTACGGCCGGTTGAAGTTGGGGTGCTAGTGGATAGGGTCGCGGTGCTAGGGGCTTAGCACCCGGGCTTTTCGTTAATACTGATCGCAGCGGCATGCGGAAAAAAGTACCCTAATCGATTTTTGATGCTGATTTTAATTATAGGCAGAGGTTATGCAGAATACAATTACGGTTATTCAGGTACGGTACAACGCAGGTAAAGAAGCGAATTTCAATATTAAGTTAACACACATATGCGGGGTAGAGTGACGTCACAAGACTATTAAAAACTGCGAACCACCCCTGTTCGCATGCTCGTAAAACACAGGCAGACTTCACGGCTATTGAAATTAAATCCAAGTAAAACCAACACTAAGGGGGGTAGTAGCGCGTGGCTGGTTTCGAGTTTCTCAAATACTGATTTGATTTTTTTTTTGCAATTGCAGTGATCGGGTCGTGCACGCCGGCGAAGAAGAGTTCTACTACACCGAGATCGAGCTGGGCATGCTGTCGCCCGCGCCCACCCTGTCCCACCGCGACATGGCCAAACCCTTCCACGAAGATCCCGATTACCAGCGCACGTTGATCGGGAACATCCGTTCGCAGATGTTGACTGGACCGCTGCCGATACCGCAGAGCCCGCACAAACTGCTGAAGTTGACTCCGGCGGTGCGACCGCACAGCCCCAAGATGGGTCCGGCTTCGCCAGTGCACCGCAGGATCCGCGGCGAGAACAAGAAGTGCCGCAAGGTCTACGGCATGGACCACAAGGAGCAGTGGTGCACCCAGTGCAAGTGGAAGAAGGCCTGCTCGCGTTTCGGCGACTGATCCGCCAAATGACCCCCCAAGACCGTTGTGACCTCATGTCCGCGCCGTGCTATAATACAGATCTCAGAAGCTTCGATCTAAGACTTACACACATACGTATAAAACAAGCAATTTTACCCCTCACCCCGCCCCCTCGTTCGCCCCCTTGACCGTCGCCCCCCCCCCTGTCCCCCGCCCGGTGTTTTGTGTACGTCATCAAGGACCTTATAAATGTATACATGACAAGCAATCTGGAGACACCCTACAAGTACAAATTGTAACCGCCGCGTGTTTGTTCGTTTGTTATCGTAACGTTGTTTGTTCGTTTTATAAATGTTATATAGAGAAAAAGAGAAGAATATATATACAGAGAGACGATGTGGAATGCATGGAGAGTAAGAAAAGAAAACCAAAAATGTTTCAAGAGATCTCTTCGAGACGCGCTACCTTACCTTTGAGAGAGCTTTTTCGACACACCACAACGAAAAAGCACGAGTGCTCGCTCGCATGGTGATGAAAGAAAAACAAGAATGATTGCCATAGTTCGTAAGAGAAGGGCCGAAAAGTGCGAAAAGGACTCCTTCTAAGGGTGTTTTGTAACATCACTCAAAACTACTCATCACTGCCCATTGCTTGTTGTATTATTATATGTATAAAGAAGAAAAAACCCTTTATATTATATAAATGTCGATTTTTTATCTCTAGGCTATAAGAAGCGTGCTGTGTACAGGGTTTTCCACACCCTCACGCGTTAACTTAAGCTTGAAAAACAAACCACCCTGTACATTCTACTCATCATTAATTTGAATTGCCGCCGCGTACCTCGGATATAATTTTTTCTCATGTTCATTCGTTTGTTACACATTACACATTTTACATTTTATATAGAGTATTTATAAATATATTATTATATTATTATTATTATCATATTATATATTTTTCAGAAGAAAGTATTCATATACATATTATTATTATTATGATTATTAATTATTGCTCTACTAAACCAGAGAAAGAATAATTTTTAACTTATAAGGAATCGTGTTAAGTTTTAGTAACGCATCGTTTTTTAGAATACTACAACTATAAAGAAGAACAAGACGAAGAAAAATAAAAAAACGAGCTGCATAATATTTACTCTATATTCTATACATTTTAAAAATTATATATTTAAAAAGAGAGATATGAAGTGAACAGATTGAAAGAGAGATTTTAAAAATAGTTATGGAAAAGCATATATTAAAAATATATATTTAGCAATCTTATGGATATATCTTGTGGCCGAGAGCATGTGATATAATGTGAATGAAAATGGAAAATTGTGACATTTAATAATAAAGTATATATTATCTAGCACAAATCGTTTCATTCTTAGCTTGTAGTGCCTTTTTCATTCAAATTACTCCCATCAATAATGGGTTCTTATAGGTACCACCTTTTTTTTTGTTCAAAACAAAGTAGACGGCCTCTTGACGGCCAGCATCTTTTTGTACATGGTGGAATTTATACAGGGTGTCAAATTCAAATCCTACAATTGCCTGTAAGTTCAAAACAAAAGCAGATATCGAAAATCGCCCAAAAGCGTTTCGACTAAATGGAGGGGGAACCATATTAGTGAAGTCAGTGACTCACCCCCACGCAGTGTCTGATCCCCAGCCCCCTCCACTAATTTTTTTCAAATAGCAACCTCCTCACTTGTAATACATCATTGGAAAGTTCTTGAAAAATGCTTTCCAGTAGTACCAATTATTCCATTCTTTTTTTTGCGGTGGGCGGGGATCCGTGTACTCACTGGCAGTCCCTCCTAAGTCCCGCCCAGTACTCTGAAAGCGGTGCCGGTTGATTCGCACACCACCCACCATTTTATGGACGCATCAACAACGAGGTTATTAGCGCCTCTTTTTCGGTGTCCATCTCGTTTCACCCTTTACCCCTTGACGAGACCGCGCGGTTATACACGTCAAGGTACTAGAGAGCGCATGAAAATTTTCACCTGGCCCAGGCCGGATTTGAACCCACTTTCTCTGGAATTGCTTCCAAAGACGGAGTCCCCCGCGCTACCGGCCGGGTTATATTTCATTCTTGTTTGTATAGTTTTCGATTTATTAGGAAAAAACTGTCTGATGGGTTAACTAATTACTTTCTCAAATTTCAACTACTTCAAACAGAAAAGAAAGGCCGGATGTTCACAATAAGTGTTCAAAATGATTGCCGTTATTTTCAAGGCAATAAATAAAGCCTGTTCTCGATCCCTTGTCGAACGTTTTCGAAGGTTTCTCTTGAAAGCGCGCGACATTCTCCGGTAATTCTACGCCGCGTTCTTCAATCGACTCCGGCGGAGTTTTGAAAACAACAGACTTCAAGTGATCCCACAGAAAGAAGTCTGGACGAGTCAAGTCCGGTGATTGAGGAGGCCATTCAATGGGTCCTCTTCTGCCAATCCACCGATCTGCACAATAATTATCATGATCATCCAACCATTGACCAACTAGACTATTAGGCATAGTAAGGTGGAGCTCTGCTATAATGGAAATAAAGTAAGTCCTCGATCAAATTAGGGTTTCCATCCAGATCCGTCCGATTTCCAGATTCCTGAACTATTTGGAACTTGAGGGATGATGATCCTGATAGGCGGATTAAGTTTTGTCAAGCTATATGAGGCAACGAATCACCGCAAAACCTCAACTCGTGAAAAACATTTGTTTTGGTGACGAATGTACTTTTTGCTTGAATAGAATGGGTAACATGAACAAACAAAATTGTTGCTACTGAAGTGACGATAATCCTCACGTTTTCCGGGAAGAACATACCCAGTACACCGAAAAACTCGGCCCAATATTCAGAGAATCAGAGACAGAAATTTGGATGGGGCGCTTTATGCAGGAATGTTGAAAATCGCCATCGAGCCCTTAAATAGTTCGGGAATTAGAAAATCACATGAACCTTAATGAGAACTAATTTGACCAAGGATTTACTCCATTTGCAACAAGCTAGATGGAGCTCCACCTTACTATGTCCAATTAAGTCAATGGTCTGATGTCATTATACAGATCGGTGGATTGGCAGAAGAGGAGCCATTGAAGGGCCTCCCAGATCACCGGACTTGACTCCTCCAGACTTATTTCTGTAGGATCACTTGGAGTCTGTGGTTTTTAAAACTCAGCCGGAGTCGATTGAAGAACTGCGTCGTAGAATTACCGAAGAAAGTCGCGCCTTTGCAAGAGAAACCTTCGAAAACGTTCGACTAGGGTTCGAGAACAGGCTTTATTATTGCCTTAAAAACAACGGCAATCATTTTGAAGACTTGTTATGAACATTCGGTTTTTCTTTTTGGTTTGTAGTTGAAATTTGATTTATTGTGGAGTGAATTCATTTAAATCAATATAAGCCCATTGGACAGTTTTTTCCAAATTATTCGAAAACTGCCCAAACAAAATATGGAATAATACAGGTTTCCTCAAAAGAGAGATGGAGAATCCGCGATTCCGCGCAGCTGTTTTCGGCACGTTCTGGGCACAGTGTGCCATGAGTGATTGCGCCATTTGTATTTACATTGCTCCGCCGTGTTGAAAGTGCATTTTATTTTTTGAATTCTAAAGCCAACCATGCTGGGAAAGTCGCTAAAAATATAACGAACTTCTCAATGAATATTTCGCATAGAAGAATTTGCCAGAGAGGCATTTGATGTGCGGATACAACTATTTTTGTAATGGATATATCAACGATATATGGACGTGCCCAGAAAGCACAGGTAAGTGCGTGTTCCAAGTCCCAGTTTTAATACTTTTAATGGTGTAGGTATTATGGCCATCACTGTATAACTTGTGGACTTGCATAGTGGCACACAACATTTATTTACCATAACTACTTGTAAAAACTGTATAAATACCAATAATAATACCATCAAATGATCAAAACACACGTTCGGCTTACGGAATCGGGGCAATGTTGGCACACTATGACTGCGACGATTTACTGTGCAATCGAACGTGACGTCACGGGCCAGAAAGAGACGCTCAATTTAGGAAACCTGTATTGGCACCAATGGAAAGCATTTTTCAAGGGCCTTCCAATGATGTATTACAAGTGGGAGTTGCCATTTGAAAAAAATAGTGGAGGGGGCTGGGGCTCAGACACTTGGTGGGGGTGAGCACCGTTTCCACTATTATGGTTCCCCCTCCATTCTGTCGAAACGGTTTTGGACGATTTTTGATATCTACTCTTGTTTCAGACTTGGAGGCAATTGTAAGTTTTGAATTTGACACCCTATATTCCCGAAGTTATGCATCAGAGAACCGGGAAACGTTGCCAGAGAGTTGCCATGTCAAATTCTGTTCATGTCGTGGGGTTATGTTCACAGACATCTCTGTCAGTATCTGTGTCTCCTGTTGTATGTATCATAAAGTGATGTATTTTCAAGGGCTGTCCCAACATCTCCATTTCTACTTCTCCAAAAAAATAACAGCACCTTCCCAGATCGCAACTCCTAGAACGACTAGGTGACCCGATAAGGTTTATGGTCAATAGCTACAAGACAGAGTGTTGCACGCCAATAGCATGACGATGATCCAGACAGAGATCATTTCAACGTACCAAGGTAAAATGCGGATTATGTCAGCTAGTGCTCTTCTTAATACCTGTGACAACCGCTACCTACCATTGGGCAGCTGCTTACCTATCCCTTTCGTCCAACAAGAGCGCTAAGCATTATATGCCTCTGACCAACAATTTGGCACCAGGCCTGTATGCCATAGGAAATAACAAGCCGCAATTTGTTCAGATACGATTTAATAAAATATGTACAATAAAATCACATAAAAATAAAATAAAAATTATATGTACAACAAGACTAAAAAAAGTCTAAACAAAAAAATGATGGCACTATAGTATTATAATGACACGTCAGTTATGCACATGGAAAGTTGCCTTCGAAAACAAAGTCCAGTCTGATATACTCTATAAAAATTCGTTCAATAGGACACATAATAAAATCATAATAAAATAACAATTTCACTGGAGACGACTTAAAAACACTTACGTTCTTACGTATGACGGTACGTAATACATTAAATTAAAAATTTCACTTATTATTTTCTAAAATCACAACGACATTCAGTTAATCCTGTGTTTGTGTGTGTGTACTTGCGTTACTTTGATTCGGATTTGTTATTTAATTAACCTTATATAAACTTAAAGCACTTCTGTTTGTCATGGGGAATGCGCGTTTTGAATAGTATCGAGTCGGCCCTGTATTGGGTGTTGAGCAGCGGCGTGTAGCCAAAAACCTGAACGACAAAAAGAATACAATAAAATCACAACATAACAAGGTTAAATATTTATATTTTTCAAACAATTTTTTGGTCACGATAGCACAGGATAGCCATTGTACATGAATAGAAATTAACTCAAAACCATTGTTGGTAGCGAGTGACCTTGCACTGCTTATCCTGTACTGATCCATACAGATGATGTGTCTGAGTATGGGCTACGTGCATGACACGTAGCGCCGCGGCGAAATGTGAAGTTTTTGTTGGACTCGTTTAGTTGGCGAACATATTACTAGGTGGCGCTTGTGTCGACAAAAAAAAAGTCACTTTTCGCTGCCGTCATGCTGTCAACCGTCAACCAAACTGTCGACCATTTTGCAATTGTCCATCACAACAAAACAAACAAATGCTCGAGAAATAAATGCCAAAACAAGTAACCGTTCAACCACGTCAAAGCTGTCTGCTGTCAACGAAGTCCCACAAAAATTTCTCATTTTCACCACCATGGGCTCTGTATGTACCACGCGTTGACCGCAACGGAATCTCTTTTTATTATTAATACCTCTGTCGAGTAGCTTTTCTATATAAAATAGCTATTGTGTGAGGATAGTTTGTGACTAGGCACACTCCAGGAAGGTTCATATTTCGCCCATTTGCGTACTTACTTGAGAGAAAAAATTGATGCACTTGTGCCGCTCCTGGAAGTGCGTGTCGTCTTCGGACAAGCTCTGGGGACATCCGGGACACCGGAACGTCCACCTGGACGTGACCTTGACCGGCGGCAGGCGGGTGATGTGGCTGACGAGGAAGTTCATGGCGATGTCCTCGCAGTTCATGTACTCGTCGACTTTGTCGCGGATGGCCTGCGGCAGCCATTTCCAGTACAAGTGGAGGTAGTGGCGGTGCAAGAAGGCGGCTCCTGAAAATGGCCATTCATCTTAGTGTCGCACAAATCGGAAAAAAAAGCGCGGATTTGACAGTCCTGGGGTACGATTCTCGAATTATTCGAATGACTTTTCGTATACGAATCTCCTTGGTTTCGTGTGCATTTGGGCTGTCGGAAAGGAGAATTCGCATACGAAAACTTTTCGAACACGTTCGAGAATCGTACCCCAGATATTTTGAGTGATATTTTGATCGAAACGTATACAACTCGAAGAGCAGCAGCAGCAGAAGATTTAAGCCCAGAAGGGCTCGGCTATAGCAAATCGAAAGTCCCCTAGAATCGCATATGAGCTTCCCTATTTTCAAAGGTTTTTCCATGCAAATATTCCACTTGTCCTAACATAACACACAGTGCACGTTCATAGCACAACTGTATCGTCGTGGCCCATAAGGGGGGGGGGGAGCGCTCCGTTTTTATTGTGCACAAGCCGATACTCCAGGATGCCCCCTAGAGCGTGGTGGCGCCCAAACAAAATTTTGTGCCTGCGACAAAGACGAGCAATGGATGGCCCCTGAAGGCGGAACACAGAACCTCGCCCATCGTCAGGAAGCTTCTTACACTCCTTGTTTGACTTGCGAACTGGTGGGATTCAGTCGCCCGCAGATCTTCTCAAACGTAGTCGTACTCCGGCTTTATACAGTTTCTAAAGTTTTGGTTTTTCGGTCGTCCCACAGTTTTTATAAAAATATTTATTTCACCTGACCGGTTTCGAGGGCCGAAAAACCAAAACTTTAAATACACTACAACCCACTGAGAGATGGCGGAGAAATTGCTGAAAATTATACAGTCTCTAGTTGTAACGTAATGTTGGGTATTATACAAATACAATTCACCTTGTAATGTTGAAGTTTTTTCCTACTTTAATGAACCCGTTGTGAAAAGTTGGCGTTTTGTTTGCTAAAACCACCATCCTCGTAATTTTCAATCAATCAATCAATCAATTAACTTTATTGCCTTTGAGTTTTACAACTATGGCTTGTAAAACTATAACTATATTATAACTATTATAACAACTATAACAACTCGTAATTTTCAAGCGCTTATGACTTCAATAGCTTCTCCTAGTTCTTGAATATTTCCTGAATAAGCTACTTGGAGCGAAGAACAAGGTAGAGAAGGTCTTGCTGCAGGAATACAGCCCTTTGGCTGAATCTAGCCCTGAACTACCCCCAGCACGAGGAGTAGACCAAGACAAGGTTTAAAATTAACACTCAGTCCTGCCTTGTTCGTAAATTATTAGCTATAAATCTTGCTAATGAGAACGTTGCAGTAGCGACATCCAATAAGAAGACCCCTTGTAATAGCAACTTCTTCATTAGCAAGATTTCTAGCGAACAATCCACGAACAGACCAAGGCTGATTACGTTGGTTTGATTTTCGAACAGAAGAAAGTTTCGATTCACAAAAAACAGGACTTTAGGCAAGTGTAATTTTGCGCTTGCAAGAACCTTTGTAAAATAGGGAAGCTCACGCGGGATTCCAGGGGATTTTTAATATGTCTGATTAAGCCCCTTTAGTGTCAGTTTTGTACATTTTTGTCGGTCTTCAATTTTTTCACGCTATAAATCAAAGTAGCAAGCTATTTAGGACGTGTAACGGAATATTTGAACGACCCGCCAACAATCGGCCTCCAACTGTAAGGCTCTAACTTCATTCCTCGAGGAGGAGTACAACTTCTTTATTTCTACACGGACAGACAGACGGACGGACAGAGAGACAGACAGACGGACAGACAAACCGGCCATATTAAACTAAGTTTTTTCATTTTTGGAAATATGGGAGGGGGCCAAAGCCCTCAAGCCCCTTCCTTTGTCTTCATTATCCCAAATTAGTTTCAAAACCACTTTGGAACAAGCTCAAAAGAAATGTTTTGAACCGTTAAATACGTTTTGATTTTGAATTCATCTACAGGATTTCACCAACTTGGAAAATACAGTTTTCTTCAAAGATGCATGCAGAAAGTTTTCTATGAGAACTAATCGTATCATTTGTTGCGCTCTATATCAGTTCAAGAACCTCTGGAACTTATTGCCGGTGTTTTTGAAGAATAAGGATTTCCAAAATTCATGGATCATGTATAGTAAGTAGAATTAATTTCATGGCTTTTTTCATTACAGCAAGTTATGAAAAAAAATCTGTTCTGTTGGTACGAATAGGTACGAAGCTATAACCGTCGCGCGATGTGATGAACTCTAAGTAGAAATGTTCAAGTTTATGTGGCGAGAATAGGAAAACGCGAGTTCCTTGGAGTGGAATTTTGCTGCGGTCAATAACTGACATCGTTTTCACTGACTGATGACTCTTCACTTGTGCTGGTAGTGGCGGTCCCTGTATAAAATGAAGCCAAAGGAAGTCAGCGGCAGCACTAAAGAAAATTGAATAAAAATGCCCACTGCCCCCTATGAGGCGCCGTTTGTGTCATTATTAATGATTGATGTTATATTTTAAAATTCCAATTATTTAAAGCTTGGAGCACATATTTATCCTAACTATCAAATTTATATATTTAACATGCAATTTTTATATGAATATTCTGTCTTTAAAAATATATATTTTTTGAAAAAATATTTATTTTTCAAAACAACAATTATTTTTGTAATTAAAATATATTTTTATTTTGCGAAAATATTTATTTTTCAACACAATAATTATTTTTTCGATAAATTAGAATATTTATATTAAAAAAACCATATATATATAATTGTAAAAGAATAATTATTATATTTATTTATTTTTATAAATATTTTTTCTTGAGAATATTTATTTAAAAAAAGAAACATTGTTTCCAATTCGTGAACTAAAATAATTATTCCATTATGCATTATGCATTATTATAAAATAGGAGCAACGAAAAAATATATTTATAAGTGAGGTGGCGCTCGCGTCGCGCTTGATGTGATCCCGCGCTGGTACCACTGGTATGCATTGACAGTTCTGTTGACGTTGACGTTGGTGTTTGTTTGTTTTATGTGAAATGTGTGGTTACTACTAGCATTGTCTACTAGTTATGTTCTTGGCTCTGGTTGTTAGCTTCTGTTTTTTTCGGATCCATGAAATGAAATGGATGTGGCGGAGTTCTTACAGGATATCGTGCGTGATTATGAAGAAGCCCAAAGGCACAGATGCAGTTGTGACCTAAGGGTCATACTGGAATGTACCAACAAATTGGAGAACAACTGTTCGATTTTAAATGTCCTAATTCTCAATGTGGGAAATCCTATTTGAGTTCTATTTGTCCTTCGCTAATGCTATATTTTGGTCTTCCAACATGTCTATTCAGTATAATGTCTGGAGTCACAGGCTCAATAATTTCCAATTGTAAGGTATCTAGAGGGAGAAAAAAATCAGTTTTTAGAGACAATTCATTAAAAATTCCTAAGTTTGTTCCAGACCTACCTTCGCTAGCTTCTAAGACGTCTTTAAGTGATCTATACAAACAATAACCAGCATCATACAGGGTTATTCAAAAGTCCGGAATAAAATTCATAATTTTTTTCCATATTTATTTCGGGAAAAACGCTCAAACAGGTCGATTTCTAAAAACGGTAATCCGTTTTTTCATGACACGTGTCATGTTCTACCGTCAACCCCCTAACCCCAAGCCACCCTTAGTATTTTTTTTCAAATGGCATCCTATGGCTTGTGGGGGCTCGTTGGAAAGCTTGTCGAAAACTCTATTCAGATCTACCATTGAAAATTAGATAGGACGCTTCACCATGAAGTTTTGAAGAACCCCAGTTTCACTTAACAGTCCGGAATAAAATTCATAATTTTTTTCCATATTTATTTCGGAAAAAACGCTCGAACAGGTCGATTTCTAAAAACGGTAATCCGTTTTTTCATGACACGTGTCATGTTCTATCGTCAACCCTCTAACCCCAAGCCACCCTTGATATTTTTCTTCAAATGGCACCCGGCAAATGGGTGGCTTGGGGTTAGAGGGTTGACGATAGAACATGACACGTGTCATGAAAAAACGGCTTACCGTTTTTAGAAATCGACCTGTTCGAGCGTTTTTTCCGAAATAAATATGGAAAAAAATTATGAATTTTATTCCGGACTGTTAAGTGAAACTGGGGTTCTTCAAAACTTCATGGTGAAGCGTCCTATCTAATTTTCAATGGTAGATCTGAATAGAGTTTTCGACAAGCTTTCCAACGAGCCCCCACAAGCCATAGGATGCCATTTGAAAAAAAATACTAAGGGTGGCTTGGGGTTAGGGGGTTGACGGTAGAACATGACACGTGTCATGAAAAAACGGATTACCGTTTTTAGAAATCGACCTGTTTGAGCGTTTTTCCCGAAATAAATATGGAAAAAAATTATGAATTTTATTCCGGACTTTTGAATAACCCTGTATAGTGACATCAAAAGTTCCTGGAGCACAGGATTTCCCACATTGAGAATTAGGACATTTAAAATCGAACAGTTGTTCTCCAATTTGTTGGTACATTCCAGTATGACCCTTAGGTCATAACTGCATCTGTGCCTTTGGGCTTCTTCATAATCACGCACGATATCCTGTAAGAACTCCGCCACATCCATTTCATTTCATGGATCCGAAAAAAACAGAAGCCAACAACCAGAGCCAAGAACATAACTAGTAGACAATGCTAGTAGTAACCACACATTTCACATAAAACAAACAAACACCAACGTCAACGTCAACAGAACTGTCAATACATACCAGTGGTACCAGCGCGGGATCACATCAAGCGCGACGCGAGCGCCACCTCACTTATAAATATATTTTTTCGTTGCTCCTATTTTATAATAATGCATAATGCATAATGGAATAATTATTTTAGTTCACGAATTGGAAACAATGTTTCTTTTTTTAAATAAATATTCTCAAGAAAAAATATTTATAAAAATAAATAAATATAATAATTATTCTTTTACAATTATATATATATGGTTTTTTTAATATAAATATTCTAATTTATCGAAAAAATAATTATTGTGTTGAAAAATAAATATTTTCGCAAAATAAAAATATATTTTTAATTACAAAAATAATTGTTGTTTTGAAAAATAAATATTTTTTTCAAAAAATATATATTTTTCAAGACAGAATATTCATATAAAAATTGCATGTTAAATATATAAATTTGATAGTTAGGATAAATATGTGCTCCAAGCTTTAAATAATTGGAATTTTAAAATATAACATCAATCATTAATAATGACACAAACGGCGCCTCATAGCCCCCAGTGGAGTTGAAAAAAATTTCCTCAGAAAGTTACTTATATAACACTAAAACAGCATGCAAGCAGGTGTGAAGAAGGAGATAAATTAATAGAATCAACAATGTTCATATTGAGATCTTCCAACACAGTGCACCCATTAGTCGTGTCTGACTGCCTGGTCAGTCTCGCCTCGTGCATTCCAACTTCATAAATTCCACCCAAAGGATTCTTTCTCAATCTAACTGGGCCCATTAGGCAATGGGCATTCTCACTCCATTTCCTTTAGTGCCGCCGCTGACTTCCTTCGGCTTTATTTTATACAGTGATCGCCAATACTAGCACAAGCGGAAGGCCACCAGCCAGTGAAGACGATGTCAGTTATTGGCCGCAGCAAAATTCCACTCCAAAGAACTCGCGTTTCCCAGTTTCGCCACATAAACTAAAATATTATGACTCAGCATTTATCACCAAAAACACATAACCTTTGCACATAGCATACCACATCTACACAAAACTGGCTGCGACGACCCATTCGTACCCAACACAATAGAATTTTTCTACAGCTTGTTCTAATGGAAAAAGCCGTGAAAATGATTATAAAAATTTCAAAACACATGACCGGTTCAAAAAGAATGTCTTTTAGTTTGTTTTGAACAGTTTGCAAAAAGTCCTATAGATAACGAAAATAAAGGGACTTGAAATCCCACCCTTCAACCCCATATTTCCAAGAATTCAAAACCTTTTCTTCAATATTTTTCTGGCACAGACTTCTTCTACAGTGAATTTGAAACACTCTGTATATTATACAGGAAGAGTCATAAACTCATGAACCCCAACAAATTAATTTCCCAAAAAACAATTGCAAAAGGTTTCAGATGTCCTCAAGCGATGTAGGCCAGAAAGTAAAATGAGTAAACTGTATTTTCACGATGTTTGAGTCATCCTGTATAGTAAATGAAAAGGTTGCATTTTTCTTTCTAGTCCATTCTACTAAAAATCTCACCAAATAACGGAAATAATGGGGGGCAAAGGCTAGGGATGCGCGATATCGTGATCCGGGTATCAAAGTTTGATAAGAAAAAAATATCGATAATTATTGATATATCAAATATCGATAAATATCAAAGTATCAAAAATTGATAACACAGGTCAACAAAGTGAAAAAAAAAATTTGTGCCTGGGTTTATTTTATGATTTTATTAAATGTCATGAGTCAAAATAATGGAAAAATAACCACATTCTCATTAAAGTTTGCTTTTGTAATATTGGTAGGTGAAAATGGAACAGATTTTAAATCATGAATAAAATAAGAAAATTAGTTTATAGGGAGACGGAGGAAAGTTCTGACGTTCATATGCCATCTACATTAGAGTCTAGAGTGCTCTGGAGTCGCAAAAACGATAGTCAAGTGTTTTATTTGACGTTTGTAGGAAATTAAAAATGCCGAAAAAAATTAAAAAATGTTCAAGTTCTCTTGATCATAACAGGAAGAGTCAGTGACTTCATTTCTGATTTATTTTTATTATTTTGTATCAATTTTGTGTTAAACTTAATAAAAAGAACAAAAAAAATTTTTTTTCAATTTTTTTCAACAAGTGAATTTATCAAAAGTGACATTTTCATAAATTTTTAAATATGTCAAAAGCAAACTTTTTCATCAGATATTATTTTTTTTAAGGTTGATTTGACTAAAGCTACAGAAATTTGGTATACTTATCCCAAGCACAAAATTGGTGTTGACCTGTGTAATTATCAAAATATCAAAGATCAATAATTATCAAAATATCAAAAATTGATAATTATGAGAATATCAATATGAAAATAAAGATATCAAGTAATTATATGGAAAAATAAATCATTGATAGTTAATCTAGACTTACATGATGAATAAAACTTACTTCTTTGGACGCCTTTATTGGTCTTCTATCTTGTTATTCATTAATATTTTAATATGATAACCATTGTCTATATTCCGATAATATGTTGACATTTATCGATATTTGATATCCTGATAATTATCGACATTTGATATTTAGATAATTATCGACATTTGATAATTTGATAATCATCGATATTTGATATTTTGATAATTATCGATATTTGATATATCGATATGTTTGAAAACTGATATCATTAGTTGATATATCGATATATTGATAAATTTATTGATATCTCAATAGTTTTCCCCATCCCTAGCAAAGGCTCACCCCCCCCATATCTCCAAAAATAAAAAGCGTTTCTAAGGTTTTCTGACCGTTTTTTTGAATAGGGATAGACTACAGGCATAGTTTCGGGTACTCTCATGTTTGGTCGTTGTTTTTTGGTGGTTTTTCCGATTTGAAAGCCCGTGAAAGTGCAACCGGCGTGTGGGCAATTCTGCGGAGTGTGTACGGAACTGTGGTTTCGCTATTCGCTGTGTGGCTGAGGCCCGTCTTCGCGATTTGTTTCATGAATTGCCGAATTTGAGGGATCGTTGTGTACAAAAAAGGAAAAAATCTTATCGCCGTTTATCACCTGTGTTTACGTCTGGCCGCCAGTGGCGTGCGGTTTGGGTTTGCTTCGGAGCCTTCGGACCTCCGACATCGAACTCTTGCCTTCCCTGGATTGGTAAAATGGCGGGTCGACGCCAAGCGAGTGAATCTCCGGATGGGTGTGACCGACAGTTGAAGAAAAGTAGGGAAGATGAATCGACGCTCGAGGACTTTTCGATTGACGATGTGCACAATGAAGACCAACCGGCCATTGACGATGTGCTCAAGGAAGACCAATCGGCCATAAATAAAAGTGATATCTCTGACTACTCGCTAGAAGAAAGTCATTATGTCTCGGCGCCAGAGCTTAGAACCGAAGATGGACCCACAAAACATAAAAGAAGCGAAGAATTCCTACTAAATGAAATTCTGCAGGCGCTGGACGCAACAAGGTTTTTAGCTACATCGTGTAATTTGACAGAGGATGCAAATGATTCTCTCCAAAGGTATCAGCAGTGGTCCAATGCTAGAGAAACCATCTACGCAAACCTAGTTCTGTTCAACTCTCGTACTAAGCAGATCGAATTGGAGAACGTTAGGCTCAAAATGGAAGTACGGCAGCTGAAACAAAACCAAAAATTCCTCGAGGAAGGGCTGTCACGGCCACAAAACTACAGCCAGCAACAAGAACAACAGCCGCAGCGGCAGCAGCAATTCCAACAACAGCAACCACAGCATCAGCAGCAGCAGCAGCAATTTCAACAGCACCGACAGCAGCAACAACTTGAGCAACAGCAGCAGCCTCAGCCCCAGCAGCAGATACAACACCAGCAGCAGCAGGTAGAACAGCAGCAGCCACCTCAGCAACAGCAGCAATGGCAACAGCAGCGGCCCTCCCAGCGACGGCAGCAGCGGCAAATACCTACTTATGCTGATCTAGTCAAGACCTATGGTGAATACCAAGATAACACAAAGACATCAGATCCACCTAAAGAATGGCAGTCACCTCCCAAACAGCCAGTAAACTTACATTCCCTGTGCATTGAAACTGCCCAGGGAGTTGAGATTGAAGCAAAATGGGCGGATTTGAAAAAGAAAATGAAAACCCGCGACATTGATGGTACATTGAAAAATATCATCAAAGTCGGAAAAAACAAATTAATTTTGCAAACTCAAAATGGCGAACAGTCCGACAAAATCAAGAAGATCATTGGAGAAGACAAAACAATTACACTCAATGATCAGAACTTGAGAAGACCTGTCATACAAATTTGCGGCGTTCAATTGCAAATGAGTGAAAACGACTTCTTCGAATCACTGATCTCTGAAAACGAAGACTTTGCCAATAGCTTCAATGAAGAAACAATCCGAGGTGACATGAAGATTGTTCACAAAAAAACCTGCCGTATCCCCACGAAGACCAATTGGATCATTGAGACGACTCCACGAATCGCCAGATACCTTCTCAAGCGAGGCAAGATTGTACTCAACCTAACTAACCTGTACGTCACTGAGAAGGTGGATGCTACGTTATGTTTTCGCTGTTGTACCTTCGGCCACGTGATGAAGTATTGTCAAGAAAAAGAAACATGTCACAGATGTGGAAGACAACATGAGGCCAAAAACTGCACGAAAGAATTGAACTGTGTCAACTGTCAGCGCATGAAAATCATACAGAGGCAACACTCCGCGAGAGACCCAGCATGCCCTTGCTACCAAAAAAAGTTGGAACAACAACGTCTAAGGGTTGATTTTGGACAATAGCAGGACGAATCGCAAGTGGATGAAGACATTGTTCCAGGACTGAAAAAGAATACCCTAAGTCAAGCCCTAAGAATAGTCTTTTGGAATGTACATGGCTTCTCCAATGTTGAATCCTTTTGTGCCTCTTTTACAGAGTTTGAAGTTTTATGCTTAAGTGAGACTTGGCTGACTGAAGACACTCGCGTGGCGCCCCCTTATCTCGAAAATTTTTCAGTAATCTCCTCTCCGGCAATCAGAGACCACTCGCGGGGAAGGGCCAGTGGCGGCCTGCAGGTGTTTTTTCCCAGACACATTTCTGATTCTGTCAAAACAATTGATGTGGCACCGCATTGGATTATTTGTAGATTTACTTTAAATGGCTTCAACTTTATATTGTGCTCAGTATACTTCAAACCGTCTCTGAATATTACAAATCTGCTTGAACTTTTTCAGCTTGGCTTAGATGACATACAACAGATGTACCCCAATGACATGTTAATTGTTGGAGGTGATTTCAACTGCAGACTGGGTGAGCTGGGTGACCTTCCTCTGGAGACTGTGGAGGACTGTAACCTGTATCAACACAGAAAGTCTAAAGACAAAACCTTAAACATGAGGGGTCGTTCCTTACTCGAGTTTATGGGCGAAAATGCATTGATTCTTGTCAATGGCAGATCTAAGAGCGACCAGCAGGGCGACTTTACTTATTGCAGTTCGGTGGGCAGTAGTAGTGTAGATTGCGTGTGGGCTTCAGTCCTGGATCTTTACAGAGTGTCAGATTTTCTTGTGATGAGCGATATTTTTGAATCGGATCACTTCCCTATAAGGCTGGAATTGCACAGCCCATTTTTTCATAACGCGAATCAACCTTCTCATAGGAGCTCCAATACCTCTAGTCCTTTGTGTATAAAATGGAAGAATGAACTTAACACTCAGTACACAATTGCAATGCAGCAATCCCCAAGGGTTGCTATACATGGCTCTGCCCAGGAAATGTATGTTAACTTGTGTGAGACAGTATTTGAGATTGCGAGAAATGTTGGTCTTTGTAATTATGGTTCATGTAGGAGAAGAGCCGTAATCCACTCCAAAAGATGGTTTGACCGAGATTGCATCACTGCCAAAAAAGAACTTAAAGAAAGCCTAAATAACTGTAAAAAGAATAACTTTTCAAAAATCTTTGTCAGCTTTTATTTGCATTCAAAAAAACAATACAAAGAACTACTAAAGTTGAAGAAATTGCAATACAATAGGAGGCATGTGGAACTATTGAGTGAGGTACGGAATTCGGCGCTTTTCTGGAAGACCCTTAAAATATTCCGTGAACGGACCTACACCAGGGACATGCTTTCTGTTGATGCTTGGGAAGAGTTTTACAGCGCAATACATCCGGGATGTGCAGGCATTTCTCCTCTTACAGTTTTCTACGACGCCGGCAATCAAATCCTTGATGTTCCAATAACAACTGATGAGCTTATCTCTGCACTCCGCAGATCTAAATGTGAAAAGGCACCTGGTACTGACGGGATTGCTTATGAGTTTTTCAGAAGCTGTCCGCAAAACTGGTTGCTGTACCTTCAAGTAATGTTTAACCGAATTTTGGATGAGGAGAAACTGCCTGTACAGTGGAGTGACGTTGTTTTAACCATGCTTCACAAGAAAGGGCCAGTCGATGATCCCTTAAACTATAGAGGAATAGCTTTGGTCAATTGTTGTGCCAAGCTATTCACTCAGATTTTGTTGCAGCGACTCATTTTTTGGGAAGAGGAGACTAAGACCATTCCTGAATGTCAGTCCGGGTTCAGGAGGGGGAGGGGCTGCATGGATAATGTGTTTGTACTGAGTTCGATCATTCAGATACATTTGAGGTTGAAAGGTAGACATGTTTATGCGGCTTTTATTGACTTTAGGCGTGCCTTTGACACTGTGAAACACACTTTGTTGTGGCAGAAACTCTACCACTTGGGTGTTAGTACAAGATTCATTAGGATAGTAAGAGCGTTGTATGAGAATGCTAGTGTAAGAGTGAAGGTTGGTTGTGAATTTACACGAAAGTTTAAGGTTGAATCGGGAGTTTTGCAGGGTGAATCGTTGAGTCCTTGTTTGTTCGCGTTGTTTCTTTCTGATATAGAAGTATATTTTCGCGAGGCTGGTTGTGTGGGATTGAATGTGGATAATGAATTGGATGTTTGCTTGCTGTTGTATGCGGATGATTTGGTGATTCTGGGTGATTCTCCTGTTGATTTGGCAAGAAAATTATCGGTCCTTGAGAGTTATTGCTCGACGAATGGCTTGATTGTTAACACTGAAAAATCAAGAATAGTTTGCTTTGGTAGAGGTCATTCCGGATCGGCTAGTAGGTTGAAGTTTCTTTACAACAGAGAGCAAATATTGGTGGAGAATAAATATACTTACCTTGGAGTTACCTTTACTTCTTCATCGGTTTTCCTGCAAGCGGCGAGAGAGACAGTGGCTAGGGCCAGGGTTGCATCTGGGGCGACTTTATCATTGATGGCACGTGCTGGGTTTAATAGCTGGGAACCGCGAATTAAACTTTACGAGTCGACCATACTAAACTCTATGTCGCATTGCATGGCCGTGTATGCAGTGAGATATGCTGACCTTCTGGAGAGGGTCCAGGTCGGTTTTTTCAAGCGGTTGCTGGCCTTGGCTAAGAATACTCCTGATTATGCTGTAAGACTGGAGGTAGGTGTCACGGCTCTCTCACTTGTGATACTCAAAACTTGCCTGAGTTGGATGGAAAAATTACTTTGCATGAACTGTAGTCGCTATCCGCTTATATGTTTCAAGCGTTTGATTCAGATAGATTCAAGAGAAACCAAATACAGTTGGGCCAGTCAAATGGGAGTGTTTTTTACGGATGCTGGGTTTGGGCGCCTCTGGCCGTGCTTGGATCTGCAGACTTTAGTCAAGTATAAAGGAGAAATTCTCGATCAATATGAACAACGATTGCGCCACATTGATCTAAACAGGTGTCAGTCCTCCACTTTTTCCTCCTTGTACAGATTTTTTAGCTTTGACATTGACAGCGGATCCTACCTGCAGTTGAGGTTGCCTATTGCCAAGTTGAAAATAGTAGCCCAACTGAAATTAGGCAGTGATCGCTACCTGAAATTCACGTGGAAGGGTTCATGTTACCGAATTATAACTGAGGAGCTTTGTACTATATGTAATTTGCACAGACAGGAGACGTTGGAGCATATACTTTTCGAGTGTCCAATTTATAAGCCTATAAGATTTCACTACATACATGACCTCATCAATCTGAGAGATGTCTTGCATTTTATTGAGGTAAATAATACTTCTGTTATTGTTAGAATTGTCAATTTCATTGTGGGAGCTCTCAGGCTGAGGGCGTTCAGCAGGAACGAGTACTGACTTGTGTGTTAATTTATCTTACCCTGTTTTTTTTTTTCTTGTTCATGGTGTAACACCGAAGGAACAATAAATATATTGAATTGAATTGAATTGACTGGGGCGCGAGTTCTGGGACACCTGTAGGTATGTATGTAGGTGATTTATTTACCTGTGAGCACCATGCTGAGTTCGCAGCTGTAGTTGGAATTATACAGCCAGCTGCTCTGCGTGTTGATGTCCCAGGCGTGGTAGCGGCCCGGGAAACCGACGATCCTGTCCCGGTGCTCGCGCCAAACTCTGAATCCGAACAGGATTTCGTCATGTCTGAGGTGGGCATCGTCGTCCACCGACAATATGGCCTCAGTTTGGAGATTATCGATGGGCAAGAATCTGTTGTTTAGGGAATTTCGAGCCGCCTTGACCACGTGAACCGGTGCCCCGATATCCGGCCATCTAGAAAGGAATTTTTTTCTTGGCAAATCGAAAGGCAAGTGCTGTATTTCTATTCGTGAACTACGCTTTGGCCAGAGATGGAACGGAACGACTGATGATGGACAGGGTGGCAGGGGAATCGTACAGATGGTTTTTTCCCCATTGTTTAAGGAAAAAGTATTTGAACTCTTCAAATTGTAAACAGAACGTATGTATGTCAGTGGGTAGTGTCTGGTCAGTTGAAATTTTTTTAAACAGCGTAAACGATTGTTGCAGTATCAGTTGTAGAATTTGAGAAACGGTGGTGTTTTTCATGTTTTGGAAACGCCTCTTCTTGATTCATGTGTTGCGTTATTCTTGTTGTCAACGCTCAACAATGTCAGAGAATGAGGTCGCCAGTAAATGAAGTTTCCTGGTCTTCGCGTCAGAGTGTAAGGCTCCTTGATTCTGGGACATCCTGACATCTCACGAAAATTTTTAAACCGCCATAATAATACACCTATTCATTTATGATACTGATTATACATTTGTTTCAAGGCTTTGCAATTTCAGACTTCGGCTCTTCCAAAATGCAATCGATCCCTTCTTGAACAGCTCAGCAATCAGCTATAACATTCTCTTTTCTCTCTCCCATTCGTTCCTGTTTTGCGCCTTCTTTGTCTCGAATTCACTACAGTAGCTAACTAGTTACTACAAAACATACCTCAATTCCGGACTTGGAGGCCTGGGCGAATTCCACACCACAACTACTGAATTCAAATACGGCAACCCTCTGAGTCTCGCTATCGAATCCAGCAGGACCTGTTCACGCTCGTAAGTCAATATCAAAACCGTGAACTGCTCACGCGGATTGTTTCCGCCCAACGCTTCAGAAAACTCTTTGCCGGCCCCTGAAACATGACATAGGTACATTATTTAGGATATCAAACAGGGAGTAATTAAACATGACTTATTCTTATCAAAATAATCCTGTATTCAGGAATTTCTTTTTTCTTTTTTGAAAAAAAGAATTTCAATGTATGTGCACTTGGAAGCACAAAATTTTGAGCATCAGCATTTTTCTTCACTCTAAAAAAGCTACAAAGTCTTGATTTATTGTAATTATCTATGACCTGATAGAACCAGTACTCGAAAACCGTAGTTGAGAAGGTGTATCAATAGGTGAGACAATGGAGAACACTTTTTCCAATGGAGAACACATTTTCAGACTGAGCGTGGACTAAGGTAGAGACAAAAATGATGGAACACGATGGCGTACCTCCTTGTCCCTGGCCGATGGGCCTGAACCCCCTGCCCGATCCCATGAACTTGGCATCGGAAGGCAGCAGGGGATCCGTGGGCAGGGCCGGGTACAGCCGGAACGGGTCGCCCCAATCGTTCCACAGCTCGTGACCTTGCGTCAGGACCAGGCTGTAGTTGCGCCGAAAAGCCGGACTGTTGTACGGCGGTTCCAGGGGTCCCAGGCTCTCTTCCTGTTCCGTTTCCATGGGAATGGCCACCTGGATCGGCTGGAACGTGTCGTTGAACACCGAAATGGCGGCGACGGTTTCCACCGGCAGCGGAGGGATGTTCAAGCGGTCCCTGAAAATCGAACAAGTCCAATACCGAAGGCTTATTTTTTGCATGTTTTTTCACGCATCGTTAGCAAAATATACATAGATAAAGCTACAAATATTGCAGTCATTCTAGTGGGCTGTGCTTCTGGTCGCCATTGGCCGATCGCGGCCTGAATCGCAGCCCACTAGAATCATGTAGAAATCAGACAGCCTTTACATCCTGCGCCGACATGCTCAGCTTGAAACGCCTGAGGCAACAGACGTGAATGCAATATTAAGTGAGTTATGTTCCTGCGTTTCCTGGCCGACAGTCTCAAGAGCACAATTTGAATCAAGTCGCGGACAATAGGACTTACGTTTTTTATTTTCATAACTTACTGCAATTCACAATTTTAAAAACACCCGGTATAACAAAATGGCAACGAGCCAAGTGTGAAATCAATTATTATGATTGTTATTACTACCTTTCGCCACTCGTCAGCCCGGTACGCGGCTTTTATCTTAAACGTTGTGGTGAACAATATGCATCAGACGAAACGACTGATGGTGCATGGGTAGTCATGACATTGTGCCAGATCATGGTCACACTGTTGAAGTTATGTTGGTAATGATGCAAAATATGAGAAATATATTGGAATGTCCAGGTTGATTTTTGGAACAGGACCCAATAAAAATCGTAGAAAAACATGATCAAGACGACGATGTAAAATTATGGATACTTAGGGCTAGATTTCAAGTCAGAGATCCGCCCACGCAAATGTAGGCTAAGTCCGGTCACTATGGCAACATAACACATTCCGACGCGATGATTGGCTTATCGATGCCGTAAATGAGTGGCGTAAGTTGCGCCGCTAGCTTGAAATTCAACCCTCAGAAAGACAAATAAATAAACATGGACTTTTATAGTATTTATTAGTTACCTGAGAACAGCGACGATTGTGTCCAGAGTGCTCTGAACGGATGCCAAGTACCGCTCCCATATGAGACGCCCCTGACGCCTCATCATTAAAACGTCTTCGTCGGGAACGGCGCGGAGCAAAAAGTGCAATTCGGTCACACGGGCTCTCGGCAAGAAAATTGCGACGCGTCGCCACTGGATGACCTTGAAGAAAAAAGGAAGACTGAATATTTACTTGTTAACTTTGAACAATAGCGCGATTCCATTGAAAGAGGGCGATATCGTCGGAGTAATGTTTCAACTGTCAATAGTGTCAATCTCAAACAATCTCAAAGATCTGTCTTTTTTTCAAAAATTGAAACAAAAGAAAAACTAGAGTTTTTATAGCGTCGGCCAAATAATGTTTGCAACTATTTTACCAATTATGCGGTCACATTTCGGCTTTGACCGGCACGTTCTTTAGGTTAGGTCAAAGCTTAAGGTCATATCATGCCAACTTGCATCCGTGATTTAGCTCTGCCACCAAATATCACGTGACAAAATGACGCAGTTCGTTATAGCGCGTGGACAAAATGGCGCGTGACAGAATGGTGCCCTACGAAACAGCGCATAGACAAAAGAACGCCTGGCAAAATGACAACTTAAAATAGCACCTGGTCAAAACAGCACTGGACCCAACAGTGAAAGTGAAACACTGTGCCTACAGGTTTCCTCCTTCTTTTCAGATCCACCAGATAAGTTGATTTCTAAATCATGCTTCCCCTGGGATTGATTCCGCAACGCCTTATTTTACCAATTTGACTCCATCCTTGAAAAAAATGTATCTTCTATGGCAATAAAGGAATCGAAATGATTCTTTCACTAAAAATGCATCAATTACTTTCTGAATATTTCGTTCGCTGGATGTATGGATGTATCTAGAACGGTTCACAAGATTCCTCGATGTAGAAGTTCACATTGTAGGGTTAAATACCGACTTTTTGAGGAATCGCGGGACGGAACCCGCTTCTTAAAAAAATTGTTTCTTCATACATTTCATGTTTAACAAACACAGTGTGGCTCAAATATACATTTAGTAACCATTCGTTGCATTTCAAGTCCCATAGTTATCATATCAGCCCTATTCTGGTTACTTTTGTAAAGGGTGATTTATACGAAAAGTTACAAGGCTATATCTCGAGAACGGAAAAGATCGAATCAACAATTTTTTTTGTTCCAATCTGACACAGCGGTGAACATTTTAGCATAGTGTAGATTTTTTCAAAACAGCCCCTAACTAGGAGTTGGAGGTGACCATGCCATTTTGAGAAAGTGTTTTTTTTTAATGGATGTCTTGTTAATCTGAATGGCAATATGAGTGCAAAATGACTTTTTAAAATTGATTTGCCCAACCTTTAAGTTTCTACCCCAAGTGTAAATTGATGAAAAAATGGTTGTTGAGAAACTGTATACCCTATAAAAAAAGGTTATTCTACTTGACATCCTTTAGATGTGGATCAAATAAACATCAAATTATTGATGTTTAGGGGGGGGGGGGGTTGATCTAATAAACAAAATAAAACAGCACAATTAAACAATGTGTATTGGAATGCAAACATGAGAACAAAAATATAAAAAACTGAAAAGATGTTATTCCACACAACGCACGCGTTGTTTAATTGTGCTGTTTTATTTTGTTTATTTGATCAAAGCCCCTCCCCACAAACATTAATAATTTGATGTCTATTTGATCCACATCAAAAAGGTGTCAGGTAGAATAACCTTTTTTTATAAGGTAGACAGTTTCGTAATAAAATTTTTTTTATTAATTTCCACTTGGGTAGAAACTTAAGGGTTGGGCATATCAATTTGAAAATGTCATTTTGCACTCATATTGCCATTCAGATTAACAAGATATCTAATTAACAAAAAACACTTTTCTTACAAAATGGCATGGTCACCTTCAACCCTTAGTTAGAGGCTGTTTTGAAAAAAATTACACTATGCTGAAATGTATAGTGCCGTGTCATTTTGAAACAAAACAAAAAAATTTGATTCTACCTTCTTCCGTTCTTGAGATGTAGCCTTGTAACTTTTCGTATAAATCACCCTGTACAAAAGTAACCAAAATAGGGCTGATATGGTAACTATGGGACTTGTAATGCAACGAATAGTTACTAAATCTATATTTCAGCCACACTGTGTTTGATAAACATGAAATGTATCGTCGCAACCTATCCCATTTGAGACCGACCCTAAGCAGGTACCAGGTGATCACAGGGGTAGGGGTAGCACCATGAGGTGTCCGTAAGGTGAAAAATTTTTATGGGGTAGTTTCTTACGGCAAATTATGCATTTGTGCCAAATTATAGTCAACTGCATGATCAACGACGGAAGCAGCATCAGAAAATTCAAATTTCACATAAAGCGACACAGCTTTTTCAAAAATCAAAATACTGAGACAAATTAAAAACCGTTCCGAGATTTTGATAAGTGCTCTCTAAAAATGGCACCAGAAAAAGTCTGTAATTTTTTTAGGATTAGTTACCCAGTGTTGAAAATGGACCACTTCGGCACTCCTTCCGTTGTCACCCTGTATATCAAGTACAATGTCAGTGAACACCGGACACGCTGTGATACCTTGTAGCCAAAAGGACCTTCTCTTAGGCATCAGCAGGCTTTTAATAATCGGTAACGTATTTTCCGAGATAGGCCTCCTCAAAATGAGGCGAAATTTTGGAGTGGACCACTTCATGTGTTGACCTGTTTACAAGACAAACGGACGGACGGACAGGCGGAAAGACGGACGGACTTCAAAGCGCGACTAATGGTGGATTTTCTACGCGCTAGATTAAAAACGAAAGAAAGTTAAATCAGTCAAGTAGCAAAAAAGTTCAAGATGGCGGAGGAACTGTGAAATCCAGCTTGAAAATAAAGTCCATACGAGACAAGAGTACATTTCAAGTTTCATGGAAATCGTTCGATTAATAGGTGACTCCTGAGGCGGCCAAGATGGCGGAGGTGGCCTGATTAATAAGATCCGCCGTAGCCTCTAAGCATTGTTATTTTTCTAGGCCTACTGTTGTTTCCAAGACTGTTACGATATTCGCTGGAGAATCCGACTCCGGGATGCACAAAAAAACCGGAGATTACAACTCAAGAGTAAGCCACAAACCTGGAGACCCCAACTCGGGGATAAGCCACAAACCCGTACAATTGGCGGAGGAGCCATTCAAGAGCTTACCGGATTCACAAGCCTAGCTGCTGGACTTTTTTAGAGCTTTCCCAATCGGACAAAACTTGGATGATTTTTGTTGTTAGAAATTGTTCAATTGTTTATAATGGACCGATAGTCTTTGAATGCACTAAACTGCAGGCATAACTGTAGCACTACCTCAAGTTTTCATGATGCAGTTTCTCGTCTTGTTTATTTTTTATTTAGCGCCCAGAAGCCAGAGGGTGGGTGTTTGGGATATGTACTTTGAACAAGTAAAACCGGCAATATTATTGTTATAATTTGTGGAAAATGTAATTATAATCAAATACGCATCTACGAGCCCTATTGAAAAGTATATTCCCAGTTTCAAATAAAACCAGTCCTGCTCGAAACGAAATCAAATCTTGGATCTCTAATCTTGAAAATTTACATCCCCTAACGTCATTTTTCAAAATATTTGATTTAAAGGCAAGTTTTACCCCCTTGAAGAAAAACCCCATTTCTCAACTTTTTTTGTGGTGGGGGTAGTAGAACTTCAGATATCATAATATGGTAGAACGTATTTTTCTTGGTGTATCTTGAAAATTTGGTTCAAATCGGCATGACCGGTTTTCAAACTTTTCAACAGAAGTGTTGATTTTTGGCAGATTTGAAGAGGTACAACTACAAGACGCTTTGGCCGATTTGAACCAAATTTTCAGGATACACCAAGAAAAATATGTTCTGCAATACAATGATATCTGAAGTTATCTACCCCCACCACAAAAAAAAAATGAAAATGGGGTTTTTCTTCAAGGGGAAAACTTGCTCTTAAATCAAATATAAAAATCTGTTCCAAAAAATCCCTACAGCCTCGCAACAATTGGTGCGTAGTGCTTATTATCATCATCAAGCCTTGCGCACCAAAAACCCCCAAAGATCATCAAAAATATGTACCTACAAATATAGAAGCTGCTTAATTACGGAAAATTGTGATAATGCTATAGTGCTAGCGGTACGCAAAAAAAAGTGGCATTTGATGATACAAGCAAGCCACTTCGCATATTTGTTGTCTAAACCCATTAGAAAAATTTGACCCGCAGTTCCTAAAAATTCATCCCTTAGGACCCGAGATTTGGGGAGGGGGAGGGAATACTTCAAAAAAATACCAAACTTTTTCATTCAAACCTGCTGATGCGTGTTTGGTATCAAAACTATATAACTTAGACCTCCTCGATACAATGACAATGTCAAAACTCTCGTGCGGTCACCGGAAGTCGAGTTAAGTCGTCATCTTTGAAAATTAGAGCTGAAGGTCAAAATTACAAAGTGAGCGTCAATTACCCATATGTTGGGTATCGATTCATAGGTTTTCGGGGTCGCTGAAGACGTATGAAATGAAACAGAAACCATTGGGTACACCGTTCGCCCATATGGTCTACCCATGGGCCCAGAAGTCAGGCAAGCGAGAAAAATCCTACAAATTTTCGAAAATAGAAGTGAAATATAATGTGAAATAGCTCCAGTCTGTACTTGGTGATGATGCTGTATCAGCTGTTCTATGTGAGATTCATGATGTTCACCTGTGAGCTGTCAAAAATCCAAAATGGCGCCCATTTAAAACACTCACGGGAATAATTTATCGTGATTTTCTTCAGAAAGCTCCTACGTGTCACTAGCAAAGCACATGTTGTTCACACTATTGTGGTATCTTGCATCGTTTAAAAGATATCCGCCGCGAAACTGTTTCGGAACCGTTTTTGGACAATAGATTGAATACTTGAATAGTAAGAAAAACTATGCATGTAGAATTGAAATAACCGACCTAGAGATATTTATTTTGTTATATGTAGTCATGTTTTATAGTTTAGATTGCGTGATCTGTCATTCCTGGTCTATGTATGGAGGGTCATAAATCCAAGATGTCCGCCTCTGTAAGTTTTAAAATTTCATACCAACTTTATTGTTGGATTTCGATAAATAATAATTATCTACCGCACCTGTACATTACTTTTATATTCCTAAAGAGTTCCTCACATTTTTATTTCTTCAATAATTTGAGAGATATACCAACTATCTACCTTTCTATCTGAAGTAAAAATGTACTTACGTGAAATTTTAATTGAAAAATGACATCTACATGATAAAAACTAATGAAAAAATCTTTCGCTCTGCCACCGTTTTATTCAATAATGTTTCACTGTTGCAGAAAACAGGAGGAAATAGAGTGGCGGAAAAAAGATCCAATTACAAAAAATCTAAGAAAATATCTAATGCGTTTGATCCAAAACGCGAAATATCTAAAATACAAAAGGTTACAGTACCTAAGATGTAAATCTAGTATGTCTAATATACAGTAGGTCCAAAATATAAATTCAAACCACCGAAAATAGAAAGGGTCACAAGTTTCCTCCTTCTTTTCAGATCCACTGGATCAGGAAATGCTTCTTGACTTGAGTTTCCTCCATTTGTGCTAAGTCCACCAAATAACAAGCTGCTTTTTGACTCGAGTTTACTCTTTTTGTTCAAACTTACTAATCAAGACTTAGTCGACGACTCTAGAGTCTAGACATATCTAGAGGGTCTGAAAAGATGAAGGAAACCTGAATCATTGAGCAATTTTTATCTGGTGGGTCTGGAAAGGAGGAATCTGAGTCAAAAACCAACTCCTTTTGATAGGTTTGGAGAGGAGGCAACTTGAGTTTTAAGCCAGCTCCTCAACTGGTGAGTCAAAAAAAGCAACTTTCTCATTGGTGGATTTAAAGAAAAGGGAGTACCTAAACTCAAAACCATTTATATTTTTGAAATTTTCTACATTGTACGAATTGTGCTATAGATCTTTCGAATTTCAGCTCTTTTGTACTGTCGATTTTTGTACTTTGAATCTTCTGTACTTAATTTAGATATTTTGCGTTTTGGATCTTTTGTATTTTCGATATTTTGCACTTTGAATCAAATGCATCAACCTATCGTTTGTAGACCTTCCATGTTTGAGTTTTTCCGCCCCCCCCCTCCGCTTTTGGACACAGTTAGCATGAAATTTTCTGAATAACCCTACAGCGGCGGACATCTTGGATTTATGACCCTCCATATACCAGGAATGACAGATCACGCAATCTAAACCATAAAACATGACTACATGGAACAAAGCAAATATCTTTAGGTCGGTTATTTCAATTCTACATGCTAAGTTTTTTTCTCCTATTCAAGTATTCAATCTATTGTCCAAAAACGGTTCCGAAACAGTTTCGCGGCGGATATCTTTTAAACGATGCAAGATACCACCAATAGTGTAAGGACCTTTCTTAGTCGTTGTTCACTGATGAACAACATGTGCTTAGCTAGTGACACGTAGGAGCTTTCTAAAGAAAATCACGATAAATTATTCCCCTGAGTGTTTTAAATGGGCGCCATTTTGGATTTTTGACAGCTCACAGGTGAACATCATGAATCTCACATAGGACAGCTGATACAGCATCATCACCAAGTACAGACTGGAGCTATTTCACATTATTATTTCACTTCTATTTTTGAAAATTTGTAGGATTTTTCTCGCTTGCCTGACTTCTGGGCCCATGGGTAGACCATATGGGCGAACGGTGTACCCAATCGTTTTTGTTTCATTTCATACGTCCTCAGCGACCCCGAAAACCTAAGAATCGATACCCAACATATGGGTAATTGACGCTTACTTTGTAATTTGGACCTTCAGCTCTAATTTTCAAAGATGACTATTTAACTCGACTTCCGGTGACCGCACGAGAGTTTTGACATTGTCATTGTATCAAGGAGGTCTGAGTTATATAGTTTTGACACCAAACACGCCTCAGCAGGTTTGGATGGAAAAGTTTGGTATTTTTTTATAGTATTCCCTCCCCCTCCCCAAATCTCGGGTCCTAAGGGATGAATTTTTAGGAACTGCGGGTCAAATTTTTCTAATGGGTGTAGACAACAAATATGCAAAGTGGCTTGCTTGTATCATCAAATGCCACTTTTTTTTGATAATCCTGGTGTACCGCTTGCACTACTACAGTTATGTCGGTAATGCTTTGCACTTTGCAGTGTAGATGTCTAGCCGGAAAAGATAAAATTCAATGACGTAGCAACAAAACGAACTTATGTAAAACCTAAACCATTGTGCTAGATAAAGGAACAAGAGAAGGGGCATGTTGCTCGTCTCGTCGAGCGCCCGTACGAAAGCGCTCTTTTATGTTTCTGCTCTCCTAGTAGAAAAACGCGGAAGCGGAGGATCGTTGACGTAACACAGCCATGTGTTCGCAAGGCATGGCCTACTTGTGCTGCTCGGGGCCAAGTGCGCTTCGAATTTGAAAACAAATGAATCTCTCGACGTTCATGGCCGCCTGATTGGAGGGCTTCGCAGGGTCTGAGAATCGTACTGGTTTGGTTAGGTTTGGATGGGCTTTCTTTCTTTCTAATATGTATCGATCAGCTGAGCAGGCTTGTAGTCTGCTATTCTGTACACACCTACCCGGCCCGGCCCTCAGACCTAAATCGGTTTTTACATTTTCTGACTTTATTGATCAAGAAATATTCAATATTTTAAAATTCCATTTTTTTCAATTTCTAAGAAAAAATCTTCAAGTTGGACAGTTTTTTGAAAATGATATTTCGGTCTGAATGAAAACAAAATTTGTAAAATTTCGAAATACAAGCCTATTCTACCTTTATCTCAATTATAATAAGTTCTATCTGCTCTCATTTTATTTTAAAAAATCTCGAAAGTAAGGAAGATCAGACAATGTTATAATTTCAAACAAAAATGCACCACATACGAGTAATCCATCAGATTTGAATGGCGATTTAACAACAGCATTAATAGCTATATTTTGCCTTCGCTCTCTTTTTCAAATATAATTCGACAATAAACAGCACCTTACCTACCTACCTACCTCTTTGAGTTTCATGTTATCCTGCTGGTCGTACTCAGCCATTGGCACCCCAGTTATCCACTTTCTCCTCCTCACTCACTTCTGCATCAAGATTCAAGATACGCTTGCTTCTTTGAATAGTTTGATGAAACCTCGTGCCAAAATTTCCGGTGTTCTTTCAATGCAAATTATCGAATGCAGGCCCGGATTGGCCCACTGGGAAGTTCCCGGTCAATTCCCGGTGGACCGCCGGGCTGCGGCCGTGGTGCGATATGTGAGTGCAATGTTTAGTTTTGAAATATATTTTTTGTTGAAATACTGAGAGAGCATGATCTAATGGCAAACGGACTTTTGGAAAAACTCTTTGGAACTCTTGGACCATCGAGATATTTTGAAATTGACAGTAAAGAAGCGCGAATCGTTTTCCATAACCATGGAGGGTCCATAACAATCCCCCTACCGGGCCCGTATTTTTGAAACGTGTGAATTCATTTTCCCACGTGAAAATGATGCGGTTACTATGGCACCAGCCAATCGCAGGAGCGGAAACAAGCGGTTGTCATAGCAATTTCATGTGAATTTTCTATTCTCTCATCACAAGCTCGTCTCATAAATTCTCTCTTCAATTCATCTCGGCTTCAAAAATATGAACCCTGACATGATTGCTATAGTAGGTTCATCTGTACCGTGATTCTGGTGGGCTGTGAGATTTTGTTTTCAAGTTTCCAAATCTGAAATATAGAAAATCCCCACAAGCCAACTTTGCGGTTGGCTGCTCTGGCTTCATTTAGCGTTCGTCGTTCGGACCACTTTTGGAACGCATTTTTTACACATATCCTCTGCAGATAGACGGAATATTTTTGCGGGACGTGATGTCTGACGCTTTTTTCCATTATATTGGAAAATGTAGTAATTTTTCGACCTGTTTTTTATTTTCGCCAATGAACAAATAAATCAAAGCAGCTTTGACATTTGACAGGTGTCAAAAATATTTCTAACCTCTCGAAGCCGATTCAGCTTTAGGTTGATTCAAACTAAAAAAGTACTAGGCCTTCGTCCAAAAAAAAGGGGTCCCATGAAATCATCAATCCTTTCACCTCTTGCAGTGGAAAAAACACGACGAATCATGAAGCACTATTGGCAAGACAAGGAACATCCCAACAGGCCTGCAGTTGCAGCAAGATTTACGTATTATCCATTCCAAGCTTAAAAAAACCACAGTTGCCTATGATATTTTTTCTTCAAGTTGGACAATCTGCTAAGTTGATGGATTGAAAAAGTCAAGATGATTTAATCAAATTTGTCAAAGTGATGTTTGCTCTGCTGGATTGCCGTTTTAATTTAATTGTTAGGTCAGATTTTGACACTGACACAATATTTTCGTTAGTTTTTGTCTTGAAAACGCCGTCAGGCACGTTATTCCAATAGTAAAAGTGTTGAGATGTGCAATAGTAAGAATATACAGTTTGAAAAATGATCGAGGCGAACCCAGTTCTAGCGCTGTAGTGTGATTCCGCCGCAAGTGTTCTCGTGACCTGAGCTCGTCGCGCCCTGTAAGAACCTAGGTAGGTACGTTGATTCACTCTCTGTTCCAGGGTCATGATCTGTGATCCTGGCCGAAAGAAAGCGGCTGAGGTCAGTGAGCAAACCTGCGGCCTGGCCTGCCAGCGACGCAGTCCCCAGAATGACAATTTGACAACACAGCGTAGTTCAGGTGAAGGTTTCATGTCATACGGACACAAATTTTAACGTAACCTCCCTTGTATCAAGATGACATTAAACATCAAAACTCAGGGACACCAACAAAACTCGAATTTTTCATGGCCAGCTGTGGTTTTTTTAAGCTTGGAATGGATTATATAAAAAGTTAATTAAACCGAATTTCAAAAAACCCAGCCGCTTAAAGTTGGACCGAAATTCATGTGAGTACCTTCAGTTTGTAATTTGCTTCCGTTTTGGAGCTTGGCGGAACGAGTGTTTGTCGGCCTTGAATGGCCGTCGCGTCGTCAAGGTGACTTAAATTGAAGGCGGCCCCGTAGGGTTCTGGTGTCTAAATGACGGTAATACAGCTCTGCGCCCCTCTAGTCGCTTTTCCACTTATGACAAGGTCAGTTTTCCATGATTTTAATATCAATTTGATAATAAATATAACTTTACTTCCAGAGAAGTCAGTTTTACACCAGGTAAAAAGGTGACAAGCCTACAATGATAAAGTAGAAAATTTGCCCAGTCAACTAGACTCACAGTACAAGTGAACCTACTATACTGGCAGTACCTACTGACAAGTTAAGGTGCGTTCAGTCAGCTTATTTAGCCGCAAGTTTTTATTTTAGTCGTAAGCGCAGCGACGCTCATTGGCTCTTATGAACCAGCCTGTTTTCGTGATGTTTTTCATTGTTTCCATCTTCTCAGACTCACTGTGCATTTCCAACTTATCTTTTGACAGAAACGTGAATAACGGGGTGTTCATGAGCTTCCAGGCATCTTCCGGACCAAAAGAACACAAAATTACCGTGCCGAAAAAAAGTACTTTTCTGTGGCCGGTCTGTCTGCCTGTCCGACGGTATTATCTTAGCGTATTTCCACCACAATGGGACACCTATATGACGTATTTCCACCATAATGGGACACCTATATGATCAACAGTTAGGTATAAAGTGATAAAATCAGACC
Organism: Anaspis maculata; assembly: GCA_949128115.1. Classification (NCBI taxonomy): domain Eukaryota; kingdom Metazoa; phylum Arthropoda; class Insecta; order Coleoptera; family Scraptiidae; genus Anaspis; species Anaspis maculata. The sequence continues at coordinate 75,855,100 of OX421964.1, read as the reverse complement.
TGTCTCATCTGTCTACAAATCTCTGAAGTTGACTCCTCATGGAATAAAGTTACAAGTCCTGCAACTTTTTACCATTTACTTTGCCCGTAGGGATGGTTCAGTGAGTATTTCTGATGCATAAATTTTTATAAGCCAATACAGTTTCCAAAATTGTTTTTTTTTTTGCTGGAGATTTTGACTCGGGAACAAGACACAAACCCGGAAACTTCGATTCGGGAATGAGCTACAAACCCGTACAATTGGCGGAGGAGCCGTTCGATGACTTGCCGAGTCATAAGCGAAGCTGCTCGACTTTTGGAGCTCTTGAGAGTTCTACTGGACCTTAGAGAATTTGGAGATATACTTACATATTTGTGACAAAAAATTGTTTATTGTTGTTGGCCGATCGTCTTCAAATGCAATAGGTGTCGAGTCGAAATAGATGAGATTCGATCAGCGAAAAAACGAACTCGAAGTGTTTAACCGTGTGAAATATATGGAGGACTACGCATACGCAATCGAGAAAAAATCAAATGGGAAATTTAAACAAAACGGCAAAAAAAAAATGGCTTTAGCTACTCCGTATGGCGAGACCCAAAAGAGTCCATCTCGCGTGAATACCCTGTATAAGTTCTCTTTCAAACGAAAAACTATACATATAACGTAAGCTGCGTTTACAATCTCGGATCATCAAGCAGTCTTTCATCGCTTTTGTAGTCAAAAATAATTAGAAGAAAAGTATTTTCTTTTACCTCACTGTACGCCAAGAGCACCTGATCACCGCCCAGCACCACTGGGATGGCTCCCGAACGCAGGCTTTCGTAAATCCTGGCCTGGAGCAGGGTCGTAGACAGAAGATCCGGTGATGCGGGTGCGAAAATCAAGGCGAACGTGGAATCCTTGAGGACGGCCCTTCGGGAACTGTCGGTGCCGCACAGGGCCCAGTCTTGAGGCCCCGTGTTGAGATTATCGTCGCTGGCGGGATTGCACTCGAATTCGAACAAAAATCTGAAATAAAAAAATATATCCAGTATGAAAATTTACAGTTTCCACAGCATTCACCTAGCTATTTTGTATTTGCAGGGAGATCCTGAACAATTGAGGCTCGATAATCGGTCAACAATATGTTAAAAAAGAGTAACAGTAAGTGGATTTGCATAAAAATTTCAATGAGAAAAATTAATTGGAATAAAGTACGTCCAGTGGAACTGGGATTCGAATGACCTGGGCAAATTTTCTAGTTTAGCATTGTAGGCTCGCCGTCTTCTTACTTGGTTGCCCAAAAGTTGAGTTATGTTGCCTGGTCAAAGTAACACCCAAAATGTTGAAGTCTTTGGAAATTGATCGTGTCATGCGTAGTAATGCGACTCGGGGGCCGCAGAGACGTGTTACCGTCGCGTCGTTTAGACACCAAAACCGCACAGACCCCCTTTGAATTTCACAGCATTCGGGATTTGTCTTTACGGCCATGGCCTCGTTTCACCAAACGTTTCGCTCGGGCTCCAAAACGGGAGCAAATGGCGAAGTGAAGATTTTCATTACATTTTATTTTAATGTGCAACTTTAAACGGCTGTGTTCTTTGAAAGTTGGATTATTAAACTGTTCATACGTAAATCCTGCAGCGAGGGCAGACCCATGGCACACCGCCAGGGCGTTCCTTGCTTTTCCAATAAATTCTCAGGGCTTGCCATGTTTTTTGACCGGAGCGGGCCAAAGGGTCGGTGTTTCCACAGCGACACTTTTTGGAGCGACGGCATCGCATTTTTGTGAATGGAGCTCAAAAAATCGAGCTCGCCTTATTTTCCTCAACTGTCAAATGTCACCAGCCACTTCGATTTCTTGGTTTATTATGGAATCAACTCCAAAAACAGATCGGAAAATTACACCATTTTCCAATAATACGAAAAGAAGCGTCAGATTTCACGTTCCGCGAAATTTCCATCCATCTGTAGTGGAGATGTGCGAAAACTGCGCACAGCAGCAGCATTGTGCACGGCGTTTAAAAGTGGCCCAGACGACAATGACAACATCGTGGGTCATCGTGGAATTAACGTGCCGAATATCGCCTCTAAAACCAACAGCAAAGTTTTGAGGATTTTCAATACCTACTGTACAATAGAATTTCAATAGATTGAAACGCCCGTGGCTGTAACTAGAGCAATCTCCACAAAAACTGAAAATAGTACAAGAATTTTCGTTGCACGGCTCTTTGATTATAATAGAGAATTTTGAATAGCAATACAAAAATAGCCGAAGGAACTTCGTCCATATTAATTCTACGATGTTAGTACCTAGCGGTATGGCGAACGTCTCTATCATCAAGGTTTTGAGACGTCAAATTAAATGCTCAATTTTTTTCGCTTCGTTTCAAATATTCCATTACAAAAAATAATGACCAATCGTTTTTTGCCAAAGAGACCAAATCCATAAAAATCAAAAACCCCGAACATCCCAATGGAATAGCCTATGGGCTATGTGCGAGACAAGTAGCGCCGCGTAGAGCACGAGCGTGAAGTGAAGCTTCCGTTGGTATATTCCCTAAATACACAATAAGTACGCCGGCGCCGGCGTGATGCGAACACCCTAAGCATTCCCTCTACTCTGCCAGTCTAGCAAGTGGTTTCATATTTTCACCACCATGGGCTCTGGTCCTACGCCTTGACAGCTGAAGGTCATGCATGCTCCCCATAGGCTCCGCAAAATGGACTATCAGAGAAATGAATCGATGGTACATGATTCAGAATAAAACTAACTTATCGGCAGTGTCGGTCTTGGACAACTCCTTCAGGTGTTCAATGATGAACTTGTCCAGCTCCACGTTGTCTTTTTCGAAGTCCGAATCGTCGGTGGCGAACGGTCTCGAACTGGGCATCGTCCCCGACGTCTTGGAGATTTTGACTTCCCCCTGGAAGGACATCAGGTATTTCCTGCGGGCGGGCAGCATTTGGGCGCACTCCTGCCACACGTCCCCACCGGGCGGCCCCAAAACCGGCGACACGATCAGGTCGAAGCCGGACCTGAACACTTTGTAGCTGAACGTCGACTGGACCAAGATTGCTTTACCTGCGGAAGAAAAAAAACGCTTTTGATAGTATGACTAGCTTTAGTTCGGAGGGCTGGATTGAAGCGTCATTGGTCCTCGGCCTACTATGTGAAATCATTGTGTTGATACAGGTGTTCTAATTTTTATTATGTCAGTAAATTCGAAGATAGATGATTGCAAAAAGGGGACTTTTACCAGAAAATATTTCTCATGAAATGCATAATAACAGAGATACAGCCATTTCAAAGTTGAAAACGAAATTTCCCGGCCCCCACAAATACAGAAAAGAAAGTATCTACTGTCTGTGAACTTGCAGAAAAAAATTCAGACGATGGATATGTCCGTTTTGAGGTCGATTGAGACCATTTTCATATTGATTTCTGTCTGTGTGTACATATGTTTGTCTATAATATGCTACGTCAACTACCGAACCGCTGATCCGAATGAGTTGAAATTTGGTATACAGGATGTCTCAAAAGTTTGGCATTCCGAGTCCAGAGCGATAAATAGAATCTACTCAAAAACACAAAAAAAAAATCAAAAAAATTTGTGACGCTCATTTTTTAAGATATGGGGGGATCAAAGGGTAGGACTTCGCCCCTCTCTATTTTTGTAAGTTTTGAGTGATTTTGGGGAGCTATTTGTAATAGACTAATCAGTAAAAATTATCAACCACTGGCTGTGCACTGAACTTTGATTCAATATACAGGGTGATTCATAAGTTTCAAAAAATCATTTTCCTTCAAAAACGCCACCAATTTTTTTTCTATTGAAACGGGAAGAGTCAAATCTTGTTCTAAATTATTTTAGGAACCAATGGAATAATTTACAGACATAATTAATTGAAGAACACTGTATTTTAGTGATTTATGACTCACCCTGTATCTCAAACATGAATTCAGTGCACACCCAGTGGTTGATAATGTTGACTGTTTAGTCTATCGTAAACATTTTCTCAAAATCACTTTTAGTAATAAAAATAAGAGGGGGCGAAGTCCCACCCTTTGACCCCCCCATATCTTCAAAAATAAAAATAAACGTTACAAATCTTTCGGAATATTTTTTTCGTCTTCTTGAGTGGATTCCATTTATCGTTCTGGACTCGGAATGCGATACTTTTGAGACATCCTGTATGTAGATATGGTTTCAGCCTGGAATGTGCGGATTAGTTTTGCTTGTCACCTAATAAATGGAAGTGTGACTGTCAAAAAATGACAAAAGATATTTCTTACGGAGCTCAACGTGCGGTATGCCATTTGAAAGCCCTTGAAAATATGTATTCAGAATAGTTTAAAGTGATATTCCATGCATAATCTGTCAATAACGCAAAAACTACCCCATGGATTTGAATCAAATTCGGCGAGATATAAGGGAACGAAAAAAAGGTTTTAGTCAGTAGTCGGGGTTTTCCACCATTTACCGGTCGGGAGCTACGAATTTTCAAAGTTGAAGAAAGACTTTTCTTGGTCGAAAGCACTGGGAACGGCTGGACGCTGATGCGTTCTTCGCACCACATACACCCAACCATGGTTACCCGATGTACAGGTGTCCCGTTTTTTACCGCTCACTATTGTCGGATAAATTACAAAAAAGTTGCGCTATTTTATGACTATCTCAAATATGTCAAGATATCTAAGATATCTTTGGTCATTTCTGAAATATCCCACAAAAAAACTGAAAACTGCCGAATTTGAAAATTTCAAATCACTTCTTTATTATGACAGCTATAAATTTGGAAATTGGTATTCTCACATTTTTGCAGGTCCTTGATCGACTTACGTCAATAATTTTTGCCTGCGCCTACTAGTTTCCGAGATATGTCAGTTGACTTTATTTTTTCTTATGGACACCGTATCATTTATTCACCCCAAAAAACTCAACTTTTCGTTCTCTTTACAAGGATATAAAAAACTTGTATCTGTTTGGTCAAAATAACCTGTAAAAATTGGAAAAACTATTTCTGGAGCGAAAAAATCGAGTTACCTTTTCGGTTGCCATGCTTTCGTGGCATAAGAATGACATTCGGTTGCCATTTTCATCATTAATGTGGGTTGGGTTGCCCCTGCACTAAAACTAAGTTTACTGTGCCCCACCAACCGGACTCACCGAGCCGCAAAGTGGTGCCTGGATGCTTGATGGTAGGTCCATCCAAGCACTGGGGTCGACAAGCGCACGGTTTTACAGACTCCGTCTTTCACCGCCGGACGCGGTTCGGATGTCCGACGACATCCATGCCCTACGCCCGGTACGTTCCTGACTTCGTCCGTCCCCCAGACTACGCTGCCGGTTTTCCTCTACACTTTGCCGTACCGCCGGCTGGAGGCATGTTATACTCGGGAGGTTTGCCTAAGACCACCCGAGGAGGAGTTTCAGACCGGCTTGGAATCAGATGAAAGACTCTCGTCTCCCATCCAACTCTTGGCAGCGGCCAACGTTGCTGCAGTCAAGTTATCACCTGACCGGAGCGGCCTACTACACGCTATGCCCTCCTCTTTCGGTTGCCATACGTCTGTTGATTTAGGAAAAAGTTCAATTACATTCCGTTTTTATGTACTTGATAATAAATAACAATAAAACCTATAAATCTGACACTCCCACTATATGATGACTCTTTACTGACAGTTGTCCCAAGCTGCGCAAAATCATTACGTCACAATAGAAAAGGACAAGCGGAAATTTGGAAAGATCTATTCAAGCAATTGTAAATTATAAATGTTTATTGCTATGTTTTTTTTGTGTTATATTTGGTTTTGTATTTTATTGTTATTGTTTTTGTGATTGTGATGTGATTGCTCTACATAAATTTAAAAAACCCACTTTATGGGTTTTAAATGTGGGTTTTATAAGGTGGGTTTGAAAAAAAACAGTAGGTTTTAATGGACTGGGCAAAATTCGACCGACCCTGTAGCAATGTCTTCGTTACCATTACCATACTTGAAACTTGAAAAAGTAATCCGCCATTGTAAATGTGGATTAGAGGTGGTTTCTAAGGAGAGTGACAGATAAAACCTGACTTCCTTAAGATTGAGGTTCTGCAGCCCCCTGAGACTTCTTGAGCCACAGTGCTGTTTTACATGATTAAATTAATTTAATATTCGCAAAGTTTGTCTTGCAGGATGCTTGCTCAACCTGGCAGGTGTTTTTCCTTCAATTTTCAAATCAGATTACCAAAAAGACGCTTTGATCAAAATCATTACCTACATCGCCAGATCCTACCGCCGGAAAAATATTGTGTTGGCCACAACAGATTTCTTTACATTAGTTTTGAAGCGTTTATAAGGTAGAACACCCCCAGTACAAATAAAAGAGAAGAAAAACAAAGCTATCGAATTGACCTCACTAACCAGTGTCAACCAAAGAGAACACGTCTCCCGAAGTGGCAGTCAAATCCCTCCGGGCCAGATTCAGCAGAACATGATTTCGCCCGTCTCCGCCCCAATACGGCAGCCTTTTCAGAGCATTCGAATCCAAAGGCGGCAAGTTCAAATGGTTCCCGACGTTTTCGCTGACATCGTCGGTGTCCTTCAGAGCCTCCCCGACCAGCACCACAAACACGCAGGCCTCTTTCGGATCGTTCGTCAAGTGAGGGTTGTAGCCAAGCGTCTGCTTCAGCGTCGTCTTCAGAAACCCGTCCACGTCCCAGCCGTCGTGCATGACCGGGAACTGATCCGGATCGTACAGGTACACCGGAAAGCCCGACGTCAACGAGCACCGCGAATGGTCGAAACAAGAAAACATCCGGCAGAAATGCGTCTGGGACTTGGGCGCCGCCGGCAGGACTTGCGGCAGCTGGTTGGCGGTCAGCTTCTTCGGAAGCGCCAGATCCGGAGTGTTTTGCTGCAGGGCCTCGCGCTGGGCGACTTGCGCCTGTTCGACGGATATTTTCAAACGGTTCAGGTTCGTCTGCTGGTGCGTCAGCTCTTGCTTCAGCTCTTCGATGTTGCGGGAGTAGGACTGGATCTCACCGAGCAGCTTTTGGCGCTTCATTTCCATGTCGCGGAGCTCGCTCGAAACGGAGCCCTTGATCCGGAGCAGCTCTTCGACGCCGACTCGGAGCACCGGCTCGCGCATCGCGTGCTGTTCCTCGGGCAGGTCGACGTGCGAGTGGCCGCCGTGCGTGATGGTGGAGCTGCGTTCGATGTTGGAAAGGTAGAAATGGGTGAAAAGGGGCGTCAGAATGAGAACGACGAAAACCATGATCACTATGCGGGACATTTTCATCTGGGTCAGCCACTGGCACAGGTTCCTGGCGTGGTCGCCGGCTGTCACGGCCATGGCTTGGAGATTTCTTGGAATTTCACGGTTTTCAAGCGTTCACTCGGCTCGACATAACCTCATTTTCATCGACCGTCATCCCGGCCCGCAGTTTTAGCAAAGGAGGTGAGAAAGCAGCGTGGTTCGCAGTTTGGTCACATTTTCCGAGGTTTTAGAGCATTTTCCGGTCGGTGTTTTCTTTAAAAACGGTGGAAATTGGCGTGGGTTGACACAACCCAACTTTTTTTTGACGTGGGGACAAAGCTAAAGTCACTAGAAAGGAACTAAAAAAATGACGGATGAGTTTTACACATTTTCAGCAAAAGATGGCGCTGTTTTCCTAAAGTCAAATTTGAAATATCAAATATTTTCAAATTCTTTTGAGTTGTTGCGTTTTCCGTTGTTGGAAGCATAATATAATGCAATATTGGGAGTTCAAGCTTGCGCGCTAGTTTATTCACACATAAATCATAAATCCATCACTACTCTCTACTCTCTGAGGGCTAAATTTCAAGTCAGCGACGCAACTTGCGTCACTCATTTACGGCATCGATAGCCTATCCAGGGTTGCGTTCGAGAACTACACTATTCTGCGATTGTTGCAGAAATGACCGTTCGAGATCTCTTCTGTGCGCACTATCGGTAACGCAGCAAACCGTTCGAGAACTCAAAACGTGTCGCGTTGAAGTGACAAAATTCGCAGCACCTCCGAGCGCCGTGAAAGTTACTCGTCATGCGCACCTCAGTACCCCACATATTTCTCTGTCAGACTTATTTTATTTTTACCATAATCGTTTCGATTGGGTATTTACGTGGTAGGCAGTGCCTATAAAAATGGGTACTTTATCAGAAAAGCTTACTTTACTTTGAAACTGAACAGCACTGCGATCATCAATCAGTGAGATTGACAGTGACATTTCCAGCACAGCGAAAATCGTTCGGAAAGTGGTAGTTACTTTGCCTTACTTGATACCCCTACTCCAAAAATGTAAGAATCGCAGAATAGTGTAGTTCTCGAACGCAATCCAGAGGGAGCCTATCTACGCGTCAGATTGTGTTACGTTGCCATAGTGCCCGGATTTACGCTACACTTGCGCAGGCGTATCTGTTATCTTAGGCTAAGGGCTCGATTTCAAGATGGAGATATGTAGGCCCGCGCAAGTGTAGCCTACCGATCACTATGGAAACATAAGTAACACATTCAACGGTAACACACAGCCGTTGCGGAATCAAGTGCTACGCTACGGGCTTATTCCTTGACAGAAATTTATAATTCAAGTCTCTTTGGAAAGCTTCAAAGATGTACTTTGGTTTGAGCCCATTAGCATTTTAAAAATGAAAAAAAATATATATATAAAAAAATAATTTTAAACTTGAAAGGATTATTTTTGGATTTTGGAAATGCAATTGGGCTCAAACCAAAGTACAGGGGTGATCCACTGCAAGATTTCCTCCCCTGTTAGAATTTTTCCCGTTGGAATTAATCGGTAGGGAAAGAAATTTTTCCCAACCATTTTTCCCGTAGAATTCAAAGGACACCAATTTTTTTATATCTTATAGTTTACACTTACCCAGAGAAATCTGGGTAAGTGTAAAAGTGAACACATGTATGTGATCTTATTTAGATATCAAATTACATATCTGGACTCAGAAGAAAAAGCCACATCATTTCCAATATTTAGATAAGTACAAGGTGTCGAAAAAAAATTGGAAGTTTTTTTGAAACACCCTGTATACTATGAGATGCAAAAATTTTGGTGTCCAAATTTAAATTCTACGGGAAAAATGGTTGGCAAAAATCCCCGATATCTTCCCCACCAATTTATTCTAATGGGAAGAACTCTAGCATCTAACATTAACCTTGGGGGGGTGGAGATCTCGGTGGATCACCCTGTATATTCTTGTAGCTTGCCAAAGAGACCTGAATGATATGGAACAACCTGTATAGTTTAAAGTAATTTCACTGGATAGAACTTTTTAAATCAATAACTTTATGTATTACTTACTTACACCTTTTTCTCTATCTCATAAGGGAAGGGCGCTAGGAAAGCCCGACGCACTGTTGCAGGACCCTGTATAGGTTTTTAGTTATAACGAACAACTTTAGAAAATTAACGAATTCTTTTTAACCACGTTTACATTTTTGAGGCAGATTTGGTAAAAATGTTATCAAACAGAATCCGAATAAAATAAATATTATATTTCATTATTTACAAAATGAGAATCAGTCAAATCAGTCTCGATATGGTGCAACAGCACATGGCCCAGAAATGAAACGAGATTTCATTCACCACATTCGGATAACACATGATGGTCGAAAACGGCATCAGATTGATGCTCTCGTGCAGCCTGAACACCGGCGTGTACCTGTAATACACGGAAAATACCACGAAAATCAGCGCCATCACCACCTTGACGCCGTATTTGAAAGTCATTTGCATCACGAAACTGCTGCTGGGCTTCCGGTCGACGATTTCCTTCAGTTCGATGTCGATTTTGTTGATTTTTCTTTGCACCTTTGAGTATTTGGCAAAGTCGTCGACCAGCGACAGCCTCGATTGCTCGGCTTTCAGGCCGGAGCGTTCCGAGAGCAGCTCTTTTTCCCGACCGCTCTGCTTGCTGAGCCATTTCATGACCTGCGAAATGCAAAAATATTCAAATTTGGCAGCAGCGACATAACCTCAAAAATTACGGCTTTTTCGATGAACGTCGTGTGGACCGTGAAGAAGCCCAGGATTAGGGCCGTAACGAAGGCGGTGAAGCTGGTCACGTCCAAGAGGTCTGAAATGGTCGAGTTTTTGGCTAATTCAAGAGAAAATGAGCGTGGAAATGCAATATTTACCCATTTTTTGCTGGCGTTTTGTTGACTTGTCAAAACTCAGCACTGCCAACGCAACAAGTACAAACTGCAAAATTTTATTTAAATCTTTTTGGAAAAAACTGCGCTTAGCTGAAAAGAACGTTGCGTAAATTGCAACTGTGGCACCGCTGGATTATTATGAACAATTCTGTGGATTCTGTGGCGTAAATAGCGTGAACGTTCACAATTTTCAAAAGTTCTAGTGTTTTAGGAATTACGTTGGCAGCAAAGTGACATCTTGACATCCTTGTCTAGCGTGTCTCTTTTCCAGCGATAAACCTAAAAATGGCTCCGCCGTCGAAACCAAAATCCGCTGGAACCGGAGAAAAAGCTCGTAAGTTTTCATTTTTATCAATAAAACTCAATCTACTCCCGATTTCCTTCTCAAAAACAACAGGATGGGACCATTTCCCAACTCAAAATTTGCCTACTTTTTAACCTTTATAATAGCCACATGGCATCACTTTTTTGCCAATCCAACTGAACATTTTCGCTCCCTGTAGTCCCTGTCCGTATTTCCACGATCCTTATGCTTAAAGGCGTGACTCGTTTTCGCTTAGCGAAAGCCAAAGTTACAAAGGAAATGCGGCCTAATAGTGAGGTTATGTGATGTTGCCTTGCAGCTGCTAAGAAGGAGGAAAAGAAGAAGCCGGCGTCCGCTCCTGCTGCTGGAGCCGCTGGAAGCTCTTCCAAGCCAGCTGCGGCTCCTAAAGTTGCCTCCAAGACTTCCACGGAGAAGAAGGCCAGTTCGAAGACCCCAGCGGCCAAGCCTGCAGCAGCCGCCAAGGTTTCGTCCAGCACTTCAAGCACCAAGCCTGCCGCGGCCAAGGCCAAGCCCGCCGCGAAGGCCGCCAAGCCTCAAGCCAAAGCCGGTGCCAAGCCGGCGGCTAAGGCCACCGCCAAGGCCGGTGCGAAGCCCGCTGCCAAGGCCGCCGCCGCTAAGAAGCCCGCAGCCAAGGCCAAGGTTCCGCCGAAGGCTCTCGCAACCAAGCCCAAAAAGAACGTGCCAGTGAAGCAACAAAAAGGCGTTGGCAAGAAGCCGTCGGCTGCTTCCACTACACCCGCTGCTAAGGCTTTGAAAATTCAAAAGAAGGTACCTACTACTTCGGCTTCTTTTTTAACAGTTCTTATCATTTTATTCCTCATTTAGATAATCAAAGGTCCCAATGGCACCCGCGCGCGCAAGATCCGCAACTCTGTGCACTTCCACAGACCCTCCACCCTGCGCCCGCCCAGGAATCCCAAGTACCCCAGGAAGTCGGTGCCGACCAGGAGCCGCATGGACTCGTACAACATCATCAAGTACCCGCTGACCACTGAGGCCGCCATGAAGAAGATCGAAGACAACAACACGCTGGTCTTCTTGGTCCACACCAGGGCCAACAAGCACCACATCCGTGCCGCCGTCAAGAAGCTGTACGACATCAACGTGGCCAAGGTCAACACCCTGATCAGGCCCGATGGCAAGAAGAAGGCGTACGTGCGGCTGGCGCGCGACTACGACGCCCTGGACGTGGCCAACAAGATTGGCATCATATAGACGACTTTATTGGTTCACTCTTCAATTGTTTTAATTTTTGTACCCAATAAAAGTATGATATGACCAAGTTGTTGCCTGAACGTTATTATGAAAACTCGTCGTTGAATTGGCGTCAAGTTTGCCACTCCCTGTGAGAATCTGCACCTGTGTCATTTACGAAGTACCTAAACAAAAAATACGGCACTTTTTAACTGCCTCATTTCTCACACCTGTGATTAAAAAGTTTTTATTCTGTGGTATGAGTCTACCATGTCAAATAAGCGTCGAATTGCTCATGTTTCCGTCTTTGAAGCCCCTTATGACAGACAATTTTTTCTTGAAAACCTATTTTTTTTAATCTATTTTTTCTTAAAAATAGTTTTTTTTTGCATACTTTTTGAACCGTTCAGCCGATTTCATTCAAATTCAAACCAAAAGTTTCTTGAGTCAGATCTTTATTGAACAATAATAAGTAAGTCCCCTTATTTTTCAATTTTCTATCTCCCTGTCAGTTTTGTAACACTTGTTCCGGGACACCTGTACAGGGTGTTTCCAAAATGGTGATACAAACTTCTAGGGTAGATTCCCCATTAAAAATGGACCAGGAAAAAATATACCTTTGATGTCCTAAAATGCTCCGTTGAAAAGTTACCGGGTGTTCAAGTTGAATCTTCAAAATCGATTTTTTGACATAAGTCTTGAACCGTTTAACCGATTTTGTTCAAATTTCCAACAAAGTTAGCTGAAATAAGTCTCCATCGATTAATAGTAACGGGTTGAGGGAAAAAAGTTCAGGGGTGTAGATAATGGGGGGTGTCCTCATTTTTACCCCCCTATTTTTTACACCCCTAGCTATTTTTCCAAATTGTTCTTATTTTTGGATTCTACGTTCAATTTAGAGAAAAAAGTTACTCCCGCAAAATTGTGATTAGAGGCTTCGTTTTCGAGATATCTTGATTTGAAACTTTGGAAAACATCTCGAAATAGCAACTTCCAAAGGCCTAAAAATTAGAATCCAAAAAAACTCACGATTTCTCAGCAGAAATAGGTTCTCCAGAATTTCTAAGTTGATAGACTACTATTTTTTCTGAGAACGAGAGGTTCTCAGTAAAAAAAAGGCTCATTGAAAGTGGCGATTTCGAGATGTTGCTCAAACTTTCAAACCCAAATATCTCGAAAATGAAGCCTCCAATCAAAATTTTGCAAGAGTAACTTCTTTTTCCAAGTTGGACGTAGAAACCAAAAATTTGGGACACTTTGGAAAATAGCTAGGGGGGGGGTGAAAAATAGGGTGGAAATATGAAGACACCCCCCCCCATTATCTACGCCCCTGAATTTTTTTCTAAACACGTTGCTATTATTCGATAGAGACCTATTCTGGTTAACTTTGTTTCAAATTTGAACAAAATCAGTTGAATGGTTCAAAAGTTACCTATGTCAAAAAATCGATTTTAAAGAGTCAACTTGAATACCCTGTATCTTTTTAGCAGAGCATTTTAGGACATCGAAGTTATATTTTTTCCTCGATTTTTTCCTGGTCCATTTTTAATGGGGAATCTCCCCTAGAAGTTCGTATCACCATTTTGGAGACACCCTGTATACAGGGACGCTCGAAACCACGGTTCATTTTCAAATGCTGACTTGGTCAATTTAATTCCAAAAGCACTGTTGAAATGCCCCGAGGTGTTGAGTTTCCCAAAACCGAGAGCGTCAGTTGACGTTCCTGTCAGATTGGCCGGGCCGTGCTCCAATTTCAACATTTTTTGGCAGAATTTCAAGGAAAGCCCCACCGAATGGCCCGCACCGGACGACACGCGGCCCCCGAAATCCCTCGGTCGGCATTTTGCACTAAATTTCACGAAATTCTGCCCGAAAAGTCGAATTTTCGCCACAAAAACGTAACAAGAAATTGGAACGAATTATTCAAAATATCAATTCCCTGGAACAAATTGGAATGAATTATAAATTTTTGAAAAATCCCCTCAAATTCAGCACAAATTTTGGAAATTTTCCATCGTCAACTTGAGATGCGGTTCGTTTGTGAAAATTAAAAAAAAATACCCCGCCAAAATCCGAAGTCTGGTTTTCACAAATTTCAACCTGCCGTCGTTTGGTTTCCTCACCGATTAGTTTAGGGTGAAAAATAAGTGCCATTGTTTACGAGATAAACTCAAAAGATTACTCCTCAACTTCTCTAAGGTCACAACGACGGAAGCACACTCCTTGAGGATTTTTTTTTTATGTTGAACTATACATTCTGACAAAAATTCGTCCGAGTTTCATTTTTGCCCGTCATCTACCCTTTTTACGTCTAAAATTCCTGGACTAAATCGAATCTTATCTATTTCGGCTCGACACCTCGACACCTATCACATGTTACATTATTTGAGGACCATTGGTCAACTATAGTAGGTTCACTTGTACCGTGATTCTAGTTGGCTGTGAGATCCATGGCTGTGAGATTTTGTTTCTAAGTTTCCAAATCTGATATTTGAAAACTCCCTAGAACTTAGCAGTTGGTTGCATCGATGTTTGAAAGTTCAAGCTTGACAACATCAACAACATTACCGTTTATGTCAAATAGACTGAAAATCACGAGTTCCACGGAAATTGTGGTGGAATTATGCCCAATATTGTGAAAACTGTGTTTGCGCCTCAGCTTTGTGTCTTGAACAATAACGTCCAGTGCCCATTTTGAAGCCCTTGAGGGTGCCATCACGAACTCGCTTCTGGGAGAAAATTGGCGGAGTATAGGTGCTGGGCATGTACCCCATAACGTTCAGCTTTGCGGAGAAGACGTGAATTTATTTTCAAAAACCACATAATATGGAAGCATTGTGAACTATTCCTGGTTTTTAAAAGAAGTACCCACACTCTGGAAGACTGGGAACTGGGGGAAGTTACACCCGTCTAATTTTTGTGTGGATGGGATTCATCGGCGCTGATACTTGATTTCACTGCTCAGGACATCGTACTGGAACAAGAAATTTGCGGAACTTGTGAAATGTGAACTACATCCACTCCATACTTGCAATTTCCAAAGTTGATTTCGGTAATTTTTTCATTTCTGACAGCAACAATCAACAGTCAGCACACCAACATAACCTATCTTTCGAAGCCAGACGCTCAGGCGCACACTAGGCAGTTAGACCTGAAGTCTACAATGCATGCCAAACTGTAAAATTTGCCCAGCCTACTAGAATCACGGTACAAGTGAACCTACTATATTAACAATTTTCAACAATAAATACAGGGTATACAGAAAATGGCGGAAAAGCTCTCCAGGACGTTGTAAAGGGACACTTCAGGGAATTCTGGAAAAATGATGAAAACATTCTTCGACTTTAATTTTTGGGGTTATCAAGGATCAAGGGTCAAAAACTGGTCCTTCGAACAATAATTTTCTTAGCTTCTGACTCACCCTTTAAATAAATAACTAAATAAATACACATTCGGGGCGGTAGATATTTCTTTCTCATAATTCTGCTGTCAACAGTGAACTGAAATCTTTTGAATTAACAAAACTAGAAGGGTTCAAAGGGCCGTCCCTTGACCCTTGATAACCCCAAAAATAAAGGTCGTAAATTTTTCGGAATTGCCTGAAGAGTCCTTTTACGATGTACTGAAGAGCTTTTCCGCCATTTTCTGGACATTCTGTATGTGCATTTTCCAAGTTTCGTCCAACAGGCGGGAGCTTCAAGAAAGTCGAGCAGCTTCTCGAATCCGGCAAGCTATTGAACGGCTCCTCCGCCAATTGTACGAGTTTGCGACTTATCCCCGAGTCGAAGTCTCCAGTGACCATCGTAAGAATCTTACATATCTTCGAAATAGTTTAACATACTTTACATCGAGTTTACATTTAGAGGATGGTGGAGGAAAGCATTGCCGTCGGTGTTAATAAGCCTCGACGTTGCGGAAATAGGGCCGACGTTGAATAAAGGGAAAAAATCTCATTTATTTCGGCTCGACACCTATTGCATTTGAGTACGATCGGTATATACATGTAAACAGTTTTTAACAACAAAAAATATGTAGATATCTCTCTAAATACTCACTATTTAGCGGATTTTAAAATTTAAAGTCGCTTTAATTGAACGATTTTCATTAATTCGGAACAGTGTTGATCTGTTCACTTTGATCTTCCATTGAAATGAAAATCAAACGTCTTGGCGATTCTCGTCGCTCTTTTATATTTTTACAAAAGGTGGATGCCGTCATATACGTATTACATAACCACAGCACATGAAGCAAATTTCAGAGAGAAAGATCAAATCCCTCAACATTAGCCCTGAGAATCCAAGGCCGTCTGTGTGCGTTTCGTCAATACTCATTGAGTATAAGGTACCTGTTTGATTCCCTAGCGATGCCTAGCAACCGTCAATAAACATGAATCCAGGTGTGCGAATACATGCCCATACATAGCACACTTCGCGATTATTCTTATTATTGTTATCATTATTATTATGTAAAAAGTGACTGAACAATGATCTCCCGACGTGACAATCTGCTGATACGGCCCTGGGAGCTCAAACGTTTCGAAAACCATCGCAGAAAGGTAAAACACACCTTAATTGTCATTTCTCGATTTTTCTTTCAATGTAACGACAATTTGATACACAGGTACAATCCGCTTCGCCAGCAATCGATACGAAACCACCTGCTTCTAGACAACATGTGGCTTTGAAACTCAAACAGAAGCAGAAGGAATGGGAGCGGTGCGAAGAAATCGAAAAGAACAATTTCTTGTTGCTGAAGAGACTGAGTCATACGATGAAAACGAGTCGCGTGGATAACCACTGGACCACCCCGCAACCCAAGTACGGTCTAGAACTAGGTGCGTAATAGATTTCAGTCTTCTTACTTTTGTAGTTTCTTGAACCGAGTTTCGATGTATGGCGACGTAATGGAACCAAGACTGGAGGATTTCTGGATCGAATCGTCCGTAGAGGACACGCCAGAGCCTCATCTGCGTGGAAGGAAGCACAAATGTATGGCTTGTTCAGGACAGAAGCCCGAAGAAACTCAAGTAATATGCTTTCCCTTTTTAATTAATGCATATTCCTTGAACATACAGAGATTATCACGAAAAACGGCTGTTCATTGTTATGATCGTTATTCGTCTTCCAGATTTTTAAAATTCAAACATCAAATCAATTGATTCAAAACCAGCTATGACCTACTGACTTTGAACAAACAATTTAGCTCGAGAAGCTATTCTGAGTCACGATGGTCAACTTTTTTTTCAAATGGCAACATCATATATGAGTTTATTTTGTTACTAATAGTACACTCGGCAGCAAAAATAGCGCCCTTTTGATTTATGGCTTGGCCTGCTCTCCTGTAGTGGGTAGGTATGTACTCGTGATGAATAAAGCAATGCCGCCCTTGTAGAGAGCTAAGTAAACAAACCGGGCGTTGGGTCGACGAAACGTTGGAATGGTTTATTGAAGAGCAATATAATGATATAACAAGGGCAGCATTGCTTTATTCATCTCGAGTACTACTACTTCCCACTACGATAGAGCAGACCAAGCAAACAGTCGTCTTCGTCATTTATCAAGTGGGCGCTATTTTTGCCGCCAAGTGTACATGCATGTTTCTATAGTCTGTACACCGATAGAACGGACTTTTTTGAATTTCAGTGATGTAACCTATAGTAAACAAAAGCACCAAAGACTGTAACAACATAGGCGCGTTTGGAACTAATATTAGTTTTGTTCGGTTGGTAGTCTTACCCGGGCAAATTATTCCTACGCCAAGCCAATGGCATTACATTCAGCGAGTTTGACACTTAGTACGATTTCTAACCTCCATTTCTCTATGATGTTTGTTATTTTTAGTCGGCTCGGCTGTTGTGAGTGGTGTGTAATAAAATCAGCTTCATTCAAAAAAAAAAAATTCTCATTCATTAAAATTGGTATTAAACTGGTGTCATTTAAAATTACCATAGCACTTAGCTGTGATTAGCGGAAATAAGCACCTCTTTCTAACTGGAATTTTAAATTTCGCGGGTAACGCTCGGGACTACTTTTCAAGCAGAGGAATCTGGTGGTCCTTTCTATCAGTGTATAGAGTATACCTACTTCTGCCGCTTAGGCTACCGCCATTCGCCATTCTATCTGCTTTCACATCCAGAAGAGTCGGAGGATCCGTTTATAAAAACATCTATGTTTTAGGTGCCAGAAGAACGAGTGCCCTGGGAGCCCCAGAAGCCCCCGGTATCGAGACGCCGCAGCAAGTCTGTCCCTGTGCGCAAGCCTGCTATCGAAAAACCACAAACGATTTCGCTACGCAGTTCTGCCACCATAAACAAGAAGAAAGAACCGAAACCCAAAAAGTCTGACTTCAGCAGCAGTGCCAAAAGACCGCAAAGTATTATCCTACGTCGAGGATGCCTGGAACTATCCGTCAATTTCCCATCAGATACTCAAGTCAAACTCCAAAAAGGGAACGTTGAAAGAATGCTCGTGCAGGGCGTATGCAATTGCAGCCGAAACGGCGCCGCTCTCATAATTTGATGAGAACTTGACCAAGCAACATGATTGTGCAATATTATGTAGTAGTTATTCACTAGACTCATTATTTATTTATCATTATTATAAATAAAAAAACGATCACTTGTATGTACAGTCTTCACAGATACTTAAAATTATCATGGTAAAGCGCTGCTCAGTTTGGTATATAAACACCTTTTATAACGAAATTCCTAAACATAAAAAAATTCAGTGCATTCGGGATATATAGGTACTTATTCACTAATTCCGGTCTGGGAATTAGTTTCAAACTGTGTGCTCCTGACGAAAGCTCCTCATTCCAGCTCTTGGTTCTATTGGAATTTCGTTATAAAGCTTTTCTTAGGAAAAGTATGGCTTTGAGGTCACTTGGATTCGGCCGAGTACGGCTTGCTCTGCCTAATGTTAACGAGAAAAAGCGCTGTCGTTGGGGCCGCCAATTTTTTGCTGTATAATTTTCCCGTAACCACCTCTTCCCGAATCGAAATCGGTCCTGTACTCGTCCCTCACTTGCCCTCCGGTCTTTCCGCGGCCGTACTGGCGGCCTTCGATGAAACCCGCATCCCAATCCGTCCTGACGATTCTGTCGTCGAGTCGTGTACCGTTTATGTACCTAAAAACCATTTTGCTCAGTGGTAATGCCCTTTACAATCTTGAAAAGCAAGAGTGAAGCGAGCGTGTACCTCAAGCAATTCTCCGCATCGGCCCTGTTGTAGTACTCCACAAAGCAGAAGCCGCAGGGGGTTTTCTTGTACTTATCGAGGCCCATGATGACGCGCCTGATGTCGCCGCATTTCGAAAATAATTCGTAGATTTGCTCCTCGGTCGTGTAGAACGACAAATTGCCCACGTACAGCGTGGTCGACAGCCTCAAGAGCCTGTCTTGTTCGGCTCTTGTGCCCTACAACAAAAGGGACGGAAAGTGAGGTTATGTCGCACGTCAAATTTCGCTCGAAAGGCCGATTTCTGGGACTTCGGCTTACTTTGAAGTGCTGATCGCGATAAGAGCTCAGATCCACCGACGGCGATTGCATTGTAACCATTTTGGTCCAGATTTTCCGCTTTTTTTCGAAAAATTCCAGAAAACGTCAATAATCCGTCAACAAAGCCATCCAATGACGTCCCATTCAATGCTGCCAACCAACGTCACAAACTCCCTGGCCTGCAATGGCGCTAAATTTGAAATGTTTGGGTTTATTTGATCAAAAGTTCGAAAAATCTTGGAACGCAACCAAACATTTGAATCTGTAAATGAAAACGTAGCTGTAGAAGAAATGTATATATTTGATATGTTTGACTAGAAACTCCAAGCTTACAGAAGAACAATTCGCAGTTTCTGTGTGTGAGCCGATTTCACCCAGAAAAAAATTGAAAGGTGAAAATGACTTTTCAACCTGTAAATTGAAAAGCGGCAGTTACACGGTCGTATTCTTTTTATATGTTCTGTATGATGCCATTATAAGCTTGCAAAAGAACTGAAACCGGCTTCAATCTAGATCAATTTCTCCAAGAAAAAAATTGAAGATGAAAAATAGTTTTCACCCTGTAACTTGATAGGTACACAGCAGTTGCTGAGTGGTATATTTTTGACATGTTTACTGGAAGACTATAGTCTAACAAACTAGCCGACAACCGGTTTTTCTGGTCATCAATTTTTCAAGAAAGAAAGAAAATAAAGAAAAATTATGAACTTTCACCCTGTATGGTGATTTGTAGCAGTCTCAGACATGAGGACATTTGATATGTTGAAGAGAAGACTGAAAGCTTGCCATCTCGCTTGCCATGGTGAATTAGTTTATTACCATTATACCCTCAACACACCAAGCATTTAGATGACCATTATAAATAAATTATTGAAAGTTTAGTTGTAGATTGTGGTTGTAGTATCGATCCGTCATTTCCGTAATGAACATTCCAAACTCACCATTCGACAGGGAATAGTCAGTAAATCCCGACTACGTTTAGTGAAACGTAATCGTAAGTTTTCGGAGGGCCCAGAAGATGTTCGGTTAGGTGTTCGTCTCACCTGTGGCTGAGTGGCTGTAGTAGTGGA
This sequence comes from Anaspis maculata, assembly GCA_949128115.1. NCBI lineage: Eukaryota > Metazoa > Arthropoda > Insecta > Coleoptera > Scraptiidae > Anaspis > Anaspis maculata. Next base: position 75,834,879 of record OX421964.1, on the reverse strand, counting down.
AGCGGTGAGATAACGCTCACGGCTCCCGCCAGAGTGCGCGCCAGTTCGTTGTCGTCTACCGTACTGGATAACAGCTATAATAATTATTTTCGTGTAGGGTCTCATTGTCCATATATTTGTGTTTGGTGCCGTCGGTAGTGCACTAATGAGCAACTCATCGTTTGTTTCGAGGATTTGATCTTGAACTATGTGGAGGATCTCGCCATACTTTCGTAAAATTGAGTGAATCAAATTATCAGCCATGACATGACATAACCCATCAAGAGTTTTCGGCCTTGAATGACCAGAGCCATATCACTATTCCAGAGAAAGCTTCCGAGGGCGGAAGTACTCAAGAGTTTACACAGAGCCTTTCAGAGGAAGGTTTTGCGCTGGAGTCCCGCCTCCGAGTAAGCCCCACCACCGCATCGTGTTGCAGTAGTTTCCCATCCCAAAGACGGACCCCGGCGTGTAATGCTCAACTTCAATGATCGCGCAATGTACCACTACACTACGCCCCCCCCCCCCTCCTCTCTCTCGCACAATAATAGCCAATACATAAAACAACTCATTATATAAAAATCGATTTTAAAAAAAGTTCGTGGCAGTGTACATACTTGATAAGATTGCTTTGCACAAATTAATGCAATTATCAATAAAGAAAAAATAACAACAATCAAACAACATTGCCGGCATAGCAAGCATCGAGAGCGTCCGCACGGCGATTCATCTGGTCTTATCCTTTCTCGATCCGAACCAGCCGCCCTTTTTCGAATCCTTCGACTTGTTCACGGAATCGTCCTTGTTCGAATCCTTCGACTTGTCCGTGGACTCATCCTTGCTCGAGTCTTTATTTCCGACGCTTTTGATCGACTTGCTCGGCGACGTAGGCCTCGGTATCTTGGACGAATTGTTCGAGGTCTTTCTGCTGGTCGACGTGTCCGTTTTATCTTCGTCGGCCCCGTGAATTTGCCGAAACTTACTGAGCAATTCCGCCACCTCTCTTTCTCTTGCACTGGTCGAATCCAACATCCCCATATCCACCGACTTGTTCTTGTTGCTGGACGAATCCTCCTTGGCGGCCGATGCTCGCTTCAGTCTCGGTTCTTCTTCTTTTTCTGTAGCGGGGGTCACGTTTTTATCCAACGGATCCGTGCCGTCCGCGGCCAGAGACGTCGACTTATTAGATTTGTTATCTGATTTCTTTGCGGACTTGTACGACAGCGAGCTGTTGACCGAACTTCTTTTACTCGACGTATCCGTTTTGGCCTCGTGAATTTGCCGAAACTTGCTGAGCAATTCCGCAATCTCTCTTTCTCTCGCACTGGTCGAATTCAACATGCCCGCATCCAAAGATTGACTCTTTTGCTTGGGTCTCGGGCTCGGCTCTTCCGCGTTCTCCTCAACGGGGTTTAGGTTTTTATCCAACGGATCCGTAGTGTCCGCAGCGACAGGCGTCAACTTATTGGAATTGTTTCCCGACTTGTTCTCGGACTTGTTCTGGACCGAGCTGATGTCGGAGTCGTCCAGAAATATGACGGCACCCCGTCCGGAATCGCCCACGGGCGTCGACGCCAGCCTCTTTTTCGATTCTTCGTGCGAATCTTGCATGAAATCGGTGGGCGTCGCGTGTTTGATCAGGAAATCTTTCAGGCTGACGTCGGTGCTGCTGCTTTTCGATTTCGAATTGTTGCTGGAGCTGGAGGAGCTCTGGGCCAGCATCGCTTCTCTGGTTTTCTTCAGCGTGGGGATGGCCCAGTACATGCCGATGTTGTGGAGCATCTGTTCCATGGCGTCCAGTTCGGACTGATCGGTTGCGCCGCTGGACGTCGATGTGGGGCACGGACACGGAGTTTTCTTCGGAGTGGCCGATTTTTTGGGGCTCGCATCGGCCGGTTGGCTGTCGACTTCGGCTATCGTGGACAGTTCGTGAGGGGCGATGCCATTTGAGCCGGCATCGTCTCCGTCGCCTGCCACTTTGGACATCAACTTGGCGTTGGTGAGGGGCGGTTTGCGCCTTTTCCTGGTTTCGGCGGGTTCGTCCGACAGAGACGGCACCGACAGCGGGGCCAGTTTGGGGATGTCCAACATGATCGGAGGCGGCGAAGTCTCTGTCGACGTTTTTGGCGGCGTCGTCCCTGATCCCGCCGTTGCTGCCACATCCGATGGAGCAGGCGGTTCCAGCAAACGTCGCATTCTCTCCAAAAGTTGTTCGTCGGTACTGGATGTTCCCTGAAGCAGAAAATTATTTGCAATTCTATGCTATTGAAAAACTTTTTTTTAGGTAGAATTCAGAACCACACTGTCGGATCACTATAAAGATTTTGCTGGAAACAATGATCAAATAGAAGTGTACGCTTCATGTATTTTGGTTCAAAGCAGAAACCTACTTTTATTCCTCCTAGACTTTTATAAAGAAAAAACAGTCAACTATTGAAGCAAAATTGAAATCTACGTTTATCACCACAGTCCGCAGCAAACGTGGGTAGACATCTGCTGTACGGAATTGATACGCTTTGTCTGGATGGTCGTGAAATTACTGGAACGTGGAAGCCACCTGGACGTCATCCATTCGTCAAAAGTCTACCACAGTGAGGTCTCTATCTTCGTGTGTGTATCATAAAGACCCGCCCAGGTATGTCAGCTTCCACAAAAGTGCACCAGCGACGTTTCCGCTTGCCGTAAGTTCAGTTACGTTCGCTAATTACCTACCCCAGGTCACGCCACTGGCAAATAACGCTCCGGGCGTGGGCAGCCGTTGTAGACTGGTGACCTCCGGTTCAAGCAGAGGATTTTGGTTTCACGCGTTGATTGCTTGCCGACAGCCCAAGTGCACACGAAATCAAGAAGATTCGTATAAGAAAAGTCATTTGTGTAACTCGAGAATCACACCCCTGATTTTGTGTTTCAGCGACGCCGCTCCCCGACGTGGTGGTCACCCTCGAATCGTTGTCAAGCTTTGGGGGCACAAGGAAAACTAGATTCGTGGCGCTCCTTGCCCTTTCTGAATATCACTGCTCTCCGGCAAGAGCCAGCCGGTTGTGACCTCAGCAGCGAGCTGCCACACACGGGACCGACGCGGCCAGGAGCACTCGACTAGGAGGTGTCACCTCATGGAACCGCGGGAACTGCACTAGCCCCGGCATCCTTCAGAAAGTGAAGTCCCGTTCACTTTATGTAAATCTAAGTAGTTAACTGGCTAGTTCCGTATCTTATTATCGTATCATATAGTATTTTTGTCCATTCGAGTGCAGCCCTCTGCTGGCACCATGCTGTATTTTCGAGATTGTATGCTGATGCGCTTAGCGGTTCCACCATGTAGCCCCGGGGCTGGCAGTAGCCCGGAAGACGCTGCTCAAGACCTTACTATGGGGGAAGTATCTGCACCGAAACGAATGTTCTTGATGTCCTCAAAAGCGCTGTCACTCACCCACGGCGGAACCAACCATCCAGAAAGTGACTTCCAGCCATGTTGCTGCATATGGATTATTACCCGATGCAAGCTATTTTCGTTTGGCTTTGCGCTCCTCAAATACATTATTGTTTCAAAATCCCAGCGGATGCTCGTTTCAGCACCGAGCCGCAAAATTGCCTAGCGTGCCGTCAAGAGAGATGACGCATGAGTGACCTGAGCAGTATTGCCAATTTCTATTTATAGTAATTTATTTTCAAGCTGAGTTTGCTTTTATAAGAAGAACGTAGAAGGTGGAACTGCAAAATTTATTTGCGCACATTTTTGGTGTCAGAAGTGGGATTTTCACATGTTCACTGGTCTTTCAAGACTTGACTAAATCTAAAGATCGAATGATGAATTTACGTGAGGTTGGCAGCTCATTCTTCCGTTAATGGTAACTTTATTATGGGGAAGGCTTCAAATATAAAGCGTGACTTCCTACGGAGCCTTGATCGTGAATAGCAACCAAGGGCGACCTCCGATTTGAACGTAAAATTTCACGTCTTACGCCTTATAGACTTCTGATCTCAATAAACGCATCTTGGGTTACTGCAGTTACTGCTACCCGTCAAGTTCAACCTGAACCCGACATCTGTTTAAATTTATGTTATCTACGTTTCTCTTCCAATATGTCTCTGAACGAATTCTTCGAAAAACCGTTCCTCAGGTAACTGCCGAAAAAATACTGGGATACCAAGACTTATTTTCTTCGAGCAGCGCAGTTCTGAATTCCAACCTTCCCAACTTACCACTTCTTTTTTCTCCAGTTCAACACTCAACCGCCTCTCTTGCTTCTCTTGCACCTCCTTGGGCGACATTTTCTTCAGCTGGTCGGCCAAGTTCATATCGATCTCCAGCACATTCTTGTCGACATCGTCCGTATTTTTGGGCGGCGAGATCGTTTTGGGTTCGACACGGCAGGGCGGCGTCGTCGTCGTCGACGTCATGATTTTCTTCTTTTCCTCGCGGACTTTTTCGATCTTGGCAGTCAGATCGTTGATTTTTCGCGTACAGTGGTCGGCTATTTGCGTGTATTCCACCATCCTGGTGCGTTCGCTTTTCACGGTGGCCGAGCTGCTTTGGGAACTGTTGTCTCCGTACTTGGTGCTGTCGTCGCCGTATTTGGCACTGTCGTAGAACTTGGCACTGCCGTCGTGGTATTTATTACTACCGTCGTGGTATTTATTACTACCGTCGTGGTGCTTGGTACTACCGTCGTGGTGCTTAGTACTACCGTCGTGGTGCTTAGTACTACCGTCGTGGTGCTTGGTACTACCGTCTTGGTACTTGGTACTGTCGCTGCGGTGCTTGGAACTGTCGTCGCGGTGCTTGGAACTGTCGCCACGATGCTTGCTACTGTCGCCGCGGCGCTTGGTACTGTCGTCGTGGAACTTATTGCCACTGTCGCCGCCGTACTTGGTGCTGCTGCCGCTGCTGCTGCTGACGGCGCGACTGCCATCCGGTCCGTTGTAACGCGGAGTGTTGTAATGGGGTCCGCTGAGTTGAGAACGGCCGGTGGAATTGAGACTGGATGCGGCCAGGGCGGCATCGATGTATTTCTGAAACGTCTCGGGGCTGATGTTGAAGTACTTCATCACGCTTCGGAGGCGTGCCGTGGAATCGTCGGCACACGGCGACGGATACGGAGACGGTTGCGGCTGCTGTGGTGGCATATTTTGCCGTGGCCACTTATTGGACGGTATATCCACCTGGAGAAAACAAAAACGAACAATGTAAAAAGGGTTTTTCGAAACAGTCCGGACGTTACGGTCAAAATTTAGAGGTTATCTTTCACTTTTGTAAAAAGCAATGCATGCCATTTGGCATCCCTGTTTCCGAGACCATCTTGCACCGATTAAGATCGGTTGGCAATGTCGCAAGTACTGCAGACGTCGTATTGTCACAATAGGGGATGACGAAGTGTAGGTCCGATGGGACTGACTAATCGGATACCTGATTACGATTACCTGGCGTGTGTGTTCAAAGTAAGTACAGTAGAATAAGGAGATTGTAGTTGAATACAATAAACGTATTCTGTATCAGAGCCTGTGGCCTACACCATCTGAGCCCTCCATTACCACCAGCCAGAAGAAATAACAACCCTTCTAGGCATGACACGACGTAGCCACGATGTTACGTCGTTTTCTGTTTCTGTCTGCTTTCTATGTACCAGGGAGATTCCCGATTTAACGTTACATCATCGAGCATAGGCGAGATCCCTCTACCAGGACGCACTCCATATCCTGAGAGACTCTTTCCTTTAAAGGCAACGTCCTAGCGTGGAGCCCGTCTCGGTTTGTTGATGCAAGATTTTCCAAACCGCACGGCAAGCTTCGCCGTACACGCCTACCTGCGTGGACGCCTTCATCAGCAGTCTCGAGCCTAAGCGACCGGAGAAATCGTTCGTCGCACCCTGAAAGCGCAGCGTACGTCATCTGGCGACACTTCGCCTACCGTAGACTTTATTTCCCCTCTCTCAATTGTGTATTATAAAAAATGTCGTGACATATAATAATTTTTCTCGTTGATATATTTGTTTGAACAATACTCGAGTACCGTTCTAGTAAAAAGACGGAAGAAAGATGAAGTTTCAAGGGTTAATAAAGTGCAGGTTAGAATTCAGTGGGTTCGCAAAAATCGTGCGACTCCGGCCGTCCGCCAAAGGGTATAATCTCTTTATTCAAAATAACATCACAATTTGGCGTTCTCTGCAAAAACTCCACTCCATTTGTCACTTTTCGGTAGAGCTCAATTGCGGATATTTGGAACCATACTGGAGCCAATTCACTGAATAAATCTCTGCGAAACCAGTGTAGAAGAATCCTAGCTGTATTCGAAATTACGTCGCCTCTGCAGAACCACAAACCGTATTGAGGTATTCAGAAGTTCTTAATGAAATACATGAAGCAGCATTCATTTCATATATGATTTCATTTTTGTAAAATTAGCCCACCGGCACCTGTTCATTTTCTTTGTCTTTTGTAAATAAAACTTGTATTCGTAATCCAAACATTGCTTATCTCCAGTGTTGTGTTAGTCATTGCTTGGTTTTAGATTTAATTTGGGAATTCGGTCTACAATACTGTGGCGCCCCCGACCATCTAAAGAACCCCGGCCTTCTCCACTGATTAGCTGGCGGGCCGTGTTTCTGAATAAGACAGACCGATAGGTAAGTCGCACCCTTCGCAATAACGAAGGGCTACGCTATACGCGACATGTTGAAGGTCGCCGACCCTTTGCCGTCCTTTTTATAGGCAAAAGAAGAGTCCTAAGTCTTCACAGGCACTGATGACAGAAATGAATATTATTTTGTTCCAGAACGTATTAAATGGCGATAAATCCGCTAAAAAAAAGACAGTTTACGGGGTGACATATTGAAAAAAAGTGAAAACTTGCATTGGTATAAACCAGATGGATTCACGTGAATAGGCACATATTCATAATTTGTTACCTCCAAGAGAAAGTCAACAGTTTTGGAAGATGACAAGCAGTTCCTAGAAAATTCCGAAAAAAATGTCTTTGAAATATTTCATTTTTCAATAAATCAGTGAATTTTCAAGATATTAAAATGCAGCTTGTTGAAATGGTTAGCAGTTCTGAGCCCACAGTCGTCGCGTTTGTGGAGTTTGTCAGATTTCTAATTAGACTGAAAGGTGTCACGTCGCAAGTGTCGGGTAGATGTGGCGCCTGCGGAATTTTGCGTCTAATTCGAAATCGGTGTATTTCCGCTGTTGATTTATGACTGAATTGAATATTTATTCATTATTCGTGATTTGGTAAGAAAAATAAAACGTCCTGATGCGGCAGGCAAAAACGATAAGTAAAAGTGGCTGATGTGAGGCGAAGAAACCGATACCAATAAACATCCGGCACACTGACGCATAGACATCGCGGCTAGCGATCTGTTTTCATTTTGTCAAGTTTTCAATATTGACTATGGTCAATACCTGTCGTGGATAGCACGATGAATTTTTACTCTTTTTCAATAAAGTACTTCCGACTTCGCCAACTGATCTAGTTCAAGATGGTCTCGGCAACAGGTGTGCCAAATGGCATTGCTTGTTATCAAAGTGGAGGATATCAGACACCAACATCCGACTAACAGTCGATTTGCCAATCTAGTGATTGGTCCAACTGAAATCAATTTATAACTCACCACACTCTGACTAGGCGTAGACACTTCACTGGCGGCACTGACCGACAACTGCTCCAGCTGGCCGTACGGCATGAACAACGCCTTCTGGATGTACGCCACCAGTCTCGGATCCATTTCTCCAGGTTTCGCAGTGAAAGACACGCGAGACCGAGACTGAGGCTGTTGGTCGTTGCTTGCACTGGATTTGTCATTGCTGCAACAGGATCTGTCGATACCACCGGACATGGCGCTTTTATCGACCAAAGTCATGTAGCTCGTCGAAGATGAAGTAGTACTCGAATTCTTGCTCATTTCGGAATTCCAAGACGCGCTTTTAATTTTCGCTTCTTTCTTCTGAGATTTCCTCTTTTTCTTTTCCTTTTCCTTCTCCTTTTCTTTCGCTTCCTTTTCCTTTGCTCTCGCCTTCTTTTCCTTTTCCCTCGCTTTCTTCTCCATTTCTCTTGCTCTCTCCTCCTTTTCTTTCACTCTCTTTTCCTCTTCTTTCTGTTCTGGAATCGAGAGTTCCGTTTCGGATTCGGAACTTTCTTCTCCGTCTATTTCATCTTTGACGGTGCCTCGGGGCGAAGCCGGACTCACGGCGACTTCCGGCACACTTCCGTCCATCAACTTGATCAAAATCTCGAGGTCTCTGTCGGCCCCGCAGCAGGCGCAAGGCACGTGCGTTTTGCTGCAACAGATCGATTTGTCGGACGTCACCGGTTCTCGCAGCGGCGACAGGCTTTTCGCGCCTCCACGTTCTTCTTCGCTGGTTTTTTCGGGGGTGCCGGCAGGTTTGGGGGTGGTTTGGGTGCTCGTGTTTTGCAAGACCCGCGTCTTGACTTTGACTTTTCTCTTCTTTTTCGACTGTCTTCCTTCGGCGGCTCTCGTTTGATCGGCGCCTGAGTCCGCGTATTCCGGCGAGGTCCGTCCTCGTTTCCGTTTCTGTTCCGTAGCCGTGGGCGCAACCTCGTCACTATCTCCCAAATCTCCACCGAGCTCTCGCAAGAGTTGTATTTTTTGTTTTTGGAGATTCAACAGCATCTCGTTCAGTTTGGCGTTGCGGTTCTGCGGTTCGTCTTCATAGTCGGCCAAGTTCAATGACGGCGTCGGAGATCTTTGGACGTCGGTTCTGGGTAGCGTGACCATCGGAGGACTTGCAGTAGAGGTCGGTCGACCTGAAATTCCAATTCAATTTCACTTTCCGAAACTTTTCGGACCAAAAATAATGAAAAGGAAGACAGAACAGCAATCGGCAATATCAAGGCTACGGGATCTTCAGCATTGATATCTTCAGTGGGATTCCAGACTGAGAATACTGTTACGAGCGGCGATCCCGTACATATCGGTAAACACTCGATCTTTCTGGACTCTCCCATCCCCAGGGCGAGCCAAGAGCTGGAGGAAGGCCGCGTTGCTTCGGCTGTGGAAGATCGGGACATCTTCGTCGGGACTGCAGGCAATGGTGGAGTTCAGCAGACCGTTTCATAGCGGAACGGAGAACTGCTGATCGAGAAAGTCACCAACCGAAAGAAAGCAATCGTAGAGAAGGAAGACCACGTTGCTTTGAATGTGGAAGGGACGGACGTCTGCAACGCGACTGCAGGCGACGATACGCTTCAGCAGACTTCATTCTGAAACGGGGAGTTGCTGATCGAGGACGTCATCAATCGGGAGAAAGCAATCGCACAGGAGGAAGGCTGCGTTACTTCAATTGTGGAAAGAATGGCCATCTGCAGCGTGATTGCTGGCAACCGTACCGTTCAGCAGACCGTTTCAGGCTGGAACGGGGAGCTGCTGATCAAGGAACTCAACATCGTCCTGGAAGGAGTCATGGTAATGGCAACACGGATGGTCTTTCTCAAAAACCACGCACCGAGGACTGCAGGCACAACAAGAGGGTAGACCAGCAGAATGGGAACGTCGAAATCAAAGCACTTGTCTTTGAAACCCCGAGAAATTGGACTACGGCTGAGCTCAAGAAAGAGCAGCGTGAGGACCCAGCCATCGGTTTGCTTGCTGAAAGAAAAGAACTTGGCCAGGACAGACCAGAGTGGGCCGAGGTCTCTGGTGAAGGGCCCGAATTCAAGGCTCTTTGGGCTCAGTGGCATTCTCTGAGAATAGAGAACGGGTTGCTGAAGAGAGTCTGGGAGAGTCCCGATGGGAAAAAAGAGATGGCTCAATTAGTGCTTCCAAAGAAGAGAGTGAAGAAGGTCCTAGAGGAAATGCACGATGGCGTCACTGGAGGGCACCTTGGAGTGAACAAGACGTTGGCCAAGGTGCGCGAGCGGTTCTACTTGGTGAACTACCGGAACGACGTGGAAACATGGTGTCGCCAGTGCGAGGTTTGTGCGGTCAGCAAAGGACCAAGAATTCGCAGCCGAGGAGAGTTGAAAACCCGTTACGACTTGAAGGCGAACTCCACGGGATTGCGAACTCCACGGGATTTCGAGCAGGTGATCTGGTCTGGTTGAACAATCCTTAACGCAAGAAGGGAAGGTCTCCGAAGTTGCATCCGTCGTGGGAAGGACCGTACACGGTAGTCAAGAGGATCAATGACGTTGTGTACAGAATCCAGCGAGCCCCGAGAGTCAAGATGAAAGTTGTCCACCTTGATCGCCTTGCACGTTACTCCGGGAGTAACGATGAGTCTATTCGGGACGAACAGACTTGAGAGGGGGGTAGTGTTATAGCGGCGATCCCGTACATATCGGTAAGCACTCGATCTTTCTGGATTCTTCCATCCATTAGATCGCAGTGTAGAAGTGTGGGGCGATCCGGTGCATTCTAGAGCGTTCGTGTACGTGAAATTGAATGGAGACTCCAATGCCCGATCAGGGCACATCTGTCCATTTTGGCGGAGGCACCGTTCCAGAGCCCAGCAGAATTATACGGGTAACGTGTGTGATTATTCAGGAATGGTCTAGAAACCGCATATACCGGGCCACTATGGAATTTGCTGGAAGTAGACAGAAACTTCGGGAACACTATTCGGAGGCCTTATATAAGGCATCAGCCGGCAGCTCAGGGCAATATTGAATTGGAAGAGACAGCGAGTGGATAAGCGAGCGATAATCACAGCGATAATTCAAGTAGATCATTGTTGGTGTGTATTCATTGTAGTACGCAGAAATAAACAGTGTGTGTTTCAAAAGATCGTCTCAATTATATTCGAACCCGTACGCGAGATATCGTAACAATACGATACGATTTTGACGTGAAATGACACGAGGTGATGAGGGAGATCCTCGTGCGCTTACGATGGTCGTGAAATAGTGATATCGTCGTCCGTTTTAACGGCAGAAGAGTAGATGCCGTGAGAACGGTCTCCGCATCGATTCCGTGCGCCGATTGGAGGAGAGCCTCCGACATAACCAGACTCAAAATTCTGCGCATTTTGGTACTCCAAGCGTTTAGACAGAGCACGAGACAGAAGAAAAGCTCAACCTGGGGCGAAAGGGCGGTAATAAAAATACGCACCGTGCACGAAGAGCCTTTCGTAAGCGTTATCCAGCTGGTTCTGTTTCTGCCTCTCGTACTCCTCCAGCCTGTCCCTGCCCATGTGGTACTGGGGCTTGTCCATGCTGATCTCGCCGATGCGCTCCTCCCTCTGCAGCGCCGGCAGCTTCTTCATCAACGTCTTGTAGTCGCGATGGATCTGCTCCCTTTGGACGGCCTTCTGGCCGCGCAGATGAGCCTCCAGGTCCCTCTGCTTCATCTGCTCGCGGTAATCGGCCTCGCTGTCGCCGGAAGACGGCGTCATCACGTCGTCATCCGCGACCTTCTCCACGCGCGAGGTCGACGACACGAGCGATGTGAACCTGTTGCGGTGGTCGTACTGCTGGACGCGGTCTTCGCCGGGTTCGGTCCGCGTCTGGAATTTCGACAGCAACAATGAGGTAAACTCAGTAACCCGGCAGTATACATGCCGTGTATAATCAATTTCACGGCTTCCTGCATTAGAGCAAGCTATGGAAAAAATGGGTTGCGTTGGTACGAATGGCACGTTGACGACTTGTTGGCAGCTAACTGTCTTCATGTGCAATTTTCAAAGTGACATTGTCACCGTCTCGGGGAGTCATGTACGCGAAAGTGAAAATTTTCAAGAATATGCGAGGAATCGTTACTTTCCTTTGAGTAATTTGCAGTGTGGACGATAAGGGACATTGTCTTCACTGGTTGGTGAGACTTCGCCAAGGCTATTAGGCTTTTGCCGGCCACTAAGAAAATAATGCCGAAAGTCCGTGATGCCGTGAAGAAATGGAATGTAAAAAGGAAAAACCCAATGCCCAAGAAAAAACTTGTTCTTTAGATGGACAATATGAATAGTAAAACAATAATTTATAAAGATGAACTGTACTGAGACTAGACAGTTTGGGCGTGAGTAGGTAGGTACACTGTGTTGTCTGCCAGCATGTGTCTTCATACTTTGCTTGCTGTTGCAGTAGGTATAATAGGTAGAGCTAGAACTAGAGTAGGTACCTAGTACTCACTACTTCAGTGATGTGCATCAGAAATAGTTTTAGGGCAGTGGGCCTTTTCATCCAAGTAGTATCCTGCCAATCTTCGACATCATTCATTAGTAGCCGCCAAAAGCCCAACAACCTTGGCGGAGACCCACGAACCAGTGAAGACAATGTCCCTTATCGTCCACACTGCAAAGCACTCCAAAGAATCTCACGATTCCTGGCATATGCTCAAAAATTTTCACTTTCGCGTACATGATACCTCGACACGATGTCAGGTGACAAAACTGGCTGACATCCCCTTGTCATCGTATCATTCGTACCACACACAACACAATTTTTCCATAGCTTGCTCTAATGCAGAAAGCCGTTAAATTGATTATACGTAGCCGAATCGTGGTACTAACCGTACGTGTTTTGGCAGACCTCAGCGTCACTTTTGGCTTGCTCGGAATCTCGTCGGTGTCCATTCGTGCCGCCTTCTTCGGCGAACCCCTGGTAGCGGCCGACACCTTAGGGTTTTTAACAGGGGTCCGTGGAGATCTACCGGATTGAGCACCGACGACGCGCTGTGGCCGCGCTTTCTTTGCTGCCGTTTTCTGACTTTCTGCATTGCTGACGGGACTATCAGGTCTGGGCGCTTTACTGGGACTTCTGGATTCGGAAAGGCTATCATATCGCTGAGCTCGATCAAATTGACCTGTATCAACGGGAGGGCCAGCACCAGCACCACCAACGCCCGTGCTTCCAAAAGCAGCACCAACGCCGAATTTACAGCATTCCAGAGTTTCGGGTTTGAGTGGGCAACGACAACAGTCGCACAGAACTGTTCCCGGAGTCGAACTTTTCAAGTCGCATTCGCAGAATTTGTTGAGGATGGTGCGGCGCCGTATGCGTTCAGAGATCCGCGTGTCGTAGGGGAACGCCGACGGTTCGACTTCCGGCCGGTCGCTTGTTTGTATGCATCGTTCTTTTCGCGGCGGCGATTGGTTAACGTATTCTGGAACAAAACAAAAAATTGTAGGTACCTACTTTGAGGAAGGTTTAAAAATACTTTATTTCTATCAATTCGAACGAACGTTTTAAAAGAAGTCTACAAAGCAGGAGCTTGCGGTTTGGCTGCCACCAGATAAAGGTTTGAGTATGAAAATTTTGGATAAGCATTTGTGATACCATTTGCCACTTATTGCTATCGAGTAGTGATGCCGTTTGGTCGGTACACCGCGTCGACAGCATTTGAGACACACTGGTCGTCTTCGCGGTGAGTTTGACATTTACTGGATACTTCCGACGATCACTTAAACGACTTGTTTTGACGCTGAATCCATGCCGAGGCCTCGTTCAAACTTCGTGGTAACCGCGATAACTGCACGTTTGAGAGTGCTCGAGTGCGCTACCTTGGACTTGGTCATCACTCTGGACGGGATCCATGTAAACCCCGTAAGACCTCGGCTATCATCAACATTCCATATGCACAACTTCCTACAGACATGTAGGGACATACAGTTCACGACGACCCGAGGCACGACCAGCTATTGAACTTTCCCAGAAAGATAATTTAGGTGTGAAACCAAGAGCAACTGCATTTGATCGGTTCAAAACCGCATCGACCACACCACAGCCCCTGGTCTACAACGAAGTGATCCCAGCCGACCTCGTACACACACATCACCGACTTATCGTAATAAGTAAGCAGTTAGTGCAGTTAAAAGACAAAGACAAGGAGAAGGCGAACGCCAGGTGTCAGCGAAGTAGTGCTGAGAACTATAGTAAAGACTCAACAGGAAGTCTCAGCAGTCTTCCAAAGGACTCACCCCCAAAGCTCTTGGCACGTTCAAGATCAAACGCCCTGGGCGCGAAATCAGCACATTTTGGCCGGGAAATCAGAATTGCAATATCGGTCTGACGTCCGGTCATATGGATGTTATGTAGCAATTCATTTAAACTGAGAATTTTGATGGCCAAGCAGATCTTGCATGCCGAAATCGAAACGACGATGTCAAATCATTGTCCGTCACCAAACCATTTGACATGCATTTGACAACGCCATGTCAAATCATCCGAAATGTTAGGTCTGTTTGGTATCCTGCACTAGTGCAACCTAGTGTACACTTTTCTGCCATAAACCGTTTGTTATCGAGTGAGTGTAGCTCGTGCAGGCTGTTTGGTATGCCAGTGTAGTGTACTCCGTGCAGCACAACCTACACTTCGTCTGGAGAAGGTGTAATGAGTGTAAAGTGGTGGGGCGGGAAAATGTGTATGATTGAAGATTGTCAAAACTCAAATTTGTTGCGGATGTCAAGATGAATTGAAGCGATAACTTAGTGTAGAGGCTTGAGGAGGTTTGGCATCAGCACATTGGGCAGCAGCAAGGGCAGCACGTAGAAGATGACCGGTGTAGAGGAAGCACCACGTCATGCCGAGAGGGGAAACTGGCCCGCAGGGCGCAGAGGTTTGTCACCAACGCATCAGCGGGTTGGACAGGAGGATGGCCTGGAGAGTGTGGAAGTTTCTCGGGAGGTTTGGACCAGCTCGTTCGTCTTCTAGCTATGTTCCTTGCGGAGAGCCCCATCGAGGAGAGCCTGCATGAGTCTCCGGCCTGGTCATCGTTTGTGACCCTTTTTTTTATAGGCAAGACTGGGCAAGACGGAATAGGTTCGAGAGTCTTTCACCGCCACTGGCGTCACTTGGTCTACGCTGGTAGACGCGGCACTAGCTGTATGCGGCAGGACCGCGTTACACAATAGAATAAATCGAAAAAGTCCATCCTCTCGGAGTGGTGTTGATGTTATTAATTTTTATTTGGTTTCTTGAAATACAATTATTAATAAACTGGCCAAATTTTCAACGCTCTTCTCTTTTCTCTGTTGTGATCACTAGTAAGCGCTTTGGCATTGGCCGATTGCTTGGAATATGAAAAATCACATGTGGCATGGCATGTGTCAAAGAAAGTGACGCTTGACTATGGTAACGCTACACTACACTGCACTGGCGCGTTTGGTAAACAGTGTAATTTTATCCCTACACCGGCTGCCCTCCCTGCACTACACTGCCTGCACTACACTACACTACACGAGATTGCCAAACACACCTGTTATGATATGACGTAACCATCAAATTATTTTGACTCGCATACAGGTGTACCGAAATCAGCCAAACTTGACCAGCCAATTCTAATGAACCCCAACTTTTTTCCATGTCTTTTATACAGTCCATTTTTTATGCGGGATTCATAGCGGACTTGATGTATGCACGATAAATGAATGAAGATTCAATAAACACTAGTTAAATAGAGCACTTGAGACTCTTCTTACCCACACCTGACACGTTAAGGCCCAGAATTTCAGTTCGAGTTGAACTTTCGTTTAGTAAAACTTGGTTCAACTACTGTGGAGACAATTTGTGCAGCAACTGAGTCTGTGGCAACTAGACCAAATTTTACTAAACGAGGTTCAACTCCAACTGGAATACTCGGCCTAAGTACAGTTGCGGCCTCATAAAAGTTTACACCGATGACAATCGTATGGCCATGCTCATTGAAAATTACGTCAAAATTGAATTAGCATGGCCACTCGATCGCCGTCGGTGTAATCTTTTATGAGGCCGCTACCTTACATTATTTACATTGAATGGAGATTCTGCGAACGAACTTGTGAAAGTGTAAAGTGTTGTACCTAGATACAAAAATTGAATGAAAGACGCAACAACACAAGAGGCGCAGCACAGCATAATGGAAAGAAAAGATTATTGAAATTTTGATGACCACCGCACCCGCCTACCTACAAATGCGACGAAAGAAAAAAGGCACACCTGCAAAGAAAAAACCACTCGCCCAACCGTCACCCGATACTAAGCATGTACCAATCCCGCACCTGTACCGTCAGTTCCGTGTGATGCGATGATGATACCCTCCCTCATTGAGGCGTTTGACTTCTATAACTCGATACTAAGTGACGATAATGATAAGAAGAATTTGATAAATTGCGTACTGAAGACCAGATTAACCCATGAAGCTAAATTTCGATTAGACTCCAAGTATAACAAGGTAGACAATTTGATACAAGCGATTAAAACGCACTTATTTACACGGAAATCCGACATGGCATTGCAAATTAACTACTACGATCTAGACAAGCGATAAAACCATAAAGCAATTCGGTAAAGAACTCGAGGATCTATTTGTTAACTTGACCATTTCGGAAGCAAACAGCAATAATGCTGCATTCAAAATTTTGAAGCCCATAAATGAAACGACAGCGATAGAGAAATTTTCAGACATTTTTTCCTCTTACATCTTGATTTCTATCTTGAACTGTGAGACCGCTATGGTACGCTAGGATGGACCACCCTGTAAACTGTTCTTATCTCGGTTTTTGTAGATAAGTAGATCACCTTTTTTTATTAATTTTCTGCCAAGTAGTTTATGTTGCCTACCAGACTGGCATCAAAGTGTTGAAATCTTCGAAAAATTGACCAAGTCATGCGTGGAAATGCGATATGGGGGCGGCAGAGACGTGTTACCGTCGTTTCGACGCCAAAACCGCACGGGCTTCCTTCAAATTTCACGGCAATCGAGATTCGTCTTGACGCCCAGGAGCCGTATTCTTCAACTCGCTATGCACTCGAACCGACAGATATCGCTATCGGTAGTCAGGCAAAAACCAATCACAATGGTGCTTGCCTAGCTACCGAAAGCGATATCTGTCGGTTCGAGTGCATAGCGAGTTAGAGAATACGGCTCCAGGCATCGCCGACACAAACTCGTCTTGCGCGGGCCCTAAAACGGGGGGTCAAAGGGAAAATGGAAGTTATAGTTCGGCGAATTTCGACAGGCTACTTTGATGTCTTTGTTTATTGACGTAAATCAAAAACAGGTCGGAAAATTATGCCATTTCCCAATAAAATGGAGGAAAGCATCAGACATCACGTCCCATGAAAATTAACCGTTCATTTACAGGGGGACCTCAACCCTCTGTCATTAATTTCAAGGAGCAGTTCCTTGAGTCAATTTGAGACGAAAAACATTGTAAAAAAAAAAAGGTTGTTGGCACCTTCTTTATCCAAAGTCATGTTTTGTTACAGCGAAAATAAACAGAAAATATCTGTCTAAATACGTATAATAGGTATGGGGTATTCAGCTTCCCTAAGGTTCGAAATTGATATTGTCATTTTTGTTTGCCTTGTAATGGAAAATAGTATTTTTCGATACAAGAGCGCGTTTTCAGGCCGGATGCCTTGTTTGCCATCATTTGCCATGAGTTGTAGCTGAATGCTGCAAAATAGGCTGAGGGTCTGAAAAAGCACAGCGCTCGTATGTCGAACGTTTTTCGTAATCGTTGCTTAAATAAAAAGAAAAAAAAGAAAACTCGAATTTCTTGTGAATTTTGAAATTTTGACACTACTTTGACAAATGTCAAGCTAAAGCCAACAGAAGGTCGAGGTCACCTGTAAATGAACGTCAAACGTCAAAAAACGTCGATTTTTTGTTACAAACGCGAGAGGTTCTGGTACGAATATCATATCAATTATTTCCTCCCGCGTTGAAGCCATTTTTCTGTTTTCGACAATATTCAGACTGACCAACTCGTACTTTTTAGTTTGTCTGTCATTCATCACGGCCGACTCAGAAAAAAAAGTATAGAAGGTTCACTTCTACTGTGATTCTAGCTGGCTGGACAAATTTTACAGTTTGGCATTGTAGACTTGACGTCCGACTGTCAAGTGTGCGTCTGGCTTGAGTCCCGAAAAATAGGTTATTGAAATTATAGGTGTGTTATCTGTGCTGGCGGATGTTTCATCTCCAGACCCTATTTTATATGGATATTGGAGCCATAATCAATTTGAGGACTGTATTGTCAAACTTGAGTGGTCAAACAGCAGTGCAACCAACTGCCAAGTTCTAGGGAGTTATCAAATTTGAGATTTGAATAAGGGTTGAATTTAAAGTTAGCGGCGCAACTTACGCCGCTCATTTACGGCATCGATAAGCCAATAATGGCGTCGGATTGTGTTATCTTGCCATAGTGACCGGACTTACGGTACACTTGCGCGGGCGGATCTCCGACTTGAAATCTAGCCCTTAGAAACAAAATCTCACAGCTGACTAGAATCATGGTAGGAGTGAACTTACTATAAATAGCAATTTCGTGAAAACTTCCGATTATCTCGAAAACTATAAAGTTTGAGGGTCGGGTACCCCTAGTAAAAATCAAAGAGAGGAAAAAAGCTATCAGATAGCGTTATAACATTGAGGGCATGCTCTGAAAATGCGATTTTTTCAGTTGATTAATTTTTAGTTGGTAGCAATGCTACACAATTGAAAAACAAAAATACAGGCATGAGGTAGATTGAGAAGAGCACAAAACTGCAAAAAATAGGGTGTTCCTTTAGAAAAAATTGACGTTTTGTTCACTCAGGGTCAAAATGGGACCTTGTAACTATATCTGAAACCAATTTCAGGTCACAGTTCTCTTCAAACCATAAGACTTTCCTCTTACATCTTTTTTCTATCTTGAACGGTAAGGCCACTAAGAGGTAAAGTACCCTAGGATAGACCAACCTAATTACAAAAATTAATTCAAATCGCGAATAAAAACACTGCATACCACGTTGAAAACCATACCGTCTAAATTTCTACAGCTGGTCTCTTGGTCCTTCTTTGAAACCTCTTTCACAGTGCTCTCGGTTGCCAAAGAAGTCTTCTTTGGAGATTCCACAATGCCCTCTGAACTGCTACCGTCACCATACACCAGTCTGGGTACTCGATTCTCACTGTCAGAGTCCGAAGCCTGCTTTCCGCCCTTTTTCCTTTTGAAAGGACTCGTGCCCTGCTTCTTTGCACTATCCCCTCGGCTGCCCTTTATGTTAGCCACGGCGGCCGACCTGGTGTTCTCGACATCCCTACTCATTTTCTTCCTCTGGTGCGGCTTGGCTTTCTCGTAACTTTTCCGGTTCTTCTCCAGCTGCAGCCGGCTGAAAGCCGCACCGCCCCTGCTCCTCGCCACGTCCCTCTCGACGTTCATTTGCACTTGCTTGGCCTCTTCTTCGGCCTGTTCACTTTCGGCGGCCTGGTGCGCCAGCCCGAACTCGTCGAGGGCCTCCTCATATTGCTCCTGCAAGTCCAGCAGTTTCCTGTTCTCCCAGTTTTTCAGCTTTTCCTGGCCTTCCCTCTCGATTTCCGACAGCTTCTCGTTTTTTGCTCGCTTCAGTTTTTCGCGTATGTCGAAGGCTATGTCGCTGGACTGCTGGCGGACCTGCTGCAAGCGGAGCTTGCGGCGCTTGTCGAATTCGGCCTTGTCCGCCGTTGTGGTTACCATTTTGCCCCGTTTGATGCTGACCGGGTTGCCTTTGACGGTCACATTGATGGACATTTTCTCATAACCTCTCGGCCGGTCGGGGCATTTTCGGGCCTGGAAAAAACGATCGTTGGCATTGGAAAACAAGGCGAAAAGCGAGTCTCACTTGAGAAATTACGGGAAACGGGAAACAGAACGAAAGAACGTAAACACTCAAGTTTTGAACTGGACAGCTGTCACTTGTCAAGTCAACGGTTGTGTTTTGGCAGCGTCGCGCAGGCGCCTCTTAGGTCCGCGAGTGTTTTCTTCACGGGGCCACCCTTCATAATTTCATAATTTTCGTGAATCTTTGATTTTCAGCGATTTATGAGTACTGACACCTCGAATTTTGATTAATGACAACAAAATATTGACACTATTGACATTATGACATTTGTGACGTTCTCGCACGCGTTCTCGAATTTTGGCGGTTGCTGGCGTTGCCAGATTTCGCCAATTTCTCCAATTTTTAGGTGAAATTTCTTGAAGCGTGACCCTCCCATCGTCCTACCGACACTATTCGGGAATTAATTAAGGTGGGAGCCAATCAGTTTTGTTCCCACCGAGATAGGAATCTTGTCGGTGGGTGAGTATATACAGGAAGTCACGGTCGTACTCTTGCGAACCGCAACGCAATCAACGCCATTACCTCTCACTATGGCAACACCGCACTGCCGACATCTGTCTCTGTCACCAACTGTCATCTGCGGGACGCCGAGTTGTTACGTCACGTGGCTGTCGTTTCCTTGAATTTCCTCGGAAGATCCGGAAAATCGTGACGCAAAAATGGCCAAAGTGGATGCCCGGTCGACGGCCATAAGCGCCTACCGTGATCAGCACTTTAAGGTAGGCGAAAAACGTGCAGGCCCGGTGGAAAATCCGACGGCTGTGGAAATTGGACCAACATAACCTGGCTCGTTTGTTTGTAGGGCACAAGGGCCGAACAGGATCGCCTGTTGAGGGTGTCGAAGACACTGTACATTGGCAATTTGTCTTATTACACCACCGAGGAGCAAATTCTCGAGTTGTTTTCAAAATGCGGAGACATCAGGCGCATAATCATGGGCCTCGACAAGTACCAGAAGGTGCCTTGTGGCTTCTGTTTTGTGGAGTACTACTACAGAGAAGACGCCGAGAATAGCGTTAGGTGGGCTTGTATGATTTTTGTAATTATACAGAGTGTCTCAAAAGTATCGCATTCTGAGTCCAGAGAGGTAACCAGTGATGGAATAAATTTCTTAAGTTGCCTTTGATTCCTGAAAATCTGGCAAAAAAAACATGACTAGTGAGGAGATCAAGGCGTACCTTGAGAAGTTATTTATTCAATCACTCCATATATGAAATCAGCTGAAGAATTGACAGGAGAATTTTTTTTTTAAAGAATAATAATAGTTATTTCTAAGCATATGGGGGTCAAAGGTTGGGATTTCACCCCACACTATTTCTGTTACTTGAAATGATTTTGAGGAACTGCTTGTGTTGAACTAATCAGTAAAAGTTATCAACTCAGTGGATGTGTGCACTGAATTTCTGTTAAAGATACAGGGTGAGTCATAAATTACAATAATCCAATTTTCTTCAATTAGGTATGCCTGTGAAACATTCCATAGGTCCCTAAAATAATTTATAACAAGATATCACTATTTTCGTTTCCATAGAATTTTTACTGGGGTTTTAGAAGTTGAGTTTTTGAGATTAATATGAGTCACCCTATGTAAAATAGAAGTTTAGTGCATACTGTGGTATTCCCACTTTGTTTTGTTTATACGTTGGTACCTGAAGTAGGTACGATCGTTGACGTTCGTAGCGCTTGCCGCGGGGAGAGGGAGATGGCGCTGCGCTAGGCGGGGCCGGGCGAGCGGCAGCCGCGGGCAGACAGAGAAGAGGGTCAGCTGTTGTGACGAAGACGTGAACGTTCCAGTGCATCAAGAGTGCGTGGTTTTTACAACTCTAAGGTCGGTCTTTCTTTGATTATTGTACCGTAATTTTGGCTTCCACTCACTCACCAAATCATGCATTTCGATACCTATTTTGTCCGCGAAATTATTGTAAATGACACGACATCCTTTGTTCTCTTTGTTTTCAACGGGCTTGCATAACCCGCAGTTTTTCCTCTTTGAAATCAAGGTGCTTCACACTGCTTTGAGTTTTTGTAATTTATCTACTCCCAAATGATCTCAATGTTGACGGCAACAGCCGTAAATCTAGTGGGCGTGCTTTTTGCGCACTCATGACGTGACCTCAAGGCCGCGCTATCGCGCGTACTTCGAGGTTTCATTAATTGTTTCTTTCCACAAGTTACGTCACAAACAGTAATATGACAAAAAGAAACTCCGCTACGCCAAAACCAGCCGCTAAGTAGAGAACTGTAATTTTGATGATTCATTCACATGTCATTGTTCATTGCCGGGTTATACATGAAAGTAAACGAAGGAAAAAGAGACTTGCACGCTTCTCCGTGTCCTGGGGTGGGGTCCACCACTTGTATGAATCTGCCTTGTTGAGTCTACTAACCTTTCCTTATTTGGGGGGAAATTATGTATAACGACGAAGAGAGGGCCACAGGTTGGCTCGAGTCGATTTTCTTGTATTTACTGTTATTTCTTGTATGTGATTACTGTTTACTAACCATTGTTCTGTTTTGAATGTAAGTATGTATCTGTGGGGTTTTTGATGGGTAACTGCTGGGGAATTTCAGGCGAATGCATTATAGATACTTTTTCCTTTCGATTGCTTACAAAGAGTATGACCAATTCCAACTTCTCTACTTATTTACCTCTCACCTGTTTCTTGTTTATCTATCTACCTATTTATCTCTTATTTGTTTCTTGTTGATTTACCTACACCATCACTCATCATTTGTTTCTTGCTGATTTATTCACTTGCTCACTGATCATTTGTTTCTTGCTGATTTATCTACTTGTTTATCGATCATTTCTTTATTGTTTATTTATCTATCAATTTGACTTCTTTTATTTGTAAAGTGAAAATTTATTTATTGAGCGTAAAGTTTCCTTTTGTTGTTACGTAAATAACTTGTGAACGAAACAAACATCCAAAGAGGTTCAAGCACCGATTCACGCTGACTTGAGCAATGCAAAACTGGAGTGACTTCTCTGTCATTTCATCATGACTCATCCACACTTAACTTTTGTTCGGATCATTTGGGAAGGGATTTTTCAGCAATCAACCAGGCAATACGCAGGGGTTTCTTTGACGTGTTCTTCCCATGTGTGCTTGTCAGCGAATACGTCACTTTTTCATTGCGATCAAATTGACAGTTTGACCTGTTTCATGATTTCTTGTTTTGTTTTGTTAATTTGATTTTGTGTTCATTTCATTGTTGTAAATTCCTGCATTGTCAAATAATTTGTAATGATTTCTCTTGTTTCATTTGTTCGTGTTTTGTTGTTCTTTATTCATGTTGTGTCATTTTATCACTGTCAATTCCTTGTTGTTAGGTGTTTTGAGAAAAGAAACAAATTCATTCAAAAAACTTTGCCATTGATTTCCAATAAAACATTCATTCTGCTTGCATTTCATTCGCGTTTCATTCAAGAATCAAACCTCATCCCCAACTACACATTCTCATCTCGAGTAAGAACTGAACACAACGTAGGTAAAATGTAAACGACGTGGGGAAGGGGAGAAACAACGACGATCGCTGCCAACATCGAAAACGGGGTTACACTACAGAGTGGTGCCGTGACCAGGTTACACTACAGCAATAACATCGAAAAAGAGGGTTACGCTACAATACCCAGTGGTTGAATTATTTTATTGATTAGTCTAGCACAAACAAACATTTCTCTAAAAACACTTCAAATAACGAAAATAGTGGGCAGCAAAGTCCCACCCTTTGAGCATTATCTTCAAAAATGAAGGTCATTTAATTGTTCAAATAATTTTTTCGTGTTCTTGAGTGGATTCTATACAGGGGGTTACACTTTTTTGGTCAATATTTCAGGAGATGGTAAAGCATCGAAAAATAAGTATGTACCTTCGCAAAGATAACGAAAAATAAAAATTGAAAAAAAGGATGAAAAATTGAAAATACGAATTTTACAAATGTGATCAAATTCATTATGACAAGCTTGCAGGTATGCATCAACATACTTAATGTACCAAATTATCTCAAAATCCAATGATTAAATTTGGAGTAAGAGAAAAAAAACATTTTGGAAACTCCAACAAAATAACCAACTTGGAAACTTGGTTGTTTTTATTTTTATTCTTATTTTTTGCGAGTATAAATCCACCTCAAGTCTCCAGACGCCTGCACTTCCCGCGGCACTCGAATCTCATTTCGACGCCTGACATGCTCAATTTTGTACAATCCTCAAACCCCCTTCCATATCTTCGAAAATCTAAAACCGATTTTCCCATCGTTTTTCTGGCACTTGCCAAGCATTCCCATAACCAGCTCTGGACTGCGCGATTGTGCAAATTTTGAGACACCTGTATAGCCCTTGGCTTCAGATTTGTTCGTGTTTCAAACTGCAAGACGGCTGAAAAATTCGCCCCGTAAGGCACCTTTGGTAACTCTTTTTTTTCTCTTTTCAGATACATAAACGGTACAAGACTGGACGACCGAATCGTGCGCGTCGATTGGGACGCGGGCTTCGTGGAGGGCCGCCAATTCGGCCGTGGCAAGACCGGCGGACAAGTGAGGGACGAATACAGGACAGACTTCGATTCCGGCCGGGGCGGTTACGGTCGCAACTTCCAGCCGAAAGGCGCGATACCCATGGACGTTAACATGGAACCTAACATTAAGGTTTTTACCGACTGACAGACCGAAATAAAGTTTTTGAAGACTGTATTTTTATGACGCGTAGTGTAACTCATGGAATAATATCGGATCATTTTTCAAGGAAAATAATTCTATTTTCGTAAATTTTTGAAATGAAGAGAGCGCGGACATTGCCGTTTTGCTCACCCAGGTGTACGGTTCCACATGCACACACACACATTCAGCATCAACATTACTTTCAACAATAATTCATCAAGGCCTGTGATGTTAACAATAAGAATAAATTATTTTTGTTGATGTAATGGAAATAAAACAATATTGTCACGGTTCTGGTAAGTTTTACTATTTCGGCCCCTTATTAATGAAATGGAAATTATTGTGATTGTGCTGAAAGCTGAACAATAATAGAGAAAGACGGATATGTTCGTGTTGAGGTCTTTCCAAGACAATAGGCCTCTCCAGTTTTACCGGAGCTGTTAGGGTTCGGCAATGGTTACCATTCATTTCCGGTTGACGTTCATTGAAACGTCTGTCAAATTGTCGAGATTTAGTGTGCAAAAAGAGCACGGAATTGATAATAGCGGATACACTTTCTCGAAGTTTTATTCCAGACATCGACAAACAATTTGAGGAAAAATGTGAGCAAATAGAGCATCAGCTATGCATGGTGACAGAAAGGTTACTATTTTCTGAAGAGAAACTGGAGCAATTTGAAGAAGAAACTCGAAAGACGAGAATTTAGTAAATTTGAAGGGCTTCTATATTTTTCAGCTTGAGCTTTCGGAAAGTTGTACTGGCTTCGAGAGGTTATAAAGGTTTTTGACAACTGTCAAATACCAAGGCTGCTTCATTTGTTCATTTGGCGGAAATCAAACACAGGTCGAAAAATTACTATTTTCGCCAGTAAGCAAAAAAGTTTCGTCTATCTGCAGAAGAAATGCGCGAAAAATATCTTTCAAAAGTGGTCCGGACGACTTTGTATCTCGTCGTGAGTTATTGTGCCAAATATGGCCAGAGCAGCCAACCGCGAAGTTTTGGCGATTTTCTATATTTCACATTTGGAAACTTAAAAACAAAATCTCAGCCGACTGGAATCACGGTAGGAGTGACCGTACTATAGTACCATATTCTTATGGAACTTGAAGAGCTAATCTGAATTCGCCGTTGTGAAGGTGGATGAGAGAAGTCTTTCCAGCGCAGCCGTGATTCGAGTGACCTGAGCCAACTTTCTAGTTTATCATTGTAGGCTCACCGCCTTTCCAACTGGTGTGAAACTGCCTTGTTCAAAAGTTATGTTGCCTGCCCAACTGACATCAAGATGTTGAAATCTTGGAAAATTTACCGTGTCATACGTGGAAATGCGATCCGGGAACCGCAGAGACGTGTTACCGTTCTTTAGAGATCAAAACCGCACGCGACTCTTTCGAATTTTACAGCATTCGGGATTCGTCTTGGCAGCGCCAACACAAACCTGTCTCACGCGGGCTCCAAAACGGGGACAATAGATGTCAAATTGAAGACAGTCATATTATTTCTCCAATTGGCTACAGATAAGAACTAGCCCCGCGCGCCGGCGAGGAGAATCTGATAAAACGAAGCGACATAGCTACTTCTTCCTTTTTCAATTTGAAACTCGCATCGGAACTGTCGTCTAGTTGTGCTGTACATTCACGTTTTTGCCTTTCGAGTGGTCTTCGAAATTGTGTTAGTTCGAAGTCAGAAACCGCCTGTTTTGCGGGTTCATTTGGAGAACGTTGGACCATTAGGGTATTGGACCCGGAGTAGGCATTGTTTCGCCGTCTAAAGAAGTACAATCACACCTGGCGGATCAAACGAAACCGTCTGTCACCTGGAGGTAAAGTGAAGACTGATTTGGTTTCTTTTTTGTCATATTTTCGAGTTGGAGTCGATACTGAGTTGAGTGAATTGTTGTAGGTTTCTTTCTTTTACCCACCACTCAGTTTTTCTGCTACATAACGAGTTTTCTACGGTCAAGTTCCCGACGTCTCTATTTTCCTGTCATCCCGTTTCAAAGTATGGAGATTTTACCAGCAAGCCGTCAACGGTCACCATCATCGACATCGTCGCATTTACGCAACAGGGAATTTCCCGAGCCCGCATTTGGTTTGAGTGCAAGATTTTCCAAACCGCCCGGCGAATTCTGTCGCACTGACGTGGACCCCAGCTTCTAAGACACCGAGTCTACGCCATCGCACGCACTCTGGAAGTCTCAGCGTACGACAAATTGTCGATCGCGGCCGTCAGGAAGCCGTCACCGTGTTCACATTTCACAGCTTTGCGTTTCGATCAAGTAAGCGGCGAAATTTCGCCTATTGTGTTGCTTAATTTTTCCTCTATTACTTGTGTTACATTAAAATGCGTAAACGAATCATTTTTCACGTTGATATTTGGCTGAACACTACTCGAGTACCGTTCTAGAAAAAGACGGAATAAAAATAGATTGACAGTTTTCAGGAGACAATAAAGAGTAAAATTGAAATTCAGTCTGCTCGCAATTGAATTGTTGCGATTTTCGACCATTCGCGAAGTGTGTATGCGCTTTGTTTAAATTAACACCATTCTTTATCTTTTGAAATTCGTACACAAATTCTGTAGTTTTGCCACCGACAGTCTCGTGGTACCTTATTGTTGGTGACTTGGAAATTAACGTAGATGTTATAGGGCGAAAGGTCCTAGTTTGACTTGTAATCAGTTATCATTATTTCGAAAGGAAAATCTCTGAATTGAATTCACAAGGTTTCATGTATAAAATTATTATTGTTTTTGCAACATTGTTGACGTGTGAAAAAGAAGCCGATAACACTCTCTGGGGTGGCTTATCAACTTAGGTACCTACCGTGCCGTTTTAGATTCGCCTCGACTTGAATTGTTATCTGGTATTGTTGAAAACCGGACGACAGGTACCTGCGCTTTGGAACAGATAACGTTCATTTGAATTCCGGCTTGCATTGAAGCCGAGCTTCTTTTCCGAACGTAACGTAAATTTTGTTGTGGCATAATTCGACAATATTATTCGACATGTCAACCTCTTCTATTTCCTTTATTGTAAAATTAGCCAACCGGCGCTTGTCCATCTTCATTACCTTTTGTAAATAAACTTTGTGTTTGAAATCTAATCATTGCTTTGTCTTCAGTATTGGATTAGTCATTGTTTGGTGCTAATGTTTTTTTTTTTGGGGGAATTCGGTCAACAATACTGTGGCGTCCCCGACAATCCGAAAGAACCCCGGCCTATCTCCTCTAATCAGCTGGCGGGCCGTGTTCCTAAATAAGACAGACCAATGGTAAGTCGCACCGAAAAGGCACGAGGCCTTTTTTGGCATGTAACAAGGTTTTTCTGTATACCTTGACTATTCTGTGCTCTTGCCACAACCTTTAGTATCAAGAGTAAAAAGCCAAATTATTATCGGATAAATTACAACAGATTTATTATTTTTATTTCGCAGGGATTATCACTATCTAATAATATTCTTAAAACATAATTTAAAATTGTAACAACTATCGTTCATTATCTTTTTAATGAGTAAAACAATTGGGGGAATGGTGATGGGGGGGAAGCGCACGCGCACACTGGTCTCAACACAACAAACATCAGATGAAAGGCGTCTCAGCAGAATGGCAAGAAGACGAATAGGAGCAGACGACACCCTTCACCCGATACAACATCAGATGTGCTTCTTTTTCGACGACGACGCGGACGGCAACAGCGAATCCACGCTGCCGTACTTGCTCGAACAACCGGTTCCACCAATCGAACTGGCACAACTTGGCACGCTACTGTTCCTACGACTAACTGCACTAACGACTCCGTTCTTCTTCTTCTTCTGATGCTGCTCCGGTTTCGGTGGTATCTCCTCGGGTCAAATGATCTTGTAATATCCGTTGAAGCTCAGCCGGACGCTCAACAGTTGCAGGTTCATGTTCGAACTGGACGAGAGCAACTTGAGGTATTGTTTGACGAACTGCTCGTAGGTCTGGGCCAGGTGTTTGACTTTGGTTTTGATTCCGGTCAGGAACTGATGGAACAGAGCCACCCGCTCTTTGGCTTTCATTTCGTCTTCTTTCGTGATGCCAAAGTCCGCGTTGCTGGTCGATTCAGCCTTGGCTCGGTATTCCATGTACGCTTGGAATTCTCGCGTGGCGGCCACGTTAAGCGATTCCTGGTGGCTTTCCAGCGTCAGCACGAAGTTGTATATCGAGCGCAGCTGAGAGAACAGCGCCTGTCAAATAAAAATACCTTGAAATTTCCGTTCAAATTTCCGGTGCAGAATAGCTTTTGTGTACGGGAAAACCACTGAACAACATTGAAAATAAGATGGGACAGAATTTACTGCTGAGTAGTGGCCTCCCAATGTTACTCAGCAACACCAAATGGGGTCGTATACAAGAATCACAAAATACGATTTTATTGGTATGGACCTTTCATTAAATAGATCAAATTAGCAACTGTGCAGCTAAAACACAAATAAAAAAAAATCGGCCGAGAAAAAAGTAATTGAAGTTTCGCTTCTTCCAGTCTATCGGTTTAAATCAAGTGAAATCGCGCGCAGCGTTAGCGCGACTGAAAACAAAGCATGGACAAGGTCGACATGAGAGCAACGTATCAGCAGCAACGACAGCTCCGTTGCCATAGCAACACGCAACGTCTAGTTACGTCACTAGACGTTGGAATCAAACCGCTCTGCTTCGCGCCTCGATTTTCAACTTTTTTTTTTTCAAGAAAAGTAGTTGCTTCTGAGATACTATGTTGCTATGTCTGTGGTAATCTCACATTGTACTTTAGTTAAAAGGAATAAAAAAAAATTCGTATAAGACCCCATTGTAGCGCGCAACCTGCAGTGCGGACGAAGTGGACAGCAGAATACGTCGTCATTGACACCTCTGAAAGTCGAGGCACTCCAAGCAATGGGAGAATCCTCATACAACGCGCTAGTTTTGATTGTTTCTCAAGATCTTGATATATTCGTGCCAACCAGAAAGCTGAGAGTTTGACGGTTAAACATGCTCCTGTAACCTGTAAGAGATTGAACACTCTCTGAAATATGACAAAAAGAGCTCACCCTTGAACTTTCGTCCAGAAGAACGCCGCACTGGACCGAGGTGAGAAATACCGTGTGGGCGTTGATGATGTCGTCCAAGCATTCGGCTTGGTTGACGTGTCTCAACATTTCGGCCCAAGAGCATTCCAGCACCTCAAAGAGGAAGTAGTATTGAGTCTGATGGAGGAAGTGTATCATTTCGCTCGTCAGGATGTGGATGGTGTGCATGACCGGTTTCAGCTCTGAAAAATTAATTTCTTTTGTCCTCAAAATTTGACTTTTCAGGCACACAACCTCTAACCGCATAACCTAAACCAGCGTTCATCCGAACTGAGCGATTAGGCCGCGCAGCCACACGATTGGTCCAAGTTCAAATTTCGACCAATGATGCGACGTGCTCATCTATCGCTCAGTTCGGATGAACACAACCAATTATTTTAATTTGAACAAAATTTTGGGAAGAAAAAAGGGAGAAAAATTCACACAACCGACCTTGAATGTTGCGGAACATTTTGGCCATGTAAATCTGCTGCTTCCTCATGTTGGCCAGCACGAATTCCATCCGTTTCGCCTTCCACAGGGCCCCGAACAGACACTGGTACGTCGTCATGGTCGGCTGGAATATGGTGCCGACGGGTCCGTCGACCATGTACATCAAACTGAACACGTCCCAGCCATTGTCGCCCTGCGAGTGACCCATGAAGCTGACGTGAAGCCTCTGGAGAGTGTCTTCGTCCTCGAATTGGGCATTCGTGACGCGGATGGCCGATTCCAAAATGGCCGACAGATTGTGGCTGTAAATCTCCTGGGCCGGCTTGTTCAGTTCTGGCCTGCAATTCAAACGTGCCCTTTCAAAATATCTTCGATAAAACTTGGCTGCTAATGGCCGAGGTCCGTGTCAGTTGAACCGTTGAATGATTGCATTAATTGGGTGTGATAAACCGTTTGATTAACATGCTGGTTTAACGTCTATGTCAACTCCCCAAACGTGACACATGGTGGAGGCGCCAAGCTTCTTTTTTCGCCCTTTTAGCTTAAAAACATGGGGCGGGGGTGAATTCATGCGTGAACACTCTTAGACACATTTACCGTGTTGGGAATAGCGTGCTCACTAATCCTCAAAAACAGCAGCCGTACAAAAAAGACTCTGACAGTCGCTTAGTCAGCGAGGACCAGTGGAACGCTCTTCAAAGCGCGTCTAATTTGAAATATTTGCCGAATCGGAGAGGGAAGCGTGTACTTACGCAAGCAATTCTAATAAATGCCGGATGAAATCCCCCTGGCCCAGCAGCAGGTACCTCCGCAACGACTGCAAATGTTCGAACAGCCTGTATCTGTTCTTCAGCAGGTCCAGCACTCTCAGGCTCGTCTCCCTGTAGACTTTTTCGAGCGTCGAATGGAATTCGATGCTCTGTTCCGGGGCGAACAGGGCCTCCGGCGACGTGTTCCTGAAGAGCTTTTGCAGTCCGTCCCGGCCGGGCAGCTGACCGTTGTCTTTGCATATCTGCCGGAGGTAGTTGATGCTCTTGCCGGTGGCCAGGATCTTCCTGGCCTGGTCCATGGTTATGAACGACGGCACCATGGATTTCCTCACGTGGTACTTGTCGTACCACAGCCGTTCGGCGGCCGTTATGACCCTGGCCTCGATGAAGAACTCGCTGCTCGGATCGTTGATTTCGCCGTCCAGGAGCCACTTCGAGAGCATTATGTAAAGGGGCTTGCAGACGCCCGTCAAAACCTTTTCTGCGACCTAAATTGGAAAACAAAAGTTCTTTGAATGTACCAAATTGCATCAAAATCGGAAAGCTTGTCTTCACCACAAGGCACATGGTCCTCAAGTTTGTTTGCTATGTACAAAAGGGAAGTCACCAATTATTTCGTAACCGTTGAATAGAAAAAATCGAGATGAAACAGAAAACATGATTTTTTTAGAAAAAAATCTAAAAACTTCACTGCTTACTGCTAAATTTCTTAAACTGTAGGACCCCCGCAAAAAATTCAGTTGATGCACACTGCACCGTCAACATCAGCTTCCTTTCCACTGTTATAAACTTGACCATTTTGTCTCTGGTTTAGATTTGATTGGCGTAGTTCCGGCAGTGAAGCCGAATTTTCCGTTGTATTGAAAGATACGTCGTTGAGCGATTTCTATTATTCGGCCTGATTCTATAAGGGAATGGTTATGGTAATCATCGTGCTTGCTATCAAATTGCTATGGCGAAAGCCAACAGGAAGGCCCATTGCCCTAGCAATTTCATCGTAAACACGGTGATTACCATAACCATTCCCTTACTGAATCAGGCCGATTTATTGATTTCAAGTTGTGGCCAATGTAGTCATTCTGAGAGAGACACAATTTGATGTGTGAATTTCAGGCACGTTTCATGTCATCGGTATCAATCATGTGTCAGAGTAATCATTGTGAATCGTGTTGTTGATTTTTGCTTCCTTGCCATTGGAGTGTAAAATGTTCAGGGAATCAAGTTCAAGAGAAAAATCGCACAGGCAAGTGCGAGCGCGCCATATGTTAAACATCAATAGCAGTAACCCATTGGTAAGAGTTCTGTTTTTGTAAAACCAGTGTACATGTTACCATCGCCTCCCGCCACCAGTGCAGCACCTGAGTTATATGACGGCCATTCAATGACAGAAGCTGTTTTCAGGTTAAGTAAGGGCACCCTTAAATTGAAACCCAAATGCTGTGAACAGATGATAAACAATAAACATACCTCCTGAGCACACTTGGCACCGTGCTGTAGAAATCCGTGGATCGCCGTGATCAAAGCGCCTCCTTTCTTTTCGTTACACTGCTCGGCAATGTACGCCAGCCATTCGAACTTCACTTGATGCTCGTGAATATACACCAGAGCCTTCCTCAACGTCATCTCGTTTCTATCCAAAGCACTGTGCCTGCTCAGCTGCAATTAGAGTTTCGTCAAGTCATAAAACAAAGCAATAAAAAAACAACAAAACGTTGAAGTGACACTTTCTCAACTCAGCACACTTCGAGCTGGGCATGAATTTCAAATCAAGTGCGCTAGGAAGAGCTCCCAGTAAATATCAGTTCAAGTGAAAGCACAGGGAAGAGGGAGTGTGCTCCAACCGGCGCTGCCAGATGGTCTTGAACATGAATGTGTTGGTTGGCGTTGAAATAAGAGAATAAGAAAATATAGGTCTCTTATCAGTTCACGCGTATGCCATTCGGCCTTACCAACGCTCTTGCTACCTGGCAACGCTTGATTGACACTGTTCTTGGTGTTTTTGCAGTCTCATGCCCTAGTCTACATAGACGACATAATCGTGGGGTCTCCAGACTTTGATTACCATCTACGCGTGTTAGGGATTGTCTTCGACTATCTTCGGGCTGCTGGTCTCAACGTCCATCAGCAGATATAAGTGTCAGTTCTGTCGACTCGGCCGCAGCTGAGATACCTGGGCTACGTAATCGATCACCAAGGTCTCAGAATGGATATGGGTAAGGTGGATGCAATCTTGCAGGTTCGGGCTCCAAGGAATGTCTAAGAAGTTCGTCGCTTTGTCAGTATGGCATCTTGGTATCGCCGACCCCGATTGCACCCGACCGTTTGTTTTTCAAACCAATGCCCCAGATGTTGGGCCTTAGCTCTGCGCTTTTCCAGCCTGGCGAGGAAGAAGAGCAGGTGATCTGTTTCCTATCATGGTCGCCAACTAGACAATGAAATCATACGGTCACGAGAAGGAGTGTTTGGCCGTGATCTGGTCTATAGAATCCTTGCGCCAGTACCTCGAGGGAGCCCTTTTCACTGTAGTAACGGACCACTGGAGCCTTCTCTGGCTCTATAATCTAAAGGACCCTTCAGGACGTCTAGCGAGATGGGCTGTACGGCTCCAAACATACGACTTGAAAGTAATATACCGAAAGGGTAAAGAGCACGTCGTTCCTGACTTCCTGTCGCGTAGCGTTCCAGAGGTCGCTATTGAGAGGGGAATTAAGCCACCAGTGAAGAAACCTGAAGACTTATGGTATCGACGAATGTGTTGCTTGGTGGAAGAGCATCATTGCACGTTATCCGCGTTGGGGCTTATTGGAACGGGGACACGAACCTAACGGGGACAACTGTTCAAATTCCAAAAGGTGGAAATCCCGGAGCTGGGCGGTGACTCGGACGGCTGAAAAACGGTGCTACCCAAAGCAAGCAATCCGGAAGAACCACGATCATACATCGTAGTGTCTCCAAAACATATTAGAAGATATGCCTGGGAGACGTCGCGTTTCGAGCCGATGAGCAGTAATTGTACGCTGAAAATCACGCAACAGCTACCCGCAACTCGTAAAAAACAATTTCAAGTAGACACAATGCCAGCTGTAAATAAGATCTGACAAGGTCATCTTTTTTCGAATTTGAAATTCATGCCGAGCTGCAAGTTCGAACCGTTTTTTTTTTGTTTTTTATCATTAATATGAATATTTACGGAAGACTGCAGAACGGCCACGGTTTTGTAGTAAGCCGAGAGCTCGTCCCGCAGGATCGCGATCAAAGCTTGGCACACGACGCCGTTCTGTTTGTCGTTGCTGTCGCAGTACTGCTTCAGCTGGTTGTGCAGGAAGCTGATGCCGGTCAGACGTTCCACCAGACCTCGCTGGTTGGGCGTGAGATTCTTCGTGCTCTTTGGATCAAGGGCGAAACCGAGACCGTTGGGTTCTTTCTTGAGGAAGACGCCTTCGATGCCTTGGAATGAATAGATCACGTCTTGGACCAAATCTCTTTCGGTTATCAAATTGGTGTCGGCTGAAATGAGCGATTTTGATTTAGAAATTTTTTGTTATGTAATAATACAGTGTGTTTGAAGCGAGGTTTGAAGTCTTGGGTTTAAAAAGTGAACGGGTTCGAAAGTCTAGGAGTAAATGTTCATCAAGTGAAAATTTTTGAAAAATTGTAGTTTTTAACGAAAATATCCGATTTTAAAGTTTTATTTTGTTAGTTTTTGAAAATCTGTATTTTGTTAACGGTCAAAGTAATTCAACCATAATTCGCATGAATTACCCCAAGGACATCATCTACTTAGATCTTATATTTAAACAAAATCCAAATCCGAACAAATTCCACCTCAAGACTTCAAACATCCTGTATTTGATTTTCTAGCGGAAACTCACTTGATCTTGCAGTTGATCCTATTTCCATTTCCGATTTCGACCAGCTAGTCAGTGCAGTCAAAGTGTGGGATGCCGTCTGCAAGACAAAAACCGCAGATGTGAATGTAACATGACGTAAAAAGTGTCCCAAATTGCTTGCATACTACGTCTAGCAGAACTGTGATTCGAGTGACCTAGGCAAATTTTCTAGTTCAGCTTTGTAGGCTTGCCGTTTTCTTACCTGGTGTTGAACTCGCTTGTCCAAAAGTTATGTAGCCTATCAAAATGTTGAAAAATTGACCGTGTCATGCGTGGAAATGCTACTCGAGGACGTGTCACCGTCGTTTAGACACATAGTCCTCACAGCTTCCAACGAAATTTAATGCAATCGGGGAGGGCTTTTGCGGCAGCCCGGCGATAAGAAGAACTCACTTCATGGGTGTCTCGAAATAGCAAATTCAAGGTACCCACAATAATTTCGGTACAACATGAAACTTAAAGCCGCTGAGTTTTTCAAGTTTTGGAAATTTGGAAGAGTCAAATGAAAGGTTTACCAATAAGTACGTCCGAACTTTCAAAATGAAGCAGACATAAGAGTTGATAATTCGATTATTTTATTTTATTTTGCAGATCAATCAATGTCTTCATAAGCTTTATTTAAAAGCCTTCAGATGAAAATCCTGACATAAAATTTTTCACGTAGTCATCTCAGAAAGACCGAGTTGTTGAAAACGAGCTTGTGTGCCTCATTTTTGTCTGTACGTCATTACCTGTGTACATCTGTGTGACCTGTGAGACCTGTGTACCTGTCTCATCTTTATGTGCAATTACAGAGCGATTGAATACTCGATTGCTCAAATTGGCGTACGATGCTCAATTTTTCCCCAAGCACGCGTTCATGATTCGCCCATTCGGGAAAAAAACTAAGAATCGTACGCCAACTTGAGAAATCGAGTATTTAATCGCTCGTTATAATAATAATAATAATAATAATAATAATAATAATATTTTACTCCTTATCGACTTATTTTTTGTCATAGGAGGGTACCCTTTTTATTTAGTGTTTCTTTGCATTTGGTCATATGTACACAATAATGGTTAGTTATCAGTAATCAACATTCAACGTAATTTTCATTTTTACATATGTAACATAATACAATATTCACACAGTCATTAACACTTGATTGGCTCAGGAGAAAAGTTCTTCGGGAACTTATAATGTTTGTCTACTGTCTATTTTTATTGATGTAATGGGGCCTTGCACTGCCACTTTTACACACCGAGGGCGCCACGACCGTTGGGGGCAAATTCGACGATTTTGACGGCGTTGACGCTTCAGCGACCGACGTCCGTCATTTTATGTCTTGATTTGAAATTTGGATAACCTCTGTTTCTTGCTTGACGTCTCCAGTCACTGTCAGTTACTGATCAAACTACTCAAACTCCCCTGTTTTTCGCGTCGTTACGGCCGCTTTATCGAAGTAGGCGCCCCCTACAGTAGCCGCGTTCGGATATTACAGCCGCGTTCGGATATTACGTCGGATCGATCTGAGAGCTCGGAATCGTTCGAATATTGCAAACCGACGAGCCAGAGCAAGATCTGTACCGTTCGAATATTACCTCGCAGAGGCCTCCGAGCACGCTCGGTTTCGTCGGAGGTTTTTGACCGAGCTCCCAGATATTTTTTGACGCATGTCACTTTGACTTGTCACGCACGTATGTGCTTGCGTCTCCGAACATTTTCGAAATCGTTTATTCACTAAAAATGAACAAAAAACCCAGGAACCAGCTTTGGTACAACTAACAGGGTAAATGAATGTCTAAAGTGGCCCATACACTACGCATGCAAGCATGCGAGCAAGCACACGTTCAGGTAAGTCCGCGCTCAGTTTTGACACATACACACTGATACTTGTACGCGAGCCTAGGCCTGTGCAGTCAAGTCTTAGCACTTGCATGCGTGTGTATGGGCCACTTATGGCGAATATCGAATGTGATATGAACACATGCAGCAAAGATGCAGCACAACAACAGCAAAAAGGTACGACAGACGATAAAAGTGATTGGTGTACACCCCATTTCCAGCCCATCACCTCGAAAACCCACCATTGTCTCTTACAGAATAAATACGCCCCAAACAACATTATGTTAGGGCCAGCACAACGGAGCTATGTAGTCAACATAATGTTATGACGAAATTACAGAATCACCTCATTAGGTTAGGTTAGCAATTGAGAGCAGACAACTCTCAGGTATCTCAGGTATCAGCTGTCACTTTTACATACGGAGTAATCTCGACCGTTCGTTTATTAAAAGTTGCTCGGATCGCTCTGGCATCACGTGATCAAATATCTGTCTGCTCTGTCTGCTCGCTCAGAGATAATATCCGAACGCGCCTTACGTCGGATCGATCTGAGAGCTCTGAATCGTTCGAATATTGCAAACCGACGAGCCAGAGCAAGATCTGTACCGTTCGAATATTACCTCGCAGAGGCCTCCGAGCACGCTCGGTTTCGTCGGAGGTTTTTGACCGAGCTCCCAGATATTTTTTGACGCATGTCACTTTGACTTGTCACGCATGTATGTCTTGCGTCTCCGAACATTTTCGAAATCGTTTATTTACTAAAAATGAACAAAAAACCCAGGAACCAGCTTTGGCACAACTAACAGGGTAAATGAATGTCTAAAGTGGCCCATACACTACGCATGCAAGCACGCGAGCAAGCACGCGAGCAAGCACGTTCAGGTAAGTCTGCGCTCAGTTTTGACACATACACACTGATACTTGTACGCGAGCCTAGGCCTGTGCAGTCAAGTCTTAGCACTTGCATGCGTGTGTATGGGCCACTTATGGCGAATATCGAATGTGATATGAACACATGCAGCAAAGATGCAGCACAACAACAGCAAAAAGGGACGACAGACGACAAAAGTGATAGGTGTGCACACCATTTCCAGCCCATCACCTTGAAGACCCACCATTGTCTCCTACAGAATAAATACGCCCCAAACAACATTATGTTAGAGCCAGCACAACGGAGCTATGTAGTCAACATAATGTTATGACAAAATTACAGAATCACCCCATTGGTTAGGTTAGCAATTGAGAGCAGACAGCTCTCAGGTATCTCAGGTATCAGCTGTCACTTTTACATACGGAGTAATCTCGACCGTTCGTTTATTAAAAGTTGCTCGGATCGCTCTGGCATCACGTGATCAAATATCTGTCTGCTCTGTCTGCTCGCTCCGAGATAATATCCGAACGCGCCTAGTAGTGGCGACCTCACGTTGAGCTTTTCAATTGCAAGGCCCCATTGTTTGTCATTATTAGGCGCGTTCGGATATTATCTCGGAGCGAGCAGACAGAGCAGACAGATATTTGATCACGTGATGCTAGAGCGATCCGAGCAATTTTTAATAAACGAACGGTCGAGATTACTCCGTATGTAAAAGTGACAGCTGATACCTGTCAGCTGTGCTCAATGGCTAACGTAACCTAATAGGATGATTCTGTAATTTCGTCATAACATTATGTGGTTTCAACATTATGTTGACTACATAGCTCCGTTGTGCTGGCTCTAACCTCGGCTCTAGCATAATGTTGTGTGGGGCGTATTTATTCTGTAAAAGACAATGGTGGGTTTTCGAGGTAATGGGCTGGAAATGGTGTGTAGACCTATCACTTTTATTTGTCGTCTGTCGTCCCTTTTTGCTGTTGTTGTGCTGCATCTTTGCTGCATGTGTTCATATCACATTCGATATTCGCCATAAGTGGCCCATATACACACGCATGCAAGTGCTAAGACTTGACTGCACAGGCCCAGGCTCGCGTGCAAGTACCAGTGTGTAGGTACGTGTCAAAACTGAGCGTGGACTCACCTGAACGTGCTTGCTCGCGTGCTTGCATGCGTAGTGTATGGGTCACTTTAGACATTCATTTACCCTGTCGTGTCAAAGCTGGTTTTTCGGTTTTTGTAAATAAATGATTTCGAAAATGTTCGGAGACGCAAGCACATACATGCGTGACAAAAGAAAGTGACACGCGTCAAAAAATATCTGGGAGCTCGGTCAAAAACCTCCGACGAAACCGAGCGTGCTCGGAGGCCTCTGCGAGGTAATATCCGAACGGTACAGATCTTGCTCTGGCTCGTCGGTTTGCAATATTCGAACGATTCAGAGCTCTCAGATCGATCCGACGTAATATCCGAACGCGGCTATTTTTGTGTCAATATGCGATATTCAGCGGCACGACATGCGCTGTAGGTTCGCAAAGCTAGGGGATGAAAGTCATGCGTCTGCGCGAGCTAGGAAAAGTCAAAACCTGCAGATTTTCAGCCACCGATCTGCGAAATAATGTTGTCCATGTGCATTGCTGTCGAAAAAATGAATTCCGCGTGTAGTGTTCCGAAAATAACCATGGAACGAAACTGCAATGTTTTTTTCGTATGGTTTCTGCAGCCAGGCACTCAACAAACTGCCCGTCATTTGTGAAAAAAAAAACAGAAAACACAAAACCTCTGATATAACCCGATAAAAACATTTTTACCATTTGTTTACTTGCAGTTTCATGCCATTGACAGACAGGACGGCAACCGTAAGGCAGAGAAGAATACTCAACTGCTCAACAACTGAAATGACGGTATCGATTTTTTTTTCCTTTTTCAAAATGACGTAACTTTGGGTTGACACAACCGATTTTGAATTTGTTTTCGCAGTTTTTTAGATCCATTTTTCAGCAATCCATCACACTGACAAGATGTTTTTTTTTAATTCCAATCACTTTTTCACAGGGTGGAATGTAAAACATGCAAAATTGTGCCGAGCTCCACAGATCCCCGTTTCTGTGAAAAATTTCTTTTTTGAATTCTAATGAATTATTCATGAAGCCTGATGTCTAATCTCGAAACGGTTCTTGAATTTTCCAAATCAGATGTCCAACAATGACAATATGATTTTTTTTACTTTCCCGACCCATCAAAATCTGTTCACGGGATTAAAAAGTTGGAAAATTTGTAGTTTTTCCAGAGAGGAAAACTCGAAAACCGTGGGTTCGATTTCAAAAATGTTTCCTCTAAAAATTAATTTAATCTTTTCTCAAACTTTTATTCCTAGCATGTCTGCACCTAAAATGGATATTTCGTGGGGCTCATCCACGAACCTGTAATATAGCTGGACTGCTAATACCCCAGATTCCCCCAACATTTTATGACCCCCCCTCTGGAAGTCGCCATCTTATTATGCACCAGTGGACTCAAACGTTTAGTGGCGGCCTCGATGGTAGCTCACAATTTGCAACCGAGAAGTTTTTTGTATTGATGACTGTGACTAGATATTCGATTTCATAAATATATAATTTTAGTGTGTATTAATATAATTTTTAGCTAAATCTGTTGCCGATCCATGAAGATTTGCAAGAGTTTACTGTAATTTATTAGAACGTTTGAAGTTCACTGGAATAGTTTTCGCTCGGTGACAGTTGTGCCTAGCTGTCAGTGCAGCCCGCCGCGCCCGCGCGCCGTCCGCCGTCTTGATTTCCGCGAGCTTGACGCGCGCCACTCTAACTGACACTGTCAGATGTTTTTGTTGTTGTTGATGTTCGCGACCATTTTTTCATCATTCGCGTCACATTTGGTAAGTAAAAGCTAGAATTTTAAATATTTCATATCGTAAATAACGCAAATGTTTATTTATTCAGGAATAACATGGAAAAAGGGCAACCGCGGCGCATCTGTGGAGGCGCTCATTGTTTTGTGCCGGGATGCCACAACAAGTTTCATGCTGCAAATCCGGGAGTCTTTTTCCACAGCCACAGGTAAGAATTCCACACCTCAAGGTGTGTACCCCATTGAAGTATGCGATATTTTTCCAGAATTCCTATAAGCAACAATAGAGGCCACTAGCTAGTCGCTATTCACAGGATGGAGGAGGAAGCCTGTAATGTAGTGTAGTGATTAGTGGAGCATGTTTGTTTAGAACACTTTGGCGAAAATGATTTCTGGCGCGGTGGCGCAATAAAGTTGTTGAAAAGTAATGCTGTATCTACTTTTACTGCCTGCAAGAACACCTCCGACCTCCGCATAACCAACCACTGTCACTGGTGACGTCTCTCGTGACGTCTATTAAAAATTTTAGGTTAAAATGACAATGCCAATACTTTATAAATCATGTCATCTACACCATTGTGCCAACCCTTGAAAACCAAAACCCAACGTCAACATAATCTCATGGCGGCGCCCGCTTGGCGTCATTTCTTCCTCTGTTATCATCTGTCCAGCTATATTACAGGTTCGTGGGCTCATCGCATGTCGAAGTTTGCACTGCAGTTTATTCAAATTCGCGGAATGTGCAAATTCCATTTTGAAAAAACTACCGTCGGGAAACCTTAACCGCGTCGATTTTGAAGATGGATATACACGTTGAAAATGGTCTTAATCGTCAAAGGGGACCTCAAAACGGATATATCCGTCGAAATGTCGGGAAATTTTTTCAACGCTTTCACAATACTTCCCCTTCTTGTTGGGTGGTGAGTCGGGAAAGTAAAAAAGTCATATCGTCATTGTTGGATTTCTGATCCGGAAAATTCAAAAACCGTTTCGAGACTAGACATCAGGCTTCATGAATAATTCATTAGAAATAAAAAAAAAATTCACGGAAACGGAGATCGGTCGAACTTAGCACAGTTTTGCAATGTTTTACATTCCACCCTGTAAAAAAAGTAATTGAAATCAAAAAACTAATCTCGTCGATGGGATGGATTGGTGAAAGATGAATCTAAAAAGCTGTGAAAACAAATTCAAAATCGGTCATGTCAATCCAAAGTTACGTCATTTTGAAAAAGGGCAAAATTTTCGATACCGTCATTCCAGTTGTTGAGCAGTTTAGAAGTAGGGCGGTATTTTCAAAAAAACACTAACTGATAAACACGCTACTATATTTTCGCTCATAGTGTATCTAAAACTGATCCATCATTGCTGGTCTTGGACACAATGAAAGATCAAGAAACGCTCTTTTTTCCATAACTTATTTGGAAGTTCCATTTCGAGCCGTTTTAGTAATATACAATGTTGAAATGACGCTTTTTACACGTGTTAGCATATGGCACTATTCTGAAATCCCCTCGCATGGTTGGGCAAGCGCAGAAATGGCACTGAATTTCGCCTATTGTTCATGTCCTCCATCTTTTGCTTCTCGGAAATATTTTCATGTTTTATTTTTAAGCTCACTGATATTTTGCGATGATGCTTGCGAGTATGATAGAGTCTTGATGTGATGACTAATCTTTTCTTGAATACTGTGAGAAATCACATCCTTCTGCCATCCATCACGGTTGTTACCGGCCATCGCAGGTTGTACGGTACTTTTTGTTGGGGAGTCACATTGATTTATTTTGCTTTGCATATGCAAAGCTCCAATGTGTGTGTGGGGGGGTCTGTCGTGACAGATACGTCAGATTGGGCGCCAACTCTGTCGCTTGCGACATACGTAGCGAGGAACACATCAGCTACTTAGGTTAGGTTCTCTTGCAGGATCCTCGGGATGCGGGATGCGCAACAAAACTACCCTTCGTACTGTTTTATACTGTTTTATTAATAATAATGCCTTATGAATAAAGATTAAGCAACTGCTTTTGCTTGATTTTCTGTTTTTAAAAAATTCTCAAAAAATCAGAAACTTCAAGTAATTCCTTAATTCAGGTTTTATCGAACATTTGAGCAACTGATTGAAATAATAACAATGGTTCAAAGTCTCATTTCCAAATGTTCCTCCGTCTTTTGCTGCTAGATTTTAAGCAAAAGCAATTGCTTAATCTTCATTCATAAGACCCATCATGCCCTGTCTACTAATGTTTCTTTAGTTTTGTATTTTGAATGTCTGTGTGAGCTTGAAAACTTTAATTCGCCATTAATAACGGGAGTATCCGTGAGTTTCACACTTCGTCACAATATTTGAAATTTTGAAAGTCCTCTTCCACGGCCATACTTAGGGGGTTTCTTTGACGAGTTCTTCCCATGCGTGCCTATTTTTTTAATTCTCTTTGACTGACAGTTTGGGTTGTGTTTGGTTTTCAGTTGTTTTTGTTGCTCATTCCTGCATTGTTTGATTATTACTTTTTGCAGAACTAGTTTGTACTTTTTTCGATTTGAGTAAACGTAACTTTGTGTGCAATAAGCTTGTTTAATTGAACCTCAACTTCTTCCCCCTCGGGTCGCTTCACTCCTGAACAAAAGCGGTATAAGCAGAGAGTTTTGACAATCACGTGCAAAGCACAGGGAAGGTGCGTATCATCACAATAATTATATTCAAAGCCCCCTTGACGCAGCTGATTTTTAAAGTTTGGACATACTTATTGGTAAACCTTCATAGTGTAAACTGAAATTCAGGTGCGACTGCAGGTATGTCGGGGCGTCTGTTGTTGACCCATCATTATTTCAATGGGCCTTCGAGCGACTTTTCTTGGCTGCAGCAGGCAAAACAGTAGGTGCTTCCATTGCGACACCTTTTTTGAGCGGCCACATAACGTTTTTCAGATATGAGCGTCACTCAAGAAGTCAGACCTATTTTTCGTGAGCTGTCAATATCAGAACTTACTTTGATACGGTCGTATATTGACGTAAGAAAAAGAACAGCTCGGAAATTACCTGTTTTCCGATAAAATGGAAAAAAGCGTCAGACACCACGTCCCGCAAAAAGTTTCCGTCCATCTGTAGCGGAATGTGCGAAAAATGTGTTTAAAATATGGCCCGGGCGACATCGTGTATCGTCGTGAATTATCGTGCCGAATAACACATAAATAATAACACAGTACAACCAACTGAAAGGAACAAAATGTCTCAAGTGTGGTCTCAAGTTATTCAAATCACAGTTTTGCTGGACGTACTATAGTCATTTCTATAACATAAAATCCCGGCTACTCAAAACATTCAAGTTTCCGTTAGTAATAATGTGTCTCTTACTTTGAAATGTGTTGCCAAACTTGTTTCGACAAAAAAAAACTTACTTATTGCCGGAAGAAGGTTAGACAGCCGCAGCTTAGCAGGTCTGTCATCATTGCTCCTATTATTTTCAATTTTATTACGAAGACACTGAGACTTAGTAAAAAAACCAACAAATATGAATCAATGGCAGTATTGAGAGCTTTAAAAAACTTGAAGCATGTTCGTGAACCGCCATGTGATACTCGTGTCTGTTTTGAAAAACTTGTTGGAATAAAAGTCTAAAATGGGCTAGTAGGTATAAAAAAGACAAAAATAGATGAAAGTTGAAATGAACACAAAAAAAAGAAAATCATTGATTCAGGTACTGGCTATGTGAGTACCATAAATACC
This sequence comes from Anaspis maculata, assembly GCA_949128115.1. NCBI lineage: Eukaryota > Metazoa > Arthropoda > Insecta > Coleoptera > Scraptiidae > Anaspis > Anaspis maculata. The sequence goes on along the minus strand of OX421964.1, from coordinate 75,791,262 downwards.
ACCAGTACCAGAAATAACACCATTTCACATACCTGAAAAGTACTGCTGGACTGCATCCCTCTTGTGTTCCCCCGACTTGCAAATATATTCTTAACGGACTCCTGCGAACTGAGCGTAGTCAACGCGGTGTGAGATCTGGACCTCAGCGCTTGATTCGACGCAAACTTGTCCACTGGAAACTTCTCCAGGCTCTCCACAGTGCTCCATTTCGGCTCCACCTGTGACATTTTCGCCAGCTTCAACAAGAAGCTCATCACCGCGCCTCGGTTCTGCAACACTCCCTGCAAAACATAAGTTTAGCACAGAGACGCATCGCAGATGAGCCCAATCGGCTTACGGTAGACCGCGTCATGTTCGTGTACAGCAGTTCAAAGGCCTCGGCCTTTTCCTTCGACTGGGAGGCCAGCAGTTCCTTGATTTCGTACACGACGTACTGTTCGTCGCTGGGCGTGCAACTCGAGACCGAAGAGGACGTCGAGAGGTAGCTGAAGGCGATTTTGCACAGCTTCGCCGCCGTTTCTGCGAAATAAAGGTGGAATTTGAAATTGGCGGAGGGGAATTTAAGGCGGGGACTTACGGGAGTCATTTTTGGCGAAGTGGTTGCACAAGCGTAGCACCAACTCGGGCTGGTTGCTCGGCTCCAAGCTGGTTGAAGAATTCATTGTTTAAATTACATTTATTGGGCGTCTGTGGCTCGGTTTGTGCTAATTTTGATGCGGTTTACAGGTTATGTTTGGGTTGAAACGTCAGATTTTAAACAGCAACTGTCAAGGTGCTAAGTGTCAGTTGTCAACGCCATCTCTGTGCGACTTCTTTTTGATATTTCCATCCTTTCATCACCCAATTTCAAAATTTAAACGTGCAGTTCCAGGTAGAAATTGCTCTTTTCTCAGCGGAACACCGTGGAAAAAGATGACAAGAAGAACCAAGTTCAGTTTAAAGTTTAAATTTAAAATTAAAAGTGTAGTCAACGTCAACTGTCATTATCTAGTGTAAAACTCGAAGTCCCCAGCAGTCCCAGCACCCCAGCATCAGCATCTAATACCAATCACAGTGAAACTCCCTATAGCCGCTCATGTGCTTTCAATCCTTTCACTTTTCTCGCCAAATTACAACAATAGCTGCGTGGCAATTCCTAGCGATTATTAAATGAAAGTACTCGCCACGCTTCACAGGCTTTGCAAGTACCACCGTCCGCTCGTGGTAAATTTTGCAAAAGTTGAGGTTAGAACAGCTGTCACCACCTTTCAAAGTGTTTGCGTCAGCCGGTTTTTCAGTTCTCGGCAGTCACACCAGCTCAATTGGGGCACGAATAAAAATCACAGAGACGTCAAGTTGAAGCTCTACTTCGATTCAATGGCCGATCCGCAAATGGAACAAGTCCTGGCCCCCTTGAGGGCTTCCGTCAAGGAACAGGTCCGTCTGTCGCTCTCGCATGATGCAAGACTTGAATGAAAACAGTAATGAAAATTCGGGAATTTTAGGGCGACTTGGTGCGCAAACTGAAAGCGGAAGGCGCTCCCGTGCTGGACGTGAAGAAAGCCGTGGCTGAACTAAATGCCCGTAAGAAAATCCTCGAAGACAAGGAGCTGAGCCTCGCCCCGAATGTCGCTTCCTTCGACCGCGCCAGAATGGAGGATTTGCTCAAGCGCCGCTTTTTCTTCGACCAGTCTTTTGCCATCTACGGAGGCATCACTGGGCAATTTGATTTTGGCCCGATGGGCTGCAGATTTAAATCCAACCTGCTCCAGTCCTGGCGCAACTTTTTCGTGGAAGAAGAGCAAATGCTGGAAGTCGATTGTTCAATTCTAACTCCAGAACCCGTTCTCAAGTAAACTTATCCAAAACTATTGAAGAATCTTGTTTTAATATTGAAAGATTTCAGAGCATCTGGACATGTTGATCGTTTTGCTGATTTGATGGTGAAAGATATCGGAACTGGAGAGTGCTTCCGGTTGGATCATTTGATTAAAGCTCATTTGGAAAAGATTGCTGCCGACAAGAAGTGTAGTGGCGACGTGAAAGCGGATTGCGAGGATATTGTTATCAGAGTATGATTTTGAGAAAAAAAATGCTGTGCATATTCTTAAAATTGATTTTGAAATTGCAGTTGGATGGCATGACTAAGGCTGAGATGGCTGCTGTGATGCAGAAGTACAACATGAGGAGCCCTTTGACTGGAAATGAGTTGACTGAGCCGATTGAGTTCAATTTGATGTTTCAGACTCAGATTGGACCTTCTGGATTGATCAAAGGGTGAATATAATATTTTCTTGTAACATAAATATCCTTCATTATTATTCCATGAGAAATTGAGAGGATATATACGGGTGTTTACGTATAAATTATACCTCCCCCCCTCCTGGAAACTTCCCCTTATACCCTTGACACACTGCACCTTAATGATCATTAAGTGTAATGATCATTACCGTCAAATGACGATTGCGAATTTGGGGGTGACACACTGCAAATCATAATAAGCCCATGAGCTTGCGCCGTAGCGCATGAATAAACGTGGTGATCAATTTTCCCCTAAAATATCAATGTCACATTGTCGAATGGTCCGAAGTATTGGGCTATTATTGCCCTTATTATCTATGATTATAATATAAATTTCATATTTTCGGTGAGGTGTGAGGTGGTATTCAGCTTAGATTCCATTTAATCAAGAAAGCAATAATTATTTTATCAGTGCTTGCAATGTTCACACCACACCATACTATCTTTATTTGTTGCCAAAATATATGTTGATTTTGTATTGAGTCGAAAGAAATGGAGGAAAAGAAGAGTAAGAAACTGATGATTTAGTCAATAACCTGATCAAAATCGCATAGTCCCATAGTCTAAGTAATCTAACCAACTTTTAATTTCGCGCGGCCCTGGTTTATGTGCGCGGCTAGCAAGTGACAAGGCAATAAACTGACAGATACATGTTATAGTTCATTATGTTCGTATCTATTGTGTGGTCAATTCAACTTTTTTGCAATTTTTCAACTGCTTTTGCGATTAATATGGGATAAGAATAAGTATTTATGGAAATAAACAATTATATAGGTACCTATCTATCTCACGGATACTTACGGAAAAACCTATTCCCGCATCAATAAATTCGACTTTGCCAAAAATAGAGTGCCGCCAACCGATATCCAGCTACAAGTTCGCAATGTTCGTATCGTCCAACTTTTGCGAGCAGGCGGTCATTTCTTATGTAAAGCGAAATTTTTGTCTAATTTTTCATATGTGCTTATACCTACGTGCACGCTACGGGCATTATACCGTCCGTTTTTTATTTTAGGCCCCAGCCCGTAGCACCTTTATTATGGGTTTCACACCCAATATATTATATATTTTTGAAATCAAAAAAACAAGATCTATTGACTGATGATATGTCAAATTATTTTTGACAGATGTCATTTTTTGACAATTGACAGAAAAGTACTTGTAATACATCATTTTAAAGCCCAAAAAATTCTGAGGAGAATTGTGTTTTCATTTTTGAAATCGAGTATCTCTTACAGCTTCTATGGGTCTTTCAATAGGAAAAAATGTTGAATTTCAGAAATACATAATAAGTAAGTAGGTAAAGCAGGTACCTATTTTTGATGTTAACTAATGCTAATAATTATTAATAATTCACAATTAAACAAAAAATGTCCTAAAGAAGTAGCTCGAAATGACCGCCTCCTTGTTCCTTGAATGAAACATTCGACGATCAGTGAATTGGAACTACCAGCCCAACGCGATGACATACGAGCTTGCCAGCTATGACCCCCTCGATTTTTTTTATGAGCTTACCTGAAAGATAAGGTGTTTATAGAGTTTTCCAATGATTTGGACGATTTAAAATCGGATCATCACCATTAGTGATTATCAAAAATACCTATTACTTATTGAGTGGCTATTTCTGGAACTGACATTTTTTTCCTATTGAAAAACCCCTAGAAGCTGTAAAAGATACCCGATTTCAAAAATGAAAACACAGTTCTCCTCAGAATTTTATGGGCTTTAAAATGATGTATTACAAGTACTATTCTGTCAATTGTCAAAAAATGACATCTGTCAAAAATAGTTTGACATATCATCAGTCGAAAGATCTTGTTTTTGTGATTTCAAAAATATATAATATATTGGGTGTGAAACCCATAACAAAAGTGCTACGGGCTGGGGCCTAGAAAAAAAAAACGGACGGTATACCGTCCGTTTTCAGATGTCGACAGATGTCATTTTTTGACAATTGACAGAATAGTACTTCTGATAAATCATTTTGAAGCCCATTCAATTCTGAGGAAAACTTTGTCTTCATTTTTGGAATAGGATGTCTTTCACAACTTCTGGAGGTCTTCAAATAGGAAAAATTGTTGAAATTCAGAAATACTCAATAAGTACGTAAGTAGGCAAAACAGGTATTTTTGATAATAACTAATGATAATTATCAATAAATAATCACAATGAAACGGAAAATGTCCTGAACAAGTTATTTGAAATGACCGTTTCCTTGTTCCTTGAATGAGAGATTCAACGACCGCTGAATTGGAACTGCCAGTTCAACGCGATAGTATCCGAGGTGGCCAGGTATGACCCCCTTGATTTTTTATGATCCTATTTGAAAGATAAGGTGTTTATAGAATCTCCCGCTGATTTGGACGATTCAAAATCAGAATATTATCATCAGTTGATATTAAAAATACCTATTAATTATTGAGTAGGTATTTCTGAATTTTAACAATTTTTCCTATTCAAAGACCTCCAGAAGCTGTAAAAGACATCCTATTCTAGAAATGAGAACACAGTTCTCCTAAGAATTTTATGGGCTTTAAAATGGTGTGTCACAAGTACTATTCCGTCAATTGTCAAAAAATGACATCTGTCAAAAATAATTTGACATACCATCAATCGAAAGATTTTGTTCTTCTGATTTCAAAAATATATAATATGTTGGGTGTAAAACCCATAATAAAGACGCTATAAGCTGGGGCCTAGAAAAAAAAACGGACGGTATACCTCCCTGTCTCACGGATACTTAGGAAACCTATCTCCTCATCAATAAATTCGACTTTGCCTAAAAATGAAGTGTCGCATATCGGTATGCTGCTGCACGTTTGCAATGTTCGTATCATCCAAATTCCGTGAATAGGTGGTCATTTCTTATGTAAAACGGGGAGTTCTTAATTTTTCATACGTGCTTATACGTGCACGATACGGACATTATCTCATAATTTGGTACAAGAAATGTTGTTGCAAGAGGTAAGACACAAAATCCAGTTTCTCCATTATAGAAATACGTGTCTGACACTGACACTTCGAATGGCGTACTAAAATGACAGACTTGATGACCGATATCGCGATTCATTGCAGAAACGCTGGCCAATGGTATTCAAAAATCACGGCGATGATCCACGACCACCAGCGATTATTCGGCGATTATGGCTCCTCCTAGTTAATGATCATTAAGTAAATGACGACGTAACACACTAGTCATTAATATCGTAATTTACGCTTAATGATCATTGAGCTTTCTAGTCTGTCAAGGGTATTACGACATTCTGCCCGCGAAAATTTTCTGTGGTGTACAGCTTAGAGGGTGCATCATCAAAAAGTTTTCTCAAATTGGACACCTGTATTTCAATATGGGAATTGATTCCGCTTTTTCTTCTGATTATAAATATAATTAACATTTGGAAGGTTTCTCTACAAAATACATATGAAAAAGTTGGTGACATGTTGAATAATTTCAAAAAATTAACGCGTGGACACAATCCATCGTGGCACACACGTCCATTCGAAACGACTTTGCTTGACGACGACTATATGACGATTGACGACTCTATTCTTTTCTTCTTAGCGCGCAAAAAGCTTTGGCTTTCTCCTTTTGGGGGTGGTTTACAGTTACACACATGTGTTAGGTACTACCTAACCCCCACTTGTGGAAGTCATGCTACTTAATTTTAGGTGGAAGCAGACAATTTACAAGTATTACTAATACTATAACTAACGCGACACGAATTTACAATCACCACTTATCAACCTATTGGAATGAATAAACTATAAGTATAACTAAACTAAAATCGGTACCGAACACACCCTGTATATTAATAATCAGGTTGAAAAGCGGAATCAATCCCTATATTGAAATACGAGGTGTCCAATTTAAGCAAAGTTTTCCATGATGCTGTAAGCTGTACATCACAGAAAATCTTTGTTGACAGATTCGAAATTCGTGGAAAGAGTCATATAAGAATCGTTTTTTAATTTTGAAATCATGTTAAGGGAAAGTCTCCAAGTCTCCAATAATTTATACGTGAACACCCTGTAAAGGTGGGTACTGTAGTACTAGCGCATTACTTCCATTTTACAGGGTGTCCAGAGAATGGCTGAAAAGCTCTCCAGTACGTTGTAGGGACCCTTCAGGGAACTCCGAAAAAGTTATAAAAAATTCTTTGAGTTTCATTTTTGGGGTTATTAAGGGTCAAGGGACGGCTCTTTGAACCCTTCTAGTTTTGTTTATTTAAAAGATTTCAGTTTACAAGTTTACTGTTGACGGCAGAATTATGAGAAAGAAATATCTACCACTGGATGTGCATTGATTTTTTTTTACAGGGTGAGTCAAAAACTAAGAAAATTAATATTCAAAGGACCCGTTTCTGACCCAAAATTTGTTCAAGAATGAAAGTCAAAGATTTTTTAAATTATTTTTAAGGGGATTCTCTGGAGGGTCCTGCACAACTAGCTGCAGAGCTTTCCCGCCATTTTCTTAACACCCTGTGTACATGGTTACCTTTCTAGTAAAAATTTACTACAATAATGACTGAAAAAAATTGGTTATCGCTAAAAAAATCAGCAAAAAAATGCTGCACAAAGAGCTACAGCAAAGACATTACAGTGAAAAAATCATGACAAAAGAGTTACTGCCTAAATTAGCAATTCATTTGATCACACAGTACATAGTCCTTCCAGTGGAACTGTGATTCGAGTGACCTGCTCCTGCTCTGAGAATTTGTTCTATGTTTCCAAATTTGAAGTATAGAAAATCCGCTGGCAATATTTAGCACAATAATGATAATACTTCACGACGACATACGATGTCGTCCGGGCTACTTTCGAAAGACATTTTTCGCACATTTCCGCTACAGATGGACGGATTTTTTTGCGAGATGTGATTTCTGATGCTTCTCTCCATTTCGTTAAAAAATGGCGTGATTCCTTTTTTTTATTTCCTACCTGTTTTTATTTTTCGTCAATAAACAAAGAAATTGAAGTAACCTGTGACACTTGACAAATGAAAAAAATATTTTCAACTTTTGGAAGCGGTTCGATTTTTCGACGCTTCAATCTAGAAATTGTGATCCAGTCGCTCAAAAATAAAGTGACGCAATGGAAGCACCGACCCTTTGGCCTACTGCAGCAAAGAAACTCGCCAAGCCCTGAAGAATCATTGACAAAACAAAGAACATTCCGGCAGGTCTGACTTGCAACAAAATTTACGTGTAAAAAGTTGATTGATTCAAATTTCGAAGAATCCACCATGCACCAGTTCAAAAGTTGGGGACGATTAAGGGGACGAGTCAAAAAAATCAGGGGACTATTCCGTAATTATGGATTAGGGATGATTGTGCAAATAAATTATAATAATATTAAACAAAACGCAGACTAAACTGCTGCGAAAATAGTAGCTCCTTTTAGCCAAGCAGTTTAATTGAATTTTACTATTTTTCAGATTCTTGAGACCAGAAACTGCCCAAGGAATATTCGTCAATTTCAAGCGCTTGTTGGAATTCAACCAAGGCCGTCTGCCTTTTGCGGCTGCTCAAATCGGTAACTGTTCTCCCTCTACATATTATTATATATTTATTATTATGTTCATCAGAGATTTTTATGAACTTTTTTAAAATCGGATTTCAGTATTCTATTGTTACCAGTGATAAAACAAATGTTGCCCTGTTGATTATAGGAAGTGCGTTTAGAAACGAAATTTCCCCAAGATCTGGTCTGATCCGCGTCCGTGAGTTCACCATGGCCGAAATCGAACATTTCTGCGATCCGACCGACAAGAGTCACCCGAAATTCGACAGTGTGCGGGACACCGAGCTGCTCTTGTACTCAGCTTGCAACCAAATGGACGGCAAATCCGCGGAAAAAGCTACGATCGGTTCAGCTGTGGACAAAGTATTTTTTAATGATCAAATTCTTTGGTGTAATCAGGGGTAAAAATCAATTATTTCAGGGTCTAGTAGCCAATGCCACTTTGGGCTATTTCATTGCGAGGATCCAAATGTTCTTGGTCAAATCCGGCGTGGATCCTGAACGTTTGAGGTTCAGGCAACACATGGCCAACGAGATGGCCCATTACGCCCAGGACTGTTGGGATGCCGAAATCCTGACTAGCTACGTAAGTTTCTGGAATGGTCAAATAGTAACAGACCTTTTATGTCAGTTGAGCCCACCTCATCCTCATACTATCAATATTGTTGCATAATACATTAAACAAATTTTTGTTCAATAATATTAATCCCTGTGATTATACATATTGGCAATATTGATAGTTTGATGTGGGCTCAAGCTAATGATGCCCAAGCAGCCAAGCGCGGCAGCACTAAAGAAAATGAAATTAACCTATTCCACATACCTACCTACTCTAGCTTATACTGAAACAGCAAGCAGGACAAAGAAGGATATACGTAAGTACAGAAAATGGATTAGTTTCATGTTGAGAAAATTTTCCTACACAGTGCACTTGGGCGCGTGTCTCGCTTCATTCAGTCCAACTTCTTATTCCCTGAATAAGGAAATTTTCTCAACCTTACTGGGGCCACTGGACAGTAAGCATTTTCATTCCATTTTCTTTAGTACTTCCGCGCTGGCCGCTTGAGCATCATTTTCTTCAGTGACCACCGCTCAGTGCTTACCTACCAGCATTAGCTAGGAGCCTCCAACCAGCAGACACCATGTGCCTTGTTGACCGCAGCCAATTTTCATTCCAGGGAGGCTTATATTTTCCTTTTTTCGCTGCGTAGAATACTAATAGCATTTGACTCAAATACTGAATGTCTAGGGTTGGGTCGAGTGTGTCGGATGTGCCGACCGTTCTGCCTACGATTTGACTCAGCACACCCGAGCCACTGGCGTGCGATTGGCGGTCGAGAAGAAACTGGCCGAACCGAAGATCGTGGACGTTGTCGAAGCCGCAGCCAACAAAGGGCTGCTTGGAAAAACTTTCAAGAAGGACGCCAAAACCATCAGCGATGCCTTGGCCGCTCTGGAAATCGGCCAGGTTGAACAGCTTGAAAAAAGCCTTGAATCTAATGGGTAGGTACTATCGTTGCTCTGCAAATCGTGACGTAACGGTAAATGCAATTTCAACTGCGAGTCACACGAATTTGAAAATAATGACCGAAGTAACGCGTAGCGCATGAAATATACTGCTCTGGAACAAAAATTTTCATTTTGAAACGTGAGTGGGACGAAACGCACGCTCACGTAAACGACCAGGCATCGGCGCTGCCAGAAGCAGCACACAAGCGGACGATAGCATTTAATACTGCTCATTGTAGATCATGTAACTTCACCTCTTGTCGCAGTTAAACTTACATTTATATACGATTTCCAGCTAAAGCATACCAACTCGATTTCTTCAGAAAAAAAATCAAGACAACTAATATCGTTTACCAGGAGGGAGGCCTGAATTTTCAGCTTTCTTTTGAGGGAATACCGATGTTTGTATGTGCTCTAGTTACATAGAAAATGCATTTTCAATAGAATGAGTCGCAAGAGTTGAAAATTCATGACCGGCAAAACAAACTACCCATTTGGAATAGAAAAGAGGGGCCCTTTTTTTGGACTTTTGATCACTGTGCCCATTGATCTCTTATCTACCGCAGTATGCCAGATGCTCTATCCTAAATTCCAGCGAAGGTAGTGAATCACGTCACTGATTCATACATATAAAAAAATCAATTTCGCGGCTTTTTTCATTAGAGCAAGCTATGGGAAAAATGTGCTGTGTTGGTACGAATGTTACTATGTTAACTTGATGCTTACGTCTTGATGAGTGTTACCTTGACGTGATTTACGCACAAGTGGAAGCGGTACTAAAGAAAATGGAATAGAAATGCCCAATGCATGTAGGTCGAGTTTTTGGATGCTCTTTACTGAGTAGTGAGTCATACCCGCTCTAGCCTAATTATACTGTATCAGCAAGCAGGTATGAAGAAGGAGATACATGCAGGAAATGGACAAGTTTCATTTCGAGAGAATCTTATTATGCATAGTACATGTAGACAACTAGCTGTCAAGACTTTAGCATCAAGTTAACATTACCATTCGTACTAACGCAACACATTTTTTCCATAGCTTGCTCTAATGAAAGAAGCTGTGGAATTGTGATTATAGTTGTTGATTTCAGCACTTCTTTCTTATTGGATATATTTTGTTTTTGTGATCATGACATGATAGTACGGACGTTAGGGGAACCAACCTTGCATTTCATTCCGATGCAAAACGCTTTTGCACGTGAGTGGAATGTACCTACAGGTAATTTTTGAGAAATGGTGCCCCGATGGAACACGCGACTGCCGTGCTTCCTAAGAGGTCGAAGGTCCAAAAAATTACCATTTTTGAAATCGTTGCTTTTTTCAATTTTTTTTTGCTGGACTATATATTTTCAAAGTCGAGGAACCCAATGCAATAAGTTTCCAGAAAGTGTCATGCACCAGTGGCGTACCAGACGGCTGCGAGGGGGCCGAGGTGCGAAGTCTCATGGTAAACCTAAACTAACACTTTTTTTGACATATTTGGTATCATTTCTAAACAAATCGCACATTCTGATCCCAAAAATGAGTATGAAATTTTGATAGAAACTTGTTGAAATTGGTTTTATCAGACAAAAAATGATTTTTCACCCTCAAAATTGATGTCTTGTAATTCTGCTTCCATCACTGTCGAATGTTATTATAACTATGATTTTGTCAGTTACTTTGGGCTATTTGACACTGAAATATCATTCACTAAAGTTTTTTTCCGTTTTCACAAAGTCACGGAGTGATTTTGTTTCTTGAGATGTATCATGTCAAAGCTTGATGTGACGAAACGTGCTATTCCACAGGAAAAATTAGGCTAGGATCAGAATGTAGCCTTGATTTGGTACTTTATTCAATTCAAGGCATAAAAATAGTTTTCTCTATCAAACAAAATAGAAAAAACTGGGATCGGAGTCGTATTTTAGTCATGACATCCTTTTTCTTCCGACATTGCGAGCTTTTGGAATTGAATTTCTACATGACGCACGTTTTGAAACCAAACTGCCGTGTGACTTTATAACATCGATAGAAACTTCTGGTGTATGAAATTCTTCTATAAAATAGTTCAATTGAACAATCTATGTCAAAATTGTGATCATCGGTGTTTTGAACCACAATGGGAATAGAGCTCAAAAACGACAAATTCATAGGTCGAAACTTCGCGTTTTTTCTGAAATTTATTCCGCAAAGTCGGAAGACAAATGATGTGGTGACTGAAATACGGCTCCGATTCAAGTTTTTTCTATTTTGTTCGGTAGAGAAAACTATTTGTATGCCTTAAAATGGATAAAGTACCAAATCAAAGCTACATTTCGACCCTAGCCTAATTTTTCCTGTGAAATAAAGCACGTTTGGTAACATCAAACTTTGACATGATACATCTCAAGAAACAAAATCACTTCGTGACTTTGTGAAAACCGCAAAAAAGTTCAGCAAATGATATTTTTGTGTGAAATAGCTCAAACTAACTGACTAAGTCAAAATCATAGTTATAATAACATTGAACAATGGTAGAAGTGAAATTACAAATTATCAATTTTGAGGGGGAAAAATCATGTTTTATTATGATAAAACCTGTTTGAACACGTCTTTATCAAAATTTAATACTTATTTTTAGAATTAGAATGTGCGATTTGGTCAGAAGTGATACCAAACATGTCAAAAAAAGGGTTCGCTACGGTTTACCATAAGACTTGTGAAAAATCGCACCTCGGCCCCCTCGCAGCCGTCTGGTACGCCACTGGTGCATGACACTTTCTGGAAACGTATTGCATTGTGTTCCTCGACATTAAAAATATATGGTCCAGCGAAAAAAGTATAGAAAAAGCAACGATTTCGAAAATGGTAATTTTATGGACCTTCGACCTCTAAGGGAGCACGCCAGTCGCGTGTCCCATCGGGGCACCACTTCTTAAAAATTACCTGTGAGTACCTACTACTCACGTGCAAAAGCGTTTTTGCATCGGAATGAAATGCAAGGTTGGTCCTGATATGTGCCGCTAACGTCCGTACTATGAGTACTTATTCAAATTCTTGTTACTTGCCCAGTTAAAACAGCATTTTCTTGGGAACCTAGAGCACATACAAGCATCGGCAGTTCAGGCCTCCTTGCCAAGGAAAACTTGGTTTCGTTGATGTGTTCTAGAAAAAATCGAGCGCTGGTATGTTTTACTTACTTTTGTGTACCACCAAGAAATAAGAACTGTTTTATCTATTGTTGAAATTGAATGAAACATTCCATTTATAGTTCATACGAGTTGAAAGTGAACGACGCGAAATTCACCTTGACCAAGGAAATGGTGTCGATGAAGCGATACCAGAAAACTTTGCACGTCGAAGAGATCACGCCCAGTGTCATTGAACCATCTTTTGGTATGATCCAACTTTTTTTTACCTAATTCCGATCTGAGAGTGTAGGTACTAAAAATATTGTAATTGCAGGAGTCGGAAGGATCATGTACGCGATCTTTGAGCACAACTTCAAGATGCGCGAAAACGACGAGCAGAGGACCTACTTTTCACTACCGGCTTCCATCGCGCCTATCAAATGTTCGGTGCTGCCGCTCAGCTCCAAGACCGAGTTTGTGCCCTTTGTCAAATCGCTTTGTGAGTATATCTGACAGGTCTCTTTCTTATGCTGGTCATTGCCTCCCAAAATATTGCCTAAAGGGGCTCGATAATCTCAGTTACCCCAATGCTGAGTTGATCATGCGCTTAAATGCGGCCGGCGCATTGCAGAGGCCAAACGGCATCCTCACAAATTCATATCGGCCATCCTGTGTAATAGAAGGAAGGTAACAAACCGATTCGGGAGACATGGGGATTTGAAGGGCATGGGGACATGGGGCATAATCAGAAAGTTAATGAAGGGTTGGCAATTTTTGAACCTACTCCTATTCTAGGCGATTCTAGGGGAATTTCGTGTGCACTATTATCTACTCATCAATTTGTTCACGCTTTGAACAAATTATCACTTAAAACACCTCAGCTGACTGGATAGGGTCTGTGTGCAGATAATTGTTACTGAATTGTTTTTCTTCTAGCTGCCGCTCTGACGAAAGTCAACGTTTCTTACAAAGTCGATGACAGTTCCGGATCGATCGGAAGACGGTATGCTCGCACTGACGAGATTGCCATTCCATATGGAATAACCATCGATTTCGATACGCTGAAGCAACCCCACAGTGTCACTTTGAGAGAACGGGATTCTATGTCTCAAGTTAGGATACCAGTAAGTTTTCATCTATTCATTTTTATAATTTGTGAGTTCATATTGTTCAATTTTTATCTCTGTATGAATGGTTACATCAGTAAGAGTAGTACGACGTAATCTCTTTTGCTTATCTATCAACACGAAAGTGGCTTGCAGAGTCTGAAAGTTGCAGACTTGACTATCCTCGGTTTGCTTACGTCAAGGCAACAAGTCATCTTTTTATTCCTCATCATATGCCATATCATATGCGGATGGCCTGGTTTGGCGCATTTCACTTGGACATGGGTGTTACCAAGGGAATTAAGCACGTATGGCTTGGTTTGAATCGCACGTTTCTTTGTTTCATTCTCCTGATAAATCATACACAAAACAGTGAAATGGATGGTGTGGACTGGTGCATTTTACTTTGAAATGTTTAGCACGTATGACTTGGTTCAATTCGCACGTTCCTGTATTTCATTCTTTTGCTAAAATACTATACACAGCAGTCAAATTTCGAATTGCATTATTGAAGTAGTGCATTGTGCGAAATAACATAACGTAAATGTTTTGCAAGAGTCCTAATAAAGTTCCACACAGGTATCCTTCCCAGCAGAACCCCTGGAAAAAGCAACGTTACGAACCCATTACGATAGTATCACCCGTATCACCCATGCATAATCAGGTTCATTTCTCACGATAAGACGTACGGCTTGGGTCCAGTTGTTGACTTGGATTCCAACTACATGCTTGTAGTTTTGTTCACGGTTTTGTTGCCATAAATTCAAGTTGGAACAATATACTTCCCACAGTGACCAGATCGAGTTTGAAATTGAACTCTATCAAGCAGCTGAGCCAAACAATGTGCTCTAAACTTAATTGTAAACAACCAGATCAATAATTTAATAATCCATGGGTTTGAATTTCAAACAAAGCGTGCCACTGAAACGTAATTCTTGCATTACCTACGTACTGTTTTCGTAGTTACGCAATTGGTTAAATAACGAATGCAACTAATGCACAATATTGCTTTGCAGTTGGACGACGTAGCCACCGTGTTGCACAATCTCTCCTACAGCGAACAATCATGGAGCGACATCGAAAGCAAATACCCAAAGTTCGAACAACAGGAAAGCAAAGGAGTAAATTGATAATTTTATTAGCACCTTGAAATAAGTAATCATGCATTTTTTATCTACTTAAGAACTCAACCTTTTTTATTGATAATTTATTAAAAATTGCGCATCACCAAGTTTTAATTTTTTGTTTTTACTACCTCGATCGACAGAAAATGCCGCAAATGCAACGCGATCGTTCTTGGTGCCGCCGCCAACATGAATGCTTCCGTACAACAGTGTCGGCAACGCCACACTTATGTAAGCGGCCGATTTATATTATTTGGGACACCCAGATTCTCATTTCTCATGACATGCCACAATCCACATGGTACACTCGGCAGCAAAAATAGCGCCCACTTGATTCATGACGAAGACGACCATTATTTGCTTGATCTGCTCTACCGTAGTAGGTATATATTGATGCCATAAGAGGCGTTTCCGGGGTAAAATGAAGGCACTTCAGGCTCGGTAGTCAACTCTGTGATATGACGATGCGTGTATGGGGGAGAGGGGAGACCAGGTGTCTCGATACGGACGATGTCCGCTCGGCAGATGATACGGAAAGGTGGCCCCAAGAGGGGTCGATACTTTGGCCCTGGGAAGGGCCAATGGTTTGGTAAAGATGACCATGGATGGGAAGCATCAGGGCGAAGGCCGTCTGCGGACGTGCGGTGCGTAGTCGATGCTGCAATGTGGGCCAGATCAGGACTGCTGAACGACTGGAGCGAATCGTGTAAGCGGAAGGGGTGAGACCGCAGAACAAGGAAGGGAATGACCTAGCTAGCCCATAAAGAGTACCTCACAAAGTGAGTTATGTAATTAGAGACGTAACAATTGGCGCCTAACGTGGGACTCGAACTGTTACATCTCTGATTACGTAACCCGATTGGTTACGGAGCTGGACCAAATGAGTCGATAGAGTCAACTGTCATGAACAATTTGACTTTAGAAATGACACTGACAATGGGTTAGGTTAGGATAGGCTGACAAGAATGACAAGAGCTATCAAAATAATTCTTCGCTCAGGCACTTCATTTTGTAGGTTGAATATTTTTATTTTGTTGAAATGAAAAAAATGTTATACTGGTTTGATTCTTATATTTTAATTTTAAAGCATTAATTTGGAGTCAGGTGTCGAGCTCTTCTTCGTCATTCTTGTCAGCCTATCCTAATCTAACCCATTGTTGAGTGTCATCTCAAAAGTCAAAATTGTTCATGACAGTTAACTCTTATCGACTCATTTGGTCCAGCCCGTAACCAAGCGGGTTACGTAATTAGAGATGTAGCAGTTGAGGTCCCACGTTGGGCGCCAATTGTTACGTCTCTAGGGACCACCCCTAAGGTAGCAGTGTTTCCCAGCCCATTTCGCGCCCTCGGCAATGCGATCGCGAGAATGCATCCCATTGCTTGCATAGTACGTTTAGCAGAACTGTGATTCGAGTGACTTGGGCAAATTTTTTAGTTCAGCTTTGTAGCCTCCCGCCTTCTTACCTGGTGTGGAACTTGCTTGCCCAAAAGTTATGTTGCCTGTCAAACTGACATCAAAATGTTGGAATCTTTTCAAAATGACCATGTGAACGTGGAAATAACGCTACCCGAGGCCGCAAAGACGTGTCACCGTCGTTTAGACACAAAGTCCTCACAGTCCCCGACGAAATAATTGCAATCGTGCAGAATTTTTTGCGACAGCCCGGCGACAAGAAGAATTTGCCACTCGGGGGGCTCGAAAAGAACAAAATGGCAAAGTTAAGGTACCCACATCGAGACCCACATTAATTTCGGTCCAACACGGAACTTGGAGCAACTGTTTTTTTTTTTTTTTTTTTTTTTTTTTTTCAAAGGATCAAAAGTCAAAATTATAGGTTTACCAATAAGTACATCCGAACTTTCAAATGGAACAGAATCGAAAGTAGGGATGATAATTCGATAATTTGTTTTGTACACTTATCAATGCAATTTATAGGTACTAGTCTTCAGATGGAGATCCTGGCCCGAAATTCCTCACGTAGTCATCTCAGAAAGACCGAGTCGTTGAAAACGACGTGGAATAAAAATGTTGATATCTCACACTTTGGCCTACAGCAGCGATGTTCTTTCCTATTGGGCGACCCCATGACTTACAGTTGTTGATATATCTTGGACTAGCATAGTGTGCGGTACACCGCTCCATGCGGGAGATATCTCGACTACAGCAATGCTAAGCCGGTCCAGAACTTGGATGGGAAACCGCCGGTAGGTAATGCCAGTGCGCGACATACAAGAAGGGTCTTACCTAGCTCTGGGCCGGCTGAAACTCCTCCTCGGGTGGCCCCGGGTAAACCTCTCGAGTAAAATATGTCTGCAACCGGCGGTACGGCTATGTGTAGAGGAAAACCGACAGCGCAGTCAGGCAAGCTGATGAAGTCAGGAACGTACCCGTGCGGGGTGTGTTAATCAGAATCGCACCTGCGTTTGGGAATCAAAGACGAAGCCTGGGTCAACCGTGCGCTTGTGGGCCCCAGTGCTTGGATTGATCGACCATCAAACATCCAGGCACCACATTGTGGCTCAGGGTAGTGACCACCATCGAAAAATATTTTAAAAAAGCATACTAATCGAATGTAGAACCCTGATAACAAGACTACTTTTCGTGAAAATTGGAAAAAAATTCTAAGTTTTTAAAATCTACCTTGAAAGTGGCTACTTTTACAAACGATTTCAAATCTACTCCAGATCCTTTCACCGATTATAGAATTCTAATTCTTCCAAAACATTGAGACGAAAGTTTGAAATTAAAGAAATAGAAAAGGTAAAATTTTGAATTAAAAGTTCGTGCTAGTGGCTAGAGAGCAAGCCCTCAAGGCCAACCAATTGGAAAAAAAAAAAAAAAAAAAAAAAAAAAAAAAAAAGAATGGCGTAGGTGTAATTGATCTCGCCCATATCAATGACTCACCCTGTATATTATATATGTAGAACATAAAAGGACATGTTGCTCCATCGTTTTACTCTATGGAAAACCAGTGAATCAACTGACGCGCACAAAGAAATCTTTTTTTCAACAGTAAGGCTGGCACAGAAATAACGACAAATGCTTCCAATATTTGCGTAAAAGTTGTAAGTTCGCATTGAGACAAATTTAACGAAAAAGTAAGGGGGTTTAACAAGTCTTTTTGCACCTTCAAGGTATCCCTTTACCTTTGCGCGGATGTGGAGGAAATCACATGGAGGAATCAGCACAACTCGTTTTTGGGCGGAAACTTAGTGGTAGATACCTACTGACCTAACAAGGAGTTCGACACCATAATAGCTTTCGTCGGCCGTCGGAATTTTTTCCAGATTGTAGTGATTGTAGTGATTTCACCGACATACCTACCGCCTGGCCTATCTGTTAATTTTGCGAAATGCTCCGTAAGTCCATCGCAACGTCGGACCTGGCCGATACCTCCGATCAGGCCACCATAAACGCCAAGAGGTTCCGTTTTGGTTCCCGAATCCCATTCTCCACAAGTGGGTAGGTAAGTAGGCCACCGGTTGTGCGAGCACGTGGATTGTACGTCAACAATCCTTCGCTTCCGCGTTTTATTACCAGAGCAACAGAAGCATGAAAGAGCTCCTTCGCTTCAACACTGCACCGGCTCTCTTCTCTTGCGCGCCGACACAACCAGACCATAGACAAAACAAGACTGCGTTCTCTACGGGAGCCGACGCACTCTGCACTCCTGATCATCTGATCTGTGCATTGCTCACGCATCCCTCTCTTCCGTCGCCTGCAAAATCTCTCTTTTGTCTTTTTACGTGTTTTAAAAGTTTTTCAATTTTTTTTACAAACTCGCTGCTTTGTTTTGTAAAAAAAATATAATCAGAATGAGAAAATGAGAATTTAGTAATTAATTTTCATAAATACGATAAGACGATAAGACTAGAAGAGGCTAAGAGGGATTCTTGACTTGAACTACTAGAAAATGAGTTACCTGCAAGCTGAAAGGATTTTTGTTTTCACACTTGGATAGACCCTTTCAAGCGAAAACTTTCATCTTCCTTCTAGTTTTTTTTTTCGTGAAATGCACCGTTCAAGAGTAAAAACGACAAACCTAAAACCATCTCCATCGCCGTCTTTTCACTTTTCAGTTCAACTCAAAATGATTCATGCTTCATGGATTAGTTTATTGAGGGGACGATTTTTATTCATAGTATCTTACCATTTTTGCCTTGAAGTCTTTGTTGAGTAGTATTAAAAAAATGTCCAAATTTTCCTTTAAAATATATTTTCTTGTTAATACCTACTTCAACATTCTGATGATTCTTTCGATATCACTCGTGAACGGTGCATTTTGCAAGAAAAATGCAAGGAAAGTAAAAACTCAGCTTGAAAGACTTACCAAGCTATGAAAAACATAGACGTATCCAAGTCAAAAAAAATCAGTTGTGTGACCCCAAAACTTTCCCGACTTGTATCCAGGAACCTATGTAAATTTTTGTTCGAAACGTCCCTTCGGGTGGGAAGTTGGGATTGCAGAAAAAGATTGGAAATAATTTAGAGAAAATTATTTTCAACCGGAAAATTTCCTGGAAATTCGAAAAAGTTGTTGAAAAATGTTCAAGAACCAGTTACATCTTGTTTAAAAAAATATATAAAATCGGTCCACGGAATGAAAAGGTGGACAATTTGCAGTTTCTCCAGAGAGGAACTCGGCAAGGAATGTGCAAATTTCATTTTGAAAAAATTACCGTCGGAAAACCAGAACCATGTCGATTTTGAAAATAGACCTACACGACGCCCAATCCAATTAACTTTCGATATCAGTTGGAATTTTCTAAAAAAAAGTCGGTCCTCGAGCTGAAATGAATTTTTGAGTGGAGTCCTGCTACAAAAGCTTGTCGTTCTGGTCAAAACACCGGCGAGGCCCCTCTTGGCGGGTGGCAACGGCCAGGAGAAATTTTGAAAATTCATTACGCCCGACTGGAGAATGGTGTGGAAAACTGCAACTGCGGCCTTGATTTGACTCTTTTGTTGTGTTGCTTCCTGCCAAATTTGGTTCCAATCCGACGGACAGATTTTGAATAATCAACTGATAAAGTTTTGAACTTTGACATTTTTTATTATTTGACAAATGACAGATAGGGCAATACCTTCAACTGTTCTGAATAGAGTTTTCCAGGGGCTTTCAAATGACATATTGCAAGTCAAGTTCCGTAAGATATATCTTCTGACATTTGTTGACAGTGACACTTCCGTTTGACAGATGACAGTCAAAAACCAATGGGCTCTTTACAGATAAAAACCATGTCCGCATACCAAATTTCAAGTCGATTCGGTCAATGGTTCGGCAGTTATCGTGGAAGATCACAGACAGACAGACACATACACACACAGACACACAGACAGGCATCATTCTGAAAATGGTCTTAATCGTCTTGGGGGACCTCAAAACGGATATATCCGGTGAAATCTCAAAACTTTTCTTCTGCACGATTACAATACTTCCCATTCCATGTTGGTGGGGGAGTCGGGAAAGTAAAACCGGCCTTTCGGTAGGCAGACAACTTTTTTTCAAGTTCAAGCCGAAGTTTTGTGTATTGATTACTGATGGTGACACTAGCCTTTCAAGGGTGACACTGGGTCTCTGACTAGGCCGCCTGTATAGTTGAACAAGCGAAAAGCTATGCCGCTCCTGCTCCTGTTCGTCTCGTAGTAGAGTGCCGTGAGAAAGCGCTCTTCCATGTTTCTGCTCTCCCGGTAGAAAAACGCGGAAGCGGAGGATTGTTGACGTAACACAGCCACGTGCTCGCATGGCATGGCCTACTTGTGCTACTCGACCGCAGAATAATAGATAACTCGACCACGTGCGTTTCGAAAACAAATGAACCTCTTGAAGTTCATGGCTGTCTGATCGGCGGGCCCGGCCGAGTCTGTGGATCGTACTGGTTTGGATTAGTGACGAGAATTTACTCCTCGATCTTGTTGTGTGAGTGATAGTGGCCACTCGTTTACTCGTTGTCAGTCAACCGACACTGACTTTTGCCACTGTTCCATAAGTGTTTGAGGCCTCGCGCTTTGCATATTTCGTAACTGGCGGACAGCAACATCTGCATGCCGCATTGTTACACGTTAGGTAGGTACTAGGTACCTACTGTTTAGATCCTGGGATTCCTGCGGAACGCTGGGGGTGTTAGAACTTCCTAGCTTACTTCTCCTAACGGGAAGGTGCTTATGTCCTCGCTCTGTCCGTCCGTCCGTCCGTCCGTCACAGCATCTAGTCCTAAACGAAAGGATTTTCGAAGGAAAAAGTTCACCTACAATGGGAATGGGTAGCACATGACCTTGGGCCCAGAACCAAGAAAAATGTTGACGGAATAATCCCCTTACTCTAGAAAAGAGATGTTCAAGGCCATGGACGCGATTGCGCTGTTCGAACTTCGAACTTGATCACGTGGTCAAGTACCTACCTACGTAGTTTGAAACGAACTGATAGGGGACATTGGGGTGACTGTGAACACTGAGTGTACTTATCACAAGAAGTAATAAACGTGAAAACAAACATGATCATCATAGGATATTTGGTCACAATTTTCAGAATGAATTTTTTAATGTTGGTGCTCTGCCGAAAGTTCGGTCCTTTCTATAAAATAATCCATATTTGATGGCGTTAGCTTAGACACTGTTCCCCTACATCAGGTGAAGTATGTTTGGTTGTCTACACCTGAGTGTGGTTGTGTTGTACAACAGCGAAGGTTAAGAACTAACTTAGTTGATATTGATTTAAGTTGCAAAAGCTCAATTTTAAAATGAATTTTTTTGATTTTTCTCTTTTGTACAGCCCGTACCTGAAATCCTGTTCTGTTGTGTATTCTATGATAGTATATAGGTAGGTAGTACAAAGTACAATTACAACAACCTAAAACTAATCGTCTACCTGAAATGACTGTAACAAGAATTAAAGAACCAGAAAAGATATCAAACATCGCAAGCGCGACTGTCGGTACTCAGTAATTACTCAGTTATTACTGAGTACCTACCGAGTACCGACACTGACACTAGTACCTAGTAGTCGTTCACCGTTGATCGCGCCGGGCCGTCGACGATCGGGGTGAACTGTTATTTTGTATCTGTTTAGTTAGTCTATGGTTTAGTCGTTCACTTATGTCAGTCACGTTAGTCAGTCAGCAATGATGGCTATACCGAGATTGTTGTCAACTCTTAGCGAGGAACATGTCAGCTAAAAAGTGTAGGCTCTCTTTCAGCTCCTCGTGTGCACGGGGTGCGCAAGTAACACCATTTTACATTGTTGGGTAGTATCTTGAATTGATTTGAATTGTTTTAGTATTCCCTGTCTACTAATGTGTCTTCTGTTTTGTATTTTGAGTGTCTGTGTGTGTTTACTAATTTTGCTTGATTTTGCTTGCCACTAATACAAAAAGTATCAGTGAGTTTTTGTGTCACTTTGTTCAACATATTTGAGAACCCTCTTCTTTTGGCAATACTCAAGGGTTTCTTTGACGGAATTCTTCCATTGAGTGTCATTTGAGTGCCGAATCCGTCACTCTCTCTTTTCCATGACTTGACAGAACAAAAGCGGATCAAAGGGTTAAGACGCGAACAAGAACGGGCACAACAGAGGGTTCCGACCGATCAAACGTCAATCGATTGAAATGACATCTGTGGGGGGGGGCTACGATCACGGAGTGTTTTCTCCTACGACCTTGATATTCTCTTCCTAAACTGGGGCATTCTCTCACTCGGCCTTGATATCTTCTCACTAAAATGTCAAAACAAGCCGTAGAGCAATACAGTGAATTTTTCACTAAAAGAGCACAGTCGTAGGAAACGCATAGTGTACAACTCTCATGGAATGTCCATTTCTCCACTAGCATGATTTGCGACATTTACATTGGAGCGGCGGTAGCCGAATGGTCTAGGTTTTGGCGCGCTAGGCCAAGTTATACCGCGCGGGTTCGAATCCCGCCTCGTCCATGGACATTTTGTGTTGTCCGATCAGTCTAAAATTGTTCCGACCTTACTATGCCATGCTATTATGCCATACTGTACATGCAGACTGAGTACGGCGGCTACAGAAAAAATAGATTTTCAACTACAGAGTTGAGTGAAATCAGAGTACTGAGGCCTCACATAGTCAACAGTAGGCAATTCAAAGTGTAAGGAACGTGTACCAAGAAACCACTGAATGTCCCGTCCGCAAAACAAGGAAGGTTATGTCCTAGCTTACCCATAAAGCGTATCTCACAAAGCGGGTGACGTTATTAGAAACGTAACATTTGGCGCCCAACGTAGGGCTCGAAATGTTACACCTCTGATAACGTAACCCGCTTGGTAACGGAGCTGGACTGGTTGAGCCGTGGAGTTCTTCATGGGCGACGCCGAACGTTATAGTGAAGAAGGGGCCTAAGGAATACAGATTTTTGCGTCGATTACCGGAAGGTGAACGCCGTCACCGAAAAGAAATGTTTGGGAGAAAAAAGGGGAAATGTTGAGGTCAAATCGCTGCTTTCTTCTTAGCCATTAACTGAGTCGCTGTCGCTGGATACCGCCGGGAAAGTATTTTGTCGTCCACAGCGGATTCTTTTGCTCTTGGTTCCCGAAATCATAGTTTTTTTTTAAACGTGCAAACTGATATTGGCCACATCAATTTTTTCGTAACAGGAACGAATTTCCCCTGAAAGAATTTTGCCGGAACCAATTTCCCGGAAATAATTCCCCCTGGAAGGAATTTCCCTGGAATGAAGTCCACCGGAATGAACTTCCCTCGGAAATAATTTCCCCTAGAAGGAATTTCTCCGGAATCAGTTCCACCCGAGGTTCCACCGGAATGAACTTCCCTCGGAAATAATTTCCTCCGGAAGAAATTTCCCCAGAATCAATTCCACCGCAATGAACTTTCATCCGAAATGATTTCGCTTGGATGGAACAGTATCTCAAAACGCAATATCCAATTTCCTCTTTCTTCTAGGACGTGACCGGACATTTATCGCCAAATAATATTTTGCCCTTGGCCTTAGCTTTAATATGTCCCTTTGTGTTTTCTCGTTGCTTTTCGAACGTAAGGCCCCTTTTGCAGTCTTCTGTTATCAAGAGCTTCATTCGCCCCCATTATTCTCTCTTCAATGTATAATTTGAAGCCCTGCTGAGCCCCCTTACATTTTCCATGACTTACGGATCAGCAAGTATGTACCTACCAGTATGCCTCATTTTCCGTTATTCTGTTCTACAGAAGTCCATTGGGCCCCCTTGTGTCTTCAATACCGTTTCAAGTTCTGTTGAGCTTACTTGCACTTTTTTGGGGCTTTCGAAGCACTAGTATGCCACTTGTGCCTGTATGTGGTATTCGGCCTGAAATCGGGCCCCCTTGTGTCTTCAAGGATAATTTCGGGCCCTTGTGTGCTGCATGGCTTCCAAAATTCTACACGGTCCTCTTTTGCCATGCTGAGCCCCCTTGCATTTTTATTTACTCTCAGAGGCTGGTAATCACCCTTCTGGCATCATATTATTTGGAGTCCTTTGGGGCCCCCTTGGGTCCTCAAATGTAGTTGTGCGCGTGATATGAGTCTCCGTATGTGTTTTTGTGGCATTCAGAATTCCAGTGAGCCCTTTTTTGCCTGCTTTTATTTTACAGAGCTTCATTGGGTCCCTTTGTCGTTTTTTCATGACTTTCGGAGCTCTATCGGACCTCTTGTGCCTTCTCCAAACTAAATGTGTAGTTTTGAGCCCCAATCAGCTCACTTATGATTTCTTTGGCTTTCAGAGTACCAGAGAACCCCGTCCCGCCTTCTTTTGTTATATAGAGCCCCTTGGGTCCCCTTGTATAACCAGTATAGTCTGAAGCCCTACTGAACCCCCTTGCATTTTCCCGTGGCGTTCGGATGTCTCTTAGGTCCCCTTTTGCCGTAATGTGTCATCATTTGGAGACCTAACGAGCCCCCTTATGGTTTTTTTGTAGCTCCCAGAATTCCAGTGAGCCTCCTTTTGTCTCCTTTTGTGAAATCAAGCCCCCTGCCCCCCTTGTGTCACCAATATCGTTTGAAACCTTACTGAGTCACCTTGCATTTTTCCGTGGCTTTCGAATCTCTATTGTGGACCCCGAGATGGACCCTCTTGTGCCCTCATGTGTCATTTGGAGCCCTGATGAGCTTAAGTTTTTTCGTAACTTTCAGAGCTCCAGTAGGCCCCCTTTTGCCTTCTTTTATTCAGGGCTTCATTGGTCCCCCACGTGGTTTTTCCATGGCTTTCGGAGCTCAATGGGGTTCGATGAATTTTTTTGAGGGAAATTCAATTAGACGGAATCTATCCTAGGGGAATTCTTTCCGAGGGAAATTCTTTCCGAGGGAAATTCTTTCCGATTCCGGTGGATATCATTCTGGGGAAATTCCTTCCAGGGAAAATCATTTCCGAGGGAAGTTCATTCCGATAAAATTAATTCTGGGGAAATTCCTTCCAGAGGAAATTATTTCCGAGGGAAGTTCATTCCGACGAAATTAATTCTGGGGAAATTCCTTCCAGGGGAAATTATTTCTGAGGGAAATTAATTCCGGGGAAACTCGTTTCGGGGAAATTCGTTCCTGGATTCTAATTTTTTAGTTAGCACTGGAACAAATGTATGTTTCTGAATCAGGACGAGTAGGTACACATAACATTAGTTAGGTACGGAATTAGGATGTCAGTGGGAAAAATAGACGGCGTAACTTTTAGAGAAAATCTACGCATAACGTATCAATCATAATTATAGCTATTCAGGCTCCACTTACGTTCCTCGAGCGTCATCCAACAATTTCCACACCCCCTTTCCACCCCTTAATTGTCACTCAATTAACTTGTTATCGTGATTGTCTAATCCGTTGCCTCCGGTTCGCATGGGGTGGGGGTGGGGGTTGAGGAATATTAGACTTTGGAGACTTAACGTAGTCCCAATGGGGCATGCGCCAACACAGACATGCGATTTTCCAGCACATGTCGTGGTTGTTTTGAAACTGTGCTCCTCGCGACGCAGAGCAGACTAGCCGGGTTCCACTGGTGGTCACGTTGCAGCTTCACGTGAACCGAAGAGCCATCAGCGATAAGCTTCACCGGAGAGAGATAGACGCAAAAATCTCAGTAGGGCAAAACGAGCGCATCTAGGCGGTTTGCCTGCCGATTTTGCGATAATTAAAATTCAAAATTAATTTTTCGAGTGATTTTCATTCTCGAAAAAACCAACAAGTCCCGGTTTTTCTACAAAAATATTCTGCCGTCTCGGTTCTGTAAACTGTGGTGGGGTTTGATGACGTCAAACTGCTTGCTGTAGAGATTCGTTCAGAGGTTTCCTGCGGCTCGCCCTTATTACTGCGTCTCTTGGGTAAGTTTTTGTATAAAATCTGTGTTTTTTTATATAAGTACTCGTACATGCATTATCTGATTATTCACCCTTATGTAACAAGCATGCACTGTAGAATTGACCAAGATAAACAATAATATTTTTGTTTCCAATTTTATACACTTATCGCTTGACATTGTTATAAATCGAATTAAGGCAAGTAAGATTTCGAGCACGGATAATAGAGTGCGTTTCATTAGAGAATGGGACGGCATCGATAAGCTTGGCGGAACCGGAAATGCGTCCAAAACCCTTTCTGGTTTGTAATGAAGCACGTTTCACTACATAGATACCAATTTTATACTTTTTTTCAAATCATGTCTTCATTTTGGTGTAGGTAATTATTTTTCGCAGCACACTTGAATTTGTTACTGCAATAAATCAACTCAAAATTGCTTCACAGTCAATTTTTCAACCTTATCACTTCTGAATGAACCATTCGGATTATTTTTCCTTGAATCATCAAAATTGGTTGGTAAGTAATTGAACTGTGGCGTGGCGAGTTTTTTTTTATTGAATACGCTCTATTTTGAAAACCACTTTTCTGAAATTGCGGCATGCTGAGAATACCCGTTTAAAACTCGAAAAGAGCTTCAAACTTTTTGAATCAAGTTGCAAACGCTCGCTGATAGGTAAAGGTAAACCCGGCAGCAAGAATAGCACCCACTTGATTTATAAAAAAAAAATGAAGATGAAAATATATTTATGGTCAACTTAAATTGTTATGAACAAAGGAAAGGTTATAGTAGGTAACAGAAATAATTAATGATGGTTCAAGTACTAAAACCCACTTGATTTATGACGAATGCGACTATTTGTTTGGCCGACCTTGGCCTGCTCTACCGTAGTAGGTAGGTATGTACTCGTGATGAATACAGCAATACCGCTCTTGCAGAGGATCAAGTAAACAAACCGGGTGTTGGGTCGACGAGCCTTCAATTTAAGTCATCTTGACGGTGGCCATTCAAGGCCGACAAAAACTCGTCCCGCGAAGCTCCAAAACAAAAGCAAATTGCAAACTGAAGCTACACATATGAATTTCGGTCCAATACGCAACTTTGAGCGGCTAGGTTTTTAAAATTTGGTTTTATTAACTTTCTACACGTAAATCCTGCTGCAACAGCAGGCCTGCAGGAGCGTTCCTTGTCTTGCCAATAGTTCTCCATGCTTCGGCGTGTTTTTTCGACTGTAAGAGGTGAAAGGATTGATGATTCCATGGGACCCCTTTTTTGGACGAAGGCCTAGTATTCCTAGTATTTTTTTTAGTTTGAATCAACTTATATAGTTGAACCGGCTTCGAGAGGTTAGAAATATTTTTGACACCTGTCAAATGTCAAAGCTGCTTTGATTTATTTGTTCATTGATGAAAATTTTACTACATTTTGCAATAAAATGGAAAAAAGCGTCAGGCATCACGTTCCGCAAAAATATTCCGTCTATCTGCAGAGGAAATGCGTAAAAAATGTGTTCCAAAAGTGGTCCGAACGACGAACGCTAAATAAAACCAGAGCAGCCAACTGCAAAGTTTTGGGAATTTTCTATATTTCAGATTTGGAAACATAAAAACAAAATCTCACAGCTGACTAGAATCACGGTACAAGTGAACATACTATAGACATCAGACTTTATTGTTTGGTCAAGTTTTTTGCTGTCCAAAGAAAAAATTATGATAGTTTTGCTGACACGAGCCTTGGCGAGGGTCGTAAAGCATCCGAATGAGTAATCGCAATGGCCAATACACGAGGATAGAATACTATGGTTATTCAATTGAGTTATGAGTACATTACTTATCAAAACCCCATTGAATAGATCAAGTTGATCTTTAGTCATATTTCTCAATCTCAGATATTTCTGAATTTGTTTAAAAAATCTTTTGATGCATATTGATGCATGTGGGAGAAGGTAGAAGATGTTTCATTTAAAAAAATCTCAAATTTCTGGGTAATTGAGCTCATCAAACTGGTGCAATGACTCATCCAAACTGCCGTCCCCGTATTATTTCTTGCAAACTTTTCTTGTGACTATCCGCAGCATCTCTGAAGTCGGGAAAGAACGACCGGAAAGTACAATATACGTCTCTTGCAGAGGCAAAGACAAATTTGTCAAAAAAAATTGGATAATTCAAAAGGTACGCGAGGCGCGAGGTTATCATAAATGTCTGACAAACAATCAGTATCGCCAAATTGTGAACCTTTTCAACGTTTCCGGCTTCAGAGGCGGACGTTTTACTTTACGATCGGTTTTTTCCGACTTCCCTGTTGCTGCGGATCGCCACCAGAAAAGTCTGCAGGAACTAATACGGAGACGGCAGTTTAGGCAGGGCTGGGCCCGTGCTCGTGTCCCATTCGTGTGTATTCACATCGCATCATACTGCACCGGTTTGATGAACTTCACTATAGTAGCTAGGTACCTACATGAATATTATTGATGAACTGGAGAGTCGACTTTAGATTCGAAAAAATTAGGAACAGTCTGTCGAGAAAAGTTTTTGGATGCAGAAAACTATCTTGAGTACCTATAAGGAAACTCGTGCTCCATGTGAACAAGCGGTAACAAGGCGGTTGTTTAGACGTGATGCTTACCACATTACCCCGCACCCTCAGGGCTGCCAGACAACCGGGTGATAAAAACGTAAGACTTCCAAGGTTTTTTTTAGACGTAAAAATTATGGGGACTGCATTCGATAGCTGATTTTGAGAGGGTATAAAACGGTTGCAGCCATTAAACACTCATACAGTGGGCGACGATGTGAAAGAATTGACTTATTTTTTCTCTCACTTGACATTCAGGCCAAAATCTCAAGTCTGTCAAATGTCGTCCACTTTAGCACTTTACTATGATTCATACAAATACTTCAAATACTCCAAATATACATTTCACTTGGCCTTAGTTTTGGAAGAGATGGCCAGGGAGAGGGATGTATGGGAGGGAGAGGGAGCTAAACAAAAATAGTCACCTAGAATGCATATAACATGCATCATATAACATGTTACCAGGCAGAAAATTAGGCCCTGTTTTTAGCTCTATCGCCGTGGTATTAGAGGTTCATTATTTATAAGTATGTGGCTTATCTTACCCTAATTAGTAGGCAGGTAGATTATGCCGGCTGGATTTATGCCTACGCCTACCTACTGTCCTTCTTACGCAATGACATAACGGTTCCGGTTCGGCTGCTGTAACAAAGTATTTTTACGCCCAGTATTTCCATCTCTGGTCAACTCTAACCGAAGGGTGAATGCCGTAGCATCGATTGTTGGAACAATGGTATCTGTAGCATTTAACTTCAAGTTAACCCAATAAAAATAAAAAATATTTTCATTTTTGTTTATTTTTATTGCGTCACAATTAAGTACTTATTGTTCCAATTAGAACAGATTGTATAGTTTTCATGGGGTTAATAAAAAGTTAACTCAATAGTAGAGTTAACCTTGGATGGAAATACTGGTTCTTGATGATATAGAATAAAAATCTATTCATCATCAGTATTATTTTCTCAACTTTCAATTTTAATTAAAAAAAAAGGATATGGCTTAATTGGAAAAATGTCCTCTTGAAATCAATAACTGATGCGTTCTTTTGTAGTAAGTACATGGAATCATATTTTTCAGTAAAATTATCTCTGCACTTCGAAGAGTTACCGAAAAAAATTCGCGATTCAATTTTCCCGCTATAGATGGCCGTTGAAGGCCGATTGTAATGACAAGTGACAATTAAGTTGAAGTGACATGGCCCTATTTTTTCGAAGATTCCGAAAGCAGTTTTGAAGAATAATTTGAATGCTGCTCAGCTAAAAGCCAGTTATATGATCAACACGGCTATAAAGTGAAGGTTTATCACTCAAATGTAACTGTCAGTTGTCACGAAGGTGTCCGCCTTTGGCTACCATCTTGTGGCGGGAAAATTAATTTTAATCGCGAATTGTTTAAATATTGTTTATTTTAATCTGTCATACCTCCGGTTCTACCGAACTTTTATCAACGAATTAAATTTATTTTTCACATAGTAACTAAACAACTAGCCGGCTGGTGCATAGCAATTATCAGCGTGATAGATTTAATCCGCTCATAAAACTTGGGATGTGACATTTGATTATGAACGCATCAAATTAGGCTCCTGAATTGGCAGTTCACGTAAAATAAATTCCAACTACTTGAGTGATGCCGGCTTTTCGTTGCAAAAAAAATGTCGCAATGGAAGCACCTGAGTTTTTGCCTGCTGCAGCTAAAAATCCGCTCGAAGCCCCGCTGCTGCAATAATGCGTAATCAACAGACGCCCAGACATCCCTGCCGTCGCACATGGATTTAATTCATTTTGACTATTGATCCAAATTTCAAAAAATCCAGCCGCCCAAAGTTGCATGTTGAACCGAAACTAATTGAGTACTCAATTCCAATTCAGCTCGACATTTCCGCCGAAATGCCCATGAGGATTTAGTGTCTAAACGACGGTAATACGTCTCTGTACCCCCCGAGTCGCATTGCCGCGCATGACATGATGAATTTTTCAAAGATTTCGATATTTTGATGTCAGTTTGACAGGCAACATAAGTTTTTGGACGAGCCAGTTTCACACTTTCACAAGAAGGCGGCTAGCCTACAATGCTTAACTGGAAAATTGGCTCAGGTCATGTTCTTTGTTTGCGTTTGTTCCAAACAAGGCACAAAAACCTAAACAAATGGAATACAAAAATAAACTGACCTCGGCCACCATACAAGAGGTGACTTACGAGTTACGAGGACATGATGGAAAAACAAGAGTTACCTATCTGGTGTCTGGTGTCCTTCCATTATGCGTAAGAGTAATATTAGAAGCTTACCCTTATTCCTCACCTACGCCTACGTGATGACATTAAAGTTGACAGGTGTAGGAGGTATAGGTAGGTACACGATTGGACATAATAGTTGCATCATTCTACCGTTTATTTTTCCAATTTCGGTTGTTATCGGCGATTCTAATTTTGTGTTATTTTTTCTTCAGCGGTATTTTTGAGCATTCATATATGTATGTAACAAGTATAATGTCAGCACTAATGCTAGGTTATACTCGTTACAAGTTGCCAAAAGTTACGTGACAGTGTGCGTGGTGTGGTATTTCTGCAGTCCTGCTTGGGGTGTCTCGCATTTCTGTTTTGTGGACAGAACTTATCAGGTTCGGAAAGATGAGAGAAAAGGCGCCCTAAATTTAGCATACCCTTTGCCGGAGACTTGAATAAACAACGGGAAGCCCCTGTTACGTTATAGGAGTTTAATTGGGAGTCAGCCATTTGGGAGAGTTTT
Organism: Anaspis maculata; assembly: GCA_949128115.1. Lineage (NCBI taxonomy): Eukaryota > Metazoa > Arthropoda > Insecta > Coleoptera > Scraptiidae > Anaspis > Anaspis maculata. The sequence goes on along the minus strand of OX421964.1, from coordinate 75,760,040 downwards.
AAAACCTGGTTTCAGTCTAGAACTCTAGAAGCGCGCGTGGGAGTCTGGGAGTATACTCCAGAATGTTCCACTACGATCATTCAAAATGTTCGTTTGCCATTGATATTGGGAGGGTACCGGTATGTGCTACTGTACGCATTGGAAAACAGATGTACTAATAGGTAGCTGTTTAAAAATGAGGCATGTGAATTGGCATCGATTTGAGTGAAGTGCTACAAGTGTTTTGCGTAAATTGGTAACTAGCTTTGCTAAATGCTTCGAGAAATTCGATAAATTACTAGGGATGCAGTCTACAGCAAAAGCTAACTATTCACATTACTGTACAATAAGGCATCGGTTAATTGATCGACTCAGAGGTAAATTTTAGGAATAGTAACAAAATATTAGGGAAGTCAAGTAATTTGCGGTTTCTCATTTCGTAGCGCCTGAGTTCGAATTATTTCGTTACGAATTGCGACGCTCTCGTGCGATTCTAATGGATTCGAAAGCATACGCGGTGATTCTCGCAAGCTGGAAACACAATTGGCGGAGGTGCCGACTTCCCAGAGCATGCCAGTATACGAATGCGAATCTGATGGACGTTTCTAGAAGCCGCGGTGAATCTACGTAACACTCGTAGGATACAAACGGATATGAGCCGACCGACACCAGATTTTAATTCACAACGACAGTGAGTGATGTAGATCGGTGAATTCAATCAAAGCGTTATCCAAGTGCGTATGATAATTGACTTGTATTCAGTAGTATGCAGTTATAGACAGTGTGTGTTTGAACGTTCGTATCTCAATTGTGAAAAAAAACAGCGTAAATTCGTAACAGTATTCTCCATTGTGATTCTTGATGAAATTTGATTCCAAGTCCGGGTCATTCTTCACACTCGAAAACATGGAATTTCCAGTACCTAGTTCAGAAAAATCTTTTTTTTTATCCATAAAAAAAAAGACGAATTGACATGTTTGGTACTTACTGTTTTTGAAAAGCACATGTTGCAGAAAATACCACGCGTTCCATAGAATTTCACGTCAAGTCGCCCGTTATTCCTGAAAAATCTTATGAGAAAACATGACAAGCGATCAGATCATGATTCATGACTTACTATGACGTAAAATTTATCTTAATGCTCTTTACATAATATTACAGCGAAAAATGTTCGTATGCCATAATATCTATTATTATAAAAGACTTATCAAGTGTGTTCCACTTTCGTACTCGTTTATTCCATGAAAAACTATCTACTAGTAGACAGATGCAGAACTCAGCAAAGTGATATTCAGGTATTTGTCCAGCCTCATCCTTTTCCAATCCATTTGTGGCCGCTTTTTTTCGTTGTTTTCCCGGTAGCTAAATCTCCCATATCTTCCTAACGGATCAACATATCGATTTCGTTTTTTTTTCGGTAATCGAATCTTATCTATTTTTTGAATTCGGCAAACACGGGTTTGTGGCTAATTCTCGAATAGAAGTCTTCAGGCTTGGGGCTTATCCCCGAGCGAAGTCTCCAACGAATATCTTAACGATCTGGGTATGCATCAGGGGCTGTGCCGATGTAATGAATCCAGCCATCAACTTTTTTTGCCACCTTGCCTTCCATGCGACGAAAATAATTTGATCTGGCTACGCCCGCACGGATTAAGTGCTTACTTACTTACAGTTAACACCTTCCGTCCCACAGCGCCTCCCTCCTTTCCCACAGCGCTTCCCTCCTTGAACAATCCTGGTCACGGCACCACTTCTGTAATGATACTCACCTTACAAAAAAAACCTTACAACCGTTCACATTATTGGAGTTGCCACTCATGAAACAGAATAAGAAACAGCAGTAAATGGTTTACACAAAAAACACCTTCCGTCCCACAGCGCTTCCCTCCTTTCCCACAGTGCTTCTCACCTTGAACAATCCTGGTCACGGCACCACTTTAGTAATGATACTCACCTGGACTTTGCCTTTGCCTGTGATCGTAAAAACCCACTTCAGAAGTGAAACGACCAGGGGCCCTATTCTTGATGGGCATGAATTAACCCTTTGGGTCTTTATCTGGTAAAGTCCTTTCAATAGACTTTTCGGAGTGAACTTTATTTCTGATCATGTATCAGGTAGCTTCAAATGACTTGGCTTTTCAGATTTTGTGTGGGGGATTTCTCGCGCTTTGCATTTCCTGATTTCCGCAATTTTCCGCTTTAATTTCTACCGCTTCGCGATGGTGGCAGCCAGGTTCCAGAGCTTTATTGCCACGAATATCTTTTCAGACGATTCGGGTTAACTCTGTCCTGTCGCTAACTGCCTGTTGATTAACCCTTTTGGGTCAGGTAATTGTTGCTTTTGTTTAGTTTTAGTTCATGGTGACATCTCACCCAATTCTTTTTGAAGACAGCATCAGTTTGGTAGGTTCCTGGCATCAAGAGGGGTCACTTGTTTGTTCCGCAATGCCGCACCTGACTTTAACCCTTTCTTATTCGCGTCTAACTCTCACTCCTAATTCTTCTGAACTTAGAATTTTAACGCACTGACTAAAGCTTATACTTGAAAGGGTTGACCGCATAGAGAAGAAAGCCACGTCGACTTGAAGCACCTTCACAGGTAGAGAAGCCCAGGTAATTTACTTCTTGAAATTTGATTGAATCTGACATTACGACTGTACTTGGGTCCCAACAGCTGAACATTCATAATAAAGATTGTACACCAGTTAATTGACGTGCGACTCTGATTTCACAATATTTTGAATGTAATAAATTTCTGAACACCTGCTACCTCAATTAATGGTCAAATCAATCAAATCAGTGATTACTTGCCTTTTTGACTGCAACGATCGACCACCATCAAAACTCACAATCACTAAACCATAAACAACTTGATCAACAAATAATATAACAATAATAGCGGAAGCGCAAAGCAAGACGTCTTCTCTGCATTCCATTCACAGACCAACCCCCCTTGCGTGCCTTTTCTCGGCGTCGTCTCTCGGTCATCCGGCATCCCTACTCTCCTTTCAATTCTCAACAGCTGCGGACCTTTTAGCTGCACTTGTTTTTATGCCTTAAATAACTATTTTTAATTTTAAGGCTAGGCCGATCACCACATAGCCCTCCTTTTGGGCTTATTGTATAAATGAAGATTAACAATAGGTCCAAAATCGCGTCCCTAAATTCTAGGTTTCATTAAAATAGTTTTACAATTCTACTTGATAGGAGATTCTAAAATGATTAACATGTTCATAGATCAAGACCATTATGTTCATTAGACAGAGAAAAACCCTTTCACAGAGGGAAAACTCAGCTAGTAGAGGAAAAGTCTACAGACATAAAAACCTCTTGGTCTTTCTTACGACTAATTGCGCATTATCTTCAAATTTTCGTGCTGGATTTGCACTCGGGTTGTCAACTTTCAGGCTGTAGCCTTCGACAGTCATTCTCTGGTCCCAAAGATATTTTCATCAAGGACGTCTCTGAAACTTCACACAAGCTAAGCTCTATGTCTAATTGCAAATTAAAATTTCATAACTTTACGTGCGAATTCTGTGGCAAGTTGTCCGTCTCTCGGCAACTCGAGCCTGCAAACTCTTGCGAACTGGATGGACGCATCCCTCTTCGTCGGCGTCGCTTCCTGGATGGTTTGGAACTCAATGGACTCTCAAAACAATAAGAGTTGGGTAATAATTCTGGAATTTTCGATCTGGCTGGCTCTTCAGAAAATCCGTTTTGTTTTACTTTATCTAGTTTATCCAGGAAGTCCGCTGTCTTTGAAACGGATCCTTTACTTCCGCTCACGATCCACAATTCACAGACCAACCCCCCTTGCGTGCCTTTTCTCGGCGTCGTCTCCTGGTCATCCGGCATCCCTATTCTCCTTTCAATTCTCAACAGCTGCGGACCTTTTAACTGCACTTGTTTTTATGCCTTAAATAACTATTTTCAATTTTAAGGCTAGGCCGATCACCATCACAGTATTTACAAAAGGAATACAATAAACACGTAAACACGTGAAAACGTAGTGCTTTGGATAGATTTAAGTAGGTGTAAATGTGACAGTGACGTTTTAAACTCATCCCAAAGTCAGAGACGTACATTTTTATTATCCCGCCTACTTTGAGGGGAAATTCACTTGAGTGTTCGATAGTTCACTACCACCCATGTCTTTCACCCGCACTCGGACCGAGCTTTTTACTTATCAGCTGTGAGGGAACCCACTGCACACTAACCTTCTTTGAAGGAGGAATTGAAACGTTGTGGCTGTTTGTGGTTCAAGTTTTCTTGTAACGAAACCGACAACAAGAAGAGTAGGTACACTGAAACTGTTTCAAATTTCGACCCTTAATGTTGACAGGATGACACGTGCGATCCTTGCGATGAAATGTAAATGTAAATTTTTTCTTGAAATGTAATCTTTTCTGTACGTACATCTCGTTGGTCGGTATATGTGAGTATGCGTGTCTGCTTTAGTTTGGAAATTGTCTGGCTAGTCAAAGCTGAACTGCATTTTTGACTTGGCCACTGTTTACATAAGAGCCGGTGGTAGTTCAACGGTTAGAGCGTTGGGCTGCCAAGCTATAGGTCGTGATTTCGAGACTCCGCAGCGACAGTGAAAATTTCTGCACTGTGTCCACAATTTCTGCCGGTACTTCGTACAAAGTACTTCTTACCGTACTTCGGTACTTCGTACTTTTTACCTACGAAAAAAGTACGCAGATCTGCCAATGGGAGCGTAGTGCTTGTACTGTACTCTATTTCCTATAATAAGGTAGGTATCTAGTTACTTCATCTCAGATGCCCCATTCATCTCATGTAACAAGCATTTTCTTGACGCAGCCAGTTCCGATTCTTAATGGGTGAAAATGGCATAGCGTACCTATACCTAAAAACAGTGAAAGACGAGATGAATAGGAGAACACCGAAGGTAGGCCAGACAAACATTTTTCTTGCCACTCTCACGAGTCCTGCCGCGTGACGCCGCGGACTACTTTTTACCCTCTCTAGGAAATGCCTGAAAGAAAAATTACTACGCCGACCGAACATTGAGCTCACACTTAACAACCCCTATTTTTTGTTCCGTATTTTTCCACACGTAAGTAGATACCTACCTAATTCTAATTGTACAAATGACAATATGATGTAAGTCACGGCGTCATTTTTCTTTTCTTGTTAAGGGTCACCTCATTATTTTTAAATGAAGAGTAAAACTGTTGAAAGAAAGTGATGATGAAATACGCCGGTATTTGTGGATGTATGGGCAAAAATCGTCGATTCCTCTCTGGTCATGACATCCGTTTTCCAGTAAATCTACGGGATGTGTAGGGAAAAATCGTGATTTTCTACAAGCGTCGCGTCGGCACGAGTTCAAGTGCTTGTTTTTTAGCAGCCGCGTCTTGGTCAGACCAGAGCTTAAGGTAGGTATCTGGATTATGTTTTATATTATTTTGCGAGATTTTATGAACTTGCGCTTTGTTTTGGTAGGACTAATGTCACTGGGCGCGGTTGGTTTCGTCGGAGGTTTTTGACCGAGCTCCCAGATAATTTTCAAAAAAAATAAACACATCGAGGTAGGTTATCAAGGTTATCAATGGGATAGCTCGAGTAATCTCGACGGTTTCTTTTATGAAAATTGCTCGAACTGCTCTGTAATCAAGCGACCAAATATCTGCCTGATGCTCTGTCTGCCCGCTCCGAGGTAATATCCGAAAGTGCATGATAACAGGGATATCCTACCAAAAGCCACCTGAAATATGCGCATGATAATATGACTTTGACGAAAGGGCGGAGTGTCGCTTCTAGTAGTGCTATGCTGTGGCTAAGAGTAATGCTCCGTCATCTGTCACGAGCTGTAAGTTGTCAGAGTTGAATAACTCAAAAACTGCCCGATGGATTTTGAATCGAATTCGGCAAAAAGCAAGGCAACGAAAAAAGAAACTTAGCAGTCGGAGTTTTTCATTGTTTCCGGGTCGGGCGCTACAAATTTTCATAGTTGCGAAAATGCCTTTCCCGAAATCACACGGGACAGCCGAACGCTGCCTTGCAGCTCCAGCCGAACGATCGACTTTTCTTGAAAATTTTTGACTTGACTTGAATATATCGGTACTGGACGGAACTATAGGCATATTTTCGAATGGGACACAATCATTATTGATCTGTGGAGGAAAAATTTTCGAAATCACACCAACTGTTTTCAAGTTTTTCCGACTTGAGAACACGCATTTCTGGCATCTTTTTCATACGTGAGCCGATTTTCACTAAAAAAACTTCAAAATGAAGCCCAATTTATTTGACGGTGAGTCAAATTTACTATCTTTCTTTAATACAGACCCGCATCTGTAGGAGATGTAGGATGTAAGACGAGGATGTAGGAGATGAACAGTAGTTGTTGTACTGTCCTTGCCCAAAACCGTTTGCACAAATTTTCCAACGTTATTAGTTGAAAAACTGTAAACTTTCTTATATGCGTAACGGAATTCGGACCCAGACGGAAGCTCAAAAGTTTGAAAAAAAAAAAACAGTTAATTTGTATATATTGATCGACTGACGTCAACAATTTTTCCTGCGACTACTAGTTTTGAGATATGACAGTTGACTTTATTTTTTCTCATGGACACCATTATCCCCAAAAAACTCTTCTTTCTCTTTACAAGGATGTAAAAATACTTGTAGCATTTTTGGTCAAAATAACCTGGAAAAACTGGAAAAACTATTTCTGGGACGAAACAATCGAGTTACCGTTTCGGTTGCCGTGCTCTCCCGCCATAACAATGGCATTCGGTTGCCATGGTCTGTTGATTTTGGAAAAAGTTGAGTTATATTCCGTTTTTATGTATCCGATAATAAATGACAATAAAACAAATACAAAACCAAGTATAACAAAAAATAACATAGCAGTAAACATTTACAATTTACAAATGCTCGAATAGACCTTTCCTTGGCTCTTGTCCTTTTCTATTGTGATATTATGATTTTACGCAGCTTGGAACAACTGTCAGTGAAGAGTCATCTCGTAGTGGAAGTGTCAGATTTATCGGCAAGCACCGAGCGTAGAAAGGAAAGACCTGAATTGGTATTTTTCGATGCAAGAGCGCGTTTTCAGGCCCGAAGGCTTGTTTGCCATCATGCCATCATGAACCGTAGCCGAGTACTGCAAAAGAGGCTGAGGGCCTAAAAAAGCGCAGCGCTTGTGTGTCGAACTACGTTTTTTATAGTTGTTGCTTAAATTGAGATATATCTCGAATTTCTTGTGAATTTTGACACTACTTTGCAAATTTCATGCCAGATACATAACCTGCAAAACTTAAATTTTTGATTATGTATTATTTTGCGCGTTATATATCTATGGAACGATTACGAAAAAGTGGTTTTGCTTGAATCTGACGTTGACATGACATCATGCGCGAAATGTTTTGCGCAGGCTGGGACAACTGTCAAAACCATTCTTTATCCACACAATAGCTTTATCCTCAATTTTTGGAAATGTCAATTGGAGTCCATTCTGCTCTATGCAGAGCTGTGTTCTTTTACCCATGTTAGCAACGGCTGCCTTGATATCGTGCGGGTAAATTGACTGAAACGCATTATGAACTCTTGCTTCCAGCTCTTGGGTATTGTGGGATGGTCTGTCATAAACCATAAACTCGATCTTTCACCATTCCCCTCAAAATGGACTCCATTTCGAGCAATTGTAAATTATGAATGTTTATTGCTATGCTCGTTGCTATGTTATCTTATGTTATACTTGATTTTGTATTTGTTTTATTGCTATTTATTAATTAATACATAAAAACGGCATGTAACTCAACTTCTAAAATCAACAGACCATGACAACCGAATGCCATTGTTATGCCACAAGAGCATGGCAACCGAAACGGTAACTCGATTTTTTCGCCACAGTTTCTTCAATTTATACAGGTTATTTCGACAAAAATGCTAGAAGTGTTTTATATCCTTGTAAGCAGAAAGAAAATATGAGTTTTTTGGGTGAATAAATGATATGGTGTCCATAAGAAAAAGTAAAGTTAACTGTCATATCTCAAGAACTAGTAGGCGCAGGAAAAAATTGTTGACGTCAGTCGATCAAAGACCTTCAAAAATTTCAGGATACCAATTTTCAAATTGATAGCTGTCATGATAAAGGAGTGATTTGAAATTTGCTAATTCGGTTTTTTTCAATTTTTTGGGGATATTCCAGAAATGACCAAAGATATCGTGGATATCTTGAAATATTTGAGATAATCATAAAATTGCCCAACTTTTTTGTAATTCAACCGACCTTGTACCTCTTACCGTTTCCGAGATTCTTGTAGTGAGCGTTAAAAAACGGGTCAGCCTGTATAAATTATTGATTCCGCGTCCGTTAAAATTCAAGGTGCTTTCCATCTAGGTGTACCAACTACACAAAGTGGAAAGCACCCACTACAAGAGCTTTTGATTCACTTGAAATATATGCAAATTATCCACGTATAAGAAAACATTCTGGTCGATGCGCCAATTTACTTTGCCAAATATGGTGGATGCGCTTGTCCTTTACTGTAGCCTTTTGAATTTAAAGTAACATACTGATTATACCTGCTGCTGTGAAGTTGGTATTGGTGTGCCTGTTGAACAGAGAAGTTTTGTATTGTTTGTTTTATTGTTAAAAAAAAACAACAAGAAAAAGGTCTACGAAAATCAATAAACGCAAAGATTCATATAATAGAGATTGAAGTGTGCATCTAATAAGTTGGTAGAGCTGGACAAAACTGGAAACGTCACAGTGATACTTTTGTCTTATGTCAAAAACCATGCCAGCTCTGCGTGTTGACACTGCTAAAAGCTCTTTGATTATCTGAGAAACCTGAGAATAATCGAAATAAATACGCATGCCCGAGTTTATTTTGGTGGATGCGCCGAGCCATTCAGCCAATTATGGTGCATGCGCATATGCTCTAAGTACAACTTTTTGATTTTTATGTCGAGTTTATTGAATTAATTGGCTATCTCGCTGGAAAGTTGGGCTGGGTTTCAAAAGATTCACTAATTTGTGCCCACAGCGTTGGCAGCATTCACTGAATGGGAGGCATTCTCGCAAACGCATTCCAGAGGGCGCGACATAGGCTTGGGACCAAATGTCAACGTCATGTCAACGTCAAGTCCAAGGTCAAGCTTGCAGTTGTCCTTGCTTGTCAGAGCGTAACCTAACCTATCTTTATTGTTTATTGTCGTCGCATGACTCGCATGGTGTTAGTGTCACCGGTACCGGGTGCTTGTCGTTTGAAAGGCAGGGCAAATGCGAGCGAAGCATCGCGGGGCCGTCTGGCGGTTCGTGCGAGACAAAATCCCGGCCGGTGAGACGATAAATGCAACCCACAGTGGTCCCAAGCTATCATGTTTAAGCAGGGCTCCGTTTAACTTCGGGTAAGTTTAGTTTGACTGCCCAAGGCAAAAATTCATTTTTGTTTACTACTATAGACCCGAGGGGCTCCATATGGTGTCTTCTGAAGAGGCAATGGGATGCTCTGAATAAGCCACTCCTGCTTCATCCTAGCACATGGATAACGGAGAGAGAAATCAGACTATACTAAACGAGAACAGGAGGACATTTCGGTATCACCAATACAAGAGTCGCCCTTCCTTCAAAATTTTGTAGCAGTGTGGAAAACTCTCTGTAAAGTGATGGTTTGAATTATTGTAATAAAGTGAAATGCCCTGACTGATTAAAGAACTGTATTTCATGTGTATAATTTTCGTATACTACGCACAATGCTGTGAACATAATAACTTAACTGAACAAGTTCAAAACTTCAACATAGAACCAACATAACCTAGATCCCTTCATGCAGCTCAGCAATGTCAATGTTTTTCGATGATTCCTGTCTCCATCTGTCTGGTAGAATGGAGCAGGAAGGGCTTATTCAGAGCATCTATTTACCTCTCCAGAGTACCATACCGGGCCCGGGTCTACGATAAAAGTGAATAAAAATGTATTTTTTTCTTCGGTAGTCAAACTGAGCTTGCCCGGAGTTTGGGGCCGCATCCTGACCCTCGTCGCAAGAGCCTACGGCATCCTCATGAACGATTCAACGCTGGATTCAACGATACGACTCAAAAATCCCAATTTATGTTCACGGTGACATTTCTAAATATTTGACGTTTATTGATTTGACGATTTGACACAACGCGCTTGTTTATGCAACCTAGGCGAGATAAAATCCCTAGAGGTCCCAACCAACTGCAGCGCCTCCTGGCGGGAGCATAATCGTCCATGCCTCCCATTGCAAAGGTGGGCACCGTTAACGAAAAAGTCAACTTCGTTAAACGTTAAATCGTCAACAAAAAAGTTAACTTCGTTAATCGTTAATTGGTTGATTGCAGTGGCGTAGCGAGGATTTGAGGGCGGAGGGGGCAAAGGCAATGACGAGGGCGGCATTTCGCGAGCGAAGCGAGTGACGGCGCCGCAGACGAAAATTTTTCGGAGATAATAATAATAATGATGATAACAATAAACATATTTACTTATAATTATCCACCTCCAATAGAATTATCATAGAAAAAATTAAAAGTCAGAAACTAGAAAATGACGTTTACAGAGAAAAAATTTCAGGGTTTTATCGACGCAAATTTCTCGATTTCAAAAATCAAACTTGATACAATCAATAACTTGAGGCAGCGCTTTGGCCTTTAACAGAAGAGGCAAGAGTATACTACTTTTGACAGGCTTATTGAAGAAGTCGCGTATGTTTCTGAAGGTTATTGACGCCGCAGCCTGCAAGAGCTCTTGCTTCTTTTCCTGACGGAAAGAGTGTTAGCGCGGTACACATAAAGACGGCAGCCTTCCGATGAAGGCTGCATTAAAACAATAACTCTTGGATTAGGAAAGCAGCAAGCGACAGTCAGAAATAAAATTCACAACAACAATCAAAAACTTTAATGCAAAACAAAAGAAAAAAAAAAAAACACAAACAGACAGAATTACAAAACAATAAAAAAAAAACAATGTGAATTAAATGAAATGAAAAATCCGAGTGGTTCTGATCGGGGGCAGATTCGCTGGCGCCGAGTGGCGTCCTGAAAACGAGACGAACTGCACTGAAGGTATACACCCCGGCAAACGGGACTAAACGGTAAATGGTAAAAACAATGGAAAATATGGAACTTACGGGATCTTATTCGGTGGCGGCGTCGTCCTGGCGGAGTCCGAAGGCGGCGTCGTGGTGGATGGCCGTTCTGGTGGTGGATTTCCTTTTGAAATGCACGAGTGCCCGTGTTCGTCACCAAAATGGCGGACGAACGACTCGATCCCGTCCGAAACTGGAGCTTTGTGTGCGGCTGGCTGGTCCAAGCCGCTCCCCGGTGAAAGCGGTGAAAACTGCCGCTTTCTGGACTTGGAGATGCTGCAGAGATCCTCCAGGAGTCACTATCGGACGCGATGGGCCTTGGATGGGCTTCTGGTCGAGTACGAATGTACGCCGATGGCACGACAAGATGGCCGCGAGAACGATGACCAAAAAAAAAGACGGCGTGGTTTCCCGCTCGACGTACGGAGATCGACACCGCTTCGAACGAAGCGGCAAAGGCACGAGCGGAAAGAAAGCCGAAGAATGCCGAAGACGGCCGAAGAAAGTGCTGGAGCTCGTTTACGCTTGCGCCTGACAGCCAAGTGCCAGGCACACCGAACAGGGGGTGAGGGGTGAGGACTTGGACAACACAGGGATATTTTGGGTTGCATACCCTCAGTGCACACGAATGCAGTTTTCAATGAACGGGGCCGAGACATACTCCCCACCAAAATACCACTCGGGGTATTTTCAAAGTTCAAAAATTAATGAAATCAAACATGATACAAAAAGAAAGAGCATAGTGAGAACAATGACGGAAGTGAAAACACAGAATGCTCACTGTCCTGAAGGGAGGGGACAAAGTTTGACCATTGGGCGTCGCAGAACGTCGCGTTGAGTACGGACATCTGCGACACGACAAATGCCATCTTTGCCGGGGAAGAGTTTTGAAATTCTGCCTAACCTCCACTTCAGAGGGGGAGCGTTTTCGTCCTTGATGAGGACTAAAGACCCCACATCTGCGGATTCAAGGTGACGTGACTTGTGCCACTTGCCGCGTTGGTACAGCGTGTGTAGATATTCGTCGCGCCAACGCGCCCAGAAACGCTGTTGCATGGATTGGACCAACTGCCATCGCGACAACCTGCTGATCTTGAGGTGGGACAAATCTGGGTCAGGTGGGGCCGTTAACGGCTCGAGCGTCAAAAAATGACCAGGCGTCAATGGGCACAGATCATTTGGATCCGAGCTCAGCTCCGAAAGTGGCCGTGAGTTGAGCAACGCTTCAACTTGGGTGACCAACGTGGTCAGCTCTTCAAAGGTGAGTATTTGATCACCTATCACGCGAGATAGATGAGTTTTGACAGCTTTTATGCCGCTTTCCCACAGCCCGCCAAAGTGGGGACTGGAGGGAGGAATGAAGCGCCAAGTGATGGCTTCGGATTCCGCGGCGAGTTGCATCGACGTCGTCAATTGCCTATGAGCTCCGACAAAGTTTGTGCCATTGTCGCTATAGATGGTAGAGCAACGACCGCGCCGGGCAATGAATCTGCGCAAGGCGGCGAGGAAAGCATCTGTTGAGAGATCGGAGGCAACCTCGACGTGCAATGCCTTGGTGGCGAAGCACACGAAAAGACAGATGTACGCCTTCGTAGTTCTGACACCGCGAGCGCGTGACATGAGGATTGGAAAAGGGCCACCATAGTCGAGCCCGACGCAGCTAAAAGGTTTTAGCTGAGAAATTCGCGCCGAGGGGAGGTCGCCCATGGTGGGAGAAAAAGTTTGCGGCTTAGTCCGGAAGCACCGGTAACACGATGCAAGATAGTGCCGTACCGCGCGTCGCGTGGACAATATCCAAAAATTTTGCTGCAGGAGATAGCAGGTATTGTTGAGTCCCGGGTGGCAATGTCGGGAATGAACTTGTCGAATGACGAGTCCTGTCAAGACGTGACGAGATGGAAGAAGAGCAGGGTGTCTGGTTGCAAATGGCAACTCATGACAATGCTTCAAACGTCCGCCGACGCGGAGAACATCGTCACGATCGAGAAAGGGTGAAAGTTTTCGAAAGGGTCTTGACCAGGGTTTGCCGTTGCGTAACGACGCGATTTCGACGGCAAATACCTTCTGCTGTACATGTTTGACAATGTACAACAAGGCAAAATGGAGCTCTGTATCCGAGAGAGGTCCTGTGAACTTCTCATCGGACTTGCATTTGCAGAACCGATAGAAATAGGCGACAGCGCCCTGAATCTTCCGTAAGGAGGATATGCGCAAAAAGAGGTCGTCGATGTCAATCGGCGGCGGCTGCGGCACACGCACGACCAAAGCGAGCTTTCGCTCTTCAGACGCAATGTCTGGGGAGGACACGGAGAATTTGTCATCCGGCCATGTGTCATCCGCTGATGACAGAAAAGGTGGGCCAGACCACCAGAGGGAGCACGAAAGCATGTCTTCGGGAAACAATCCGCGCGAAGCTGGGTCGGCGGGATTGTCCGATGTTGAGACATGTCTCCAACACTGAGGCGGGACACGCTGTTGAATATGCTCAACACGGTGAGCAACAAATGTTTTCCAGCGGTGCGAAGAGGAACGCAGCCAGCTGAGAACAACCGTAGAATCGGTCCACGCAAATATGGCATCGAACTGTACGGTTCCTGCGAGCGCTGCAACGGTGAAGGCAACGAGATTGGAAAGTAGGACCGCTGCACACAATTCGAGACGGGGTACGGTCAGCAATTTGACTGGAGCCACCTTTGATTTGGCGGTTAGGAGACGAATGGTGGGAACACCATTTCGAAGGTAACGAACGTACAACACGCTCGCGTACCCAGATTCAGATGCGTCGCAAAAGGCGTGCAACTGGCACCTGTCTGCAGGCGACGGAAAAGTATGCCGTGGAATTTGCAACCGCGAAAGTTGCGATAGCTCAGATTGAAAACGCAACCACTGCTGACATACGATGTCTGGAGGGGTGTCGTCCCAATCAAGGCCAAGTTTCCATAACCGTTGGATTAAATGTTTGGCGAAAAATGCAACAGGGCACAGAAAGCCGAGCGGATCGTAAATCCGAGCCACCTCCGACAAGATGGACCGTTTTGTGCACGGTAGTTCATTTGGATGAACCGTGAATGAAAAGGTGTCTGTTGCCGCTTGCCACTGGAGGCCAAGAATTTTTACAGTATTGTCAGCAACGTCACTGAAAGTGGACGGCTGAGTTCGAACGTGATCAAGTGGTATGTCTTGCAGCACATCAGGGTGATTGCTTGCCCACTTGCGCAATTCAAAGCAACCCGATTGGAGCAGGTTGATTAGCTGCGTTTGTAATTCCCGTGCTGATTCCACGGAGTTCGCACCGCAAAGTAGATCGTCTACATACAAATTACGGCGAATTGCCTGCGAAGCCAATGGAAACTTCGAGGCGTTTTGTTCTGCCAAGTGAAGCAACGTGCGAACCGCTAGAAACGGTGCCGAAGAAACACCATATGTAATGGTGTTCAATTGGTACGTTTCAATGGGTCGATCAGGGGAGAAACGAAAGCGAATGAGTTGATACTTGCGATGTTCGGGCGAGATAAGTATCTGCCGATACATCTGACGGATGTCACAAGTAAAAACGATCGGCTCACACCGAAACTGCAGTAGCAAAGCTGCTATGTCCTGTTGTAACTTAGGACCGACGAGAAGCGTCTCGTTGAGAGATAAATGATTCGGCGCTTGCGCCGAAGCATCAAAAACGACGCGAATTTTCGGCTTGTCGTCTTCGATCTTGACGATCGGATGATGAGGGATGTAATACGCCTCAGAATCTGGAGGTTCTGCGTCCAGCAAGGTCATGTGACCTAGGTCGAGGTAGTCGCGCATGAATGCTATGTACAGATCACGGAGTGTGTCCTGACGGACCAGGCGACGTTCGATAGCTAACCAACGGCGGTCAGCCATAGACCTGCAATGTTCAAAGGTGGGGGACTCCCTTTTGAAGGGAAGCGAAACCCCAAAACGACCTGACGGACAACGGTAGACAGAGTCCCGGAAACAAATTTCTGCACGTTCATCATCTGGGGACAAACGTGTTTTGGACGATGGTGACGAGATTTCCTCTACTTCCCAAAATTTGTGCAGAGACTCGTCGATTCCAGTTGGAGTGCAAACCAAAAAGGAATGCAGAGGTTTTGACGGGGTTTGAAAGGGACCGAGAAGAGCCCAGCCAAAAATGGTGTTTATGGCAACAGGCTGTGACGGACCTGACGAGACGATTCCCTCTTTCACGACTGACGGATAAACGTCGGCGCCCAACAACACTTGAATGGGGCCTGGCTTGAACCATGTGGGATCCGCCAGATTCGATAAGTTCAAGTGGAATTGATCCGGGTTCAAAGCGGTGTCTGGCAGGTTACCACAAATCCTGCGCAGGACAATTAACTCCAATTCAGGGATTGGGAGAGACTCATCATCAGCCTTGACCTGGCAAGTGACTGTGCCACACGTCGAATTGGCGGGGGTGAGACCCAAGCCAAAAACGGGCACATTGTGATTTGATGGGGATAGACCCAATTTGCGCACGCAGGAGTCCAAAATAAACGATGCCTGACTGGCAGGGTCTATGAGCGCACGGAGGCTTTGGTAGCCTCCCCACCGGTCACGAACGTGAACGATTGCCGTGGCCAACAAAACATGAGCTGCCTTGAGGCTTGAGGCGAGATTCGTCACCGAATTCGCGACATTTTCTGGAAGACCAGGGGAAACGATTTGCGGTAATTCAACTGGATTCGATAAAGAACTGGGTGACTCATGACCTGCAGTTCTATGTGGCTTGGGGAAGTGCAGCAAGGTGTGATGCCTTGCGTGGCACTGCCGACACGAATACGACGATGGACATTTTGGAGCGCCGTGATTGGTGCTCAAGCAGTTGAGACAGAGCCTTTTCTGTTTGATCGCCAAATATCTGTCATTTGGGGACATTGACAGAAAAGTCTTGCACGCGGTGACTCTATGACTTCTCGCCCCACAATGAGAACATGCTGACTCATGCGACGTCGCTGGGGCAGATGAAGTCTGAGACACCAACGTATGTGAGGCCCACGACTTGCGGCTGACCTCGGGCTTCACGGTAACGGTGTTTGCCCGTGTGGAGCGGGAGTTCGATTGCGTTTTAGAATTTAAGGCAGTTGCCTCGAAAGCCTTGCATTGGTCGAGCACGAAAGACTTGACGTCTTCGTATTTGGGGAAGGGGGTGCCAGCTGACTGCACCTCGAAACGTTTTCGCGTCGACTCATCGAGTTTCTGGAGCAGCATGCTCGACAGGGTGAAATCCCACAGGTCGATATGCGGATACTGCTCGAGCGCCACTAAATTTTCGTTGAACGTGTTCACAAGATGGCGAAGCGCTTGCGCGGAGTCAGATGTGACGGAGGAGGCGTTCATCATCGACTGCCAGTAAAAAGTGACTAGCACGCGGTCGTTCTGGTATCTCTCAACCAACGAGTCGAACGCAATTATGTAATTATCTCCCGTCAATGGCAGGTGTTTAACCATTGAGAGAGGTTCACCAGATAAAGACGAGATCAGATACTGAAACCGTTCAATATCTGAGAGAGACTGGTTTCTGTGTATTAACGCCGTGAACAGATCATAGTATGGTGGCCATGATTTTAACTTTCCGTCGAACAACGGCAACGCGATTTTTGGCAATCGGACATTGCTCCGGCCTGTCTCGAACCAAGTTTGCGAGGCTTGGCGAGAGAGCGAGGAAGTCGGCTCTGAATTCGAAAACGAGGCTTTTACCGCAGCAAGTTTGCCATACAAGCTGTCTGCCCGGAGTGTACGTTCAAGAAATGTAGCCTTCTGCTCCTCGGAGGCACTGGGGAGAGGGGCAGTGTTGACCGTGCTCTTGAAACCGTTGTAAATTTCCGCCGCAATGTCAAACGTGGCTAAAAATGCCGGTTGGAGGCTTGGCTCGGTGGTAGCTGTGACGCCTTGTTCCAGAAGGGGCTCAAGGCGCGCAATAGCTATCGCGATGGACGATAAAGTTGCGTCCATTGTGTACGACACAAAGAAAAATGAAAACAAAGCAACTGACCCTTAGGTTGGCGTACCTGAATGGCGAACCCAACCCAGGTGAAAAAGTGCGAATGAGACGGGCGAAAAACGAATTGATCAACACGCTGGACCAACGCACAAGTGTCACGTGGGTTTGACGCGTGACTTTAAAGTTTCAATAGTGAGGTGAATTAAATTCCTGACTGTACCATGCTTAGCCTGTATCCGGCTACGAAGGACCAATTTATATGTTAGCGCGGTACACATAAAGACGGCAGCCTTCCGATGAAGGCTGCATTAAAACAATAACTCTTGGATTAGGAAAGCAGCAAGCGACAGTCAGAAATAAAATTCACAACAACAATCAAAAACTTTAATGCAAAACAAAAGAAAAAAAAAAAAAAACACAAACAGACAGAATTACAAAACAATAAAAAAAAAACAATGTGAATTAAATGAAATGAAAAATCCGAGTGGTTCTGATCGGGGGCAGATTCGCTGGCGCCGAGTGGCGTCCTGAAAACGAGACGAACTGCACTGAAGGTATACACCCCGGCAAACGGGACTAAACGGTAAATGGTAAAAACAATGGAAAATATGGAACTTACGGGATCTTATTCGGTGGCGGCGTCGTCCTGGCGGAGTCCGAAGGCGGCGTCGTGGTGGATGGCCGTTCTGGTGGTGGATTTCCTTTTGAAATGCACGAGTGCCCGTGTTCGTCACCAAAATGGCGGACGAACGACTCGATCCCGTCCGAAACTGGAGCTTTGTGTGCGGCTGGCTGGTCCAAGCCGCTCCCCGGTGAAAGCGGTGAAAACTGCCGCTTTCTGGACTTGGAGATGCTGCAGAGATCCTCCAGGAGTCACTATCGGACGCGATGGGCCTTGGATGGGCTTCTGGTCGAGTACGAATGTACGTCGATGGCACGACAAGATGGCCGCGAGAACGATGACCAAAAAAAAAGACGGCGTGGTTTCCCGCTCGACGTACGGAGATCGACACCGCTTCGAACGAAGCGGCAAAGGCACGAGCGGAAAGAAAGCCGAAGAATGCCGAAGACGGCCGAAGAAAGTGCTGGAGCTCGTTTACGCTTGCGCCTGACAGCCAAGTGCCAGGCACACCGAACAGGGGGTGAGGGGTGAGGACTTGGACAACACAGGGATATTTTGGGTTGCATACCCTCAGTGCCCACGAATGCAGTTTTCAATGAACGGGGCCGAGACAAAGAGGCTCCAGATTTTTTTTTAAGCCATCCCATATAATCAATTATCACAATTCACAATTATTGCACAAACCTACTTTCTATAATAAGCAGTTATTGTTTATTGGAGCAGTGTGTGAGATTGATCAACAACCTGCAGTGCTGGGGGTGATCGACTGATCGTGCATCATGCTGGTGAATAAAAGTGGTATGTGATGTATTTGTGAAAATGTATTTGCAGTAAAATTCATCAAAATCCCATTCATATCATAGCAGTTAGGTATGTAGACTCTGTCCACGAAAGTGGACTATGAAATTCTGGCGCCGAATTAACAAAGAAGCTAGTCGCAAGTGCATATAAAACAGACTTGGTCATTGTTAAGTCACGTTTTGCTTCTGCACTACCCACTAAAAGGTCCTAGAGTATTGTAGAGAAAGGTATTATCGAGGGTATTATACCTACGTATAATAATACGAGACCTATGTTTTATGGGGGTGCAAAACCGTTTGAGAATGGGCGGAGAGTTTTTACTTTCGAAAAGAACGGTTGTTTGTGAGATTATTTTTATGGGCGACAACCAGCATCCTCACCCTCCGAGAAATGAGAAGTAGGTATCGCATATCGCATATATGCTCAAAACTGTATTGAACATTTTTTTACACAAAAGTGTTGCGCCCTTTGAATACGCCTCTGTATTGCCCGATTAGTTAAGCGAGATGGGGCGCCCTGGGCGCTTGAAGGGTAGGGGCGGAGGGGGCATTCGCCCCCCCTCGCCCCCCCTTGGCTACGCCACTGGTTGATTGATTAAAAATGTAACGGAAGTTAACGTTGAACCGTAAACGTAAATTTTTCATTTTAAGCCATCAAATAATCATCTCCAAAACCACCCGAACACCACCTTGGAAGCGAAGAAACTATCTACACCAGCATTATATACTTAACTGAACGGGAACTCAAAATTTTGCCTAGGTTAAAATGAGGATATCTCGAGAAAAAATTTCCGGATTCTGAGAATGTTTGTGGTGCTCGATAATCTTTTAGAGGTTTAAGAGTTGAAAACTTCACTCTATTCTTCTAGACTTTTTCTATTTTGGGCTTTAAAGACAAATATAGCTATAAAAGTTAACGTTAATGGACTTGAGTTAAGGTGCATTCAGTCAGTTTATTTAGCCGCAAGTTTTAATTTTAGTCTTAAGTGTGGCATCGCTTATTGGCTGTTTTGAGGAAGCTGGTTCATAAAAGCCAATGAGCGTCGCTGCGATTGCGACTAAAATGGAAACTTGCGGCTAAATAAGCTGACTGAACGCACCTTCAACGGAAGTTGAATATGTAACGGAAGTTACTTAAGTAGTCCGTTGATGATTTTTCAAGTTAACTTGAAAGTTGAATCGTTAACAAAAAAGCTAACTTCGGTAATTAACGATTAACGGACCAACGATTTGGTGCCCAGCTTTGCTAAATTGATGAATTTGAGAATGTCACGTTGACACTCTCTTCTAATATTTTGACACAGCTGTCTGAATAGGGTGATTGCATGAAATTCGTTCATCTGATCACCGACAGGCAGCGCAAGGTTCGAGTTATGTTTTGACGTTTGTTAGGTAATTTGCATTGAGGCACATATATCATGTGTAAGTGTGAGGCATTGTTAGAATTATTAGACATCTCGATCTCGTAAACGCCGAACACAACAGTATGTGAACGAAACACGTAAAGTGACAGATTTAGTGAGGTGAGTCCGGTTGACGTTGACTCCAACATGGATGAAACTTGACAGATCACAATGACACTATTGACATTTTGCCATAAACTTCCTTTACAGTCTACATGCAATCACCCTATTACACACGAAAAGCTCTAGATTCTTGATTAACGTCAGCAATAGTTATTCATAGTTATTCAGATAATTTTGCAGATAGGTTGCACTCAGCTGTCTGTTTTTACATTTTAATTCTTTTTCTTCGTGGTCGAGTGGTCAGAACTGCTGGGCTTTCATGAACAAACTACCTACTCTTATAATTATGCTGTAAAAAGTAGGAGGGTTCTAAATGGAAAAACTCAAAATGTTTTCGAGTTGGCATCAGCACTGGATGATTTTGGAACAAGGATGTCTATACTAATCTGGACAAGAAACTTACGTCGCCATCTTGAAGCTTGATCTGACACTGTGTCTGTCGGGATTGTCATCGTGACATTCGTAACGGACACCGCCAGCCTCTTGTGCATCCATGGCGAATTATCGTTAATTATGCCGCGCAAGCCCAAGTGTGTTCACAACAAGCGGACCCCGCAACCCGCAATATAACACACTTTTTGTTGCAAGTAATTGACTAATTATTGCTATATGTTACAAGACCTGGCCTGGCAGTCCTGGCGGCAAACTTCTAAATGACAGTTTCGAGAGTTCTCCGACTGAACGTCACTATATGGTTATGGTGGAGGCGCCGATCAACTCTGTCTTCCCTTAATTTGAGGAATCTACACGCAGCTGATGACGTAATATCGCTTTACAAAGTTGATGTCTTGAATGCGTAAAAGTTCATCGTTTGTAAGACTGGAAAAAATTCGAAACGTCATACTGACGACTGACACTACTGTCGAAAACTACGTCGGGCGTCGGCGCATCCGCCGTATTTGACACTGTTCCAAGTCATTTGTGCAAGAATATCATTTTTTTCTGCACATATCAAGCACTCTATGCTTACTACTACTACTATGATACTTGACAGGCAAATCAAGCTGACATTCACGAATTCAGTGCTACCAATTTACCATAATTAATTATGTTTTGAGAGAATTCACAGTGATGAATGATTGATGCTAATTATGTGTCTCATTCCTCGGTGCTTTGCATCTCGGGCTATACAGGGTGTCCGTTTTTCGAGGCTGAGCATGGGTATCTCGCTTATCTTTAGAGATACAGAGTCAGTTCAATCAGAAAAAAGTTGCGAATATCCATGACGATCAATTATCCAAAAAGATATTTGACTTGTCAGTTTCAGTTTTTGAGATATCGAGAAAAAACTGGAACTTGTAATTTTTGTTTCAATTTTTTATTTGAAAAACGGTCGAAGGTAGCCTTTTCTAATTAAAACATTGTGCAGGCACTTTTCTAAGGCAAATTCATTGTTGCCAAAATCTTCATTCTAGTTTTCAAAACAACCGAGATATGATATTCAACTTTTTTTTCTCTTATGGGCGCCATATTGGATTTTGACATTTTTGAATACAATTTTTTTTTCTGGTTACAACGATGTGTCACATGCCACTGTTGAATCCATGCTTTTGAGCAAAAAATTATTTTTTTATTTTTCAAAGAGTGCTTTGGAAACAAAATCAGCACCGACAAAAAAAAACGTGAATGTTAAACATTTATTCAACAGTGACATGTGGCACATCGTTGTAGCCAGAAAAGAATACCGTATTCAAAAATATCAAAATCCAATATGGCGCCCATTAGAGCAAAAAGTTGAATGTCGTATCTCGGTTGTCTTGAAAGCTAGAATAAAGATTTTGGCAGCTTTAAATTCCTCTTGAAAAAGTGCCCTGACAATGTCCAGATTAGAAAAGGCCACCTTCAACCGTTTTTTGAATAAAAAATAAAAACAAAAATTCAAATTCTTGTTTTCTCACGATATCTCAAAAACTGAAATCGATACGTCAAATTTCTTTTTGGATCATTGATCGTCATGAAAATGCGCAACTTTTTCCTAATTTAACCGACTTTGTATCTCTCAAGATAAGCGAGATACCCATGCTTAGCCTCGAAAAACGGACACCTGTATAGGCTTCCAGCCAGTTGAATGACGATTACTTCTATAATAACATACACTATATTGACAGCCTGGGCGACATCGACAACTGGGGCGATAACACAGTGACAAATAATACAAACTAAGAGCTTTTTTGACCGAGGCGTGCAGCCCAAGGTAGAAAGCACCAAGGAATATAAATCGACGAGGGAAACCAACAGCTGATTTGGCCTTCGTGATCGTGATCACCCTGTCTGTTATCTCTTATGAGATATTCGCACCGTGCACGACGCCAGCGTCACCTGGCGTCCGCAACTTTGTAGGCGCAAAACGTCACTCATGTCATAAATTACAGATGGCTAAACTGTCATAAATGACAGATCGCTGGCCTGAACTGTCGTTATTTTGTGGTTAAGTGCTTTGTCAACATAGACTTTGTCATTGACAAACTGTCAGTCAACCACGTGGCATCTGTTGTGACAGTTGGTTGTCAATTATTTCAATTATTTCCACTGTCAAATTGACATAAATGACATCAAACATCAGAAAATTGACAGCCCAATCACGCAGTGCCGAGCCATCAATGTTGCTCTTTTTGTCCACATAAAGCGCTGTGATCGGTTTCGTTACCCCCACTTTGTACTTCGCACGGGGCGAATAGAATATTGTGATGATGATGAGCATATTCGGAAACTATGGGAAAAAATGATCCAGGATTCGTTTTTTATTTTTCAAAATATCTCAAAGGGGAAGCGTTTAGCTGTGGGTATCCTATCTCGCGTGGACACCCTGTTCTTACTTTGTTCTCAAATTCGTGTCAAGACCACGTGGTCAAGATATTCGAAAACTATTTTTTTTTCATTGGAAAAACTAAATCGTAGCAGATGGATCTGTCCAAAAGCCGAATGCGAAATGTGAAATATCTGCTTTGAAAAATAACGCGAGAAAATGGTATCTACTTTTTTCATCTAACCTCTCAAGGTTAAGGGGTTAAGGGGTTCTGCAGCCCCCTGAGACTTCTTGAGTTACAGTGCGTAGATGTGGATGTAAACGCAATAATTAAGTTGTCCTCTAGGATGCTCGTTCAATAACTTGATAGGATTTTTCCTTTAATATTCCAATACGAGAGAGAAAGAAACCTACAGGACGTGTGTCAATACAATGGCTTTTCGGTTACATGAGAATGATGCAAATTTTTCAATCCTGCAATCAAATTATAACTTCCTTACCGAAGCGACGCTCCTACCAAAATAATTACTCACGTCGCTGAATATCGCGTGGGAAGTACTGTGTGTCGCCCACAACAGATTTCTTCCGTGGTTTATGTGTTTTTTTCTGTACATTTTCACGGTAGCTAAATTTCCGATATCTTCCGAATGGTTCAACATAATATCAAGTTTTTATTTCCTTGCAAATTCTGTCTAATTTGCTCGACACCTGTTGCATTTGACAATAGTCCGGATGCTAGTTGAAAGTTGAAAGTACCTTGCATTTTTTGATGAGAAGATGCCACTCGGTGAAAATGTTCTTTGCATCGTACTCTTCCGATCCAGAAAGGTAGCCATCAGCGCCATCCATGCTGGCAGCGTATACAGGGTGAAACAGAAAAAAAAGTTGGAAAATTATATTTGAATAACCGAAGCATGTGGAGACGTGTAACTCACCACATACATTAACTGTTTTATGCTCATGAAGTCACAGCAAACCGTTGTTGATTACTTTGAACCGTCTTTGAAATGTAGGGGGAAAACAGAAAAAAAGCAAAAAACACTCTTTTCTACATAAATAAGTGATTTTTAGAGATATTGACACAATACTTGGTATTTCTACAAAAAGTAATGTTAGAAATGATATGAGCTGGGTAGCCAATTTCTAAGCCAACTATTTCCAGAGATACGATTGTCAACTTTTTTTTCCTCTTGAGCACCATCTTGAATCTGCCCTGTAAGGCATCGTTGAAAAAGTGACTGGTTATTATAATAATGGTAACATGGAATCATTGCATCGCAAAAACAACCTCCTCATCATAATTTAGTGACCTCTTCGGCGGGAAAGAATTGTCATTCACGTATTTTTTGGCTCCTCAAAGCTTTAGTGCCCATGATGGCATTTGCGACATCTGGAATGGTGAAATATGTTACGCATTATGAACCTTGATGTACTCTGAGGTAGCCTACCAAGTTTCACTATCATCAATTGAGAGGTTTGTTCTTAAAAGCTGTTTGAACAAAATTAGTGTAGTTTTTTTATGAAAAATTCAAAATATTGGGTCTCTCACCCTCACTTGATCCCTCACTGAGGATAGCCTGAAACCAAAAGTCTCCGAATTTTTTATGATAATGGTTCAGTGGGAAGTGCTCTTCAATGTTTAGTTGTCAAAAATTGTATAGTTGCGTTCAGATTCCAGACAGAGAGCGACAAAGAAATGCATGCAGTAAAAGAAGACATAAATCACAGTCGAGAAAAAACTAGTCCAGAGCTAGACTGAAAGCTGTCCGGAGACCTTGCTTTTTATAACATAAATGTGCAATTTGGTACACTGTTAGAGCCTTAAGTTAGTAGTGTTTCAAGCCTTTCACCCACGCTTGAGAGTCTTACAGAACCTGTGTATTGCGGGATGCCTATCTAAAAGGGAAATTTCCGGGATTTCTCCGTTGCATTGAAAGTTGTGTCTTTTTTTCACTGCATGAACTTCTTTGTCGCTCTCTGTCTGGAATTTGAACGCAAATATGCAGATTTTGACAACTACACATTGAAGAGCAGTTCTCAGTGAACCATTAGCATAAAATTTTTGGAGACTTTCGGTTTCAGGCTTTCCTCAACGAGGGATCGAATAAGGGTAAGAGATCCAATATTTTGCATTTTCCATAAAAAAATTAAACAAATTTTGTTCAAACAGCTTTTAAGAACAAACCTTTCACTTGATGATTGCCAAATTTGATGGGCTACCTCAAAGTACATAAAGGTTCATAATGCTTAACATATTTTACCATTCCAGATGTTGCAAATGCCATCATGGGCACTAAAGCTTTGAAGAGCCAGAAAATACGTGAATGGCAATTCTTTCCCGCCGAAGAGGTCACTAAATTATGATAAGGAGGTTGTTTTTACGATGCAATGATTACATATTACCATGATTATAATAACCAATCACTTTTTCAACGATGCATCACAGGGCAGATT
This sequence comes from Anaspis maculata, assembly GCA_949128115.1. Lineage (NCBI taxonomy): Eukaryota > Metazoa > Arthropoda > Insecta > Coleoptera > Scraptiidae > Anaspis > Anaspis maculata. The sequence continues at coordinate 75,734,861 of OX421964.1, read as the reverse complement.
CAAGATGGTGCTCAAGAGGAAAAAAAAAGTTGACAATCGTATCTCTGGAAGTAGTTGCCTTAGGAATTGGCTACCCAGCTCATATCATTTCTTACATTACTTTTTGTAGAAATACCAAGTATTGTGTTAATATCTTTAAAAATCACTTATTTATGTAGAAAAGAGTGTTTTTTGCTTTTTTTCTGTTTTCCCCCTACATTTCAAAGACGGTTCAGGATAATCAAGAACGGTTCGCTGTGACTTTTAGCATAAAACAGTTAATGTATGTGGTAAATTACAAGTCTCCACATGCTTCGGTTATTTGAATATAATTTTCCAACTTTTTTTTCTGTTTCACCCTGTATACGCCGCCGGCATGGATGGCGCTGATGGCTACCTTTCTGGATCGGAAGAGTATGATACAAGGAACATTTCCACCAAGTAGCATCTTCTCATCAAAAAATGCAAGGTTCATTCCATTTTATGCAACTAGCATCCGGACTACAACGATCGATCAACTCCAAACGATTTCCAACAAAATATGTTTGTTACAAGCTTCGCGAGCAAGCAGAGACTTATTAAATGCGGATGTCCGGCACATCCACGCCCTGTGCCGGTACATTCCTGGCTTCCTTGGCTTCCCAGACTGCGCTGTCAGTTTTCCTCTGCACATTGCCGTACTGCCAGTTGCAGACATGTTATACTTGGGGGGTTTGTTCAGGACCACCCGAGGAGAGGTTTCAGCCGACTTGGGGTTAGATAAGATCCGCCCGCGGGTCGCCCACTGGCACTACCCACCGGCGGTCTCCCATCCAACTTCGGGCCGCGCTGAGCGTTGCTGCAGTCGAGTTATCGCCCGACTGGAGTGGTGTACTACAGTTCAACATTTGAACATCAAATCTCACTATAAGCGACAGTGTCAGAATGCCAACTTGACAGTCACTACAGCAGACATATGGAAGGAAATAGCCTCCTTGGCGTACATCCGGTAGACTTCCCAGTGTCGCTTCTGATAAGTGACAGCTCGCCGTCAATGGCTTAACTGAGAATGAAGTGAAGTATACTAAGATACAATTCTCACTTCAGATGTGCGAGAAAAGCGCATATTATTATAATCGACACGATTCTTTTAACATAAATTTGAAATGACAAATTGACAAATCGTGCAGAAAAAAAAAGTTGAGATTATGCCGGATATATCCATTTTCAAGTCCCCGAAGACGATTAAGACGATTTCCAGAATGATGTCTGTCCGTTAGTGTGTGTGTATGTCTGCATGTAATCTTCCACGATAACTGCCGAAACGTTGATCCGATCGATTTGAAATTTGGTATGCAGACATGGGGGAACAGTAATAAATACTGGCATGGAGGCACCATACCCGGCCAGATAGCGTCATCTTGACCATTCTGGATTCCATTTTGGGGAGTCGGTGGAACACAGTTTCACCTGGCACGTAGGCATCATTATTGGGCCCATTGTACCCCTCTCCCAGACCAGCCGGACTCACCGAGCCGCAATGTGTTGGCCTGGATGTTTGATGGTCGGTCCATCCAAGCACTGGGGCCGACAAGCGCACGGTTGACCTTGACTCCGTCTTCCACCCGCGGACCGCAGGTGCGGATGTCCGATACATCCTCTCTCCCTGCGCCGGTGTTCCTGACTTCGTCTGCCTCCCGACCATGCTGCCGGTTATCCTCTACACATTGCCGTACCGCCGGCTGGAGGCATATATACTCGGGGGGTTTGTCTAAGACCACCCGAGGAGGAGTTCCAGGTCGGCTTCGAATCAGATGAAAGACACCTAGTCACCCATCCAACTCCTGGCAGCGGCCAACGTTGCTGCAGTCGAGTTATCACCCGACTGGAGCGGCCTACTACACGCTACGCCCTCCTCGTCATCTTTAATATATTGACCAAACTCATCGAGGGAGTGGACCACTACTTTTACACGTTGCATGTTGCATGGCAAGCCTGTCTTCGCATACTCTGAAAGGCTGATCCGGCCGTCTTTTTTCAAGTCGGATACCATCCAAAACAACATTTGCAATCTAAAAACAGAGCCCGCAGCCAAAAACTTCACAAACAAAACTTCAGAAATTTCAGTTGGCAACAGTTCAAGTTGCAGGAAAAATTGTAACAAAACCATGCAACTTGATCCAGTAATTGGGCGTAGTTCATGAGCTGAGATGACAGTTGAGTGGCTACAAGTTCATTCGCACACCTTCCCTTCCTATTATATCCTTCCTATTATATCCCTCCAGACAAAACTCACCAAATTCAATTTAAAATCACTAAAATCTCAAGAAATTACTATTACTGAAAAACTAAAATTGACATTTCAACAATGACATCATTATTACACCGTTTGTGCAGCGGAGTTTCAGAAATTAAACTTCAAAAACTCCCGTTCCGCCAGTCCCAGCCGACGAGCCGCCTGATTTCCCCAGCGCGCACAACCGAAAACTCTCTCGTATCAGCTCTTTCTGTTCCTCCAGCGACTTGGATCGGCTCTCCACCAGCAGTGATTTCACTTCCTCCAAGAATCTTCCCAAATTGAGATTATCCTTTTCTGCCTTCTCCTTCTCGCTCTGAAGCAGATGAAGCACCATCTCGTACTTGCTCAAGATGCCGACGTATCTCTCCTCCAACCTGTTCCTTTCCTCTATCGACTTGCGGCCCACCTCGCAGAGCTGCCTCTGGAGCAGCTCCACGGCGCCGCTCAGGTCGCGGATCACGTAATCCTGAGGGGTGGGCCGTTCGAAAAGGCTTTTCAGCTCCGCCACTCGCTTGGTGAGCGCCTGGCATTGCGCTTCGTACGCCTTCTTCTCCTTCTTGAGCTGGTCGCACTTGGCCCGCAGCCGATCGCAGTTTTTGTCGCGGCTCTCGATGATTTCGCAGAGCTTCCGGTGGACTTCGGGTGACACCGCCGTGGCGTTGTTGTCGCCGCACGCCTGGTCTCTGATGACTTTCGTCGATTGGTTCTCGCGCTTGAGGCGCTCGATCAGCTGGCTCTGTTCCTGTTTTTTGCTCAGCAGGGACGAGAATTGCTTCTGGAGCTCGTCGGCGATCTTCAGGGCGGCCACTTTGTCGTCGGTTTTCGTGATGAACACCAGCCGGCCTTTGATGGCCGACAGGTCGTTTCGGAGGTCCTCGAGCTTGCAGTTGGGCTTGTAAGCTTTCCGGATGCCGTGCCCTTGCTGCTGGGCGGTCATTGCTGCGATAATAATTTATCCTGGACTTGAACGAGGAATTTAGCTGTCAAACTGTGACACTGACGGTTTGGATTGTTCCCTTCAACGTTCAACGTCCGTCATGCGACTCTAGCTATCCGCGATTCCAATCTACCATTAAGAGCACTGCTCATTGCTCCATGTTCCATGTTCCACTATCCATGTTTGAATAGTTCGTCTCATGTGTCGAATCGCGTCGTCAGGTCATGTAGCTTCTACAGGATGATTCATGACTTCATGAGTGACCTTACATAGGCTAATGGGAGAGAGAGGACTTCGAGGCGAGTCAGGATCCACTGAAGAAATTTTATTTTCTCCAATGGTTACGAAGATACAGGTGTTTTGTGTGTTTCGTATGAAACTTTGATAAGCGATATTTCTGAAACGGCCCGAGGTATTCTGTTGAAATTCACCAGTAATATTTCTCTGTTGGAACTCATCCCGAAGTCATACCGGGTAAGTCAAAATCCAGGGCCGGGCTAGGAATAAGGTGCCCCTTTTTTGTTACATCAAAATGTACATTTTCTGACCGGTTTGCTAAAAAACTGATATCGGATTCAAAAAGCCAAGGAAAAATGCTTTGAGAACCACTCTTCAATTTAGATAGCACACCTAAACCGTTTCGACAATAAAGTTAAAAGTAAAATTTTTGGGTGAGTTTAATCGACTCATTGTTTGATTGAATTTATCAAAATCCTTTTTTTGGCTTGTCTCTGTTGAATAGAAGAGCTTGATTGAAAGAAAAATTCCAGAGCCGACCATTTTTTTTTATGACAAAATCGAGAGTGAAACCAAAATTAGACTCGATTTGGTCGTCAAAAAAAATCTTCAGCTATGGAATTTTTCTTTCTACCAAGCATTCCACAAAGACAAGCTAAAAAATAAATCTGAATTGATTCAATCAAACAATGAGTCGATTATATGTCCGGTCAAAAATGGAAACTTACCCACAAATTTTACTTTTAATTTTTATATCGAAACGGTTTAGGTGTGCCATCTGAATTGAAGAATGATTCTTGAAGTATTTTTCCTTAGCTTTTCGAATCCGATAGCAGTTTTTCAGAAAAGCGGCCAGAAAATGTACTTTTTGATCAAATAAAAAAGAGGCACATTTTTTGTATCCCGGCTCTGGATTTTGACTTACCAAGTATGGCTTCAGGGTAAGTTCTAATAGAGAAATATTACTGGTAAATTTGAAGAAAATATCTCTAGTCGTTTCAGAAATATCGTTTATCAAAGTTTCATACGAAACACACAAAACAGCCTGTATCTTCGTAACCAATGGATAAAACAAAATTTCTTCAGTGGATCCTGACTCGCGTCGAAGTGTTCTATCTCCCATGAACCTATGTAAGGTCACTCATGAATCACCCTGTATAGCGCTTGAGTCTGGATACTCCCAAGTCATCAATGAATTTCTTTGCAAGCTAGTTTGGCTGGTTGCTGAGTCGGTCGTAGTGCTTGATGCTGTGGTCTTGGACAGCTGTCTTTACCAGGGGTGGCCCTAGATTGATGTGGATGATCTTGTTTGGAACATACCAGGGTGCGCCAGAAATAATTCTCAATGTTCTTTGATTGGAAACGTTGCAAGATCTTCATGTTGGAGTTTGACGTGATACCCCAGCGCTGGATATCGTGAGCAGAGTTCAGTTTGGGAGTAACTTTGTGAAACTCAAGAGGCAGCTTGTTTTGCAAAGATAGTTGAAAACATCTGCCCAACAACCAAAGAAGTTTGGTCAGTTTTAACCCAAGCTGCTTTCTCTTGGTTCAGATGTGCTTCTGCCAGGTATCTTGTAGTGTCTTTCTGTGGCAATTCTTTATTGTACCAGCTTCACAATGGGACATATTGTTCTCCTTCACAGGGTGAGGGTGACGTGGTGGACTGACTCAGTCTCTTTATTTTGACTCACCACTTTTCAAGCCAACTTTGGACTTGATTTAAACTGTTTTGCAGCATTTTGGAAGCAACAATGGGGTTCATGTGGGATGGTAAGATGGCGGTATCGTCTGCAAAAGTTGCCATTATGACTTGTCTGTCCAGGGAATGATCGGTGGTGAACGGAAGATACAACAGTGGACCAAGCACGCTTCCTTGGGGGACTTCAGATGATATTGAAGAAAGTGTTGTTCATTCTTCGTTGAAACGTACTTGGTTAGCATCTGCTCGTGAGATATGACTTCATGGCCTGATAGAATGTATGAGAGGGAGCATCTTTCTGATCTTATATAGGTACCTAGTAATCCAGCGGGCCATACTTTTCCAAATGCTTGCGTAATGTCCAGGAAATCAGCGGAGCAGCATTTCTTTTCTTCAAAGGCCTGGTTGATTTTGCTGACTACCCGGTGGACTTGGTCCACGGTGGAATGTTTTTGCCGTTTAGAATGAGGGGTCGCAGCCCCAGGAAGAGTCTTCTAAACGTTTTAGAGAGGAGATTGGCAGAAGACTGATAGGTGGATAGGACGAGACCTTCTCAATATACTTTTCTGGTTTCAAGATGAGAATGACCTAGGCGAATTTCCATTGCGACGGGAAGTAACCTGTGCGGAGAATAGCATTGCAGATGAAGGCAATCAGCTTGAGAACCTGGAAGCTGCTTGATGATTCTTCCTCTTTTATAACTAAGACGACGTTCAAACACACACTGTTTATAGCTCCGTGCCACTATAAATACACGTCAATTATTATTTGCGCTTGGGTATATCACCAATCACTACTCGTTTCGACGATTTGAATTTGAAAACTGGTCTGTCGGCCGACCCATCTGATATACTCGGACTGTAATTTTGGAACTTCCCACCGGTTCTCTGGTAAATTCCACCTTGACCGCCGCTACATTCGCGGCGATTCTCTCAACAGTCCAACACTGCTCTCAAAGCGGCGCCTCCGCCAATTGGGCTGATGTGTGTTACTCGATCGTTGATATCTCCATGTTATTTCGAACGGTGTCGTGTCAAGCCTACGCGTATGCGGATTGTGGATTTGCTTCTGTTTCTATTTCTAGTGCCTTGTATTTTTTTGAAAATTGATGCTGCAGCAGTCAGTAGTAGAGACATATAAACAGTTGTTTGCGTCCCGTCTAGATTAGTGGCTTCGACATCCATGATTCCCCCCCCCCCCAAAAAAAAATAAGAGAGCTGGAATGTATATAAAATATTCTTCAGTCAATATTATTTATAAAAATAAAAAATAATTAGTTTCCTAACCTCAAAATTGTCTCAGCGCTCGGATCGATGATATAATGTCAATGTCAAATGAAGTGAAACAAGAAATGTTGTCTATACTCTACTTTCAAACTTGTGATTGGCTGGTATAATACTGGAGCCGTGTGCATGGTGAAAGCTAAAACCTAGCTAGCTTTTACCATCATCCCCACAGCAACCTCCCAATGCCCCATCCAACATGCACCGTTATAAGAACGCTGCCGCCTGATGACACGTGGGTGAATTTCTACACTACACATTAAGTTTTACCATACAAATACAATCCCCTATCAAAACGAGGGCTAACACAGTGTTCGAACGGTCTAGAAGGACTGCATGTGCTCTCGAATGTACGAAGTTTCGCAACTCGTAACAATATTCCGAGCAATATTCACTTTTCATAGTTTATTCGGCCTAATACTCTTTACCATTGAAATACATACCTATTGAAATGAGGTTTTTGAAGAGCTGAAAATCACTCCTTTTACTGAGTAAGCAAGTACCCATTCCATTATGTCAGTTCAGGCACAGATTACCTAATGTCTAATTTCAATTCATATTTGGGTTCGTGCCCAATACAGGGTGTTTGCAAACTTTAAGTAGAAAATTGAACCACAGTCACAGAAATGCTTCAAAAGTATCAGGAAAATGTTGATAGAAATTAGGGTTTTAATTTTTGAAAATAGGGAGGGTCAAAGGTGGTCCTTCGACCCCCTCTATTTTTGTTATTTTGAAAGATTTTAGTGAACTGTTTTCAACAGACCAAAAAGCAATGTTTTTGAACCTTTGAATGTGTTTTGTAATTTCATTTACTATACAGGACGGTGAGTCGTAAACCTTGAAAATCCAGTTTTCTTCAAAAATGTACGCAGCAAATTTCATATGAGAACTATTTGTGTTATTTGTTGCATTGTTGCTCTACATCAGTTTTATAACCTCTAGAACCTTTTACGGGCATTTTTGCGGAAAATAGATTTTTACGATTCATGACTCACCCTGTACGCTAAATAAAATACCAAGACACATTCAAAGTTTAAAAAAATTTGTTTTTTGGTCTGATTGAAAGAGTTTCCTAAAATCTTTCAAAATAACGAAAATAGAAGGGGTCGAAGAATCACCTTTTGACCCACCATATTTCCAAAAATTAAAATAATATATTTTTTAGCACGTTTTCGGCACTTTTGAGCATTTCCCTAACTGCGGTTCAATTTTCTACCTCAAGTTTGCAAACACCCTGTATACTTACGTAGGTACCTAAAAATAAACTACTCGTAGTGTAAAAACAAAACAAAAATTAATCCCAAGTTGGCGAAATTTGGTGGATCGATGCAGAATTCGATGTAAAATAACATACTAAAATTCCCAAAAATTTAAAAGGTTGGAAATTTTTGTACTATCGTATGTTCACCTGTACCATGATTCTAGTCGGCTGTGAGATTTTGTTTTCAAGTTTCCAAATCTAAAATATAGAAAATCCCCAAAACTTTGCGGTTGGCTGCTCTGGCTTCATTCAGCGTTCGTCGTTCGGACCACTTTTGGAACGCATTTTCTACGCATATCCTCTGCAGTAGAATTATATTGGAAAATGTAGTAATTTTTCGATCTGTTTTTAATTTTTACCATTGAACAAATCAAGCAAAGCAGCTTTGACATTTGACAGGTGTCAAAAATATTTCTAACCTCTCGAAACCGGTGCAACTTTAGGTTGATTCAAACTAAAAAAGTACTAGGCCTTCGTCCAAAAGGAAAGGTCCCATGGAATCATCAATCCTTTCACCTCTTGCAGTCTAAAAGACAAGCCAAAGCATGAAGAACTATTGGCAAGACAAGGAACATCCCAGCAGGCCTGCAGTTGCAGCAGGATTTACGTATAAAAAGTTAATTAAACCGAATTTCAAAAAACCCAGCCGCTCAAAGTTGCGTATTGGACCGAAATTCATGTGAGTACCTTCAGTTTGTAATTTGCTCCCGTTTTGGAGCTTGGTGGAACGAGTTTTTGTCGGCTTTGAACGGCCGCCGTCAAGATGATTTGAATTGAAGGCGACCCCGTAGAGTTTTGGTGCCTCAATGATGGCAATACAGCTGTGGGCCCCTCTTGTGGCATTTCCACGTATGACAAGGTCAGTTTTCCAAGATTTGATTATCAATTTGATATGAAACATAATTTCACTTCCAGAGAAGTCAGTTTCACACCAGGTAAAGAGGTGGCAAGCCTACAATGCCAAAGTAGAAAATTTGCCCAGCCAACTAGAGTCACAGTACAAGTGAACCTACTATATCTACTTTTTCCGAATAAGTGGATCGTTTTGGTCTTTTAAACCATGTACCTATCTCAGGAACCAATACTGGGAAAAAGATATTCGAACATGGTATGTTTCCAGTCTCTAATTCTTCATAGTTTCCTTGCGTGGTTTTGTTTTACTTAAAAAAATCAAGCAAATGACATGGGATGGAAAAAATCAAATTTTGAGGGATTCTTCTTCGGAACAACCAATATCGATTTGAAAGGCAAGGAAAACCAGCATTCCAAAGTTGGCGACTTTCAACAAAAAGATAACAAATTAGCATCAAAAAAAGCTTTTCACACATGTGAAACACATCGAAACCCACATATCTATACATATGTTGTGAAGTGACAGCCCGAGTTACAGCCTCTAAACTAAGATTATGCAAATTGTTTCGAAAAATCCGGAAAAAAAATTCGAGTGATATTTCACTGCGTTTTTCAGAAGCTGAATCTCAGAGACCATCCACGACAAAATAGTGAGCTTCGTATTGGTCTTTAGAAATTTAACAAGCCCCATGAGTCTCATTTTGTTCTTGCTATAATGGCGATAGTTGATTAGCTATAAAGAGAAAACCGGAAATTTTCAAAGGTGGCGCTCTTTGATTGGTCGTAAACAAAGTCAAGCTTTGGAATTTTCAAGAATTTCGGTTTGTGTTATTCTACATTGAATTCTGCATCGATCCACCAAATTTCGTCAACCTACAAATTTATTTCGGGTCAAAACTTATTTTGATTGGACTACTAATATTAGTCTATCCGCTAGGTACTATTCTGTATTTTTTTAGAGGTCGAAAAAGTTTTTTTTGGAATTCCAATCAGTCAAGGTCCACAGAATCATATTTTTTTGGTGGCAACGCTCAAAAGTGGTGCGGTCACCCTGTGCACCCCCATGGGGGCCAGCCCCCAGTTAATCGAATTTCAGTTCTGTAACTCGGAGGATCGACACAAAATTGCAAAAAATTCAGGATGTCATGAAAAATGTCCCTCAAAAGTCATCCACAATGAAGATACAGCCCTTCAAGTTTCAAAAAAGGCGATTTCCGTAGAGGTACAGTTTCCACAATTTTCAACCAATTTTGCTGAAAATTTGGCTAGGCCCCTCTGTAACAAGTATCTAGAAGGGGGAATTTCATTTTCTGGATAAATTGTCCAGTGGCGGAGCAACTGGAAATTTTGACATAATGCCGTCCCTCCTCATTTCTCAAGTCCCTGGTCAACTTTGAACTCTGAAACTTTCACTATGTATCGAATATATTGTTCAGCTACGATGTTCCCAAAAAAATTAGAATCAGAGCTGGTTTCTGGGTTTAATGTTGAATATAGAAGAGGAGGATTTGCTTTAATTTTTTTTAGCTGAATATCCTAGTATTCTTTTTATATAAAAAAATTGTGTTCAAATTTTTTGTTTTTTTTGAGAGCATCGTAGCTGAATAATGTATTCGATACATAGTGAAAGTTTCAGAGTCCAAAGTTGACCAGGGACTTGAGAAATGAGGAGGGACGGCATTATGTCAAAATTTCCAGTTGTTCTGCCACTGGACAATTTATCCAGAAAATGAAATTCCCCCTTCTAGATGCTTGTTACAGAGTAGAGGCTTGGCCAAATTTTCAGCAAAATCGGTTGAAAATTGTGGAAATTGTACCTCCACGGAAATCGCCTTTTTTGGAACTTGAAGGGCTGTATCTTCATTATGGATGACTTTTGAGGGAGTTTTTTCATGACATCCTGATTTTTTTGTAATTCTGTGTCGATCCTACGAGTTACAGAACTGAAATTCGATTAACTGGGGGCTGGCCCCCATGGGGGTGCACACGGTGACCGCACCACTTTTGAGCGTTGCCACCAAAAAAATATGATTCTGTGGACCTTAACTGATTGGAATTCCACGAAAAACCTTTTCGACCTCTAAAAAAATACAGAATAGTACCTAGCGGATGGACTATAACTACTCTGTTGTAGTAATTTTCAGCGATTTATTCCACGTAACAATTGATGGATTACCGCGGAAAAACGTGATAAATGTTGTCGGTGTTGTCTTCCTGCGTCACCGCAGCACGTTTTCATCTCGGTTTCCATCATAACAGACAGCGGCACCAATAATTGCAAAATCCTGGGAAGTGGCAGGATAATCGGAGGATGTGAAAGCTGCTTCCGTCCGGGATGCGCAAAGGTGGTTCCTGGTGTGTTTTTTTTTTAGATGATGGCACGTACCCTATTGTTCTGCGGGGCGAAATCTGCGAGCGAACCCAACGTGGTGATGGTAAAGGCAGCAGTCACACTGAGCCACCCACCACCACCCACTACCATCAACCATAAATCAAACGCACGCAATATAATGATGCTGGTCACACTGCAGCCACCTCTTACCACCGCCCAGTGACCACCGGTGGCCATGTGTTTGAAATTTCCAAAGTGGTGCTCAGTGGTCGGTGGTTAACAATACGCATCTTGATGCGCATGCAGAACAAACATTTTGTGCATACATACAACATACAATGTGTATGTCCCGAAGAGAACAAAGGTTTCAATTTTGTCACTAACAAATTGTGACATTTCTTGTTCATACGGTAATAACTGTAAAATTGTTCATCATCATCAACAAGCTGCGGCACTAATTGATGAAATTCTCCTAGTTGTTCTCTATCGAGAAACATTTGACGCACCCACATGTTCCGGCGCTTTTTACGGATTTTCTTCGAGATGTAGTATCTGAGTCATCAGACGAAATCATTGCAATCAGAGAACTTGTCAATCTTGTCATGAGCTGGGCCGCTATTCTTGAATCGTGTGAGAAAAGTCCCTGGGAGTATGAATATGAAATACATTCCGCAGTACACTGATGCATGATGTAGCGAATCTGGCCTAAAATCGTGGTTTTTAGGCAACTTTCGCTTCAGAATTGTAGTACGGATTATATAAAACAGGATTATGTCAAATTCAGGAGGGGGACACGGTGGTTAACGGTGGACGATGGACGATGGCTCAGTGAGACCAGGGCGGATTATTTTGCTTGGTGGTAGTGGGTGGTGGTGGGTGGTAGTGGGTGGTGATGGGTGGGTGATGGTTCCGGATCCGGCGACGCCATCAAAGAGGTGTTTTCCGACCAAGAATGAATAAGTAGACGCATGGCGAAATAAATTATTTGCCAAAGGGCGGAATTGTTGAAGAATCACGGAAAGAAATCCAATTATTGATTGAAAAAATTCAGCTTGTGACCAGGGTCAAAGTCCAAGAAAAACGCGCCGTGATTCGAGATATCACCTACGCTGAACAATGAATGCGGAGGTGTCCAGAAAAAAAAAACAATCAGTGATAATAGTATATTATATACCGAGATGGAAAGCGTCTCGTTACAGCCAAGCGATTCAGTATATTACCGAGGCGTGCCGAGGTGAGATAGAATCCCGTAGGCTGTAATGACGCCTTACTCCGTGGTATGTATAGGACTTTATTCACAATGAACCAGTTTAAATGCAAATATGTAATTGGCTTTATTTCAAGTTTTTTGCGTCGAACATTTTTATCAGGTAGGCATAGGCAACCTTCTCAAACAACGCATGCATCAACACTCCGCGCTCCGCGACAGCTGTTTAGACCAGATCACGCTTCATACGTCACTTTCGGCCCGTGGTCCAAAAGTGACATTATTTTCCAACCTGTGAGGAATCATTCACTTTCCAACTTTTTAAAAGTTAGGAATGTATCGATTGCTAACTCATTGTGAATAAACAAATAGAAACATCGGCGACCCCAGTGAATAATACAGGACAATTCACCTCACTCCTTAAAGTATAGTAGGCCGTATAAGTGTATTACCACCAAGGTCATTGTTGAAAACACCCCTCCAGAATGACCAACCTTAAACATTCCTATACCTAGTTTTCACTTTTTTAGGAGAATTTTCAGTGTTGTTCGGTTAATTGTCTCAACAAATACACTCGATATCTTACATCTCGATTTACACTCGGATCCCATCGTGAAAACAGTGCCGGATCTAGGTTTTTGTTTAGGGGGTGCAAAATCCAATTTTGCCGCCTCCCATAATTACGTGAGAAGCAAAGGGGGCTCTAAAGAGCGAAGCCCTCCTGTAGCACCGCAAGCAAAAAAATTCCGATTTTAATAAGGGGGCCGTTTGAACAAAATATCTCCCTTTCTCCAAAAATTTTCACAATGTGAAAACATACAAATTGCTGAAGTAACTACTGCAGACAATTCACCTCACTACTTGAAATAGTAGGCCGTTCAAGTGTATTACCACCAAGGTCATTGGTGAAAACACCCCTCCAGAATGACCAACCTCAACCATTCAGATAGTTTTTTTTACTTTTTTAGGAAGATTTTCAGTGGTTTTTCGGTTAATTGTCTAAACAAATACACCTCTAGGTTCGATATATTATCGCTTACATCTCGATTTTCACTCGGATCCCCTCGTGAAAATTCTCGATGTTGCGATAATACACCTCACCTATCGGTGTATTACATACGAACATTTTTTGTTGCCTCTCTTCCAAGTATTTTGCTTTTCTCCATATTCAACAGTGAGAGACATATTCGAAAAAAAAAACTATTATTAAGATAAAGAAATAGAACATTTTATTTTACCACTTTCAGTTATGTCAGAATTTTGTTTTTGCTTTGATTTAGGCGCCAAATTGGATGGATACGCCAAACGCCACTGTCGATGTCGACCGCCTGCCACCCACTCTCGCTTTATAGCTTAGGGGGAATCCATAAGAATCGTGCACTTTGTGCCAAGTCTTTGAAATTTGATATGGTCTTAGATATGGTCTTGAGGTTTTAGGAAACCATCGCAAGCAACTTGTGCGCGACCTCTAGTGGCCTGTTTGCGTTAAATCCAATATGGCCGCCATCTGTACTTCTACTAGCTTCTATTGGACACAAAATCTCGAGTAATACCACTTTTTATAGGTTTCAAGATGCGAGAGGTCCATTTCTCAGGTCTTATTTGTGTTTAAAAATCAATTTCAAGGTCATTAAGTGCTTTGATATGACAGATTAGACAATAAGATGTAAGGTGAAGAGACAATTTTTTGTATATATTCCGTGTGATTACAAAATATAAAGAAACATGAATGGTGGACACCAATACGATAGAATCTGACAAGCTTTACAACAAGGTATGATATTTGTTACTTCATGTGTTATGTAAGCTGTTTGTGCAACCTTCTTGACACTTGCATATATTGGACTTTAGCGAATCGCGGCTTGATAACATTTACATCTGCCTGTGCATGACACCAAACAACCACAATTGAGTAGTAATGAATATCCATAGCTTGCATCTGGAAGATCAGTCCAGTAGGGTACCCATTCTTTGGCTCTGTCGTTCCATTCCCAACGAAATTAACTGTAATTAGGGATATCAGGCGCTCTGGACAGCGACACCTTCCAAATGAATGCGAAGTGAGCAGAGCTCACTGTTTATGCTGAAATAGAGCATGTTGTGATGGTGATATAGATTCAAGAGACTTTAGGCCTTGGGTAACCATCAACTTCTTTGCATCATTGACTGAATTTGCATCACAGTTTTTATCGTACATCAGAACTGTGAAGCGTTCAAGATGAGACATGTGCCATCATTCCAACGTGAAACTATTCGGTGTACAGTAATGTATGGATAATCCGAGCCCTCTATAATCCGAACACCTCAATTCTGTAAAATGATATTTATAATCCGAACCCCTGTATCCTGTAATCCGAACTGTTATTTATTTTTCTTTGTGCATGCCTTCCGAAAGAATACCGAACATTTTATGCCAGCTTGTAAGTATCAGCTTTCATTGTAAGCTGTATTTGAACCATGTCTTCAACACGGAAGCATGTCGCGTTGATCTTCAACAAAAAGCTGATATTTTGCCTCAAGTGGAGTCTAGATGTTCATACGCTACACTGGCAGTACGCTTTAATGGAATAATATAAAATAGTTTAAAATAAGCCTTTCATGGATAGTTTGCATTATTCTTTGATGCATATTGGCAGCATTTTGATGGTTGAGCAAGGTATCTATAAACTGAACACGTTCGGATTATAGATATCATTCAGTGTGAATTCTAAAATCCGAACGTTTTAGTAATTTGAACGGGGTCTGCAAACTTTCTGTTCGGATTATCCATACATTACTGTATTTGTGATGTCAATCCTCAAGATGAGGATTCAGTGTCACTGACCTCAGGATGAGCACCCCATGCTTTCCATGTCGTCTTTTTACCAATTCCAAACATCGATGATGATAAGTACACCACACCCGTAAATGCATGAAAAAAGAGAAAGAGTTCGGAGCGTTCAGATCCAAGCTGTTGACAAATGTCATGGATTGGAATCTTTTTGAAGATCTTTCTCGAACCAAAAGATCCAAGCTGTTGACAAATGTCATGGATTGGAATCTTTTTGAAGATCTTTCTCGAACCAAAACCTATCCATAGCTCTAACATATTCAACAGTGTGAAGTGACAGATGGCCAGAACAACCACGTCTTTGTCCACTGTGGCGAGGCACGCTTTGGTATGTCTTTCCTCAGCTGCGTGTTGCAAGTGCAACATTCTGATGTTAGCTTCTTCTTGCTGGCTTGGAGAAATGGTTGATAATTATTATGTCACTCATTTTGTTGCTTAGCACCTGATTACCGTTTGTGGTGAACAGTTCACATGAAGCAAGCACCAGTGGTTAGTTCAGCAAATTTCTCGCAGAGGAAGTTGAATAAGTCTTATTCATTGTTGGAGTTTGATAAGAATTTTACCCATTCTGAACCCTTTGGTATAGGCGTTTCTGCAGATAATTACACCATAAGGTTGTTTCCTATATTTATGGGGGTACGTAAAAGAGAGTCCATCTCAACTATTCCTAAACGATCATGGAGCTCAAAGACAATATTCGGAGACTTATAGAAAAAATAGAACCTCAAATCTGCGAAAATGAAATAAAAATGTTCACTAAAAAATAGCTCTTTGCAAAGACAACCAAGGAGTACATTGGACAGATGTTGTTTTCCATTTTAATTCTCATGTTTCTACTTTAGTAGGTATGAGATAGGTAAACTTCCGATTTTCCAAAGACTGCGCCTTTTATTCAAAAAAGAAATGCTTCAGTTTAACCCGAGGTTCAACCTGGGACACCCTTTATATTCTTACATTATTCTTATATTCATATACTATACTGGTATTATGGTAATATATTATTCAATCATATTTTATGTCTCCTAGAAGCCCTTCTATTAAAAATACCAGCACAGATGGCGGCCATATTGGATTTAACGCAAGCAGGCCACCAGAGGTCGCGCACAAGTTGCTTGCGATGGTTTCCTGAAACCTTTAGACCATAGCTAAGACTATACCAAATTTCAAAGACTTGGCACAAAGTGCACGATTCTTATGAATTTTCAATAATTACTGCTCCGCTATTAGCGAAAAACTGTGTTAAGATGTATTGTCGTTTTCGGGAATCCTATTTGAATACTTTAACAGAAATATGAAAAGCAGAATGTTACTTTCATAATTTTTTTCTATTGAAATGAAATTGGACCTTATTTTGCCGCCCCTTCATTCTGCCGCCCAGTGTATATGCACTGGTTTGCCCCCTCCCTAGCCTAGATCCGGCGCTGCGTGAAAATCCTCGATGTAGCGATAATACACCTCACCTATCGGTGTATTACATACGACAATACATAAGAATAATCAACCCGGGCGGCAGTAGAGGAAGAGCGCCTAATTTATGGGACCACTGTGACTGCTTGCAGACACTTTTTAGGAAAAGTGTAGTTTTCAGGATTCTCGCTCACCCTGTCGAGTAATAGGAATTCAATATATTTCGATTCAATAGTTGATCGATCGAAGGACCAACTTTTGTCCCTCCACAACTTCAAAATTGAAAATGGAATTTGTTCAATAAGTACGTCCCAGCACTCTACTACCTCTCTGTTTATAACACACCTTCAAGGTGGACCGACACTTTTGAATCATCCTGTATTATTTATTATCGTAATACAACTGATTTCTGTAAGCATATTTCCATGAAGTGAGCAGTAATGAATAATATTGTCTTGCTTCTTGCCTGCCTCATATATTTCTTGATATCGAAATAGTGGACGATGGGGCTGGGGAAGTCCTCCAGGTACTTGATGCATGGAGTAGTGATCAAGCATGGAATTGTACGGGTTTTTGCCACCACAAAATGCGACAATCTCACGGTACATCATGGTACCTCTTTCCAGCACGATGCGAACAAGTTGTTAGTGTAGGCACTATGTAGGCATGCACTCCTCTAGCGACAGAAATGTGCATTTCTGGAGAAACGTCACACGCATGACACATTAGACGTTGATATTTTGTTTTGAGGTTTCCCAAGACGTTTGAGACCATTTTCAGAATGATGTCTGTCTGTCTGTGATCTTCCACGGTAACTGCCGAACCGTTAACTGGATCGACTTGAAATTTGGTATACAGACATGGTTGTTCTCTAGCCAAAGGAGCCCATTAGTGTCAGTTTTTGGCTGTCATCTGTCAAACGGAAGTGTCACTGTCAACAAATGTCAGAAGCTATATCTCACGGAACTTGACTTGCAATATGTGATTTAAAGGCCCCTGAAAAACTGTGTTCAGAACAGTTTGAGGTATCGCCCTATCTATCTTCTGTCAAATAATAAAGAATGTCAAAGTTCAAAACTTTACCATTTAATTATTCAAAATCTATTTGACGGATTGGAACCAAAATTGACAGGAGGCAACATAACAAAAGAGTCAAATTAAGTCTGCAGTAACAGTTTTCTACCGTTGTCCAGTCGAGCGTTATGAATTTTTAAATTTTCTCCTGGCCGTTGCCACCCGCTCTGGTTTTGACCAGAACGACTCGCTTTTGTAGTAGGACTCCACTCAAAAATTCATTCCTGCTCGGAGATTGACTTTTTTTGAAAAATTCCAACTGATATCAAAAGTATAGATTGGATTGAGCGTCGTGCAGGCCTATTTTCAAAATCGTCACGATTCCGGTTTTCCGACGGTAATTTTTTCAAAATGAAACTTATACATTCTGTGAATTTGAAAAAAATGCACTGCAAACTTCGACATGCCCCAGGAAATATCTATTTTAGATGCTAACATGCTGGGAATGAAAGTTGGAGAGAAGATTGAATTAATTTTTCGAGGAAAAACTTTTGAAATCGGACCCACGGTTTTCGAGTTTTCCTCTCTGGAAAACTGCAAATTTTTCAAATTTTTATCCCGTTAACAGATTTTTACCATTTTTTTTTAAACAAGAGGTAACTGGTTCTTGAACATTTTCCAACCTTCCTTTTCCAATTTCCCGGTAATTTTACGATTGAAAATGTGCAACCGGCCTGGAGTCTCGAGACCGGACTTGAATTATGGAGTTCAAAGTGAAGCCTCAATTGACGATTTTTACAATAAGATGATTTAGAATAAGATTTGAGGTTTTCCCGGGAAAATCAACTTTCCCTGACAAAATATTCAATTTCCTGGAAATTGTTTTCAATCTTTTTCTCTAATTCCAACTTCTCACCCGAAGGGACGTTTCGAATAAAAATTCAGGTACATAGGTTCCAGGATACTAGTTGGGAAAGTTTTGGGGTGACACAACCGATTTTTTACATTGTTTCGGTTCAGTTCAAGAAGCCTCCGCCTTTCCATTAAGGCATCGGGCACCTACCTTTGTTTATTTAATTAATAAATATTATTAAAATATTATTAATTATCTCGATAGATCTCACGGTTAGAAACCCAAAGTATGCCCAAAGCGCACTCTCCCACCATGGGGAGGATAGTGAATAGTGATCGATCGTTGTAGTCGGTTTTTGAAAAACTTCCGCAAACATCATTGCCTTCATTATACACATTGCGGAAAGCCGCTAATAGATGGCGCCGCACGGGCGTCTCACTTATGAGTAGTCCCTGAGTGTACAGGCTGTTCACGTTCACGTGAGGCGGATACCCCCCCGTAAAAAACTTCCTTTTCACGATTATTCAAAAAAGAAAAAACTTATCTGAAACAATTTTTTCCGCAGTTTCTGAATATATCACTATAATTTTTCATTTCGTGCCATATACAGGGTGTCGCAATAATTTTTTTGTCCCTTTTCGAAACAGTAATCACCCTATACTTATTTAATCACCACAATCGATGAACATTGCTTTCCCAATTACCTTCAAAAATGCATCTCACTTCTAAATTTAAAGAATGAAAAATTCACAATGGCGTCTCAAAAATTTTTTTTTTTGTGGAATGATGAAAACACATTTCAGAAATCAAATGTGGTATGGATATTTTATTAGTCATTTTATGTCATTTAAAAGTAAAACAAAATATTCTGGACATACTTGGATTCTCAAAATAAATCTGATTTCTGAAAAAATATCATTTGAGAATGTGAGATGTCATTGTGATTTTTTTTTCTTCAAATAAGATAACATATTAGATCAGGAAATACAAGTGCTTGGATACGTGGGACTCCGTAGGAGGGGGGCATTTATCTAAGGGCAATCAGCCCGAGGGAAACGCTTGGCCATAATTATCTGACAAAATTTCAAGCACGAGTAATATTTTGCTGATTATTGCAAAAAAGGTACAAAGTGACAGCCGTCAGATTTGGTTATTTGTAATATAGTTGTTTGTATTCATTTTATTCGGTTGCCCTTGACAATCGGAAACTAATAATAAAGTGATTATTATCTTAATAGCTCTAACAATCAAGGGCTTTGTATACAGTCATCAAAATAATATCGTTCAAGGAAAGGCGTTTCTTTGTGGTAGCTCAGGCTAAAAATTAACAGGTACATTTAAAGTACCAGTGGATGATTGACATTTTATGTAATAATCAGCCAAACTCCAACTCCTGCTTTGTTTTTAGTTCCGGCTGAATTGTTTTAAATAGGTACCTCAATACCTGAAGAAGTGGGGCGAAATTTTATTTATGATTATTATATAAAATTTCTCCCATTTCCTTCGCGAATGACGTTGTTTTCAGCCTAAAACGAATTCAACCCAATTAAAAACAAAGCACTTGTGATATTATTCACGGAGTATCCGTTTTTCTCCGTGTAATAAGCCCGAGGTTAGGCTTTTTCCATGGAAATCAAAATATAAGAAAATCAATCCTTATTATGGCGCCTCGGGAGTTGGCTACGGCATCACCAAACTCAAACCGCCACCTCCACATTCTCCTCGCAGTTTTATTTTATTGTCATTGTCAATCGTACAACATCAAAATCGATCACGTGTGAATGGTAAACCGCAACTGATCCTCCCATTATCCTGCCCTTTATTCCCAGGACTTTGCAATTATGGGTGCGCTGTTGTCTGTTATGCTGAAAACCGAGACGAAAATGATCGAAAAACGTGCTGTGGTGACGCAGGAAGAGAACACCGACAACATCTATCACGTTTTCCCTGTAATCCATCCTTTGTCAACATGAAACAATTAAATCACTGAAAATTACTACTATACAGCGGAGGCTGGATTGTTTTGTAATGTTTGAATACCAAGAGGGTGAAAAAGGACCTAATGGGCCTTATTCTCTGTGAGTATATGCCACTGAAATTGTTTCTCACTCGACTTTAGCTGCAAAAGTCCTGCAGCATCGCTATGGATTCGGCAAGTTTGCGAACGGCTCTTCCGCCAATTGTACAGGTTTGTGGCTTATCCTTGCGTCGGAGTTCCCAATGAACATCCGAGTTTCCAATTTCAAATTTTACTAGTTTATACCTATCGTATGTGCCAATAGTAGGTACCTACAACATCTCCTACCTAGCACCTCAGCCTGTTACATTCTTATAAACAATAACAGTAAGCAGTATAGGGTGTGGGGGCACTTTTACCGTTAGGTGTAGTATACCCAGACCTAAGTAATTGTTGAATAATGCAAATGTGCTAACGGTTCACGATGAAAGTGCAATATTATTCTGCAACTTCTAACGGTATTCAAATGCAGTAATATAATGTAATAGGTATGGTAACAAGAAAGCTGCCAGGATCAAGGGCGAATTCTTGAGTTCATGCACATGCTGCCGGTTTCATTTCGCCGTAAGTACAATAACTTTTAATTATTGGCTTTTGCGACGAGAAGTGTGATCTGAAACGTGCTTCGGAGTCGTAGTACCTATAGCGAGTAATTAGTGGTAAGAATACGGCACCTCTCTACCTCTCTATACCCGGGAAAAGTGAAAGTTCTTTTGTGAGACGATCCAAGGGTTTCATTACTGATTTATTCTTTGTGTGCGGGGTGTTTGATGTGTACCTATTGAAAGTTGTGGTTTTGTGATAAAGCTTCTGTAATTTCCTAGACGCGGAAAGCTTGCAATTTTGTTGTGCAAAACACAGAGCTAATTAATTTTTCATCTTACTTCGTTTTGATTCTTTGCGCGTTCTCGAAATTTTACTTGCCGGTTAAGCTCATTCGCTGTTGAGTCAAGAGGTTTTCAATATTTGTTTATCTGTAAGATAATTTTTCACAAATCACAAAAATTTGAGTGTTTAATCGGTTTTTGTTTTTGTAATAATTATAAAAGAACCATGCTATAATTTAACCAATATTTACAGTGTAGATGACCCTTGGAAACAACCCCCCAAATGGCCCAAATCCTCAACATGTTTGCTTCTTTGGATGTCCGACATGGAGACACTTTCATCACGAATGACGATTGCCTTGGTATGTACCTTCAGCCTATTTATTTATTTATGTATTTATTATTTTCTCAAAATATGTCTCTTCTGATCAATCACGGCGGGACTGTATAAATCTTAGGTCACTTCACAAAAAAGCTTCCAAATAATCCAAATGAAAATAGTTTTATTTTAGACAACTTTGCAGATCGATAGAGGATTAAAAAAGGAATGAACTCATTCTTGAGTCGTGCTCACATTACGCTGGTGCCAGCCGCTGGCTGCTGCTTGCTGGTAATAATTACCTAGCAACCGGCTAACGCAGCCAATCACATCACTCTGTTAGCAGCAAACTTCAATCAGCGACCAGCATAATGTGACCACGGCTCAAAAATATATATCTAAATTGGATAACAAAGTTACAGGTCTTCCAAGTTGGTTTGAAGTTCAAAGTTTTTCTCTACACTGGAAATTTGACCACCTATTTTCAACTAACCATTTTTTTTTTAAATTCAAAAATCCAAGTTGAAGAGTTTGAAAAAACTGACTTGAACAACTTGACTTGAAACAATCGTTACTTGAAAACAGGTGGTTTTCATATCACAGTGGTTCCTTTTGCCGTAATCACACTTCGCCTTATCTCAGTTAAAAAGAGAAAAAGCGAAAAATGGCTAAGGAACGAGTGAAACAGAACTAAACTGCTCAACAATGAAAGTGTTACAAAGCGAAAATTCACTCAATTTTGAACAGCTATAACTTTTGATTGGCACATATGATTCTGATTTTGTTTCAAGTACTGAATAGCCCAATCTTTTGGTCATCTTCCTTGTCAATATGAAATGCATAGAGCTTTCCATAAATTTTCTACAGGGTGATGAACAGAGTAGTGCAAAATTGATGGAAGTTCAACATACCCCCGTTTTCGCAAAAAAATCTTTTTGGGAGTATTACCACCAAATTTATGAAGAATGATGTGTTCCCTCAAAACGGTTTTTGAATTTTTGGGATTCCAGTCGAATCAGCCAAAATGTGATTTTTTATTGTGAATACTGCACCGGGTGACCATTTGAAAACTATCCACCTGCAATAACTCCCGATTTCTAGTGAATATTTCTTCGAGCAAAAACAG
Organism: Anaspis maculata; assembly: GCA_949128115.1. Lineage (NCBI taxonomy): Eukaryota > Metazoa > Arthropoda > Insecta > Coleoptera > Scraptiidae > Anaspis > Anaspis maculata. The sequence continues at coordinate 75,712,403 of OX421964.1, read as the reverse complement.
GTCGATTTTCATATCAAAGGAGACATCTAGAACATAAATTGGCAAATTTCTATCTTGAGCCCCCTCGCCCCCACTTACCCCAACTTTGAAATTTCAAATGACATGACCTACCTTGCAATACATCAAATTGAAGAGATTTGATTTTTCTCTCTGAAAAAAATATTTACAAAAATATTAACCCCACCTTTTTTCGCCCTTAAAATTCTCTGACTGTCTAATTTTTATTTCTGGACCTCTCAATTGTTTTGAATTCAGTCAGTGTCATCATAGAAAACATCGAAGAAAAGAATTTTCGGTGGAAAAAGTGCTACCCAAATTGACCCTTTTGCTGTCCTCCACGACCTCAGCTTCAAAATTTTACGAAACACTACCTACTTTGTGATACATCAAATTGAAGGGAATTGAATTCTCCTTCCGAAAACAATTTTTTTGAAATTTTCAACCCCTCTCCAAATAAATTAGACATTTGGGGTGTTTGGTGAGGAAAATGGGGGTTTTAAAAAGTTTGAAAAAATTTTGTTCATGGAGAGAATTCAATTTCCTTCAATTTGATGTATCACAAAGTAGGTATTGCCTTTTTAGATTTTTGAGATGAGGTGGGGGGAGCGAAAGGGTGAAATTTGGGTGGCATTTTTTCCACAGAAAATTATCTCTCCCGATGCTATGCAGGATGACGTTGACTGCATTGAAAAGAATTGAGAGGTCAAGAATATCAAATTGGACACTCAGAGAATTTCAGGAAGAAGGGAGGTGGGGTTAAAAATTCTATAAATATTTTTTCGGAAAGAGATAGACAGATAGACAAACAGATAGACAGATCTTATTGACAGAATCCCATTTAGGGGACCAACATTTCAAGAAATGATGCCAAAGATGCCTATGTTTTGAAATTTGAGGTGAAGGCAAAAAATTCCAAAATGGCGGAAATGTTGTTAATCCAATTCTAATGACGTAGTCCCATGTTGACTAGAGAGAGTAAAAATTAACCTTTTATTAATGCTAAAAACTCGAATTTTAGGAGTAGTACCAAAAAGTACACTGCCACTGGGCTTTTATTCACCCCTACACTAGACAATGGGAACATTTTGCAAGTCAAATTGCTCAGAATTGTTCAGTGAACAAGCCTACCAAGTGGCGTCATCTTGATATAAAAAGTTCTAATGTTTTTGCGTTGCTACAGGAATAATATACAGTATTCACAATAAAAAACTACATTTTGGCTGTTTCGACTGAAGTCCCGAAAATTCAAAAACCGTTTCGAGGGAACACATCATTCTTCATAAATTTGGTGTTGATACACCCGAAAAAATTTTTTAACGAAAACGGGGGTATGTTGAACTTTCATCAATTTTGCACTGCTCTGCTTATCACCCTGTAGAAATTTTATGAAGGGCTCTATGGATTCCATATTGACAAGAAAGATGGCCAAAAGATTGGGCTCTTCAGTACTTACAACAGAATCAGAATCGTTTGTGCCAATCAAAAGTTACAGCGGTTCAAAATTGGGTGAATTTTTGCTTTGTAACACTTTCATTGTTGAGCACTTTACTAACTGAGGTGAGAATATCTGAGATTGATGGCGGAAGGATTGCAGCCAATAGGCGCTTCTCTTTCACCGCAATCTCACTTCGCCTCATTTCAGTTAGAGGGAGAAAAAGCCGAGAATTGGCTAAGGAACGAGTGAGAGAGAAATACCAACTGAGTTGAGGATATATCTGAGATTGATGGCGGAAGGATTGCAGCCAATAGGCTCTTTTCTTTTACCGTAATCTCACTTCACCTCATCTCAGTTATAGAGAGAAAAAGCGAGAAATGGCTAAGGAACAAGTGAGACAGAACTACCAACTAAGGTGAGAATATTTGAGATTGATAGCGAAAAGATTGCAGCCAATTGACGCTTTTCTTTTACCGTAATCTCACTTCACCTCATCTTAATTAGAGAGAAAAAAAGCGAGAAATAGCTAAGGAATGAGTGAGACAGAACTACCAACTGAGGGAGTAATATCTTAGATTGATGGCGAACGGATTGCAGCTAATAGACGGTTTTCTTTCTTTTAACGTAATTTGATTTCGTCTTAACTCAGTTTGAAAGGAAAAAAGCAAGAAATGGCTATAGAACGAGTGAGACAGAACTACCCACTGAGGTGAGAATATCTGAGACTGATGGCGAAAGGATTGCAGTTGATAGGTGTTTTTCTTTAACCGTGATCTCACTTCGCCTCATTTTAGTTAGAGAGAGAGAGAGAGAGAAAAAGTGAGAAATGGCTAAAGAACGAGTGAGACAGAACTACCAACTTAGGTGAGAATATCTGAGATTGATGGCGAAAGGGTTGCAGTTAATAGACGCTTTTCTTCTACGGTAATCTCACTTCACCTTATTCAGTTGGACAAAGAAAAAGCGAGAAATGGCTAGGAAACAAGTGAGACAAAACTACCAGCAGAGGTAGTATTATCTTAGATTGATGGCGGAAGGATTGCAGCTAATAGGCGTTTTTTCTAACGTAATCTCACTTTGTCTCATCTTAGTTGGAGAGAGAAATCTCACTTCGCCTTATCTCAGTTAGAGTGAGAAAAAGTGAGAATTGGTTAAGGAACGAGTGAGAGAGAAATACCAACTGAGTTGAGGATATCTGAGATTGATGGCGGAAGGATTGCAGCTAATAGACTCTTTTCTTTTACCGTAATCTCACTTCACCTCATCTCAGTTATAGAGAGAAAAAGCGAGAAATGGCTAAGGAACAAGTGAGACAGACTACCAACAGAGGTGAGAATATCTGAGATTGATAGCGAAAAGATTGCAGCCAATAGGCGCTTTTCTTTCACCATAATCTCACTTCGCCTCATTTCAGTTAGAGATAGGAAAAGCGAGAATTGACTAAGGAACGAGTGAGACAGAACTACCAACTGAGGTAGCAATATCTGAGATTGATGGCGGAAGGATTGCAGCTAATTGTCGCTTTTCTTTCTTTTAACGTAGAAACGACGAAGTCGCATGCCAAATTTGGACTTTTTATTTCCAGAAAAAAGGTACCAAAAATGATTTCTACTAATTCACATTTTCATGTCTACGAGAAATCATTTTTGGTACCTTTTTTTTAAAAATGAAGTTCAAATTTGGCATGCGACTTCCTTGAGAAAAGATGCATTGTCGATGCTATCTGGTTTTTGGATTTTCAAAAATCAAAATCAAAAATTTTCTAGATTTTTTGAAAATTTTCTAAATTTTTTGAAAATTTTCAAAATTTGAAAGCAGTGTCCGTACATTTTCTTTTTGGAAGAGTTTCTACTTGACGAAAAAAATAAAATAAAACCGATTCCCGTCAATAACTTTTTTAGTCGCATCAGAAACCCCTTAAGAGCGGCATTATTTTTACCATCAATCTCAAAATTCTCACCTCAATTGATAATAGTGCCAGTGTCACATGCTTGTCATTTTTTCTCTTTTGAGTTTAACTTAAAACTTGGTTTGATTGTCATTGGTTCAACTGTTGCAACAATTATTTCTACAGTACCTAACCAAACCGGATTTCAAGTTGAACTCGAAGTGAGCAACTGCGCCTGAGATGACGCCAAAGGAACTTGTGGTAAAAGGGCGCCTGTTGTCAATATTTTTCAATGTGGTAAAGGTTACGCCAGTGATTTTGGAAGTGTCTAAGGTTACATAGTGTCAGTAGAGGGAGTAGAGCGGTTCTGAGACCACCACCACCACCACCACCACCACCACCACCACCACCACCACCACCACCACCACATTTGTGGTAGGCATGCTGGTGCCATCACATTTGTGGTGAACATAGCAGGGGCGAGCCGGGTTAACCTGATCTGGCCCGAGTATGTAGGGGAGAGTTGGAAAATTTGGAATCCAAATGGCCGCCTGTCAGCTGTCAGAGCTATCCAATATGCGCCACTAATGGATTGGAAGGCTAACTCTCCCTTACATACTCATACCAGGTTAGCCCGGCACTCCCCTACTATGCCTGCCACAAATGTGGTGGTGGTGGTCCCAGAACCGTTCTACTCCCTCTACTACTGCCCCCGTTTGATTACTCATGATGATATGTACGGTTGATGGCAAAATATTTCACACGGGAGCATATCTCTATCAGCGTTTCCAAGTTACTTACTTGCACCACCAAGTAGTTCAGATCAACTTCAGAAAACGCCATTGGTCCATTTGAATTTTAGAATCAGTGACGTTACGGCCCCCAAGCATGTGCAAATAACACAAAAATGCGATTAGGAGATGCTGCCGTGTGAATGAATTATTCTATCATCAACTGTAGGTACTCAGACTTACCTTGAGTAACGGCTGTGAAAGCGGACATAAGACACATTGTATTAATTTTTTCTTTTTCACTTTCGAATTCAACAGCAAAACTAGAGGAAATCCTCAACCAGCTCCGCACCGAAGACCAGACATTGCGCACGTACCGCAGGGCGGTGTGCTTTGGCCAAAACATCCGCAAGGACTTGATTCCGCTTTTGGTCCACCTCAAGGACGACACGCGCGACAACGCTAGAGTCAAGGACGCCGTCGTCAGGATCCTGGTCAACCTGACCATACCCATCGAGAGCCTGCTGCCGGTCGAACAGGTGGCCCAGTCGGAGATCGGCAAGCACACCATCTTCGAGATAAACAAGCTGCTGACGTCGAGCAAGGAGGCCTTCACCGACGGCAGGTCGACCAAGGCCATCATGGACCACATCAAGTTCTACCTCGAGAGCGACCAGGAGATGGACGAAGAGCACTGCGAGAGCATCAACAACTGCCTGCTGCTGCTGAGGAACATCCTGCACGTTCCGGAAGCGAAGACGGCTGGGAGCGGCGGCGGTGGCAACACCGGCGGCGCCAACGGCATGCAGAACCAGATCATATGGAACTTGTTCACGCAGAGCGTCGACAAGGTCATCATCTGTCTGATTTCTTGTCCGCAAAAGGTGAGTTTTCTACGAGCAAGACTTCATTGATGGTGCCTTCACAAACTTAGGTGCCTATACATTTTGACGCTTCAAAAGACCAAGTTGAATTGGATCCTCAATTGGTTTCATTCACAACAAGCCAAAGCGCATTTGTTGTACATCCCAAATCTACCAACGGAAAACATGTCACGACTCAATATGCAACAAATTTTCAACCGCGCGAGAATCTCCCAAAGCTCAAACGTCCGACCGGAAATTGTCCAACCACGCATTTCTCCCAAAGTTTGAGCTTCTGGAGATCGTTTGGTCTCAGTGTGGAAGAAATGCGTAGTCGGACAGATTCCGGTCGGATGTTAGAATTTTGGTAGATTCCTTTTCTATCGCTCTCTCATGTATTTCTTTAAACTGTCTTGAACTTTTTTACTGTGAATTTGAAACACCCTCTACAGATGTCGTTACATTGCTAAAGTTGTCAATAATAGACATTTTTTCCTACTGTGCTTTTTCGATTTTTGCAAATAATTTTGAAAATCTAATCATCTGGAAAGAAGATACCTACCGAGATACCTACCTATATCCCATACACTTTCTATTTTCAGTAGAATGACTTTTTGGAGCAAAAATAAAGTGACAAGATGGGGGGCTACGGCTACGACTGATGGCACCTGGAAAGTTTTGGAGCAAAACTATCAGTGGCCATCGGACGTATTCTCCCAGCGCTCCAGCTTGTCACTTTAATTTTGCTCCAAAAAGTCATTCTACTGAAAATAGAAAGTGTATGGGAGTGTGCGGGATTTGATTGGAACGCCTTCCTTTTTTTTGCTTATCGACTCCCATGTCAATTATAAAAAAACTCCAACGTCAATTTCAATTTCCCTTCCAGATGTACTGGAGCGTGACCATGGTTCAGCTCATTGCTCTCCTCTACAAAGACCAGCACGTCGGAACTCTGCAGAAGCTCCTCAACATGTGGCTGGAAGCGTCGCTGAGCGAAAGCTCTGAAGATAACGAGAGCAACACTTCGCCTCCGGATCAAGGCAGCGACGACTCCTCGCCTGTCATAACCTCCGATCCCACTTCTGATTCCAGCGATAACGGAGGTTTGTTTTCTTTTGCTTCCTACAATGCGCATGACTGTTGTATTTGTGCCTGCCTATTTGAGCATCGCGACTTGATGGATGCGCAAAAATACGTGCTTAGTCATGTTCAGTAGGTACTTTTTATCTTGGCATTAGAATAATAACAATCGTGTTCTCTCAAGGTTCTGGTCAAAATGATCGAAGCAGCCCTCAGAACAGGAACGCCAAGACCTTGGTCGGAATCATGCGAGGCAAATCCACCGAAACGGAAATCAGCACCACGAGCAGTGGCATATCTTCCATGGGGACAACCATTGATTCCATGGATTTCAATAACAAAATCGTAAGTTTTTTTTACATAAAATACTCTTGAAATACCGTTTTTCGAAAACCGCACTAGCTCATAACTTTTTTCCTGTGGGCTGTGGGACATATCAATTTGAAATTTTTATGGGGTATTTAAGAGCACTTTTGCCTTTTACCATTTTTTGCGCTGATCATGAAGCCATGATCCGGAAGTGACATCATATTTTATTTTCAAATAGAACACCTGTATATTTTTTATATCCGAATAGAGATTTTTTTATTGACACAGTGGTGGTTTCTGAGATTCTCTATATGATGCGAGATGACGATTTTATAGCGGATTGAATATAATTAAATTACTTGGCTGCGACCACAAATAAAACTCTGAAGTTAGGAGTTTGTTTATTGTTTATGTCGATTTCAACCACCAACCCTTTTTGACATAAACAATAAACAAACTTTCCATTTCAGATTTTTATTTCTGGTCGCAGCCACCTTTGGTGATGATAATTTAATTAAATATATTCAATCCGCTATAAAATCGTCATTTTTCATCATAGAGACTTTTTGAAACCACCACTGTGTCAATAAAAAAAAATCCAAATATCAATATCAAAAGATATTGATCAAAAGATATACATATACGGGGTGTTTTATTTAATGTCACTTCCGGTTACTTCCGGTAGGTACTATGTGACAGCTATCGATCTTGAGAAAAAAGCCTGGGCGTTTGAGCAGTGTTTTTGGAAAAAAATTGCCGTGTCAGAGTGCGAAATTCAACCGGGGTCTTGGGGAGAACTTTGGTCGTCTGCCAGACACAAAAACACGAGGTCTCCCTCAAACTAAACGGTATCTTGATCAAATTTGCCAAGCCAGCTCTGATGTTGGCGGGATAATTTCACATGGGTACAAGGAAAAATTAGGAAAACGAAATGGATATAAGAGGTAATCACAGTACATTTACACTGGGGACGGATTTTTAGCAGGTTTACTTTTGCGAAAAAGGGCCCTTTTTAGCGCACTTTCTCAAAAAATGGGGAAAAGGTGCTTTTAGCTTCACTTTGTCCGTCCCTGTCCGTCCGTCCGTCCGTCCGTACCCGGGATAACTCCTCGGGGAAGAAAGATATCGATGTGGTGTAAACGCTGATCAATAGTAAATATGTCCAGGATGTCAAGTTGACTTTTAGTTTTTTCTTATTCTGCCGCCATCTTTGATCCGCCATTTTGAATTTCTCTAAAAGTGATCCGATTGAAATGAAATTTGCAGGCAATGTAAACCACCTCAAGATCTGTCCAATTTTCGACAATTGATGTCCCGCCACCATCTTGTAGGTACTTGTACTCTCCATATTGAACATGTTTCGAAGTGATAGAACTAGGAGAATTATGCCTTAACGAAAAGAGATATCGATGTGGTGCAAACGCCAATCGAATGCGTACGTGACCACCATATAAAGTTGACCAATGACTTTTGTCACTTGGCCGCCATCTTTGATCCGCCATTTTGAATTTCTTCGGAAGTGGTCTGATTCGAGTGAAATTTGCAGGCGATGTGAACTCCAATTAGATACATCCAATTTTCGACAATTGATGCCCCACCGCCATATTGTATTCTCCATATTGAACATGTTTCAAAGTGATAGAACTAGGAGAATTATGCCTCAACGAAAAGAGATATCAATGTGGCGCAAACGCCAATCGAATGCGTACGTGACCACCATATAAGTTGACCAATTATTTTTGTCACTTGGCCGCCATCTTTGATCCGCCATTTTGAATTTCTCTGAAAGTGGTCCGATTTGAGTGAAATTCACAGGCGATGTGAACTTCATCAAAATACATCCGATTTTGGACAAATGATGCTCTGCCGCCATCTTGGCCGCCATATTGAAATTTCTTATCACTTAACGATTTTCATGGAGCTTGGGACTCACCTTTGTTTCGTATGATCATTCTTGTTCTCCAGCCAAATTCCAACATTCTGCCGCCATCTTGGCCGCCATATTGAAATCTCTTATTAGTGGAACGATTTTCATGAAACTTGGAACTCACCCTTGTCTATAGTACGATCATTTTGATTTTTAAGCCAAATTTAATTAATCTTACGTTATTTTGGCCGCCATATTGAAATTTCTGCCCAAATAACGGTAGAACCCTAATTAACATCTTGCGTTCACTAATCCTTCAAGAAGGAAGTGCGCTACTGAGCCTCATGCCCATGAGGCATATTCGCTTGTTTATTGTTTTTCAGAGCAAATTCGGTGGCGACTCTAGTGCTTTCTTGTCGTGTCTTGTTTAGTGAGAATTTATTCACGATCATTCACGGAGATCTTCTGGCTACACCTACAGGAAGAGTCCATGTTCCATGTTCTCATCTGCATTTTTTTTTTGGCGTCTTTTTCGTCCATTTCTACAAAATTTGTCTGGAAACTTTGGTGTCATCTCAGGGCTCGATGATAATCATAAAATTTCAAATGTGGCATCAAGTTGGCCCATGGAATGGTTGAATGAATTTGTCCGCCCAATTCTTGAATGGAAATTATTCGCAAAAAATCACGCAGTTCCATTTTAAAATAGAGAACAAAGCGTCTACAATCAAGTAACAGTTTGCCTTTAAGTGAAATCTGAATCAAAAATGGCTCGGACGTCTGCAATGACTTTCGCGAAATCTAAAGCTCCGATTCCATATGTTGTTTTTTTTTTGTGAGCGTCCGCCATTTTATTTTTCTATTTCCTAATCGACGACTTGGGATTTTCAACACATGCCCGTCTTTCTTGGCTTATCCATTTCCAATTTCCATTAATCACATCTGAAATTTTGACGTTTCAAAGGGCATCAATTATTGAATCTTTTTGACAGCTGACAGGTACGTCATTTTTTTTGCATTTTCCAACCAATCTACGTGGAATTTTCGAACATATATCTACATTCGACGGCAGTCCATTTTCACTTGTTAAAATTGACATTTAGACGTTACAGAAGCCGAAATCTTTTGAACTCTTTTGGCAAATGAGATGGCCACCATTTTCTTTTGCATTTTTCGACATATCGACTTCTCAACATATACCTACTTCTGATAGAAGATCGATATGCATCTGTCAAATTTAACGTTTTCACACTTCCAAAAGGGCTGGCAGTCAAACTCTTGATTTTTCAACCGATTTCCATTGGGATTCTAAACCTATGCCTATTTTATCTGTCAAATTTTGATTTATGACGTTCCAAAAGGTCGCCATATTGAACTCAAATATTTTTCAAGCGATTTCATTGCGATTTTCAGTTCCTCGACAATCGAAATGCACGAGGAAATGCATCATCCAAATTTTGGATTTTAACGTCTCATCAAGAGATCGTCATTTTGAATTCTTGCATTTTTCTACCAATTCCATTAGAATTTCAAACCTATGCTCACTTTAGATGGACAGTCAAGATAGTATGTGGTCAAGATGCATCTGTCAAATTTTGATTTTTGTCGTCTCAAGAGGTCGCCATGTTGAACTCTTGCATTTATCAATCGATTACATTGGGATTTTGACCCTGAACCCACTTGGAAAATTGTGATTTTTTTCTGACTCCATAGGGGATAGGGGAAAATCCAAAGAGTTGGGAGACGCCAAACACGAGGCCAAACATGAGAAAATTGATAACTCTTCAACCTGTTAATATGCTCTACACAGAAGGAAGCTAATAAATGAATTGAATGAATTGAATAAGTACGTCCAAATTCATAGCGGTTGATGTCATCAATTGGTTATAATTTTGTGCATTTTATCGTAATAATTTTAATTTTCTCGAATTTTCCGGAACAAATATCGAGGCGAGAACCTTTTTTTCACGTTTGTGCCTTTAGCAATCTATACAGGGTGTCAAACTTTTCTTTGTCAATATTCTAGAAGATGGTAGAGCGTTGAAAAATGAGTACTTTCACAAAAAAAAATACAAAAAAAATAAAAATTTTTTTACACAATTGTGACAAAAGTCAATGTGACCAGCTTTTTGGTATGCATCAACTCACTTTGTGCACCAAATTTGGTCAAAACCCAAATTAAAACAAAAAATATATTTAAAATTTATTGTTTATAATAAACAGTATTCAAATTTGGACTTATAAGTTGAAAACCATTTTCAAAACTCAACTTTAAAAGCCTCTATGTCCGTTTTAATGCGTTTCCGATATAAATTTTTTCGAGAAAGTCTATTTTTGATGCTCTACCACCTCCTAAGATATTGACAAAAAAAGTTTAACACCATGTACGTACATATAGAATAAACGTAGAGGTAGGTAAGGTATCGGACAAACACCAAAAATTAGAGTTTTTTTTCCGTAAATGGTTCTTTTGCAGGATTACACGGGAAATTGTTTTCAAGCGAAAACACAAAATTTCAGACGCCCACATACGAATTTTAAAATTTTCTTGGGAATTGGATTATTTCAACCATAAACGAAATCAACAGTTTGAGAATTTAATTTTGAGCAGCGCCATATGATTCGTTCGTTTTTCAGATTTTTTGCGGAAAAACTAGAAATTCGATTTTACACCATTTTCCACTTTTTCCAAATTGTGTGAATTCATTTCCCATGTGAAAAGGGTGCAGTTACTATAGTGCGGGAGCCCACTGCAAAATTCTGGGTCGATCGCTTTTATGAAGAATTTCTGTTTCAATCGATAGTGGGCAATACGATGAATCTTCCGATACCCGACAGCCACCCTGCATCCCCTGCTATAAGGGTCGCCGCCGGTTTTAAAGATGCTCATTTTGAATCATTTTTTACACCTCTTGCTTATATAAAAAAATGTCACAATGATTGACAGAAGGCGACATGGTCGAGTGGTCTAGATCAAAGTAAACGAATTCAAAGGTCAGAGGTTCTAATCTCCGCGAATACTTTTTTTTTAATTCTTTTTTTCGACTTTTCGTTAGACTTAAGTTCGACTTAAGTTCTTTTCTTGACTTACTTGAACTTTTTAAAATTGCGGAATTGGACGACGTTTCTCAATTTGGAGTAACTTTCGTCGCTAAATTTATTAATGCTGCCGTTTTTTTACACAAAAAATACGGCATTTCCTAGTATAGTGCTCTTTCTTCAAACGTGAGTGCCATGAAAACCAGTGGAGTGTGGAGAATTGAAAAAAATAAGGGTTTCCTAAAATCAGGTGTGAAAGTGTATAAGTATGTATTGCAAAATTTCAAAATCCGAAAAACTCGATTTTTTTTCAAAATTTTCATATATTTTTTGAAAAAAGACCCTCATTCTCTTGCCAGCTCAGATTTAAATAACTAATTTTTCTGTCACGTTTTTAGCTGCACAGATTTGGCAGTAACTCACGCCAAAAGAATCTATCTGTTGTTTCTCTTCCGCTCTGCAGCTGATCCGCAGTCTGTTTCAGCCGTTTTTTATGCTAGGAAATAACATCCTCAACTACTGAAAATGGTATCTTTGTATTAAACAGTGATATGTGTCTGTCAAGCTTTTAAAATGCGAAAAAAAAAGAATAAAAAAAAGGTATTCGCGGAGATTAGAACCTCTGACCTTTGAATTCGTTTACTTTTATCTAGACCACTCGACCATCTGGCCTTCTGTCAGTCATTGTGACATTTTTTTATATAAGCAAGAGGTGTAAAAAATGATTCAAAATGGGCATCTTTAAAACCGGCGGCGACCCTTATAGCAGGGGATGGAAGGTGGCTGTCGGGTATCGGAAGATTCATCGTATTGCCCACTATCGATTGAAACAGAAATTCTTCATAAAAGCGATCGACCCAGAATTTTGCAGTGGGCTCCCGGACTACTATGGCACTAGCCAATCGCAGGAGCGGTAACACACTGTTGCCATAGTAATCCCATGTGAATTCATTTCGCCAGTTTCAAAAATACGGATCCTGGGGAAATACGCAGAGCATAACGGTTGATGTCCAAAACCGTTTTCGTAGATTGTCTGCCGTTATTTGGCTGGAAAGTGAATTTTCCGGGAAAAATATTTTGAGAAAACAACATTTCAGAAATTGAGCGAGTGCCGAAAGCACAGAGCGCAAAAAACTTCCTTGCAAGATTTTCGCTCTAATACAGCTTCCAAATGAATCGATTTCACGTTTCGACGATTTTCACGGCTTGCCGGCGCCGGTGACAGCTAGTCAAAACATAATAAGCCGTGCCAAACTTGAACCAACCTTGAACAAATATCGTGGAGTGGAAACTAGACGCGCGATCCAAGTGAGATATTTTTTCAAAACAATTGAGCGTTCACGTCTCTTAGAAAACTTCAACTGATCAGACACCACCCACAGACATGCATACCGATTACTAAACTCGTGAAGAAAAAAAAATTGACATCTGGCTAAAGCAACAGAAAAACAACATCATGTACACAATTCACCTTGCCACTTGTACGTATCACTGGTACAAATTTCCATGGCTAATTTCAAAACCCCCCGCCAAGCGGGGCTTTACAGAGCCGGTGACAGCTAGTCAAAACATATTAAGCCGTGTCAAACTTGAACGGGAAACGGGCACTCGTAACGGTTCCACTTAGGCCTAGGCTGATGTTAAATTATCGCATGTTCATCTTCCACTTTTAGGATCGAAATATGCTCGTGGCTTCCACGCTTCACATACCTATTTTATTACTTTATTACGATTTGCAGAAAACTCCAAAATGTCAGCAGAATGTAATCAACAACTCGTTGATCAACAACAACATCAACAGCAACATAAATAACATCAACAACAACAACAACAGCGGAAACACAAAAATCAACACCAAGGAATGCATGTCTTCGCAGAGCGAAGATTTCGGCTACGTCACTCAGGTGGAAAATCAAGAATCGATTTCGACTTCGAGCAACGAAGACGACCAGCCGCAGCAGAAGCCGGTGCACCAGAAACCGCACACTTTCCAGAAGACGCGCTACATCAGCGCCGGCAAGCACAGGAACGCGACCACCGCCCTGGAAAAGAAGGAGCTGAGGAGGAAGAAGCTGGTGAAGAGGAGCAAGACTAACATGTAAGTGCTGTTCGCATCCGGAACAAGTCAGCGGGGTTGATATTTCATTGTCTTCATATTGTGGCTCAATTTTTGTATTTTTCTGCTTTCATTTGTAAGAGTATCTATAATACCTACCTATAATACTATAATCATCAAAAATACACTTTATTTTTACATCTTTGAATTCACGCGAAAATAATGGAGCAACTGAAAAAAATGGAGAAAAGTCTCAACGGCAATGCCTATGCGCTAGCCCGCCTAAATACATCCGTGCTGAGCTGAAAGTGTGCCGAGTTGAAACTTACTTAAAAACGTAACTTCCATACACTAATGATTCATGATGATGTTACGTCGACTATTAAGCCGACGACTACCTACCCAAGTGTTTGCGACGCGATTTTCTATATCAAGCTTACCGTCAGTTCCACAAAAAAGATGATCAGCGATCAAGGCTGATTGCAGATTAACTGAACTTTTTTCTGCTGAATGCTAGGTGATAACTCACAAAAAATGCCTGAAATCTGTACTAGACTCATCATCTTTCCATTATTAAGGGATAAACCAGTATTTCCATTGATCAGTCAGCTATAAATCGACAAACAAAAATCGTAAATCAACTAATCTCGTATTATCTGTTTTGTGGAACCCACGGTTAGTAATTGAAAGGCTTCCTTCTTCTAAATAAGTATAGGGCGTCATGATTAGGTGAGAGGTGCCGTCCTTGGTTACCTGAACGGTTTAATAGTTATAAAACCGTTATCAACTGGAACTGCGAGATTCGAGCTTTACTACTTTCTACAAAAATGCTGTTGTTGTTAATCAAAGATTTCATGGATTTTGCAACCTCATTGTCGCATCTGTCCAAGGGGAACGCTTTTCAGAATACACAATAACAACGCTTTTCGATAATATAGCACGTGCTGTTATCCTTTGTAGCGAATAAAATCGATGCCAACCAGAGCCTTCTCATGAAAAAACCCTTGTATTGTAGTGACAGGCAATAATGATGACCGAAGTTATTTCGAAAAGCAGACGCAGTATTGTATCATATCTTTTTATTCGCATGCAAAAATGCCGTTGTTAACTCGTTCAGATAGTATCTACGTACGCACTCAGATTTTTTGTCGGTCTCACAACTGATAATAATAAGCGTCTAATAAAGATTAGGAAAATATTTAAAATTAGTAGCTACCTACGTTTCTTTTTCTTTGACCGCTTTTGTGGTAGGGGGCAGACTCAGGCACGTATATGTTGGCGAAACAAATCGATTTTCCCGCCACAATATGGCTGCCAAAGGTGGATTGACAGCTGACAATCACGTTAAAGTGACATGTTGTTTTAAAGTAAGTGCATCTAGGCAGCCGTGTTTGAGGTTTGAGTTGGAAATATTGCTTTTGGTGAGTCATATCGAGCTCATTATCACAGGTAATCATCAATCTGAGAAGGATTGACAATGATCTTTTATGTCACTCGATTTGACTTACCAAAAGAATTATTTTCAACTCAAATGTCAAATTTCACGGTCAGCCGAGATGCACATTATTTTGAAACGACCGTATATCTCACTTCAGAGCCCTGTTTTGTCATTTACTATGAGCTGTGGTAGTATTGAAATTATTTTTATCTACAAGCGTTAAATAATACCCGTCACTTTTAGCACGTCGTCATGGGCGACGTGAAAAAATGATGATTCTGCGCATTCCTGTCATATTTTCAATAAATTCTGACATTTACCAAACATTTCAAACACCATTGTAGATAAAATCCTGTACGATACACGCGTTAAAAGTGTCTTATTTTGTTCGCGGGGTTGCTCTACTCGCTAATGCTCGTTTCGCAAGCGTCCCCGCTCACAAAATAATACCTGTCACTTTTAACACTTGTATCGTAAATAGCTATTATTGAGTACACAATCACAATATACAAGGTCGTAATGACCGGCAGATGACGCCACAGTAAAAGCAAATTTCGATGCCAACTTTACAGCGAATCGATTTTTATTTAAATAGTAAAGTAATGGAAAGAATAATTTGTTCTGATGTCAGTTCATCGTTCTCTCCTAGTCCTGAAACATGTTTCAGGATAAAGCCGCAGTTCTCACCTTATCATATGGGTCGCAGCTAGTTAATACATTGGCAAAACCAATTTCATTGTCAGAAAAATGAACGTTGGTCACTAATAGCGGCTTTACAAAACTTCGTTTGTCGCCGGCGACAGTCCCCCACTCCACTGTAGTTGAATAATTTGAACGACACGACGACAGAAACTCGTGTCGCGGGAATTATGGAGGAAGGTAGGGGAGTACAAGCAGATCGAATCCTATTGGCCAGCGACACTGTCGCCGGCGACATACGAAGTTCTGTAAAGCCACCATAAGTATATAAAGTTATTGTCAGTTTGTCACAACCCTTTTTGTCACTACCATTCGCCTTTCGCAGCCATCTTGTGTCGGAAAAATTAATCTGAATCGCGAATACCGGCTGTTTTTTTTTCGGTAGCTTTTTCTCGGTACTAAGTCTACCATATCTTCCAAACGGTTCAAAATTATCGAGTTCATTTTTCCGCTAATCGAATCTCATCCATTTCGGCTCGATATTTGTTGCATTCGAGAAAGATCGGAACTATAAACAATTTCAAACAACAAAATACAAGGTGTTATGAACTTGCCGTAAAATAAGACCAGGACAGTTGAGGAATGCGTCAAGAGTGCCAGAAAGAATTGAAAAAACTTGGTTCAACATTTTTGGAAATACTAAGGTCAAAGGGCGAGACTTCAAGCCCCTTTATCTTCCTTATCTCAGGTAATTTTCGAAAATACTTTGGAGCAGATTGAAGCAAATTTTTTTGGAACCGTAAAATATGTTTTGAATTTTAAATACCTATGTATAAAATAGGTGATAGATTTTCAAAGTTCAGTTCTCTTCAAAAATACATGCAGAAAGTATTGTCACGATGGGTGACAAAATCCGGCCGCCTCCACCATGTTACGTCTTCGAAGTTCATTTTCCTTCAAAAATGCATTCAGAAAGTATTGTCACAATGCCGATGGGCGGCAAAGCCGGGCACCTCCACCATGTTACGTCCTTGAGGGCTTTGCCACCCTTTAATAGGCTTGTCCTTTACAATAGGACGGGAAATTCAAATTAGGTAAAGTCATAAATTACACAAATGATAGATTTTATTGCCGTAAGCAGGCATAAATCTCGTTTATATTTCTACCCAAATTATCGGTCAGGTGGGTTCTTCCTGCTCATCGGATTTATTAAAAATAACGGTGCTATCGTTTGGAGGGATTCTAGCAGTACCTACGCCCTTTCTAAATTTTTCACGAACTCGTCGATACTCATTTTTGGATCTAGCCCGAGTTCTAGACGCTTCTTGTACTCTGTAATAAATCTTCATAGAAAGCCTTTATGTCGTTGCCTTGAAATTGCGCGAATTCCAACGTTCTAATAACCTACCTTTCGCGAATGAGTCGAGTTTCGTCAAAAAGTCTATTTTTACCTAATTAATGTGAGGAGAAGTCTCAGATCATCGGACCGACCGAGCAACCACCATCGAAATCCAGCAGATACGTGTTTCGACCTGTTTGGGTCTCATCAGTGCTGAAGCATTCAAGGCAGAAGCTCAATGATCTAACGGTCCAAGACTTTCCTATATGTGCTCTCCAAGGGTACTCATAGGTCCTCTTGTCCCACGCTCGGAGGTCACAGAAACGCCTTTCTTTCATAAAGGCATCGACACTAATCATCTATTTTTACCTGTTCCCAATTTTTTGGACCATTTGCTGGATTTTGATAATATTCTTGGTAAAAAGGATGTAAGTACCAACCGGTTGTAGAAATCTAGATAAGTATGCCGTTCTCTTCGTCAGGCCCCATGAATTGTAAATCGTAGCTGTCTCGAAAATAAAAATAAAGTCTTCTGCATTATCATACCTCGAATCAAAAATTGGCGGTTCAACATATTTTTAACTTGATACCTCCCAGGTGTTGAGGGGCGTCTCCTAGGGTGCATGACCAATCGTAGCAGATTAACCGTAAAATAATGCGTTATGAAAGAAAGGAATGATTATTTATTCCTGTCACCCAGTGCCTGTGGGTACTTAGATCTCCTCCTTTGCCTATAAAAAGGGTGGCAAAAGGGCGGCGACCTCCAACATGTCGCGCATGGCGTAGCTCTTCTATGGGAGCCAATCGTATTCTTTGTTGCTCTACATCAGTTTGAGCACCCCTCGGCCCTTTTGCAGGTATTTTTTGAAGATAACGGATTCGCAAAGTTAATGACTCGCCCTGTATAAGTAGTAGATGAAATTCCAAAACACATTAAAAAGTTTAAAAATCACTTTTGGTTTGTTTTCAAAAATTAATTTGCAAAAGCCGTCATAGATAACGAAAATGAAGAGGCTTGAATTCCAACCCTTTGAGATTCTAAAATAATGATTAATTCTTATTTTCTTCTTCTTACTTTAGGCTTCTTATTTCAGAAGCCTAAAGTCTTTTGAATAATTTTTCTCGTTTTTAGGAGCATTTTCCCAAACTGTCCTGGATTCCTTTTACAGCGAGTTCAGAACACTCCTGTAAGTACATCTCCAAGTTTTGTCTAATTGGGAAAGCTCTAAAAAAAGTCCAGCAGCTTCGTTATGAACCCGGAAAGCCCTTGAACGGCTCCTCTGCTAATTGTACGGGTTTGTGGCTTATTTCAGAGTCGAATTCTCCGGTTTGTGGCTTTTCTCCGAGTCGTAGTCTCCAGCGAATATCGTAACAGTCTTGGGAACAGTGGACCTAGAAAAAAATCAATGCATCAGAGACCATATGGTCGATCTTATGAACCCAGCCATCAACTCCTCTGCCATATCAAAATTCCTTATTAGGAAAAGGATTTTCATGAAACTTGGAACCTGCTCCTGTCTCATACTTTCTCATTTCGAAGCTAGGTTCCATGTCTCTCATGGTGATCTATTATCAGCTGAACATTTGAAATATACTTTTGTCTTGTGTAGACAATCATATATTTTTAAATCCGATTTCTCCGACAGGGAGTACAGGGTGTAAAAAAATACTATTAGAAACTTTGAGGGTGGATGCTGATAGGTTTTCAAGTTCAATAAAATTAAGGCAAACAGTTTTTACATTTTATTCTTTCTTCTTGGTGACTCCCCTACTTCCCTTACTAATAACATACTAAAGAGTTTATGCGCAACGTTTTAATCACCCAGCCTGTATTAATCATATTTTTACTGCGTCCATATAGATTATAACAAAATGGCAGGGACGAGGGGATATGACAACTTTTGCCGTTTCTCTTTCAGTATCAACCTGAAAGGCCTGATGCACCACCTTCCCACCGACGACGACGTGGCCAACATCCTGAAGGAGTTCACGGTGGACTTCCTGCTCAAAGGCTACGCCACCCTGGTGCACGACCTCTACACCCAGCTGTCCACCAACATCCACTGTCTCCAGATCGACACGTCCCATTTCTTCTGGCTGGTCACGTACTTCCTGAAGTTCTCCGTGCAGCTGGAACTCGACCTGGAACACGTCGGTCCGGTGCTGTCGCAGGAGATCCTGTCGTTCCTGATATTCCAGGGCACCTGGATCTGCGAGGAGCTGGAGACGCACCGCAAGCTGCAGTGCGTCGACCTGAAGCCGCACCTGAGGAGACTGCATTTGGTAAGTTTATTTACCCAAAGGAAAATTGCAGTACTTACCTGAACTTCGTGAAACCTCAAGCTTGAAAGCACTGGACTCTGTAGTCAGAAGCCCAGTTTTTTATAGCCGCTGTAGTCAGCCGTTTTATAGACAGATACAAGTATGGCATAGTGATTTCGGGACAGTTTTTGAATGATCGGCCATCACAAAATGTCCATGGACGAGGTGGGATTCGAATCCACGCGGTATAACACGACTGGCTCGGCGTGCCAGCACCTAAACCTCTCGACTACCAGAGACAGCATTCGAAACCTTTTCTAAGCAATAATTCAGAGGCCCATTTCAAATTTCCCAAATTCTTCGGAAGATGACTAATTCATTTTGAGAATAGACGCATCAGGGGCAGTTCTTTGAAGAGAAACGACAGACCCGTAACTTGTTATAGCATTTGACTAAAACCGAAAAAAATTGGCCTGTGATGGATAGGGAATTTTTTTCGATTTGTTGGTCTTTTAAAAAAACTTGACCTTATCTTTATGGAAGGAAATTCAAAATTTTTACTGATCATGGACCGCTGATTTTTTTATTTCCCTAAAGACTCGAGAAGCCGCATGGCAATAACTCGTTTAGAGCTAGAAGATTACGATTTCGTAACAGCCAAGGCAGATATAACGTAGCAGCCGATGTACTGTCGCGAATTGCAATACAATCGAATGATTCCAAGCACCAGCTTGTAAAGCGGGAGATAAATAACCAGAACAAAAGCAAAAAAAAGTTGTAGTCTTAACCACTTGCTATTCCAGGTGGTGACGGCGATCAAGGAGTTTGTGCGGGCCCTCGACAGCTACCAGAAGATGATCCATCTCAGCGAAGACGACCGCGTCTTTTTGCTGAAGGTGCGCAAGGACCTCATCCAGACCGAGGACCTCCGCCTCCTTTTCGTGTTCCTTCTGCGCCAGTACGACCCGTCCATTCAGACCCGCCACTACCTCCAAGACCTTATTGTGACCAATCACAATATAGTGTTGTTACTCGACGACGGTGCGTCCAAAGAAAGCCGCCAATCTTTTGATATTATGGAACACCTTAAACAGTAAGGTTTTTTTCCATATTTTTCGGGCGTCTAAAAAAAATGAGCATTTCAGCCGTTTCTGTGTATAGGGTGTGTGCTTGAGTAAGTACTTTTTTCCATAGATCGTCTTATGTGTGGCGGTGATAGTGTGATATAGCGGTCGCTTTTACGATAATAAGTACCTAGCTGTTATGATATAAGTACTAGATGTTAATATTGTATACCCAACGAGAACTCGAATAATGCGTATGCAATACGTCTTTTCCAGGTTTGCAACTAGGGATATGATGCGCCAGTACGGATTGATGCTGGAGAGCTTCCGGGAGAACGGCGAGTTCGTGAACAATTGCATTTTCACGATGATGCACCACGTCGGAGGGGACCTGGAGCACGTGTCTACGCTGCTGCAGCCGAACATACTCAAAACTTTCACGCAGATTTGGGAGTCGGAATATGAAATAGAAGATGTAAGTGGTTATAACTTGTTATTCGGAGTTGTGTTACGAATATGTCGCTCATTTCAGGACTGGTCAGATTTGATCGAGTACATAATCCACAAGTTCATCAACACGCGGCGTCCGTCGACTTCGGAACTCAACAACATTGACGGCACGCAGGACGAATGGACCGACGAAGACAAGCACAACTTGCTGGGCTACTACAACCAGAACCGGAAATCGAACGATGCCATAGCGAACATCACCAAAAAGTACGAAAAAACCGGCAAAACGCCGTTTTCGATCATCGGCCAGCTGCTGGAGCAGAACATCATCAACGAGGTGCAGTTCGGCGAGTTCATGCGGGTCAAGAGACGGGAAAACCGTAACGAAACGAAATCGCCGAACGCCAGGTACTTGCTGCACATCGAAGAAACCGACGGGGACATTCGCGTGCTCAAGGAGTACCTGTGCAAAGACGACAAAGGCGAGTTCATCATCTGGCTGCAGAAGATTCTGATCGAAACGTGCTACGTGAAGCTGGCTCTGGCCAAGCGAGAGGAATTCGAAAGGGACGTTGCTCTGCGGGAGCCGATCATCTACCACTTTTCCGGTAAGTGGAACTCGAAAACAGTGCTTCAAAAAAAAATCACATAGGGTGCATTAAAACATTAAGCATTCACATTAACACTTTGTAAAAAGACTCAAAGAAACATCTACTCTTATTATACAAAAGAACTTCCACTACAAGACTCATGGAGACATTCTACATCAAAGCATAGCATTTTGTTGTTGTTTTCAATTTGTTCGTCTTTGAAAAAATTTCGACGATATATTTATGGAAAGAAAATCTATAGACTTTTACTGATCACAGACCACTGATTTTTCTATTTCTTAAAAAAAAGGAAGCCGCATGCAAAAATCCGGTTAGAGCTAGAAAAGCACGAATTCACCAATCGTATCACAGGCAAAGATAACGTAGCAGCCGATGCCTTTTCGCGAATACAAATCTCGCCGTTTCAAATCTATAACGACGTTTTTTCAACAGCTTTGAACCTGCCGATTCCGGTGGTGCCTTGGACATCGGAACAGAACAAGGTCCTCAAGTACCAGCCGTTCGTGTTGCTGCTGCACAAGCTGGGCTTCTACTTGCCGATAGACACCGGCAAGATGTTCGTGAGCATTCCGAACTTTTGGAATGCGGAGCATGTCTTCGAGATCGCTCAGCAGCTGGGACCCATCGATTCTGCGACGCTCAAGTTCGACGTGACCACTTTCAGCGGAGCCAAGCGGAAAGACAGCTTCCAGAGGGAAATCGTCAATCTGACCAACAGCTTCAAGCGCGGCAAGTTCTCGATGGGCGCCGATTCCAAGCACTTTTCTCCATTGTGAGTACATTTATTTCCTGTTCAAATCTTTATTCAGGCACTTGTCATATCTCGGGTCAGGTGTGAGTCACTTCTTGGGGTATTTTCCATAGGAAATTCGCTATTATTAGGTATCAGCGGCGCTTTGCCGCCCGTCCGTTTGTCCGTCCTCTCACGTATCTCCTCCTAAATGAGGAATTGTATCATATACAGGGTGTTTCGCAATTAGGTTTACAAAGTTATAGGGGAGATTCCTCATCGAAAGTATGCAAGTTTAGCCACCTTGCAAGCCACCAACCTGATATCGAAACTGTGGTAGCAGGCGATCCACATTTCAAATTGCCACAAATAAACACCCAGCAGACACTTGATTTTGAACTCACTTTTCCTGCTAAACTGAAGAAAATTTCAACACAAATAATAGTATGTACAGTGACGAGACCACTTTTAGCAAACTCTGCAAGCGAAGACGCTATAAATAGATTTTAAACTGAAATCACCATCACCAGAATCTTCCAACAAATTGTATCTCTTTGTGAACTTGGTGCAATTTTAAAGGAAAAACTTCTTAGTACCAGCGTGTAGACACGTCCTCCTTTCGTAACAGCACCAGCTAAAGCCTCTTCCGCTCTGTTTTCATTCTACACTCACCCCTTCTTTCCCTTTCCCTAGAGACCATCCCTTACAATCGTCAACCAGAATATAGCCTATTCCCGCATTTACGTTCCCACTGACCCAGCAATTTTGGCTCCCCACCACCGCACATCAAACTTGTCTGAATCAAAAGAGAGCCTGGTCTATCGATCAAAGACTTTTCATCGACATTCAGCCGTCAGAAATTGCTGCAGTTATTTTTATCTAGGGTCGATGTACGGTGCAGCTCGCGCCTCGCACCGAAAGTGCCCATGTGTTTCTGCAATTCTGCAGTTTTCATGGAATTTTTTTGTTTCAAAGTTCATTTGTGCTAGAAGGGACTAGACGAAGCTATAATGTGCATCTATGATGAATTTACCGGGTGCGCCGCTGAGTCGGTTAAACCGAGACGTACCGGATGCGCCGTTATGCAAATTCTGACATGGATGATTGCGTTAATTTGTCACCATTGATGAACAAGAGCTCTCAGACCACTGTAACATCGGATCAACATCACCAATGATTTTTAATTATACAGAGTGATTTGCAATCCCATATTTCTACCATGAAGTTTGTTGACCTACACGGGATGGATGGGTAATGGGTTACTCGGTATATTTCATTTGTACGTCAGCGTGTAGCCTCATGTCCCTGCAATGCATTCTTTAATTTCGTTTCTGTGTCATTGTTTTTGACAGATATAATTTGAAGGCTTCTTCGGAAACAAATGAAGTTTTGTCAGGTGTCATCAAATTAATTATTGTCGAAATGCATCGTCCATTGGTTACCGATGTATAGGTGAAAAATTAATATATGTCGACAGCAATACTAAGCCGCACCAAGCGGATATCGTCAATGAACTTTTCGAAACGGAAAACGTTTGACAAATAGATTGGCCGGCCATCTCTCCAGATCTCAGTCCCATCAAACACGTTTGGGATGGTCTTCAGAGTAGAATATTGAATTGCCCACCTCATCCGCATAGGGTTCAAGAGTTGGGAGAAGCTCTTCAACAAAAGTGGATGGTCATTCCAGTTGATATCATAATTAATCTCATATAAGTATGCCACGAAGATGCCAAGAAGCCTTGGGGCGAGAGGTCAAGTTATGTGGTTCTTATTGCGCTAGGAGCAAAAAATAAAGCCTTCTTGAAATTTTCGATTTTTTTGTGTCCAACTACCAGCGGGACAATTGATTCAGCCGCACATATGACAGGTTTGGATCTGACGGGGCGGTGAGAGGTTCTAGTGTCAGGAAATGGCCTGGTGTCAACGGATTCAAGTCATTTGGATCTGTAGATAACATCGTACAATGGTCACGAATTCAACAATGCTTCGACCTGAGCCGTAAACGTAAACCATCTCCTCGAACGTGAGGATCTGATCTCCCACCATGCCGTCCAGATGAGTCTCGGCAGACTTAATGCCACTCTCGCATAATCCGCCAAAATGCGGGGCGTTAGGTGGATAAAAGAAGTACCAACGAATGACTTCGCCCTCCGTGGCCTGATTAGGCAGGTGAGCAAGCTCCCTGTTGGCACCCACTCAGGAGGCGAAACAAGCTCCTTATTTTGTTTGGTTTTATATCGACAATTGGCAGTAAACCGTTGACAAAGGCGACAGTTCCCTGGACTTTGTAAAGTGACGAGAAACGATCGAAGAGCCGCGAGATGAAATCGGCAGGTTTCTCAACCCGCAGAGATACACATACAGATTTCTCCTCCATGTCAATATCTGACTGCATGGCAGTTGCAGATGTGGGCCACTGAGCAAAGGGCAACAACAAAAAAAGGTGGACCCGCCCACCAAAGCGACCATGACATAATCTGATCTGATCTGGTAGAATCCCTCGGGATGTTGGGTCGGCCGGGTTATCCTGCGAACGAACATGCCTCCAACAATATGCAGCAACACGGTCCTGGATGTAAGCCACACGATTGACTACGAAGGTTTTCCACCGATGCGATGTAGCGAGGACCGTATCCAAATTGAAGCAACCGTGGAGTCTGTCCGAGCGATTTTTAGCTGTGCAACTTTTTATTTTGATTAAGTGCATAATTCTGGTATATTACACCATCCCCCTTAGGAAAAATAAGACATTATGAATTCAAGACCACCGGATTGTAAAAGTTTGATGAGTTTAGTTTTCAGCTGAGAAGCAGACTCAGTGGAATCTTCACCGCACACGATATCGTCTACGTATAGACATGGTCGCGAAGTATCGCACAAGTAAGTGTAGTATCTTTACTGCACTGAATCGCGATGGGTGGCAAGCCAGAACGGTGTGACTCAAGCTTATATCAAGTCAAGTTATATCGTAAATTCCCTCGTAAATTCGAATACCTACTTATGTAGATACAATAAAGTTCGTTTTCAATAATTTTACATCACAAAATTGCACATATATATTATTGAATTCCACTTGCGATTTAGAAAAAAAAGTTGAACCTCTTCATTGGGGAAACCATTTAGGTTCTTTTTTTAATCTGAATGTCAACTTTGTATGTAGGGTGTTAGGTAGTTGTGGGTATATTAGGCCGAGTCAAATGCAACATCCATTTTAAAAAAGTGAAAATTTGATTTTGAAAAAACATCGTCAAGAAACCTTTCTCCTTCACTTTCTCCGAACTTGGAAAACAAAATAAGGAATCGGCATTGGGATCAAGAAATAAAGTTTTCTAGCAAACAATTTACTTATAGCATAATAGGGCTGATTAGCTTTGAAATGAATAGGTGGGGGCTTCTGTTTGATACCTGTATTTCAATCTAAGGGGGTTCCAGCTGTGCTATTTTGATAGTTGTTCATTATTTACTGTGTAGCGTACGATCTGTAAGAATGCTGGACGGAGAATAACCAACGGTGGTGAGAGTTGTAGAAGCTAGTGGTAAATAATCAAGTAGTGATACTGTAATTATTAGTACATTTTCCATTTCAACAAAGTTGCTATTGGTCGCGCTTTGCCATCCGTCCGTCTTGTCAGGTATCTCCTAAATGCGATGGGTCAGCGATGGGTCAGCTATGGCTTTAAGAGGCACAATTATTTGCGTGTTTGTGTTTCATAACATGCAGTCAGATTGATAACTTTTTCATAGATGCCACTGAAAACGTCGGTTCCCGCAATAAGCCAACCGATTTTAATGAAACTTGAAATTCTTAATCTTATCCAACGGATTTTACTCGCTAAAAATGCGCTTTAGTAACTCACCCCGTGACTGCTTGGCTACTTGTTGTGTTCTTGGACTGAACTCTGTCATTAATTGACACTGTATGTTTTTCTTTGCAGCACAAATCCCCTGTCTCTTTCGATTCCAAGACTGGGGGATCTACCGTGCAGCATGCCCTCGGCGCCGGAGCTCTGCATCGCCACCATGGACTGTTCGTCCATCCACGAGGACAACGACAGGAACAGCGCGTGCGAAACTGCTTCCATAGCCTCGGACTTGACCAGGATGTACGTCAGCGACGAAGAGGACAAGATTGTCGTGGTCGTGGAACAGAAAAACTGTTGATCAAAACTAGTCCAGTCTAGCTTAGTTCTCGTCAAAGTTCTTTAATGTTCAAAGTATTTGAAGCTAAGTGAAAAACCTCAGGATCTAAACTAAACAATTCTTGCGGAACAAACTTTTGACTTTACTCAAAGAAGAGAGGATCTAAGAGGATTTAGATGTATTATTATGTAGGTTTATAGCTAGGAGTACCTGTATTCTGGAAAGTACAGCAGTAAAATGCACTACTCTGCTTTCCACGTTGTTCAATGTTTGGATGTTTTCATAAGGAGAGAGCAGATTTAAATGTATCGTTGTTGCACAAAACACTGAACGTTGTCCACAACAATAGTTGTCTACAAATAAATTATATTTTCAATTTTCTCGTCTTTATTTTCTTTCAAGTGTCTTTGAAACGTTTTGCTGTATCAATCTTATGCTTATTGCCTTCCACTCTTCCAGGTGTTTCTTTAAATAATTTTGTTGAGACTTGTTCAAGTTGAAATTTCAACTACGAACTGGAATTCAGAAGATAAAATTTAGCCGGAAACGCAACCAAATTGCGTTGTTGTAGAAATTTTGAGTGGCTCTTCGGTATGAATTACCTCTGGGTAGGTGCGACGTAGGTACCAAATTTCTCCTTTTGGAACATTCTATAGGTATCAAGTTCTGAAAACATATAAATGAGTGAAGTTTCACAAGATTACTTATACAGGGTGTTCACTTTCAAACCTTTCAACCCAGATTTCTTGTCGCCGAAATTTTGTCCAGAAAGGCAGCAGTCACACTGGAGCCATCACCACCCACTACCACCCACCGCCACCCACTACCACCAAGCAAAATAATCCGCCCTGGTCTCACTGAGCCACCGTCTATCGTCCACCGTTAGCCACCGTGTCCCCCTCCTGAATTTGACATAATCCTGTTTTATATAATCCGTACTACAATTCTGTAGCGAAAGTTGCCTGAAAACCACGAGTTTAGGCAACATTCGCTACATCAGTGTACTGCGGAATGTATTTCATACTCCCAGGGACTTTTCTCACACGATTCAAGAATAGCGGCCCAGCTCATGACAAAATTGACAAGTTCTCTGATTTCAATGATTTCGTCTGATGACTCAGATACCGACGAAGTTGTAGCTTTATACTACATCTCGAAAAAAAATCCGTAAAAAACGCCGGAACATGTGGGTGCGTCAAATGTTTCTCGATAGAGAACAACTAGGAGAATTTCATCAATTAGTGCCGCAGCTTGTTGATGATGAAGAACAATTTTACAGTTATTACCGTATGAACAAGAAATGTTACAATTTGATAGTGACAAAAGTGAAACCTTTGTTCTCTTCGGGACATACACATTGTATGTTGTATGTATGCACAAAATGTTTGTTCTGCATGCGCATCAAGATGCGTATTGTTAACCACCGACCACTGACCACCACTTGAGAAATTTCAAACACATGGCCACCGGTGGTCACTGGGCGGTGGTAAGAGGTGGCTGCAGTGTGACCAGCATCATTACATTGCGTGCGTTTGATTTTTGGTTGATGGTAGTGGGTGGTGGTGGGTGGCTCAGTGTGACTGCTGCCAAAAGCACCGAAACAGGTCGATTTTTATTTAGAGGGGGACATCTAGGACAAGTATTGCCAAATTTTTATCCTCGACCCGTTCGTCCCCACTTTACCCTACTTCAAAATTTCAACCATCAATACCTTATCTTGTGATATATTAAATTGAAGGTAATGAAATTCTCTTACTGTATATTTTGAAATTTTTTAAATCACCTCAATCTCAAAATTTTCTCATTGTTCATCAAAGGAAAGTTTTTCCCCTATCAACTTCAAAGACGAAGCAAAGACAGGTCGTTTTCAATTTTTGAAGGGGCCATCCAAGACATACATTGTCAAATTTTTATCCCCAATCCCTTCGCCCCCACTTTACCCTACTTTAACATCTAGAGCATTATCTACCTAGTGATACATCAAACTGAAGGCAAAAAAAAATTTCAAATTCCACAACGACGCCCTAATTTTTTTCAAAAAGTCTCCATTTACTATATAGGGTGTTTCATGAAGTACAAATATCCAATTTCTCAAAAAAGCCTTAAGTACAAATAATTCCTTTATACAAAACGTCTGATTTTCTTCTCAATAACATCGGTTGAGGGACCAACCGAATGGTTGAAAGGCATTTTGGAAGAAAAATATTTTCCGAGTTCCCTGACTCACCCTGTATAGAAAACAGAAATTGAATACACATCCAGTTGTTGATATTTCTTACTCATAATGGTAGCCTTACATTGAGCATCAAATGCTGCAGCTTTTTTAGCTGCTGAGTTCTGATTGGATCTGACGCCTGTCATTGCTGTCAATGACCAACATGTGACCAATGAGAGCTCGGCAGCTAAAAAAAGCTAAAAAGCTGTAGCATTTGACGCTCAATGTAAGGCCATCATAATTCTGCCGTCAACGGTTCATGAATTCTTTTGAAATAACGAAGCTAAAAGAGTTCGAAGGGCTTCCTTTTGACCGAGGAACGGGACCGAGGAGCGAAAAGGGGTGGTAGGTGGGTAGGAAGGTTAAAATCACACTTGAAAAATCTTGATAGGAGAGACATAGGAGAGACAGATTCGCGTAAATGAAGAAGGGCAAAGAAGATGAAAAGAAAGAGAAATTAAAGAAATAGAGGACAACGGCAGAAAAAGAGAACTGTTAGGTAATTGGAAAAAAGCTTAGAAAATGACAAGCAAATGCCAGCTTTTCAGGCTCATGAAAAAAATAGGAATCTGATGAGGTCCATGTACACAGTTTTTGGGCGAACTGCAGCTTTTTGGGCTCATGAATAAACAACCAAGAACCTGACAAGGTCCATGTACACAGTTTTTTGGGTGAATTGCAGCTTTTTGGGCTGAAAAAACACACCTAGGAACTTGACGAGGTCCATGTACCTACACAGCTTTTCTGGCGAATTGTAGCTTTTCTGGGTGAGTAAGAAGGTCAAATCGCACTCAAAAAATCTTGATAGAAAAACAGATTAGCATAAATGAAGGAGTATGAAAAAAGGTAGAATGGAAGGAGAATTGAAGCAATTCGCGATTTAAATTAATTTTTCCCGCCACAAAATGGCTGCGAAAGGCGGAATCCAACTGACAGCCCGAGGTGACATGAGATGTCACACTCACAACTTACAACCTCACTTTTATTGTATCAGTCACTCACCACTCAGTGTTTACTGTTTACTCCAGTTTACTCTCGGCTTGGCTTCCTAGTGTGGTCCCAGTTAGTGATAGTGCGTCTGTTTGCTGTATTCTAGTTTTGCGAGTGAATTTGAAGTGATTGTTGTATTTAGTGGTATTACTGTATCCCATCGTCAGTCACAGAACGTGAACTAGGAAACTTTGATGGACAAGAGAAATGGAAAGAAGACTGGGCTCTACAAACTGTACCCGAATGACGTGGCCTTCACGCGCATACCAGGGTTCTCCAGAGGTCTTCCGTGAAGGTGACACCTGAAGCTGCCGATTGCCTGTGGAATATGGACTTGGACTTACAACTTCTTGCCAAAATCAGTCCATTTACCTGTGGTACTTGTTCCATATAGAGCTATGTGGTTTGTATTTACTACTGCTTCACCTTCCACAAAGTTCCGGGAGCTTGGAGAGGTGGCACGCAATTAATTGTAAATCTCTCCCAACGGCAAACGAGTATCTCTTATAACAGTCGTAATAAGAACAAATAACACAACAATCACTTCAAATTTACTCGCAAAACTAGAATACAGCAAACAGACGCACTATCACTAACTGGGACCACACTAGGAAGCCAAGCCGAGAGTAAACTGGAGTAAACAGTAAACACTGAGTGATGGATGACTGATACAATAAAAGTGAGGTT
Organism: Anaspis maculata; assembly: GCA_949128115.1. Classification (NCBI taxonomy): domain Eukaryota; kingdom Metazoa; phylum Arthropoda; class Insecta; order Coleoptera; family Scraptiidae; genus Anaspis; species Anaspis maculata. Next base: position 75,682,568 of record OX421964.1, on the reverse strand, counting down.
GTGAGTTGTGAGTGTGACATCTCCTGTCACCTCGGGCTGTCAGTTGAATTCCGCCTTTCGCAGCCATTTTGTGGCGGGAAAAATTAATTTAAATCGCGAATAGAGGAAAACGGCAAAAAAGGTAAAATGTTAGGTGATTGAAAAAAGCTTAGAAAGTGACAAGCGAATTGTAGCTTTTCGGGACCATGAAAAAAAAAACAACCAGGGATCTGACAAGGTTCAAGTAGATACACAGCTTTTTGGGCTCATAAAAAAACCTAGGGACCTGACGAGTTCCATGTGCACAGCTTTTCTGGCGAATTGCAGCTTTCTGGGTGGGCGATAAGTTTAAATCTCGGGTTAAATCGCACTCGAAAAATCTTGATAGGAAAAACAGATTAACATAAAGAAGAGCAAAGAAGGTAGAAAGTAAGAAAAATTGAAGAAATGAGGAAAACGGCCAAAAAGGGAAAATGTTGAATAACTCGAAAAAAGCTAATAGTGACAAGCGAATTGCACCTTTTCAGGCCCATAAAAAAACAACCAGGAACCTGACGAGGGCCATGTACACAGTTTTTTGGGCGAATTGCAGCTTTTCGGGCTCATGAGAAGAACAACCAGAGACCTGACGAGGTCGATGTACACAGCTTCACTGGTGAATTCTGGGTGAGTAAGAAGGTTAAATCGCACTCGAAAAACCTTGATAGGAATAATAGCAGATAAGTATAAATGAAGAAGTGCAAATAAGGTAAAAAGAAACATTGAAGAATAAGAGGAAAAGAAGGAGCTGGTGGTGTGGTGATCAGCGCGTTCGACTGCCATATACCCACCAGAGATCGCGGGTTAGATCTCCGCCAGGGATAGATTTTCGCCTCGAAAACAAGCTTCTTGGTTTAGTTGGAATGCTTGCTGAATGCAAGCCCATGTGTCGCATAGCACGTAAAATACGAATGATGGTGCCAGCCCCATGCGATGTTGGTGGTCGTTAAAAATCCCTATCCTGTGTTGGAAGACACAGGGGTTCAGCAAAATTTCCGGCATAGTGGAGGAAAGCATTCATCGGCGTCGGTGTGGGGCCTCGTTGCGGAAATGGGCCGACGTAGAATGAACAAAAAAAATTAAAGAGAAACGGCAAAAGAAGAGAAATGCGAATTGCAACTTTTCGGGTCCATAAAAAAACCAGGAACCTGACGAGGTCCATGTACACAGCTTTTCGGGTCAATTGCAGCTTTTTGAGCTCTATAAAACCTAGGGCCGTATTCATACCTCGCTTTTAAGCTAAAAGCGCATTTAGAGGTGCGCTTTTAGGGGCTATCCTTTCATGTTTGAGTTTTGAAAAATACATATTACAATTGAGCGGCTGTACCTATGTAATTGTATTATGTGATTTTGAACACTCAAATATAAAATGAATAGCCCCTAAAAGCGCACCTCTGAATACACTTTTAGCTTGAGAGCGATATATGAATACGGCCCCTAGAGATCTGACGAGGGTCCATGTACACAGTTTTTAGGGTGAATTGCAGCTTTTTGGGCTCATAAAAAACACCTAGGGACTTGACACGAGGTCCATATGTACACAGCTTTTCTGACGAATTGTGGGCGTTTCGGGCGTGAATAATGTTCAACAGAAAGTAACCATGTGCAGAAGTTTGGTTAAAACTGTAATAGTGAATTTCATCGAGTTTTAACAATGAGCAATGACATCGTCCAATGAGCGTATGGGGTCCATGATACTTGACGGCTACATTGTAAACACTATTCACAACCACGAAACAAACTCTGTTGCCTTCTACTCTGGATGATTAGTCCCGACCGAGGGGAAAATTACGATCAAACTTGATAGTTTCTTTGCAGTTGAATTGTTTACGTCGTACTGCTCTTCTTTGCGGTGCCCATCTCAGGCCTACGCACAACATTGCGCAAAATTGTTTTGTTGGTAAGTCATGAGTCACTATACCCCGTACCTGATATAATTTTCCACTGAAATGATGTAGGCAACCAACAATACAACAACATCCTGAGACTTACACTGTTCGTTGAACGCGTTGTTCCTTCTCTATTTTTTTTGCAAAAATTTCTGGATAATCCGCAAATTTTATTTCAGATTATCACTCCACACGCCATTCTGAGTGATTTGCCTATTTTTTCGTTTCGGTTTGCGTGTGGCCGTTAAAAGTCGTAGACCCAGCGTATGAAATTGAAATTTGAGAGCCGAAGTAAAGCCAAGATGCACAGTATAAACTCGACAGCCAGCGTTGCGACCATCAAATAATTGACGCATTCATTTTCAACGAGCCCTTAGATGATATGAGATATGAAGCACCTGTACCTAGAGAATGGGTGAGTACTTATGCCAACGCGAAATCTAAAGCCTGGAACGCATGCTCCAACTTCTCACCAGCCCACCACTACTTCCTCTTATCACTAGCCTAAAGAACGTCTCTTTTTTCTTTTACTGATAATAATAATTTCAGTTCAGTATAAAACCAGCAAGCCTCTCAGAAATACTTCTTTTAGTCATTACCTATTGTATACTTCTCTCAAATCAGTTAAATTAATCGAAGAAAATGGCATTCTGGACGTTGAACAACATTTTCGATTACCAACGCCCCTCGAGAGTCCACGATTCCGCCCTGCTGATGCCGCAACCCGAAGACATGCTCGCCCCGTTCTTTCCCGACATCCATGGCTTCCCGCGCGGTCCCGCCGGCTACTTCTTGCGTCCCTGGCGTCCGCAGGCTTCGGCACGCAACCTAGCGGGCAACGCCGCCTCCACCGCCGGCCTGGGCAAGGAGGGCCGATTCGAGGTCAACCTGGACGTGCAGCAGTTCAAGCCCGAAGAATTGAGCGTCAAAGTCAACGGCGACGGTACCGTGACCGTCGAGGGCAGACACGAAGAGAAACGCGACGAGCACGGGTACGTTTCCAGGCATTTCGTCAGGAAGTATGCCTTGCCGGCGGGACACGACGCAGGCAAAGTGGAATCGAAATTGTCTTCGGACGGCGTGCTGACGATCACCGCACCGAGGATGGCCGTTGCCGGCGAAGAAGCGTCACGGAAGGTTGCGATAGCTCAATCTGGCGGAGTATGCAGAGCTGCGTCGGAGAACAGTAGCGAAGAAGCGGAAAAGAAAGAAGAGAACATGGTAGCAGAGAAGACTGAAGATATGAAGGAAGAACAGGAAGAAGAAAAGAAAGAAGAACAGAAGGAAGAGCTGAAAGAAGAACTGGAAGAGAAAAAGAAGTTAGAACACACGGAAGAAAAGGAGGCAGAAGAAGGTGCAGAAAAGAAAAAAGGAAATGAAGGGGCAAATGAAGAAGAAAAAAAGGCAGATCAGAAGGCAGAAAAGAGAGATGATAATGAAGAGGCGAAAGAAGAGAAAGAAGAAAAGAAGCCGGAAGACAAGCCAGAGAAGAAGGAAGATATGAAAAAAGATATGGAAGTGAAGAAAGAACAAAAGAAAGAAGAAAAGAATAAGGAAATAGCAGGACAAAGGAGAACAAGCTCAACAAAGGAGATGATTACAAAGTTCGAGGTTGAAAAGCAGTTTGATGGATTCCTGCCTAAGCCTAAATGAATATTATGACAATAAGTAATCTGTGTATTTTTCAAGGCATTTTTTAATTTGTTCATTTTTGTATCAACTAACTACTTGTACTGCAACGTATTGTCAAAATTTTACTTCATCAAAATATATTTTTCTCTTGAAAATTTCTTTTATTGCATATTTCTTAGGTTTTTCACTGTTGTCACAGTATAATTAACTATTTTAGTTACATATAGTCATTTAGAAGAAAAATTTAAGGCAGGTATTCCAAATTTTGCATTTATTAGGTAGGTACCTATACCGAAACAATGAAGGAGGGTTTCTTGTGTTCGATCATAAAAACATGACTTTTTTCCGGTAATTCTACTACTTATGTAGATGAAAGAAAAGCATTGAATATTAGTTTTTTTTGAAGTGTATCAGAAAATGGAACAAATGAAGGAACTTATTGTGAATATATCTACTACTACCTACTGTAGGTACCTTTTTTGTGACGAAATTGGGCTTATCAAAAATAAAACGGCATGGGCTGTGCTGTAGGTATATTTATGTATCGTGCGATCAATGAAATCCCAATTTAGACAAGCCGTGTCAGAAGAAACGTACTATGTCGAGAGACTACTTACTGAATTCGGCTGAACATCATCGCCGGCCATTTTCTTCCTGATGTTCAACAAAATGCATTCAAACTGATTTTATTGCATACCTTTGCTGTGCAGTGCTTGACGAAAGGCCTCATGATTTCAGCAACAAGTTCACGGCTGGACTTGTAAATGTATTGAAAAATGTATCCCACTGTCGAAAAAGTGCAATCCTTTCCGCCTTCCGCCTTCCGATCGCCTTCCGGAAAAACCGACGCAGGAAGAATATGGCCGGCGGAGTTGTGAATTTAGTCAAAATTTCTCATTCTTCATGTTTTTTTTTTGTGGAATCGGTCGAACTGTGCCGTGCGATTTGGAAAGCCATTTCTATAGCATTTTTCCTGTACTTTCTGAATCCATCAGTGCTGGTTTTGGACCAGAAAATGTACTTTTCTCTCAAAAGATTACAAAACCAGCTTTTTCCAAGCCCGGTCCTGTAATTTTTGTTTATCTATAGACCATCTTGTGTAGCCTCAATAGAGTATTATTCAATTATGTTGAACCTGAGGTTGAACTGTTGTGGAGTGGTAGTCTTTAAAATGGTAACCTAAACATAGGAAACACCTGTAGCTTTATAACCAAATGGCCAAATAATTTTGGCCTTGCTGACCATCTAAGTGTCCTCTATCTGGACTGGCATTAAGCTATATGTCACATACTTTTTGGAAGACCTATACAGGGTGGTCCAGGTTATAGTAGCAATAATTCTCCATTCGATGGTCCATCGAAAACTAGTCGACATGCATAAATTAATTTTTCTCCAAAACGCTTCCTAAGGGAGATAGAGCCCTTCAAGTTTTTGAAATCATCTTTTTGCAATAACTCTCAAGTCATCAAAGCGATTTTTACCAAATTTGATACAAATACTTATGAAATAAATAACCATCACTTGACGTAGATAACTTTTGTCAAAATTGTCCAGTGGCGTAGATACCGGGGGATTGTTCAACTTCTCCCACCCCATTTTCTACGCCACTGGATATTTTTAAAAAATTATACTTTTTTTGAATTCCTTGTTCAATTCAGAAAAAAAAGTTACTTTTGTAAAATTTTGATTAGAGGCTTCATTTCCGAGATATTTGGGTTTGAAACTTTGGAAACCGCTTCGAAATCGCGACTTTCGAAGGCCTAAAAATTAAAATCCAAGAAAACTTATGATTCCTCAACTGGAATAAGTTTTCTAGGTTGTTTAAGTTGATTTACTGCCATTTTTTGCTGAGAAACGAGGCGTTTCCAGAAAAAAACAATTTGGACTCTGGAATGTGGCGATTTTGAGATGTTTTCCAAAGTTTAAAACCCAAATATCTCAAAAATCAAGCCTCTAATCAAAATTTTACGAGTTGATCTTTTTTTTCTAAATTGAGCAAGGGATTCGAAAAAAATATAGTTTTCCAAAAATATCCAGGGCGTAGAGAATAGGGCGTGAAAAGTAAAACAACTCCCCCGTATCTACGCCACTGGACAATTTTGACAAAAGTTATCTACGTCAAGTGATGGGTATTTATTTCGTAAGTATTTGTACCAAATTTGGTCAAAATCTATTGAGCCTTTTGAGAGAAAAAAGCGAAGAGGCGGCTGACGACGGTGCAGTATGCGCGCGCTTGCTGTAAGCACTTCTTTCCATCTCGCATCTCATCGAAATTGAGCATAAGACCGCGTTCGCGTGTGTTGTGATTTAGGCGAGTGAATGGAAGTTTCACTTCAAAAATTGCCAAGTAGTGAAAGAGCGTGGGGCGTAGCCCACGGGTCCACCTAGTGCGAAATTATACGTGCATTTTAGAGAAACTTTAAAATTTGTTTCAAAAAGAAGCGGCACCTATCTACTCTGTATGAAGTATGGTTCAAAAGCTATGAATTTTCAAAAATGATCCTTCGCCTTCTTCCATTCGTTCTTTCTACGCTCGGCCATGTTTTTGATCGGTAAAACCAAAGAAGTTACAGACACGGGACCAAAACCAGCGTGTTCCAAGCCCGCAACATATCCTTATAAAAATGGTCTCCGCCGTCGTCGCCGCTCCTGGTGGTTTCAATATGCTTTTTTATCTTGAGGGACATCACGATCAAAGCAGAAAAGCTGTCTGAATAATGTTAGCACCCCTTATCATAAGGTAACTTCGTTGGTATCAAAACAGCGAAGCTGCCTAGTTGAAAGAGGGCATCAAGAATCATGATATAGCCTATTCAGTCTTGCATACAAAAAAACAAAGCTCAAATGAAATGGAAATATATATAATAAATAAATTAGTTTTGCCACAGTTTTAAAACCTTATCTTTACCCCCGGACGCCACTCTGGCCCCGTCCGGCGACCAGTCCACCGCGTACACCTCGTCGGCGTGTCCCGGCAAATCCACTTCCAACTTTCCCGTCTTCAAGTTCCACAGCTTGAGCGTCGAATCCTTGCTGCCACTCACCAACAGTCTCGAATCGGCGCTGAACGCCACCATGAAGACCTCCTCCACGTGCCCCAACAGCGTCGTGATGAACTCTCCCGTCCTCGACTTCCACAGCTTAATGCTCTTGTCGAAGGACGCCGACGCCAGGATCCGCCCGTCCGGGCTGAACTTCACGTCGAGGACCGCCCGCTTGTGGCCGGTCAGCTTTACCAGCGGCTTCTTCTCCTTCTCGGGGTTCCACAGGCACAGGGTCCAGTCGTCCGAGCCGGAAACGAGGCGCTCCCCGCCGGCAGCTTCGACCACGTCGCTGTAGCGCCGCAGGGCAAAGTCCTGGGTGATTTCCCCCGCCGTCGGGTTCTTCACCGGGTCGAATGCGCCGATGCGGAGGACGTGGTCGGTGTTGAGGGCCAGCGTGTTGACCCAGTGGGCGTGGGCGTGGCCGTGGCTGAGGTCGGAGAGGGTGCGGCAGAGGACGCCGTCACTGGCCCGCCAGACTTTGACGGTGCGGTCCCGGGAGGTGCTGTACAGGAGGCCGAGGCCGCCCCACTTAACCATGGTGACGGTCCTGGTGTGACCGGAGAGGATGAGGACGGCGGTGCAGAGGACCGTGTCCCAGATTCGGATGTCGCAGTCTTTGGATGAGCTGGCCAGTAACCTGAAAATATTTCAGCCTGGTAATGAGGTTTGGTTCAATTCGAAAGAGTTCGAAAGATTGATTAATTTTTTCAAGTTGCATCTGTCATTTTCTTCTTTAGAAAGAAATCTGAGATTGATGACAAAATGAACTGAACTAGTCTTGAAAGGCTTTCCCGTGAGAAATAGCTTTTGTCATTTCTTGACGGTCAGTCACACTTTTATTTAACAGATTACGACGAAAAACTTATTTTTCCGTCTAGTACGCGCATCATACTGTTGCGTATTTCGCGTACGGGTTCGAATATAATTGAGACGATTGTTTTAAAACACACACTGTTTATTACTGCGTACTACAATAAATACACGCCAACAATTATTTACTTAGGAATATCGCCGTGATTACAACTCGCTTTTAATCCGCTCGCTGCCACTTCGCATTCCAATTCAATAATAGTCGTGAGACGACAATAGATGCCTTATACAGGTCCGACCAATTCATCTCAGATGTTTTATGCATTCTCCAGCAGTTTCCATAGTGATCCGGCATATGGATTCTAGACCACTCCTGAATAATCACACACCTTTCGCGTGCTTCCCGTGTGCTCTAGAATGTCTGCACCTCCCCCAAAATGGACAGATGTATCTCGATCGAACGTTCAAAGTTCCCAATACCAAGTCATCGCGTATACTTCTGGAAATGTCCAGAGCTCCGCCGTTGTATCTACACCGCCACATAATGATGGATGGAAGAATCCAGAAAGATCGCGTGTTTACCAGAATGCACGGAATCGCCGCTCGTAACAATACATTCATACCAAATGCGATCGCGATCAGTTGAATGGTTTAAAAATAAATCGAAGGATCAAAAACAACGAACATACAGACAGACATAACGGGTGTCCGCGGAAAAAGTTCCACTCAATGTGAAAAAATGGCGTAGTGAAATGCAATATCCTGTATGGCGTTTGCAGAAATTGCAAAAGAGCAAGATTCTCGTTATGGCTCCACAAACTTTCAGTTACCCACTGGAAGAGACTGTAAGCCTCTAAAAACTCTGAAAGTGGAATTCCGAACAAAATTGCTTCGAATTCGAAAAAAAAAATTGCACCACAACGAAGATAACTAAAACTAATTTAAAATGATTAATGATGATTCTTTCGACAACATTGTTACCCTACTCGGGGATAATTGTATGAATTAATTTATGATAAAGATCTGTCCCCTTCAAAAATAAAATCGCGTTTTCCGAGAAAGTAAATACAGTGGGTTCACTTCTACTGTGATTCTAGTTGGCTGGGCAAATTTTCTACTTCAGGATTGTAGGCTTGCTGCTTTTTTACCTTGTGTGAAACTGACTTCTCCAAATGTAAAGCTATGTCTCTTGTCAAACTGATATTGAAATCTTGGAAAACTGACCTCGTCATACGTAGAAGTACGACTAGGGCGGCGCAGAGCTGTGTTACGGTCATTAGGACACCAAAACCGCAAAAAACTCATCCCGGCCAATTTGGGTCCAATACGCAACTTTGAGCGCCTGGATTTTTTGAAATTTGGCTTATTAGGCTTTTTACATGAAAATTCTTCTGTCCATGACAGACCGCCGCGGCGATCCTTGTTTTGCCAATAATCATTCTTCAGGGCTTGGCATGTCTTTTCGACTGGAAGAGGCAGAAGGGTTGATGATTGCACAAGCCCCTTTTTTTGGACAAAGGACTTGTATTTTTCAGTTTGAACCATCGAAAAGTGGAACTGGCTTCAAGAAGTTGAACATATTTTTGACAACTATCAAATGCCAAGGCTGCTTTGATGTATTTGTTCACTGGCGAAAAAACAGGTCGAAAAATTACTATATTTTCCCATACAATGGGAAATAGCGTCAGACATCACGTCACGCAAAATGTTCTGTCTATCTGAAGAGGAAATGCGCAAAAAAAAAGTGCTTCATCGTGGTCCGGACGACTTTGTTTCTCGTTGTGAATGGGGTTGTGAATTATTGTGCCGAATATCGCCAGAGCAGCCAACCGCAAAGTTTTGAAGGTTTTCTATATTTCACATCTGGAAACTTAGAACAAAATCTCACAGCCGACTAGAATCACGGTAGAAGCGAACGTACTATAGTACTTGGAAAAATCTCGGTGGAAGTTTTTGAACTAACACCCGGTATTTAAAAAATCACTGCTTTGAAATCCTGGCTTGTCACAACTCATAACGTCAAGATCCGTTCAAAAGTCGAATAAACAATGTTGGGGACGACAAGAGGAAAAGTAAACAAGTAGAACGGTTAGGACGAACAAATGAATGCGCCTCTTGGGGCCATAGCAAACTCAATAGTCTTGATAAGAAGAGCTCTCGGTAACACTGAACCACCACATCAGAACTCCACAGAACCACATAATCACAGATTCGTGTTTCGCCCCAATTGGGAGCTCATCAGTGTGGAGGTATCCAGGTCCGACGATCTGGTTGAGTAGGAGTCCAAGAGATCCGTAAAGTACAATTATTACGTAGGTACAGTACAATTTGTTTTTCCTGAAATTGCTCTACTCGGTATACGAGTGTACACTACCACCAACGATGCTCCTTGTGACGGCTCGGCATTAGGTGGAATTTCATTATTATATTCCCTGCCTGCCTGATGCTTGGGTTTATGGCATCGCGGAATGTCTTGGATAGATGGCGCCACATGAGAGACTATGTCAGATCACACTTGAGCAGAATCGAATAAAAAAAGCTTTAGTCTCGGCTTCGGGCTCGAGTGTTGGGGGAGCTGCTGTTGCAGCGACGACTGAATAGTTCAAAAAAGAAAATTCGACGTGAATATGTTGCATTTCAGTTTGCATAACGTGCTGATCTATAATTTGGTGGGCATTGGATTCAATGGGTAAAAACCAAGGCAAGACGGAGATGGCGGCATACAAAATATATTCTGTACTATGTTACATGCCAGTATTATCATGTGAAAGAGCAGGGTGCAAGGAAATCGGTGGAAGACGAAAAAGATTTGTCATGTTTGGTTTTCGTTTTCTTTTTAATGTTTTCGATGTATCACCTACTATCGTGGTCGCGGTGGACTCTAATATTTGTAAGAATACGGCATTTGATGAAGAAGCAATTTCCTTTGGGAGGATTGCTCTTAAGGGTTCTTAGAAGTCGATCCATCCGGAGCACCAAAAAAATCAAAAGGAAGGAAATAAAGGATTACAATTACAATTGAAAAAAGTGGGAAGGGAAAATGCAAATAATAGCTGTTAGATTGGACACTACAAAAAAGCGAACTTTTTTTCTAAGCTGTTTTTCCGAGTGTTCTTCGTATAATGCCAATATCGCAAGACACAAAACATGTCAATAGAACATTGTTTTCTATGGAGAAAAAAATTAGAGAAAATTGATTATTTTGACCAGGTGAAGAAAATATTTTTTCAAGTGTGACGAATGACCCAAGCGAGAGTTGTATGCACATTTCCGATTTAGAGTTGGCAGGTCAAAATAAAATTGTCAGAAGTGACAGCCAGTGTGTGAGTCGCGAGGAAAGTGCTCTGTAACGTGTTCCAGAGCTGAGTACTTGTGCCCTTTTTAGTCATACCTTATCGTCAGTCCGTAATCTACCCCGAATGGGGCGTAGTGGAAACAAGAAAATTGCTACACATTTGGATTCGTGTTGGAATCTAACATTTTCAACGTTTACAATAGATTTCGAAGCTTCCAATGGAGCAGAAATCTTCACAAATACAAAAAGCTTAGAGCACGGGGGCAGAACAAAATTAAACCACTGCAATTAGAAGAGAAAAACGAAGAAAAACCGTTTAAATTACTGTTGAGTTGACAATTTGACAGCCGTTTGAATGCACGCCAGCCGGAAATGTTTGGTAACCATTGCCGAACCTTAACAGCTCAGGTAAAGCTGGGAAGGTCTGTTCCGTTCACCAGAAGGTTCTCCCTCGGTCAGAACACTGATTCTTGTTTTTCTGCTCAACTTCTAAAATTCTGAAGTTATGAACTGAAATTTGGTAGGCATATCATGCAATTTGGGTACAAAATAAAGTTTTGGACAGTTTGACTAAAACATCTGAGGTAGACACTTGCAAAATGTGCGAAGAATCAAAAATTTGCAGTCTGATACAGGTTTGTGTCCTGATGAACATGATTGGTTTGGACTCTACTGGAATCTTTGACAGAATTTGCTCCCACGTCCGTCAGTGCCATTGTACGCGGTTAAAAAAAAATAGTAATTTTTCTTAATTTGAATTTTTTTACTGCTGCTTCAAAAGATCTCACCATCATTGAACACATACATGGAGTGTGAAATTGCGAACAGCCATTTCTTCAACATATTGTGTTCTGGGCTCGGTTCTGGGGCTGTTGCTGTAAGCTGTTATAACAGAAGAGGGGTCCATGACACTTGAGCGACACATTGTAAACACTTTTTACAACCACGAAACAAACTCTGTTGGCTTCTACTCACGATGATTAGTCCCAACCGCGGGGGAAATTACGATCACACCGAGGATCACATTTATAGTTTCTTTGCTGTTCAGTGCCGGATTTGAACACGGGCAACAAGGGCGACCGCCCTGGGGCCCCCACATGTTATCACGATTTTAGGGCCTCCGCGAATTCAAATTTACCAGAAAAACACCTTATTTATTATTATTATTCTTAGTATTATTCCCAAGATTATTCCTAGAAACTTAACTCGAGGCCTCCACAAGATACTGTCGCCCCAGGGCCTCCACATTCCTAAATCCGGCACTGTTGCTGTTGAATTGTTACGTCGTACTGCTCTTCTTTGCGGTGCCCATCTTGGGCCTACGCACAACATTATTTTGTTGGTAAGTGATGAGTCACTGTACCCCATACGTGTTCTAATTTTCCACTGAAGTGATGTAGGCAACCAACAATACATCAACATCCAGAGACTAACACTGTTCTTTGAACGTAGTCCGGTGGATTAGCGCCAAAAAATCCCTAAACTATGCATTTTGTGATAAAGCAAAGGGCTTCTGGATTTACGTTTTTGAGATTCAACTTGACAATTCCAGAATTGGCGCCAACGAGTTTAGTGTGGCAGGCGACCTCAGGAGCCATCCGTAAGTATGGAAGAACAAAAATTCGTTGCCGTTATTTAAAAGTTCGAAGTTCGATCACAGATTATTAATTTGTATCGTGTTGCAGCCTTTCTTGTTGGAAGCAGTCCTGTTTGTGTGGCTTGTGGAGTTAGTATAGAAATCAAGCATGCTGATGGCCTGTTCTTGAGGAAGAATTGATTTTTTTTTCAAGTTTGATAGAGCAGTGAGCATTTTACACATTTCGCGAGACTTTTATTTTGATTTCTGTTCTTGTTCATTAGAATCAATTATTCCATAATATACAGGGTGTTTCGCGACATTACAACCCTTTTTTTGGGGCCCTTTTCTTTGCAATTATCTCGAAAAAAACTTTCTATTGTCAATTTTCATGAAGATTCCAAAATATTAGTTACCTATCTATAATTTTCTGCATCTTGTCATGTACAGGGTGTTACAGATGTTCACAGCCTGTAGGTTACAGGGTGTCACAGATTGTTCAGAGCCTCCAGATAGGCTATTACATAATCAAGGTACATGCCAAGGTATTAGCACCTAATACCTTGGGGGTGCTATTTGTTGTGGATGGGATGATGACTCATGTGCACTATGAGGATGTGCTCAACGTATCCATGTGCACCATGAGGATGTGCTCAATGTATTCATGGGGATGTGACTATGGTTGGTGCACATGAGCACGTTGGGCAGATCCCCCTGTATTTTGAGCAAATCCTCATGATGCACATGAGAACGTTGAGCACATCCTCATGGTGCACATGAGTAGGTACATTGAGCACATCCCTATGGCAAACAATGCCATGATGCACATATGAGTTCCAAAATGTGCCCATGGGCACTTTTCTACCAGGAAATGAGACTCACGGAATGTGATTTGGTTAGTTACTCAATATAGTCTAGGATCTTTTCTGATAAAAAGCAATGCTAGAGGCAAGTCATGTTAAAGTTTGGCAACATACGTTTTTAGGGTATTTGGACCCCACTGAATACGAAAACCATTGTTGCCAAGCCGAATTTTGCACCGGAAGCCCGCAATGGGGGGGTAAAGGGGAGGGAAGACCAAAAATCACTATTTTTCACCATTTTTGATGTCGGGACTGCGGCCTGTCATTAACATAAAGTAAATTATATCATATCTTGATTCACTGAGGTCTTATACTACCATATTGACATAATTACTGTCAAAATTACCAGAGGGGGAAGACTGGTGGGGGGAATGTTGACTGTGTAGATGATTCTTCTTTTCTCTCGATTTTGAGTAAATATGAACATGTTTGGTATCGTTTCCGACTAAATTCCATATTCCCTATTCAACTATGGTGTTCAAATTGCAATAGAAGCAAGTTTGAACAAGTTTTACATGATGAAACATGTTTTTTGTCAATATTTTTCTACGTCTTCCAACTGTGTTATTTTACTGCAAATCGGCATTTTTTCTCAAAATTCTTGCGTAGTTCGTTAGTCTCATGTATTTACCACGATATAGGCATCCAATTGATTTGCCTCTACTTTTTTAAATATGAAGAAAACAAATTTTTGTTGAAATTGTTTGGCCCTACTTTTCAACTTTGTTTTTTGCTGTATGATGTATGTATGATCAAAACTCAAGTTTTTCATATTTTAAAAAGTGAAGACACACTTAGTATGTGAATGTATTGTGTAAAATACACCAGACTAACGAATTACGCAAGAATTGTCGAAAAAAACTCCGATTTGCATTGAAATATCATAATTAATAGAATTAAAAAAAATACGCTAATGAAACTGTAGAGAACTTGGTGCAACCAAAGGTGACTTTTCTTGGAGGTTTGATAGATCATCTCACGGAAATCCAAAAAAGGTCACCTTTTTTAGAGCATAATCAAACATACCAAAGAAAAATTTTTTTTTTGGAGCCGAAATAGAACTTCATGGAGAAGTTGGAGAAAGGTAACCTCAAGGGTAACCTTTGGAGCTTTATAATTTTATAAAACATTTTGAATAAGTTCTAAAAAGGTAACCTTCTTTGGAGCTTGAGAGAACATCATAGAGAAGTTGGAAAAAGGTAACCTCTTTGGAGCTTAATAGAACATCTCAAAGAAGTGCAAAAGTGGTAACATTTTTGGAGCTCAAGAGAACATCACAAAAAAGTTGGAATAAGGTAACCTCTCTGTATCTTAATAGGGCATATCAAAGCCGTTTGGAAGAGGTAACCGTTTCTCGAGCTCAATTGAACATCTCAGGTCTCTCTGAGAGGACTCTTGCCCACTGGGCATCAGGTTATGACATGAAAAACTCTTCTTTTGAAAAAAAGTAGATTCTAGAATATCTCAGCTAAGGTTTTGTTCATAATTATGAGGTGGAGGACCACAGTTTTTCATCATACAATAAAATAATAGCAAAAAATAAAGTTGAAAAGTAGCGCCAAACAGTTTTCACAAAAAAATATTTTTTTCATATTTTAAAAGTTGGAGGCACATCAGTTACATGACTGTATTGTGTGAAATACACCAGACTAACGAACTACGCAAGAATTTTGAGAAAAAAATGCCGATTTGCACTAAATAACACAGTTCAAAGTGGTAAAAAAATATTGACAAAAAAACATGTTTTATCATCCAAAACTTGTTCAAACTTGCTCCTATTGCAATTTTGACCCCATAATTGAACTGAGAATATGAAACTTGATAGGAAAAGATACCAAACATGTATATATTCACTCAAAATCGAGAGAAAAAAAGAATCATCTTCACAGTCAACATTCCCCCCACCAGTCGCCCCCCTATGGAAATTTTGACAGTAATCATATCAAGATGGTAGTATAAGACCCCAGTTAATCAAGATACGATGTAATTTACTCCACATTGATGACAGGTCTCAGTCCCGGTATCAAAAATGATGGAAAATGGTGATTTTTGGTCTCCCCCCCCTTTACCCCTCTATTGAGGGCTTCCGGTGTGAAATTCGGCTTGGCAACAATGGTTTTTGTATTTAGCGAGGTCCAAATACCCTTAAAACAAATGTTGCCAAACTTTAACATGACTTGCCTCTAGAACCACTTTCCAGGCCACTTTTACAAAAATGATCCTAGTCTAATAGAACATCATGAATTTATCGTTTTTTTGTCATAAAGAAAAAACTGGTTTGTTAACCTCAGCAAAATAATGTTTCTTTTTCTTCAAGTTTGGAGAATTTAATGAACACGGCGACTGTTGCTACCAACATTTCTGAGAGACTCATAAGCTTCCTTTATGACACATGACGATACTCAATGGTCGTTTTGACTATTGTCCATTGACCAGTTCTGTCAATGGTGACAAGTTCGGTTTTGTTCGTATGATAGTTCTTGCATCTTCAAAGTTTGAAGGGCCCCCATTCGCCTCCTTATTGACGAAATTTCAAGAGCTGCGGGTCAAATGATGCCTATTGGTATAAGGTTCACACATGAAAAAATTCGTTGCCCCAACCCAAAATACAGTATCGATGTATCCTTGGATCGCATTACTCGGTATTTCGATTCGGAAAAAAATCAGGGAAAATATCAAAGTTTTTACTGCAGGTTTAATCATTTTCGAAGACATCTGGAATCGAAATTGTTATATATTGTATCAGTTTCAGGTCTCCTTATGATGAAAAACATACACTGGATATGTCTTTTGTTCTTACAAGATTATTGAAAAGATTTGTTCCGAAAGTTATTTTTAGCGTGTTCCGATTTGTGTAAATTTTACCCGGTAAATTTTGACAACTCTGACGTTTGTAAAATTTACCTGACAGCATTTCGGAACGCAAGCGGTAAACAGGGGCGGTAAATTAAATTGAGGTTAAGTGACGTGCTACCAAATTTGAAAAACTGCAGATCAGATCAGGGATGAAACGGAAGCAGATGCATTCAGATTCTTATTACTGGAGTTTGAGGCAGAACCAGGGCAGAACAAGAAAATGGTCTTCCTGAATAGCTAGTGAATCGACAAGCAAATGATAAAGGGAGGCAAAGAGCACATGACCAGCAAAAAAGAGACAAGATCGCATGCGCCTCGGCCTCAGAAACATTGTTCATCTGGTCTTTTGGTCACAGTGCTGGAAGGAGTTGTTCGGCTGGCTGTAGCAGTGATCAGAGAATAGCAGTGATAGCGTGGGACATCGTTTTCAATGTCACTACTGCCAATAGCGTCACATTTACTGAAAATCACCGAGCTCCTACACGCGGTACAAAGCTGGCTCGCGGTAAACTTCTGTGAAATTTACCGCGTCCCGTTTTATAATTTGACAGCGGTAATTTTTACAATTGTAAAATTTACCTCAAATCGGAACACGCTATTAATGTCAACTTTGAACACTGTAATTGACGCACCCTCAAACGAAAAGTCATATTGTGCATACAATACAGCTCCGATATCATGTTTGTTGCTTTTACAAAAAGGAACAATTATTCCTCTACAAGACAAAGTTGAAAACCGTACAATAGAGTTTCTATTTATGACGCAACACGTTTTTGAATTGAAGCATGCGTCACTCATCAGGTGCCATGTTGACGCAAAACCGCCCTCGCGACCAGACACTTCTATGAGCTTGTAAAGATGAGGAGCATATCTAATGCATCTTTTTCAGTCGAAGAAAAGTTGAAAGTAATTGAATATGCAAGAATAGATGGAATACCTATGATGAGGAGTGAAAACCATGAGGTTGAAGTTGAATATCAAAAAAGCGTGTTTTTTTTAGACAAACTTGTTTAAACATGTTTCTAACGTAATTTGAACACTTTATTCGAACTCAGAACGTCGATTTTAGTCGAAAATGATACCAAACTTCTTCATATTCATTCAGGATTGATGAAAACCATAAATCGCCTTCAAAGACAAAAATGCCTTCTCCTCAGCCCCCTTACGTGATTAGCATCGACATATTTTGTCAATTCCTCCCCATAGGGTATCAGTGCATCGAAGTATGATGTATTTGGGTGCCTTCGAGGAACATGGAAGATTTTGGTTCTTTTACAGCTCTGGATGCGAGTCTGGATGGCTCCTGAGGTCACCTGCCACACCAAACTCGTTGGCGCCATTTCTGGAATTGTCAAGTTCAGTCTCAAGAATGTAAATCGATGAGCCCTTTGCTTTATCACAAAATGCATAGTTTAGGCGCTAATCCACCGGACTAACGTGTTGTTCCATCTTTATTTTTTTTTTTGAAAACATTTCTGGATAATCCGCAAATTTTATTTCAGATTATCATTCCACACGCCATTCTGAGTGATTTGCCTATTTTTTTCGTTTTGATTTGCTGTGTCGCTTTAGTGTCATGGACCCTGCCAATCAGTAGGTACCAATCAGTTTATTTATTATTTAAAGAGCCATCGAGACCTCACTGGGGGTAGTTCGTCCCGATCCAATTCCTCCTGAAGAGAAACCCTCCTACGTCTCCAGACACTCGCAAAAGAGCATTGTGGTGCTAAACAGATTTTGGAAGCTCACCTGCACTGATTGTTCTTGTGAAACGGCTCCCAACTCAACGAACTCACAAACTGCTTGTGCCCTGACATCGTCCTTCCCTTCTGCTTGCCCGTGAACGGATCCCAAATGATCACCTTGCCGTCCAAGCACGCCGATGCCAGCCTCTTGCTGTCTGGCGACCAGGCGATGCACAGCACCGAGCTCTTATGCCCCTTGCAGGTGTGAACCGGCGTCTGCGTCAGCACGTCCCACAGCCTGACGGTCGTGTCGCCGGAGCCGCTGGCCAGATGCTGCCCGTCCGGACTGAAAGACACCGAAAGCACGGCCTCCGCATGGCCGGGCATGGAGCTCGTGCATCTCGTCACCGGACGCACCCGGAACACGGCCTGCTGCTGGTACACAATGTCCACCACGCCCTCCTGGTCGGAAATCTCCAGGGCCTTCAGGGTTTGCTCCAAATTCTTCGTGATTTCCTTCTCGTTGATGTAGAACAGAAAGGGCACGGGCTCCTCGTGTTCGAGGATTCCGTTGCATATCATGCTCAGCTGCTGCGTGGTGCAGCCGGGCGGCAGCTGCATGACACCGCCGGTGGTTTGCCCGTTTTCCGATTTGAACGTGCACGAAATCGTCTGTGTGTCTTCTTCGTCCATTTTTAACGGCTGAAGAAACTCGGTGCACGAGGTAAACACTTTCTAACCTCAAAATGAGCGCATGACGGGCATGACGGACAGCATGTGCTATTTTTGAAGTTTCCACATTGACAAGCAAAACACCAATGTCACCAACAGAAAAACTTGAAAGTCACCATGTCAACGGGGCTCTGGAGAAATCAAGCGGGAATTTTAAGCTTCTGTTTGTCCATAACTAGGGTTGCACGATGTCAATTGACCGGTCAAATAAGCCGTCAATTGACCGGTCATTTGACCGTGTCAAATACTCTGGTCAATTGACCGGTCAAATTGTCTATGGGTCAAATACGAACCCCCGGGCCTCGTTTGGCACGATTTATAATAATTTAAATTTAATAAAGTCTAAAAATGAAACCAAATATCAGTTTTATTTTTGGAACATGTTATATCATATACCATATATTTGTATGAGTACCTGAACTGCTTGCATCTATGCCTAAACTGAGTTAGTGAAGGTGTTGGCGTACCTACCTATAATTACCAAAAATTAAAATTGAATTAACTTTTTATTCAAATTTATTTGTTTTCAAATAAAATGAAAAATCGAGTAAAATATAGTACCGTATGATCAAAAACTTTCCTGCTCTAGGCAGGCTGTGGTCTGGTCATTGGCAGGCAGTGATGGCAGGCAGCCAAGGCTGCTGATTTTGGCCAGGCCACAGCCTGCCTAGAGGAGGCAAGTTTTTGATCATACGATACTTACAGGCTTTATACGCAGGGTATCAATATTTCTCTCTCAAAAATAAAGGTGAAGAGATATGAAGATTTCGATGGGATTCCATCAAATCTTTGTTCACCTTGTTTCCAATTGGATTACCCCACATTTTTTCAGGAGCCCAATAGCCCTTTTTTTTTTTTTTTTTAAAGCTGGGTGCCAGTTCAGCAAATATTTGCTATGTCATGGCATTGTTACTAGCGTTCAAAAAATGGCCCAACAATAACTTGCCCTAAGGAACCTTAGGTTTATTCGTTCTCATCTTCGACGTACAGGTCCTGCGGTAGCTTTCTTTTCAGCCGGCTGTGTATGTTCCTTCGTCCTAACCCGTGTTGGACCGCGCTGTCGCACAGTTCGATGCCTCTTAAAAAGTTCTTTGTCATTTTGCCTAGGAATGTTTCAATGTCCAGCATGTTCAGATCTTCATGGATTTGACGATTCCTCACGAACCACGGCGCCCTGACAGAAACTCTCAGGACCTTATTTGTTTTGAAAGGTCTGCAATTTTTTCTTATTTGTCATTGATGTATTACTCCATACTCCGCATCCGTATGAGAACAGAGGACGGAGTAAGGACTTATAAAGTAATAGCGAGCATTCGACATTTAGTGGGGACTTCTTATTCATCAGAGGGTAAAGTTTGGCTAGCCTCGCATTGCATTGGTTTAACTTCTGGTTGATGTGGAAACTCCATGTTAATTTCGTGTCGAGAAACAACCCCAGATACTTTACAGGATCTTTTTTCCATTCGATATCTCGGCCATTCATGGTTAGATTGGGTGTGTCTTGGATTCTTCTCAGTGAGAAAACTTTTGCTTCGCATTTTGTTGGATTCAACGCTATACACCATTTTTTGAACCACTGGCCAAGAATATCAATGGAGTTTTGAAGATTATCAGCAGCAGTTTGTTGTACCTCGCTTTGGCAGATAATAGCAGTGTCGTCTGCAAACATCGCCAATGTGGATCTTGTTGGTTGTGGTATATCGTGCATATATATGTTGAACAATATTGGGCCGAGGATACTGCCTTGAGGTACACCTGCTGCTATCTTTTTCAAGACCGAAAGAGTTCTGTTGATTCTAACAGCGAAAGTTCGGCCCCCCAAAAACGAGAATATCAAACCTGCCAAGTACGAGGGTAGCCCTATCCTCAATAACTTATATTTTAGTCCCTCAATCCACACCCTGTCGAATGCTTGCGCTATGTCCATAAATGCGATTGTTGTGAATTGTTTCCTTTCAAAACCGGTCTCGACAGTCTCTGCGATGCGCAACAATTGGTGACTAGTGGAGTGAGCTTTTCTAAAACCGAACTGGAAATTTGGCAAAATGTTTTCGCTGTCAATGAAACATTCAAGACGTAAATGTATTACTTTTTCCAAAAGCTTGGACAGAGTTGGTAGCAGACTAATTGGTCTGTAGCTTTTCACGTCCTTTTTACTTTTTCCAGGCTTGTGGAAAAGCAGGATGTGAGCTTGCTTCCATGCTGATGGAAAGTAAGACCTGAGCATACAGGCATTGAACACAGATGCTATATGGGACAACGCGGTCTCGGTAAGATGGCGCAAAACAACATTAGGGATAAGATCGTGACCCGGGCTTTTTTTCAGCGGCAGTTTATTAATGATGAGTTTCAATTCCTCTGGCGTTGTTGGTTCAGGTAATTCAGAAACGACTGGAACGTGTGACTCGACATGTCTTTGGATAAATTGAGTATAATTCCTGTTGCCGTCATCAATATTGGGCCGGAAATTTTTTTCTAGGTGGTTCGCAAAAACTGCACATTTTTCGAAATCAGAGGTATAAGTTTGATTGTTCTCTACTATTGGTGACATTGTTTGACGTTCGTTCAGTATGCGTTTTGTTGCTTGCCACATTAGAGGATCGCTAGGTTGTAAATCTGACACATGTTTTTTATAGGACTCTATTCTTATATTATCCAGTTCCCACTTGATTCGATGCCCCATGCTATTTACTTTTCGCTTGACATTAACGCATCGTGTTCTAAGCCATTCACGCCGCAGTTTGTTTTTTTCCTCAATAAGTCTTAGAATAAATTTTGGAGTGTAATGCGCGTGGCTTTTGCTGCTCCGTTTGTTGTTGTTACGGGCTATTGAGTTGCGAACGCTGTTTGTAATCCACGTGGTCAGTTTTGCAACCGCTCTGTCAATCTCTGTGGGGGTGGTCAAGTTTCCAGGATGTTTTATTTGGATATCAAGCTTCTCCTGGAATTTTTTCCAGTCGACGTATCCATCTATGAGTTTAGGGAACGGTGGAGAATATTGTAAGGTGTTACTAAATGAAATGATTACCGGGAGGTGATCGGAGTCAAGTTCGGTTATTACATTTTGAAATAGCCCTAAAACCCTAAAAAAGTTTCTGAAGGATTTTTGGGTCATTTTTTGACAAACAAAAAAATCATTAATTGTTTCATAATTTTGAGAGACGTAGAAAATTGAGTACAGAGCCGTTTTTTGAAAGAAGTTGTCAACAAAAAAGGAAAAAAAATTTTTCACATTTTTGAAAGAACGCTCTGTTCTTAATTTTGTAATACACTCAGTACACCGTATAAAACAAATTGAGTTTTTATCTCCATTTTTGAGGGCGAAATCCTTTAGATATGAGAATACAGCCTTAACGAAAGATTCAAATTGTTGTCTAATTTCAATAAATAATGTTGAATGATAGTTATTACACCTGTTTTTAGCGTGTTTTTTTAATATTTGACCGATTTGACCGGCA
The DNA here is from genome assembly GCA_949128115.1 of Anaspis maculata. Classification (NCBI taxonomy): domain Eukaryota; kingdom Metazoa; phylum Arthropoda; class Insecta; order Coleoptera; family Scraptiidae; genus Anaspis; species Anaspis maculata. Next base: position 75,660,710 of record OX421964.1, on the reverse strand, counting down.
ATTGACCGTCAATTGACCGGTCAATTGGCCAAATCTTATTTGACCGGTCAAAATGCAACCCTATCCATAACCATAAGTAACACGTGTAGTTATTAATAATTACGGTATGCTGTTGAAAAAGGCGAACCGAATCCTCGGACACCGATGTTTCGACGCTCCTACGTCTCGTCAGCGTGGTTATCGCCGGGAGCATTTAATACTGACTGCCAAGGCCGATCGATCCGTGCTGCTTATACCTACAGTGCGCGGCAAAAGTTTGGAATAATGGATTTATTCTCTTTCCTGACGGCCATTTTATTCTTGGCAGGATATGCTAATCGAGCTTGAAACTCGGATCGAACATCTTGGAGAGTTTCGGGGCTGTACCTATTGCCCTTATTTCGTTCCGAATTCTCTCTTTCAGTTCAACTGATGGTCGATGATACCATACCTATCTGGCCGATTGAAATAAACCTTCCCTTTGATGTATCCTCATAAGAAAAAATCTAACTGGGTTAAGTAGATCTGGGAACCGATAGCCGGCCATTCAATACAATAGAGCCTTGCCGACCAATCCACCTGTTCGGGAACACCTCATTCGAGTAATCGCGCACATCTCGGTGCTCGGTCATTTATTGGGGTGGAGCTCCATCCTGTTGAAACCATTACGTTTCGTTTAGAAAGATCTGGATCTGCATCGTTCGGGTAAAGAACCGCGCCAACGCCGGATAATCAGGTCATTCCGTAACAGATTTGACTATTTTGGATCGGTCGGCGAGGCTTTATTAAATGGCCGGCTCGGTCCCCAGATTTAACTCCGTTAGATTTTTTCTTATGCGAGGCTACATCAAAGGGGAGGTTTGTTTCAATCGGCCAAATAGCATCGACCAGTTGAAAGAGAGAATGCGGGACGAAATAAGGGCAATACAGCCCGAAACTCTCCAAAATGTTCGATCCGACTTTCAAGTTCGATTGGCATACTGCCAAGAAGAAAATGGCCGTCAGTTTGAACATCTACTTTGATAGTTTTTGTGAAAGGCTCACACATTTTACTTTTGTTTCTGCAATAATAAAAATCTGTTTATTTGGTGAAAAGTTCAATAAAACTCTATTCTTGTTTTTCGATATCAAAAAATTATCATCTCCAGAACTGTTTACCTAAATGTCATACATGTGCATATTGTTGAAATCAGAAATTTATTATCTATCCAAATCTAGAAAAAAATTAAATGAGGTTGCTATTGAAAAAAATATCGATGACGTCACTGCCTGAAAACGGTAAGGGGTAGAAAAATATAAATTATTGGGAAATATTTCTTCAAAAAAAAAATCAATTCGACCTGTCCAAGAGTTTCTAGATATTTTGAACAGAAAAGAAAATAAATCCATTATTCCAAACTGATCAAACTTATAATCACACACCTTTCGCGTGCTCCTCATGTGTTCTGGTATGCGGCACCTCCGCCAAAATGGCTGATGTTTTCTGATCGACCGTTGAAGTCTCCATTCAGTTTCATGCATGGGCAAAAAAAAGCCTACATGCGTGTTCTCTAATGCACCAGAACGCTCCTCACTTGTTGTACACTGCGACCGAATGGGAAGAGTCTAGAAAGATCGCGGGTTCTCCAGAATCGCCGCTCGTAACAGTATCTTGATACTTGATGATACACTCTTGGGACACTAGTCTTCTGCGCTACTGTCCCAAGAGCGCAGAAGACTATTGGTCAAAATTATTTCAAGTATTTAGCTCCAAGATTGTACAACAAAGTGCCGAGCGCAATAAAGGTGATGAAAGACTCGAAGCAGAGGCGAAGCGTCTTGAAAGACTGGATCTTGGCAACTGGTGACCTATACTAGGTCGTCATGTGTTGGGATCCCGTTTGGCTTGGCTCGCCCTCTGCTGTTTCTGCGAGATTGACGTTATGGCATGTGCACTGTTTTTTTTTATTCGTTTATTTAACGTCGGCCTATTTCCGCAACGAGGCCTAACACCGACGCCGGTGAATGCTTTCCTCCACTATACCGGAAATTTTGCCGAACCCCTGTGTGTTCCAACACAGGGTAGGGATTTTTAACGACCACCAACATCGCATGGGGTCGGCACCATCGTTCGTATTTTACGTGCTATGTGACACACGGCGCGTCTTGCATTTAGCAAGCATTCCAACTAAACCAGGGAGCTTGTTTTCGAGGCCGAAAATCCGTCCCCGGCGGAGATCGAACGAACCCGCGACCTCTGGAGTGGTAGTCGAACGCGCTAACTAACCACACCACAAGCTCCTATGTGTGCACTGGTTGTTTTTTATATAATGGTCATCTCAGTGATTTTAATGGGAAACATATTTTTAATTGTTTTGTCTTTTTGTAACTTCACTAATAGTACAGGAAAAATAGTAAAAAAATCGGCAAAACCTCGGAATAAATATGGACGTCATGAAAATTTGATATTCTGTTCAGAATTGAGTGCTCTACAACATATCCAAAATCGCCAAAAATCGCACCCGGGGGTTTTGAGTTATTGGAGGGGGGGTAAAAAATTGCATGTAAAAAGGGAGGGGATGAAACCCGTCAATCCATTGGATGCGAATACATTATAGTTCGATGTATCATATCCCCTTGATACCATTTTGGCACAAAAAGTGTCCATCATTGTTGAAGGGGAGTAGTGGGGGGGCGAAGCTCTGCAAAGTGGTCCATTTTGTTTTTCTGGCCATGTAGAACCGATCACGACAAGTTTGATATCTTTTCCGACTAAATTCAATCTCCTGAACTCGTATCCGATGTGCAAATTCGAATGAAAACAAGTTTGAACAAGTAAACTTGAGAAAACTTGTTTTTTCATTGACAATTTTGACGAATTTTTTTTTACTGTTGGAGGTGTTCATTTCCAGAAAATTTTCAGGGACCATTGAATTGAAGTGTGTTCTCCACATAAATCATCCACTCGATCTATAATTTTGTTTCTCGAGTTTAAAAAATCGATTTGAACTTGAGCCGGCACGGCGCGTCGTCTACTACTGACCAGAACACTACAGCATGCACCTTCAAATGAAAACACCTCAAACTGTTGAAAAAATAACAACTCATCTTTGAAAATTGAAGGATCTGTGGGGAATTGAATTTCCTATAACATAAACAAAATCGCCATGAATCGCACTGCAGGATTTTGAGTTATTCGAGGAGGAGGATAACACTAAACACTTAAACAGGATTCATACTCTATGAACTGTTACCTCTCCACTTAATAACTCAAAACTCTGCAGTGCGATTCATGGCGATTCTGTTTATGTTATAGGAAATTCAATTCCCCACAGATCCTCCAATTTTCAAAGATGAGTTGCTATTTCTTCAATAGTTTGAGGTGTTTTCATTTAAAGGTGCATGCTGTAAAGTTCTGGTCAGTAGTAGACGATGCGTCGTGCCGGCTCAAGTTTAAATCGATTTTTTTAACTCGAGAAACAAAATTTTGCATCGAATGGATGATTTTTGTGGAGAATACACTTTAATTTAATGGTCCCTGAAAATTTTCTAAAAATGAACGCCTCCAACAGTAAAACAAAAATTCGTCAAAATTGTCAAAGAAAAAACAAGTTTTCTCAAGTTAACTTGTTCAAACTTGTTTTTATTCGAATTTACACATCGAATATGAGTTCAGGAGATTGAATTTAGTCGGAAAAGATACCAAACTTGTCGTGATCGGTTCTACATGGCCAAAAAAACAAAATGGATCACCTAGCAGAGCTTCGCTCCCCCACTACTCCCCTTCAACAATGATGGGCACTTTTTGTGCCAAAATAGTATCAATGGGATATGATACGTCGAACTATGATGTATTCGCGTCCAATGGATTGACGGGTTCAATCCCCTCCATTTTTACCTGCAATTTTTTACCCCCCCTCCAATAATTCAAAACCCCCGGGTGCGATTTTTGGCGATTTTGGATATGTTGTAGAGCACTCAATTCTGAACAGAATATCAAATTTTCAAGACGTCCATATTTTTTCCGAGGTTGAAGTCTATCTTTCTTGTACTATAACTCACAATGAGCACCTTCACACAAAGTTCATACAGAACTTTAAGAAGGGCTTAACTGTTTTCGATGTATGAGTTAAGATACAACATAAATCTGTGATCTCCTGGCAAACCACCTGCCTTTTACCGAATAAGCTTTGTTTTTTTAGTCATATTATTGTACGACTGTTTTATAGTTCCTATTATATACAGGGGTCGGCGGTACGGCATGGGTGGATATGCATACAGGCTACTATAGCGAAAGTCAAGCATCGCCCGCAGAAGCCAGAACCTGGATGGGTGACTGGTGGATAGCTGGGCGCGAAGAGAGCGGACGCAGCGTATAGTGTACTTGCCCAAGGGGGCTCCATTACCTGTACACGCACATGAACGAGAAGATTGTAGGTAGTAGCATAAATCCATAGTGCGGCTCGGTGCGTCCGACACCTCGACACCCAGGTGGGTAAAAGACGTTACGATTATATATATTATATACAGGGTGGCCCAACGAAAACAGAACAGTGGGGTTTTCGGTCATTTCACCTAACTTTTTTTGAAAAAGCTCGGACAGGTCAATTTATTTTATACCAAAAGGGACATCTGAAACATACATTGGCGAGTTTCTATCTTCAGCTCCCTCACCCCCACCCACCCCAACTTCAGAATTTCAAATGACACCACCCACCTTGCGATACATCAAATTGAAGAAAATTAAATTCTCTTTCTGAATAAAATATTCCTATAACTTCCAACCCCACCCCCCTTCTCCCTAAAATTGTCTGAGTTTCCAATGTAATATTCTTGACCTCTTGATTCTCTCCAGTACAGTCAACGTCATCCTGCACAGCATCGAGGGAGAACATTTTCTGTGTAAAAAGTGCCACCCAAATTCATCCCTTCACTCTCCCACCCCAACTTCAAAATCTAAAATGACACTTCCTACTTTGTGATACATCAAATTGAAGGGAATTGAATTCTCTTCCTGAATAAAATATTCTCAGAATTTTCAAAAAGCCATTTTCCCCCTAAAATACTCAGAATGTTCAATTTTTTAGGGGAGGGGTTGAAAATTTGGAAAAAAATGTTTTCAGACAGAAAAATCAATTCCCTTTGATTTGATGTGTCACAAAGTAGGTGGTGTCTGTTAAATTTTGAAGTTGGGGTGGGAGAGGAAAGGGGTGAATTTGGGTAGCACTATTCTCCACCGAAAATTTTCTCCCTAGATGCTATTTAGGATGACGCTGATTGAATTGAAGAGAATTTGAGGATCGAGAATAGGAAATGGGACAGTCAGAGAAATTTAGGAAGATGGGGGGTGGGGCTAAAAATTTTGAAAATATTTTTTTCAGAAAGGTAATTTGATTTTCTTTGATTTGATGTATCGCAAAGTAGGTGGTGTCATTCAAAATTCTGAAGTTAAGGTGGGTAGGGGTGAGGGGGCTGAAGATAGAAATTAGCCAATATATATGTCAGATGTCCCCCTCGATATAAAAATCGACCTGTCTGAGCTTTTTTCAAAAAAATTAGGTGAAATGTCCGAAAACCCATCTGTTCTGTTTTCCACCCTGTGGGTCACCCTGTATACACTCACCCGAAGTACTTGAGTAGTGCTAAATATAAATTTCATTGACAATGTATTTCATAATTCTTCATCGAAATAAATTATTATTATTAAATTATTAATTATTATTATTATTAGTATTATTATTATTATAAATTATTACTTGCTCTTGACTCTTTTGATAGTCTAGCGAGATGGGTCAACACCCGGTGCATTCGTATGCTTGAATTTTCATTATCTGATGTATTAATGATTTCAAGGATATTTTTACAGTTTTTAAGATATAATTGATCAACTGAACTGCGAGGGACCCTAGAGAAGAAAGTATAATGATTATGGAATCAATTTCAGTTGCAGTCTCAATTTATTTATTGCTTGAACTTCAAACTCTAAAAAAAAATTAACACAAAAGTTCATCATAAGGATAATAGATAATACCAATAGTTCTATAATGAAATTTGCACCTTGGGTAAATACCCAACAGGGTGCATTCCAATGGACCAGGAATATACCACGTCCCATCTCTACTTGATACTAATACGACTAGCATTATAAATAACTGTTGGAGAGGCGTCCCGGCGATAACCACGCTGACGAGACGTATGAGCGTCGAAACATCGGTGTCCGTGGATTCGGTTCGCCTTTTTCAACAGCATACCGTAAACGATCTGATTGATTTATCATGTTACAATTAATTTGATCAACATAAGAACGATACAAGAACACGTAATTTTCGGTAATGAACATTAAAGTTGTACCAACCAATCCTCACAGCTGACGACTGCGTCAGATTGCAGCGGAACCTTGATGTTTTGAGTCGGTGGTGTGTTCGTAACCAGCTACCTCTGAACATTGAGAAGTGTAATGTGATGAGTTACCATAGGATAATATCTCCAGTGTTGTTTGATTATTCCATCAGTGGCAAAATTTTAAGTCGGCCAAACACCGTGAAGGATCTGGGTGTCTTTTTTGACTCTAAACTAACATTTGTTCCTCACGTCGAGTCCGTTATTCCTGATGCGCTGAAGACTCTGGGATTTGTATTGCGTGGATGTAGGTACATGACTAATATTATGACTTTCAGAACGCTCTACACATCGTTTGTACGATCGCGCCTTGAGTATGCCTCGGTTGTGTGGTCTCCAAAGTATGATGTTCACATCGCATCTCTCGAAAAAGTTCAAAGACGATTTCTTAAGACCTCTGCATTTATGTTGACAGGTTCCTATCCTCGACAGGGCACTCCGCAGCATCACCTTTTGCAGCAGTTCGGCATGCAGTCCTTGCGCGACAGGCGTGATATGCACTCTGTTATATTTCTGTTCAAGGTAGTCAATTCCATCATCGACTGTCCAGAGATACTGTCCAGCTTGAACCTGCGTGTTCCTAGGCAGGGGTCTCGCTGTCGTCAACTGTTCCACCTGCCACACGCGAGAACGAATGTGCTGATGTCCTCCCCTCTCTATAAGATGATACGCAGCTACTCCGACATCGAGGAAGGATGTGACATTTTCAACGCTACTATACCATCTATCCAAGAAATTTTCAACTGTCTGTATCGATAGCCCATAGATCTTTGTTTTTTTTTTAATTGTGAAGTCTTCCAGTTTTGTATTGTTTCATTGCTTTATACACAATTATGTTGTTCACTATTTTTTGTTCATCATCTTGTAAATAGGATATTTCCTGTAGATGATTCAATAAATTATTTATTTATTTATTTATTTATTTATTAAAAAATATATAATATAGGGGAAAGTTGGTATCTTTCGGACGTCAGATTGTTTTGGACATGTATTGTACATGTATCACTGTTTTTTAATTTGACCTGTCTCTTAAATTTGAATTTCTAACTATGAAAACATGTATTACAACAATCAAGCCCACAACAACAAAACCAAGTTAAGAGTAAACCCGACCCCGAAACTGAAAAACTGGCTTTAATAATTGCAATGCATGTCAAAATAAGCCGCCGTTCGAAAGATACCAACCTGCTTCCTACTTTATACCTATTATAGAAAAAATGCTAAGTACTGAGAGAACGTGGGGCAGAGCCCACGGGTCCACCTAGAGCGAAATTATACTCTCATTTTAGAGAAACTTTGAAATTCGTGTAGCCATATGTGCGGCCTGCGGGCCGTTATGTCGTAGGAGAGTATCTCATGTCGTCTCGGATGTCGTTGTGTTTATGATGTGCTAATAAAACGATTTAAAACATTACCGTGTTCTCTTCCAAACCTCCACCCTGCTTGCAAATAACAGCCCTCTAGAAAGTCATGAAGGGTCAACCAAAACCCTTCACAACAATATTAGCACACATTTATCATAAAGAAAATTTGTTGGGTATCAAAACAGCGAAGAGTTTAAAGAGGACATGAAGAATCATGATATAGCCTACTCAGTCTTGCGTACAAAAAAAAAACAAAGCTCAAATAAAATAAAAATATATATTAAATATATTAGTTCTGCCACAGTTTTAAAACCTTATCTTTACCCCCGGACGCCACTCTTGACCCGTCCGTCGACCAGTCCACCGCGTACACCTCGTCGGCGTGTCCCGGCAAATCCACTTCCACCTTTCCCGTCTTCAAGTTCCACAGCTTGAGCGTCGAATCCCTACTGCCACTCACCAACAGTCTCGAATCGGCGCTGAACGCCACCATGTAGACCTGCTGCACGTGCCCCCTCAGCGTCGTGATGAACTTTCCCGTCCTCGACTCCCACAGCTTGATGCTGTGGTCGAAGGACGCCGACGCCAGGATCCGCCCGTCCGGGCTGAACTTCACGTCGTTGACCAGCTGCTGGTGGCCGGTCAGCCTCGCCAGCGGCTTCTTCTCCTTCTCGGGGTTCCACAGGAACATGGTGAAGTCGTCCGAGCCGGACACGAGGCGCTCCCCGCCGGCGGCCTCGACCACGTCGCTGTAGCGCTGCAGGGCGAAGTCCTGGGTGGTTTCCCGCGCTGTCCGGTTCTTCACTGGGTCGAAGGCGCCGATGCGGAGGACGTAGTCGGTGTTGAGGGCCAGCGTGTTGACCCAGTGGGCGTGGCCGTCGAGTGTGCGGCAGAGGATGCCGTCCTTGGCCCGCCAGACTTTGACGGTGCGGTCCTGGGAGGCGCTGTACAGGAGCCCGCGGCCGCCCCACTTCACCATGGTGACGCTCTTGGTGTGGCCAGAGATGATGAGGACGGCGGTGCAGAGGACCGTGTCCCAGATTCGGATGTCGCCGTCTTTGGATGAGCTGGCCAGTAACCTGAAAATATTTCAGTCCGGTAATGAGGTTTGGTTCAATTTTACTTCTCATCGAATTCTTTAAAAAATGAGGAGCAAGGTAATCGCGAAAAAAATCGATATAATGTTAGTATGTCAGGTTTTTGAACTAAAGCCATCCCGCAGCTATATAAATTTTAAAATTGACACAAAATTTTACCCACAATCTCCCTTTAAATAACTCGAGAAGGACCAAACGGATTTCAACCAGATTTGGTTTACAGCAAGAGTACCCGTCAGGGACTCAATGGGACATGTGCAGCTCCGAAAAATCGGGCATGCAACTTGAATTAAAAAAAATCAATTTTCTTCGGAAAACAGATAAGAATGGGCTTGCCCCACGTTTTTCTTTGGTGTTTCTGGATTGATTGCAATACAACTTTGTAAACATGCGTCTAGTAGTGTGCAGACGTGAAAATTAGCTTTTGACTCCGAAACGCCTGTTAGGTGTACCGTAACATAATTTTTCCTACGACCACCTACGAAAGTGACCCCTTTCACACGCTATAGTAGGCCCGAAAGTTGTCAATTACGTCAACCTACCCAACCTGTGCGTTATGAGCCGTGCGTTATTATAACGCACAGTTCATTCGGACCACGAAACAATACGCTTTCCCGGCTGGTAGCCGGGGCCTTAGGCCGCTATCACTCTTCAAAGGATAAGATAAATTGTTCGTGTCCTTTATTAACGACGGTTTTGGCCGACTGACAAAAATAGTAAAATACCCTGATAGCTTGATGGTGAAAGACGCAACAGGCCAAGTTCAAAACCTCCAATTTCCCGAATTTTTTCATGAAAAAGATCATTTTTTATATTTTCAAAGCAATCGAAATTTGAAATACTGGTTCTTGATGGGATTCTTGATTTTTTTGCGATGATTCGGTGTACCGCTCGCTTGTAAGATGCTCAAGCATAACAACAGCCACAGAGAGGCTTGGTCAGAAAGTAGCGGTGTTTTTGAAGAAAAAATAGATATACATGAAAAAAATATTAGTACTATTGTTAAACCTGGGTGGTCAGAGAATAGCGGTGTTTTTCGAGAAAAAATTGAAAATTATGAAAAAATAGAATTTTTGAAAATTTGAAATACATGCACATTTTCTTCAGGAACCCATTTAAAATTACCATAATTTTTGTAATTACTATTTATCCACACGAAAATTACGTCCTTATTTGGATGTATGTTTCTCCCGGTCGTAGGAAAAATAGTGTACGTAACTCGCCGTAAAGTGTCTTACTGTCATTCGTGTGAACTCTGCACTCGGCTGCGCCTCGTGCATCAACTTACACACTCATGCGTAATGTATCACTTTCCGTACTTGTTACGTAATGTACTATTTCAGGAACGTCCGGTTTTTTTCGCGTCTTTTTCAAATCTTTGGAAAAATTCCACCGATTTTGATGTAACTTGGCACATGAGTAGGATCTAAGGGGTGGAACGTTTGACTAAAATTTTGTTGAAATCGCGGCCTCCAAAATTGGAAAAATAATTGTCGAAAATACTCGCGTTTCAATGAAATGACATGAAAATTTCAAGCCGCGGCGAGGTACCATAATAATGAAAATCTGTGTACATATCTCCAAGATCATGATTGGGAAACTCTCTGAAAAAGTATTTAAAACAAAAATCAGCCCAAAAGGATGTTCCATACTTCAGATATGATTTTTTTTTAATAAACGCTAAATTTTGTATTGCAAATTTCGTGGTAAATTCGTATTTTATTTGATGTCTTCGTAAATATTTGATCGATGTTGATGTAATTCAGTACAAAGAGGGGTGGAGGCGAGGGTTGAGGCCTTAGAAAATATGTCCGGTCCCAAGTATGGTCCAAAATTAGTTGATGCCAGTTGATCACAGTCGCCACAATTGGAAAAATCAATCTTGAAGCTCATTAATTTGATCGATCATTTGAGTTAAAATGATTATTTTCAAGGACGTTGCAGAAAGCATGCCACGATGAGAAGTCCGGCGACAGACATGACGACGATTTTAAATTTGTTAATTATTTATAGTGCTATTGAGACCTCAATGGAGGTAGTTTGTCCCTGTCAGAACCCTCCAGAAAGGACGCTTCGTACAAAACGTACCTACGTCTTCAGAAATTCACAGAAAAAGCATTGTGACGCCACAACAGATTTTTTAAGCTCACCTGCACTGATTGTTCTTGTGAAACGGCTCCCAACTCAACGAAGTCACAGCCTGCTTGTGCCCGACCATCGTCTTTCCCTTTTGCATGCCCGTGAACGGATCCCAAATGATCACCTTGCCGTCCCTGCACGCCGATGCCAGCCTCTTGCTGTCCGGCGACCAGGAAATGCACAGCACCCAGTTCTTGTGTCCCTTGCAGGTGTGAAACGGCGTCTGCGTCAGCACGTCCCACAGCCTGACGGTCGTGTCGCCGGAGCCGCTGGCCAGATGCTGCCCGTCCGGACTGAAAGACACCGAAAGCACGGCCTCCGCATGGCCGGGCATGGAGCTCGTGCATCTCGTCACCGGACGCACCCGGAACACGGCCTGCTGCTGGTACACAATGTCCACCACGCCCTCCTGGTCGGAAATCTCCAGGGCCTTCAGGGTTTGCTCCAAATTCTTCGTGATTTCCTTCTCGTTGATGTAGAACAGAAAGGGCACGGGCTCCTCGTGTTCGAGGATTCCGTTGCATATCATGCTCAGCTGCTGCGTGGTGCAGCCGGGCGGCAGCTGCATGACACCGCCGGTGGTTTGCCCGTTTTCCGATTTGAACGTGCACGAAATCGTCTGTGTGTCTTCTTCGTCCATTTTTCACGGCTAAAGAAAACTCGGTGTACGATGTAAACAGTTTCTAACCTCAAAATGAGCGCATGACGGACACCATGTGCTATTTTGAAGTTAACTTGACGTTGACATTGTTGACAAGCAAAACACCAACAGAAAGACTCGAAAGTCACTATGTCAGTGGGGCTCTGGGGGGATCATAGCGGGAATTTCAAGTTTTTAATTGCTTATCCATGCTCCATGCAGATTTCGAAATACTGGCAGTTATTCAATAAGAGTTATAATGTGACATTTGAACTTAGGTGCAGTCCCGTTCTCCTGCCAACTAGAGGTAGCCCCATAATGTACTTTGAATTGGTGGATCACACGGTAAAGACGGACTAGATTCACTATTACCACGGTGAATTCGTCCTGCGATCATTCAATAGGGTATGTGACTGTGTCAGATTTTAATGGTTTCATGTCTTTGTTATGAGCAAGTGAAAATTGAAATGTAGCTTGTGCAACATTTCTCGATGATACATTGATTAATTGATGAGAAAAGTGAAATTAAAAATTAAATTATTTTAAATCAATGTCATGTGACCTAAAACGCGCCACGATTGGGTGTGACGTCAATCTTCATATCTGTCATTTCTCATCTGTCACCGGAGATGTCACGTAGCCCGTAGCGTGTGACGAAGCGTGTCGGTGTTTTCAATTTCACCTGAAAAGAAAATGTGATCCAGGTTTCTCGAGAGCGAATAGCAGTACGCTGCCTCAAATGGACGCTGTAATGGTTGGGCAGGTTTTTCTCGTCATAATAAAACTGTAGGCACATTCACTAAAATACGGTAGTCTAAAGTCTGACCACTAACTTCACTTCTAATAACATAACCTCAAATCTCAAATTGTGTTTTAATATCATTTATCGATCATATGACACATATGATACTTGATATAATTAAAGGTACCTACCTACCAAGCTCATATACCTACATCAAAATGGTTTTCACAAAAATAGATGGACGACTCCGAAGATAATCCATTTGGTTGGATCCCTTCTTACAAGTTCCAGCCATTTCCTTCTCATGTGTTCTTTTTTGGGTACCACAATGAAAAGTTGATGTGGGGAACTTCTTCCCGTGTTTTTGCAAAGAGGCACCACACACCAGTGATATGATTTTCCACTCATTGTTCTCCAAACAGAACAGCGTCCTTGCGAACATGTGATGGTTTGTTTACATTCGCGACTGACACTTGACAGTTTATGAACTGTGACGTCACAATGGCCGTTGACTTTCATGAAGCGTTTAGGCGCCAAATATTTTAGCGAAATAAAGAAGATTTTTTTTACGTAAAATAAACATGCTTTGAACCAAATAAATACTACTTTCAGTGGAAACCAAGCAATTAGGAATTATTTAGACCAAAATTGAAAAACCGTCACATACCCTATTGTTGATAATAGTTCCTGTTCCTATACATAGTGTTCTAGACCAAGGAGGTTAGAATATAAGGAGGGAACGTAACCCAGCTTGTAGGCGAGGAAATTTGATGCGGAACGGGGTGAGGGGAAATCATGTATTTGAGTATGCAACCCGTAAGTTATGAACCACCCGAAGGCACACGAATCACAGAGGTCTATCCCACAGAATTATACAGCAAAGTGACAGCATATTATTCGTTTTTGTGGTTAAATTTTTTCATTTGTCAGTTTCGCTCTTCAATGTGGCATTTTCAATCGCTTTTGAGGTTTTTGAATGTGAAAACCGCAGCGATCGCCGTTCAGAGACAGTTTTTCCAAGCAGAAGACAATCCAAACTAGAAAATACTGTTGCACAAGTAAGTGAACCTGGAACAATAAATTTTGAAGTTACGAATATGCCCAATTCAAGATTTGCAGCTCCAAATGATTTGATTCTATCCTCTACGACGTGTGCCCTTGTCCAGTGCCGAATTGAAAAGGACATAACCGCCTTGCAAACTCATGGAAGACCAAACAAATGAAAAGCTCGAGCAAGCCAAAGTATGCCTCCTGCACTGCCCAGTGCACAGCTGCTGTGTACCTACCTATTTAACCTAGTACAGTTACCAATATTGTGCGTACGGACCTACGTGTGTGTTGTACTAGTGTGCACCTACACTGGATAATTCATACTTATAAAATGGAAGCAAGTCAATTAGGTAATTGAGAGTCAAAAATGCCACAAAATTTTGATAATATTGGTTTTATCATTCCAAATTCAAGGATGCCTATTTTTGGATTTCACATGCACGATCGAAGAGAAGATACTGCCTTTTACTCAAGAAGAAATTGAATAAAGAAAAAAGTCACTTGAAGTATGACCGCCTCGACCCAGTCAACCTTCAAGTTCTTTTGTGCATAGGTGATGATTTGATGAAATGGATATGATGTGAGGCTTAGCTTTAGGAGGCCTAGATCTTAGTTTAGAGCACCATGATGAAAGGCATTAAAAAACCACAGAATAATGATGAATCAGAAGAACGATACTGCTTGGCCCAAGAATTATTATTGAAACTTGAGTAAATCTCTTTAAAAATTTACAATTGAAAATAACTTTTCCATATTCAAGATCTCTGAACCTCACCAGAACATTCCATAATCAATAAGGAAGGATCGAGCACTACTGGTGGTCTCTGAAGAAGTAATGGAAAGATGGAGTGAATATTTCCAAGAGTTACTGAGTGCACAACCAAGGTAGACTGATAAAGACGACATTAACAAAGAAAATACGATCGAAGACAGAAATGAAGGGACGCTAACAGAAGACCTGAAAGAACAAAAGCATTCCTGAAACTGAAAAACGGCAAAGCTCCTGGACATGATAAATTTACATCAAAAGATAATAAATAGCTTTGGGAGAAGAGGGAAAAAGATTGCTGCTGGAAATCTACAATATAAAGCATAGAAAAGAAAAGGGGGTTCTTAACGAGTGTGCAAACCATAAATGCATCACCTTGCTGAACATGCCAATGCAAATATACAACTACTGGGAAAGAAACTGAAAAAGACAATAGAGCCAACGTTGCTGAACACTCAGAGTGCACTCCGATAAAAAGGTAGCGTGCAAAGCCTCATCTTCACAATGCATCAAAAAATTCAGAGAGCAACGAGGAGTGAAAAAGAAACTAACTAGTGCTATAAAAAGTCTGTACAAGAATACCACCAGTAATATGTACTACTAAGACACTAATGAATAAAAAAGAAGTAACAAAGAAGACCAAGCTGAAAGTACCTATAATACGATTTTCAGATCAATACTGACTGATGACTCACAGGTGAGACATGGAGGTCGTATCTAAGAGAATGCAGAAGGAGCGTGAAGCAACGGGGATGAAGTATGCGCCTGCGGAGTAAAAAAAAATAGTGAGGAGACACAATTCGTAACCCCGAGTAAGAAAAGAGCTGAGATGAGGCCTGCAATAAAATTTGTAGATAAGAGACAACTGAGTTGCTGGGGACGCCTAGAGAGCATGAACGAGGATAGACCAGTAGAACGATAAGCGAAAATGACAGGAATAAGAAATCAAGAAAGACAAAAAGAAGCATAGGACGCAACAGTAAGATAAATAACAGAAAATTGACTGAGCTGGAATAAAGGAAGAACGCTCGCTGAAGACAAGAGACGATGAGAAGTTCATACATCAAGAAAAATTTGATACTCAATGTCGAGAAAGAACTGAGTTTTATTGTTGATATTTTATGAGAATGTTACTTTTTTATTTGTATTATTCACACCACTACGCCGCAAAATAAAAGGATGTTGATAAATATAAAACAAAATTCGACTGCCACATCTTGTCATCATCAGTGTTGCACCTCTCCTGTTTTCTTTCAATCTTTGTCATCCATTTCAGCCCCTTTTCGTCATCTCCCAACAATTGCCTCAGAGTTCTGCCCTCCTTCCGCGATTCCTGACATGACCTCAAGTGCTCCATCGTCTCACTCCTTTCCACAACATGATATACCCTGGTAGCTTCCAGTAGCTACTCGTCTGTACCCCATCACCACACCCCAACCTTGCAAATCGCTGCTTCCAGCCTTCACGTTTGGATTAAGCGTGCATCTAGGCACTTTGCTTTGTAGGTCTTTGTATTCTTGGTTTGGCATATCTAGAGTCTTGTAGCTTGTTTATCTGCACCTGCTTCTGTTCATCTCTGTTCCTTCTGTTCTGCTTTCCATTTCTGCTACGCTATGCCCTTTTGCTTTTTCTGCTCGAAAAATTTCTTTCTGGGCGGTGACCGCTAGTGGTCTCGGCATCCAAAAGCCATGAAAGCTACTGATTCCGCTATTATGAAAATGAGAAATTGGCGAAGGAAAAACACAAACACAAAAACTGACTGATTCTGTCACTACGCTTTTCGCAGTGACAGATTCATGATTCTGTGGGATGGACCTCTGTGACTCGTGGTCGTGTGCCTTCGTGTGGTTCATAACTTACGGGTTGCATACCCAGAACGTGACGTCACACGGCTTCACTTTTTTGAGCTCATGTTCCCTCCTGCTATAATTATAACCTCCTTGGTTCTAGACGCATGTGCAACTTTTGACTAGGCAACTTGTGCTACATTCGAACAAACTGGTGGAAAATTTGTGTACAATACGTTGGAAAACGTTGCGTTTCTTATCAAATCAGTTGTTTTTAGTGTGAAATAGTTATCAAGAAGCTAAATGGTGAATGCTAGAGGGATACGAGAAAGTTCAGTGAGCGATCCAGGCCTTTTTGTATTATTTCATCATTAGGTTAGGCAACCAATGTTACATCCGAACATTTCGGACTGACAGTACTGTACTGACACACGTGCCATAAACGAATAAAATAAACCATGAAAAAATTGAAGCATAAAGTCTATTGTTTACCTTAAATCGACAGACACTTTTCTCTGGTGTATGTACCTTGATTTTATGACTTTTCTCGCCCAAATATTTGAGGTCAACACATGGCACATGGCACGTGGGACGTGGGTTCAAAACATGAACAGAGGGCAAACGGTCAACGAGCAGGCAACCAGTTATACAGTCCATCCTCGGATCAGAATCTCACCACAAATTTTTCAACTTTAATATCGAAATATATGAAAAATCACGCAATCATTTAGTCTCTTGCTTACTTTCCTAGCAAAATGTTATACTTTTACATGCTCAAGCACAAATTGTGACGCATTCCATGCATCCATTTGTCAATTGTAGTAATGGTAAAATTGATTTGTTCGAAATTATGGCCTGATCAAATATACCGCCATTACCTATATACATGTTCACGCCGCGCAGAAGAGCTTAATCTGTATAGGAACAAGAACTATGGGGAGAGGATATTCTGCGCGTTGCTCCCTTACTACCATTGCACGACTTAACATCAGAGGGCCTTAACATCAGCCTTTTAGTACGTGTATTTAGTACCTACACTACACTGTGCGTTCCTCCCTCTGTACTAAAGCTTGGTATTTTGCGCTTATCTCCCCCGATACCCATTATTGCACATTGTCAAATGCTGGACCAATAGAAAATCATCATGTTCATGTTTTGAGCAACGAGAATGTAAAAAATCATTTCGTGGTAAACATAAGGCACTTCCCTTTTACAACCTGAACTAAGTATTCTTACCTAAGTTCTAAGTTGTTAGTAGTATATCTCACTTTCGCGCATGTGATTTGTCGTTCTTTCTCTCTCTAACTTAGATCAGATCAGTGAGTGTTGGATACACGACAGTGTACCTACACATGCGCTCAGAAGCTTCTTCCATCTGCGTATGATTAACACGCACACTCGACCAGCAGAGCAGATTAGAAGACTGAAGAGCAACCATATTTATTGTTACGTCCACTTTTACACTTTGATGTTATACACTATTTCGTTAGAATAAACGAAGCTTATCTGCCAAAACCCACTTCTTCCGAGCAACTACAACACCCTGCACCCTGCAACCCCAACAGTGGCGACGAGGACGGGATAATCCGAAAAAAGCAGACATGGAAAATTTCAAGGCTCTACAAGATTCCATGATGCAATTCATGAGGGAACAGCAGGAACTCGCAAGGATGCAGCAGGAGCAGTTGATGACAGCACAACAAAATTTTATGTTGCAGATTTGTTCGAAGATGGGTGAGTCGAGTCAGAAAGATCAAGAGTTTCGGATGGACACGTTATCAAACGGCATTGCGGAATTCATCTACAGTCCGGATGACGCCATCACTTTCGATGCGTGGTACAAGAGATACGCAAGTATATTCGTCGAAGATGCCAAAAATCTTCCAGATGAGGCAAAGGTTAGACTGCTACTCAGGAAGTTGAACACAACATGTCACCAGCAGTACCTTAACATCATCTTACCAAAAGAATCGAAAGAGTTCACCTTTGCAGAAACGGTGCAGAAACTGACTGAGATGTTTGGCAAGAAATACTCGCTATTTCACCACAGGTATCAGTGCCTGAAACTCGCAAAGAAAAGCTGTGATGTCATATCGTATGTAGCAGATGTGAATCGATACTGCGAAGAGTTCAAAATCTCCACGATCAAGCCTGATGAATTCAAAGCGCTAATTTTCGTTTGTGGCTTACAGTCTACAGAAGATGCAGAAATCCGCACGAGGTTATTGTCAAAACTCGACAGCGAGCCAGGCATAACATTGCAAGAGATCATTGCCGAGTGCCAACGATTTCAAAATCTCAAATCGGACACAGCCTTGGTAGCTAACAGCGACAACGATTTTTCAGTCAACGTGGTGGGCCACAGTAGGTTCAACAAGAACAAGAGCCAGCAGTATTCTCATGCGAAGCAAACGTCACCGAAGACTTCGATTCCCAAGACTCCGTGTTGGTTCTGCGGTGGAATGCATTACTCCAACAAGTGTGGCTACAAGAAACACAAATGTAGTCAATGCAGCAGGACAGGTCACAGGGAAGGCTACTGTAAAGCCAACAAGCTCAAGTCTCAGCATTCCAGGACAAAGTCAAGCACTTCGAGTAAAACTAATCTCATAGCCAGCGTCCACAACATAACCTCAAAACCGGCGAGAAAATTTGCACAGGTGAGGATCAACGGTCAGATTGCAAGACTACAAGTGGACACTGCATCGGACATTACCATCATTTCGCATCAAACGTGGCAGCGTTTGGGAAAACCAATTTTCCAGCCAACCAAGCACAAAGCGAAAAATGCTTCCGGCAAAACACTTCAACTGAAGGGCGAGCTGAGATGCGACATGGAATTCAGGGGTCAATCCTACAGCGGCACATGCTTCATAACTCCGCTGGAAAATTTGAATATCCTGGGCATCGACTGGATCACAAAATTTGGATTATGGGACGTTCCGCTAAGCTCTATTTGCACACAGGTGTCAATGTCAAGCAATGTATGCAACCAACAACGCATGCAAGCACAACAAGAAGCGGAGTGGATCATCAAACAGTTTCCAAATGTTTTTGATGATACTTTGGGACTTTGCACGAAGACCAGCGTATCATTGCACCTCAAGTCCGACGCAAATCCAGTTTTTCGTCCAAAACGGCCCGTAGCATACGCCGCCGTCAGCGAAATTGATCAAGAACTGAAGAGATTGCAGCAATTTGGAATAATCACACCTGTTGATTACTCTGAATGGGCAGCACCAATCGTGGTTGTCAAGAAATCAAATGGAAACGTTCGAATATGTGCAGACTACTCGACGGGACTGAACGATGCTCTTGAACCGCACCAGTATCCATTGCCATTACCAGAGGACATTTTCAGCAGGCTCGCAAACTCCAAATTGTTCAGTGTCATTGATCTTTCGGACGCATTCCTTCAAGTCGAAGTTAATGAAACGTCGAGAAAGTTGTTGACGATCAACACCCACAGGGGACTTTTCCAGTACAACCGACTTCCATTTGGTATCAAAGTTGCACCAGGCGCTTTTCAACAAATCATGGACCAACTACTCGCGGGAATCGAAGGTACTGCAGCATACATCGACGACATTTTAATATCAGGAAAGGACGTAGAAGAGCACAAACAAAAACTGATGAAGGTTTTGCAACGCATGCAGGATTTTGGATTCCATGTCAAGAAAGAAAAATGCAGATTCTTCTCAAGCAAACTTCAGTACCTTGGACACGTGATTGACAAGAATGGTATCCAACCCGATCCGGCAAAAGTCGAGGCAATCATCAACATGCCTCCACCATCAGACATTTCGACGCTACGTTCGTATCTCGGAGCCATCACATATTACGGCAAGTTCGTTGACAACATGCACGAACTACGAAAACCATTGGATGGACTTTTGAAGAAGAATGTCAAGTGGAGCTGGTCTACAGAGTGTCAGAATTCGTTTGACTCATTCAAGAGAATTTTACGTTCGGACCTTCTTCTCACGCACTTTGATCCGTCAAAGAAAATCATCGTAGCAGGCGACGCTTCCAACCACGGCATAGGAGCGTGCATCCTCCATGAGTTTGACGACGGTTCGGTCAAGGCTGTCATGCATGCATCCAGATCTTTGACTCCAGCCGAAAGGAACTACAGTCAAATCGAGAAGGAAGGCTTAGCTCTCACCTTTGCGGTGACCAAATTCCACAAAATGCTCTATGGACGACGTTTTTTGCTACAGACGGATCACAAGCCATTGCTGACCATATTCGGAACCAAGAAAGGCATTCCAGCTTATTCAGCCAATCGCCTGCAGAGGTGGGCGCTATTACTGAGATCGTACGACTTCGAAATCAAGTTTGTATCGACTTCTGCCTTCGGACACGCCGATATTCTATCAAGATTAATCGACGTCAGACACAAACCCGAAGAAGAAACAGTAATCGCCGCAATTCACAATGATGTCAACCAAATTCTGGACGATACCATCACTAATTTGCCTTTAACATCCAATATGGCCGCAAGCAACACGCGCAAAGATCCGGTACTTCAGGTAGTCACGAGTTACATACAAACACAATGGCCTTACACAAGCAAGGATTTGAGTGACGATCTCAAACAATTCTTCGCAAGGAAGGATTCGCTCTCAATCGTCAAGAATTGCATAATGTATGAAGATCGACTCGTGGTACCGAAGATTTTGCAGAGAAGAATTCTTCAACAATTGCACAAGAGTCATCCCGGCGAGAAGAAAATGAAGTCACTAGCCAGAAGGTACGTGTATTGGCCCAGAATGGATCAGCAGATCAAGGACTTTGTTCGTCAGTGCGCAAGTTGTTCGGAGGCAGCGAAAGCACCTCTCAAGATTCCGTTAGAATCATGGCCTGTACCTCAGGGTCCTTGGCAACGGCTGCACGTAGACTTCGCAGGTCCAATCGACGGTACATATTTCTTCATTCTCGTGGATGCGTACTCGAAATGGCCAGAGATTTTTCACACCAAATCCATCACCTCACGCTACGTGATCGACACTCTCACCGAATTATTCAGCCGATTCGGACTTCCAACAACGCTCGTATCGGACAATGGAACGCAGTTCACAAGCGACGCCTTCAAAAGGTTCTGTGAAGACAACGGCATCAGACACTTCCGCACCGCTCCATTTCATCCCCAGTCAAACGGCCTTGCAGAACGGTTCGTGGGTACCTTCAAGGGAGCGCTGAAGAAATTTGGGGGAGGACGACCTGTAAAGCAAGAAATCGACCAATTCTTGCACATGTACAGGGTGACGCCAAGTACAAACACACCTGACGGAAAATCACCAGCCGAAGCACTCTTCAACAGAAGACTTAGAACTAATCTCGATTTGCTACTTCCCACTGACATCGCCAACAAAGGAAAAACGGAGTACATCCTGCGCCAAGAACACCAGTTCAATCGCAAGCACGGCGCCAGACCACGGTTCTACACTCCAAACCAAACCGTCTATGTAAAAGTACATAGAGGCAACAAGTCATTCTGGGAACCAGCAACCATAATCGAGAGAGTCGGCAACGTCATGTACAACGTCATCAACGAGGGCAACAAAGTACTCAGGTTTCACGGTAACCAGATCAGGCAGAGGTACACAAGTGACGAAGACTGCAGTAAGACATCAAAACAGAGCTTACCACTGCAAGTATTATTGGATAGCTTTGACATCAAAACATCCATACTACAACAGCAGCACCAGCAGGTGGCACCACAGTCCGTACAACAACCACAGCCTGTACAACAACCGCAGCCCGTACAACAGCCGCAGCTCGTACAACAACCGCAGCCTGTACAACAGCCGCAGCTTGTACAACAAACGCAGCAGCCTGTACAACAGCCCGTTGTACAACCATTGCAGCGTACTCAACAGCAACCTCCATCACCAGCACCGGGTACAGCGGATTTACCACTGACTCCACAACCAGAACCCGTAGCAACGGCAGAGCCAGTCAACATCCGACCATCACGGACCCGAGCTATTCCGAAGCGTCTGAAGGATTTTGTTCTTTAATTCGTTCGGGGGAGATGTTGGATACACGACAGTGTACCTACACATGCGCTCAGAAGCTTCTTCCATCTGCGTATGATTAACACGCACACTCGACCAGCAGAGCAGATTAGAAGACTGAAGAGCAACCATATTTATTGTTACGTCCACTTTTACACTTTGATGTTATACACTATTTCGTTAGAATAAACGAAGCTTATCTGCCAAAACCCACTTCTTCCGAGCAACTACAACACCCTGCACCCTGCAACCCCAACAGTGAGTTTTGTGTGGTAAAAGGAAAGCACCTTATAGTCAACAACGGCTCTGTAACTAAACGGCGCACGGCAAAATGGCATCGTTTCGTAAATATAATTTCATAAATATGGCGCTGCGACAAAATAGCGCACGGAAAAAATAGTGCGTTGACAAAATAGCGCGTTCATACAATAGCGATAAAATAGCGCAAGACTAAATAGCGCGTCATATTTGGCGCTACGACAAAATAAAATAGCGCGTTAAGGGTGTTAATCCCTATCAATATGCGATATTCAGCGGCACGAGTTGCGCTGTAGGTTCGCAAAACTAGGGGATGGAACTCATGCGTCTGCGCGAGCTAGGAAAAGTCAAAACCTGCAGATTTTCAGCCATCAATTTAACAAAGGAAAATAGATGACAAGAAACTCCTGACTTCCATGCTAGATTATGTGGAATGATGTTGTCCATGTGCATTGCTGTCGAAAAAATGAATTCCGCGCGTAGTGTTCCGAAAAGAACGAAAAAGCCGTTTTTAGTGTATAACTGGTTGCCTAGAAGGTGATGTTTTTTTGGAACACACATGAAATGGAACTGTAATATTCTTTTCGTACGGTTTTTGCAGCCAGGCACTCAACAAACTGCCCGTCATTTTTGAAAAAAAAAAAACAGAAAACACAAAACCTCTGATATATTATACATATAACCCGATAAAATTTTAGCATTGTATAACTACTCCTAGTAGGCCAGCCGCCGTTCAAATCGTGCAATGGGGAACTATAGGCAAAACGGATTGTAGAGGGCGACGTGTTCCATGCACCCATATTGACACTCTTGACAGTTATCGTACATAACCTCCCTCAAAGAAATGTACGGAAAGAGGAAAAGTGCTAATTCTCAAAGAAGAGTCAAGGCGGAGAGGAGCCCCACTGAGAGGGAAAAAAGAGCTGGTGCAAGGTGCTGCAGCCTGGTACATAACACGGCACTACCTTTTTTTTTCACCGCTATTTTTCGCTTGTCGACTTTTCGACTTTTCTCTGCTTTTTAACTCACGAAGTGACGCAAACCGCTGGTTATACGCTGAGTCGCTGAGTGCTGACAAATGAAAGTGAAATTACACTTCCAAAGTTGAGGTTATGTACGCTTAAAATGACACTAATGATAGCTGGGGTGCATGGAACACGAGCGCCATTACTTCAGGCGTTTGCCACTATATTTCCCCATTTTCGGAAAGCACGGGCAGGTGGCGTGTTCAGTATTTGTCGTTTGGTCGCTCAAATTAGTTATAAATCACGCTGTCTTCAAATTTCAACGTGACGCCCAACTTACTGATAGATGTTGATGGTCTGGTACAGACATTTTAATTTTTCTCATATGCGCTGATAAAATCTTGCGAGCTAATTGCTCTAGGCGACATCTAGCGACAAAATCCCAAATTCGAGGCTGACCTACTAGTAATAGTTATACATGCAGTTTCATGCCACTGACAGACAGGACGGCAACCGTAAGGCAGAGAAGAATACCAGAAGTAGGGCGGTATTTTCAAAAACACACCAACTGATGAACACGTTACCATATTTTCGCTCATTGTGTATCTAGAACTGATCCATCATTGCTGGTCTTGGACACAATGAAAGATCAAGAAACACTCTTTTTTCCATAGCTTATTTGAAAGTTTAATTTCCAGCCGTTTCAATAATAGACAATGTTGAAATTACGCTTTTTACATGTGTTAGCATACGGCACTATTCTCAAATCCCCTAGCATGGTTGCGCCAGCGCAGAAATGGCACTGAATTTCGCCTACTTACTCTCACCCTCTAGGTGATCATAATAAGCCCCTTAAAAGTGACCGTCGGTCTGAACCAAAATGGGATTTCAACAATCTGCTCGCCTCTACCTGTATTTAAGAGGCAGGACGTGCCCATAAGATAATAAATATGTCAAATGAAAGATCGGTGGTGAGACCGGGGGTAACTGCCCTTCGGGCGTAGGTACCTGACGAGGTCCATGTACACAGCGTTTTCGTGTCCCAATTTTTTTTTCGATACAAATATCGGTGGTGGGACCGGAAGTAACCGCCCTTCGGGCGTTCCTGTCGAGGTCCATAATTATGTACACAGCTATTTCGTGTCCCAAGTTGCGGTCGATTCAAAGATCGGTGATGGGACCAGAGGTAACTGGCGCCCTTCGGACGTACTTGACGAGGTCCATGTACACAGCTTTTTCGTGTCCAAATTTTTTCTCGATTCAAAGATCGGTGGTGGAACCGAAGGTAACCACCCTTCGGACGTACCTGACGAGTCCATGTACACAGCTTTTCCGTGTCCCAATTTTTTTTTGATTTAAATATCGGTGGTAGGACCGGAGGTAACCGCCCTTCGGGCGTACCTGACGAGGTCCATGTATACAGCTTTTTCGTGTCCCAATTTTTTTTCGAATCAAAGATCGGTGGTGTTGCCGCGCTGTTTTGTTAAGGCGCTGTTTAGTCCCACGCTATTTTGTCAACTCGCTATTTTATCGCGCGCTATTTTGTCGAAGCTCCATTTAGTCTTGCGCTATTTTATCGCGCGCTATGTTGTCAACGCGCTATGTTGTCGCACGCTATTTTATTATGCGCCATTTTTCCATTCGCTGTTTAGTTATGGAGCCGTCAACAACAACTCGAGGCTGATGCGCCGAGTTTGGGTCCCGAGGCGCAGCCGACTTGCAACTTATTATTGGCAGACTTTAGTGGTTTTCCAGTGTCATTTATGACAGATTCAAGAGGTTTCAATTGACAATAATTTGCCAAACGTAACAAGTCTTGAGGGATAATTACCACACTTAGGCTGGCATCAAATGCCATATTTAATTGGTCTTGAGCGATATAAACAGAACGAATTTTTTACAATTTTATTTCTTCGCGTTTCTTTGACGTTCCCAAGTAAATTACAGTTTTATTTTTTTCCAATCTGCTTAGGACAACTTAAACTTTGCCAATCTAACCCTCACGAGTAAGATATGTAAATATCCTTATGTATCAACACAAAATATTGCATCAGATCCGTATCAATAAAGAGTTGAAAACATAATAATTCATATTAATAATACAAGTAATAATATTAATAAAATCCATCTTCATGGTATAAAACGTACTTAGTACAACAATTACATGCACGAGATGTAATATAACGCTTTTTACATTTATAATAATTATAATAATTATGGTTACATTTATTATCTATCATAGATACAGTTTCGTCTAAAGTCTATAAACTTACAATATGTTACAACACCATACTTTGACTCTTCATTGTGTTCTCGTGTGCTATTTTGCATCATCGTTATTATTATTGTTATTGTTTTTTTTTTGAGACAAATTACATAATGTCAGTTTGCCACCTCTCTCTCTCTCCCTCTCTATTTTCTTCCCCCGTCCGCATTTTATCAATAAAATTCAATAAAATCAATCAGTTTTTTGTTTCTCTCGAAAAATATAAATTATACAACAGATATACACAGAGCAACTATTTCTCTTTTTCCTGGGGTAGGTAGTACTGGTAGATACTGAATAATTTATATAATGATAATAATTATTAATATTATTATAATAATTATAGGTATGTAATAAAAACGAACGTGTAAACGGACTACCTAAATTATTATTGGGCGTTCTTATTCGCTTTTTCGAATTCCATGAGCTCGTCCATGTTGACGATGTCAAATTCGGTGATCTTGTTGCCAGAGAACTGGGCGAACTTGGCCTCGACGTGGGGGTCAGCGGAGCGCTTCACCACTGTGAACAAAAAAAGGTTGTACTGCTACGAAAAAAGTTGTTGGGAGAACTTATAATTTGACAAACAGTGAAATCTGAACGGAATTGTTCGCGATAGCCTAAAGTGAAAATTAACAATCGCTGGGTGTGCGGTTCTACACTTCTATTAGAGGGTAATTAAAAAATCTCAAACGATCATTTTCTTTCAAAAACACCACTGAATTTTTTTCTGTTAGTCCGGTCGTTAAGCGTTTCTACTCTGCAAATTTTGTGGCCGCGATGCCACGATGGTGGTCGGCGCAGACGCTGTATACAGGGTGATCAAAAATGATAAAATTGAAACTCAGGAACCAAAAGAGTTGGAGCCATGAAAATCACCATGAAGGTTCACAATTTGATGCTTATCAAGATAAAACAAACCGCATCTAAATATCTTCAGTAATTTCGAAAATATTCTGAAAGTAGTTGTCGGTTTCATGAAAATTGAAAATTTCAATAAATCAGTGATTTTTCAAGATATTCGGATGAAACTTGATATTTCCGCCAAGATTGATATCAGAAATGCAATGCGATGTGGTGCCACCATCTCCGCCTACTATTTTCGAAAATAAGACAAGCAATTGTAACTTTTTTCATGACCGCCATTTTGAACTCACCCAGTATTCAGTAAGTGGAAAATCGATTGGTACTAGTAAAATTGGTCATATGCAATAATCTAAAGGCAAAAATAACCATTCCCAGCCAGCCACTTCGTTTTTATTGGCCGTAAGGTGATGTTGAACCATATTGTTGAACCCATTTTACACGAGTTTCACAGCATCGGCCCTCACCATGGCCAAAATGACCATTGGAAATATGAAAAAGTTTTCAAAAGAATTCAACTTCATTTTTGATGTGAATAACAATCCCATTTTGGATTATCTTGAGTCCTGTCTGAAATATCATGGAAAAAAATAGGTCTTCGTAAAACTAGTAAAAATGGGTTCAACGTTGAACTCACCCAGTATTCAATAAGTGGAAAATCGATTGGCAATAATCTAAAGGCAAAAATAACCATTTCCAGCAAGTCACTTCTTTTTTATTGGGTATAACGTGATGTTGAACCATATACTTAACGTTGAACCCATTTTTACTAGTTTTACGAAGACCTATTTTTTTCCATGATATTTCAGACAGGACTCAAGATAATCCAAAATGGGATTGTTATTCACATCAAAAATGAAGTTGAATTCTTTTGAAAACTTTTTCATATTTCCAATGGTCATTTTGGCCATGGTGAGGGCCGATGCTGTGAAACTCGTGTAAAATGGGTTCAACAATATGGTTCAACATCACCTTACGGCCAATAAAAACGAAGTGGCTGGCTGGGAATGGTTATTTTTGCCTTTAGATTATTGCATATGACCAATTTTACTAGTACCAATCGATTTTCCACTTACTGAATACTGGGTGAGTTCAAAATGGCGGTCATGAAAAAAATTACGATTGCTTCTCTTATTTTCGAAAATAGTAGGCGGAGACGGTGGCACCACATCGCATTGCGTTTCTGACGTCAATATTGTCGGAAATATCAAATTTCAGCCGAATATCTAAAAAAAATCACTAATTTATTGAGAAATTTCAATTTCCATGAAACCGACCACTACTTTCAGGACATTTTTGAAACGGCTGAAAATATTTAGACGCGGTTAGTTTTATCTTGATGAGCATCAAATTTTGAATCTACACGGTGATTTTCATGGCTCCAACTCTTTTGGTTCCTGAGTTTGAATTTCTTCATTTTTGATCAACCTGTATCAGCGTCTGCACCGACCACCATCGCGGCACCACTTCTTAAAATTAAGACAATGTTCCATAGAACAAATCTGCCAAGTGGCATCGCGGCCTCAAAATTTGCAGGGTTCGTCCAATTTATGTGGCTTGGCCGCGCGACTATGTGGGATCAAGAAGAGTCCTCGTTCTAAATTATTTTAGGGATCAATGGATTAGCTTACAGGCAATTATGAAGAAAACTGAATTTGATTTATGATGACTCACCCTGTATCGTATACAGAAATTCAGTGCACACCCACTGGTTGATGATTCTTACTGATTAGTCTATCATAAACAGTTCGCCAAAATCACGTTAAATAATGAAAATAAAGCGGAAGGGGCGAAGTTTCACCCTTTGACTCTCTATATCTTCAAAAAAGAAGTTATAAATTTTTAAAAGATTTTTCTCACTGAAGCGCTGGGGGGGCTCCGACTATGTCTGATGGCCATCTGGTTGCTGTTGCAGGTGCAACCAACCGTAGCCTTAGCCCCCCACCATGTTTACTAATTTTTTTATAGTACATACTGCATTTGAAATCGGCGCAGGCGGACCTTTTGTCATGCTCTATTCGGAATATGAATCTGAAACTACAGTAACAAAAATGTGGAAACTAACCGCCTCCAACGTATTTCTCAAGCTGGTAGACCGGCTTGCCGTCGCACTCCTTCGAGATGTACGTCCCGATGTTCTTCAGATCCTTCAGGGGCGGCGTGACCACGCGCATCGTCTCCCTCACGACCTGCGTGTCGACCTTGTAGTAGCCGTCCCACATCTTGTGGATCAGATCGAACAGCGACCTGGGCGGCAGCACCGTGCCCCTGTTCAGCGGCATCACGAAGCACCTGTGTCCGGTGATGTCGATGATGCCGGTGATGTTGGTGTTGAAGTCGTGGATGAACCGTCCGCTCCTGCCGTCGCGGAAATCGGGCACGTCAACCTTCTCCACGTCACGGTCGATGTCGATTTCGAAATCCTCGCGGAAAAAGTCGCGCATCAGATTGTCGAACTCTTCGTTGCCGGTCTTGGCGGCGGCGGCGTTGCGCGGATGGCTGCGGTAGCGCCTGGCCATCTCGTCCTCGTCCTGGTTCTGGTCCTCCGCCGGTTGCTGGTCCTGCTGCTGGTCGTACTCCCTGGCGATCTGGGCCTGGAGAGCGCGCAGGAAGTCGGCGTCCAGATTCGAGGGGGAATCGTCGCGGTTGGCCACGTACATCTGCTGGCTGGATTCGTAGGGGACCTGCAAGACGTACTTTTTTTTAAAGAGGACCGCGTTTATCGAGTCGCTGAAACATCGAGACAACAACTATGAAGCACCTGAACGCGGAAGCGGCGCATCTGGGACGAGATGTACTGGTCGTAGAGGAACTTGCCGCCGACGATGCCGATGCTGACGACGATTAGGGAGGTCAGCAGGAGGCAGAGGGTCGTGGTGGCGGAGACGCGGCGCGCCTTGGCGCGCAATATGAGAATGTTGTGGCCTGGGTTTTCCGGGTCTTCACATGGTGGCTGCAAAATAAAGAATTATTTGATCAGTAGGTACTGTGGTGGCTCTGCCTATCGCCTCAAGAGCTATTTAAAAGTCTAGCTGCTATCAAGATATTCGGGGATTGCGATTTTGGTGGTGGTGCGAGAAATCTGCCCAAAGCGTGAAAAATAGCAGCGAGGATGACAGGTCTGCTGAGCAATGGCTCTCAAGCCCACTTCATACGATCCATTTTTTGGGGTCAAACAATGCTGACGGCATGTTTGGAGGTAAGAAACAATG
This sequence comes from Anaspis maculata, assembly GCA_949128115.1. Taxonomy (NCBI): domain Eukaryota; kingdom Metazoa; phylum Arthropoda; class Insecta; order Coleoptera; family Scraptiidae; genus Anaspis; species Anaspis maculata. Next base: position 75,631,180 of record OX421964.1, on the reverse strand, counting down.
CATTGCGAACGGCAACTTCAATTTCGTACCATACAAATATACCAAATTCAAACGCAACTTCCAAATTTTTACAGACCATCGAGACCCCTTTGTTGAAACCTGGTATGGTCATCAGCCATCTGAGCAGTCCAGTTCAGGTACAAATCCGTGATTTTTCCACAATACTTACTATCTAACAATAATAATAAATATAACGTAGGTACTTGGTACTCATTAAATTTCTTATAATCATCTTTTAGTAATCAGGTACTCTGATCAGTTTTCTTGCGATTTGCGAGTAGAAATTGAGAAATTTGAATCTAGTAGAAAGCGTACACAGCAGCGAAAGAAGAAAAAGCTGATTAATGAACAAGAATGACTAATCGAAAAATGGTAAATATTTTTTTGTTTTTCTGTTGTAAAATAGCGTGCTTTTTAGTTTTTCGAGCGTACACATCAAGCGTGCCGTGGCCGTGGAAGAGCATTGTTGCGACTTGTGATGAGGTTGGCATTTGTTTTAATTACTGAATAATTTTCCTGTCGTTTACCGTACATGGCCTACTTGGACTGTGCTGGCGTGAACAGTTTCTCAAACTACTCACACATAATCCATTTCATGCCTAATTGAAATGATGATTATGAATAATATACATATTATTATTATTATTATTATGTACGACCACCACACTAGAAAACGTGTTGTTCATTTTTGCTTATTTGCCGGTATAAAAATTATTGACCACTATTATGAAAATACTTGAGTTACAGTTTCCTTTGATAACCGTGAAGTGTCATCTTTTTTTGGCCGCTATACGACGTCACTTGTTTTCCGTTTCACAGCCCATCGTTTTGTCACTTGATACTTCAAATATTTTTTCGACATTGGCCTACGAATTTCGGTAGTCTGTACAGGGTGTTCAGTGTTCACAAGAGATGGTTACACCCCTTCATTGATACTTCTCAATAATGGAAATTTAAAAAGGAATTTTTTTCTTGAAGGATGATTTTTGTAGTTTGTGAATACATACCTAAGTCATAAAGCAAGCAAAATTTTCGATCTCAAAAGCCGTATACAGAGTGACACATTATTTTTTCAATTTCAATTTTTTTAATTTTTAAAACACGTGTATTTATTTCATTATCACTGCATCATTGATGCAGTTTTTAAAAGATTGAGTCGAAAAAATCATGGTCCCAAAATGCTTCCTTGAAAATAAATAAATAAAAGAATGAATGAATAAAGGAATGTTTTTCTCCTTATCGGCTTTAGTTTTTACTGTAAGAGTTTCATACATGGAAAAGTGCGATTTCGGACATCACTCAATCAAATTCTTACTTAAAAAATACTTTGACTCTTTGATTTTTTTTAACTCAAGTTTTGAACCCCCAGGTCCCAGGGCGCCATCTTTTCAATATGGCAGCCAAAACGGCAAAGATACGAAGTGGAAAAGTGGAAATTCGGAAAGGGCACCTCAAGATCTATAATACTGCCAAGTTTTAAAAATATCGGATAACCTTAAAAAAAGGCCGGAATTTAGCATATCAATCTCATGAAGGCAATTTTGACAGTTTCCCGAAATGACATTTGTAAATTTAGGTATGAAATAAGAAGAGAATTCTTTCGGCTACAAAATGACGTTTCAGATGTTAAAATTCGTTGAAAAAAAAACGATCCACAGCCAGTTTCTTATTACCAGATGAAGCCCATTTTGGCGCCTCCACCATATTTGCCTGCAGCAGATGTCAATATTCCACCATAATTTTTCATGGTCCTTGATCGCCCAGGAATCGATTAGGACATAACTCTATATATCTTCACTAAGTTGCACACGACCAAGCCTGTTTTGACCTTATGCTCCCAAACTAATCTGTTTTGCATGAAACAAAAACAAACACTGACTTTGAGCAATAATTAATGCAAATAAAAATCATTTAAAATCTACAAACATAAAATTTAAGCGAGTAAATTTTTTGTTGTCATTTACAAAATCACATTTTTAATGTTCGAGCGAGTTTCAAATTTTCCTAAAGTAAATAAGCAATTCACGTGGTGTTTGCGGTTTTTCGCTTTACGTATCTCTAATCCAAATGCACTCTGCTTTATAACTGTTACGAATAAATAATTATTCTAAAATGCAAATAATAATAATAATGATTGCGGGATTTATGTGTGGTGTGTAGTGCGATAAAATAATGACTGTGTGTGTGTGTGTCTAGTTTCAACTTATCATTGCATTGTCCTTCGGTAGTGATAATGCTGATTGTAATATGAAAATACAGCTGTGGGATTTTACGAGCTCGACTAGCTTTTTAGACGCTTTAAAAATGAGATTATGTAAATTCCAGATTCCAGGACCATCAGGAACCAGGATTGACATGAAAATGTGGTAGTTTTTCTGTTGTTTTTTAATCATTGTTGAGTTTCATTATTGTAAAGCGCTCATATCGGCCTTTGTTTCTGTCCGTCCGTCTGTCTGTCCGTCCGTGTGTCAAGTAACTAGTCTGGGACTCCTGGGAGAGTTACTTGTTTAGTGAAAAATTTCAAGACCACTGACCAAAATAACCTTATGACAATCGCTAACTTATGACATAGCCATTCTCGAATCCGAGATCAATTCAATGTTGCTGTAGCTGAAAGTCACCCGGCCAAGGGCGTATTGCTTAGCTTGAAACGTCGTACGTGAAGACTTAACTGAGATTTTTTTCAGAAATTTTCAACGATAGGAAAATGTTTTTTTCGGAGCATGAACTTGAACCTTGGGTTGGTGAAATTCAGTTAAAGTGCAAATACAAAAATGAAAAGCCCGCTGGCCATAGTTTCCGAGATAGTTTCATTATTTACATAAAAATAATATGTTCCGATTTCGATGATTCAAAGAGTCACCAAAATAGTTCATCATGGGTTCGTTATTCGAAGTAAATTGTAAGGCAGATTCAGCAGTGTCGGAGCTAAGGAGAATTATATAGATGAAAAATAGAGCCAACAAGTAACAATAAGAAAATAATAATATGCACATTACGTGTCAAGAAGAGATTAAAGTCGAAACAACAATCATTGTTCAATTTCTTGGTAACACCATTCGTATCTATTCAGTTAGTATTTGTGTGTGCTAGGTACCTACTTTTATATCAGTACATGGTACTGCCTGGGGTAAACTGCGTTAGTCATTGCATTATCAGTTGCTTCGATGGTGGTTTTTGTTTTGATGATGTGACAACTATGTAAAAGTAAAACAAAAGCTCAGAGTGAAATTTCTTCCAATCTTGATTTGAATACTCGTAGTCGAGTGTTGAGTTGTAATATTTTATTTGCTAGAAATTTCGGCTCTGTGTAAAAAGAGTGCTGAGAAAAATGGCGCGTCCAAAAATAGCGCAAAAAAAATTGTAATAAAAAAAATTAGAACTATTTAAAGCGTCAGTTTATTACTCCTGCCTTCTCCTTTCATACGGTGTTCATTATTTTCATCTAAACTGCTGGACAACGAAGTTGTCTCGGAAAAATGGTCCGACTTTGGAGGTCAATATCTCTCGATTGCCGATTGCGATTTCCATTTTGTTTGTTGCGTTAACTAGCTTAATATTTCCGAAACCCATCCTATAATAGTGAATGTTGAGAAACTTCATGTAAATTTTCTACAGGGTGATACGTAAAATGGTGCAAAATTGCAACGACTTCATTGTACCCCCATTTAAAAATTTTTTTTTTCAATTTTTTAATACAAAAATTATAAAGTGTGATGTCTTATCTCGAAACGGTCTTGGAATTTCCCGGATTGGAAGTCTAACATTAAAGATATCAATTTTACCCATCTTTAGCACGCCATTTTTGTTCCTGCGACCTATAGTAAGTAATTACATATCGTCAAGGGAAATGCGTTATTACTGCTGAGGGCAATAATGATAGCTGGCGGGACGCGGAGCGCAGCTGGAATAACGCATTTGCCATGGAGGTATGTACACAATTTTACCCACAAAACATCCTTCATTCATTCATTCATTCTAACTTCTAACAATGCCTTGCACCTGTTATGTGGTGTCCCAATGCAATTCCCTAACAAACGTCAAAACATTACTCGATTCTTGCGCTGCCTGTCGGTGATCAGGTGAACGAATTTCATGCAATCGCCCTATTCGTAATCCTAAACTAAGAAAGACGGCGATAAAAATTTTACTGAAGCCAGGCTTCAATCCTATTTGAAAACTGCACTTCGGACCGGACTGAAATTTTCTCATAATCCTTGCTCTAGAAAAGAGATGTCCACTTAAAGACCATTTCCTCATGACGTCACACGCACGTGTCGAACGGCTGATTCGGGGCAACGTCAAACATGATGTCAACTACGTGCCAGTTTGTCAAAACTTTGTGACACCAGTGATTTTTACACACCGACACCGCCTGACAGATTGACATTATACTACCAATCTGACTGACGCACATGACTGACGTAGCCCACGTGCCCCGCGACAGAAAACGCAGATCAGACTGACGTTGCCCCAAATCAGCTGTTCAAGACGGAGCCGCGTGACGTCAGTGGAAATGGTCTATTGCGCTGTTCGAACTTCGAACTTGATCACGTGGTCAAGTAGGTAGTTTGAAACGAACTGATAGGGGACATTGAGGTGACTGTGAACACTGAGTGTATCACAAGAAGTAATAAACGTGAAAACGAAGGTGATCACCATAGGATATTTGGTCACAATTTTCAGAATGAGTTTTTCAATGTTGCTGTTCTGCCGAAAGTTCGGTCCTTTTTATAAAATAATCCATATTTGATTGCGTTAGCTCAAGACACTGTTCTCTTACATCAGTTGAAGTATGTTTGGTTGTCTACATCTGAGTGTGGTTGTATTGTACAACAGCGAAGGTTACTGTTACACAATGCTGTTACTGTTGTATGTTGTGATGCCTATTATTATGCTCCAAGTTTAATGAAAGTAAAATGAGTAGGTACCTAGGTGCATCGCATTAAATTACGTTGTTATCGAATGTTATAACGGTCAATAATTAGAACACCAAAATTGCAATAGTGACTTTGTGAATATCTGGAATAGCCTTTGACTGATCTAAATTGAAATTTTTGAAAATATTCCTGAAACATTTCAGTTACTTATATATATTTTTTTCAAATCAGCAAAGTGTGCCAAACAATTATTAAAGAATCGCATTTTATAGCATGTTTCATGGTGGCCTCCGAATCTTATACATATCAGATTTTGGAAAGAAGAAATTTCGAGCTATGAAATGTTATTGATCTCAAAAATGGATTTCTTTTTCATTGTGTGATCTACAATAACGGATGAAAAAGTAATGTTGAAGAGAAATTATAATTCGAATAACTTCAAGGGTGGGTATTCATTCTTTGAGATTATTCAATTTTCAAGATTATTCAATGTTTAGGACCACCTGACTTTTGATTAAAGGCGCGCTTGCGCGCCTTCATGACCCAGTCTCAAGAAAAATCGACAGCGGAAAGGAGTCACTGGTGTTGGTTCGACTTTTATTCTCTTAGACCTGTTTGTTCCGATGAGCTTCAACATCACAGCCGTTTTTTTTCGTCTGACAGTGACGTCAGGTTTACAAGTCAACGAAAACGGCAACAGCAAAGAAAACTGGGCGCAACTGTCACTTTCTTTGCATATTATCTCCACGGGAAGTGAATCATTCATTACATAACGGGTGGATGACAGTTAATGTATCAATTGCTTGTTCGTGGTTGAAAATTGTTGGTTCGAATTCGACCTTTGCTACTTTGAGCTTGATTGAAAATTATAAGGCCATAAAAAAAAGAAACTCGATCATTTTTAAGTTGATTTTCTTATCAAATTTTGAAGTGGCCGTTAGAAAACCACCAGTTTTGAAGTTTTTCAAATAATTTCACCATTTTTATCCAACATTCATGAGGATTTCTCACAGTCCACTTGAGAATTTTGAGGAAAAATGAACTAAAAATTGACCAAAGCTTTTTTTTTTTTGCTCTACTGATTTTGAACAAAGGTAAACGTGCGATACATCGTTGGATAGGCTACTGGAGTAATTTTCAATTTTTTGAAATACTAAAACTATATCTTTTCATATGATTTATGGCGAAACAGGTGACAGCGCGATATCTCAATTTCTAACTTTCAAGTGCGTATAAAAAAAAACGCTGTTGGGGTCACTGCCAGAAATGACACTGCCTGCCATCCCTACTTCTCTCACTACGACACATCCATGCTGTAGATTTTGTCCACAAAAATTTTCTGTGGTTTACAACATAGGGTAAAACCTCCATTGATTGGCACCTTAAGAGGTTTCTCAAACTTAGGAGCTGATTAATCGTTTGGTATTAGAGGTACGAACCGCAGTTATTTTTTCAGGCATTCTTCAATGTCTTCGCTATATGGTCTTATTAAAATTTAATGCAAACTGTGTTCTAAACAGCCAAAAAAGAATAACAATGAAAGCTTTGCATTTGTGCCAGTCATTGGCACTTTAGCCAATGATTGGCACGACGAGCTGAGCCATTGATTGGCACTGCTCGCTGGCAGTGTTTTGGCACTGGTTTGCGTGTTTCATTGGCATTAGACACCACAAGTTAGGTAAAGGGTATTTACCTGAACCATATATAAACATAATATAGATATTTGTGGAACAAGTGAGAAAGAGCGAGTATTGGGACGGTGTGAGATAATTAACCAATGGCAAGCAAAAAACAAACGGGTAGGTACGAGAAAAAACGTTTTCCTACAAGATTTTTTCCACTACTTTTTCATTTCGACATCAAAAAATAAGACCTTATCTAACTTGCAGTAGTAGAAAAAACAATAAAAATGATTCGTGATAATTATCTTTATAGTGTAAATCAATAAATTAAAAAACACAGAAGCGCAGACTCAAACTAAGAGCAAGTCTACAAAAAATTTCAAAAAGCAATCTTTTGGTAGTTTGAACCTTTTAAAGAAAAAAAAAAGAACTTTTTACAGGAGAGCAGAAACAACTGCGATTTAAAGTCCGGGAATAGTACAGGAGATTACGCTATTTTTCAGTGTAGGTAACTGTAAACAGTATAAACTTACTTTTCTTTGATAACACTTCAAAATATCGTTATTTTCTGTACTATTCCCGGACTTTAAATCGCAGTTGTTTCTGCTCTCCTGTGAAAAGTTCCATTTTTCAGTTACGAGGTACTGCCGTGAAGTCCTCGATAAACGTTTTGGCCAGGAAAATGTTTAATTTTAACAGCGATAGGCTGCTCCTGCTACTATAGCCGTACCTCGAGCCGTACACTGCTACTCTCAACCCTCATTTATTACGAGTGAATGAAGTCTAGTTTTGCCATCGCTGTTTTTAAGCTGTAGCATAAGTCTTCAGGCTAATAATTATTCTTATCATCTTCGATTGATTGTCTGGATACCTATCTTGAAATACTCGCAAGTTAGCTATTGGGGAATTATTGTCGTTTCGTTTGATCGTTTGACGCCTTCGACAATCAAACAACACTGGTTCTTTTTCGATACTCTTTTGTGAATGATGAACAATAAAACATGCCGTTACGGGAACCGCGCTGCCAACAACAAGAATAAACTAAACTGAGATGCTGAGATTAAATGGCATTTTAACAATGAAAAAAATGGAGCCATCAGAGTGGTTCTCAATTTTAATTATTTTTTTCGCAAATCTTGCTCAAAACCTACTGAATTGGACGGAAAAATATCGATTCCAATGATTGGAACTTTGCGCAAACGGCATGTTCCACTTATGGGCACCCCTGCCAATCATTGGAGCTCCGCTCAAATCGACATGCTCCATCCATTGGCACCCCTGCCAATCAATGGAAAGTTACCGTTTTGTGACCCAAAAGTTGGCACCAAGAAAAATGTTCAAAATAAGAAAACCACACCAGTGGTTTCAGCAGCAAAATGTAAAACAAAGCTTATTCTTTGAATTATAACAAAACCGAACAAATTTCTGAATAAATTTGGCAAGTTACAAACTACCCATTGAGGATGAATTCTTAAGAAAATCATAAGAAACTTATCTTATTCGCAATTCTGTCATAAATCCACTCGTCACACAGAGAATGAATGAAGTAATTATTTGCATTATCGACATAATATATCAAACAAGGTTGTTGCATTTTGTGAAAAATACTAGATTTGGCAAAATGGAGATATTTCACTAATTAAAGCGATAAATAAATGGAGGTGCCAATCATTGGGGCCCTGCCAACAATACCCCCTTTTACCCTAGTTAATTTTTCTCAAAATAGACACCTGCATGTGAAAGTCGGTTCCACTCTTCATCCTGACCATAAATACAGGGTGCTTGAAAACTTGGGGTAGAAAATTAAACCGCAATAAGGAAAATGCTTAAAAAATATCAGATAAATGTTGGAAAAAATTCTTTTCAATAGATCAAAAGCAATATTTTTGAACCTTTGAATGTGTTTTGCAATTTTATTTACTATACAGGGTGAATCGTAAGTTTTGAAAATCCAGTTTTCTTAAAAAATGCATGCAGAAGATTTCATATGGGAACTATTCGTGTTATTTGTTGCTCTACATCAGTTTTATAGCCTCTAGAACTTTTCACGAGCATTTTCGAGGAAAAATAGGTTTTCAGGATCTATGACCCTGCACACTGAACAGAATTACAAAACACAGTCATAGGTTCAAAAAATTTGCTTTTCGGTCTGATGAATACAGTGAACTAAATTCTTTCAAAATAACGAAAATAGAAGGGGTCGAAGGACCAACTTTTGTCCCTCCATAACTTCAAAATTAGAAGACACAGAATATTTTTTACCAACTTTCCAGCACTCTGCTGCACCTCCATATTACGCATCTTCAAGGTGGTCCGACACTTTTGAATCACCTGTATACGAGGATATCTATTTTCAGTCAGGATAAAAAGCGGAATCGATTTCCATATTGAAATACAGGGTGCCCAATTTGAGAAAAAAATTCAATGTTGCACCTGTAAGCGATAAACCACAGACATTTTTTTGTCAAGTTCGAAGCTTACCTCGAAGCTTACGGAACAAATTATACAGCGTGTTCAACAATGGTTGTCCTTGCCCTCTTTTCGAAATTTGGCCCGCATTAAGCTTAGTCCGCACGGGCGGTATACCGCTGGTTTTTGGCGATATACCGCTATTTTTTTTGCCGCTGAAATCATCGTCCGCATGAGCGGCGAAAATCAGCGAATAATTAGTGTCACGTCTGTTGTTTAAAGTGTCAGATCCGGTTGTCAGTCGTTTGTCACGCGAATTGCATGATGTAGTCTGGATATTCTTCAAAAAACGGGTGTTCTTCAAATCAAAGACGATGTTAATACCTACCTAATGTTATTGTGATAAATAAAAAAGCAAAATTCTCATAAGTACGTGGTCTTCTTTTGAGTAGGAAACTATTTTTTGCAATAGATACATGCTGGCGACGGGTGTCTTTCAATGATTTATGTGAGCATTTTGAAATGATCAACTACAGAAATGAGCAGCCCGAGCCCATGAGAATCACAGTCACACCTACGACGATGACGAGTGACGACACGGTGTGGACAGTGAACCCCGCTCTCAGCCTTGCAACTGATTGAAGAGGTTTAGAAAAGGCCTCCACTGTGGAACTTCAAACTTCCATTGCGGGAAAGGCACAAACTCGGGCACAAATATATAAAAGAAATCTTGTGACGTGAAACCTAGGTACATGTATTTTGATGGTACTCAAAACCGTGCACGTTTTCTTTTTTCTTCATAATCTTGCCTCCGACCTTGCTCTGGTGCAACTCAAGCTCATGCAGACTGCAGATGGATTCATAACTCTGAAATCAAGCTGATACGTGTCCACCGTCCAGTAGTCACGATTTTTCCTCTCTCCCTTGGACTGGTACACCCATCGGTGATCAAGTTTTTCCATTTCGTCTTGAGATAAGCACCGGGCTCCTTCCTAGCAAAACCTAACGTCACATTTTCATGCTGTGTCAATGCTGACACTTTGAAAACAGCGGTCAATCGCTAAAAGTTGGCGGGGATTCAACTTTTTGCGAATATTCGCTGAAAGTTGGACATTTTTGACAGGAAATCGATCCAGCGGTATATCGCCCGTGCGGACTAGCTTTTAGACATGCGCCGCTTCAATGAAATCATTTTGCAATACCGTAGTAACGACGTTGATAGACGTCACGTCACACTGACCGATATCAAATTTTAGGTAACCAGTGACGGCTCTGACTGCTGGTAAATAGTGAACAAGCAACCTGACGGAACGGGAATGGATCAGCCGTCAATGGGTAGTATAAATAAACAAGCGAATATGCCTCATGGGCATGAGGCTCAGTAGCGCACTTCCTTTTTTAAGGATTAGTGAACGCAAGATGTTAATTAGGGTTCTACCGTTATTTGGGCAGAAATTTCAATATGGCGGCCAAAATAACGTCAGATTAATGAAATTTGGCTTGAAAATCAAAATGATCGTACTATAGACAAGAAGAGTTCCCAGTTTCATGAAAATCGTTCCACTGATCAGAGATTTCAATATGGCGGCCAAGATGGCGGCAGAATGTTGGAATTTGGCTGGAGAATAAGAATGATCATACGAAACAAAGGTGAGTCCCAAGCTCCATGAAATTCAAAATTGCAGATCAAAGACGGCGGCCAAGTGACAAAAATCATTGGTCAACTTTATATGGTAGTCACGTACGCATTTCATTGGCGTTTGCATCACATCGATATCCCTTTTCGTTGAGGCATAATTCTCCTAGTTCTAACACTTTGAAACATGTTCAATATGGAGAATACAAGATGGCGGCGGGGCATCAGTTGTCGAAAATTGGATGTATCTAATTGAAGTTCACATCGCCTGCGAAGTTCACTCGAATCAGACCTCTTTCAGAGAAATCTAAAATGGCGGATCAAAGATGGCGGCCAAGTGACAAAAAATCTTTGGTCAACTTTATATGGTGGTCACGTACGCATTCGATTGGCGTTTGCACCACATCGATATCTCTTTTCGTTGAGGCATAATTCTCCTAGTTCTGTCACTTTGAAACATGTTCAATGTGGAAAATACAAGATGGCGGCGGGGCATCAATTGTCGAAAATTGGATGTATCTAATTGAAGTTCACATCGCCTGCGAATTTCACTCGAATCAGACCACTTTCAGAGAAATTCAAAATGGCGGATCAAAGATGGCGGCCAAGTGACAAAAATCATTGGTCAACTTTATATGGTAGTCACGTACGCATTTCATTGGCGTTTGCATCACATCGATATCCCTTTTCGTTGAGGCATAATTCTCCTAGTTCCAACACTTTGAAACATGTTCAATATGGAGAATACAAGATGGCGGCGGGGCATCAGTTGTCGAAAATTGGATAGATCTTGATGTGGTTCACATTGCCTGCAAATTTCATTTCAATCGGATCACTTTTAGAGAAATTTAAAATGGCGGATCAAAGATGGCGGCAGAATAACAAAAAACTAAAAGTCAACTTGACATCCTGGACATATGTACTATTGATCAGCGTTTACACCACATCGATATCTTTCTTCCCCGAGGAGTTCATCAGTCGGTGGGTCAGTGTGACGTGACGTCTATCAGTTTCGTTAGTTCGTTACTATGGTATTCCAAAATGATTTCATTGAAGCGGGGCATGTATAATGCGGACCAAATTTCGAAAAGGCGGCAACTCGGGCGTCCTTGCCCGAGTTGCATTGTTGAACACGCTGTATAAGAATTGTTTCTCATCTCAGAATCGACACAAAGAAGATTAAGACCTCGAAACTAAAGGATAATAGGTTTACCTGAACATGGGACAAAAAGAAAACTAATTTGGGCCTAACGACGCTTCTTTCAAGAATTTCACCAAAGCAGAACACAACTTAACTCTTCCTGTCTCAAGGATATATGACATGTTTAGTGAGAGTGGTAACCTTTAACAGCAGGCCATATTTTTCATCGCCATCTTGAATTTTCTTAGAACCTACCCGATTCTAATGAAACGTGAAATCTACTTGTGTCTCATGTGGGTTATTGTGGTTTCAGTTTCAAAGTTGGTTCCGTGGTTACCCACCACCTTGGCTCGTCACACTGAGCTTCTTCTCGAACCAGTCGAACCTTCAATGATTCTAGTGAAACTTGAAACCTCGTATATCATGCAGGAATGCAGAAATTATTGTTTTCAGGCTATTCTTCGTTATCACGTATGACTACTGATCTATATTGGGATCATTAGGAAAATGTCAAAAATGTGCTATTACTTATTGAAGTTCTTGGCATACTGACTTATTGCGAGACCCATTGTTCTATAATATCTACATTACAGATATAAACGATTTTCGATTCCAACATTTGAAATAAATACAATTATTATTAGTATCGATTTCTCGCTTTTTGAGATGTATTCAAAATGTTCTGGCTACCAAAGATGGGTCCGCTTTCTTTTCAGATGAATTATTATCAGCATGAGAATATTTAAAATGCTCAACTTCGCCCTAATTTTATTGAGTATCAATTAATCGGGTAACCTCCGACGTTTGCGGGTTACTTATCTTCATTTCTAGGTTTGGTACCTAAGGGAGGTTACTAACAGTCAATCGGTGCCAACGTATTTTTATTACGACATATTTGTGTACTATTTCACGAGGCAATTTCTCTGAAGGCAATAATCCTAAAAGTTGCTTTACTGATCGATATTTAATGTTCACCTTTGTATTCTTTCTTCTACATTGAAAGCATGAAAGCCCACTTTAACAACTATTATATACAGGTATCTACATACATAGTATGTATGTAGGATTGTAGGTGTAGGTATCATCAAAATAAAATTTCCCATTAAGCAGTTTTTGTTCAATGAAAGTGTAATGATGAGTAGAAAATGAGGATTAGGAAAAATGGGGAAGTACACTGGCGGCTAAAGAATCTGAAACACTTCTCAAAACTGTCGATTTTTGAATTCAAATGTGTGATCTGAAAGGAATAATCAACAGTAATATCACAAGTGCTTAGATTTTCACGATAATTTTGGTCAGGCGATCGCGAGTGCTGATTGTAGCGATAAATGCCCGACTCCGTAGGAAGAGGGCATTTATCCAGGGACAATCAGCCCGAGGGAAACGCCTGGCCAAAATTATCTGGGAAAATCTCGAGCACGAGTGATATTTTGAAGATCATTACATAAAAGAAGTCTAAAGTGACAGCTGTCAGATTTTGTTGTTTACATGAATTTTATTCCGTTGCTATTGACAGTGGGATTTAGATAAGTGAATATTATCCTTGTAGGTCTAATAATCAAGGGCGTTGTATGTAATAATCATTATTATTATCATCAAAAAACAAAGATTTCCTGTGCTGCTAAAAAGTTGAACTTCACCTCGGGGAGTGAAGCTAGAGCTTTTCCAATGGATAGTTTACGTCCTCAAAGGTGGCCAGTGGACAAATTGGATTTCATGATTCCGCCGCCATCTTGGCCGCCATATTGAAATCTCTTTTTAGTAGTTTTTAGTGGGTGGAACGATTGTCATGAAACGTGAAACTTACTCTTGTCTCGTATGAATATTCTTATTTTCAAGCTGGATTTCAATTCTATCAATGACAGATCTGCCCTAAGAAAATGCGCTATTGCGACTCACGCACATGAGGGATATCATGGATGGGGGATATTCACTTGTTTTAATCCAAATCCAAATATAGATTATGAAGCTTTCATTATCTGATGATGAGACAACTTGGTCCCGACTCAAAAATTGGAGGAGACATCCTTGAAGCTCCTAAAGCAAGTACGTAATTTGAATTTCAAAATTTGACAGTTAGTGTCAAAGTGTTCCCAAACTTTTGACCGCCAGTGTAAATTCTTCTGGAAATTCAGTCTGATTTTATTGCAACTGCCTCTCTTTTTTCTACAGGGTGTCCTGCAAGCATTGAATCGCGACAGTACCTACTACGCGAGTACGCGGGTACGCTGGTGAATGCACCACCAAAAAGACATAAATTTATCTTTGACATACTTCATCCTAACAGGACCAAATTTAAGCAATCTATTATTTGGAATTATTATAAGATCTTTCATGTGCTTAGTATACAGGGTGTCCCGTTTTTCAACGCTCACTATGGGTATCTCGGAAACGGTAAGAGATACAAAGTCGGTTAAATTACAAAAAAGTTGCGCAATTTTATGACTATCTCAAATATGTCAAGATATCCAAGATATCTTTGGTCATTTCTGAAATATCCCAAAAAAACTGAAAAATGCCGAATTCGAAAATTTCAAATCACTTCTTTATTGTGACAGCTATCAATTTGAAAATTGGTATTCTGACATTTTTGAAAGTCCCTGATCGACTGACGGTCAAAATTTTTTTCCACGCTAACTAGTTTTTGAGATATGACAGTCAACTTCATTTTTTCTTATGGACACCATATTATTTCTCCACCCCATAAAACTCATTTTTTCTTTCTCTTTACAAAGATATAAAACACTTGTAGCATTTTTGTCAAAATAACCTATAAAAATTGGAAAAACCATTTCTGGGGCGAAAAAATCTAGTTACCGCTTCGGTTGCCATGCTCTTGTGGCATATAAACAATGGCATTTGATTGCTATGGTCTGTTGATTTTGAGAAAAGTTAAGTTACATTCCGTTTTTTTGTATTTGATAATGATAATAAATAACAATAAAACAAATACAAAACCAAGTATAACACAAAATAACATAGCAGTAGCAATAAACATTTATAATTTACAATTGCTCGAATTGGAGTTCATTTTGCTCTGTGCAGAGTTGTGTGCCTTTTAGCCATATTTTCAACGGCTGCGCTGATATCGTGCGGGTTAATTGACTGGAACGCATCAGCAACTCCTTGCTTCCAGCTCTTGGTTGCTTTGGGATGTTCTGTCATGAACCATAAATGCGATCTTGGAGCGTTCTTCGCAAAATAGACATCATTTCGAGTAATTGTAAATTATAAATGTTTATTGCTATTGCGATGTTATTTTGTGTTATACTTGGTTTTGTATTTGTTATATTTTTATTTATTATCATTATCAAATACATAAAAACGGAATGTAACCCAACTTTTTCCAAAATCAACCGACCATGGCAACCGAATGCCATTTTATTATGTCACGAGAGCATGGCAACCGAACCGGTAACTAGATTTTTTCGCCCCAGAAATGGTTTTTCCAATTTTTATAGGTTATTTTGACAAAAATGCTACAAGTGTTTAATATCTTTGTAAAGAGAAAGAAAAGGTGAGTTTTATGCTCGGTTTTATGGGGTGGAGAAATAATATGGTGTCCATAAGAAAAAATGAAGTTAACTGTCATATCTCAAAAACTAGTAGGCGTAAGAAAAAATTATGACCGTCAGTCGATCAAGGACCTTGAAAAATGTCAGATTACCAATTTTCAAATTGATAGCTGTCATAATAAAGAAGTGATTTGAAATTTTCGAATTCGGCATTTTTCAGGTTTTTTGGGATATTTCAGAAATGACCAAAGATATCTTGGATATCTTGACATATTTGAGATAGTCATAAAATTGCGCAACTTTTTTGTAATTTAACCGACTTTGTATCTCTTACCGTTTCCGAGATACCCATAGTGAGCGTTGAAAAACGGGACACCTGTATAGATGTAAGTATCCCAACCCAAGCACTTTTCAAATTGCTTTTCAAATGTATTTTATCATAATTGTTTTTTTTTAAAAAAAAAGCTTATTGGGTTGTGGTGCATATTATTAATTAACCCCACCATGATGGGCTGAAAATTGCTACACCAGTGGCGTGACTAGAGGGGGGAGGGGGTCGGGGTCAAAGGTCAAAGTCATTGGCCATCGAATTTCCTGAAAAACTTCCAAATGCGGCGCTTTTTTGTTCGCTTGCTCGCATTCTCGCATTTATTTTTCAGTCGTGATACCACCCCCTCCCCCCCCAATTGGACACTTAGTTGCGCCACTGACTAACACTACTGAGGAAAGACTCTACTCTACTCTTTGTTTCGATATTTGAGGAATCTTGGAAATGGGAAGTCTAAACAAAACTGAAGATGGTTTTGCTGGTTTTGAGTTTTCAATTTTCTTTTAATAACAGAATTTTTCGCGGGATTTTTATTTGGAAATTGGCGAAATTTGTACAGTGACTGAAAAAATCGGCACATCTCTACAAAATCAAAAAGCTGATTTACGAGCTGATTTTCATTGTTATTCAGATTTCAGCTGTCATCGTCAGTCGTCACTGTACCTACTGAAGTCGTCCTGTTTGCTTCAAATTTGATTTGATAGGATACAAAACAACTGTCAATCACGAAGTAGGCCATGTTTACGGTTCTGACAGCTAGGGTTCTAGAATATCAAAACAAAAATAAAACTCTGACAGGTCACGAAAAGACACGTCAAGCTTGCGATCGCAAATTGTTCTTGAACAGTTTTCCATAACAAATCGTTCATTAATAATTATATTTCCAAATTTTGACATTGAACCTTTGACCATCACCGAGGTCACACAAACGCAGTGTGCCATGCAAAAAAAATCACACCGTCACCACCACCCTTCGTTTGTTTTGATTCGCGTCACTTTTATTTGACAGCGTTCCTCGGGGGGCTGCCTTCCCGGAATTCCCATTTGAACCCCCACGTTCCGGGTTTTACACCCGCCCCCTTTTTTTTCACAACACAACAACGAGGCGTTGAATTTCGATACCCATCAGCCATTTTATGTCAAATTGGTGTTGTAAAAAAATCGAGCACTTACGGCCGTCGCCAACTGGTCGTTGTCCACCAGGGGCACCACGAGCTTGTCGCCCTTCTTCTCGCCCGAGACCGGTTTCGTGATGATGGTCATGTTGACGACTGTGAATTTTCCTAGTGAATTTCCCGTCCGCACACACCGAAAATAAAAAACGCAATTGATCGATACAAGCGACACACAAGTCCTGTCAAACAGGCGCTGTCGGCAGGACGGCAGGAGGAGACAAAACACTGGCGCTCCCCCACCACTGCGACACCCAGCCGGCTGCCTGGCCAGTTTCCAGCCTTGCCATTGGCCCCGGCGCGTTCAAGGCCGCCGTCGGCCAATCGCGCGCCGGTTGCGCCGGTTGCACGAAAACGTCACTACTCATCACGTCACCGCTGTCAGGCGGTCCTGTCACTTCGACAGACGTCAATGCACCCCCAAGGTGGTTACCGTTACCGGAAAAGAGCCGCAACTCGGGAAGAATCCACCGGAACAGCGGCACATTCGCCACAGGTAGTAGCACGAAACGCATCTGCATCATTTGCGCTTTGGAGTGTTCCAATTGAGATTAATTGATTTTTCTGTTGTGTTAGCCCTAGGGGTAGACATGGGTAAGTACTCCAGTGATTCAGATAGCGAAAAGCGGGGAAAAAGCTTTAGAACTAGGCGCAGGTAAGTCGTCGTCGAGTTTTGGTCGCTCGAACTAAAACTTGTTTTGATATCTCGCACGAGTAGGGTTTTAGTTCAAGTGTCTGTACGTCTTCAGGTCGAGTTCGTCGAGTTCGGGTTCGAAGAGCAGACGTGGGAGCAAGAAGGGCGGCGATAGCGGCGGCAGGAAGAAGGCCGGCCGACGGGACAGGTCGAGGAGCAAGAGCAGGGACAGATACTCGAGGGCGAGGTGAGTTTTTTTTTATCATCACCCAAGTTATTGCCAAGTTGTTATTTTTGCACTGTGCGAATAAGATAGGAATTTGAATTGCTATTCGCAACAGTCTAGCTGGTAGCGGTTGCAGTTCAATAGGCACAATTGGTGCCATCAGCATCAGAACAGTTACTTGCATGAAAAGTGGTGCCAATAACATTGGAACGGCTATTTGCACAGATTGTTCCGGTATAATAGAATTGGCTATTTGCACAAATCATGGGTGCCCACCTAAGCTCAGCATTCAGAATTAGCATGGAGCCAAAAAATGTATAGTTTCCTTTCTCTGATCTGATCTGATTTTCGCACAAAATATTCCAAGGCCATAGCAGGATAAGCACCTGAAAAGTGCCCCCGCTTGAATTGAACAGAGATTCAGCAGATGTTTCAAAAGTAAGTACTTAGCTATATATCCTCGGATCGGAATCAGCTTTCAAAAATATGAAGTTTGTGATAAGAATGAATTGCAAGAGGTGCCCCCTAAGAAAGTTATGGCCCCTCAAAACTCAGTTTTCAAAATCGTTTTTTAGCCGCGTCTTTTCAACCATTCAATCGATTTAAATCAGATTTCCACCATAATTTGCTGAAATAAGTCTCCATTAGTACCTTTTATTGTACAGCGCGCATGCTCGTCTTCTGAAGTGATGGCATCAGATACTAAATTTGCGAACAAATGCTAGAAAATGGCGTGAAAAATAGCCACAAAGTTGAAAAATACGCGCCATTTTCGAGATAAACTGCTCAACAACTGGAATGACGGTATCGAAAATTTTGCCCTTTTTCAAAATGATGTGCCTTTGGATTGACACAACCGACTTTGAATTTGTTTTCACAGTTTTTTAGATCCATTTTTCAGCAATCCATCCCATTGACGAATTTTTTTTTCTTCAATTCCAATTACTTTTTTTACAGGGTGGAATATAAAGCATTGCGAAATTGTGAGTTCTACCGATCCCCGTTTCTGTAAAAAAAAATTTCAAATTCTAATGAATTATTCATGAAACCTGATGTCTAATCTCGAAACGGTTTTTGAATTATCCAGATCAGATGTCCAACAATGACGATATGATTTTTTTTACTTTCCCGACCCACCAAAATCTGTTCACGGGATAAAAAGTTGGAAAATTTGTAGTTTTTCCAGAGAGGAAAACTCGAAAACCGTGAGTCCGATTTCGAAAATTCTTCCTCCAAAAATTAATTCAATCTTTTCTCAAACTCAAAAACTTTTCAAAAACTTATTCCCAGCATGTCTGCACCTAAAATGGATATTTCGTGGGGCTCATCGCATGTCGAAGTTTGCACTGCAGTTGATTCATATTCACGGAATGTGCAAATTCCATTTTGAAAAACTTAAGTCGGGAAACCTAAACCGTGTCGATTTTGAAGGTGGAATTACACGTTGGAAATGGTCTTAATCGTCATAGGGGACCTCAAAACGGATATATCCGTCGAAATCTCGGGAACAATTTTTAGCGCGTTCACAATACTTCCCCTTCTCGTTGGGTGGTGGGTCGGGAAAGTAAAAAAATCATATCGTCATTGTTGTACTTCTGATCTGGAAAATTCAAAATCCGTTCCGAGATTAGACATCAGGCTTCATGAATAATTCATTAGAAATCGAAAAAAAAAATCAGAGAAACGGGGATCGGTCGAACTCAGCACAATTTTACAAAGTTTTACATTCCACCCTGTAAAAAAAGTAATTGGAATTTGAAAACCTAATCTCGTCAATGGGATGGATTGCCAAAAGATGGATCTAAAAAACTGTGAAAACACATTCAAAATCGGTTGTGTCAATCCAAAGTTACGTTATTTTGAAAAAGGGCAAAATTTTCGATACCGTCATTCCAGTTGTTGAGCTGTTTATTTGGGTGTGAATCTCGGTCTGAACTTTCGAAAAACATCTGTAAAACACTACTTTCAAGACCATAGAAATAGGTCCCTTCGTTTCGATTTTTTTGAGTGCGCATGTCTGGCGCGAATTTCATAGTTTCGTACACCGATATTGAAAATGACCACTAAAAAATATTGTAAGGCACCTAAAATTCCACAAATAATTTGGTTGAATGTTAGATACCATTTTCTATATTCAAACGAAATGTTTCATTGAAATTAAGCTCAATGATTATTTGTGGAAGTTCAGAAACAACGAAAATGGCAACAGCTCTCAAAACAACAAGACATCGGCGCCAACTGTCACTTGTGACAATTATGATCACACTCCTCGTTTCTACCTGACCTACATTTCATTTGCTCATGTTTTGACTAAAGAATATAACTTGTTGAAAATGGCTGTACTGAGAAGGAAGTTCAAAGAAGCTACGAAGAGATGCATTTATGGTATGTGTAAAAGTGACAGCCAGGAACCAGCAGTTGGTCAGGCGGCTAGACAGAGCATGCAGCGTTGCCATCCAACTGACAGGTGTACGAAAGTTTTCAAAACTTTCAGCCTTCAAGCATGCGCACCTGCCCAAACGAAGTAGCCTATTAAAATCCGGGCCGGTATTCATATCCCACTTTTGAGCCACATTTAGCATGCCTTTAACAAAAAGCGCTCGGCTACCTGACAAAAGTGGTCGTATTCATAGGGCACCTTTTACGTCCTGTCAGGGCCCATCTAACTAAAGAGAGTGTTGATTTAGCAACGTTGTGAAATGTACTCAAAACTACCTACCCGAAGTTGGGCGTAGGTAGGTGAGAACCCCAAGCCGCTTTCGTTTTGCGCCAGGAGCTGCTCCGGGTAGATCACTAGATAGAGAAAGTAGATACATACACCAATCACGGCCCAGATGGATATATTTTCTTTGTCTAGTGATTTACCAAGATCAGCTCCCCTTGGCAAAACGAAAGCGCTGGCAACTCTTGCTACGTCGATGTACTGCGGATTGCATAAAACTTTCAGGGAGTTTCTTCCACAGTTCCAAGAATAACGGCCTGGACCTGTTAACTTAAGAAGTGAACACCTGTTTCGACTGTTTTGGGTGAGTCGTCTTCGTCTTGAGTGCAGTAAATAGTAAAGGAGTATGACTGAAAGCGCGCTAAGAATTTTAGCGGGGAAAAAATCAGACACTGCACTTTATGTCGGTAAACAAGTCGTAATCGAGGACAGGTCCAGCAACACCGAGATGAAGGCGCATCTTTAGAACCGCTTTCAACACTAAAAGGGGGATATGAATACGGGCCTTGGTGTCTAAACGACGATAACACGTGCTTACGGCACCCGAGTCGCATTTCTACGTACGACATGCACCACTGACCAGGAAAAATTTTGATAACGTTTCAGTTTCAGTTTTCAGTCAATTCATACACTAGCTCACCCAAGTCGCATACATGAGTCAAATAAATAAAATTATACCGGGTGGACCACCGTAAACGAAACAAAGTTTGGGGCACTTGACCTCACTTGTTTGTATACTGTAATATGTTTACTGAACGGACGTAAGCCCCGTCATGGGTTCGGCAACTACGAGCCTACGAACTCCTAGAAGGGGCTGTAACTCTCCGAAAACACTGAAATTAGCATTATCTGAAAAATTTTCATAGAATCGAAAAAAAAAAATTGAAAGCGCTATAAAGACAATTGAACCAGCTTTGAAATGATGTATCACTCAACCCCAATTGTCATTTGAAATTTTTGAAGGAGCTGCCACCCTGACTACGGGGGTGAAACTTCACAGTTAAATTAACAGCAGTTGAACGTTTCCCTTGAAAACAAAGTTGACTTGTCCGGGCTTATTTCGAAAAAAATGAGGACGAATACCCGAAAATCTGTCTGTTTCGTTTTCACTGGGCCACCCTGTATTGTAGAAAAGCAGATGCACATAAATTAGCGGAATTTTTCCTGAGACACATAGAGTAATGTTAGTAATGGCGCTACAAATCTGAATATTGATTTTTCTTTCAATTTTCTGAGAAATGTCAAAAAGCATTGTATTATGTATTACTGGTTGCCGCTCTAGTACTGGAGATCGTTAACACAGAATCTCAGATAAACTGAGCTAGTAGTCCTTTCCAATTTTACCTGAGATGTTGGGGTTGGGCAAAGACTACCATACATTGCCGGTTGGCGCGCATTCAAACGGCTGTCAAATTGTCAACTCAACAGTGATTTGAACGGTTTTTCTTCGTTTTTCTTTTCTTACTGAAATGGTTCAATTTTGAACCAATTTTGATTTAATTCAGAAATTCTGGAGCTTCTACGGAACCACTTTTCAATATCGTTATGCCTAATAAAGAGGAAACGTATCATGTCGTTTCCTACATTTTCGCATCGGCTCATTCCATTTATGAAGTCGAAATTGCGATAATCCTATTCTGGAGAGAGTGCCAGGCAAATTTTATTGCGCAATTCAGCGGCGGATTTGGTTTCAACAATATTCTCATTATTGCCGATAACATTACTAGAAAAAAATACGTTGAACTGGTCTCTAACAAAATTTTGACATTTCAAATGCGGAACCGCGCCTAAAACTCTTTTAGATTTTTTAGCAAGAACGATGAGAAGGTTTCAAGCTCTTAGCTGCACCCGTTTTGAGCAAAATGAAGTACTGTAGCGGCAAAACTTTTCTGCGCAACTGATTCTCACGGCAGGCAGTGTTGAGATTATTTTTGGCCGGCATCTTGCTTTTCCACTTTACTGGAATAGACCCTCAGGGTCCTTGATAGTGAGTGAATAAACCGCGCATCATGAGCAAAGTACTTTTTGCAGTCCCTCTTACGTACTGGCACAGTGCTACACGTGTTTTACCGCACTTAGTTAAAATCCGTCCACGTGATTTTCACTTGTGGCTTCGCATGTATACCTACTCTCGAAATATTGTTAGAGTACAGTTATGGTAGCCCTACATTGAGCATCAAATGCTGCAGCTTTTATTGCTGCAGAGTTCTGATGGAACTGACGCCTGAAATTGCTGTCAATGACCAACATGTGACCAATAGGGGCTTGTCCTGAGCAATCATTTCAGGGACATGCGCTGAATTTTAGGCGGGCTTTTTTGAAAAAACCGGACAAAAGCCTTTGAATCCTACTCTAATGCACCTGTAATATAATATAACGCGGTAAATTTCCAAGGCTAGTCTATTTTGAGATGAAATATGCTATAATATTTCATCTGTGCAGAAATTTTGTTTTTGAGAAATCTGCGTGAATGCATAAGTTTGTCCGGTTGTTTTCAATATCCCGCCATTACTTGCACCTCGCACATGTTCAGCATGGCCAGGAAAATGTCCTATGAGATCTCAGCAGCTAAAAAAGCTGCAGCATTTGATGCTCAATGTAAGGCCACCATTAAACCTGTTTTTTCCTAGTAATGTTGTAAGTAATATCGATTGGAAATATCCTAAAACCACTGAGCAGTAAAATTTGTTGGTTCCAAAGTTAAGTGATAGAAGTGACCAAAGAAAAAGTCGAACTCACTACAATAGGTGCTTTCTTTTTACCACAAAACTCGCTGATCTGATCCAAGTTAGAGAGAGAAAGAGCGAGAAATCACATGCGCGAAAGTGAGATGCCACTAACTTAGGTCAGAATATTCAGTTCAGGTTGTAAAGGAAAGCACCTAATATTTCACAGCCACTTACAGTAGTTACTTTCTCAGACAGAACTAAACAGATGCTGTCCAAGCGTCAAGCTTGATAGATTTAACATGACCATTTTATCGTCGTTACGTTCAAGCATTCAGTTGGGCTAATAATTAGTTGCCCAATCAAATTTTCCAATAATTATGTCTTAGGTATGTGAATAGCTTGAAAAAATATATGAATTAAGGTAGGTAAAAAAAGATTAGGAATAAAAGAAAACAATAATTTTCAACATATTTTTTTTATTGTCTATTCTTATTGGCCGTAACATTTTGTTTAGTTTTGAATGAAAATTTCATTTTTTTTTGTCAATTCACTAGGAACTCATTATGGTTTTTTTTTATTTTTTTTTCAACACAATTTTTCGCTACTTGTCAGATTTTTTTGTTAGATATGTACATGTTTATAATTTTTTGTTGTAATTTTTTTCATCAGATTTTTTTGCTTTTTTATTTGGATCTCATGTTCATAGGTCCGGTATGATCAGCCCTGTTGTATTTTTTTAGCTTTTTCTTATTTCTGCATTTTTTTTCATGGTGTCCTTCTAGTGGTTTTTTATTGTGTAGTGTTTTTCTTTGTCGTTTTTTCTTTACTACTAGTTTTGTTTTGCCGTTTTTCATCTCCATGTAGAATTATTATTGGGCTCCTGCTCCGTTCCATTTAGAATTCAGTCGACCTGCACCTCTGCGGAAAATCGTCAGTCCTGCGGCAATGTCCGCCAGCTCCGCCGAATGGAAACGGTCCTCTGACGTCCGCTTCCGGTCCAGATCCAGCATTTTCGCAATGATGATTTCCGCCACGTCTTTCGTGGAAATCTCTTCGGTTGTCTCCTCCCGCAAAATCAGGAGCATCCTCCTCCCAAAAACCTCTGCGTCCGTGAAAATGACATCCACCGTGGTGGAACCGTCCGTGGAAATGTTCCCTCGGGCCTCCGTGGAAATGTCCTCTCGGACCTCCGTGGGAATGTCCTGTCGGTCCTCCGTGGAAATGTCCTCTCGGACCTCCGTGGAAATGTCCCGGACACGGTCCTCGAGCTAACGGTCCGTCCATGGGTGATCCCGATCGTGGAGGAAAACCGCGGCGATGCGGATGATGTCCTCCGCGTGCTATTTTTTGTTTACAATGATTACAGTAATTAATTTAAATCTAGTTATTGAAGGCCGACTTATAGTGGATTGACGCGAGACGTAACTGTAACGCAACATGAATGAAAGGAGCAATCACTGTCGACCAGGGGGAAGCAGCCAGAGTCAAGTTTGGATACCGACAGTGATTGGTCCATTTTCTTACGCTCGCGTTACGCTTAAGGTTGCGGTAATCTATTAATCGGCTTCTAGTCTTAAATCAGTAATAATAATGGATTAAATACTAGCTCAATACTTAGCTCAATACACTTGTTTCGAATACTTACAATAGTGAGTGGAATCGAACGTAACTAATCTTAAGCTCTAAAATACTCCAATAAATAAATACTAAAAAAAATTATACTCTTATAAATTAATAATAAATATAAAAGATTCATTAGTTAGGGAGATCTTACCAAAGCCGTACGGATGACAACTCAAACGTGGATCATTCAAACCTAAACGGGGATCGTTTAAACCTGAACGGGGATGGTTGCAGCCCGAATGAGGACCGTTGAAACCGGCACGAGGATTGTTGAAACCTGATCGAGGATCGTGTGGATCAGCGAAATGCATTTCGCCAAAACGTGGGCTGTCGAAGTGTCCAAATCTCCTGTCACAATACATCTTCTTTGCTGTTCTATTCACTTGTGCTCGTCAAATCGTACTGAATACTGAATTGAACACGTTCGGCGATCACGTTTTATATTTTGTGTCTCACCACGTCATGCCGGCTTATATTGCTACACTTTTTGAAATATTACGTAATGTTGTGTCAACCTTATCTTTATCTCCACAAAAAAAAAGATAATAGCTGGACAAAAGACAACAATTATTTGTAAATTATGAATCACAGTGTTTACTTAAATTAGTCACTGTTTACACAAATGATAATCTTTGATGATTCAGTTTTCGAGTGATTGATATCAAGATCGCTTCTCTTGAGCTTTTTTCAGATCAATCGATCAAGACAAGAAAAAAAGTATAAAAGATAATTGCTTGCTATTCAAAATCAGTACAATTTGAAGAGTACAAGAGACATTGTGAATTGAACAAAATGTTGTGTGAGCACAGATTTGGATTTTCTACAAATTCAGGTTTCAACGATCTGAGCTTCGTTGATCCACGTCTTGGTGATTCTCGTTTAGGTTTCAACCGTCCTCGACCAGGCTTCAACGATCTTCGTTCAGGTTTGAATGATCCTCGTTTAGGTTGCAACGATCCACGTTTAAATTGTCATTCCCGTGGCTTTGGTAAGCGCTTAGCTCAATTTTTCAGCGATGATTTGTAATTGGTAATAATTAATTATTTGCTTAGTAAAAAATTGATGTACTAAAAATCTTTTTACTCGCATCAATTTTTGAAAAATTTGGTTGTAAATATTAATAATAATTAGCTTGATAATTGAGTAGGTAATCAAGTATTATGAATAAATATTTATTGTATCTTTGACCGTTCACAACTTAGATTTTATTAATTTTTTGCAATCATTATTGTGACAAAAAATAGCACGTGGAAGAGGTCCCAATCGACGCGGTTGTCTCGCTCGTTTGATGTTGCCCATGGATCGACCGTTGGTGAGAGAGCTGACAGATGCGTTTCCATTGGCCAGAGGTCCAATAAGATCGAATTTCCACGGACCGTTATGCCATCGTGGAAGACATCATTGCCGTGGACGCAGAGGTTCTTTGAATGATGCCAGAGGTGCTGCCATAAGGAGGTTCCTAGAAGAAGGGGAGAAAAACCGAAGAATGAATTTCATTGAAGGATGTGCAGATTTCCATCGTGGAAATGCCGGATTCGGACCAGCGGATATGAGGAGAGCTTTTTTGTTTGGCGAAAATCATCGACATCCACGTGCGATGGATCATCCATTGAGGTGCACAACAATTGAGTTTTAATGGAACGGAGTTGGAGGCGAGTTTTCCGCGAGGAAAACCATTACATATTACATGACAACCAATTTGAGATTATTGTAAAAATACTGAAGAAAAAACCACAAAAAAGTAGGAAAACCCACAAAAAATGGGATAATAAAAAAACAAAAAAACAAAAAAATCAAAAATTATGAAAAAAATTATTACAAAGTGAATTTATTATAAAAAAATTCAATGCATATTTCAAAAAATACAAAGATGAAAAAAGATTAATGAAAATAATTTTATATAAGGAATCTTTTATGAAAAAAATTGTAAAAACTGATCAAATTAACGATAAGAAATGCTAAAAAATGAATTGAAAACACAGAAATAGATAATATAAATATGAACATGGACTATTCTTCGCTCAGATTCCCCATCCTATTTTCACTAATTCTGTCCTTGTCTGTTGTTGAAGTGACATACCATATCGTTGCACGCTTTATTCTATAAAAAAAGAAATTATTAAGTAGTGAGTGATTTATCCTCCACGGATTTCACGTTTTATTCAGAAGTCTTCCATGGTAGGTCAACCTAATTTTCAGAAAATGTTTTACTGAATACGTTCTTTCTGAAAACTAGAACATTACAAAAAACAGGGTGATTTTAAAGACGCAAAAAAATAAAAACTTGTAGGTACATTTCTTCACATTTTGAATCACTCGGTATTTGATTGAAACGGCCTCCGTTTTAGAAAGGATGCGACCAGCAAAGCTTATCTTGAAAATTAAACTGACCTAGGATGAAATACTTTCGAATAAAACGTAAGTTTGCGGTGAATGATCTATGGAGAATGAATCACCACGCGAATTCTCGTTTTGTTCAGAAGTTTTTTGTCCCAGATCAGCCAAATTTCCGGAATTGACTTCGTTATTTAAGGTGCGTTCAGTCAGCTTATTTAGTCGCAAGTTTTAATTTTAGTCGTAAGCGCTGCATCCCTTATTGACTGTTCTGAGGAGGCTGGTACGTAAGAGCCAATGGGCGTCGCTGCGCTTGCGACTAAAATTAAAACTTGCGGCTAAATAAGCTGACTGAACGCACCTCTACGATCTTCCAGATAATGAGACCTCTTTCAATACAGAGTGTTTCAAACGGCGAGAAAAAATATTTGTTTATAATTCATCTGAAATCATTTCTTTTGCTTTCGAATCACCCTGTATTTGCAACGACCCTATTTTTTGAAAGAACGTGATTGGTAAAGCATAATAATATCCTGAAATTTTGGTTGATCTACCTTGAAAGGCATCCGAATAAAACGTGAAATCCGTGGAGGATGAATCACCCTGTACATACATGGTGTCAATTTGAAATCTAAATCTACCCACGTCCGATTTCTCCTGTAATTTTTTTACCAAAAGAAGTCCGGAACAGACTCAATATTCGAGAGGGACACATGACTAACATACATTCAATATTCCTGCTTCATCCCTTAGGCAGGGTGACTGCCCTTTCCACCTCATTATTTTGGCACCGGCAAAAAAATCAAAATCGACCCACCTATTTTCAAGCTACGATTCTTTTGAATTCGAAGATGTACGTTGAAGAGTCTTCGACTTTTATAAATCTCTACTTGAAAACAGGTGGTTTGACTTTTTTTACATCAAAATAGGCCTTCAAAATGATGCATTACTCTACCCCTATTCCCATTTAATTATTGTTGAAAGGGTGGCCATCCTACATCAGGGGATTAAGCAGGAACATTGGATTCCCGTCCCCCGTTATATGATGCCCCCCTCGAATATAAAATCGACCTGTCTCGGAATTTCTTTGTGAAATTTTTTTAGACGAGAAAAGAAATCGACGGTGGGAAGTTTTCAAATTGACGCTCTGTATGTACTTTTTGATGGGGTTGTGAATCTGTTGTGGTTATAAATGTGGGAAATCTTGATTAATCGGGAATAAAAATCACAGATCTAAAAATGACATGACATTTCTCAGCATGTTTGACATTGTCGTTTGAGACTATTGACAGTTGAAAATAACTCCGACATTATCGCCTTCTACATAAGGAGCGCATAGCGTGTAGTACACTGCTCCAGTGATAACGACTGCAGCAACGCTGAGCGAAGCCAAAAGTTGGATGGGAGACCGCCGGTAGGTACCTAGAGCCACTGGGCGGGTCTCACCTGATCATAGGCCGGCTGAAACTCCTCGGGTGGTCCTGCACAAAACCCCCGTTTATAACATACGGTAGTACGTCAATGTGTAGAGGAAAACCGACAGCACAGTCAGGGAGGCTGACGTCGTCAGCCAACGTACCGGCGCAGGGTGTGTATGTGTCGGACATCCTTACCTGCGGTTCGGGGGTCAAAGACGGAGCCCAAGTTGAACCGTGCTTTTGCCGGCACCAGTGCTTGGATGGACCGACCATCAAACATCCAGGCACCACATTGTTACTCGGGAGTCCGGTTGGTGAGGGCACAATAATCTAAGTGTTTTAGTGCGGGGGCAAACCAGCTCATGAGAATAATAGACCTATTTCTTATGGGGAACAGAGACGTTCAGACAAAGATGAATAATTTTAAGCCACACCCCTGGCCAATTAAAGGCCTTTAATTATTAGGCGCGAAATTCGAGGAAGGCGATACTGTCACAATGAATTAGAATTGTCACTGTCACTTATGACTGCAACCTGTGTCGTGTCGCTACACTGATCGAATTAATTCGAAAAAACCCGTTTGTTGTGTGAAAAGTTGTCCGCACAAGTCCAAGGGAATATTTCCTCCAAATGTTCCGTTCCACGGTTTTCCTGCCGACGAAAATGAGCGGAATAAATGGATGGCCGTCACTGGAAGACACCGGCATCAGGAAGACTTCAAAGGCGAACGAAACGATTTCAGCTGTTTTACAAGTTGTACAAGGCCAAAAGCGGGGTCGCCCAAATCACTGTTCAATGTGCTGGGAATGCTATCTCACCTTCCTATTTGGCAATTACCTACTGCAACTTCACAACAAAACCTCAATGTTTTGTTTCAGTTTTGGTGTGCTCACGGCACTTCAGAGTGGAAGATTTCTATTCATCCAGTGATTGGTACAAAGAAGACGCTGAAAACAAATGCTGTTCCGGACATTTTCTTGAGAAGCTTGTTTCTTTTTCTGGCTCCTGTAGCACTTCGCTTTTACCTCCAGGTTATTCACAAGTACGTCTTCAAAATATCCTTCCGCACTATACTTCAACCCCTTATCACGCTGGTTCCCCTTTATTTGATGCTTACACTCTTATAAAAAAGTAAAGCGTTGTCGAGTCTGTAGGTTGCAGCGTGGCAAGACTTTTGCTCCACATTTTGGTTCTGTTCTACTGACAACTGATGACAAATTGTAACATATCGTTGACAGGGGTAATGACAAGTAGAAAGTCAGTGGCACTGACAGAGTTGCTATGGGAGATTGTGAGGCAAATCTCGCCAATGAGCGGCGATAGGAGGCAAAAGGGGCGTGAAAAAGAAATAGGTCCATTGCAAAGTTGTCGTCGTGATCTGTCAAACAGAAGTATCAACTGTCAAAAACTGCCCCAATTTTTTTTCACAGAACTGGTCTGTCTTCGGCTCATTCAAAAGCTCCGGTATGCTGGAGAACAGTAATCGAAACATTTAACTGAACAATCAATAAGTTGAAGAGAAAACCAGAAAAGCAGTTTTGCTTTCGCATAGTCGGTAGCCCGTCGCCAGGTCCCGGCGGTATGCAATGTTTTTGATCCGGAAGCAAGCTTCTTCAAAGCTTGGAGCTTATTGAGAATCGTGCGTTTTCATTTCTTCAGAGATATTTCTAATGTGGAAAAGAAAAAGATAGAGCTCTACTTTCCCCGGTTTGTAACGAGATATTAGTGACAGTGCACTGAGCAATTTTGTACTGAGATATTTTTGGCGAGCGATTTTTTTAGCAAAGAATTTATTTTCCATGAGAAATATTTATTTGAGATGTTTTTGGCTGAGTGTTCCCCACATATCGAGTATAGAAATTTTCCGAATTGAGACCAATTACAGCAGCTTTTACCCATTCTAGCTTTGCTGAAATTTTCCAGCGAGAAAATTGTTCCTAGTTTTTTGAAAAAATTGATCAATCCATCTGCTCTCTTGATTTTACTGTCGTTTGCAATATCAAGAGGTTCTCTTCTAAAACATTGTGTGCATCCCATCATGAACATAATAATCCCGACCGACTACGTTTATTGAATTATTGGGGAGTTTTCTTGCACACGTACGTACGACGTAACGTAACTTTCAACGTGAAAATTGACGAGTTTGTTATTTGCAATTCCTCCGTTACAGGGGAGTTTTCACGTTCTACGTTGCGTTACGTCGTACGTTCAGTGAGATCGCATACTCCCTAATATAGTAGGTTCACTTGTACTGTGACTCTAGTTGGCTGGGCAAATTTTCTACTTTAGCATTGTAGGCTTGCCGCCTTTTCACCTGGTGTGAAACTGACTTCTCTGGAAGTGAAGCTATATTTCTTATCAAATTGATATTAAAATCTTGGAAAACTGACCTGGTCATATGTGGAAGTGCGACTAGGGGGACGCAGAGCTGTGTTACCGTCATTTAGACACCAAAAGAGCACGGGGCGGCCGCAAATCTAAGTCATCTTGACGGCGGCCCATTCAGTGTCGACAAAAACTCGTCCCGGAAAGCCCCAAAACGAAAGCAAATTGCAAATTGAAGGTACTAACATCAATTTCGGTTCAATACGCAACTTTGAGCGGCTGGGTTTTTTGAAATTTGGTTTAATTTACTTTTTACACGTAAATTCTTTTGCCAATGACAGACTGCAGGGCGATCCTTGTATCGGCCATAATTCTTCAGGGTTTGGCTTGTATTTTTGACTGGAAGAGGCGAAAGGGTTGATGATTGCATGGGGCCCCTTTTTTGAACGAAGGGCATTGTATACTCTTCAATTTGAACCACCGAAAGTTGAACCGGCTTCAAGAGGTTAGAAATATTTTTCACAACTGTCAAATGTCAAAGCTCTCTTGATTTATTTGTTCATTGGCGAAAATTAAAAACAGGTCGAAAAATTGTTGCATTCTCCAATAAAATGGAAAAAAGCGTCAGACATCACATCCCGCAAAAATGTTCCGGCTATCTGTGAAGGAAATACGCAAAAAATGTGTTTCAAAACTGGTCCGGCCAGAGCAGCCAACTGCAAAGTTTTGGGGATTTTCTATATTTCACATTTGGAAACTTAGAAACAAAATCTCACAGCCGACTAGAATCACGGTACAAGTGAACCTACTTTAATAAATGTTGCACATATCACACCCGACACCTTACTCGCAATACTCGCATGGCAGATATAAAAATAGTTCTACTTACATGCCAATCCGCATGTTCAGATCACCCACCTGACCGGCGATCTGGGATGCGCCGACTGTCAAAAATCCTGACAAATGACAAGAGTGAAGTTTGGTTTGCGCATATCTCAGTAGATGGGGCTTGTGTCGGCAAAAACGTGTCGCGAGTCACTGAAACAACCACCGAACGCACAATGCCTGTTCGCTTCCACACAAGCCTTCGATTTCTTGTATTCTAACATGTTCAAGCTTTCCTTGCCACTTAATCGCTAAACCACTAACCTAACTTTCTCTTAATAAATGTGTTTGACGTTTTTGTCCGAGGATTTCACCGTCAACTGTCAAGCTGCGGCTGTCGTCTGTCAAAAAATCGGCGCATGCTTCCCTCATATGAAGAGGGCCGGGAACTACCCTATTAATTAACTGAACCACGACGTATCAAATCAATGCCCAGGAGGGCTAACCGAATGACAGACCATCAATCGAATCAATGAATAATCAAAATGCCCCGTATTCAAAGCTTCGAACATCTTTTATCGAATCGCCCAAATCAGCTCAGTGACGCAGCTATGCCTTGCTGATCCTGCAAAACCTTGCCTTCATTCTATTCCATTGCGAAAATGACCTAGCGTCTGCTGATTTGGACGATTCGGCGAACTTTGGCTACACGTGCATGCTTTTTATGTTCAAGGGATGAACTTTTACCTAGGGCCCTTGTGTCACTACCATGACAATAGGACTTGAACCGGACCAGGGGGCCAATTTTTGAAAATATACGTAAAGTTACGTATGCGCAAGTTTGCGTACGAAGATTTACGTATACGTTTCCGTTTGCCAATTTTTGAGCAGTGTTCGCAAAACGAAAAACGTTCGAATTGGGTCTTCGTAAATAAACGCATGGTAGACGCGACAACGTTGCAAATATCGGTGCATTTTATCTACTCAAGCCACGCCAAGCCTACCAAAGCTTTCAAACGTCAGTTTCTGATGTTCGTGTTTTCATTCAGATTAATAAATTTTCATAACCTCCATATTTAACAACAAAGAATACGTCTGGAGACTTCCCCTTGAACATAATTCAGGAAATGAAAAACGATTACAACATAATTTTTTCCGTAGGCATTGAATCTGTCGACGAAAAATGTCTGTGGATATCACTTACAGGGTGCAACATAGAAAATTTTTCTTACATTCGACGCCCTTTTCTGATATGGTAATCGATTCCGATTTTTATCCTGATTATAAATATGCATCACACTTGATAGGTTAATCAACAAAACACAAATGCATGTGAAAAAAGTGGTGAAGTTTCAAAATGATCGAAAAGTTATTTTTTGTTTTAAAGTAACTCAGTAAATTTTCTATCATTTTAGTAGGTACTTAAATTGATTCCACTATAGTTTGAAACTTTCACTGAACCTAACTTGACTTTACCAAATCAAACTTTTGTAAAAGAAATACAGGGTGTCCGTTTTTCGAGGCTAAGCATGGATATCTCGCTTATCTTAAGAGATACAGAGTCGGTTGAATTAGAAAAAAGTTGCGCATTTTCATGACGATCAATGCTCCAAAAAGAAATTTGACGTATCGATTTTAGTTTTTGAGATATCGTAAAAAAACAGGAACTTGAATTTTTGTTTTCATCTTTTATTCCAAAAAACGGTTGAAGGTGGCTTTTTCTAATCTAGACATTGTCAGGGCACTTTTTCAAGGGGAATTCAAAGCCGCCAAAATCTTTATCCTAGCTTTCAAAGCAACCGAGATACGACATTCAACTTTTTTCTCTAATGGGCGCCATATTGGATTTCGATATTTTGGAATACGGTATTCTTTTCTAGTTACAACGATGTGCCACATGTCACTGTTGAATAAATGTTCAACATTTACTTTTTTTATTGTCGGTGCTGATTTTGTTTTCAAAGCACTCTTAATCAAAAATTTTTTTTGCTCAAAAGCCTGAATTCAACAGTGGCATGTGACACATCGTTGTAACCAGAGAAAAATATTGTATTTAAAAATGTCAAAATCCAATATGACGCCTATGAGAGAAAAAAAAGTTGAATGTCATATCTCGGTTGTTTTGAAAGCTAGAATGAAGATTTTGGCAACATTGAATTCCCCCTAGAAAAGTGCCCCCACAATGTCTTAGTTAGAAACGGCTATCTTCAACCCTTTTTCAAATAAAAAACTAAAACAAAAATTACAAATTTCAGTTTTTTCTCGATATCTCGAAAACTAAAACTGACAAGTCAAATATCTTTCTAGATCATTAATTGCCATGAAAATTCGCAACTTTTTTCTGATTCAACCGACTCTGTATCTCTAAAGATAAGCGAGATACCCATGCTTAGCCTCGAAAAACGGACAGCCTGTATTGCTTGGTAGTTTTCCTAACTAACCTATCGAGTGGGATATACGATATACGTATATTTATAATCAGGATGGAAAGCTGAATCAGTCCCTATAATTACATACACGTGTCTAATTTGAGAAAAATTCTCAATGACTCGCGATAGACGACAGAAAATTTTAGTGCCTTCGAAACCTGCGAAAAAAAAGTGGTCTTGAATTTTTGAAACTATGTTTGAGCGGAAGCCTTCAATTCATACGTGAACACCCTGTACCATCATAAAAATTGGAAAAGTAGCCAATAAAATCAGTCAACGCTAAATTTAGGCTAATCTTGTCGAAATGTTCCTGAGTTACAAATTTTTGAAATCCAAAAAAAATTAACTATAAAGGGCTGTATCTTTGACAATAGGCCGAACTCTACAATGCGGTTTATGAGTTCTCGTAATATTTTGACAAGATCTATCTACTCACATTTGAATTTGTTGTTCAGTTGAAGACAACTGAACATTATTACCTATTTCCAAAAACCTGGATCTCGTTAGTGGGGAGCAAATGCAAAGCTTCACTGCAGACTGCAGACGATGAAAAGAAAAAAATTAAACATCATCGTGACAAGTTTTAAACAGTGTCCCTGAAGCTGATGATTAAAAAGAATGACAAAAGAGTGAGTAATTCTTTATTTAGGACGCATTCGTGAAGTTATTCCGAGCTGTATCTCATTAGCCACCTGACTCGGCACCATGATCGCCACATACCTTAAGCAATGCTGTTTGTTTTATTGATAACAATGAAAACATTACTACCTAACCTCACTTCATCATGAAAGCGTATACGCAAAGTGACTTGCGCCAGTCCAGGTCCGCTCGCAGCAAAACGTATGAAAACGTGCGCATCAATGCGCATACGTAAAGAAACGATGGCTCAAAAATTGGAATTTACAGAAATCGCAAACTTGCGAACGTTTTTTAAAGTTGCGAAGAGAAGAAAATTGGCCCCCAGTTCTTTATCTCTTTTCTTCAGAAAGATCTGTTGCCCAGTACAGTAGCGGTTCTGGAATCATCACCACCACCACCAGCACCACATTTTTGGTAGGCTTACTGGGACCACCACAAATGTGGCGGTGGTGGTGGGGGTGGTCCCAGAACCGCTTCACTCCCTCTACTCAGCACTGCCAGTCTCGGCAGTGACAATCCTCACTTCGAATCAGCATAGTCGGACAAAGTTTTCGTCCATGAAAGCTGAAAACGAGCGGTGTAGGTAATATTCTTTGTCTTTGTGATGAATTTATAGAAAACTGAATAAATAGATTTGCTGATACAGGTGGTGATTTGGAAAACACTATTATGTACTCACCCCGTGAGCTATGATAATCACCATGCCTTAACTACATTTTTGCAAAATTTTGCTTTGTAACAAACGTTTTTGACTTGATAGTTCACCAAATCAAAAATGTGTGAATTATCAAGTCTCAGACGTTTTCTGAACAAATTTTTTCAAAAGCTAGGTACCCGCAGTTTACCCAGTAAAATTCATAGCTCTTCGGATATAACCTGTGGCAAAGTATTGGGAGCAATTTTTGATTGAGATCTGTTATACAACCAGTGAAGACTATCTATCAAATACAACTTAACAACAACGTTCGAGGCACATGCCTGGTTTAAACGTCACTAGAATTTGAATTCAAATAATTACATCATCATGAAATTTCAACTTTTTTTCTCATAATTTCAGGCGATCACGCAGCAAGTCCAAATCCCGCCGCAGGTCTCGCTCGAAAGACCGCATCACGAGTCGCCACTCGAGCACCGCCACCAACTCCAAACGATCCACGTCCAAAACGAGAGATCGCCATCGATACAAATCTAGCAGGTCGAGATCCAAATCGAAAACGTCTCGATCATCGCGCCGTTCCAGATCCAGATCGTACATCCGTGAGTACGTTTCGTCGTCGTCGTCGAAACCGGCTTCCAAAAGGCGCCAGCGTCGCAGTTCGACGTCCAGCTCCAGCGATTCCGACCGTTCCGCCGCCCACAACAGCCCTGGTGCACTGCGGAAAAAGAAAGACGCGATTACGACGGCGACGACGACGGAAAAGCAAAAGAACCGCAACAATTCACCTCGCGAGGTGGACGCTTCGCCGGAGATGATAGCGCGTCCAGACAGCAGAATCTTGAATGAAATCGAAGAGGACAGCTTCGCCCCGAAAAAATTCACTTCTTCGTCGTCGTCAACGTCCAAGAAACTGGACAATATCGTAATTGATTTGAAAAAGCAAACGATCAAAGTGCCTGAATTGGAAGCCGTCGAGCCGGACGGTGTGTTCCATCACAACCTGTTCCTAAATGAAGAAGCCAGAACCGACAAATGGATCAGAGAGCTGTACGGATTCAGACAGAAAGCCCTGCAGCAAGGACTCAAGGCGACCAGCCATTGAGAATCCTTGGAATTTTTTGTTTTACGCTGCGGTCACGCTTAGCGCTTCGGCGGTGTTGTACTTGTCCCTGTGGCTGATGCAGCCGCCTCCAGCGCTGAGCGACGTCAGCTACGGCAACGATCTCTGTTTAGATTACAACTCGACCAGGCTGCGCTACGGCAGCTTCTCACATTTCGTTTATAACTTGATCAGCGTGAAGAACGTCTATTTCGCCAGTTACGGCGGCGAGGCGGTCGTTTTGAAAAAACTGGGACACAGAAGCGAACTGGCCCGAATCGCCGACCCCAAAACAGATCTGTTCGGCGAACTGACCCGGCTGGAGAGCGTCAAGTTTTGCGATGTGCTCGGCACGAAATTTTTTCTGGACGAGGCGCTGGTCGGGTTTACGCCGAAACAGATCGGCACCCTGGTGCAGATCAACATCGAACCGTTGATGCTGCACGTGTTCAGAGAATTGCATGTTTTTCCCGAATATATGGGCGCCTGCGGGCACTTCGTCGTCGTCAGGGATTGCGGCAGGCCGCTGGGCGACTTCGCGACGGCCGATTGGCACATCAGGGCGTTTCTGGCCATGCAGCTGCTGCAGGCGGCCAGGGACATGACGGAGCACGCCGGCGAGTTCCGGCTGTACCTGACGGACATCTCGCCGGACAACATAGCCGTCGATTCCAGTCTGAACGTGTACTTTGTCGATGTGGAAAACGCCATCGTGAGCGGCAAAGACGAGACCAATCCCGTCGGTCAGCACCACAGCGAGCACTCCAACAGTCGCGATTTTGCTTTTGACACGTCGGAGATCTGCCGCAGCGAAGTCAGCGATCACAATATCTACGGCGTCTGTTGGGTAAGTCGATTGATTCAAATGTAACAAATGAGTTTCAAGGGAAGAAATTGCGCTTTTATCGTTCTAATGATGTTGAGCTGGAGCAGAATCGGTATTTTGCAACTGTCCAGCCTGTCCAGCACGCAGGTTTTGGTCACTCCGCGGCTTCAGCGCTCCACTGCGCCCTGGGCGCAGTGAAGTTGATCCGTTGGACGGAACGACTGATGTTGGCCATTGGAGTTGCTTTGTGTTGAATTTCTCATAACTGGAAGAAGGGTTGACTAAGTGGAGATGCGCTTGTCTGTGAGTGAGATCTGGTCAGTTGCAATGGGCCAAGCACGGGTACGACTAATTTTGCATGGCGATGATTTTCGTTTGTTTTTTTCACCTGCTTTGGAAATTATAACTGGATATTGAAGATTGCGTTGCTAACGATGCACTTACCAAAAGTGAAAGTCCAAATAGGACAGAGCAATCTGCCTAGACCATGCATAGTCAGCGCTTCTCGCTCATGGACAACAAGTGAATCCCTATGCTTCCAGTGTGCGAAAAACACACCAACCTTAAAACGAAAGGTCTGTATGTTTTCGCACTCAGAGGAACGGAAATGAAATGTGTCCATTACACGTGCCAAACTTATATTACATAAGTGGGGCGGCGCGGTGTTGCCGTAGCACCAGAATTTCCTTACCGAGCAACTGTTTGAAGCAAGTTTCATAAACAACTTTGTATAAAATTGCTCCATGACTTTTTTGTGTAAAGCCGAAATTTATTCGAGGATTAGTTCTTTTTTGTTTTTACAAGCTGTGTGGATATTATACCGTTTTCATAACCCAAGTGAAGTAAATTTAACTCCTCACGATCACTGAGGATTTATGCAAGAAGAGGCAACGTTGGAAATGTCTATCAGAGAGAACCGTACCGCTTTTGTTTTGCAAGCAGGTAGCCGCTTTTGTTTTGCAGGCTCGACTCTCGAGTGCTCGGGGTATGCACTAGTGCACTAGACAAAGACACTGGACAGTCCAGCAAACACAATAATCGAAATTCATGACGTCACCGATCACACACTTGTTGATTTTAACACTAGCCGTTACTAGGACTTTTTCACTTATACCTGGATTCACCATAGCAATGAATACTGGCTTATGTTACAATCAACAAGTGTGTGTGTGTGATCGGTGACGTCATGAATTCCGACTATTGTGTTTGCTGTACTATAAGGAATATCTGGCTTACTGGGCCAGGTACAGACACCAGCGACACATCAATGGAAAGCCCATAGAAAGGGGATTCTTTTTTAGTCTGAAATATGTGGTTTTGTCGGTCATAATTTTTTAATTTTTTGCCCTACATCAACTACTAGGTTATTAGCAGGTTTTTCTGTGTGGGTTTTTCAGTAACGATAACAGTATTGACGATAACAACGAAGACATTTTTGGAACAGTACGGGGATTAATCAGTGTGGTTATGTTTCGATGGCTTTCTCGTTTCATCCCTTTTCCCGGGGCATCACCGCACGATAGTAGATGCCCCAGTACTAGGAAACGCGTGAAAAAGTCTATCTGGCCCAGTGTGGATTTGAACCCGGGACCTTCGCCTTTGAAAGCGGGGCCGAGCTCACCGTGCTACCGACTGGGTTCATGAATTTTTGCATTCTTGTGACTCGCCCGATTAAAATTGAATTTTCTTGGAAACTAGAGCACCTATAAGCATCGGTGCCCTCTCAAAAGAAAGCTAAAAAATCAAACTTCCCCCCCAATTAATTTTTTTTGTTGCCTTGATATTTTCTGATAAAATCGCGCTGGGCTGTTTTAACTGGGACACCTGTATATCTACTAATCTGTTTAGTGATCTACCCCGAGTGGCCCCGTTGGCAGAACGAAAACGGCTCGTGCTAAATTGCGTAATTTCAACTTCTTGCAACGAAGACGAAGATATCTTCTATCCTTTAGGTTCGCGTCCGTTTCTCGGCTTGGTATTACTTGTCCATAAGCGAGAAGCGCTGAGTATGCATGGTCTGAAGTAATCTGCCACTAGCTCAAGCCACTTCGCCGGCTCGACCTTTCCGCGGCTTCACTGCTCCGTTGCGCCCAAGGCGCGGTGAAGTTGTTGGTCCATTGGACGGAACGACCGATAGTGGACGGGTAGCCTTGGTGTTTGTATCTGGTTACACGAGTTGTTTTGGGTTGAAATGATTGTTACTGAAGAGTTAGATGGGTAAAAATGCGCATGCTGTAAGTGAGGGATGGTCAGTTGAAATTGGAGAAAGACGGAACCGACTGATTATGAAGTTGAATAGGTGATCGTCACTTACGTCATCAAGATGGCGGCCTATGGTGCGAAATAGAGTACCCTGACAACCGCCACTTTCCCCAATGACTTAATGCTAATGCGAAATGCTTTCATTTAAATTCTCCGCCATTTTGACGGAAAAGTATGCTCGCAGACGCTTGTTCATGGTTTTATCTGTTAACAACTGAAAAATTATTAAAAATTTCTCCATAACAATACGTGGAATATTTTTTTCAGGTGAATGTATTGTTACGAATTTCGCGTACGGGTTCGAATATAATTGAGACGATCGTTTTAAAACACACACTGTTTATTACTGCGTACTACAATAAATACACGCCAACAATTATCTACTTGGAAATATATCGCAGGTATTTCACTTTTATCCGCTCGCTACCACTTCGCATTCCAATTCAATACTGCCCGTGAGCTGACGGTTGATGCCTTATATATATAGGCCTCCGAATAGTGTTCCCAAACTTTCCATCATCTTTCAGCAATTTCCATAGTGGCCCGGCATATGCGGTTTCTAGACGACTCCTGAATAATCACACACCTTACGCGTGCTTTCCGTGTGTTCTGGAATCTGCACCTCCGCCAAAATGGACAGATGTGCCTTGATCGAGCGTTGAAGGTTCTCAATGCCAAGCCATCGCGTATACTTCTGGAAACGTCCAGAGCACCGCTCTTGTATCTACACCGCTACGTGATGGACGGAAGAATCCAGAAAGATCGCGTGTTTACCCGAATGCACGGGATCGCCGCTCGTAACAGTATTGTGCGCGTTTCAGTCACGGTTTAGTTCGCGCACGTCTCACTAGGTGGCCCTTGTGTCGACGAAAACTGTCACTTACTGTCGACTGGAAACTGATTTTTATACTTGGAAGCACTTCAGAACACAGGAAAACTTTTTGCGACGTTAGATACTAGACGCGGGAAGCTGCAAAATGACCATAGACAAAAATGACCGAATAAATGGTTGACGGTTTGGTTGACGAAAAGTGACAGTTTTCATCGACACAAGGGCCACCTAGTGAGACGTGCGCGAACTAAACCGTGCCCCAAACGCGCACAACACGTTCACATAAAATAATTATTCTACGTCTTGTTATGGAGAAATCTTTAATAATTTTTCAGGTATATACAGATAAAACATGAGCAAGCGTTTGCAAGCATACGTTCCCGTCAAAATGGGGTAGAATTTGAATGAAAGCATTTCGCATTAGCATTGAGTCATACGGGGAAAGTGGCGGTTGTCAGGATACTCTATTTCGCGCACGGATTATTTCACGCCATCTTCCTCCAAGGTGACCACCTCGTGACGTCATGTGACGATACTTTATTTGGAGTCGATCTGATGATTTTGATCGTTAATCCATATATTTTGGAAATGATACCTGCACACTGAAGATTGTGTTGCTAACAATGCACAACCATGTCAGTAATAATTGATGAAATCTAGCCAGCTTAAAGAAGATAGAGAAGTCTGGTAATGTATGAGTCATATAATCGG
The DNA here is from genome assembly GCA_949128115.1 of Anaspis maculata. Lineage (NCBI taxonomy): Eukaryota > Metazoa > Arthropoda > Insecta > Coleoptera > Scraptiidae > Anaspis > Anaspis maculata. Next base: position 75,590,245 of record OX421964.1, on the reverse strand, counting down.
AATCTGCTACAAGCTCAAGTCAGCCCGCAAGGCTCGGTCGCTTCAACGCTCCGTTGTGCCTAGGGGCGCAATGAAGTTGATCAATATTGGGCGGAACTATTAGTTGGTATCTGGTCGCAAAAGTTGCTTTATATTTGAATGTTTGTAACTGGAGGGTAGAATTGGTAGAGATGTTCAACAATGTTCATGTTTGTGACTTCGCTGAGTGAGGGTTGGTCAGTTGAAATTGATCAAGAAAGCTCATTGGGGATTTAGTCTCGTCACCATCGAGTATATGAAGACTTGCTTCCAACGCGGCTCTAGCTCAAGCCAGCTTCGCAAAGTTCACTCTGCTGCCTCACCGCTCCGTGGCGCCCAGGAGCGCAGTGAAGTTGACCCGTTCGGACGAAACGACTGATAGTGGACGGGTAGGGTAACCGTCATAGTATTGTATCTGTTGTAAGAGTTTCGTGCTGAAATGTAATAGAGGCTTGGATGGGGATGGGTAAACATGCGCATGACTGAGTGAGGTCTGGTCAGTAGAAGTGGGGACAAATACCAATTTTCTCTCCCCAGACGGCGCTAAAGTGGCTGGAGTATTTTAAATTTGGAAGCATTATCTAGCGGTTGGAATTTCCTTTGCTTTGAGCTACATGTACCATTGGCAGAGGCGCGTGTTATTGTTGTGATGTCATTTTGAAACGAGGGATGTATTCCCAGCAAAATATTGTCAATGGGCGTTTGTTGATTTTCCAGCTCTAACGTTGTTTTAATCTTGCTCAATGACAGGCCCGTGTTCATGGAATAAAGTTGACTACTTTCACAGCATGGTGACTTTAGATGACATTCTTGAACTGTAGCGCAATGTAGAATCTTGTCAGTATTTGCCCCCATTGGTCAAGGACGGATACGACTGATCCTGTGAGGTTCCTGACGATGCGGTTTTTTTTTTCGTTTCTTCTGGAAATACAACCTTTTACTCGACACTGGAGGCTAGACTTATTTTTCAACAATGAATTACCTTGAAAAATGGAAGTTTAGGAATCGAGTAGTAGAAACTGAAACAAACTCGTTGAGAGCTTAGTCTGTCACAACTCACCATGGAGTATTAAGACTAGCTTTTGACCTCTGCGGCCTCACCGCTCCGTGGTGCCCAGGGGCGCAGTGAAGTTGATCGATGCGGCACAAGACCAACGAGCGAACGTTCTACTTCATTTAATCTCGTTTCATTTCCATCCGAATGTCCTGCCTCCAAATAACTGTATTTTGTTATTGTTTTCCAGTTGTTGCTGTCCCACAAAGCCCCTTGGCCCATGATGAGAGGCGGCTTGCTCCACTCGCCCCCCAACTACCTCAAAGTCCAGTATGCTCACCTGTCGCGCTTGGTCGAAGAATGCGTACGACGCCCCTATAAAACGGACCGTTTCACGACGTCCCTCACGCTGATTCAGATGTTGCAAAAAATCCTGTTGATAAATTGAAAATAAGGTAAAATATAATTTGTAAGTACCCATATTATTTGTTGGATAGGTAATGATATTGATAAATAAATCAAATACTTGGCAAATTTATGTTTTTTCTTTTATTCTAATATAATAATAATAATCATATAAATTTACAATCGAAAGAATTTTCTAACCAGTTTTTACTCGTCATAGTGTTTCAAGTCGAAAACCTACGACGCCAACAGATCTCGATTTTCAGCCAAATAAAAAAAACAAAAAAAAAAGAAAACAGAAACAAAATAAAAACAACGTCTGCGCGTCCGCATTTGTAGTGCGAGCGGGCGCGCCGTCAAATTTCACTTTTTCGCAAAAATTTCAAAAATATATTAGATTTTCAAACGGTATTTTAAAAAATGTAATATTGATTATTATTACATCGTAGTCCTAACACGTAAATCATTAAAACCATATTAAATATATAGTACAGTCGACTTACACATTTTTTTGTTTGTTCTAAAATTCCAAGAAAAAACTCGCCCCCCGTTCTGGTTTTCAAGACAAATTTACAACAAAACTAGAAAGGAAAAAAATACATGACTGGGATATATTAGCAGGGCTGGAAATTTCTCCAACCTCGAATCGTTTTATAATAATATAATCATTTAAAATAAAAACGTTATGAAAAATCTGTGCATGATTTTTTCATCAACTTTTCACAATAATAATAAATACATCTTTGTTTAGTTAAAAACAGCAACGCTTTGAGCGGTTGCACATTTGATCACTTTTTACATCATGCTCAGATCTTTTGAGTATGTACGGTCATTTCAATTTCTCTTCCATACAAGTAGGTAATAATGCATTTATTTACCTATAACAATAATTACTTTAGCAGCGCTTTGTTAAGCGTGTTACTTGTGTAGTGTATACAATAATATATAAAGTAATTCGTTTTTGGATTTTTAAATTAAATAAATATCCTCCTTAAGCAATAATAATAATAAAATTATTAATAAAATGTAATTCTTTTTCTCGAATATTTACAGTTAAGTGGGTAGTAGAGTTGCAGTTGTATTAATAATAATAGTACTAGTAGTAGTATTAAAATGAGCGTACATATCGGTATGTGTGTTGTGTGTGGAAAAATAGGTTAAAGCTAACGCGCTAGAGACGAACACTTGGAGAGTTACAGCCGATAAATCAGAATTTGAAGCCTTCGTTGGGTACATTTGACAGTGGATCGAACTGGAAGCCTGCATCACCCGTAGCCGGTGCTAGACTCGGATCATCATCAGCCTGAAAATGAAAAAAATAATTTGGTATTAAGCAATCTACAGGTGTTTCATTGGTTATGTAAGCCGCCAAAACAGCTATAGTAGGTTCACTTGTACCGTGATTCTAGTTGGCTGTGAGATTTTGTTTCTAAGTTTTCAAATCTGATATTTGAAAACTCCCTAGAACTTGGCAGTTGGTTGCATTGATATTTGAAAGTTTAAGCTTGACGACAAGATCAACAACTTTACCGTTTGTCAGATCGAGTGTCAAATAGACTGAAAATCACGAGTTTCACGAAAATTGTGGTGAAATTATGCCAATTACTGTGAAAACTGTGTTTGCGCCTCAGCTTGTGTCTTGAACAATAACGTCCAGTGCCCATTTTAAAGTCCTTGAGAGTGCCATCAAGAACTCGCTTCTGGGAGAAAAAATGGCCGGATGGGTGCTGGGCATGTACCCCATAACGTTCAGCTTTGCGGAGAAGACGTGGATCTATTTTCAAAAACCACATAATATGGAAGCATTGTGAACTATTCCTGGTTTTTAAAAGAAGTACCCACACTCTGGAAGGCTGGAAACGATGGGAAGCTGAACCCTCCTAATTTTTGTGGGGATGGGATTCATCGGCGTTAATACTTGATTTCACTGCTCAGGACATCGTACTGGAACAAGAAATTTGCGGAGCTTGTGAAAGGTGAACAACATCCACTCCATATTTGCAATTTGCAAAGTTGATTTTGGTAAATTTTCCATTTTTGACAGCAACAGTCAACACACCATCACACCAACATAACCTATCTTTCGAAGCCAGACGCTCAGGCGCACACTAGGCAGTTGGACGTGAAGTCTACAATGCCAAACTGTGAAATTTGCCCAGCCTACTAGAATCACGGTACAAGTGAACCTACTATACTTATGGCGTTTTCGACTGGGACTGCTCTGGAACTGTTCCAGTTCCGAACTTGCTCGATGCCGAGCTGCTCTTGAACCGAATTAGATTCGTTCCATTCTCTCCCCGTCGGCTCGGCTCCATCACAGACGGCTTCATTCCGTTTCTTTTCCCTCTCCCTTTCATTAATTTCACAGCATTCATACCTTCCATCACTGCTTGATTCGAACAGGAATTCATGAGAAAATTGTAGAAAGGAATGCACCGCTACAAATTCATTCCTTTTGGTATTACCACGACTCATATTAAGCATCAAAATCGACACTGATACATCAAGTTGACAGTAGAACTGACTACCAAGACAGTTCTAAAATTCGGAGCTGGTTCCGTGCAAATGACGTAGGAATATTCCCAGTCGAACACAGCAAAAGTAGCACGGGAGCAATGCCACTTCCAGTCGAACACGCCGAAAAGTTGCTCTGATGAACTGCGCATGCTCACTCGGAATGGAACCGGCTCGGTTCTAGCCAGTCGAAAACGCCATTAATGTTTTATGGCGTCATACAGTGACGTTACCATAGAATTGTATGACGTAACGTTTCATGCAGCGTCACATACATGTTCGTGATATTAAAAAGATTCAGTTGCATTTCATTTTCTAGTTGAACGGGATCGCTCTAGTCTGGTTCATTCAAGGCCAAACGGGACATAGCATAATATAGCCCAGGCTTTTTAGCATTTAACATGAAACAAATTAATCCACGTGCAATCTTCACGGTATCGTATCCACTTAACCTTACTAAACAACATACTAAAAGTCCCCAACTTTCCTCCGTGTGCGTCATAATTTTTGAGGGGGGAAGGGCAAAATTTTCAAAAAAAAATTCTAGGACAGAAGTAATCCAGTCAGTGGCTTCAAATGTATCATATTTGGATACATTGAGGTATAAGTGAAACTTGGTGACAAACCAGACGTCCATGGTTCCCGTGAGGGGAGCTCGGGAGGGGGGCAATTGGTGACCTGTGCAAGAGATTTGGTTTTCAATAATAGTGAGACAATACTGGCATGTTGGGTATCGTTTCCCACTAAATCTGACCTTGCAAATCCGATTATGACCTTCAAATTCTGATTAAATAATGTTTCGAGCAATTTTCGGCAGAAAAGCGTGATTTTGGGACCAAAATAAAGCGGTTTTTCAATTTGGGTAATTTTTTTGTCAATTGCATTAATCATTTGGATTCACAATTGGATGAATTATATGGACCTTTCTGCACAAGACTATCATATTACAAACGCGAGGAAAGTAATTACAAGGTGAAAAAAATAATTTATTGAAAAAAATGTCGAAGTCCTAAATGTCACTCAAAAATATCTCCGCGCACTTAAAAAAAATTGTATTGTAGCTGTAATATCGGTTTGATTTTATCTTTTAAGGTTTCTTCTTGTAGCCAAAACAATTTTCTAGCTTCCGAAAAAAGAACACTCTACATTTAATTAATAATAATATAACAACAGCAACTTTACCGCGGGTATAGCTTTATTTTTCAGTTTCAAGCTGGCTTACGCCGAACGTCAAACCAACTCGATTTTATAGTGTTCAAGAAATGATATTTATGTCGAATGCCTGATTTAAATGCGTGAAATAGTTGCAGTTATCGATCCTATTTGAAATTTCAAACATTGATGTATTCAACGTGAAAATAACGTGAATTGAAAATCCACAATTTTGAGGAGCAATTTTTTTTTCAATTGCTCACAATCTGTTCAAAACAGAGCTTCAACATTGTTTTCACATTTGAATACTGTATTCAAAGTCTATAGCACAGCACAGGAAGATTTTTATAGCCGTGCTCTGTAAAAAATATCAAATAATAATAATAATAATTTCAAGTTCACTAGCAGTCAAAAAAATCGCATCTCACTTACCATCCGTACTTAAAGCTTATTTGGTCCAATGTTAGCTTCGTTAAAAACTCGTCTATTGATTTCCAAACAATAAATCGATAGTTACTTCGAATACCTACCGATATCTATACTCATCCAAAATAATAGCAAAGTTATTTAGCACCTAAAGGTACTATAAATTCATAAGTTTATAAAAATAACAGATCATCCTCAGGTCATACTCAACAAAGTTGGGCAGATTCTCACCTGTTGTGCCCCTACAGCACTTACACATCTGCGACAAGACAAGGAAGATCGCCTGCATCTACATTTTAGACCGCAGTTCTTCTTGCAGTTGCAAGACACTATCTTCAATAGTCTCCGCGGAGCTGGAGGAAAATGCGTCTTGACGGAGACCAACAGCTACTCGTACACGTGGGTGCTCCCGCGTAGCCCACCGTGTTGTTTGTTCATACCTAGAGTACCTTAGCTATTCTCTAGCGAAAATCCGAAGTTAATCCGAGGTCTAGGAGCCGCGATATTGCATGGAATGACAGACATACAGACGGACGGACGGACGAACGAATAATAAAATAAAATATCTTTGTCGGTTGTACATCTAGAGTCCTTAAGCTATCATCTAGCAAAAACCTGAGCGCAATCCGAAGTTTAGTAGCTGCGATATTGCCGAAGACTGCAGACGGCAATAACAAGAACAAACTACTAAAAACATGATGCACAAAGAGGAAAATTGAGAAACTGTAGTACCTTCTCATATCACCAGACCAGACTTAGTGAGTATGATACCATACATATTGAACGTAGGATCAATTATTACAGATCAAAGTCAAGGTTAATAAAATTGAAGCGATTTTCCCGATATAATGCGTTGGACGTAAGTTCATAGAATCCTTATTGGAATTGCTGGACAATTTGCAATAAAGTTAAAAGATACGTCATTTTGAAGCTAAAACCATAGGGAATCTACTGCATATAATTATACCAAGTGATATTTATTGGTCGATGCAAAAGTAAAATGTTAACTGTAGCATAAGAAAAAAACACGTGAAAAAGTGTCACTATTGAGAATTCAAGTCTGTTAGTGTCAAATTTTCGACGAAAACTATTCCATATCATCCACTTTGATTCATCATCTTTCATTCAAGATCAAGAAAAGAGAAATCGATTAGGTGGTTGAGAACTAGGAGCATTTTTAAGCGGAAAGTGCACTTTGAGGTGTCTTCATCTTTGCCTGTCAAAAAAACAGTGACGCACACGGGGGAAAGTTGGGGACTTTTTATATGTTATATAGCAAAGTATTGTGAACCCAAAACTGAGGAGATTGACAGTGTTTTAATTTGTTTCATGTTTTGCCGTTTTTTTGACTAAAAAGCCTGGGCTAATAGGGCGTCTCATTTGTTATGTCCGGCGCAAAACAGCTATTTCTTGTCAAGTTCAAAAATTCAAATTCGACTAGATTTCCGATTCGAAAAAGCAAATAACGATACTCACATCGCCGCTGAAGTACTGCTCGATGATGTCGTAGGCGAGCTTGTAGATCTCGATATTGTCATGGTTCTGGAGCAGCTCGATCTTGTCCAGGCCGCTGCACTCCTCGATCATGTTGCATATCGTCTCGCACGAGTTGTTGGCCATCTTCAGCATGTTGTTGATGCCGTCCAGCACCACCTGAATGACCTGGGCGTCCTTGCAGTTCAGCAGGTCGCAGAACGGCGGTATGACGCCCTCCTCGATCAGCCTGGCCACCTGGTCCTTGTTGCCGCCGATCGTCAGGTTGCTGATGGCCCAGGCGGCCTCCTTTTGCGTCTGAAAATCGCCCTTGCTCAAGTTGGCGATGATCTTCGGCAGGAGTCCGGCATCGATGACCGCTTGCACCTGGGTCTGATTGCCGGCCGTGATGTTCGACAGGAACCATACCGCCTCCTTGCAGATCTTCTCTTTGGGATGGGACAGGAGGGCCGGGAAGTGCGCCAGGGCGTCGCAGTTCAGCACAACCTAAAGAAAACTCATTAAAATCTCCCCAAAAATTAATAGTTTCAACTTAGCACATGAAGAATACTAGGCACATTACGCAAAAAGTTGTCCAGGAACGAGCGTAGCGAGTAAGTGCAGTTTTCCCTCATTGCTTAATTGCTTTACAGCTGCTCGCGTTATGTACTGTACCCATGACCCCTCTTCCCAGTGATACGGAAAAATCGATTGCTATTTGCTGCAAGTGCATGTTCCCAAATTTAAAAAAACAGTCGAAAGTACCAAAAAACAAGAATTTTATATCTAGATTGGTTTTTGAAATCAAGAGATCGAAAAAAACTGGCCGTGTCCGATTGTCAACTTTCGTCGGTCGCAGCAGCTTTTCACATATGGGTTCGACCGTTTATAAATAAATAGCACGTATTTTTCTCTCCCTCTAGGTGCCTGCGTGAGACGAGAAATAGAGAAAGCCATTCCGTACCGTGGCCCCCACCCGTGGTTGGAGCAAAAAAAAAACATTAAGCCGTTCCGTCATTCTGTCGAGCTCAATGGAACAAATCAGATTTGCAACAGCAATAATGCTATTACTTAGTTACTCTGACCTCGCAAAAAAATTGTCATTACCTGTGTTTGTTCGTCGGTTCCCGTCACAATGTTGCCGACCGCTCGCAAAGCGGCCGTTTGAACTTTGACTTCTTTGTGACTCAGCAGTGGAATCAATCGCGGAACCACCTGGCTGTCGATGACCATCTGAATTTGATCGTTACCTCCGTCTGTCAGGTAGCTCAACGCCCAGACGGTATCTACTAGAATCTGCAAAACGAAACGGATGCTCTGGTTTAGTCAACTTACTGTCACCTTCACAACCTTGGACCTGAATCAAGACGCGCTTTCGACCAGCAAACGTCCCAAACCAGTCTTGGAATTCAGGCCCTCGTGTTGTGAAACTTGCGAGCTTCAGCTGCTCTCTATATAGTCTTACGTTAATGTCGGTGTGGTGGATGAGTGCGTTCAGGGCGGGCAGCAGTTCGCGGATGGTGTGCATCGGCGGCGGCGGGTCCTTGTTTCTGCACAGATTCACAATCACCCACGTGACGTTCCTCAGGAAGGAGATGGGTATGTCGGGTTTGATGAAGGACAACAGCGGATTGACGACGCCCAGTTCGATGACGTAGTCGCGGAGCTGGGCTCCGTCGCCGATTATGTTGCCCAACGCCCAGACGGCCTGTTCGCACACGTTCTGCTGGGGGGAATGCAACAGCTTCAGGAACAACGGCACGGCGCCCGACTGCACCACGCGGTTGGTCTGGGCCGATGTGCCGCTGGCGATGTTCGTCAGCGCCCAGGCCGCTTCGAACTGGAGAGGAGGCTCGTCGTACCTGCAAGAGTCATCGAATGCGTTGTTAAAATTGCACTCTTTTGCGCTTAGTCGATGGACATTTCCAGTAGTTGGAATTCGAAGAAATTCAACGCGCTAGGAAGAGCGTTCTCAATTATATCAGCGATTGCCGATAGCGCTCTTGGAGCCCCTTCATAGCTCCTTGGACAGCTACCACTGTCAATGAGGACGCTAACACCAAATGAATTGATATAACAAGAACTGGAATATTATCTGCGTTTTCGCTTAGGTGTTTCAAGTCGTATGTTGGTCGAAGCGTGAACAAACTGATGACCGGCTAAAAATGTGTAAAACTCACCCTAAAGGGACTCAGCTATCAAGGCTGGTCGACGTTTTTTTTGTAATTCAGGTTGCCTCATCCAGTTTATGCGTGACGTCACAAGATACCCTCCGAAAACTTGATTTTGTTTTAAACAAATGTCGCTTCTTTCGATTGACCATTCGAATCTTATTTCAACGAAAATCCACCAAAATTCTGAACTGGACAAGAAATGGTTGATAAGCATTCAACGATTGGTGATTTGAAACACCGAACTGTCAGTCTAAAAACAAACCATTTAGTTATCACAAGGCGGAGCGAATTCAAATTTGCTTACCGGGTAGCACAATGGAAACGAACGTGACTTACAACCAGAAGGTCGTGGCTTCGAAATGCAGCCGTGCCAAATTTTTTTCTTCAAAAACACTCAATTGTAATTTTTAAAATTAGAAGGAGAAAACAAAATTGAAATCAGTGTTGCTCAACTCAATTTTAAAAATCACAATTTGAGTGTTCATGAACAAATTTTTTTGACACGGCTTCGAACGCTCTACATTCTGGTTAAAAGTCATGTTCATTTCCATTGTGCTATCCGGTAAGCAAATTTTGGTTCACTCCACCTCGTGATAACTAAGCGACTTGTTCCTAGACCGACAGTTCGGCATTTCAAATCGCGTTTTGATGAATAAAAACATGACGAATTCTTTTGAAAACCACCAATCGTTGAATGCTCATCAACCATTTTTCGTCAAGTTCAGAATTTTGGTGGATTTTCGTCGAAATAAGATTCGAATTGTCAATCGAAAGAAGCGACATTTGTTTCAGCCAAAATCAAGTTTTCGGGAGGGTATCTTGTGACTTGTGATGTCAAGCATAAACTGGATGAGGCAACCTATAGTACAAAAATAACTTCGACCAGCCTTGCTCAGCTGTAGCACATAAAAAGTCCCCTACTACCCCCTGCTTTATAACAGAAGATAACCTAGTCTACTTAGCCCCCCCCCAACTAAATCCCCTGCTTTCGTGCATGGTCATTTTCCCCTAGCCTCCAGCTGCTGTATATCTCCACCAGAGAAGTCTGCAAGAAATAATACGGGGCCAGCAGCTCGGGCAGCGATCAAGCCATGCTCGTGTCCCATTCGTGATTCAATTTATTTATTGGAATAAACAGTTTTCTGGAACTGTCGGCATATGGTTCTGTGAGTTATTTTGAATATTTTGATATACCTACATGTACTCGCATATTTAAATAATTTCGATCTCACTCTATTTGAATTATCAGCATGGCGACCTATCTATAATGTGAATTATCGTACTTCCTGCGTTCGAGCCACAACTGCCAGAAGTAACCCACTAACGTATTCACTGTGAAAGCAATTCTCATTTAAAATGCATTACTACATAGGTAATACCTACTAAAGCTAATCACTAGACATGCTGTTATGTTGTTATCATTAATAATAAATATTTTAAAATTATTATTTGCGTTCAGTTTGATTTGAGTGTTTGCCATGCCGCAGCTGCAGCCAGACACACCACTATACCATAACCATAATGACAGTAGGCAATGAGAATAAATAGGTAGTGAAATGCTGCACATCACAGGAAGAGGTGAGTAAAAATAAAAAATGGGTCAATTGAAATTAAATAGAAAATTACTTAACTAACAGTACTATTCTGTGAAAATAATAATCTAGGAGCTAGCGACGGATTTTTCATATCATTTCAACAAAGCTACAATGGTCATTTTAACATCCCCCTACATCCCCTGATGACCAGGACGAACTTTTTCCCGGCTGGCCTTTGGCCGTTATAGCTCTTTAAAGAAAAAAAAAACAAATTGCACGAGTCCTTTGTATTGGGCTATTTTGAGACGTCAAACGATTACCCTGATAGCTCGATCAAATAAGTGCGAGCGGAATGTCCGCAGCAGCTAGGATGGGCGCGAGGTTCAGCGAGCCATGTCCCAAACGGGTCCGGGTTCGAGACCCACCAAATTCGATCTTTTTTCTCAAGAAAATTGATCCTTTTTATTTTTAAAGCAATTCAAATTCAAAATACCGATTCCTTACTGGATTCTTGACCTTTTTCCGATAATTCAGTAACGCCTTTTCGAATTTTTCTTGTTACTTTTCACACGGACTAGGTACTTAACAAGCGAACGCTATAATGAATTATCGGAAAAAAGTCAAGAATCCAGTAAGGAATTTGACTTTACTGGAATACTTTGAGAGTATTTTGAATTTAGATTGCCTTAAAAATTTAAAGGAACGATTTTATTTCGAAAAAAAAATTGGACTTGGTGGGTCTCGAACTTGCGCCCGTTTTGGACATGGCTCGTTGGACCTCGCGTCCATTCTAGTTGCTGCGAACATTTCGCTCGCACTTGTTTAATCGAGCTACCAGGGTAATCGTTTGACGTCTCAAAATAGCCCGTTATAAAGGACACATACAATTAATTATTTCTTTAAAGAGCTATAACGTCCAAAGGCCCCGGTTACCAGCCGGGAAAGGTTAGTTCTGGTCATCAGGAGGTGTAGGGGGATGTTTAAATCAACATTGTAACTTTGTTGAAATGATATGAAAAATCCGTCGCTAGCTCCCCGTCTACAACATTCTATAAACGCTCAACGCTCTGTTATGTAAAAATCCTTGTCAGTCATTGGCTGTTGCCTAGGTAATGACAGAGCCTTTATGGAATGTTATTTTTTAGAGAATCGCACTATTAATTAGCGCTCATATTGGTTATTATAATAATTGATCAATCAAGTGGCTGTAGTTTAGTGGTAAACTCCAGTTAAAAAATTTAATTGAGCTTGTTGGTACCGAAGCTTGGAGTGACAGCCTAAAATCTGCGAAAATAATTGGAACTCCACTCACTGGAAAGATATTATATTTTTCTTGCTGTTATTGTGGCAACATCAACTAGTACCATGGTAACACTCGGATGTTTTAAATTGCAGTTTTTGAGCTGGCTCTGAACGACTCTGTAGAGGATGTTCACGCGAGACAGATACCCCCATAGAACTTTTTTCCGTAGTTTCTGAATATGTTGAAAATAATTTTCCATTTTGTGCCATATACACAGCACATTGGCGGTGGTGGCACTTTTTTTTTTCTTTTTTTAATTTTTTCGAAACACCTTGTATTTCATCATCACAATCGGTGCACATTGTTACCTTGACCGCAAAAATGCATGACACTTGAAAAAAAAAACTGAAAAAAATTGGAAAATTTACAAATAGCATCTCAAAAATCATTTTTTTAGAATGATGGATTTATTTCAGAAATCAAATATGTCTTGGATATTTTATTAGTCATTTTATGTCATTCCATGTCATTTAAAAGTAAAACAAAATATTCTGGACATATTCGAATTCTGGAATGAATCCATAATTCTCAAGACGGCATTGTAATTTTTTTTCCAGAAAAAAATTGAGAAGTGACATTCCTTTTTTATAATCAGGATAACGATGTGCATCGATTGTGATGATGAGATACAGGGTGTTTTGAAATTCAAAACAGGGGACTTTACTCAATAAACATGCCATCGCAAACGTATAATAACGGAGATACAGGCCTTCAAAGTTGTTTTTTAAAAACAGTTTTTATTGCATTACTTTTGAGCCGTTCAACCGATTTCATCCAAATTCAAACCAAAGTTTACTAAAACAGATCTCTATTGTACAATAACAACGCATTCCATCAAACATTTTTAGGGGCGAAGATAATAGGGGGCACCCTCCCTCTTTTGCTATTTTTAAATCCCAAATATTTTAAAAAATTGATTCAATTTTTCAATTTTACGTTCAATTTAAAGAAAAAATTTACTCCATTATAAACCACCATTTTTGCTAAGGAACATGGGATTTTTTCAGGAAAAAACAATCTGGGCCCTGGAAAGTGGCGATTTTGAGATGTTTTTCAAAGTTTCAAACCCATATTTCTCGAAAATGAAGCTTCAATCAACATTTTGCAAGGGTATTTTTCTTTGAATTGATCGAACGTAGAATTAAAAAATTGGAACCATTTCCAAAAATAGGAAGAAAAAGGGAGAGAACCCCCTATTATCTTCGCCCCTAAAAATGTTTGATGAAATACGTTATTATTGTTCAATACAGACCTGCTTTAGTAAACTTTGGTTTGAACTTCAATAAAATCGGTTGAACGGTTCAAAAGTTACGCAATAATAACTGTCTTTAAAAACAACTTTGAAGGCCTGTATCTCCGTTATCACATACGTTTGGGTCATTGCATGCCAAATCGATCACTTTCTGCACTCATGGTGACGGATTTCCATAAATTTTGGATATGTTGTAGAGACATGAAAATGAGTCGACTCGTATTCGCCGATTTTTTTTGTTTTTTTTTTTCGGAATTACAATTTTTTCAAATTTTCCACTTTTGACTTGCATCCTACTCCGGGAAAAATCATAGCTCTTCAGTCCAATGTCCGATCTTGAATGTTTTTGTTTTCATTCAAGCACAAAAGATGAGGAATTTTGGACATTGCACTCTTTTTTTGACAGATGTTGAAGAAAAGTATGGAAAGTCACTTCCGAAAAGAAAACGGTATACTGAAAAATGGCACACTTTTGATTTTCCCGATTTTTTGATAGATTGTTCTCTGAACTTTTCTGAATCGATAATTAATGGTCGCCGGAATGGACATCGCCCAGAAACCCACGGAATAAATTTTTTAAGCGAGCCATGCAAGCTGATTCGGCGCTCAGGAGTCCAGTAAAATGAGGCGATTTTTATGCTGAAGTTGGAACTGGACCTTTCCAAATTTGCGCTTGTCCTTTTCTATTATGACGTCATGATTTTGCGTAGATTGGGACAACTGTCAGTATGCAGTCATCTCATAGTGGAAGTGTCAGAGACATAGGCAAGCACCGAGCGTAGAAAGGAAAGACTTACCAAAGTGGTTATTTATTGCTGTATTACCTTGTGCGAAAATAATCTGAACAAGCCTCATGTTTCCATGTACAATTTTACGGAATACACGCTGGGGCTTGAGAGTTGGAAAAACAAAATTTAACCAGACAAGACACGACCCATTTTGTGCAAGAGAACCCCAGGGCTGTTCAAACTTTCATCTGGCTTCTCCTTCCTACGGAACCACTCGTCGAAGTTTCTACCCCTGGAACTGTAAGAGTGGCGCACAGTATTTCTGGTGGCATCATTCAAAATTGAGTTCTGCTGAAGTTTTGATGGACCAGTATCCATCAAATTTGTCTTTTCCGCTTAGCACTTGTCATAAATCAGGGCACTAGAAGTCCTTTAACTGCGAGAATGAAGTGGTCTCTGCAGCTACTAATTCTACAGATAGATAAACAGTTAGTTCTCGAGATACAGCTTTGCCGGAATGAATACGCATTAGTATTTCCACCCGTCTTCGCTTTCACTATGACTTCTTCTGATACTCTGTTTCTCCATCTGGCAAGATTTTCTTCCAGTGTGCACTTCACTGGTGATTTCTTCATAGTTTTTTCCACCAAAACAAACAGAGATTTTGAGGACCTGCTCATGACGTCTGGAATCTGACATTGACATGACATCATGCAACCGCGAAAGGTGCGCAATGCGCGAAATATTTTGCGTAGGTTGGGACAACTGTCAAAACCATTCTCTATCCTTTATTTTTGGAAAGGTCAATTGAGGGCTCGATGAAAAAAAAAGATGTGCAATGTAGAGAATGAAAAACTGAGTTAGAAAAACCGAAGTTTCATTCCCAACCATCCTGGGAACCATGGAAAAAAAATGGAGAAGAATTGAAAACATGCGCCGCGATCTTCTGAAACGGTGAGAGAACGGTGAGAGATGTGTCAAAACTGTAAAGGACAAAGCTGTAAGAAATTAATAATCTACAGAAAAGTCCACGGGGGGGGGCATATGTCTAACTTCTTGAGTTAAACCGTTAATCACGGTCAAAGTTGCGCGCCGGTCCAGTGAAGTATAAAAACTGTCCGCGTGACATTCCTTCTTGAATGCTGCGAGAATCGCAAGAAATATCCGAGAATTGTGAGAGACAAAGTTGCAGAGAATTGAATGTTCCGCTATAAAATCTTCGAGGCCAATTATTAGCTTTTCTGGTTTAGCCGTAAGTTTTGGTTCAAAAGAACCACTTCATTAACAAGATTGTCGCGCAACTTCGAACGTGGTTTACGACTTAACTATTAGAAGATCTAACAATTGGCCTCGAAAATTTGAAACTTTCAATTCTCTACAACTCCGTCGCCACAATTTTGGGATATCTCTAGCCATTGTCGCAGCATTCAAGGAGGAATGTTACTTCACTGGACCGGCGCGCAACTTTGACCGGGATTAACGGTTAAACTGAAGAAGTTAGACATACGCCCCCGTGGACTTTTCTGTAGATCATTGAATTCCCTACAGCTTTATCCCTTACAGTTTTCACACATCTCTTACCGTTCTCTCACCGTTTTGAATCAAAACAAAAATAATCAAGATCGGACATTGGACTGAAGAGATATGGTTTTTCACAGAGTAGGATGCAAGTCAAAAGTGGAAAATTTGAAAAAATTGTAATTCCGAAAAAAAATTATAAAAAAAACCGGCGAATACGGGACGACTTATTTTCATGTCTCTACAACATAATTATCCAAAATTTATGGAAATCCGTCACCATGAGTGCAGAAAGTGAATGTTTTGGCATGGAATGACCCGCGACCGTGAGTTTATCGAGAAAAGTCCCCTTATTTTTTATTTTCTACCTCCCTGTGAATTTTTCAACACTTATTCCGGGACACCCTGTTTTCAAGGGCTAAATTTCAAGTCCGATTTACGTCAAGATTTTCGTCGGATTACCATGACAACAGCGCAAAACAACTTTGCGCCATCCCACTTGAAATTGGGCCGTTAAGTGTCCTGTTAGTTCAAATTAAAAATAATGTGAGATTCTCTTGTCTAAATACACAAATATGCTCTCATTAAACAGAACATCAGCTTTCAAAACGTTTGTGCAACATTCAAGCATGAAAGTGTACTCATTTTAGCAAGAGATAATAGCACCTTGAAGAACCATAACAATGTGAATCACAGCCAATTTCAAAGCATTTCAATAATGAACAATAACATTACCATCAACAGGAATAACTCATCCAGGAATGTTTTCTACTGAAATTTAAATCCCACTTTATCTTGCATATCAGAGTCTAGCCTGCAGTAAACAAAACAAAAACAGCCCTGCATGACCTTGACATTATTTGGCCTTTCAAGTGAGCTTGTGAGGTGATGATTCAAAAACCTTCTATACAACTAATGTGGAGAAAAGAAAGCCTTACAAGGATTTTATGCAGTTTACTGAAAGGCTTATTGCACTTAATTACTAAACTGGGCATCACCTTGCTCTTTGAATTAATTTTAATAAAACAATGAGATTGGTGCATTATTGGGTGCTTATGACTATAGGGATACAGCAGCCTTACGGCTGTAATCACCCACCTCTCCAAGCATTGCACCAGTATGGGCAATATCCCGCTGGAAATGAGCGCATCGATCGGCGGGTTGCGATCGGAACTGAGCAGCTTCCGAGCGCTCTGCACGGCCAACAGCTGCAGCGCGGGATTGTCGACCGTCGCGGCCTGGGCCACCAGCTCTTCCAAATTGGTATTGGAAAGGCTCTTCTCGATGTCGTCCTCGTCGGTGGAGTCGACCACCGGCACGTTCCGGCGCTTCTGCAGGGTCTCTTCGCGCTTGTTTTTCCTGAGCTCCACCGTCACCTCGTTCCGCCGCCTGCGCATCTCCTGCAACAAGAACACAGAAAGAAATACAGCCCCCTCGTCGTGACCGCCAACCTTGAACTTTCACCGCCCGTCGCCCCCCCGGACGCGAATCGAGCGGCGATCCGTTCCGCGGGGGGCGGCCGGCCGCCGGGCGACGAAGCCAAAACTCACATCTTGATCCTTTCCTTTATTTTTGAAGTTCTGGATGCGATTCTTGTAACCTGGATCCGCCATTTTCGTTCGATTTTGACAGGTGGAGGGTCGGGAGCAGATGACTTTTGCGGTGACAATGCCGGTGATTGCCGTTTTTTGAAAATCGGAGCGAGTTGCTGCACTGGAGGTGGCACCGGGGGGCGGTTCGTACGTTTGTGCAGCTAACTTGGAAGTATCGGAACGGAACACCACGTTTTTTTGCGTGTGATTGTTGTGTTGTTTGACGTCTTGCAGCCGGGTTGCACCGTCGGGTTGCAGCACTGAAAAAAATCGGGAGAAAAATGCAAAATCTGCCGGAACGGTAGGTAGCGGAGCAAGGAAGAATTCAAACGGGCCAAAAGGGCGGTAACGCATGGGTGGGGGAAGAATTTCGGAGTTATTTTTGAACAACGCGCGCGCCGGTGGCGCCATCTGTGCGTTATTTTCTGCACTGGTGCGCAGGTCAAAACGCGCGCCAATTTTGAATCTGAATCTCGCACTATTGATTTTAAAACTTCTTTAAAATTATTATTGTACGGGGTGATCCACCGAGATTCCCCCCACTCTGTTGAAAAGTTCTCCGTTGGCATAAATTGGCAATATGATGCTGGCCTTACATTGAGCAGCAAATGCTGCAGCTTTCTTTGCAGCAGAGTTCTGATTGGAACTGACGCCTGTTATTGCTGTCAGTGACCAACATTTGACCAATGAGAGCTCGGCAGCAAAAAAAGCTGCAGCATTTGATGCTCAATGTAAGGCCACCATGATGCAGCTTTTCCTTTTGAGTCCGAATAATATTATTTGATATGTAATTATGATCATATACATGCAGGTGTTCATTTCCAAACTTTCTATGTACCGGGTGTTTATAAACGTCTGTGATCGCATCGCCTTTGGAATCCGCTCTCGACACTGGCGGCTCCAGCATTTTCGAACAGAGGGTACGGTTCACCGACCAGGCGCCCTTAGGGTAAGGGCTACAATCAAAATGAGCCCCATGCTTTTCTCCAGTGGCGTACCCAGATTTATGGACAGGGGGGGGGGGGGGGGGGCGGGCGGTCGAGGAGGTTTTGTGTATTTTCAAAAGATCATCTCTGTACTGGACGACCGCAGCCACTAAAAACTAGCGCCGCAGGCAAAATTTTTTCGGCATAATAGTAATAATAATATTGACATTAATAAGCAGAAAAAAAGAGAGCCTCTCTAATTCTTTTTTTCTCTTCCCTTCGAGGCTCAGGCAAAACTCAAAAGTGCAAAACTATCCAAAAAACATAACCTAAATTCTGTTTTTGAAACACAATGATACCTGTCAAGTAGGTATCAAGCAATCAATCAAATGATAATTCGCCAGGGGATATTAGTCGAAGCCTTAGGGGGGGAATTATACCCTTCATCCTTCCCCCGTGGGTAAGCCCCTGCTTCTCTTCATGACTTTCCTCGAACTCCCTATATGTAGTTGATTCATAAGCGGTTTTCAAAGAAAAACGATCATTACAACAACTTGGTTTTAATAGTATAAATTGAACTTTTTTTACGCATCTATTCTACAAAACTAAATTTACACCTATCTGCCTCTTCTGTAATCACCAACAGGGTATTTAGTCAGTCTTCAGTCATCGTAGACCAACTTTTGGTTCTGGCGGAGCCTGGAGGCTCTAGCCCT
The DNA here is from genome assembly GCA_949128115.1 of Anaspis maculata. Taxonomy (NCBI): domain Eukaryota; kingdom Metazoa; phylum Arthropoda; class Insecta; order Coleoptera; family Scraptiidae; genus Anaspis; species Anaspis maculata. The sequence goes on along the minus strand of OX421964.1, from coordinate 75,571,519 downwards.
CAGCAGATTAGAAAATATTTTTTGCCATAGCTTCCAGTTTGGCGAATCAATTTTTCTGAAACTTGGCTCATAAGAAACACGGATTTACTCACTCATTGTTTGGTTGAATGCATTATTCTTGAATGTATCTTCTGAAGCAACCATTTCTTCTTTTTTCCGCGGAGTAGGTAATGAGTGACTTCCCGCCGTCTCACATAGTATGTAATGAATCAATTACCATAATGGTTGTGAATAATAGTACATTACATACCGAGACGGAAAGAGGTTCATTACAGACAAGAGCCAAGGTAGCTGCAGAGCGCGCCGCGGGCCGATGGTTCGTAATGGTTTATTTTCCAACATTTTCAAAAGTCACTGATGAACAATGATTATTGTGGTTGTGAGTAGAAGTTCTTTCCACCTTCATAGATGTTATGAGAATAGTTCCAAGATTTCATCGCGCGACGCCCAAAGCGAATTTCCACAGGTAACATTATCAATTTCATTGGCGAGTTTTTATCACGTTAATTGTTTTTCACAAAGAGTAATCCATCGGTACTACTTATGGATTTTTTTTTCAAAATTATAAGCTTGACGTCTGGCGCCCCTGATTTGCAACAGGGGGTACGGCCGTACCGTCGTACCCCCCGTGGAGCCGCCAGTGGCTCTCGATCACTACAATAATTGCGCCTGTTACTACGTTTTTCGGCCTGACCTACAGCTACTGCCTGACCCAAGCCTTCCGCGATCACAGTGTCTTATAAACACCCCGTATTTCAGACTTTTTGCCGCCAAATTTTTGTTCCAGAAAAATGCCGAAACAGGTTAGTTTTTATTTGAAGGGGGACCTCTAGCAGGACACGTATTGCAGAATTTTCATCTTCAAACCCTTCGCCCCCACGAAGTTGATAAAATTCTTTTTCTGCCAAATACAGGGGGTGTTTGCAAACTTGGGGTAGAAAATTGGGGTCCATGACACTTAACGGCCACACGCAAATCGAGACGAAAAAAATCGGTTGTGTCACCCCAAAACTTTCCCGACTAGTATCCAGGAACCTATGTATGTAAATTTTTGTTCGAAACGTTCTCGCGGAAACGTCCCTTGGAGTGGGAAGTTGGAATAAGAGAGAAAGACTGAAAACGAGATTGAAAATTGAAAGTTTTGTCAGGGATTTTTTCCGGGAGAGCCTCAAGCTCCATTCCGGTTTTACATTTTCAACCGGGAAATTCCCAGGAAATTGGAAAAAATTGTTGAAGAACCAGGAAAATGTTTAAGAACCATCAGTTACCTCTTGTTTATAAAGAATGGTGAAAATTTGTTGACGGGATAAGAAGTTGGAAAATTTGCAGTTTTTCCAGAGAGGAAAATTCGAAAACCGTGAGTCCGATTTAAAAAAAATTTCCACCAAAAATTAATTCAATCCTTTCTCCAACTTTCATTCGCAGCATGTCTGCACCTTAAATGAATGTTTCTTGGGGCTCACCGCATGTCAAAGTTAGCCCTGCAGTTTTTTCAAATTCACGGAATGTGCAAATTTCATTTTAAAAAAATTACCGTCTGAAAACTGGAACCATGTCGATTTTGAAAATGGACCTACATGACGCCCAATCTAATCTACTTTCGATATCAGTAAAAAAAAATCCTTCGAAGCAAGTCGTGTCATTACCTGGGTGAGAGGCGCTCTTGGGTGGCAACGGCTAGGAGAAATTTTGAAAATTCATAACGCCCGACTGGAGAGTGGTAGAAAACTACAACTGCAGACTTAATTTGACTTTTTTGTTACGTTGCTTGTGACCAAATTTTGTTCCCATCAATCAAATAGATTTTGAATAATTAAATGGCAAAGTTTTACACTTTGACATTTTTTATCATTTGACAAGTGGCAGTTACTTCAAACTAATCGTTCTAGATTCCTAGTTCTGGATACAAATTTTTCAGGGCTTTCAAATGACATATTGCAAGTCAAGTTCCGTGAGATAAACCTTCTGTCATTTTTTGATAGTGATATTTTAGTACGACAGATGACAGTCAAAAACTAATCAGCTCATCTGACAGCAAGACCCTATCTGTATTCTGTATATCAAATTTCAAGTCGATCGGATTAACGGTTCGACAGCTATCGTGTCAGAACTGTTTTTCTGCATCATCACATAATTTTCTTTTCCGAGTGAGGGAATGGGTCGGGAAAGTAAAATAGGCAATCACTCAGAATGGCGTGTGGAATGACAATCTAAAATAAAATTTGCGGATTATCCAGAAATTTTCGCAAAAAAAATCGTCGTCATGTGTGCCGCGGGACTTCTTATCGTAGCAATTTTCCTGCAACATCTTTGAAGACTAGTAGTGTCCAGGAACCTATGGAAAATTTTCTTCAAAGTTGGGTCGGTATCGGTATTTTCATATCAGATAACTGCCGGGTATTCCTAAATTGGAAGGCAAATACTGTGGAAACGATTATTTTAACAATTGTAATGGTATTTTCCAGATAAGGTTATCTAGAGATGGGAATACCAGCCCTTAGAGAGAAAAATTGGAAAATAATCTGAAGGAAATTGAAAATTGTGTTTTGGAAAATTTGAATTTCCCAGGAAAAACGGGATCTTTTCCCAAACCATTTTATTGTGAAAATTGTCAATTAAGGCTTCACTTTTAGCTCCATCATTTAAGTCCGGTCTCAAAAACCTAGGCCGGTTTCAAATTTTCAATTAAGAAATTCCCGGGAAGTTGAAAAAAAAGTTGGAAAATGTTCAGGAACCAGTTACCTCTGGTTTAAGAGAAAAATGGTGAAAATCGGTTTACGGGATAAAAAGTTGGAGAATTTGCAGTTTTTCCAGAGAGGAAAACTCGGCAACCGTTGGTCCTCTAGAACGGCGGCATTGCTTTATTAATCTCGAGTACATACCAACTTACTACGGTACAGTACGCGAAGCAAATAGTCATCTTTGTCATAAATCGAGTGGGCGCTATTTTTGTTGCCGAATGTACCAACCTACTTATGTTTAAAATGGAACAATTAGTAAAATTTTTGAATAGTGGGGATGTATACCTATACGGATTGTAAATTTTGAAACTTGAATTTCTCCTAAAAGTACCGGCAAACAGTTCCCAGTGCTCCCATTACCGATAAAGAGCACAAGAAAATATACTGACGGACAAAATTAACGCACCACCAAAATATTGACCCAAGTTTGAAGTCAAATTTTCCCCGAACTACCCATTGTCGATCATCTTTTCACCAGGTTGTGGCTTCATGCTTCAAGAATGTCACTGTGTAGCTCATCTTGGTTAACATTTAGTATTGACAGTATACTGGGTGTTACAATGAAGGTGTTTTCTGTACTGCAAATTCGGGGCACCCTATGGGAATCACTAGCAGCAACAGCAGGACATATACACTCAAGACCAAATTCAAGTCCCAACCTTTCTTAACAAATCTAGGTTTGTTTTGTTTCAATAGCTCAATTTTCAGGGGAGATTAACTATTTTATTGCACACCTTGTCTTTATTGCCTTTTTGGTCGGTAGGACCGGAAGTACCTCTCGGATTTTGATAGTCTCTTTTGCTGGTTATAAGTTGGTTCTTCTTAAATGTTATTGACTTGCTCGTGTTTGGAAATTATACAGTTTTGCCTGTACAGTAGGTGTTACAATGAAGGGGTGTTCTTCTCAAAAACTTGGAACACCTGTAAAGAACAGCAAGTTATGCTGGGTGACAAATTGAAGCTCCAGCTTTTCTCAACAAAATTGCGTTTGCTTCACCTCAATATCTTTATTTTTCTGGGAGATACACAGTGATATTGCACACTATGTTATTATCGGCATTGGGTTAGGCGGAGGCCGAAAAGTGGCCACTGCTCGAATTTCGTACACCTTCAGCCAGTTTTTTCTTAAAACATACACCCGATTTGTTTGGTCTTTTTTTTACGTGGTAGGAACATTCATAGCAAATCTTACCGGTTTATTCATCTTAATAGCCATTCCGTTTAACGTCTATAGTGGGTGTTACAACGAAGGTCGATAAGATAAAAAAAAACTGGCTTTGAAGGTGTACGAAATTCGAGCAGTGGCCACTTCTCGGTCCCCGTCTAACCCAATGTCGGTAAAAACATGGGGTGCAATAAAACTGTGTATTTCCCAAAAAAATGGAGATAATGAAGTGAAACAAATGCAGTATTGTTAAGAAAAGCTAAAGATTCAATTTGGCACCCAGCATAACTTGCTGTTCACGCTGGTGGTCTTTACAGGTGTTCCAAATTTTCGAAAAAAAAAAAAAACACCCCTTCATTGTAACACCCAGTATATAGGCAAAACTGAATAATTTTCAAACACGAGCAAGTTAATAACATTTTAAAAGAACCAACTTATAACCAGCAAAAAAGACCATCAAAATCCGAGAGGTAGTCCCGGTCCTACCGACCAAAAAGGCAATAAAGACATGGTGTGCAATAAAATGGTTCATATCCCCTAAAAATTGAAATATTGAAACAAAGCAAATGAAATGTAGATGTGTTAAGAAAGGTTGAGACTTGAATTTGGTCTTCAGTGTGTCCTGCTGTTGCTGCTGGTAATTCCCACAGGGTGCCCCGAATTGGCGGTACAGAAGAAAACATCTTCATTGTAACACCCAGTATACTCTGCCAATACTAAATGCTAATCAAAGATGAGCTACACAGCGACATTCTCAAAGAATGAAGCTACAACCTGGTGAAAGATGATTGAAATCGGATGGGTAGTTCGGGAAAAATGTGATTACAAACTCGGGTCAAAATTTTGGTGGTGCGTTAATTTTGTCAGTCAGTGTACAGTGATAGTTCATGCTGACTGAACTGCACACGTACATAATTTTCTTGTCATTTTTTGTTTTGCAATATTCTGTACAAAACATTTCACTAGAATCTTCTCAAGTAACGGAAATGAACGGGGTCAAAACGCCAGCTTTTGAGCCGACCCGACGTATCTTGAAAAATTGATCAGAAATTTTGAAATGTTTTCCCAAAACTCTCTCAATTCACGTCCCTAGATAAAGCCCCTCAAATTTGATCTGATACTTTTGGGACACCTGTAGTTGGAAGAAGCTAGAGCAGATAGAAAATAGTTCTTCTGTTCTTCCAGCAAAAACCTTTCTGGATTTGTACTTAACAATCTTTTGAACCTGTTCTCAAGTTTCTTCAACCCCTAATTTGACTCATAGCATTTCCTTATGATCTCTATAGAGCTCGGAAGATTTCTTATTTCTTCATCCTCCACAGTATCTTTGGAACGATTTCTCGATATGCCTTCAGATACTTCCATTACTGTGAAAGGTGTTAAGGCACGAAATGCTGCAACCCACTTGTAATATCTTGCTTTCTAATAAGACGTTTTATTATTTAAACTTTCATTTCTTCAATAACTAAATGTACCTACATTAGACATTTTCAGGTAAAAACTCATCAGACTTTTGCTCATACAAATACATAACTTGAAATTACTATGCAGAGTTTATCTTATATCACATCACTTTTATTAGTGCAGAAATGAGAACAGCGTTTAAGTTTGCGAAAACGCTGACATATTTCGGTTTTGTTTAGCAGCGTCTCGAGCTAATGGCCTAGTATGTTAGCGCCACATTGCTAATGATCTGAACAAATAAACAATCTTTCCTCTAGGATTATCATGTTTCTCGTCTATTTGACAATTAATTAGCGCAGTTAAAAGGCGGCGGTGTAGTCTTGCAGTAGGTGGCTGTATGTACATCGTCGAAATTAGCAATATTGCGAAGCGTTTATTCGCAGTCGGTCGCGTCTGAAATTCTTCAATCGTATTATATTTACGTGGGTACCTACCTACGTGAGTAATTCAATTATAAAAAACCGCGCGACATTTTCTAATCTCTGGCGGAGGGACGCGTGCAGGCAGGTGCGTCTAATAGCATTAAAGAAGCCCGCCAAAGTCACCCCCGTATATAAACCTGGACACGCACCGTTTTCCCGAATGTTTGTGCAGCTTTCGCAATAACTGCTGTCGACAAAATGGTTTTCAATTTTCGCGTCTTCAAGAAGCAGTCCCCGAACGGGAAGCTCACTCTGTATCTGGGCAAGCGGGATTTCGTCGATCACATTTCTGGAGTTGAACCGATCGGTGAGTACCGATTCAGCCTTTTTGCTGATGTGCTATCATCCTGAGGAGTTTTGAAACGGGTGACGGGTGGTTTCAGATGGAGTGGTGATGATCGACGATGATTACAAGGACAGGAAGATATTCGGTCAGGTGGTGTGCAGCTTCCGGTACGGACGCGAAGAGGACGAGGTCATGGGTTTGAACTTCCAGAAGGATCTGTATCTGGCCTCCGAGCAGATATTCCCGCCGGCCGAGAAGCCGAATCCGACCAAGCTGCAGGAGAGGCTGATGAAGAAGCTGGGGCCCAACTGCTTCCCGTTCAGTTTCGTTTTGCCGCCCAGCGCGCCTGCATCCGTCATGCTGCAACCAGGTGAGCTCACGGGAAAGACCTTTTTCTGAGGACATTTGCGATCAAAGCGCTCTTTCTGGGAATAGGTACCCAGTGTAAAAGCAGCAAGCTGTCTGATTAGCAGCAAGCTCGCTTTGAGGGTTAATGGTATCCACTGAAAAAAGCAGCAAAGCTGCCCATCCAGCAGTAAAACCCTTTTTCTGAGGATATTCCTAGAAGAGCAGTCAAGCTATCCAGTTATTAGAAGCAAAGCCCTTTTTCTGGGGATATTTCTAGAAGAGCAGCTAGCTTCCTGGTTAGCAGCAAGCTTTCTGAGGATATTCACTGGAAAGTAGCGAAGCTCCCCAGTTGGCAGCTAAGCTGTGTTTCTGAGGATATTTCTAGAAAACAGCAAAGCTGCCCATGTAGCAACAAAGTTTTTTTTTCCTGAGAATACGTACTCCTAGAAGCTACGTGACTGCTAATTTATGGTGACATACTACATATTACTACTTCTACTGAGTACCTGCTACATAAATACTACTTAGGTGCCCCGATACCTAGACTAATAATGACAGTCTAAACTAAATTCAGTAAACTTTAAATTGAGCTCTACAATACCGTTGCTGATTGAACGGCTTTACAGGCGCCGAAGACGAGGGTCAACCCTGCGGCGTCCACTACTACGTCAAGCTCTTCGCGGGCGAGAACGAAACGGACCGCTCCCACAAGCGAAGCGCCGTCACCATGGGCATCCGCAAGGTGCAGTACGCGCCGTCCAAGCAGGGCCGGCAGCCCTGCACCGTCGTTCGCAAGGACTTCATGCTCAGCCCCGGCGAGCTGGAGCTGGAAGTCACCCTGGACAAACAGCTCTACCACCACCAGGAAAAGATCGCCGTCAACATCTCCATCCGAAATAACAGCAACAAAGTCGTGAAAAAAATCAAGGTCATGGTGCAACAGGGCGTCGACGTCGTCCTGTTCCAGAACGGGCAGTACCGCACTTCGGTTGCCAGCCTCGAAACTCAGTAAGAATCGATTGATACTATTCCAGAATAATATCGGTATTTTTTGTATTTGACTTGCAGAGAAGGGTGTCCTCTTCAACCCGGCTCGAGCTTGCAGAAAGTCGTGTATCTGGTACCTCTGCTTTCGTCGAATAAAGAACGAAGAGGCATAGCTTTGGATGGGCAGTTGAAGAAAGAAGAGACCAATTTGGCGTCGACCACTTTGTGAGCATTTAACCGCGAAGATATCAAGTGAATCTATATACGAGTTTTTCTAGGCTTGGCTCAGCTGATCAAAGAGATGCATTCGGCATTATCGTTTCGTACGCGGTGAAAGTCAAATTATATTTGGGTGCTCTAGGTGGAGAGTTAGTAGCCGAATTGCCATTCATTTTGATGCACCCCAAGGTAAGACTTGGTGAAGTACGTCCAGCTGAACTGTGATTTTAGTAATCTGAGAGATTTTGTTCCCAAGTTTCCAAATCTGAACTGCACAAAATCCTTGAGAAAAGCGAGTTCAATTTTTTTAACGCTTCAAATTGAGAAATGCGATGCTGTCGGTCCAAAAAGTGTCGCAATGGAAGCATCGACCCTTTGACCTGCTCGAGCCAAAAAGACGCGCCCTGAAGAATGATTGACAAAGCAGAGAACGCCCTGCGGTATACCATTTATCTGCACTAGCAGCAGGATTTACGTGTGAGCTCATTCATCCAAATAAAAAAAAAGTCGTTCAAAAGTTACGTTTTGGACCCGAATTGACGTAATTACTTTCAATTGGCCATTTGCCTCCGTTATGGAGCGCCCGAGTCGCATTTCCACGCATGGCACGATCAATTTTTCAAAGATTTCCGGATTTTGGTGCGAGTTTGACAGGCAACATAACGTTTGGACCAGAAAATTCGACCAGGGCACTTGAACCACTGTTAGATGGACGTACTATACTGAATATTGTGTTCTCTGAAAATTATTTATTATAGCCGAGTGAGAAAGGAAAGCTGATCAAAGCTGACAGCCAAGCTGAAGTTGAAATGTTCCGCCAGGACACCATCGACCCTGACATGGACAACATCGATGAATAAACCTTATTTTAATATATTATTTTGTTACTCTACTATTATTATTGTTATAGGAGCTAGACAAAACCATGTGAATCTGTTATAAGTATATTGAGAAATATCCAATACTCTTTTGATGACGTACAGGCTTATTAATTATATACATAATACACACTTCTTAATTTCATTTAGGAATTAGAGAATTTTTTCTTTATAATAAGTAAAGCATACGCTTAAACTATCATCATTCACTAACTGGTTTATGCCATGACTGAGGGAGGAGATGCCGAAAGAAACTACTACACGTCAACAATAAGTATGCTACCTTGGTATATTACGCTAATACGAGAGCTGCGTCGTGATGTCTGAATATTTCTAAATAGAGCTTAAACACTACTAAAAACTCAAACTTTTGGCGCTTCTTCATCATTATTTATGATATGACTTTTTAATATAAAAAGTAGAAAAACCTCTTTCCTTTTTTAGACCATCATCGTGCGTTGCTAATTTTGATTCGATTTCCAAGGGAAGCAGAGACTACAATAAATGTTACGATAAATTATATCAAAAAGAAGAATGGCGCGCGGGAATTCTTTTTCAGTAATATGGAATAATAAACCATCGTCAAAAATCCAACAACGGCTCTAAAATCACAACTCTCAACCATCTACTATTGGAGTATTGACGATATAAAAGCTTCATCCTCCTTATGTTATGCACACTCACTTCAAAATAACAAAGAGGAAAATAAGAACGAAACTAATTGTGCTTCTTCAGACTACATTTATAACGCGGACTCGGCGTCCGTTTTCGGAAAATAATTTACTTAAAATTACGGAACTTATCTAACTACTAATAGTTATTACATTTATAAAACGTACATACTTACATCATACATTATGACCAGAGTTGCTATAAATGGGGTGGGGCAGGGTAGAGGGTTTGGCTGGACTGGGGGGGGGGGGATAAAAATCGGGAATATGGGGGGCAATGACACTATCAACAGTCCTTAGGAAAAACCTCTCAGAGGGGTTATCCGTTGGCCGGCTTGGGCAATGGACGTACTAGGTAGAGCTTCTCGCCCTGCTTGTTGGTGTAGATGGGTGCCCTCTGGTAATGGTCGACGAGCTGGTCCAGCGTGTGGAATTTTCGTTGTCCTATGCAATACAGGGCGCCCTCTACGTGCACCCTGAAGTGCTTGTTGCGACCGGGCGCTTTCAGGGATACGGAATAGTCCCCAACCTAAAGAAAATTAGAATTATTTACCTCTTAATCCAAATCAGTCTGCATACGCATATCCTATATCCCTTACTATGTATGAACAGTGAATTGTAATCAGCACCTACCCACCTCCCTTCATCCTTACTTCCCCTCTCCTTCTAGTATGTGAATAATGGACAAAAGAATGTTTGTTCCCCAATCCACAAAAATTTTGTGAATGCTACACACCCCCTTTCTTCAGAAAAAAATAGAACGGCGTCGGACTATATTTTCCTACACTTCAAGAGGCTTTCGATTTTTTGCTTTTTTTTTGTTGACTGATTCATACTCTCATGCATTCCCACTACTAAATCTAAAAATAGTCTAGACCTAAGCTACCACTAAAACTATCATATTTACACTAATTACAAAAAGGTAGCATTTTTGACACTGAGAAGCTCCTCAGCGCTTTCACTGATCTACCAAGATTTGGGGGTTGTGGTTTCCGCAGTGTCACACTGCTATACTTGAAGTTACTCAACCAGTATACCACCTGAGAAATCCCTCGTACAGTGTTCAGTACAGATGGCGACATGAGGTATTTCCTCTGACGCATCGGCTTGGCATAGGCTTGACATCGCCCGTGTCGATATTATAGACAAGCTTGTTCGTCCTTGAAAGCTCTCCTCCATTATTCAGATCTTGGAAAAGAATGTGAAGATGGATCTTACGCAGAACGCTGACACGTTCAGAACCCAGTTACTTGGTGTAGCAAAAAAGCTACATTTGTGAATAGTGCAAATATGATGGTTCTAGTGGTAGCTTAAATCTAGCTTATTTTTAGATTCAGGAGTGGAAATGAATGAGAGTGTGAATCAGTCAACAGAAAAAGCAAAGAATCGAGAGCCTCTTGAAGTGTAGGAAAAAAATAGTCCGACACGCCGTCCTATTTTTTTTTCGAAGAAAGGAGGGGTTGTGTAGCATTGAATTTTTTTATGGATTGGGTAACAATAATCGGCTTGTTCCCAAACAACAATCTTGTGTATGCTGCAGTGTGTATTCGCATCAGGGATGAGTCACTGCTACTCCAAGCATATAGCGCCATTTATTAAACGCTCCTATCCCCATCCAAATTTTATAATCGTCCACGTTCGCCTAAATCTACCTAATATTCTTTCGCCCTTTTCTCAATCCTTCTCTGTATGATTCACATTATTAGATTTTCCAGCAACATAACTAGCTTACATAAACGGTCTGTTACCTTTTGATCAGCACATTTCAGTTTCTGCCTGCTATTATAACCTAAACAATTGAATGTTTTGGGAAAAAAAGCACAAAATATTTACATTGGTCTCGCTGTCGCGAATAAGGAAGTCCCCATCATGGCCGTGCTGGTTAAGCAAATTGTCGCAGACGTAGCGAGTGATGCTGCCGTAATACCAGGGTTTGTCAATCAAATGGGGCTTGTCCGTGAGGGGTGCCTGAGGGCGTTCCATGGGTTCGACCTGCTTCCTGTCCAGGTAGGGTTGGGTCAGGTATTCGGAAAGCTCTTGCAGGTAGTTCCGTGGCACCAGGCCCAACTGGCCTTGAGCATTCCTGGCTTTGTACCTGTGAAGCAAATTTCAATCATTTAGCAAGTTTTTTTTTAAATTATAAATAAACCAATATTAAATCTTGCATTTTGCTTGAAGAGACAATTATTACAAATATTATGTAAAGAGTGCCCAATTTTAATTTCAAGTGTTTATTGAACTTGCGTTTAATTGCTAAAGGAATTTTATAAATAATATTAGAAAAGTTCCGATGTTGATTCTTCTCGAAAAGTCTTTGTGTTATTATTAGCAATTAACGTTCCATTGTCACCAGTCGCTTGTCTTAAATATCAACTAATTGTTAACGTAAATGTTTATTATGCGCAAATACCTACACCAGTTCCTTGGGACCAAAAAGTGAAACCGCCGGTTTCTTCGCCTAAAAAAACTTGAATTTTTCATGTATAATGCGTTTCCAATGGGATGTTTTCAGCGTAGTTGAAGAAACTCTGCTAGATGTCCCTAGTGGTTCGTAAGGGGCTTGGGAACATTTGTGTTCTGTATGTTGACAGCTCAACCGACTGCTTGTTGTCGTTCAAAATTGAAATGTAACCCAAAAAATTGAGCGACGTTTATCAAAAGTGTCAAAGTCTGAAGTGTTGAGTTTCGCTGGCCATTCTTTGTTCGTTGAACCATAACAACGAACGTGAACAGCAGCAAAACCATGCCTGTAAGGTCAAGGAATAAGAAAGTGCAACTGACGCTACTTAATTTTAAATTCAACACTTCGCCGAAGTGCTCGTCTGAAGATGCTCAACAGAGTTTAGTTTGGGTGTTATGGTTCTGGTCTCCTCCTGCTTCCTGCTTTGTGTGAAAGAAAAGGCGACATGAGAATACGAGTTTCATTGATAAAACCTGGTAGTTTTTACATAATCTTGTTTATTAAAAAGTTCATAAAATAATTTGCATGGCTTTCACTCGACCTCCTCGCATAGCGCGCTGAAGTTTACGTTCAATTCAGTGGTTGTGGCTACTCTTTGGTTGTAGTCTGCAGTCTGCACTACACCTTCTAGTCTCCTCAGGCTCTCCAAGCTACGAAGTTATCCACAGAACCATTTGTGGCCGCGCCTTCCACAGGGTGCGTGCTTCTCTCTTCTTTGTCTGAACATAAATTTATACCGCAATTTCGTCACATCACCCAGCAATAAGAAAATTGTGTCCGATGTTCAATCGATTCCTATTATTGTATCTTCATTTATACCAAGCTGTTCAGCACCAAGGAGCTTTCGTACAAAGGCCGTGCGTGATGATACGGGAATGGGAAATCTGGAACTGACAACAGCTGTCACATAGACAATTTAGCATTCGGCATATTTGGCAACGACTCTATGGCAACGACCGCAACCTGTTGCAGAACCGTCACATTCAAAAATCCCGCTGAAATATCAGGGCAGCCGAACTGCGTCAGTGTCGCCAATTTATGATAATTGAATGTTTCTCAGCCCCTTACTAGAGCCCCTTACGAACTACCAGGGACATCTATTGAGAACCTGTCAGGAAAACATCCCATTACTCACTAAGATGTGATGAGTAAACTTCAGATGTTATGGCCTATGTCAAGCTTGAGGTGTTACGCAGGATAACTTCCCAACTTGTCAACCTTTTTGTCTATTTGCATCCTATCGCTTAATTATCACTTTCTAATCGTTCCATCTACCATAAGCCGTTTTGAGCTAACGTAACGATCCCTCGTGTCTTATTAGTTAGCTACCAATTTTTAGTTCGTTCCAGTTTGAATTTGAAAAGGTCCAATTCCATTAGAATTGAAATAGGGTAACAATGTAGGAAACTGCCATTTTAATCTTCAAAAATCTTAAAAAATCACAGAGTCATGAGTCTAACCGTCGCACAAAGTTATTGATTGCTCAGCCAATTTACATTGTTACTATAGGCGATTGACCTTATTGGGGAAAATGGCCGTTTCGTCGAGGAAGTTTTAGGGCATTAATTTTTAGAACTGGTGTAAGTTGCCGTAAGGCAACGGCGGAGGTTACGTCAATTGGTGGCATGTCAAAACTGTCACTTTGCTGTCTTGTGCAGTACGCTACAAGCAAACTTTCGTTCCTGTGAACCCTTGGGACCCCATAGGCTCGTTATTGGGCCCCATGTTGATGACCAGCGTCGTCGCAGACCTTTCTCTAAATCATCCATAGCTTCCGCCCAAGGAAGAGCAACAGACTCTGTCACACCCGCACGGAGGGAAACACACAAGCCCGTCGACCAGCCTGCCAGCCAAGAAAAAATCACCTCGGGCTGGCCGTGCAGAGTCAACCACCACCTACCTTTTTTCCTCACTTTTTTCTAAAGATTTCCTGCTTCGACTTCAGCTGGAGATCCGCATTTTTCATTCTAACAAGCTCGCCGTAGCTACCTCTGTGTTCGCGACGTAAACGTTGTCTTTTTTTATCGCAATAATGTAGTGCATTGCTGGGGGCGTAGTCTTTCAGCTGCGCACCTCTGGAGCTAGATCTACAAACCTGCTAAATATGCCAACCATAACATGAAATAAGAGACACAAATGCAAACCCCTTTTTCAGATTATTTCTACTTGTCAAATTTCCATGTCAATATGTGGGTATTACAGGTATCCACTAGTGCCCACCTAGGCTACTAGACGTCGGAGTATGTTTTCCTCGTAAAAACGTCCTCGACGATCAAGTACCGAGCTCTACACCAGGTGGCGTTTTTCTAATGTAAATCGCCTATTGTAGACAAAAAAAGCTGAACGACAGATGAATGACTTTTCAAATTGTGTAGAAGGCCCTTTAGGATTATCATTTTTGACAAGCCCATGACAAAATGCCAGTGATTTTTTTGAGTCACAAGACAACGTCAGTTGTGTCTTTGATTTCTTTGTAGCTCTGAACCAGGAGTAGAAGAAGGTGAAGATAAAAATGGATCATTTTCACTGAGATTTCTACCCACTGTATCAACACGAGCCCGCAACACGGTGACTTCGTGCTGGTTGATTCCATGTAATATGCTACGAGTACATGGCAATGGCGGTCCGTTGCTTTTTGCTTGTAGGGAAATTCAAGCGGCTCGCAGCATGTCGAACATTGGCGAACGAATCGTCCTCTAGCATCTGGATCTGGACATACCGTGATCTGGACATAGACCATTTGGATCAATGCTTGATCTTCGGCTTCGGTAGTAGGTATAGCTTTGCGTCTGCCAGAACCTGGTTGCCGTGTGAGCGTTGAATTTTTCCGCCACCTGCACGTAGTAAACCGTCCCTTTCCTGTTACTGAGAAGGTCTGCTACCGTCTTCCACGCGATACCACTTTCCACAAGAGGAATAATTTGCACCCTAACAGATTCCTTGAACATCCTGTCCCGTTTGACACAGAAAATGACAAAGCATTATTGGTCATGGGTGGCATATTCTTGATGACAGTAAAGCTGATTCACAGATCAAAAATTAGAAAAGTCATTCATCTGTCGTTCAGCTTTTTTTGTCTACAATAGTAGTTACGACAAATTTGAATTATTATGATCAATCGCTTGATTGTGGAAGATGAGCTCCATTCCTTTTGACATCAATCTCAGATATTCTCACCTCAGTTGATAGTGGTGTCTCACTCGTTCTTTAGCGATTTCTCGCTCTTTCTCTTTCCAACTGAGATGATGCCAAGTGAGATTGTGGTAAAAGGGAAGTGCCTATAATCATCATATCAACTTGGCATGAACGCGACAAATTTTTATTGGAACCGTGATTTATTGCGAGTTTCTATGCCAACGACGGGTGTTTATAATAATTATTAAACTGTCATAGTTGCAAATTTGCGACCTTTTCTTTGATCCCCGTACAAAAGTGGCCTTGACGATGAATCCTGAGAACCATTTGGATCTTCTGCGAGAAATGGAAATCGGAGCAGAACAACCAAGGGCGAGAATGGACAAAAACGGTGCTGCAAGGCTGGTTGCTGGTATCATTCCCACCGCACCTAGAATCGATATTTTCGAAGAAAACGAAGAAAAAATCTCAAGACCTGCTGAATAAAAAATCAAGGAAGGAATTGATTTGGACCTGACCTGACCTGACCTGAAAAAGTAAGTACCTACTTGAAAATAGTGAATTAAATTGGAAGTAAATTATATTTCTGCAGATTCACTGGGTCCTCGTTAGGAAATGTGGCTCTCATATTTTCTCTATATGGCTCACAGGCAAACAATGTGCAAATTCAAGTTGCAAGCAAGTGTAAATAAAAGTAACTACACTGAGGGACAAAAAAAGTGGCGCAACCAAAATTTTCCTTAGTTTGATGCATGGTAACTTTTGAGCGTGCAAATGGATTTTGATAATTTTTTTTCTCGGCAATAGAAGAATTAATCCAGAATACTGCTGTATTATTCATTTTCAAATACTCTCACCCTGACCAAAATACAGGGTAGTCTACGTATGGGTATTTTTTCTATGATTTTCAAAACATTTCTGTAAAGTGCAATAATAGTAATGTCAAAATATAGAGTCTAATGTTAGATTTTAGCTTATCTTATTCTTTTCTTAATCATCTCCTTTTGGTTTCACTGTCCTTTAGTGTCATACTAAACTTATCAGTTCAATAATGGCAAGGCAGATTACTGCGGAACAAGTCGCCAGAATAATGGCTCTTGTAGACGACGGCAGGAGTCAAAGATATGCAGCACGTACTTCAATTTGCCAGAAAGTACGGTTAGAAGAGCAATGAGAAGATTTCGGGAAACTGGACTGTGTGAAAGAAAAGTTGGATCGTCCCAAGTCTACAACAGATGCTGATGAACATTTTATTGTACTCCAGACCTTGAGAAATCGATTCCAAACTGCTGTTATGACCAACAGTCGCTTAAGGCAATTACGGCAAACAAACGTTAGCGTGAAAACGGTTCGCAGAAGGTTGAAAGAAGTCGACTTACAGGCAAGAAGACCGGCAACAGCACCGAAACTGCTTCGACGGCGACGTCAACGCGTGGCACGGTTAGAATTTGCTCGCCAACGAAAAAATTGGAACGTTCAGCAACAATGGTCTGAAGTTTCATTTTCCGACGAATCTCGATTCTGTCTCCGATTCTCCGATGGTCGACTAAGAGTCTGGAGAAGGACTGGTGAAAGGTACGAACAGGACATGTTTAAAGGGAAGATAAGCTTTCAAGGTGGATATCCGTTATGGTGTGGGCTCACATCTCACTGGAAGCTCGTACTGAACTTTGCGCGCTACCATGAAATTCTTTGAACGCAGTAGGGTATATTCAAGTACTGGAACACCATCTGCTTCCCCACTGTACCTCTTATCGCTGACGGTTTCATTTTTATGCAAGATAATGCCAGGCCACATGTTGCTCGCATTGTTGACTGATTATCTGGACGAGGCTGGCACAGAACGACTACCCTGGCCAGCTATAAGCCCCGATATGAACCCGATAGAGCACCTATGGGACCAGTTAGGTAGACGTGTAAGAAGCCGCAATCCTGTCTCTGATAACCTCGAGAAGCTCTCAGTTGCGCTCCTAGAAACTTGGAATAACATTCCCCAAGAAGACATCAGTAACCTAATACGAAGCATGCCGAGGCACCTAGAGACCTTGTTGCCACCTTGTTCACTGTCATTATTGTTACGAGTGGTTGACCGATTTTTTTTTGTTTCTTCGACGTTTTTTGTTGATACGTTCTGCAAACACACAAACGTCATCGAAGAAGTGCATTTTCAAGAGATGTCCCAACACCTCCCTAAGTGCTCCCAAAAAATTTCATAGGCGTGCCCAGGTCTCGACCCCTGGAAAACAAGTGACTCGATGCGACCACCGCCGACAAAACTACAAAAGTGGAAGAGTTCATCACGAGCAGCGAGCAGGAGGCTATTATTTCTGTGAAGCAGGACCTAGTGAAATTATTGTGCCACAATCTAGGTGTGAACCAGGGTCAACCGGAACGAGTGCGGAAGGTGTGTCACCGTTAAGCAACATACATCAAGTCAACAGGCCGCAGAACTTAATGCTCGACTTGGTGGTGTTGATGCTACACTTTTTCAGCTCCAGATGACTACGGAGCAAAAGACTCCTGCAGCAAAAGACACATCATAAATATGATAGAAGACATCAAATTACTGGGTCATCTCCTTGCAAATTTTACGTCGCAGGTACTGAATCGCTTCCACTTCCAAGACGAACACTCGGCATTCCGCCTGCAAATACTACACCCCACGTGATCTGTATCAACTATTATATTGAACCTTATGATAACATTCAGCTGTCAACTGTATGAAAAATAAAACAGTATGACCTGCTCTTTATTCAAACACCCCTAATCTTTGGCTTATGCGCCTGCGTGGGTAGGCAACCAAACATACTTCAATTTTGAAATTATTTTGTAACAAAGGCAATATGCGATATTCAGCGGCACGAGTTGCGCTGTAGGTTCGCAAAGCTAGGGGATGGAACTCATGCGTCTGCGCGAGCTAGGAAAAGTCAAAACCAGCAGATTTTCAGCCATTGATTTAACAAAGGAAAATAGATGACAAGAAACTCCTGACTTCCATGCTAGACTATGTGGAATGATGTTGTCCATGTGCATTGCTGTCGAAAAAATGAATTCCGCGCGTAGTGCTCCGAAAAGAGCGAAAAAGCCGTTTTCAGTGTATAACTGGTTGCCTAGAAGGTGATGTTTTTTGGGAACACACATGAAATGGAACTGTAATGTTCTTTTCGTACGGTTTTTGCAGCCAGGAACTCAACAAACTGCCCGTCATTTTTGAAAAAAAAAAACAGAAAACACAAAACCTCTGATATATTATACATATAACCGGATAAAATTTTAGTAACCATTTGTTTACATGCAGTTTTATGCCACTGACAGACAGGACGGCAACCGTGAGGCAGAGAAGAATACCAGAAGTAGGTCGGTATTTTCAAAAACACACCAACTGATAAACACGTTACCATATTTTCGCTCATTGTGTATCTAGAACTGATCCATCATTGCTGGTCTTGAACACAATGAAAGATCAAGAAACACTCTTTTTTCCATAGCTTATTTGAAAGTTTCATTTCCAGCCGTTTCAATAATAGACAATGTTGAAATTACGCTTTTTACATGTGTTAGCATACGGCACTATTCTCAAATCCCCTAGCATGGTTGCGCCAGCGCAGAAATGGCACTGAATTTCGCCTATTAATGTATTGACTTTATGTACTGCCAGGAGCAAGATACTGCATACATCAAAATTTTGGTCACTAGAAAAAAAAGCGACGAGGTCTTGCTTCATTGCGGTTATGGCATGACAGAATAAAAGGCTTGGTTCCTGACTTCATGGTGGATGTACTACGCGAGGGCTCCTTCATGGCTATGTCACATTTTTTGGAGTTGTAAAAATTTTGATGTATGCAATACAGTGCATATCAAAGTGACTTGATAAAGACTCGGGAAACAACACGTTCAGCGAATATGATCGCATGCGAAGCAAACACTCTCGTAACAGTGGAATCAGGAATGACAGCCTAGACAAATGACAGGTAAATAATAACAATGTGGCAACGTTGCTTTATGTCAGCTGGGGGCTCGCTTCAATTTAATTGATAGATGAATTTAGGCGCGTATTCAGTCGATTTAAACAGATGAACTATGACGAGCCCAATTTCTAGTTCTTTTTCCTGGGTAGATTTTTTTTTCATTTATTTTTTCAACTCATCAGTATCAAATTTTACTTACTTGAGCATCGACTCACGCTGATAAAATTGCGTTTTGGGTTTTAGTGTAAGACCCCACTGTGTCGAATTTCTTGCTTGTATCACAAAACGCAAAATGTTTTGCGTACCGCTAGTACCGTATGTTCAAAAACTTTCTTACTCAAGGCAGGCTGTGGTCCTGGTCATTGGCAGGCAAACGAAGCTGATTTTGGCCAGGCCACAGCCTGCCTTGAGTAAGAAAGTTTTTGATCATACGGTACTATTGGCCTTGCCAAACTTTTCTCAATCAAATGGGGGAAATCGCACCTGAATATCCTTTGATATGTGCACGTACGAGGCTTGTAAACTATCAACAATGGTCTTTATTTACTTACAGGTTAGGTACATGGTGAAAAAATTCTAAGTGTATTTCAACTAGGTAGGTATTAGGTACGTAACTATGAGTCGCTATCGCATCACATAAATGGGGAATACAGTAGATAAATCATTGACATTTACAGTCATTCATTTATTTACTTGATTCGATATGCTAATATCGTCAATATAAAAGTATTTCTTGCCAAATTCGCACACTCTGTACACCTGGATCACACTTGATCGGGTGCAAGGGCGGCATTGTCGTAGCACGCGGGTCCTTTCTCAGGCCACCGCCGTTGATGATGTGTGTTCCTTTTCCTGATTCGGCTCAAACAGACGTTGATGCAACCGCTCTCTCGCCTTGTACAGACCCCACGTGATGATATGTAGCACCACCAGGAGTCCCGTGATCCCGATGCAAACAAAGACTGTGGTTCCGGGCTTGTTCCAGTCGAGGATGGGGTAGATGTAAAATTTCCCGTGTATGTCGGTGCCACCCGCGAAGTAATATATAATACTGAATACTATGTAGAATATTGCGACCACGACAGAGTAACAACAGTGAAGAAGCCGAACTGGATGCGACACCATGAACAAATCGATCATCATCAGGATGGAATTGAAAGCGTGCAGCAGCATGGTCATAGCCGTCAGCTTGATAGTTATGTTGTCATAAATGAAAATCCAAAATATCGTTGTAATCCCAAAAGCTAAGTCGGTCGCAATGATGTTCGATGCCCAGTACATTTTGTAAAGCTTCAGCGCTTTTTCTTGCGAGAGTGGAATCACATTAGTAACTGAAATCATGACTGCCGAAACGATGGCTTGAAAAGTGCAAGCGACGTAACCCCAATGCGTCATATAAATTGGCCACTTTGCTCTGTGTGCTTTGTATTTTGCAGAGTAGCCGAGTTGTTCCAAATCAATAATATCAATTATCAGGATTACAAGAAATGCGCCAGCAAAGTACACTCTGTAGATCAAATATAATTTTTCTGGCCTCTTCCTATTCCGCTGCCATTGGCAAATGACGAACGTAATTGGATCATTGTATGTGAAAAACAAATTATTCAAAGAAAATTGCCTTCCACATGCTGCTCTCATCCTCTCGTGGCAGCGAGCACCTTAGGCAGTATCTGACGGTCAAAATCTGCACTTGACAGCGGGTCGCAGCTGAGCACTTAACCTTTGCCAAGCCAATTAGAAACGCTCATCGTATGGTTGGCTAAAGAATCGAACACACACAGACGCGCCACAGCTCAAAACCCTCCTTGCTCAAAACTGATGAAACACGCGGTCACCCCTGGTCACCATGTAGCGTAGACTGACATTTGATATAACAATTAACGTCACAAACTGGCACGAATCGAGGGAGTCGTCAAACTCTTGGTTGCATTTCAAGCTTTCAAGATTAGGCCAGGCGGTATGTCGGTAAAAATCCTTGGTAAAATCACTACAATCTGGAAAAAAAACTCCGACCAAAGCTTTTATGGTGTCAAACTCTTCGTAAGGTCAGTAGTTATCTACCACTGAGTTTCCGCCCAAAAACGAGTTGTGCTGATTCCTCCACATCTGAGCGAAGGTAAAGGATGCCTCAAAAGTGCAAAAAGACCTGTTAAACCTTTGTACTTTTCCGCTATATTTGCATAATGCAAACGTACAACTCTTACGCAAACATTGGAAGCATCTGTCATCATCTCTGTGCCAGTCTTACTGTTGAAAAGAAAGATTTCTTTGTGGGGGTCAGATAAATTTCATTTAATCGTTTTTCCACACAAGAAAACGATAGAGCAACATGTATTTTGCATGTTTTGTAATAACTCGTATCCATTGACCCATTTATGGCATTAAAATTTTAATAACAGCATTTTTTAAGATGTTGCCAGCAAAAAAGTGAATAATTTTTACCCGCCTGTTCAGCAGCAATTTTTTCAATTTTACCAAACACCGTTTGCGAAAATTTCATAAGGAATGAAAAGCTCAAGCTCTTCTCTAACGATATCGTGCCTGGCTTAACCGCGGCACGCACTTGAAAGTCTAAAAAACTGATTTCTTTTCGAGAGGTCCTGTTTCACCCGCGTGCGGCCGTGCCTACTTGACCAAATTTGGTTCCAATACAGTGGATAAATTTTGAACAGTTGAATGTCAAAGTTTTATATTTTAAAATTTTTAAATTATTGACAAGTGACACTTGGAGGAAAACTTTCAACTATTCTGAATAATTTTTTTTAAGGTATTTCAAATGATGTATAGGTATCAAGTCAAGTTTTATGAGATACAGCTTCGATCATTTTTTGATAGTGACACTTCTGTTTGACAGATAACAGCCAAAAACCAATCAGCTTATTTGACAGCAAGACCCTGTATGTATGCCAAATTTCAAGTCTATCCAATCAACGGTTCGGCAGCTTCCGTGTCAGAACGTTTTCCCTGCATCATTCGGCATGAACGCGTGTTTTAATTGGAGTTCTGTGTTGACCAATGCACAAGGCAGCATCGAATTGCCAGAAACTAGTCCTTACTCGAACAATTTCCGCCAAAATAGTACTTTTTAAACCGAATTTCGGCCATTTTGAAAAAATAACGTCATCTTGAGTCTGACAGAACTGCGCGATCAACGCTGCGGGCCAAATCCTTCTAAATACTCTCAAGAGCAACTGTGCAAAATTTCTTGCTTTTATCACAATTTGCGTTTTTTTTTGCCTACCACTTCGACTATACTTACAGTGCAGGGTGAAGAAATTGCTAGTGTATTTCATTTCCTATGACTCGGCATCGTATTACATTAATAGGTAATGCAGTAGATGAATCATCAACATGTATAGTCATTCATTTATTTACTTGATTCGATATGCTATTACCTATCATCGTCAATATTATTATGGAAGTATTCGCACACTCTGTATACCTAGATCACATTTGATCGGGCGCAAGGCGACACTGTCGTAACACGCGGGTCCTTCTCAGGCCGTCGCCGTTGATTATGGCTGTTCCTGTTCCTCTCTCGGCTTGAACAGTCGTTGATGCAACCGCTCTCTCGCCTTGTACACACCCCACGTGATGACATGTAGCACCACCAAGAGTCCCATGACCCCAATGCAGACCACGGTGGAGGTTCCCGGCTTGTTCCAGTCGAGGATGGTGTAGATGTAAGAATTACCCTTCTTGTCAGTGCCACCCGCAACGTAATATATAACACTAAATACTATGTAGAATATTCCGAACACGAGAGGGTAGCAAAAGTGAAGAAGCCGAACTGGATGCGACACCACGAACAAATCGGTCATCATCAGGACGGAATTTAAACCGTGCGTCAGCAAGTCCATGGCAGTCAGCTCCATAGTTTCCGCGTCATAAAGGAAAGTCCAATATATGATTGTAATTCCAAAAGCTACGTCGGTAGCGATGGTGTGCGATGCCCAGTACACTTTGTAAAACTTCAGTGCTTTTTCCTGCAAGCGTGGAATTGCACTGGAAACTGAAATCATGACTGCCGAAGCGATAGCTTGAAAAGTGCAAGTGGTGAAACCCCAATGCGTCAGGAAAATTAACCACTTCGCTTTGTATTCTGCAGACTCTTCCAGGAATTCGAAATCAATCACGTCAACTATTGAGATTACAAGAAATACGCAAGCAAAGAACACTCTGTAGATCACATAGGGTTTGTCTGGCGTCTTCTTATTCGGCTGCCATTGGCAAATGACGAACGTAATTGGATCGCTGTGAGTGAGTAACAACTCATTCAAAGAACAGTGCCTTCTACATGCTGCTCCCATCCTCTCGTGGGAACGAGCACCTCGGGCAGAATCTGACGGTCAAAATCTGCACTTGACAGCGGATCGCAGCTGAGCACTTAGCCTTTGCCAAGCCAATTAGAAACGCCCATCGTATGGTTGGCTACAGGATCGAACGTACACACAGACGGGCCACAACTCAAAACTGATTAAACACCTTGACAATCACATACTTCCGCAATATAGAAACCGCACCGTGCTGTCACCCCTGGTCACCATGTAGCATAGACTGACATTTGAATTGACAATAATAATTAACGTGACAACTGACACGAACCGAGCGAATGGGCTAACCAGTAGCTATAGGCTAACCAAGGAGTGGGCTAACTCTTGGTCGAATTGCAAGCTTTCAAGATTGCCCCGCACGTCTCCTGAAAAACTGAAGCAGTGTAGTTACCATTCGGAATCTAACCCAATTGAGGTCTCCAATTTTCCGTTGTCTCTCTTTACTGTGACGTCATGCGTATAAGATACGGTTAATCGAGGTCATTGGGCGCTTCCCAATAGGGCGTATAAGGACACAATTGGACACATATGGACACAATTCGACACAGCTAGCGTTCTAATAGCAGTAATAGCACCACATGTCGACACAATCGAAACATTGGCGAGGCTGAGTTTAGAATTGAGCTGGAAAGTGCACTTTGACATTGTGTATCCGTCTTGTCGCAGTTATTGGAAAGCGCCCTATGTTTCTTGAGATATGACATTTCGTTTCTGACAATGGGAAATTTTTCGAATCTGACAAGCGCTCTGTCGTGTATTTATTTGATTTCAGCATGGATTTCATGATTTCACTTGTTCTTACCCTCGTTCTTACCAATAAGTGTGTTATATGTAGTGGAAAACTGAGAAGATACAGAAATGGTCCAGTTGTGTCGCTCTATGCGAGTCGAGAATAAGACGAATACACCCAGCATAACCATGCACCGGTTCACGAAAGACCCAAACTTGATGGAAGTGTGGCTGCACCAGCACCAGCACCAGCAGGAATCACGCTGCACCAGGCACGTGCATCTTACTACGAAAAAACTCTATTACTTCGTCCATTAAAAACTCCCTTATGGGCTCTAGTGACTTTCCCCACATGATAATGGGAACAGTATAGCTATCCGATTCAAAATTCCCGCAAAAGTCAGAAACGAAACGTCCAAACGTCATAAACGTCAAAACGTCAAAGGTGACCTCGAAAATCCATGTATTTTCTATCTCCTAAAATTGGAAAGGTCAATTCAAGATGCGCAGCATTCGAAGGCGAAAAACATACTGGAGCGGTGAGCAAAGCGACGATGAAAGCGAAGAGCAAAGCGCCGATGAAAGCGAAGAGCAAAGCGACGAAAATAATATACAGAGGAGTGCATAAAAACGGCCACCGCTGTAGCATCGTTATTCCTTATCCGATCTTCAAAATTCAAAAACCAGTTTGAATGGTATGTCTTCTATGATAGATTTTATGATCATAGATTTTTCATTTTCACAATAACAGGTGTTTTTTTAAATCTGGCGTCCAAGCATGCTGTGCTCCAGCCGAAAACAGCCTCATTTCTCTGCTTTCGGCCCGAACACAGCATGCTTGGACGCCAGATTTAAAAAAACCACCTGTTATTGTGAAAATGAAAAATCTATGAGACCTTATTTCCTGACAGGTCACAATACATACTTGAAAAGATATAAAATAATAAGCTGAAAATAGAGAATAAAGACGTCTTAGAGACGGACAGCTTCTTTTGGATTTTGAAAACATTTTGACATTTACATTTTGAAAAACCAAACGCCTGACCTACCATGTGCCTTTGAACATCATTTTGCACCCAGCCTACCAGATTGTGTGAACATCGTGAGTGTTGTGATGCTACTGTGATGTGTTAAATTTCGCAGTTTCATTTTTTTTTCTTCGTGTAATGATAAAATGTGTGATATTGATGCATCATTATATTCAGATAAGCATAGGGAATCCAAAAAGAGATTAAAAAAATATTGTTGCCATTTGAAAAACAAAAGTTGACTATCAGTGCTCAGAAGCATCATAATAAAAAAATTTTTTTTACAGTCGAATCATATCGTGTGATCAAATGAATTCTTATTTTAGGTAGGCTGTGGCCTGGTCAAATTCAGGGGTGCGAAGCTGCGTTCGGCCAGGCCACAGCCTACCTAAAATAAGAATTCATTTGATCACACGATAGAAGACATTAAACCATTCGAACTGGTTTTTGAATTTTGAAGATCGGATGAGGAATAACGATGCTACATCGGTGGCCGTTTTTGATGCACTCCTCTGTATACAGGGTGGTCCAGGTTATAGTAGCAATAATTCACCATTCGATAGTCCATCGAAAACTAGGTCGACATGCATAGTTTATTTTTTTTCTAAAACGCTTCCTAAGAGAGATGCAGCCCTTCAAAGTTCAGTTTTTAAAATCTTCTTTTTGCAATAACTTCCAAGTCATCGAAGCGATTTTGACCACATTTGGTACAAATACTTACGAAATAAATACCCATCACTTGACGTAGATAACTTTTGTCAAAATTGTCCAGTGGCGTAGATACGGGGGAGTTGTTCTACTTTTCACGCCCTATTCTCTACGCCACTGAATATTTTTAGAAAACTATATTTTTGTCGAATTCCTTGTTCAGTTTAGAAAAAAAAGTTATTCTTGTAAAATTTTGATTAGAGGCTTGATTTTCGAGATATTTGGGTTTTAAACTTTGCAAAACATCTCGAAATCGCCATTTTCCAGAGCCCAAATTGTCTTTTTCTGGAAACGCCTCGTTTATCAGCAAAAAATGGCAGTAAATGAACTTAAACGACCAGAAAACTCATTTCAGTTGAGGAATCATGAGTTTTCTTGGATTTTAATTTTGAGGCTTTTGAAAGCCGCGATTTCGAAGCGTTATCCAAAGTTTCAAACCCAAATATTTCGGAAATGAAGCCTCTAATCAAAATTTTACAAGAGTAACTTTTTTTCTGAATTGATCAAAGAATTCAAAAAAAGTATAATTTTCCAAAAATATTCAGTGGCGTAGAAAATGGGGTGGGAGAAGTTGAACAATTCCCCCGTATCTACGCCACTGAACAATTTTGACAAAAGTTATCTACGTCAAGTGATGGGTATTTATTTCATAAGTATTTGTACCAAATTTGGTGAAAATCGCGAACACCTGAAAATTTTGGTCAAATTAAAAAGGTCGTATTTTGTCAAGAAAGAACCGAATTGCAATTAGTTTTTTTTCCTTGGCAGCTAATGTCTTAGATTACAGCATGATACAATTCTTTCTTGATACAAGCTCTTCATATTAATTATACAGGATGTAGTAGTGAGGTACTGCAAAAAATGTAAATTTTGCACCTCTCCCGATCCACGAGAACGTTTTTTTGAATTTTTTCAACTCGTTCCGGAAAAACATTGAAGCCATACCTCGAAACGGTTTTTTGGGTTTTCGTTTATCTTTGTTAATTACAGGGTGACCTCAAAAATATGATATTTTATAAATAAATAAATAAATAAATAAATAAATAAATAATTTATTTTACTCATTTGACCGAGACAACAGTTTTCTGCCAGAACATCAGAAGTCTCAGAAACAAGGCTGACGAGCTGGAATTCTACCTTCAGTCGATGGGATTTCCTGCAGTGGTGTGCTTATCGGAGGTGTGGTGCAGTGACGTGGAGTTAAACTCCTTACATATAAACAACTACAGCCTTGCGCACTCATACTGTCGAGAGAGTTCTAGGGGAGGGGGCGTTGCAGTCTATGTGCGCCAAGACTTCGATTTTGTTTCTGTAAATATATCAAACTTTTCGGATGACAGCTCTCTCTTCGAGTTTGCGACTGTGAGGTTGTCTGTGGGGGATGCAACCATGCTGGTGGCATGCCTTTATAGGCCCCCTGACGTCGATGTAAAATATTTTTGTAATAGGCTTGACGCTCTTTTGAATTGTATATGTTCCACACGCGACATAATCACTGTAATTTGCGGTGATTTTAATGTGAATTTTGTAAATAGTCTTGACAAATCTGTAAAATTGTTGTGTTCAACATTTCAGTGTTATGGTCTTAACAAATGTATTGTTGACTTCACTCGAGTTCAGGGCGATACGAAGTCAATAATTGACAACGTATTTTGCAGCTGCGATCCACAATTGTTGAGTCCTAGAGTTGTGCCGTGCGATTTCTCCGATCACTTTTCTCAGTTTGTTACCGTTCCCGTTGAGTCACTTGATGATGTGAGAGAGAGCGAGGATGTCACCTACCGCGATTTTAAAAATTCCTGTAGCATTGACAACTTCAAACATTTGTTGGGTGCAGAGGATTGGACCACTGTTTATGATGCGACGGGCGCGGAGAAAAAGTTTGATTTGTTCCTTGACAAGGTAAGGCAGACTATTGCGGTGGCTTTTCCACTTAAAACGGTAAGCAAAAGCAAAAAGCGAAAAAATAATGGTAGACCGTGGATAACTCCGGGAATTGTTGACGAGGGGCACTTCGTGCGAGATGTTTTTAGGGAATGTAGGCGAACTAATGATCCGGAATTGTTGGAAAGGTATAGAGTTTTGAAAAGTAACCACCAAACTCGTATCGAACGTGAAAGAAAGAACTATTACGAGGAAAGACTACGTTCTTCTAACAATTTTTCTAGAGAGGCGTGGCGAATTCTCAACGATTCCTGCAGCGCTTCCAAAAAAAGGGATCTCTCTGGTCCATTTGTGGATGAGGCTGGAATTTCCCATTCCGACCTTCAGAGAGCGGCCGATGCATTTAATGGTCATTTTCTGAATTCTTTCGCGGGCTGTGGGGGTGGCACTGCTTCGACTGAGTCCGCCTCGTCGGATTTGGGCTGCGGCTCGATGTTTCTCTCTCCTGTGTCTGAGTTGGAGGTTGAGAGGGCCATTGGAGAGGTTTCTGGGAAGGATGCTTGTGGTTGGGATGGGGTTCCGGGCTCGCTTCTTGCTCATATCTCGCATCTCATATCGACTCCACTGGCCTCTGTTATCAATTCTTCGTTCGAGTCCGGTATTTTTCCATCTGGTCTAAAGGTAGCACACATTGTTCCAGTGTATAAGAAGGGCGAGAGGAGCAAAATCTCCAATTACAGACCAATTGCATTGCTGACGGCTTTTTCGAAGGTGTTTGAGAAGGTTTTTTATTGGAGACTGTCCGATTATCTTGATTCTCGGCTGGTGCTCTCTAGCACTCAGTTTGGATTCCGTCGCGGCTTTTCTACGGCCGACGCTATTCTCTCTTTGCAGAATTATGTTTTGTCGGGACTCGATCGTGGTGAAGAGGTTTTGACGCTTCTTTTTGACTTGTCACGTGCATTTGACACCGTTGATCATCAGCTGTTGTTGAATAAGCTATCTTCCTGTGGTGTACGTGGACGCCCTCTTGAGTGGATTTCTTCCTATCTTAGAGATAGGACTCAGCGAGTGCTTCTCAAAAATGGGGGTGTCTCTTACTTGTCTGGGATTGGGCGAGTGTCTTCTGGCGTTCCGCAGGGCAGCATATTGGGGCCTCTGCTTTTTTTGATATTCATCAATGATCTGCACATAGATTCCGCCCATGTTACCCAATATGCTGATGATACTTCTGCCACTGTCAGCTGTTCAAATATTTCTGACCTGTCCCGCGCAGCCACTGCCGCTGTCTCCGTGATGGGCGAGTATTCTGCCAGCAACGGGCTTCTTCTCAACAAGGCGAAGACTGAAATGATGCTTTTCTCCAACAGAACCAAAGACCAGAGTCTCCTGGTCAAAATGGACGGTGCCTCTGTCAGACAGAGTACAAGTATGAAGTTCCTTGGTGTGTGGATTGATGAGAGGTTGTCGTGGGAGTCACATGTGACTCACTTGTCTAGCAGGTTGTCTTCTGCGTGTTTCGTTTTGTGGCGCTTGCGCTCCAACGTCTCCCTCGATGTTCTGAAACTATATTATTTCGGACACGTTCAGTCGGCCCTAAGTTTCGGAATTATTTGCTGGGGGTCAAGCAGTCACGTCAGTGACCTGTTGCTCATTCAGAAGAAGATCCTCCGCACCGTCACTTTCAAGAGTAGATCAACTAGCTGCCGCGATCTGTTTAAGCAGCTCGGAATCTTGACGGTGACGTCCTTGTACATCCTCACATGTGTCTGTTATGTCCATCGAAACAGACACAGTCACACTGACAATCGCGAAGTGAGTGAGTATGGCTTTAGGTCTCAACACAGGCTGCTGATGCCTCAACATAGACTGGCATTAGTGGATCGCGGCCCAGCTGTGATGACGGTTAGGCTATTTAACAAGCTGCCGATTGCGGCCAGGAAGCTCACCAGCTACACCTCCTTCAAAAAAGAGGTACATTCCTTGCTCCTTAGCAAAAGTTTTTATTCCATCGGTGAGTTTTTGGCCTGCGATTGGTAGGCACTTGTTGAACTTGTTGTACTTGTTCAATAATAAGTATACATTGTTGTGAATTTGTGTATGTATTTGTTCTATATACCTGTTTAATTGTGTTATCTAAGTGTAACTATATCATAGTCTTTTCTCCTCCCCGACTATTACTCACACTGTTGTCTCGGTCAAATGAGTAAAATAAATTATTTATTTATTTATTTATTTATATTTTAAGCTTTCAATGGTAACTTCTTTCATTGTTATCCGATTTTAAACATCTTTGCCTCATAACGTATGGTCCGAAAGTTTTGGGAATTTTTTTAAAAGCTAATAACTTTTTTTGGGTAGTTTCAATTTTGTAGCTTAATATTGCAGAAACTAGCATCATCTTTAACAATACCAAATTCATATTTAACATATTGAAGATGGGCCATTATCTTTGATGGCTCTCAGTTTTCGTCTGCCATGTTCGATCATTCTCTGGACAACAGCAAGATTAATTTCTCTGAGCTCCTGCCTCCCCATGTACCGCAAGCTCGACCAATATAAGATCTTTGGTAAGTATTGAGCAGGATAGTATACGACAAAGGATGGGAAGCCGCAAATGGTGACCAATTACGGCGTCGCATTTTTCAATAACATTAGAGAATTTCACATTTGAGAAATTGATACAGAAAATTATGGAACATGGCAGAAGAAAATTGAGACCCATCGAAGATAATGGGTTACGGCCGCCTTCAGGTAAATAAGTCATGCGATTTTTTCGCGAAAACACGCAGTTAGGTTTTTATTCTACCACGGACATTTCTTAGACAACTGAAGCGAGAAGAAGATCGAAATGGTCCAAATTAGCGGATCATCTGAGGACAAGTTTCAGTTCGTTTTTGTCTTTCATCAAACAGATACTCGGAAGCTGTTTCGCATTCGGGTCACTTCTGATACGTCCCCTTCTAATGAATTATTGTCTTCAATGAGTTTTGACCTCACAATGTTCCCGCCTGAAGTTTCAGCTTCAATATGAGCTAAAAATGTTTAAAATCGGATAACAATGAAAGAAGTTATCACTGAACGCCTGAAATATCACTTTTTTGAGATCACCCTGTAATTAACACAGCTAGACGGAAATCCAAAAAACCGTCTCGAGGTATGGGTTCAATGTTTTCCCAGAACAAGTTGAAAAAAAAAATTTCGCCGATCGGGAGGGGTGCAAACTTTACATTTTTGCAGTACCTCACTACTACACCCTGTATAAATGATACGACAAGCTTGCAACAAGAAAGAATTCTATCATGCTGTAGTCGAAGACATTAGCTGTCCAGGAAAAAGACCGGTTTTTTCTTAAGAGAATACGACCATTTTAATTTGACCAAAATTTTTAGGTGTTCCACTTCAATTGTTGAGCACTGTATACAGGGTGGTCCGACTTTTATGTCATTAAATTTAAGGATCGATAGAGAATGAAAAATGAAGGGGACTTTCTCCAGAAAACATGTTTGAGAAATGCCTAATAACAGAGATACAGCCCTTCAAAGTTGGAAATAAAGAATCGTTCTTTTCGCATAACTTTTGAACCGTTCAACCGATTTGATTATAAATAGAACCAAAAGCTCACTGAAATTATCCCCTGTCGAACAATCATAACATGTTCCATAAAAAAGTTTCAGGGGCTTAGACATTAGGGGTGACCCTACTTCCCCCCACCCTATTTTTCACCCCCTAGTTATTTTTAGAAACTGTTTATAATTTTGAATTCTACGTTCAATTTTGAAGAGAAAATCACTGTTGCAAAATTTTGATTAGAGGCTTCGTTTAGGAGATATTTGGGTTTGAAACTTTGGGAAACATCCCGAAATCGCCACTTTGAAAGGTCTAAAAATTGAAATCCAAAGAAACTCATGATTTCTCAGCTGAAATAGGTTTTCTAGAATTTCTAAGTTGATAAACCACCATGTTTTCCAAAACACGGGAAATTTTTAGGAAAAAAACAATTTGGGTCCTGGAAAGTGGCAATTTCGGGATGTTTTCCAAAGTTTCAAACTCGAATATCTCCTAAACGAAACCTCTAATCAAAATTTTGCAAAAGTGACTTTTTCTTTTAAGTTGAACGTAGAATTCAAAATTATAAACAGTTTTCAAAAATAACTGGTGGGTGAGAAATAGGGGGGGGGGGGGAGTAGGAACACCCCCTGATATCTACGCTCCTGAAACTTTTTTATGGAACATGGTTATGATTGTTCGACAGGGGATAACTTCAGTGAACCTTTGGTTCTATTTTGAATGAAATCGGTTGAACGGTTCAAAAGTTATACGGAAAAAACGATTATTTATTTCCAACTTTGAAGGGCTGTATCTCTGTTATTAGGCATTTCTCAAATATGTTTTCTGAAGAAAGTCCCCTTCATTTTTCATTTTCTATTGATCCTTAAATTCAATGACATAAAACGAGGACCACCCTGTATATATCCTGTGCAACGGCTTCGGTATGTTTGTCCTGAATAGTCCGGATAGGAATATGTGTGTTTGTTTTCGTCGCTTTGCTCTCCGCTCTCATCGTCGCGTTGCTCACCGCTCCAGTATGTTTTCAGCTTAACAGTAGCGGCATCGTGACCGGCCAGTTCTAGTTATTCAGAAACGGCATCAAACATGATTTGATACCAGTGTTTAGTGCTTACAGCAAAAAATGGTCATGTCCCCATTGTACCTACCTCCCAAATTCCATATCAGCAGGGGATAATCGAAAAGGGCAGCGGGTTCAATTATTCCTTTTTGGTTCTAGGAACAATTGCGTCGAAGTTCTTGTTTTCATCACAAAATGCAGGATTTTTTTGCGAACCGCTAGTACCGTATGATCAAAAACTCTCCTCCTCTAGGCAGGCTGTGGCCTGGCCAGGCCAAAATCAGCCTCGTTTGCCTGCCAATGACCAGACCACAGCCTACCTAGAGGAGGAAAGTTTTTGATCGTACGGTACTAACGGCATTGCCAAGTTTTCTGTATCAAATGCAGAAAACCGCAACTAAAAATATCCTTTGAAATGTGCATGTACGAGGCTTGTTAACAATCAACAATGGTCTTTCTTTGGATATTAAGTATATTGTTACGAGCGGCGATTCGGGATAACACGCGATCTTTCCGTGTAACTGGATGGAGACTTCAACGGTGGGTCAAAACACAACTGTCCGAATTGGCGGAAGTGCCACATACCAGAGCACACGGGAAGCACGCGAAAGGTGTGTGATTATTCGGGAGTCGTCCAGAAACCATATGCCGATGCTGGGTCACTGTGGAATTTGCTGGACGACCCGTGGAAGGTTCGAGAACACTAGTCGAAGGCATATATAAAGCACTGTCCTCGGCCTAGACAGTATTGAATACAAGGCGATAGACAACGGATAGAAAGCGGAGTAGTAACCTGCGATATTCCAAGTAGATAATTGTTGGCGTGTATTTATTGTAGTACGCAGTAATAAACAGTGTGTGTTTGAAAACGATCGTCTCAATTATGAACGAACCCGTACGCGAAACACGTAACAATATATTTGAATAATGTTTCGGTAAGTACTTACAGTGCATGGTAAAAAAGTGTGATTTCGAGTAGGTAGATATTAGGTACATATAACTACACCTTTTCCAGTTGTAGTTCAGAAAATATCAGTTGTATTTCAGATATCGTCAATTGTAGTTCAGAAGACGTCAATTGCATTCCAGATTAGTAAAATGTAGTTCAGAAAGTATCAATTTTATTTCAGATTAGTCAAATGTATTTCAGAAACAGTCAATTGTATTTCAGATTAATAAATTGAATTTGAGAAAGCATCATTTGTATATCAGAAAGCGTGATTTGTATTTCAGAACATGTCATTTGTAGTTCAGAAAATAATTTATATGTATAATTTATCAATCAATGCAGCTCCAAGATAATTGTAGCATTTGTCGTTCTTCAGTGCTGCGGAAGCCGGTCGTGCGATCAACACCCCCGCAGGCATCTGTTACACAGAAGATGTGCCGAATATCTGCAGTTCATCATACAAGAAGATCAAGAGTTCGAAGCTGTGGCTGTGCAAAAGTGTCCCAATTTGCAGGAGTCTGAATAAAATTGATACTTTCTGAACTACATTCTACTAATCAGAGATGCAACTGATGTCTTCTGAACTACAATTGACGCCTTCTGAACTTCAATTGACGCTTTCTGAAATACAATTGACATAATCTGATGTACAGTTCAAGTTTTCTGAACTACATTTGATAAATCTGAAATACAATTGACGCCTTCTGAACTACAAGTGACTAATCCGAAATACAATTGACGCTTTCTGAACTACACTTGATAAATTCTGAAATTCAATTGACGATATCTGAAATACAATTGATATTTTCTGAACTACAACTGGAAAAGGTGTAGATTCGGTATCGCATCACAAAAATGGGTAATACAGTAGATAAATCATTGAAATTTATAGTCATTCAGTTATTTACTTGATTCGATAAGTATGCTAATATCGTCAATAGGGAAGTATTTCTTGGCAAATTCGCACACTCTGTATACCTAGATCACACTTGATCGAACGCAGGGGCGGCATTCTCGTAACACGCGGGTCCTTCTCAGGCCGTCACCGTTGATTATGGGTGGTCCTGTTCCTGTTTCGGCTCGAACAGTCGTTGATGCAACCGCTCTCTCGCCTTGTACACACCCCACGTGATAATATGCAGCATCACCATGAGTCCCACGACCCCGATGCAGACCACAGCGCAGGTTCCGGGATTGTTCCAGTCGAGGATGATGTAGATGTAAGGATTACCGTGTTCGTCAGTGCCACCCGCGAAGTAATATATAATACTAAATATTATGAAGAATAATAAGAACAGGAGAGGGTAGCAACAGTGGAGAAGCCGAACTGGATGCGACACCATGAACAAATCGGTCATCATCAGGACGGAATTGAAAGCGTGCGTCAGCAAGTTCAGAGCAGTCAGCTCCACAGTTTCCTTGTCATAAAGGAAAATCCAATATATCATTGTAATTCCAAAAGCTACGTCGGTAGCGATGGTGCTCGATGCCCAGTACACTTTGTAAAACTTCAGTGCTTTCTCTTGCAAGCGTGGAATTGCACTGGAAACTGAAATCATGACTGCCGAAGCGATGGCTTGAAAAGTGCAAGTGGTGAAACCCCAATGCGTCAGGTAAATTAACCATTTGGCTTTCTGTTCTGCAGACTTGTCCAGGTTTTCGAAATCAATCACATCAGCTATTGAGATTACAAGAAATACGCAAGCAAAGAACACTCTGTAGATCACATAGGGTTTGTCTGGCCTCTTCTTATTCGGCTGCCATTGGCAAATGACGAACGTAATTGGATCACTGTGTGTGAGAAACAATTGATTCAAAGAAAAGTGCCTTCCACATGCTGCTCCCATCCTTTCGTGAGAACGAGCAACTCGGGCAGAATCTGACGGTCGAAATCTGCACTTGACCGCGGATCGCAGCTGAGCACTTAGCCTTTGCCAAGCCAATTAGAAACGCCCATCGTATGGTTGGCTACAGGATCGAACGTGCACACAGACGGGCCACAACTCAAAACTGATAAAGCACCTGCGGTCACCCCTGGTCACCATGTAGGATAGACTGACATTTGAATTGACAATAACAATTGACGTGACAACTGACACGAACCGAGCGAATCGTCAAACTCTTGTGGCGGCTTTACAGAACTTCGCATGTCGCCGGCGACAGTCCCCCACTCCTTACTTAAAATCTGGCGACACCAACTGTAGTTGAGTAATTTGAACGACACGACGACAGCAACTCGTGTCGCGAGAATGATATGGAGGGAGGTAGGGGAATACAGCCAGATCGGATCCTATTGGTCAGCGACACTGTCGCCGGCGACAAACTAAGTTCTGTAAAGCCGCCATTGGCCGCATTTCAAGCTTTCAAGATCTGAAAAACTGAAGAAGTGTAGTTACCATTCGGGATCGCTCGGGGGCCTGTCGAGGATTTCCAGCCTGTCGCCCTTCTCGAACGAAAGCTCCTGGTCGTTGGTGGAAGAAAACGAGTAGAGGGCCACAACTATGTCAAGAACATTTTCGGCCATGGCGTACGTGTGCAGGGTATCGTCAGAGTCGCCCTCTTCTTGCGTGTAGTTGGACGGGAACCATCCGGCAACGTTGCCGCTCTGACCCCTCCACCAACCTGTAACGTTTACAATTTTTTTTTCAAGATCCTTAATACCTACAACTGTCAGGGTGTAAAAAAAGCTATTTTTCAAACAACTTCAGTCTTTTAAAAAGATATTTCAGAAACGGCTCAAGATATTTGATTAAAGTTTACGATGACTTCATGATCATGAAGTAAGGATTCTTTATGGCAATTTACATTACCTCACCTATTTTGGTTATTCAGGTACAAATGTTCAACTTTTTATTTTTCTTTCACCCTGTATATGCCGACGGCATAGTTGGTATTGATGGCTACAAACAAGTCTCAATCAAAAAAGAATTGATCAAACACTACATCTACCAAGTGTCAAACGTCACGTCAAAAAAAATGACCTTGAAATACCACACTTTTCTTTCTCCTGAAATTTGAACAATTTCAAATTTAAATTTGACAACATCAAATTGTACGTGGGTACATAGATGTCAAAGTGACTTTTCCTTACTTCATCCGAATTGTCAATAAAATCTGATTGTCATTTTTGACAGGAAGAACACGGCTTTGCGATTGTGGAACGAAATAAAACTGAAAAACTAAATTACCATCGTTGCTCTTCTCCAAGATGAGAATCCTGGAGCCTTTGACCAGGGACAGCTCGTCGGGCTGCTGCGCCTGGTAGTTGTACTTGACGACGGCCATGCCGATGGCCTCCGAGGGATCGGCGGCCGGCCTGCGCGCCATGCTGGGGGATTCGACCGTCCGCGACGGCGAATTGTTCGACGGCAACGTCTTGGAGCCGGAGCCCTTTTTTACCTTCTTCTTGATGCTGTCGAACAGCGACGGTTTCTCCTTTTTGACGTAGTTGCTGGGCACGTAGCCGGCCTGGTTGCGCGAATTTTGAACTTTCCACCAGTGCTTTGAGTCGTCCAGCAGAAGGTAGCGCTCGTTCTTTCTGAGGTCCAGTTCCTGGGGGCCCTGCGCGGCGTAATCGTACTTGGCCACGACGTGGCATATGTCATCTTGGCCGGCCTTGCCTGCGAAACGAAAACACCTGCATGTAGCAAACGAGCGGCGGTCGCGATTTTCATTCCAATTTTACTCGGTAGGTGGCAGTAGTGAGGTTTTCGGCCAGAGTGTACTGGATAGAATGGGCGTTTTCCATTTAGCGACACAAGTCGACTTGTGTCGACACAAACCGACACAAACGCGTTCCATTTGATCTGTGTTCCTTTGTTTCATCGACACAAGCTAACACAAGCTGACACAAACCGACACAAATGTTTTAAATGGAAAGCGCCCAATAGAGCGGCGTCAAGGTGACAGTTCGACGGCACAGAGCATCGGATCTCTCACAAGTGGATCTCACGTCCATAAGAAAATTATAGCTCTGTCTCTCTCATTTGGTCGTCAAAGCAATCAGTGGCGCCACTCTCTCCTATCCAGTATAATCCAGAACATTCTGTTTCTTGGCCAGCGAACATTATTATAGCGTGGGGTACGGTTTCATACGAAAATCAGTGTTACCAATAAACACCGTTGCCAACTTCACGCGACATTTGCTCTTCAGGCTATATGAAATTTTTATATGAAGAAAAAGTCTTATTTAAAGGCTGAATTGAAAGCGATGTTTCGCGAAGGAAACGGGGCGGTTATCTTTCATGGACGTTCTGACTGGCCAAAGCAAAAAAATCGCTGCCTGAATATGGATTCAGCTTGAGTTTCGTACAAAACTAAATGGAGTCTGAAAATCAAATAACGACCTCAGTGTGAAGTTGGCAACAGTGTAATAATACTTTGTACCGTTGCGAGCGTGACTTTTCAATGTCATCTTTTCTCAGTTTAAAAAAGCAAAATTTTGTTTTGCTGTCTTTCTTTTCCTAAAAAAAAAAAAATGATGTCTAAAATGTTTTGTTCGCATTTGTACACAGAGTGTTTCAAAAGCATCGCATTCTGAGTCCAGAACGATTGAGTATATTGGAAATAGAAAAAAAAGGTGCTTTGCTGGAATTAATTCAAACAAAAACGATTTTTTTACCATGGCAAGCTTACAGACCCTTCTTCAACATAATCAAAAGTCCTCAACTCTGGGACTGCTACAAATCAGTATACGTGAAAGTTTATTATTTTTCTTCACTTTTTTTTTCTTGAATAACTGATGACAAAAAAAAACGGTTTTAGGCTAGTTTGATAGGCCATAGTCTTCCAATAAACATATAAAAAATATTCCACCCAGCAACAGCTGCGTATCAAGTTACAGGATGAAAACTATTTTTCAACTTCAATTTTTTTTCTTGGTGGAACTGATCTAGATTGAAGCCGGTTCCAGTTCTTTTGCAAGCTGATAATGTCATACTGAACATATGAAAAGGACACATCTCTGCATTTGCTGCTTCCCAATTTACAGGGTGAAAAGTCATTTTCACGTTTCAATTTTTTTCTTGATGAAATCGGCTCACACAACAATTGCGACTGGTTTTTCTGTGAATTTGAGGTTTCTAGTCAAACATATCAAAATGACACATTTCTGCTACAGCCACGTTTTTATTTACAAATTAAAATGTTTGCTTGCGTTCCAAGATTTTTTGAATTTTTGATGCAATATACCCGAATATACCCAAACATTTAAATTTGTAAAAAAAAACTTAGCTGTAGCAGAGATGTATCATTTTGATATGTTTGACTAGAAACTTCAAGTTTATAGAAGAATCAGTCGCAATTGTTGTGGGAGGTTGTGTGGGTGGTGTCGCAATTTCACCAAGAAAAAAATTGAAACGTGAAAATGACTTTGCACCCTGTAAATTGAAAATCAGCAGTTGCAGAAATGTGTCCTTTTCATATGTTGAGTATGACATTATAAGCTTGCAGAAGAACTGAAACCGGCTCCAATCTAGATCAGTTCCACCAAGAACAAAAATTAATAATGAAAAATGGTTTTCACCCTGTAACTTGATACACAGCAGTTACTGGGTGGTATATTTTTTATATGTTTATTGGAAGACTATGGCCTATCAAACTAGCCTTAAATCGGTGTTTTCGGTCATCAGTATTTGAAGAAAAAAAGAAAGTACAGAAAAATAATAAACTTTCACCCTGTATACTAATTTGTAGCAGTCCTAGAGTTGAGGACTTTTTATATGTTGGAGAGGGAACTAAAAGCTAGCCATGGTGAAAAAATCGTTTTTGTTTGAATTAATTCCAGCAGATATTCTATTTCCAATATACTAATTATATGGAATCCATTCAATAACACGAAAAAAATATTTAAAAAAACTAACGACGTACATTTTCGAAGATAAGGGAGGGACTTCGAGACACACTATTTTCCTTTTTGGGGAATTGTTTGTATTGAAAAATTCCTCTATAAAAATGAAAAGTCTTATCTTGTTCAAAGTAATTTTATAGAGACCAATGAACTATTTGATAGGCATTAATGAAGAAAACTGGATTTTTGTAATCTATGACTCACCCTGTATCGTTAACAGAAATTCAGTGCAGTCATTAGTTGAATATTTTTACTGATTATTTATCATTAACAGTTCCCCGAAATCACTTTGAATAGCGGAAATGGTGAGCGAAGTCCCAACCTTTGCACCCCCATATCTTTAAAAATAAACATCTTTTTTTCTCGTGATCTTGAGTGGATTTCTTATACCGCTATGGAATGCGATACTTTTGAGACACCTGTTCAGGTATCTACGGTAAAATCATACTACTATTATAGTACGTTCAATCCTACTGTGATTCTAGTTGGCTGGGAGCCTCGCTACTCGCTAGGCGACGTATTTGGAAAGGAGAAATTCGGAAAGCCACAGCTCACTAGAATCACACTACGGTTGAGCGCACTATACAGCTACTACATACAACAAAAACATAAAATGGCAGATTTTTACCCGTTTCTTCAGTCATATTACCATAAACCTTTCTCAACAACCAACCAATTCACACTGAATTCACCGATTCCTTTTTGGGAACAAAAATCAAAACAATCAATTCCTCGCATCTCCGCATCAATTTTTCATGACTGTAAAGCTTTGAGGCACTCCTGACCTTCGGACGCTAATAATAATAACACCCCTCTCCTCTGCGATAAACAACAGCCCTCCTTGGATGTTTTAATTATCACTTTCTCCTTCGATCTGTTTGAACTGCTACATCTGCGTGTACTGTAGGAAGCAATAATTCTATCCCCTGCCATTCCATAGTATTCTAAACACAGGTACTACTCTAAATACAGTACACGGGTATTGGAAAAGACGCCAAAAACGTAACAATAACATTAACAATGGCATATTGAATAATAGAAGCCGTTTCAATATTTGATGTTTCTCAGTAGCTCATCGGAATTATTAATGGGACCTGTGATGCCCACTTGGTGGAGTATTGATTCGGAGATGATGGCGGAACTAAAATAATAACAGAGGAAAAGAAATAATCTACCTATGCTATGCTTGAAGAAACCTTGCGGTTAAACTGATCTTTCCAACAAAGGAAAATTTGTAATGTTACGGAATAATCTCGAGTGCTGTATAAATAAAGCTGAATTATACCTAGGTTTATTTTAGGTGTTTTTTTTTTGCAAAAAATATAAACAATATTTTATTACAGTCTACACGGAATAATTTGTCACGGCATATAGATGAAAACTGTAAAAAATTGCAAGTAAATCACATTTTCGTCACATTATTGGTATTTCTTACACACCTATCGCAAATCGCTAGACGACATTTTTTTTAATGACTATGAAAAAAAACCTCACTCAAATAAAGTTGATACTAATTTTAGAAATTACTAGGGATCAGTTTAGATTGCCTGCTGGAATACTAGGAAAAATCTAAAACTTGAAAGTTCGTTTTGATGCTTTCATAAGCTTCCAGCCCCTATGCGTCGGCACAACAAACAAGACCTCTGGGGACCGTCACTATAAACCGCCTGGCCAAACAGTTACGATCTGACTTCGCTATACATAAGACATAAAAAAATTGCACAAAAACGTTCAACAATGACAAGTCCTGTCACAGCAATTATTGTAACCATGGTCGGCTGTATGTGGCTCGAGTGCATCAGCGTCCGGTCGTTCCCAGTGATTTCTACTGATACTGATTCACACATCATACTGACCGATTTGATGAATTTTATTGAATGCAGTTTGCAGTTTGAGAAAATTCTCATTGATTCTCATTTTATACATAAAAACGTGTTTTTCCATAAAAACGTGTTTTTCCAGGTTTTTGTTTTCTATCATAAAATGAAAACCGCTGGAAATTTTCGGAAACTTCTTGCACTTGTCCATCGAAACTTTTCAAGGCCTTTTCAATGACATATCACTCAATATTGTGCAGTGTAAAAAAAATTGGCCAAAATTTTGAGGTGGCCCCGTACTCAAGAGTTTTGGTGAAGTAGTTTTGTTCACATATCAAATTTGACCAGAAAAACAAACTGAATCCAATGGTCTTCACCGCAACTCGCTAGCGTCAACGGATTTGAAAAAATGGGGGTGGACATGTTTTTTGAATGACCCTGTATATTAATATTTGATTTTGATGAGAAAAAAAACGTAGATGCTAGAGTTTTCTACAAAAAAAAATTATGATTTCGTAAGGTACAGAGCAACCTGTAGGCAGGGTGTTGGGTACCGGCTGTAAAAAACTTCGAGAGAGTTGAAGTTGCTTTTTAAAATCTTTTTTTCCCGTTACTTTTGAGCTGTTCCACCGATTTTTTTCAGATTCATGTTCAGTTCACTAAAATAAATCTCTGTCAAACAATAATAACGCGTTCCACCATTTTTTTTTTGGGAGCGAGAGAGAATGGGGGAGGGGTGTGCCCCCTCCTTCTCACATTTTCTACTCCCCTGGTTAGTTTTGAAATGTTTTTCATATTTTCGTATTTTTGAATTCTACGTTCGATTTAGGCAAAAAGTTTCTTTAGAAAATTTTGATTAAAGGCTTCGTTTTTGAAATATTTGGATTAGAATCATTCGACAACACCCCAAAAACACCGCTTCCAAGAGTCTAAAAATATTATTTTCTGAAAATGTGTTTCTCAGCTAGAATGGTAGAAAACCAAAGATTTATTTTAGTTAACTTTGTTTCAAATTTTATTAAAATCAGTTGAACAGTTCAAAAGTTATGGTGAAAAAAAAAGGATTTTAAACAGCCAAATTCAACACCCTGTATCATTTCAAGGATTCAAGGAAGCATTTTAGAATCATGAGTATTTATACAAGACTTCGCTTTTGATGGAGAATCATCCCTCAAAGTTTGTCACAACCAGTATCTAATGGTGGATTTATGCATGGAAATTTGGCAAATTGTGCCAAATCAGTGATGTGTCACTAAAATAAAATCAGAAATCCCTAGACTGTGACGTTATGGGATCTAACTTCTCCGGATCTAACGCTTGTCAAATTTCAATGTTGAAACAGAAAATGTCATACAGTGCGCAAGAGCCATTTAATGATCCAAATCTCAAGTTGAAAGTAAACCAACTTGTAAAATATTAAATTAAATGGTAAATTTTGAGTTTTATGTGTAAATGGTCACTTGGGAAATCAATGGGTGAACACTTGAATCTTGGATCTCAAATCAAATCCCAAATTTTAAATTTCCATGCATAAATCCACCATAACACCCTGTATAAGTGTAACAGTGAAAAGTCTGTTATCTGCACTCCAAAAATGCGCTCATGAGACTCATGCCCGTGAGGATTTTGCTATTTGTTTCATTATAATTGATGTCTTAATTTTTGGAACTTGTAACTGACTCACCCTGCGTGTTACATGCGCTAAAAAAGAAAATGCTATGAGAAATGAATATACATAAGAATAGCGCTAGTTAATAATGTTCTTTCCAGAGAGATAGCCTAGGAAACTGACAGAAACGTTATCGTTGCTATAGTGACTTTCTTATCTTGGTGATAAGGATAAGATACATAAGGGAAGAAATTTGACATTTCATAAGTAATCTGGATAGTTCATGTTTATGAACACTTTCAAAGTGTTAACTATTGTAAACAAAACCAATCCAGTGGGATTTTAACTGCTCACTCAACCAAAATCAATAAATTCCATCATATTTGTTCTATTTTAAGCTCTAATTATAATTAAGCTTCTAAATAAGCTTTATGCTTTCCATTCCATTTCCTTACATAGATACCATGCTAATAATATTAAGTCGAGTTACAAATTTGATCGACAATGATTTTTTTAATATTACTGTGAAAGCCCCCTTGTAAGAAAGAAATGAGTACGCCCCTGAAGAAACAGGTGACGCACAAGATCAAACAAAACACTATCAGAAAATTGACACAAACCAGGCACGGCCACCTGTGATGATGCCGCGCCGAACATGCTTCCACAATGTTATTACAGGAAAAAATTACCCATTCTT
This sequence comes from Anaspis maculata, assembly GCA_949128115.1. Taxonomy (NCBI): domain Eukaryota; kingdom Metazoa; phylum Arthropoda; class Insecta; order Coleoptera; family Scraptiidae; genus Anaspis; species Anaspis maculata. Next base: position 75,528,541 of record OX421964.1, on the reverse strand, counting down.
GCACTGGGGGCGGCCATTATGTGCTGGGGCGTCGTCGGTTTGGCTCCGCAGGCGGCGTTGTTCTTTGCTTGCCAAGAAGGTTCTGGCATTCCCCGGACAGATCTGGTCTCCAACATGACCACGGGTGCCACACACCTTTCGGCTCTCGCTCCTCCTCTGCTCTTTCGTTTCTCTACCTCTCTGACTAGTTGACACTCATGCTTCTACTTTCTACAACATATAAATGAGAGAAGAAATAATGATCGGCATGCTCCAAAAAAAATGAGACACTGATCCGAGGTGGCATTGGTTTTGGGCCCATTGTGTCAGTGTGCGACTGTATGGGGGGGGTGGGACCAAAACAATGCGTCGGAAAGGGGCGAAAGCCGACTCACCAACTTTCAAGCTGGACATATCGCCTGCACACACATCAGAACCGCGTGGCTAGACGGCGGGGGCGGCGATCCTGGGGGCGGTTTTCGGCCAAATCCGGCACAGAACAGAAACAAATATATCGCAGCAAGCTGGGAGGGCAGCGGCGAAGAGTTGCGCGCAGAGGGCGCTGGCGGCGCGCAGCGCGCCAAGTTTGAAGTTTGAATGCTGCGGGCTTTCGGACCGAATGAAACAATTTTTTCTCTATTTCCTCGTTCATTGTTCTCCTGATCTCCTGTTTTCTTGTTCAGTGATTACACACGTCTCTTTTTTGTCCCTGTACATAAAATTGTATTGACTCAATTATTTATTACCTGCCTTCCAATAATGCATTTACCCACAATTTATTATACAGGCGTCTGAAAATTCGTGCCCATCACGCAGTCCAGGCTTTCAAGCAAGCAAGAAAAGCTTGAAAGAAAGCTTGCAAGAGAAGCTTGAAAAGTGCCACAAAAATGTTGAAAAAATCTAGGTCCCTCTTATTCCCATTTTTAGCGCATTTTCGTAAGAAAATGACGCTTATATGGCCGGTTTGTCTGTCTGTCTGTTCGTCTGTCCGTCCGTCTGTCTGTCTATCTGTCTGTCTGTCCGTGTAGAAATTAAGTTGTACTCCTCCTCGAGGAATAGAGCTCGAGCCTTAGAACTTTTTTTGATAGTTAGCTGATGTCCCCAAGGGTGGCTAATGGGCATTATTTTTTTCATCCATACATAGTTATCATTACTATTATCAAACAACAGATATTTTTGCGGACTTCTGAGAAGTTGAACTCCTCCTCAGGGAATCAAAGCTAGAGCCTTATTGGAACTTCTTCCGATGGATAGCTGATGTCCCCAAACCCAAGAGTGGCCAATGAGCATTTTTTTTTATACATATAGGTACATACCGTCCGTTTTTTTTCTAGGCCCCAGCGCGTAGCGCCATTATTATGGATTATGGGTTCCACACCCAACATATTATATATTTTTGAAATCAGAAGAACAAAACCTTTCGATTGATGATATGTCAAATTATTTTTGACATATGTCATTTTTTGACAATTGACAGAATAGTACTTGTGTTGTGATACATCATTTTAAAGACCTTTAAATTCTGAGGACAACTATGTCTTCATTTTTGGAATAGGATGTCTTTCACAGCTTCTAGAGGTCTTCAAATAGGAAAAATTGTTGAAATTCAGAAATACTTAATAAGTACGTAAGTATAGGCGAAACAGGTATTTTTATAATAACTAGTGATAATTATCAATAAATAATCACAATGAAACAGAAAATGTCCTGAAGAAGTTACTCGAAATGACCGTCTCCTTGTTCCTTGAATAAGAGATTCAACGACCGGCGAATTGGAACTGCCAGCCTAACGCGATAGTATCCGAGGTGGCCAGGTATGACCCCTTTTTTTATGAGCCCATCTGGAAGATAAGGTGTTTATAGAGTCTCCCGATAATTTGGACGATTTGGAATCAGAATATTATCATCAGTTGATATTAAAAATACCTTTTAATTATTAAGTAGGTATTTCTGAATTTTAACAATTTTTCCTATTCAAAGACCTCCAGAATCTGTAAAAGACATCCTATTCTAGAAATGAAAACACAGTTCTCCTAAGAATTTTATGGGCTTTGAAATGGTGTGTCACAAGTACTATTCCGTCAATTGTCAAAAAATGACATCTGTCAAAAATTATTTGACATACCATCAATCGAAAGAGTTTGTTTGTCTGATTTCAAAAATATATAATATGTTGGGTGTAAAACCCATAATAAAAGCGCTATAAGCTGGGGCCTAGAAAAAAAACGGACGGTATAGTTATCATCATCATTATTATCACAAAACAAAGATTTCCTGTGCACTTCTAAGAAGTTCAACTCCTTATCGGCGAATAAATCCAGAGGCCTGGAACTTTCTCCAATTGATAGCTTAGATCCTCTCGTGGGTGGTCAGTGGGCAGATTGGATTTCATGGTTGCGCCGCCATCTTGGCCGCCATATTGGATGAGTTTCTTATAAGTGAAACGATTTTCAAGAAACTTGGAAGTTACCCTTGTCTCGTATGATCATTCTTATTTTCAAGCTGAATTCCATGATTCCGCCGCCATCTTGGCCACCATATTGAAATTTCTTATTAGTGAAACGATTTTTATGAAACTTGGAAGCTATACCCTTGCCTTGTACAAATTTCTTGTCAGTGGAACGATTTTCATGAAACTTGAAACTTACCCTTGTCACGACTTATGATCATTCTTATTTTCAAGCTAAATTTCATGATCCCGCCGCCGTCATCTTGGCTGCCATATTGAAATCTCTTATTAGTGGAGGGATTGTCATGAAACTTGAAACTTACTCTTGTCTTGTTTGAACGTTATTATTATTTTCAAGGTAAATTTTATGATTCCACCGCCATTTTGGTCGCCATATTGAAATCTGTTAATAATGGAGGGATTGTCAAGAAACGTGAAACTTACTCTTGTCTCGTATGAACATTTGATTTTCAAGCTGGACTTCATTCCTATCAATGACAGTTCTGGAACTAAGAAAATGCGCTATTGAGACTCACGCACGTGAGGGCAGATTCACTTGTTCAAGATGTGAAGAGTCAAAGTATATAAAAACGTGCGAGCTCATCGAAATCAAAAGCTAGTCGTCCTGATAGAAACACCAGGTGAAAGGCCCTCTTATTGAGTGGCAACGGCTAGGAGAAATTTTAAAAATTCATGACGCCCGACTGGGAAATGGTGGAAAACTGTGACTGCAGAATCAATTTGACTCTTTTTTTGTGTTGCTTCCTGTCAGATTTGGTTTCAATCCACCTTTCCCATATGAGAAATCACTCATGCGCATACCTGTGAGCGCAGATTCCCGCTAATACAAACAGCTCTACAGATCGCTAGTTCCACGCTCACAGGTATGCGTGAAACTGTCCTGGGAAAGGTGGATTCATCGCATATAGATTTTAAATAAATTAAATAATGGTAAAGTTTTGAACTTGAACATTTTTAGCGCATTTTCGTAAGAAAATGACACTTATATGGCCGGTTTGTCTGTCCGTCTGTCTGTCTGTCTGTCCGTCTGTCTGTCTGTCCATGTAGAAATTAAGAAGTTGTACTCCTCCTCGAGGAATGAAGTTAGAGCCTTGGAACTTTTTTGAATGATGCTTGATGTCCCCAAGGGTGGCCAATGGGCATTATTTTTTTATCCATACATAGTTATCATTATTATCATCATCAAAAAACAAAGATTTTACTGTGCACTTCTAAGAAGTTGAACTCCTCCTTCGGGAATGAAGCCAGAGCCTTGGAACTTCGTCCGATGGATTGCTGATATCCTCAAGAGTGGCCAATAGGTATTTTTTTTTTATACATACATAGTTATCATAATTATTATCAAAAAAACAAAGATTTCCTGTGTCCTTCTAAAAAATTGAAATCCTCCTTGGGGAATGAATCCTAGAGCCCTGGAACTTTTTCCGATGGATAGCTTAGGTTCTCAAGGGTGGTCAGTGGGCAGATTGGATTCCATGGTTGCGCCGCCATCTTTGGCCGCCATATTGAAATTTCTTATTAGTGGAACGATTTTCATGAAATTTAGAAATTATACCCTTGTCACGTGTGATCATTCTTATTTTTAAGCTGAATTTCATGATTTCGCCGCCATCTTGGCCGCCATATTGAAATCTCTTTTTAGTGGAACGATTGTCATGAAACTTATATTCTTGTTGTTTACTATTTGACAGAGAGGACAGATAGGACAATAATACTTTCAACTGTTCTGAATACAGTCTTTCAAATGACACTCGAAATGACATAATAGTAGAGGTCTGTTTCTTTGACCTGCTCTAGCTTACTCCGGATGAGCAGACCATGCAATCATCAGACAGCTCTATTTTCTGCTCTATAAGCACTCCAGAGTAAGTTAGAGCAGGACACAACAGACCTATTGCAAGTCGAATTCCGTGGTGTATAGCGTCGGGAAAGTGAAATTAAAAATTGAATTTTTTTGTAATTTCGAAGTTCGCATTTTGAAAAATCGTGGAGGCCTCGTTTTTTGGATTTAAATGATTAAATTCAGCACAATAATAGTCAAATAGAAGATGAATAACTGCATGACAAAAAAGTTTGGACTTACCTAGTGACACACAGGGTGTGCACAATTTTTTTCAAACTTCGCAAATTTGGAAGTGTCATAAGTCTTTTTTTTCAAACAAAATGCCCCCTATTTCACCTCACCATTTGAGAGCTTTTTCTTCCTCTGCCATTTTTACTGGGGGTATCCTACCCCTAATTTTCATATATTTTTCCGAGAAAATTCATAATTTTGATGAAAATCGCTATTCATTTGAGTTTTTCCACGCTGAGCAGGGCCATAATGATATTGAACAAATGTCATAATGACACATTTTTTTTGTTTATACTAACCACAGCACAGGTCTTGTTATTGAATGTGTATTTTTCGAAAACCGCACCAGCCCATAACTTTTTACCTATGGGATATATCGATTTGAAATTTTTATGGGGTGTTTAGGAATACATACTTCTGCTATTTTTTAAATTGATCATGGAGCTTCTCTCATTTCCGGAAGTAACCGAAGTGACATCAACTTTTGATTTTCAAATGGAACACCCTGTATATTTTTTATATTTGGATAGAGATTTTTCAATTTGTTGACACAGTGATAGTTTTGAAAATTATCTCTGATGAAAAATGACGATTTTATAGAGGACTGAATATAAGTATATTATTATTATTACCGAAGGTGGCTGCGACCATAAATAAAAATCCGAAGTTGGAAATTTGTTAATTGTTGATGTTAAAAAGCGTTGCGTCGCCGGTTGAAATCGATTAAATTGTCATTACGATTATTATTACCGAAGGTGGCTGCGACCACAAATAAAAATCTGAAGTTGAAAGTTTGTCCACTGTTAATGTCAAGAAGCGCTGCCGGGGTAAAATTACAATAAATAAATTACATAAACAATAAACAAAATTCCAAACTAAGATTTTTATTTGTGGTCGCAGCCACCTTTGGTACCTAATAATAATTCAATTATAATTATTCAATCCACTATGAAATCGTCATTTTTCATCTAAGAGAAATTTTAAGACCACCATTGTGTCCAAAAAAAAAAGTCTATCCGAATATCAAAAAATATACAGGTGTTCCATTTGAAAATCAAAAGTTGATGTCACTTCCGGTTACTTCCGGAAGTGAGTGTTGCTTTATGATCAACGCAAAAAATAGCAAAAGTGCTCTCAAATACCCCAAAAATTTCAAATCTATGTATCCTATATGGGAAAGAAGTTATTGACTGGTGCAGTTTTCGAAAAACATGGTATATACAGGGTGTGTTTCCAAAATGGTGATACAAACTTCTAGGGGAGATTCCCCATCAAAAATGGACCAGGAAAAAATATACCTTTGATGAGGTACACAGCGACGGCGCCAGGGGGTGGCCAGGGTGGGCACGTGCCTCCCCTAAAATCATAGGTGCCCACCCACGTGCCCACCCGATTTCTCAGAAAATGTCTCGGAAAAGTTTTTTTTTAAATAAAACTTTTTTGCGCTTGACTGTTTTTTTTTATATAAAAAAGTTGTTTAAGGAATGGGAGGTTATACGTATAACTAGATCAGTGCCCATCTCCCTGAATAGTGTGTCTTTTTGTGCCCACCCGTTGAAGAAATTCTGGCGCCGTCGCTGGAGGACCATGCTTTGATGTCCTAAAATGCTTCGTTGAAAAGTTACAGGGTGTTCAAAGTTGAATCTTCGAAATCGATTTTTTTACATAACTTTTGAACCGTCAACCGATTTTGTTCAAATTTGAACCAAAGTTAACTGAAATAGGTTCCTATCAAACAATAGTAACGGGTTGAGAAAAAGTTCAGGGGCGTAGAAAATGGGGGGTGTCCTCATATTCCCCCCCCCCCATTTTTTATACCCCTAGCTATTTTTCAAATTGTTCTAATTTTTTTATTCTACGTTCATTTTAGAGAAAAAAGTTACTATTGCAAAATTTTGATTAGCGGCTTCGTTTTTGAGATATCTGGGTTTGAAACTTTTTTTCAAAAGTTCAGAATACTAGCTGCTGTGTGACGAACAGACGGACAGTGAATAAGTGAGAACGTAATAATAAGCGCCATCCGATAGAGGCCACTTATTTTGAAATGCACCACTCATTGGCAATGCCGCGCCTCACTAAATTGCTCGCTAAATTGTTATTGTTGTAATTGTTTATCATTGTTTCGTCAGAGTGAAAAAAATCGCAAAAATTTCTTTGGTCTAGAACTAGATGCTGTGACGGACGACGGACGGACGGACAGACAGACGGACGGACAAAGCGAGGACATAAGCGCTTTCCCGTTTGGAGAAGTGCGGTAAAAAGGCCCATTCTGAAGGTGCGTTCAGTCAGCTTATTTAGCCGCAAAATTTAATTTTAGTCGCAAGCACAGCGACGCCCATTGGCTCTTATGAACCAGCCTCCCTCAGAACAGCCAATAAGCGATGCAGCGCTCACGGCTAAAGTTAAAACTTGCGGCTAAATAAGCTGACTGAACGCACCTTCACACTTTTACCTTATTCGCACTTCACAACATTTACCTTATTGACATTTCCGTAACCGCCCTGTCGTACTCCGATAATTTTTTCGAGTTGAAAACAAGTCGATTTGGAGATCAGTTCAGATTATGGCGACGATACAGAGTCGCTAGGTCGATATAGGGCGTACCCAAACTAGTTTGTGGTACCGGACAGGAGAGTGGCGCCAGTCGTCACCGACTGCCCTGACTACCGAACGATGAGAGATACAGATAGCCATCATTTTTTTATTGGCGCGACATCCACTTGGGAGAGAGATCCGATGTTCTGTGGCGTCAAAACTGTCACCGTTATATGCCACTATATCCTAGACCAGTTAGGTACACTCTGGGGGTCCAGAATGTACTGAATAAAGAAAAGAGATGTTGCTATAATTTTCTTACGAGCGTGACATCCTACTGAGAGATATATAGAGCAACTCTCATTTTCTTACACCGACCCTTTGCTTTGTTCCAGTGAAAGAGCCGCGCGAAGTCCGTTTTATTTAAACGAGCCCCGGCAGCAGCTGCAGTCATACCTGAATTATTTTACCTATCAATCCAAATTTCATGCTGTTTCGGTCTCCATCAGATGACACCTGCACTTCCCGGATCACATTTCGACGCTTGACACGATCAATTTTTCACCAAACGGCTGTCCAGTTGCCAAAGAAACTTAACACGTCTTGACTTTACTCTTCTCTGGACTTTTTCTGTGGTGTTGGCGAAATGTTCGTCCATCTGCAGCGGAAATGCGCGAAACATACGGAAAGCCTGATCTTCATCACAAATGATTCTTAGTTTTCTGAGATTATTCAAACTATCACCTTTCTGACCCAAATTAAAACTAAACAACACAAACTAAAATCTTTTTCTAGTCCACAATTTACCATCAAGCACTAAAAATGTTACCATACCTAATACTTTTCCACAAGTGAGTACAATCTAAAATACTTTTATTATATTTTCAATACATTATATCATATCCTCTTAAATTTATACATTTAAATTGCTGGAACATATCTATAATTTCTCTATAATAATCATATTGTTATTATAATTAAATAAGTATACCCTAAAAATTATCTACACCTCAATCGGACTTGAACCATTTGGCAAATTGAAATGAACGATAGGAATATTGGCGTTATTTTTTGGTTCCTAAAGTTATTTACATGAATTTCAACCTCACCATCTAAAACGATTACGCAACAAAAGGAGAGCTGCAGCTGGAGCTCCCGTCCTATTCACACTTGTGCTTCACCGTAGAAATGATCATGTTCGTCTGATGGATCAGATATAAAGCGCTGACAAACACCGCATTGGCACTGCAAAGCAAAAACAAAATAATTAGATTGATTAGAACACTTCCACAAAATTTCAAATCGAAGAAGAAAACAAAAGCAAAAAACGTACTGTCCTTCCTTAAAGTACTCTTTCAGAGTGTTACTGAAGCGTTTAGAATACTTGACAAATTCTCGCTTGCGCTGTTCGAGCGCTTGCTTGCCGGTACTTCCGGGTATGAAACCGTTCACTTCATTAACGGCATCCAGCAGTTTCTTGATGGCACTGGCTATTTCTTTGATGGTTTCCAAAAACGTTTTTCTGTCCGTGATCTCGTCGGGTATCCGGCTAAGGATTCGCTTCAGCGCCGCCGACTTGCGGTTCAGTTCTTGGAAAGCATCTTCTGACCGGTTCAAGCGGTATTCTACAACTGTTTAAGATTTAAATTTAATTACATTTCTCGGCGTGAAGGTGTGAATACCGTCTGTGTCGGATGCGGCGCCTTGCAGGCGCAATATGCTCTCGTTCAAGTTGACGGTGAGGTCGCCCTTACGCATGAGCCCCACAACCAGGTCATGTGTCAGGCCCGGGTAGGAGGTTTCGGCTTTGGTCAGGGCCGAGCGCAAGGTTTGCGAAGCGGAAACGTCTTGCTTTTCCAGCTGTTGCAGAAGAAAAACAGATTACACAATGGAATTTGAGGATGGGCTCTGTGGTGTTTACCTGGGACAAAATGGGGCGTATCAGCACTGGGAGGATAAGCGACGTCACTGGAGTTTCATCGCCCATTGTCATATTTTACGGCTTGTAATCCTGGGAGGTGTACGGTGCCAGTCACGGAGGGGGCCCAAGCTGTGGGGCTGTAAAATTTTACTAGATAAGGAAATAAAAGGAACTGTCAACGGGGTATTTTGATGATGACAGTGACGGCTCTGTCAAACTGCATTGCTGCCAACCGCGTCAATGCAAATTCAACTAGGTTTTTTCTGACGGAATTCTTCTCGCAAATCTGCTAGAATTTCCAGTTTTAAAGCGAAAGCGACGACACTTCCTCATTTCGTCACTGGTCAATGCTTGAAGAATTGTCCAATTATCAATTTGAAAAAAAACATCCACCAAGTCTCCCCCAAAATTTCCCTAGAAACGTCACCGACTCGCAAGTGTCAACAAACAAATGTCACAAGCGTCAAACGAAACGTCATGAATTGATTCAAAAGGCTTTTTTGAAACTTCCCAAGCGTTTCGAGTGTGAATAATGCTTGCATTTTTGAAAACTCCAAGTTAGTGTTCCGCACCCAAATCGATCTTTCCAGTGAAAATGCCGTGACAATGAAACCTAACCTCAAAAACGCCATCAGAGCCCTGGCGATTTTAGGGCTCCTAACTCTGATCTACGTGGTTTTCTTCACCGACGACGCGTACACCGAGCGAAGCCCAGTGCGGCAAATATTTGAAAAAAGCTTCATGCCGCTGAAAGGCCTGCGAAGATCAGACTGCAACATATGGCTAATCTTCACTAAAGTCTCGGACAAGTCTCCCTTGAAATACAAGTTCCACAACTTGGTGCGCAACATCGTGAACGTCACCACGGTCCCCGTCAAGTTCCACATAATAGTCGACAAGGGCTCGAAGCAACTGGCTGTGAACGCACTCTCAGACGTTGTGTCTGAAACAAACCGAGCGATACACTACAAACTGTACGATGTTGAAGACTGTGCGAGAGCCATCAGCGATATAGTCGAAGTCATGACGCCGCATTTCAGTTCGAAACCCGGTCAGTTTTATTTTTTATTAATGATTACAAAAATACTCACTGGTTTCTAAATTGCAGGTACCTATTATAGCGGAGCGCTGTTTTATATTTCGCTAGGGCTCCATCGAATTGCTCCGCAAACTCAAGATACTGCCATACTGCTAGATTGCGATTTGTATTTCAAGCAGGATATCGCAGTGGTCTTCCGAGAATTCGCCAAGTTCAAAGAGACGGCTCTTTTCGGCTTGGCTCCCGAACTGACGCCCGTTTATCGCCACGTCCTCCACATGTTCAAGGCAAAGCACAACACGACTTTCGGGGAATATTACCACTCGAAAAATATCTCTAATGAAATCCACCCGAGGGGTTTCCAGGGCTACAACTCGGGCGTGGTTCTGATCAAGCTGAGTGCCGTACGGGAATCGAAAGAGTACCCGAAAATCATAACGAACCGGACCGTGAACCGCATGACGGAAAAGTACAAATTCCGCGGCCACCTCGGAGATCAGGATTTCTACACGCTGATGGGTTACGAGTACCCCCATCTGGTACAGACGCTGCATTGCGGGTTCAACAGGCAGCTGTGCACCTGGTGGAGGGACCACGGCTATCGGGAAGTTTTCGATCACTACTTCAAATGCCAACATCCGACCGTGATTTTGCACGGCAATTGTAACACAAAGATTCCGAAAAATTGAAGACTGCTTTTTTGGTCAAGTCAGTATTATCATGCAGAGTGAGTCGTTTGATGTTCAAACGGGTCGCTTTGCAAAACGAATATGATATTTTTATACTCTCTCTATTCGACCCGCGCCATATGAAAACGATTCTTGCCTGAATTTCCAGCCATTAATTTTACAGGGTTGTTTGTATTTTTTTCTACAATGTGATTTTGAGTTTTTGGTCTGAATGTTGTGTTTGAAAATTTTTATTCGAAGAAAATTGCAATATACAGGCGATCCTAAGTGGTTGAATGTACATATTCATTGGGAGAGCCGGCCGGATCTCCATAAATATTTATTATCCTCCTTTCAACTAGCCGCTCATTTATGTAAAAGCTGACAATAAAAAAACTTTAGCAATAAATGGCTTTTAAGAATGAAGTAATCTCGGAAGCAAGATTTTGAAATTGATTAGGTACATTTAATCATTCAGGATCAGCCTGTACAAAACACAACGCTGCAATAATGTGCAATCGGTTTAAGGATAAATATATTTTATATCATTTATTATTATTATTACTACTATTTTCATCATCGTCTTGATTAATAAAAAAGATTATCTTCTAGAATGTTTCATTAGTTTCAAACTCCAGAATATGAATAGGGTAATTTAAATTCGAGACTCATCTAATTGACGAAATGATGATGACAAGAATATTTGGAATATACAAGGTGATTCATTTGTCATGTCCGGCGCCAAAAAACCTATTTCTTATTGAGTTAAAAAATTCGAATTCGGCAAAAATTAGCTATACCTAAATAATGCGCTATAATATGGTTCCATCATCTGTGTTGTAATAATTTTTATAGCGTCGCGACGCTGTACAGGGATTTCAAAAAATCATTAATATACAGCGTCACTTACACACTACACATTCGTGATAATAAAAAACAAGCAAATATGCCTCATGGGCATGAGGCTCAGTAGCGCACTTCCTTTTTGAAGGATTAGTGAACGCAAGATGTGAATTAGGGTTCTACCGTTATTTAATCAGAAATTTCAATATGGCGGTCAAAATAACGTCAGATCAATGAAATTTGGCTTAAAAATCAAAATGATCGTACTTTAGACAAGGGTGAGCTCCAAGTTTCATGAAAATCGTTCCACTAATAAGAGATTTCAATATGGCGGCCAAGATGGCGGCTAAATGTTGGAATTTGGCTGTAGAATAAGAATGATCATACGAAACAAAGGTGAGTCCCAAGCTCCATGAAAATCGTTAAGTGATAAGAAATTTCAATATGGCGGCCAAGATGGCGGCAGAGCATCATTTGTCCAAAATCGGATGCATTTTGATAAAGTTCACATCGCCTGTGAATTTCACTTGAACCGGACCACTTTCAGAAAAATTCAAAATGGCGGATCAAAGATGGCGGCCAAGTGACAAAAATCATTGGTCAATTTTATATGGCGGTCACGTACGCATTCGATTGGCGCTTGCACCACATTGATATCTCTTTTCGTTGAGGCATAATTCTCCTAGTTCTGTCACTTTGAAACATGTTCAATATGGAGAATACAAGATGGCGGCGGGGCATCAATTGTCGAAAATTGGATGTATCTAATTGAAGTTCACATCGCCTGCGAATTTCACTCGAATCAGAGCACTTTCAGAGAAATTCAAAATGGCGGATCAAAGATGGCGGCCAAGTGACAAAAGTCATTGGTCAACTTTATATGGTGGTCACGTACGCATTCGACTGGCGTTTGCACCACATCGATATCTCTTTTCGTTGTGGTATAATTCTCCTAGTTCTATCACTTCGAAACATGTTCAATAGTGAAAATACAAGATGGCGGCGGGGCATCAATTGTCGAAAATTGGATAGATCTTGATGTGGTTAACATTGCCTGCAAATTTCATTTCAGTCGGATCACTTTTAAAGAAATTCAAAATGGCGGATCAAAGATGGCGGCAGAATAACAAAAAACCAAAAGTCAACTTGATATCCTGGACATATGTACTATTGATCAGCGTTCACACCACATCGATATTTTTCTTCCCTGAGGAGTTATCCCGGGTACGGACGGACGGACGGACGGACAAAGTGAAGCTGAAAGCGCCTTTTTCCCATTTTTTGGGAAAGTGCGCTAAAAATTGGTTCCATTTCATTTTGTAGTTGAACAGGATCGCTCCAGTCGGGCCATTTAAAGTTAAGTGAAACAATCAAACTACATATAGCAGCATTTCACACGGACGTCGGCTATTTTTGACTGAACGTTGAAAAAGTGTCAATAATTTTGAAAAATGTTTCGAGTGGCAAAAAATAGGAGCAGGAGAAGAAGGACACCTCCCACTATCTACGCCTTTGAAAAATTTGATAAAACATAATATCACCGTTCATTAGAGACTTACTTCAGTAAACTCTGGTTCAAATTTGAACCAAATCGGGTTAACGGTTCAAAACTTATGTAAAAAAAACGATTATTCATTTCCAACTTTGAAGGGTTATATCTCGTTATTAGGTATTTTTCAAATATGGGTCCATATTTAGCAGTCCACGGCCAAATCAGCCCACAGCTCAAACGTCCCACCGGAAAAAAGTCCACGACTCATTTATCCTCGAGTTCTGCCACCGCAAAGACATCCACTGCTAAAACGATCCACCGGAAAAAAAGTTCACGACTCATTTATCCCCGAGCTCTACCACCGCGAAGACATCATCCACTGCTAAAACGATCCACCGGAAAAAGGTCCACCACGCATTCATCCACTGTCAGGTGACTTCGCCCATAGACATTGCAAAACTAGATGAAGTTGAGTGTAGGTGTGGTTGCATAATTATCATACTTAGGTATTGCCATCGCAACAAATCCTTTCAAGCCCCCTCTTTGCCTCTTTGCATCTCCAAACTTTTCACTGATCACTCTGTTAGAAAACGAGTAATTGTCTAGTAATATTATGGACAAGAAATGAACTGCTGCTATTTTTCATGCTAATATACTTAATTATGCAACCAAACATACATTCAACAGACCATCTACTGGTTTTGAAATGTCTATGGGTGTAGGCGGCTTATGACAGTGGCTGAATGAGCGGTGAACTTTTTTCCGGGGGGGGGGGGACATTTGAGCCGTGGGATGATTTATCGTTGTGAAGACTCGAGGATAAATGCGTGGTGGATCTTTTTCCGGTGAAGCGTTCGAGCAGTGGATGTCTTTGCGGTGTCAGAATTCGGGGATAAATGCGTGGTGAACTTTTTTCCGGCGGGTCGTTTTAGCAGCGGACGTCTTCGCGGTGGGATAACTCGGGGGTAAATGAGTCGTGGCATTTTTACCGGTGGGACGTTTTCGCTGTGGACCGCTGAGTGGGCTTCCAACCCCTCAATACTATCCTAGGCGAGAGCAGGGCGGGAAGGTGCCTGCTACCACAACGGAATAAGCGCGACGTAACCATGCCCTGTAATTTTCAACAAATGCGCCCGCGCTTGCGCTTTGATCACATACTCATTTCGACAACTAAAAATGGACAGTAGAACATCTAAGTTTTCGTTTCTTTGAAGCTAACAGCGTTTACCTGGTTTGGATGACTAATGCATGCGCCAAGTTGGGGTCTTCTCATTTAAAGCTCTCATTCCGGTCGCTTCTTTCAATATGGCTAGATCGCGAGACGGGAGCTCTCGGATACTACGAGCCCTAACCACTATATGTTCAGGCATTGATAACTGTATTCCAAATTTTAAATAAAACCAGTACTTCTTGGAACGAAATCAAATCTTGGATCTCTAATCTCGAATCTTTACATCCCTTAACGGCTTTTTTCAAAATATTTGATTCAAGACCAAGTTTTACTCCGTTCAAGAAAAACCCGATCTTCAAACTTTATTCTGTGGTTGGGGTAAATAGGTTCAGATATCATAATATTGTAGGACGTATTTTTCTTGGTGTATCCTGAAAATTTGGTTCAAATCGGCCAAAGCGTCTTGAAGCTGCAGCTATTCAAAAGTACCACAAATGACCGATTTATGACCGATTTTCAAACTTTCCAACAAAAAGTGTTGATTTTTGGCAGATTTGAAAAGATAGAAATTCGTCAATGTAACGTGTGATCAATTGAAGTCCTAATTTAGGCAGGCTGTGGCCTGGTCGAAATCAGGGCTGCGAAGCTGCATTTGGCTAGGGCACAGTCTGCCTAAATTGGGAATTCAATTAATCATATGATACATGTATTTCAGATGTCCTCCTCGATATGAAAATCGACCTGTCCGAGCTTTTTCCAACAAAATGAGGTGAAACGCGCAAAAACCCCTCTGTTGTGTTTTCGTTGGGCCATTCTGTATATTGGGGAAAAGTTGGTGTCTTTCGAACCCCCAAGTTGTTTCTTCACATGTATAGGTCGCAGGAACATAACCGTCACCTTGGCACCCGCTATGGCAACGTTGCAAGTGTGCCTGACGTGGCAATTGCGCAATGCGCATCCTTTTCGACGTTGAATTGACATAAAACGCTCGCGCAAACGCAGACAGGGTGCCAAGGTACCGCTGTAGAGATTCGTTTGTGTTTAACATTACTCAGACAAATCTTGAGTTTAGCACAATTATTTTTTTGTTAAAGTGGCAATTGTTCCATATTTGACCTTTAAATTTGGATTTCTTGCAAACCTCACTATGGCAATGCGTATACCAGACCCAGTTATCAAGTAGAAATTCAACATCTGTACCTATGTTTTTTTTCGGCTCACATGGTACCGGGTATTTCGTTGAAAGATAAGAGCTGTGGCTTCGTCATGGGGCTCATGAGGTAGCGCTTGAAGATGTGCTAGCCAGCCTCGATCCACTCGTAATTCATCACCGATGAATTGTCCTGTCCACCACTAAACTGCATCTTGGCACCCTTTACGGGTGAGTCCTGACCTCCACTGGGATGCCTCTTGGCTCCCTTTTCGGGTGAGTCCTGACATCCTGCTGCCGAGACTAAGCCTAGAAGATTCTGGATGCTTGGGATCGATGAGCGTCGTTAGCCTCGGAGGATGCTACCCTCTGTGACGCCTGTATAGCCTCGATGATAATCAGATTAGGATAACCCCCCCCCCCTCCTTCTTGAAACTAATAACTTTGTTTTACTAGCAACTGCAGTTATTCAAATTTCCATGTTGGTTGGGATTCAACATCTGGAAAGATGCTGAGTTGGAAAAGAAGGCTGATTCAATTTATACTGAAATTGAAATGCTAGGTGCCTATACATATCATATCATAACATTTGAACATTTGCATAAGAAATAATGCGTTTCCTAAGTCAAATCGAGTCACGTATAAAAGCTCATCCTCAGTTTGTGAACGTTTGAATCGTTTGATGATAATCTAGCATATAGCTCTATGCATTCATAGTAAGCTTACCCGAGCTTCGAAAATGCATTAGGTACCTGTTTCTTAACGCAAATGTCAAATTTCACAGCCACCAGCTATGTCAAACTTACCGAATCGGAATATATGAGAGATTTGCGGGCTAATTAAATTGGATAAGTTGTTTCCGGTCAATCACACCGGCATTTCCGTTATGTTGTCATCGGAAATTACCCTGGTAACCGAGCTCCCGTTTTACCCTACCTACCGTCCTAGAAATACCGATGATTACCCATCATGATAACGCTTAACGACATTTTTACAAAACTTTGCGACAGTTTATTGATGCTTCGTCAGCAGCACCCAAGCATACGCCTTTCCATTGTTCAATTGTTCATGTTCACTGGTCATGACTGCGATCTAGCGGGACGAACTTAAATTCCCTTCAGTTTTCCCGATACCTATCCCGTGCCTATATCACTCAGACGCTTATACCCCTTTCTGCTAGCTGTTGCTGACTGACTGGACTACTCACGTACGCGGCACTTCAAATCCAATTAGTTAATAATTAATTAAAATTTTAGCGCAGCGTGTACAAAGTCCCACAGGTGGTGAAATTCACACACCCCGTATTGTACTGTGTCGGGTTAAAAAGTTAATTAAAGTCCGCATCGAGCCGAATTCTTCTCCAGTTGAGCTTCAGCAGTGTTGCACGTGAGTAGAAAAAATCAAGTTTAAGTGGGTACTTACTTAATTCTACCTACTCTTGTTCTAATGCATCGAAATAATGGTCCCTCCAGGTGGGTGAATGATTAAGCTCTAGTCTAGGTATACTTCTACACTTTTCTCAGATCAATTTTATTGAAAAAAAATTAATGTTTTCGGAAAAAGATTTAGTTTTTGTTTCGTTGTTGGAAACGAGAACTTTTATCGCGTAGGATGTGTTTTGAACCGAACCCTGTATAAATTATTCCTCCCATCGATGATAATGAATAAAGTATTGCTTAGACAAGGATTAGAGGCTCTAGGCCAATTATAGGTATGAGTAGGTACGTAGGTAGATGTAAACAATGTGTATTTTATAAAAAGAATGACTAAACAGAGCTTATGTTGGAAATGCCTCCACCTATACTCATAGGATAAAAAGTTTAAGGGGGAGTACCTACTTAATAAGCTTATTTCATGCTGAACAAAATTCGCAAACACAAAATTGAGCCCGTAGAGGCTTGTATAGAGGAGACAGGGTGATTCAAAATTGACGGACACAAGCTACAGGCTTTAGTACGTTGTAAGGGTGGTCATCGGAAAGCCATCAAGAGAAAATAGAAAAACAAAATCTTCGACGTTTTACCCTAAATTCTATGCTTGGGAATTTGCAAAAAAGATTGAACAGTATTTAACGTAAGTATTCTACTAAACATATTACCTGCGAAAGAGTATTTGCTATTGATTCCAAGTAAAATAAAAATCGGTTGTGTGGCCCCAAAACTATCCCGACGAGTAGCAAGGAACGGGTGGAAATTTTTGTACGAGACGTCCCTTCGGGTGAGAAGTTGGAATTTGAGGGGAAAATTGAAACAAATTTGAACCAATTATTTTCAATTATTTTGATATTACAATCGATCAGTAAATTTTTTGTAGGGAGGCATAGAGAATTTAGGAAGTTCACTATTGATGGCACCGTCCAAATCTATTTGTGGGTGAGCTGCCAATCCCACATAACGAGTAAAGTCGACAATAATTGTGCCTGCTATCATGTAAATTAGGTCGGTACCTACCTAGAAAATGGATTGATCAATAGATATTATTGTAGGCAATGAAAAGCAACGACAAAAATAATAATTTTTCTGGACTGAATAAATTCAAGTACTTACCTAGTTTTTATTCTATTTGGTATTTTTTGTTTGTTTGCGTAAAGCTGCGTTCTACTAATTTACAAGTCCCATGAATTATCGCGCTTGAATAGCGCACTCCGCCATGTTTGCATTTTAGCTCTGAACTCGAATCTATCTGATACACCCGCATTCCAGAATATTCTAGCATTTGTTGCTATCTATTCGCGAGAGTTCTGGAAAAGACTATTCTGATGATCGAACTCTCGATGAACGGCTCCTCCGCCAATTGTACAGGTTTGTGTCTTATTCGCGCATCGTGATTTCCAGCAAGTTTTGTAACACTAGTTGAGCATAGCCTCCGCCACTTCTACTATTTAGAAGTGGGACTGACATGTCTATTAACTCTAGACTCGTCAGTTATATTGAAAAAAATTCCATTTTGAGCAATGAGCAATTTGGGTTTCGAACCAAAAAGTCCACAATACATGCATTGGTTGAGTTGGTTGAGGCTGTGTTGGGCTGTTTTGACGGGAAAGGTAGTGTCGGGGCGACAATGCTTGACCTGTCCAAAGCTTTTGATTGTGTTGACCATCGCATTCTCTTGGATAAACTTTGGCACTATGGGATCAGAGGTGGACCACATGTAATGATCCGATCGTACCTTACTAATAGAAAACAAACTGTGATAATTGATGGTAAAAAATCTAGTCTAAATACTGTGCTAGCTGGAGTTCCTCAGGGATTAATTTTAGGACCTATTTTATTTTTACTTTTTATAAACGACCTTCCATCAAATTTTAAGTCATTTTCAGATTTCATTCTGTTTGATGATGACACAGCTTTTGTCACCAAAGCTGAAACGCAGGATTGTGTATTTCGGCAGCAGCGAGTCACTTTGACGCATGTAAGGGATTGGTTCAGTGCGAATTTTTTAAAAATCAACATTGATAAAACGCAATCGATTTCATTCAATACTAGTGGCTCATTGTCGGATGAGTCGGTCAAATTTTTGGGAATTTGTCTTGACCCGGCATTGAGCTGGCGGAAGCACGTAGATGAATTGAGTGGGAAACTTGTAAGACTGACCTACCAAATCAGAAAACTGTCACATGTGGCGGACTTGGATGCGGTTCTGTTGCTGTATCGCGGTCGCTTCCAGAGTGTGTTGAGCTACGGAGTTTTGTTGTGGGGAGGTTCATCCGGATCCCTAAAGATATTTAGGCTACAAAAGCGAGTGATCAGAATTATGGCTGGGGCGGATTATGCTGCACATTGTAAGCCCTTATTTACCCGTCTAAGGGTTTTAACTGTACCGTCTTTGTATATACTGCAGTGTCTGTTGTTTGTGAAGGTGAATGAGAGTAGTTTCAGGACAAATGCTTCGTATCACGGGTACACCACTAGAAATCGACAAAAGATAGCCGTTCCCTATCACAGGATTGAGTGGTCTCGTCAGGGCATAAATTGCCTCGGCATCAGTTTTTAGCGCATTTTCCATCTTGATGAAAATCGCTATTGCAACCGCTTTGTCCGTCCGTCCGTCCGTCCGTCCGTCCGTCCATCCGTTCCTCGAACTCCTCCCAAACTAGACGACCTAGCTTTCTAATTTTTTCGCTGTTACATAGCTGCCACTCCCAAAAGAGGGCTAGGCTATATTGGATGTCTATATTGCGCCGCCAACATAGAGAAAACCGCCCCCGATAAACTTGAAATAACATAATATTGCACTTTCTACCAGACCTGATGCTCTGGTGTTCTCATTTTTTGAATAATACATAGTTGCCACTTATAAACGTAAGCCAAGAAACATTCCGTCATCAATATGCGCCGCCGACATGAAAAAACTGCTAAAAACCGCCCCCAATCACTTTAAAATGAAAAACATAAACCCGAAGACATAGCGATCTGATTCTTTCGGTATATAAATAGCTGACTAAAAATGGGAAAGGATAGGCTACTTTTGGTTAGTCGCCGCCCCCAGATTCCGCCCCCAAACGATAAAAAGTGCAATTTTCACAAATGATACTGATTGAGATGTTCTTCTTTTGATATGGCGCCGCCTCCAGCTTCCGCCCCCAAAAGAAAAAAAGTGCAACTTTCAACAATTTTCACTGATTTAGCTGATACTGTTACCTCGATTATTTAGAAACTCTTGACTCAAACTGTGCAAGAATTTCTTTGCCAAACTCTGCCGCTCCCACACGCCGCCCCGAAAGTGAGAGATAAATGTAAAACATGAACCTGAAGACAAAGCGATCTAATTCTTTCACTAGATTGATAGCTGACTGAAATTGGAAAAATATAGGCCACTTTTAATTAGCCGCCGCCTCCAGCTGCCGCCTCCAAACAAAAAAAATGCAACTTTCACTATTTTCACTGATTGTCATATTTCCCTCACATTTAGAAACTCCCAACTCAAACTGTGCAACAGTTACTTTGCCGGATGCTGCCGCCCCCACACGCTGCCCTCAAAGTGAGAGATGAATGAAAAACATAAACCCGAAGACATAACGATCTAGTTCTTTCGCTATATGGATAGCTAACTAAAAATGGGAAAGAATAGGCTACCTTTGCCTCCAACTTCCACCCCCAAAAGAGAAAAAGTGCAACTTTCAATAATTTCCACTGAATTACATTTTAATGTTACCTCAAACATTCAGAAACTCCCAACTCAACCTGTGGAAGAATTTCTTTGCCAAACTCTGCCGCTCCCACACGCCGCCCCCAAAGTAAGAGATGAATGTAAAACATAACCCTGAAGACATAGCGATCAAATTGTTCCGCTATATAGATAGCTGACTAAAAATGGGAAGATATAGGCCACTTTTGATTAGTCGCCGCCTCCAGCTCCCGCCCCCAAACAAAAAAATGCAACTTTCACAATTTTCACTGATTGTCATATTTCCTTAAACATTTAGAAACTCTCAACTCAAACTGTGCAACAGTTACTTTGCCGAATGTTGCCACCCCCCCCACGCTGCCCTCAAAGTAAGAGATAAATGGAGAACATAAACCCGAAGACATAGCGATCTAATTCTTTCGCTATATGGATAGCCGACTAAAAATATATTGATGAGTGAAAGAATTTTCATTCAAATCTATTTCATTGGCAAGTACCCCATTCTGATAACACAATATCACAATGAGTTTCGAATGAAGAAAGTGGGCAAGGAATGGTGTTTCTCCTTCAACCAAATTTCTTTACGTTCACAATATGTCTCTTCAAGAAAATGCGCTACTGAGACTCACGCACGTGAAGGCATACTCACTTGTTTTAATGTTCTGCCGGAGAGCGTCAGGAGCTTGACCCTTCCCCAGTTCAAAGCAAGAATGAAGAACTTTTTGATACAAAAAGCCTTCTACAGCTGGGATGAGTACTTGAACTACAATTTTAAGATGTGTGATGTGTTGTAACATGCTTGGTAACTATGTACGACGTTATTGTTCATTGGTGGCTATGCTAGTGTTAATTGTCACTATTGATATAATTTTTATTTTTTTTCTATGACGTGTACAATCTACGATGAAACGTACAAATAAATACAAATACAAAATACAAATACAAATTTCCAATCTTCACGTTGCACTTCCAACATTACTCTAATAGGTTCGTCGCTTGACCACCCGTTCAACTTTTTAATTTTTTCAGAATTTTACGATTTGGTGTGGCACCGGGATAACAGGATTTTACCATAATCTGATCCACCTCGAATTCCCCAGTTCAAGTCCAGACCATTGGATTTCGGGTTCTTTATGCTATTCAAAATCTTCAACGTTCTAAACAGCTTTGCAATCTCCCTAAAAAAGTCTGACTATTTTATTGGTTCTTCACTAGGATTTTTCTTCGGGTTTTTCCACGAATAATTCGTAAGCGGGTTGAAGTATATGTCTGTGATTGGCCAGAAACATTTGTTTTGAATGATTACCTACTTATGACGAGTACTATAGTGACTTACCACGGGTCCCACCAAAAAATTTAAGAGCGGTTTAAGCTTAACCAAGTTTGAACGGATTTTTTTCTGGTCAATACTGTTCATTATGGACCAGAATTATGGATTTATCATTATGGAATTATATCATTCATTATGGAATTATCATTATGGATTCATTATGGAAAATACGTTAAATTGCAAGTATACTGCCCTTTCGTTAATTACTCTGCGTGAAACCTGAATTTACATTCATCATTTGGCCAGTATCCTCGCCAGTATCCATCAAAAGAAATCTCGAGTTAGCTATCACCTGGTTAAATATTTTGGTGGACCCACGGTTAGTGAATAGAAGTCAAATTTCACTAAAATCCAACTACTGGTTCCACAGTTGGGGAGGGAGAAGGGGAGGGGGAGAAGAAGTCGTGAAAAATTCAAATTCCGAAAAATGAGCTTAATAACTCACGCCTAAGACGCTGTATCTAATTTTGCCTTTCACTTATTTCTGTGACACACTCTGTATGTGCTTCAGTAAGGTTCAGTTTATCATTGTAAGTTCAACTTTTAACTGAACGTCAACAAGATCCATTTTATGCCTATACAGGATATCTCTCAACTTTAGCCCTAATCATCTTGAGGATGGTTAGACCATGTAGCCCAGGCATTTTAGTCGAAAAAAACGTGATAACCCGTAACAAATTCGCGCAAAGCTGAATTTTGGTACCTACATATGTTCTATTGGACCTACGGGATAACATATCAAAATACTGGGACTTACACCCTCGTGCGTTCTTTGATTTTCATCCTCAAAGATCAAGTTCTAAGAATTAGACAGATACCTATCTTCAAGCTGTTCCTGCAAGTGAACGGAGTATCCGATTATTCCGATCGATATATGTTTCAAATGAACGAGAGAGATTTGTTGATAGTGCTTAAGTGTGTGAGGTAGTCCTTGTAACTCTTCCGATTGGTGAGTTCTGCGAGAAAGGCGGTTGAGTGTTAATTTGTCGCCCGGATATTTCAGGAAAAACCATGTGAGAATCTAAAGCCTCAAGCAATGTCGCACAAAGTTGAATATTGATATATAACTAATATGATCCCTAGAGAAAAACGTATCAAAATATTTGGACTTACACCTCTGTGCCTCCTATAATTTTGGGGCTTTGAATACCTATCTAGTCAAAAAATTCACCCAGAAACTTATCTCTAAAACTGTTTCTGTGGACAAACCAATCATTTCAACAATATAAGGTGGGTCTCGAAGGAAACACGATATGTTGTTGCCTATGGAGTGGACTCCGGTAGCCATGAAATATTTCTGCTTGATAGTGACGTGAATAGTACGCGCAAGGTGGAATTTCTCGCCTGGATCTTCAAATAAGAAACATGTAAGAATATTTTGTGATGGCCAGTAAAGCTAAGCATTGGTAATAGGTTTTCATTCCCATCTTTGTAACAGACCCAAGTACTGAGACTGCTGAGTGAACAGTCGATATTCACAGTGCTCATCCCGAAAATAATGAATTCTCTACAAAAAATTTGTGGTTTCTTCATTTAGGGGCCTCATTATCTAAAGCTGTCAAAAATAAAAATACAAACAAATCCTATATTTATGTTAATCTTGGACAAGAACAGCATCAATTGCTTACGCCTATTTATATTAAAAAGTCAAAGTATCAATTTTTTCTAAAACAAGTTTTACACCTACTTTTTTTTCTGAAAATGGAATAACGGCTATAGAAAAGATGATTTTATGTTTCTATTGCCTGATAGATACAATAGCTTTTGGTATTTTCTGATAGAGGAAAAACTTCACTTAGTGTTACACACAAAAACAGTAGAACTGCTCCATCATTCATCAGTAAAAAAAAGAAATGCAAAAATTGTATGAATTTTTGGGTGAAAATTGGGCATATAATCACTTTCACAACAAACCAATTTTCTGATCTTGTAATGAATACAGGCACATTGTTTTTATCGTTTTCAGGTATAAAATGGTTAAGAACAATGAATTCTGTTGGAAATATTCAATTGAGATGTTTCTAACCATACAGAAACCGAAGTTACAAAGCGACAATTTCAGATGGCAAAAATCGTCGTTTTTTCAGTAAAACTTGTTTAATCGTGTTTCAATTCAATATTTGATATCAGAGGCCAAGATTTAGTGGAAACTATACCACACTTGCCGATATCAATTCGAGGATTTTGAGAGAAAAACAAAATAAATTTTGTCGATCTTCTTTTTTTTTTCCAGGCAACCCAAACTACTTATCAACAATTCAAACGTCAAGCAAATATTTTGAAGCCTTGAGTCATCTAAATATGATTTTTTTCTATTTATATAAGCTACAGGGTGTCATTTACGCATTTAAAATGGCAATATTTAGCCCCCTCCCCCACAATCTATGACGCACAAGGGTGTGCCACCGAGTATTTTGATATGTTATTCCTTAGGTCTTACAAGGCCCGTATACCAAATTTCAGCTTTGTGGGAATTTGTTACGGGTTAAAACCTACTAAGCCTGGGCTAATGGAAAATGAAGCTGAGCTGACCATAAAAACATGCCTCTCAAGCGCCCAGTAACGGAGATACGACACTCCAAAGTTTGACTTATTCATTGATTTGACATGACTCTCTTTAGTTTTTGGCGATTGCGATTTTAACCCTGAGAGGATTAGTTTTTCGATAATGACTGAAAGTTTCTCTGTAGACCCATTGGTTTGGTAGTGGTACCGACAGCTTTTCGGAATCTGTCGATTTATTCGAACCATGGACCTGTATTTAAAATGGACTGCTGATCACCCTACCCGACCAAACAACAAATGACGCCACAGGGGCGCTACCATTATCGTTATCATAACAGAAGTTCTCAAAAGATTATAGAAAATCCGCAACTTGCATCGGCACATTTTGTACTATAAATATTTATGGATATAATATTATTTTATAATAACTGATTCAATTTACAATAATATGATTTTTACTTCGAAAGTAGCCATCAGGTTTAATTCGTTTCGAAGAACTCATTGCAAGTTCGCAAGTTGAAACAGTCATGAAGTTTGAGAGTCACTGTCTTTCGAATTTATTGAAGGTTGCTTCAAAAGTTCAAAATCAACGCAGTTGCGATCAGGGATCACGGTTGCGATTTATCAGTTTTGCACCAGAAAGTGTGATCCAAGGAGGGCGTGATCCCTGCACCAGAAACGTCATTTTGACAGTTTCGTTTTTTTCAACGTGGAAGTTTCCGGATTTGTGGTGTCGAATTCGAATTTGGTGTGTTTTATAACTCCCTAATCCGTTTGATAAGAATATTCTGTGGATTTCATAACTTACTATCAGTAGTTCTGCGAAAGAAAATGCACGGTATAGAAGGGGCGCAAGCACTATGATTTCGGCAGCACAAACCACAGCTAGGTACTTCCTACTGGACCACACAGCTCGGGCCTTGAGAGTGTTTTCTTTTCACAAGTAAGATTGCCGTCAATCAATTATTGAATGAAATTCTACTATTTCGTTACAGAATACAGAAAAACACAAACAACGGCCAGCCATTGGGGAACATAAACAAAAAAGCCAAACGGCCTAGTGCCCAACATAGTCGTTGAGCCAGAGGACCCGAGTGGTTTCCACCCTGGGGACTTGACGTATCATACTTTTTTGGATTCCCCACAACACTAGCATGAAATAAAGCTATGAAACGTTTTCGTATCGAGTAGCTTAAGGCCGCCATCTTGAGAAGATGGTGCCGAAGGACCTGAAAAGAACCACTTTTCACCAATCCACTGACCATCGCCGTCTCACATACCGCAATGGAACCATATGACTTTATTGAAACCCTTGATAGCATTTGATGCCACGCCAGTGCCATTCTTCGTAATTAAAAACAGATAGTTCCTTCGGCAAACATGTATTTTTTCTTGATTTGAGAATTATTTTTTTCTCGTGCGGAAATATGCCAAACTGACTTAACTCAAGTTGTTTCCGGTCAGTTTATTTCTCCTTGAGCTCATTCTGGTGTCAAATTTTCATAACAGCATTTGCTGACAAGGTACACTGCAAGAATTGTTAAATTGCCAACACCAAATACAACAGTAATTTTATCATTGTTGCCATTGACCAGGAACTTCAATTTCAACAGAAATAGCTAGCTTGTACTGTCTTCTGTTCATACAGGCATGAATCGAATCTCGAAAACCACGTGGCAATAACGAAAAAGTAAGTATTTTCAGAGAGCGCGTAAATCTGCAAAGCTACACCTAAACACCTGAAAATAATCGTAACCAACACAACAAAAATCAGAACAATGAGTGACAGACATACCAGTTAAGATTACTTATTGTTTTTATTTTCTTAGTTTTGGTTACGATCATTTTCAGGTGTTTAGGTGTGGCTTTGCAGATTAACGCGCTCTCTGAAAATGCTTGATTTTTCGGTACTCCCATGTGGTCTTCGAAATTCGATTCATGCCTGTATAACCAGAAGACAGTACAAGAAAGCTACTTCTGTTAAAATTAAAGTTTTTGCTCGATGGCAACAATGATAAAATTACTGCTGAGCTTGGTGTTGGCAATTCAACACTTCTTGCAGTGTACCTTGTCAACAAATGCTGTTATGAAAATTATGATACCAGAATGAGCTCAAGGAGAAAGAAGCTGACCGGAAACAACTTGAGCTAAGTCACTTTGTCATATTCCCGCATTAGAAAAAAATTATTTTCAAACAAAGAGAAATACACGCTTGCCGAAGGAACTATCTGTTTCTTATCACGAAGAATGGCACTGGCGTGACAGAAAATGCTATCAAGGGTTTCAATAAAGTCATATGGTTCCACTGCGGTAGGTGAGACGGCGATGGACAGTGGATTGGTGAAAAGTGGTTTTTTTCAGGTCCTTCGGCACTATCTTTTCAAGATGGCGGCCTTAAGCTACTCGATACGAAAACGTTTCATAGCTTTATTTCATGCTAGTGTTGTGGGGAATCCAAAAAAGTATGATACGTCAAGTCCCCAGGGTGGAAACCAAAATCATGATTTCTGGACCCTGGCTCAACGACTAACAGCACACCGTGTATTCAACACACTTCAGTTAACAATTTTAAACACGGAACATCGTCCTTTCTATTGAATTACCGGAACCTATGAACACATGTACGTACAAAACGCTGCAAGCGACCGAAAGAAAACGGCTATGCCTCTCAAGCAAATTTGAAAATGTCATTTTGACACCTAACCTAAACTTTATACTGCGATATCATGTCGCCATCAGAGAAAAGTCATCGTAGCAGAACGGTCAATATTAATTGTGGAAAATGGAAGTCCCTAGGGATAACGATAATGTCGGCATTTTACTGGAGTCATGGCGATATACGGTATAATAAGTCCAGTTTAAGTACAAGGTGTTCACGATAAAATTCACCCCCCTCTAGGAGATTCCCCTTTGAGATATTTTGAAAAACTAAAAAATTTTCCCAACAATTTTTCCCAGGGATCTTGAATCAATCGTATAAAAGTTTTCAATTGGTACCGTATACAGGGTGTGACATGTAACTTTTTTATTTCAAATACAACACCCTATATTTTATTACGTCATTTGATGAAGCCTTTCTTTCTGATTACAAAAATATATAACATCAATGATTTACTTTGACAAGAGGCTGTCAAAAAAATTATAAAATAGGTAGTCAAATAAATCAAAAATTGAAAATTACGCGACACCCTGTATTGAGAACGAATTGGACCATTTTTCCATGCAGAGTTGAATTCCGCAGATAAAATGCTGCGAGAATAACTTTTTTTTTAAGTGAACTGTAGAAACCAAAGCCATCTTGCCGCGAAACAAAATTATGTGACTACCTATTTTATTATTTTTTTGACAACTTACTTGTCAAAATAAATCATAAGTGTCATATATATTTGTAATCAGAAAGAAAGGCTTAATCAAATAACGGAATAAAATATAGGGTGTTGCATTTAAAATAAAAAAGTTACATATCACACCCTGTATACGGTACCAATTAGAAACTTTTAGAGGATCGATTTAAGGTCCCTGGGAAAAATCGCGAAGAAAAAGTTTTTAGTTCTTCGAAATATCTTGAAGGGGAATCAACTGGAGGGGGGTGAATTTTATCGTGAACACCCTGTACAGGTCCATGATTCGAACGCGAAAATTTTCAACAGTAATATCACAAGTGCTTAGATTTTCACGATAATTTTGGTCAGGCGATCGCGAGTGCTGATTGTAGCGATAAATGCCCGACTCCGTAGGAGGAGGGCATTTATCCAGGGACAATCAGCCCGAGGGAAACGGCTGGCCAAAATTATCTGGGAAAATCTCGAGCACGAGTGATATTTTGGTGATTATCACAAAAAAAAGTCCGAAGTGACAGCTGCCAGATTCCGTTGTTTACATTCATTTTATTCCGTTGCTACTGACAGTGGGATTCAGATAAGTGAATATTATCCTTGTAGGTCTATCAATCAAGGGTGTTGTGTGTAATAATCAGCGATATTTTGTTGTTCTGTGGGAATATTGTTTTGCTCCTTTTACTTATTAATTATGTGGGAATCCTATGAAAGGAAGTGTGAATGATTATTATAAATTTCAATACAATTTTTTTTCTACAATTAATGAACTTTGTTGTAATTCCATCAAGACATTTTTGCTTACATAAGTAAATAGTTTAAACGTGTTCATATCGAAATTTTGACAGAGGATTTTGATTCAGAATGTGTTTTGATACCCGAACGTTTTTACATAGATCCCATATTAGCCGAAAAGAAAAATCGTATAAACAACGCTAAATTATCCCCCCGGGGCCCCCAGGATGAAACTAGGGGTGAGCTTGAACCTCAAAAATTCAGAAATAAATCATAAAATACTTACAAAAAGAAAAACTGGTTTTGCTTCTCTCGTGAAAAATCAAGAAAACAACCCTAGAAAAATTCCCCCTCCTCCAGAAGCAGCATCAAGAGTAGTGTTGCCGTCAAGACAAGACAAGACAAGAGTTGCCCTACTCTTGTCTTGTCTTGAAATATCAAGGTTTTTTTCAAAATTTCAAGACAAGACTCTAACTCTTGATGGAAATTTTTCAAGAGTCTAGATAGACTTTTTCAATTAAAATTGTAAAAACCCCCTCCTCTTTCTATAAAAATACGTGACAGGAATATGAACATCTTTAGGCAAGAAAAGCAAAGAAACTGAGGAGCAAAGCGTACCCTTCGAATAGACACTGCGCTCCAATAAAATGTTCTACTTGGGTATACTTACGTTCAAATTTCAAAACAAAGCCCCACTTTTATTCACACTGAAATTTATCATTGCATTGGTGTGAATGCTGAAAGAAAAGGTTGCCACTGCCACCCCTGATCTGTCAGTAGACGTATTTCTGCAATGAGATCTTATATCAAGATACGATTGACAAGATACGATTTTATCACCGTAGGTTTCATGCTTGAATAAATATAGTCAACTACTGTTCAGTTAAAAAAGTATTCAAAAAATCAGTATCAGGTTGTCACGTGAACGTCGAGAAACAGTCAACAAAAAAGAGTCACAGTCGAATAAAAGTCAATCAATCAACTTCAATATTTGCTGGTGTTTGAAACATTGCTGCTGCACGGAGAAATGTAAATAATCGGATTTAAGCAGGACCCGGAATTCCGAGATGTCGTGCTGCGGACGTGGTCCAATATTTTTGTCGAAAATATACCGATTGTTTGAAGACCTGTGTCAGGTTCCCGCTTGTGTCAACCTGACGCGGGCAAGAAGACTCACTTTGCTCAAGTTGTGAAAAGAACACCAGCCTTATAGGTATTTTGCCTTGGTAATGGTACCTACATTGAAATGATGTCTGGCTGCAGCATGTTTTCTGAATCATTTTCCTTTCATTGGCGAGAAACACTTTGTTTCGCAGCTATTGACCAAAACCCTTCTTGAGAGCCTTATTGAGCGACCTGGTTTCTCAGGAGTTGCGATCTGAGAAGGCGCAGCTATTTTTTGGAAAAGTTGAAATGAAGATGTTGGAGCAGCCCAAAAAAAAACCACTTGGAGGAAACTTTTGCATGAGAACCGGAAAAAACAGTAGAGACATACAGAGTCTGAAGGAGATATCATGTGAATAAACAGGCTTTTTGCAAACTTGAGATAGAAAATTGAGCCGCAGTTGAAGAAATGCCCCAAAAGTGCCGAAAAAATGTTAAAAAAAAACTATGATCTTCATCTTTTGAAATATGGAGGGGTCAAAGGACCACCTTTTGTTTTTTTTTTTCTAAGATTTTGGGAAACTCTTACCATCAGATCAAAAAGCAAATTTTTCAAACCTTTGAATGTGTCTCGTATAGTTTTAGTTAGTGTACAGGGTGAGTCATGAATCGCAACAACCTATTTTTCCTCGAAAATGGCCGTGAAAGGTTCTGGAGGTTATGAACAAATAGTTCTCATCATATGAAATTTTCTGCATGCATTTTTAAAGAAAACTGGATTTTCAGGATTTACGACTCACCCTGTATAGAAATAAAATTACAAAACACATTCAAAAGTTCAAAAACATTGCTTCCTGGTCTGTTGAGAACAGTTCACTAATCTCTTTCAAAATAACGAAAATAAAGAGGGTCGAAAGACCACATTTTGACCCTCCATATTTCCAAAAATAAGAACCCTGAATTTTTTCAACATTTTTCTGATACTTTTGATGCATTTCCGCAACTGCGACTCGATTTTCTACCCTAAAGTTTGCAAACACTCTGTATAATATACCTTTTACCCTCATTGATGTTATTTTATGTTGTCAATAAATTCTGTTTTTTTATTCGTTTATTTAACTTCGGCCTATTTCCGCAACGAGACCTGAGACCGACGCCGGTGAATGCTTTCCTCCACTACACCGGAAATTTTGCCGAACCCCTGTGTGTTCCAACACAGGGTAGGAATTTTTAACGACCACCAACATCGAATGGGGTCGGCATCATCGTTCGTATTTTACGTGCTATGCGACACACGGCGCGTCTTGAATTTAGCAAGCATTCCAACTAAACCAAGAAGCTTGTTTTCGAGGCGAAAATCCGTCCCGGCGAAGATCGAACCCGCGACCTCTAGAGTGGTAGTCGAACGCGCTAACTACCACACCACAAGCTCCTCTATAAATTCTGTAAGGAATCGCCAAGCAAATCACACATTCAGTAGACAATAAAAACCGTCAACAGAGAGAAATCTACGGAAGCGTAGAAGGGCCATGTGTTTTTAGCGCATTTTCCATCTTGATGAAAATCGCTATTGCAACCGCTTTGTCCGTCCGTCCGTCCGTCCGTCCGTCCGTCCGTCCGTCCGTTCCTCGAACTCCTCCCAAACTAGACGACCTAGCTTTCTAATTTTTTCGCTGTTACATAGCTGCCACTCCCAAAGGAGGGCTAGGCTATATTGGATGTCTATATTGCGCCGCCAACATAGAGAAAACCGCCCCCGATAAACTTGAAATAACATAATATTGCACTTTCTACCAGACCTGATGCTCTGGTGTTCTAATTTTTCCAATAATACATAGTTGCCACTTATAAACGTAAGCCAAGAAACATTCCGTCATCAATATGCGCCGCCGACATGAAAAAACTGCTAAAAACCGCCCCCAATCACTTTAAAATGAAAAACATAAACCCGAAGACATAGCGATCTGATTCTTTCGGTATATAAATAGCTGACTAAAAATGGAAAAGGATAGGCTACTTTTGGTTAGTCGCCGCCCCCAGGTTCCGCCCCCAAACGATAAAAAGTGCAACTTTCACAAATGTAACTGATTGAGATCTTCCCTTAAACATTTAGGAACTGCCAACTCAAATTGTGCAACATTTGCTCGGCCGAACGCTGCCGCTCCCACACGCCGCCCCCAAAGTAAGAGATAAATAAAAAACATCAACCCAAAGCCATAGCGATCTAAGTTTTTCGCTATATGGATAGCTGACTAAAAATGGAAAAGGATAGGCTACTTTTGATATGGCGCCGCCTCCAGCTTCCGCCCCCAAAAGAAAAAAGTGCAATTTTCAACAATTTTCACTGATTCAGCTGATACTATAACCTCGAACATTTAGAAACTCTTGACTCAAACTGTGCAAGAATTTCTTTGCCAAACTCTGCCGCTCCCACACGCCGCCCCCAAAGTGAGAGATAAATGTAAAACATGAACCTGAAGACATAGCGATCTAATTTTTTTCACTATATTTATAGCTGACTGAAATTGGAAAAATCTAGGCCACTTTTAATTAGCCACCGCCTCCAGCTGCCGCCTCCAAACAAAAAAAAATGCAACTTTCACAACTTTCACTGATTGTCATATTTCCCTCACATTTAGAAATTCCCAACTCAAACTGTGCATTAGTTACTTTGCCGAATGCTGCCGCCCCCACACGCTGCCCTCAAAGTGAGAGATGAATGAAAAACATAAACCCGAAAACATAACGATCTAATTCTTTCGCTTTATGGATAGCTAACTAAAAATGGGAAAGAAAAGGCTACCTTTGGCATGGCGCCGCCTCCAAGTTCCACCCCCAAAAGAAAAAAAGTGCAACTTTCAATAATTTCCACTGAATTACATTTTAATGTTACCTCAAACACTCAGAAACTCCCAACTCAAACTGTGGAAGAATTTCTTTGCCAAACTCCGCCGCTCCCACACGCCGCCCCCAAAGTAAGAGTTTAATGTAGAACATAACCCTGAAGACATAGCGATCAAATTGTTCCGCTATATAGATAGCTGACTAAAAATGGGAAGAGATAGGCCACTTTTGATTAGTCGCCGCCTCCAGCTCCCGCCCCCAAACAAAAAAAATGCAACTTTCCCAATTTTCACTGATTGTCATATTACCTTAAACATTTAGAAACTCTTAACTCAAACTGTGCAACAGTTACTTTGCCGAATGCTGCCACCCCCACACGGTGCCCTCAAAGTATGAGATAAATGGAAAACATAAACCCGAAGACATAGCGATCTAATTCTTTCGCTATATGGATAGCCGACTGAAAATGGGGAAGAATAGACTACTGTTGATTAGTCGCCGCTCCCAGCTCCCGCCCTCGAACAAAAAAAATATATTGATGAGTGGAAGAATTTTCATTCAGATCTATTTCATTGGCAAGTACCCCATTCTGATAACACAATATCACAATGAGTTTCGAATGAAGAAAGTGGGCAAGGAATGATGTTTCTCCTTCAACCAAATTTCTTTACGTTCACAATATGCCTCTTTGAGAAAATGCGCTACTGAGACTCACGCACGTGAAGGCATACTCACTTTTTTTTTTTCGTATTGATGTCGTCATTTATTAAATGCCGACTTTTAATCTCAGCAAATAGTGAATGCCAACTTTCAAACCCAGCATTTATTAAATGCCGACTTCCAAACTCAGCATTTATCAAATGCCGACTTCTAAACTCAGCATTCATTAGATGCCGACTTCTAAACTCAGCATTTATAAAATGCTGACTTCTTAACTCAGCATTCATTAGATGCCGACATCTAAACTTAGCATTTATTAAATGCCGACTTTTTCATCATGTGCCATGTTGGTATGCTGTAAGCTGCGATATTCAGGAGCACAGTCCATCAGTGAAGCAGATGAATCAGAAAACCTATGAACTATTTTGCAAAGTTCGACCTAATAACAAATAAGATACAACCCTTGAACCCTTCAAAGTTCACTTTCTTCAGATTTCAAAAATTTGCCAGGAACGTTCCGACAAATTTAGCTTCAGTTCAGCATACACTGGTTTGTGGTAATTGTCTATCAACCTGTCAAATTTTGAAAGAATCCAATCAGTGGCGTAGAAGTTATAAGGGGTCACCTTGAGTCAACTTTTCTTCAGATGCTTCTAAATTATTGACCCTAATAATCCCTACACTATTGGTTGTATTCTTTCAAAATTTTGCCAGGTCGGCAGATAGTTTTGACAAATCACTCTATTCCTAATTTAAGTTATTTTGATCAAAACGTCACTGAGTTACACATTTTTCTTATTCGGAAAAAGTCAAGTTTGGAGGGCTGTATCTTTGCTATTAGGCCGAACTTTGCAAAATGGTATACAGGGTGTACCAGCTGAAGCAATCCAGCGTGATTTGCTCAAAAAATATCAAGGCAACAAAAACCAACAATTTCAATTGGGGGGGAACCTGAAGTTTTAGCTTTCTTTTGAGGGGAGGCCGATGCTTGTAGGTGCTCTACTTCCAATAAAATGCAATTTTAATCGGACGAGTCAGAAGAATTCGAAAATTCATGACCGACAAAACAAAGTACATATACTTCAGATGAAGAAAAATTCTCTTTCTTCGCGCTTTCCATTGATGTGTCGCTGATGTCTGTACCTGGTTCAGAACGCCAGATATTCTGTCTTACAGTCCAGCAACCATAATAATCGGAGTTCATGACGTCACCGATCACACACTTGTTGATTTGGAGACTGGCCGTTCCTAGGACTTTTTCACTTACCATGCCTGGACTCACCATAGCAATGAATACTGGCTGATGTTAAAATCCACAAGTGTGTGATCGGTCACGTCATAAGCTCCGATTATTGTGGTTGCTGGACTGTAAGACAAAATATCTGACTTACTGGATCAGGTACAGACATCAGCGACACATCAATAAAAGCCCAAAGAAAGAGGATTTTTTTTTCATCTGAAGTATTTTGTTCTGTCGGGCATGAATTTTTGAATTATTGTGACTCGCCCGATTAAAATTGCATTTTCTTGGAAACTAAAGCACCTAAAAGCATCGACGCTCCCTTAAAAGCCTTTAAAAGCTTAAAGGTCAGACTTTCCCCCAATCGAAATATTTTTTTTGTTGCCTTGATATTTTCTGAGGAAATCGCGCTGGATTGTTTTAGCTGGAACACCATGTATAGGTTTTCGTCATATTTTGACGGGATCCATCCACACTTAAATTTTTTGCTATCATCGCTGAAACACCTGTAGATAATATCGATATTCAGATCGCCGAGCACAGCTCCGTTCGAATGCTCCGGCACTGATGAAGACCCAAGTAGATCCGAAGCACGTGTCTGTTGGATTTCGATGGTTGTTGCTCGGTCGGCCCGTTTCCTTTGGATTACTTCTTTGAAGTAATGTGTAATGTCTTTTTCAAGACGGGCTAATTTTCTCCGAGATATTCTTATAAGAAGAGAAGCGAAATTTTTGAATGACTCAGTTCAACTGTTAATCAGCTGAGATTGATCAAATTCTTTTATTTTTATTTCATCAACTTTATGCTCAAGTAACTACCTGATGTCGTCACCATATAGCTAACAGGTAGGTACTTATGTACCTACTCGTCGATATGGAAACCAATACAGTATTACAATCAGTCCGGTACAAGAAAAGCAATCTCGATGTACGGCTCCTCCGCCAGTTATGCAGGTGTGTGTCTTATTCTTGCGTCGAAGTTTCCTGCAATCTGCAAATCTCGTCACTCCAACCATTTTGCAATCTAATAAATGCTGAGTTTAAGAGTCGGCATTCAATAAATGCTGAGTTTAGAAGTCGGCATTTAATAAATGCTGGGTTTGAAAGTCGGCATTCACTATTTGCTGAGATTAAAAGTCGGCATTTATCAAATGCTGAGTTTGAAAGTCGGCATTTAATAAATGCCGAGTTTACAAGCCGGCATTTAATAAATGCTGAGTTTAGAAGTCGGCATCTGATAAATGCTGAGTTTAGAAGTCGGCATTTAATAAATGCCGAGCTTAGAAGTCGGCATTTAATAAATGCTGGGTTTGAAAGTTGGCATTCACTATTTGCTGAGATTAAAAGTCGGCATTTAATAAATGCTGAGTTTAGGAAATCGGCATTTATTAAATGCCGAGCTTAGAAGTCGGCATTTAATAAATGCTGGGTTTGAAAGTTGGCATTCACTATTTGCTGAGATTAAAAGTCGGCATTTAATAAATGACGACATTAATACGAAAAAAAAAACACATGGCCCTTCTACGCTTCCGTAGAAATCTATCTGATTTTTTTAATTTTTTTTTCAAGAGTCTAATCAAGACTCTTGATCTTGACAGCCCTACTCTTGTCTTGTCTAGAAATTTCAAGACAAGAGTTTCTAGAGGTCTTGTCTAAGTCTTGACGTCTTTTCAAGACAAGACTCTAGAATGTCTAACTCTAGACGGCAACACTAATCGAGAGGAGCTCCACCCCTCAAAAATTTTCATAAGGATCATAAAACACAAAAATAGCACGATCCCGCTTTTTGCATATATAAAGAACACAATTCATCAGTTAAGCTGCTGGACTATCATGAACGATTCAATTTAAGACGTACAAGATAAAAAAACTTCAGTCACAATTCGACACACGAAGTTTACAGAAGGTTCCGTCTCGAAGGAAACAAGAATTTTTGTGCATACTCAGTTGAAATAGACAGTGGTAAACTCATCATCGTAGGTACAAAACGAAACGACTGACAATTTAATAAACATTTCTAGGCTAATTGCTCCATAAACCCGTCCATAAATTTCAAAAATGCTAGCTGACATCCGCAGTAATGTAATTAGGGCGGCGCCTAGAATTCTACCCCTCTGCATTACTTTTGTCATGGCACTTTCAAGTTTCAAGTAGAGTCCAGTGCCAACAATCGAAGTCGTGTCGCATCACATTGAGGGTTTCCTGTACTCTGCATTGTGAAAAAAATCACTGTTATCTCTGTAGAGTGGAAGTGGAAGTGGTCGATAAAATATTTCCCCCACAACAATCGGGAAAAAAGTTGGTTTTCATCGCACCGACATCCACCATACCTACACCTCTGATTTGATGTAAGTACTTGAAACTAAGTACATAAGCAACCCCTTCGTAATTTATTGATCGATTGTTATGATTATCACTTACCATATTTTATCTTTATGTTTTTGTTATCGTGATAAGATAGTGTTTCCGATGGAAGTCACCCGAATATGAATTTTTTATAACTTTAGTATCATTTACCGTGAGTCATGCACTAAATAATTTAGGTAGGTATGTAAGTGTTGCCTTGAATTTTGCCAGTAGAAGTCAGTCAGTCGTGTACGAAATTTCACCCGAACAAGTGTCATTTTTGTTAAAAGTTTAGGTGTTAGATTCAAGAAGGAAGAAGGTATGTAAGTATGTAGGATGTATTTACTTTTAATTTTCGCAAACTTAAAAATAAAAAGGACACTTTTAAATCTTGCCTAAGCAATAAGAATCAACGCTATTGGAAAAAGTGCTAGTGGAGTGTTGCAAAATTAACGGAAAATAAGCTCAGGGTAGTTAAGGAAATGTTTCAGAAGTGTCAGAAAAATGCTGAAAAAAAAAAGTGTAAGACTTTCA
The DNA here is from genome assembly GCA_949128115.1 of Anaspis maculata. Taxonomy (NCBI): domain Eukaryota; kingdom Metazoa; phylum Arthropoda; class Insecta; order Coleoptera; family Scraptiidae; genus Anaspis; species Anaspis maculata. The sequence goes on along the minus strand of OX421964.1, from coordinate 75,491,440 downwards.
GGGCTTTTATTTTCGCTATCTAAGGCGATTTTACTGAATTCAACAGTAGTTTGAGAAGCAATTTTTCAAATCACTGATGTGTTTTAAAATTTTATTTAACATACAATATACAGGTGAGCTATAAATCCTGAAAATTCAGTTTTTCGCATTTAGAATGAGATTTTCAACGGAAACGAATTCAGTTATTTGTTCCTCTACATCAGTAGAGTCTAGAAAAAATCTATAAAATTTTTATTGCAAGAAACTGCATTCAAGACTCATGAACCTAGGTAGAGTAGATAAATAAAATTATAAAACACATTCAATAGATCGAAAAAATTGCACTTTGGTCTGCTTTAACGAGCTATTCAAAATCGTTTGAGATAATAAAAATAAGGGGAGCTCACCGTTTAACCCACCTTAAAAAACAGAAACTCAAATTTTTGCAAACATTTTTTTAGAATTTCTAAAGCATTTTCCCAAACTGCCCTGTATGTAGGTCAAGTAGAGGCTGTCCTATACTTATTTATCGCTGCTATCGCGTCATGAATAAAATATAGGAGTATATTTGTGGAAAACTGTTTACGCTGTAATGTGTTGTTTCGCTTGGTCCTTAGAATGTTCCGGCCGAAAAGCGCAACGTCACGCCAAGAGTCGGAGATGGCCCAGAAGAGCCTCCGGGAGCTCCAAGCTCTAGGCTCCACGGGAGATCCGGTCCAGAGGCTCCGTCTGCTGTGCCTGTCCAGAGGAGCCAACGGGATCCTGGGCCTCGGCCGCATGTTCAGGAGGATGGACGAGGACGGCAACAAGCAGCTGAACTTCGAGGAGTTTCTCCTGGGCCTGAGGGAGACCGGAATGCAAATCAGCGACGCCGAAGCCAAAGAACTGTTCGACAAATTCGACGACGACAACAGCGGCAGCGTTAATTTGACCGAATTCTTGGTTCACATCAGGGTGAGTTTTTTGAAGTGAGACTTTTGATGTGCGGTTACCTGGTATGAGTGTGAATTCGTTTGATGCCGATGAAACTTGGAACATGGAACGCCAGTTTTGAAACGTGGAACTGCGGGTGTTCATTGTCGTAGGTAGTCATTGACCGAGGGAAAGTAATAAGGGGTATGTGAGTTCTTCCGTGGGATGGGTCTGCGAATAGTCTCTTACTTTACCACTAGCATCATGTCACAGCTACCACTTCAATTATTAATATTGTTACTTCGGTTGTTACGAACTCGCTGGAGACCAAGATGCGCGAATAAGACACAAACCTGAGCAATTGGCGGAGGAGCCGTGCACCCCTCCAAAGACTCCATTTTAACGCATGGTCACGGCAAGTTTGAGGCAATTTTCATCTAGTAAGTATAAAAAGGCACAGTACTATTCATAGTCGATACAAGGTACCAGAAAAGTAATCGGGAAATTCAAATATTCAGGTGCGTATAGGCAGGCGTTTTTTTGTCAAAATAGTATTTAGCACTCGATGGATACCTCAGGGTCCGTATTTTTGGAACCCGCGAGATGAATTCATATGGAATTACTATGGCAACAGTGTGCTTCCTCTTCTGCGATTGGCTGGTGCCATAGTAACAGCACCATTTTCACATGGAAAGTGAATTCACACGTTTCAAAAATACGGGCCCGGAGAATTTCCGCAACTGACGATGTAAGGTGTTCAGTAAAATGAGCATTACAAACCAAGATTTTCTTCAGATTTGGAACAAGAATACAAGATCACTCTGGATCACCACGAACGATTTTATTTGTGGTAAAATATGGTTCGCCGATCCTATGCTGAGGCTACCTGGCTTGGCCTTTCCAAATCCAGAGACTTCACATGGAATTTTCACATGGCGGTGATCAATAGAATAAAGTAAAAGTTCTAAAACTCGGACATTCCCCAAATTCCCGTGTGAACAAGCATTTCTTGTGGATTCCAATGCCAAAATTATTTAGATCGACGTTTTATCCGGAATGGTTTTGCAATTTCTGGATTGAAAGTTAGAAAAAATACGCTTCCTTCATTCAATCATAAGAATGTGATCTAACAAAATCATAGAAGAATGGTTAGAGCTTCCAAAGACCAGTAAAGTGAAGCGTCGTTCGTCATCATTCATCACGTTTGCCGCTTATTGATGTTCAAACGACATACAGCGTAGTATCAACTGTTTCTCAATATGCTTAATGAAGAAACAATCATTTCACACACTTTTCAGTCATCACTTCATGTAAAAATGTTATGTGAAGTTTCTTGTGACTCACGGAAGTCAAGCCAGATAGCCAAAACACTGGACAGGCGAACCATTTATTTACTCACGAAAAAATCGTTCCTAGCAATCCAAAGTGATCTTGTTCCAAATCTGGAGAAAATCTTGGTGTGTATCTTTTACATCGTCAGTTGCGGAAATTCTCCAGAAGTATCCAATGAGAGTTCTGCACCAGAATCAAGAGCAGATCTTCCTCTTGAAAGAGACCTAGCTCAGGAACCTTTCGAACGCACAAACAAATATTTACTGTATTTTCTGGTAAGGCTACTTATTCTTCAATTTTCCGTCACTTACTTAACGTTTTTGTAGAAAATCCACTATTAGCTGTGCTTTGAAGTCCGCCCGTCTGTTCGTCCATCCGTCTATCTTGTAATTGAACTTCTCTCAAATGAAAAGTCGTAATGCTATCGGTTTCTTTTGCAAATCTGCGGATGGGAATAGACAAAAAATAATTTGGTTGTGCCTCATGATGGCAAAAAAGAGTAATACAAATAGAGACCTTTGTAATTGTGTGATAGCAATGAAAAAACAATTGTTCGCTGATTTATTCATAGAAAAGATAACACCTTGATCAGCTATGAATGCATCATCCTTCACAGCAAGCGACAAACTTTTTTGTTTATGCAAATATCGATTTACAACCAGCGGAGTCAATTAAGCCCAAGTATTGAAGGATCTTCTGGAGAAAAACTGATTTAGGACCTATGTTTTCTAAAATATGATTTTTTTCTTGCGCATCAATTTTACAGAGCGCGTGCGGTAGGTCAAACGGAGACAGAACTATTCTCCGCTAATTCCTTTATAGAAAAGATCCTATTTTCGGCAATTGCTTTGCTCGTGTCTTTCAAACTTTCAAATTACTGAAAGGGTCACCTGTTTCTTCTACATGTGACATATGGCATAGTGGAGGGAGAAGAGATGTTGTCACCTGTCAGCTGCCAAAGCTGTCAAATGTCAGAGTAGTCATATGTGCGCCACCCATCGATGGAATGGCCAACTAATCTGAGAGCTAGCTGTCACCTTTAAAATATGCTCCTCCTATGAGTCGACATGGAAATTCACTTCCATTATCTATTAGAGGGATTTTTGCGGGCTCTCAGCAACTGTGGCAAGATGAATTGCTCATCAAGCTGTATTTTTGACCCCAATGGTCTGCGTTTTCAAAATATTCTCATTCTCTCAAAATCGCTATGATGGTGGTAGTGGTGGTGGCGGTGGTGCTCTTGAAATCGCCCTTCTCCCTTTACTTTTTTATTCAGTTTCTCTTCTACATCCGTTCCCTTACTTTTTGCATAAATGACCTTTTTATCTCATGTGACATTTGGCAAGTATGTTTTGCTATCCCTCTGTCGAAGTTCTGGAATATTGGGCATCCATTGAAACCAAAGAACGCAATTTCGGAAAAATTGAGGGTTACGTCCTTTTGCAAATAAGCCATCGATATATTATCTTACGTGTATATATCTGGCCATCGGAGGCTCAAATTATTCAGAATTTGATGTTCAATTTAGTCTTAGTTCTGACATGCTCCATGCTCTACAACCCCATGCAGCTATGGTGCTTAATTTTGCATTTTGTCATTACCCTGTATCAATAGGTAATAAATCAATGGAACAAGATTCTTCGTAGCTCAAATTGAGGAAATGAAAAATGTTACTTCTTTGACATCTGCATCCTTACGTTAAATCGACAGTTCGTAGTGAAGACATTAGTAAGATTAAGATTTCTCTGGCTAGACATTTTTGACAGTTTAGCATTTTAGGTATGTTCCGGTTCTTTTGTTTAGGTGTGTTTGTTTTGATGAAATCTTGGTTCGCCTGAAAAACTGAACATATCGGAACTGTCAGCTGTCAGGTGTGAAAAATGGTCGACCAGCTGTCATGTAAAACGATCGGTCTAGCAGGCCCGATAAGCAAACGAGAACAACTGTCATTCATAAAGTGGACGAAGATGTTGTTGAGATTTTCTTGGTTCTTGTTACTTCAGTCTTTCAATTTGACGTTTTGACAGAGCTTTTGGCTAACTACATTAAATTTGCATGCCAAATGCCAAAAGCACGTTCCAACATAAAAACTAATGACATTCTTTATAAATTGATATCTATATATGGTCGAATTTCGACGCCTCCTATCGACACTGCCGACGATATTAGCCCCAATGACATATTCGCCGAAAGCTGTCAAACGCATCAAATCCACTTTTGTATTTTAGACAGACTTGAGACGTCTGTTGGATTACTGGTGGGTAAGTAGTAAAGTAGTGATGCGGTATACGGATAAATTACGAAATCGATAGGAGGTAAATAGATTTGTCGGGTCATTAAAGGCTTGCACAACATTTCAGAAAGGTATTGGTAATAAAAAGTGGTAGGCACCTATCAAAGGCAATAATCCTAATGTTCCATGTCACTCGAATCAGTCTGCTATTTCTAACTTTGTGCTACCTATTATTGTAGTATCGATTTTTTTTTTTTGGTTGAAGCTACGTGATGAAAAATCCTACAGGTGGAAATATTACATTGGGTGAAGTATGTCGCACGTATGTAGATAATCATGGAATTTTTCATTAGGGACCTATTAATAATAATTATTGTTGTAGCCATGGGGGTGGTGTGGGTCATTACCTGTAATTTTCTACTTGTTAAGTCAAGTGGATACGTGCTAGATAAATATAGATAGGTACCTATTTGGAATACTTGCACGACCTTACGCCCTCTTTGATGTCGGTAGAACTTTGTGTGTGATCATCAATATTACAATAGTGCACTTACAGGGGGTTTCAGTTCAAAAGCTTCCCACCCCCAATTCCTCCTCAAAAAATGTTTTTCAAAAAAATCCCGAAGTCGATTTTACATTAGAGGCACATGACTAGCATAAATTCAATTTTCAAACAAAATCAAACCGCCTGCGCCTGCGCAACTGACGATTTTCGAAAATTCTTCAACTTACATTTTCGAACTGATAATCGCCTGACATACCCAATTCAGCCAATCAAAACAACCGAATAACACCCACGTGACTCAGTTTAAGCTATAAATTATTGCATATTAGCGAGTGAAAGGAGCACACTTACTAGGTAATAGCACCTATAGGTATACATATTCTACTATATAATGATACATTGAAACTACCTTTTCTACTAGTAGTCTAAGCGATAATCAGCAAAATTCATCTCGTGCTTTGCGTTTTATTCTCGGTTTTATTCGAGTTGAATGTTTCAAATTCCTCCGTGGCGCAGGCGGTTCTGTGGCTGCCTGCGATTGGTGTCGCTGACTTGCAATTTGTTCTAGATTTACGTGTTATGACTTGTGTCTCCCTTTCGGACCATTTTCCAGTGCTCCTTGAATTCGGAACTTTCTCAACAGATGGAACTGTACTCGAAGACAGTCCCACTGGAATACCTATCCGTCGTACACCTGTAGTAGCCAAGAAATTTTACTGGAAAGAGTCCGAAAGTCTCAAATATAGTCTGACGATTCAAAATTCTCATAGAATCGCGTTCTCCTCTGACACAGACATAGAAGCAACATACAAAAATTTTTGTTCAGCTATTCAAGACACTGCCGGTGAGTTGGGCCTTATAAAAACAGTAGGCGCGACTTCAAGTAGATTCAGTCGGTCAAAGCCTTGGTTTGATAGTGATTGTAGGTCTTTGAAAAACACCGTCAAAGAAAAACTGAAACTCTGCAAAACCAAACACTTCCAAACCGACTATAGACTTGCGTATCTGAACGCCAAACGTGAATATAAAAAACTAATTGAACATAAAAAAAGTATTTACCAGAAAGAAACAATGATGAAATTGAGCACCGTAAAAGAACCCAACGTTTTCTGGAAAACACTCAATAACTACCGTAATGTAGGGAAAAGCTGTAAAATGAGAGTTACTTTGGACGAGTGGGAAAACTTCTATAGCTCAGTGTATCAAAACAGACCAGTTGATAACACCCTCTTTTCAGATGCTTCTCATTTTTATCTGGACGCAACTATTACCTACGACGAAGTTATCTCAAGTTTGAAAAAGTGCAAAAATAACAAAGCTCCTGGTAAAGACTTCCTAACATTTGAATTCTTAAAGCACCTTCCTCAAAATTGGATACTGTACTTGACGAATCTTTTCAATAAAATATTTGACAGTCCACTTTCCTGGACTGAAATAATAATGATAATGATCCACAAAAAAGGACCCAGTGATGACTCAAGTAACTTCAGAGGTATCGCTTTGATTAATAGTTGCGCCAAAGTGTTTTTCCAGATCATTTTGTCGAGACTTTCAGATTGGGCAGAAACGTACAACATAATCCCCGAATGTCAGTCAGGTTTCAGATCGAATAGAGGATGCATAGACAACGTTTACACACTGAGTTCGGTTATTCAGCTACACGTTTGAATAAAGCAAAGAAAGTTGTTTGCAGTTTTTGTAGACTTCAAGCGTGCCTTCGACAGTGTCAATCACTCAATACTTTGGCAAAAACTGTATAATATGGGAGTTAGCTCAAAAACTCTTCGAGTTATAAAAAGTCTATATGATCGCGCAACCGTAAGTATCAAGGTGACGGAAAACGAGTTTACAAGGAGATTCAACGTTTCCGAGGGCATTCTCCAGGGTGAGCCACTGCGTCCATATCTGTTTTCTTTGTTCTTGGCTGACGTAGAGGTGTTCTTCCGAGGTAAAGGCATGCATGGTGTAAGTATCGACAGTTCTCACGAAATTCTAATGCTTCTCTACGCCGATGATCTCGTGATTTTGGCTGAATCAGAGATCGATCTTGCCCACAAGCTAAGAACATTGGAACTATATTCGAGCGAAAATAAACTCACTGTCAACCTAAGTAAAACAAAGGTAATGCATTTCTCTAGGGGAGGCCGTAACTACGACGGGGGTCGATTTTTCTTCGGTGGCGCAGAACTCGAGGTAGTGGATAATTACGTGTATTTGGGGGTCAAATTCAGCGCATCTTCTCTTTTCCTTGGGATGGCCAGGTCTGCGGTAGAGAGAGCAAAACAGGCAGTGACTTCCACTGTTGATCTGATGGCGAGGGCCAGGTTGGGTTCATGGGAAGTTAGAATGAATCTGTTCGAGTCACTAATTATAAACTCTTTCTCTCATTGCGTTTCCGTCTGGGGCCTCCGCTATCTTGACTTGTTGGAGAGAGTCCAAGTTTGTTTTTTCAAACGACTGTTGCTCTTACCCAGGAGCACGCCTGATCATTTTCTGCGGGTCGAAGTTGGAGCTGTTCACTTGTCGCTCGTGGTTTTCAAACTAGTGATGAGCTGGCTGATCAAGCTGTTGGCTATGGACTCGACTAGGTATCCCCGACTATGCTTCGAAAGGCAACGCAGTTTGACGGCTGTGGATGTCAGGTATAGCTGGACAAAGCAGGTTGCAGCACTTTTTGAGGACGCCGGTCACGTGAACGTGTGGGAAAATTTGACTCTCAACTCGCTGAAGGAGCACAAGGGTGAAGTACTAGAAAGGTACCGGTGCAACCTGTTTCAATCTAATATTGAGATAGCCCATAACTCACGATATTCGCCATACTATGGTCTTTTCGCGCTCAAAAGCTCAGCCCAAAGATACCTGACTTACAATCTGCCATTTCACACAATCAGACTTATTGCCCAGTTGAGACTAACTTATAAAAGGTCATTGAGATTCACTTACTCTGGGTCACTGTATGTCATAGACACAACACAGTTATGTTCTTTATGTAACCTTCATGAAATAGAAACTTTCGAACACCTCTGCTTCTTCTGCCCTCTTTACAAAGGCATAAGATGTCAATTTCAAGGCATATCGAACCTCCATGATATGATCCCTTATCTTGATAGCCCCACGCCACAATTCGCTAAACAAATTTACAAATTTGTCATTGGAATGCTCAAGCTCTGACAGACTCTGTCTTAATGCCACAAAAACTGAAAGGATGATTTTTGGACTCCGACGGGGAGCTGGGGATGTTCCGGGTGCGGCAGCTGGTGTAAAGTTTTTGGGGGTGAATGTGGAACCTCGACTTGACTGGGAGCTACACACACGTTCTGTGTGCTCGAAGATATCGAAGGATATTTTTCTTTTGCGGAGTCTTGCCGGCAGAGTGTCGGGGCGGACACTGAGGTCAGCGTATTTTGGGGTGGTCTGGCCGTCCCTTTCGTACGCTCTTTTGGTGTGGGGTCATTCTGCTCACGCCTCCTCGGTGTTTGCCCTGCAGAGGAGAGCGATTCGTGTGATTGGCGGTTTGGGCTATCGTGATGATTGCAGATCAATTTTTAAGACGTTGAAAATACTCACTTTGCCATCAATGTACATACTTGAGTGCTTGCTGTGGACGAAAGATCACATCAGAACCAGCGTTAGTAGAGGGCAGATCCATTGCTATCCAGTTCGAAACTGTGACGACATTGACCAAGATTACTTGAGATTAAGCAAGACCCGTGACGGTGTTAGTTACTATGGAGTCAAATTTTATAACAAACTTCCTCCCACAGTCAGATCGCAGGACCGAAATGTTTTTAAGGCGACTATTAGAGAGCATCTCCTTAAACATGCGTACTACTCAATCAGTGAATTTGTGTCGGCTTCACTGTTGAGTTTTTAATCTGTTATTTGTCCTATGTAAATAATTTGTCTTGTGACTGTTAATTGTAAATATTTTATTGCGTACCTGACTTTTCTGTATGCACTTGTGGACTTGTGTAAACATTTTCTTTATGTGAAACATTAATAAACATTACATTACATTACATTACAAGCTTAGATCATTTGCATTGTGTGAATAAATGTATAGGTATATATTTTTGGTTTCGTTCTAGAATTATATTTGTATTATATTTTATATTTCATCATGTAATTTTGCAGCAAGAGTGTAAAATTCTTTAAATGCAATAAATATATTATTATTATTATTATTATTATTCTGTGGCTGCCTGCGATGCGGAGGTCCCGGGTTCGATTCCCGGTGGAAAGTCTGGATGTTGTGTTGTCCGTAGTTGCACTTTTCTGTGTAATAAATTGTTTAATGAATAAACGGGCCAACTCCTATGGCAAAAAAGCCGATAAGGAGGAAATCATAAAAAAAAATTCCTTAAACAAACTGTCATGTTTATAGTCAACCGATCGTTTTCAAATGCAATGAGAAGGTCTCGAGTCGGAATAAATGAAATTCGATAGTGAAGAAACGAAGTAGACGATGTTGAACGGTTTGGAAGAAATAAGAGATTCAGCTACCGAGAGAAACTTACCGAGGAAAAACAAAAAAGAAGTTTCAAAAGCGGCCATCAACCGAATCCGCTACCTCATATGGCGAGTCTTGAAAGCAACCCTAATTGACGCGAACAATTTTTCCAATGAAGTGTCAGATCGTCCTTGACTAGTCATTGGATAATTGATTTTTAAGCCTCAACAAACTTAGTGGTGGAGGTTATTTGTGGCCGCTTTTCTTTTCGTGATGGTTTTTTTCCTCGTTTCCTAACACAGTCTTTCGAAATCTTCCATATCTTCCGAACGGTTCAAGATTACGAGTTCGTTATTTAGTGATTGGAATTTATTTTGGCTCGATACCAACGACATTTCAGAACGATCGGTCAAATATAAACATCAATCGAATCTCCTGTATTTCGGCTCGAACCAACGACATTTGAGGACAATTGGTCAGATATAAATAATCTTCAACAACAATAAATACTATGCACCAGTCGCGGAACTCGTCTGAGATAACGACGCGCGAAAGCTCTTTACTTTTACGTCATCCATCATATCTTTGGATTTAATGGAGCTACGTGTTCAATGTTGTTTTTCTGGCATGTAAGTAGGTGTACAGGGTGTTACACTTTTTTTGTCAATATAAGTATTTTCGGCGAAAAAAAAACGAAAAAGCGACAGGAGCCGACGACATCAATATTTGCACCATCCATCTTTGCGTCCCATTTCTATTACCGTACATCACCCATATTATCAATTTCTGTATCGAAAACTCTGTTTTTCCCACTACATGGAAACATGCTCTTATTTTGCCGTTGCCCAAGTCCTCCAAACCTGAGAGTTTCAGTGACATCCGCCCAGTAAGCATTTCACCAACCATGTCAAAAATTCTCGAGAAAGTAATAGAGCAACAGCTGCGGGCGCATATAGAAAGTAACTCCATTTTGCCTGCTAATCAGTCAGGATTTAGACCTCGACGTGGATGTTGCACGACTCTTCTTTCTATAACCGATGACATCTTGAGAGCTTCAGACAAGGATCTCCTCACCATTCTTGTTCTGCTGGATTATTCCAAAGCGTTCGACACCATCAACCACCAGATCCTGAAATCTATTCTGCACTATACTGGTCTGTCGACGTCTTCCATCAACCTCCTATTCAATTATCTAGCGGGCAGAACTCAGAGTGTTACTTACAACGGCCGTGTCTCCTCTCCCCTTGAAATTTTAAGAGGTGTACCACAAGGATCTATTTTGGGGCCGCTACTGTTTATAATCTACATATCAAATTTTACCTCTGCCTTCCTCTCCGGCTGCCAACATTCCTATGCTGATGACACTCAGGTACGCATTTCATTCTCGGCGGACGAATCTCAACAGGCTTTAGCGGCACTAAACTTCGATCTTGCAAACTTAAAAGACATCTCTCAAAAGCACTGCTTACAGCTCAACCCTAAAAAATCGGTAGCACTTCTGTTTGGCAGAAAGGTGGATCGGGACAAGGTGAAATGCCATGATGGTATTGTGATTGGTGATGAAATTGTCCCCTTTGCATGCGAGGCTAAGAACCTTGGGCTACACATCGACAATGACTTGAAGCTCACCACTCACGTCTCCAAATGCCTCCAGCGAGGATATTTTCACCTCAGATCAATTTATCAGAGCAGATCATTCTTAAGCTTCCATGTAAAAAAACTGCTATGTGAATCCTTGGTGCTGTCTCAGGTCAATCACTGCGACGTCGTTTATGGTCCTTTTCTGAGACAGAATGACAGCTACCGTCTGCAAAAGCTGCAGAACTCATGCATTAGACTTCTTTACGGAATAAGAAAATACGACCGTGTGAGTCACAAACTCTCCGATGCTGGTTGGCTCAATATTCTTAGGGAATCCATCACCCCTCCACTCCACTCCAAAGAACTGTTCAAACGATCATTCACTTACCAGGTCTATAAAATGTTTAACAACTTGTCATTTGAGTATGCCACCCTCGGTTTGAAGAGTTTTCGAACACAGCTTTCTCAAACTTTGATGAACTGCCAGTGATGTAAATAATGTAAATGTGTATGTTCGATACTTGTACAGTTTTATTAACTTTACTTTAATTTTGTAGAATGTACAATCTTTCGTTACTTCATATTGAGCGGAGTTAGGTGGAAGAACAGCTGGTGAGCCAAAGCCTGCCTATTAAGCTGAATCTCGCTCTGCTCAAATGCTTCTCTAATAAAGACCATTTATTATTATTATTATTATTATTAAAAATGAAAAATTATCAGAAAATGAAAAATAATTTTTTTCACAAATGTGACAAAAGTTGATGTGACCAGCTTGAAGGTGCATCAACTCACTTTGTGTATAAAATTTGTTCAAAATTTAGTAATCAAAAGACCCCGCACGTTCCTTATGGCATTTGGCTCCTAGGGAAATTTGGCTCAAATTTCAATATGTTGTAGTCCTTGTTGAGGTGATCAAACTTTATCATTGCGCAAATCCTCTAAACTCACCGGTTCACCCTCTAGAGGGGGTAGATTGCCGGTGGTCACGGAACTAATTACTGCCTTCAAGTAATTAGGCCTTAATTGCGGAAGGTAATTACTGCCTTAAATGAGCAGGAGGTGGATCTATTATGACGTCATGAGGTGCTTTCAGGGTTATACTTGCCATAACTTTGAGCTGGTCAAAATATCTCAAACCCTTTTTTTAGAACCACCCCTAAAATTCCGAAAAATGACTAAAAATTCAAAGTCGAATAACGACCAAAATAACGGGTAATTTTTTTGAATTTCTGACACGGTATGTTCAAAGTGGTGCTTCAGTTCATTTGACAGAATAGTGAAATACTAATGTGATGATGAGCCTTATTGATTGGAATAGTCCATTTTGGTTCTAAAAGTAGAAGCACACAAATTAGCGACGTTTTTATAAGATTATGTAGAATAATGTTAATAATTGCGTTACAGATCCAAATCTTGATTTTTCTATTAATTTTCTAAGAAATCTCGAAAAGCAATGTATTATGTATAGCTGGTTGCCGCTCTAGTACTGTAGACCATTAACGCTAAGGTACCCGAGGAATACGGGTTCTGGTTCATCAACAGAAATAGTAATTACCCGAGCATTATGCCAAGACCCTTATTGTGTGGTCGAGTGACTGGATGTCACCTGTATTTGACTCAAAAGCCAGATTTGCAGTCAACAAGTTCAGTCAACACGCTTCTTTTTGGTTTATGCGAGGACGAACAGTTGTACGACGATCTCGACGAAAACCTTACGGTTTTTTCCCCTTTTTTCATTAAGCATTATGATGTTACCTCACCTTGACACCTGGTAACGACCCGGTATCAGACCCACACCTCGTAATAATCGGCTTTTCTGAACGGTGTAAAATTATTGTAACATCATATTTTGTCTAGGTAACCGTTGGTATGTTGGTGAACCAGTCATTAGTTTTTTATTTCTTATTATAGGTGTACTCGTAGATCTGTATTATTATCTACTTGACCATTGATCAATTATATTTTTTCCAGCCTCCGTTGAATGAATCTCGCAAAAAAGTCATCGACGAGGCCTTCAAGAAGCTGGACCGAACCGGCGACGGCCTCATAACAGTCGAGGATCTGAAAAACGTCTACAACGTCAAAGCGAATCCGAAATACATTTCCGGCGAGGAGACCGAAGAGAGCATACTGAAGCGATTTTTGGCCAATTTCGAACAGGATGCCACCAAAGATGGCCAGGTATTTAAATCTCGAACGTTTCAATTAATCATTTAAGTAATGAATGAGTAATGATTCACCACCCGACACGTTGCTGCATTGAATAGGTATTATAGTTCTACTAAGTATTGATTAAAATACGAGTAGGTACTACTATCGCCAAACAGTTTAATCATTAAAAAAAATAACGTTGCATATTTTATTAAACTTGTTTGCTACATACCTACGTGCAAACGTACGCGTATTGATTGAATGTGGCGACTGAATTATAATTTTTATTTATTTTTTCGATTTCCAGGTGACCCACGAAGAGTTCTTCAACTACTACAGTGCCATAAGTGCTTCGATCGACAACGACTGCTATTTCGATTTGATGATGAGGCAGGCCTACAAGCTTTGAATATGCATTGCCTGAATGCACCGATCTTTTTTGAATGTTTGTATGTTGTTGAATTATAAATGTTTTGAAAATCCGTATTAATGATTAAGTATTTGAAAAATAGAGCGTTTATGAGCTTCTTAGTTGTTTCCTTGTTGAAGTGGTCGTCAATTCAAATGGCTTGCCCAAAAATTTCAGTCACATTCATTTCAAAGTGTTTAAATGTGATCTTCGAATTCGCTGCTTATTACTGACTGATTCTTTTTTTGAAGCTCATACCACGATTCTATAACGAACTGGGGTTTGGGTTTTTCGGGGCGCTAAACTGATAAGTATTATTAATTATTGGTTTAATAACCGGTGGCTAATTGATGAAGTTAAGACACAACGTAGGGTCATGCCTGTAAGGTAGAGTGCGTAGTCGATCTAAGAGAGTGAAGCATTCAGAGTAAGCAGAAGTTATCAAAAAGGGGTAGGTTTGTACCATCACAGTACTATCAAAGCCAAAAAATTCTATCGATCGGTAAAACGTAGACCTGTTTGTTTAGAATTTATTTACAAAATTTGAGAAACAAAACTATTTCCTACTACATTTCTCATTTCTTACACGAGACATTCCTCATCATCTCAATTACATTTTATATAGAATTTCATTTTCTCCTCGTCTTCTTACATTATTTTCATACACTTTTACAATCATATTCCAGGAATTATTGTTGTGCCATTACAAGAAAAGTTCCGTGAAATTACAATATTATTACAAAAGTTTCGGAATAAAAGAGGAGGGGGTGGGTACGGGGACGGTAGTTAAAAGTATGTAGGTAGAGAATAGCTATGATAGTTAACTTCTGCCGTTGAACCTCCTGCCTGTCCTGGCGGGGGCGGGCGAGGCTGCGGAGTCTTCAGCCGGTGCCGCCGCTTCCTCGGTGGTTTTCTTCGGACTGGGCCTGCTGAACTGCCTCCTGCCGCCGGCCGCGGCCTTGGGGGCGGCTTTGGGGGCAGCGGCTGCCGGCTCGGATGCGCCGTCTGAGTCTTCGCTCTCGGCGGCTTGCGTGGCCTTTGCGTGTTGTTTGTCTGAAAAAGTTGCAATTATTGTTATTATCACTGTCACACTTCTCATAATTTTATATCTATCAAAAAATATAATGTGCAGGTATACGTGGGCAAGGCTTGGTTCCATCAAAAGCAGGGTAGTATCAATCGTAAGGCTAGGACAGCGTCGCCCTGTGAGACAGACTTATACATAAGATGGTGGCGTGAGAGAGACGGAAACGTCTAATTTGGACTTGCTAAGTGGGCTTATTCGTGCGCCAAGAAATGTAAACAAAATTATAGACCCTCACAATATGGTTGGCTAGCAAGTAATGTAGTTGTTTTCGAAGTATTGCAAAAAAAAATTCAGTTTTATTTCTCAAGTCACGAAAAATTTAGAATCTTACACGTATCATACTCTTCTTGATACTACTGCAGAAATCAGAAATCTTTGACTGTTTTTATAACTTCCCATTCATTGATTTAGGTAGGAAAGAAATACAAAGTTGTCGCTGATTTGTAGGTTAGGAAACTACAACCTTAAATGATTCGCGATTCAAATTAATTTTGCCGCCACAAGATGATTGTTAAAAGCGGATGGTAATAACAAGTCACACCGTCAGTTCCACAAAGAAGATGATCAGCGATCAAGGCTGATTGCAGATTAACTCAACTTTTTTCTACTAAATGCTAGGCAATTTACCACAAAAAATGCCTGAAATCTGTACTAGACCCATAATCTTTACATTATTGACAGATAAACCAACATTCCCATTGATCAGTAAGCTACACATGGATAAACAAAGATCGCGAATCAACTGATATCGAATTATCTTCTTTGTGGAACCCAGGGACAGTGTTGCATTTGGATAACATAATTTCACTTTATAGCCTGCTTGCTAATAAGTGAAGTAACTTGCTGACAAACATCGAATTTGTTGGATTTGATGGTATTGAAATAGGATATAATCTGTATTTTGACCTGTAAACACGCGAGATTCGAATCTGCATCATAGAAAGTTGGAAACTGTAAGAGAATGTTTTCCAAGATGATGATCAACAATAGAAGACACAACTGGCACTTTTTCGAAAATCGCGCATCTGAAGAAAATTGAACTATTTTCAGTTACATACCTATGAATTAATAGCTTTTCTGGACTAGTTCGGAAATCAAAACCGATTCACAGTCCAAATTCAGCAGCTGGTGCTACAGAATAAAGTAAAAAAAAAGTTGTCAAGAACGTGAAGCAAAAAAGACCAGCACCAGAGTCAGAGTATAGAGAACAAGAAAAAGAAAAACAGCCGAGTAAGTATATGAATAGGAAATAATCAGAACCTGAGTATGAAGAACAAGAAAAAGCCAGTGGCGCCTACGTCGTCAATTAAAAAATCAAGTTTGGACAGTCGTCAGTGAAATTGAACATTCTTTCGATCAAGGGAGTTATATGGTGTGGTAGCCCTTTATCCTCCATCGATGAAGGAGGTTTCCGTTTTTACCTCAAGGGCGTGCTTTTGAAGATATAAGAGCTGAAAGTTTTTCGCCCCCTAGAAATGTCTAAAACAGTCCAGAACATTCGAGAATATCTGAGATCATTCCACAACATTCCAGAATATTCCTGTATGTTCTGGAAAGTTCGGGAGTAGTCTGGAACGTTCGGATAATAAAGAAAGTGTACGGTGTACGTGCAGAAACTCAGAAACGAGTCCCAGTAGGAGTTTGATGGTGTGTGGTGTGATGGTAGCCCTGTATCCCCCATCCATGAAGAAGGTTCCTGGTTTTATCAGAAGGGCGTGGGCCAAAATCTGTTCTGTCATTTTGATATTTCTTGACCAGTTGTTACGTTCGGAATTTGCCACATCCAAGCTACGTCACTGGAATCGCGTTGCGTACACGCTGTCCGTTGTCATCTGGAGAGTTTTACTTTTCGAGAGGATCAACTTTGTTGAAATCGAAGAAGAAACAAAAGTTTAGCGTGGAAAATAAGACAGTCTGGTATTTCTTCGTTGCTTTGACACATTTTTTCAGATTTCTAAGGATCATTGTGAAATTCTGTAGAGCTGCTTGCTGGTTGGTAGCGTTTCACAACAGCGAATTCTCTATGAAAATGTGATGAAACGAGTCAATTAATTAAAGAAGGAATACTAACTGCTGGCAGCCTGCTCTCTCCTCCTCTTCAGCGTCTGGAGCAGCTCGTCGTTGCTCCTGAACGGTCTCACGATCCCTCCCTTCAGGAATTTCTTGGGCGTTTCGGTGGTGGAACTGGTATCCTGAGGCTGTTCCTCTTCAGATCCTTGTTCTCCTTCTTCCACGGCTTCTTCTGCTTCTTCCTGAAACGATTCACACATTATTAGAAACTATGCTTATTGATAAATATGCAGGTACTTTTCTTTATCATTATTATTGTACCTGATGCCTAATCCGATTTTCTCGTCGTCTTCGACACCGGCAAGAAATTGATGCGTTGCACTCGTGTAATAATTTACATTTAAATTGTTTGTAAATTCTTGTTGTATCTCTCGTATGTAAATCGCAAGATTTACGTTGCATTCTTAAAAGAGTCGAAAGTTTTGGTGTGTGTGTTGGTCCTGAATCGATAAAAACTCTCACTTGTCGGAATGGCGCCAGTGACGCATATTATTGTTGTGGTGTTTATTTTTCATCGAGGAGTAGGTACAGGTATATCGTTGTCTGAGGATTATGCAGATTGGCATTATACTTGGATTGAAGCCAAGAAAGCTCCATTGTTTAGGCAAGTAGGTGCCTTGCTGAATGGTAGAAAATAATAATCTTGATAAGACTGAGGCCCCTGGGTAACTACTTTCTTAAAATAAAACTTATTGCTGAAGATTGGTCCTTGCTAAAGACTACGAGCTGGTCATTAGATAGGGCTAGCTGGAATAGTAACGAATAAAAGCAACTTTCGGGGAGGAAGCAACTCTTTATTCTGGGGCTCTCATTGTTCAAACGCTGCAAGTAGACAAGGTTCATTTCCGGGCGGCAAAGTACCTCTGTACTGTACCGTATATCTCGAGAATGAGAAGAAGTGAAGGATCTAACCCACTCTCACTTTTTATCGAAACCTATTTCTTCCATTTAACCAGCGCATCCACCAGTTCTGATCGCATGGAAGGTTCGTCGTTCATCGACTGTTGGAGTCTCCACGTATCTTTCGTATAAGTAAAGTCGAGTTCGAAACCGGATAAGTTATTCGGCATAAGTAATGATTACTACTTTAAATGCCACTAACTTGAAAGTACTAAAACTTGTAGAGTATTTTTGTAGGCAAGGCGCATGCGCAGCGGCGCCAATATTTGAAAAGCTTTGTTCGTCTCAGGCTACAGAGCCCATTTGATTTTATTCTGATATTCCTTCTTTATAGGTACCTATCACCTAGCTATCACAGGTTTTAACCTTGAATTATCATGTCTCCAAATGCATTCAATACTGGGAATTTTTGTATTGGTTGTACGAGACTACTCAATTTCGCGCCGCGCACGGCCTACTAGATCATCCTTACGAGAAATGTCCTATTCAAACCACTGAGACCTGGCACAATACCACTGAATACAACAGAATCTATCAAATGAGAACTTGAAACC
Organism: Anaspis maculata; assembly: GCA_949128115.1. Taxonomy (NCBI): domain Eukaryota; kingdom Metazoa; phylum Arthropoda; class Insecta; order Coleoptera; family Scraptiidae; genus Anaspis; species Anaspis maculata. The sequence continues at coordinate 75,473,277 of OX421964.1, read as the reverse complement.
ACTTGAACCAGTCAAAATATTACATATCAGCACCTACACTGCACACAGCAAGGCCTGAAAGAGATAGAAAGGCTAAAAGAGGAAAACTACGAATTAACTAGAGAACTTAGAGACAAGAAAGAATGAATAGATATGCTGGAACGAGGAATATCGTCGTATTTGAGATGAAGCAAGAGAAGAGGAGGATAAGAGGGAACTGGGAGCAAAAGTAATACATACAAATGAACATTTCGCCAGAAAATTATGCCAAAGGCCCCTCAAAGAAGAAGAAGAGACGGACAGAAGAAACCGAACCTGGCTTATGAATACCGTGAAGGCCAAGTAACTAAGTACCTCAAAGGACAGAAAGAAGGAAAAAATGACGACACAGGCTATGGAAATGGGGAAAACAACGAAGCGGACGATGGTAAATTCACTTTGAAGGACAGATATGGGAGAGAACAAAAGACTGAGAATTGAGAATGGAAGAGAAAAGTGAGAGAATTGGAAGATTGCACGCAGTTTTGTTTTGGAACGTTTTTGGGCTGATGAAAAAAGAAGACAGTTTTTTGGGATTACGTAAGAAATTGACGTTGCGGGAACGTTAAGAACATGGCTCGACAAGATAGGCTAGTTTGTCGAGATCAGGTTCGGCATTATGTAGTTCTTTTTAACATTAGACGAGTTTTGAATGGATTTCTACTGAAATTCAGATAAGCTAGACTATTTCGGACTATTATTTTATTTTAGACTATTTACTAGTTCCACGGATTGCAGTTCATAGGGAATAACCATTTTGTGAAAGACGTTCACCTCAAGTTGTTTGATCGTCAGATATGGATGATATAATCATAGTTTTCGGAGAATCCGGTTGACTCGTTCACATGGATTGTCTTGAGGAGAGTGGTTTGCAGTAAAATAAAAATAATCATACAATTGACACATTGTACTAACCTATTGTTTTTCATTGTCACAAATTCACTTTTTCTGGTACATCATACGTCATGAATGTCATTTCAACAAATTTAGTCACAGCTTGTCCTGAAGCTGAAAAATAAGGGAATGATTTCGTAATTTGGGGAGAGAAAAAACCCATTAAATCAGTAGGTACAAACGGTTTGCCATGGCTGCGAAAAAGATTTCGGACTCATGATTCCATGAGACAATTTTTGACCGGGTTTTTGTTCTTGACAAACTTGACGTTCTCAAATATATTTCGCTATATCAGCTGCCATCTTTGACCAATAGGTAGTTATGTTCAGAAACACGTTTTTTAGTTTCTAAGAAACCGAGATGACTTCTAGTAGGTTCATTATGGTGACATTCTAACATAAGGTTTGACGCAAATTTCCAGGGATAACGGGTTTCCAGTCATATTCCTCATTCAAGTGAGGTTGTCTAGAAGCGACAAATTTATAAACGTTAGGACCATCAACTTTGAAAGTAGTATAGTATCCTGGATAACTTGAATTCTTTTTTAGAAGACCCCTGTCCCAATTATCGGTAGTTATCTTCGGGAGTTTTGACTAGACATGCTTCTGTAACAGAACGGGAAAGTGCATCAGGGACGTTATGAGATGTACCTTTTATGTGACAAATTTCAAAATCATAATCTTGTGGTTTCAATGCTCAACGGATTAATCTTTCCGACGAATTTTTTTAGATTATGCAGTCAGAGCATAGTAGAGTCATACTGGGTGGGCCATAAAAAACCGTGCTCGGAATTTTTCGTTCTAAAATTTTTATTTCTTCATCGATTTTATCGAGCTTTTCGGCATTGGCTAGCCAATTGGATAGGCTATCATTTCCTTGATCCAAAATGGCCAACATCAAAATTAAGGATAACAAAAACCATTGAAAATAGGCCTTCTTTTGTTCTCACTGCTTCTTATTAAAAGTTACCAGAAAGTCAAAATCAATAATGTATTATGAAGGAATAGGCCGTCCTTGTTAATTTACTTCCCGTAACCATTGGAAAACACGTTTTAGGCCCTCTTCGAGTGTATTAGAGACTATGAAAATGTCGCTTGAATAAATAAGGACTTATCGTCACTTCAACCATTCAAAAACGCCATCCAGCGCCTCCACAATGTCGCGCAGAGCGTAGCCTTTCGTGGCTGGCTAGGCTATGTCGTGACTAGAAGGGTTGTTTCTTATAGAAGTAGAGCGAAAGAATATAGTTAAACGGATGCGAGAGAAGAATAGTGGGACCGAAAATGTACATGGTTGAAAAAAAGAAACTCGAGATAGACATAGAGAATGACGACAAAATAAAATAACGTGAGAGAAATACAGGGTGTTTCAGAGATGATAGCGCAAAATCTAACTGTGGGTAGATCTCGTCAAAATATGACGAAAACCTCTATATCATTTTGCAAACTTCGGCCTAATGACGAAGATATACAGCCCTCCAAAGTTCACTTTTTTTGGATTTCAAAAATTTCTAATTCAGGTACGTTTCGACAAATTCAGCTTCAATTCAGCATAAGCCAGTTTGTCATAGTTATTATCTATCAACCTGCCAAATTTGGGAAGAATCTAATCAGTGGCGTAGAAGTTATGAGGGGTCACCTCAAGTCAACTTTTCTTCGAATGCTTCTAAATTATTGACCCTCATAACTCCTACACCACTGGCTGGATTCTTTCCAAATTTAGCAAGTTGATAGATAATTTCGACAAACCAGCTTTTGCTGAATCAAAGCTAAATTTGTCGAAACGTTCCTGAGTTGCCAATTTTTGAAATCCGAAAAAAGTGAACTTTGGAGTGCTGTATCTTCGTAATTAGGCCGAACTTTGCAAAATGGTATATAGGTTTTCGTTATATCTACCCACAGTTGAATTTTTTGCGAGAAGAAAATGGAAAAAGAAAAGTGGATAAGAGTAATTATACATAAGCACCAGGTATGAGCATACATTAACAAGGACAGGAAGAAAGAAAAAAATGAGCAATAGAATAAAAATGAATGAGTGGAAAAATACTCCATGGAATTACTGGGAGAAGGGGAAGAACGAGATAAAGCAGCAATGGGTGAAACAAAGACAGCAGAAAAGAACGAGGATAGAGAAAGAAAAGAGATCGGAGCAGATTGAAAAATTGAAGGAAAGAGAAGCGTGAATGTATGAATTCGGTGAAATCTCAGGAAGATTCACCGAAATACCGGGTGTTTATAAACGTTTGTGATCGCATCGCCTTTGGAATCCGCTTTCGATCACTACAATTGCGCCTGTTACTGCGTTTTTCGGCCTGACCCATGCCTGCCGCGATCACAGTTTCTTATAAACACCCCGTACTGAACCACGAGTCGCAAGGAGAAGAATTACCAGAGCCTTGGAAAGGAGGCATTACGAGAATTTCCACTCTACAAAAAAGATGATACGCAGTACCCACATAAGCGAGTGGTAACAGCGAAAGTTAAAAAAAGAATTAGAGATATGATAAAGAGCTGGGAAAGAAAACAGCAACGTGGCAGAAATGGCAGAAACAAACTATTGAAGAAGTATAACCAAATACTTCGTGTGTGTCTTCACAGAGTCAACACCGCAAAAATACACGTGAAAGAATGGATACAAAAGACAAATAAAATATTAGGAAGCATTATGGGGGAGAGAAGAAAAGATTTGGACACGATTTTGGAGAAAGAATTATGTTCTTTGATAGCCTGATAGGCAGCATATTGATGTACGGGGCTAAAATTCAAGGATGGAATTAGTACGGAGAATTTGACAGAATACAAGAAATTTTTTTAAAATGATGGGATTGGACAGAACAACACAGGAATATATCGTGAGAAAGGTAACAAAAAGATGGAAAATGGAAATTGAATCAGGCAGAACTGTAAAGTTCGGAGAGAATATGAAGTAAAGAAAAGAGTGCAAAATTCTGCAAGAATGCTGGAGAGGAAAACAAAGAGAGGCAGAGGAGCAATTACGGAAAGATAGAAAGAAATATTACGGAAGAAATAGCTACTCCAGCGCGGAGGACAGAAGAGAGAGAAATGAGAATGAGAGATTGAGACGTAGAGCTGTGGGAAAGGAGAGGGACGATGAGAGAATCAAGGTACAATGGAACATAAAAGAAACTAATGAGAGCCGGAGAACCAAGATACTTCAAAAGAGAAAGCGCAAAGGATAAGAATAAAATAGCAAGATTCAGAACAAGAGCAAGATCTAGATGTGGAGATAAAAAGAGAATAATAATTACTGGCTGGAGGTGGCGGACCGTGAAAGAACATGCAGAATGTGCGGCATGGAAAAGGAAATGATGTCCCACATGCGGAAGGAATGTACATTGTACAGGGATGCTCTGCCCTTTTCAATTTTTGAATAACCTGATCTAATCGATTGACATGTGATCGTGAATAACATAACTTCACGGTGTCACAGCAGTTTTCTCCAAACATGAGACAAAAGATAAAAGAAATTCCATCACCTAGCGGAGCTCCACTGAAATCCTCACAAAATAAGACAGCTTGGTTCTTTGATCTTACAACTAACCAGACCTCACTCACTGACATACCCTTACCTAGTACTTACTAAGTATACCTTTATCCTTCATACAATCCTCCAGCTATGAATATTCACTAAACACGACGAATATCGCCACTTGTCACATTTCCATGGCCACAATAGCACTTACTGGATCTAAGGGATCATTTTGTGTAGTAGGCTAATCTAATGACTGGGGCCTATTACTAGTACCCACCTATCATTGCTTATAAGATCGGATCTAGGGAAAACGCCCCCAGCAAAACACCTCCGAATAAAACGACCCCGGAATAAACACCCCCGGGAAAAAATACCCCCCGGGAAAAACACCCCCAGGAAAAACGCCCCCTATGTTGTCTTCAAGGTGATTTGAGCCCGATTCCCCATTGAATTTTCCATGACTTCCGGAACAGCGTTGTGCCGTTAAGTCATGTCCGGAGCCCTGTCGGGCTCCATTGTGTCTTCAAGTGTAGTTGGAGCTCTGTTGAGCCCCCTCATATGTTTTTTCCTCGGTTTTTTCATGGCTCACGGAGTAGGTACCAGTAAACCCCATTTTGCGTAATTTTGTAATACAGACCTCCATTAAGCTCCGTTGTGTTTCAATAAAGTTCAAAGTTCTGTTGAGCCCCCTTGCACTTTTTAAGAGTCTTTCAGAGCACTAGTAAGACCCTTGTGCATTTATGTTAGATCGGATCCAAATTAGGCCTCCTCCTGGTGTCTTAAGTATAATTAGGAACCCTAATGAACCCCCTTTATGTGCTGAATGGCTTCCAGAATTCCGCTAAGCCCTCTTTTGCCATCTTAAGAGTTACACAATTACAATATGCACGATTGGCCCCCTTGTTGTGTTTTTTCGTGGCTTCCAGAATTCCATTAAGCCATCTTGTGAATTCTTGCATTGCTGGAAGCCCGTGTATCTAATTCCTTTGTGCCTTTATGTGATATACGGAGCTCTATCGGACCCCGTTCCGTCCGCCAGTGTAGTTTGGAGCCCTAGTGAGCTCTCTTGTGTTTTTCTTTTAGCTATCGAAATTCCAGTACGTCCCTTTTGCCTCCTTGGGTTATCCAGAGCTCCATTAGGTCCTCTTCTTCCTTCAATGTCTTTTGAAGCTCTGCTGAGCCCCCTTGCATCCGTTTCCGGGACAGTCATGGGCACCTTCTGCTTTGGTGACGTTCGGAGTCCTATCGGACCTCTTTGGGTCCGTAAGTATAGTTTGGAGCCCTAATGAGCCCCTTGTGTGTGTCCATAACTTCATTGGGCCCCCTTGTTTTTTCAACGTCTCTTAAAGCTCCGCCGGGCCCCCTTACATCTTTTTGTGACTCTATCAGAGCAGTAGTAAGCAGCTTGTGTCTTCATGTGGTATTCAAAGCCCTATCGGCCCCCTCTGTCTCTCAGGTATAGTATGGAGCCATAATTAGCCTGCCACTTAGACTATTATTGGTTTCCAGAGTAGAAGTAAGCCCCATTTGCCTTTCCTTGTTATCTGAAGCTTCATAAGGCCCCCTTGTGTCTTCAATATCGTTCGTAGTCCTGCTGAGCCCCCTTGCTTTTTTCCATGACTTTAGGAACTCTATCGGAACTCTCTGTATTTGATAATGTTTTTTTAGAGCCCTTTATTGAGCCCCATTGTGGTTTCATGTGTAATAAGCCCCCTTACGCTCCGAGGACTTAGTGGCTTCTTTGTTTTTTGTCGTTCCTCTTGCGACCTCGCTTGCGACGAATTGTCCTCGACGAATCGTCTTAGCGCCGTTTATTTCGGGGGCCTTTTTTCCCATAGGCGATTTTTCCGGGGACGTTTTTTCCGGGGCTGTTTTTTCTCGGGGGTGTTTATTCCGGCGGTGTTTTCCTGAGGGCGTTTTTTTCCGGATGCCAATAAGATAATGTCATGTACAAGCGACTAACTAAATATATCGAGTAGGTATGAACCATGAACGAATTTTACGACACCGAAAATAAAATCTACATCATGCACCTATCGAGCTTGAAACTTGAATATGGTCGGATCTTACAGCTAAATATCAAGTTGGGGCTCACATAGCTGTATCACTATAGCAACAGCCTCTAACAAAGTCTGTCAACCAATCAGACCGCTGTATTTGTGGTACGCCGTATTGACTTTGCGCCTCCAACTTGGTATCTATCGAGTCGCTACACGGTATTATGCAGCAAGTATACAGTAAAAGCTCGGAGCAGATACCTTTGGTGGTGGCGGTGCTGCTGTCGAGGAAGAAGCTTTCGTATTCCTGTTGGCCAGAGGGCTTCGCCTGTTGCCAATCAGCGACGTCCTTGCTGGGACTTTTTTCGGTGGAGGCGCCGGTTCATCTTCGTATTCCGCGTACTCTTCTTCACCCGCCGGCCGAGCCCAGCACGTCGCCACTAAACAGACTAGACCAAAAATCACTCTGTAACACATAAGGACCCATATCTTAAGTTACTAACTTCCATAAAATTTGAACATAAATTAAAACTAAACAGACAACTTGAAATTTACGTCGTGCACGGGTTTGGGATTGGGAATGGGAAGTTTTGTTACGAAATTTTCTGGGTAAAACACGCCTGAATAATCCAGGAGGTCAAGGTGGCCGGTTTTTTTGCTGTTGTGACTCGTTGATTGAAAGCTTTTGCTCGAGAAAATTGGCATTTATCATTGTCGATAATGGGCGGTTTGTGTTACGGTAGGTAGCGTAAAATACGTGTAGTGAAAGTGGATATGTCATAGGTCGCGTCCTCCTCTGTCTGTTCTATTCTGCGAAGAACAAAACGCCGAGATTTGAAGTCGATACGGCGTTGCGAAACTTTTTGTGATGATGCGGATTAAAAATTGAGTCGTCTTCGGCATCAGATGTGAGGTAGATATACGTATAATCTGAATTTGGGCATAATTTATGGGTCAAGGAACTAGGCATTTGAGTAATTGAATTCTTCGGAGGCACCTTTCAGACGCGACCGGGCCTTCTTGCCGCTTACACTTTCCATATCATGACAAACCTGTTCATCAGCATTACCTATAGACCTACACCGAGTTGCAAGTTGAGCGAGCCGATCCTTCTATTTCACAACAAACAGACACCACCGTGCAAGTGAACTGCCAAGATGGCATTTCTTCCATTGTTCTGCCACTAGATATATCCAATTCAAATTTAGAAATACCTCCTGGATGTTTCGTCAGTATGGGATAATAATATCATCGGAAAGAATGATGTTTTCGATTTTTTAGAAACACCGCGTGATTCCGGATTCAGCAATGATATAAACGAGACTTTTTTCTTTGGTTATTAGCGGTTCATTGCATTTGCATGGTTCTGAGATTTTATGGCCGTGGACATGAAAAACAAGGCGAGAGCCTTGAGTTTGCCTGTCTTCAGACCAATATGATATGATTTATTGAAATTATTTTATTAGGCAAAAATACCTCCTGACTATTTGCATTATAATATTATATTGTATGGAATTTTGACCCTTTGAAAAAATGGAGCAATATGAGTTGTAAGTTCAACTCGTACTCACTTTTACGACCTATCCTAACCACTGCCAAGGCGTAGTTTTCAAGAGAGAACTTTAAATATTCCTCAAGCTATACGCGTGAAGTGTTGAAATTGAATACTAAGATACCAGATACTCAGGCATACTACCTTGGTATATGTGTAGACAAAATCTGGAAAAATCTAGTTTTCAGCCTTTGCTCAATAGGTATGCAGTTTTGAGACTCATAATAATAATTGTGGTCAAGTTTAAACCAGAACCAGAAATATTACTTAATCAAAAACTAGACGAATTTCAAGCTACATTTTTTAGACTTCAGTGCTGTTCTTCTTTTACGACAGTTTTATGTCAAATTTTCGCGTATAACCTACTCCAATTTGTCGTCAACTAGGTGAATTTAGCACCTACTCGACAGACTTTAAATTGTATCTACGATAACACCAAATGCCATATTAACCATAGATTTGGATGATTTCAGGACACGATGCAATTTCCGACGGTTTTTAGGACTATCTTTGCAATTTTTACAAATAATGGAACTGAACAACAAAGAAAAAACAACAAAACCGAAAGAAAACGTGCAACTGAGAGAACTTTTTTCTCAAAGACACAAGTCTGGAGTATCTAGCTGACTCTCAATCACACCAACGAGAAAGGACAACTTTGTCTTATCTCCAAACGAATTCCGAGATACTCGGGCTGTAAGATATCACAGAAATCCAATCTCGATGCCCAATTCTTGTGATGGATGCGGAGATGCCACATTCTCTTTTACGCCTTCAGCTGTAAAACCGGAGGTTCAGTTACACGACGTCACAATGAAATTGGAGACCTGTTGTGTGACCTCAGTCGTATGGGAAAACGTGACCAAAGAACCCACAATCAACGAGGATGGCCCAGGTTTAAGAGGAGACTTGGCAGTCAGAGGCGTCTGGGACGCACAGAGGGAAGCATTGTTTGATCTTCGTGTTGTCGACACAGATGCTCCTTCACACAGCAGCCGTCAAGTTGAACCCGTCCTGACTTCAGCCGAGGAGGAAAAGAAGAGGAAATATCTCTCTGCCTGTGAACTACCACATGCCACATTCACTCCACTTGTCACATCTGTGGATGGAGATTTGGTACCACAGTTCAAGAATTTTTTTGAATATTATGTCAGAACGACCCACGAGGCATGTCAACCCAATAGCTGGGTTGAGAATGTTGGCACAGATGTACCTAAGGTTACAATCGGGGTTACATTGTGACTTTGTTCGAAGAAATGCGCATGCGCCACATGGTCAAAATAAGGACGAAATCCATTTTTATAGCACTCGATGCCTATATTGCCTTATTGTCATCGATTTCAAACTCGGGTCTCGGTGGAACTTTTAGACGACAACATAACCAGGGCTTGTTGAGAAGACTCTTCCTGGGCTAATTTCGGATCCTCTCAGTTCTTTGCAAATTTTCATTTCTCACTAGATTTTGGCCTTAGGTATTCATCCAATTTTCGACGAGAAAAAATCGGGGAAAAAAGGAATCACTTCTTGTTTTCATCTTGAATTGTGCAGTGGAAAGTTCAATGCGATTTCAAATCAAATCAAATCACTTCATTACGGCCTGAAAATATAATCGCGGGCTTCGTCAGCAAAAATGAACAAGTCTTTCTAAACACAAGTAAAGTAAAATAACAATTACTGGACCCACTGAAACTCACATTTAAATGCATAAAATGAGCTTTCACAACTATTAAGATGGTGCATCATTAAGAAATCCATTCAGACCATAGTCTAGCAGTAGCATTTTTTTGTCAGAAAGGATTTCACTTCAGTTTTAATTAAAAACTTTTCAACTATTTATTCGCATTTTTTTTCGGTAAGCGGTTAAAGAATTGCAACGAGCGACGATTCCCGTGCAATCTGGTAAACACGCGATATTTTTGGACTCTTCCACAGCCGCAGTGTACAAATGCGCGGAGCTCTGGACATTTCTAGAGTACACGTGATGACATTGAAATACATGGAGACTCCAACGTCTGATCAAGACACACCTGTCCATTTGGCTGCGGCGCCGGCTCTAGAGCATGGCAGAATTATACGCGAAATGTGTGGGACTATTCGGGAGTCGCCTAGAGAATCGTATGCCGGGTCACTGTCGAGTTTGCTGGAAGATGATGGAAAGTTTGGAAACACTATTCGGAGGCCTATACAGGTGTCCCGAAATTATTGCAACAAAATTTACAGAGAAGTAGACGATTGAAAAATAAGGGGACTTCCTACTTGAAAATACTCTCGCAAACGTAACAACTGAGATACAGGCCTTTAAAGTTGGTTTTTCAAAACAGTTTTTTTTTCAGAACTTCTGAACCGTAGAGCCGATTTTATTCAAATTTGAATTAAAGTCTACTAAAATAGGTCTCTATCGAACAATGATAACGCATTTCATTGAACATTATCAGGGGCAAAGATAATAGGGGGTACCCTCCTCTTTTTTCTCCTATTTTCCACCCCTCCAATATTTTTGGAAATAATGCAATTTTTGAGTTTTACGTTCAATTTAGAGAAAAAAGTTACTCGCGCAAAATTCTGATTTAAGGCTTCATTTTTGAGATATTTGAGTTTGAAACTTTGGAGAACATCTCGAAAACACCGAAAATTCTCGAAAATTGAAATTCAAGAAAACCTAAGATTCCTCAACTGAAATAAGTTTTCTAGGTGTTTCAAGTTGATAAACTACCATTTTTGCCAAAAAACATGGAGCTTTTAAGAAAAAAAAATTGGGCCCTGAAAAGTGGCGATTTTGAGATGTTCTCCAAAGTTTCAAACCCAAATATCTCAAAAATGAAGCCTTCAATCAAAATTTTGCAAGAGTAACTTTTTTCCCTAAATTGAACGTAAAATTCAAAAACTGCAACAATTTTGAAAAATATTATAGAAGGTGAAAAATAGGGGGAAAAGGGTGAAGGTACCCCCTATTATCTTCGCCCCTAAGAATGTTTGATGAAATGCGTTGTCATTGTTCGATAGAGACTTATTTTAGTAAACTTTGGTTCAAGTTTGAATATAATCGGCCCAACGGTTCAAAAGTTATGCAGAAAAAACGGCTTTAAAAAAAACAACTTTGAAGGCCTGTATCTCCGTTATCACGTTTGCGAGAGTATTTTTATTAAGGAAGTCCCCTTATTTTTCAATTGTCTACCTCCCTGTAAATTTTGTTGCATTAATTTCGGGACACCCTGTACAGGTGGACAATTGAAAAATAAGGGGATTCTCTTGGTAAAAATACCCTCGCAAACGTAATAATGGAGATAGAGGCCTTCAAAGTGGTTTTTCGGAAACAGTTTTTTTGCCATTACTTTTGAACCGTCGAACCGATTTCATTAAAATTTCAACCAAAGTTTACTAAAATAGGTCTCTATTCAACAAAAATAACGGATTTCATCAAACATTTTTAGGGGCGGAGATAATAGGTGGTACCTTCCCCCCTTTCCCCCTATTTTTGATCTCTCTGAATATTTTTGGAAATGGTTTCAATTTTTGAATTCTACGTTCAATTTTGAGAAAAAAGTTACTCTTGCAAAATTTTGATTAAAGGCTTCGTTTTCGAGATATTTGGGTTTGAAACTTCGGAAAACGTATCAAAAACAGCACTTTTAAAGGCCTTAAAAATTAAAATTCAAGAAAACTCAAGATTCCTCAAGTGAAATAAGAATTCCAGGTGTTTTAGGTTGATAAATCACCATTTTTGCTAAGAAACATGAAGTTTTTCAGAAAAACAAAATTTGGGCCCTGGAAACTGGCGATTTTGAGATGTTTTCCAATGTTTCAATCCCAAATATCTTCAAAACGAAGCCTCTAATCAAAATTTTGCAAGAGTAACTTTTTTCTTTAAATTAAACGTAGAATCCAAAAATTTGAACCATTTCCAAAAATATTTAGGGAGATGGAAAATAAGGGAAAAGGGGGGAAGGTACCCCCTATTATCTTCGCCCCTAAAAATGTTCAATAAAATTCGTTATTATTGTTCAATAGAGACCTATTTCAGTAAACTTTGGTTGAAATTTGAATAAAATCGGTTCAACGGTTCAAAAGTAATGTCAAAGAAGCTGATTTCAAAAAACACTTTTGAAGGCCTCTTTCTCCGTTATTACGTTTGCGAGGGTATTTTCATCGAGGAAGTCTCCTTCTTTTTCAATTTTCTATCTCCCTGTGAATTTTGTTGCATTAATTTCGGAACACCCTCTACAGGGTGTTCGGGTCTGGTTATTACAAACTCCATCAAAAATAAAGTCGAAAGAACAGAAAACTCATGGTCCTAAAATGCTTCCTTAAAAAGATACAGGATGTTGAAGTTGACTTTTTGAAATCGTTTTTTCACCGTAACTTTTGAATAACCGTTGAGTAACCGTTGAACGGGGTAACCGTTGAGTTTTGAGTAACCGTTGAACCGATTTCAATTAAATTTGAACCACAGTTCAGTCAACTGAGTCTCCATCGAATAATAATACCACAGTTCATCAAAAATTGCTGAGGGCGTAGATAATAAGAGACTGTTCCCTATTTTGGCCCCTATTTCCATCTCCCTTAATTATTTAACAAAATTGGTAATATTTTCGGATTCTACGTTCAATTGAGAAGAAAAAGTTGCTCTTGCAAAATTTTGATTAAAGGCTCCATTTTCAAGATATTTGGGTTTGAAAAATTGGAAAACAACAGGAAACCGCCACTTTCCAGGGCCCAAATTGTTTTTCTCTGAAGAACTTCATCTTTCTCAGCGAAAATGGTGGTTTATCAACTTGAAACGCCCAGAAAACTCATTCCAGTTGACAAATCATGGGTTCTCTTGAATTTTAAATTTTAGGCCCAAGAAAGTGGCGATTTCGAGATGTTTTCCAATGTTTCAATCCCAAATATCTCAAAAGCGAAGCCTTTAATCAAAGTTTTGCGGAAGTAACTTTTTCTTCTGAATTAAACGTAAAATCCAAGAATATCCACAATTTTGGAAAATAATCAAGTGAGATAAAAATAGGGGCGGAAATCAGAGACAACCCCTATTATCTACGCCCCCAGAGATTTTTGATAAATTGTGATATCATTATTCGATGAAGGCTCATTTGACTAAATTTTGGTTTAAATTTTATCAAAATCGGTTCAACGGTTCAAAAGTTACGGTGGAAAGACCATTTAGAAAAGTCAACTTTAACACCCTGTATCTTTTTGAGGAAGCATTTTAGGACCATGAGTTCTTTGTTCTTTCGGCTTTATTTTTGATGGCGAATCATCCCTTAAAGTTTGTAATAACCAGACCCGAACAGTCTGTATAAGGCATCAACCGTCAGCTCACGGGCAGTTATGAATTGGAATGCGAAGTGGCAGCGGGCGGATTAAAAGCGAGTAGCAATCAAAGCGATATTCCTAAAAAAATATTTGCTGGCGTGTATTTATTGTAGCACGCGGTAATGAACAATGTGTGTTTTAAAACGATCGTCTCAATTATATTTGAACCTGTACGCGGAATACGTAACAAAATTTTATGCATGCCAAATATGGTGACTTCTTGCAGTGAGCACTGAGCAGTCCTCAGTACAGGAACCTTAAAAGCACTACACTGTCTAGTAGAGTACAGGGCGATCCACTCAGATTCCCCCCCCTGTTGAAATTTTCCCCGTTGCAATGAATTGACAAAGAAAATAATTTTTCGTAACAATTTTTCCTGCACAATTCAAATTTGGATAACAAAATTTTCTATATCTTGCAGTACAGGTACAGAGTGTTTCAAGAAACTCTCACGTTTTTTTGGCACCCTGTATTTAAATATGGGAAATGATGCGGCTTTTCCTTTTGAGTCTGAATGATATTATCTGATATGTGATTATTATCATATACAGGTGTACATTTTCAAACTTTTTACTGTAGATTATTTGCCACCAATTGTTTTTCCCGAAAAACGCCGAAATAGGTTAGTTTTTGAATTTACTAGGTGACAATAAAACTCATTTTTGGAAAAAGAAAGGTAAAAAAGATAAGATGAAATGTCAATTCGCATTATATTTTACTGGAAAAACTGTTAATTCCCCCATAACAGGCATACAAAAGTTTATTTCGAGCTTGTTAGCTCTCGTCAGTGACAGATATATGTTGGAATTGAGCCCTAAATGACAAAAAAAAAATTAAAATCGAAAGGAAAATGAAATGTTGGAGAAATTCTCTCGATACGTCTGTTCCGGTAACTAACTAGAGAATTTTTGTTGACATTTGTACGTTCCTTTTTCCCAATAATGAGTTTTGTTGTCACCTAGTAAATTCAATCAATTCTGGCGATTTAACGTCAACGAAAACCAGGCGAGTCCTTGCCTTGTAGCCGTAGAAAAGCGGCTCATTCCGGCCTGGATTCTAAAACCTGGATCTTTCAGTAAGTGTTTTTCCTTTTTTTCCTTTTGATTCAAAGGCCAATTTTTATTTAAATGGGGACCTCTAGGACACGTATTGCAGATTTTTTATCTCCAAACTCTTCTATACCACCCTACCCTACTTCAAAATTTCGAATAGCATCAACTATCTTGTGATACATCAAATTGAAGTTAATGAAATTCTCTTCCTCCCAAATATATTTAAAAAAATTTCAAACTCATCCCTCATTCCTTTCAAAGTAGGCTAGGGTGGGGGAAACAAGTTGAAGATAAAAATGTGGCAATTCGTGTTTCAGATGTCCTTTTCAAAATAAATATCGACCTGTTTTTGCAAGAAAATCTATTCTCAAGAATCGGGAGTTACTAGGGGAAGAACTTTCCTTTTATTAACATTAAGAGAATTTTGAGGATTCTGGGAATAGTAATTCGTAAAGGTAGATTTAGATCACTCGAAACTGTTGAAATATCACTTGAAATCATCAAAATTTGTCAGAATACGTCATTAACGGGACATCTAAACCATACATTGGCAAATTTTTATTTTCAACACCCTCACTTCCACCTACTCCAACTTTGAAGTTTCAAATGACACTACCTACCTTGCGATACATCAAATTAAAAAGAATTATTCTCTTTCTGAAAAAAATATTTTTAACTTTTTTAACCTCACCCCTCTTTTTCCTCAAATTCTCTTGGGTGTTCAATTTCATTCTCTTCAATTTGTCACTTTCATCCTAAATAGCATCAAAGAAGATAATTTTTGGTGGGAAAAGTGCAGCCCAAATTCACCCTTGCTCTTCCCCACCCCACCTTCAAAATTTATCAAGACACCACCGATCTTGTGATATATCGAATTGAACGGAATTTAATTCTCTCTCTGAAAACCATTTTAGGTGTAGTGTCATTTTAAATTTTGAAGCTGGGGTGGAAGAGCGGAAGAGTGAATTTGAGTGGCACTTCTTCCACAGAAAATTTTCTCCCTCGATGTTGTGCAGGAGGACGTTGACTGCTTCTAAGAAAATTTAGAGGTCAAGAATATCAAATTGGACATTCAGGGAATTTTTAAAAAAAGGTGGGGTTAAGAAATTTGAGAATATTTCTCAGAAATAAACTTAGATTCTCTTCGATTTGGTACATCGCAAAGTGGCAGTTAAAATTTCGAGGTTGGGGTGGGTAAGGGTGAAGGGGTTGGAGAAATTCGCCAAGGTATGCTTTAGATGTCCCCTTTGGAACAAAAATCGACAGGTCTCGGGAAATTTTCCAAATTCCACCTGGCAAAAATTTATTCAAGGTAGCTCGTTTCCATTAAAACATCCTGTATCCTTATCTGCACCTGGCCATGATACAATGTATTTTGAAAAATTAGTGAGAGAGAGAGAGAGTTTGAGAAAGAGAACGGATATTCGAGCGAGTCAGGGAGAAAGATTGGAGACCACAGCCAAACTCTGTGTCTTGGAAAGGGATGCCAAACATCGAGAACGAAAGAAGACTGCGCCACTGTTATCGAAGAGTTTGTGATCAGAGGATCCAGGGGGGTCATTCGGGAACAAGTTGGAGACGTGTCAAAGGAAATGAGAAAAGTACTTGGAGAAACTCGAAATATGGTGAGTTGCTGGGTAAACAGAAAAAAACTGAACTGGAGACCATTAATTAGGTTATTAATAGGTTTGCCAGAACACGTTCTCTTTTTCGACGACGATTTTTTCACCCGTTTCCCTCCAGGCACAGTCCCAGGGGAACACTCTTTTTCATTTCTCACAAAATTTTCTATATCTTGCAGTATAGGTACTCTCACGTTTTATTGGCACTCTGTATTTAAATATGGAAAATGATGCGGCTTTTCCTTTTGAGTCCGAATAATATTATTTGATATGTAATTATGATCATATACAGGGTGTACATTTTCAAACTTTCTACTGCAGATTTTTTGCCACAAAATTTGTTTCCCGAAAAACGCCGAAACAGGTTAATTTTTTAAGTTACTAGGTGACAATGAAACTCATTTTTGGGAAAAAGAAAGGTAAAAAAGGTAAGATGAAATGTCAATTCGCATTAACTATTTTACTGGAAAAAAACTGTTAATTACCCTATAGCTGGTATACAAACGTTTGTTTCGAACTTGATAGCTCTCGTCAGTGACAGATATATGTTGGAATTAAGCCCTGAATGACATGAAAAAATTAAAATCGAAAGGGAAATGTCAGAAAAATTCGCTAGATACGTCGGTTCCGGTAACGAACTACCGAATTTTTCTGACATTTCTCTTTAGATTTTTTTTGTCATTTAGGACTCGATTTCAACAAATTATCTGTCACTGACGAGAGCTAACAAGCTCGAAACAAACGTTTGTATTCCAGTTATGATGGAATTACCTCGGGAATTACCAGTTTCTTCAATGAAATAGTCCTTGCCTTGTAGCCGTGGAAAAGCGGCTCATTCTGGCCTGGATTCTAAAACAGATTTGAGTAGGTATTTTTTTCTTTTTTTCCCTTTTGATTTAAATATCAATTTTTATTTGAAGGGAGACCTGTAGGACACGTATTGCAGAATTTTTATCTCCAAATTTTCCTCCCTCACCCTACCCTATTTCAAAATTTCGAATAGCATTGCCTATCTTGGGATACATCTAATTGAAGCTGATGAAATTCTCTTTCTCCAAAATATATTCAAAGTAGGGTAAGGTGGGGGAAAGAGGTTGGGGATAAAAAGGTGGCAATGCGTGTTTCAGATGTCCTTTTCAAAATAAATATCGAAAAAGATGATCAGCGATCAAGGCTGATTGCAAATCAACTGCACTTTTTTCTGCTGAATGCTAGGTGATTACTCACAAAAAATGCCTAAAATCTGTACTAGACCCATCATCTTTTCATTATTGAGGGATAAACCAGCATTTCTATTGATCAGTCAGCTACAAATTGACAAACAAAAAATCTCAAATCAACTAATCTCGTATTATCTGTTTTGTGGAACCCACGGTGACGGTTGATGATAGATGATTAGATATCTTCAGTCCTCAAATTTTAAGCTAGACGTTGGAATGATTCAGTTGTAAGGTACCAGAAGCATTTCACTTTCCAAATAACGCAAAATTGATTTTTTGGGGAGAAATCTTCCATATTCTTCAAGTGGCTTTCCTGCTTTTAATCTTGTAAAAGGTTAAAAGTCTTCTAGTCGAGCTGCAGTATCGTACAATCTGCTACTATGATGATGACAGTCGTTATGACAATTATGATCTAGAAGAAAACGAAACTGGTCGACAAAACAAAACATACCTACTGTGGCTCGACTGAAAGAACTGTGGCTCGACTTGAAGACTATTTTTTACAACAACAAAAGCTGGGTTGAATCAAGGCCTCAAGTCAATTTTCGTTAACAGCTCTTTTTCCTCATTTCTGGCTCAAACGACGATGGTGGTTTGTCCTTCGGTTGCCGATTCAGAGCAAAGGCCGGAAGGAAATGCGTACTTATTTCAAGGTAAAAGGATCATGGAGACATTCTCGGTTAAACCGTTGAGTGTTAAACCAAATAGTCATTCAACTGGATCTGTAGACTTTTGGAATCCAACTATACCGTCCTGGTCATCATCATTCAACACTAAAACCACTAACCCAGTTACACAGCAGGAAAGCTTGGGCTTTTTACAATCTCATTGCCATTATATCATTGCGGTTGTATAAATCATGTAATAGATTATCATTACTAGAAGACCAGAGACGTTGCAGCAGCTACAATATTTCATGCCATAAACCATAATTGACACCTGAAAGAAAGTGTTTGATTCATCGTCTCAGATTGTCAAAAAAAACTCTGTAATAAATAATTAAAATACAGAAAACTATTTGCAGGAGTACCTAAGCAGATGTGGTCTGTGAAACTGAGAAGAATAATTAAACTATGCTCGAAAATATGTGGAGGGTGTTAAGCATGAGCTGGTAAAATTTTGGCAAATTCTAGGCAGGTGGTACCTATACGAAACGCAGGCACTCAAAGCGTGACATTGGAAAATTTCAGTGATTTGGCGGTGTACCTTTATTGCAACGCACGAGTGCATTTCAGAAGATCTTTGCTAAGGTCAAGGCAACAATACAAAACCAGGAAACGTGTCGCTTGAACCGCCAAAAATATCGAGCTTGAACTGCATATTGTCGGGTTTATTGAATAATCGTTTCGCAATTTCTTGTTATCAGTGGGTTCGATTAGGAAGTGATTTAGGCCGGTTTTGAAAAAGGATGTAATCCTTGGATTTTCCACACATTACACCTACTTGACTTTCTGGGTATGCAGTGCAAAACTAACCCTCAGGCTTCTCGGCGCATAATAATTACTCGTTCTAAAAACCTTAGCCTGGCAGGTTGACCAATCGCGATAACTGTTGTGTCTGTCGCAACCTTGACAGCAAAAAAATACTACCACATTTAGCACAATCCTTGGTAAATTATTATAATCTTACATATTATAAATGGAACACACAATTCCTAGTTCCTAGAAAGAATTTAGTCAGAAGCATGAAACGTAGGTACCGGAATATTTACCGGTCAACCTTGTTATTGTGTATTGTCACTTTCTTTGCGGCACAGTAGTAGCACTAGAAGTGTTTGCTTTTGTGTCTGGCATGCGCTCGCACTTTCTTTGGTCTCGAAAAAACTCACACATATTATTAATAAGCATCCACTTAATTTCAAATGAATGCGACATTTATCGATCAAGTCAGGTGCCGATTACGTGTTACATAAAAATGAGCCATCTATCCAGTATTTCTAAATGCGGCATAAAATACTAATAAAATCTCGACAACCACCGTCAGTAAATTATCCTTGAACTTTGAAGAAACTTTGCATTTTTTCTTCGGGGGGGGGGGGGATTAGCTGCTGGATTTTTGCCTCATCATCGGACGACCAATTTTGGAAAAAACATTATAATTCCATTAACAGAATGGCTTGCGTGCGAGAAAGGTGCATCGCTTTCGATCCACGTGATTTTCATACAATTTTGCTCATCATTAGAAACCTCAGCGCCATATAACAAAGGCCCCGAGAAAGACCGCGATTCAAAAACATTAACATTTAATCGCTTTATGCACACGTATATAAAATTCGATTTCACATTGTTACATAAGCACCGCAAGCTGTTAGTTCACCCCGAGGCTCCGCGAGCAATCGACCGAATTTTTTTTCTAGTCCAAACATCTTCAAATAAAAATATTTTCAGCGAAACAAAAATTGGCTTAGGGCAGGTTCAAGCTTTTGGGTGGGGAGCAGGGAAACCCGTACGACAAAACAAGTTCGAAGGAAATGTTGAAGGAGAGAGAGAAAGAAAGAAAAAAGAAAATCCGACTTACATGATGTTTAGTTTCATTTTTTTTCTGTGAGGGAGGA
This sequence comes from Anaspis maculata, assembly GCA_949128115.1. NCBI lineage: Eukaryota > Metazoa > Arthropoda > Insecta > Coleoptera > Scraptiidae > Anaspis > Anaspis maculata. Next base: position 75,453,563 of record OX421964.1, on the reverse strand, counting down.
GGGATGGAAAAAAATGATCCGTGTGCACTGAGGAGCTTGAGTTCACTAGGATCAGCGTCCAAGTCAAACCTATATTTATAAATTCTGTCTTGTGTTTTCCCTTCACTTTACAATCGACCATGCGAGTAGAAAGTGCTCCTCTTGCACTGGACGCGGCGATTTGCGGCCGTTACACCTGTGGACACCTGTTTCTTCGGATATGGTGGCAGAGTGCGGTGGATTTTTGAGATTTTTGCGCCATTATCCTTGTGGGTTATTGAGGAAGACCTGGGGAATAAAGAGCGGATTTAGAAGAATTTTTTCTACGCTCGGTGGCATTCACATCCGCGGGCCGATAGCGCCCAAAATCCTAGTTGAAAAAAAATCTACTTTTTTTTCCTGCAGTTTTGTTCTAAATTGGGGATCTTCTTTCACACTGCCTACAATTTCGCAAAACGAACACTGGAACCTTAATGAGTACAGCATGCTCAGTGCTCACGATGAAATTGACCCTATAGGTAGATACTAGATTCCTCTTTAGAGAAGTAGATAACTACATATGTATTTTGAAAAATGAAAAAATATATCTCCAAGATTTTCATCTCCCAATAAATTATTCTAAAGATGAGAGGGATTTTTGCCTGGGAAAATCAATCTGACGAGATCTCAGGCCATTTTCTTCTTTCTGTTTTGCAAAGTGCTCAATCTAACTCCTTCCTTATGGTCCTCATCTCCTCGCTGCAGCTGTTTAACTCCAGCATTCTTCTTCTTTTTTCTTTTCTGGTACTCGGCGTCTTCTTCTCTTTCTTGTTCCCTATACTCCGGTTGTGATGATCTTCCCTTTATGTATTATCCGTTTCACCCTTATTTGCCACCCAGCAAGCCATGATATTGTTTTGTTAGGTTTAGCATACCTACTGACGACAGCTCATGAATTGATTGACAAATTTTGACAACGTCAAATCACAAGATGCCGAAAATTATTCCGCCTAAAACAAAAATGCGAGTTCTGCGGCATTATCACGCCTGCAACCAGACATGGCCCAAAACATGGCAGTGCGTTAATTTTTGGGGTAAGTAGAAACCTACGGTTCCTTCACTCTCAGCTTGGATGAGAGTGACTTGGATGAACTTTGACTTGGATGAGCCAAGCAATTCACGTTTTGGTTCATGAACAGGGAGCTGGTGCCTAAAAACCTAGTACCTACATACTTGCTTCCTGTCCATCACCTCTATAAAAGTTCATAGTTTTGTTCCCAATTATGCATCTAACACCTGGTGGTACTGCGAATATTCACAGTGGTATTTGCAGCAGATGCAAGGAGTTTCCTCTCCCCCCGGGATCGGATGTTTAGGGGGTCAAGATTTCGCCCCTGAATCTTCAAAAACCATTCACCTGCACCTGCCGCGCCATTTTTTCCTCGCTTGTTCCGGGCTAGGCTCCCGGTCCGAATTTTCTTCCACGGTGCGGCGTCATCCACGTGTCAGACTGTCAGAGCTACATAACCTCCACTGCGTGAAACCACCTGTGTGTCCCAGGCGTACCAATGCAACTGAAATTTTTCATAGCTTGCTGCGTGGCAAATAAGGGTGAAACGGATAATACTCGGCTGTTTTTTTCTTACTTCCTATATTACGGTTACGGTTGTGATCGTCTTCCCTTGATGTACTCGGCTGTTTTTTCTTTTTCTTGTTCCCTATACTCCGGTTGTTGCCAGTGTTGCATTTTCTACAGGAAAATTCTTGGAAAATTGAAAAAAAAGTTGAAAAATGTTCAAGGACCAGTCATTTGTTTAAAAAAATTGGTGAAAATCTATTCACGGGATGAAAAATTGGAAATTTGCAGTTTTTTTCAGGGGGAAACTCGAAAACCGTTGATTCGATTTGAAAAATTTCCCTTATTACAAAAACCAATTCACTCTTTTCTCCAATTATCATTAGCAGCAATTCTGCACCTAAAATGAGTATTTCGTGGGGCTTGAGGCAGGTCGGAAATTTTTGAAAAGTTTGTTGAAAGGTCGGAATTTCATTTTGACAAAATCTCCGCCAAAAAACCAAAACCGTGTCGCATTTGAAAATGAATTCACATGACGCCCAATGCAATCTACTCCCGACATCGGTTGGAATTTTTCGAAATAGATAGCCCGCCGGGAATAACGTTTGAGTTAAATCCTGCAGCCATAGCGGGTGGTCTTGCTCAAAACCCGGGTGAGCGGCCATCCTTGGTGTTGACGGCCAGGAAAAAACTCAAAAATTCATAACGCCCGACTGGGAAGTGGTGGAAAACTCTAACTGCACACTTTATTCAAATTTTTTGTTGTGTTGCGTCCTCCCGAAGTTAGTTTCAATCCATAGGATAAATTCTGAATGGTTGAATTTTCATTTTTAAAATTGATAGTTTTGAACTTTAACATTTTTCACTTGTTTGCAGGTGACAGTTGGAGAAATATTATCAACTCGCTGTGCTAGAATGATAGTAAGGTAACTTCAAATTTCTGATTTTCGGATTAATTCAAAATCTATAGCTCCAAGCTATTCTCCACCGGGTAAACAAATCGAATTACTCAGAGTCATTATCAGTCATATGAGTCATTGTCAACAATCCAGCATCATGGCGGCTTTACAGAACTGCGTATGTAGCCGGCGACAGTGTCGCTGGCCAATAGGATTCGATCTGGCTGTATTTCCCTACATCCCTTCATATCATTCTCGCGACGAGTTTCTGTCGTCGTGTCGTTCAAATTATTGAACTACAATTGGTGTCACCAGATTTTAACGGAGGAGTGGGGGACTGTCGCTGGCGACATAGGTACGGAGTTCTGCAAAAGTGGCTTCAGAATCATCGAACGGAATCGATTCACAGCATCGATCTCGATTCCCTTCTCCTGTTCTGTAGGCGTTTTCTCTCGACGTCTTGCCCGCCACGTTTGCAGTATGTGTGTCAGTTCCTGTGGGGTCACCAGAACCTTGGAGCAAATGGGCGGATGGCGCTCCGACAAGGTTGCAGAGTCTGATGTAGAAAATTCTAGACTAAACAAACAAAATACGGATTGGTGAGACGATTTCTAGGTCTAATGCGAGTTCAGGGGCTCTAAGAGCAAGAAGTGTGTACCAAATCAAGGTGCCACGCACTGAACCTCGGTTTTACATTGATGATATCAACAATACTGATAATTGATGATATCTCCATGTATGATCCCTTGTACCTATAGCCCAGGCGCCAGGGAGCAAAAATCAGCTCAATGAGGAAATAATTGTTTCCTGGCTGGAAACTAGCTTAAAATGATCTGTGTGGCTTAGGTTTTGATATACTAATTTCCCCCCTTTCGGAAATGTCGGCATCATGTCGCCATCATCAACAAGAAGTGCATCAGCGTGGTTTTTGCCGGATATCTTGATTTTGGGCCATCTGACAGCAAAAGATGTAAGAAGTCATTTTTAAACCAATGAAATTCCCTACGGAAAAGTTTTTAAATGACCTTTCTGCGACCTATGGTTTTTGAGATAGAGCTTCTGGAAGCGAGAGGTATTGTCGTGAAAGCTCCATGGCCACTTGACTCGAAAAACTAAAATGTCGATGTGACAAAAAATTTCAAAATGAGATTTCTCAAGAATCGTTCATGCTATAGTTGCGGTGATGGTCTTAAACTCTTTCTCTTGAATCGTTGATTACGAATATAGAAAAGTCAAAAACGTCACATTGTACATATACAGGGTGTACTGAGGGAATCAAATCAGATCAGAGAAATTTTACATATTTCTTCGATTTAGCCTATATGCGACACTCTAAGCACCTAGCACGAGTCCAATATCAATATGGACTTGCTCTATGAGCTTCACTTAATATACTAAAGAAGTGGTCAGCTCACAGTTTTACTGTTAAATGTTTTGAAGGCCCTCTGAAATCATCAAAATATCAAAAATTCACAGTACCAAGGAATGTATATAACAGTATATTATATACCAAGGGACCAAAGTGAATTTTTAATTTGGGGATTTGGACCCAAAGGGCTCTTGAGCAACAAACTTCACCCAAGGGATTAAAAATTCACTTTGGTTCCTTGGTATCTAATATACTGTTACATACATTTCTTGCTACTGTAAATTTTGATGATTTCAGAGGGCCTTCAAAACATTTTACAGGAAGACTGTAACTGACCACTTCTTAAGTGTATCAAGTGAAGCTTACAGAGCAATGCATATTGATATTGGACTCGTGATAAGTGCTTAGAGTTTCGCATAGGCTAAATCGAAGAAATATGTCAAATTTCTCTGTTCTGATTTGATTCCCGTAGTACACCCTGTATATGTACAATGTGACGTTTTTGACTTTTCAATATTCGTAATCTACGGTTCAAGAGGAAAAGTTAAAGACCATCACCGCAACTATAGCATGAAGAATTCTCGAGTAATCTCATTTGAAAATTTTTTTTTGTCACATCGACATTTTAGTTTTTCGAGTCATTGTCATGGAGCTTTCACGACAATGACTCTCGCTTCCAGAAGCTCTATCTCAAAGACCATGGGTCGCAGAAAATTGATTGAAAAACCAAACTGTAGGGAATTTCATAGGCTTTAAAATGACTCCTCACATCTTTTGCTGTCAGATGATCCAAAATTAAGATATTCGGCAAAAACCACGCTGGTGCACTTCTTGTTGATGATGGCGACATGACGCCGACATTTCCGAAAGGGAGGAAACTAGTATGTGAAAACCTAAGCTACACAGATCGTTTTAAGCTAGTTTCCAGCCAGGAAACAATTATTTCCTTATTGTTTTCCCTGGCGCCTGGGCTATATACCTCCGTTCATTTCCGTTCCCAGAAACTTCTCACTTCACGAAGTTCACTCACCATCCATCCACTGCATGTGACCACAGCCTCTGTCTCTTCTTGATTCAAAGGGGTAGCCCTGGTACACATTTTATTCCATGTTAATAAGTGGAGGCCACTTCAACATTCAACAGTGAATTCTCACCAGCGAAACCCGAAAACATCAAAATAACGGCAGTCAAAGACTTAATTGACTGACAGTCCTCAGTCCTCATCCTCAAGGTCAGTCCCCAGTCCTATTCGCGATTTCAAAAATCTACACGCCCTCTGGCGGCTGAAATGGTGAACCTAGTTTGTAAGTTTCTACGCCATTTCTGTTCTGTTGCTTCTGTCAGATAGCCATTGACAATCGCGCGAATTGCCAAAATACTCGTACCTATAATAGGTGATAGAGTTATTCAAGAATATGAACTTTTGTTAAATAGCGATCAATAATTAATTAACCCAAGTACCACAAATACAGCCGTTATACAACGCACGATGACAGGTGACAGAGAAACTTACAATCCTCCATCTTGTTTACAGCGCCCCCATCGGTAGTTAAAATTAAAATCGCGAATAGTGTCAGATCTTCAAGCTTCAGCTGTTTACGTCAAAATCCTATCCAGTTTATGTATACACATCCTTCTTGCATTTTTCACTCTAGTTCAGGAATTTTAGCTAAAATATCACTCCAACCTCAAAAAAATGTAGTCGTGAAAATCACGGGCTTTGTTCAGTATTTTGTGCACTTTCCAAATTTTTGGCATTCAGAAAAATCCCAGCAGAGGCTTTTTTTCTAGAGCTGTAAAAAATCTGAAAAGTGATAATTTCGAACAATTTCAAATAAGGCCTATATTTTTTTTTATTTCAAGTAAGTATACACAGTGATCTGGGGACTGCACATGTTGGGAATAAACATTTGAACAATTTTGAACCAAACACGCTAAAAAATTCTATAGTTCTGTTATAATATTTCGATTTTTTCTGTCAAATGCATATATGATAAAGGAAAGATAGTAAAAAGATCGCAAAAACCTTGTAAAGAATAAGGACGTGCTGGAAATTTAATATTCTATTCAGAATTGAATGCCCTACTACATATCCAAAATCACCAAAAATCGCACCACGGGGTTTTGAGTTATTGGAGGGAAGGGTAAAAAATTGCAACTCAAAATGGAGGGGATGAGACCCGCCAATCCATTGGATGCAAGTACGTCGTCATTCGGCGCATCATATCCCTCTGATACCATTTTGGCACAAAAAGTGTCGGTCATTCGTGAAGGGGGGTTGTAAGGGGGGGGGGGGGGGGAAGCTTGGCTAGGTAGTCCTTTTTGTTTTGTTTTCTTGGCCATATATTTAGAACCGATCAGAACAAGTTTGGTGTCTTTTCCGACTGAATTCAATCTCGTGAAATCGAATCCGATATGTGTAAATTTGGATGAAAACAAGTTCGAACAAGTTAACTTGGAAAAATTTGTTTTTTTCTTTGACAATTATTGTGACAATTTTTTTCTACTGTTAGAGGTGAAATCTTGGAAATATCTCAGAGGCCATTAGATTGGGGTGTATTCTATACGAAAATCATCCATTCGATGTAGAACCTTACAAGAGGTAAAAGTTCCCATTTAAAATATAGTGCATGAATCTTGTCGAAATGTTATCCCCCTCCTCAAATACCTCAAAGCTCAAAGCCCTTCAATGCGATTCACGGCAATTTTGTTTGTGTTATAAGCAAAGCAGTTCAATTCTACACAGATCCTCCCAACTTTCATAGATAGGTTATTATGTTTTCAGTAGTTGTTTTCATCTTGAGGTGCCTGCTGTAGTGTTCTGGACGCCACGCCGGACCGGCTCAGATTCAAGTCGATTTTTTAATCTTGAAAAACACAATTATACATCGAGTGGATGATTCGAGGGATGATTTTTGTGAATAATACACTTCAATCTGATGACCCCTGAATAATTTTCGAAGATTTCAGACCTCGATCACTAAAAAGAAGACTGTCAAAATTGTCGAAGAAGAAATAAGTTTTTTTCTAGTTAACTTGTTTGAATTTGTTTTCATCCAAATTTGCACATCGGATTTGAGTTCAGTGGATTGAATTTAGTCGGAAAAGATACCAAACTAGCCGTGATCGGTTCTATATGGCCAGAAAAACAAAAAGAGCTGCCTAGCCGAGCTTCCCCCCCCCTACCCCCCTTCAACAATGACCGAGACTTTTTGTGCCAAAATGGTATCAGTATCAGAAGGATATGACAGGTCGAATTACCACGTACTTGCGTTCAATAAATTGACGGGTCTCATCCCCTCCATTTTGAGTTGCAATTTTTCACCCCCCCCCCCCTCCAATAACTCAAAATTCCGTAGTGCGACTTTTGACGATTTTGGATATGTAGTAGGGCATTCAGTTCTGAATAGAACATCAAATTTTTAGCACGTCCATATTTTACATCCTCGACCCACCACCCAACGAGGAGGGGAAGTATTGTGAACGCGCTAAAAATTTTTTTCGAGATGAAGACGGATATATCCATTTTGAGGTCCCCCCAAGACGATTGAGAACATTTTTGGAGTTATGTCTGTCTGTGTGTGTGCTGTGTGTTCCGTTTAAAATTCAAATGTTTGCCGCCGCAAAGCGCCATCTCGGGGAATGAAGTGGAAAAGGAGAGAAGCATGATGGCGAAGAAGATGGGCGCGGAGAAAATCGTTTTGTTGTTACGTTCGCAATAAATAATGTTCCAAAAGTAATAGCCGTGTTCATTCATTACTGGGAAAGTAGCCGTCCATTGTCCAAGATTCTACACGGTCCTTCGCTACGAATTTGCAACCACAGTTGGAGATACGCCGCATCTCGGAGCTCGCGCCTGGACCTCAGTGCAATTCGACCAGGTGGCCTGTGGCCCTTTTTAAGAAAACAAGAAGAGGAAAATACGCAGGCAAGATCCCAAACAACAGGCAAGTCGATCCAGTCTCGAAGAGCGGTCATCCAGCTTGTTTGGCAGTACTACCTACCTGCGCGGCCGTCACGTTCGAGGTCAAGGTTAAGGAGGTCACGCTACCTGCGGAATTCCAATCCAGTGGCGTCTCAACAAGGAAGGCGCCAGGAGCAGCAGTTCGAAACGACCTGTTCCAGTCAAGTTTGAACGTAAACATCGAAGTCACAGCTACGAGATCTTGGTTGGGAAACTACAGACGATTAAAGCAGCAGTCAAAGTGAGTCAATCCTTATTCCTTACCTGCCCTGTCTGTTTACAATAAAATATCCCGTCAATTTTCCAAGTTTAGTTGAGTTTCGGTTTGAGTTACACACATTCACACAATAATTACACACAGTAGGTAATTCATTCATTCAAACATATTCATTCACACACTTTCAATCATGGCTGAAAATGCTCAAGCATTATTAGCATCATTGCACAAGAAAAGAGGTGCTTTGAAACGAAAACTAAGCGATTTTTCCGCTTACATTGATGCAGTTAAACCACTGGGGAAAAACAACACTTACACACAAACACAAATCATAGAACTACAAGCACGAATTGAGCGGTTTAGTGCAACAATTGATCGGGTCGAGGAAATACAATCAGAACTTCTTGAGCTACCGAATTCGGATGAAGAGAGAGAATCAGATTGGGTTTCAGAGTTTGAGGGAAACTATTTTGCAGTACTCTCTAAAGCCAAGGCCATTGTTGTTGATGCGGAGTCAGGGATCGGCGCAGTTTTGGGCGCCCCCTCTGCTGGGTCTGTTTCTGGTGTTTCGTCGAATAATTCCGTCAATTCGCGTTCAGGCTTGAAAAATTTGAAACTGCCAACAATTGCGTTGCCGAAATTCGAGGGTCAATATACCAAATGGTTAGAATTTCACGACATTTTCGTGTCGCTAATTCACGAGAATGAGTCGTCTGATGTACAGCGATTCCATTATTTGAAAGCTTCGCTTGAAAAAGAAGCTGCCGATATAATAAAGAGCTTACCTATGACATCGTCAAATTATGCCATCGCTTGGAATTTGGTTTGTGAAAGGTACACGAATAAAAAGCTTTTGATACAAAACCACATTCGCGGCTTGTTTGATTTAAAGGAATGTTCAAAGGAGTCTGCCGGTGAATTGCGCGCAATGCTAGACACTGTGATAAGACACTTGCGATCCCTGGAGGCTTTGGGGTTGGCAGTTGAACATTGGGATCCGGTTGTCATTTATTTGGTCACAAGTAAATTTGACAAGGTCACTGCGCGAAGTTGGGAACAAGAGAAATTCCAAGCTGAATTGCCAACTCTTGAAGAGCTCAAGACATTCTTAAGACAAAAGGCGGATATGTTGGATAATTTGACTTGAACGTGACGAAGTGCATGGTCATGTCCTTTTCGAGGTCCTCTGGACCCCTGGAGTTCCCATACAAGATTGGCGATCACATTCTGGCCAGACCCAGTGTCATCAAAGACCTTGGCGTGTACTTCGACCCAAAGCTTTCTTTCTCAGAGCACATTGGTTACGTGCACAGGGCAGCCTACACTACACTGGGTTTCGTGACACGGAACTCCGGGGACTTTTCCAACATCGAGACATTGCAGCGTCTCTTTTCGTCCTTGGTTTTGCCACGGCTGGAGTATGCATCCGTCATCTGGTGCCCCTACCACGAGAAATATGTGTCCTTTCTGGAGGGTGTGCAGCGGCGTTTCCTGAAGCTGCTGGCCCTCAGGGTCGATGGAGTTTACCCTTGTGTTGGTTTCCCGCAACAGTCGTTGCTGGCCAGATTTGGTCATCGGTCCTTGGAAAGCCGTAGAACGGTTGGCTACCTTCTTTTCCTGCATAGGCTTGTTTCGGGTGCGGTAACCTCCCCCGGTGTTCTTTCAAGGATCTCCCTAAATGTTCCAAGACAGGGCCTAAGGCGGAGTGATGTTTTTTATGTAAGGCCCACACAAAAGCTCTTTTACTTCAATTCTCCAGTGAACCGCCTTGCTCTGACATACAATAGGTTCCAGGAGAAGTTCGACATTTTCAACTGCAGTGCGGCGGATGTCAGGCGAGTTTTTGATTAAGATGCAATCGACGCATTGTTCTTGTCAGTGAGTAGTGTTGCGACGGATTTTCTTTTCTTCGTTCCGCGGTCACGCTATTATTGGACTTGTTAGTCTGTTGCGTGCCCGTATATATAATAATAATAATAATAATAATAATTTGGGTTTACATGATGCCAAGGAAATCAAAGCGGTAGGTAAATTTGTACCTAAGCCACAAAGAGTTTTTACAAGCTCAACATTGTCTTGTTACCATTGCAAGAAAACGCATGCTCTGTACAACTGCCCAGAGTTTCTGGCAATGCCCGTTTCCAATCGCATTACAACAGTAAACAAACTTGGGTTGTGCTCAAACTGTTTTCGCAGTAATCACACAGTTGATAAGTGTGAAGCACGTTCACGTGGCTGCAGAAAATGCAAGAAAAATCACAATACATTGTTGCATTCTGGTGACGCATCCGAGGCTGGTAGTCGGATCACAGAACCAGTGCAAACTCTTGTTTCGAGGCAATTCTCTGTGACAGCGGGAAATGTCCTTTTAGCAACTGCCCTAATACTAGTTAAAGACATAAATGGTCAATGGCATGAATGTCGAGCCCTATTAGACTCAGCTGCGCAGTCAAATTTCATCACAAAAGAAATGATGGAAAAGTTGGGCCTTGAAGAAGTTAGGGTCGACGTGTCGGTTCAGGGCATTAATCAAGTGATTTCGCCTATCAATTCCCAGTGTGCTGTACACATTCAATCAAGGGTCAACAACTTCAGTATGAGTTTGAATTGTCTAATTCTAAACAGGATTTGTGAGGAGTTGCCCAGTACAGCGCTCAATACGGATTTGCTCAAGTTTCCCACGAATTTGGAACTTGCTGATCCAAACTTTGACACACCCGACAAAATTGATGTACTGATTGGTGCGCAACTCTTCTGGACCCTTCTAGTCGAAGGCCAGATCAAATTGGGTAAAAATCTGCCTGTACTGCAGAACTCCCAGTTGGGATGGATTTTGTCTGGTCCAATGCAGATGATGCCTACAAAGTCGTCCAATTGTTTTTTCACGCAGTCTCTCGATTGCAAGTGTCAATTGCAAAAATTCTGGGATCTTGAGGAGGTACCTCAGATTCCTTCCTGGTCAAAAGATCAGCACGAGGCTGAATCACATTTCAGTGAAACCATCAAAAGGGATGAGAGTGGAAGGTGTGTGGTGTCGGTGCCATTCAAGGGTTCTTTGAACCAATTGGGAGACTCCAAAAGCAACGCCGAGCGGCGATTTAGAAGTCTTGAAAAAAGATTGAAGGCAAATCCGAAACTGAGGGAGTCATACACTCAGTTTATGACAGAATATGAGTCATTGGGTCATATGACCAAACTCGAAAATCCAGACAGCACACGACCACATTACTATCTGCCGCATCACGGCGTCATAAACGAAGGTAGTAAAACTACTAAACTGCGAGTAGTGTTTGATGGGTCTTGCCCTACTACGACGGGAACCTCGATCAATGAATTGCAATTGATAGGCCCTCCAATACAAGACTTACTGTTTAACATTCTTGTTCGATTCCGATTTCACGCGGTTGCATTGTCTGGCGATGTCCAAAAAATGTACCGTCAGGTGCTGGTCGCAACCAAAGACAGAGCATTTCAAAGGATTCTTTGGCGTAGTGATGAATCACGTGCAGTGCAGACATTCGAATTGAATACAGTGACATACGGCACTGCAAGTGCACCATTCCTTGCGACCAGGTGCCTAGTATACATCGCGGATCTCAATGAGCAGCAGTTTCCAGAGGCTTGCAAGGTCATTAAATCGGATTTTTATGTTGATGATCTGTTGTCAGGGGCAGAAACTCCTGAAAAAGCCGCAAGGTTATGCAGCCAGATCATGGAAATTCTTGGGTCGATTCATTTTCCATTACATAAATGGATATCCAATGTTCCTCAAGTGTTGCCAAAGGCCAAGGATTCATCCGAAAATACAGCAGACGTCTGTATCGGATCAGGAGACATGACCAAGACACTGGGCCTTTATTGGTCACCGACTGAGGACACATTGAATTACAAAATTTCAACTTCCGAAACGTCAGCGGAGGTGATCACAAAAAGAACCTTGCTGTCTGAACTCAGCCAAACCTTCGATCCATTGGGTCTTTTGAGCCCATGCTTAATAATCGGCAAAACAATGCTTCAGCAACTGTGGCAACAAGGTATTGGCTGGGATGACGACGTTCCACAATCAATTGCGACTAAATGGATGAAATTACGAGAAGATTTCGTTAATCTGAACAATTCACATATCCCACGGCATGTGGTATGTAAGATGCCTATCAGAATCGAACTACATTGTTTTTCGGATGCATCAGAAATAGCATATGCGTCGTGCATTTATGTCAAATCAATCAATGCCCAGGGTGAAGTGGTTGTGAACCTTTTGTGCGCGAAAGCAAAGGTAGCGCCATTAAAGCCAATCACGATTCCACGATTGGAATTGTGTGGGGCTCACCTCTCTGCCAAATTGATGACAGTTGTAACTAACGCACTCCGCATCAAGATTGATGCTATCTACATGTGGTCAGATTCCACTATTGTTCTTGGGTGGTTGAATGCGTCACCTAACGTTCTAAAAGTTTTTGTAAGCCACCGAGTGGCAGACATTCAGACGAAATGTGCATCTGCGAGTTGGTCTCATGTGCCAACAAGAGACAATCCTGCTGACCTTGCGTCTCGGGGAGTGTCTCCGGCTGTTTTGAACGACTCAAAAATGTGGTGGCACGGCCCTGTATGGCTGGCCATGGAGAAGGCTCATTGGCCCAATAAACTGCCTGGGATTTCTTTTGAATCTCTACCTGAAGTAAAACGGGTGGAAGGTACATTTTTGGTGAGAAATCTCGGCAATCCCATTGAAGTCAAAAGATTTTCAACATACAAAAAGTTGATTAGAACCACTGCATTCTGTTTTCGGTTCATTCACAATTGTAAATCCAGGATTCATGTTACTGGACCAATAACTCCAGCGGAGCTTTCCAAGGCAGAGTTGTTTATGGTAAAAATGATCCAGGGTGAAAGTTGGAGTCAAGAAATCCATTGTCTGGAGTCAGGGAAACCATTACCAAAAAACTCGAAGTTGACGTGTTTATCACCATTCCTTGACAGGGATAAGTTGTTGAGAGTTGGAGGACGGCTCCAAGAGTCCACTTTACCATATGATCAAAAGCATCAATTGCTGCTTCCTAAGCATGACTTCACTGCCCTATTGTTTGTTCACGAACATCATAGGTTGTGTCATGTTGGTCCTCAGCAGCTGCTGTTCTCATTGCGAGAAAGATTCTGGCCATTGAATGGCAGAAATTACGCAAGAATGACAACCCACAATTGTATGCGTTGTTTCAGGTGTAAGCCAGTCAACGAAACACCGTTAATGGGCAATTTACCCGCTGAGCGAATTCAGCCAGCTTTCCCATTTCAGATAACCGGCGTCGATTTTGCTGGCCCGTTTCAAATCAAAGATCGTCAAGGGCGAGGTTGTAAAATTACCAAGGGTTGGGTTGCTGTCTTTGTGTGTTTTGTCGTCAAGGCAATCCATATTGAACTTGTGTCCAGTTTAAGCACGGAAGCATTTTTGGCATCATTGCGCCGCTTCATTGCTAAACGAGGAAAACCAACAAAGATCTTTTCGGATAATGGTAGCAATTTTGTTGGCACGTCAAACGAATTGTCTAAGTTTGTAAATAATTTACGGTCATCTAGTGAGATGGCAGGGGCATTCACAGCGGAGGGTATTGTTTGGGACTTCATCCCACCACATGCGCCAAACTTCGGTGGCTTATGGGAGGCTGGTGTCAAAAGTTTTAAATTTCATTTCAAAAGGGTAGCTGGCAATTCACTTTTCACATTCGAACAATTTTACACCTTGATAAATCAAATCGAAGCTGTTCTAAATTCAAGACCAATCTCCTCAATGTCTTCTAATCCAAATGACCTGGAACCTATTACTCCGGCTCATTTTTTGATTGGTCGTCGACTGACATCACTGCCAGAGCCAACGGTCCTCGACATACCAACGAATCGCCTTCGAATCTACGAGCACATCCAACGCATGGTTCAAGAGTTTTGGGGTCGTTGGAAAAAAGATTACCTTCCCACTCTTCAAGTACGAAAGAAGTGGCTTCACAAGACAACGAACCTTACTGTGGGTACCTTGGTGTTGCTTCACGAAGATAATATTCCACCACTGTCGTGGCCACTTGGGCGGATCATCGAGGTTTCCAAGGGAAGGGACGACCAGATCAGGGTCGTCAAAGTTCGAACGGCGCGAGGTGTCGTCACACGGGCCAGTCAGAAGGTTTTCCCTATTCCAATTGAAAAGACTTCCTCAGTGGATGAAGAAGGTGCAGAATAGTGACATTTTTGACCATGAACTTCCTGTGATGTTCTTTCACTTAATGTTTTGTTTTGTTGTTTGGTTTAAGTCATTGGCTTGTTAACACATTTACGTGTATGTCATTGAATTTATTTTTTGTTGAAAGCAAGCCTTTCAAGGCCGGGGCTATGTTCCGTTTAAAATTCAAATGTTTGCCGCCGCAAAGCGCCATCTCGGGGAATGAAGTGGAAAAGGAGAGAAGCATGATGGCGAAGAAGATGGACGCGGAGAAAATCGTTTTGTTGTTACGTTCGCAATAAATAATGTTCCAAAAGTAATAGCCGTGTTCATTCATTACTGGGAAAGTAGCCGTCCATTGTCCAAGATTCTACACTGTGTGTGTGTCTGTCTGTAATCTGCTACGATTACAGCCGCAGCGTTAATCCGATCAACTTGAAATTTGGCATGCGGATGATGTTGGTCTCTGGAATGAGCCCATTAGTTTTTGGCTGTTATCTGTCAAACGGGAATGTCACTATGAAAGAATGACATATGTTATACATCACGGAACTTGACTTGCGATAGACCATTTGAGAGCCCATAAAAAACTGTATTCAGAACAGTTGAAAGTTTCCCCCTATCTGTGATCTGTCAAATAATGAAAAATGTTAAAGTTCAAAACTTTACCATTTAATTATTCAAAATCTATCCAACAGATTGGGGCCAAATTTGGCAGCAAGCAACAAAACAAAAGAGTCAAATCAAGTCCGGAGTTGCAATTGTCCACCATTTTCCAGTCGAGCGGTATGAATTTTCAAAATTTCTCCTAGCCGTTGCCACCGAAGAGGACCTCTCGCCCGAATTTTGACCAGAACGACTCGCCTTTGATGCAGGACTCCACTCAAAAATTCATTACTGCTCGGCGATCAACTTTTTTCAGAAAAGTCAAACTTATATCGAAAGTATATTGGATTGTGCATTGTGTAGACCCATTTTCAAAATCGGCACAGTTCCGGTTTTCTGACGGTAATTTTTTCAAAATGAAATTTGTATATTCCGTGAATTTGAAAAAACTACAATGCTAACTTTGACATGCGGTGAGACCCACGAAATGATAATTTTAGGTGCAGACATGCTGGGAATGAAAGTTGGATAGAAGATTAGGTTAATTTTTGAGAAGAAAATTTTCGAAATCGGACTCACGGTTTCCGAGTTTTCATCTCTAGAAAAACCGCAAATTTTCCAACTTTTTATCCCGTGAACAGATTTTCAACTTTTTTCTTCAAACAAGAGGTTACTGGCTCTTGAACGTTTCCCAATGAATTTCTTCTCAATTTCCTGGGAATTTCCCCGTTGAAAATGTAAAACAGGCCTGGGTTATCGAAACCGGATTTGAATGATGGAGCCTGAAGTGAAGCCGTAATCGATGATCTGAACAATAAGATGATTTGGAAAAAGATTTGAGGTTTTTCCGGAAAACTCGAATTTTCAAAATTTCCAATTTCATGCAAATTTTTTTCATTCCTTCTGTGATGCCAGTTCCAGATCGTTCACCTTCATCCATGTACCATTCAATGCGTCTGACTGCCTCACTCGCTTTTTTTTCTACATGATTTTGGTTTCTTGTGAAAAACTGCAAATTTCTATAACTTTTTAGCTTGTGAACATATTTATGCCAGCTTCTTTTGAACAAATAAGGGTAAGTGATTCTTGAACATTTTCAGGCAATTTCTCTCAAAATTCTCTAAGTTTTCCACTTCAAAATGAGTAACCGGCCTGGCTTATGGAGACGATGGAGCCCTTATTAGAGAAAATATCTCAATTCTTCAATCTTTCTCCCAAATTCTAACTTCCCACCCGAAGGGACGTCTCATAATAAAATTTCAATCCGTTCTTTGCTACTCGTCGGGGAAGTTTTGGGGTGACACAACCGATTCTTTTTACAAGGTTCTTGCGTTTTTTTTACTATCTTTTCTTTGTCATATGCATTTGGCAGAAAAACTCTAAATTTTCTAACAGAACTATGGAATTTTTCAGCGTGTTTGGTTCAAAATTGTTTGATTGAATCATTCTTTGATCGAATCCCTGCGTGTTCCAATTTTCAACCCAGTGGGGTAGGGATCTTTAACGGTCACCAACAACATCCATGGAGTCGTGACCATCGCTTAAATTTTACGTGCTATGGGATATGCGACATACGACACACAATGCGCCACTGCATGCATTTAACAAGCATTCCAACGAAATCGAAGAGCTCAATTTTTCGGTTCGAACGAGACGCAAACTTCAAGACTTGCAATGCCAAATAGGTATAATGTCCATTTCGGATAGACTGAGGGATGTAAAATATTTATCACTTCTGCATCTGGAATCCGTCTGCCTAGACATGCCTGGAGAGTTATAGTATAGTACCTACATAGAAAAGAAGGAAAGGGATAGTTTTTTCAAAAGTGAGTTTGTAACAAAATATGACGAAGGATAATAGAAACGCACGACACTCTTCTGCAGTTGATAACATGCAGTGAAATTCGACACCAATCTTATGTCTGCTATCAACTCGACCATCAACGTACATATAGCAGTACAAGTGGCAAGAGTCAAGACACAAGCTATCTGATAAATAGATAAAGATGATTGTATTGACAAGGCATCTGGAGAAGATTGCTTAAGTTTTCGGCAATAATTGGCGCCCTACATTGGTCTGAAAAGCTCAAAAGCACGCGGGGTGTGGTTGAGATGCCCAGTAGGCATCTGCATTTGAGGCCTAAAATAGTAGTTAATACACCAAGGGACTAAAGTGAGTTTTTATTCCCGCAAGTGAAGTTCGAAGGGCCCGAGGGCAGCAATTCACCCAAGGAAATAAAAATGAGCGTCAGTCCCGTGGTTTTCGCGGGCTTTTCGAACAAGACTTTTCGCAATATCGAAGTAGGTACAATTTCCATGTACCAGTACCGTTCATTCCGAAAGTTTGGCGTTTGAAGGGAGCGTGCGCTCCAACATAATGGCTCATAGAGTCTTTAATTTTGAAACGCGAACCCATGTTGTACGAGACATTATTTTCACCAAAAATCAAGGAACATTTCTGTGTGAATTTTTTCCGAATCGATGTCGTGAAATCGAAAATTATCGTGAATTGATCACAAACAATGGAAAATTTCGTAGTCATTTTGCATAGTTTTCAAGCTTTTCCAGCCCATTTATAACAATGTGACTGAGTTATGATACCGTGTGTGATTGACCAAGAAGAAATATATTCAACAGTGCAAAAATATAATGCCTCGTCCACAGACTTCCGAAGAAAATTGAATTTTCAATTGCAGGAGAAACCAAGGGAATGAAAATCTACTTTTTTTCCCGCAAAAGAGGGAGAAAAAGTGTACTTTTTGTCCCAGTATTGCGAAAAACTATCTTATGTTGGTGTGTGTATTGTCCTTCTCAGACGTCAATGCTGAGAAAAAATATACGGCGATCGAAAGCGAATGCCTGGCCTTCGTATTCGCTGTGAGGAAACTCAGAATCTATTTTAGAGAGAGGGCATACACGTTGATCACAAATTCTTTTGGCTGAAACGAGGACTGGAATTACCTAGACTATTTTGAACTTTTCTCTCGTTTACTATTGTGCATCCCCAGTGTCACGAGGAGTTTCACGTCGTTTGGATAAATCGGTAGTATGATATTGACAAATTGTGCAACAGGGTTCAAAGATGTTCTGGATTCGCTTAGTTGTGGAATACCCGAGAGAGATAATGTAGGAAGTTTGCGATTCCGAAATCTGACAGGGAAGAGGTTACTTCAACAGTACCATGATCTACCGGTAGCAGAAGTTACTAACTGTGATTGACTGGTTCACTATATTGAGAAAATGGCAAACTGATGGTGTTTTCGCTAAAAAGTTCGATTTATAATGAATTTATTGGTTTTAAACTATTTACAACAGTACTTGTACAACATTTTTTGAGTACTAAAAATAAATTATTATCCATTACAAAAATAATTGAGAAAATTGCAACTACGACATATACCTACAAGATATAAAAGTACAAAATAATATTGGCACTGTTCGGGCCTGCACTACGCTACAAAAATATAAGCTTAACTCGTAATCATCAAAAAAAAAGGTAAGACCTAACCAAGCGATTATTTTAGTAGGAATCTCTCATATTTACAAAAGTTTTTAAATTACTGGAATTTTTTCTTTTTTTCGATGCACATTTTCAACTAGCGCAACCGCAAAGTCGCGCGTTCAGCCTTAGTTAGCAGCAGGAGCAGCACTCGGTCTGACCAGCCTTCTCCTGCCGGCCAACAGCTTGTTCAGCCCCCGGGGTTCCTCGGTGGTGGTGCTGGAGCTCGGTGTGGGCGCTTCGGTGTC
Source organism: Anaspis maculata (assembly GCA_949128115.1). Lineage (NCBI taxonomy): Eukaryota > Metazoa > Arthropoda > Insecta > Coleoptera > Scraptiidae > Anaspis > Anaspis maculata. Next base: position 75,435,022 of record OX421964.1, on the reverse strand, counting down.
TTCGCTTTCGGCGCTTTCGGACGAAGACGGCGCCGACGGGGTCGTCGCCTCGGCTTCGCCGCTGGTGGTGCTGGAGGCTTCGGCCTGACCGGGCCTCCTTCGCCCCAGCAAGGGGTTGACGCGCCTGACCTGCACCGGGGCGCTGCCGGACGCTTTGGGTTTGGCTTGGACCGCGGGCGTGCGGTGCTTGTTGCGCAGCCTGCTCAGCGGGCTGTTGTCCACCGGGGCGGCGGACGAAGCGGTGTCTTCTTCCTGGGACGGTTCCTGAGTTTCGTCGCCGGTCACGTGGTGGTCTTCGGCGGAGGCGGCCGATTCCGTGGTGGTGGACGTGGTGCTGAGACGGTTTCTGCCGCCGATGTTGATCCTGGGGCCGGGACGGAGCGGGCGGACGGCGCCGTTGGCGCTGCCGATCCTTCTGGTCCTGACGGTCGTGCTGCTGCCGGCTTCGGGGCTGGACGGGGCGGCGTCGCTGTCGGCGGCGGCCGCGCTGGAGTCGGCTTCGGCCGGGGCGGCCGTGGTGCGGCTGCGCGAGCGCAGGTTGAAGGAGGAACGCGGTCTGGTGAAGGCCGGACGGGAAGTGCTGCTGCTTCCCGAAGATTCTTCTGAAGTGTCTTCCGAAGGAGCGGCGGTGGTTCGGGCGCGTGTCCTCGTGCCTCCGAAGCGATTACGGCTCAGAGTTGGCTGAAATCATGAATTCAAATTCAATAAATTGTATCAAGTAAATATCTTCGGCAGGTGACCTATCAGTAGCTCTTGAGAGGCTTCATAGTCCCAAGATTTACAGGGAATCCTTTGGATTAAGATATTCTTTGACTGAGACAATGTCAGCCCTCCTAACGCACCTTGAGTTGACTTCAAAGTCGATTCCTGTGGTTTAGTTTACTGCATGAAGACGGAAGTAGGTACCTACCATTTGCAAGTTTAATAAATAAAAGCAAATTTTTATGTCATTGTCTCTACTTTCCCAAACTTGAACGTTATTTTACCGTATGTTCATTAAAAATTCAATAAGGGGCGGAACAGACATGTGAGTGTTGAAGACTACAGAAATTGTCGAAGATGACCCCATTTCCTCGCAAACATAACTGAACTTGTCGTCTCGTGTTTTCAAATGGGGTTCTGGGAGATTTGGGGCGTGATATTCGCTCCATGCGAAGTACAGAGTGGGGGTAACGAAACCGATCACAGCGCTTTATGTGGACAAAAAGAGCAACATTGATGGCTCGGCACTGCGTGATTGGGCTGTGAATTTTCTGATGTTTGATGTCATTTATGTCAATTTGACAGTGGAAATAATTGAAATAATTGACAACCAACTGTCACAACACAACAGATGCCACGTGGTTGACTGACAGTTTGTCAATGACAAAGTCTGTTGACAAAGCACTTAACCACAAAATAATGACAGTTCAGGCCAGCGATCTGTCATTTATGACAGTTTAGCCATCTGTAATTTATGACATGAGTGACGTTCTGCGCCTACAAAGTTGCGGACGCCAGGTGACGCTGGCGTCGTGCACGGTGCGAATAACCGCAGTCTTCAGTGATACGTTTCTTTAGCTGTTCAAGATTTTGAAGAGGTGTAATGAATATCGTGTTTTTCTGGAAAGTAGTCAGGTAGGATCAAATCCGCCCTTTATTCGATCTACGCTGCCAGTTTGCCCGGAACAAGGCTACAGTTCTTTGAATCGTCGTGAAGACATCATTCTCCAAGATCATGAAATCTGGGAACTTTCAGATTTCAGATAAATCACTTCTAATTGTTTTTTCACACAAGAAAACGATGGAGCACCATGTATTTTGGATGTTTCCTAATAACTTGTACTCACTGAGCCCATTTATGGCGTTAAAAATTCAATAACAGCATCTTGGAAGATGTTGCCCGCTAAGAAGAGAATAATTTTTACCCGTCTGTTCAGCAGGAGTTTTTTCAATTTTACCTAACACCGTTCTCGAAAATTTTATAGGAAATGACAAGCTGGAACTGTTTTCTAATGAAATTATATCTGGCTTAACCGCGGCACGCTTTTTGGGAGTGTAGGAAACTGATTTCTTTCGAGCGGTTCTATTTTACCCGCGTGCGGCCATGCCTACTTGACATAGACCGAACTGATTACACAATAAGCTTGGAAATGTACTCTCTTCCAGCTTTGAAAGACGACCATTAATGATGAAATAATGTATTATTTCTTTATAAATCAATGTACAAAGTCGCAATAATAATGGTCGCGTTTTAAAGCTGGAAAAGAGTACATTTCCAAGCTCGTGTAATCAGTCCGGTCTATGTCAAGTAGGCACGGCCGCACACGGGTGAAACAGGACCTCTCGAAAAGAAAATGTTTTTTTTAGACTTTCAAGTGCGTGCCGCGGTTAAGCCAGGCACGATATCGTTAGAGAAGAGCTTGAGCTTTCCATTCCTTATAAAATTTTCGCAAACGGTGTTTGGTAAAATTGAAAAAATTGCTGCTGAACAGGCGGGTGAAAATTATTCACTTTTTTGCTGGCAACATCTTCAAAAATGCTGTTATTGAAATTTTAATGCCATAGATGGGCTCAGTGAGTACAAGTAATTAGAAAACATCCAAAATACATGTTGCTCCATTGTTTTCTTGTGTGGAAAAACAATAAAATGTGATTTATCAGATCCGCACAAAGAAATCTTTTTTTTCAACAGTAAGACTGGCACAGAAATGATGACAGATGCTTCCAATGTTTGCGTAAGAGTTGTACGTTTGCATTTAGGCAAATATAACAAAAAAGTACGGAGGTTTAACAGCTCCTTTTGCACTTTCGAGGCATCCTTTACCTTCGCGCAGATGTGGAGGAATCAGCACAACTCGTTTTTGGGGCGGAAACTCAGTGGTAGATAACTACTGACCTTACGAAGAGTTTGACACCATAAAAGCTTTGGTCGGAGTTTTTTCCAGATTGTAGTGATTTTACCGACATACCGCCTGGCCTATAATAGAAGCAACCAGAATCAAAATGGCTACAATAGGAAGAATTGAACTATTTAGAAGGAAACTGGAAAACGTACACGTAAACGTACACGTCCCGTGTACAACAATTCTTCACAGCCAACGGCATAAAAGAAGAGGTAAAAACAGCCACGCTAATTACACGTACGAGCTGATGTGTGATCTCAGCTGTCCAGGAAAACCAGGAGACCAGACATTTGCAGCCCTAGTTCAGCTTATTGGAAATCACCTCCAGCCCAAGCCGTCGGAAATTGCAAAGCGAGTTAAATTCTGAAGAGAGAAGCAAGAACAAGAAACAATCGGCGAGTACCAGGCTAGTTTAATGGAATTGACAAAAACCTGCCATTTCGGAGATAAGCTCGAGGAAAACTTGCGCGATCAGTTAGTAGATGGGCTACAAAATGAGGCAATTCCTCAACGACTCGTCATTGAAGAAAATCTTACATACAAGAAAGCGTACGAGTTAGCAGTAAATATGAAAGCGGCCGAAATCAATGCAGGGTTAATGGAAGTACCTGCAGTGAACAAAATCAAGATAAAGAAGTCTCCACAAGCATCAAGTTCGTCGGCAGTTCGACAACCGAGAAATTTCACCAATGTGAAAAATGAAGGAAAATACAAAAACAACTGTGTTCATTGGGTAAAAATAATCATTCAAGTTATCAATGCTTTATTAAATCCGCTCGTTGTAGAGTTTGCAAAAACATTGGTCATATCAGTTCCATTTGTGAAGATAAATTGAAGAATAATGGTAGGCAGTTTTCAAATAAGTTTGTGGGTATGAAAAATGATAGCAATAATGAGATAGATCTAAATCTCGAATCTCTTTTTAACATTGTTTCAGTGAATGAAAAGCCTATTTGTATAGACGTTTTGATTGAAGATAAGAGAGTGAAGATGGAAGTCGACACCGGTTCAGCGATTTCAGCGAACACTTGATATCAATGATATCACTTATGTCAACAAATATCCTATTCCTAAAATTGAACATTTACTCAGTGAATCACAAAATCATAAATATTTTTCAAAAATAGACTTATCTCAGGCCTATGCCCAGATTGAACTGGACGATGAATCAAAGATTCTGGCGACTATAAATACGCATAAAGGACTACTCAAGTACTCAAATACACTAGACTTCCGTATGGGGTAGCCGCGAGTCCAGGTATTTATCAGCGATTGATGGAGGGCATTCTGGGTGGTATGAATGGGGTTTCGATATTTTCAGATGACATTCTGTTGGCCTCCGAATCAAAAGAAAAACACATCGAGTTGTTACTTGAAGTTTTTGAAAAATTAAATGAATACGGTCTGAAGATACAACTACCAAAATGCTCTTTTTTGCAGGAAAAAATTAAATATCTCGGGTTTGTTATTTATGAGGAAGGTACGGCACCAGATAAAGTTCAAGCGATTTTAAATTGTAAAATTCCAGAAAACATAACTGAGCTTCTTGGGTTTGGTCAATTATTATGCTAAATTCGTTCCGGATCTGGCTACAAAGCTCTGTACGACTTATTAAAAAAAGACGTTAAATTTGAATGTTCGGAGAAATATCAAAAAGTTTTTGATAAAATAAAAAAGAATTATGTTCTACGAAGGTTTTAGTACATTATGATCCAAATCGCCCTGTAGTTGTGCCCGTGATGCGAGCTCGTATGGTATTTCAGCAGTAATTTCACACGAATTTGAGAATGGAAGGACACGGTCTATTGCATTTATTTCCCGGACCTTGTCACCCGCGAAAAAAAAAACTCACAAATTTATAAAAAAGCGTTAGCTATTATTTTTGGAGTAACTAAATTTCACTCGTATTTGTATGGCAGATTTTTCACCCTGTTGACTGATCCTTTACCCTTAGTTACAATATTCGAAGACAAGAAAGGCATACCAATATTCGCTGCAAATCGACTGCAACGTTGGAGTGTAATTTTGGCGGCATATCATTACAAAATTAAATATAGAAATTCCAAAAAAACTGTTTGACGGACGGGTTATCGAGACTTCTCCAAACGCAATGTGGTAACAAAAAATTGACGCGGATTTTTCACATTAACTGTACGTGGAGGAAAACATGCCGGTAGATCACAAACAAATTGAGGCGAACGCACTTGAGGAGAACACGTGGATGGTGCCGCTAGCGAATTACTCAGCGGAGGACATCAAACCACCAGGAGGTACTTGTGTGGGAAAGACGCAGACGTGTATGACTGTCGAGACAGTGGAAGCGGATTCCAGGAAGCCTATTACTGTTGACATGTTCCACGTAGACCCCGAGGCACCACCAGTAGCTGTGAATGAACAGTGTAAATTATGCAACGAGTACTGGGACTGTTTTGCTTTCAACCTTGCGGAACTTGGTTGCACGGATTTGGCGCGAGTGTCGATTGAGGATAGCGGTGTGCCTTCGGGTGTGCCAGTGAGGGCGAAAGCCTATCGGGCAAGCTTGAGCGAGAGACAGGTAATCAAGGACATTGTTTCGGATTGGAGACGACATGGTATTGTGACGGATACGGACTCGAACTATGCCAGTCCGGTATTACTGTGCGTCAAGAAAACGGGCGAACCGCGACTAGTTGTGGACTATCGGAAGCTGAATCAGCAGACGGTGAGAAAGAATTTCCCGATGGCGAACACCGAGCAATACCTGGGTCCCTATTTTCGGGAGACGTGTGATCCGTTCGCATGCGAAGTTGCTAGGCAACCAGGGCTGTGATTGGCTGTCACCTAGGCAACATCATTTGGGGCCCTATTTTCGGGAAACGTGTAATCCGTTCCTATGCGAAGTTGCTAGGCAACCAGGGCTGTGATTGGCTGTCGACTAGGCAACATCACCTGATGATCTATTCCCCGGTTCCGAAAATAGGGCCCCTGATGAGCTGTTCCCCGGTTCCGAAAATAGGGCCCCTGATGAGCTGTTCCCCGGTTCCGAAAATAGGGCCCCTGGAGAGCATGGGTGGCTGTAAGTTATTTTCAGCTCTTGACTTGATGCATGATTATACGCAGCTGCCCTAGGAGACTGAATCGCGAAAGAAAACCGCGTTGATCACGCCAGACGAGACGGGGCAATTTTCTCGCATGAGTTTCGGGTTATGTAACACCCCCTTTTGTTTTCCTGCTACTTCAGCTCCGCGGGGGGTGCACAACGACCAAGCTCCTGACGACGGTTAGGTTCTGGCGAGGGCCTCTCCGGTGGCATAGAGAACTGTGATTCGTAGTAGAATAGGGAGAAAGAGCGGATAAGCGGCGAGAGGGAGTAAGTATGATCCTCTTATTGATGAAAAACAAAGCGCGGGTAAACGTCGGGAACAACCATGACTCCTATAAGTGGGACAAGACACAAAAAAGCGCAGATGAATGGCGGCAGTGACCATGACTCTCTTATCAACAGAAAAAAAAACATAGGTATACGGCGGGAGTAATTGTGATTTTCAAGGGAGGCGAAGGAAAGGGAAAGGGAAGAGGGAGGGATAGAGGAACACAGGGGAGGGGCTAGTGGAGGAGACGGGAGAACACATAATGCAGAATAGAGGAAAACAGAAAACAAAGTAGGATTGGGAAGGGGGAAAGGGGTGGAAGAGACGTGGTGGAGAGAGTGGAGAAAGGGGGGAAAATCAGAAGGAGCGGGAGAAGAAAAAACGCGGGAAGGAGGAGGGGCGTATGAAAATTTCGTCGCGCGGGTCGAGTGCGTAAAAGAGCAACAGGTTGTTTAAGAATCAACGCAAAGAGGGATTCGGTGGTGGTTTTGGGGCGCTTGAAAACATCGGTTGTTTTGAAAACGACGCGGGGAAAGGGGGGGGGGGAGGTGCTGGCAATGAGCGCTTGATAACTATTCCATTGATTAAACGGCATGTTGACATTTTATCGCGATAAAATCTCGCAATGCTATTTTATCGGTATCGCTCCAAGACCGACGCATTTCTCCACGCGCTGCACATTGGCGGGCCTGCAAATTTAGTTGATTTTACGTTTCATGGAATATTCTTATCAAATACTATTCGATCTAATAAGTTTATCGTACATTTTTGAAACTTCCTCCCTTGAACGTTGGTGTCATGAAGCAATCCAACACGTGGTGTTTCAGCAAGGTTGCTACCAATAATCTGTGAACGTGTGATCCCTGCTACAGAACACCGCTTTAATAATAGATCTTCCCAATTTTACCTGAACTGTTAGATTTCGGCAATGGTTACCATAATTTCTGGTCAGCGCGCATTCAAATGGGAAATTGTCAACTCAACAGTGATTTTGACTGTGGTAGTGTGTGACCACTGTGACCACTGTAGTGGTTCAATTTTGACCTGTAGCATTGGTGTGAGGCTTTTTGTCTTTGTTAAGTTATATGGCCCAGTTGGGAGCTCCAATAGCATATTGTGAAACTAGCGTTACAATGACGATTATTGTAATGCAAGTAATGGTGCGATTCTCTGAAAAATTACATTCCATAAAGGCTCTGTTACGTTGTTATTATTTAGGCAACAGCCAATGGCCGACACGAATTTTTACATATATGCCGATCAGCTTTTAAATTCAGCACTAGAACGGTAATTTTTGCACGCCAAGTTGGCAATTCTGCGATATTTGGGGATGCTCAAATTTGTAATGTTGGATCAATATTTCCCCAGATGACCTTGAATTCGTATTGTCAATCGAGTACACCGCTGTTGCAAGATTGTATATGAACGCTCAAGACGTCTTGATTTTGATAGACTTTCTCCAGTTTAAATGCGGGCGACTGGTGAACAGTTTTTTTGAATAAAATAGTGAATCATAATATACCATCATATCATATACTAGGTTGAGAAAACTGTTGTAATGTATGGTCAGAAATGAAGGCCTAGTGTCTAAAACCTAGAACGGCTCGGCACTCTGTCACTTACCTGCCATTCTGACAAGATAACAGTCATAACAGCCAAGGCAACACTGTAGCGGAATATAATGCAAGGAGACGCCAGAATTGGCATTTCATGTCAAAATTTCCTTACCTCACTGGACTTCGTCACAAAAAGCCCGTTTTCACGTAACTTGGTCTGTCAGCGTCCGTTACACCCTAGGGAACATGGCCAACCGTGTTTTAAATTCAGTAGAAATTGCCAAATGAAATGCCAATTCTGGCGTCTCCTTGCATCATATTCCGCTACAGTGTTTGTTGCCTTGGCTGTTATGACTGTTATCTTGTCAGAATGGCAGGTAAGTGACAGAGTGCCGAGCCGTTCTAGGTTTTAGACACTAGGCCTTCATTTCTGACCATACATTACAACAGTTTTCTCAACCTAGTATATAATATGACGGTATATCATGATTCACTATTTTATTCAAAAAAAACTGTTCACCAGTCGCCCATTTCAACTGGAGAAAGTCTACCAAAATCAAGACGTCTTGAGCGTTCATACAATCTTGCAACAGCGCTGTACTCGATTGACAATACGAATTCAAGGTCATCTGAGGAAATATTGATCCAACATTACAAATTTGAGCATCCCCAAATATCGCAGAATTGCCAACTTGGCGTGCAAAAATTACCGTTCTAGTGCTGAATTAAAAAGCTGATCGGCATATAACAGAGCGTTTATGGAATGTTATTTTTGACAGAATAGCACCATTAGTTTGCTTAGCGAACCGCTATTACAAGAAAGGATTGTAACACGTGTTTTTCATACTATTGTGGCTATTTCGTCTTAATTTACTCAATAAAAATGAGAAAATATACACACTGACATTTGAAATGTGCTTATGTCATTACTGACAGCCGAAACAGTGGCTAAAGTAGTGCTATAAAGTAGTCATAGTATAACCGAAATAGACAAAATCCGCTATAAACGTTGAGAATGTTCGATTTCAACACAAATCCAATTATGAACAATTTTTTCCCACTACTAGCGGGTAATGTAGCTGGTTCGGGATAGATTAGGGACTGAGCTCACAGGAACCCAGCTCTGGAAGAAGTTACCGAGCACGATTCACATGATTTACACACTGGCTGTCACTTCTGACTTTTGATAGATTTAATTTGACCTGCCAACTGTGAATCAGAAATGTGTCGCCTCCATCGAAGAGACCTAACAGGTAAAATTGGAAAGGTCTTTTGACAGTTTGATATTGCTTTCTTTTTAGCTGTTACTAATATGCCAATTCAAACGTCAATTTTGTTACGATTGCTACACATCCCCAGCCTACTCAACCGCAAAAATCCTCAATATCCGTCTTTGCTGGTCAAATAAACTAACAATAATGGTACCAAAACTTCAGCCTGTTAGTCGGAGCCTAGCTTTGGGAACATCTGAAATTTACCCTAGCATGGCTGACAGGCTTGGCCTCTTCCTTTCCGGCTTCCGCCTCTACGGCCGGCTCCGGCGTGGTCCTGGCGCCCGGCCTCGGTCTTCCGAAGCTCGGCCTGCTGAACTTGCTCTTCGGCTTGACTTCGGCAGCGCCCCCGCTCTCGGTCGTGGCTTGCGTCGTCTTCCTTCCGATGCTCCCCCTGCCCTTGTACCTGTTGCGACCGATCGGCGCCGCTTCCGTGGTCGTGGTGGTCGGGGCCTGAGTCGTAGTGGTCGTCGTCGTGGTGGTCGTGGTGGGCGTCGTGGTCTCAACGACGGCCTCCGTCGTCACCGCTTCCAGCGTCGTCGCCTCTTCCGTCGAGCCCGCCTCGTCCGTGCTGTTCGCGTCCAAATCTTCGCCGGAGAGCTTCTGCGTGCCCTGCAAGATGGCGTACAGATCCAGCGCCACCTTGTCCATCGCCGACATGACGGTGGTCACTTCTTCGGCCGACGTGTTGGATTCCGGCGTTTCCGGCGTCGCCGCTGCCGCTGCGGTTTCCTGGCTCTGTTTTTTCGCAGCTTGCTCCTGGAATTTTCGAAATTTAGCATATTCAATCGCTTCTGAGAATAGGAAGGTCGCGAAATAATAATAATGATAGACAATTCAGATGAAAGAGTGCACCAACGAAGAGAGAGTAGTGCAAATGCATGTGTGTACAAAAAAAGTATTTACAGGCAGGTCCACGCTCTCGTTGGGCGTAACTCCCAAGAAACGTACCGGTCCTGCTGGAAGGTCTGCGGGGAACGTGGGACCGGACGAGCCGGAAGTTCCGGCTCCCGCTTGATTCGAATGTGTGTTGAAAGAGGCATTGTCCACGAGTTCAAGCGAAGGTCTGCGGACATTGGCACGGGTACGGCCACGTGAACCCTGAAGTGCGAAAGAAAAAAATTAGTGTCATTTGTATAGTGTATACCTGTTTGCTGTTTTTTTTTGACGATGAAGAAGAAGAATGTTAATGTTATGTGAATATTAATTAGTGGTATAAATTCTGCGATGTTTTTTGTCCTTTCGAATGTTGTGTATGCATGGGTAATGATGTTGGTTTATTGTTTAAAGTGTAAAAGTAGAAGATGGGTTTTTTAGCAAGTATCTGCCTACTAAAGTATTCCATAAGAAATTTAGAGCTCAAGATGCATTTGAAATCCTCATCCTGGCTAAGCCACGTTGAACTCACGTTATTTATGTATACTGTGGTGACGATTACCAATGTAAAAGCACACACACGTCATCAAATACAGACGTCACGAAATTGATAATAAAAATGCGCATTCCTACCATGATTTTTTGTTGTCTGCATGCACGCTTTTGCAGCTGTTTGAGCTCAAGGTTTACCAAGAGATGTCGCCCTGCTACAACTCAAACACTGGAGGGGACAAGAACCATTGAACTGAACCCCAAGAAAAATTGATAACTGCCTACAGGTCATCGATGGCAGATAAAGGTCCGTCGGAATCGATCTCAAGCCTAGGTACCTCTCTGCAATATCGATATCAAAGGAATAAAGTTCCCCAATACCCCCATATCTGTGCTCTTTTGACACTTATTGTGTGATCACTGATCAAACGAGTTATCAATTTGAACAGGCTGTGCCCTAGCCAGATGCTGCTTTGCATCCTTGGATTTGACCTGGGAAATTCATTCGATAACACGATAGACGTGTTCGGTATAGTAAGCTCAACCTTCGTGTGAATCTAGTGAGCCATGATTCTCCGAATTTCTTCTTTCCAATGGCGTCGCATGGTGAGACTCTAACCCCCGGTTGGACAATGGACTGCAGTTCGATTTAAAAAAAATGGTGGAAAAATATGGGATCCAAAAGATTGACATAGCCCCATATTCGCCCCAAGCCAACCTGGTTGAAAGAGTAAATAAAGTATTGAAAACGGCCATCGCCCAGTTTTGTGGACAGGACCAAAAGCAGTGGGATTATTTCTACCTGAACTGATTTTTGCAATAAATACGTCAGAGTCAACCCAAATGTCACCAGCATTTTAAAATTTTCCGATAGAAACTTGCTTGAGTAACATTTGGATCAAATTTGAACAAAATCGGTTAAACGGTGCAAAAATTATGCTAGAGAAACGATTTTTAATTTCCAACTTCAAAGGGCTACGTTACTATGCACTTGTGAAATTTTTCTTTTCGGGAGAGTCCCTTTTATTTGTGGTTCCCTATCATCTCTCAAAATCTATCTATCGAAAACTGGATCACCCTGTATACAAGTTTTGCATGATCATCAAGTTCTTTGTTCTTCTAACTGAACTTATCAAAATTGTGGGGTAATTCAGGTTTCCTATTGCTTTATTTTTTTCTAACTTTTTTTTCTAACAACTTGCATTTCTACGGTCGGTCCGATTGCGGGGTATCGTGATAGACAATCCGCGTCAGAATGCTTTTTCTCCGCTTTTATAGATTGCTTCGTGTTCGTATTCCGACAATTTAACTGATCATCTCGCTAGCCGACCCGTCAAGTCTTCAACCGTTTTCAAGACAAGACAACGTGTCGTGGTCGTTTAATTTTCTGCCGTACGTCAGACATCAACGAAGGCGCAGAGCGGACATGGAAGATATTTATTTGTAATTGCGACTTTTTTTTTCTGTCAATTGCGACTTTTTTCTGTCAATTGCCACTTCATTCTGGCAATTGCGACTTTTTTCTGTCAATTGACACTTTTTTCTGGCAATTGCGACTTTTTTCTGTCGAATTGACACTTTATTCTGGCAATTGCGACTTTTTTCCGGCAATTGCGACTTTTTTCTGTCGAATTGACACTTTATTCTGGCAATGGACACTTTATTCTGGCAATTGCGACTTTTTTCTGACAATTGCGACTTTTTAGCACATTTCGATAGAAAATGATGTTAATGTTTATATGGCCGGTTTGTCCGTCTGTCTGTCCGTCCCTTATTTGCATGTTCGTCCGTCTGTCTGTCTGTCCGTGTAAACGTTGAGAAGTTGTACTCCTTCTCGGGAAATGAAGCTAGAGTCTTGGAACTTTTTCAGATTAATAGCTTAGGCCCTCAAGGATGGCCTATGGGCAGACTGTATTTCAAGGTGGCGCTGCCATCTTGGTAGCCATATTGAAATTTCTCATCAGTGGAACGGAACCTCGAACGGAACTTACTCTGATCTCGTATGAACATTCTTACTTTCAAGCTCAGTTTCATGATTACGCCGCCATCTTGGCCGCCACTTCAAAATTTCTTATTATTGGAACGATTGTCATGAAACGTGAAACGTAGGTACTTTTGTCTCATATGAATCCGCTTCAGATTCATTCGCTCTGAATCCGCTCTAGCGGATCATGAAACTCAGCTTGAAAATAAGAGTGATCATACGAACCAAGGGTAAGTTCCAAATTTCAGGAAAATCGTTCCACTAATAAGAAATTTGAATATGGTTACCAAGATGGCGGCGTAATCATGAAACTGAGCTTGAAAGTAATAATGTTCATACGGGATCAGAGTAAGGTCCATTCGAGGTTCCGTTCCACTGATAAATTTCAATATGGCTACCAAGATGGCAGCGCCACCATGAAATAGTCTGCCCATAGGCAACCCTTGAGGGCCTGAGCTATTAATCGGTAAAAGTTCTAAGGCTCTAGCTTCATTTCCCGAGAAGGAGTACAACTTACTAGTACTAGGACAGACAGACGGACAAACCGGCCATATAAACATCATTTTCTATCGAAATGTGCTAAAAAGTCGCAATCAACAGAAAAAAATTATCAATTGACAGAAAAAAGTCGCAATTGCCAGAATAAAGTGTCAATTGACAGAAAAAAGTTGCAATTGCCAGAATAAATCATCAATTGACAGAAAAAAGTCGCAATTGCCAGAATAAAGTGTCAATTGACAGAAAAAAGTCGCAATTGCCAGAATAAAGTGTCAATTGACAGAAAAAAAGTCGCAATTGCCAGAATAAAGTGTCAATTGACAGAAAAAAGTCGCAATTGCCAGAATAAAGTGTCAATTGACAGAAAAAAGTCGCAATTGTCAGAATAAAGTGGCAATTGACAGAAAAAAGTCGCAATTACAAATCAATATCTTCCATGTCCGCTCTGCGCCTTCGTAGACATCTCAGCTTCTGTGAACTCCAAATTGCACGTAATGTCTCTAATTCTGAAATTATACTTTTTTTTTTGGCTGCAGTTGACCCTCGACCTGCGTTAAGTATAGGGTGTAAGTGATCATAGTCGCCTTCTTGTAATCAGATCGCGCCCAAACCTGCGTGCCTCGCGTCAGTTCTTAGCTCGCAGTATTTTTCTGGATCGAAGTCCTTTAAGACGGGTGCCTCTCTTAATTTTGGTTTGTTAGTCGCACTAGTGAACTCTTTTTTTGTTTCATTGTTTGGTATAGAAAACGGACTGTTTTTGAAACATTTGGGATGAAGTTTCGATTGAAATTCGCTGGCCCTAAAAAAAGTGCACTTTTTTCACTGTGCTAGGTCGCTTGAACTCTCGTATTGCGGTTAATTTTGGATAATCTGGCCGGAGTTCCTGCGAATTTACTACATGACCTAGTGTTTGTTCCTCTTCCATGGCGTAATTACATTTACTTGGTTTCAAGGTTAGACCTGCCTTTCTGAGTCGTTCGAAAACATTTCTGAGGCTCTGCAAATCATGTCCAAAAATTTTGGAGTAAACAAAAATGTCATCGATATAAGTAAGACTCCCGAGTACTTCATCCTTTCGAGCACCATATCGGTTGAATTTTGAAATTGAACTCGGCATTACATAGTCCGAATCGAGGTCCGAATGGTAACATCTCGAGCTGATATACTGATCTTCTTGGTGCTATGACAGTGATGTACTCGTAAGACTTGGGTTCAATCTCGATTTGCCAGTAGCCGCTAAAAAGGTCTAAGCTTGAAAAATATTTTGCCCCGTTTAAGTGGGTCAACAAGCAACGGATATGGAAATTTCTCTGTACAAATGTTCAATTTCCAAAAATCTGTTTGTATCACCTCAGGTTAGAACCACCACTATTGGTGGTAACCAAGGACTCTGTGAAACCTTTATTATTCCGTTCTTCATCATCTCGGTAATTTCTACTTCAAGAACTAAGCACATGATATAAGGACAAAGACAGATAGAAGAAGAAACGCTAAAGATGGACTGAAGAAGAAAAAAGACAGATGGAAGAAAAGCAGAAGACTAGGGTGAAACCCACTAACCTGAGTTTCATCGGAAGCGCTGTCGCCTTCCGGCGCGACCGTCGTCGCCGCCTCTGTGCTCGGCCTTCCCCTGCCGCGCGGCTTGGTCGTCGTCTTCGCCTCCTCTTCCGGCAGCGGCGTCGTGTTCAGGTTCCTGCTCCTCGGCGGGAACCTCGTGTTCGCCGGCAGCCTGTCCTCGCCCACCGTCTCGCCGCTGTCCAGCTGCCTGCCCCTCGGTCTGCCCTTGCCCGCCGCCGGCGGCACCACCTCGTTCACCTCCGGCTTCTTGGCCTTCTTCGGCGGGTCGTGCTTGGCCGGTCCGTCGTGCGAATTCGAAACCTTCTCCTTCGGCTTCAGCTTGTCGTCGTCCTCGTCGTAGTAGTAGTACACGTATTCGTACTCGTACTCCTGACCGTTCGGTCCCTTCTTGATCTGGATGCGCGACCGCTGCTTTTCGCTTCCGGCGGCCACCAGCGGCACGTCGTCGTCGTCCTCTATGCTCTTCGGAGCCGCGGCGCCTGTGGTCAGGACGGGGGCGATGCTGGTGACTTCCGGTTCTGGGAGCGCCTCTTTCTTGGAGCGCCTGCCCGAACCGGTCCTGGTCCTGGTGCGTTTCGTTGTGGGCTCATCGGTGGTCGTGGTTTTTGTGGTGGTTGTGGCGGCCGGTTTTCTGGAACCTCTGATTTTCGGAGACTTGGTGGTAGGGGTGGTGGTGCTGGTTTTGAGTACAGGTTCGTATTTGGCCAGGAGCTCTGCGACGCTGAGCTTGATCACGCCGGCTGGGGCGGGTGCCGGGTTTTCCGCCGCTTCCCTCTTTTGGGGCTTCTTTGGTTCCGGTTCGTCGTCGTCGTTCAAGGCGTACGTCAGGGACGCCGGGAACTTGTGAGAGGTTTCAAACGGTCGTTCCTGATCAGTGCTTTTGTCTTTTCTTGCTATGGGTCTGGCTCCTGAGCTTGTGGATTGGACGAATACGTATTCATCGCCCGGCTTTGGCGCTGTGATGATTTCTTGTTCGGCTAAAGGTACGGCCAAAGCTCCAGCTAGGATTGCCAGTGAGAGTCTGTAACAAGAAAAACCGACGAGTTGAAATCTTGATTAGTTGCTCGTTACTTAATCATCAGTCCAATCAGTGAAAACATAGTTTAGAAAAGTAGCAAAAATGATTAGTGTGTCATTTTGGTGGCACCCGTCAATGGATTCCTTTTACTGTCACTATTACTCGCCATTTCTTTCCGCAACACTTAACGAAACACTCTTCATGTCATGATGAAACTCACTATAAAACTATAATATTGAAGTGTATAAAGTTTTTGATAGCAGTTATGTTTCCTTAGTTAAAAAAAAGTAGAGTAATGTGATCGTTATCAAGTGAATTTATTGTGGTGTCTAATTAGTGTATACATAATAATATTATCAAAAACTGTTTAATCGCTAAACTCTCGTGAATGATTTATTATTAGATTTCTAATAATTTCCAAATTTTATTAAATTTGACTTTTGATCAGATAGCTTTGTAAATTTATAATGACACATCACATAATTAAAATGTGATCCATAATTTGGATAAGATGATAAGATGATTTTCCACACAAAAATGTGGTAACAATAGGAGGTCGAATTCACGGAGTTCTTCTATCAACCGTTCCACATAAATTCGAAGGGCTGCGGTTCTTTTCGGCTCTTCCATTTTCTTTTTGATACTAGGTATGTCAGTCATGACTGACGGTGGTCTATAACTACCACCGTGCAATTTTTTTGGTGGAGTGAGGGCGAAATAATCTCAAACCCTCCGTCTGCCATGAACTGAGATATTGGGGAAAAATTTATCAAAAAAAAAACACAATCAATCGCTATCATTATATCTGATGCTCGTTCACCATATCCAGAGAAAATGAAATCCACTAACCCACCTTTAGTATATGTGATCAAGTATTTCACGGTATTGCAGCTCTTGTATTGTGGCCATGTTAATGATGATGCAATGGATTTGATGGTTTTCCAATTTTTATTTCGAAGCACTCGATGATAGAAATTTACTTGTCCATAGTGTGCCCTGAACGGAATAGAACGATTCAATTCAATTTTGTCTTTTTGTCATGATCAGGACACATTGAATCCAGGAAAATTTCCCCGAAACGAATTTCTCCGAAGTTAATTTCTCGGCGAGTCTCTCGGAAATAATTACCCCTAGGGAAAAATTCCGTCCGGAAAAGATTTCCTGAGTGAGTGAGTTTCCCTTAAAATAAATTCACCGAACAGCTGTCTCGTGTCCAACCAAGTTTTTGTTGAATCAAACATCGGTGGTAAAGTAGGTTCACTTGTACCGTGATTCTAGTCGGCTGTGAGATTTTGTTTCTAAGTTTCCAAATGTGAAATACAGAAAATCCCCAAAACTTTGCAGTTGGCTGCTCTGGCCGGACCAGTTTTGAAACACATTGTTTGCGTATTTCCTTCACAGATAGCCGAAATTTCACATTTTTGCGGGACGTGATGTCTGACGCTTTTTCCCATTTTATTGGAAAATGTAACAATTTTTCGACCTGTTTTTAATTTTAGCCAATGAACAAATAAATCAAGAGAGCCTTGACATTTGACAGTTGTGAAAAATATTCCTAACCTCTTGAGCCGGTTCAACTTTCGGTGCTTCAAATTGAAGAGTATACAATGCCCTTCGTCCAAAAAAAAGGGCCCCATGCAATCATCAACCCTTTCGCTTCTTCCAGTCAAAAATACAAGCCAAACCCTTAAGAATTGTGGGCGATACAAGGATCGCCCTGCAGTCTGTCGTTGGCAAAAGAATTTACGTGTAAAAAGTAAATTAAACCAAATTTCAAAAAACCCAGCCGCTCAAAGTTGCGTATTGAACCGAAATTGATGTAAGTACCTTCAATTTGCAATTGGCTTTCGTTTTGGGGCTTCCCGGGACGAGTTTTTGTCGACTCTGAATGGGCCGCCGTCAAGATGACTTAGATTTGCGACCGCCCCGTGCTCTTTTGGTGTCTAAATGACGGTAATACAGCTCTGCGTCCCCCTAGTCGCACTTCCACATATGACCAGGTCAGTTTTCCAAGATTTTAATATCAATTTGATAAGAAATATAACTTCACTTCCAGAGAAGTCAGTTTCACACCAGGTGAAAAGGCGGCAAGCCTACAATGCTAAAGTAGAAAATTTGCCCAGCCAACTAGAGTCACAGTACAAGTGAACCTACTATAGTACCGGAGGATACCGCCCTTCGGGAGTACCTGACAAAGTCTATGTACGCAGCTTATTCGTGTTCAAGTTGTTTTCAAATCGAAAATCGGTGGAGAGTCGGGGAGATTACAGCCCTTCAGGCGTACTTGATGAGGTCTATCACACAACTTTTTGTCCAAGTTGTTAGCGAATCAAAAATTGGTGGTAGGACCCGAGGTTACCACGGCGTACTTGACGAGGCCCATGTGAAGTACCTACTCGACAAAATAAGTGTCACCCTGGAAAATTTGGCCTCACTTTGAAACCAGACAACTTTGGAATGCCCCAAGCGATTTTATCAATTTTCAGACCGTTCGCTAGCCCAAGCCTTCAGCTATTAGTCCGTATTTTCAAATACATGAAGTATCCCACATAATATTTCTACAGGGTGTTCAATAGACTGGTGCAAAGTTTCTGAAAGTTTGACACACTCTCTCGTGAACAAAAAATTTGTTTCTTGGATTTCAACATCGTCGACAAGAATGTAGAACTCATACCTCGGGACGGTTTTTGAATTTCCGTTTTCTCTCTTCAATTTACAGACTGACTTGAGAAAGTCAACTTTTTAGTGTTACAGAAGTTGTAACTTGATCGCTGACCGATTTTCGAGATTTCAGGCTTATTTTGAAACTGAAGCTTCAGGTAGGATCGAAGGATTGAAACCAATAACTCAAGACAAACATTAAAAATACAGGGTTGCATAAAAAGTGACCGAAACCTTAACTGCTCTTGAAATATGAGTTGGGGGAAGAATCAGATGGAAATCAACTGAACCTTCGAAAGAATAATCCATTCTGAACACTTCAAGGTATCTTTTGCTTGACATGAGACTTGAATTGTTAGTGTCGAAACAAAATTACAACCGCATGTTTTCGGAGGGGAATCGGGCCTTGCTCACTTGAAGCTGCTCGTAACCAACGTTACAAAAATCGGAATAATCACTCACTTGTCGGTCACTGTTTGTTTGTGATTATGAGGCTTTTGTTACTTTGGTTACGAACATTTTTGGATGCACAAGGGCGATATCTCTCGTTCAAAAGCAAATAGTTTGAATTTGGCCTGTTGACCAGAAATTCCAGTTCTATAGAAGAAAAAAGCACCTTGAAGTGTCCAGAATAGATGGTACTTCAGGAGGTGAGTTGATTTTCATTCGAATCTCCTCCTAACCTAGATTCAGAGAGAAGTTCAGGATTAGGTCACTATTCATGCAACCCTGTACTTATCTTGAATGTCTGCATTGAGTTGATTTTAATCCTTTGGTATTCCTACCTGGAACTTTAGCTTCAAAATGAGCCGAAAACTATGAAAATCGGGTAACGAAAAAAGCGTTATTATGCATTACAAGAAAGTTAACATTTTGAGGTCGCCCTGTAGATAAAAGAGATACACCGGAAATTTAAAAACCGTCCCGAGGTATGAGGACTACCTTCTTGCTTACGGTGTTGAACTGCAGTAAAAAAAGTTTTTGTACAAGAGGGAGCCTGTCAAACTGAGAAATTTTGCACCAGTTCACACCCTGTAGAAATATTATATGCAATATTTCATGTATTCGGAAAAAAACTGACTAATAGCTGAAGGACTGGGCCAGCAAACGGTCTAGAAATTGAGTGAATTGCTTGTAGCATTTCAAAGTTGTCTAGGTTCAAATTTGGGTGAAATTTTGCAAGGAGACACTTATTTTGTTGAGTAAGTACTTTACATAACTTTTTTGTGTCCAACCGATTTACGAATCGAAAATCGGTACTAGGGCCGGAGATTACCGTCCTTTAGGCGTACCTGACTAGGTCCATGTACACAGCATTTTCGTATACAAGTTATTGTTTTTCGATTTGTTCTGTTTGACGAATGAATGAATAATCATCTCAGGTCATCGGACCAACCAAGCAACAACCAACGAAATCCAGGAGACACGTGTTTCGACCGGTTTGGGTCTCATCAGTGCTGAAGCATTCGAGGCAGTGATGGGAGGCGTGGATTTTACTGGGAGAGGCAGGGGCCGTTTAAAAGTCTTGTTGCGTAAACTCTTTGAAGCATTCAATAAACATAAATGTAAAAACCAACTTTTCATCACATTTGACA
Organism: Anaspis maculata; assembly: GCA_949128115.1. Classification (NCBI taxonomy): domain Eukaryota; kingdom Metazoa; phylum Arthropoda; class Insecta; order Coleoptera; family Scraptiidae; genus Anaspis; species Anaspis maculata. Next base: position 75,415,258 of record OX421964.1, on the reverse strand, counting down.
TTTTCGCTTGCTTATTTATATTGCAATCTTGCCTTTCTGTCATCTGTCTAATCACTGGACTGTGCCCTGTCCCTACCGATCAATATCTTTCCATGTACAGTCGTGGACACAATGGATGTTCAAATTACTAACTCCGTTTTTCACAACAGGCAGAAGCCCGGCGGTCCAACATTATGAGATTACTTTTATAAACACTCCGAGGGGAAGAGTTCGATAGCGATAGGCCTCCGAATCGGACGTGTCTAGTAACAATAAGAAAACAGCAAGATCTTCCACAGAAGCAATTGGAGGGACGAACACGGAACGAAATAAGATGGAAGAAGTAGAAGCCTTGAAAGGTATGCTGAAGAAAAAGATTACCAAATATGCCGGAAAAAAGAGTCTCGTCAATGGAAGGCAAAATAATGGATCTGGAAGGCAAGAGCATGGAGAAGAAAGAAAAAAGGCAGAATGTAACTGGACTTGAAATTAAGAAGGAGAAAATACCAAAGAATGTGTTGAGAATTTTCCGAAGAGGAGTTCACAGTATGACCCATGATCGAGGGGAGGTCCTGCCGAGTTCACTTTCCCCGAATCACGCTAGGAGAGAGGGAGGAACGTTCGTTGACGAACGAACTTGACAACGAACTTTGGGTTGGGTGCTGTCCCTTGTCAGCCTCATGATGACGTAGAACAGGTTATTTGTTTTCTTTCTCGGTCCCTTACTCGACAAGAGCAAAACTATAGACCGTGACCGAAAAGGAATGCTTAGCAGTCATCTGGGCCATTGAGTCCTTGCGGCAGTATCTGGAAGGAGTACACTTCACCGTCGTCACTGATCAATGGAGCTTGCTCTGGCTAAACAATCTGAAAGATCCGGTTGAAAGGTTGGCAAGGTGGGCAGTCCGGCTGCAGCCTTACAATTTCGATCTGATTCTTCGAAAGGGCCGTCAGCATGTAGTGCCGGATTTTTTGTCCCGAAGTGTTCCTGAAAACGATCCAATAACTACTCCTTTGCCTGTCGATGGAATCGACACTTGTGATCCGTGGTACTTGAAAATGGGGAGATTGGTTGAGCAAGAGCCACACGGGCTTCCTCAGTGGCGCATCAAGGGCAACCACCTTTTCAAGTACCAGCGGCCGGAGATCGCTGGGCTGGGTGGGGAGAGTGATCGGTGGAGACGCGTTATTCCTCGGGAACAGCGTTGATACATTATACCCGACCACCACGACGACCCTACTTCCGGACATTTGGGTATTTCAAAGGCTTTCTGGAGGCTGCACCGCCTGTTGTACTGGCCAAAGATGCATGCCGATGTGGCTCATTACATCGAGCGCTGTAAGGTTTGTGCTGCACACAAAGTGGAGCAAAAGAGGCCAGCCGGACTGTTGGGATCGTACCGGGACTGGGCAACCAGACCCTGGAAACTCATCAGTCCGGATTTTGTGGGGCCTCTGCCAAGGCCCACTACTGGAGGTCTCAACCACCCGTGGGCAGTTCTAGTGGTGAGCGACTATTTCTCGAAATTCGTTCTTTTGTTTCCTCTTCGACAAGCAACAGCCAAGTCATTAGTTGAGAAGATTGAGCAACAAGTATTTCTGGTGTACGGTGTCCCAGAAGCAATTATTTGTGATAATGGTGTACATACACATACATACACTCGGATCATATTCACTCCCGTCTATCATCCGCAATCAGATCCTGCGGAACTAGTCAATCGTGTGGTCGAGTCGAAATGATGTTGGCATCGTACGAAGGAGCAAACCAGCGAAAATGGCCCGACCACTTGGCTTCAGTAGGTTGTGAATGAAGTGTGGGTAGGCCATTGAGTGTAGGTACTGCTAGACAGAATAATAGCCTTTAAATCTGGTGATCTTCAAAACGGTTTTCTCATGTTATTCCAATCTTCCTTCAGCCACACAGAGATCAAAATCCATCATACACTAACTGTGTACCTTCTTTGACATCAGAAACCGAGTCAGAAACATATGGCTTTTTTTTATCAAAGTAAAAAAACAAAGTAGGAAGAACCTACCCTGATCTGAGGACAAAAATTGAGCGGCAAGAGAAAAGGCAACATTGCTTCATATCAGCTGGTATAAACTGACGGGGTATCAACACTTACACTGACTGACAGCTCTAATAGCTGGAGTGTCAAGTGATGTCTGGGTATTTTCAATTTAAAAAAAAACGTAAAAACAAAATTCTAGGCCTTGCAAATAAAAGCTGAATGCATAATACATGAAACATCAACAAAACATCAGACACAAATGACAAGATATACCTATAAGTGTCCAAAACACACCCCAAGAATATCAGTAGCAATTATCTCCACCAATTTTCAACACTGCACTATTATTTATTTTCGCAGTTTCTTCCTCGTCGATTGAGCTACATGACAATTTTTGGATTAAGTAACGAAAGCCGATTAATTCGCATAAATCCGCGATTACGTATCGCACACTAACAACCACACGATTGATCACAGATTCTGACCTACTTGATTATGGCGTGTGCATATAAGTATATTTTCTCCACCGATTATTATTGAGATGTGTTCTCAATACATATTGTTTACATAAAGACACTATGGGTTGTATGAAATGAAATTTCTCTCACACGGGCCACGCCGCATTTTTAAAAACAACAACAATGATTTGTCAACGCTCTGGTATTACAACATGCGGTCGACTGTAATACAGTTTTCTTGTAAGTCACACACATATACACAGACATCGATTTGGTGTTGTAGTAGATGTGTATAAAAAGATAAACCGCAGCCGGCCACTTTCGCTTACAAGGTGTTGCTTTGCTTGCCATTATCATTATTACGAGCAAACAACGGTAAAAGTAAAAACCTTGAGGTATTAACTTGCGAATGCAAAGTTCAACTTGTACCACATGAATGTATGAATACATCGGCGATGATGAGGAATTCAGAAGAAAATTTGCTGCTCCATTAGAGCTAAACTTATAAGGAATTAATGACTAGTTTCTTAGCTGTAGCGTTGCAGTTGCCAAACGCATCTAGGGTAACGCCAAAGTTGCCAAAATTTGGTTACGTGGTCATGTTTCCAAGTCAAGGCAATTTCTCGGCTCGAAGGACCAAACTCAAATCAGCGAAGATTCGAACATCTCCCGCAGCGAAATCACCTCGAGCTCGAGAAATTGAGCAATTATAGAAATTAAATTAATTAATACCTTCCTAAATCACTTATTTATTGCCTAGCTTTTCCTGCATACCCGCCGTATGTGTCGGTCCAAAAGTCGTAAATAATGCAATTTGCCACAATTAAAAAAACTATTATTGAACCCAACAGCTTTTCGTGCTCAGGTATTATTCCTCCGGCAGCTTTCAATTTCTATACACAAGCATGAGCGTTCGACGGTCATTAACACATGAAGTACCGCATTGTTATTTGCTTTGTGTCGCTCTTTATTCTCGCACAGCACCGCAAGATGTCCTCGGGCCTAGCCGGCACGTATATCCTATGAAATATGCAAGGCGCGAGAGATATCTTGTCTCTTCCATTATGCTCGTTACCTATTCAGGTAGAATAATTTTTCAACGATCAATCATGTATTCCAACCCAAAAAATCTCTCGTACAAGACACTTCAATGCACGCGGAGTCTGCATCAGGTAAGAAGTATAACAACACTACCTGTGTACCTATTCGCTTTCTTTCTCCGGAAGGTCGTGATCTGACCTTGATCAAAACGAATTTCTCCATCCACATCTTTCACTCTCTTTAAAGTACATGCCCAACCCAGCTGGGATTGTGTGTCAATGGCACCATCTCACCGGCGACGACGCCACTGGACGTCGAGAGTGAAATTCAGGTGTACAGGCATGGGGTATATGTCTTCGCCATTATTCTGCAAGCTCTGCAATTCAAAGTCCATTTGGTAACGAACGATCAGGAAACTGTTATTGTGCCTACCTAATCATGATCGATTATGACATTAAACGGTTTGAAAATGGCAGGATAATAGCAAGCAAATTGATCACGACGTGATGCAAAGGTTGAAATGCCGGTTGAATTCAACCACCTACAGACAGCATTGACTGATCCATCTAAAATTTCATTCTCTAAGATTAATGGTATAGGCGTACTTCCTTGAAATCAAACCCAAAAATCAATTATTTATCGCTAGGTAGATGCGCCTATTATTTAAAAGAGATGAACGACAGTGACTGAGGGCTGAGCTGGTCAGTTGCGCTTGGAGAAATGCCTAGTTGAAAATGGGAACAGTTGTTCCTAGTACCTAAGTCAATATGACAGAGATCCATTTTATTATTAAATCTGTTCTATAGGTTGGAACTAACGGCTCGATACCAAGTTGAAGCTGACACCCCCGTAAGTGCGGTTACCATAGCAACGGCGGATACAACCAATCAGACCGATGGTATTTAGCGAGTTACGCCGTCCCAAACTTTGCGCCTGCAACTTGGTATCGAGCCCTTAAGTTCGGTAGAAAGTGGAGTGACTACATCGACTGCTAGCGTATATTCTCTTGCCGGATGTCTCATGTATCAGGTTCCCACTCATTTAGGTATCCAGAAGGAAGGCCATGAAACATCACCATAGAGACAGAATAACAACAAGAACGGAGAAGAGAGAGGTTCAACTCCCGATCCATCGGAATTCCCCTCCAAAATTAAAAAGTCCTGTACTGTTCTGAAGAAAAAAAAAACATAAATCAAATTTCGAACCCGTGTTTTAACGCCTTTTCGAAGTGTCTGTTTCAGACTTCAGAACTGAAGCCCCACTCCATTGGTCCTTCGCAAGCCGGCCGGAAGCCTACAGCGGTGGATAGGCAGAGAACACTCACGAGTTCGCAACGTACCGCAGAACAGAACAGGACAAGGTAAAAGAAGCAGAGAAGACAGCATTGGCCTGAAGCGAGCAGAAAAGAAGAAAGCAAGCATAGCAGGAGGTGAATTTTCAGAAAAAAGTCGGCGGAATAAAACGTCAGATTGGAAAATCGAGCACAAACAAGAAGCAGCGAACGAGCATGGAACGCTGAAAGAGTAGGTGCCGCTCCCTTTGAAGGCACCGAAAAAAAGGCTAGTCTAAACGTATCGTTAACATAAGTTTTAACACTAATCATGTCCCAGTAAGACATCTCGAAGAAGCGGACCACCGCACCTTCCAGTTCGCCTGGAAGAATGGGTCGAGGAACTCCAACGCATACGAAGAGAGGAACCTGCTAGATTTGGATCAGGGAGCTGCACAGAGAAGGAACTGGCAGCACTGCCCAGCCAAGAAGTAGCGGTGCCGAACGTGACGTTGGAAAGATACCTAAATGAGTGGGAACCTGATGCATGAGACATCCGGCAATAGAATATACGCTAGCAGTCGATGTGGTCACTCCAGAAAGCAACCCAACAAAAAATAGATTTATTTCTGCCGTTGGGTTTTTCACCATTTTTCGGACAGCGCTATAAATTTTCAAACTTTAACCTCGCCAATACCACCCGAGCCTGGCGGTTCACCCAGCCTTTGTTGCATTTAATATTCTAGGTAACCAAACCTGTGAATCTTGCTACATCGACCTGACAACTTCTATAGGTATTCATGTCAAACTGACGGCCGCACAAGTGTTGCAAATACCCCTTTTGAGTTTTTTTGTGCCGTTTAAGGCAACAGCGGGCTCCGTTCCTTCATGTCTTCAAGTGTTGTCTGGGGCTCCGGCAAAGCCCTTTTGTTTTCTGTGGTTGTTCCTGTGCAAAACACCAGTTTGCTCAGGCCTTTGCCGTATTCTCGCGAACTCTTTATGTGCGGTGTGGTTCGGTACCTTAACCTCATGGTGTCTTCCTGTCGTTTTAAAGCCCCGATGGGCACTTACTTGTATCGTTTTGTAGCTATCAGATATCTTATGCGCCTCTTGGGACTGATTTTGCCGTTTGAGGCCAAAGCGGGCGCCTTTATGTCTTCTTGGGTTGATTGAAGCCCTATCGGTCCCATGGTGTTTTGGGTGTCTCTTGGAGCCCCGTTGAGCCACCTTTTTTGTAGTTTCCAGAACTCTTGTACCGTCTGGTGTGGTTCGATACCCATCCTTCTAATGGGCTCAAAGGCTCAATTCACATGTCGTGTGGGGCCCTGAAGTGCAAATAAGTAGAACTCTACCCCAGGTATTTGACCAGTCAACCGATTTTCACTGATTATTTTTCAAACCATAGGTAATTGGATCTTGAACATTTTTTAACAGTTTTGTTCTCAATTTCCCGAGTGTTTTCCAGTTGAAAAAACCTATAAAACCTTTTTCATATGAAACTGAACATCTGACGGATGAGGTTCTGCAGCCCCTTGAAACTCCTTGAACCGCAGTTTTGATGTGTATTATACGCGTATAAGTTTCAGGATGGTCGCTCGACTTATTCTCATTTGACTTATTCGATTTTTTTTTACTTTTTCAATTAAGTCTCCCCTTCCCGGAGGGATGCTTAGATCGAAATCATTACTGACGTCTCTGGATGCTGCCAGAGAAGTTTTGATGTTGCGTCGTTTTCTGCTTCTGTTTGTTTTTGGTACTTGGACCGATTGGGCCAGTCCAGTTCTGTCCGGCCGTTTCATTTTCTAGTAGTTTGGGGAGTTTCGTTGTCTTGCGGTGGCCGTTCTGGCAGACGAGTTCCGAGTGCCATTCTCCAATTGGCGATAGATAAAAACTAACCTAACCGGTGGGCAGAATCTGATAGAACGAAGCGACGTAGCTACTTCTTTTTTTCGATTTGAAACTCGCATCGGAGCTGTCGTCTAGTGTGTGCTGTACATCCACGTTTTTGCCTTTCGAGTTGTCTTCGAAATTGTGTAAGTTTCAAGCCAGAAACCGCCTGTTTTGCGGGTTTATTTGGCGAACGTTGGATCATTAGGGTAGTGGACCCGAAGTAGGCATTGTTTCGCCGTCTAAAGAAGTACAACCACACCTGGCGCATCAAACGAAACCGTCTGTCACCTGGAGGTTTCTTCTTTCACCCACCACTCAGTTTTTCTGCCACAGAACGAGTTTTTCTACGATCGAATGCCCGACATCTCTTTTTCCTGTCATCCCGTTTCAAAGTCTGGAGATTTTGCCAGCAAGCCGTCAACGAAAGGGAACGATCCAACAAGGAACCTACCTTTTGGTTTGAGTGCAAGATTTTCCAAGCCGCCCGGCGAGTCTTGTCGCACTAGCGTGGACCCCATCTCCTATGACACCGAGTCTAGCCATCGCCCGAACTCTGGAAGTCTCAGCGTACGACAGATTGCCGATCGCGGCCGTCAGGAAGCCGTCACCGGGTGTACCTACCGCTTTGCGTTTTGGTCAAGTAAGCCGTCGATATTTTGCCTATTGTGTTGCTTTATTCTCCCTCTATTACTTGTGTTTCATTAAAAATGCGTAAACGATAATCGTTTTTCACGTTGATATCTGACTGAGCACTACTCGAGTACCGTTCAAGAAAAAAGACAGAAGAAAAATAGATTTACAGTTTTCAGGGGACAATAAACGGTAAAATTTTAAATTCAGTCTGCTCCAAATTAAAGTGTTGCGATTTCCGACCATTCGCCAAAAGTATATGCGTGTTGTTTAAATACACATAATTCCTTATCTTTTGGAATCCGTACACAAATTTTGTAGTTTTGCCACCGACAGTCTCGTGATACCTTATTGTTGGTGACTTTGAAATTAACGTAGATGTTATAGGGTGAAAGGTCCTAGTTTGATTTGTAATTAGTAATTATTATTTCAAAGGGATAATCTCTAAATTAAATTCACAAGGTTTCATGTATGAAATTATTATTGTTTTTGTAACATTGTTAACGTGTAAAAAAAAAGCCGATAACACTCTCTGGGGTGCCTTATCAACTTGGGTACCTACCATGCCGTTTTAGATTCACCTCGACTTGAATTGTTATCTGGTACTGTTAAAAACCGGACGACAGGTACCTACGCTTTGGAATAGATAACGTTCACTTCCATTCCGGCTTGTGCTGAAGCCGAGCTTCTTTTCCGAACGTAACATAAACTTTGTTGTGGCATTATTCGACAATATTATTCGACATACTCCTTTATTTCCTTTATTGTAGAATTAGCCAACCGGCCGGCACCTGTTCATCTTCATTACCTTTTGTAAATAAACTTTGTATTTGAAATCCAATCATTGCAATCATCAGTATTGTTTTAGTCATTGCTTGGTGCTAGAGTTTGTTTTTTTGGGAATTCGGTCACCGGGCGCCATCGGAAGTCGGTGGCGCCCCCGACCATCCAATAAGAACCCCGGCCTATCTCATCTGATCAGCTGGCGGGCCGTGTTCCTAAATAAGACAAACCAATGGTAAATCGCACCGAAAAGACACGAGGTTTTTTTGGCATGTAACATTGTGTCGCCCACAAGTTTTTTTTTTGTTTAGTACGGCTACCAGAGTCATCTTATATGGTATAGAGTGGAAAGCCCTATTTGGTCCCCAAGCATATAGGGCACTATAAACTTTCGTTTATAGTGCGAGGTACCAGTCATGCCTTTCTTCGATAGTATGGAGCTATCTTTGGCCCCCAAGAGTCTTCACGTGTTATTTCTGTTCAGGGAGGGAAGCCCATTTTTAGCTCGCGGAAGTTTTGAGTCTTTTTTGCTTGAAGAATGGTCAGTGCCATTTTATGGGGAGTGAAGCCCTATTCCACCCCAGAAAATCTTGGGAGGTCATTTCTGTTTAGTGAGGCTTCCAGTACTGTTCTAGTAGTTTGTATAATTTGGAGCCCCATTTGGTCCTCAGGAGTGGTTTTGTGTGTTCATCAGGAGCTCTAGTAGCCACCAAGGGTCCCCTAGGAATCTTATATAGATACAACTTTAACGGGGCACCAGTCATCAGAGCATTTTAAATTTATTATTTAATCGGTAAATTATTTCCTGGAGACGTTAATTCTCGCAGACGTTTTTCTGGAAATTTTTTGGGAGAGGTTTTGCTGGGGACGTTCGCCCGGAATACCATACTTTCCTTTCCTGTTACCATTGACCATGATTACCAGCTTCTGTTTAGTTCCGCATGCAGCCCTAGGCGGGTCTTGCGTAGCTTCTTCCACTATATCTACAGCGTCTCTGATCATGAGTGACATTAAAACTGCAACCATTTTATATCTTATATGTTTTACATAATCGTGTTTTGCCTATGAGCATTCTATCAGGAACTTTCGAAAAACGTCTCAAAAACATCCAATCCATTTTAGATAGCTTACGAGTCTTGAAACATCGCGCTCACCGCTATAAGTACCTGAACCAAGTTGTAGAGCCAGTAGTCCTTCCCCACGTCAAAGGTGTTGGGAAAGGTTTTATCTTCACAGATGACAACGCTCCACCCCAGAGAGCAGCGGTAGTAAACGCCTTTTTCGAGACAAATCACATATCACATCAGACGCATGGAGTGGCCGGCAATGTCGCCGGACCTTGATCCCATCTAAAACATTTGGGATGTTCTTCAGTGGAAATTGTCGAACAGGCCAATATCCGCAGTGAGCTTGGAAGATCTGATTAATGGGTCATTTACATAGACCTTAACCGTAACAGTAACGGCAACGCTAACCTTAGTGTAGAAATTTGGATCGGTACATTCCATCAGTGAGGCCGAGAATGCAACGAAGGCAGTTTGCTGGTTTCCGGCTTCGACGCCTACAACTTATTTTCGTGGTGCTCTCGGCGTCACGGATGAAATGTCGAGGTCCAAACTTCTACACTAAGGTTAGTGTTGCTGCTATGTTACGGTTTTAAGGTCTACGTGAACGATACTCAACGCCCTACAAAAAGAATGGGCTGCTTTTCCCCAAGAAATTATTGATAACTGTGTTAGAAGCATGCCCAGAAGGTGTCAGGCAGTAAGAGAAGGACAGGGGGCCCTACTCGTTACTCGTTACTCATTTTCAAGATATGGTATTAATAAAAATACAGGGTGATCACCAAAGAAGAACAAGCAGGCTGAGGTTAGAAAAAAAAAGCATGTGTTGCTAAATTACCCTGTACAGAAGTGATCCAGTGGCCATATAAAAGAATCGTATGACTAATACATTGTCAAAGCATAGAGGAGTCCAACAATCTAAAAAGTTTTGGAATCGGACATCACAGTTAAAGAGTTACAAGCTCCCAAAGTTACATAATTTTATTGGTGTCCCATTTCAATTAAGGAATTAGTGTGATCTGCCATATTCTGCCAAAAAGATCCCCATTCCTGTCCACTGTAGATCTTCAATCTGGGTTTTGGCAGATAGCAGCGGCTTCAACAAACAAAGATAAAACCTGTTTTGTTACACCTTTCCAAACATTTCACTTCTGCATTTTCCGCATTTAGCGGATGCATCTTCTAGCCATTGAACGGCGCCCTTAGCGGATAAAGTTCTTCACGAGTAAATGGTTCTTCACCTATGAAATAGAAGTGCGATTTTCTAGTTGGTAATATACTTGGACAAAGAACAAAGTGTAGCTTGAGCAACAACTAAGAATGCGAGCAGAGGTATCTAAAAAGTTTTATGTAATTATTGCCGTTGTCACCTCTGGTCAAAGCTCATAAATTCATTACCTCACGCATCTGCTCGTAAACTATACCTCAGCTGATTGATAATAATTAGGAAAACACAAGCGCACAATTTCACTTTATTATACAATAAATATTTATCATTAAGTCCGAATTTATTCAGGCAGGAAGTCGCCGCTTGTAAATACGATATTTTTGTTGCAAATCTGCGGTGTTGCAAGCAGTAAATTACTTCACTTCTACTACTAATACTACTCCACCACCGCTTGCTAACTATACACTGAAATACCAGAGGAATTTCTATTGTCTTTTTACTGTTATTGGATTATAAAAAAGAAAAACGCGCGAAAGTGTAGGTGTGCTTTCCGCGTTTCCCTGGTGTGATGGAGTTTTTGCTCCCCCGTGAAGAAAATAATCGGTACCTGTGCCGAAAAAATTGTGAAATTGGGAGGAGTGTTTGAAGAAGGTTAAAACGCGAAAAGGTCATCCACCCATCAAATACCGTCAATTGATGGGTGTTAAGAAATTATCGATGGGTTATCAGCACCAGCAGGTTCCAATCCAACTGTGCATCATTACCTAATAATTTCGGGATGTGTCTTAAATGTTAATTGAATGTTGCATCGCGCAACAAAAAAATCTTGATGGGGGTTAAGCCAAGTGAATCTAATCCTTTTTATTAGCGTTTGGTAATAACAGTTATTGAGACTGGTCAAGATGAAACCATCGAAGCAACTCACCATAATAAAAGGCCATAACTTAAGTGTTCCATGCTGAATGGTATGAATAATTGCAATTCAGCTTTTGTAGATCAATTTTTGTATAGCGGAGGAAAAAAGGCGAAATGTGAAAAAGTTCAGCTTTTGAGGGTGTAACCTTTTGAGGCTGTATGAGCAGGGTATTGATCGAGGGATTGATACTGCTTCCTCAAAAATGGAGATAAAGAGATACTTATGGAGAATTTGATGGGATTCCTTTAAATGTTTGTTCACCTTGTTTCCGTTTTAAAAAGGAATTAAAATTAAAAAGTTTTATTCGTTTTTTGGACTCTCCGTATGCTAAAACGTCGAGATCTGTCGAAAAAAAAAACGACGTCCTGTCTGCCGCGGGATGACTCATCGTAGCATCCTACCTGCAACGTCTTTGAAGACTACATCCAGGAACCTATGGGAAATCTTCTTCGAAGTTCGAATTAGGGTCGGTTCATGTCAGATAACTGCCGGGTATCCCTAAACTGGAAGGCAAATACTGTGGGAACGATTATTTCAACAATTGTATATATGGTATTTTCCAGATAAAGTTACGATAAGTTAGAGAACAATACCGGCCCTTAAAGAGAAAAAGTGGCGAATATTTTGAAGAAAATTTAGAATTGTGTTTTGGAAAACTTGGATTTTCCCCTCAGATCTTTCTTTTTTTAATCGGGAAATTCCCGGGAAATTGAGAAAAACATGTTGGAAAATGCTCAAGAACAAGTTACCTCTTGTTTAAAAAAAAGGTGAAAACTGGTTCAAGGGATAAAAAGTTGTGAAATTTGCAGTTTTTCCAGAAAGGAAAACTCGGCAACTGTTGGTCCGATTTCGAAACTTTTTCTTCAAAAAATTAACTCAATCTTTTCTCCAACTTCCATTTGCAGCATGTCTGCACCTAAAATGAATATTTCGTGGGTCCGTCGCATGTGGAAGTTTGCACTGCATTTTTTTCCAAATTCACGGAATGTGCAAACTTCATTTTGGAAAAATTACCGTCGGAAAATTGTAACCGCTTCGATTTTGAAAATGGGTCTTCACGACGCCCAATCCAATCTCCTTTCGATATTAGTTGGAATTTCGAAATAAATTTTTGAGTGGAGTTGCATCATAAGCGTGTCGTCCTGGCCGTATCACAGGCGAACATACCAAATTTCATCAAAATCTACCGAAGCGTTCCAAAGATGTGGAAATGAAACCGACATTTTAATTTAATTATGTTGTGGTACACCTGATTGATGTTTCTGGGCCAAAAGCTTATTTTCAGGTCTGGCTACTATTCAACGCATGTTCACAAAGTTATATCGCAATCGCTCCAAAAACCTGGAAAAAAAGCGAGGGACAAGCCCATATTTACCAGTTTTCCGGAAAAACATTGTTTTTTTTCAAAGTTGTATGCCAGATTTTTATCGAAGCTGTCCATGTTCCGTCAAGTCCCTGGTGGATACTCTTGCTGCAAACAAAATTTGGTCGAAATCTGTTCGGTACTTCTCGAGCTATCGAGCTTCAAAGTTTTTTCTCTGACAGCTTGTAACATTTGACAGTTATGACAGATATGTCTTAACTGACACATGTTCCGAATAGTCTCTCAAGAGCTTCAAAATGAGCTGTCGAAAATGGAAGTTCTTACATCAAAAACTCTGTCACTTTCGACAGTGACATTTCTCTTTGACAGATCACGGTTAAAAGCTTATTTTCTTTCCTCCGCCGACCATACGCGCATACCAAATTTGACTGGAATTGGCCTGACGGTTTGGAAATAAATCGAGAGACAAAAAAATTCTGACATACTAACTTACAGACAGACCGACACGGAATTTTTTTCCAAGAGATCTCGACGTTTAAGCATACAGGGAGTCCAAAAAACAAATAGAAATTTTTTTTTTCGCGATCAACTCACTTTTCATTTTCGAGAGATGAGAAGTGAAAAATTTTTTTTTCCGTGTCGGTCTGTATGTTAGTATGTCAAAATTTTCTTGTCTCTCGATTTATTTCCAAACCGTGGGGCCGATTTAAGCCAAATTTGGTATGCGCGTATGGTCGGCGGAGGAAAGAAGAAAATAAGCTTTTCACCGTGATTTGTCAAAGGAAAATGTCACTGTCAAAGAGTGACAGAAGATTTTAATGTAAGAATTTCCATTTTTGTCAGCTCATTTTAAAGTCCTTGAGAGACTACTCAGAACATGTGACAGTTATGACATATCTGTCACCTGTCAAAAGTTATAAGCTGTCAAAGATAAAACTTCGATAGCTCGAGAAGTTCCAAACAGATTTTGACCAAATTTGGTTTGCAGCAAGAGTATCCACCAGGGACTTGACGGAATATGGACAGCTTCGATAAAAATCAGGCATCCAACTTGGAAAAAAAAGAATTTTTTTCCAGAAAACTGGTAAAAATGGGCTTGTTCGTCGCTTTCCACTTGATAATAATAATAATAATAATAATGATGATAATATAGGTCCTTATTTGTGGCGGAGTTCAGCTTGGAGCCTCAGCTGTTCTTACACACAACCACCTTTACAACCACCTTCGAAAGGTGGTTGTGTGTAAGAATTCGAATTCGAAATTTCTAAAGAATCCTTCGAATTGTTCGAAAAATGAGAAGTAAGGTAATCGCGAAAAAAAAAATTAACAATTTTCAATCGTTTTTTGGACTCCCCGTATGCTAAAACGTCGAGATCTGTCGAAAGAAAAAGTTTTTCCGTGTCGGTCTGTCTGTTAGTATGTATGTCAGGTTTTTTTTTGGCTCTCGATTTATTTCCAAACCGTCAAGCCGATTTCAGCCAAATTTGGTATGCGGCTATGGTCGGCGGAGGAAAGAAGAAAATAAGCTTTCCACCGTGATCTGTCAAAGGGAAATGCCACTGTCAAAAAGTGACAGAAGACTCTGATGGAAGAATTTTCGTTTTTGACAGCTCATTTTAAAGCCCTTGAGAGACTCTATTCGGAACATGGGACAATTATTATGACATATCTGTCATCTGTCAAAAGTTAAAAGCTGTCAAAGAAAAAACTTTGACGCTCGATGACTCGAGAAGTACCGCACAGATTTCGACCCAATTTGGTTTGCAGCAAGAGTACCCGCCAGGAACTTGACGGAACATGGACAGCTCCGATAAAAATTAGGCATCCAACTTGAAAAAGAAAAATCCGGAAAACTGGTAAAAATGGGCTTGTCCCTCGCTTTTTTCCCATGTTTCTGGAGCAATTGCAATTCAACTTTGTGAACAAGCGTCGAATAGTAGCCAGACGAGGAAATAAGCTTTTGGCCCCGAAACGTCAATCAGGTGTACCACAACATAATTTAATAGAAATGTTCGTTTTATTGTTGCATCTTTGGAACGCTTCGATAGATTTTGATGAAATTTGGTATGTGGGTAGTATCTGACGGGTGGGACATTTGGTTGAAGTTTTTTTAAATCAGGCAATCACGGCCGCCAAAACTGGAAAAAAATAATTGTCCACCATCCACCCCTGGCCGTTGCCACCTGAGAGGGCCGCTCGCCCGTGATATAGCCAGGACGACAAGCTTTTGATGAAGTACTCCACTCAAAAATTCATTCCTGCTCGGAGATCGACTTTTTTCGAAAAAACTCAGAATGATATCGAAAGTAGATTGTTCCACTTTTCCACTTTTCCGACGGTAATTTTTTCAAAATGAAATTCGCACATTCCGTGATTTTGAAAAAAATGCCAGTGCAAACTTCGACATGCGACGGGACGGGCCCCACGAAATATTCATTTCAGGTGCAGACATGCTGCGAGTGAAAGTTGGAGAAATGATTGAGTTATTATTTGGAGAAAAAATTGTCAGAATCGGACCAACGGTTGTCGAGTTTTCCTCTCTGGAAAAACAGCAAATTTTCCAACTTTTTATCCCGTCAACCGATTTTCACCATTTTTTTTTCAAACAAGAGGTAACTGATTCTTGAACAATTTTTTTCAATTTCCCAGGAATTTCCTGGTTGAAAATGTGAAACCGGCCTGGGTTTTTGAGACCGGACTTGAATGATGAAGCTTAGAATGAAGCCTTGATTGACGATTTTCATAATAAGATGGTTTGGAAAAAAATCTGAGGTTTTTCCCGGGAACTTTCAATTTTCCAAAACAAATTTCCAATTTCCTTCAAATTATTTTCGAGATAACTTTATATGGAAGATAAATACCATAGATACAATTGTTAAAATAATTTTTTCCACAGTTAGTCCAGTCAAATTAGGTTTCCATCTCGCATAAAATCATAGGGTTTCAATTTTCTCAGGAATGTGTAGAGGGTGGTCCCCTGAACAACACCTGATAAAGTCCCTTCGATTTTAGGCGCCGCCGGGCGGGGGAGGGGGTGACAAATGTCACTTTGGTCAGTTTTCACCGTTTATCTCGGAAACGGTGCGTCGCACAGAAATTTTATTCCAATCTAAATTAAGGCTGATGGAATTCTCTTCAAAATAGTGTAATCACATTTTACCTAAGTGTTACCGATTTTGGGGTATGAGCCGTTGAATATAAAAATGGAATTATGAATAAGGACACTGTCTGGTGCCAAAGGGGCCTTGGTCTTGATTGGGATAAGGTGAAATTAATTCGGAGTTATCTCGGAAGTTATTGCGTAGTGCGTTAGAAGAGAAAGCTTGACGAAATACTCTAAACGGCTCTACCACTTTTTTGAAAAAATCTCTTATTCAACGGCTCATATCCCGAAATCGATAACACTTAGGTAAAACATTGATCAACCACTTGAAAGGGAATTTCATCAGCTTCAATTTTTATTGGTATTACATTTTCGTGCGACGCACCGTTTTTGAGATGAACGGCAAAAACTGACAAAACTGACATTTGTCACCCCCTCCCCCACACCGCGGCGCCTAAAATCGAAGGGACTTTATTAGGCGTTGTTCAGGGAACCACCCTCTACACATTCCTGAAAAAATTACAACCCTAGAATTATTGCACGACTGGCCGCCATTTTGAGCTAATTTGACTAGACTAAGTATTTGCCTTCCAGTTTAGGCATACCCGTCAGTTATTTGATATGAAAATACCGACCCTAATTCCAATTTCGAAGAAAATTTTCCATAGGTTCCTGGTTCGTTCAAAGACGTTGCAGGTAGGATCCTACGATAAGAAGTCCTGCGGCAGACATGACAACGATTTTTTTTGACAGATCTCGACGTTTTAGCATACAGAGAGTCCAAAAAACGAATAAAAATGTTTAATGTTTTTTTCGCGATTACCCGAGCGATTACCTTACTTCTCATTTTTCGAAGAATTCGATGAGAAGTAAGAATTGGGTTTTTATCTTATATTTTTGAGAGGCAAATTCTCAAGATAGTGTTGCCCTACTGACAATACAGCCTTAATGAGCGCATGGGGATTGCCTAGGGGTATGTATACCTTGGTTCCCATATTAATAACTTTAGGCCTTAGACACAGTCAATACTAGTGTCGAACGGACTATTAACTTAGAAAGAATAATCGTAATCTATAGCTTTCTGAAGCTATATTTTGCTTTGTCCGAGAGATATCGAAGCCGTAGTGGAACTCAAGTGGAGCAGTTATTATTGCAAAATAACCACACACTTGTACCTACTTCCATTATATCACTGAATACCTATTGCATTGTTTGCGGCTTATTAAAATTCGATTGTCGCTCTTGAGGAATTTGCGCGTTTCCATAATTACTATGCATCATGTCGTAAAAGTTCAGACCTCGTTCAGACCCAACATTATTTTAAAACACACGAAAATTTTATCATTTCTATAACAGGTATACAGAAGACCTTAAGCAGCTTGGTTATTACCTTACCTACTTATCTGCACCCCAAGTAAAAGTAATTTAAACATCCTTGAAAGCAATTTCCTATACACAGATACAGTTTCAACATTGTACTTCCTGAAAGAATGGCTAAGGCCTCTGTTTTTACGATTTGTCATTACTAAACACAATGATGGAAATATCGAAAGAAAAAGCTCGGCACAATCACATCGATTTGAAAATTCGTGTGTGAAGTTCCGTATACATATCTACAATGTGCACTACTTCATACTCCAATTGCGCCCAACAATTCCCATCGACGGCAGCTTTTCCTGTGGCGTGCCTATTTCTTTTTCACGATCGAAGAGTTATTGCATCCTATCGCAGGTGGTGTGTGCCGCTGCTCTCGTCGGAAAGGTGTCAGTTTTCTATTCAACCTTCACTCCGATTCAAATATATTTGACGGTCATTGTTGTTGGTGCGATATTCTAATTTGGAGTCGCGAGTAAAAGGTAAAGTGATGCGGACCATAAGGCGAAGATGAGTCTCGCGGAATTTCTCTGGTTAGTGTGTAAGTGGACTAATTGGTGTTGCACTTTTTCCGATAAAAATGGAAATCTCCGAGATGGAAATTGAACACACGCGACAAGAATTACTGAATGGAACTTGCTGTTTTTTTTCCTTCATCCTGGAAGCAATGATTCACCTTCTTCTGTAACTGCGAGCAGATAATGTTGCAAAAAATATTGATAAACAATAATAGGTACAAGGTAGGTAGGTATACGAAAACTGTTAGGAAACAGGTGGATTTCAAGTGAAAACTATATGAATTATTATGAAAGAGCCGCCAAAGATTTGTTCCAATTAGTATTGTTTGTTTTAATTCACTTCGTGGTGGGTATTCTATATTTGACTGAATTTCTCACCATTAAATAGTAGGTAGTAATAATAATTGTGTAATGCTAGGGTCGTAGTAAGCGCGACTGAATAGGTTAAATAATGCGAAACATTTTGGTAAATCCTCAGGTACCTGAATCCAGAGCTGGGTAAAATACTTTTTGAAGGTATTTATTATTTAAACATTTTTCATTTGGCGAGAAAAATATTATTTAAATAATAAATACTTTATTTCAAGTGTGAGTATTTAAATAACAAATAGTATATTTATTTTCGTCATTTGAAAACATTCAGAGTATGTACTTAAATACTCCAAAAGTATTTGGTTAACTGAAAGTATTTAAATACCTTCAAAGTATTTAAATAATTTGTTCATTTAAATACCTTAAAAGTAGTTGAATACTTTTTTCATTTGAATACCTTAAAAGTATTTGAATACTTTTTTAATTTGAATACCCCTAAAGTATTTGATAAACTAAAAGTATTTAAATACCTTGACAGTAGGTATTTGAATCACCTAGGAGATTTCTAGAAGACATACCTACCGGTTCATTTCAAAAGTTCTCACCCCTGATTTCTGGCCGCCAAACTTTTTTGCAGGAAAACGCCGAAACAGGTCGATTTTTGTTTTGAAGGGGACATCTAGGACATCTTAGCCCCCACTCTACTCTACTTTAAAATTTCAAATAGCATTACCTATTTTGTGATACATCAAATTGAAGGCAACAAAATTCTTTTTCCGCCAAACATAATTCTAATTTTTTTAAACCACCCTTCAACCCTTGTGAAAATCGTCTATTTGTTGATGAAAGGACAATTTCTCCCCTATAAACTCCAGATTCTTGAGACATAGACTTCCAAGCCAAAATAGGTTCATTTTGATTTCAGATGGGGTCATCTAAGACACGTGTGGCCAAATTTTCATCTCCAACCCCTTCGCTCCCACCCTACCCTACTTCAAAGGGGTGGTTTAGAAAAAATAGAAATATGTTTGACAGAACGAGAGTTTAATTGCCTTCAATCTGATGTATCAGAAGATAGGTAATGCTATTTGAAATTTCAAGGTAGGGTAGGGTGGGGGCGAAGGGGGTGAAGATGAAAATTTGGCCATTCGTGTCTTAGACGACCTTTTGAAAAAAAAATAGAGCTGTTTGATGCCGCCCTGTGGATAAAAGACGTTGGGGAAATGGGTCAAGCGACGTGTCGAGGTACGAGCTCATCTTTTATGCCTCCAATGTTTATTTCAAAAATTACCAAAACATTGGGCTAAGCAACGGCACAAATAGATTCCAAACCGTCCGAAAAAATTTCTGTGTGTCGTATTCGATGTTTCGTAGTTTTTTGACACGAAAAGTACCGAGCGTTCATAAATTAAATGAGTCAAGAGTGCCTGTGAGTTTGAAATCATCTGTCGGAACTAGCATCGTTCATTTGATGTCTGTAATTTTTTGGTTATCGTAATTTGTCAAACCAGTCGCAGTTTTCGTTTTCGGAACATTTTAAATGTGGTTTTCACGACAGGGCACAAAACCTACATGATCGAGGAGTATTTTCGAACTTGAAGTATTCTCGTGCACTTATGGCAGATCAGAGATCAACAATATGGGACGTACCTTGTCAAAGTTTGACAAATTTATTACAAAAAGATTACGCTAGTTTCGACAGATGTTTTTGAATTCACAGGCACCCTTGACCCACTTGATTTATGAACTCTCGGTATTTAAATAACGTCAAAGTATTTACAAATACTTTTCCAAATAATAATAATAATAAATGATATTTATTGAACAGTTATGTTGTTCAAAAGGCTTTCGATTTTCCAAATAATAAATACCAAATATGTACTTACATAAGTATTTAAATACTTCGGAAAGTAGGTATTTAAATAACGTAAAAGTATTTGGCAAAGTATTTGTATATACTTTTACAAATAATAAATACTAAATACTTTTAAGAAGTATTTAAATAATAAATACTTTTCCGACAGCAGAAAAATATTTAAATACTAAATACCGAAGTATTTAAATACTCAGTATTTAAATACTTTTGAGTATTTATTATTTTAAAAGTATTTAAAAGTTAAAATACTACCCAGCTCTGCCTGAATCCAATAAGGATATTTTATTTTGGTGTGCTGTGCGTTGATATCTCTTGGGATGAACTCAAATAAGTACTCAAGAATAACTCTCAAATCTACACTACGCAACGTTGATTACGACACACCGAAAATTTTGATTCTTTTCGAATTGGGATAACTCCTGATTGTCTTGGACGAATCAAGTTAAAGTTTGTTTTCCTCCTTATCGGTTTCTTCTACGTCATAGGAGTTATTTGCGCTTATTTAATTCAGTACATTTGCAAAAACCTCAATTGACGCAAAATGTGGACGGCACTAAACACCCAGACACGACTTACTAGGAATCGAACCTAGGACCAACCGTACCACAGGCTGATGCACGACCACCTGTGGCTACGGGGCTGTCTTGGACGATTTGGAATCTGTTTGTGCTGTGGCTTAGCCTAATTTTCTGTTAATCCATAACTGTGAATGAGAAACTCAATGCAACTTGAGTGGAGTTTATACAGGGTGACATGTGAAGCGGTGCGAAACTTCCAGGTATTCAACTCGTGTTCAACATACTCCAATTTGGAAACATTCTCTTTTTTCTGGATTCTAACATTGGAGGCATAAAAGATAACCTCATAACATAGCTCGCCACCTTACTTGATTCATCCCCTAGCCTCTTTACTTACAGGGTGGTGGTACCAAAAAAAACAATTTCTTGGTTTTGGTCTTGACGGATTTTCAAAATCCGGGGCTCAAATTGGAGCTGAAACCTCAAATAAGAAGATCCCATAATCAGAATTAACTGGAAATGAACATTAAATGTATGGTTTCCTCAAAAGTAACTCGACGTTTCATCGGTTCCGAGATCTGGCTTGGGATGAGAATGAACTGATAATCAACCTTGCCCTTGAGCAAAGCCTTCATTCTGAGCATATTCCGATGTTCAGAGCTTGAATGAAACAAGAACTCTTGATAAAGAGACAAAACTACAACAGCTGTTGTCACCGAAAAAAAAGCTATAAGACAGGCTTCTAAAATTGCAGGGCACACTTTGACCGGTCGGGAAAGAGCCGATCTGAGTAAGAATTTGAAGTAAAATTTTGATTTCCCGGGTTTTTCAATATTTCCGTGGACATGAAAGATTTCCTTGTGTTCAACAGAACCATGTACAATGAATTTAAAATCTCATCGATCGACATGAAAACATCGTGGATATGGCAGAGCAGAATTCGAGTACGAGAAGGACGGGCCCGGCTCAGAGGATTTCTCAGTCGAAAGTGTGGAGGACTCTGGAGAAAGAGGAGCGTATGAATCCCTTCCATTTGCAGAAAGTTCAGCGCCTCGAACTTGCAGACGAAATCTCACGTCCAAAAACCTTCTGTAGGTGGATTTCGAATCATCCTCGAAAGATCTTGTCCAGGGATGAAGCCAAAAAGCACTCGCAGCATAAGTTCCCTCTGAAAGTATGGTGTGGAGTGAATGATGACAGACTAACAGGGCTACACTTTTTCGATGGAAGATCAACAGGAGAAATCTATATCTTCATTTTCTGTGAAGAATTTTGCCCGACATTTTGGAAGTCCAAAATGTAAACAGAAAGGGCCTTCTCTTTCAAGAAGATGGGGCACAGCCACATTTCTTCCACTAGCAGTCTGGAAGCACTTGGACTACCAATATCATAATCGGTGGATTGATCGTGGCGGACTGGCGGTCCTTAAACTTGTCCTCCGAAAGTCTCCGGACCTCACGGCATATTGTTTTGGGGAGTAGGAAAGACCTTGTCTACAGCAACGAAGTCGATACAAGACAAGTTAAAACAGCGGATAGTGGCGCTTCTTCTTCTCGTCATGACAGGAAGAGAGTTTGGAAAGCCACTAGAATTTTATTGCGGCGATGTAAATAATGCATCGAAACTGGCGGATCGCATTTCGAAAATTTATTGTTCGAAATTAATACGCTCAACTCTAGTGTGACGTAGATTGGTGTAGGTCAGGTCGCCGTTGCCAAGGCAACCGATGGATACGAACCCAAAATGACAGTTGTCATTACTGGCGTTAAAAATCGTCAACAATAAACAGTG
The DNA here is from genome assembly GCA_949128115.1 of Anaspis maculata. Taxonomy (NCBI): domain Eukaryota; kingdom Metazoa; phylum Arthropoda; class Insecta; order Coleoptera; family Scraptiidae; genus Anaspis; species Anaspis maculata. The sequence goes on along the minus strand of OX421964.1, from coordinate 75,393,231 downwards.
TTTGAAAGTTGACAATTTCAAGGAATTGAAGCATTTTGGGGTGAGTACAACAACAAAGTCAGATATTTTGAAGCTTTGTGATCACATTATCGTGATTTTAGTGTTGAGATTACACGTATTTTGGTAAATACGTCGTGCTTACTTCCCGCAACGCCGCAACGCATAACGTCAACTGTCATTTCGGGCTGTATCCATCGGTTGCCATGGCAACGGCGGCCTGACCTACATCAACCTACCCAACGTCGTTACTAATTGGATATCATTAGTAATTTCATTACACATTTTCAGATATAGGTACCGTGTGTTTTTTGAAAACCGCACCAGCCCATAACTTTTCACCTATGGGATTATGTAGACTTGAAATTTTTATGGAATATTTAGGAGTACGTTTGCTTATTTTTGCGTTGATTTTGAAGCTGCTTTCATTTCCGAGAGTAACCGGAAGTGACATCAACTTTCGATTTTCAAATAGAGTATATATATTTTTTTATATTTGAATAGACATTTTTTTTTATTGACACAGTGATGGTTTTGAAAATTCTCTATGATAAAAGATGACATTACAATTATGAATGTTGTGGATCACACAATACAGGAAGTTGCAGGGTGAATCACATATTTTGTCGAATTTTTAATGAGCTATACAGCGTGTCCCAGCTAAAACAATCCAGCGCGATTTTCTTGAGAAAATATCAAGGGAACAAATTTTTTTTCTTAATTGTGGGGAAGCCTGATCTTTCAGCTTTCTTTTGAGGGGGCGCCGATGCTTGTAGGTGCTCTAGTTTCCAAGAAAATGCAATTTAAATCTGGCGAGTCACAAGAATTCGAAAATTCCTGACCGACAAAAGAAAATACTTCAGATAAAAAAAATCCTCTTTATCTGGGCTTTCCATTGATGTGTCACCGATGTCTGGTACCTGGCCCAATAAGCCAAAAATTCTGCCTCAAAGTCCAGCAAACACAATAATCGGAATTCATAACGACGTCACCGATCACACACTTGTTGATTTTCACATCAGCCAGTATTCATTGCTATGAAGAATCCAGGTATCTTAAATAAAAAAGTCTTAGTAATGGCTGGTGTTAAAATCAACAAGTGTGTGATCGGTGACGTCACCGATTCCGATTATTGTGTTTGCTGGACTTTGAGGCATAATTTCTGGCTTATTGGGCCAGATACAGACATCGGCGACACATCAATGGAAAGCCCAGAGAAAGAAGATTTTTTTTCATCTGAAGTATTTTGTTTTATCGGTCATGAATTTTCGAATTCTTGTGACTCGTCCGATTCGAATTGCATTTTCTTGGAAACTAGAGCACCTACAAGCATCGGCGCCCCCTCAGAAGAAAGCTAAAATATCAGGCTCCCCCCCAATTGAATTTCTTTTTTGTTGCCTTGATATTTTCTGAGAAAATTGCGCTGGATTGTTTTAGCTGGGGCACCCTGTATATTTCGAATGGCTAATGGAATCGATCAAAGTTTGATAGCTATATTCTCCTAATGATAGTTGATCATTGCACCATGGAGCGGTTCGAAAGTTTCAGGGCCAAACAAGCTCAAATGCCTTTCATTTTCAAAGTTTTTGTCAGAAAAGTCATCTTTTTCAAATGTTTTTTTTAAAACCAATAGCAGATTCAGAAACAACAGAAAAAATTATACAAGGAACATGACTTAATTTCTTCGGCACACTACTTTCAAGCCTGGCCAGGATTTTTTTTTTGAGCTTTGGGTCGGCTGCGATCTGATGAAAACTATGTAGTCAAGCACTCATTCTTTCACAGATCTTTGAACTGTTCATCCTCTTAATTTATTGTTGTCATGGTTTTTTTCACTTTGACTCTTCTACTATATCATCAGTAACACTTGGTGCGGCAAAAAAAAGACAAACGTCCAAGACCGGATTCAAGTCTAGTGAACATTTATGAGAATCAGATTTTTCAGTATTTAGTTCGAAAATTACTGCATGCATAAAGTTAGAGTGTAGTGGATAAAAAATGCTATCTTGTCTGCATGTGGAACCTTCGCTTACTTCAAGACCCAGCTCAACAAATTTTTCCTTTTGTTGGTTTCAAGAATACAAAAAATTATCTCAACAGTCTTCCAGTTCACTAGGGAGCACGGAAAATTTCCCTTGGCAACAACTAGAGAACCTAGTCAGGCAGGAAAATACCTAAATCAGGTACATTTTTCATTTCCTTTACGTTGTTTATCAACAAGTGTGCCTTTTGACAACGTGATGAATTTAAGGACAAAAACATTTTGGCGATGGCGGAAGAGAACTCTGGAATAAGCACAAGAAAATAAGCAGTGAGCGTTGCACATTGGAAAGTGTGGAGACTCTTGAATGAATAGAAACTACAACCCTACCATACTCAAAAGATCCAGCGGCTTGAACCTCAAGATCACGCTATTCGAATTGGGTTTTGTCGTGAATTTTCCAAAATTCAAAAAACCTTCCCCGGATACTGTTCACCGATGGAACGCAATTCACCAAAGATGGTGTACTGAACACCAGAATTTCGCACTTATGGTCTGTGGAAAATCTGCACGCCAAAAAGCAAACTCACTCCCAACACAAGCTTTCCGTGGACGATTAGTGTGGACTGGTCGACAATAGGTTGAAAGGATCCCATTTTTTAAGTGCATTCGACTGGGGAGGTCTATGATGATTTTTTTCAGAATGTTTTGCCGGCATTGACGAATGAACAGAATGGACGTCAGAGGGGGTTGCACTTTCAACATGATGGGGCGCCTCCTCACTTTCCAGTAAATGTACGACACTATTTGGATGATGTTTATTGTTTATCCTAACAGATGGATTGGTCGAGGCGGTCCCCATACGTGGCCAGCCAGGTCGCTGGACCTTGATCCCCTGGACTTTTTTATGGGGCCACTTGAAGGCCATGGTCTATCAAGACGAAATAAACACGGTTGTAGAACTGAGTCAGAAAACTATCGCGGCGGCTAATGAGATTAGACATAACAACATAGGTAATTCATAACGCCGGCGCCGTGCGTCACCTGAATGAAAGATCTACAAAATGCATTGAACATAACGGCGGCCATTTTGGAAATCATTTACATTGATAAGGTTTCTTTCTTCTTGTTCCCTAGTGTTTAGTTTAGCTTATGGATTTTGTTCGTTTTCTACACATAAAAACCACGTTTCTGAATCATCATTCCTGCTTCTTTTTATTTTGACCGCGGAAAAATTTCGGAAATAATTTCTTGCATTCTTAAAATCAAAAAAAGGAGAAATTTGTTTAGCTGATGGTTTCCAAAATGAGTTAAGGTTCCACATGCAGACAAGATGGCATTTTTAAGTCATTTCCAACTAAATACTTACTGAAAAATCGAATTTTTAGAAATGTTCACTGGACTTGAATCACCTTGAGTTCATCTGGACTTCCGTCCTTTTTTGCCGCACCAAGTGATACTAATGATTGTAGAAAAGTGAGAAAAACCGTGACCACGATAAATTAGAGGATGAACATTGCAAAAATCCGTGGAAGAATGAGTGCTTGACTAGTTTTCACTAGATCGCAGCCGACTCAAAGCTCAAGAGATATTTTTTTCTGGGCAGGCTTCAAGTATGCCAAAGAAATTAAGCAATGCTCGCTGTAGAATTTTTTCTGTAATTTCTGAACCTGATTTTGGTTAAAAAAATGAAAAAGATGACTTTTCCACTCGGAACTACTCCATGGAGCAATGTATTTTAACTATCATTAGAAGAATATTGTAATATAATCCATAAAGCCATTCGAAAGATACCGCTCATTAAAAAATTCGACAAAATACATGATTCATCCTGTAACATCGAAACGAGAAGCGATAGAAATTTTTAAAGAAAAATCCTAATTCGTCTAGAAAAACTGGACCTACCCTCAAGCTATGCCGGTTTCCTCATGCACCACCTTGTATAATGGAAAGGGCAAGGGTGAAGGCAATACACGTATGAACAATGAACACAAACTACCTAAAAACATGTCCTATAATTATTTTTGTGCGGTTTGAAATTTAGTAGTCAGTCACTGTCACTAAAGTTCAGTCCTCTCTATGACACCACCATGCAGAAATACCTTGTAGTAAAGTTCCGGCAATATTGAAGTTTTCAAAATATAGACTCGAGAATTTTCATGGATTTTATAAGAACATAGGTATAACATAATTAGTACCTGGATGCGATTTTCGAATGCCTTAGAGGTTCAATTTCAAGTCAGAGATGCCACCGACGAAAACGTAATCACTGGCGCAAATCAAGCTGCACCAATAACGAATAAAACTGTCATATTTGGCAAGTTGCACCGGTCGCAACTTATGCGCCGGTTGTAATTATCTTGAAAGCGAAACTTGAGGCAACGAAGCCAAAACGTATTGAAGCAGGGCTCCATCTAAGATGCTATAGAGATTTCGAGGGTTTACCTATACAAACGATATTCGCAATCTTCAAGAGAGTTGAAAAAACAAAAGGAAAAGTCGTTGCATTATTGTGCAAGACCATAAATCCGAATTTTATACAAAATCACCAAAGCCTTATTCTCGCAGGCGAATTTATGCCTCGAACCGTGCACGCATAACCAAGAGTGTGGGCACTCGTAGGCGCCATTGTTTAGCAATATTTACGATATGGGCACACGGAACACCTGAAACCTGAAATCAAGCCTCCTCTGACCCAACCTAACTTTAAATCTAATTTCAGGTTTGCCGACTTGATTTGAATAAATTTCGTCTATACAAGCGCGACTAGTGAAATTTTAACATGTTTTTAACAGTTTTTTTTTTTTTTGTTCTTGGCAAAGCTCTCAGTGAGTACGCTATACCGAAAAAGGAAACTACTACTTAGTGAAATTTTATGTTGAACTTTTTTTCCAGTAGGTATGACCAGATCGTAACTAGGCCATCTCGTGCCAACACTTAACGCTTTAATTGCCGTATTATAGAAATATGATGTTCCTTTCTGCGTTACCTACCCACAATAGGTACCTACTCACCTATATTCAAAAAATCCTCGGGAGTACCCGCGCGGAACGAAATTCGTAAATAATGATAATGGCAGTCGGTAATGAATATTCATATGGGTGTGTGAGATGCTTGCGTAATTTTCTATATACTTATAATAATAAGCGGTCGGTACTTACATGGTGGTGATTGTGGGTGGTGGCATTGTGTTTCAGTCTTTCAGGAAAATTGCGAGAAGGTATTATAATTATGGAAAATTTGAGTTTTTCACTAATCTGAATATCACACTGGTTTTTCACTCCCGACGACGATGCCGGAGGAGCACTTTGCGGAGGCACTTTGAGAGTCACTTACAGCCACATGTAGAACACTATGGTGTTGCACTTCTCTTGCGCGTTGCAACTCCACACCACGAGACGGCGAGCGGACACGGCCAGCAGGGCAACTTTCGCTGACGGTGTTGTTGAGTATGGCCCCGCAAGTAACCGGCAAGCTACCGTTGACCGGTCTTTTATAAGCGCTCTCTTTGTCTCCGGTGGCTGGCGGGCGGCCGTATACAATATCCAAAGCCGAAGATCTCGAGGACGCCGATGAGGGAAATCCGCGGGCATGAACTCTTTATGCGATCTTAAATTGAGGATTTTTGATGTTCAAAAGTTTGAAGCTTAAAGAGAGTACCTACTTGAGTTGGATGATCGATACTTATTGGACTCAAGCGAGTATGAAAGTATCAAAATATATTGGTCGTGATGGCCAGAATGTCGGATTGTTTGAGGGTCTATATAGGCCCAAAATGCACGAGGCCTTATTGGATAGTGCAAAACACTTAACAAGTTGGTTAGATCTTTTTCTGGTCCTGCTTCATTTCATTTGCAGCGTCTATTATTATTTGCGTTAGCTGCTCTTTTGTAGTTATGATCACCTTGTACATTTTAGCTTTCAAGTGCCCCAAAGCCAATAATCTAAGGGGTTAAGGTCCGATGAAGGAGGTGGTGAGGATGTATGACTAAGAACCAGCACTTCATTTTGTTGCAATGGGGAAAGCCGACCGATCCACCGGTTTTCGCCAGTTTTCGTTCAACCATTCTCGTATCAGGGTCCATATTTTTGAAATCGGGAAGATGAATTCACATGGGATTACTATGGTAACAGTGTGTTTCCGCTCCTGCGATTGGCTGGTGCCGTAGTAACCGCACTATTTTCACATGGGAAATAAATTCACACGTTTCAAAAATACGGGGCCAGTAGTCCAAGAGCTGGCGACAAAAAAAAGTGCAACAGTTTTCTAAAGGCTGAAACTCTGGAATATGTTAGATTACTCAATTACATCCATGAAATAAACAGTCAGACACCGGTTCATTAGAACCTGCTCAATCGGCAGCCGAAACAAATCCGAAATGCCCGAACGGACAGTTCTGACCAGGGATCACGCAACGGTTCTGACAACGCACAGCATTGTTGCCGCAGCCGCAGGTTTCTGATTGGCTCGCAAGCCTGTCGCGTCGTTGCGATGGCTTTGCGAATACCTTGCGAGCCAATCAGAAACCTGCGTTGCGGCTGCGTTGCGGTTGCGTAGCGAATTTTCATAGAGCGGGCATTATGGAACCATCTAATGAAGAGAGGTAAGTACCTAGGTGTGGTCATAGCCGTAACTCAGACAACAGCTGACAGCTGTGGGTCAGACAACAGAGCTGTGCGTCAGATAACAAAGCTGTGCGTTGTCAGAACTGTCCGTTCGGGCATTTCGGACATTTTTTGGCTGCTGATTGAGCAGGTTCTAATGGACCGGTGTCTGACTGTTTATTTCATAGATGTAATTGAGTAATCTAACATATTCCAGAGTTTCAGCCTTTAGAAAACTGTTGCACTATTTTTTGTTGCCAGCTCTCCGACTACAGGCGTCCAGAGTGGGGGGCACTCCATCCATTTGAAACCAACGTTGATTCTTTGCCTGTAGTAAGGCATCGTACAAAAAAATCACCCAATTCGTTATTAAAAAAAAAAGAAAAGATTCCGCATTTAGACTAGCCGGTAAAAAATGTGGCCCATAAATTTTTCTACCCAACATCCCCACCCAAACATTTACAGAAAATTTCGAAATTTTTCTCCCCTGATCCCTTGTGGGGGGGGGGGGGGCAGATGTGAAGGATATGGTAATTCTTCACTACACCGTCTCTTGTAAAGATGGCTTCGTCTGTCCATTACATTTTTTGAACAAAGCCTGAACTGGCATTCAGAACCAAGACCCCATCTGCAGAAATAAATTATTTTTTCAGAATCTGGTTGCAGAAGATCTTGTACGGGCCAAAGGTGAAAAGGTTTCTTATCGTGCGCTTATGGTGCGCCAAGTGCTTCGTTTTTGAGATATTTGAGATTGAGAATTTCACTGTATTAGCAAGCCCCGTGCCCACTGAGGTTTTATGGTGTAAAAAATTGGATTTTTAAATTTTTCTCTAGAATAAAACTTGACATTCCGGAACTCTTCCGTTTGATGTCAAGAATCCAACTGAAATAATGGCAACAATTGCAACAAAATGAAGTTCTGGTTTCCGGTGTAGGACCTATACCCTGGCCACCTCGTTCACCGGACCTTAACCCCTTGGATTATTGGCTTTGGGGCCACTTAAAGGCTAAAGTGTACGAGGTGGTTATAACTACAAGAGAGCAACTAACGCAAAGAATATAATACCGTATGTTCATTGAAAAATTCAATGAGGGGTGGCTGTGGAGAGTAAAACGTATGTCTGTAACTTTGATTCATGCTCATAAAATTCGAATGGAATGCTATAGAGTTTTCAATTTGTGTCAATTTGAGAAATACGGCTTTTTCTTCCGAACGCAAAACATTCACGGTCGAGTCATATTCCCGCAATGAAGTTCATCAAAATAGGCAAAGAATGTATAGTGCTCCCTTAGGCCTGCATGCATGGTCGAATTCCAGCAAAAGTTCTCCGATTCCATGATCTTGGAGGATGATGTCTTCACGACGATCCAAAGAACTGTAGCCTTGCTCCGGCAAGCTGGCAGCGCCGATCAAAAAAAGGGCGGATTTGATCCTACCTGACTACTTCCTTTTTCCTCTCCAGAAAAACACGATATTCAACACACCTCTCCAAAATCTTGAACAGCTAAGAAAACGTAACACTGAAGACTGCGGTAAGATCACGCCCCAAATCTCCCAGAACCCATTTGAAAACACAAGACGACAAGGTCAGTCATGTTTGCGAGGAAATGGGGTTATCTTCAACAATTTCTGTAGTCTTTAACACTTACAATCATGTCTGTTTGACTTTTGAGTTTTCAATTACAGAACCTAAAAATTGTCACTCACTGAAGCTTTCATTTCATTGTCATGGTTAACCTGAATCAAGTAACGGAAATACGTTTGAAGTTCCACAGCCGCCCCTTATTGAATTTTTTATTGAACATACGGTAGATGCTACAAATGAAATGAAGCAGGACCCCAATTTAGCCTCACGTGCTGTACGTAGTATTGTTAAACGGAGTACAAAGTGTATTAAAGTGAACGGCCAGAACTTCGAACAATTTTTGTAGCTTTTCAATTGAAACCTCAATCAAAACATTTTCCAAAAGCGAACTTTCTAAAATTATTGAATAAGAAATCCAAACATTTATCGAAACGCTGGCCTATTTAAGTATTATCATCGTCATTTCGGGATAACAACGCCAGATATGTCAAGTTCGATTCTTAGGAAAAAATAAAAAATTAAAAACCTATTTTCTACCACAAAACAGGTAGTTACACGGGACTTGCTAATGCAGTGAAATTCTCAATCTCAAATACCTCAAAAATGAAGCACCTGATCAAAATTTACCAACAGTGAGGTATTGAGAGTATTTACCCTCTTTAAAATTGAGCAAGGAATTTGAATTTCTGTCAAATTTGGAAATTTTTCAGTAGCGTAGAAAATCGGGGGCAAAAGTTAGCCATTCCCCCCCCCCCCCTTCCATCATCTACGCCACTGAACAATTCTGCTCAAAACCGACACTGTCATTCTTAGGACATTTATCTCTGAAAAGTCGCAACAAAACTTGGTCCAAATCGGTTGAACAGGGTGGGAGTAATAAATATAAAAAAAAACTATTACTCAAATTCAACTTTGAAGAGCTGTATCTCCGTTATTATGCGTTCTTGAACAAAGTCCCCCTTTTTTGCGATTCTCTATCGATCCTTAATTTCAATTTGAGTTCTTAACATGAAATTTTGAAATTTCAGAACCTCGAGTTCCGTGTTTTTGTGTTTCTAAACATTCAAACTTGTTTATTTCATAAAGGAAGCCTCTAATCAAAATTTTCCAAGAGCAACTTTGGCAATCGATAGAGAATAAAAAAAAAATTGGACTTTGTCCAGAGAAATGCTCCAAAAGAGAAAAAATAACAGATATACAGCCTTCCAAAAATGGATTGGGAAAATATATTTTCCAAGTAAAAAACATGTCCAAATCTGACACAGGTGATCCTACGATATATTTACATCAACAGCTCAAGATGGCTTTTTTCAAGTGACTCCAGTGGCGTGAATATTGGAAGGCTCACTCCTATTCCCCCTCCTAATTTCTACGCCAATGAATATTTCAAAAAAAAAACGACTAAAAATGTTGATTCTGCATTCAATTGCAAAGAAAAAGTTGGTTTTGTTGAATTCTGATTTGAGGCTTCGTTTTTCAGACATTCGAGTTTGAAAATTCCAGACATAATCACGAATAATCATTTTTGTTACTAAAAATTCTCTTTTCTGAGAAGCGTGCAAGCGTGATACCTTTTGAATCGGTTATACAGTATGCGAGGAACTTATAACCGTTTCCATTAAATGCAATCAATCAATCAATCAATCAATCAATCAATCAATCAATCAAATTACGCATTTTTGTTTGAATGAATTTGCAAAATAGTATGGGGGCATAGGTCGTGCCGCGTGCAGCTTCGTGAAGATATATAGAGCTATGTCTTGATCGATTCCTGGGCCATCAAAAAATATGAAAATGGTGGGATATTGGCTGCTACTGCAGGCAAATATGGTGGAGGCGCCAAAATAAGCTCCATCTGGTAATGAGAAACTGGCTGTAGCTCGTTTGTTTTTCAACGGATTTCAACATCTGGAACGTCATTTCCTAGATAGAAGAATTCTCTCATTATTTCATATCTAAATTTACAAACGTCATTTCGAGAAACTGTCAAAATTGTCTTTATAAGATATGCTGAATTCCGGCGTTTTTTGAAGGTCATCTGATATATTTGTAACTTGTCAGTGTCATAGATCTTGAGGTGCCCTTCCGAATTTATTCTTCTCCACTTTGTACCATTGCCGTTTTGGCAGCCATACTGAAAAGATGGTGCCCAGAAAAACAGTTTTTTGTCAATATCTTCAATTCAACTGACTCAAGATTAAATCGTGTATATGCGGAAGAAAGCCCATTCAAGTCTCTAGAGTTCGACATATCAATCATTTATGTGCGACTTACGGTTCTTGAATTGAGGTTTTCAGAATTTTCGGAAGCATCAACTTTCGGCATTCAATCAGCATGTCAAATTGATAACACCATAATGTAGTAAGATCTAATTAACCATAAATAGCTCTCAGCTATTAACCAATAACCATAGATAATAAAAATTTAGAAAACTGATCATTTGAGGTTATCATTCAGAATATCCACTTTTCCACTTTATACCTCTGCCGTTCTGGCCATAATTTTAAAAACATGGCGCCCGAAAAAAAAATTGGAAATTTTTTGTTCACCTACTTTGTCATAAAATTTTAGAATTCATATCAAAATTAAAGTCCATTCATTATATTCTCTAAAGTTTGACTTCTGAACCACCTATGTGCGACTTACGGTTCTTAACCTGCAACTTTTTAAAGTCAATTTGCCGTTAGAGTTCACCCTGTCGTTGCATAACAACCGTTACCGTGATTGACTTTCTGAATCCTATCAATTTTCTGTGGTTGACAACTGATCATTATTTATGGTTAATTTGACTGTCACGTAGAATTGGGATCAACTCAACATGCCGATTGAAGGCCAAAAGCTGATGGTGCAGAAAGTTCTAGAAGCCATAACCCAAGAACCGGAAGTAGCACGTAGACGAGTAAGGTCAAATTGTGGTGAAATAAATGGGCTTCCATTCGCATATAAACGCTTTCACCTCACGTTGACTGAAATGAAAGTATTGGCAAAAAACTGTTTTTCGGGCGCCATCTTTTTACTATGGTGGCCAAAACGGCAAAGATACGAAGTGTGAAATTGGAAATTCGGAAAGGGCATCGCAAGATTTATATTACTGCCAAGTTTCAAAAATATCGGATAACCTTCAAAAAAATGCCAAAATCTAGCAAATCTTATAAAGACAATTTTGACAGTTTCCCGAAATGACGTTTGTGAATTTGGATATGAAATAAGAGGAAAATTCGTTTCTCTACAAGATACCTGTTCAAATGTTGACATCGCTTGAAAAACAAACAAGGTACAGCCAATTTCTTACTACCAGATGGAGCCCATGTTGGCGCCTCCACCATATTTGCTTGCAGCAGATGTCAATGTTCCATCATAATTTTTCGCGTGAAGTATAGCTCCATATATCTTCACGAAGTTGCACACGACCAAGCCTTTTTGACTTTATGCTCCCGGACCAAAAATCAGGATTGCCTTGTCAAGGAAGCAGCGTCATGACATTCCATTAAATCGCATTGCCATTGGAAACCAAAATTATGACAGCCAAAAAATTGTTCCCATGACATCACTGAGTTCTTTGATGTTTTACCTACTAATTTTGATCGTTTTGATCATCGTTCGAGTTGCAAACATGTCTTTTATGTTTTCTAATCAAGAATACTCCGATATTCATTTTGTCTATGGATTCTGTGACGGAAACGCCGACGCTTCTCTTTGAGAACACCGGAGGCGATTTTCGCAAAGAAGGCTTCCAAACGTCAACGTGTTTATTGCGGTTCATCGCAGGATTTCCCAGACAGGCTCTCGCAGGAGACTTCTCAGAGGTAAGGGACAACAAAGACGGCTGAATAAAGTTCAAAGGCGAAGGCAAGCCAGAGTACTAAGGCATTTCCGAAACGATCCTGGTACCCGGTACGAAGTACCGTATGATCAAAAACTTTTCTCCTCTAGGCAGGCTGTGGTCTGGTCATTGGCAAGCAAACAAGGCTGATTTTGGCCAGGCCACAGCCTGCCTGGAGGAGGAAAGTTCTTGATCATACGGTACCATTTGGGATATTTTAAGACAAGATAGAATAATTGCGCGCGCAAACATGTGGTTTGGAGTGATGGGAAATCGTCTAATTGGGTCACAACCAATCTATTGGAAGATTTACCACTCGATATAAGGCTGAGTCATTGGATATAATCAGAGGGAGCTCCAGCTCATTATGAAAGAGCTGTAAAGGACTGGCTTGTTGTGGACTACCCCCAAAGCTGGGTTGGTCGGGGGACCCATACTTTGGCCGCCTCGTTCTCCTTACCTTACACCCTTAGACTTTTACGTTTGGAGGAGAGTGAAGGATCTAGTTTACCGGACACTTGTGCGAACTCAAGAACTTATCATAAGAACAAGACTTGCGGCTAATGAATTATCATACCAAGAAATTTCCAGAGCTACACAATCGGTGACACGAAGAAGCCAACCGTTTTTATCAACGTCAATCACTGGCATTTCGAGCAATATCTATAGTTACAATCACTCCAGTGTTCTAGTTGCCTTACCAGAACCCCTGCTTTATTGCTACTCTGAGGGCACATGGGGAAGTTGATTTACCATCGGACGAAGCCACTTGGATGGATGGATACCTTACCATTATGCATTCGGAGTAGCAATGAAGCATATATCCTGTTCACTTTTTACTTTCAGTAGAATGACTTTCTGGAGCAAAATTAAAATGACAAGCTGGAGCGCTGGGATAGTACGACTGATGGCCGCTGATAGTTTCGCTCTAAAACTTTGCAGGTGCCATCAGCCGCAGTCGTAGCCCCCCAGCTTGTCACCTTATTTTCGCCCCAAAAAGTCATCCTACTGAATTTAGAACGTGAACGGCAAATAGATCCTGGATTTTTTTAATGGCAAATTACAGGTGTATGAAATTCGGCGCCCTCAACTGTACCATGTGATCTACAAAATTTGGAATTGGTGTAGGCCTTGGAAAAAAAGTCAATGTCTTAGCTTGATTCTGATAATTTTTAGTTGTCAAAAGTTGCACCAATGGTGTTCGACCCGAAACAGAACAAATACCTTGGAATGGTATTTGTGAGCGATAATAATAATGACTGTCACTCTTGACAGTTTAAGTTGAGCATATTTTACGAATGAAGCTAAGACATTGATCTTGTTTCCACAAGTCTACCCCAGTTCCAAATTTTATGGATCGCATGGTACAATACCTCCTATAACTCCTATGGCGAGAAAAAGCCGATAAGGAGGAAAAAAAAAACCTACTTACACCACTGGGCAGCATTGAACAAAGCCATCCTCAAATACCTCAAAAACGAAACGGAATGGCAAGGCATGGTTGATTGCATTTAGAGATGATGCCGGTCATGCAGTGGAATCCTCTTGCCGTGACTATGATGAGGAAGCCTTTGACCTAGTCAAAGTAGATCTGTGACAGTGAGAAAGGATATTTTTGACTTGCAAATGCAGAGTTCTACACATCTTCACTGAAATCAGTTCAGCGTGATGGCGTTTTGCAATCTCTGCACACACTAGTCAGCATGCTTTTACACAGGGTAGAGCATTATCAGCACGTGGAAAGCCGTTGAAACAGGAAACAAGAGATTCGGCTCATAAAAGAAGGCACACACCTCTCACTACATACATTGTGGCGTACCATGGTTCACTGTGAGATGCGAAATAAAGAAATCGTTGATATTATGTACGATCTTGGACTGAGTATATCCTATGACCAGCTGCGTACTCTTCCAATAAACTTGAAATCCGGCATTTGCATCACTGCTTGCGTTGACAATATAGATCACAATCCAAGTACGAATACCGCTGAAGGATCAATGCATGATGATACAAGCTATGTCAATGATGCATGTTCGATGACTCAAAGGACTTAGGCGGAGGCGGTCGGCAGGCGGAAGATCGAAGAGTTGGAGGGAGTCGTGGTAGGTAGGATACTTGGAGGCGGTCGACGGGATGAGGCGAGACGGTCGGCGGGAGAAGGCGAGGCGGTCGCCGCGGGAGAAGGCGAGGCGGTCGGCGGGAGAAAGCGAGGTGGTCGGCGCGGGAGAAGGCGATGCGGTCGGCGGGAGAAGGCGAGGTGGTCGGCAGGAGAAGGCGAGACGGTCGGCGGGAGAAGGCGAGGTGGTCGGCAGGAGAAGGCGAGACGGTCGGCGGGAGAAGGCAAGACGGTCGGCGGGAGAAGGCGAGGCAGTCGGCGGGAGCGTATGAGGATGGTCTGGGAGAGCGGGAGTTCACTGGTGACGATGAGATGGAGCAGGTAGGCGGGATGCGGTGACTAGGTGAAACTGTTACGGTGTTGGACAGCGGGAACGTGTGTTGGACGGCGGGAACCTGTGTTGGACGGCGGGAACCTGTGTTGGACGGCGGGAACGGGCGTTGGACGACGGGAACGGGCGTTGGACGGCGGGAACGGGCGTTGAACGGGTTGGGAACGGTATAAATCTGTTTTATTTAGGATTATCGGCACTGACATAAAACGATTGGTTGACGTTTCTTCAATTAATTATATTCAACAACGGTAAAGACAACAATTAAAAGTAAAACAAACAACATCGCGCCCTTCCACCCAACCATTACGGTGCTCCATCGAACAATGCAGAAACCCAATAAGATGATAAAAATGGAAAATCTAGCGATTTTGTACAGTCCACCAAGCAGATGAAATCCAAGAAATATTTGCCACTTGAAACAGTTTGAGTCGAGGTTGAAGTAGGCAAGGGAGAGAAAAAAAAAGTTGCCAGAGGGACGTTTTTCTTCTTTTTTTGGGGTTTACCTTTGTTTTTCTGGAGAAAGAAAAAGTAAAAAGCATGGCTGAGTAGAGATAGCAGAGTGCCCGTTGGCCACTCCGGCCGCCCATTGTTCATCTTCTCCGCCGTCGAGTCGCTCCGGTATCGAACCAGTCCATCAGTCCAGTTCCTGCCGTACCTCAATCGTTTCCGCCTTCGAAATGTGTTTCTTCCAGCCCCATCACCGCAGCATCCATCTCTATGTCCCTTCATCATCTTCAAGCCCAAGCTTCAAGGTGTGGGACGCGAAATAAGGAAATCGTTGATATTGTAAGTGTAAATATTGAAGCTATATACACTACACAATTTCTTGTACAATTTCTTCAACTATCTGCCAAAATAGTTCAAAAAAACAATGAACTTGATTGTTGATTTGACACATTGTCCAAGAAATTGTGTAGTGTGATACAATTTCTTGTACAATTTTTGGAACAATCTGTCAATTAAACAATCAAGTTCATTGTCTTTTGACACTATTTTGGCAGATTTTCCAAAAATTGTACAAGAAATTGTGTAGTGTAATACAGCTTTTATGTACGATCTTGGACTGGGTATATGGGTACAAACAAAAAACAAGAGATTTGACTCATGAAAAAAGGCACACACCTCCCACTACATACATTGGTATCAGGGTTCACTGTGAGATGCGAAATAAAGAAATCGTTGATATTATGTACGTTCTTCGACTGGGTATATCCTATGACCACCTGCGTACTCTTTCTTTCAACAAACTTGAAATCCGGCATTTTCATCACTGCTTGGCTTGCGTTGACAATTAATATACCGGGTGATCATTTGAAAACTATCCACCTGCAATAACTCCCGATTGCTAGTGAATATTTCTTCGAGCACAAACAGGTCGATTTTTATATCCGGGGGGACATCTAAAACATACATTGGCAAATTTCTATATTTACCCCCTTCGCTCCCACTCACCCCAGCTTTGAAATTTCAAATGACACCACCTACCTTGCGATACATCAAATTGAAGAGAATTAAATTTTCTTTCTGAAAAAAATATTTCCAAAATTTTCAACCCCACCCCCTTTCCCCTAAAAACTCTCTGACTGTCCCATTTTAAATTCTGGACCCCTCATTTTTTTCTCATTTTAGTCAGCGTCATCCTAGATAGCATCGAAGAAGAAAATTTACGGTGGGAAAAGTGCTACCCAAATTCACCCCTTTGCTCCCCTCCACCTCAACTCCCAAATTTAACAAAACACTACCTACTTTGTGATGAATCAAATTGAAGGGAATTGAATTCTATTTCTGAAAAGAATTTTTGCGAAATGTTCTACCCCTCCCCTAATAAATTGGCCATTTAGAATATTCTAGGGGAGAAATAGGGGGCTTTAAAAATTGTGAAAAAATCTTTTTCAGGAAGAAGAATCAATTTCCTTCAATTTGATGTATTAAAAAGTTGGTATTGACATTTTAGATTTTTAAGGTCAGGTGGGGGGAGCGAAGGGGTGGATTTGGGTGGCACTTTTTTATAGAAAATTTTCTCTTTCGATGCTGTGCAGGATGACGTTGACTGTATTGAAGGGAAATGAAGGTCAAGAATATGACCTTGGACACTCAGAGAATTTTAGGAAGAACGGGGGGTGGAGTTAAAAAATTTCAAAATATTTTTTTCAGAAAAAAATTTAATTCTCTTCAATTTGATGTATCGCAAGGTAGGTGGTGTCATTTGAAATTTCAAAGTTGGGGTGAGTGTGGGCGAAGGGGCTTAAGGTATAAATTCTACAATGTATGTTTTAGATGTCCCCCTCGATATAAAAATCGACCTGTTTTTGCTCAAAGACATTTGCACTAGGAATCGAGAGATATTGCAGGTGGATAGTTTTCAAATGATCACCCGGTATATCACATTCCAAGTTTGAATACCGCGGAAGGATCATTGCATGATTTTATTATTATTATCTTGGGTTTTAGGTTCGTACTCCTTGCACTAAAACAATAATTTATTGTGCTCCTTGAATGATTACTTGAAAGCCCCGTTGCATCAAAAAAGTTGAGTATGAGACTTATGGGTTTGATTGTTATCTCCTCTGGTTCTATGTACATAGCCCCAAAGTACGAATGTCTGACTGCTCCAAGAGCAGGGCACTGACACAGTATGTGGAGAAGGGTTTCCTCCTCTTCGCTATATAGCCTACAATCAGGGTCGTCTTTTACCTTTATGGCTGCAAGATGGGCGAACAGTGTCCCGTAAAATTATTGTATGATACAGCTATATCAGCAGAGCTGGGCAAAATACTTCGAAAAATGTATTTAAATACAAAATACAAAATACACGATCCAAGATAGTCGGAATACAAAATACAAACTACTTCTTGAAATGTCTTTGAAATACAAGACACAAAATACGTATTTTGGAAAACCAAGAAATTCCAAAATACAAAATACAACCTATAGTATTCCAAATACAAAATACAAAATACATTCTTATTGCGTATTTCAACCATTTTATTGGAAAAACCATAAAATACAAGTATTTCAATGGGAACACTTCATTGATTCAGTCGCAACAATAAGTAAATTATTATGAACTATGAAAAGACAAATAAAATAAACGTAAGGTAAAGAAAACTTCATATTCAAACCTATGTCTTACTTCATTTATCAATTCTTCAAAATAACAAATGTTGATTTACTTTGAGGACAACCAGCTTTTCAAAAATATTGTCCAACATCCGACATGGAACCTCTCGTGGCTGACAGTAGGATGCACTCACCAGCAGTGGCGTACCTAGGGTAAATTGCGCCTAGGGCAAAACATGAAAACTGCGCCCCTGAACTATAAAATATTGGAGCTAAAGCGCAGTCCACCGATAAATGCACTGCAAGTGATTTTTTCTATAATTTAGGTGGTCCAACAACAAATTGGACCCTTTTTAAACTAGGTATTGGCTAGCTACCATTGGAAAATGGAAACTCTAACTGTTGAAAATATGAATGTTTGACAAGTGGTACTCTACGACTGACGTTCGCCTACCCTCTACTGACAATAAATTGTTTCTATTGGTTGAAAAACGGTTCAACAAAATGCTTCTTCTAGACACAGCTTTCAGTATCATTGATTTTGTTTTTCGACTCTTTCTCTAAGTGATCTCATCTCTCTTGTCAATTACTGCTTACACAAATTGTGCTCAACAGTTCAAGTACCTACCCTACATTACCCACATATTTATATGAATGTTTGAAAGCTTCGCCCGTAATTGTTTCTCCTCACTCTTTTCTCTCGTTCTTCCTTTTTTTATTTTTAATTTTTTTTACATTTTGGTTTTTTCCTCCTATTTGCGCCCTGAGGATCAAAGTGCGCCCATGGCATGTGCCCCACTTGCCCCCCCGTAGATACGCCTCTGCTCACCAGTGAAACGTAAAACGTAAAACATGCAATCGAACTCATTATCGATTATATCGATCCCAGATAGTGTGCAAAAGCAAGAAATGTCAATGGGGTGAATGTTGTATTACATACCAAAACTATTTCGGCCCGAACAGACTTAAGAGCATGAGAAACAAATGTATTTTGTATTTTGTATTTTGAAAATCAAAATACTTCTCCGAAAAATGTATTTAAAATACAAAATACGAAATACTAGCTGCCTCAACTATACCAAAATACAAAATACAAATACTTCTCAATCAAATGTATTTAAATACAAAATACAAAATACTCAGATGTATTTCAAATACTTGTATTTGAAATACCGCCCAGCCCTGTATATCAGTGATGCAAAAATCTGGAGCAGAAATGCAGCGATACCTTATCCTTCAAGGTCTTGTGATCTCACTCCCTTTGACTTCTTTTTGTGGCCCTATTCGGAAAACACAATTTTTTCTAACACCAGTGAATAACCTGGGCGAATTGCGTGGAAGAATGGAAGCCAAAATTGCTGAGCTCAACAACAGTTCTGGAATATTAGCAAATGTTAGCAAAGGAATGGTGCGGAGAGTACAGAAGTGCCTCGAAGTCGATGGCGAACACTTTGATCACTTATTATACTTGATTATTACATACAACGCCCTTGATTCTTAGACCTACAAGGATAATATTCACTTATCTAAATCCCACTGTCAATAGCAACGGAATAAAATTCATGTAAACAACAAAATCTGACAGCTGTCACTTCGGACTTCTTTTATGTAATAATCTTCAAAATACCACTCGTGCTCGAGATTTTCCTAGATAATTTTGGCCAGGCGTTTCCCTCGGGCTGATTGTCCCTGGATAAATGCCCTCCTCCTACGGAGTCGGGCATTTATCGCTACAATCAGTACTCGCGATCGCCTGACCAAAATTATCGTGAAAATCTAAGCACTTGTGATATTACTGTTGATTATTACATACAACGCCCTTGATTATTAGACCTACAAGGATAATATTCACTTATCTAAATCCCACTGTCAATAGCAACGGAATAAAATTCATGTAAACAACAAAATCTGACAGCTGTCACTTCGGACTTCTTTTATGTAATAATCTTCAAAATATCACTCGTGCTCGAGATTTTCCCAGATAATTTTGGCCAGGCGTTTCCCTCGGGCTGATTGTCCGTGGATAAATGCCCTCCTCCTACGGAGTCGGGCATTTATCGCTACAATCAGCACTCGCGATCGCCTGACAAAAATTATCGTGAAAATCTAAGCACTTGTGATATTACTGTTGAATAAAATTCTACCTCTAAATTTGAATTTTTATCATTGATAACAATATCTCGAGCTTGACAGTTACAGTTACAGACAGAGGTTATGGAAAGGTACGTTCTCAAATAAACTTCCTATGGCGACTTCGACACCAGACTTGAAAAAACACCCGTTATAGCTAGGTTATCATTTTTGAAACACCCTGTATAAAGGACCTGAAATCCAGGTTTGACATGACTGAAGCAAACAGTACTGTTCAACTGGTTGTTGTATTGTTGACATTTTTGACAATTCAAATCATTCAAATTATTATTCCTCATCTCTTTCAAGGAGACCAACAAGAACAGTCAACTTTTTGGAGTTGCAGTTGTAACTTTCTTAGTCGCTAACCGATTTTCGAGATTTCAGGCTCATTTTGAAGCTCAAACTTCAGGTAGGATCATACGATCAAGATGAATAACTCAAGTCCAACAATAAAAATACAGGGTTGCATGAAAAGTGAGCAAAACCTGAACTGTTCTTGGAATATGAATTGGGAGGAGAGTCGGATGAAAATCAACTTGCCTTCGAGAGAATCATCCTTTCTGAACACTTCAAGGTATCTTCTTGTTGCATGAAACCTGATAGCCCAGGCTTTTTGGTCGAAAAAACGGCAAAACATGAAACAAATTAAAACACGGTCAATCTCTTCAGTTTTGGGTTCACTAGACTTTGCTGTATAACATACAAAAAGTCCCCAACTTTCCCCCGTGTGCGTCATTGTTTTTTTGACAGGCAAAGATGAAGACACCTCAAAATGCACTTTCCGCTTAAAAAGGCTCCTAGTTCTCAACCACCCAATCGATTTCTCTTATCTTGGTCTTGAATGAAAGATAATGAATCAAAGTGAATGATATGGGATAGCTTTTGTCCAAAATTATACACTAACAGACTAAATTTCCTGATAATGACACTTTTTTCGTGTTTTTTTCTTATGCTTCAGTTAACATTCTACTTTTGCATCGACCACTGAACATCACTTGGTATTATTATATGCAGTAGATTCCCTACAGTTTTAGCTTCAAAATGACGTATCTTTTAGCTCCATTGTGAATTGTCCAGCAATTCCAATAAGGATTCTATGAAGTTACGTCAAACGCATTATATGGGGAAAATCACGTCAACATTATTAACCTAGACTTTGATCTGTAATAATTGATCCTACGTTCAATATGCACAGCATCGTACAGACTAAATCTGGTATGGTAGTACTCGTATGAGTAGGTACTAGGTCCAGTTTTGCAATTTTCCTCTATGGTTTTAGCGCTACTACTTGTAGCGGTTATAGTTTGTTCTTGTTATTGCCGTCTGCAGTGTCCGGCAATATCTCAGCTACTAAACTTCGGATTGCGCTTGGGCTTTTGCTAGATGATAGCTTAGGAGTCTGTGGCTTAGGTACTCCAGATGTACAAACAACAAAGATATTTTATTTTATTATTCGTCCGTCCGTATGTCATTCCACGCAATATCGCGGCTCCTAGACCTCGGATTAACCTCGGGTTTTCGCTAGATAATAATAGCTAAGGTACTCTAGGTGTAAACAAACAACACGGTGGGCTACGCGGGAGCACCCACGTGTAGTTGGTTGACGGGGGTCAAGACGCATCTTCCTCCAGCTCTGGAGACTCTTTCGAAGATAGTGTCTTGCAACTGCAAGAAGAACTGCGGTCTAAAATGTAGATGAAGGCGATCTTCCTTGTTTTGTTCGCAGATGTGTAAGTTCTGTAGGGGCATAACATGTGAGAATCCACCCCCACCTTGTTGAGTATGACCCTGAGGACGATCTGTGATCTGTTATTTTTATAAACTTAGGTATGTATTTAGTCCCTTTAGGTGCTAGATAACTTTGCTATTATTTTAGATGGGTATAGGTACTTACTATCGGTAGGTATTCGAGGTAACTATCGATTCATTGTTTGGAAATCAATAGACGAGTTTTTAACGAAACTAATATTGGGCAAAATAAGCTTAGAGTACGAATGGTGGGCTAGATGCGATTTTTTTTTACTACTAGTGAACTTGAGATTATAATAATAATAATTTGATATTTTTTGCAGAGCATGGCTATTGAAATCTTCCTGTGCTGTGCTAGACTTCCAATACATTATTGATATGTAAATACAATGTTGAAGCTCTGATTTGAAAAGATTGTGAGCATTTTTGATTGAAAAAAAAGATAATTTGCTCTTGAAAATTGTGGATTTTTAATTTACGATATTTTCACGTTGAATACATCAATGTTCGAAATTTCAAATAGGATCGATAACTGCAACTGTTTCACGCATTTACATCAGGCATTCGACATAATTATCATCTCTTGAATACTATAAAATCGAGTTGGTTTGATGTTCAGTGTAAGCCAGCTTGAAACTGAAAAATGTGACTATACCCGCGGGAAAGTTGCTGTTGTTATATTATTATTATTGTAATTTGGAGTGTTCTTTTTTTGGAAGCTAGAGAATTGTTTTGGCTACAAGAAGAAACCTTGAAAGATGAAATCAAAGCCATATTACAGCTACAATACATTTTTTTCAACTGCGCGGAGATATTTTTGAGTGACATTTAGGACTTCGACATTTTTTTCAATAAATAATTTTTCTCACCTTGTAACCACTTACGTCGCGTTTATGATATGATAGTCTTATGCAGAAAAGTCCATATAATTCATCCAATCTTAAATCCAAATGATTATTCCATCAAATGCAAAAATAACTCAAATTGAAAATCCGGCTTTATTTTGGTCCCAAAATCACGTTCTTCTGCCAAAAATTGCTCAAAAGATTTTTTAAACGAAATTTAAATGTCATAATCGGATTTGCAAGGTCAGGTTTAGTGGGAAACGATACCCAATATGCCAGTATTGTCTCAATATTATTGAAAACCAAATTTCTTGCATAGGTCACCAATTGCCCCCCTCCCGAGCTCCCCTCACGGGGACCATAGACATCTAGTTTGTCGATAAGTTTCACTTATAACCCAATGTATCCAAATATAATAAATTTGAAGCCACTGACTAGATTACTTTAGTCCTAGAATTTTTTTAATGAAAATTTTGACCCCCCCCCTCAAAAATTATGACGCACACGGAGGAAAGTTGGGGACTTTTAGTATGTTGTTTAGTAAGGTTCAGTGGGTACGATACCGTGAAGATTGCACGTGGATTAATTTGTTTCATGTTAAATGCTAAAAAGCCTGGGCTATGAATTGTTAGTGAAAGGAAACAAATTGAAACTGCATGTTTTTGGAGGAGAATCGGGGCCTTGCTTACATTAAGCCGCTCGTAACCAAGGTTAAAAAAATCGGAACATCACTTATTTGTCGATCACTGTTTGTTAGTGATTATTAGGCTTCAGTTACTTAGGTTACGAACATTTTCAGGTGCACAAGGGCGATATTTGTCGTTCAATAGCAAACAATTCAAATGTCGCCTGTCGACCAGCAATTCTAGTCCAAAGAAGAAAAAAGCACCTTGAAGTATTCAGAATGAATGGTACTTCAGAAGTTGACTTTTATTCGCTTCTCCTTTCAACCTAGATTCCGAGGGAAATTTAGGTTTGGGTTACTTTTCATGCAATCCTGTATCTCAAATGTCCGTCTTGAGTTGATTTTGATCCATTGTATGCCTACCTGAAACTTTGGTTTCGAAATGAGCGGAAAATTTTGAAAATCGGGTAACGAGGAAAAGAGTTATCATGTATTACAAAAAAAAGTTAACTTTTTGAGGTCGCACTGTAAATACAAGAGATACACCGAAAATTCAAAAAACCGTCTCGAGGTATGAGGTCTACCTTCCTGCCTATGATGTTGAAATACAGAATGTATAAAAAATTATAAGAGAGAGCATGTCAAACTTTCAGAAATTTTGCACCAGTCTCTTGAACATCCTGCAAAAATACAAACTAGTAGCTATAAGACTAGGTTAGCGCACGGTCTAAAAATTGATTGAATCGCTTGTAGTAATTCAAAGTTGCCTATTTCAGGAGTGGTGTCCTCAATGACGGGCAATGGTCATACTCTGCACAGGCTTGCCTTGAAGATTTCCGCGTCAAATTTCCTGAATACCCCCATGACAATCATACCCTTTCGCAGGAAATTGCTTGAACAATTAATCGATTCCCGAACAACGGGAATGTTTCGAAAAGAAAAAATTCCGCGAAAACCTCCGATCAGCTAAGAAGTGATCAACAACATTGCCGACAGAATCAATCGAAGCCCAACAAAGTCCTTGCGGAAATTGTCAACGCAAGAGTCTGTGACGCAAGCAAATGTTCCCGTCAGTACTTGGCACAAGATTGCGGAGGCCAAGTTGCACATGCACCCTTATAATCTCCGGTTTGCCGGCGATTGCTAAAGGGAGATTTTGGGTCTCGTCTTGACTACTGCCATTGTATCTACTGCCATTGGTTCCAAGCCACATTCGACGACAGGCTTCTGGATATAACTTAGATAGATAGATATTCACAGCGACGAAACATGGTTCCATTTATCTGGCTATGTAAATTCGCAAAATTTTCGTATATGGAGCACTGAAAATTTTTGCCAGTTTGTACCGAGAGTTCATAAATTAAATGGGTCAAGGGTGCCTGTGAGTTTGAAAACGTCTGTCGGAACTAGCATCGTTCATTTTATGTCTGTAATTTTTTTGGTATCGTAATTTGTCAAACCAATCGCAGGTAAAATATGGTTTTCACGGCAGGGCACAAAACCTACATGATCGAGCCGTATTTTCGAACTTGTATGCAAAGAAATGAGGTTATTATTATTATTATTATTATTATTATTTAACTGCTGGACAACGAAGTTGTCGGTATCGGAAAAATGGTTCGACTTTGGAGACCAATATCTCCCGATTGCCGATTGCGATTTCCATTTTGTTTGTTGCGTTAGCTAGCTTTATCTTTCCGTACCTCAACCTATAATGGTGCATGTTGAAAAACTTTATATACATTTTCTACAGGGTGATACGTAAAATGGTGCAAAATTGCAACGACTTCATCGTACCCCATTTCCCAAAAAAATATTTTTTCGGTGTTCTAATACAAAAATCATGAAGTGTAGTGTCTTATCTCGAAACGGTTTTGGAATTACCCAGATTGGAAGTCGAACATTAAAGATATCAATTTTTATGTTGGATGTTGCAGATTTACGGAACTCAGGCATAGCACAAGCACAAAAAGTATAATACACTGGATGCTAGTTGCATAAAATGGAATGAACCTTGCATTTTTTGATGAGAAGATGATACTTGGTGGAAATGTTCTTTGCATCATACTCTTCCGATTCAGAAAGGTAGCCATCAGCGCAACCCATGCCGGCGGCGTATACAGGGTGAAACAGAAAAAAAAAGTTGGAAAATTTTATTGAAATAACCTGAGCATGTGGAGACGTGTAATTTACCACATACATCAACGGTTCTATGCTTATGAAGTCGCAGCAAACTGTTCTTGATTACCTTGAACCGTCTTTGAAATGTAGGGGAAAAACAGGGAAAAAAACAAAAACACTCTTTTTTTCCATAAATATGTGATTCTTAGAGATATTGACACAATACTAGGTATTTCCACAAAAAGTGATGTTAGAAATGATATGAGCTGGGTAGCCAGTTTCTAAGCCAACTATTTGCAGAAATATGATCTTCAACTTTTTTTTCCTCTTGAGCACCATCTTGAATCTGCCCTTTGAGGCATCGTTGAAAAGTGATTTGTGATCATAATAATGGTAACATGTAACCATTGCATCGTAAAAACCACCTCCTCATCATAATTTAATGACCTCTTCGGCAGGAAAGAATTGCCATTGACGTATTTTTTGCTGCTTCAAAGCTTTAGTGCCCATAATGGCATTTGAAGCATCTCGAATGGTGAAATATGTTACGCGTTATGTACCGTGATGTACTTAAAGGTAGCCTACCAAGTTTCACCATCATCAATCAAGAGGTTTGTTCTTAAAAGCTGTTTGAACAAAGTTTGTGTCGTTTTTTTTATGAAAAACAAAAAATATTGGGTCTCTCACCCTTACTTGATCCCTCATTAAGGAGGGCCTGAAACCGAAAGTCTCCGAAGTTTTTATGACAATGGTTCAGTGGGAAGTGCTCTTTAATGTGTAGTTGTCAAAAATTGCATAGCTGCGTCCAGATTCTAGACATAGAGCGACAAAGAAGTTCGTGGAGCACAAAAAGACACAATTTTAATGCAACGGAGAAATTTCGAAAATGTCTCTTTTAGATAGGCTTCCCGTAATACACAGGCTCTGTAAGACTCTCAATCGTGGGTGAAAGGCTTAAAACATTACTAACTCAAGGCTTCAACAGTGTACCAAATTGCACATTTATGTTATAAAAAGCAAGGTCTCCAGACAGCTTTCAGTCTAGCTCTGGACTAGTTTTTTTTCGACTGTAATTTATGTCTTTTTTTACTGCATGGACTCCTTTGTCGCTCTCTGTCTGGAATCTGAACGCAACTATGCAATCTTTGACAACTACACATTGAAGAGCACTTCCCACTGAACCATTGTCATAAAAATTTCGGAGACTTTCGGTTTCAGGCCCTCCTTAATGAGGGATCAAGTAAGGGTGGGAGACCCAATATTTTTTGTTTTTCATAAAAAAAACGACACAAACTTTGTTCAAACAGCTTTTAAGAACAAACCTCTTGATTGACGATGGTGAAACTTGGTAGGCTACCTTGAAGTACATCAAGGTTCATAATGCGTAACATATTTCACCATTCCAGATGTTGCAAATGCCATCATGGGCACTAAAGCTTTGAAGAAGCAAAAAATACGTCAATGGCAATTGTTTCCCGCCAAAGAGGTCACTAAATTATGATGAGGAGGTTGTTTTTACGATGCAATGGTTACATGTTACCATTATTATGATAACCAATCACTTTTTCAACCATGCCTCAGAGGACAGTTTCAAGATGGTGCTCAAGAGGAAAAAAAATTTGACAATCGTATTTCTGGAAATAGTTGGCTGAGAAATTGGCTACCCAGCTCATATCATTTTTAACATTAGTTTTTGTAGAAATACAAAGTATTGTGTCAATATCTCGAAGAATCACTTATTTATGGAAAAAAGAGTGTTTTTGTTTTCTTTTTCTATTTTTCCCCTACATCTCAAAAACCGTTCAAGATAATCAAGAACAGTTTGCTGTGACTTCATAAGCATAAAACAGTTATTGTATGTGGTGAATCACACGTCTCCACAAGCTTCGGTTAGCTGAATATAATTTTTCAACTTTTTTTTTCTGTATCACCCTGTATACGCCGCCGGCATGGATGGCGCTGATGGCTACCTTTCTGGATCGGAAGAGTACGATGCAAAGAACATTTCCACCAAGTGGCATCTTCTCATCAAAAAGTGCAAGGTACTTTCAACTAGCATCCGGACTATAACGTCCGGGGGGCTTTACTTCACTCGGAAACTTGAATTTTACATCGTTACCATGTTCAAGGGCTTAAACTTGCAAATAGAAGATGTTTTACATCTGAAATTCTGATGAAATTCTGACGAAATTCAACGTACGAAGAACAGGCAGTGACAACCACTTGCAAAAGTGCCTCCTGCTTGGCCCCACACCAAATATTCGGATTGTGTTTAGAATAAAATTGTCCTGGACGGTTGTACGAACAATCTTGCTCAATGTCAACATCCATTCATCAAAATTGACCTAATCTCGCGTGCCAACAAGGCAAATCTGTAACATTCAACATGAAAATTGATATCTTCAATGTTAGATTTCCAATCTGGGTAAATCCAAAACCGTTTGGAGATAATACACCACACTTCATGATTTTTGTATCAGAATTCATGAACAAAATTTTTTTGACAAATGGGGGTACGATGAAGTCGGTGCAATTTTGCAGCATTTTACGTATCACCCTGTAGAAATGTTACATGGAGTTTTTCAACATTCACCTTTACAGGATAAGTTACCGAAACATTAGGCTAATCAACACAACAAACAAAATAAAAATCACATTCGGCAATCGGAAGTTATTGGTCTTCAAAGTCGAACCATTTTTCCGATACCGACAACTTCGTTGTCCAGCAGTTTATTATTATTGTACTGCACCCAACAGACAGAAGAGCCCGGTTGAAGGGTGAGGGATACCAGAGACAAATCCGAGGGGGGGTACATACTTAGGTAAAAACCTTCGCTTGTATGTCGGATAGAGAGCAGTTGAAGAGATCAACTTCGCTCTCATAAGCAGAGTAATTGACAATCATCTGATAGAGAGGAGATGCCACTAGGATGTTGGTTCTAGCTATGGGAAGGTGGAATAAACTGTGTGATCTGATGGAAAGTCGAGGAACACTGAGACCCACAGCACCAAGAAAATCAGGGCAATCTAACGCGTTGCTAAATAGACCAAAGAGAAAATGGATTGACTGGAACACTCTTCGAGACTTTAAAGATGACAAGTTGAACCGCTCCAACTTTGGGAATGCAGCCAGCGTTTATGTTTAGAAGATTTCCAGCTCTGATTTCCAGCAGCACTTTCGAGATTTTGCAGTGATACCAGATAAGTTTATTAAGTGTCTTGCACATTGCGTCAGTTTGTTTCGTAAAACTGGCTTTGTGACACACAAAAAAGGTGCTGGTAGGCCAACCGTTCGCACAGAAGAAGTTGTTAATGACGTTCGTCAACGTATGGAAGAAGGGCCTAAAAAAACTTTGAGACGTCTCTCTCAAGAAATTGGACTCTCTTTGGGAACATATCAGAAGATTGTCAAGAAGGACGGCCATGAAATCGTTGAAATACAGAATGCAGTCATATCAAGCTCTATTGCCGGCAGACCACCCCAGACGTCTTGCGTACTGCCACTGGTTTGTGGATGATTTGATGAACGACAACCAGCTCATCTTGACTTTTTTCACTGAAGAGGTGTGGTTCCATCTTTCGGAGTACCTACATCAATTCACAAAATTCACGTACAAATTTATTACACAAGAATTACCCTAGTTTCGACAGACGTTTTGAATTCACAGGCACCCTTGACACATTTAATTTATGAGCGCTCGGTACAAACTCCACTGCATCCTCAAAAAGTCGGCGTTTGGTTAGCTGCGCCAAGAAGGATTACCGGCCCCATATTCTTTCACGACACCATCAATGGTCATTGCATCATCAACGGGACCACTGCGGCCATTTAAAATGTGTTCCATTTAGTGATAGACCAGGCCCTTCAGAGACAACAGGAAAGAAGGAATGTTCATCATCAGCAGACGGCGGTGGAAAGCTCGGAGAATTTTCGTCCAGCCCAAATTCGATTGCGTATCAGAGCCGCTAACAGAAATCCAACAAGAAACGCTACACAGCACCAGGTAGGTGGCTTTGAGAGAAGTAGAGGGAACCGTCTTGAACCGTCATGAACATGCTCAATAAGATATCGAGGAATGACAACGGTGCCTATTCTCAGACAAGTCCAGATTTAGGCATACTAGCGACAGGATAAGCAGTTTGGACAGGAGATGAGAGAGAAGACCTTGACAGTCGAACGGACAAAGTGGTGACGAAGTACCTAGTCGATAATTTTTTTTTTTCAATTAATACTTTATTGTCTTTACCTCATAGGTGTACAATAGATCCGGTATCTTTCATAAACTAAAAAGAAATTCAAATAAAAATATACAAATCACACAGCTGAGTGGAAATCATTCCAAATCCTGGAAAAATGAGAATATAAACTTCTGGGTGGCCAAAGAATCAAAATAGGTATTGATGAAAATCAAAGCCTGTAACATTAGCGAGTACAGTAAAATATTTTGAACAATTGAAATAAAAATAAAAACTTAATAGGTTCCCGTTATGATATCTCGCCTAAACTTCAGAGCCCTTGTCAAAAAACCACAAATATCATTGATCTTTTCCTTTGTAATGGATTGAAAAAGAGTCAAATGAAAGTTATCGGGTTGTACCTTATGCAACGAATAGGAAGATAGCCAAGAAGTTCGAAAAGAAGAGAGAACCGAGCATTCACATATTATATGTGGGGTGGATATTAAATGGGGAGCGGTACCTCTACCTGAGCTTGAGTCCCTACGTCGTCCCATTCGCGCGATGGTTCCATTAATGTTGATGATAACGCCCGGCCGCACAGGGCAAGAGAGTCGTCGATAACTTTTTGAAAGCAAATGGAATTCGACGTCTCAACTGGCCCGCACGTTCTCCCGATTGCAACCCAATTGAGCACGTGTGAGCTGATATGGGACGTCGTCTATCCCAACAAGATCGGCCTCCTCAAAATATTGAAGATTTATTTGACTTCATTTGTATGCAAAGAAAAGCAATACGATAGCAATTAGGGTTTCCAAATTTTCGTTGTCTTTTTCTACCGTGACGTCATGCACAACGTTGGTTCATCGAGATCATGCTATTGACAAACGACGTTTTATTTCTGACCGGTAACACTACCCAAAGAAGAAAAAAGAACCATCAATAACCTATTTTGTAGGTGTTACCGTGTTCCTGATTCCACTTCACTGTGTTTTATGCGGTGGAAAACCAAGTTCAAGTGTGTTTTCACATTTTCACTGACAACTAGACAGCAACCTGTCAGTTCTGTCGCAGTGGTGTCTAAGGACACACCAATCATGACCAATCAATGGTGTGGAAGTTGAGATCAACTTCCACACCATAAAAAATGCTTTGCCCGTTGAAAACGGTTTCGGTGGCTGCAGTGACAGTTACCCACATAATAAATGAGCGATTTTAGAATTGCTGCTGCTGTACTTCTTCGGCAAAATTTCGCCACGTTCTCAGAACGAAACGTCATTAACGTCAAAACTTCAAACGATGACCTCGAAAAACCAACGTGTTTCTCGACGTCCAACGACTAACTCCTAAAATTGGAAAAATCAATTGATCGCTTATTTAATTCACACTATTGACAGTATGCCAAGAAGGTGAACGGCTGTCATTGGGGCAAGGGGCGTCTTTCGTTTCCAAATAAACTCTTATTAAATTTGTTGTAATCTTTTTAGCCTATTCAATCATTTTCCCCTTCACCAAAAACCAAAAATACCTAGGTAGATACCCCCATCTGACTGGCGTCCTAAAAAAATTTAGGTGAAATGACTAGTTGGGCCACTCGGGCCAATTTTTCATAGTGCCTACCTAGATTAACGACCTAGAAAGTAAGCTTTTGGCCACAAAAAATCAGTCAGGGGTACCCGAGCGGTAGTATGTGCCAAGAGAGTACCACAACAGAACTAAATCTGGTATTTTCATCAATTATTTATTATAATTGGTTCTTGATCAATCCAGTTTGTTCCCTTGCTATTATTATTTCTTTAATTCAACTAGTCCCATTTCATTGGTACGAACTTACGATGACTGGAAACTTTCTGCCAACGTTTTGAGTTTTCTCGCCTTGTAACAACAAAGATTGAACATTTAATTACCTTTTAAACACCCAGCAGTCTTTCGCAACTACAGCGAGTGATATCCCCTGCAAATAATTCATTATGTTGTTGGTACCTACAATCATTACACGCACCTTTACCGAGACAAAATCTGATGACATGGGTTTATCTTCGTTGCTTATCTTCGCGTTTTACAATTCGAATACAGGCATGGAGGTACTTTACTTGAGTTTCTCCTCCATCACCCTCCATAAGAAATTTGTCTGATGATGCTATCTTAACTAGAATCTTAATTGTTTATGCAACATGTGTAATTGTTGAGAGACGCTGAGGTATACCTACCAACAAGGCTACATAATCATGAACATTATTGCTGAATGGAATACATTTGAATCCGCTTAGTGAAGAAGGATCTTATCTTCATTTCCTGCGTTTCCGGATAATGTCTTCATTATTCTATCTATACTATGTGCTTACTTTATTTAGTGCCGAGGCTTTGATATGATACCATAATAGGTAGACGCTCCATAAAATCTCAAATATTGAGAAAAACAGAACCTACCTGCTTCGAACGGAATGCAGAGGCGGCACGCCCAGGTTTATTTCAATTGCAAACAAGTTCATTGTTAGATATCCTTCAAAGTTGCGGTTTTTATCGGAACAAAATTTTAAGCTGAAATTTCAAAGTTTGCTTCAAAATTGGTTTGAAATCGCTCGATCGGCAGAAAACAGCAAATTCAAGTATAAAAAAAAGAGGTCTCCAAACCCAAAACAAGGTGGCCTTCATTAAAAATTTTTCCATCCTGGGTAGGTACTTACTATTTATTGTACATCAGACATTCCGTAAGTAGCTATAATTTCTGCTGCTCTGCGATTAAATTTACAATTTACAAGCGATCTTTTAGATAAGCCTGGTACCTACCTCCGGAGGTGCTAATGACAATGCCAAACCCGTTAGAAAGTAGAAACATGTCGTTTACAATTTCAATGTCAATCTTCATTTCACGTAAAATGCTCGTTATTTAAAAAATCATCCTTTATGAGTTTTCTTCTCGGGCGCCGACGAAGAACGCCAGACTGTGCCAAAAACTGCAGAAAAAAAAACTAGTTCTTCGGATCCTTGGTATTTGTAATTTGCAACATCCATCGATTCAAATGTCAGCAGATGCATTTTTTTGCCGACTATAAAAAGCACACCATCATATCTCACCAGGCATCCATATTCAAATGAGCACAGGTAGGTATGGATGGAGAGGTTACATACGTAA
Organism: Anaspis maculata; assembly: GCA_949128115.1. Taxonomy (NCBI): domain Eukaryota; kingdom Metazoa; phylum Arthropoda; class Insecta; order Coleoptera; family Scraptiidae; genus Anaspis; species Anaspis maculata. Next base: position 75,360,944 of record OX421964.1, on the reverse strand, counting down.
GCGAAATTGATAAATAAGTCTCGTACTGAAAACGGCGTATGGCAAGAGGATTTTACTGAAGAAAGTGAAAACTGTTTATGCAAGTTGACGTAAGCTGTTCTAGTGACCGGAAAAAAAAAACTTCAATCGGAAATTATCTTTACTCACATACTTATACATACTTGCCTACCTGTCTATATGTAGTTTGTTTCATTTTTATCTTCATCAATTCATCATTTTTCAATTTGTGTTGAACTCGTGCTTATGGTGCTCTGGTATTGTGCTCTGCTCATGGCAAAATAATGAGTACAAAATATCAACAACTGAATGTGTTCCAAATCTTTGTTTTCTATTCAGGGTGAGCCATCAACTACAAAAAATTCAGTTTTCCTAAAAAACTAGAAGCAAAAAAGTTTCTGTGGAAATAAATTGATGTATTTTATTGTGCTCTACATAGGTTATGGGACCACTGTGACTATTTGCGGGCACTTTCAGGAAAAATATAATTTTCGGGATTCACAACTCACTCTGTATAAAAGTCAAAAATTCAATACAAATTCAGTGATTGTTTTTTTTTTGTACTCATTATTTTGTCATGAACGATTCACTAAATCTTTTGAAACAACGAAAACAGAAGCGTTCGAAGGACCAACTTTTGTTCCTCCATCACTTCAAAATTAAAAGACATACAATTTTTTCAACAACTTTCTAGCACCCTTACTGCATCTCTATATAACACATCTTCAAGGTGGTCCGACATTTTTGAATCACTCCCTATAGAGAATATTTATATTGTGTTCCAAATTCCCACACAAAAAATACAACTTAGTGAGCCTCTCCTGGAATCAATGATTTTTGCTCGGATTTTTGCTTGGCATTTGAGGGCAGGCGGGGCTGAGAAAAGCTTCTTCCCCCTCCCCCTCCCAAACACAAAAGATTTTTGCCTGCGATGCTCTACCAGTGGGCTGCTTCCCGCCCCCCAATCAGATGGAGGAGATAATCCCTGGAGCAACACCTCTAAATGTTAGTTCCGACCCAACGAGCTCGAAGACTTCGAGATGGAATGCCAATACGGGCGATTGCTACCAAATTGGGATGGGTAACTCCTGGCCGAAGAAGACTGAACGACTGGCTCAGTTTCTTCAGCAAAACCCATTTGAAGTGGCAGGTCAAGCGAAACCGGCCACTGGGTGTGGCCAGGGGTTCACTGAAAACCGTGCCGCGACGAAACCATGAGACGGAAATAAGAACAAACCGAAGTGCAACCAACAAAATCTTCCTGCTGGAAGCAAACAAGGCCAGAAAGTAGAGTTCGTAGATCAATACATGAATCAATCTGAATAATGTCGTGTCTTCGAACGAGAAGAAATTCCAGTCTAGTAGCAGTGGATGCCTTCGAGTGCACAGACCAGTTGAAAAGAGATTCAACGACCAATACGTGAACAAGACTACTGAGTGCCATTTTCGATTGAACATTTGGGGGTGGATGAGCAGCAGAGGCCGCAGAGTTTGCCCGACTATTGAGGAAAGACAGACAGCTCCAGTATACAGAGGAATTTTGGAGGGAGTCATGCTTCCATCTGTTTTGCCCGTCTTTGGATAGAACTTCATTTTTCAAAATGTTATAGACGTTTAAAGCAAGAATAGTGAAGGAGTTTTTACAACAAGAACACGCTGGAATCTTACTTTGGCCAGCAAAAAGCCCCGATATAAATCCAACTAAAAATGTCTGGGGGACTTCATGCAAAGAATATGTGAAAGAACGACTTTCGTCCGAAACATGCATAAGAACTGCAGCAAGAAATTCTTGAGGCATGGCAAGAGATTACAAGTACATAAAAGATCCTTGGTAGATCTTATGCCTAGCCGTCTCCAGGCCATCATCGATAGCGAAGGAGCGGCGATCAAATGATAGTTGGAATCTGATCTCTGTTCTCTGAAGTCAAAATGCAAATTCAACGAGCCTGCAGTTAAACCGGCAAGTTTTCTTGAGATCAGTATGAATCACATTTCTACCAGTTTGACGAAAACGTTGCCTACACTCGAGGAAATTTGCCCGGTTCTATAGACGATTTATATTTAAAAACGCCACCTGGTGTAGAGCTCGGTACTTGATCGTGGAGAAATTTTTTTAAAGGAACACATACTCCAACGTCTAGTAGCTTAGGTGGGCACAGATACCTGCAATACCCACATTGTTGACATGGAAATTTGACAAGTAGAAATAATGTGAGAAGGGGTTTGCATTTGTGTCTCTTATTTCACGTTATGATTAGCGTATTTAGCAGGCTTGTAGTAGATCTAGCTCCAGAGGTGCGCAGCTGAAAGACTACGCCCCCAGCAATGCACTACATTGCGGTTGCGGTGAAAAAAGGCAACGTTTGCGTCCCGAACACAAAGGTAGCTACGGCGAGCTTATTAGAATGAAAAATGCGGATCTCCAGCTCAAGCCCAAGCAGAAAAACTTTAGAAAAAAGCGAGGGAAAAAAGGTAGGTGGTGGTTGACTCTACACGGCCAGCCCGAGGTGACTTTTTCTTGGCTGTCAGGCTGGCTTGTGATGTGTTTCCCTCCGTGCGGATGTGACAGTCTGTTGCTCTTCCTTGGGCGGAAGCTATGTATGATTTAGAGGAAGGTCTGCGACGACGCTGGTCATCATCATGGGGCCCAATAAAGAGCCTACGGGGTCCCAAGGGTTCACAGGAACAAAAGTTTGCTTGTTCCAAGTGCAAAGTTGCCTCCGGACTGATCAGATTTTCTAAGAAATTGAGAAAACAAAGCTGAATTGTTCTCCTTTCTGAGCAAGAATCTCCTAAATCACAATTCTAGTGACAGTGATGTTGTAACCAACACCAGTGAAGTAATATCAACATCCAAGAGCTGTTTCACCTATCTGGAAGGACACAATTGTACAGATTTCGAAAAAGCAGATGGCCGTATTATTCTACATGCGAAGGATATGACCAAACATCATGCAAAGAGAATTCTGATCAGATGTTCCGACATAGATGCTCTCGTGCTTTGCGTGTCTTTTCTCCATGAACTGAAAACAATGGGTCTTGAGAAGTTGTGGATGCTTTCAGGAACAGGTGCCAACCGACGTTATGTACCCACACATCAGATAGCTTCCGCTTTAGGCGAGAAGAAAGCTCGAGCCCTCTTGGGATTTAGTTCATTCAGAGGATGTGATACGACATCATGTTTCAATTCCAAAGGAAAAAAACAGCTTAGAAGACATGGAGTTTGTATCCAGATGTGACAGAGTCATTCCTGGTCATTTGAGGTTTCCTTCGAGATGTTCCACCGCCTTGAACTATTCACCGACCTTCTCTACAGCCCACAGACAGAATGCCAGACTGTGAACGAGGTCAGAAAGGAGATGTTCACGCCAAAAAACAAATTTGTGCAGTTCTTGCCTCCAACTTCCGCTGCCTTGTTCCAACATGCTGTTACGGTTTCAAAAATCGACTTGGCGATATAGGATAATGAAACCAGAGGAACCAAAAAAACAAAAGAGAGTGGGTTGTTAGTTTCGGAGGCTCCGGCGGATTTTCCAAAGAAAGATCCAATAACCATCGGCCGAGTAGCGATTCAGTGTTCCTCTGCTGTTCCTGTCGATGGCAAGCAGTACCACCAGACATGTGATGTGCCTCGAGAACCAAAATCAACGAAAGCGGCGCTGAACGCCACTCCTAGAACGCCGCGCTGCCTTTGGTTGACAGCAACTGTCAGTAATCGCCAACTTCGTTGAAGTGACCATCTTGGTCCCATTTCTCTCGTCTGTCCAGATAACAGAGCGTATGGTGAGCTTCTGGAATGTACAAAGGTACCAAATCAGTTCACTACCTTACCGTCAAATCGGCGTCTTCACCAACGTTGTCGGTTGGTCCAGATTATCAAGATCCTGCTAATCGTTGCGGTTGTCCTGAAGCTCATGCGTTCAAGACTCATTGATGGGCAAACCAAGTGTTGCCTCTTATCTTTTATTTTGCTGTTTTAGAATAAGTTACCTATTTGACATTCGGCGTGTTGTTGTTAAATGTATTATTATTGTCTCTGCGTGAAGTGAGAGACGTTATTAGGGGGTAGCTATACCGGTTCACTACACCAATTTCCCTTGGGGTAGGACGGCAGTATGTTGTTTTTCGTGTAGGTACTCTGTTTCAGTGTCGTCGCTAGAGCTTCGTTGGGCCCTTCGAGTTCTCGCAGCGTCATCGAAAAGGTAGGTACTTACGTTATAGTTTGTAAGCCAACTCTCGCGGTATTGCTCACCCTTTCTATTGGCGTCCTCTGCACAACGCCCCTTTATTTTTGTTAATACGCCATGTAATGTTGAACTGTAAATATTCTTGAACCTCTTCTTCCCGATCATAAACCTGATTTTTTGTAGTTAATTCTGTATTTTTAATTCTCCCTATCCCAACTATCTCCACCTCGGAATCAATTACTTTCAATTACGATTTCAACCCGTAATATGTTGTGCTTCACAGTGTGAATCCTTTAGGTGTATCTGCAGGAAGCACTCGTTACCCTGTACGCCTGCCTGTAAGAAGTGTCAGGGAAACTGCAGCAACAAGAGGTACCTTGTTTGCCTGGATTTCTTCATTGAAACCGATGATTTCCTGCAAAACATATCACTTAACCATTATTTTGTTTCAGCGCAAGACATCAAGAGTGTGAGGCTTCCATCCAGTAATTAAGTACGATTCTTATTAGGTACAATAAAAATTGTTACTTCACGTTGCAATGATCATTGACTTTTATTTTGTCCAAACTTCATTTTCGACTATGACTATAATACAGTGGTATTGAGAGCGAGAGCCTTCAAATTAGTCGGTTTGCATACCCCCCACACGATATGGGGACACACCAAATGCAGCACTTGTAGCACAGGCATAATAGGTTCAGACCCAAAAAAAAGGTGGCTTGAAAAAGGTAACTTGAGAGCCCTTCCTACCAAAAAGTACGAGGCGCCACTGCCTTAATGATGTACCCCATGTAACAAAATGGCGACCTTTACAGGTTATGATCCATGGTATGACATTATAGTGACCACTAAAGTATTGGGACATCTTAAAATACTCAAAACTCATTATCCTAGATAGGTATGTAACTAACATATTTTTCGTTCGAAGGGAAATAAATTTGGAAATTTTGGCACGAAGGGACACAAAATATAGGGCCCACAACATTTATGAGGCTTTTTTTGCTATTTTTATGTCCAAATTGTGCAGAAATGTCCCTTTGTCTGTGAAAAGGCGACCTTTAACAATGTTTGAACATTTTTCAGCCGTCATCTTGGAAAAGGAGCCAAAAGTCACACCCTAAGAGATGGAGTTCCAGATGCTGCGGACCAAATCGTTCAAATGGTCTTAGACAACAACTGTACGAAATGGCTTGCTTTCATACTTGATTGTCACTTTTTTTCACGTACCGCTCGTACTACACGACACGTCATCAGCCACATCAGCCGTTCTCTTTAGCCAGCGGGGTGGAGATATAGTGCCACTGAGAAAGAGTGCTTATAATAGCGGTGTATGGACCATATAGAAATTTCAGCCTAACGTAGAGGACACGCACTTTTCAGTGGCCACCGACCATTTTGCTATCCGTTGACTGAATTCGCTAAAGGACCCGAACGAACGGCTGGCACGCTGGAGTGTACGTTTTCTGCAATACGACTTGCACATTCTGCATTGGACACGTTATATCAGATGCTCTCAGATTGAAGTTGGGATATGACCTTTTTTGGCCTGCGCAGAACGACATTCTTCAAAAAAGCTGCAGAAAGTTGGAGAAGGTTGACGACAACCACGGGAAAACCTGGCTGAGAATAGTGCCAAAATATTGTTTCCAGGTGATCTCCGAAAATCATTTTTTTTTTTTTTTTTTTTTTAATTGTCTCCATATATAATACAATTGTCAAATTTGACATTAGGTATATAGTTTTGTAAATATAAAATCATGAGCCTGGATATCCAGAAAACCTATCGAATCGCATAAAGCTTCTGCTGACCTTGAATGGGAGTGGTTCCAAAGGACTCGCTTTGTGAAAATTGAATACTGTTCGTACACAACGAATTCTGAGCTGTTTATTCCTTTTTGCCGATACTAACTGATTCGATTTGCTAGTTTGGCTCGAAAATGAGCTTTGATTTTCCAAGTCCGGCGTGACTCATGACTTTTTGTCATTTCAGTCACGTTCAAAGACGTATTATGCCGGAATAATATATGGAAACTGGGCGCTCGCATATCCCCTGAAAAGGACACCACATTTATGCACGAGACAATAAAAATAACGGGGAGCGGCTTCATTGAAGTCGTCGCACTTTTTTCGGCATGTAGGATTTTTCAATGAGAAAAAAAAATTTCATGCATCTACCTATAAGTACTATGTATAAAGACACACCTGCCACCTACTAGCTGGATGTTCGAGCTTGAATAATTCAAGGCTGCGCGCTTTTAATTGAGGAAAAAATCAGCGATAAAGACTGATAATCAGATGACTTCCTGTTTGATTCGTTATTATTAGTAATTCATAAACGGTCTGGAACTCGACAAGAAAAAAAGCCCGGCAAGACATTTCCGGGCTTAGTATCTACCTAACGGTACTTGTTGTATGCTTTTATGGGCCATTGTCTTTTAGGGGGACTTGTCGTTTTCAAGAGTTATGTGTCTGGAACAAGCCATCAAAATTTGTGAAAAAGCGAAAATATTTAGAAATGCAATATATCACGAAACTGGAATGCAAAAATAGCATACAACTGGCACTTGACCATCAAGAAATTTATGTTTATTTGGTATGTAAGAAACGGTTTCGTAATTAATTTGTAGGCATACTTAGTTAACTTGTTCAGAGAAATTGTGGTGTGGTAGTAAAATCATTTTTAACGATGAAATGGTACTAATATATGGTAATAAATCGATTAGAAACTCTACATATGATCTGAGCATGTAGGTACTTTTATGAAGGTATTTGTATGTTTCCTCAGTTTTGGTATGAAAGAAAATCACAAATTGAAAAACCGTGAAAAAAATCAAAAATTTCTACATAGTATAAATAAAAAGTCATTTGCGGACCAAAGTTATGCAACCTGGCGCAGCTATCTTGGCCAGGCTTGACTTGGTGACAGAAATAGCGCATGGCGTCAAAGAAGTTGGTACTTATGTCAATAACCATTTAATTAAAATTATATTTCATTTTTGACAAAACGTTCAGTTTGATATTTACTAATAGAGTGGGTAGGTACTAGGTACCTTCAAACTTCTCTGCCTTCTCTTCGACTTATTTGATGAATAATCAAGGTAAAAGTAGCCAAGAAAATTGAATTAGAAAGAAACAAAGGGGTGCGTGTTTCAGAATAATCTTGAACTGAATACCGGAGGACATTTCCATTCAGTAATTTATTCCTATAAAGAAAAATTACAATAATCTCCATCAACCTTTCCCAATGAGAATTTCCTGCAACTCTGTAACCAACAATGGCATTTAGAATTGGGTATTAGGGATCGACTTTGACATTTCTGCAAATTTAACAAGAAAGCTAAGGTCGCCGTCATCGAATGCCAAAATCTCCTAATTGTCTAAGCATCCGTGTCAAACTGTATCGTGAAACCAAACCTAAAGAATAAAATTGTAGTTTGTTCAATTGTTTTGTTTGATCCGAGGTTTGATCCTCGATTTATGGAAAACCCTTTTACGATTTGAATGTCACCACTCCTCGGTGCACAAGCATCCATTGCCATCGAGAAATATCTCGGCGTCTTTCATCACCTTTGACATTTGTTTGTCCAACTATAGGAATTCACGAAAGTGAAGGGGATCATGTATGCAAATGATAGAAAGTATTCCGAGCTTCTCTTCTTCGGCGGTGTGTGCGATGAGGGATAAGCCGAGAATTTTGGTCCTTTGAGAGCCTGCACACCACACGCCGAACACACAAATCAGTATCCACCTTAGGCAAAAACAAAGATGAACACCTTGAAAGTTTAATGCCTCATTTATTTTTAGCGTCGCCGGCAAGAATTTTTGTAATATCTTCACTGGTTTCGGTCAGCAGGAGGAATGCACTTGAGAAACCTCATAAACATGAACCGACGAAAAATAAAAACGAAGAACAAGATGATGAGATCATATTTGCCGAAAAATTCCAAAAATGCCGGTGACGGCAAGCTTTCAAACGATTATAGTATTGAAATCCTGCAATGTTCCGATAAAAATGAACTAATTTTTGGATTGCTGCAATATAATTTCAAGGCAACACACCGGCTGCGGCTACTAAGAAATAGTGTTACACACAAAAAACTGGTTGATGATGATTGAAAAGATGCAATCCGCCAAGAAAATGAGCGATGCTTCTCTTATTGCCATTAATGCGTTTTTTCAGGTTTCTCTCTAAATATGTATGAGCAGGAAAATTACGTAAAGTATAAAGTAAGTGATTAGTTTCCCTATACGACTGGCAATCACCTAAAGTACCGGCATGTAGTAATGAAGAAAAACAACCGCGCTGGACGGAAATAAGAACTTATTACCGCGAGAGAACAAGCAAGAGCAGCAAGACATAGATAATAATTATGCACGAGCTGAGCACGAGTTTCAAAATCTGATGCAATTATCTTGAAGTTCTTAAGAAAAATAAAGGTCTTTTTTGGTTCTGTTTAGAATTACTGCAATGGACTTGGAAAATATTCGAATAACCGTGGCGCTGCGCTGTGCAGTTTTCAGGAATTGATGAATTGGCTTATGCAACATCGACACTAAACCGTATTGCGTGTTGCCTATCCATCAATGTTAGATAAAAATTGTTTCGGCGCCGGCAATTTTCCTCGAGTTGTTTGTGTGCTTCCGTTTGGAATAAAAACCGCTGTAGCTTGATTCTCACAGTGTATGGACGTGAAATTCGAGAATTCGTTCACAACTACATAGATGACCTGCTGATAGTTTCATGAACAATAGAAATGCACCTAGAACACCTGGGAATGTCGCTGAGACGACTTCGAGAAGTCGGACTAACCGTTCAACCTGAAAAAGTCTGCCAAAAAGAAATTATCAAGTACTGTCTACGCCCTGTTCAAGTACCTACCGTCTTTATTTCTGGGACGCCCGCTTCACCTTGAAGACTGACCATCATGCATTACTGTTAGCGGATAGCAGGTGCGGACAACGTCGTCGCTGACATCCTCTCCAGATTCCCTCCAACAAGCACTTCCGAGAGCTCAGACACAATTACATCAGCAGTACCAGGCACCCAAAAACTCCGGGAAAGCAGGGAAGCAACCAAGTGTAGCTTGAGGTGGCCCTGAAGTTTTTTTTTTGGCTGCACCCTGGGATTTGGGAAACTTAGTAGTCCGTTATTGAACTTGGGTACGTGATGCGTTGTCTCATGTCGAGAAGGAACAGTTATGAACCGGGTGACCGGAAATCGACTGAAGCAACTGTCATAGAGTTTGGGCTGTCTTCCAGGCCATCACACTATTCGGCTTATTCCTGGGGCCGAGCCCAATAAACAGCTGGCGTATCGGGTGTCTTATTTAAGACAGGGACTTATCGATGCGGAGTTGGATAAGATGTTGGCGCTGGGGGTGGTGGAACCGTCCCAGAGCCCGTGGGCGTCTCCGGTGTGCCTGGTCCTGAAAAAGGACGGCACCCAAAGGTTCTGTGTGGACTATCGGCGCTTGAACGCCGTCACGGTAAAAGACGCTCACCCCCTGCCCAGCATCGACGCCATTCTCGACAATTTAAGAAACACCCGACACCGCTCCACACTGGACATCAAAAGTGCCTACTGGCAAGTCCCAGTCGATCCTCAATCTCGTCCTTCAACTGCATCCACCGTTCAGAGGCGAGGCCTTTTCCAGTTCGTTCGTATGCCTTTTGGCTTGACGAACGCTCCTGCCACGTGGCAGCGAATCATCGACACGATTCTGGTAGAGGACCTCAAGCCGAACGTGTGGGTGTATCTGGATGATATTGTGATGGCGACTGTTGAGTTCAAAGCTCATATCGAGCTACTCACTGTCGTGTTGGATTGGCTGCAGAGGGCAGGACTTGTTGTCTCGGTCGACAAGTGCCAGCTGTGTCGGCCCGAGCTGAAGTACTTAGGCTTCGTCATTGACGGGCAGGGCTTACGCACTGATCCCGACAAGGTTCGCTCTATCGCGGAGGTTCCGCCACCGACATGCGCACGAGAGGTTCGTGCATTTCTGGGACTAGCCTCCTGGTACAGGCGATTCGTGCCGGACTTCGCGACTGTGGCGGCCCCACTGACCGACCAGACTCGGAAGGGACGAGTGTTTTCCTGGACGCCCGAATGTGACGTAGCTTTTAGCTTTCAGGCTGCTGAAGGAGGCGCTGATTTCTCCACCAATTTTAGCTAGGCCTGATTTCCATCTGCCTTTCACCCTACAGGTCAATGCCAGAAACTTCGGCTTGGGTGGCGTCCTCACCCAGTCTTTTCCTGAGGGTGAGCGCGTGGTGTGTTATATCTCGCGTTCCTTAACAGCTATAGAACAAAAATACTCTGCCACCGAGCGTGAGTGCCTTGGGGTTATCTGGGCTGTGGAGAAGCTCCGCTTCTATCTGGAGGGTCGACATATCAGTGTAGTCACGGATCATCATAGCCTTCTTTGTCTCCACCGCCTTAAGGATCCGCAGGGGCGACTCGCTCGATGGTTGCTTCGGCTACTGCCTTACGATTTCGAAATCTTTAATCAGTAAGGGCCAAGACCATGTTGTGCCGGTGTGATTTGGTGACGGACGCCATTGAGGTGCCAACGGTACCCTACACCGGCCCCGACGCCTGGTATCGGCAATTGCGGGAAGCTGTGGAGCGTTATCCTGACAGGTACCCACTGTTTCGTGTGTCCGAGGGCCACCTGTTCAAAAAATTGCTTAAGCCAAAGTGGGATACCTGTGATTTCAACTGGCATTGATAAGACACGGAGCAGTTCCGGAGGTAGTCCAAATGGACAATGGCGTCCAGTTCAGGAGTCGGCGGATGGAACGGTTGATGGCAACCTACGGGTGTCAAGCGCGCTATAACCCACTTTACCACCCTCAGGCCAATCTCAGGCTCAGGTCAAAGGGCCTTATGAATAAAGATTGCTTTTGCAATTGCTTTTGCTAAAATTCTAGCAGTAAAAAACGGAGAAACATTTAGAAAAGAGACTTTAAACCATTATTATTATTTCAATCAGTTACTCGAATGATCAATGAAACCTAAATTAATGAATTACATGAAGTGTCTGAGTTTTTTGAGAATTTTCTAGAAACAAAAAATCAAGCAAAAGTAATTGCTTAATCTTTATTCATGAGGCCCAAAGCACATACAAACAAAAATCCACCAATCCTGACCGAGTTACCGCACAACCCCTGAATTAGGACTGGCGGAAGAGATAGCGGCGGAGGAGAAAATCTAAGTTCGAGTTTGAAGACATATGGAGATCTGAGGAATAGTTATTCAAAATTTTTTCCCGAAGGCAAAAGGAAGAAGTATGCGGAGGAATGCCACAGTACGATTAACCTCCCTCTTTTTTAAGAAGATAACGGAACTTCGGTTACTGACAAGTGTGTCATCTCTGAGCTGAATCTACTCCAAGGATTCGTCAATCATTTGTTTTGGAATGATCTTGTGCTTCCTCTTGGACGTGACAGAGCTTTGTTATGGCCCAAAAAATCAAATTTGATCGCTGAAAGTTGACACTGGGAATTTCTCAAGGAAACGCGTGCCGGAAACTTCTGAAAGAGAGTGACGTGCTTGAGAATCCCAAAATTGCTGTGAATCTGGGAGGACCTACTTGGTGTAACTCCGTTTATATCCGCCTTCAAAGTTATGGATAAAGTAGTGGAAAAATGTTTCACGACTGGGAAGATTTCCTCAGGATAAGAAACAGACCTAGACATACCTGAAACATTTAAAATCCATTTGCTCATCGATCATCTTCGAGACACACTAAGATTCCTCGATAATGACGGACTAGGTCTATGGTCAGAACAGGTTGGTTCGCTATTCACAGATAATTTCTTAAATATTGGAATAGATATAAAATGGACTGTGAGACGATTCTGACTTTTTGAAAAATTAAAAAAAAGCCGTTGTCGAATTTTCATCAAGACATTTGTGAATAAAAATATATATATTGAGAATTGAATGAACGGTCTGTTACGCTCTTACCTAGGCAACAGCCAAAGACCGACAGGATTTTTTACATAATAGAGCGTTTAAAGAATGTTGTTTTTCACAGAATCGCACTATAAATCCTGTTGATAAAAAAAAAGGTTGATTGCAATAGATAAAAGCCCAAGAATCTGGCCTGTTGGAATTGGCGAATGCTTGCGTCGTATTTTGGCCGAATGCTTCATAGTTGCTTCAGGAGCAGATGTAGCCGAGGCATGTGGAGCAGACCAATTATGTAGTGGGCTGAAATCTGGACTTGAAGGAGCCATACACTCGATGGTAGAAAATTTTGAAAATAATTGTAAGCCTGGATCTAACTGTGACTTACTTCTACTTGACGCTGAGAATGCCTTTAACAACATAAATAGAACTCCAACTCTTTGGCAGGCTAGAATATGGTGGTCAAGAGCTGGAGAGACTTGATGTAGACGGCTTGGGGGAATTGTGTGAGAGAACCGATCATAACAGGGAACAACAATGATGAACCTGCGTCAAGAGCTGACTTGGCGGGTCGTGGGGCTTGGGCCAACTTTTAAATAATTCAATTTCTCATTTGAAATGTTGGAAATTAAATGTTATGTGAATTCATCAAGAATTATATAATATACCTATAAATATTATATTCTGAAGATAATATGTTGAATGCTTAGGGTTGGATGGAGTGTGGCAGCTGCACCGACCGTTCTAACTACGACTTGATTCAGCATACCCAAGCCACTGGCGTGAAACAGGTGGCTCAGAAGAAATTGGCCAAATTTTTGTGTTCCTTAGTCCTTCTGTTACCTACAAGAACTTGTCAACACTTTTTTCCACATTTTTGTGAGACCAATTTTTATTTCAGGCTCTATGCTTCAGGGCACCTGTGCATATCTCCGACCATTTGCAGTGGTACAGGGAGAACCCGGTATTTTCAAAAAATATGCGAACTTGAAAATTAGAGCAATTAGAAATGTTTGTGTTTGTACTATCAAAGAGGTAAGCATCTGCTTTAGTACAAGAAAGATAGATTTCAACCTCGGAATAAATATGGACGTCGTGAAAATTTGATATTCTGTTCAGAATTGAGTGCTCTACAACATATCCAAAATCGCCAAAAATCGCACCCGGGGGTTTTGAGTTATTGGAGGGGGAGTAAGAAATTGTAACTTAGAATGGAGGGGAAGCCCGTCAATCAATTGAAAGCAAATACGTTATGATTCGACGCATCATATCCCGTTGATACCATTTTGGCACAAAAAGTGTCGATTACTGTTGAAGGGGGGTCGTGGGGGGGGCGAAGCTCTGCTAGGTGGTCCATTTTGTTTTTCTGGCCATGTAAAACCGATCACGACAAGTTTGGTATCTTTTCCAACTAAATTCAATCTCCTGAACTCGAATCCGATGTGTAAATTTGGATGAAAACAAGTTTGAACAAGTTAACTTGAAAAAACTTGTTTTTTCTTTGACAATTTAGAAGAATATTTTTTTCACAGTTAGAGGTATTCATCTTCCAAAAATTTTCAGGGGTCATTGGATTTAAGTGTATTCTTCACGAAAATCATCCACTTGATGTATAATTTTGATTCTCGAGTTCAAAAAATCGATTTGAACTCGAGCCGGCTCGGCGCGTCGTCCACTACTGACCAGAACACTAGAGCATGCACCTTTTAATGAAAATAGCTCAACATTTCGAAGAGATAACAACTCATCTTTGAAAATTTGATTATATGTGCAGAATTGAATTCTCTATAACATAAACAAAATCGCCATGAATCGCACTGCAGGATTTTAAGTTATTCGAGGAGTAGGATAACATTTTCTCAAGATTCGTGCTCTATGAACTCTTACCTCTTCCCTCAAATAACTCAAAACCCTGCAGTGCGATTCATGACGGTTTTGTTTATGTTATAGGGAATTCAATTCTGCACAGATAATCAAATTTTCAAAGATGAACTGTTATCCCTTCCAAAGTTTGAGCTATTTTCATTTCAAGGTGCATGCTGTAGTGTTCTGGTCAGTAGTAGACAACGCGTCGAGCCGGCTCAAGTTCAAATCGATTTTTTGAACTCGAGAAACAAAATTATACATTGAGTGGATGATTTTCGTGAAGAATACACTTCAATCTAAGGACCCCTGAAAATTTTCCGAAGATGAACACCTCTAGCAGTAAAAAAGGAATTCGTCAAAATTGTCAACAACAATACCATAAGAAGGGTCTATTTTGTCGACAAAATTGAATTTCTCGATAACTGGTCGCTAGGCATTTTTCGAAAACCAGCTGCCACAGAAAAAAACGACGAGTGCACAGCACGAGTCGTTTTTCTGAGACAGCTGGTTTGAGAGAAATGCCACGACCAGTTTGAGAGAATAAATTCAATTTTGTAGACATAAATGGATTCTTCGAATGGTATTTAATGGACTATTTTTTTTTAAACGTTTATTTCAAATCACTTGTTGTAAATAATAAAGGTACAGTTGTTGTTATTCAATAAAGATTTGGAAAGGCTTCGGCCAGAGTGCAACGGCGATGCTTCTATGAGAATGGTTGGTTATTTTCATTTCACTCAATCCACTTTTTCCGCACTGGCTCTTGTCCATTTGCTTTCCTGTTCCAAGCGCTGCATTTTTATCTCAACACGCATGTTATAATGCCCAACTCTCAAAATATCGGCAATCTGCGGCACTGTTGTATCTCCGACAAATCATAGTCCCATTCTGCGTATTTTTCTAGTTTTTCGAGACGATCATTCTCTCCATCTTCGAACATGGCAAATTCGCCACTCATCATTTGGAACTGTTTTGTATTTTCTACTCACAAACACTGACAGACAATCACGCAATAATTATTAAATTTTACAATTTGACATTCACGTTATCGTTGTTATGGTGAGTGTATCAACAGCCAGTTTTGTCACCCTGCAGCAGTTTATTCAGTAGCAGCAGAGGTTTTGTCACCCCACCATTAATTTGCCATTGCAAAACTGTTGACATTGGTTGTAATGGTAACACGTGGTACTAAATACAGCGTCGCTATTGGTTTGAAACGTCAAAAAAAATAGTCAAAGAAAAAACAAGTTTTTTCAAGTCAACTTGTTCAAACTTGTTTTCATCCAAATTTTCAGATCGGATTCGAGTTCAGGAGATTGAATTTAGTCGGAAAAGATACCAAACTTGTTGTGATCGGTTCTACATGGCCAGAAAAACAAAACGGACCACCTAGCAGAGCTTCGCCCCCCCACGACCCCCCTTCAACAGTAATTGACACTTTTTGTGTCAAAATGGTATCAACGGGATATGATGCGTCGAATCATAACGGATTTGCTTCCAATGGATTGACGAGTTTTATCCCCTCCATTCCAAGTTGCAATTTTTTACCCCCCTCCAATAACTCAAAACCCCCGGGTGCGATTTTTGGCGATTTTGGATATGTTGTAGAGCACTCAATTCTGAACAGAATATCAAATTTTCAGGACGTCCATATTTTTTCCGAGGTTTTGCAGATTTTTTTACTATTTTTCCTGTACTACTTCCTGACCTGATAGAAATAGGGCCCCTGATCGTCTGATCTACCCGTAGACTCCGACTAATCGTTTTTCGCCTAGTAGGTGATTTCTCAATCAACAGCTAACTTTTCGATACTTTTAGTTTTCAACACAAAAACATTCGCAACATTTTATCCCAGTACGGCTCTAGAATTCCAGAGTTTTTGACGCCATCACCATCTCACATCCGACAGCTGAACTTTCCCGAGACCTCTACCTACACCGGCAACTAGCGAACTTCTCGAACCACTTCCACAGCTTGACCTCGTTTCGGAAAGGTGGCGCGACGATATCCATTTTCAAGCATTTAGTTTCACAGCAGCCACCTCTACAGAGCTCTAGTCCTCTTTACCCCGAAACTTCTTACGGAGTCTCCTCAGCCAACTTCGCGCTTTTGCCTCTCGGATCAATTATTCACCAATTGTTGATTCACCACACGAATACGCTATAGAAATTCATAGTCCTGGTGGTAGGTAAGCCACCAACATGTTAAACATCACACGAGTCGGACGTACAAGTTCATAGAAGGACGAGAACAAGTTCCCAGAATATCCATAATACCTAATACCTTTAGGCACAATACCTCCTAGAGTACCTACAACTAAATTCTGCACACAATATAATTAAACACAGCACAGAGAGGTGTGTTTTAGGTACGTTAAGCAGGAATGGCTGGATATTCAGAGTTTGAACAATGGGGGTTTCGCTGCAAACATGCCCCCTGAACCAAATTGTAATGCAAATTTACACACCATGGAATTTGCCGCGTGTCAGTGTTCAACGTGTGTGTGTAGGTGTAGTAAAGTGTAGGTACCTGTTCGGATTATATTTAGTTGTACCTACGGATCCAAAGGCAAATGTCTGTTTTCTGTGAATCATGCCTATAGTCCAGGAATTATAGAAACAAGTGAATATCCCCTCACGTGCGTGAGTCGCAATAGCGCATTTTTTCAGTGCAGATCTGTCATTGATAGAAATAAAGTCCAGCTTGAAAATAAGAATGTTCATAAGGAAACAAAAGTAAGTTTCAGGTTTCAAGACAATCGTTCCACAGCGCGATTTTCTTGGAAAATATCAGGGCAACAAAAAACATTTTTCAATTGGGGGGAAGCCTAATCTTTTAGCTTTCTTTTAAGGGGGCGCCGATGCTTGTAGGTGCTCTAGTTTCCAAGAAAATGCAATTTGAATCTGGCGAGTCACAAGAGTTCGAAAATTCATGACCGACAAAACAAAACACTTCTGATGAAAAAAGAATCCTCTTTCTCTGGGCTTTCCATTGATGTGTCGCCGATGTCTGTATTATGTCAACATTTAGTGCTGAACCGTTTGAGAAGCACCAGTTACCCTCTTCTTCAATTACTCTTGAATTTACTATTCTTAATTTCAATTTAAAAGAAAATCTGACAGCGTCCACATCACACCTCCGCTACAGATACAGATTTTCGCCTCAGTCTACGTCTTTTTTAATTGATTCTGAGTGTGCTTATCCAAGTGTTGGTGACTAGAGTAACTTCGGCAATATAAACCAGTCTACCAATCCCAAAGACCAGACCACAGCCTGCCTAGAGGGGGAAAGTTTTTGATCATACGGTATAAAGATTAAAGTTTTTTCGTACCAACAGGGGGAACAACATCTCATTAATGAGATATGGAAGATGGGGAGCTGGTGAACGACTCTCTGGTAGAGACGGGTTGGGCTGCCTCGTGTGGAACATTTTCACTGCAGAACGACGGAAGAAAAACAACTGTTACTGACAAAAGTGCACTTTTGTTTCATCAAAATATCCAATCACTGAGGAACAAAACAATGGACGTTGAACTGGTTATTGGCAAGCTGGCGCGGAGACCGAAAATATAGTCTGTCTCACTGAGCAGTGAGCACTGGTGTTCAATTGACAAGATAAATTGGCTGCGAATTGGATATCTTGAGGCTTCCTACACAAGTCCTGCGGGAGCTCATGGAAGGTGTTGCGTATTGTGCGTATGGGGTACAATTGTATTTACCTTGACGATGGCACTTTAGGTGATTCTTCGAACAAAGTATTGGGAATTTGAGAATGTTAACTAAAGAATCAAGCCTAATAGGTCCACAATTCAATCCTCCAAAATGTGAACTCCATTTTCTGTCACGAACAAATATAGCATATTATTATACGAGTTTCATAAGACGTTGTTTTGTCACACGACTAATTGGCTAATTCGGAGCCTGTGATAAGTAGTACTCCGCCAGAAATTGGAAAAGCTGCGCTTGAGGCCGTCGACAAGCTATTGCCTAGAAAATCAAAAGCAATATACGAAAAGGAGTATGCTGCTTTCGACTCATGGTGCCACGAAAATGGGGTAGAGATCATCAGTGAGAGTGCGTTGCTTGCGTATTTCGAAAGAATGAGCAATACAAAAAAATCTTCGACTCTCTGGTCTTCCTACAGCAAACTAAAAGCTTGTATCAATGTTAACCGTAACATCGACATTTCCAAATTTGCAAGGCTACAAATGTTTTTGAAGCAAGAATCTAAAGGCTACCAGCCAAAGAAGTCAAAGACTTTGGAGGGGGCCGATATAAGTCGTTTCCTACAAGAAGCTGATGATCAGAGTTATCTGGTCATGAAAGTTAGTTTGAGAAATTGTGTATGCGTAACTAAGTGTCTCAAACATGGTTATTCTTCTTTTAGATTATTCTGATAATGGGTTACGCAAGTGCGTGCAGGCGAGATGAACTGACAAATATGCCAGTTGATGTCGTCGAGTACAAAAAAGACACCATCCTAGTTTCAGTTCCTAAAACCAAAACAAACGTGGCACGACTGTTCGTTATCACTGAGGTTGAGTGGATCACCTTAATAACAAAATACGCAAACCTTCGCCCTAATGGCATACTTCATAAGCGATTTTTCTTAACATATCATAACGGACGCTGCATTAACAGTCCGATCAACACAATCGGTCAGGTGCCCAGAATGATTGCTCGTTTCCTTGGGCTTTCGAGCCCTGAAGAATATACAGGCCATTGTTTTAGGCGCTCAAGCGCTTTCCAGTGTGCAAACAATAGTGGCGATTTGCTGACCATAAAGAGACATGGTGGGTGGAGATCTTCAGCTATCGCAGAAAGCTATATTGAGACATCTCTGATGAAAAAAGTGGAGGTAGCGGAAGCTGCTCAAGACAGCATCTCCGAAGCCAAGCACTTCCACCTCTACTTCTGGTGACCAGAACGTTCACTATGGAGCAGAACCATGTGTTCAGCATGAAAATGATGGACCCACTGCAAATGTTCAAGATTACATTGATAAACAAAAAATCGAAGGAAACACCGCTTACCAGCAGAACGTTTACTCTCAAACGCTGCCTAGTATTTCAATTTGCAGCAAAGACACTAGCAATGTAGTCGTGAAAGTGTTCAACAACTGTGCGTTTTATGAATTGAAATTAAGTGAGGTTATTCAATTTTTGGTTTCGAGCAAGGTTAAACAGTACATGCGCGTTCTTTTGGCGCTTTATTCAAAAAAGAATATGAAGAAATTCGTGGCCATTATGATAATTTAAACCAACCTGTTCCATACTTTCTTAAAATTAGTTGAAATAAAATGCAAAAATGTAGCCATCCAAAACGCGTCGTATTTAATTGAAATTTCACAGTTAAGTAGATTTAGGGTTCTAAACTCTAAATTCTCGTGTTACTACTACCAAATAGTACGATTACTATGAGACAATACTAATAATTCATGATCTGTGATTATTTCAGGGGTAGATGGGTTAGGGTCTCAAGGTAGCTTGCTTTTACGTTCTCCCGTTTTGTTGAATCTGCGATAGAATCGAATATTACATATGAATGTCATCCTCGATGACGTTGTAGGGGCTAGAAAAATCATAGGTAACGGAAAAAAGTACCTAAATGTCAATGTTTATTACCTAATTAACCTACCTAAGTACGTCTCTTCTCCAGGAAACTTTTTCTTTAGTAATACAGCCAAGGGATTTTCTATGGATAACAGCTATATTCTTTCAACATGTCCTCCGTTATGATAAAACACTGTGACGAAGCTTTTAAAAATCCATAATAATTTTGTCCATACCCCACAAAAATAGCAATTTGCAATAGAACCAACAATAAAAAATAACGTAAACACAAATAAACAATGATGAACAATATCCGCAGATCAACCGGATACTGTTTTAAAAGATATGAACCAAATTATCAATTTGGCAAAAAACATTGGTTTGAAAGTCAACACAAGCAAATGTGAAGTTTATTTCTGCTCAACTGTAATTGATCAAAACATCGTGACTAAATTTGAAAATATTTGCCCTGGCATAAAAATAGTTCCGAAAGATAGATTAGAAATACTAGGTTCGCCGATTTTCGAAGAATGTTATGAATCCCATTTTAAAAAAAGAATGGATCAACTGGAACTTTTTACATCTCGGTTGGAAAAAATTAACTCACATATCGCCTACTACCTTTTGAAAAACTGCATATACGTTCCAAAAATGATGTATTCTCTTCGTACCTGTGCATTATGGAAATGTGAAAATTTACTAAATATTATAGATATTCATCTGAAATATACTTAATTTAATTATGAATGTAAATTTGACCGACATGCAATGTAGTCCGGATGCTAGTTGCATAAAATGGAATGAACCTTGCATTTTTTGATGAGAAGATGCTACTTGGTGGAAATGTTCCTTGTATCATACTCTTCCGATCCAGGAAGGTAGCCATCAGCGCCATCCATGCCGGCGGCGTATACAGGGTGAAACAGAAAAAAAAGTTGGAAAATTATATTCAAATAACCGAAGCATGTGGAGACTTGTAATTTACCACATACATTAACTGTTTTATGCTTAAAAAGTCACAGCGAACCGTTCTTGATTATCCTGAACCGTCTTTGAAATGTAGGGGGAAAACAGAAAAAAAGCAAAAAACACTCTTTTCTACATAAATAAGTGATTTTTAAAGATATTGACACAATACTTGGTATTTCTACAAAAAGTAATGTAAGAAATGATATGAGCTGGGTAGCCAATTCCTAAGGCAACTACTTCCAGAGATACGATTGTCAACTTTTTTTTCCCTCTTGAGCACCATCTTGAATCTGCCCTGTGATGCATCGTTGAAAAAGTGATTGGTTATTATAATCATGGTAATATGTAATCATTGCATCGTAAAAACAACCTCCTTATCATAATTTAGTGACCTCTTCGGCGGGAAAGAATTGCCATTCACGTATTTTCTGGCTCTTCAAAGCTTTAGTGCCCATGATGGCATTTGCAACATCTGGAATGGTAAAATATGTTACGCATTATGAACCTTTATGTACTTTGAGGTAGCCCATCAAATTTGGCAATCATCAATTGAAAGGTTTGTTCTTAAAAGCTGTTTGAACAAAATTTGTTTAATTTTTTTATGGAAAATGCAAAATATTGGATCTCTTACCCTTATTCGATCCCTCGTTGAGGAAAGCCTGAAACCGAAAGTCTCCAAAAATTTTATGCTAATGGTTCACTGAGAACTGCTCTTCAATGTGTAGTTGTCAAAATCTGCATATTTGCGTTCAAATTCCAGACAGAGAGCGACAAAGAAGTTCATGCAGTGAAAAAAAGACACAACTTTCAATGCAACGGAGAAATCCCGGAAATTTCCCTTTTAGATAGGCATCCCGCAATACACAGGTTCTGTAAGACTCTCAAGCGTGGGTGAAAGGCTTGAAACACTACTAACTTAAGGCTCTAACAGTGTACCAAATCGCACATTTATGTTATAAAAAGCAAGGTCTCCGGACAGCTTTCAGTCTAGCTCTGGACTAGTTTTTTCTCGACTGTGATTTATGTCTTCTTTTACTGCATGCATTTCTTTGTCGCTCTCTGTCTGGAATCTGAACGCAACTATACAATTTTTGACAACTAAACATTGAAGAGCACTTCCCACTGAACCATTATCATAAAAAATTCGGAGACTTTTGGTTTCAGGCTATCCTCAGTGAGGGATCAAGTGAGGGTGAGAGACCCAATATTTTGAATTTTTCATAAAAAAACTACACTAATTTTGTTCAAACAGCTTTTAAGAACAAACCTCTCAATTGATGATAGTGAAA
Organism: Anaspis maculata; assembly: GCA_949128115.1. Classification (NCBI taxonomy): domain Eukaryota; kingdom Metazoa; phylum Arthropoda; class Insecta; order Coleoptera; family Scraptiidae; genus Anaspis; species Anaspis maculata. Next base: position 75,339,172 of record OX421964.1, on the reverse strand, counting down.
CTTGGTAGGCTACCTCAGAGTACATCAAGGTTCATAATGCGTAACATATTTCACCATTCCAGATGTCGCAAATGCCATCATGGGCTCTAAAGCTTTGAGGAGCCAAAAAATACGTGAATGACAATTCTTTCCCGCCGAAGAGGTCACTAAATTATGATGAGGAGGTTGTTTTTGCGATGCAATGATTCCATGTTACCATTATTATAATAACCAGTCACTTTTTCAACGATGCCTTACAGGGCAGATTCAAGATGGTGCTCAAGAGGAAAAAAAAGTTGACAATCGTATCTCTGGAAATAGTTGGCTTAGGAATTGGCTACCCAGCTCATATCATTTCTAACATTACTTTTTGTAGAAATACCAAGTATTGTGTCAATATCTCTAAAAATCACTTATTTATGTAGAAAAGAGTGTTTTTTGCTTTTTTTCTGTTTTCCCCCTACATTTCAAAGACGGTTCAAGGTAATCAACAACGGTTTGCTGTGACTTCATGAGCATAAAACAGTTAATGTATGTGGTGAGTTACACGTCTCCACATGCTTCGGTTATTCAAATATAATTTTCCAACTTTTTTTTTCTGTTTCACCCTGTATACGCTGCCAGCATGGATGGCGCTGATGGCTACCTTTCTGGATCGGAAGAGTACGATGCAAAGAACATTTTCACCGAGTGGCATCTTCTCATCAAAAAATGCAAGGTACTTTCAACTAGCATCCGGACTAATGGAAACAATCCACATTACCGGTTGCTTCAAGTGGTTTAGGGATACGAAAAATGGCTGACATTGCCTTGCCAGCATTTTTAAGTACTGTATTTGGTGCACACGATCTTGTGTCTACTCTTCTCCCTATTAAGGACAATGAAGTTTGTGTTCACCTACAGCAAGAGAGTTTGGAAAAATGGTCGTCAAGGAATACCACCATCCCTGCAATCATGGACATTAAAAAAGTTGGGACGAAATAAATATGAACAAAATTGTGGAAACTGAACATTACCAGAAACAACCAAAGATAAAGCTCGCTACTTGGCCTTATCATGTCCGGAATCTGGCGGTTGGTTACAAGCGGTACCATCAAAACATATCGGTACTTTGATGGATGACCAAGTGTTTCATTGTTGTAAGGAAGGTTATCAAGACACAACGAATGGAACCACATCATTCAACGAGCACTAACGTCGATCCAGATCCAGTCAACTTTGGAGCCTAACGGTTTGTCTCGCAACGACGGAAAAAGACCAGACAGCGTTACTTCGGCTCCCTGGTCTAAAGGACAACGATTACTGTGGGATGTTACTTGTGTGGATACCCTAGCACCATCGCACCTGACACGTACATCTGTCAAAGCTGCTTCTGCTGCGGAACTTGCTTGCAAGCAGAAGCATGAAAAATACTCAGATTTGAAAAACAACAATTTCCTTTTCATAGGACTAGCCTTTGAGACACTGGGGCCTTGGTGTGAAGATACAAAAAAATTTATAAATTCAATAGGGGGTTCTCGAGGAGAAAATCTGGAGAATCGCGAGCTAAGGAATATTTCTCGCAGAGAATCTCAATTGCTGTGCAAAGAGGAAATGCTGCAAGCATTAGAGGAACTCTCCCGAATCATATGGAAATGGAAGAAATTTACAATTTATATTAATTATCACATATTAACCACTTTCTACCATATATGTACCTATACCTTATACTTCAATGTCCATGTCGTCAGTCTCTGAAAATGTTTAAAACACGTACACACATCATACAATAATAAACAATAACTGATCTAGTGGTCTACGATGAATGATGGAGTTGATTGACATCAAAAGATTCATGTGTCACATAGGTATGTTACCAATCCTACAACACAAACAGTTCCCAAAATGCAGTTTCGTACTAGAGTCCAGTACGACACCCGTTTACGTATCGAAAAGTGGCTAGTACGATACGGTAGTAGAAAAAAGATATTTTACAATAATTTTCAAAAGTTCTTCCAGGTATCAAAGTGGTTGAAAAATATGACATCTCATTACTTGGAGCACCCATTTCCTCGAAAGGGACACTGATATCTTTGGAAAACAAGTTACGAGATATGAAGGGAATGTTCACAATACTACAAAGCTTGACTTACCGCGTATCTTTTGTTCTTGTGCAATTTTGCTTTGGGATGCCCAAAAAACTGACCTATTTTCCAAGGACGACTTCCACTTGGACGTTTCAAAATCGAACATCAAAAATTGACAATGCTATCAAAAATGTTTTGGAATCTACTCTTGACAGCCAAACTTGAAGGGACACTTCTTTGGAGTTTCCTTATAAGAAAAACACTCGGCAGATTTCTTCAAAATTGTTCATGAGGAAAGCTCGAAGGGTATTCTACAAGTCCTCAAACTCACGGGTTTGTGGACCTCAACATTACAGGGTGACATGACTGAGATTGTGTCAATGCGCCAAAATCGTTTCTGCAAAATTTTCAATTGAATTGATGAGATTGCTGTATAGCCACGGGAAGTTGAATTTCACCCCCAACATGTTTGAATCAACTGCTCGCACTTGACAAAGTCCTCTTACATAAAAATTTCGCTAATCTTCTTCTTTACTGTCAGGATACAATTCTTTGTTCTGAATCATGGGAAAACAGCTCTATGATAATCAAAGATTATTCGGGGTTGCTACAAATGAATTTTTCTCATCACGAAAGAGGTCGCTGACCTATGGATTACTGAAAACCTTCCAAAATCTTCTGCAGCCTCCTGGTCTTGTTGGGTGTTGTCTTTACCACTGAAATTTCCACCATTTGGCGTTATCGAAAAACATTTTTATTGATAGTAGAGATTCGTTTGTACCTTTGGTAACCATTAGATTCATCTTTTGAGCTTCAAGTCCCCAGCGAGCCCCCCTATAGCCCCCTTTTGCTACCTCATAGATGGATGGTAACGGGAAAAGTTTTTTCGTAATCAGAATGACATACGTTATCGACGAACTTAGAACGTTCAGTCACATTGTCAAAAACTCAACAAGTCATCTTCTTGTATTCGAAACGCCCATCTTTGCAACTTTCGAACATCAATGTTACCTCGAGGTGAAAAATTTTGTTTTTGTAGAATTTTATTTATTTCCAGTTTCAGTGTAGGTCATTGCTTCTACTTGCAAACACAACTGCTAGAGTGCACAGAAAATCTCTCTTTTTCGTGTTACCCACCCTCATGTTTGGACTGACAGCGCACTTTCTCTGGTATCCACGGCCGGCCGTCCGACAAGACTGGTTGCTGAGGTATTCAGGTGAGTAACGGTAGGTAACGCCATGGGGACGCGTACTTGACAATTTGCAACTGTCAATGCAAGCCCCGTGAAACGAGTCACCAAAAAATTAGTCATACGTCACTTTCGGCCCGTGATCCGAAAGTGACATTGTTTTCCAACCTGTAAGGAATCATTCACTTTCCAGCTTTTTAAAAGTTGAGAATGTATCGATTGCTTACTCATTGACCATTGTGAATAAATGAAATTATTGAACGCGTATGTTGGACATGACGGATATGATAGTCAAAGAAACGAGCTTTTCATCGGAAGAATGAGTGAAAATGGTACGAGGCACTCAACAAGGCTCTGAAATTCGCTTCCGAAATAATTTCCAAAGCACTCCGGTGCTCTCTCAGCACCACTCTCAGCGACGTATGGACTCAACCCTTCTTGCGTGCGAAGTATTATTAGTTTGTGTACATGAAAAATGAAGCGAAAAAGTCCTGCTGCGGCCGTGCCTTCAAAGAATGCTAATTAGTTCGTCATAGTAATGAAACGTAGTATTCATGGGATCATTTGTTAATATTATTATCTCGAAGGGAAACGGACGGAATTGGGTCAGTGAATAAAGGACTTGCGGAAAACGAATGACGGTTGTAGCAATGCAATGAAAGTTTGAAAATCGCATCTTGCAGAAACAAAGTGTTGGTGTGTGTGTGTGTGTGTGCGTATTTTTTTCTTCAGTCACCCAGCGGCACCGAAAAGTTATTAATATGTGGGTAGCCCTCTGACAGCCGATGCAGAAACTCTTAATAGGGCACTTTCTCGGCTCTACGACGAGAACCCAACGACGTTATTTATGATGATTACAGTGGGTGTAACAAAGATGTGAAATATTAGAATGTGACGACACCAGGCGGAGACTCGGTGCTCATTCAGTCTTTACGATACGATCGCGGGAGCGCAGCTCGGCTCCATGGACAAATCGTAATTTAAGCGATTTATTATTTTGCATGGGACGTCGCAAGGATGTTTCATACCGCGCGCGGTGCGTGTCTGCACACACACACATGCTTTCGTGTACCGATCGTAAATTCAACCATCAGAACCGAACCGAAAAAAAAACCATCAAATTTTCTCTTCCACTTTATAAAAAGACTCCATCAAAGCCAATCAATGTCCACTCGAAAGAAATGTTAGAAATCATTGAGCTGTCCATCACCGATACCTACCGCATCTCTCTATCCAGGTAGTTATGATCCGAAGCTTATAAAAATAAGAATAATAAGAAAGAGGATGGTGTATGGAGAAGAGAATAAGAGAAAGACACACCGCGCGCGGGCACGGCATGATCGAAGCGAATAATTGCATTTTGTTCGTTCAAGAATGCCGCCCGATTCACTCACAAACGGACACGTGACGTGCCTGTCAATTCGGACTTATAACGGATTTAAAACAGAGTCATCAATAGAGAGTGGGAAGCGCAAAAAACAATAAGCCCGACTTAAGAGCGAAAAAAAAATCTGCGAAGCCTCAATTAGAAGAATGCGAGAGTCCCGCGATTGATTATAAGAACCCGTCGCGCTAAGTCCAACCGAACCCAAAACAAACTCAATTATTTGCTTTGTAAAGTGGCCATCACGGTCGTCGTATCAAAACAGCGCGCGTATAACTGCCGCTGAATTATTGCTTATATGCCTTATTTACCGCTTAATGCCTACTTATGAACTGGCTCTGCCGAGAAGCAGCTACCGGATGACTATTAAATAATTCACCTCCTAGGTGGGTTTGTCTTGAACAATAATTACGATGTTTTGTGTTGCGAAGAAGCGAAGATGAGGCAACGGCGGTGCTCTCGGAAATTATTATCGTCTCTTCGGTTTGCATACACTACTGCGGGTGCTGAAAAGCCACGCCGACAATTATTATTGGGGAGTTCAACAAAATGTCGAACATCGAGACCGACGACGACTGGCAGGGGGATGGATAACAAAAGACGTTAAATTTTCACAGATTTGGTGCTGAAGCTCACGCCGAGCTGACACACTTGTTCTCATGCAAATTGTAAGGTTTCAATAATGCTCCTCTTAAATGACACACAAGACATGCTGCTCGACCTCTCAGGTGGTTGTCAAAGCAGAATATTTTAACAGCACACGAAAACCCCAGTGAATATCCTTATTTAGTTCGGTAGGATGAATTTTCAATCAAAGTGCAGCACTGTGTGTCAATAAAACTACAGCATTATCATCTAGAGTTGACGGCACACCACAGGGACCTATGGGAGGAGCTGATCAGAAAAAAAAATCGTTTTGAACGAGTGCGTGTTTTGAAATAGGGGAGGCAACACCGTCAGCTGGAGTGGTGGACCATTACCAAGTCACGGCAAACCTAAAATCCCACTGCAGATCTAGGTGCACCACTAGATGAACTCAGTTCGCGCAGTTAGGCTCCGCCCACAGGTCCCTCTGATATTCCGAGTTCTCTACCAGGTTCCAACCCACGTTTACGGCATACACGTCTATTATTGGTTTACAACGTCGAAATCCTGAGCGACTGAATAATATTGACGTCGAAATACCGTGAGCATTTCGTGGCTAAGACACACTGTAACGACGTCAAGGTCAAGGTAGACATTGAAGTGACGTTAAGAGTCATCATCATTAGGTGTGCCAATGGTGATTGGCGAATGGTAAGTAGGAAAAGAGCTATGGCAAGATAATATTCTGGTAGCGCACCTAATATACCATTTGTCAAGAATAAACACTGTTTTGAGGTGACACAACACAAAAATGCCATGTAGTGAGTGAAGAGTGTCGCGCCATCTTTCCGCGAGGCGACGAATAATGCTGAAGAATACCGCATATACGAGTCGAGAACACGCGGACGAAAAATCAATGTTTTGGGATAGAGCGTGTGATATTCAAATTCATCACATGCGTAAAAGATGTCGCTAGCGGTGTAATTTATACGTATGAACTTCAAGAGGTAGTATAAATCGGTTCAGAACTGTTTCACCGTGACTGACTCTCTGATCTCCAGACCCGTATGCGTTCGACTCATTGTCTTGATTGACTCTTACGCTGCCTGTTGGAAGAGGAACCTGCATCGAGCACTCGTAATCTATCACCGATGATAAGCTCTTCTGAGACGAGTCAGAGCCGCCTTTCGGAGTGAGTCCAGGCCTTCCGCTGCACGGGTCGGGTTCTTCTTTAGTGTTGTGTCCTGGCCTTCACTTGTAATGCATCATGGCCTCCTTTAGAGGTGAGTCCTGACAGTTAACTACACTTCTCAAAACAATTAGAGGATCAGTTGGTTTTTTCAGTTTAATTTTTTGTTGAACAAAGTAGAGCGATGTAACTTTCAGGATATCTTTATTTAATTGTTTTACACACAATTATGCAGCAATTTAACCACTGTCGTAGTGAAATTTCACAAAAAATCCATTAATGAACAAGAATGTAAGATGAAAAATATTACGGAAGGGAAAAAATTATTTGTTTTTCGTTTTTGTTTGTAGTCCTGGCAATGAACGCTCAAAAAGGGGATCTAGAAGGAAATGCCGAGATCCCAATTTTTGGCTTCAGGGCTGTGTTTGGACTTGTTAGGAGGTAAACATACCAAAAGTCCCTGGACCTAGGGGGTGAGGGGGGTACAGGGGGGCACGAAGAAGGTACTGGTTTTTTGTTTTTCGCCTATATCTCGAAAACGGTTGGCCCTGGTCAAAAAGTGGTCATGTAAAAATTGAAGCTGACAAAATTTCCTACAAGGATGATCCATTAATTTTTTTCATATATGTTATAGTTTTCGAGCAATACGCTCTTGAAAATCGCAAATTTTCGAAAAACTGTGTTTTGGAACACGTTTTTTTTGGAAATTTTGCCTCGTAACTTCTTTACCGCTTATTTGAGAAGAAAGTGGTTCCATAGAAGTGGTAGAGTATTAAATTTCTTTTGAAATGAGTATATTATTTGAGATATTATCTTGATGTGATCAAAAGTTGAAGCAATTTGGAAACTTCGAGACATATGACACAAAATGGTTTATTGCACTTTCTCGCGTTATATTTTAATGAGTATAATAATACCGTTGTGGAAATGTTATAATGTGGTGTATTTACACCGCAATACGTGGAGAGACCTATACCTCCAGGTATACCTACCTATAGTTGATGAGTTATTGTATTTAAAAAAAATCAAAGGAAATGAAGGCACGCATTGTAGGACTTGAAATGACTAACTAAAAATAGTAGGTAGGTATATAAATCACATCATTCTGGATCTTTTGGGGCGGGAGGGTCCTGGGCTCAGCTGAGGTGGTGGCTCGTACTCCTCGTCTTCGTCGTCTACGTTCGCTTCCACCTTGTTTTCCATTTCTTCATGTGATGCGAGAAAGGGCCCCGCTTCTTTGGCATCGTCCTCCTCGTTTTCTAAGACGGAAATGCCATTGAGACAATTCCCTTGGCAGTTTTGACAAATGGGGGAGCACTGATGCTTTCCTGCACCCACATTTGCCACTGCTGCAGTCTTTGGTGCATCGGCAGAAAATCATTTTCAGAATTTCACCTGGTGCGACAGGGTCTATGGTTCGTACAGAAGCCAGATGGTTGCCTGGTTTGCGTTCCCAACCTCACGCACAGTTTAGGGGACAGCTCGTTTCCTAACCACTGCTGGACCTGATGATTGGTTCTGAAGGAATGCTGCTTAGCTGCCCCCTCAGTCGGTGGGAGAGAGGAGCTTCACTTTTAGCTCCATCATCTAAGTCCGATCTCGATAACCGAGGCCGGTTTTATATTTCCAGCAGGAACATTTTCCGGGAAATTGGAGAAAAATTGTTGGAAAATGTTCAAGAAACAGTTATCTGTTCTTCAAAAACGAATGGTGGAAATGTGTTCACGTAATAAAAAGTTGGAAAATTTGCAGTTATTCCAGAGAGAAAAACTCGAACACCGTGGGTCCAATTTTGAAAATTTTTCCTCGAAAAAATAATTCAATCTTTTCTCCAACTTTCATTCGCAGCATGTCTGCACCTAAAATGAATATTTCGTGAGGCTCACCGCATGTTGAAGATTGCACTGCAGTTTTTTCAAATTCACGGAATGTGGTAATTTCATATTGAAAAAATTACCGTCGGAAAACCGAAGCTGTGTCGATTTTGAAAATAGATCTACACGACGCCCAGTTCAATCTACTTCCGATATCAGTTGAAATTTTTCGAAAAAAGTCGATCCTCTAGCAGGAATGAATTTTTGAGTGGAGTGCTGCATCAAAAGCGAGTCTTCCTGGTCGAAATCCGGGTGAGAGGCCTTCTCGAGTGGCAACGGCAAGGAGAAATAGGCTACTTCGTTTGGGCAGGTGCGCATGCTTGAAGGCACCAAACTTTGAAAACTTTCGTACACCTGTCAGTTGAATGGCAACGCTGCATGCTCTGTCTAGCCGTCTGACCAACTACTGGTTCCTGGCTGTCACTTTTACACATACCTTAAATGCATCTCTTCGTAGCCTCTTTCACTTCCTTCTCGGTACAGCCATTTTCAACAAGTTGTGTTCTTTCGTCAAAACATGAGCAAATGAAATGTAGGTCAGGTAGAAACGAGAAGTGTCATCATAATTGTCACAAGTGACAGTTGGCGCCGATGTCTTGTTGTTTTGAGCGCTGTTGCCATTTTCGTTGTTCCTGAACTTCCACAAATGATCATTGAACTTAATTTCAATGAAACATTTCCTTTGAATATAAAAAAAAAATGGTATCTGAAATTCAACCAAAATATTTGTGGAATTTTAGGGGCACTACAATATTTTTTAGTGTTAATTTTCAATATCGGTGTACGAAACTATGAAATTCGCGCCAGACATGCGCACTCGAAAAAAACCGAAACGAAGGGACCTATTGTGAAAATTCATAACGCCCGACGGGAAAATGGTGGAAAACTGCAACTGCAGACTTAATTTGACTCTTATGTTTTTTTGCTTCTTGCCAAATTTGGTCTCAATCCATCGGATAGATTTTGAATGATTGAATGGTAAAGTTTTGAACTTTGACATTTTTTATTATTTGACAGATGAATGATAGAGTGATATTTTCAACTGTTCTGAATACAGTTTTTTATGGGCTTCCAAACGGCATTTTGAAAGTCAAGTTCTGTGAAATATAGCTTCTATCATTTTTTGATAGTGAAACTTCCGTTTGACAGATGACAGCCAAAAACTAATCAGCTCATTCAACAGCAAGACCCTGTCTGTGTACCAAATTTCAAGTCGATCAGACTACCGGTTCGGTAGCTATCGTGTCAGAACGTTTTTCCTGCATCCTGCATCATTACATAACTTTCCCTTGGACAGGTCGGGAAAGTAAGATGGAAAAATGAATAGATCACTCTTGTAGGAAATTTTGTCAGCTTCAATTTTTATACGATCACTTTTTGACTAGGGCCAACCGTTTTCGAGATATAACCGAAAAACCGGAAACCGGTACCTTCTTCGTGCCCCTCTGTACCCCCCTCACCCCCTAGGTTTGAGGACTTTTGGTATGCTTACCTAATAACAAGTCCAAACACAGCCCTGAAGTCAAAAATTGGGATCTCGGCATTTCCCTCTAGACCCCCTTCATTGACTGGACTATTGTGGCTCAACGAGGTTACGCTAAATTGTCTCAATATCGAGTATTGCCACCCCCAGCTTGAATCACAGCCGCACATCGTCGCGGCATGCTCAAAATCAGGTTGCAGATGTTTTCTTGGGGAATATCTTGCCATTCCTCTGGTAAAGCAATTTCAAGTTCTTCGAGAGTTTGGGGAGGGTTTTGGAGATTCCTGATTCGTCTTTTTAACTGATCCCACATGTGTTCCATCGGATTGAGATCCGGACTGCAAGCGGGCCAAGCCATTCTTCGTATGTTCTGCTCATTTGAGTAATCAGTGACAATCCTTGCGACGTGCGGACGGGCATTGTCGTACATTAAAATGAATTCTCGACCTTCTGCATGAGCTTGAGGTACCACTTGTGTGGCTAGCACCTCATGGATGTAACGCTCCGCGTTTATCGTACCGTTACGAATGATAAGGAGGTCGGTTCGTCCTTCAAAAGAAATGCCTACCCAGATCATCAGCAAACCACCACCAAATGCTACAATTTTAGTAACCGTGTCAGGGTGGAATCGTTCGCCAAGCCTTCTATACACTCTTACTTGTCCGTCGTTTAAATGCAAGGCCACTCTGGACTCATTAGTAAACAGAACTTTTCTTCATTGTGGTAGATTCCATCTCAAATGTTCTCTAGCAAACGTTGCGTGCTACGCGATGGTTTCTGGTCATTTAGGCACTTTTGCGGGTCGTCTCGAGTTCATGCCGACTTCTCGCAATCGATTTCGTACGGTCTGGTCCGAAATCTGCACCCCCGTTGCCATTGACAGACCATTTCGTAGAGATCCTGCGTCTACGTCTACGTCGTTACGTCTAATCCACCTTTCGGGGTGAGTCTTGTCCTGCTTCAGTTCGGCGAGGCTTCGGGAGTGGATGCTTGTGATTGACAAACGGTACCTCGAAGTGGGAGAGGAGCGATCTTGTGGAAAGGGGTAGACCTACGATTGAGATTTGCAATGTCCCAGGAAGCCATGATCGACACGGAGGTAGACTTCAACTTCTCGCTAGGTGATACCAGCAGTCCAGTGGTGGGACTCTGTATCAGTTGATAACTTGCCGATAAGTTCCGCTAACTCTGCGCATGGCTACAAACAGTGCAATAGCGATGTTGGCACTCTGTATCATCGATAATGGTCGCTAAGTCTACGCAGGTAAACTTCAGAAGGAGAGGACGGTGGAATTTGCTACATTGGCACTCTGTACGGTTGATAAGTGGCGGTAACTGGTAAACGTCACGCTAAAGCTGTGCTAAGTTATCGCGAATCGAGAAGGTCCCGCTATAGTATATTTGAATTAGATTTTATGCTTGAAGAAAGTAATTCTCTAACAGATTTTCGTTACATGGTTAGCTCATCCCTACCTGTTGAACATGTCAAAAGCATACTTCTCTGTGACGCCACGTGACGCGTACTACTTAGTATACAGAGTGAAAATTGAAAATTACATCTTTTAATTTTTTTTTATTCAGGTGAAATAGTTCTCGAGAAAAACAGTCTTTCATTATTCAGCAAGCTTATGGTTCTCTATTGAACCTGTGAAAAGTTCACCCCTCTTTAGCCGCTGATATTCGTCTTACATGTAGAATGTGTGTTTTGTCAGTTTGAGGAATGTGACATTTTTATACATATCTTGAATGAGAGATTATAGAGGCTTGTAACAGAGCTAGAATGGTTTTTGTCAGGATTGGTTCGATAAAGATAAAAAAACATTGAAAAAAATTATTTCACCCTCTACGTAGAATACAAACGGCTATGGAGGGGTACATTTTTCACATGATTGTATCCCATACACTTTCTATTTTCAGTAGAATAACTTTTTAGAGCAAAAATAAAGTGACAAGCTGAGGGGCTACAAACAGCTACGGCTGATGGCACCTGCAATGTTTTGGAGCGAAAATATCAGCAGACATCGGCCGTGTTCCCCCAGCGCCCCGGCTTGTCACTTAATTTTGCTTCAAAATGTCATTCTATTGAAAATAAAAAGTGTATGGTATATAGTCAACAGGGAGCTATAAGGTTCCTAAATGATGAAAGACTGTTTTTCTTGAGAATTATTTCATCGGAATTGAAAATGTAAAAGATTTTTAGCGAGTTTTTTAGTAGATGTTCATCCCTCTGTACTCTATTTTCTACGTCTCTCAAAATTATGAAACAGTTGATAATTTTTTTGTTTGTCAAAAAATGTCCCAGTAATCCTTCAGAAACTTTTCTCTAGAGTTTTAGGGCTATTGGGCTCCTAAAAAAAATGTGGGGTAATCCCAACTGAAACAAGGTGGACAAACATTTCATGGAATCCCATCAAAATCTCTATATCTCTTTATCTTTATTTTTGAGGGAGAAATATTGATACCCTGCGTATAAAGCCTACACGTGATATCGGGAAATTTGTCACTTTACGTTCTTCTTTGTATTTTTGCTGTCAACATGTAATGCTCTACAAGCTCCCAAGCTAAAAATGTGCCTAACTGTCTCGCGAACCGTAGCCGCTTTCGTTTTGCGCCAGGAGATGATGCTGTGCTGCTCCGGGTAGATCGCACTGGATAGAGAAAGTAGATACATACACCAATCACGAGTCAGCTGGATCTACTTTCTTTGTCTAGTGATTTGCCCCGCCCAGCTCTTGCTGGCAAAACGGAGCGCCTCATACGCTAAATTCCGAAATTTGCCGAGAACGTATCAATGCCGTAGCGTGTCGCAGCGGCCAAGTTACAGAGTGCCACAAAATATCAATTTACGATACGATAACTAGCGGGTCGCTAAGTTAGCGAAAGATACGGAGTCCCACCACAGGAGTGTTAGGGTTGGAACGCAGACGGAGCTTTGAGGCGATTCTTCTGAATACGCGTTGTTAAATTTGGAGAAACGCGGAATAATAATTGAAAATAACAGAATCGTGTTAGTTGAAATCAGGGTCGGACCCTTCCGTAGAGTCGCAATTGTTGATAATAACCGGTTTGGGACAACGACCCCCCCCTTATAGACACTAATGACTTTGTTTTAGCGTACAACTGCAGTTATTTAGATTTCCATGTTGGTTGGATTATTAAGTACCAGAGAATTATTATTAATGACGAATGTGATGGAGAGGAGTTTCACCTAGAGGGACGCCCGGTTTGGTTTCGCGTAACTAATTTATTTGTTGCCGTATTCACCTGAAGTGATTGAAGATTGTTCAATCGTGAAATGGAAATCTAGTAGAAGCTTTCCGTATAATTACCTGGATATTCGACGACGCGGCGATTCCATAAATTTGTACCTTTAATGAATTGTTAGGGCCCAATAGTTGGTTAACGATATGATATTTATTTAAGTATAGGGAATAATGATTGTTACGACCGTTTCGTGTGGATTCGTCGCCGAGCACCTTTGTAGGTTTTCAGCAACAATGGGTTCATTTCACACAAACAATACGAGGTTCAATCGAAAAGATCTTCAAATGAGTGTTTGTATCTTAACTTGAGTAGTTGTTCGCGCACATCATTGGTTCCGAAGTTTTGGAAAGGTGAAATTGGGTTTTACATTTCCGGCTATAGACACTCGCGGTCGTAATATCCTTCTCAGCTTTAAGGGCAATTCAAGGTGAAAAATAGGTCCAGTTCTCCACAAAGGCACAGACCATATCCATATCCAATCCCTTCTAAAACGGGCAAAATATCACCATAGTCTGAAAAGAGCAATGCAAAAAGAATAGTCTAGATATGAGAGACGCAGCCTTTGAAAAGAGATTCATAACAAGAGGAGCCCCGCACGCACCGGCCCACAAACTTAGATTGCAGGGAACAGGGAAAACAACAGAAAAAATCTGTTGTGGGGCGACACAAAACTTTCCCGGCGGTATCCAGAGACGTCAGTAATGATTTTGATCGAAGTGTCCCTTCGGGAGGGGGCGATTCGATTTGGAAATTGATGAAAAAATTCTATTTAGTCGAGCGTTTAGCGAGCATCCTGCATCCATTGTTGAGCGGACAGAAAAAATGACAGGTTAGGTCAGTTTTCCAAGGTGATGAAATGATCAAAAAGGTAGAACTAGGTAGCTAACTGCTGTGATATCTCAAAAGTGCAAGGCTGGTTCCTTATTGAAATTTTTGTTCCTACTTTAGATATGATGATGAAATTACAAAAACTTGATTGAAAACTTTCACTGCATCTGTGTGTCAAATTTCAATTCTATATTTTCAATTTAGAGCTTGGGCAGACAAACCCAGACCCAATGTGCCACCTGAGGGCTTCCGATCAAAATCATCTACCAGATTTATGCTTTCGTACCTGATTTCGATTTGATCGGATCAATAATTCGGTAATTATCGTGACAGAACCGCTTAATTTGTACGATCGCATGAGTGGTTTTATATTTTCAGGAGGAAAATTTCCGGGAAATTGGAGAGAAATTATTGGAAAATGTTCAAGAACCAGTTATCTATTCTCTAAAAAAAACAATTCCGAGAAATCTGTTCACTGAATAAAAAGTTGGAAAATTTGCAGTTTTTCCAGAGAGGAAAACTCGGCAACTGTTGATCCGATTTCGAAAATTTTTCCTCCAAAAATTAGCTCATTCTTTTCTCTAACTTTTATTCACAGCATGTCTGCACCTAAAATTAATATTTCGTGGGGCCTACCGCATGTAGAAGTTTGCATTGCGTTTTTCTCAAATTCAAGGAATGTGCAAATTTCATTTTGAAAAAATTACAGTCGGAAAACCGAAACCGTGTCAACTCTGAAAATAGACCTGCACGACGCTCAATACAATCTACTTTCGATATCAGTTGAAATTTCCAAAAAAAAGTCGATCCCCGAGCAGGAATAAATTTTTGAGTGGAGTCCTGCTACAAAAGCGAGTCGTGCTGGTCGAAACACCGGCGAGAGCCCCTCCTGAGTGGCAACGGCCAGGAGAAATTTCGAAAATTCATTACGCTCAACTGGAGAATGGTGGAAAACTGCAACTGCGGCCTCAATTTGACTCTTTTGTTGTGTTGCTTCCTGCCAAATCTGGTTCCAATCCATCAGATAGATTTTGAATAATTAATTGGTAAAGTTTTGAACTTTAACATTTTTTATTATTTGACAGATGACAGATAGGGCAATGTTTCCAACTGTTCTGAATACAGTTTTCCAAGGGCTTTCAAATGACATATTGCAAGTTGAGTTCCGTGAGATATAGCTTCTGACATTTGATGATAGTGACAGTTGGGTTTGACAGATGACAGCCAAAAACTAATGGGCTCTTTTCAGGAAACAACCATGTTTGTATACCAAATATCAAGTCGATCCAGTCAACGTTACGGCAGTTATCGTGGAAGATCACAGACAGACACACATACACACATACACACACACACACACATACACACACACAGACAGACATCATTCTGAAAATGGTCTTAATCGTCTTGGGGGACCTCAAAACGGATATATCCGGTGAAATCTCAAAACTTTTTTTCTGCACGATTACAATACTTTCCCTCCGTGTTCGTGGGTGGGCCGGGAAAGTAAAAGAGAAGGAAAAGTTTCCACTCGTTCGCACAATTCTCTCGCGTCTTTTTGGGTGTCTAGACGCTGGGCCCAACCCTAACATAACCTATAACACTAGCCTAAATGTTCAATTTGATTAAGCCACGATAAGAATTTCGAACTACGCACCCCAAACAAAGTTTAAATGTTGGTCAAGGTGTAGAATCAGGTGTCCATCGGAGTATTGATGTGTTACAGCTCTGAAATAATTATTAGGGGAAAGTCATCTTTTAGAGAACACTTTTGAAAACTCAGCTATTTCAGTTACAAGCGTTGAGGGAGGACCAGGCATAGGAACGAGCCTTTATGAAGACACTTCGAACACATATAGAAAATACAATGATTTTACAATACAACTAATTTCTGTGTTTCTACTTCGTTCAAACTATAAGTTAGTTCAATCTCAACACGCCAAGATCTCTATCCTCGAAACACAAGAAGGATGCACAACAGGATGGTGTCCTGATACTAGACGATCACCGGCCAAGCAGTCCCAAAAGCGGAAAAAGTGATTTATTTCAAATAAGTTTAACTAAATTGAAGTGTGTTGAATTGCCTATCCATCCAGGCGCATTAAGCTTAAGAGTTAGGGGGGTTTCAATGCTTGCATTATAATCTGTCTTGATGCATAATGAGAAACGCATCATATTTAACATTTGCATTGCTTCGTTCTTCGTTAGCTTTCACTAAAGCTAGTAGGTTTCCATGAATACCAACTTGGAGTAATGACTCTTTTCTTTTTCCAAAGAATGAGACGGTGTGATCGCGAGCTCTCGATTTCTATTCTTGAAGCGTCACAGGTCACGCATGCATCAAGATGGAGCACAGAGAAAAACACCTCGAGTTTTTATACAAACCTGGGCTGTGTTGCAAGGTACTGGGTGTATGCTGGAGAGGCTAACCTCCCCCTCCTCCTCTTCCTCTCCATCCTCCTCCTCCTGGAGATGTTGATGTGAGAAAGGGAAAGAGCAAGGCGGAACAATGTCGGCATATCAAACGCAAGCAGCAAGGGTTGAAAGTGCGCGGCCAGGCGCGAAATGATCTCGCTGTGGAGGTATACGTGTGTACCTATTGTTCCTTCCTGCTTCGTGTTTATAAATACTAGACTATTAGTGGTATTGTTGTTCTTTGCCATGCCCGCGAGGTCTCCCTTTCTCTGTACTACTCCCCACTGCACTGGCAAATGCTGTCGCACCACAAGCACTTTAATAATTAAAATCCGTTATCTAATCCGCTTGTACACCACACACACACTGCGAGGATCTTGTGAGAGTTGGCCAACGCACGGAATGCACCAGCTTCCGGTATTCTTTCTCCATTTGGCTATAGTTTTCCTCGACTGTTGCTTCAGTGCTTGAAGCAAGCATCAATTATTACGACTTCGATGATCTTTAAATTTGAACAGAATACAATGCTATAATTCTTAAGGCTTCTCTACTATTTTCTGAGACAAATGTCCCCAACTCTGAGTAAATTTGTCAAATCCAAGAACCAGTAAATGGAAACTCCAAGTTTTACAAACAACTATTGCAAAATGGTTATCTTAGAGAATGTAACCAGGCTTAGATCCATGAGCCGCAGAAATCATCCAAATATGGGAACAGCTGTGTCTTATACAACACGGCGTGTGATGGCTCAGAAACTCGGCCATTCAGAGAGAATTTTTTTACGAAATTCCCACATTTTTCACGAGCTAGAACACTTCGACTTCATTACAGTTTTTGGATAAACTAACTTACGGTATCCATCTTTTTTTACCACCCTGTAACTTAGCACGATAGTTCTATAATCACCAAAAACCAAGCGTTTTTTTTTTGAAAAAAAAAAGATAAGCGAGCAGTTGAGCGCAGAGCCTTCAGCGAGCTACAGCTCGAGTAGCAAATCCTATAAGTTGGGTAGAGAGACCAAAACTAGAGTAATAAAGTGACCACGGGTCCGTACTAGAAGAAGCGATCCCAGTAGATCAATTCAACTCTCTCCAACGAAAGGTCCAAGGACGCATTTTGGAAGTCAGTAACGTGGAAGTACGCGTCTTTGAGATAAAAAAAACCCTTTTCTACAACTTCTCATCATCTTCTAGATTCTACAATATGGGATGCTGCATAGGTAAGACCTGGATGAGAGGATGAATCATACGCATAATTTAATTTTTCTCCAAAACGCTTCCTAAGGGAGATATAGCCCTTCAAAGTTCAGTTTTTAAAATCATCTTTTTGCAATAACTCTCAAGTCATTGAAGCGATTTCTACCAAATTTGATACAAATACTTATGAAATAAATACCCATCACTTGACGTAGATAACTTTTGTCAAAATTGCCCACTGGCGTAGATACCAGGGGATTGCTCAACTTCTTCCACCCCATTTTCTACGCCACTGGATATTTTTGGTTATTAATACTTTTTTTGAATTCCTTGTAAATTTAGAAAAAAGTTACTCTTGTAAAATTTTGATTAGAGGCTTCATTTCTGAGATATTTGGATTTGAAACTTTGGAAAACACCTCGAAATAGCGACTTTCAAAGGCCTAAAAACTAAAATCCAAGAAAACACATGATTCCTCAACTGGAATAAGGTTTTTTAGGTCGTTTAAGTTGATTGACAGCCATTTTCAGCTAAGAAACGAGGCGTTTTCAGAGAAAAGACAATTTGGGCTCTGGAAAGTGGCGATTTCGAGATGTTT
Organism: Anaspis maculata; assembly: GCA_949128115.1. Taxonomy (NCBI): domain Eukaryota; kingdom Metazoa; phylum Arthropoda; class Insecta; order Coleoptera; family Scraptiidae; genus Anaspis; species Anaspis maculata. Next base: position 75,321,121 of record OX421964.1, on the reverse strand, counting down.
TCCAAAGTTTAAAACCCAAATATCTCGGAAATTAAGTCTCTAATCAAAATTTTACAAGGGTAACTTTTTTCTAAATTGAACAAGAAATTCAAAAAAAATATAATTTTTTTTCAAATATCCAAAGGTGTAGAAAATGGGGTGGAAGAAGTTGAACAATCCCCCGGTATCTACGCCACTGGACAATTTTGACAAAAGTTATCTACGTCAAGTGATGGGTATTTATTTCGTAAGTATTTGTACCAAATTTGGTCATAATCGCTTTGATGACTTGAGAGTTATTGCAAAAAGAAGATTTTAAAAACTGAACTTTGAAGGGCTGTATCTCTCTTAAGAAGCGTTTTAGAAAAAAAAATAAATTATGCATGTCGACCTAGTTTCTGATGGACTATCGAATGGTGAATAATTGCTACTATAACCTGGACCAGCCTGTATAGGTATAACACCCAATTACAGACCAATGAAATATCCGCATCAGCTGCAGTAATATTTCTTAATTTGTAGCGGTGAACGTATGAAAATATTATGGGTGTTGAAATGTCTTTCAGTCTTCCCAAAGGTTTTCAGTGATGTAAAAAATTGTAGAATATTTTTTTAAATATCCATAGAGTAAGTTTTCCGTTAAATTTGATAAAGTGTATTGGGAAGATGATCCAAGGCAAAAATCCATGGAAGCAAATCCACCAGCTACCTCATTCAGCGCATAAGTATGGCAATCCAAAGAGGCAACGCCGCATCTGTTTTGGCAATCATCCCGCTAACAAAAAGTTTCGACGAAATTCTTTATATTTCATACTTTAAATATATTTATTCAACAGTATGAACAACCTTGCCAAACAATTTGACCTGCTTTTGACACAGGATACCATAATTATATAGTGTGTTGAATATAAGTTTCATATTTTTTTATATGTAAGTATATTATATTTATGAACTTTGTCCATTAAACCCAAGAGCTGTTTATATACATAACAAATACCATGGACGAGAGAAGAAATGGAATATTTATGAACGTTCACAATAAAAATAAAAAGTAAGTTTTCCTCTTCTAACATGTACAACAGCAGTTCCACTACAAGCCCTATGACGACCGTCTACCATTAAAATAACAAATTACCTACCCGTGCTCAAACTGCTCGTCGACAAATTCAAGACTTTTGAATCAACCTGCAGAAGGCTGCGAATAAAATGTTATTGGTTAGTGAAGACAAGAAACGAAAATTGGTCCTCGTGTGGCAGTGTGTGGCTATGAAGGCAGGGCAACAGTTCATTGATTACCTAAAAAGCAAATAAATCTCAAGACGGCTGACAGTTCCTTACAACCCTGAATAGAATGGAGTGGCTGAGCGAAAAAACAGGACACTAAAGGTCATGGCACGGTGCCACCTGGATTGTCATCAACTTTTTGAGCTGAAGCGGTGAATACAGCGAACTACATTCGAAATCGATCCCCCACAAAGAGTTCAGATGGGGAACTCCGTGCAAACTTTAGACAGGCAAGACGACTGATGTCTCGAATTTCAATGAATTTGGATCTCGTGCTTTGCTTGTATACCGAGAATCCGGGTGAGGAAAGCTCGAACCAATAAATCAAGAAGGATTCTTCCTTGGATACTTCGAAGAAGCGAAAGGGTACCGAATCTGGTCACAAAACAAGAGAAAGGTCTCAACAGTCAGATACCTCAAAGCATTCGAGAATCCTGAAGCAAAATCTGAACATTTAGTTGATTTTGCTCCGGAAGAAGCAAGCTAAACAGAAAGAAGTGATCCGATAATTCCTCGCCTGGTTGCCATTGAGGGAAATAGTCCGGAAGAAAACGAAGTTGAAGCGGAAGAACCAGGGGAACGAGAGGAAGTTGAACACCAAGAAGCACAAGCTGAAGTTGAAGGAATGCCATCAGAAGATGATACGGAAGCGAAAAATCAGCAAGTTGAAGATCGGGAAGACAAGGGTCAAGTGGAGTCAACTTGTGCGGAATTGGGAAAGAATGATTTGTGTAGAAGGGCTACAGGAATGCTTGAACTGCTAGATGGATTTCTGTTTATTCAGGAGAGCGCTCCTGATTTGCAGTGTGAACATATAAGAAAATTATGGGTGTTGAAATGTCTTTCAGTCTTCCCACAAGGTTTTCATTAATGTAAATATCTATACAGTAAGTTTACCCATTTTCAACCATTGAGAACTTATTCATGTGTTTATAATAACACGTATGCAAAACTGACCATACACATGAAAAATTAAAAAAAATGCGCTAAAAACACGTTCTTTTAACTGGATCGGATCAAACGTCGAGGCTAGCCATCAAGTACCTATTCACTAATCAGACCTAACTTCGCTTACTTTTTCTGTTTTCACATACCTACCTACTTTGAAGCATACGACCTTATAATAAAATGAAATTGAAACTTTCTGAATATCATTTCTTATATTCCATCATTCAATTTTGTAGAAAATGGGAATTGAAAGAAGCGGTTATAATTTTACAACGTCTGAACATTGAAAAAATTGAACGATCAAATGAAACGACAACGTCCGATGACAACGATCCATCATGGGAAAATACCGAAAGAAGTAAGAAATATGTGGAATTATCATATTGTTTATCATATCATGAGCTTATTTGGTTTCCTGTCTGTCTCAAAAGTATCGCATTCCAAGTCAGAGCTACAGAACATCCAGTGCGACATATGAAATCAACTCAAGAACAAGAGAAAAAATTTAAAAAAATCAACGACGAATAACGTAAATATGTAAAGGATTTCGCTCCCCTCTATTTTTGTTATTCAATTTTTTTGTTGTTGAATGTTTTACAACGCATCAACTACGAGGTTATTAGCGTCGACGGGACATTCAGTGGGTTTTTGGTACACGTTTCTATTACTTGAATTGCCTACTGTTAGGTATGTGAGGCCTCAATACTCTGATGGCACTCAACTCTGTATTCAGAAATCCATTTTTTCTGTAACCGCTGTAGTCAGACAGGTGCAGATATGACATAGTAAGGTCGGAACAATTTAGGACAACACAAAATATCCATGGACGAGGCGGGATTCGAACCCGCGCGGTGTGTCACGACTGACTTGGCGTGCCAACACCCAGACCACTCGGCCACCGCCGCTCCGTTATTCAAATTGATTTCGAAGAATTGTGATAGACTTTTCAGAATGACACTGAAGATCACAGTATGATCTTTTGCGAGGAAAGGAGGGGGCATGTTACGGTCACTTTTTTTTTTCAATCATCTCCGTATTTCCATTTTTCTTTTCTATTTTTCGCTCGGCATGCTCTTCTGTGTTCATGCCATAACAAAGGTGAACACCATGCACTGAAGGAAAGGACACAGCAGATGACCTTGGAAGATTTTTTTTGAGGAGTCCCCCCGTCTCTTTTGGAAGATATTTTCATTTCGCTTCAATAACACAACACCAAGTGGTTGCAGTTTTGCTTTGTGGATTCGCTCGGAAGGCCAAAAAGTTCTCACTGCTCTGCTTGAAAAACCAACAGTAAACAAGCAGTTACATAGTCCTATGGCTTTTTCCATAATTATCTTTCTCTCCATATTCGCCTTTTACAGAAAAATTTTTGAAGAAGCCGCTGGACGTATAACTTAATGCTTGCTCACCGGTGATGAAATTTCATTTCTTCCACTGCACTGTCAACAGTTTTTCGAATTTCAAATCTCGGCGATTCATTTCAATGATAATTATGTGAAGCATTTTTTTTTTGGTATAAAGCAATACTAGGGAAACTACACTGATAGTATACCTAAATTCAAAACCCATCAATCATTTGGAAAGTCCAATGTGCTCACCTAACTCCATTGCAATTATGTGTGCTGACAGTACGTATCTACCTTCACAGCTACCCAAGTCACTGAGCGTAATTAGATTTCATATTAATTGTTGAAGCAGGAGGGAGGATACGAAGCGATATGAAATTAACAATATTAGTACGAATTATGATATGATTATGCCGGAGGAGAGAGAAATCCATCAGCCGGAATCGATCCTAATTAAATTTACCAACGCCACAACCTGCAGCATGATCTGGAATGATCATAAGTCTCCGGCGATGATTATAATTATTGGCGAAAAGGGAGGGATGCATGAGAAAGAAGGGTGGTGAAATGGTTGTAGATCAATAAAACTGCAACTTTCTTCAGTTCGAACTGTCCTTTAGACTATGCTTTTATATGCAGAGTGCAGACGTTACGACTCAGACTAGATACCTATTTTTGTGCTGCTCTGCAGACAATATTTTCTGGAAGATTTGACATCAGTTTTCATTTAAATGAGAAAACATAGAACAAAGATACATAACATGTGATAGAAAAAAAAATAGGGCTGGTTCTGGTATAGAAACATTCGGTATATTTTAGCTAGCCAGTCTATGTAGTCGCTTCCATTGATGAATATTCTGTTTCAAAAGCAATTTACTACACCTTTTCCAGCTTGTAGTTTAGAAAACTTCAAATGTATTTCAGAAAATATGAAATGTATTTAAGATTAACCAAATGTATTTAAAACATTGCCAATGCATTTTAGAAAACTTTAGATGTACTTTAGAAAATAAGAAATGTATTTTAGATTAACGAAATGTATTCGAGATATTACCAAATGTATTTTAGAAAAAATTAAATGCATTCCAGATCCACGAAGTTTAATGGAGAAATTGCCAATTGTATTTTCGAAAACGTTAGATGTAGTAAAGATAAAATGAGATGTATTTGAGATATTATGAAATGTATTTCAGATTCAGATATTTTTTTTAGAGTAGAACAGTGATGAAAAAGCAAACGTTGTTGAGGAAAACGAACTCCAAATTCTCAACTACAATTGGCGGTTTCTCACTTACAATTCACGTTTTCTAAACTACATATCCTTATTCTAAAATTCATTTGGTACTTTCTCAACTACATTTGAATATTCAATCATACAACTGGCATATTCTAAACTACATTTCTCAAATCTAAAATACATTTGGCAATTTCTAAACTACATTTCTCATATTTAAAATACATTTGGCAAATTCTAAACTACATTTCTCATATTTAAAATACAATTGGTGTTTTCTCAAATACATATCGCTAACTTGAAATACATTAGATATCGCAAATACAGTTGGAAATGGTGTAGACGTTCATTTCCTTCTTTGGTCGTATCTGGGTCTACGATTTGAAGATTAAAATTCATGCAATATTGGCATTTGGTATTTTGGCCGTCAACAATACACGGGATGGCACGCGAAATGGGATACGAACGATATTGGAAATGGTCCGCATTGCATAATCACGCCCCGTGCCACCTATACAATCCTTCGGAGATTTTGAGCCGACGACGACAACGTGTCATAAACGGGCGTCTCGACGCTCCCAGGTAGAATATCCCTGCCGCCGGGTCCTCGAAAGATCAAAGGACTGCGCGGGATGAACGTGATGTATTATGACGCCACTCTCCCCGATATTCACTTCGATTAAATCTATTTTTCCCCCGGGATCGAGTGGTCGGGAATCTAAAACGGCCGACCAACCCGCACACCCCTCAAACTCTCACGTATTATGAGGCAGAGAAAAACGTATGATGCGGCAGACATGAATACATCTTTCGGCACTTCGTATCGTCTCCACCGACGGCTTATGGCCGTGGTTATATTATGCTGATGACTCAATCATATAAATGGGAAGAAGCAATTTGTTGCTTTTTTTCTGGTGTGCTTTCTTTGGGACCATGCAATAGAATTTATGTGCGCAAGGATTTATGGTGCATGAAACTGAATATATTTATAAAGGGGAAGATAGTGGCGCGAGGCAATATTTACAGCGCTGCTCACGGTACGCGGTGGGATAGTGGTTTTCAGCGCTCCAACGAAATATATCGTACGATGAGTTATCGAGGAATGCTCGCGTAAGAAGTGCGATATTGCACCGTGCTGTACGCTGTTTCCATCAAGTACTTGAAAAAAAAACTTTGTATGGAATTGTTTAGAAACTGAGAAGCGTTAAAATAGAACCGGAATTAATTTGGAGATAAAGAATGAGGGGGAAATTTACTACAAGATAAATCGAATCGTATCACGAAACTAAATGAGAAGGGGAATTTACTACACGATACTATCGCCAAATTCAATGAAGAATAAATTTACTACACGATAGTGCATTACGAAATTGAATCAAGATGCAATGTTCTGCAAGAAAGTAACATGAATGGGAACCGAATTTAGTCGACATGCTTACTTGAGCGATCCAACAGACGCTGGATGTTACGGTTCCAAAAATCGACTTGGCGATACAGAATAATGAAACCAGGGGAACCAAAAAAAAAGAGAGTTGGTTGTTATTTTCGGAGGCTCCGGCTGATTCTGCAAAAGAAAGATCCAATAACCATCGGCCGAGTAGCAATTCAGTGTTCCTCTGCTGTTCCTGTTGATGGCAAGCGGTACCACCAGTCATGTGATGTGCCTCGAGAACCAAAATCAACGAAAGCGGCGCTGAACGCCACTCCTAGAACGCCGCGCCGCCTTTGGTTGACAACAACTGTCAGTAATCGCCAACTTCGTTGAAGTGACCATTTCAGTCCTATTCCCCTCGTCAGTCCAGATGCCAGAGAGTATGGTGAGCTTCTCGTTGTCAGTTGGTCCAGATTATCAAGATCCTGCTAATCGTTGCGGTTGTCCCGAAGCTCATGCGTTCAAGACACGTTGATGGGCAAACCAAGTGATGCCTCTTATCTTTTATTTTACTGTCTTAGAATAAGTTACCTATTTGACATTTAGCGTGTTGTTGTTATATGTATTATTATTGTCTCTGCGTGAAGTAAGAGACGTTATTAGGGGGTAGCTATACCGGTTTACTACACCAATTTCCCTTGGGGTAGGACGACAGTATGTTGTTTTTCGTGTAAGTACTCTGTTTCAGTGTCGTCGCTGGAGCTTCGTTCGAGTTCTCGCAGCGTCATCGAAAAGGTAGGTACCTACGTTATAGTTGGTGAGCCAACTCTCGCGGTATTGCTCACCCTTTCTATTGGCGTCCTCTGCGCAACGCCCTTTTATTTTTGCTAACACGCCATGTCAAGTTGAACTGTGAATATTCTTGAACCTTTTCTTTCCGATCATAAACCGGATTTTTGTGGTTTATTCTGTATTTTTAATTCTCCCAATCCCAACTATCTCCACCTAGGGATCAATCACTTCCAATTACGATTTCAACCCGTAATATGCTCTAGATCTTTGTTTCAAGAATACATCGTCGATATCATCTTTCTGCTCAAGATGACGATGATGAAGAAATCAGTGACATTCTCGAACCAATCTTTTCGCTCCACGAAATACCACAGTTGCCGCGTTACTTGAGTTGTTCTTTGAACTTCGAGCGCTGAAGGCGGCTCTCAGTTTGTTTAATTCGGTGGAGCAAAAGCTTGGAGAGAAGTTGGAGACTTGACTCGCTGTATTAAGAAGGGTCAGAGGATTCTCTGGAGCGGCGTTCATCAAGATCAAAGAGCCGTTGGTTTCAGCACCTATCTTGTCCAGTCCTCACTTCTCCCTGCCATTCACGGTGCAGTGTGACGCCTCCGCCACAGGCTTGGGAGCTGTACTTACTCAAGTGATCGATGGTGAAGAAAAAGTCATAGGATACGCCAGCGGGACGTTGTCAAAGAGCGAACGGAAATACAGCGTAACCGAGCAGGAATGTCTTAGGGTCCTGTATGCTGTGGACAAATTCATGCCTTATATTGAAGGTTGCAGGTTTAAGGTCATCACCGACCATGCCTCTCTTTTATGGTTGTTCCAAATGAAACACACCACAGGCCAACTCACACGGTGGAGTGTCAGATTGTCTCAGTTCGAAATGACGCTGGGATATCGCAAGGGCGTATCAGACGTCGTCCCTGACGCTCGATCTCGATGTTTTCCAGCCGCTGAAGAGTCCGAAATTTCCTTACTGGATACCCCATCGACCCTTTTCATCTCGACCTTCGCAATAAAATTCTCGAAACTCCATCAGAGTATCCGAAATGGAGGTCAGAGATGGTCGAATATACAAATTTATTCTGTCAAAACTTCCCCTGTAACGTTCCTGACTGGAAATTTTCAATTACGGCAGAGCAGCGCGAAAGTGTCCTTAGATCTGTTCACGATGAACCCTCTGGAGCGCATTTTGGTTTTTTAAAAACCCTTGCAAGAGTTTCCGTTTTGTATTACTGGGACTTCATCCGGAAAACGTTCGATCCTGTAGAGTCTGTGGTGCACAAAAAGCCACCAATCAGCGGGCTGCTGAACTCATGGGAGACGGTAGAAATGTCCAATTCCCGTGGCAGATCATATCTATCGATATCGTTGGCCCTTTGCCAAAGAGTTCGCAAGGTTTTTGTTATTTGGTGCTAGTGACAGATCTTTTCACGAAGTATGTAGTGGTATCCTTGCTATGCAGAGCGGGCGGGGATACCACCATCCTCCTCCATCGTCGACTTCCTCGAACGCAAAGTTTCCCTAGTCCACGGAGTTCCTCAATTCATTATTAGTGATAATGGTTGCCAATTCATTAGTGGAGAATTCCCTAGGCTATGTAACGACCACAGGGTACGGAAAATTTGGTACAGTTGGGAGCGAAATGATTCATACGGCGCCACTAGGAAGTCGGCTGGATCTCAGAAATGTTAGCTGCTTGGATTGTTCTTGAATGCCAGTTTTGATTAGGGATTGATCGTAATCAAAACTGGCATTCAAGAACGATCCAAGCAGCTAACATTTCTGAAATCCAGCCGACTTCCTAGAGGTGCCGTATGAATCATTTCGCTTCCAACTGTACACCGCCAAATACCACCCGCAGGCAAACCCCCTTGAGCGGTACAACCGTACGATCGGCACTGTCATTAGGTGTTACATCAAGGACAACCACCGGAAGTGGGACGCTTTTCTACCCCATGAAGTAAACGCCATCCGCACCGCTGTCAGTGAGGTGACGGAGTTTTCTCCAGCTTTCCTCAACTTTGGTCGCATCATATCGTGTCACGTAGATTTTTATGGCAACAAACCGCAGTTAGGGCCTAGCTTCAAAGTCGAGGATTGTCAGAAATGGACGGAGGGCTTGGAAAAGTTCGCCTCCATATTTGACAAAGTACGCGCCAAGCTCAAGACCCCTCACGAGAGCTATGCCCATTCTTATAATCTTATATAAGGATAAACTTATATATAATAAACCCGGAGAGATGGTCTGGCGCAGGAACGTCGTCCTGTCGGATGCCTGAAACTACTTTTCAAAGAAGTTAGCGCACAAATACGTCCTCAACGTCGTAAGAGACAAAATTTGGGACACGGTGTACGCACTGGACAATGAGAACGGCTCAGATGCTGGTCACTGGTGTAACGGTTGGGAAGCTGATAATTCAAAAGCAGCGGTCAAACGATTTTATCAATACAGTCAAACACGCTAGCGCGTATAAAGATGAGGTTTTTGCGGGTCCTTCCCGATTTTGCAAGAAGCCATTTTGCACGTGAATTTGGAGGCGAATTGAATCCCCGGTAATCCAGCGATGCCGTCCGTCTTTAGCCGTTAAAATACCTCTGAAAGCACCCTGCCGTGATGGGTTATTGTGGGCATCTGCAACAGGAACCCGGGGATTCAGTTGGAGATTCGGATTCAGCTGGGGATTTAGTTCTGGAATCTGAGCTGCGATTCAGACCGTCGCGTCGGTCGTGGAGAATCCAGCGCCACTGTAGTGCCACTCAAGGCTATCGGGGGATGTCCTTTACTATCACCGGCTGTCACCATTTTTCCTGGCATCAAGTGCCTGTTTGCCGCCGTCGAGTTTTCATTGAAGAACCAGCTTGGCGTGGGGTCGCAAGTGACGTCCAGGTGGGCCACACCTCACGTCACCGGTCACCGAAGGAGTCCGGGTGCTGTCGGAGACAAAGAAGCCGTTCCGTTCCGGAGGATTAAGTTGAAGGTTGGGTAGGTGCCTCCTGTGAGTGTATGTAAGTTATTCCGGTTCTGACAGTCGCGTCCTTGTTCTCATTACGGTCTACGAGACCAAGAAAATACCCCAAACCAGAACGCTCTCGTTGATAGTTTTATTGGTAGTTTCCACGGTATCATTATGGTACGTAGGCGTGACTTAGGGATTCTGGGGGTAGCTGGGGCACTACGAGGATACTTCCTAACCGGCAACGGTTCCGCTGGATGAGGCTTGGAGTCCCGAAGACAGCCATTGTTCGTTCATCGCTAAAAATGAAGTTTCTGTTTCATAATGACCTGTTGCTTTGATATAAGTTTCTAAATTGTACACAGACTTGTACTTACCTTTTCGGAATTTTGAATTTCCATTTATTTATTAATTTCCATTAAACTGCAGTCCCACTGTGGCTTTTTAAGTACAATGTAAATGGTAATTGTTTGTTGACATCGAACCTAACCTCCAAACACACATTCGAGCTGTCAGTTGTGACTGACATGTCACAGGACGCGATCCAAGTTCCAACAACTAAGGGAGCACGGGGTAAGTCGTTTACGCACCTAACCAGGTTGGTGCGATAAATTGGAGTACAGGGGATCTTACAGCCTGGTTGGCGCCCTCAATAAATTGAAGTAAATGGCCCCTCAGAAAAACATCAAACCCACGCCCGCTTTCCGACGCGAAGTAGTTACCGGGAGTGATGGTATTTCTGTGCTGGCTTTAGGCAGGTACCGTTACACTGGCATGTCCAGGACTTGAAACCGTTCCTTGGCCAATGAGTAATTTCTCTTTTTTTTTTCTTCGTCATAAATGCCTTGTGCATGTGCATAGTAGTTGTCTACTTTAGACGACGCTCAAATATTTCCTGTTCGTTTCCGTTGGTTCAGGCAGATTACCGGAGACAAATCCCGAACACCTATTTTTTGTCCTCGTTTTTTTTTTGGTGGATCAGTTCCCGTTCCCCACATTGAAGCATTCAATTTTGCCCCATGTGATTATTGTAAATAGTGGAAGCCTTGGTACCTAGGTAATTTGGTGTTGAGATTAGGATTAGTTTAGGATTAAAGAGTGATTGGGAGAGAGCGCATCAGAACGAAAATTTCATACAATCCAAGAGTTTCTCAACAGGGGTGTTCAACAGAAAAAATATAGTATGGCTCACCATCTTATTCTTTCTCGCAGGAGAGGGGTGGTGTAGCGATTCCATTTTTCTACACGCAAATAAAATTTGTAACATTTTTAGGGTATCATTTTATTGAAGATCAAAGAGAGGATTTAAACAAATGCACAATTCCATTGAGTCAATTCAAACAACTTGGGCGATAAACATCTAAAAATCGGCGGGCTCACTAGGGAAAAAACGACCTTCCTCTTAGAATGAGATAATGAGGAATCAATCAAGTTAAGGGCTCGAGAAAAGTGCAAGTCCTCACGTTTCGTTTTCCGTCAAGGAGCTGAATTAGCCCCAAAAGTCGAGGACTCGTCCTATTTTTATTTAATCGTCGTCAGAACAGTGTCCTGAGCAGACTGTCGGCCGAAGCGGAAGTGAACAAAAAGGTAGCGGTTATAACGCAATTTGCATCAAATACAAGCCAAGAAAGAGTTTCTATGCTGGAACTGTTGAGCAACAGTACACTTCGCGGGAATTGGTTTGCGGGAACTTGAAAAGATTCAGAAAAGCTCTGGGAACACTACTCTACTGTGACGTAGAGGAGTGTGAGACTTTCAAGAGTGCGAAGTCCAAATTCAACTTCAGTTCGGAAAACTAGAGGGTTCGTTACATGTCGCCGACATTCAACATACCGACAGGATATTTCATCGACTTGCCTATTCACCGATAAGACATTTCACCGATTCGTCAATTCACCGACTGGCCAAACTACTAATAGGACATTTCACCTACTTGCAGATTCACCAAAAGGATATTTCACTGACTCGCCGACTCTTAGACAGGAAAATTCACCGACTCACTGATACATCAAAAAAACATTTTATCGACAAGCCAAATCACCGACAGAACATTTTACTGACACTTCGATCCACCGACAAGACAACTGGGTAACTCGCCGTGTAAGAAGAAGGATACTGAAGCGGCTTACACCTTCAAGAACTACGTTTAAACATGGTGAGCTTCGGTATTACACCTGATTACCGCCAACATACCCAATTCAACCAATCAGAACAACCGAATGAGACACACGTGACTCGGTTTAAGCAATCGATTAATGCACACTAGGAGGTGATTAATGCACACTAGATAATAGCACCGGATTAAAATATTTTTGGGCCCACGAATAATATGTAATAATTGAAACGACTGTATTTATACTTGTTTGGACTGAAATTTTAGTACTGGTGTGTTTGAAGGGTCTTCCACTTACTAAAATACAATTTTACACCTATTAGACTTCGTTTCAGCATTGTTTCCAGCAACGAGGCCCCTCCCTTAATCCGCGACTGTGCACTTTCCTTTCATGCGGTGTCAACAGCTGTTAGTGACATTTAGTTTTCAGCTCTACCAGTCTACCGCCCATGTGAAACTACTGTGTTGTGAACTACCACTCATGGCAAGATAATTATCATTGAGCCAAGCAGAATTAGCTTGATTTAGTATAGTGAGCTTCACAAGTGTATTCAGTTATTAAAAAGAAAAAAAAACAAACATTTTTACCCTACTCTTGAAATTGATTTTTTTGTTCAACAAGGCATGCTTTGAAATTGACAGTTCAATACAATGATACATTGGACCTACTATTTCTACTAGTAGTCTATTTGGGCGATAATCTGCTCAATTCAACTCGTGCTTTGTGTTTTATTCAAGTTGAATGTTTTAAATTCCTCAAACAAACTATCAATCACTCGAAAAGTAGACCCGATATTATCTTGGACAAAATACCTAGACTAACATCGGGTCTACTTTTCCCTCGTGATTGACAGTTGTTTTCGGGTTAAAACGATTCAACTGAAAAAACACTGAGCACTTGTTATATTACTATTGGAAAATGAACAAGCCGGAGGGCGGGGGAGTGGAGAAGACGGTTGTCTGGGAACAGAAGAGAAAAAAAGTTTAGACATCCACGCTTCAAATGCTAGGAGAGAGAAGATCCAAATGCTCTGTTGTGAAACAAATCCTGTCGGCCATTGCCTGTTGCCTAGGCAATAACAACAAGTAGCAGAGCCTTTATGAATTTTTTTTTACAGAATCGTCCATAAATGAGCACCGCAGAGTCGCAGAGAACTATCTGCATTTGATATAAAATCCAATTTCGCAAGACACGTAACTTAGTTGCTGAAGGTCATGATTTTGCTTTTGATTGTTTAAAATTAAAACCAATTCAAAGAGCTTGTTTACGCGAGGCTTAGCAGATATTTTAACAGTGGTTAGTTAGGAGTGTTTACGCGCGCCGACCAAAATGACAGCCGACAGCCCCTTAACCTAGGCCGCTATTCTTGAATCGTGTGAGAAAAGTCCCTGGCGGTAAAATACATTCCGCAGTACACTTCTGTAGTGAAAGTTGCCTAAAAACCACGATTTTAGGCAACATTCGCTACATTAGTGTACTGCGGATGGGCATGGGCGTTTACGTGCGATTGCCAACACTTGTTTGCTTACTAAATGCAATTTAAAATCACATTTAGCTAAGCTTAACAGCTGTTGCGAAACTTGCGTTTAGAGGTGTTTATGCGGACGATAACATTGATGTTACGGACCTTAACACCAGTTTTAAACGAGGGGTTAACCACCTGGTAAATGTGGTGTACATGGGTCGGTAAATGTGGTAAATGTCTAGTAAATGTGTAAATGTCTGGTAAATGTGGTAAATGTGGTAAATGTGCGGTAAATGTCTGTAAATGTGGTAAATGCCTGATAAATGTGGTAAATGTCTGGTAAATGTGTAAATGTCTGGTAAATGTGTAAATGTCCGGTAAATGTGTAAATGTCTTGTAAATGTGTAAATGTCTTGTAAATGTGTAAATGTCTGGTAAATGTGGTAAATGTCTGGTAAATGTGTAAATGTCTGGTAAATGTGTAAATGTCCGGTAAATGTGTGAATGTCTTGTAAATGTGTAAATTTCTTGTAAATGTGTAAATGTCTGGTAAATATGGTAAATGTCTGGTAAATGTGGTAAATGTGGTGAATTTCTGGCAAATGTCTAGTAAATGTGGTGATAAAAAATGATAAAAAATGCTACTCCACAGCGTGAACACACGCCAAATTTGCCTCCATATAAAAACCAATAACAGGGTGATTTTTTCAAAAGTTTCCACATCTGATATTTCCCCGCACAAAGTTCTGCTGCAAAAAAGCCAAAACTCGTAAGTATTGCTCTTAGGGGGACATCTAACTAGCATATTTCAATTTTGCTGTTTCACCTCCCTATAGGCAGGGTAGCTGCCCTTTTCAAAATCTTAAATGGAACTAGTGGTCTCCAACCTTTGGCATTTGAGGATGATCACTAAGGTGATCACCTAGGTGAACAGATTGTCAACAACCAAGTAGCGCGTTTTTCAGTAATCCATTTGAAACAAAATAGGTAGTAGTAGCACCTCGAGTCGAGCCTCGAGTAGCACATTTTTAGCGAGGCTTCCTATCAAATACACCGCAAGGTGCGAAGATGGCTGGTTTGTTATGCGGCAAGGCAACAAGGCTGGCAAGCTCGCAGGCGCTGGCAAATTATCATTTCTCAGAAACTATTGCGACCTTCGACTCCTCCGAGGCGACCTCGATTGAGACACGGCAGAGCTGGACTGTTGCATTAGAGACTATTACTTGATTTATAATAAACACCTAAGCCATGATAATATGCATGTATTTTGAGATGTATTCCTATTTTCCGCTTTCCCAGATTGGGTAAGTAGGTACGAGGGTAGATATCTACCGAGGTAGGTACCTATCAGTTCTATCGCGCAACACAGCACTCACACTGAGGCTGAGGATATCTCGCGCTCCCTCGCGTCCGAGCTCGCGGCCCTCGCGCGCTGCACTTCACGATCGGATAATATCAGCTGTTGTATCTTCGGCAGTCGGTTGGATTTCATTACCAATATGGAATCCGAAGATGACTTTCTAAGTAATTTAGAACAAAAATTGAAAACAAAGATTCCGATATTCATCAAGAATATAATCAAGGTCAACGGCTTGGGAAATCGGGTTTCATTGAAAGGATTAACTGAGGAAGGCTTCGAACAAATCGAAGAGTTTGTTCGAACGGAATTGTTGGAATTAATCAAGCCAGAAGAAGTGGAAGATTACTTCGGCCCTTTCAAAAATCACCCTGAGCGGTTCAGATTTTTATATGGCCACAAAAAGCTCATCCTAGCGGCTAGAGATATGTTGAACAAGGACCTTCGCGAGGAACTCCAATCTCGACTTGGATCGAAAATCGCAAGATCTGGAAAGAAACTTGATCCTCCGATCAAGCCTATTGATTCTTCCGTGCAACAAAGTGAGAAAAATAATATTGGTATTTTTTTATAACTAAGTAGGTATAGACAATATAAATAGAGAAGACCATATGTTATCACCACCGTCGTCACGGATATTGGGGCATCTAAAATCAGCCAACCGTTTTTTGAATGATGGACTCGCCTGGTTCCTATGCAACCGTAAAAATCCGTGACAACATATGGTCTTTTCTATTTGTATTGTCTATACAAGTAGGTAGTAGGTAGGAGAGATGTGCCTGAGTTGGCATACATATTTTGTGTCCAGGCAGGCTTATAATTATTTTCTCAACGCTCAGAAAACATTTCTATCCCCATTGAATTGAAGCCTGATATTTTGTATTGAAAATTTCGGGGCCTATGTGGCGCTCTTTTAATTTTTTGTTTTTTTATTTTTTATATAAGACTCATTTGCAAACACCATCTTGTCCTGACTTTGTGCAGGTGAGTTGACATACATCATGTTTTCGTCTTTAGCAACGACTACTTTACTACTTCACTTCACTATTTTACAGAGTACCTACTTTATTGAAGAAAAATAGAATGCCATACAAAACAAGATACTAAAACTTAATTCAAGTTGAAAAAGAATTGAAAAAGAGAATGTGTGATGAAAATTTCCAAATTTCACTGAAAAGGAAAACAAACAGAATAGTTGTTGTTCGTTCTCAATTTTTTTTGCAAAAATTCATGGATAATCCGCAAATTTTATTTCAGATTGTCATCCCACACGCCGTTCTGAGTGATTTGTTTATTTTTTCGTTTCGATTTGCGTGTGTCGCTCAAGTGTCATGGACCCCTGTTCACATTTTCCAGCAAGTTTTCTAGTTTTTAGCTTACATGGCCGGTTTGTCTGTCTGTCCGTCCGTCTGTCCGTCCGTCTGTCCGTCCGTCTGTCCGTCCGTCTGTCCGTCCGTCTGTCCGTCCGTCTGTCGGTCCGTCTGTCCGTCCGTCTGTCCGTGTAGAAATTAAGAAGTTGTACTCCCCCTCGAGGAATGAAGCTAGAGCCTCAGAACTTTTTTTGATAGATAGCTGATGTCCCCAAGGGTGGCCATGGGTATTATTTTTTTCACCCATGCATAGTTATGATTACTATTATCAAAAAACAGATATTTACTGTGCACTTCTAAGAAGTTGAACTCCTCCTCGGGAAATGAATCTAGAGCCCTGGAACTTTCTCCAATGGTAGCTCAGGTCCTCGTGGGTGGCCAGTGGGCAGATTGAATTTTATGATTCCGCCGCCATCTTGGCCGCCATATTGAAATATCTTATTAGTGAAACGATTTTCATGAAACTTAAAAGTTACCCTAGTCTTGTATGATCATTCTTATTTTCAAGCTAAATTTCATGGTTTCACCGGCATCTTGGCCGCCATATTGAAATTTCTTGCTAGTGGAACGATGTTTATGGAACTTGAAACTCACCCTTGTCACGTATGATTGTTATTATTTTCAAGCTAAATTTCATGATTTCGCCGTCATCTGGCTGTCATATTGAAATATCTTATTAGTGGGACGATTTTCATGAAACTTGGAATTTACCCTTGTGTTGTATGATCATTCTTATTTTCAAGCTGAACTTTATGGTTTCGCCGCCATCCTGGTCGCCATATTGAAATCTCTTATTAATGGACGGATTGTCATGGAACTTGGAACTTACTCTTATCTTGTATAAACATTCTTATTTTTGAGAGACGGCCCACTAGTCGAGTGGATTGCGTGTTCGCTCGGCAAGCTGAGCTCCCGGGTTCGATTCTTGGGCATATCAGGTCTGGGTGTCGTGCTGTACAAACGGATTTCTCACTTGTAATACTGAACATAAATAAATGCAGCAACTCCTATGGCGTATAAATGCCGATGAGGAGGAAAACAAACTTTAACTTTAACTTTAAAAACTTTCTTATTTTTGAGCTGGATTTCATGATTTAACCGTCATCTTCGCCGCCGTATTGAAATTTCCAATCAGTGGAACGATTGTCATCAAACGTGAAACTCACTCTTGTCTTGTATGAACATTTAATTTTCAAGCTAGACTTCATTCCTATCAATGACAGACCTGGCACTAAGAAAATGCGCTATTGAGACTCACGCACGTGAGGGCATATTCACTTGTTCATTATTCCATTGGGTACCTATACTTAGTAAAAGGGCCAAGAGAATGGTCAGCTAGAGACTGAGCTAATCACTAAGTTCACTGACAAATTGACAATTACAATTTTATCTTGGAAACCAAATACCTAAAATGAGAAAAATCAATCAAAATAAGTAGGTAGGTACCTACCTAACTACCTACATACCTACTATCTTTGACGTTTATTTGCTTATCATCAGAATACAAACGTTTGGAGGATTTCAAAGATATTGGAGCAAAGATTTAATCTACTGATAAACAAATTAAAAGCTGGCACAAAATAGCTTTTGTTATTTTGTAGGGAGAAAGGGCGAGGCTGAAAAAAGTCAAGAATATAATAATGATTCCACAGAATATAAGTGAAGTTACTCGTAACTGACACAGAAATATTTTTGAGTAACTTTGTTGGTACCTACCTCGGTACCGACATACCTACCTGATCCAAGTTTTGTACATAACCCCCTCAAAAAATTATGAAATGATCGTTCTCCTCAACACTCGTGAAAATGCCATAGACTTTTTGACTTCTATGCTCTCCACATCATAATATCTCTTGATCCGTCGCTTAATTCTCTTGACAGTAAGGTACCTACTATCATGAGAAAAATAAACGATGTACAGTGTTTCTCGCGGAGTGTACTAATTTTATGAATCTTTGGCTTGGAGTCACGGAGTCACGGTGACAAAAGTCTGGCTGACCTCCACTGATCTCGAAACGCACGGTGGGGTATTTTTCAATGGTACCTACCTACCTAGTATTCTGTTTTTTTATTATCTCTCCTTGGCAGGCCTCCAAAAGCTCTGGGCTCGGTATCTGATAATTTTGCTGTGCCTTATATGAACTATGAAGTACCTACCTACTACAACTATATATGTACCTACCAATCATTCAAAATTACTATTGTATCCCTAAATTTGTAGTCTCAAATCTCGGCTCAAATCAATCGTTCGAGCAATCAGCAACCGATACAGCCTCTGGCGCAGCTTCGGACACAACAGAAGATTTGATAGTAATGGAATCACAAACTGTAGCCAATCTTCTTGTTACTTGGGTGCATTCCTTGCCCAAGACAAAAAATGTGAGTGATGAAACTGCACGGCTCTACATCGAGAATATCAGAAGAATAAAATATCCATGTTCACCGGACAATGATAATATACTGATCTGCCAAATTCCTTGCTTCGTATGCGGGATGATCATGAGGGTGAGTGTACCTCACATTCATATACTTATACTGCAATCAGAAAACTTGTTTAAACTCGTATTCAAATCACCTATCTAGAACTATTCTCAAGTTCTTCAAGTTGAGCTCAAGTTCTCCACAAAATCATATACTAGTATTATGAATTCATAAAAAAACTATATTTTAAACCTATCATTTCTCAATTTTTTGAAAAACGAATCCAACTCTAAAACTCGTTTCATCTTTTTTTATTTTTCTAATTTCTAGGTAAGACAAACAGTTAGGAGAGCCAAACCGTACTGGTGCTTATCAAACGTTTACCAACACTGCTTGAAGCATATTGAAAATAAAGCTGGCAAAAGCTTAGGAAAAAGCGAAAGAACCTCTGATCAACGACAACCTAGTATCTCAACCTATTTGACAAACAAGAACGTTTCTACGCCTATACCATCTAAAACGGCCATCAGGAATAAATCTCCTCCTGCAACATGCTCTGCCGAACAACTTTCAATGGTCGACTCGATTGACTTGGAATCTTGGGTAGATTCAGACGAAATCGCCGGTCAAGACGAAGATGAAGATAGGATTAGAAAATGCGGGGAAAAACAGCAATTGTCTAGAAAACGAATACTGGAGTCATCTGATTCAGAGGATGGTGCCCTCAACGAGGCCCCGGAAGAGACCGGTAATAAGTCGCTCCAAGCGACGGATTTTCAAAGTAGCGGAATCGTACAAGTGAGGGATGACGATTTCGCTTCTTCCCTTATTCCCTCATCCTCGCAGAAAAATGTGAATACAGTTGATGGGAAGTGGTCCCATCAAAAGTACTCGAGGCAGGCGAGAAACGCAAGAGCCAGGGAACGAATTTCAAAAACTGATCCAAGACAGACTTTAATTTCCAATTTTTACAAACCTATTGAAGATATTGAAAAGCTTCTCACCGAAAACGCCAAGTTGGGTCAAATTATGTCTATTCAAACGAGACTACTTTGTGACGAAAAATCTAACAAAGATTTGAGCCATTTGTCCCATTTTTTGAAAACGTTGGTTGATACTGCTTTGAGCAACACAGCTAAGAACTCTCAACATGCTAATCGTTTTGACAAAAATTTGAAACAATTTTGTGTCTACCTTTTTATTGTTGGAGGGCGAATGGTCTACGAGACGTTGCAAGCCAACATGATCAACGTCATTCCATCAGTGACAACAATTAATCGAAGCATCGGTTCTTCCAACATTGAAGAGGGCAGTTTACGCTTCAAAGAATTGCGGCAATTCCTGGATGATCGATCTCTTCCCAGAGTAGTCTGGATTAGCGAGGACGCTACAAAAATAACTGGTAAAATCGATTACGACTCAAAAAATAACGCCATCGTTGGATTTGTAGCACCTCATGGTGTTTCAAACCCAACGGAGTACTTCCAAGCAACTTCAGCGAAACAAATCCAAGAGTTTTTTTTAAACTGCAAAAAAGCACAATATGCGTACGTTGTGATGGCTCAATGCCCAGTTGACAAAACGCCATCGTTCTGCTTGACTATTTTTGGGACCGATAACTGTTTCACCAATTGCGATGTGCTTTCAAGATGGGATCAAATCAAGAAAGAAGCCGAGGATAATGGTATAGAAGTCTTAGGCTTCTCTTCTGATGGCGACCCAAGACTTCTCAAGGCCATGCGCTTGAAAATCAAATTACAAAACAACCCGCCAAGACAAGAGTGGTCTTGGTTCCACGTTCAAGACACAGGAGACATATGCACTCAAGATACTGTGCATATTGGCACGAAATTGAAAACACGCCTGACGAACCATCGTGCATCATTAACCATGGGGAAATATACAGCAACATCACAGCATCTGAAACAGCTTATTGAAACAGTATCCAAAGATCGTCATGCGCTCACACTTGGCGATATACAAACAGAAGATAAGATGAATTTCAGGGCCGTAGAAAAAATAACGTCCCCTCAAGTTGCAAATCTGTTGTGTGATCACGTGGCAGACAGTAAAGGCACAGTCATATACCTCAAAATCGTACGATCTGTCCTCGCGGCATTTCTAAACAAATCTTTATGCAGCGCCGAACGAGTACGTCTGATGTGGTATGTGGTATTTTTTCTCAGGATCTGGAGGGGTTGGCTCAAAAGATCGGAACACCTCACCACAACAAAGAATTTCATTACACTAAACGCGTATTTATGCATTGAGATTAATGCGCATGCATTGCTCAGGCTTATCAAGAAGCTGCGTGATGGACATGTCCCTCCTGGGACGCAACTTGCTACATGGTTGTTTAGTTCGCAACCCTGCGAGCAAATTTTTCGAGCAACTCGGTCATTGACATCCACATTTTCGACTATTGTCAATTTTAGCCTTCAGGAAATAATAAATCGATTGAACAAAATTGAAACCCTCGTTAAAATAACCAACGATTTACGCGAAAAGTTTGTTTTTCCCCGCGAACAAAATTCTAGGCTTGGGACCATGTACCAACAAACAGAGAATGACTTACCCAGCGATCGAGAAATCGAAGAGATTTGTATGACTGCCTTGGCTGAGTCTATCAAGGATTGTGAAGATTGTGGCATTGCAACAGATTTCAATGACGATTGCTGGAAAAACATAATGATTTTCGACGGCCGCATCACCGACAATGAAGGTCGAGATGAAGGGGGTGCTGAAGATCAAGTCGGTGCTGAAGATGACGATCCTGACGAGCATGATCAAATCCATAACCTTGGAAGATCGGAAGAATCTCTAGCCGAAAATGCCGTGTCCCGACTGGAAGACTTTTTAATTGACAGTGACGATGACAAAGAGGTAGAAATAGAATTGGACGAAGCTGATTTGACACTCACAAATTTCGCCGATGTAGAACTGAAACATCACGACATCGATAGAAAAATGGTGGGCGTAAATAGTCCATACGTTTTATTAAAATGCAAAGACCAAATTCGGACCGTCAGAAAAAAAACTCTATGCTGGTTATTGAATGATCAGATGACAAGGTATAAATGAGCTCGTTTATTAGTATTGTGCATGTAGTCGCTGTACCTATATTTTTGTGTTTTTTCCTCAGAATAAGTGCAGATCGTTTACTACGCGTGAGAGCCGATCCGAAGCCCAAGAAAACCGAAAATCTCGCCGAGAATGCGATGAACACGAGCATCGAGATTTCCTTAGACCTATTTTTTGCTGTGTACTATTCCGATTCATGGTATATCGGTAAAGTGATTGAGAGGCTGTCAGAGGACACTTATAGAATCAGATTTTTGAAGTCCTCCCTTGATGAATTCGTCTGGCCCAAAGTTGATGATATTCAAGTGGTTCAAAAGAGCTATATATTTTTCGGCCCAGTGACCATGATCACTGGCCACCGAGTATACTGCTTGACCATCGCCGAAGCTGACAGGCAACATATTGCGATTAAATATAAAGAAATGAAGAAAATCTACAAATGAAGAAATTTTTTGTCCGTTATCGTTATCTAATAAAAATCACTGTAGTTATTCAGTATTCTTTGACAATTTCTCCCTTATCCTCGCCCTTTTTAGTCAATTTCACTAAATTAACCAAGAAAATATCGGTTGTGGCTCGGGTTGAGGGGGTCATCCAAAAACTTTTATTCTTAGTTCGGTCATCAACTGGAGACATATCTTTTTCTTTAAAATTGGAACGGGGTTTGAATTTCAACTGTTAGTTACAAGATTGGTTAGGTATTATTCAAGACGAGGCTACCAGTATCACCAGTATACGTAGAAATTATAGGTAACCTCGAGGGTAACCTCGTAAGTAGGTAACTCTTGAGAAAAGTGTCAATTTTTTTTCTGATTGACTGTAGTGAGTTTAGTTAACCACAGGTAATTAATATAATATTGTCTGTGTACTTACATGGAAGAGCCGAGCCCAAGTGCTAGGGATATGATACACCTGTGCACAAAAGTGGTCCCTAGGCCCGGTTACAAAGCGCCCATAAAAGTAGGTGCCTACGTTCTTGACATTTGGGCTTGGATTTTCCTAAAAAGTAAGTACCTACCGAAAGGCAAAAATCAGTTTAGTTTCCCACTTTTGCGGGACTAAAGTTGAATTTTGATCCCACTTCTTATTTGCTTGGAAAATTGCTAAAAAATTCTGTCATAGGGAAGATCAAGAGATCATCTCTTGAATAGTACCTTTCATTATCCAGCGCGCCATCAGCGCGCATACTCGTCTTCTGAAGTAATGGCGTCAAATACAAAATTTGCGAACAAATGCTAGAAAATGGCGTGAAAAACCGCTATAGAGTTGAAAAATACGCGCCGCAGCGAACAGGGTAATAGGCTAGAGGTTAATACACACCAGTGATTACTCATTTTCCATCAAAAAGTCCGCATTGTTCATTAAATTATAAATAACTGCGTTTTACATTGATCGGATGTGCGTACGCAACCCATAATGCAACCCCCAACAACTCTATTTTCAGTTTGACTAGCGAAAGTTGCCTAAAAACCACGATTTTAGGCAACACTCGCTACATCAGTGTACTGCGGAATGTATTTTACTCCCAGGGACTTTTCCCACACGATTCAAGAATAGCGGTCCTGTGCTCTTCAAAGTATAAAAATCAGTTTTTTTCAAAACTAAATCAGCGGTGTTATCCTTCCAAAAATCATGGAAAAACAAGTGAAAGGGGCCGTGAAACATTGTGCTTGTGGGAATGGGCACAGTGATAGTCGGTATAATGACAAAAATATGTATTTTTTTATCCGATTCCCAAAAACGTGCTTAAAATAGCGTAAAAACTTGGTACTGTAAAAATTTGAAAAACACGCAAAGTCTTGCGAAGAATGTGAAAATGTGCACGGTGGGTGAAGCTGTGTAACCGGAAAAATTTCACTCCGAAACGGGTCACCAATAAGGATAGATTCAATACATTCATACACACATTCCGCAGTACACTGATGTAGCGAATGTTGCCTAAAATCGTGGTTTTTAGGCAACTTTCGCTACAGAAGTGTAGTACGGATTATATAAAACCTCCAGGGACTTTTCTCACACGATTCAAGAATAGCGGGCCTGTGCTTTCTGCGCACGTCCATATATCGTTGATATATCCATTACAAAAATAGTTGTATACGCGCATCAAATGCCTTTCTGGCAAATTCTTCTCTGCGGAATATTCATTTGCAGTATTCATTGAGAAGTTCGTTATATTTTTTAGCGACTTTCCCAGCATGGTTGGCTTCAAAATTAAAAAAAAAACGCACTTTTAACACGGCGGAGCAATGTAAGTTGATGTAAATACAAATGGCGCGATCACTCATGGCACACTGTGCGCAGAACGTGCCGAAAACAGCTGCGCGGAATCGCGGATTCTCCATCTCTCTTTTGAGGAAACCCGTATAGCGGCCCACTTGTTCACAAACGTACGACACTCGGAGCGAACTTCAAAATGGCGAATAAATAGTTGACGTTGACAGCAGACAGCAGCGGAAAGTCACGGCCGTTGCTTGTCAAACTGAAAATAGAGTTGGTGGGGGTTGCATTATGGGTTGCGTACGCACATCCGATCAATGTAAAACGCAGTTATTTATAATTTAATGAACAATGCGGACTTTTTGATGAAAAATAAGTAATCACTAGTGTGTATTAACCTCTAGCCTATTACCCTGTTCGCTGCGGCGCGTATTTTTCAACTTTGTGGCGGTTTTTCTTGCGATTTTGTAGCATTTGTTCGCAAATTTTGTATTTGACGCCAAAATTTGGCGCAAGCGTTGGGTATACCACTATAATGAAAGTTACTATTGATGACATATTGGGAGTTATGTAATATGAAGTTTATTTTTGAATGTTTTTCTGATTGGAAGAATTATTTCTCCTTGGAGTGAGTATTCCGGTATTGTGAAAATTTTTGTAAGTACCTATAGGTACTTCCACCGTGAGACCAAAGTTTACTATAATGTTGAGTGAAAAAAAAAGTAGAAATACTTACAGAATGTTCGTTCCAAAAATATCAACAGAATACTACAAAAGAGAGAAAACGAGAGTTTTATCAATATTTTTCTCTATGAATCTAATTTCCTTTTATTTACATTTTGCAAACTAACAATTCATCTAAAATTGACTAAATAAAAAAAAATAGGGCATTCAATTTTGTGTGAGGTTTTTGAAAGTAATACCCGTACCAAAAATTAGAACGATGCTTTTTCTAAAATTTTTGAATTAGTGTCAGAAAATGATGTTCTAATCGTGAGTGGAAAAACTATACTGTAATATCATTTCGGTAGATATTATTGAATGAGAATCCTATTAGGTACTTATGGTAAAGCAAAGGGTGTATGAGAAATGTATAAATGTGGTAAATGTCTGGTAAATGTGTGAATGTCGGTAAATGTCTGGTAAATGTGTAAATGTCTAGTAAATGTCTGGCAAATGTGTAAATGTCTGGTAAATGTGTAAATGTCTGGTAAATGTGTAAATGTCCGGTAAATGTGGTAAATGTCTGGTAAATGTGTAAATGTCGGTAAATGTCTGGTAAATGTGTAAATGTCTAGTAAATGTCTGGTAAATGTGTAAATGTCTGGTAAATGTGTAAATGTCTGGTAAATGTGTAAATGTCCGGTAAATGTGTAAATGTCTGGTAAATGTGGTAAATGTCAAATGTGGTGTACACATTTTTCCTAGGTGGTCAACCCCTCGGTTTTAAACCTTGCGTAAACAAGGCCATAGACTTAATAATAGACAATCAATTGAATTTTCTGAAATTTTACACATAAAATCTTGATCAAGATAGTCTACCCAAGAAACATACCGCTATCTATCGTTCTACCTCTACCGATCTCAGTTATACAATACTTAGACATAACACTTTCATCCTATGTCAGTTTCGAAAATGGCTTTGTACAAATAATAAGCCGAAACTCGAGTAAACTTTTGAAAAAACAAGTGGAGTAACAAGTGACGATGCATTTGAAATTGCTCAAACTACGTGTAGGTAAAGGTTACGGTAGGTAAGTAGGTCTTGTTTGTCTTGAGGGCAGCCTAATTCGAAACAAATAATGTTCAACAGAGAACAAGCCAGCTGAAACCAATTTATGCTTTTTACAACACGCTTTTCACTTTTTTCTTTTCTCTGCGCTCTCTATACACAAAACTCTGAGCCGATGCAAGCTCGCGAATTATTAAAGAGTGGCTCGTCGCTTCCCTCTCAAACTGAAACTTGCAAATTAAAAGTTGAAACGCAATTATTTCAAGTTGCGTGGGCCAGCGTGCCAGTTTCGAAAAATTGGCGGCGTGGTTGCCGAAAGAAAGACAAAAAAGTTGTGCGTGCTTTTTTAAAAAAGTTTTCTCGGAAACGACAAGACGACGTATCGTGTTCAAGTCTGAAAACAAATTCACGATGTGTGCCTAATTAGTCAAGGAGACTCGAAAGTTGCCAACTTGTAATTTTACTTTCCCGGCCCACCCACGAACACGGAGGGAAAGTATTGTAATCGTGCAGAAAAAAAGTTTTGAGATTTCACCGGATATATCCGTTTTGAGGTCCCCCAAGACGATTAAGACCATTTTCAGAATGATGTCTGTCTGTGTGTGTGTGTGTGTGTATGTGTGTGTGTATGTGTGTGTGTGTATGTGTGTCTGTCTGTGATCTTCCACGATAACTGCCGTAACGTTGACTGGATCGACTTGATATTTGGTATACAAACATGGTTGTTTCCTGAAAAGAGCCCATTAGTTTTTGGCTGTCATCTGTCAAACCCAACTGTCACTATCATCAAATGTCAGAAGCTATATCTCACGGAACTCAACTTGCAATATGTCATTTGAAAGCCCTTGGAAAACTGTATTCAGAACAGTTGGGAACATTGCCCTATCTGTCATCTGTCAAATAATAAAAAATGTTAAAGTTCAAAACTTTACCAATTAATTATTCAAAATCTATCTGATGGATTGGAACCAGATTTGGCAGGAAGCAACACAACAAAAGAGTCAAATTGAGGCCGCAGTTGCAGTTTTCCACCATTCTCCAGTTGAGCGTAATGAATTTTCGAAATTTCTCCTGGCCGTTGCCACTCAGGAGGGGCTCTCGCCGGTGTTTCGACCAGCACGACTCGCTTTTGTAGCAGGACTCCACTCAAAAATTTATTCCTGCTCGGGGATCGACTTTTTTTTGGAAATTTCAACTGATATCGAAAGTAGATTGTATTAAGCGTCGTGCAGGTCTATTTTCAGAGTTGACACGGTTTCGGTTTTCCGACTGTAATTTTTTCAAAATGAAATTTGCACATTCCGTGAATTTGAGAAAAACGCAATGCAAACTTCTACATGCGGTAGGCCCCACGAAATATTAATTTTAGGTGCAGACATGCTGTGAACAAAAGTTAGAGAAAAGATTGAGCTAATTTTTGGAGGAAAAATTTTCGAAATCGGATCAACAGTTGCCGAGTTTTCCTCTCTGGAAAAACTGCAAATTTTCCAACTTTTTATTCAGTGAACAGATTTCTCGGAATTGTTTTTTTTAGAGAATAGATAACTGGTTCTTGAACATTTTCCAATAATTTCTCTCCAATTTCCCGGAAATTTTCCTCCTGAAAATATAAAACCACTCATGCGATCGTACAAATTAAGCGGTTCTGTCACGATAATTACCGAATTATTGATCCGATCAAATCGAAATCAGGTACGGAGGCCTAAGTTCAGCCTGGAATGTTCTGATTAGACTTTGGGTGGATGATTTTGATCGGAAGCCCTCAGGTGGCACATTGGGTCTGGGTTTGTCTGCCCAAGCTCTAAATTGAAAATATAGAATTGAAATTTGACACACAGATGCAGTGAAAGTTTTCAATCAAGTTTTTGTAATTTCATCATCATATCTAAAGTAGGAACAAAAATGTCAATAAGGAACCAGCATTGCATTTTTGAGATATCACAGCAGTTAGCTACCTAGTTCTACCATTTTGATCATTTCATCACCTTGGAAAACTGACCTAACCTGTCATTTTTTCTGTCCGCTCAACAATGGATGCAGGATGCTCGCTAAACGCTCGACTAAATAGAATTTTTTCATCAATTTCCAAATCGAATCGCCCCCTCCCGAAGGGACACTTCGATCAAAATCATTACTGACGTCTCTGGATACCGCCGGGAAAGTTTTGTGTCGCCCCACAACAGATTTTTTTTCCGGCATTCAGTTAGCGTCGGCATTCAAGATATTAACGAAGATACCCTGCTCGCAAGCAAAATATTATAATGTAATTAAATCATCCAAAATTATCCTCTGTTGTTTATTACGAGCTCCACTGGTCCTATCTAAGGTATGTTAATTATAATTATCTATTCAGGTGAAAGAAGACTGCGAATTGGGATTCAAATTATATGTATTTCATGTATAAGGCATAAAGCTTGAGGTTTTAATTCTCGCCAGGAATTGATATACGAGTATATAAGTCAAATTTTTCGACAAGAAAATCCGCATCAAATCAGGTTACTAGTTATGACAGACCATGTAGCCATCAAGATTGAAATATGACAACTGTCCCAGAAGCTGGGCCACTAACAGTGATGCAGTGATAATTATTGTCCGTGACTTGACGAATATACAATACTCTGTATAAGCAATGCAATATAGGTATAAATCAATTTGAAAAAAAAAATGGACAACGAGGAACTTAGTTTTCAGTTAGCTCTCTTTCTCTCAAAGACGACGATAATAATTATATTTCAGCCATGCCTCTGACTGTGACTGCCAAGTTGATCCTTCTTTGCTCCTTTTCTCGGACTCTTTGTTTACTCACTATAACAGACGCCCAACCAACCGCTGGCTGTGTAAATTTATGTTCGGCAGATAAATCTCCGCGATCTGCAAATAATTTATAACCTTTTCCTACTCCATTACCTTTACAATACAATATATTATCCACAATGCTCTCGTGCCGATGGCGCGGGCCTGCGGTTGTCTGGTGCTGGTGAAATACCAGTAGTAGTACTTGAACCATAGTATAAGTGTCGTATATTTCAAGTGAGGATAAATGATCAATTATTATTATTAGCGCAAAGAAGCAGAGCTAATTTTGCAGACGTGAATCGAGTACCCACTCACTTATGAGGTGAATTAAGAATAATTACGTCAGCAAGTTTACAAAGATGATTTTTTTTTGTGGTAGGTACGTAATAGAAAAGGGAAATAGTGCAACAGAGGGGTCCAACATACTTTAGTTATATCTATCTATTTCAGTTCAGGTTTTCATTTGTCATTTTTCATTCCATAAACAATATATTTTGCGGTTGAAGACCCCTCAGATATATTTATGTAATATTATTATTCAAATGTCAACGGACCGGTCGATAGATTTAAATATCCGAATGAATGCGTACCTTTAATAGTTGGTGGGAAGGTATCTAACTAAGACTGACACATAACATGAATTTACAGATGATTCTTGCGACGCAAAAGGATTCTTCTCCAAGCATCTGCTTGAAGAGAACTTGAGGAGTTGCAGCAGAAGTTTTTTTCTTCGTCGAGCTGTTGGCCGTCCAAACTTCCTGGAACATACACGCCAAAATTCAAATTCCGACCATCCTGCATCAGAGCGAGATCCGGTTCTAGTCGAATTAGTTTCAGTCCACTCGGCATGATAAATTGGGCAACCTAATTTGTATGCAATTCCACCTTCCATGAATAATGCCGGATCGATTCAATTATGATTCGCAGCCGAGCGACGTCTAATTCTATTTCCATCAAATTCGATTAATAATGAAAATAACAAGGTACTCGAACCGATCGGCGGTTTAAAAACTTTATTGCCTACACAAATGTTGAACCCACGCCAGCAAACCGCAATGGTCTGTTAACAGGGATATTTATTTTTGGATCATGTATAGTGATTTAGTTTACTCCGAGGGGTATAAAAGTGATGGCATTTTTTCATTATCAGTGAAAATCTACCTAATGATAATGAGGTTTTCATGGGGAAATACCAATGGTATAAATAGTTTTCAACTACAATATGTCAACAAGCGCTCTTGAGTGCAATCAGGATAGCCAGTAAACAGGCAACCAGTTATGCACTTTTCTTTTTTTTTCTTTCAGTTTTGCCTAATGGTGATTGCTCTTACTTTGAATTAATAAGGTACTGTCAACTCGCCAGTGGTCTGTCAATAAAGTCGACCAACAAAATAACTAGGTTAGTCTTGGAAATATGTAGCTTGTGAATAGAATTTATTACAGGTAGGTATCAAGCGGAAGGAAAAACGAGAGGAATTTTTGCAGGTCCTCGGAAACTTGGGATTTTTCTCACGTATGCGCCTGCGGAAATAAACAAATGGGAATATCATAGCTCTGACCTGTGCCGCCATTATCATTTTTATGAATTTGCGAGTGAGAATCGTAAAAGAAGTGAGTGGCAGTGAAATCTGAAACGACCAGCACATGACATGACACGACGACAAAATAATACAGCACACAGAGCTTGAAAATGGAACTTTTGTTGAGGAAAAACTCTTCAAGCCTACAAATAGGTGAGTTTTCCTCACCCATTTTTTGCAGGTGGTATCTCACTTCGCAATGTCCAGTGAGTAGACCCGTGAGTAGTCTTATTTCGTTCTTAGAGAGCGATAGGATGAGCTGCGTCTTAGTTTTGGAGAACGCAATAAGCTGTTTGGCTTGCCGTTGGCCTGGAATGATCTTCCAGTATAGCTTATCTATCTGCCTATTCTCCCATTTATCGACTTATTCCCTTATTAGGGATGACGACATCCGACATGTGGGCTCCGGTCCAATAAATGTTGTTTGAGCTCCTTTTTTTGCGAGGGCATCCGCTTCTTCATTTCCATCGATACCCTGGTGGGCAGGTACCCACATTAAAGTGAGTTTGTTGCTCTCAGCCAGCTGTATGAGTGATTTTTTGCAGTTCCAGGTGGTTTTTGACTTACAGTCATAGGCCTCCAAGTGCCTTAAAGCCACCTGGCTGTCTGTGACAATGCAAATTCTTGCTCCTTTGTACTGTCTGGATAGGGATACCGGGGCACACCTCTCCACCGCCAGTAATTCGGTTTGTAGAGTGGACAGAAACCTTCCCACAGGCCGTGATTCCCTATACTTCGGGCCATAGATGCCTATCCCGGCTCCTTCCTCTCTTACGGATCCCTCTGTGTACCGGATCAGGTTGTTTTTCTGCAGCCGGACCACCCTCCGAGCGCTTTCCTGGCGGTCATTTACGACCACTTTATAGGTAGCCCCGAAGTCGTACTCAACCGGCATGAAATCCCTTGGGCTCGTGAGGAACTGCTCCCTTATTGAGTCCAATACTTTTAAGTGTCCTCTTCTTAGGTTTTTGGGTCCTATTCTGAAAGCACTCACTAGTCCTTCTTTTTCTACTTGTTTGTGCAGTGGAAGTAGGTCCAGTAAAACCTCCATCGCTGCTGTAGGAGTGGTGAACATAGCTTCCGCGATACCTAGACAGGCAAGTCTCTGAAGCTTCTGTAGCTTCTGTTGACTTGTCTTTTATCTAGTTTTATCCCACCAAACGAGTGAGGCGTACGTAGTGATCGGTCCAACAACCGTCATGTACGACCAATGGATCATACTTGGTTTTAGACCCCAAGTCCTTCCGAAGAGATTGCGGCATATCCAGAACGCCGCTGTGGACTTCGGAATTGTCTTGTTCAGGTGAGAGTTCCAGGAGAGTTTTCTATCCAGGATGATTCCCAGATATTTGACCTCCTCGGAAAGCCCAATTTTAGTTCCCTTTAGTACCGGAGCAGTCAGTTCGACTTTTCTGCGGCGTGTGAACGGAACTATCACAGTTTTGGCTGGGTTGATGCTAAAGCCCTCTTCCAAGCACCATTGATTAATAGTGTTCATGACATTTTGTGTAAGGGTCGAGTCGTACCTTCAAACTTTCCTTCAACAACGACTGCTACATCGTCGGCGTATCCGTATCCCGCGAGAATGTCATAAGGAACTTTCTTAAAAGAATGACCTCTTGTAGCAGCAGGAGTCATGGCGGGCATTCATCAGATGTTGTGTCTCATACATAAATGATGAAGTTTTCACTCTAAATTGAAACTAAAATATAAGCATTTTTTCCCAAAAATGATATTTTTTTTTAATATTTCAAAATGAAACCTCTTAATGGAAAACCCTTTATGAGAGCATATTTTACTCCCCCGATTTGCTCATGCGAGGGAGAATTGCAAAAGGAGTTCTAAGTTTTCTTCTAAAAGGCTGGCTTCGACAATGGCAGACAAATGAGACAGACCTTACTTCTTAGTTTAATGCTGGGTCAAGCTCCGGTTTCAGTAAAGCCTAATTTGAGCCATCAGCATGAGGTTACGAGGTAGGTACCAGAAAAATTATTCGCGGGGTGGGAACTGAAGACGGGACTCTGTGACAAAATAGCGCGGTCTTAATAGCACAGAGAAAAAGTAGCGCTGGGACTAAATAGCGCTGTTACAAAATAGCGCTGGGACTAAATAGCGCTGTTACAAAATAGCGCTGGGACCTTATAGCGCGGGACAAAAAGGCGCACCCAAAAAAAGCGCGGTCATGATAGGGCAGAGACAAAATAGCGTTAGGAAAATGGCGCTGGGACAAAATAGCGAGCGACAAAACAGCGTAACTTTTCATAATAGTTGTCTTGATTCAAATGTATTTGATTGCGCTGTCTCTACTGCTGTGAACAAAATGTCTTTCTCAACGTCCCAGAAAGGTGGTAAAATTTTATACAACAAAGCGTTTCGGTATAGAAAAGATCGCCAAAATTTGAACTCAATTTCATGGCGGTGCACGGTGGTATATCCTGCAAAGGAAGACTGATTGTGAGCGAACATACCAAGAGAGCGACGACGGAGCACAATCATCCTCCTGATGTGGCTGCCGTGGATGTTGATCAAGTGAAAGCAACCATCCGCAATCTGGCGACAACAACGGAAACGACTCCAAGAGGAATCATACAAGCGAGCTCCAGCAACATTTCGAACGAAGCGGCTGTGCGTCTGCCAGGAAAATGATTCAGCGGGCGGGACATAGCAATTCTCGTCCATTCACGTCTTTCAATAGCGCGTCAGAAATCAAGCTACTGGAAAGACACATGAAGACTGAGCAGTGAGCACGGAGCTGAATTCTTGTTGTCAGATTCGTGCCAGGGTGGTTCCGGTCGCATGCTGGTCTCCGGAACCCATGCCAGTCTCGGTTTGATAACTGAGTTCACTCACTGGTCCTTGTAGTCTAGGAGCCAGCGACGTATTTTTCATATCATTCCAACAAAGCTACAATGTTAATTTAAAGATTCTCCTACACCTCCTGATGACCAGGACGAACCTTTCCCGGTTGGTAGCCGAGGCGTTTGGCCGCTATAACTCTTCAAAGGATGAAAGGAATTGTTCGTGTCCTTTATTAACAGCGGTTTTGGCCGGCCGACGAAAATACCCTGATAGCTTGATGGTAAAAGACGCCACGTCCAGGCCCATCCGCTGCAACAGGCGCGAGGCGCGTGTTCAGAAGGACCGAGTTCTTCCATAAGATCCCATAATTTTTACAATCTAATAAATGTCCAAGAGAGACAACAAGTTGAGACCTATACAGGGTGATTCATGACTGATGCGTCATAGTTGAATATCACGTAGAAGACATCGTCTGTCAATTATTTGCGACTCCGGTGACTCTCACACACACCGACACCGACTGACAGATTGACACACTAGCCGCTTTCGTTTTGCGCCAGGAGATGCTCCGGGTAGATCACTAGACAGAGAAAGTGGATACATATACCAATCACGGCCCCGCTGGATCTACTTTCTTTGTCTAGTGATCTACCCCGAGTAGCTCCTGCTGGCAAAACGAAAGCGCCTACTATACCAATCTGACTGACGCACGTGACTGACGTAGCCCACGTGTCCCGTGATCGATATGACAGATAACCCACATCTGAGTGACGTTGTCCCGGATCAGCTGTTCAAGTCGGAACTGCGTGACGTCAGTGGAAATGATCTATTGTATCTGAATGTCTCTGAGAAAAAAAAACATCGGTTGTCTTGTCAAAAAGTAATAATTTGTGCGATGGACAAAAATGTTCGTGACTTTGCAGGGATCCTCAAAAAGCTAACTGGGCTGGTCAATGCCCTGCAATCAAAGGCCCAACAAGCGAGCGGCCGCAGTTGAGGCGATGAATAAGTTTATTTCAAATAATTAATATTTTCAGAAGACAAATGTACAACCATTCAAGAAACATATATTTGTTTTTTAGAATGTAGAGTACAAGGTGTAGACTTCTCACCAGAGGGATCTCCTCCGAGGGAGGAGATGAACGAGAAGATTAATGGTAAGAGAGACAATAAGCCGCCTTGTCAATGGCGGCGCTTGGTGACAATAATTATTGGCACGTTCATGAGCTGCAACGTTGCGCGGCATACGTTGGAGGACCATGATAATAACCGGGATTGGCCACAAATGGCTCCATCCTCCGTGGATAGCCAAGAATCCCGGAATCGTGTAGGCATGATGAGTGTCGTGGAAATCTTGTCCCCGTATTTGTGGTGTCGGAATCGTTGGTGGCGATAATTGATGGCACGTGTTTGTACGTAATTATCTTTATGATAAAGATAGTTATTCGGAACTTTATCATGTATTGAGTTTGATGTTGCCCGTGAGTCAGAGCTCCAATGCTCTGCTCTGTTACATCTGAGAGATACTCAAGAACGCTAGCGGCAGAGTGATTGATCGTCTGATCGTCTGAGTTTCGCCACTATTCGATATCATGTGGAGTGGCTGCATCTGCGACAGCTGCATCTGCGATGACCGCATCAAACTCAATACATGATAAAGTTCCGAATAACTATCTTTATCATAAAGATAATTACGTACAAACACGTGCCATCAATTATCGCC
Organism: Anaspis maculata; assembly: GCA_949128115.1. NCBI lineage: Eukaryota > Metazoa > Arthropoda > Insecta > Coleoptera > Scraptiidae > Anaspis > Anaspis maculata. The sequence continues at coordinate 75,286,551 of OX421964.1, read as the reverse complement.
ACCAACGATTCCGGCACCAAAAATACGGGGACAAGATTTCCACGACACTCATCATGCCTACACAATTCCGGGATTCTTGGCTATCCACGGAAGACGGAGCCATTTGTGGCCAATCCCGGTTATTATCATGGTCCTCCAACGTATGCCGCGCACGTTGCAGCTCATGAACGTGCCAATAATTATTGTCACCAAGCGCCGCCATCGCAGATGCAGCCGTCGCAGATGCAGCCACTCCACATGGCATCAAATAGTGGCGAAACTCAGACGATCAATCACTCTGCCGCTAGCGTTCTTGAGTACCTCTCAGATGTAACGGAGCAGAGCATTGAAGCCCTGACTCAAGGGCAACATCAAACTCAATACATGCCTCAATAAAATTCCGGATAATTATCTTTATCATCAATAAATAATTGAATAAATAAATCGCATTGTTCATTTCCAGGTGTAAACCCAATAGGAAGAGGTCGGGAGGTACAGATAAAATTATAAACTCATCGGTTTTGAACTCAAATTTAGACATTTTTCACCATTCCTTTCTTGCAAGTCACTATTTGCATGCTTATTTATAACACTAGCTTTCGCCGGGCCCGCTTCACGGCCCCTAAGCGAAACCGTCGTAGTGTGCAGGTGAACAGGTGGCCATGGAACGGTGGCAGATGTGATGAAGTTTTTCTTGTTTTTAGAAAATACCCGAATCTTGAACCTGGTCTTTATCCAAAAGCTAAAAATTGAAACAAAATAAAATATAGAAAATCCCTAGTCAAAGGGTTGGACCTCGGGTTGGACGGTACACATGCTTCACGCCGACGGGTCTCTGAGGGCGGCACCCTCGGCGGCACCTCTACAAAGTGTTAACCGAGGTGTTAACGCTACTTGCGCTTGCGCTTTCCCAGTCCAGTTCCGTTTCAGATAATGCTACCTATATATTAGGTGGTTTGAATTTGTCATCAAATAGTGTTAATTAAAATTACTCGGAATTGGGGCAGTGCAAGTGGAACTCTGAATTGCTGTGGGATTCACCATGGCCGAGAGCAGGTTCCAATTTTGAGGATCCATGACCAAAGCATCATCAAAACTCAGAATAAATCATGGGCAAAGCAAGCAAAATATAGACCAGGTATATTAGGTTTTAACCCGTAACAAATTTCCACAAAGCTGAAATTTGGTATACGGGCCTTGTAAGACAAAGGGAATAACATATCAAAATACTCGGTGGCACACCCTTGTGCGTCATTGATTGTGGGGAAGGGGGCTAAATATTGCCATTTAAAATGCGTAAATGACACCCTGTAGCTGATATATGTGAGAAAAAATCATATGTAGATGCCTCAAGGCTTCACAATATTTGCTTGACGTTTGAATTATTGATAAGTAGTTTGGGTTGTCTTGAAAAAAAAATATCGGCAAAATAATTTTGTTTTTCTCTCAAAAACCTCGAATTGATATCGGCAAGTGTGGTATCTTTTCCAACTAAATCTTGGCCTCTGATATCAAATATGGTGTTCAAAACTGAATTGAAACACGAATAAACAAGTTTTACTGAAAAAACGACGATTTTTGCCATCTGAAATTGTCGTTTTGTAATTTCAGTTTCTGTCTGGTTAGAATCATCTCAATTGAGTATTTTCAACAGAATTCATTGTTCTTAACCATTTCATACCTGAAAACGATAAAAACAATGTGCCTGTATTCATTACAAGATCAGAAAATTGGTTTGTTGTGAAATTGATTATATGCCCAATTTTCTCCCGAAAATGCATACAATTTTTGCATTTCTTTTTTTTTACTGATGAATGATGAAGCGGTTCCACTGTTTTTGTGTGTAATACTAAGTGAAGTTCTTCCTCTATTAGAAAATACCAGAAGCTATTGTATCTATCAGGCAATAAAAACATAAAATCATCTTTTCTGTAGCCGCTATTTCATTTTCAGAAAAAAAAGTAGTTGTTGAACTTGTTTAATAAAAAATTGATACTGTTACGATATTTCGGGTTCGAATATAATTGAGACGATTGTTTTTAAAACAAACACCGTTTATTTCTGCGTACTACTACAATGCATACACCAACAATTATTCACGCTTGGAATTATATCGCAGGCACTTCGCTTGTTATCACTCGCTATCTGATTCAATACTGCCGCGAGCTGCCGGCTGGTGCCTTATATAAGGCCTCCGAATGGTGTTCCCGAACCCTCTGTCTGCTTCCAGCAAATTCCATGGTGGTCTGGCATATGCGGTTTCTAGATCATTCCTGAATAATCGCACCCGTTACCCGTATGCTTTCCATGTGTTCTGGAATCTGCGCCTCCGCCAAAGTGGACTGATGTGCCTTGATCAAACGTTCGAGTCTCCATTGGGTTCACATACACGAACGCTCTGGAATGCACGAGATCGCTCCAGACTTCTACACTGCGATCTAATGGTGGAAAGATCCAGAAACATCGAGTGTTTACCTATATGTACGACATCGCCGTTCGTAACAATACTCTGACTTTGTAATATGAATAGGCGTGAGCAATTGATTCTGTTTTTGTCCAAGATAAACATGAATATAGGATTTGTTGGTAATTTTTATTTTTGACAGCTTCAGACAATGATGCCCTTAAATGAAGAAACCACAATTTTTTTTTGTAGAGAATTCATTATTTTCGGGATGAGCACTGTGAATATCAACTGTTCGCTCATCAGTCTCATCATTTGGGTCTGTTTCGAAGATAGGAAGAAGAACCTATTACCAATGCTCAGCTTTATTGGTCATCACCAAATATTCTTACATGTTTCTCATTTGAAGATCCAGGAGGGAAATTCCACCTTGCGCGTACTATTCACGCCACTATCAAGCAGAAATGTTTCATGGCTACCGGAGTCCACTTCATAGGCAACAACATACCGTGCTTCCTTTGAGACCCACCTTATATTGTTAAAATGATTGGTTTGTCCACAGAAACAGTTTTGGAGAAAAAGTGTCTGGGTGAATTTTTTGACTAGATATTCAAAGCCCCAAAATCGTAGGACGCAGAGAGGTTTGAGTCCAAATATTTTGATATGTTCTTCCCTAGGGATCATACGAGTTATATATCAATATTCAACTTTGTGCGACATTGCTTGCGGCTTTAGATTCTAACATGGTTTTTCCTGAAATATCTGTCTGGGCGACAAATTAACACTCAACCGCCTTTCCCGCAAAACTCACCAATCAGAAGAGTTACAAGGGCTTCCTCACACACTTGAACACTAACAACAATTCTCTCTCGTTCATTTGAAACATATCTTATATCGATCGGATACTCCATTCACTTGCATGAACAGCTTGGAGATAGGTATCTGTCTAATTCTTAGAACTTGACCTTTGAGGATGAAAATCAAAGGACGCACGAGAGTGTAAGTCCGAGTATTTTGATATGTTGTTCCGTAGGTAAAATAGAACATAATATATACCAAAATTCAGCTTAGCGTAAATTTGTTACGAATTACCACGATTTTTCGACTAAAATGCCTGAGCTAATAGTGCCTCAGGTAAACATTTCTCGGAAACAGAGGCGGAAAAACCTTACCCCAGTGTTATAGACTGGCTGTCTTGTGTTGGTGCCTAGCTTCTATATTATCTGAAGTTCTGATGAAATTCTGACGAAATCCAACGTACGAAAAACAGGCAGGGACAATCACTTGAAAAAGTGCCCTCTGCTTGGCTCCACACCAAATATTCGGGTTGTGTTAAAAGTTAAATTGTTCTGGACTGTTGTACGAACAATCTTGCTCAGTGTCAACATCCATTCATCAGAAGTGACTTAATCTTGCGTGCCAACAAGGCAAATCTGTAACATTCAGAATAAAAATTTATATCTTCGATGTTAGACTTCCAATCCGGATAGTTCCAAAACTGTTTCGAGGTAAGACACCACACTTCATGATTTTTGTATTAGAATACATAGTTTTTTTTCGACAAATGGGGGTACGATGAAGTCTGAGAAATTTTGCAGCATTTTACGTACCACCCTGTAGAAATTTTACATGAAGTTTCTCAACATTCACTTTCGTAGGATAGGTAATGGAAGCATTAGGCTAATTGACCTTATCGGAAAGTCGCAAAGTATGACCCAACTGTAGAAATTTCTGTTTTACCAACCCTGTGCTACCGAGGTTACCAAACTCATCAACGTCAAAACAATTTCAAAATTTGTATGTGTCAAGCTGACAAGAGCTTCGTCAGAGTCTCACGAGCTGAATTTCAGCGAAAAATATCGACTCCTGTAGTGGCAGTCACAAAACATACCCTTCAGGCTACATTGTGTTTAAAAGTGGAACATTTTCGACCGTAGTACCTGTTATTTTATTATATGAAGGAAAGTTATTGTGAATGTGAAATTAACCTTGGAACGTGGAAGCTACCCGGGCGAGTCCCTCAAAATGGAATACAAAAAAAAGGTATTTTCTGTACCTATTGGTCGTGATGGGACTGTGATTAACTGATCATTGTGATTGTCAGTGTCGTGCTGGAGATCGAGGGCCGAGGGAGATCTCTTCATATCCATGCCCTTCTGTGCGTGCTGTGGTTACTGGACTGGTGTCAGTGTTACACCCAGAGACACAAAATCGGGTGTCTTACACCCTTTACTCTATCCGCAGCAGTGCCATTGATAATAGACAAGGATCCACGGGTACCTCCTTACGATTTTTGATAATAAACGTTTGTGCAATAAAAGCTTTCTTCTTGAATTTGAATTTTGAATCGAAACTATTTTGACGGCATCCGAAATTTTGACGTGGTCTGTTAGGTCGGTAGGACAGGAATTTCTACAGTGGGGTCATACCTCCTTGGTTCGCTTTTCGGCCACTACGAGGTGTTTTACTTTCCGATAAGGCCAATTAACACAATAAACAAAACGGAAATCGCATCCGCCAATCGGAAGTTATTGGTCTTGAAAGTCGGACCATTTTTCCGATACCGACAACTTCGTTGTCCAGCAGTTTATTATCAAGAAACTTGCCTCGATTTTGCCAATACCGTATTTATTGCTGTTCTAGTGCGCTACTTTGTGATCAACGTGTAGATGAATAGGTTTAGTACTTGCAGAGTAAATCGAACTGCCAAATTACAGGACTCATTTTTTAGAGATTTCGTATGAATCAATTGCATTGTAACTGAGCATTAAACATTTAAAAATACGCTAAACGGCAAAAAATAACTTATTATTAATCGACGAGTTCCGCCGCACCTGCTCAATAAAATGTGTAATTAACAGGCTCGCCTCGCGAAAATGGTTGTTAGTCTTAGTTTTGATTCTTGATTTGTAGAGGTACAAGTAGGTACCTACTTATGCAATATCGCCGACGTTATTTGAGACAGTTAAGAATGGAGTTAAATTGGTAAAATAAGGCGTTGTGGAATCAAATGCTGTGGGTTTTTTCCTGCACAGAAAATTACCATTTAGGTCACTTTCGAAAGTTACAAAGATGTATTTTCCATTTCCAATAATGTTTTTCTGAAATTTGAAAAATTTTGATTTTACTTCCCCGACCCACCACCCAACGAGAAGGTATTGCGAACGGGCTAAAAATTTTTTCCGACATTTCGACGGATATATCCGTTTTGAGGTCCCCTATGACGATTACGACCATTTCCAGAATGATCTCTATCTGTGTGTGAATGTGTGTATGTTTGTCTGTATGTTTGTCAGTAACCTTCCACGATAACAGCCGCAACGTTTATCCGGTCGACATGAAATTTGGTACACAGACATGGTTACACCGCCGAATAAGCCCATTAGTTTTTGACTGTCTTCTGTCAAACGGAAGTGTCACTATTAAAAAAAATGACAGGAGCCATATCTCACGGCACTTGAACTGCGATATGCCGTTTGGAAGCCCATCAAAAAACTGTATTTAGAACAGTTAAAAGTATTGCCCTATCTGTCATCTGCCAAATAATAAAAATTGTCAAAGTTCAAAACTTTACCATTTAATTATTCAAAATCTATCCGATGAATTTGGACCGATTGGGACCAAATTTGGCAGAAAGCAGCAAAACAAAGAAGTCAAACTAACTAGTCAAACTAACGCGAGCGGTATGAATTTTCAAAATTTCTCCTAGCCGTTGCCACCCGAGAGAGACTCTCGCCCGTATTTTGACCAGAACGACTGCACCTTTGATGCAGGACTCCACTCAAAAATTAATTCCTGCTCGACGATAGATCGACTATTTTCAAAAAAGTCAAACTGGTATCGAAATTATAATGGATTGGGCGTCGTGTAGACCAATTTTCAAAATCGGCACGGTTCCAATTTTCCGACGGTGATTTTTTCAAAATGAAATTAGCACATTCTGTGAATTTGAAAAAACTGCGATGCAAACCTTGACATGCGATGAGCCCCACGAAATATTCAACTTGGGTGCAGACATGCTGCAAATAAAAATTGGAGAAAAGATTGAAATAATTTTTGGAGGCAAAATTTTCGAAATTGGACCAACGGTTTCCGAGTTTTCATCTCTGGAAAGACTGCAAATTTCCAACTCTTTATGCCATGGACAGCCTTTCACCAATTTTTTTTTTTGAACAATTGAGGTAACTGACTCTTGAATATTTTCCAAAAATTTCCTTTTTAATTTCCTGGGAATTTCCCTGTTGAAAATATATAACAGACTTGGGTTATCGGAACCATATTTCAATGATGGAGCCTAATGTGAAACCGTAATTGACGATCTTTACAATAAAATGATTTGGTAAAAAATAAACTGCTCAACAATTGAAGTGGTCCACTCAAAAATTTCGCCCGATTTCAAATACGAATATCTCGGAAAAAAATTGACCGATTCTAAAAAGTGCAGTGTTTTTGGATAGCTTATTCTTTCCACTATAAGGTTCAACAATGGACCAAACAATTGAATACATAGTGCATGATGTACAGAACGACAACGAAAGGATTGTAAAAGTGTTTCATTTTAAAGCACGTCCCAGTTTTGCCAAAAAAATCTCCGAGTCTTCCTGATTACATTTTTAAGAAGTGCACATCCATGGCTCGAAACGGTTTTCAAAATCCCCGCCTATCTTCTTTGGTTACAGGGTGATGTAAAATGAAACAACTTTTTGTTTTTGTAGTGGTAACTTTTTTGTTGGTTAACCGACTTTCACAATTTGGAGCTTATGTTGAAGCGAAGACCTCAGTTAAGAGGAATCGATTAACAGAATTGAATTAACACATAATTTCAAAAAAAGGGGGTTGCATCAGATGTGACCCAAGCATGAAATGAGGCCAAGATCCGATTTGGGGGGATTTCTTAACAATAATCAACTTGTCGTTGAATGAACCACTCATTGCGGGCATTTTAAGATCAGTCTCGCTTATATGAGGCAACAATTAACGACGGAAAACCCAAATTGGTACTGCATGTTTTCACAGGATAACTGATGGCTTTGCTTACCTGGAAACACACGTACTTATTGTTACTTTTGACTGTTTCATTCGACCCTCTGTTGACTCTCCAAATCGTGAAGGAAACTCGATCAGTGATTCTCGTAACATAGGTTACGTGTATTTTCAGATGAGCAAGAGCATCGGTTCTCCTGTGAAAACCTTGGTGAAAACATGCAGTCCTAATTTGGGTTTTCCGTCGTTAATTGTTGCCCCAAATAAGCGAGACTGATCTTAAAATGTTCGTAATGAGTGGTTTCTTCAACGACAAGTTGATTCTTCTTGAAAAGTTTCCCCAAATCGGATTCCGGCCTTATTTCATGCTCAGGTAACATTTGGTGCAGCCCCCCTTTTTGAAATTATGTGTTAATTCAATTCTGTTGATCGATCCCTCTTACCTGAGGTCTTCGCTTCGAAATAAGCTCCAAATTGTGAAAATCGGTTAACAAACAAAAAAGTTACCACTACAAAAACAAAAAGTTGTTTTTCTTACATCACCCTGTAACCAAAGAAGATAGGCGGAAATTTAAAAAACCGTTTCGAGCCATTGATGTGCACTTCATAAAAATGTAATCAGAAAGACTCGGCGAATTTTTTTTACAAAAGTGGGACGTGCTTTAAAATAAAGCATTTTGAAACTCCTTTCGTTGTCGCCCTGTATATCATGCATTATGTTATCAATTGTTTGGTCTATTGTGGCACCTTATAGTGAAAAGAATAAGCTATCCAAAAACACTGCACTTTTGAGAATCGGTCGATTTTTTTTCCGAGATATTTGTATCTGAAATCGGGCGAAATTTTCGAGTGGACCACTTCAATTGTTGAGCAGTTTAGTTGCTTTTACAGGTCTTCATGGACTAGCCTGTAGACGAAGCGCTGGCCGTTTTAGTCGTCATTCATCAATCAACGACATAATCAAAAGGTCTTCAAGATCTGCTGGTGTGCCTTCGATACTGGAGCCCGTGGGATGCTCGAACGTTGACGGTAAACGACCCGATGGAATTTCATTGATTCCATGGAAAAGAGGAAAGCCACTAGTATGGGATTTCACATGTAGTGACACTTTTGCACCATCATATGTTCAATCAACTGCGATCCGCGGTCACGCAGCAAGATGTGCCGAAGAACGGAAGAAAAACTTTTACAATTTTTTACAAGAACGTTTTATTTTTGTCCCAATTGCTTTTAGTCCAGGAGCTTATGTAATCCCGAGGGATTTTGAATGAAAGAGCATAGCTAATGTGTGGAATACATTCCTTAGATGGCAAGCAATCACACCTCATCGGGTGTTTTGCTTGAATTTCTTGCAGGAAATTTATACAGGGTGAAACAAAAAAAATTATTAAAAATTCGTAGCTCCAGACTGGGGGAAGATGAAAAGCTTAAACTGCATACGTGATTTGATTTTGTTGTTATGTTGATTTCTGCCGAATTTGGTTCCAATCCATCTGATAAATTTTGAAGAATTAAATAACAAAGCTTTGAACTTTGACATTTTTTAATATTTGACAGATGCCATGCGGAGCAATACTTTCAACAATTTTGAATACAGTTTTTCAAAGGCTTCCAAAAGACATATTGCGAGTCAAGTTTCGTGACATATGCTTTCTGTCATTTTTGATGGTGACATTTCCGTTTGAAAGATGACAACCAAGATGTAACAGACTCATTCGACGGCAAAATCATGTCCGCATACCGAATTTCAAGTAGATCAACTTAACGTTGCGGCTGTTATCCTGGAAGATTAAAGACACAGCACACACAGCTTCGTAATCTTATTCAAAAAACTTCGCCACATCGCCATCAATATCTATCCGATGGATTGGAGCCAAATTTGGTAGGAAGCAACAAAACAAAAAAATTAACCAAGCCCGCAGTTGCAGCTCTCCACCAATTGCCCAGTTGGGCGTTATGGGTTTTTGAATTTTCTCCTGACCGTTACCACCGGAGACGGCCGCTCGTTTGGATTTTGACCAGGACGACCCGTGTTTGTAGCCCAGGCATTTTAGATCAAAATTGACCAAAACCTGGAAAAAAATAACGTAAGTCTGAAAATTGGTAGAACGCTTCCACTTCAACCCCTTAACCACATACTGAAAGTCCTAAAAAATCCTATGTCCGCTTCATCGGTTTTTGGCGGCAAAAAGGTGTAAGTGACAATAATTTAGAAACTATCTATCAGAATGCGCGATGAAGCTTCGATACAGCTGAAAATTGCTGAAAATGGTCTCCTCGGCCAGTTGAACAACATATTGAAAGTCTTCAAGAATCCTATATCCGCTTCATCGGTTTTTTAGCGGCAAAAAGGTATAAGTGACATTGCTTCGCAAACTAATAATTGAATCACGCGTTGAAGTTTCAATACAGCTGAAAATCGCTGGAAATGGTCTCCTCGGCCAGTTGAACAACATGTTGAAAGTCCTAAGAAATCCTATGTCCGCTTCATACTTTTTTTTCAGCGGCAAAAAGGTATAAGTGACATTGTTTTCAAAACAATTCAATTAAACACACGGTCAAGTTTTAATACAGCTGAAAATTGCCGAGAATGGTCTTCTCGGTCAGCTTAACAACATATTGAAAGTCCCGAAAAATACTATGTTCACTTCATCGGTTTTTGGCAGCAAAAAGGTTCAAGTGATATTATTTTGGAAACTATTTATTAACACATGAGTTGAAGTTTCAGCACAGCTGAAAGTTGCTGAAAAATAGTATCCTTTGTTAGTTGAATAACATACTACATAGAAGTCCTGAGAAATCCTATGCCCGCTCCATGTTTTTTGGCGGCAAAAAAGTATAAGTGACATTATATTGTAAACAATTTTTTTTTAAAATACGGGTTCAAGTTTCAGTACAGCTGAAAATTGCTGAAAATGGTCTCCTCTGTTAGTTGACCGTACTAGTCCGAGTAGGCTATTTTCAGCAATTTTCAACTGTATTGCAGCTTCAACACATATTTTGAACAATAATTTCAAGAAATGATCTCATACCTTTTTGCCGCCAAAAGACGATGGAGCGGACATAGGATTTCTTGGGACTTTCAGTATGTTGTTCACACGATCGAGGAAACCAGTTCCAGCAATTTACAGATGAATTGGAACTTCAACGCCTATTTCAATAAATAATAGTTTCCAAAACAATGTCACTTATACCTTTCTTCCGTCAAAAAACAATGAAGCGAACAAGGATTTTTCTAGTATTTTTAGTGTGTTGTTCAACTGACCAAGGAGACCATTTTCAGCAATTTTTAGCTGTAAAGAAACTTAAACCCGTATTTTAATAAATATGTAGTAACAAAAGAAAATTTCACTTATACCTTTCTGCCGCCAGAAACTAATGAAGCGGAAAGAAGATCTTTTAGGACTTTCAATATGTTGCTCAACTAATCAAGAAGACCATTTTCAGCAATTTTCAGCTGTATCGAAGCTTGACCGCCTGTTTGATTGAACAGTTTCCAAAACAATGTCACTTACACCTTTTTGCCGCCAAAAAACAATGAAGCGGACATAGGATTTCTTAGGACTTTAAGTATGCTGCTCAACTGACCGAAGAGACTTGATATTTTCACCTGTATCAAAACTTCAACCCGTATTTTATTTAATAGTAACAAAAAAAATGTCACTTATACCTTTCTGCCGCCAAAAACCAATGAAACGGTCATAGGATTTTTGAGGACTTCTAGTACGTTGTTCAACTGACAAAGGAGATCAGTTTTAGCAATTTTCAGCTTTACTGAAACTCCAACTCGTATTTTAATAAATAGTTTCCAAAATAATGTCATTTGAACCTTTTTGCCGCCAAAAACCAATGAAGCGGAAAGAGGATTTTTTAGGACTTTCAATATGTTGTTCAACTGACCAGAAAGATCATTTTCGAAAGTTTTCAGCTGTATTGAAACTTCAACGCGTATTTTAATAAATAGTTTCTGAAATATTGTCACTTACACCTTTTTGCCGCCAAAAACCGATGAAGCGGACATAGGATTTTTTAGGACTTTCAGTATGTGGTTAAGGAGTTTAAGTGGAAGCGTTCCATCAATTTTCAGACTTACGTTATTTTTTTCCAGGTCAAAATCTAAAATGCCTGGGCTATTGGTGCAGGACTTATCTGTCCTTTTCCGGTGGGGGATTGACTTTTTTCAAAAAATTCCAACTGATATAGCAAGTAGATTGCATTGGGCGTCGTTTAGGTCCATTTTCAAATCCGACACGGTTTCGGTTTTCCGACGATGATTTTTTCAAAATAATAAATTTAATTTTCAAGTTATCCTGTTTTTCACTCTATTTACCACGAACGTCAATTTTTCATGCAAAACCTTTGAAAGCATCAAGTCGGGCATCCACCTGGTGATTTGTACCGCTTCACCTTTTATAGTTCACCGAATATAATCTTTTTTTTTTCTTGTTTCACCCTGTATAAATCCCCTGCAAGAAATTCAAGCAAAACACCCGGTGAGGTGTGATTGCTGCCCATTCAAGGAATGTATTCCACATGGTCGCTATGCTCTGTCATCCAAAATCCCACGGAATGGTTTTCATTTACATGCCCCTGGACTATTTGGAAACAAGCGGAGTATGGGGTTGTGAGGGCCTTTCATAGATAAAAGAAGTTGGGAAGAGGATAACAGACCAAACTGGTAAAGTAAGAGCGACAAGTTATTTAATCCAAATAATTAGTTTAACTCTGCAAAAGGGAAAATGCAACCTTGATTATGGGCACACTTCCTGCGGGTAGAGAGCTGAAAGACATTTTCTTTCTATAGTTAATTTTCAACGTATACATATATTGAAATAATCTTGAAACTACACCACAATTTTTCTATTTTTCTTTTACCAACCGGTTTCGCCTTTTCGCATCGTCAGGGTTTGTATAGTATTTGAAATATTTTATTTTTTGGAGGAATTTGTGAAAGTTTTGACATTCGTCAAAAATTAATTCAATTCAAATGTCAAAACTTTTACCAAATCCTCAACAATTTTTTTTTTTAAATATAATACAAACCCTGACGATGCCGAAAGGCGAAACCGGTTGGTAAAAGAAAAATAGAAAAATTGTGGTGTAGTTTCAAGATTATTTCAATACATACGTTCTTCTTTATACAACACCACTACAAGACCAATGGATTTTTACTTAATTTTTTAATATTCTGAATAAAATGATCTAACAGACCAAAAAAAAAGAAAGAATATTTTCCCGGAAAATTCGAATTTTGAAAATTTTCAATTTCCCGCAAATTATTTTCAATCTTTCTGTGGTGCCAGTTTCAGATCGTTCACCTTCATTCATGTACCAATGCGTCTGACTGCCTCACTCGCGTTTCTTTCTGCATAATTTGTTTCCTTGTGAAAAACTGCAAATTTCTATAAATTTTTAGCTTGTGAACATATTTTTGCCAACTTTCATCAAACAAAGGGCAAGTGATTTTTGCACATTTCCAGGCAATTTCTCCTGAATTTCTCCACGTTTTCCGAGAGTTTTCCACTTTGAAATAAGTAACCGGCCTGGCTTATAGAGACCGGACTCAAATGATGAAGCCCTTATTAGAGAAAATATCTCAATTCTTCAATCTTTTCCCCCAAATTCTAAACTCACACCCGAAGGGAGGTCTCATAATAAAATTTCCTTTCGTTCTTTGCTATAGGCTGTCTGATTTCTACATGATTCTAGTGGGCTGCGATTCAGGCCGCGATCGGCCGATGGCGACCAGAAACACAGCCCACTAGAATCATGTTGAAATCAGACGGCCTATTATACTCGTCGGGGAAGTTTTGAGGTGACTGTTACGGTTTCAAAAATCGACTTGGCGAAACAGAATAATGAAACCAGGGGAACCAAAAAAAAAAGAGAGAGTTGGTTGTTATTTTCGGAGGCTCCGGCTGATTCTGCAAAAGAAAGATCCAATAACCATCGGCCGAGTAGCGATTCAGTGTTCCTCTGCTGTTCCTGTTGATGGCAAGCAGTACCACCAGTCCTGCGATGTGCAAGAACCAAAATTAAGGAAAGCGGCGCTGAACGCCACTACTAGAACGCCGCGCCGGCTTTGGTTGACAGCAACTGTCAGTAATCGCCAACTTCGTTGAAGTGACCATCTCGGTCCTATTTCTCGTCTGTCCAGATGCCAGAGCGTATGGTGAGCTTCTGGAATGTTCAAAGGTACCAAATCAGTTCACTACACGGTAAAAAATTTTGAGTGAAATTTAACTCAAACCGGACTCAAAAGTGATTCAATCCAGGTCCACGCAAATTTGAGTGAAAATTCAACTCAAATTTTTTGAGTACATTTCTGTATTTTTGAGTTACTTCCTGTTAATCAATGTTGAGTACTTTCAAGCCTTTTTACACTCGAAATTGAGCGCGATTGGCACAAAGGTGAGTATGCATTATAACTCAATATTGATGCAAAAAATATTTCAAAGTGATCAATATTGATGATTGATAATAAATGAATCAATTTTGATTATTTCCAATTTGGACAAAAAAAAAACAGACTTTTATTTATTTAGGCATTTATTCAGGACATTTTTATTGTGACATGTTATTAAAACATAATTTGTGTAATATATCAAAGTACCGAAATGTATAAATTATACCTACAACATTATTGAACAAAAATTTGAACAACCCAAAACCAAAAATATAAAAAAAAAGTGACAATAATTTGAAACAACATGTATTAAATGCAATAAAGGAAAAGGGAACCAATATTTTCTACACTAAACGAGTAATATAGTACCTAGCAGTAGAAAACTAATAAAAGTGATTGATGTAAGTAGGTAATACATAATTATTCCAAAAAAAATGTGCTAATTTATATAAATTAAATGCCGGAAATGAAAGTGAATCGATTTACAATATGAATATGACAATATTTTGAACCTATAGGTTGACTCCGCGGCAAACTAGACCTTTCTCGATGGGCATTGGGCTGGATGCGTATTAATCAAAAGTCAAAACTCGTCGGACCACTCCATTATGCGAAATGTATGGGTGTAGTGTTATTGTGTTCAATGTTGAAAATTTGATAATAATTAGGGGCAGGTGTTGGACCTTTGACGATATTGTACTTTTGACGACCCTCTAAAGGCCATCCGTGGACCAATGGAGAAAGCAGTTGTAACATGAAGTTCACCTGTCAAAAAACAAAAAATCAAAGTCAAAACCTGCTGTTTCCTGTTGCAAAGTAAACCGTACCGCTGCTGGTTGCCAACCAGCATAATGACTGCCAGGCAGCTTAGCAGCAAATGCGGGCACTTTCAATCAAATGTGAGCGTAGCTGACTCAAAATTTAGTAAAATGTACTCAAATTTGAGGCAATTTAACTCAAAATTGTGTGAATTGACTCGAAAGTGAGTAGGTATCATCAACAAAAATTTCCCACACTCCATTACCCACACCAGGAGGACATTGATATTAACATAAGAGGGCCTATCTATTTTGTACTATAGTTAAATCAAAATTTATCTGTTATTCGTTCATTATTCGTTAATCGAATGAGCTGGGAGTGCTGGGACTCAGGCCGGAGGGATAGGTAGGTACGGCTGATAACCGCCAATGATTCTACGCAAGGTTTTGCTCCAAGACTTTTCATCGGATGCCACAGTCGTACTAAGCGTGTCCCTCGGCCTGACACTTCATTTGTAGTGCAAAAAGTCCCAGTGCTGGGTTTAGGAGATGAATGGGATATATAGGTAGATCTATTAGTGCATCATATTAAGTGATAATTAATAAATGAAAATTTTCACTTACCCGGACTGGTTTTCTTCGACGAGCGACGCTGCCGGCTCACAACTAACGACTGATGCAGGAGCCGAATGGCACGTCCCTCGAACCGAATTTGACGAGGAAATGCATCAAATTTGATTAAAACCGAATCAAATCTGAGTTTATGCAATCGAAATTGAGTGCAGTACTCAATAATGATCATATAGTTGTCAAATTTGATAAATTTTCCCCATTCACTCAATTTTTCGTTAATTTTCACTCAAAAAATTAACTCACATCACTTCACTCAGACAAGTTGGAAATTCACTCAGTCGGATTTCTTACCGTGTACCTTACCGTTCAACCGGCGTCTTCACCAACCTTGTCAGTTGGTCCAGATTATCAAGATCCTGCTAATCGTTGCGCTTGTCTCGAAGCTCATGCGTTCAAGACTCGTTGATGGGCGAACCAAGTGATGCCTCTTATCTTTTATTTCACTGTCTTAGAATAAGTTACCTATTTGACATTTAGCGTGTTGTTGTTATATGTATTATTATTGTCTCTGCGTGAAGTAAGAGACGTTATTAGGGGGTAGCTGTACCGGTTTACTACACCAATTTCCCTTGGGGGTAGGACGGCAGTATGTTGTTTTTCGTGTAGGTACTCTGTTTCAGTGTCGTCGCTGGAGCTTCGTTGGGCCCTTCGAGTTCTCGCAGCGTCATCGAAAAGGTAGGTACCTACGTTATAGTTTGTGAGCCAACTCTCGCGGTATTGCTCACCCTTTCTATTGGCGTCATCTGCGCAACGCCCCTTTATTTTTGTTAACACGCCATGTCAAGTTGAACTGTAAATATTCTGGAACCTATTCTTCCCGATCATAAACCTGATTTTTGTAGTTTATTCTGTATTTTTAATTCTCCCAATCCCAACTATCTCCACCTCGGAATCAATCACTCTCAATTACGATTTCAACCCGTAATATAACACAATCGATTTTTTCAGATTTGTGTTTGGAAATGGCTTGCAAGCAGGGAAGAATGAAAATTTCTCTCCCGTTTGACATCTGACGATTTTTTTTTCATCATAGCACAGACTAGAATCAGCAGAAGAATGTTAAATAACGGGGCCAGCTTCTCAGACGGTTTGTGCGCACGCTTTATCAATTATTGTCATACACCACCCTCCGCGGTGAAGCGGTTTCGAAATAAATGCTCTTTATAAAGATATATACCGCTCGCGTCATAAAAAAAGTCAACCGGCATGAAAAAATAATAGTCGAGGAGGCCTATATCATCTGCCGTGCATTCCGCATAATTTTTATTTCATACACTCGCCCCGGCAAAGATTTTTAAAGCGCGTGAAAGTTACGAGCGAACATAAAAAGCACATCCATGGGTAGGGGCCAGGAGAGAGCATTCAGAGAGCTTCAGAAAGAAGAAAACGAACAAGAGAGGTGGAGACGAGAGAAAAACGCTTTTCGCCCAGCGCAAAGTTTCAGGCCGGCAATAAAGTTCATTAAATTTAATAAAGTGAATCTGGCCACATTTCGAAACGATTTTCAGACGAACATCCTTCAAAATGCGCATTCAGCATTCTCACTGTCCTGATGATGGGCGCGCTGCTCTTTTCTGCCTCCTGCCTGCCTGCCTGCCTGCCTGCCTGATGCCTGCCGCTATGGGTTGCCTGACGATGGCTGATGCTGAAAGAGTTTTCCAGGTTCGCCCGCCTTTCCTTAATGAACTGTGCCAGAAGTTAAAATTGCCAAGGGGAGAAAGGGGTCGCCCCCGTCGCCGGTTCGCCGTGTACGCGCGCCGGCGGTGTAATATGAAAATTCCTGAAGGACGCCCGTGAATGCCGTGAGAAATGAAATTTTGAGCATATTGGACCACTGGTGCGAGAGGGTATTTCCACTCCCGGGTGGTGGTAATTATTTGTTTGGTCGTTATTAGAATTGTCCCCTTCCCCGTTTGCGATTTGCTTACATACTTTATTTGGAATATGATGCTGCTGGATTTTTCAAGATTGAATCTTTTGAGCTCATTTGAGAAGAAATGCTTTTACTTGGGGCCCTGCCGACGGAAAGAATGCGAAGAAGAACTATACTGCCTGCCAAAAAAGTGCAACACCTTCGCTCACCAAGGAAGCGCTCTATTCGCCTACTATCGTCATAAGTCTCAGACCAAAAGTAGAACTCGTCTCTGAAAACATCCTTCCATTATTCTTCAGCTCCACTGATTTGCTAATCGCACTATTCAAGTCTACGGTATGTCTTCCTCTTCTGGTCAAAAGAGGAAGACAGAAATTGAGATCAGAAGAATTCGTCCAAAAATTGGTATTCGCCGAGATCAGACATTCTAGGGCGGCAGTCCAGATATCTCCTATTGGACCTAGCATTTGTTCCTAACATCTTATAGCAGCCACTTGAAGACAAAAATTTTCATGAATAGCAAAAACTGGTGGAGGACCAAATCTTTTTGGTCGGTCACAATTTTCCATATCGGTCTATTAGGGAGTTTGCGATCTCATGGAACGTACGACGTAACGCAACGTAGAACGTGGAAATTCCCCTCGTAAAAATCCAAATAACAAACTCGTCAATTTTCACGCCGAAAGTTACGTTACGTCGTACGTACGTTTGCACGCAAACTCCCCATTGGTTGATTTGAGTCTTCGAAACACATTTTCTGTGAAAATTGAATGAAAAATCGGTTCACGACATTTTGGTGTTGCACTTTTTTGACAGGCAGTATATTTATATGATTTGCAGCTGATATTCTTCAAACGTACAGTCATTGGCCCAATAATTGGGGAGTTTGCGTGCACACGTCCGTACGACGTAACGTAACATTCAACGTGAAAATAGACAAGTTTGTCATTTGGAATTCCTTAGTTACAGGGGAATTTTCATGTTCTAAACGTAGAGACTGCAACAAATTTCGGATGACTTCAAGCCACAAGACTGTCAAGCTTTAGTGGATACCATGCCTCGAAGAATTGCGGCAGAAATTGAAAATAAGGGCGATGTTACACAATGAAGTCACAAATAGCCAGTTCCACCACAAAGACGCTATGCCTCGAATTGCTAATACTGCAATCAAATTTATTCCTTAATTAAATTTGATTGCGTTCCATTAGGCTCAATTAGTGATTCAATTAGTTATTGCCGCGATTAACTCTTATTTGTTTTTTTTTCGTGGTTAGGTTGGTAACGAAACCTGTCATTTTCCCGGGTATTACGTCAAATGTGGCAATGACCAATGTCAAGTGTCAGTCTTCAATTAAATTTTGATTTTTGATTTTGGTGCGATTTGTGAATTTGATGTGAACGATGGCTGATGAAGTGCCCAAGAAAGCGAAGAGGCCAAGAGGTAAAAATTTTACAGAGGCGGACAAGGCGGAGCTTGGGCCGATTAGTCGAGAAGTATGTGGAAAAGTCAAAAATCCAATAATTTGAGAATTGTTTTCTAGTTATTGTACTTTCTATTTCTAACAACAGTAATAACCCAACTTTTGGCAGATATAAAAATGTGGTAGAGAACAAAGAAACAAACGGTGCTTCCATCCAAGCAAACCAGAAGGGATGGGAGCGCATCGCAATGGAGTTCAATGCGTGCGGATTTGGAGATCAGTGATCAGTCAAGGACAAACATCTTTGACAATATTAGATGGAGAACCAAAAAATGAAAGGCTGTGGAAAAATTTATTTCCCTCAACATAATTGACAATAAAGGTGAGAGATTTTGAACTAGAATCAAACAACACTTTACCCTTTTTAGACCTTCTTATTAGCGAAAATGATCCAACCAATCACAAATTTGATGCTTTCAATTCTTTATTCCATCGACTTTTCAAAATACCTTCATCAGATATAAATGTCAAAAAAGAATTCAACATAATTGAATTTCTAGCTGAAGTCAGTGGCGATAACAATAGAACCATTTCAAAATTGTTGAGGAAATCAAAATCTCTCACCTTTTTTTGTCAATTATTATGTTGAGGGAAATTTTTTTTTTCACAGCCTTTCATTTTTGGTTCTCCATCTAATAGTGTCAAAGATTGTCACTTTTGCAAAATTTTGATTAGAGGCTTCGTTTAGGAGATATTTGAGTTTAAAACTTCAGAAAACATCCCGAAATCGCCACTTTCCAGAGCCCAAATTGTTTTTTTCCTGAAAATTCCTCGTGTTTTGAAAAAAATGGTGGTTTATCGACTTAGAAATCCTAGAAGACTTATTTCAATTCAGCTAAGAAATTATGAGTTTTTTTGGATTTCAATTTTGAGACCTTTGAAAGTTGTGCTTTTGAGATATTTTCCAAACCTTCAATCCTAAATATCTCCCAAACAAAGCCTTTGATCACAATTTTGAAAAAATGATTTTCTCTTCAATTGAACGTAGAAATCAAAATTATGAACAGTTTCCAAAAATAACTAGGGGATGGAAAATAGGGGGGGGGGGGGGAAGTAGGGACACCCAATGTCCACGCCACTGAAACTTTTTATGAAACATGTTATGATTGTTCGACAGGGGATAATTTTAGTAAACCTTTGGTTCTATTTTGAATCAAATCGGTTGAACGGTTCAAAAATTATGCGGAAAAAACGATTATTCATTTCCAACATTGGAGGGCTGTATCTCTGTTATTAGGCATTTCTCGAATAGGTTTTCTGGATGAAGTCCCCTTCATTTTTCATTCTCTATAGATCCTTAACTTTAATGACATAAAAGTCGGACCACCCTGTATTCAGATAAGCATAAGGAATCCAAAAAGAAATTAAAAAAATTATGTTGCCATTTGAAAATCAAAAGTTGACTATCAGTGCTCAGAAGCATCATGATAAAAACACTATTTTCTACTGTCAAATCATAGAAGACATTGAACCATTTGAACTGGTTTTTGAATTTTGAAGATCGGATAAGGAATAACGATGCTACATCCTTGGCCGCTTTTGGTGCACTCCTCTGTATACATATTGGCCAGACAGATGAGAAATTTATTGACAGATTTAAAGAACACACAAGATGTATTATAGCTGTATTACACTACGCAATTTCTTGTACAATCTGCCAAAGTAGTGTCAAAAAACAATCAACTTGATTGTTTAACTGACAGATTGTACAAGAAGTTGAACAAGAAATTGTGTAGTGTAATACAGCTATTAGACAAGGTTCTGTAACTTTTTCGACAGACACCTCTTCGACATTAGCAAATCACATTATTTCTGAACACCATAATTTCAAAATTGACCAGTAATGTTGAAATTCTTTATATACAGGGTGATTCATGAGTGACCTTACATAGGCTAATGGAAGATAGAGGACTTCGAGGCGAGTCAGGATACACTGAAGAAATTTTGTTTTCTCCATTGGTTACGAAGATACAGGGTGTTTTGTGTGTTTTTTGTTTTGTCATAAAAAAAAGGTCGGCTCTGGAATTTCTCTTTCAACCACGCTCTTCTATTCAACAGAGACAAGCCAGAGAATGAAATTTGATGAATTCAATCAAACAATTAATCGATTATGTCCGGTCGAAAATGGGAACTCACCCACAAATTTAACTTTTAATTTTATTGTCGAAACGGTTTAGGTGTGCCATCTGAATTGAAGAGTGATCCTTAAATCATTTTCCCTTAGCTTCTTGAATCCGATAGCAGTTTTTTAGAAAAGCGGTCAGAAAATGTACTTTTTGATGAAACAAAAAAGGGGCACCTTTTTTCTAGCCCGGCCCTGGATTTTGAGTTACCCGGTATGGCTTTGGGATAAGTTCCAACAGAGAAATATTACTGGTGAATATCAACAAAATACCTCTGGCCGTTTCAGAAATATCGCTTATCAAAGTTTCATACGAAACACACAAACACCCTGTATCTTCGTAACCATTGGAGAAAATAAAACTTCTTCAGTGGATCCTGACTCGCCTCGAAGTCCTCTATCTCCCATTAGCCTAAGTAAGGTCACTCATGAATCACCTGTATGTAATAAAGTGTAATAGATTAGTAGTGTGATAAATTATCCAAAATTAAAAGCTAAGCTATATTGAATGTCTATATTGCGTCGCCAACATCGAGGAAACCGCCCCCGATCAACTCGAAATAACATGATATTGCAATTTCTCTCAGACCTAATGTGGGAAGTTTTGGAAACGCCGTCATTTACAAAGTAACTATATTCAATCAAAATGAAATAAAGCATTAGGAAGGCAATTGTATCCCATTTTCATTTCCTAAAAACTATGCGAGCGTACTACATAAGTAATGAAGGCGTTGTCTATTCACTGATGAAAGCCGTTTTGGGCTCTATGAATCAGTTGAACGTATTTTGGTTTGGCGAGGAACTGGTACGCGTTAGGTACCAAGAAAAGAAAATGGTTCCGCAAGAACCATTCAGAGGCGGATCTGTGACGATCTAGGGCGATATCACTCATAACGGTCGAACGGAGCTTGTGGTTTTTATCAACGCCACTGTGAATGGGGAACGCTACCAGTGACTGAAAACGTTGTTGTTCCGTTTCTTGAAGAGCATGGCCAAGACATCATACTGGTGGATGACAACGCTCGTCCGCATAGCGCCCCAATTGTCTGTCAATCAGGTGATCTTGGACCAACCACAACATGGTTCGGAAGGATTGGTCAGCAAGATCACCTGATAGCAATCCAATCGAACATGTATGGTTGTTTTGTTTTTAAAGATACTCGACCGCAACGAAGAATTCTTAAATTTGTGATAGTTGGCCCATGTCATCAAGGAAAAATTAAAAAAAAAATGGAACTTGATTTTTGTAATGCTCTCAATTGGAACGACAACACAGTTGAGATTCAACAATCACATTCTTGACTTATCATGGGGTGTCCAACAATGGGACCCACTTGGTCTTCTTAGTTTTTTATAACACTGTCACCACTCGTAGAGAGCCTGACTTCATCACTCAACTTGTGGCCTCTTGATGATGCTAACCTTGGTGACACCCTTGAAATGGATTGACAATGAATGAACAAAAATATGGGGAAACTTTGCTCAGCCGTCGCGTCGCCGTCGGTCCAAGCCCAGCAAAAGCTCTGTCGTGTTTTCATGCTGTCACAGGATGCGACACAGTGTTGTCGTTCAGTGGACGTGCAAAGAAGAGGGCATGGAAAGCGCGAAAGCGTCGAGGGTGGATGAAGCGCGCAAGGTGCTCTTCACGAAAAAAAAAGAAGACCTATTGGACAGGGAGCTGGTGCCTCAAAACTTACGTCATAAGATACATGATTTCAACTCTGTAGGTCTAATGTGCATTGATAAGGCTGTTGAAAATTGCTTTGTCTTACATGTCAGACCGGGAGCTCTGGGCTCTGGTATGAGCTTGTCAATTTTCGAAAAAATGCCCAAAAATTTACATCATGAGGTCCATGAAAGAAACCAACTGGATTTGGTGTGGGAACATCCCCTTAGTTGAAAATCTGGTCGTACGACAAAAATTTTGGGAGCTTTCGGCCCATAAGACAAGTTTGAAATTTTCAAAAAAGGACCAAAGTTTATCAATTTTTTCACAGGCGTTTTGTTGACTAACCCACTTAGTGTGATATATATTTGTAATCACGAATATCGCTACAGACAATCAATAAATAATATGGAAGCCATTAACACGGAGGGGGAAACAGTCAACACCACGTCTATGTTATACAGAATATTACGTCAGACAGACGAACAGATGCCACAAATATACGAAGATTACCAACGACCGACAAAGTCAGTTCTACACTTCCCAGACATAACGAACGTACGAACGTTACTAACTGGTGACGAAGAAAACCTGGAGCCTGTTGGGAACCTGAGGAAAACTGTGAATATCGGTGTGCAAGTGGATGAATATTCCTTCACAGAGAGGAGAACTGTAGATGTTGATGTGCAAACAGATGAACATTCCTTCGAGGAATCATTTGTTTCTCGTATTGACATCAGTCAAAGAATGAACACACTAAAGGCCGCTCTATGAAATTACGCAACGCAGCCGCAGCCGCAACGCAGGTTTCTGATTGGCTCGCAAGCCTTTCGCGTCGTTGCGATGGCTTTGCGAATGCTTGCGAGCCAATCAGAAACGTTGCGATCTGCGTTGCGGTTGCGTTGCGAATTTTCGTAGAGCGGGCATAACAACGGGTGTGAAAACATTGGGATTGCTCGACACCATTGTCGACTGTGTATAGGAGATTCAAACTCGCAAACGCCTTCGACGCTGTATACAATCAAAGAAAAGGCTTCTTACACTGCAAGAAGTAGAGTAGAAGAAAAAGTAGGTAACTCCTTCAACTTGTAAAGCCATATTCCAAGAGAGGATCAAACCGTTCTCTACTGTTACGAAGCATTTTATTGAACTTTCTTCTGAAAGCTGGAATAATGTGATAATAGAGGGTGTCCGAACAAGAAAAGATACCTAGATTAAAATTGCCCGCCATTTTCGTTGATTTTGTGTTCGACGATTGAATTTTGACAAGATGTCAAATAGAGACCCAGCAAATTCATAGTGCAGAGGTATATGAATGAACAACGCGTTTCAATAGTTGAAGCGTATTACCAAAGTTGGTGATCAATCCACGTTTCCCACCAGAGTTTCACGCATACCTGTGAACCCAGAGCTAACGGTCTGTAGTAGCCGTTTGTACTCACAGGTTTGTGCGCAAGTGATTTCTATCATGAGAAAGGTGGATTACGGTCGGTCGGAAATAACGTGAAATTTTGGGTTCTCATCACGTGCCTGCAGTAAGCACAGTTCAGCCTTCATTGGCAGTACTCGAAGAAACTGGTTCGGTGGCGAATCACCCAAAGCTTCCAGCATTCGGAGGGCTCGTTCACAGGAGCACATTCGGATACCGCCAATAAAGGTTGAACTGTGCTTACTGCAGACACATGATGACCACCCAAAATCTCACGTTATTTTCGAGTGACCGTAACTAAACATAGACTCTGGTAATAGGTATAGACAATACAAATAGAGAAGACCCTATGTCATCACCACCGTCGTCACGGATATTGGGGCATCAAAAATCAGCCAACCTTTTTTTGAATGATGGACTCGCCTGGTTCCTACGCAACCGTAAAAATCCCCGACGACATATGGTCTTTTCTATTTGGATTGTCTATACGTTGGGTCTCTATACTTGACATCTGTCAAAATTGAAGCGTCAAAAACAAAATCAACAAAAATAGCGGGCAATTGCGGGCAACCTGTTCTCGTTCGGGCACCCGGTATGTTCCACTGTTTTGAAAGATTTGAAGATATTTGAGTGGTGGTGGATTGAACAGAAATAGGAGTCAACGTCCGTAAATGTTTGTGCTGTCGTTTGAAATCCTATACTCACTACAAATCGAGCTACAAATCCAAATTGACCAGTCAAAAATCATGGTTGGTGTAACTCCAGGAGGCTTAGCAAGGCCTATGGAGGCAGAGCTTCCGACGAAGCACCGAGATTAAATCCCGAGCCGTAGACGAGAGATTTTACGGCCGAAGCAATAATAGTCTTCTCTACCGTGGTTTATATACTAATTTTTCAACTACTAGAGCTAGAAATATCAATCAAATAGTGGAAATAAACTAGAAAGCTTGGGATTACTTAAAAAAAAAATCATCAGGTAGTTTGGACTCTTGTGACTTGTCTTCATGGTAATGCTTCAAATAAGAGCTTTCCCTTTATAATGACATATTTTGTAAGACAAACAATAGTGATTTTGTTACGTTCGGCTTCTGTTGCGGTCTTGTGTCTGAAAAAAGCCAAAATGGAAGCACGAGTTGAAGGAGTACACCTCTCACTATAAGAAATATGGCGCAAAATGTACATTCTGAATTATTGCCCGATAATTCAAAAAACTTGTATCTGACAACGTACGAGGCATTTTCAAAAATCGGTGCATCCAAAACGAAGTAACCAGAACATCAGAGTATATCCTCCTGGGTGTATTTCAAGGACCAATCTCAAAATAAACTGTCACTAGTGCTACCGAACACCAAGAAGATTCGGATTTGATGCCTGCTACATTCCATGAGCCCTCCTTGTAACTTCCACCTTCCACTTCGTCCCGTCATGGGCGGTGAATTTGGGCTGTGGCAGACCCCTTGAATATGAATACCCAGAAAAAGGAAACAAATTTGTGAATGAATTTCATGTGGTCCACCTGGATTTCGGCCAAGTTAATTTATTAATTAGCCAATAATTATTAGAAGATAATGAACAGAAAACTACATTTTTTCAGGGCTCCCGTCCCGTGAAGGAGAAATTGACCCTCGAAGTTAATTTTTTGAAAAACTTGAGATTGGTGAGGTTACTGAGTCTTGCTTATGATGAGTCAGAAAAAGCCACCTATTAGGCACTAATTATCATTCAGACTAGAATCAGAATAGAAATATAAAATAACGGCGCTTACTTCACGGACCTCTCCTCGGCCAATATTTTTTCATGTCGGATGACTTTTTTACGATGTCACCGGCATAATGTCTTTATGAGGAGCATTTATTTCGAAACTGCTTCGCCGGGGGGTGGTGTATATGACAATAATTGATAAAGCGCGCGCACAAACTCCAAAACTCTTTCTTGAAGAATAACCCATTTGTGTCGGCTCACGCAACAAGAAACTTGTTATGTGACAATGGCATGATGTAGTGTGGCGCAAGCTACATGGACATTAAATTAGTTTCGGCCAAGTTGTATATATTTGACGGAACTGCGGAATTTGCCGCGCGCACTCCGTTAAGTTTGATATAAACTCGTAAAGCGTGCCCAAAAAACATTTTATTGTCTAACTTAGACAATTACCTTAATAACCATGTTGTAATTCAACGTCGTACCTAATACAACCGTAAAGCGCCAGTTTGGTATAACATAAGTACCCAAGTTAAAGCCAAAGCTAAACTAATTCCAAATTATATGCGCCTGCCGTTGCATATTACGACCACGATTATGTGCATTATTCATGATGCAATTTCTATATTCACACACAAGCATCAAAATCATAATTTAGAGTGCATTAATTCAAAGAATAATGCATTTAAATCTGAAAATAACTGATGGAACTGTATAAGTTATTCTCAATGCCCGGTACCTATATATATAAAAGGACTATCTACCGTGTAATATTTCAGTACCTATCAGTGACAAAGATCGTAGTCGGCCTTTTCATATCAACGAACCAACATTCAACATTGAAGATCACGCTTTGTCATTCTGGAAAAAAAGAAAACAGACGCCTCTGTTACAGTTTTGTCACAAGCGGAGGGGCTACCTGGCAATGTGCAAGGAACATGCCTATTCTGTATCTCATAACGAATGTTCTATACGAATGCGGAAAAAGAAGTTTCTGCAACCGAATGCGAAGCCCTTGCTTCCTGCGTCTGGTAGGGTAGATGGATGATTTCGATTAACTCGAGAGGCCATAGGTCAGTGGTCTGAATTGACCCATAGGCAACAGATCTCAACGCGTCCATCAATTATTATTCTCAATCAAACAACAGAAATAGCCAAGCAGCTTGTAACGGAAGATTTTCCGCAATCCAGCCTCTGGACTGCATTATTTGTTACATGTTGCATTCTAGAGCCTCCCGGCTTGTTGTGCAGCAGGATCAGAGAGAAGTACGAAAAAGAAAGGAGCGCACAGCGAGTATTACCGTCAAACGGGGTTAAGTGAACCATAGTGGGTAGAGAGGATCGTTCGCGCTCTTTTTCAAATCTGACAGCTTTAAACAGACAGCAACCCTTGATGCGAAATTCACTTTTGGGGACATAGATGGCGCCAGCTTTTGGGCAGATAGGTTTGAGACTTTGAGCGGGACATTCAATGGGTTTTTGGCACACGTTTCTATTACTTGAATTGCCTACTGTTAGCTATGTGAGGCCTCAGTACTCTGATGGCACTCAACTCTGTAGTCAGAAATTCAGAAGAAAGTCAGAATTTTTTCTGTAACCGCTGTAGTCAGACAGGTGCAGATATGGTATAGTAAGGTCGGAACAATTTTTGGACAACACAAAATATCCATGGACGAGGCGGGATTCGAACCCGCGCGGTGTGTCACGACTGGCTTGGCGTGCCAACACCCAGATCACTCGGCCACCGCCGCTCCGTTGGTGAGTTGTTTTCTAAAAATAATAGAATAAGTTGGTGAAAATCAATGGTTTTGCTAACTCGACAACAAACTGTTGTGCAGGAGAATCTGTATAAAGTAAATGTTCAAATGCACTTTATTCACAATACATGTACGTCCAAGACAACATGACTCTTGGCGGTTTCTTTTTAAGGTTATAATGTGACTAGATATAAGCAAATTGTACAGAAGTCAGCTTTTGCGGGGTAAAATGGATCAACACTAAAATCATATCGAAATTCAAAATAAAGCAATGTAACTTATCATGTGCTCTATTTTGTTGGCTCGAATTATTGTATTTTCATATACAGGGTGGTCAGACTTTTATGTCATTAAATTTAAGGGTCGATAGAGAATGAAAAATGAAGAAGACTTTCACCAGAAAACATATTTGAAAAATGCCTAATAACAGAGATACAGCCCTTCAAAGATGGAAATAAATAATCGTTTTTTCCGCATAACTTTTGAACCGTTCAACCGATTTGATTCAAAATGAAACCAAATGTTTACTGAAATTATCCCCTGTCGAACAATCATAACATGTTCTATAAAAAAGTTTCAGGGGCGTAGACATTAGGGGGTGTCTCTACTTCTCCTCCCCTATTTTTCACCTCCCAAGTTATTTTTGGAAACTGTTTATAATTTTGAATTCTACGTTCAATTTAAAAGAAAAAATCACTGTTGCAAAATTTTGATTAGAGGCTTTGTTTGGTAGATATTTTAGGATTGAAGGTTTGGGAAACATCTCAAAAGCACAACTTTCAAAGGTCTAAAAATTGAAATCCAAAAAACCTCATGATTTCTCAGCTGAAATAGGTTTTCTAGAATTTCTAAGTTGATAAACCACCTTTTTTTTTTTTTTAAACACGAGAAATTTTCAGGAAAAAACAATTTGGGCTCTGGAAAGTGGCGATTTCGGGATGTTTTCCAAAGTTTGAAACTTAGATATCTCCTAAACCTCTAATCAAAATTTTGCAACGGTGATTTTTTCTTCTAAATTAAACGTAGAATTCAAAATTATGAACAGTTTCCAAAAATAACTTGGGAGGTGAAAAATAGGGGAGGAAAAGTAGGGACACCCCCTAATGTCTACCCCCCTGAAACTTTTTTATAGAACATGTTATGATTGTTCGACAGGGGATAATTTCAGTAAACATTTGGTTCCATTTTGAATCAAATCGGTTGAACGATTCAAAAGTTATGCGGAAAAAACGATTATTTATTTCCAACTTTGGAGGGCTGTATCTCTGTTATTAGGCATTTTTCAAATATGTTTTCCGGAGAAGGTCCCCTTCATTTTTCATTGTCTATCGATCCTTGAATTTAATGACATAAAAGTCGGACCACCCTGTATAATACAACAAGAGACTAAGTAATTGAGGTCTCCAATTTTCCGTTGTCTCTCTTTACTGTGACGTCATGCGTATAAGATACGGTTAATCGAGGTCATTGGGCGCTTCCCAATAAGGCGTATAAGGACACAATTGGACACATATGAACACAATTCGACACAGCGAGCGTTCCAATAGCAGTAATAGCACCACTTGTGGACACAATCGAAACATTGGCGAGGCTGAGTTTGGCATTGAGCTGGTAAGTGCACTTTGACATTGCGTATCAGCCTTGTCGCAGTTATTGGAAAGCGCCCCATGTTTTTTAAGGTATGACATTTCGTTTCTGACATAATGGGAAATTTTCGAATCTGACAAGCGCTCTGTCGTGTATTTATTTGATTTCAGCATGGATTTCATTATTTCACTTGTTCTTACCCTCGTTCTTACCAATAAGTGTGTTATATATAGTGGAAAACTGAGAAGATCTTACAGAAATGGTTCAAGGGTGTTGTGTCGCTCTATGCGAGTGCGATAATAAGACGAATACACCCGGCATGCACCGGTTCACGAAAGACCCAAACTTGATGGAAGTGTGGCTGCACCAGCACCAGCAGGGATCACGCTGCACCAGACACGTGCATCTTACCACGAAAAAACTCTATTACTTTGTCCATTAAAAACTCCCTTATGGGCTCTAGTGACTTTCCCCACATGATAATGGGAACAGTATAGCTATCCGATTCGAAATTCCCGCAAAAGTCAGAAACGAAACGTCCAAACGTCATAAACGTCAAAACGTCAAAGGTGACCTCGAAAAACCATGGTATTTTCTATCTCCTAAAATTGGAAAGGTCAATTAGATACCGGAAATTTTTGAGCTGTAAAATATGAGTGCCTGTTGGTAACTGGAATGATCACGAGCGCAAAGCGCGAGTGGTCATTTTTGTATCCAACAAGCACGAATTATTGAAAGCAAAAAATTTCCTGTGATTACAAAGTCTCGAGATGTATTTGGCATGACAATTCGAACGAAACGATTTTCCATTTTTATCCTCCATAATTGTGTTTCCTTACCGGAAATTACACTGTGCAATTGACGAAGGCATTCGACTGTGTGGACCACGATTGAGGTACTTGCCTCAAATTTTTTTATTAGCTTAATCGATAGTATGGTCAAAAATAATGTACCCGTATTTTTTCTTCTTTCTATATTCCCAAAACTGCGGCCGTGATGCGTATTTTAAAAATATATTTGTGACGTCACAAATATACTAAAAACTTAACAAACAGCACTGTTGGATTGAAAACTCAAAAAACTGTTAGAGAGGCATGACAATATTTGAAAAATACAAAAATGAAAACTCCACTGAAGTTTTCTCACTGTTACCAATCTTTTGAAAAAAAAAATTGAAAAAAAATCTTTTCAACCAATGGATATATTTTCTGGAAATTTTCAGGAAATACTCTTTATCACTCTTGTTGATCATTAAAAGTATTTTCAGTCAAATCTATTTCATTGGCAAGTACCCCATTAAGATTTTACGGCTTTCAGACTTCGAGCGAACTTTTGATGACTTCCTATCTGCAAGGGAGAACACAATACGTTTGCGTGAACGATAAAAAGTCATGCCTTAAAAACATCAAAATTGGAGTACCTCAGGGGTCAGTCCTGGGCCCGCTGCTTTTCCTTATTTACGTTAACGACTTACCAAACTGCTCCGAGAGTAACCTCCTACTCTTTGCGGACGATACTACTACATATGATACAGACAAGGACATCACCAACCTGACAGCGACAGCAAACTTAAATCATACCAACTTACGACAATGGTTCGCATCAAACAAACTTTCTCTGAACGACGGCAAAAAACAACAACTCACCTTTTCATTGAAATCCATGCATTCGAGGACTGAACCTGTAAAATTCCTAGGAGTAACGTTAGACTCTGGCCTCACTTGGGAAGCACACGTGACGACACTGTGCAGAAAGCTATCCTCGCGAATATTTCTAATACGTCAACTGAGGTCAATGGTTTCCACGTAGGTTTTGAAGACAGCCTACTTTGGATTGTTCCAAAGTCATCTAAACTACGCAATTTTAGTCTGGGGTCATTCATCTCACATTACAAGGGTCTTTGCCATCCAACGGAAGTGTCTCAGAATCATGTCTGGCCTTCGATACAGAGAAGACTGTAAACAAGAATTTGTAAACTCACAAATACTAACAGTACCGTGCCTATACATTCTCCAAGCTGTCTTGTACGTGAAGTGCTATGAAGGGGACTACCAGGCATATCCACACACTTACAATACTCGAAATAAGGATAATCTTGTAATACCCTTCCACAGACTTAAACGATCACGAGAAGCCACGCACTACCATGGGCTCTTATTCTATAGTAAACTGCCATATAGTCTGAAAGATAAGTCTCCAGTGCAGCTCAAGAGATCCCTCAAAGACGTCTTGCTAAGAAATGCTTTTTATTCAATAGCCGAATTTCTATCCTTTGAGTTTGTAAGTTAGATTTAGGTACCTACTTACCAAAATTTTATTGTTTATTTGCCATTCAAGTATTTACCAACTTTATTACCTTATCTCATTTTTTTTTTGTTATGTTTTGACGGGTGTAAATGTTATTTTGTACATAATAGCACGAATAAAGATTGATTGATTGATTGATTGAATTTTCATCTAATCATAGCCTGATTGGTGGAAATTGCTGAAATAACCCTTCTTCATTGTTTACATTTTTAACAGTTGAATTATCAATAAAACCAGTGTTCTGTTCTCAGTAAAAATGCCACGGGTAGATATACAAAAAAAACTCGGTACATATGGGAAGCGAAATTATGAGACAGTTTACCTCGAAAGGGCCGTGGCTGCTGTGAAAAGCGGCCGACTGAGCATGCGTCAAGCCCCTGAACAGTATAATGCGGTTCCCTATACTACCGTAATTAGGCAAATATTGAAGTATGGAAGGCAGCCGGCCTTACAGGTAAAAGAAAAACGTTTATTGGTTAAAGCTCTGGTGACCTGTGCGGAGTGGGGTTTTCCCCTAAAAAGTTATGATGTCAGACACATCACTCAACAATTTCTAAATAAGGCTGGAGTGAATGAAAAAAAATCACTGATAACATGCCAGTCGAGATGTCAGGCTAAGATTGGTTCATATCGTTTATGTTACGCCATAAAAATTTGACCATTAAGCGTTTTTTCCCCATCATTATTGAGTTTTTTCAGTTATTGCTTCACTTTT
This sequence comes from Anaspis maculata, assembly GCA_949128115.1. Classification (NCBI taxonomy): domain Eukaryota; kingdom Metazoa; phylum Arthropoda; class Insecta; order Coleoptera; family Scraptiidae; genus Anaspis; species Anaspis maculata. The sequence goes on along the minus strand of OX421964.1, from coordinate 75,254,750 downwards.
TCTCAAAAATTAATGAAAAAGGTTATTACTGATCCACTTTACCTCTGAATGAGTTTAAAATAGGTTTAAAAAGGTGATCCATTTTACATTTTTCGTGGGGTAAAGTGGATCAGCTTTCAAACTAAACAAAGAAGAAAACAGCTGACTTGTCATTTCTCATTTTCATTCCATTCAATAAAACAGATATTGAGTGCCCTTGTTTGATTTTTTCATAATTTTTTGACTTACTTTTCAAGCCAAAATCCGAAGAAAACGTCATTTCTTGATCCACTACACCCCGTTTGACGGTACACCGCTCCAGTCGGGTGATATCTCGACAGCAGCAACGCTGGGCGGGTCCAGAATTTGGATGAGATACTGCCGGCACCGGTGGATAGTGCCAGTGAAAGAGCCCCTAAGCGGCTCTCATCTGGTTCTGGGCTGGCTGAAACTCCTCCTCGGGTGCCTACAACCGGCAGTATACGGCAATGTGTAGAGGAGAACCGACAGCGCAGCTAGGAAGGCTGACGAAGTCAGAAACGTACCGGCGCAGGGCTTGAAGAGGTATGTTAAAAACAACCGTAACTGCGTTCGAAGGTCAAAGACGGAATCCAGGTCAACCGTGCGCTTGTCGGTCCCAGTGCTTGAATGAACCGACCGATCATCAAACATCCAGGCACCACATTGTGGCTCGGTGAGTCCGGCTGGTCTGGGAGGGGTACAATAAGCCGAACAGTGAGTTCTACGTGCCAGGTGGTATTCCGTCCGTATTCTGGTATTCACCAGCTTCCGTCATCGAGGTGCAGCGGTCGAGACCTTTTGCGGTGGCGATTTCACGTTTTCCCGAAAACGCCGTACAAAAGCTGGGTGTTTACCTCCAGTGTGTTTTGCGTATCACAGTCGGTCTCTCCTGTTCTTTCGTCATTCTCGTAATTTACTAATTTTGCTACAATCGTGAGCCCCCCGTTGTTGAGTGTTAGCCCTATCCGGACGGCTGTCTGCCTCCGGTTAGGTTTTGTTCATATTCTGTGCCTTCAGCATTTTATCTTGGCGGTGCCTGCCGCTAAAGTTTATCTACGTCTGTGTGCTTACAGCTGATCGAGGTCGTTGACCTCGAAGTAAATTTATTGTCATTTCCATTTTACATTTTGTAAAGGCCCAATAATCTGTCGGTGTTGTGCCAAGAAAATATCCTCAAACGCCTTTGCGATTCAGGATATCGACATGATAGCAACGGTAAGCACGCATGCGGTTTAGAGGCTAAGTGTAAATATGAAGGCAGCTACCATTTACGATGTTTACTAAATTACCAATATGAGGGAGAACAGAGGAATAAAATGGGTGGAAATGACATAAATGGGAGTGTCGCATTTGCTGATCTTCTGTCATTTATCGAAGAGAAAATCAGCCACCAGGAAGCCGATCAAATTTTTATTATGAAATATCTGAAAAAACAGTATGAAGAGCGTTTGGCTGAGATAATTGGAATGCCTCCCTCTAATATGTCTGAAGCCCACACGACTAGGCTACGGAAGAAGATTTCGCTCCATATGCCTGAGCTCAGAGAGAATAATAATAAGAATAAAAATAATAAGATGAGAAAGAATACGAACTGGTGTCAAGAAGGGCAGACTTTCGGAATAATTCATTGTCCGGACACATGGATATCGACATGATAAGCTGCATGCGTGTAGCAAACTCTATTCATAAGGAGATGGCAGCCGCACAACACCAGTTTGGTGGAGAATTTCCTGTGGATGCACAGGAAAAGTCAGTCCCAGCCTCACTTCTCGTGGCCGTGAATTTACTAGTCGAGTGTAGCCACTAGGTCAAAAGCAACGCAGCCAGCTCTATCTATAGCCCAGATCATGATTCGTTAGATTCTGCCTGTGAGCGGAAGACCGCGGCAGCTCAAGATCGGCTCTCAAACCGAACAATTCGGCAAAACCGCACGTCTGCCGCTGAAACCGCATGTCTACCGCTAGTCAGTTCAACGACGTCCTACGGAATTTGAGTCCGAATTTCCAACCAAACAGTAAGAAGAAGGTTTTATGGAGCTGGACTTCGAGCCAGAAGAACAGCCGCATGCCCTTGTTTGAAGCCCCACCATCGAGCTGTGATGATTTCATCTTGGTTGAGGACAATGCTCGCACTCATCGCGCTCAAATCGTCACCGATTTATTGGGGCACCACGATGTCGAGAGAATGGATTGGCCACCCTTGTCTCCGGATATGAATCCAACTGAGCATTCCTGGAGTCAAATGAGAATTAAATTGAAGGAAAGGCAAAGACGACTGGAAAAGTTTGACGGTATGATGAATTCCGTTCGGGAAGAGTTCCCAGTTTAGTGGAGGGCATACCGAGACTAGTCTTGGCACTAGCACGAGCTAGAGGGCCAACAAAATTTCAATTTCCATCTCTTTCGCCCTTCTTGTTGTGTTGGTTTTTTCAGAATTATTTTTTTCAATGAATTGATTTATTTTGGACTTTCATGAAAAAACGTGGGTGCGTGACCATAGTCACCCTCGGAAGAAGTGAAACTTCTATAGATATGAATCAATCAGCAAACAACGTTCGAAGAGGTGTTCTTTCCGTATTCCCGCTCCGCTCCCTAACGGTTTGTATCTTCTTGTTTTTCTTATTATCGATCTTATTATTATTATTATGAGTCACTCAAAAGGCAGAATACTTTCGACATGATTTTTTCACGATTAGACTTCATTTGTTCCTTTTCTCGCTGCGCTCGGCGCTTCAACTCCCATTCTCCGTCACATGAAGTCTCACTCATACCCCTAATACAATAAATATCTATGTTCATCAATAACATTCTCCACAAATAATTATGCGAATGTGACATCGTGACGGATTTTCTTACTGTACGATTTTCCCCGTTATATTACAGCACGGCGGAAACTGTGTTCTGGCAGTCACAGCATGGCAATCTAATAATCTCCACAAAGTATAAGAATGTCGTTTGGAAAACTCGATCCGGGATTAATTTCAATTGAAAAAATATAAAATACATAGGTATGTGGGTAGGTACCTCGTGAATGTGATTTGAGGTAACTACGTGGTTCTAGAGTTCGTACGATATTATCTTCTCCAATCAAAATAAGGCCGTGGGTTAAATTGAAATATTGACAGAATTGATATAAGTATTCCCAGTTATGTGCTCGCCACCGTACTTATATTTAGAATGTCACATTTAATTGAGGTGAAATCAAACCATTCAAAAAATTAACGAAAAATAATGTCAAAAATCAATTCCAAACATGAAAATGTGAATATCAAACCAGTATGATATCATCGCTATACAATCAGCTGACATCTAAAACATTAAGCAACTGTTTCAGCCTCAATTGTAGAAAATTCTTTTTCCCCTCTGGGCTTCAATCATCTACCCCTACTTTCATGCTTAATAGGCACATAGGTACCTGAAAGTTGTGTCTACATTTGGGTGTGCGGCATTCGATTTTATTCTTGAATTGTAAACGTCCGTTAAAGAACACCAAATGCGGGAATGAAAAGAATCCTTCGAAATTCTTAATTATTACATTACCGCCCCTATGACTTATCGCCTGCTGTCCCGCCTGCGCGCCGGAGCGCACTGCACGCCTGCTAGGCCCGGCCCTGAATATACCTCCCTATCCCTATAATAAAATACATCCGCTCGAATCTATTCAAGCCAAGTCGAGAAGCATTCCTGTCGGGTCAACCGTACGACAACACGAAGAGCAGTCCAGTGTCGGCGATTAGTAAAAAATAGAACCGAACGCGGCGAACGCCGCAACAGCTTATTCTTCCATTTCCTGGGACGACGCTGGTCGCCCCAAAGTCAGACAAGACAACGTTACAGGCGTTCGTTACAACCATTGATGCTATGAACCAATTTAACTCCCATGTGTGGTTCTGCGTTAGTGGTGTGTTATGATCTAGGCGCGAGAATAGAAGTTTCACTTCAAAAATCCAAAATGACGGCAATGTGGTCAATTCAATTCTATGGACATAGTCCATGTTGACTAATGAAAACCATTTTTTTCAACAGTAATATCACAAGTGCTTAGATTTTCACGACAATTTTGGCGAGACGATCGCGAGTGCTGGTTGTAGCGATGAATGCCCGACTCCGTCAGATTTTGCTGTTTACATTCATTTTATTCCGTTGCTATTGACAGTGGAATTCAGATAAGTGAATATTATCCTTGTAGGTCTATTAATCAAGGGCGTTGTATGAAATATCCCGCCAATGTAACCCATGCCAAACTCTTAACGCTATTTACAGCCGTTTGTGAAAACCAGGCGTCGGATTTTGGCGGGGTATTTTTTTAAAAATTTTCGCCGACGAACCGCAGTGCAAGTTGACGATGGGAAATTTCCGAAATTTCTGCCGAATTCGAGGGGCATTTTCGAAAATTCATAATTCATTCCAATTTTTTCCAGGGAATCGTGATTTTAAATAATTCGTCCGACAGTTCTTGACACTTTTTGCGGCTAAAACTCGGCTTTTTGGGCAGAATTTCGAGAAATTTGGTGTGAAATGCCGACCGGGGGTTTTCGGAGACCCACTGTCCCCTGATGCGGGCCATTCGGCGTGGCTTTTCTTGAAATTTTGCCGAAAAATGTTGTAACGGTACACGGCCCGGCCAAATCTGACAGAAACGTCATTATTGACGCTCTCGATTTTTTGGGAAAAACTCGACAACACCTCGGGGCATTTCAACAGTGTTTTTGGAAAAAAACGTACCGTGTCACCGAGACTGAACCGTGGTCCCGAGGGGACTTGGTGAGCGTCCATCGGACACCAAAAACCAAAGAATTCTTCAAATACGACGGCACTTTGATAACATTTCCCAGACCGGGACAGACGTTGACGGCGTAATATTTCACAAATTTCACCAAAAACAGGCAATTGACGAGACAAAACACGTCTGGGGGGTACTCACAATTTATTTGCAATTTTCGGCGGCTTCACATTTCGAGAAAGGGGCCTTTTCGGTCCTCCAGAGCAAATCCCATGGCAAACTGTAGACTTGTCTTGCCACGAGTTGTTTGATGAGAATTTCAATATGATTTGCTGCAGGTTTTTGGCTGCATCACCGCAAACGGTTCAGCTTTCCATTTGTAAACTTTTTTCGTAGCCTTTGTAGCCCAATTTTTCAAAATTTCACTCACAACATCGGCCAACGGCCAGATAATACACCAACTCAACTTGTACCTTTTTTCCTTCGAATTTACATTCATCTCTTTTCGCAATTTAAAATTGCCGCCGCGTTCAGGCCTGCGTTTCTGCTATGATTGCCAACCTGATTCAATTGTCACCAGCTGTCAAGTTTCCATTTGTGTTTGTGCGCAATAAAGTCACCGATTCCGATTCGATTGAACTGCAGCCGCGCGCTTTTTTACAATAATAACAAGGCAAGTACACAAACTTTCCAACTTGCTATAAGGGTTGAATTGATCAGTGTGCCTCTTTCAGTTGTGTTTGACCACAGCGGAACGCCATCGCCAGCGCCAAAACGTCTTCTTCGCCACCAATGCCTCATCCGACAACTTTTTACCATCAGACGTTAAATGTCCATTGGATTGGATGAGCACCCTGCAGACGGCCAATTTCGGGAAGATATAATTTAGCTACCCGTTGAATTACGGCATGTCAGCTCTGTGATTTGTGCGGGTATGTACGTACTGTTTTGTATTGTTCTGATCGCGACAAAACAAAATCCTTTCGCTCTCCGCACTGTTTTTATTTCATGTTACTTCCAGATTGCGAAGGTACCTGCTTGCCTGATGCTACTGCTGGTTTTCTCCTTCGCAAAGACTTGCTGCTGTCCGTTCTACAATTCTCTGGATTTCCTTCGAGTACTACACGTTCTCAAACCCCCATGCATAGCAGAAGCCGAAGACATTAAAAATAGTTTGTGAAATCCTCGGTGAAATCCATGTTTCACAAGTCTTCGTCGCTGCTGGCAGTTGGTGGTGCTGTGTACTGCAGTCTTACATCCACATTCTTTATGAGACAAGAAAGAAAACAATGACAACGCTTTTTTGGTGGTCCACAAAGTGAGATTGCTGTTGCAGGTACGAAACTTCACACATTGATGTATTATTGTCAAATCAAACATACTGTTTATTTCATGTCAGAACTAATGTGGTTTGCGTTTTTGTCTTTTTTCATGAATGTGCGTGTGTGCAATGTATGTGCGTGTAATCCACTGATTATTTTGTTTTGCTTATGCTTACACCGGATAGACAGATCCAACCAGAGAGAATGCTGATGTGGTCTTTTGCGATATAGTTGGGAACTGAGGTGAACAATCAATTTTCTACAGATTTTAGAGGTTCAGCTTAATCCATCGGCTCAAATTTACTGACAAAATAATACATGCCATCATAAAATGTTGAGTCCGTGAATTTCGATCAACGTCCTGTTTTCATTTTATGATTGCCAGTTCAGCACAACAATTTCATAATTTTCATTTTCATCCTCAGACAAATTTCAATACCACATTTTAATCAAATTTGCTTTTGCAGATGCTGTTCTTCCATTCGTCCAGCGGGCGAACTGCTTCGTTTACCAACTCCAATGGATTCGACTCTGACGGACGCCCGCCGATGAACAATTCATTTGCACTGATGCCCGGTTGCACGAACGTGGTATCTAATTTTGCGACGTAGCAAATTGAATCGGGTTGCAGGAACAGGGTATCAAACGAGGTAGCAAACAGGCTGTGGCTAAGGTTATCACGCATTTGAACTACTTGCATCTTTTTATGCGTATGCACGTACCTAAAAGCGCTAAAAGGTCTGATTCGACACTTTATTTTGAATTTTCCAACGTCTCCGATTTTTATTCTTCTGAAGAAGAACAAGAAGTAGAAGATGCAGTTCGTTGTGTCATTGCCGATCAAAAAAAACCGTCTCGTAGATAAGATGTACCTACCTCGCGTCGCGAGCTGTCAAAGTCAAAGAAGCGTCAGGAATTTCAGAGGTTAACAGCATTATTTATTTCTTCGAGTTTTGAAGAATAATATGTAAATCATTGCGCCGAATTAAGGCATAAATCCATGCACAGGCTGTCGATCAGGTGAATATGACAAACTGCCTCCGTAAATGCAATTATGTCGATCAACAATTCCAGGTTCAGGCGATGGGAGTTACCGACTGAAATTGCGAACACTTGCTGGGTGCCTCCACGAGCCCTGTACCTGTACGGCGGAAACAAAGCTGTTGTTTACACCAAGAACGCGGAGCTCTTTATTGCAAAGTATTGCTCAGTCATAGTATGAGTGCTTCGGTGACAACGATGAGTTACAGGAGTACTAGGACTGTGATCCCGTGACGAAACTTGAACAATTTTGGGCCGCTAGTGACACTGTATCAAGCATGTGTCAAGGTGATATCCAGTGCTGATTCAGTAGCTCCAGAACAGCTTTTGACGACAGGAAGTACTGCAGGAGTCGTTGGCATGAGCAACAGCAAAGAAATTGAGAGAAAGGAATGAAACTGAATTCTGGATTTGTCAAGTTTTTCTTTGGTACAAAAATAGACCTCACACACTGAAAATGGCTGCCTCTTTTCTCTTGTCTTATTGTCTCTTGCCCTAACCCTTAGATGTGCACATTTAGGTAGTTTAGGTCCCTTGCCCATCAGGTCCCAACACGACCCACGACTCGGCAACTGCAATAAAGAGTTAACCGGATCGAAACGTGTGGTGGACGGTTTGTTGTTGACCGGGCCGTCACAATATGTCACGCTGTATGCGTATCTAAAATGTCTGACTCGGCGCTTTCAGAATTTTCGGAAGTCTCCGAATTTTCCTCTTCTGAAGAAGCGCAAGACGTTGCAGGTGCAGTTCGTCGTGTAAATTCTGAGCGGAAAAACCTCTTCGAGTTTTACAACGACAAGGAATTTAAGGAGCGATATAGGTTCACGAAGGACAATGTGTTGCGGATCGTGGATCTCATCGGAGTTGAAGACCTAGAGCTATCTTCTTCGGTGTATTTCTTTCCGCGCACCATTTCCACTCTTCAAATTTGCTTGACTCTTGACAGCTAGACTTCAACTGTTTCAAATGTCCTCATACAAACAAACCTGTATAACTGATTGCCTGCACCCATCAGCCAAAATTCTCTATTTATGAGCACAAAATGTAAACCCAAACGTATACTCGGTTTGAATTAGGCACACCAGTGCTTTTCTCACTCACAATATCAGCTCAGCTTTCCATTCCCATATTTTATTCAATTTTTTGTTTGACATATTATGTCAGTCGTTACCCTAGACACTCCTTTTTTTACGCCTACAAATAGCCTACCATTTGATACCGAGTTTGGTACCGAAGCTAATTTGCGACGGAGCAAATTTTAGTTTCTTGCAACCGGGGGTTAGAAATGCAGTTCGGTTACGACTTCTGTCCACTGCGACTGCACAACAACTTGTTTACTTTTTCACCAGAAGAACGGCATCTCTTGCTGTTGTAAGACTGCCCGGACGCCGGTCGTTTGTAAAGGGTATTCACGTGAAAATTATACCTCCCCCCCCCAATCCTCACGGACACTTCCCCTTAGAGGTAATTTTGAAATTGAAAAATGATTGTATGGAAAATGTGATTTTTTTTTCCGTTTCGAATCTTATCAACAATTTTTGTTTCTGTTATATCGCTTACAGGGTGCAACATCAAAAATTTTGCTCAGATTGGACACCCTGCGTATTTCAATACGCAGAGACCGATTCCGCTTTTCATCATGATTATCGATAGATATCACACTTGGTAGATTGGTTAACAAAACACTTAGTGTGTAAAATTGATGATTTTTAAAAAAAATTATTGAAAAATGATTTTTTTCTTCAAAGTAACTCTGTGCTTTTTGTCACTTTGGTACAATGGATTTTAATATAGTTTGAAACTTTCACCTCATTCAACTACTTTACCTACTCTGCAAACACAAAAAAAATTTCGATATTTTTCAAAAAAATTTCATCACTGGATTCGTGCATGGAACTTTAACATTTGAAATTTAACATTTAATTTTATTACATGGGAAACCAATGGGTGAACACTAAAATGTTAAATCTTGGATTTTAAATTTCCATGGCATATGAGTCCACCATAACATGTGTATCGTCAACTAACCTATCAAGTGTGACATACGGGGTGGTCCAAGATTAATCTGAACATTTTCAATGATCGATATATATATATATATATATATATATATATATATATAGCAGGACTGCAACAAACGCATCGCCATCTTATCAATGATTCCTACTTGCACACCCTGTCATTACATGATTCCTGGTTATTACTGTGGGTATGTAGCGCTACATCGTGGTAAGTAAGTAAGTAAGTAAGTAAGTAAATTTATTGTTCTCAGGACTGTATATAATGTCATGAACAATGAGGGGTGAAATACCTATGTAAATAAAAAATAATGCTATACAATAACAAAATCAAAATACCTATCTCTCAAAATAATAATAACAACAAAAGTATGATGCCAATTAACAGAGTAAATCAAAATTGGGTTTTTAATTGTATGAAACAAAGTCAAGTGAAAGACAATGCTGTAAACAGAAACTCTTTAGCCAGGCTTAAAGAGAACGGCACAGAACAAAGCTCACAACAATCGCAGAGCCAAAAGATGTCTGTCCGGGTGCAGGTCAGTGTGAATCCCGGTCTTGGACACAAAAGTTGGAATGACGAATATAATAGAATGAACGAATTGATTAATGATAGGCAAGGCCGTCGAAAACCGAGGAGTTCCTCATTCACACAGTATAAATGATCTGATTTTCATACATCCGGTTAAATATCTGTATAGGACGATGGCGTCCTGGGGTTTGCTGCTGGACAGAATATCATGTACATCTTGATCGAAAAAGTGTTTGACGAAGTAGGGTCTGTACGGGGCGTACAAGGGGCACTCAAAAAATACATGGTTCAGCGATTCCCTCCTTCTCATGCAGCAAATAGTGCAGTCATTCATCAAGTCTATGGTGTAGGTGACTTTGTTCACAAAGATCTTTAGTGTGGTGTTACTTGCGGTCCTAAGTTGTGTCAGTAGTCTTTTTAGTGGCAACGGGGTCTCAGTGTTGAGCATAGAGTTCTCTAAATTTTGGTGCTTGAGATGTTTGTATTGTGTGTTGTTGATCGATAGTAGAATGCTATTCATGTCTTGTGTCTTTCCTACTTGTATATATGAGTCAAGGATTTCTCTAATTTTCTCTCTAGTCAGTTGGCTGAGGTCCGGTGTGGCATCAGAGCTTTGACTTAGTGTGTTTATCAATCTAGTATACCAGTTAAATTGTAGGGAAGGTGCCGTTTTGTTCAATTCGATGAGTCTGAAAAGGGCCCTTCTTGGGTACCTGACACTTTTCATATTGGTTATTTTGAGTATATAATTCAGTACTTGCTTAATCACTACGCTACCCAGTCTTGACACCCCGAATTCAGACCGAATGATGCTATTAGGCACATTTCTTCTTAGATAAAAAATTTTCTTGAAGAAGCCCACCTGCACCTTTTCTAGTTCGTCTAGATGTTTAATTCCCCATACTACCGCGTTGTACAGCAGCGTACTTACAACTGTCGCGTCATAAAGCCGGGAAATTGCGTTAATGTTTGACATTTTCGATCTGCTTATTGTATTGCTAATGGCTCCCGTTGTTAATTTAGACCTAGCCACCTGTTCCTGAACGGCTGTGCTGAAAGAGTTATTGAAGTTGAGCGTAGTTCCCAAGTATTTATAACTATTGACAATTTCGATTATTTGGTCCTTAAAATAGAAGTTCTCCTGCTTCATTCTAGCCCCTCTACGAAATACTATAATTTTGGTTTTTTGGATGTTAACTTTTAATTGCTTCAGCTGGGCATACTCTTCTAGGATGTGTAGATTTCGCTGCATTTCGACAGGGGAGTCTGATAACAATACAGTATCGTCAGCATATAACAAACTGAGGACATTCTCCCCCTCATCCATGGGAACTCCCCTTGCACCCCTCCCCAGGAAATAGCTGTCCAAGTCTCTAGTAAACAGTGAGAACATCAACGGACTCAAGGGGTCTCCCTGTAATACTCCTTTTGTAACCTTGACAGACCCGCTCCGCTCACCTGCCGCGACGACGTGTACATAAGCGTTCTCATATAATTTTTTGATCACTCTTATAAGCTTGCTGCTTACACCCGCTGCAAAAAGTGTATCCCATAATAGGAGGTGGTTAATTTCATCAAAGGCCTTACTATAGTCGATGAATAATGCATAAATTTTACGACCCCTGAGTCTCAAACTGTTTTCGATTATTGCACTTAACGTAAAAACATTGTCCAGGGTAGCTCGGTGTTTTCGAAAGCCTCCCTGACCTTCTGGTAAAATACCACTACTCTCAGAGAAAATACTAAGCCTATTTGTTATCAAGGTCGTGAAAATTTTTGCTATTGCATTTATTAATGAAAGCCCCCTGTAATTTTCTGGTTGCGACTTATCGCCTTTCTTATATAAATGTATTAATTTAATTTGACCCCAGCTTTTAGGCGTTTTCTCTTTCTCTAGTACTATGTTAAACATTTTGAGTAAATAGTGTATACCTTCTCCAGGTAGATTTTTGAAAATTTCGTTTGGAATACCATCGAGGCCAGGTGACTTTTTTTCTTTTAGGTTTGCTATCGTCTTTACTAGTTCGTGTTTTGAAAACTGCTGATCAAGATAAGGGTGTCTGGCGTCAATATAAGCAGAGTGGTCAATGTTTCTGCTGAAAATTTCAGTTGGACTGCCAAAGATTTCTCTGTAATACGCGCCCCATTCCTCCTTGCTGATTAAGCTCTGTTCCCGTTGCGTACCAGGTTTCATTTTTTTAAAAGTTTCCCAAAACTGTCTCGGATTAGTGACATTATCGATTTTCTTTTTGATGTTTAGTTCATAATTACGTTTTTTCTGTCTTAACATATTCTTATACTTTTTTTTTTCTGTAAGCATGATGTTTAATTGTTCTAGATTTCTCTTTTTTGCTCGGTAATCTCTGTAACATTTCTGAACCATTCTATTCTGCTGTTTGCATTCTGAGTCGTACCATGGTTTGTTAAATCTCTTTTGTGGCCTGTCTGTTAAAGTAATAATTTTGTTCAAATTGAGAAACTTAGTCACCTCACCAATAGCTTCGTTCAGATTTTCATTTGCTTCGTCTACATCGTCGCTCTGAGAATGTAACCTAACCGACTGACTCATAACTGCACTAAAAGCTCTGGCTCTATTCTCCGGTAAAATAGTTTTCTCTTTTTTGTAAAATTTGTGTCCGTCTGTATCGTAGTAATTGGTTTCAGTCGGGGTTTTTGTTTCAGTCATGAGTGTGTTGATTCCTAAGTGACAGGGTAAGTGATCTGACAGTGTTATAAAGGTTTCCAAAATTTCAAATGTGTTTACAGAACTTATATCTTTCATGGTTAACCATACAAGATCTATAACGGTATTACCTCTACTTGAAAAGTGGGTCGCCTTACCCGGAGTATCCCCTCGCACGCGCCCGTTCAGTACCATCAGTGCGTTTTGCGCCATTTTGTCCAGCAAAATACCCCCGGATGTACTTTTTTTCAGATCTTCAGATGACCTTTTTGCGTTCGCATTTTCGATACCTTCCAAAAGGACCTCCTCAATCTCGCCGCCATTGCCTATTCTGCAGTTGAAGTCGCCCCCTGTTATCACTATGTCGTTTGGGAATCTGGAAATGATTTCATTTAAAGAATCGTTGAGCATTTCTAGACAAACCGGAAAATCAAGGTCAGGCTTGAGATAGACCAATCCTATCACACAACCCGCACCCAGAACAGACTCAGTACCACTCAGCCTCAGAAAGAGCCACTTGTTGTCTTTTTCAAGCAGATTGCAATTGTCTCTCCTTACCAAATCTTTCCTCACCAATAAAGCTAGCCCGCCACTACCCCTCCCCTTGTCTTTTTCTTTTTTAGCTTCTACGGTAAATATGTTATAATTTTCTAAGAACCCAGGGAGCGACAGTGGCGTGGTCGCCCATGTTTCGCACAAGCAAATAATATCGTGTGAAATTAAAATCTGTAATTGGCATTCATTTAAATTATAAAGGTTTGATACACCAGCAATGTTCCAGTAAATTATGTTTATTTGTTCATGTCTTTGCTGCGTATGTTTTTTCTTTTTAAGGCATTTCTTCAGTTTTTTTGGACGAGTTGGTTTCTCTGTTCGTCCCATCCAAACCATGTGTCGTTTATCAATATCTTAAGGTGTGCTGTTGTGACTGTGTTTCCTTTTCTTCTTTCTTCTTTCGCCGTATCTCGAAGTTTCTTCTGGATTCTTCTTTCGGATTGCGTCATATCGCTGTTAATGAACACATTGGATCCCTTGAGTTTCTTCTTGTTTTTCAGAACCGCCATCTTAGCTTCCCAGCTAGTCATTTCCAGGAATATAATATCGGGCTTATTTCTTATGTGGTTACGTACTTTGTGGGCCGATTTTATTTGAGCTGTGGTGTTTAGCTCCTGTGAAATAAATGTTTTTGTTTCTTCTAATGGGTCCTCAGATTGGGTGGCTAGTCCCATGATAACTAACTTGTTCTTCTTCTCTTTTCTTTCATAGCCCTCGATCCTCTGTTCGATACGTGATATTTTCTCGTTCATATCCTTCTTCTCGTTGCTCCACTCCTCTTCCTTCTTTTTGTACAATTCCTTCATTTCTTCCACAGCTTTTTTGATGTTGATGTTTTCCGTTCTGATTTCCGATATTGATACAATCATTTTTGAAATTGAAAAATGATTGTATGGAAAATGTGATTTTTTTTTCCGTTTCGAATCTTATCAACAATTTTTGTTTCTGTTATATCGCTTACAGGGTGCAACATCAAAAATTTTGCTCAGATTGGACACCCTGCGTATTTCAATACGCAGAGACCGATTCCGCTTTTCATCATGATTATCGATAGATATCACACTTGGTAGATTGGTTAACAAAACACTTAGTGTGTAAAATTGATGATTTTTAAAAAAAATTATTGAAAAATGATTTTTTTCTTCAAAGTAACTCTGTGCTTTTTGTCACTTTGGTACAATGGATTTTAATATAGTTTGAAACTTTCACCTCATTCAACTACTTTACCTACTCTGCAAACACAAAAAAAATTTCGATATTTTTCAAAAAAATTTCATCACTGGATTCGTGCATGGAACTTCAACATTTGAAATTTAACATTTAATTTTATTACATGGGAAACCAATGGGTGAACACTAAAATGTTAAATCTTGGATTTTAAATTTCCATGGCATATGAGTCCACCATAACATGTGTATCGTCAACTAACCTATCAAGTGTGACATACGGGGTGGTCCAAGATTAATCTGAACATTTTCAATGATCGATATATATATATATATATATATATATATATATATATATATATATATATATATATATATATATATAGCAGGACTGCAACAAACGCATCGCCATCTTATCAATGATTCCTACTTGCACACCCTGTCATTACATGATTCCTGGTTATTACTGTGGGTATGTAGCGCTACATCGTGGTATGTAGTAATAAAAAGCTAATCATCACTTTCGATCATCGCGTCTCATGACGTGGTGGGATCTCCATTTTATTTTTTAATGTGTGAGATTTTATTGCAACTCGTTGCGCCGCATCCATTTGTTTGTATGACAATTTTCCAATCAGAGCAATCACGAATTTGTTTCGGAGCTGGCTTATTTCCACGGAATCAGGATCTTTTCAGACGCCAAATGGTTCAGTGCCGGAATCAAACAAGTTCATAGTTGGTTAGTTGATTTTCAAAACTTGATATATCCATAAATTGAAATTGGTACCGTTGCGGACTTTTTAAAGTGGACGACAGTTGACAGATTTCTCAGGATTCTGGCCTGAGCGTCGCATGACAGCAAGCCAACTCGTTGACATTGTCGTCCACTTTATTTTGGCCGCAATCGTACCTATATGATTACATTTTTATTTGGATGAAGTTTCTTCTTTCCTGGTGATCAAATGCAATTCGCCTGTTGTGCAACTAGACACTTTCTCATTATTGAAAGACAAAACAACAGCAATGGAAAGGTCCAAGTTCAAATAGAAAAATGGTTTTCACCAATTTCCATTTGTTGATGTACAGTTGGGAGCGAAATGATTCATACGGCACTGCTAGGAAGTCGGCTGGATTTCAGAAATGCTGGCTGCTTGGATTGTTCTTGAATGCCAGTTTTGATAAGAGATTGGTCGTAATCAACACTGGCACTCAAGAACGATCCTAACAGCTAACATTTTGAGATCTTAAATCTACACCCACTTGAGGTTGACGATCAAAATGCATCTGTCAAATTTTGATTTTTGACGTTTCAAGAGGCCGCCTTATTGAACTGTTGTATCTTTCAAGCGATCTGATTGGGATTTTAACCTTTACCCTCTTGGAGGTTGGCGATCGATATGCAGCTGTCAATTTTTGGTTTTTGACGTTTCAAGAGGCCGCCATATTGAACTTTTGCATTTTTCAACTGATCTGATTGGGAATTTGAACCCATAGCCACTTGAGATTGGCGATCAAAACGCATCTGTCACATTTTGATTTTTGACGTTTCAACAGGCCGCCATATTGAACTTTCGCATTTTTCAACCGATTTGATTGAGATTTTAAACCTGTACCCACTTGGAGGTTGGTAATCGAAATGCAGCTGTCAAATTTTGGTTTTTGACGTTTCAAGAGGCCGCCATATTGAACTTTCACATTTCTCAACTGATCTGATTAAGAATTCGAACCCATAGCCACTTGAGATTGGCGATCAAAACGAATCTGTCAAATTTTGATTTTTGACGTTTCAAGAGGTCGCCATATTGAATTTTTGCATTGTTCAACCGATCTGATTGAGATTCTAAATCTACACCCACTTGGAGGTTGGCGATCCAAATGCAGCTGTCAAATTTTGGTTTTTGACGTTTCAAGAGGCCGCCTAATTGAACTTTCACATTTCTCAACTGATCTGATTGGGAATTTGAACCCATAGCCACTTGAGATTGGCGATCAAAAGGCATCTGTCAAATTTTGATTTTTGACGTTTCAAGAGGCCGTCATATTGAACTTTTACATTTTCAACTGATCTGATTGGGATATCAAACCTATACCCACTTGAGGTTGACAATGGAAATGCATCTGTCAAATTTTGATTATTGACGTTTCAGTGGCCGCCATATTGAACTTTTGCATTTTTCAACCGATCTGATTGAGATTTTACATCTACACCCACTTGAGGTTGGCGATCAAAATCCATCTGCCAAATGTAGATTCTTGACGTTTTAGAGGCCCCCATATTGAACTTTTGCATTTTTCAACCGATCTGATTGAGATTTCAAACCTATATTTACTTGAGGTTGACAATGAAAATGCATCTGTCAAATTTCGATTTTTGACAATATTAGAGACTGCCATATTGAACTTTTGCATTTTTCAACCGATCTGATTGGGATTTTGAACCTATACCCACTTGAGATTGACAATGGAAATGCATCTGTCAAATTTTGATTCTCAACGTTTCAAGAGGGCGCCATATTGAACTTTTGTATTTTTCAACTTATCCGATTGATATTTCAAACCTTCACCTACTTGAAGTAGACAATTAATTGAGATGCATCTGTCAAATCTGCCATTTTGACATTTGCAAGGCTGTCATATTGAACTTTTGTATTTTTCAACAGATTAAATTGAGATTTTGAACAAAGACTTAGTCAAGATAATCGAAACACATTTGTCAAATTCGACATTTTCGCAGTTTGAAGCCGCTGTGTATTGAACTCTTGCTTTTTTCAACCGAATTTATTGAGTTTTCAAACCTAGACTTGGTTCAGATGAACAATTGGAACGTAACTGTCAAATTTGGAATTTTGCACTTATTTTTATTCCATCTCAATTTCTCCTACAAATATTAGAACGGCTCCTGAATAATACAAATACCTACACGGTTCTGCTTTTCCTTCCACTACACGGTGTCTCCCACGACAATACCTTCTTCACGGTTCAGGTTTTCATAACACAGGGATCGTCGCTTTCATTTTCAAAGCTTTATCATGTTTCCAGTATTTTTAGGAGTTACCTTGATCAAAAGTAGAAATACATATTAATGAGCAAAATAATGGTGTATCGATTTTTTCCGACAACTCTTCACTGACCAGACACCATCCACTGACATGCGTTTCGTTCACAATAGAACCCTATAAGTCGAGGCAGAAATTTCAAAACACGCGCGAATTTTCGAATTCTTGTTACTCTTACAGTCGTTGCTTACGCCTCTTGGAAAACTTCATCTGACCAAAACACTATCGACGGACATGCATGAAATTACTAAACTCGCCAAAGGAAAACCTGACATCTGCCTAAAACAACCGAAAATCAACATCATGTATACAATCCCCTTTCCACTTGTCCGGTGTCAGTGGAACAAATTCCCTGTCTACTTTTCAACCATAGCTGTCACCCAGGCGACGGCTTGCCGGCGCCGGTGACAGCTATCCCACCAATGTAACCCGTGTGAAACTCTTAACGCTATCTACAGCCGTTTGTGAAAACCAGGCGTCGGATTTTGGCGGGGTATTTTTTTAAAAATTTTCGCCGACGAACCGCAGTGCAAGTTGACGATGGGAAATTTCCGAAATTTCTGCCGAACTCGAGGGGATTTTTCGAAAATTCATAATTCATTCCAATTTTTTCCAGGGAACCGCCGCTTCGAGTATTCCATTCCAAACATCTTGTTACGTTTTTGCGGCAAAAATTCGGCTTTTCGGGGAGAATTTCGAGAAATTTGGTGTGAAATGCCGACCGGGGGGTTTCCGGGGGCTCGGTTTCGTCCGTTGCGGGCCATTTGGCGGGGCTTTTCTAGAAATTTAGCCGAAAAATGATGAAATTGGAACACGGCACGGCCAAAGTGACAGAAACGTCAAATTGACGCTCTGGGTTTAGGAAAACTGAACACCTCGGGGCATTTCAACAATGTTTTTGGAAAAAATGACCCCGTCAGGGTACGAAATGTTACCGTAGCGGCCCAGGAGACCCGTGGGCGTTTGCCAGGCACCAGAAACGCAAGGTCTCCTTCAAATAATAAGGCATTTCGCTTAGATTTCGCGGGCCGTGTCTGACATTGACGGGGTAATTTCACAAAAAAACAGAAGTGTTGATGTTGATTTGGGGCCAAAACACATCAGGGGGGTACTCGCGATCTATTTGCAATTTCCAGCGGCTTCACATTTCGAGAAAAGGGGCCTTTTCGGTCCGCCAGAGCAAATTTCATGTCGGTTACAGGGGTTCCTTGTCGCGACTTGTTTTCTACGGAATCCATGATAATTCCATCGGACCTTTTGGCCACACTTCCAAAAAGAGTCCGTGTTTAGATGTGCGTCCTTGTTTCGGAGATTTTCTTGTCAAATTTTCCAAAATATCACTACAAACATTGGCAGCATGATTGAGCGTCGCAGTTGTGTGGTGGCATTTGCAAATGTCAATGTAATGTCACAGCAGTGACGGCACACCATCAAGGCGATTTGTCGCGAACAATTTGGGCCTGTTTTTCGCGAGTGCTTTTAAATACGTTGGAATGATGCTGACGTAGTTATGGACGTTTTCGCGAGTGAATGCAATGATGAAAGCGGAAATCGTTACATGACATTTTTCTATCATCATTACCACAACATCCGATTGGGATTTTGAACCTATGCCAACTTGAAAATGATTGTCTGAATGCATCTGTCAAATTTCGATTGTTGACGTTTCGAAAAGTCGCCATATTGAACTCTTGCATTTTTCAACCTATCCGATTGGGATCTGGAACGTATACCCACTTGGGTTGGACAACCAAGATGCATGTGTCAAATTTTGATTTTTGACGTTTCAACAGGCCGCCATATTGAACTTTTGCATTTTTCAACCGATCTGATTGGGAATTTGAACCCATAGCCACTTGGAGGTTGGCGATCGAAATGCAGCTGTCAAATTTTGGTTTTTGACGTTTCAAGAGGCCGCCATATTGAATTTTTGCATTGTTCAACCGATCTGATTGAGATTCTAAATCTACACCCACTTGAGGTTGGCGATCAAAATGCATCTGTCAAATTTTGATTTTTGACGTTTCAACAGGCCGCCATATTGAACTTTTGCATTCTTCAACCGATCTTGGACAACCAAATCCAAATCCAAATGGAATTTTGGACCTATACCCACTTGGAGGTTGGCGATCGAGATGCAGCAGTCAAATTTTGGTTTTTGACGTTTCAAGAGGCCGCCAAATTGAACATTTGCATTCTTCAACCGATCTGATTGGGATTTTGGACCTATACCTACTTGGAGGTTGGCGATCGAAATGCAGCTGTCACATTTTGGTTTTTTGACGTTTCAAAAGGCCGCCATATTGAACTTTCACATTTCTCAACTGATCTGAATGGGAATTTGAACCCATAGCCACTTGAGATTGGCGATCAAAACGCATCTGTCAAATTTTGATTTTTGACGTTTCAAGAGGCCGCCATATTGAACTGTTGTATTTTTCAAGCGATCTGATAGGGATTTCAACTTTTACCCACTTGGAGGTTGGCGATCGATATGCAGCTGTCAAATTTTGGTTTTTGAGGTTTCAAGAGGCCGCCATATTGAACTTTTACATTTTTCAACTGATCTGATTGGAATTTGAACCCATAGCTACTTGAGATTGGCGATCAAAACGAATCTGTCAAATTTTGATTTTTGACGTTTCAAGAGGCCGCCATATGGAATTTGTGCATCTTTCAACATATCTGGTTGATATAACAAGCCTTTACCTACTTGAAGTAGATAATCGAGATGCATCTGTCAAATTTGCCATTTTGACATTTCCAAGGCTGCCATATTGAACTATTGTATTTTTCAACAGTAGATTGTATTAAGATTCAACAAATACTTAGTCAAGATGGACAATCCAAGTGCATTCGTCAAATTCGACATTTTGGCAGTTTGAAGCCGCCGTATTGAACTCTGGTTTTTTTCAACCGAATCCAATGAGTTTTCAAACCTAGACTTGGTTCAGATGAATAATTGAAATGTAACTGCCAAATTTTGAATTTTGCACATATTTCAATTCCATCTTAATTTCTCCTACAAATATTTAGAAAGACTCCTAAATAATACAAATACACGGTTCTGCTTTTCCTTCCACTACACAGTGTCTTCCACGACAGTACCTTCTTCCGGTTTAGGTTTCTATAATACATATAGTCGCTTTCATTTTCAAAGCTTCATCATGTTTCCAGTATTTTCATTAGTTACCTTGAAGAAAAGTAGAAATACGTATTAATAAACAAAATAATGATGTATCGATTTTCCCCGACAACTCTTCACTGACCAGACACTACCCACTGACATGGTTCCGTTCACAATAGGACCCTACAAGTTGAGGCAGAAATTTCAAAACACGCGAAAAACAAACATTTGCTAGGATTCATGTCACTCTTTCACAATCAATTGCTCACGTATCTTGGAAAACTTCATCTGACCAAAACACTATCGACGGACCTGCATAAAATTACTAAATTCGCCAAGGGGAAACCTGACATCTGCCTAAAACAACCGAAAATCAACATCATGTATACAATTCCCTTTCCACTTGTCCGGTGTCAGTGGAACAAATTCCCTGGCTACTTTTCAACCATAGCTGTCACCCAGGCGACGGCTTGCCGGCGCCGGTGACAGCTAGTCAACAGTAATATCACAAGTGCTTATATTTCCACAATCATTTTGGCCAGGCGATCGCGAGTGCTGGTTGTAGCGATAAATGCCCGACTCCGTAGGAGGAGGGCATTTATCTAGGGACAACCATCCCGAGGGAAACGCTTGGTCAAAATTATCTGGGAAAATCTCGAGCACGCGTGATATTTTGGTGATTATTACAAAAAAGAAGTCCGAAGTGACAGCTGTCAGATTTTGTTGTTTACATCCATTTTATTCCGTTGCTATTGACATTGGGATTTGGATAAGTGAATATTATCCTTGAAGGTCTATTAATCAAGGGCCTTGTGTGTAATAATAATCAATGCTAAAAACCCGAATTGGAGCAGTAATTTCTGAATTTCGATTTTTCAACCATGCGCCTAGCGCCAAGGAAAAAAAACCATTTTTGTTTTCTTGGCGATAGAGCTCATTATGAGCGTTCTCTAGCGCACAATAAGAAAAAAAGCACACCGCGCGCTTTGTACGAAACTTGCCCGTTTACACAACTCACTTCCTTCCCAATTTGTTCAACCATTTGAATACGATAATGAACGCTCCCGTTCGGAAAAGAATTTAAAATTCTTTTCAGACTGACGTCGCTCATTACGACCCTTATTCATTGTTTTGTCTTATCGCGCCGGGCCGGGCGCAAAAATACAATTTCCCGTGCGCGCACACGACCGACGACGACGATGAGGCATTTGCTTTGCATTTATTATGCTATCGCAACATGAAAGAATTCAATTAAGCGCCTCGGTCTTAACATGGATTTTTCACTCCTCATTAACAAAAGACAATAATGCAGTTGGCCATTCGGGACAGAGCGCGCGCGGAATTCACGGAATCCCTTGCGGATGGACGAGCACCCAGACAACAACAGATGTTTTAACTTTTCATGGAACGAATCGTCTTTTAATAGGAGATCTCGCGCGGGCGGGAGCATTCCGAGCGCTGGAAAAATGCCGGGGAGATTTGATTTTTTAATTAATGAAATCGGAAATTGGCCAATCTTGTTAAATAATGAGTGAGCACGGACTGGCAGGGGAGCGGCGCGGTGTGGAAAGGGATATGGTGCGTCAATTGATGCGAATTGAGATGGTCCGCCTTGAAGTTGTTGAGCATGACGGGTGCGGATTTCATTCCGGCGTTTATCGTTCGAGACTGTTCCGCAATTTTTGCAAAAACCGCCAGATTCACTGTTTGATATGTTTCAGACATCACGACTTTCCAGTAAATGGGAAGCTTCTAGAGCAACGCCTGTTTTCAAAAAGGTTAGTTGGGATGATATCAAAAATCATCTTCAGCAAGGTTTTCGAGACTCTCCGTTCCCTGATTTCACATCATTTGTCGCGTCTAATTTCTCCCCATCGGCTTTTTGAGGGGTAGATCGACTGTGACCAATCTGCATCACCCAGTACATTTCCAAAAATTTAGATAGACATACTCAAGTGAACGTGCACTGACTTTAGCAAGACCTTTGGGACTCTTGACCATTCCATCCTCATTAAGAGAATAGACTCCTTTGGCCTTTCTGACACTCTGATACGACTGCTCGCGAGCTATTTGCGGGGAAGGTCCTTATTTGTGCAGTACAATGGGTTTAGATCATACCAGTACACTCAGCGCTCTGAAGTGCCTCAGGGTACGGTTTTGGGACCCTTGCTATTTATTCTTTTTGTCGACGATTTGGTCCACGTCCTGAGTGTTGATTTTTTTATGTACGCTG
Source organism: Anaspis maculata (assembly GCA_949128115.1). Classification (NCBI taxonomy): domain Eukaryota; kingdom Metazoa; phylum Arthropoda; class Insecta; order Coleoptera; family Scraptiidae; genus Anaspis; species Anaspis maculata. The sequence continues at coordinate 75,232,295 of OX421964.1, read as the reverse complement.
ATGACCTGAAGGTATACCGGTCTATAAACCATGGATAAGATAGCTTCAAATGACTTGGCTCTTTCAGGGTTTGGTGTAGGAGACTTTCTAGCATACTTGAGTACTCGAACACTATGAGTACTAGAATACCGCAGAATGGTAACTTGGATCCAGTATGCCGAATCTGCTACTGATAAGCTACTCGATGCAAGTGGAGTGTTAGTGCATCAGAAGTCGTTGGGATTGTCTCCATATGGACAGGGAGCTGGTGCCTCAAAACTTACGTCATAAGTACATGATTTTAACCCTGTAGGTCTTATGTGCGTTGATAAGGTTGTTGAAAATTGCTTTGTCTTACATGTCAGACCGGGGGCTTTAGGCTGGTATAGGCTTGTCAATTTTCGAAAAATGTCAAAAATTTAGGTCATAAAGTACATGAATGAAACCAACGGGCTTTTGTGTAGGAACATCTCCTTAATCAAAAATCGGGTCATGAGACAAATTTTTTGAGGGGTCTTGGTCCATAAGACAAGTTTGGAATATTCAAAAAAGGCCAAGATTTACCTCCTTTCGGAGACTTCTCCTTTGGCATAATTTAAGGAATTAGAAACGATTCTCACATGATTTTTTACGCAGGTTTCGAATCTGTCCACATACATTTTCAATGGTACATCGCTTACAAGTGCAACATCGAAAATTTTTCTCAAATCGTACACCCTGTATTTTAACAAGGAAATCGATCCCGCTTTTCATCCTGACTACAAATATATATCACACTTGGTGGGTTAGTCAACAAAACGCCTGTGAAAAACTTGATAAATTTTGGTCCTTTTTTGAAAATTTCAAACTTGTCTTATGGACCGAAAGCCCCCAAAAATTTTGCCTTACGACCAGATTTTCGTTCAAGAGGATGTTCCCACATAAAATCCAGTTGGTTTCATTCATGTACCTTATGACGTAAACTTTTGGCCATTTTTTGAAAACTGACAAGCTCGTACCAGCCTAGAGCCCCCGGTCTGACATGTAAGACAAAGCAATTTTCAACAACCTTATCAACGCACATTAGACCTACAGGGTTAAAATCATGTACCTTATGACGTAAGTTTTGAGGCACCAGCTCCCTGTCCAAAAGAACTTATAGAAATCTCAGAACTTATATTGAGTGACTCCATCAGAATTATACCGGGTGTGCCATAAAAAACCGTGCTCGGAATTTTTCCTTCTAAAATTTTTATTTCGCCACTGATTTCATCGAACTTTTCAGCATTGACTAGCCAATTTAATAGGCAATCATTTCCGTATTTCAAAATTGCCACAACCACATTTTAAAATAATTTTTAGATAATTTATACTTTTCATCTTCAATTTTTATATTCAGTATTATCTTTCATAGACAGATTAATAGACAGATCAGTATGCTGTGTTCTACAGCAACTTGCTCAAAAGCAAGCAGCACCACTCTATTTTCAATAAAGTTGTTTCTCTCTCTGCTCTAAGCAATGTTGGTGGTCGTTAAAAATCTCTACCCTGTGTTGAAACACACAGGGATTCAGCAAAATGTCCGGTACAGTGGAGGAAAGCACTCACCGGCGTCGGTGTTAGGCCTCGTTGCGGAAACCGGCCGACGTCAAACATAAACGAATAAAAAAAAATGATAGCATTCGAATACGAATACCGTAGAAAGAAACTCTAGTAGAATTCAAGTTACTGGGTATTCGAATACTACCCAAGTCTAATATAAGTGAAAGACTTGCAAAAAGTATTTTTTTCCGCATATTCGTGATAAAGTCGGAAATTAGTTCTGCATACTGAACGCTTTCTTGTAGAAATGTTTGTAAAAAGCCACTGGAAAAGGCTCAGAGAAACTTCCGTGGAATTTTTTTCCGAACAACCAGTGAAGGCTTCCGGCGATGGAGCGGATGACGTCAGTAAACCTGACTGGGCTTTTTATGAATCTCTTTTATTCCTGAAAGATACCTGTACACCACGACAATCTTTTGGTAATTTTTCGCATCAAGAAGACAATAACAAGAATGATGCGTCAACTAGAAAAGATAACAACGATGGGGATAGGGAGGTAGAACGCGGTCGGAAAATCTCAGTTCTGATCATTCATCTGATGAAGTCGACGAACGTTCTACTCGTTCCAGCTACATAACATCAAGAAACGTATCGCCGTTGAGGTCGCCGCCTACTACCCCACCAAGCTACCACTGCTCAAAAAAAGCAAGCAAAAGAAAAGCATCACAAAAAAATGATAACTCAATCGACAACCTGCTAAAAATAGAGATGGAGAAAGTTGAATACCTGAAAAGGAAAATTACAGAAAAGAAAAGGAAGAAAAAAATGGGCAAGAGATGCTAGTGCAGGAAAAAAGTTGATGGGGATGTTGCTTTTTTCAATAGCATCCTCCCGCATGTCAAGGCCTTCGACGCCAGAAAGAAAATGAAATTCAGAATCGAGGTGCTCCAAATGTTGGGAAACAACTTTCTCGCACCAACAGTCCAAGACCTCCAACAAAACCACGTGGTGTAGCACCATTTGCTGGTTTTTCATACGACAGTTACCAAAGATCCAAAGGAGCTACAGCAACAACAACAAGCACGGGGGTTTGATGAGCAACCCTGACGGTCCAATAACCAAGAGGGAGCTTCTTAGGGCAATCTCACAGACAAAAGACAAAACACAGCGGTACCCGACAGTGTCAACAATGAAGTTTCCAAGGCCTTATTGGACTGGGGCGACTAACTCGTAGTCCTATTCAGTCAAGTTTTGAGCAATGAAACGGTTCCAGAGAGGGAGACTCAAAGCAAATTCAAAACTACCGCGGAATTTCACTCATAAATTGCATGACAGAAATCTTCACCAGGATAATAATATAGCGAGTTATGACTTATGCTAAGAGCACTGGGATCCTGCCTGACGGTCAGAATGGCTTCGGGAAGAATGGTTCGGGTGCTGATGACGTTTTCGTCCTGAATTACTTGTTGAACAATTATAGTCTGTCTGATTTTTACTTGATTCTAGTGGGCTGCGATTCAGGCCGCGATTGGCCGATGGCGACCAGAATCGCAGCCCACTAAGAAACAAGCAGCCATTGACCGACGAGGAATGGATAAAGAGCGCTATCGATAGCCAAGAAACAAGCATTTCCTCGGCACAGCAGTACTTCTGAGAAAACATCGACATGACATTTAATTTAATTTTGGTTTTGTTGAAATACTTCTTTTTGATTTAATTTGTAACTCAACTTTTGTTCATGTATACAATGTATATACGAAGGAACAATAAACAATAATAATAATAAAACATCGACATGATGATTGATAGAAACGACGCAGTCGAAGATTTCGATAACACGTTTACGTTAAGCACCCCAGCTGAAAAAAAGAAAGGTAACAAAAACGCAAGCGAAAATAGCACTGCTGTCATCATCCCAAAGTCGCTTTGGGCCCCTCGCGAGTCATGCAGACAGTGATCTGTCCGACGATCGCGACAGCACTGTAAATGACGAGAGAAGCACTGACCAAAGTAAGCAATGAAAGAAAACGTCCTGCCCTCATGTCCCAAACTACCGCCAATTGTACTCCACGGGAAACCAACGGACCACAAGAAACTGAGGCTTGCCGGCCGTCGGCAAGTTTTTCTTCCCTCATTTTCTCGGTAATGAAAATATCAATCCCACATTTTTTTGCTTTTCTTGAAAAACTTTGACTTGACCCATGCTCACGTCAAGTGACATGCTTTTGTCATCAAGCATAAAAAAGTTACAGCACGATTTATAGCTGATACAAGGTATCAGGAAAATAATCATAACATCCAAATAGGCACGTATATAATCAATTTCACTGCTTTCTGCATTAGAGCAAGCTATGGAAAAATTGTGTTGTGTTGGTACGAATGATACGATGACAAGGGGATGCCAGCCAGTTGTCTACACGTGCAATTTTAATTGTGACACCTTGTGACCGTGTCGAGGTAGCATGCACGCGAAAGTGAAATTTTTTCAGCATACGCCAGGAATCGTGAGTTTCTTTGGAGTGCTTTGCAGTGTGGACGATTAGGGACATTGGCTTTACTGGTTGGTGAGTCTCCGCCAAGGTTATTAGGTTTTTGGCGGCTACTAATGAATGATGTCGAAGATTAGCAGGATACTACTAAGATGAAAAGGCCCACCGCCCGAAAGGCTACATTTTCTAATGCACATCACTGCAGTAGCGAGTACTAGGCACCAACTCTAGCTCTACTTATTATACCTACTGCAACAGCAAGCAAATAGTATAAAGACACATGCTGGCAGACAACACAGAGTACCTACCTACTCACGCCCCAATTGTTTCGTCTCCGTACAGTTCAACTCCACAAAGTATTGTTCTACGATCCATATTGTCCATCTGAAGGTCAAGTTTTCTCTTGGGCAGTGGGTTTTTTCTTTCTACATTTCATTTCTTCACAGCATCACGGACTTTCGGCATAAATTTCTCAGTGCCGGCAAAAACCTAATAGCTTCGGCGAAGACCCACCAACCAGTGAAGACAATGTCCCTTATCGTCGACACTGCAAATCACTCAAAGGAAACTAACAATTCCTCGCATATTCTCGAAAATTTTCACAACCGCGTACATGACTCCCCGAGACGGTGACAATGTCACATTGAAAATTGCGCATGAAGACAGCTAGCTGCCAACAAGTCGTCAAAGTGTCATTCGTACCAACGCAACTCAGTTTTTTATAGTTTGCTCTGATGCAGAAAGCCGTGAAATTGATTATAGGCACGCGATTTTTCATTCATTTTAAAGAGGAACATCTCTTCAAACTGATGGAACACCAATTGGATCCCTTTGGAGACTTTCCGTAATTGACTATCTAAGTGGAGTAAGTGTTACAAATCAAGATTTGGGGGATTTGCCTCCATTTTGAATCAAGATTACTTGAGATTTCCAGGGACGATCTCAATTCAGTTTGATTTGTTCGTTAGTAAAGTATTTTATTCACAACCACTACAGTAATAGACTCATTACTGACTTCTGAAAAAAAGTGGGAAGAAAACACTTTGTTGATGATTTTGTTTTCCGCCTCCGAAATCACTTCCCGTCCCGGTTATAGGGCGGAAAGTGCATGGCCCCCTTGACTGATTGAGAATTGACAGATGGATGACGGAATGACAGGTGTGAAGGAGCTCGAATCGAAGAGTCAAACGCAGTTTTGTGAGGTTAAGGGTGCCAGTTATTATTATGGTATGGTGTTTATGATATAATTATTGATGATTTTAATAGCCTAATCCACTATTTAAACTCCGAATCTTTATTCTAACCATTCTGAATGGTTGTGAATAAAATAGTATACATACTCTCGGCGGTAATTGCTTCATTCCTGCTTCGAGCATGGCTGCGAGCTTAGATTGCACTTGAAAATAATCAAGTGTTCCAGCAAGTCGTTTCTTGACAGGTTATTTCTTCATTGCCTAGTTTCTGTCAGTCTTAGATCAGTATCATAATTTGTGAATATCTCACAATTACCTATATGCCTATAATGAATCTCTGATTGAATCTTTTGATCTTCATAATCTTGTAAGATCGTCTCAACAGGCAAATATTTAAGAAAAAATAGAGTGTAAAGTATAGAAACTTTGAGGACCAAATTTTAGCTTTTCCAGTCTGAGAAACCTACTAAGTCAAAATGGAGAGACTTAAAACGAACCGAGACATTTACAGTATAATGCGACTATCCAAGACAAATGTTAAGAATATCACGTGGCTTCAAATAATATACAAGAGATAATTGGAGCAAACTTATCACCCGTTCATATCTCTATCTTGCGAAAGATGTTAACGAAATTTTGTGTCAGTTTAAGAGTGAAGTGAACAGAGCGAAAAAGTAGGTAGGTAATTATCAACAACCTTCACCTACGAGTTCACCTACATAGAGATACAGGCAAAATATTTGTGTTGTGCTGGCTGATCAACAAGCTGCCTGGAATTCTGGCCGAGCAACGCACTCGAAAAAGAGAGATTCGGGAAATACAGGGGTGCGATTCTCCAGTGTATACGAGTGAGTTTTCGTATACGAGTCTCATTGGTTTCGTATGGACCTGGGATGTCGAAAAAGAGACTCACTCGTATAGGTACACTCGAGAATCGCACCCCATATCATTGGACGAATGACAAAATATGGAAATATTTTGCCAGAAACCAAATTTCTGCACCAAAGCCAGAGGTGGCTGGATAATCCATTCGCGATTCCAAATGACATCATACGAAATCTTGAGAGTCAAAACCAAGTTCCGAAAACATCCACAGCGACAAAACCACTACTCAATGTCAAATAACTAAAAAACCTTTGATGAGCTATGCGATCGACAGAAACGTCGAAGAACTTAGAATTTCCGTGCATTACCAATATAGAACACGTTAATTATGTCGCAAAAAAAAAACTTCAAAACTGCAGATGCGCAATATATTTTTTACTTCATCGAGCAGCATCCTGAACATACGAAAGCTATCAGAGACTTCTGCAGTACCTTGTCTGAACCCAAAGTGAACAACGTCTCCAAAGAAAAAGCGCTAAGTGTATTTGTCTCGGCAAAATTGATAAAATTTCAGTACAAAATTGTACGAGAAGCAGAGAAGGAATCGGGACACGAGTGCTATCAGGATGAAGCTCTTCTAACTCTCGTCCGTTGGTTAACATGAGTGAAGATCCCTCAGAACCATTAGCTCTAACTCCAGGTCATTTTCTTACTTCCACCCCTTCGAAGTTCTTATAGCCCAAGTACGTTACGTCTTATTTGATCCAAAGGTAGAACAAATTGATGACTGGCCAAATTTGCGCAAAAGTAGTCCTAAAAGATCTGCTCTACGACATATCAAAAGTCCCCGAAAATCCAGTGTCCGCTTGTCTACTTTTTAGGGCCTTTTGTACCCCAAGTGAGAATATCACGTACTTCCTTCCTTAAAAATCATCAAAAATTTAATCCTGCTCAAGTGAAATCATATATTTCTGTTTCACAAGTACTGTGACCATGAAATCCAGAAGCTAAGGTCTCAATCCATTTTCGGTTTCTCCGTTTTTCTTTTTGCGCGAGATCGTACGTCACAGTTGTGAAACAGAAATATATGATTTCAATTGAGCAGGATTTGATTTTTGATGATTTTTTAGGAAGGTGAGATCAATTCTGCAAAAAAAAATGCAGCAGATGACGGGATTTGATCCCGGGATCTCGTTAGGGGCAAGCAGATACTTTAGCAATTACTACATGCATTGCATACGTAGGATTATTTCGCACCATATTATAAAGTACGTGATATTCTCACTAGGGGTACGAAAGGCCCTAAAAAGTAGACAAGCGGAGAAGGGATTCTCGGGGACTTTTGATATGTCGTAGAGGAGATCCTTTAGGACTATTTTTGCGCAAATTTGGCCAGTCATCAATTTGTTCTACCTTTGGATCAAATAAGACGTAACGTACCTGGGCTATAAGAACTTCGAAGGGGTGGAAGCAAGAAAATGAGCTGGAGTTAGAGCTAACGGTTCTGAGGGATCTTCACTCATGTTAGCCAACGGACGAGAGTTCAACGTGCCTGGGCTATTACCCGCTCGCGATACGGCAGACGTTCCCATCAATCGGTTAGGCCGCTCTGAGCTTCTGGACTGGATTTTTCAAGGCTTCTGGAAGATATGGAGCAACGAATATTTGCATACGATGCAAGACCGACAGAAGAGGAACACTCCGGATCGTCGCATCGTCCCTGACACTGTTGTCTTAATCGCAAATGATAGTTTTTCTCCGTTGGAATTGCCACTGCGACTATGGAAATTTCAATATACCCTTTGCAATAGATATCAATAGGTCTACCTTGAGGGCTTCAGGTCCCGCAGGTTTTTACAGGCTTCCGGAGTTCCCCAGGGCTCTGTGCTGGGTCTTTTGCTGATTATTCTTTTTATAAACGATATAGTTACGAACATCGATGCGACGTACTTGCTTTATGCAGATGACTTGAAGGTTTATAGTGTGGTGTCTCCCCTCGCAGACTGCGGGCGCTTGCAGGCGGATCTCAACACAGTTGTCGCCTGGTGCAATGAGAATGGCTTGCTGAATGGAAAGCCTTGTATGTTTCCTTCGTCCGGTCTAAGCTTGAATACGCCTCTCTTGTCTGGAGTCCGATTTATGACTCCCTCATCAATGATTTGGAGAGAGTTCAGAGGAGATTTTTGAAGGCGGCTTACTTTATACTGGACAACCAATACCCTCCACGTGGTTTCCCTCAGAAGATCATGTTGGAGCGGTTCAATATGTCATCTTTGAAGTTTCGAAGAGTGTTCCACTCAATCCATTCCCTCTTTGGACTGTTTAGCCAACGCGTTGGATTGCCCTGATTTTCTTGGCGCTGTTGGCCTTGGTGTTCCTCGGCTTTCCTCTAGGTCACACAATTTATTCCACCTTCCCACAGCTAGAACCAACATCTTAATGAAATCTCCTCTCTATCAGATGATTGTCGATTACTCTGCTTATGAGAGTGAAATTGATCTCTTCAACTGTTCTCTATCCGACATAGAGACCAAGGCTCTTACCTGAGTGTCTATCCCCCCTGGATTTGTCTGTGGTATCTCTCACAGTTCAACTGGGCTCTTCTGCCTGTTGAGTGTAGTACAACCATAAATAAATAAAATAAATAAATAACGATGATGACAACAATGACGATGATGAGGACGACAACGATGCCTATGAAGACACGAATCAACAGGAAGAAGCATCAACGAAGGATTTTAAGTTCCAAACTTTTTCATAATGGTATACATATTTACATTTTTTCTATTGGCGTTTTCGAGTCGCCAGAGCCGAGCCAGTTCGGGTCTAAAATCAGGGGATTTGATTGGTTCTCGAAAACCCCTGGCCAATCAGTTATAGCTCGAGCCAGGGCTAGAGCCGGTTTGGCTCTAAAATCGCTATAACTGATTGGCCAGAGATTTTCGAGAACCAATCAAATCCCCTGATTTTAGAGCCGAACCGGCTCGGCTCTAGCGACTCAAAAACGCTATATGTCACACATTCTATGGGACATTGATCTTCGCTCAAAGCGTCTGCTCAGAGGAGTGCTACTGACTATGGTATGGTCCATAAACGACAACGATTGACCTGAGCCAGGGAGTGACTCCACTGGGGGGTTAGGGGAATGGAAGTCCGTACATTTCACGGATGAATTCACAGATATAGATGTTTTTCGGATAGACGAGTCTGGGCCCAGAAACCGACGACCAGTACAGGAAGTGCACGCATTTCGTGAAGCTAGCGTTACCGTTTGGGCTGAGATCGGTGTATGATCATCGGACTCCGTTGATTGCTTTGCCTCGGAATATGACGTCCCAGGTATACTTGGATTTAGTATTGGAAACACAATTGTCCCGCAATCCCAGCAAGCACTGGAGAGATTGAGTCCCTGGACGAATCAGCAAGACCCCATCGAGCGGCTCGAGTGATGGAAGCACTTCGAGACAACGAAAGTCAACCACCTTCCATTGTCACCCTGCTCCCCGGACTTGAATGTGAGCCAGCATGCCTGAGATCAGCCGATGCGGAGGGCTCTGGACAACCACCCGCCTCAGCCAGAAAGGATGCAGTAACTAAAAGGGTTGTTGCCTCAATTATGGAATAGCTTGGACCAAGACATACTAGATAACCTAATTGAAAGTATGCTGAGCACACTAACGGCGCAAGTGAGCCATACGCTCTATTATAGTGAGGGAGACAGACGCGGTTTTAGTATCCCTATCGAGTTATGTGTAGAGACAAATATCTTTGTATCGAGAAAATATGTGTAACCATGGAATGGCAATACTGCCTAAGTAAATCCTGCCAAAAATGCAATTAATTAAATACGAAAATACAATTTTCAATCAAAAATTGTAGAATAGAACCTTCAAAATTTTTGTTAACAAATGTCAGTCACATTGTTGATGGCACACAACAATCACCCCTTTCTCGGGCCACTGACAAAAACTCATCTAGTTTTGCGTATGCGTAACGGAGATGCGTAACGATAGTTGCTTAGCAGCACCATGTAAGTTCTGGCAGTGGAGCGTGAAAGGGGTGATTGTTGTGTGCCATCAACAATGTGACTGACATTTGTTGACAAGAATTTTGAAGGTTCTATTCTACAATTTTTGAATTATTTAATTAATTGCATTTCCGGCAGGATTGCCATGTCAGGGTTACACATATTTTCTCGATACATTGATGATAGTCTCAAAACATTACTCTGTTAAGACTGGCATGTGCTACCCCCCGAGCATCCAGCCTTTGCCTTCGAAGATCAAGGAAAAGGTGGAGGTCAGCAAGAGATGAATTTCTCGATGGGGCAGGAATTCCTCTGTAAAATATACACATTTTCTACTTTTCAATTTTGATTTATATGTATATAATTCATAAAAATTGCATCATTGAATTAAAAACATAAATATTTGTTTAAAAAAACTATAACTTGATCGGGGGTACATGCGTCCGTCTCCCGGACTATTAGGTCTTATTGTTTTCTAAGTGATTCCAATTTTCGATTTGAGTCGGGGTTTCTGATGTGACTGAAAAAGTTGCTGACGGGAATCGGTTTTTGTCAATTTTTTTCTTAAAGTAAAAACTCATAAAAAACGAAATGTCCGGGCAATGTGCTATTAAATTTCCAAAATTCCCAAGGAAATTGAGAGCTTTTGATTTTGTTTCTTGAAAATTTGAAAACTATACCTTTACAACTTCAAATTGGGACGAAACACATTCAAATTGGGAATAAACACGTTCAAATTGGCACTAAAAATTTTTGCAACGATTAAACACATTCAAATTGAAAATAATCAATTTCAAATTGAGATTAGTCACTTTCAAATTACAAATAATCAATTTCAAATTGGGATTCAATATTGTGGAATCATTTAAACACATTCAAATTGAGATCAAACAAAATCAGGTTGAGAATAATCACTTTCAAAATGAGAATAAATCCAGTTTATTAGGTCAAACAATAATTCATCAAAAAAGTTCTTTGTACCCTTGTCTCCTTGATACATTTGTGTTCTTGGTACCCTATTTAGAACGCCCTTGTCTTCGTGATATAAATAAATTGAAGCTTGTTCCATCCATGTATATAATTGGGATGTTATCGCCTTGATAGTTCAAACGCTGCTGAACATATTCGCGTCTTTTTATCTTGTTCTCTTTGCTGTTAGTTCCTCCGGTTCTCGTCGAATATCTTCCAAAGTGAACATAAGGCCATCTATACCTTTACAACTTCAAATTGAGACGAATCACTTTCAAATTAAGAATAAACACATTCAAATTGGCACTAAAAAGTGCTACAATGATTAAACACAGTCAAATTGGGAATAATAAATTTCAAATTGAGAATAATCACTTTCAAATTGGGAATTAACATATTCAAATTGGAACCATAAAGTTTTGTAGCGCTTAAACGCATTCAAATTGGGAATAATCAATTTCGAATTGAGAATTAACAGCTTCAAATTGGAAAAATAAGTGGGCATTCTCGTAGAGTAGGGTAAAGCCGAAGCCGACAACATTAAGGCCCAGTATTATAACGGATTTGAACCTCCGGTTGATATTCAACCTCCGCTTAAGACCAAATTTGAGCTTTGCCATTGGTTCGGACACCTTTTAACCTCCGGTTGAAACCCAACCGGCGGTCAACCGGACATTATAATACTGGGCCTAAGAAGCAAATTTGTGTCGTCTTCAACGATAACGGGGATTGGAGGGGACTGGCCAATACACTGGGGGTGACAGAAAGTACGGCATCCCGATGTGTGGAAACTCAAGACGCTATTCTACTGCAACGTGGAGGAAAACGGAGACAAAGATTGGCGAAGAGCACCACGCTTTGATCACTCGGTATATTGAAGACAAAAAGAAAATTCGAAGAAGACCATCATGATAAATGTTAATAGCTGTGCGAGATATGTAGCCCATATCCAAAGGTTTATTCCGGATGCGTTAAATTTAGTCAATATGGTAGTATAAGTTATGTTACCTTGAAATTAATTTGATTTCACATGTACGTAGGTAGGTACGTATGTACAAAGAACTTTGTTGTTGAATTATTGTTTGACCTAAAAAACTGGATTTATTCTCAATTTGAAATTGATTATTCTCATTTTGAAAGTGATTATTCTCAACCTGATTTTTTTTATCTCAATTTGAATGTGTTGAAAAGATTCCACAATATTGATTCCCAATTTGAAATTGATTGTTTCCAATTTGAAAATGACTAATCTCAATTTGAAATTGATTATTTCCAATTTGAATGTGTTTAATCGTTGCAAAACTTTCTAGTGCCAATTTGAACGTGTTTATTCTCAATTTGAATGTGTTTCGTCCCAATTTGAAGTTGTAAAGGTATAAATGTTTTCTCAAACATTCGGTCGATACCACCAAATGCTGGTCTTCTTCAAATTTTCTTTTTAATTCTTCCAAGGCGAGTCTCGGATTGTCTTCAATATACCGAGTTATCAAAGCGTGGTGCTCTTCGCCGCTCTTTGTTCTTCGTTTTCTTCCACGTTGCAGTTGAATAGCGTCTTGAGTTTTCACCCATCAGTATGCCGTACTTTTTGTCACCCCCAATGTATTGACCAGTCCCCTCTAATATTCATTATCGTTGAAGACGACACAAATTTGATTCTTAATGTTGTCGGCTTCGGCTTTCTTTATTTAAGGCATCGCACAGGTTTATTGCAAGGAGTTGTTTATTATCTTTTTTTTTTGACAACAATATTGAAAAATTATGGAGTTAGCCTACTCTACAAGAATGCCCACTCATTTTCCCAATTTGAAGCTGTTTAAGCGCTGCAAAACTTTTTGGTTCCAATTTGAATATGTTTGTTCCCAATTTGGAAGTGATTATTCTCAATTTGAAATTGATTATTCCCAATTGGACTGTGTTTAATCGTTGTAGCATTTTTTAGTGCCAATTTGAATGTGTTTATTCCTAATTTGAAAGTGATTCGTCTCAATTAGAAGTTGTAAAGGTATAGTGTAAGACACCTGTTTTTATAACAATTGACAACAACAGTTAGATATACTTTGTTTACCTTTGTGTGTAAAATTATTATGCATAGATACTGACAAGGTGCATTTCTCCCTGGGACAAATTTACGAAGCTGTCAACATCCGAACGGTGAGTCTTCTCACAGTGCATATACCTACTTATTTACTTAATTGATTATGCTTGTGTAAATAATTGCGTCACAGTTAAGACTGTGACAATTGTCTTTCCAATTGTGTTTTTAATCATAGTTTCATTATTTATTTAATTTTGCTGAATACATGTATACTCACTGTGACGATCTCACATGAAATAATTCATCAAGTGAATAAATATTCTATCTATTCTATCTATCTATCTATCTAATAATTGAACATGAGAACCTCAGCATTGTTCAAACAGAGTAGACAGTTGAGGTGTCGTCTGAACTAATACGCTACAGAGGCCTTGTGCATTATCCCCTGGCCTCAATGCACGATGCGGGATTAGTTGTCTGCGCTAATACGCTACAGGGGCCATGTGCATTATCCCCTGGCCTTAGTGCACGATGCGTGATTAGCGGATGGCCCTGTGTAGCTGGTCTCAGAAGCATTGTGCGAATATTCCCTGGCTTCATTGTACGAATCGGCCCAGGGTCAGGTTATTGGTATCGGAGGTGATCACACGTGTAGACAACCCAAGAATGAATTATAATCACGCTTGATACACGTGGTGTGGTATTGGAAATAGGTATTCGTTGGAGGTTCCATTGTACGTTCCATTATCACGGTGTTTACTTAGATTCTGGCTGGTATTTATGTGAAGTTTCCATAATGCCTATAGAAGGCCAAGTTGCGTATTTAGTAAAGCTGAGTGGAATTGTTTTGGAGTCATATTGATTCAAGACTGAGTTGAAGTTGAATTAAATACTGAATTGACCTGATATTGTTGAATTGAGGTCATATTGTAAGAGAAGCGTCATGCTCACACCCGTTTCAATTTTTTTCAGAACCAAGACCATGCCCCAAACCGCCGCCTCCCTCCTATTGTTATTTGAATTGTTTTATTCATTTGTTATGTTTGATTGTTAATGAAACCAGCAGTTACAATGAATCATTGGTTTCATTTTTCGTTTTGAGTAATAAGATGCCCTTCCTGCTTTCCTGGCCTACAGTAATTTATTGTCCTACACTAGATAGCAACGCACATTCATCTTCCTTGAAGGAAGTCGCATGCCGAATTTGAATTATCTATTGGAAGAAAAGTACCGAAGATGGTTTCTACTGATGTACGTTTTCATGTTTACGAGAAATCATTTGAGTACAGTTTTTTTTTTTTGAAAATAAAAATTTCAAATTCGGCATGCGACTTTCTCAATGAATGTTGATTGCGCGTTGTTATCTAGTTTTTAAATTTTCAAAAAACAAAAAAAAAATGTTCCGACATGATCAACGTCAAAATTACTCCCCACCCCAAAAAAATAATTTGCACATCATGCTGGAATGACCAATGATGTGTCCGATTGAAATCAAAAAAGAATTATAGCTCTTTTATTGCAATGGCCACCACTAATCAGCAACGATCAATATTACAGCGTAACTAAGCACTTAGACTTGATAATTCTTATATTGCTTCGCGGATTTCCATTCTACCACTTAATAAATTGAAACTCGGCTCGATTCGGTGTAACTGCACTGCACGGAAACTCGTGCAATTGAGAAAAAAAAATCTGGCAGGTCAACACGACATTCGCGTTTTATAAGCGTGGCTATATGCGCCGAGAGAGAAAAACTGATTCGTCGTAACAAGAAGTGCGGAAGAAGGAACCTTATGGCCGATCCACTTTACGTCCATAACCGTCTTAATGCCCTCACCCGTAAATTCGCGTTATTCACCCATGGCCGGTGGTTAGCGGTCGGACATTTCACAAGTTGAGCTGCCCATAAATACACATGTGTACAGTTTAGTGGTCGTAAACTGGGCTGAGAGATTGAGGCTGATTTGCAATCCACTGCGATATAATACTTAATCGACATGCGGCCTATTATACGACCGCGGCCGCTAACGAACAAGAAAATTATGCCATCCAACGCCCCGCGTGCAACACTGTTGCGCCCCGAGCTCCGGCCTGTACCGGGGCCGTTTCGCGGGTGATCATCCCGAAGCCGCAATCGATTTGTTCGTTACATTTTGTATAACCAGCTGCAAATTGAAGGGTTGTGGCGGTATATTCAAGTTATGGTTTTGTTCATCCCAAAAGTTTATTATCAAGTAGTTGTTTCGTTACTATGTAACAAGTTCGAGTTGGAAAAATAAGAAGAATTGATCACACGGATTCGTCTTCGCAAATATCTTACTGCGATTATGAGCAAACGAACTCAAAATTGGTGACCTCCAATGGAGAAACTTTAAGCAGACTCGAAAATCGGCAGGCCTAGGTTTCAGTCGTCGGACGTGCTAGCGGGAAAATGCCACCGTTCTGACCCGACAAACCGACTCTCTGGTTCGCTCAAATTTGAGCCGAATTATTACCAAATGCCTTCATGTCATTTGGACTTTTGCTACATGTACATCGACGACATCCTGGTTGAGTCAGAATCCAGAGAAGAACATTTTCAACCCCTGAAAATCCTGTTTGCCAGACTTCAAAAGGATTTGTGGGGTGGTCGTCAACCCCACAAATGCTCTTCCGACATGTTTATAAGTTCAATTTATTGGCTGTCTCGTTTTCTCAAACAGCACGAGACCGTCACTAGACAAAGTGGATGAGACTCTTGCTAGCCCACCCAAAAGACAACGCTTGTCTCGTCATCGTCTCGGATGCCTGCGACATCTCAGCCAATGCTGCACTTCAGCGATTAGAGAGTTAGGGTAGAGGCTCGAGTCCTTTCAGTGTTCATAGTCCGGACGTTAGGGGACTACTGATACAACTGATCACAAGCCAATCACGTTTGCTTTCCGTCAAAAGTCTGAAAATGCATACCACGTCAGCTCCGTCATTTGGATTTTAATGGAGAGTTCACTACTGACATGAGACACATTTCTGGAAAACACAACGTGGCAGCAGATGCCTTGTCTCGAGTAGCGGACAACCGGTGCAAAATTGTATCAACCTGGTGGATCTTTTGGTCTAAGCATGCTTCCAACAAGCCGACGCTAAACTAATGCAGCTTTTGAACAGAGAGTCGGTGCTCAAACTCAACCGGGCGCGAATTCCAGGAGTCAACATCAAGCTGCGCCAGTACGACTCAGCACCTCAGGCCTTTCGTCACGGAACCTTTCCGCAAAGAGCTTTTCGATGCGCTACACGGTTTGAGCCATCCAGGATCGATGCAATACCTCGGTGAAGATCATTTCGGAAAGCTTTGTTTGGCCTCGCGTCCAACAAGATTGCAGATCTTTGGCTCGCGCCTGCCAAGACTGTTAGCTCAGTAAAGTGAGTCGACACATCAAATCGCCAACTAGAAAGACCAACCGAGCTGCTGTACCTCTGAGTCAACGACAAGACCCAACGTGAAAACTGAAAACTGTATTTGAAAACATGTATACCTGAAGGACGACACAGCGAGACCCGCTGGAGACACCTTTTCATGGACCACACTGAATAATGGAAAAGACGAGAGAATAATCACGATCCAACTGACGGAGGCAGCAGGGCATGTCAGCATCGATAGGTTCAAGCCAGAATACTTGCTAGCGGAGAAGTCTGCAGTCATCGGTACTAAAGCATCAGTCACACACACATCAGCACACTTTTTCATCTCGTTCGGTCCATGGGAAAAGAGTACTGCGGCACGATCAAGTTATAATAATTTGGTTCGTACCAAATCCTTGGAGCGTGCCAAGACCGAATGATTTACAGGGTTGTCTGCTACTCGAGACAAGGCGTCTGCCACCACGTTGTGTTTTCCAGAAATGTATCTTGTGTCAGTAATGAACTGTCTAAATAGAATCAAAGTGACGGAGCTGACGTGGTGTGCATTTGTCAGACTTTTGACGAAAAGCGAACGCGATCGGTTTGTGATCGGTCAACACCGTAAGAATTGGAACCTATATCATATTATGGTGAAGCACTTGATGGATTGGTAAATCCATGAGCACGCGGTCTTGAGTACTGTATCGCTATTCCGTTGAGTTGAATTTCTTCGTTCTACTTGCAGCAGAACCTGAATCAAAATACATATAGGCCATGTGACACCAATGTCTGGACCGGCACCTAACATGAAGAAGGAGATCGTGAAGTACTTGAACGAGAGCACCGATTTTAATAGCCTAGTTGCGGTCGGCTGCGATGAAACGGTTGACAGTGATTTGAAAACGGAGCGATATAACAATTGGAATCTCTTGTTAAACGTCTTTTCCAATGATTCACCTGCGTTTACCAAGCCAACGAGTTGCCGCTGCGACATTCATTCCGAAATGTAGAGAGACGCACGACTGGATTCAACAGCTCTTTAGGCCCCATTGAAAGGTTACTGGAATCGGTACGAGCGTTTTCCTGTCACCGACTTCCGTCCAATATCTGGTTAAGACTTGAAATAACTTTGTACCAATGATTCTACCCACAGACACTCATGCGAAATATGCAAAGCTGATACTTCTGGTGTTTGCCCAGAAGTCCAAAAAGAATGCCCCACTCTAGTTGACCATCAAGGCAAACCGCATCTCGAGGCGCTTTCCACGGAGGAAGAAACGACTATTTTTGGAAAATTGAGCGAATATGTGATGACAGATTACGATCCGGGCTCCACGCAAAACTGAAGTATTCGTGCAAAGATGATCCATGACATTTGCTCAATATGCTCAAGTGGTCCAGAATTAGTGGACACTTTGAAAACATTCTTATCTTATAGGTAACAGACAAGATGGTAGACAAGTCGAAAATCATCAAAGAACTAGGCTGCTGTCGACTATTTGAAATCCGTCATAAGAAAATGGAAAATTGCGTGAGGTATTTCAAGAACTAACAGGACAAACCTTGCATTTTTCGTGACAGGTTGAGCTCTTGCATGGTGATGGTACATGACCTTAGGTAACATTTGGGAAGTTTTGTCATGGTTGCAACACTGTCAGAGGGCTGGAGAGGGGCGGGGCGTTGCCCACCTTCCCAAGGAAAAACTCTGCAATGCCACCTATATCAGCCTGTAGAACGAGAGCTAGGCGTCGGACGATGACAAGAAGGGGTCTCGTTGGATTCAGCACACTTGAAAACATAGGAATATATTCTTGTTTCACCCTTCCCCCCTTCCCCACTCATGCGCGCTAGGGGGGCGGGAAACGGTCATGCGGAATAGGGGGTTGGGGTTAGTGCGTTTTTAGTGCGACTCGGCGCGTGTCTGTGTTTGTGTGTGTGTGTGTGTGTGTGCCTGCCATGAGGGCACTCTTACGGTTTCAAAAAAAATTTACTTGGCGATACAGAATAATGAAACCAGGAGAACCAAAAAAAAAAACCAAAAGAGTGTTGGTTGTTATTTTCGGAGGCTCCGGCTGATTCTGCAAAGAAAGATCCAATAATCATCTTGACCTGTTGATGGCAAGCAGTACCACCAGTCATGTGATGTGCCTCGAGAACCAAAATCAACGAAAGCGGCGCTGAACGCCACTCCTAGAACGCTGCCTTTGTTTGACAACAACGACCTAGTAGCGATTCAGTGTTCCTCTACTGTTCCTGTTCATGGCAAGCAGTACCACCAGTCATGTGATGTGCCTCAAGAACCAAAATTAAAGAAAGCGGCGCTGAACGCCACTCCTAGAATGCCGCGCCGCCTTTGGTTGACAGCAACTGTCAGTAATCGCCAACTTCGTTGAAGTGACCATCTCGGTCCTATTTCTCTCGTCTGTCCAGATGCCAGAGCGTATGGTGAGCTTCTGGAACGTTCAAAGGTACCAAATCAGTTCACTACCTTACCGTCCAATCGGCGTCTTCACCAACGTTGTCAGTTGGTCCAGATTATCAAGATCCTGCTAATCGTTGCGGTTGTCCCGAAGGTCATGCGTTCAAGACTCGTTGATGGGCAAACCAAGTGTTGCCTCTTATTTTTTATTTTACTGTTTTAGAATAAGTTACCTATTTGACGTTCAGCGTGTTGTTGTTATACCTATGTATTATTATTGTCTCTGCCTGAAGTAAGAGATGTTATTAGGGGGTAGCTATACCGGTTTACTACACCAATTTCCCTTGGGATAGGACGGCAGAATGTTGTTTTTCGTGTAGGTACTCTGTTTCAGTGTCGTCCTTGGAGCTTCGTTGGACCCTTCGAGCTCTCGCAGCGTCATCGAAAAGGTAGGTACCTACGTTATAGTTTGTAAGCCAAACCTCGCGGTATTGCTCACCCTTTCTATTGGCGTCCTCTGCGCAACGCCCTTTTATTTTTGTTAACACGCCATGTCTAGTTGAACTGTAAATAATATTCTTGAACCTTTTCTTCCCGATCATAAACCTGATTTTTTGTAGTTTATTCTGTATTTTTAATTCTCCCAATCCCAACTATCTCCACCTCCGAATCAATCACTTTCAATTACGATTTCAACCCGTAATAGCACGCCGCCACTAGGGTTGCCACCCGTCCTCCTTTATGGAGGACAGTCCTCCTTTTGGTGTGTGGGTTGCGTCCTCCAGCAAACGACCAGGAAATCCCGAGGATTCTTTCGCTCGCGAGATTCCAGAGTTCCCACCAGCCTTGGCTCTCAGCAATGGTGACATGAGGGTCATAACCAAGGCAGATCTCATAAATGAGTGTCTTGCACCCCTTTTGACAACTAGGCCAGACAGCCCCGGAAGTAGATGCCAAGATTTTCGACGGTGCGGTACTCATGTACCCGTTTAAAGTTGAAACCAAGTGCCAACCTGTGCATTATTTTCTAATTTTCGAGACAATGTTTTTTATTCTTGTCTCAAAAGACAGTCTCGTGTGTATCCCGGATGGACGTCGTGTGAGACTCATAAGTGTCGAATCAACTACGGCCTACGGATAAAGTTGCCGATGTCTATCGCCAATTTTCTGGTTGTTTTCAGATACTCAAAGGGCAGTCTTGAAAAGATGACAAGAGATAGAAGGTGTGTGAGTACTAGGATGCGCGTCGCTCACGACTGTAAACTTCCCAAGAAATGGCAAAACTATCTGAAAGATCCAGAAAACAAGAGAGAACTTTAAGAGTTCTTCACTGACGGTATTCTAACGACCAAGGAGGTGATCCGGTACGGTATCCGGAAAAAAACCGAAAAAAATGTCGCAATAGGTTGTATCGACGAGGCGGCCATTTTGTAGAAGCTAATCACAAACAGCTGATCGACAAGTCATATACATCAGACTGCCATGTCAAATTTATTGAGCAATGGGTGCTTTTCACCAAGCCCCAAGTTTGATATACCTGCAATTTACGCATGTGCGGGTGCCAAAGGGTGGTTTCCATCTACGTGTTCTTACCCGATTCTGTGCCGTTCATTGGATCACCTGAAATTTTGTGCCGTACTATGGAACATGTGCCGTCTGGTGGTATTTGTACCGTCTAGGTGGAAAGCATGCAATATCACAGCAAAACGCTTGCCGGCGATGATTTGCTCAAGTATAAGCAGAATATGAGCAGAATGTGCGGTGCTGTGACCTACTTGAGCTGGTGACTCAAAACCTCGACCACAATTTCGATATGGTGCAGTGCCAAAACACAGCACAGAGACTACTTGGTGTTGGGGACAGAAACGTTCTCGTCCAAGCAAGTTTAAGCTCATTAAGCATTAGAAGCCCATAACCTACCTCAAGCAGGAAGTGTTCGTTGCAAAATTTCAAGTCGCTGGTAAGCTTTCTGTTGAGCAAATTTCTTAGATTTGTCTGGGAAAGCCATGAGGATTTTCATTACTCAGATAACTCCTGTGCTCGATCTCCACGGGATGTCATCACTCCAGGGTAGCCAGAAGAGTGAAACCCATGCTCCCATGCGAGAGTAGTTGGACGAACAGCCATACATTGCGCAAACAACGATGTTAGTTAGTTTTTGACGACACGAACTCTTCGACATTCTAGTTGATGTGGCAAAAGTCAGTTTGATTAGCTTCCACAAAATGGCTGATTTTCAGGAACATGACGTCACGTCGATACTACCTATTAAGCAAAGCGTTCCAAGAAGAGAAACAAATGCTTGTTTCGCTCCATCTTACTGTTTATCTAGTATTCAAGATCAAGGGCCATGAGTTTGTATATTCATGAGCTTTTCCATTCATCATGACATTAAAGAATCTATTTTTCACATCGTTGGTTCAACAGACAACCCAACGTTGTAAACAGTAAGTGACCAAGTAGTGCGTCACTGACATAGCACGCACACGGCGCCTTGGTTCCCGAGGATGAATGACCAACGCCCATGTCGCTGACGTTATGGATTGACCCTCGTATACGGAACCGTATGCGTGTGTGTGAGAACTGAGAAAACAACGTCCGAAGAATTTTAGCGGCGGCATTCTTCCTTGTATCTTCGCTCTAAGTATACTTACGTAGGTACCGGCGAACACTTTCACATGTCGACGTACATAACGTAATACTAACTACACCACCACCACGGCACACAGGCGGTGCACCATACGAATAAGGTGTAGAAGTGTTATAAGTCATGCGGAATAAAATCACCATATAATTAGGTGGTTACATGAAACGCGATTTTGTGCTAAAGGAATAACGTGTCATTAGGTTAATTCAAAGCGTAATCGCTTGAGATTTGTTATTCGGCTCATAGTTTGTGAACTCCAGAGGTAAAGTTTGTGGTGCGGTGTGCATTTTCAGCATGTTGTAAATGGCTCGATATTTATCAAAGCTATGTTTACAGGTCGTGTGCACGTGACGTCTAGTCAAGCTTGGGCCCTGTCATTTTTCGAATAAGGGTCATCAGATGCGATATAAAGCCGCCATTTTGGCCATAGACAAATTTTGGCTTGGCCTCTAAACGTCAATTTCGCATCAGTTGCGCATAGAACCTATACGCTTACAGTGGTAGGAAGGTAAAAAAAAATTCAGCTAATCGTCTACACAAGAGAATACTTTCGTCAAGTTTGTAGCAAATTAAACCGGTTGGATGGCGTTTAGTGCCCGAGCTCACTCTCCCTAATGGAGCTGGAGTTTTTGAATGGGATTTCAAAGGTAACGAGGCCCCCATTCGGACGCACATGGTGGAATTTATATCGAAACCGCCACTGGGTCGGCAGGGCCTCCACAGCACCGGGATAGAGGCAGCAGAACTTAATTCATTGTTACAGCAGCAAACCCTCCAGTCGTAAAATCCCGGAGTTGAGCTTCGGCCGAGACTCCGCCGGGCCGATCCTGCATATGCTTTGATTTCGACCCTCACACCCTCCAAACTTAAGTTATGTGTGTAGCAGTGAGTGCGGGTGGGTACCTGGCGAACTCTCCCGCGCAATCTATTGTTTGTCGTTCCAGAAGTGTCCTCGACGCGCCCATTACACGGCACCTCACCTCACCTCCTTGTGAACAAAGGGCGCGTCGTCCGGCTTCGGTGCTAAAGGGGTTGTTGGGTCTCTCGGGGCGTCGTCGTTGAATTTCACTTTTCGCCCAAAGAGTTCGGAACTGAGAGAGCCAACGGGGTTTTATGTCAAACTTAACCGCGCGCGGGACTTATGCACGGTTCGGCAAAATGTGAAATAGCGAAAAAAATTGTCCACCAAATCTAACACCGTAGCTTGATTCTTTATTATTTTCTGATCCAGAAAAACCCAATTTCAAAATAATTCATCGGTGAATTTGTCCTGTGGACAATTTAATTGTTTTTTTTTTAATTTTAGTGAGTTTTTCTCATGTTCATTCTTTGAGGCCCATGTGCAACTTGACGTTAAAATATAGTGATTGGTGCCAAATTGTTCCTTAGACCATGATGAGCAAGAATCGCGATGGTGGACATCTGAGACTCACGACTGCGCAGCCGGAGGGGGGAAGGGGCAGAGAACGTGCTGAAGAAGAGATAACATTTTTTTAACTCATGAACCGAAAGAGGTGGAATTATCAAATATGGCATACATGCTCACTATTTTACGCCAATGAAGTTGCAGCAAACAGTTTTCGAAAATATCGAAACGTTTCAGAAAAATCTCGATAAACTTATTCTTCTTCTGAGAATGTTATCAATAAAATCCAAATTATTGACGAATTTGAAAGATAAAAAGGTACAACTTACCCAAGTTAGGTTAGTGCTCGGGTTAGTGGCTGCTTTGGCGAGAAAAATGGTCATTTTGGTGTCTCACGTGAATCTGCACAAGACTAGTGTCACATGATGGCTCATTATGAACCGGCAACGGACGGCTTTTATCATCAAATGTAATAGTTTTTGAAGTCACCTACCAAAACTGTTGAATACAAGTTAAAAGGTTATCTGTTGGGAGTTATTTGAACTAAAGAGTGCTCATTTTCCACAAAAAAATCCATCAAAAACGAATTCCTGATAGACATAACAAAGCTCTTCGGGGAGACCAATGGCCAAGAATGACCGAAAAAGTCACGTAGGTAGGTGAATAATGGGGTCTTATTTCCTGAAATAGAAGACCAAGGGATTTTCACCAATATGCATATATTTCCAACACCTCTAGCTGCCAAAAATATTATTGTGTAGTTTTTTTGTATGTTTTCAACAGTAAAATTTTCAAAAAAAAAAGTTCAATTGAGATCTCTCTGGAACGGTTCAGTATTTTCAAAAATGGTTTACTGCGTTATCAATGGCGTAAAATAGCGAGCTCGTATGCGATATTTCATAATTCCAACTCTTTTGGTTCATGAGTTAACATTTTTCATCTCTTCTTTAGCACGTTTCCTGCCCCCTCCCCTCCTTCGGCTGCCCAGTCGCGAATCTTAGATGTCCACCATCGTGATACTTGTTTGTCATGGTCCAAGAAACAATTTGGCACCAATCACTATACTTTAACTAAACGTTGCAGATGGGCCTCAAAAAATGAACATAAGAAAACCTACTGGGATAAATGAAATTTGTAATTAATTGCCCACAGGACAAATTCACCGATGAATTATTTTGAAATTGGGTTTTTCTGGATCGGAAAATAATAAAGAATCAAGCTACGGTGTTAGATTTGGTGGACAATTTTTTTCGCTATTTCACATTTTGCCGAACCGTGTATGAAGAGGTCCGAGAGCTGGCAGTTTCAGCCCGGTGAAGTTGGCTGCGCTGTTAGGTGAGTATAATCAATTTCACGGCTTTCTGCATTAGAGCAAGCTATGGAAAAATTGTGTTGTGTTGGTACGAATGATACGATGACAAGGGTATGCCAGCCAGTTGTCTACACGTGCAATTTTTAATGTGACACCTTGTTACCGTGTCGAGGTATCATGTACGGAAGAGTGAAAATTTTCAGGCATACGCCAGGAACCGTGAGTTTCTTTGGAGTGCTTTGCAGTGTAGATAGGGACATTGTCTTTACTGGTTGATGGGTCTCCGCCACGGTTTTTGACGGCTACGAATGAATGATGTCGAAGATCGGCACACTGAGAGAAAAGTTTCATTTATAGGTGATAAATACTTGTTTCGTACCAATTCCATAACAAATACTATAACAAAGTATATGTCACCATATGTCGTTTACATCAAATAATTATTTTAAAATCACTTATTCATTATAACCAAGGGGCTTATTATGCCAGTTGTTCATAAGAGTTCATAAGATTCAATGAATATATTATTCTGTATCAAATATTAGTCAAACTTTCCCACAAAATGATTTATTACATCCAAATTGCACATTTTGTTTGTGATTGAGCCGGTTTAATCACTATAAACAAATACATATTGGCGGACAATCACCTGTTCTTAACCAACAATATACCTGTGCTCACTTCACTTTGGCACCATTTATTCCCCAATAATAACTGTGCATTATTCACAAACAATCGCTAAGTCACCCTCAATGAATTTAATCTAGTGATCTAGTGAGTATCTTCGGATATCATTATTTATTATTGCCAATGTAATGCGTTGGTGGGGTGAGAGATTTCCACCCGGCGCCATTATTCGTGCATGGTGTCATTTGTGTCGTATCATCCCATGTCATTCATTGTCCAGTATCTCGTTGAAGAAAAGCAAATTTATTTATACAGAGTGACTCAAAAATGTCGGACCATCTTGAAAGTGCGTAATGTAGAGGTGTAGTAGAGTGCTGAAAAGTTATTGAAAAGATTCTAATGTCTTCCAGTTCTAGAGTTGTGGAGGAACAAAAGTTGGTTCTTCGATCGCTTCTATTTTCGTTGTTTCAAAAGATTTTGGTGAACTGTTTATGGAAAAACAATGAGTGCCAGAAATCAACCTCTAAATCTGTGATGAATTTCTCTTTTGTATAAAGAGTGAGTCATGAATCTTGGAAATGATTTTTTCCAAAAGTGCCTGCAAACAGACCCATATCCTATGTAGAGCACAATTAAACACAATTCAATTTTATAAAATTCTTTGCTCCTGGTTTCTTAGGAAAACTGAATTTTTGTAGTTTATGACTCAACCTGTATAGGAAACAGAAATTCAATACAGATTCAAAGGTTGATTTTTCGAATCCATCATTTCACTATATGCAATGGAGTCTTTGCTAAAATCTTTTGAAACAACGAAAATAGAAGAAATCGAAAAATCAAATTTTGTACCTCCATAACTTCAAAATTAAAAAGCCTAGAATCTTTAAAACAACTTCCCAGTACTGTACTATACCTGCATATCATGCACCTTCAAGGTGGTCCGACACTTTGAATCACCCTGTATTTATTAAACAAATTATTAGCTATTGATAAAGGATTTATTATGTTTTATGATGATTTGGCAGAATCATCTATAGCGAGCAATAATGCATAAAATTACCTATAAAAACTAAATTAGATCATATTATTCATAGCTAATATTCTATCGTTACCATTCAATAATCAAATTGCTTATTATTATTCACGTTTCTTATTGATAAAACATTATCAAACTGATGTTTTGTAATTATAACCAAATATTAAATAATAGGGAACAAGGTATTTCAACGCTATCAAAACAATCCGCTTGGTGGATGCAAATAAATATTTATTAAGCCGTATTTAAATAAGGCATTTGTTAACAATAAACGAGTCTGTGTTTCCCATGATAAATATTCAAAATCTTTTCTCTCAGTGCAGGATACTACTCGGATGAAAAGGCCCACCGCCCAAAAGGATACATCTTCTGATGCACATCACTGGAGTAGTGAGTACTAGGTACCTACTCTAGCTCTCGCTCTACATATTATACCTACTGCAACAGCAAGCAAGGTATGAAGACACGTGCTGGCAGATACTATCCATATTGTCCATCTGAAGAATAAGTTTCTTCTTGGGCAGTGGGTTAGTCCTTTTTATATTTTATTTCTTCACGGCATCACGGACTTTCGGCATAATTTTCTCAGTGGCCGGCAAAAACCTGATAGTCTTGCCAAAAACTCACCAACCAGTGAAGACAATGTCCCTTATCGTTCACACTGCAAATCACTCAACGGAAACTAACAATTTCTCGCATATTCTCGAGAATTCCCACTTTTGCGTACATGACTCCCCGGGACGGTGACAATGTCACATTGAAAATTGCACATGAAGCAGCTAGCTGCCAACAAGCCGTCAATGTGCCATTCGTATCAACGCAACCCATTTTTTCCATAGCTTGCTCTAATGCAGAAAGCCGTGAAATTGATTATATGTAACTAGACCTCATACAATCAGAGTGAAGTATAATAACGCCGCCACGGATATTTCGGTTGCACAGAAACGCGTTTTGTATTATCAACAACTGTAGGTGCTGATTATCTCCACTAACCTTAGTGCTAAATCATACGTGACGATTCATTGGAACCTTTGGAAATGGTCCTTTCATAAATTGACTTCCAACCCCCCTTGTTAACCCCAAGATCATGATCAGTGGGTACCCCACGCAAGAGTGGTAAGAAAAGCAAATTCATCGGGAATTATTCGACCATGTACTCTTCTAGGTCAAAAGTTTTAATGTGCAGTGTCGTAGTCTTGAAAGACCTTTGTTTTTAGAGTGAGGCCCCATTTTCTTAATTTTCGAACGGCTATTCCACTGCCTAGAAATTTCACGGTTTGTGCTCGGAATTTCTTGATTTAACCATATGATGAAGCTTGATGTCTCAACTCAACAAAACAGCTACCAAAATAGAAGTACATTACCTCAGACTCTCGTTTCACGTCTTCATTTACGACCTGGTGTTTCTTTTTCCACCTACAGTTTTCAGGTGTTACAGTTCAGCTGGTTGCGTTGCTACCGTTGCTAAGCTATACCTGAGCGGCTCATACTTACTCTGCGCCGGGAAATTTTGTCCGCTGGCGGAAAAAAAACTGCTTGCAACCATTTACGATCAGTTTCGCTCTAGGAGGGTTTTGATCAATTTTCAACGATGATTCTGATGACTCATGTCAACTCAATAACTCACGCCAAATAACAGAAGTTCAGCTCACCCAAAGAGATAAAAACATTTTCGAGAAAAGGTTTTCATTGGAAATAAAACAAGACTACGAATGATCTTCGACCAGATATCTTCGACCATCACATTGACCTCCCCTGTCCACGTTTCGTGTATTGACCAGTTTGAAGCCATCTCCAGTACGTTCTATATGGTCATTCTGCTTCTACCCATCATGGTTTCTGCCACCCGAATGACCGACCTTCCGCTCCTTGATAATTGAACTTGTACGTGCTGCTTGAATTGATTCCTCGTTCTGAATATTCCGATTATGATTCATATTGAATTGTCAAAAGACTATATGTCATTATGACAACTTTACTTGATTGTTCATTGATTATCAATTAAAGGTATAGAATAGAAGCTCCACCTGAACAGTTGCATTACGAGGTCAAAAATAAAGGCGTAAAATGAAAGTCTGAGGTCATGGACATCTGTTTTGGTAGCTGTTTTGGCGAGTCAAGACATCTAGCTTCATTATATGGTCAAATCAAGAAATTCCGAACACAAATCGTGGAATTTCAAGACAATGAAATAGACACTCGAAAATTAAGGAAATGGGGCCCCACTCTGAGAACAAAGGTCTTTCAAGACTGCGACACTGCACATCAAAAACTTTTGACCTACAAGGGTACATAGTCGAATAATTCCCGAAGAATTTGCTTTTCTTACCACTTTTGCGTGAGGCACTTAGTGATCATGATTTTGGGGTTAACAAGGGGGGTTGGAAGTCAATTTATGAAACGGTCATTTCCGAAGGTTCCATTGAATCGTCACGTATGATTTACAATGTACCAAATTCTTAGAAAATCGTTCATCAGCTTTTGGTAAAACAACACCCACCACCGAAAGACGTTCTAGAAAATATGGGAAACCAATTTGTCAATATGCACTTACGTAATCCTCATTCATGATGAAATACCCATTCCCCGCTCTCAAGGATCATTTCTGACATTTATACAGCCATTTTTTCTCTATTCTGGAACAAGAAATGAGTCTCAACAGCAAGCAGCAATATTGCAACAACAGTCATGATGAATCGTGAGGAAGGATACAAACCCTACATTCAGATCATTTGAAATCAGAAAAGGCTCCTTTTGGCCCAGGGGTAATCGCTCAACTGCTCTCCAATTTTTTCTGAACTTCTCTTTTAGACATTTATCTCTTCTAAATTAGGCCTGTGGGTTCACCCACGGGGGGGTTAATTAACTCTTCGATTGGTATAGTAACAACTGAATAACAATTTATTAGCAGAAGGGCACATCTTGCCTGGTGAGTGGTTATCTTTCGTCTGCGGTGCACAGCACACACAAAACATTGCGAATACAATAAGATCCCGTGAGGGGTTCGCCCAAGCTACCTGGAAGGGCAGTGGGGGTGCTCAGCTCATATTATACAATCTACTTAGATAAGGACATATGCACTTAACATGCTCCCACCTTTGACGGAATGTCAATATTGAACTTAAAATACTTATGTAGGTATAAATAACACTTCGGTAATCAATTATTGTAAATGCAACAGAGTATATCATAGTATTATTTAGAAACAGGGGAAAATATCAAAAGGAGTAATAAATCAAACAGTTGCAGTGATATGATAATTAAATATGAACAAGAATAAAGGTAATCATATCAAAAATATAATAAACGAAAATATTTGTGAATCTTCAGTTTAGAAAAGCGCGGATTAAGTTTTACACCTTAGCACTTTGATACTTTGTCAGTCCTTTGTCACCACTTGATCACGGCAGCACTCAATTAGTCCCTTGATTCTTCGATGGGAAGCGCGCAAATCTTGCGGGTACTTCTTTTGATGGCACCGCCGCTGGCTGTTTGAATTGTAGCCACGCGAGCGACTTTATCGGCGCCCAAATGTAGGGTGACAACACGGCCCAATTTCCACATCAATGGAGGAATGCCATCTTCGGCAATCAGCACCATGGCCCCTGGACGAACTTGGTCCGCTGGAGAATTACGCCACTTAGCGCGCGTCTGCATTTGTGAAAGGACTTCACGGTGCCAGCGGCGCCAGAAATGCTGCCTCAGCTGCTCGATCCGTTGCCAGCGGTCCAAACGATTCTCAGGAATCTCCAGGTGGTCAGGCTCGACTGGTGCAGTGAGGGACTCAAATACGAGGAAGTGGCCGGGTGTGAGAACTTGGAAATCGTGGGCGTCATCGGACAATGGAGTTAGAGGATGGGAATTAAGGATGCTCTCTATACGACACAGCAAGGTACTCATCTCCTCAAAAGTCAGCTGTGAGTTCCCTAAAACCCCCTTAATGTGAATCTTGACTGCTCTAATCAAACGTTCCCACAAACCGCCAAAATTCGGGGAACGGGGCGGAATGAACTTGAATTCCGTGTTCTCAAAATGATGTTGAAATTCTTCGCGAAATTTCGAATTTTTAACAATACTGGCGGCTTCTCTGAGATCTTTGTCGCCTCGTGCAAAATTCGTGGCATTATCGCAGAAAATTTTCGCGACGTTTCCTCTTCGGGAAATGAATCTACGAAACGCGTTCAAAAAGGAAGCCGAAGAAAGGTCGCCAACTAATTCTAAATGAACGGCCTTTGTTGCCATGCATACGAACAATGCCCCGTACGCTTTCACCAGTTTGGCAGAGCGGTAGCTACCCTGTTTAACGAACAAAGGGCCGAAGTAATCGAGGCCCGTGTTCGCAAAAGCTCTACCTGCGGGTTGGATCCTCGCTTTGGGTAGATCGCCCATTTTAGGGTTTATTGTTCGAGGTGTTACTCGAAAACACCTCACGCAATTGCGTGTTATTTTCCTTACGGAACTTCTACCTGAAAGCGGCCAATATTTTGCTCTCAATGAAGATAGAGTTGATTGTGCCCCAGCGTGCAAATTTGACACGTGTTCCTTTCGGATTAAAAGTTCCGTTACATGATGTTTCGGAAGTATTATCGGGAATTTTCTATCGTACGATAAATCAGCGTGCCTGATTCTACCGCCAACTCTCAAGATTCCGTCATCTCCTATGAACGGATCTAAGGAAGTCAATTTGCTTCCTCTGGCTAAATTGCGAGCTTGGTTCAAATTCGCAAGGTCTGAATGGAATTCGCGATTTTGAATGTGTTTTATTATGCGATCATGGGCATTTCTCAGTTCTTTGACGGTCAAGTGTCCCACAATTCTGGAATCGGACTTAGTTCTTGCGTTGTTTATGAACCTCAAACAATGTGCGATTACACGTTGCAGTTTATCAAAGGAAGAGAATCTCTCTAAAACTTCAAATGTTGGAGGGACCGTCACGGCAAGAACTGTCTTGCGTTTTTCCGCGAGTTCCTCAGGTCCATCGCGGCAACTCATTTGAGTTAGCGGGGTGGAATTCCATTCTTCCGTGTTCTTTGAAAGCCACTTTGGCCCATTGAACCAGAGCGCGTTTCCATCTAATTGATGGGCTTCTAAACCGCGGCTCACATAATCGGCCGGGTTTTCACGGGTGTTTACGTGATGCCATTGATCTTTATTCGTGTTTCTTTGGATCTCGCCGACACGATTTGACACATATGTTTGCCAAACGTTGGCTGGCGATGCAATCCAATGCAAAACAATGGTGGAATCAGAAAACAAGTACCGGTTCGCTATCGGGATTCTCAAGGAGTTCTGCACTGTCAGCATTAGCTGTACAGATAAAAGAGCACCGCATAGCTCTAATCGCGGTAAGGAAATTACCTTTACTGGAGCGACTCGTGATTTTGATGACAATAATCTGGACTGGAAATTTCCGAGGGAATCACTTGCTCTGAGATAAATGCAAGCGCCAAAGGCCTTTATGGAAGCATCCGCAAAGGAACAAATATCAATCGCAATCGGATTTGATATCACAGCGTGACGTGGTATAGAAAGATCATTCAAACAATGCAAACTTTCTGCAAATTGCTTCCAGGAATCTCGTATACCTGCCGAAACCTCGTCATCCCAGCCCAAATTCTTATCAGCCCATAAAAGTTGCATCAATAGCTTGGCCTTGAGTACAACGGGTGCTATCAGACCCATCGGGTCATATAAAGCGGCAATGCGACTGAGAATTTTTCTCTTTGTTATTGAACCGGAAGTGTCTATCGGGGTTGTCTTGAATAATAAACTGTCAGAGTTTCGGTCCCAAAACACACCTAATGTTTTGGATATGCCGCTTTTGTTCAAATTTACAACGCTAGCACCAACATCGTCTGGTGCGGCATTTGCCAAAAGGACTGGGTGATTAGAAGACCACTTGGCCAGTTCAAAACCTCCTTGGGCAAATATTTCTTTTATTGCATTTTGCAAATTTACAGCTTCCTGTAAATTACTACTGGCGACGATTATATCGTCCACGTAGGCGTCTCTTTGTATTACAAGACTGGCGTCGGGATACTTATCCTCAACGTCTCGGGCCAATTGTTGAATGCATCTAACAGCCAAATAGCTCGAAGAGCTTAAACCGAAGGTGACCCTATTCAGCCGATAAATTTTTATCGGTTCATCTTCATGGAACCTCCAAAATATTCTTTGGAAATCGGTGTCTCTTTGATCGACAAGAATTTGTCGGTACATGTGCTTAATATCAGCAGTAAATACATATTCACGCGAGCGGAATCTCAGCAGTATTGACAACAAATCATCCTGTATCACAGGGCCTACCATCAGGTTTTTATTGAGGGAAAGGTAATCGCTGTTACCTCCCGCGGTTCCGTCAAATACCACTCGCGTTTTTACAGAATTTTCGGACAGAGATTTGAAAACAGCGTGGTGTGGGAGATAGTACGACCGTTCATTATTGATTTCGACTTCTGGTACTAATTCCATATGCCCCAAATCTAAATACTCCTGTATTACAGCGGAATACTGAGATTTCAATTGGTGGTTTCTGGAAAAGCGTTTTTCCAGCAAATTAAATCGGCGCAAAGCTAATTCCGAGGAATTGCTCCAAATCGTTTGTTCGTTTTTAAACGGAAGTCGCACGACAAATCTTCCTTGGTCATTTCGCCGGTAGTTTTTTACAAAATGTTCTTCGCACGCGATTTCTTCAGCTGTCCAAATGTTTTGCTTATGAGGAATTTCCTCTTGCTCCCAAAACCTTGTCAGGGTGGTATTTAATTGCTCATCTTGCAGCGACGTGACTGCGTGATTGCAGGTCGCGACCGCCGACTTCGTGCTTCCCTTCAGGCTTGTCGCACCCCCAACTACCCAACCCACTCGAGTATGGGTCAAGAATAGCGACGGGTCGCCGATCTTTATCCTTTTATCAAGAAGTAGCTGCCAAAATAACTCCGCGCCGATCAATAAATCTATGGCGCTTGTCTCGAAGAATGTTGGATCAGCCAAGGGAAGTTCGGGCGAGATTTCGCCAACGTTCCCGAGCGGGACGCGCGGTAGGTTTTGTGTTATCTTCTCGACAACACAGCAACTCATCATGGCCTCGAATTCTTCGACTCGTGACCTGAACTTGACGCGTGTCATACGGTTTGCCTCGCTGTTTACGCCACTGATTCCCGAAATTCTGAGGTTTGCTGCCGCGGTCTTGAGTTCGAGTTTTCTAATGAACGCAGCGCTTGCAAAATTCATTTGTGATCCAGGATCGAGCAGGGCTCTACCCGAAATCCATTGACCTTCATTGTTGGCTACTAGGACCACGGCAGTGGACAATACGGTTTCATTGGCGTCGGCAAAACAATGAGTAGCGACATTCTCGCTAGATTCACTTGTCGCGGAGACACTGGTGTTTTTATGGGCTTCATGAAGCAAATAATTGTGACCAGATTCATTGCACTCGGAGCACTTTGCTCGAGACCGGCAGTCGGTCGTTGCGTGGTTTTTACGCAAGCAATTCTTGCACAATAGCATCGAATTTGCCTTTTTAACCCGGTCGCTAATGCTTAATCGAAGAAACTCTGGGCAAAAATCTATTGAATGTGGTTTTTTACACAAGTAACATTGAAACTTGTCACGTTGCGCAGTAGCCACATGACTCGATTTGAACTTTGAAAAATTACTATTGTTAGCAATCTTAGGGTGGTGTGTGTTTGGCGCGAAAGGCGATATACCTTTGGGAGTAGAATTCGCGTCACTTAACGCTTCTAAAAATCTACACCTTTTTTCTAGGAAGGCCACGAGGGCGTCCTGCGTAGGAACTTCGTCATCCAGCGTGTTTTCCCACTGCCTCAACGTTTCGTAATCGAATTTTTTCGACATTATAGGTACGATGATCGCGTTCCATTCATCAACAGGAATGTTGAATGATTTTAAACCCTCACGGTGGCATTTTAGATCGTTTAACAGTGCGTATAGCGCGGTGGCTGAGGCTTTGCGCACCTCCGCGATATTCAAAATTGATCGAACATGATCGTTGACAATTAATCTTTTGTTTTGGAATCTCCTTTTCAGAAGATTCCACGCAACAATATAATTTGCATCCGAAATCTCTATCGCTTCTATGGCCTTAAGGGCATCGCCTTTAAGAGCCGATTTCAAATAATGGAACTTTGAACAGCTGCTCAAATTTGAATTTTCATGAATCAGACTGTTAAAGGAATTATGGAACGGGAGCCACTTGGCATAAACCCCGCTGAACTCCACCAAATTTATTTCAGGGAGTTTGACGTTATAGTGCTGATTGTTCGCATTGATTTGCGATGGCACGGATTGAATTACTCTAATTCGTGAACCTTTCCGTTCATTCAGAGCGGCTTTGACCTTGTACCAGTCATTCTCAAACACTTCATGCAACCGTTCATGTTCTGCGATTGCCGCGGCTTCTGTTACTTCATCCGTGCTCAGGATGGAATTTTGCGTGTCTTCGTATTGTTTGAGAATGACTGGCAACATGGCTAGCCTTTCCTCGATCTCCTCAAGTGGTGTGTTTGCATCACACCTTTCATTGAATGACATGATCCGCGTCAATTTTCCGCGAATAGTACCACGACTTTGCACTAACTGTCTGAGGGACATGATGTATGATTTTGATCAAATATACGAAAATGTTTGCTACAAACAAACTGTACAATTTGTACTTACAAATTGAATAATTAATCAGGTGAAATAGAGAATCACAACTAACTTAAGCGGTGATTATGTACCTGCTGGCCGCAATTAGAGGTCAGGGAAATTGTGAACGAAAGGATAAGTATTTGAGCCCACTCACCTTCTGCTGTAATTTCGGCAACGTCGAAGGACCACTCCGGGACTGGCACTCGCTGGTCTCGAAGAAACTGGCTCGAATTACTTAATTCGTATTGTTCTTAGGTGGATCACTTAATCACACTCTGCTTGAATTGATGTAGGTACTCCGGGACTGGCACTCGCTGGTCTCGAAGAAACTTTGTCTTTGAATCACTTGATTCAGTGATCAGAATCACTAATCACACTCGCGAACTGCTTTACTCTGCCGCTGGTTCAACCATCCGGTTCGATGGGACCAGAAAATGTGGGGTTCACCCACGGGGGGGTTAATTAACTCTTCGATTGGTATAGTAACAACTGAATAACAATTTATTAGCAGAAGGGCACATCTTGCCTGGTGAGTGGTTATCTTTCGTCTGCGGTGCACAGCACACACAAAACATTGCGAATACAATAAGATCCCGTGAGGGGTTCGCCCAAGCTACCTGGAAGGGCAGTGGGGGTGCTCAGCTCATATTATACAATCTACTTAGATAAGGACATATGCACTTAACAAGGCCACTCCGGTACCTAAAAGTTGAGAATTGAGAAAATTGCAGGACATTCAGAGGACACTTCAAGCTTACTCTGGGTGAAATTTCGACGCAACTGGTTATCTGGTTCCTTTGTAAGAAATCCCTAAAAAAGTGTAACGCTAATTTTGACGCTTAGTATATTATTAAGGCCAAGCATTGGAGTATCTGGTTGATCCCGGGCTAGATTTTTAACGGAGGCTGACGAGATACAAAACTGATGCAACCAAAAATGCTCTAGTGCAAAGGTGGAATCGAAAGCTGATGCTTGAATTGGAACCGAAAGTAAAAACCTGACGCCACCTGGCCAGCCAGTCCCAGAAAGCCCAATTGGGCATCTTCATAGATATTCAATAATCAACGCCAATGGTTGGCCAGGTGAACTACAGGACACAAAAATGTCGAATACCAAAATCACCAAAATTTCAAAATTCGAGATGGCGGCGGAGGCAAATTAACTCAGACCCTATTTGGGCCTCTGTTTTTTGTTCCGTAGAAAAATCGGGGATAATCCGGGAAAACAGTGAACTCCAAGTAGAACTGGTGGAATGCACCATATCAAAATGACCAAATGCTACAGGCGCAGACTGCACAGGGAAACATAGATCGCAACTTTGCTATAAGTGCGGAAAGAAAGGACATTCGGGAGCATATTGCAAAAATGGAGAAAACTGCTCAACTTAGTTTGATCTTATTCACCCACTTGTTTGACTGCGCATCATTCAACTACAGTTATTTATCTGCATCTTGTGACTTTATTCACATAAAATCCCAAGACTAACATCATGCCTAATTAGTATTTTGCTAATAGACGGACTGGTCGTGATGGGGGCGTTATGCTACAATGCGAGGGTAGTTGCGGCGATTCTTGGTCAGATTAATAAGCTGCTCGTGTCACTGAATGGTGAGGGGTTGCCCCGTAGCTTGTAACCGTTTCAAAATTCCCGCGCCAGAGCGTGGCAAGGGATCCGCTTGGCTGCGGCGATAGGTAGCGCCGCCTGGCGGGACGCTTAGTGTGTCGAGTTTTTGGGGCGAAAAAGCGAAAGAAGAGATGAGCGAGTAGCTCCATAAACGAAGCCCCGTCCGGGGGCACAGCCGCTTGAGGTCAACGCTCAGACCAGCTCCAGCTTGGCGCCGCTTATGCGGCCCCGTGGGTAAAAGAACTCGCCAGAAACGTTCCTGCCGTCCATCGTTGTAAATTTCGTCATCACCTCTGCCTGTGGGGCCTACCGATCGGCTGGAAAACTTCATGGGGGCTTCACCGTCGCAGCAGTCGCTCCCATCGTAACCCCCATGTGAGCCATCATCGTCACAGCGGCCGTTTCCGTCACGCCGACTCTCGTGCCGACTCCATCGTCGTCGAAGGCATCAGCTGCTCGCAAACCCAAAAACACAAACTTCCGTCTTTCCGCCGGAAAAACACTCAAGCCCGGGTCATCAGCTGTTTGCCACCGAAGTCACCGCGACGCCGTGTCAGCCGCTGCAGCCGAAATTCGGCCAATATCCTCGTCAGGCATTGATTAAAGTTAAGTAGTGTCCCCAGTGTTCATATTGTACCTACTTTCAAAATTATTGTAAATTGTTTGCGCTACCGACCACGTTCCGTTTCCATTTCACATAATCATGTCATGTCGTTGTCTATTCTACGTTTCAGGGCCCATATTATTCGAAATTTATTATTCTGAATTGTATTTTCATCCGTTGTACCGAGTGTTCGTACCTACAACTTAGTTTTGCCTCAATTACTGTGTGAGTGGATTGTTTATAGGTACCGGCCGTAGGGGAGTCCACGACAGCTGGCGCAGCAGTCGAACTCTTCACTTCCTCGCCGAACTGTTTGACCTGGGGAAGAACTTCGTGAAGATGGCGCCCACATTTTAACATCAATACCCGCCGCATAGAACTCCCAAACGCTGCAGCATTCCCCAGGTCAGTATGCAGTGGCCGAGACTCCGTCAGGCTGGGCTTCTTCTGCGGTCGGCCGAGAAACTCACCCACCACAGTACTCGAACCATCATCGTCGATCCCGGATGAGTAATATGTTTTGATTTTGTTTATTGTGCCATTTTATTCTTTTACTTACATAACACACCCTCTTTCAAAATTATTTGTGTACGTACACTGATCGCCACGTCATTTTAATATACTTGTTGAATTGTTTAAATGGCTTTCACCTTACCTAGCCCAATTCACACACCCATCCTTCTCCCAAACCACAACCCGCTCTACGCTTCTAGCCGGCAACGAGTCCAGGGCTTGTACCTGGGTGATGGTCATAAGCGACCACCCCCAGCCCTTCTCCCACGGAGAGAACCGCTCCACCACTACCTTTTGGAGTGGAAAGGTTACAAGCTCTCTATGCTCGTCCCACTCCCCTTCGCTGAAAGACAAGACTAAGGGCTCGATACCAAGTTGCAGGCGCAAAGTTTGGGACGGCTTAACTCGCCAAATACAGCGGTCTGATTAGTTGGTATCCGCCGTTGTTATGGTAACCGCACTTACGGCGGTCTCAGCCCCAACTTGGTATCGAGTCGTAAGCTGGCAACTATTATCAAGCCCAAAGCTCCACAGGACAATTCGAGAACTAGGTCTGATATACTCAGTACCATTGATCCCATCCAGTCGATCGCACCTTGTTTCTGCTTATCTCTACATTTTCATAAAGAGCTGAAATATTGTAAAAAATTGCTTGAGCAGTCCTCGTCACCTTGGTTTTCCCTACCTATGTATGTTTTAAATTTGAAAAAAATGGACAACAAATGAACTAGCTGCAATTAATCCAGAAATTCAGTACTATTTGCGCATCTACAATTGGTCCTTTGTATATTGTAGTAGCTACGCCACTGATTATAACTGTGCAAGTGTAGGTAATTATTATTATAACCATCCGTGATTCAACAAGTACAGTTTTCTATTATCTTGTCAAATGTTACTTTTACTTATACACTGGAAATAAACACATGGTATACAACACTATAACAGGTAACTTACCGCGTCAGCGTTCAAGAAGTCCATTAATCTTCGAAGTTGTAATGGCCTGCCCTGGACTAGCAGCAGTCCTTTTTCTTCCATTCCTTAAGCGCTGAAATAATGTCCCGCGTTTTTTTCACGCGCGATGAGAACGGTGCACGGGAGCTCTTTCACGCCGCCTGGCCTAAACAAAACAAAGCGAATGGGTAACGACCTTTTCATCTTTATAAATCGGCGCGAAATTAAAGAAAAATATTCGCGCTCTCTCGGAATTAACTCCGAAATTTATGTCTGACGCGCATCAAGGCTTCAGCTAGCGACAAGTCTATGTCTGTGTTTTCTTGTCTGACCTTGGGATTTCTGCAAACATGTCTATTTCAATGGGTAGCTCATGGCCTTGGGACCCGAACCAACAAAAAACTTGTCCATATAACGATAAATAGTTACAATATGTAATGACAATTCAGTGTAGTGCGGTATCGCCGATGAAGTTCATAGTTTCACAAGCCGGCTGGGCTTCAAAAGTTGTGACATGCGGACAAGCACCCGTTTTTATAGAGAACATGGACACAATCATATCGAGGTTATATCTGGAGAAAAATTGTAACTTTATTTCAACAACAATTTGATATCGATACGACCCATGGGCCAATAGTTACGAATTTTTGGAAATTACTTTGAAGTTACGGCTTGACGCCAAAGGAATATTTGTTGCCTATTGTCCTTTTCTTTTTGGCGCAGTTTTATTCAAGTATACAGGGTGTTTGCAAACTTAGGATAGAGAATTGAACCGCAGATAAGGAAATGCTTCAAAAGTATCCAAAAAATGTTGAAAAAAATTGAAGCTTTGATTTTTGAAAATATAGAGTGTCAAAAGATGCTCCTTTGATCACCTCTATTTTCGTTATTCAGAAAGATTTCAGTGAACTCTTTTCAACAGACCAAAAAGCAATGTTTTTCAATCTTTCAATGTGTTTTGTATTATTTTTTTACTGAACAGGGTGGATAGATAGCAAATCCTGAAAATCCAGCTTTCTCCAAAAATGCATGCAGAAAATTTCATATGGGAACTATGAATCCTTTCAAAATAAAAGAAATAGAAGGCGTCGAAGGACCACCTTTTGACCCTCCATATTTCCAAAAATGAAAATCAAAATTTTGTTTCAACTTTTTTTTTTTTCTTCTTTCTTTATTTTGCATCAGCCTAGAAAGCTATTAGCATTCAACAAAAAATTACATTTGATAGCTTAACTAGATCAGGTCAAACAGTCCTTTTTGCTGTAGTAGTGTAATGAGTTCTTCATCTTCTTCGAGGCATCCACCCAATATGCTACCTTGAGATCTTCGGCACTAATTTGGTCCTCGGGTATACATCCCACCAGGATGTGTGCCACCGACAACGGTCCCTGGCAGCTCTCACATACCGGTGGGTCTGATCGGCAAATAAGGTGTTGGTGTGTGAGTCTGGTATGTCCTAACCTGAGTCGAGTAAGGACCATTTGGCATTTTCTGGATGGTAGTCTTGAGATCCATGTCTTTACTGTTGATTTCACCCTGTTCAACTTTGTGTGCTGCCTTTTCAACTTTTTTGTTTTGTGCTTTTGAAGCTTTTCCCTACCTGCTATTCAATTTTCTACACCAAGTTTGCGAACACCCTGTATTTGGCGAAATCGAAGCAACAATAATATACAGGTAGGTATTCTGCAATTTAGATTCAGATTTTGCAGCGCTGACTGGTTTCCTAAATAAATCTCGTCTGATGCATAAAACGGAACGTGATAGACAGGCTATACATGCAGACAGCCAGCATCAGCTTCCAGGTATCGGGTCTACTACTGTGTGTGTGTGTGTATGTGGAGGTATGTAAATTGGGTGAATAAAGCATCCTGTACCTACTTTGTTGGTAAACGTTAGTTCCTGCTTTATTGCATCATTTTAAAGTCAAAACGCCGTCATTTGAAGCGAACGCCGCCGAACGTTAACTAGATTATAAAAGATGCAATTTCGTTGAAACGCATCTCATGCAATATGCAACATTTTGGCGTGTCGTTACGTTTATCAAAACTTTTGTTTAGTGCCCCCGATACGGCACCTGATGATTCCATTTTCGTTGATGGCGTTTCATATTGCTGTTGTACAGCACGATCATGGTGGGAAGCTTGTTTCTCTCAAAGCACTCCATAGTCGGGGTGGTACCATTTTCCATACCGCGCAAATGGATTAGACGAGTTGTCCTTTGGCATGATAATTACTTATACCAAGGTGACTAATTTCCGCTAGGGATGCCTTAACATTTCCCACTCAGAAAAAAAGATGGCGACGATTTTTGACAGGAGCTAAATTTTTGTAGAATGTATGCATGTGGGATATGTTTTCTATCTAACTTTGACCTCCTGAACACGAATATCAGGTTTATTTCGCCAGTAAAAATCATCATGACCCCAAATTTCACATCTGAAAAACGCATAAATAGCAGACTCTCGCATATTTTCGAATTGAAAATCTTGAGTGCCATCTACAGCGATTTCCAGCCTTGGGCTGATAGAGATTCTAGAACAAGTAAGCAGTATTATTTCTGTAAAATAACTCTTTAAACATCGCCAGGGTGCGCCCCAAGCCATACAAAATATGGGCGCTGGGAGCACGTTTTGCTGCGGCTGGTTAGGTGAAATAAAAAAAAAGTTTTGTATTGTTCTACTGTTTTGTATATGAACTATAACCAGCCGCAACAAAATGTGCTTCCAGCGCCCATATATTGTATGACTTGTGGCGTGTCCTCGCGATGTTTCAATAGTCATTTTGCATAACTAACACGTAAAACTTGTTCTATGGGATCTCTACAGCCAACTCAAGGCTGGAAATTGCTGTAGATGACACTCAAAAATTCCAATTTTGAAATATACGAGAGTCTTGCTTTAAAAATATGATGTCATGATGATCTCTAATGGCAAAACAAACCCGGCATTCGTGTTCAAGAGGATGAAATTAGTCAGAAAACATACCTCACATGCATACATTTTACAGAAATTGACCTCCTGCCAAAAATTATTGTCGGCATTTTTTTTTTCTGAGCGGGAAATGTTGACGCATCCTTGGCAAAAATTAATCACCTTGGTATAAGTAGTCAATTAGTCATCAGGCCAAAGGGCAACCCGTCCAATTCATTTGCGGTATTTTGCCATTTTATGTCGCGTACCACACCGACTACCACCAAAGCATACCTTGATGATTCGGACTTGATTCTGAAAGTTTTTTTTTCGAAGGCACTTTCGACGAAACAACAACTCAGGGGAATGAAGATCTACTTGAATCAGGATCTTACAAGAAAGGAACGCGACAACTTCAGTGCTCTGAGAAAGAACCTCAAACTTGCCCCTGCAGAATACAAAGACGGGGCTGAGTGTTACATTAAAAGAAACATCCTTTACGTGAACGGTGAAAAATATTCGGTTCAGGACCTGAAGTGTAGGAAATCGGAACCGGCGGAAAAAAGAAAAAGCAAAAGTTCTCCCCCCACTCCAAACCTCTCAAAGTCGAAGAAAGAGGATCTTGTGCAGCAGCCGAACGATCCGATCGTTGAACGGAGTGGGCAACCTGTCGACGACCCAGAGAGAGCTTCACAGAAAAATCCAATCAGTCAGAGTAAAACGGGCATCACAGCAGTTTCTCAGTTAGCGAGTGAGACGGTGGCTCTAAACACCCGCAAAAGATTGATAGCTTAGTCTCAAGATTCGAAGGAAACCCCCTCAGTGAATGAAATGAGAAAATAGAATAGGTTGGCTCAACTTTGAGCTTTTTATATTGTCAAGTGCCTATGTGGACAGGGAGCTGGTGCCTCAAAACTTACGTCATTAGGTACATGATTTTAGCCCTGTAGATCTAATGTGGGTTGATAAGGCTGTTAGGAATTGCTTTGTCTTACATGTCAGACCGGGACGTAAGGCTGGTATGAGCTTGTCAATTTTCAAAAAAATGGCCAAAAATTTACGTTATAAGATACATGAATGGAATCCAGCAGCATTTATGGAGCGATTAATAACAAAATTACATTCAGGATAGGGATTTTCCTCTAAGTCTTGCCACACTTGTTTTTGTATTATTTATTTGGTGGACGCGCGTTTCTGCATTGAGCCATTATCAAGACGTTCGTCGTCTGGAAAATATTTATATATATAAACACAACAAACACGCGAATATAAATAAATATTGCGCCTCTTAGGGCCATATAGCGGCACCTCGCAGTTTTATGAAACAAAGCTCTCCGACCAACCACAACACCAGACGATCGAACCGAACAACTGCACAGACACGTGTTTCGCCCCTACTGGGGGCTCATCAGTGCGCAGGCGTGATCAGCTCAACCATCCGATGCTGTGGCAGTCAGAGAACTCATGGTAATATACACCCAGGAGGACTCCTAATATGTGAGTCCTCCAAGCGGCGCCATCTATCAAAGGCATTCCGCAGATGCTATATTTCAAGGCATCAGGCATGCGAGGGAATCAACAGAATTCCACGTAAAGCAACACCGTCGCCAAGAGAGCATCGATGGTAGATGTACACATGTATACTCAAGCCGAGTAGAGCAATGTTAAACACAACAAACACGCGAATATAAATAAATATTGCGCCTCTTAGGGCCATATAGCGGCACCTCGCAGTTTTATGAAACAAAGCTCTCCGACCAACCACAACACCAGACGATCGAACCGAACAACTGCACAGACACGTGTTTCGCCCCTACTGGGGGCTCATCAGTGCGCAGGCGTGATCAGCTCAACCATCCGATGCTGTGGCAGTCAGAGAACTCATGGTAATATACACCCAGGAGGACTCCTAATATGTGAGTCCTCCAAGCGGCGCCATCTATCAAAGGCATTCCGCAGATGCTATATTTCAAGGCATCAGGCATGCGAGGGAATCAACAGAATTCCACGTAAAGCAACACCGTCGCCAAGAGAGCATCGATGGTAGATGTACACATGTATACTCAAGCCGAGTAGAGCAATGTTAAACACAACAAACACGCGAATATAAATAAATATTGCGCCTCTTAGGGCCATATAGCGGCACCTCGCAGTTTTATGAAACAAAGCTCTCCGACCAACCACAACACCAGACGATCGAACCGAACAACTGCACAGACACGTGTTTCGCCCCTACTGGGGGCTCATCAGTGCGCAGGCGTGATCAGCTCAACCATCCGATGCTGTGGCAGTCAGAGAACTCATGGTAATATACACCCAGGAGGACTCCTAATATGTGAGTCCTCCAAGCGGCGCCATCTATCAAAGGCATTCCGCAGATGCTATATTTCAAGGC
Source organism: Anaspis maculata (assembly GCA_949128115.1). Classification (NCBI taxonomy): domain Eukaryota; kingdom Metazoa; phylum Arthropoda; class Insecta; order Coleoptera; family Scraptiidae; genus Anaspis; species Anaspis maculata. Next base: position 75,188,824 of record OX421964.1, on the reverse strand, counting down.
ATCAGGCATGCGAGGGAATCAACAGAATTCCACGTAAAGCAACACCGTCGCCAAGAGAGCATCGATGGTAGATGTACACATGTATACTCAAGCCGAGTAGAGCAATGTTAAACACAACAAACACGCGAATATAAATAAATATTGCGCCTCTTAGGGCCATATAGCGGCACCTCGCAGTTTTATGAAACAAAGCTCTCCGACCAACCACAACACCAGACGATCGAACCGAACAACTGCACAGACACGTGTTTCGCCCCTACTGGGGGCTCATCAGTGCGCAGGCGTCCTGGTCCGAGTCCTCCTGGGTGTATATTACCATGAGTTCTCTGACTGCCACAGCATCGGATGGTTGAGCTGATCACGCCTGCGCACTGATGAGCCCCCAGTAGGGGCGAAACACGTGTCTGTGCAGTTGTTCGGTTCGATCGTCTGGTGTTGTGGTTGGTCGGAGAGCTTTGTTTCATTTATATATATATTTATGATATATATAATATATTTTCATATATATATAATCATATTCCTTTTTTACCCGTTAAGGTGTAAAGGTTCAAAAAAATTACATTTCATTTCGATTTACAATAACAATTTTAACAAAATTTCAAACTTAAATTAAATTCTTGTTATCCCGAGCCGTACACGAATTCCCTCCATTTTCGTTTGTCTTTAGCCATTCTCTTTGCTTCATTCCATTCCACATTTCTCTCCTTCAGTGTTTCTGCTACCGTCTGGTCCCATGTTTTTCTTGGCCTTCCTCTCGCTCTCTTGCCCAACGTCTTAGCCTCCCATACATTCTTCACCGGTCTTTCTTCGTTCATTCTCACCAAATGTCCAAACCATCTTAGTTGCTGTCTTTTGATTGTCTGCCATATCGGTTCTACTTCCAGTTCTTCTCTAATTTGAACATTTCTTATCCTGTCTAGCCTTGTCACTCCTCTCACTCTTCTTAGGTATTTCATTTCCATCGCCTGAACTCTGCTCTTCATACCATTGGTCAATACCCAGCTCTCGCTACCGTATATCAGGATTGGCTTGTATATGGTGTTGTATACTGTCATTTTGGTCTTGTTACTTATGTCCTTCTTGCTTATAAATGATTTGCTCAGTGCGTGGTACATCTTTGCTGCGCTATTGATTCGACTGCTGATTTCTTCTTCCATCCTTCCATCGTTTTTAATAGTCACTCCGAGATATTTGTAGCTCTCCACTTGTTCCAGCTTGTTTCCATACACCTCTATCTCTATCTTTCTGCTTTCTTTTCCTATCACCATCACTTTGGTCTTATTCGTGTCTATTTTCATCCTTCTCTTGGTCAGTTCTTCTTCCATAGTTTCAAATTTTCCTTCAGTTGTGCTTCTCCTTCTGCGCAAATTGTGAGATCATCCGCGAATGCACACGCTGCTAATTTGACAATTCTCAATTTCCTGTATCCTACATTCACTTTGTGTACTTTTTGCTTGAGTTCCATCAATATGTCGTCCATTGCAATAATAAACAGGGTCGGGCTTAGAACCCCTCCCTGTTTGAGCCCCTGCTTCACTGAGAATTCTTCGGACTGCATATTTTTTGTTCTAACATAGTTTTTGTTGTTGTTGTATAGTCCTTCTATAGCTCTTCTCAACTTAACGTCTACTCCTCTTTTCTCTAAACTCTCCCATATCATTTTCCGCGGTATTCGAAAAAATAAGTCGAAATAATTCGTCTGGAAAATAAGGGTATGTAATAGAACAGTATATACAGGGCCGTCTTAAGCGGGCGTGCAACTCGTGCATGGCACAAGAGCGGCCAAATCTGGGGGGCGGCATTTCGGGACAGAAATGCGTTTTTTCCTATTTTTGTTTTTTGCTTTTATATTTTACGTGCGCGGCCGCCCCTGAACATTTTTCTTAAACGGTATGATGGATACCTACCTTCAAAACACGTGAATATTAAATCAGATTTTGCATGATCCTTGCTGAATTCTTGATTTCTACCAAATGGCAGTGGAATCGTAATCGATTGGTAAGTGGGTACAGTCCCTAGAAGCAGTTCAGTATTCAAGTGTAGTTATTGCGAGAGTTATTGTTTATTCCTAATAGACACGAGAAGACGCCAGGCGTCTTATTTTGACGTTATATTATCTTATTCACGAACCGTCCGGTAGGTAAGTTAACTTTTGTTCATTTGTTTATTATAATTGCAATTTCAGTCGCGGTTTCTGTAATTTTCATAAAATAAAATTCAAATTGAAGAAGCCTCGGAAGAAGCTATATACAAATTTTTACATCTAAAAAAATGGAAAAAGGGCGAGGGCGGCCAAATGTCTAGAGACGGCTCTGAGTATATAAATTTCAGGCAGTAGGTCTTACATATAAAATCCAAAATGGTCGCAGCAAAAAGGGTTGTCAATTTGACGAATAAAAACTTTTTGAATGTCGAAGTGACATGTATACCTACGCTGCAAAAACTTTGTTGACCAAGCCGCAGAATAAGAATAATAAAACTTATGCTAAACCATAAAAGAAGCTACGAGAAAATTGACAAGCCTATACCAGCCTAAAGCCCCCGGTCTGACATGTGAGGCAATTTTTTTTTAGACCTACAGGGTTAGAATCATGTACCTTATGACGTAAGTTTTGAGGCACCAGCTCCCTGTCCAATGTGTTTGATTGTGTTTTGATTTTTAAAGCTTGAGATAGGATCAATTTTTTCCTAGCAACATGTGGATTTTTTGTTCCTATATTTGCATTCGTCATTATATCGATCATGTTCTTAGAGTTATTTTTTGTTATCAATTGGTTGTCGTCTGACGTGGGCTATACAGGATGTCCCGTTTTTCAACGCTCACTATTGGTATCTATCTATCGCTAGAATATGCGAGTCTGGTGTGGGCGCCCATCTACAGGAGACAGAGCCTTCAGCTCCAGCGTGTCGAAAGAAAATTTTTGAAATATCTCTATTTCAGACAGCATGGTGTTTTCCCGGACCGAGGCTTTGACGGTGACCTTCTCTTGGGTGAGTTTGGTATAGATTCTCTTGAGTCTCGGAGGTGTCGTGCGTCTCTTGTCTTTCTTTATAAACTCTTTAGCGGAACTGCGGACTGCAGTGAGCTCCTGGGGGAACTTTCCATATTGGTACCGCGATTGAGTACTAGAGGCTGCGGATTTTTCAGGCTCCCTGCTGCCGCCACGAATGCGATCATCAGATCTCCGATTTATGCTATGTCCAGATCCTTCAACGACGTCTGTCACAAGACAGACTTAGGCTCCCCCTCGTTAAGCATTTTTATGCGAGCCCTCCCGGTTGCCTAGATCTGTCTCAGGACAGTGGGCTTTTCCCTTGTCTTTATTCTTGTGCTGTATTTTGTTTTTATTTGTGTGCATTGTTTGTCGCATCACTCATTATGATATGCTAGTATTGCTACTTATTTATTTTAATCACTTTTCTTGTCCTCTTTATGACTTCTTTTTGTTGTTGGACAATAAAGCCTATTATTATTATCTTGAAAACGGTGAGAGATACAAAGTCGGTTGAATTACAAAAAAGTTTGGCAATTTTATGGTCATTTCAAACATGTCAAGATATAAAATGATCTTTGGTCATTTTTGAAATATCCCAAAAAAACTGAAAAATGCCGAATTCCAAAAATTTAAATAACTTTTTTATTATGACAGCTATCAACTTGAAAATTGAAATCCTGACCTTTTTGAAGGTCCTTGATCGACTGACGTCAATTTTTTTCCTGCTTTTACTGGTTTTTGAGATATGACAGTTAACTTCATTTTTTCTTATGAACACCATATCATTCATTCACCCCATAAAACTCATCTTTTCTTTCTCTTTACAAAGATATAAAACGCTTGTAGCATTTTTGTCAAAATAACCTGTAAAAATTGGAAAAGCCATTTCTGGGGCGAATAAATCCAGTTACCGGTTCGGTTGCCATGCTCTCGTGGCATAATAACAATGGCATTCGGTAGCAATGGTCGGTTGATTTTGAAAAAAGTTGAGTTACATTCCGTTTCTATGTCTTTGATAATGATAATAAATAACAATAAAACAAATACAAAACCAAGTATAACACAAAATAACATCGCAATAGCAATAAACATTTATGATTTACAATTACTCGAAATGGGGTCCATTTTGCGGGGAACGCTGAAAGATCGAATTTGTGGTTCATGACAGAACATCCCAAAGCAACCAAGAGCTGGAAGCAAATGAGGAGTTGATGATGCGTTTCAGTCAATTCAGCGCAGCCGTTGAAAACATGGCTAAAAAGCACACAACTCTGCATATAGCAGAATGGACTCCAATTCGAGCAATTGTAAATTATTATTGTTTATTGCTATTGCCATGTTTTTTTGTGTTATACTTGGTTCTGTATTTGTTTTATTGTTATTTATTATCATTATCAAATACACAAAAACGGAATGTAACTCAACTTTTTCCAAAATCAACAGACCATAGCAACCAAATGCCATTGTTTATATGCTACAAGAGCATGGCAACCGAAGCGGTTACTCGATTTTTTCGCCTCAAAAACAGTTTTTCCAATTTTTACAGGTTATTTTGACAAAAATGCCACAAGTGTATTATATCTTTGTAAAAAGAAAGAAAAAGTGAGTTTTATGAGATGGATAAATGATATGGTGTCCATAAGAAAAAAAGAGGTTAACTGTCATATCTCAAAAACAAGTAAGCGCAGGAAAAAATCATTAACGTCGGTCGATCAATGACCTTTAAAGATGTCAGGATACCAATTTTCAAATTGATAGCTGCCATAATAAAGAAATGATTTGGAATTTTCGAATTCGGCATTTTTCCGAATCATTTTTCAGCTTTTTGGGATATTTCAGAAATGACCAAAGATATCTTGGATATCTTGACATATTTGAGATAGTCATAAAATTGCGCAACTTTTTTGTAACGACTTTGTATCTCTTACCGTTTCCGAGATACCAATAGTGGGCGTTGAAAAACTGGACACACTGTATACTCAAAACACTCGAGTCCCTTATCTTGAGTTTTTGTTAGATATAGGATACCTATATATTTTTATTATTTATTAGGTCTGCTTCTAGATTTTGTGTATTAAAATGAATTCATTTCTAGATGATTATAACAAATATCTAGTATACTAAACCTGTTACAAAGAAATAGGTATCGCACTCGGTATCGCATCACTTGAGTTTAAACAAAATTCAAAATCTCTTGTGGCAGGGAGAAAAATCAACTGATGAAGCTAGATTATTGCATTAAAACTTTTTTCTGAAAACAGAAACGAATAAGAAAACTTCGGAGTGAGTTGTGGGAAAAATCGAAAATTTGATAATAAACTGCTCGTCAAAAGTTAAGCATAGACCAAAATTTGCTCCGATTTCAAGCAAGGATTTCTTAGGGAAAAGATATCCGATTTGAAAAAAATTTATGGTGCCTGGTAGAGCTTTTCTTCAGCTATAAGACGCTATGTCGACTTACGTCACCATTGACTTTGTCCACCATATACAGGATGCCAAAGGAAAGAGTGTCAAAAGTGTTAATTTTTGAAGTCGTGGAACTTTTTTAGAAAAAATTCACGATTTTTTCTCTCTTGAGTTTTAGAAAGCGGATATCAATATCTCGAAACGATTTTTGACTTTTGATCGTATTTTGTCTCTTCAAAGAGTTCTTGATTTTTTTGTGAAACTTGGATTTTTTGATGCAGAATTTGCTAGGGCTGTTGCTTTTTCTTGAAAATCCACAGAAACGTACAGAGTTGCTGAATGGATCATACCATGAGAAAATTTTACCTCATGGGCTTCCAGAAGAGGTTATCCTCTGGAAGCATGGGCTGAAAGCCCAATGAAGCATGCTGCGACATCACTTTGACACTTATTGAACCCAGCATTAATGAAAATGCAAGACTTGTAACCATACGTTGCATCAAAATTACCATGGTTACCAATTAGTCCCATCATGGGTGATTTTGTTACTGCCCAAGTCACTGGAAATTTCCAGAAGTGATATCTCCTAGACGAGTAGAGATAGAACAATAACTCTTTTTTTGATTTCAATCGGACACATTATTGGTCATTCAAGCATGATGTGCAAATTTTTCAAGTTCATACTTTTTCAGTGGTAGGGGGTAATTTTGACGTTTGTCATGTTGGAACTTTTTTCTTATACATACTTGTTATCATTGAAATGTCGACATAAATATATACTGTCCTTTCCAGCTGATCAATTTCAAGTTTGCGTTCGGTGTTTTTCTTCCTCAAAGTCCAGATTTCCTGAGAAAACCTTTGTTAGTCTTTTGTTTTCACTACTGATGTTTAGTGGTAGATTACATTCATGCTGACATTTCAATGATGATAAGTACAAAAAAAAAGTTTTAACATGACAAACGTCACAGTTACCCCCCTCTACTGAAAAAGTATAAACGTGAAAAAATTGCATATCATACTCGAATAGTCGATAATGTGTCCGATTGGAATCAAAAAAAGAATTATGACTCTATCTCTACTTGTGTAGGAGATATCACTTCTGGAAATTTCCATTGACTTGGGCAGTAACAAAATCACCCATGATGGGACTAATTGGTTACCATGGTAATTTTGATGCAACGTATGGTTACAAGTCTTGCATTTTTATTCATGCTGGGTTCAATAAGTGTCAATGTGATGTCGCAGCATGCTTCATTGAGCATCTCCCCTAAAGAGGCCCAGAGGATAACCTCTTCTGGGAGCCCATGAGGTCAAATTTTCTCATGGTATAATTCATCGAGCAATTGTGTACGTTTCTGTGAATTTTCAAGAAAAAGCCACAGCTCTAGCAAATTCTGCATAAAAAAATCTAAATTTCACAAAAAAAGCAAGAACTCTTTGAAAAAACAAAATACGATCAAAAGTTGAAAACCGTTACGAGATATTAATATCCGCTTTCTAAAACTCAAGAGACAAAAAATCCGGAATTTTTCCTAAAAAAGTTCCACGACTTCAAAAATTAACACTCTTGACACTCCTTTCTTTGACATTCCGTATATCATGGACAAAGTCAATGGTGTCGTAAGTCGACAAAGCGTCTTGCAGCTGAAGAAAAGCTCTACCAGCCACCATAAACTTCTTTCAAATCGGATATTTTTTCCCCAGGATATCCATGCTTGAAATAAGAGCAAATTTTGCTCTATGCTTAACTTTTGACGAGCAGTTTATAAAGGACACCCTCTACCGTATGTTCAATTTTGTCCTGCTCTCTCGAACTGCAACCACCATTTGTTTGTGATCAATAAAGTGACGTGACGATTCGACCACTCGATGTTGTTTTTTTTTTTGCAGCCCTCCACCATCACCAAACAGTTTAATTATTGCCTCAATCCTGCAAAAGTTCGTGTGCACACGTCCTAATTTCGCCATTCCAACTTTTATTGAACCAATTTAATTGTATACCTTAACAGCCGCCCTGCCTGCCAGAACCACCACCAAACACGGCATTAACGAGCCCATGATTACCCATTCCAATTGACGTTTCGTTGGCGGTGGTGGCGCGGCAATACAATGCTCTGGCCGCGCCAACCCATAAAAGCGCGCTCGCGACCTGAAAACTCGCATAAAATGCGCCAGAGCTCCGGTTCCTGGCGGCTCTGTGGCCCCCTTCTAGGGAGCGCGAGCAAACATCCATTAAAGGAATAATAATTCTTTTGTGCAAGAACTTTTATAATGCGGGGACCCGTAAAGCGGCCGCACGCCACTGCGTTGTTCCGCCCGCCGCTGCACCCGCCACTGCATTTTTTTTTCTTATTCTCACTTTTGCGCGCGGCCGTACTTATACTTATCTTGACTTTTACGATCGCAATCTAGAAAACGGGGCTAATTAACAAGGGGAATTAAAGCGCGCTTTAAGGAAAAATCTAAAGCGAGATTCAATTACGTACCTTTGCTCCTTTAAATTATTGCGCACTTTGTTAAGAGGGAGGAGCACTTTATTCCCCATCCTGTTGGTAGGCAAAAAAAAGCCGCGCTTTCTGCGATTTTTTTGCTGTTGAAAGCAATTCCGCTGGCCAAAGAGTAAACTAGTTTTAAAGGTTTTTGATGCGACTGTGAAAGCATTTCTCTCCCTCCTGAGCCATTCTCAACATTAAATACAATACGCTCATTGGGTATAGGTAATCAACCGCCAATGAGTTAGTAATCTGTCAAGACTTCTACAAATTTCATTGAGTCTTCCATCGATCTGCACAACAGTACGAAGGCGTAGAGCGGCCACTGCAGTGTTTTTTCCTAATTTACACTTTGAAACTGTAAATTTACACTTTGAAACTGTAAATTTACACTTTGAAACTGTAAATTTACACTTTAAAACTGTAAATTTACACTTTGAAACTGTAAATTTACACTTTGAAACTGTAAATTTACACTTTGAAACTGTAAACTGTAAATTTACACTTTGAAACTGTAAATTTACACTTTGAAACTGTAAATTTACACTTTGAAACTGTAAATTTACACTTTGAAACTGTAAATTTACACTTTGAAACTGTAAATTTACACTTTGAAACTGTAAATTTACACTTTGAAACTGTAAACTGTAAATTTACACTTTGAAACTGTAAATTTACACTTTGAAACTGTAAATTTACACTTTGAAACTGTAAATTTACACTTTGAAACTGTAAACTGTAAATTTACACTCTGAAACTGTAAATTTACATTTTGAAACTGTAAATTTACACTTTGAAACTGTAAATTTACACTTTGAAACTGTAAATTTACACTCTGAAACTGTAAATTTACACTTTGAAACTGTAAATTTACACCTTGAAACTGTAAACTGTAAATTTACACTTTTAAACTGTAAATTTACACTTTGAAACTGTAAATTTACACTTTGAAACTGTAAATTTACACTTTATTCTGTAAATTGAGCGTTGTAACGCCGGATTGGTCAAATTACTCGAAGTTCTCAACGCATGCACAACGCATGTTACGTATGTTGCACATAGGTTCTCAAGTACCTCAAGCGGGTAGGTAAGTGCATTGTTTTCACTCAAATGTGTAATGTGTAATATGATGTCGAGTACCTATAGTATAATATGTACCTATTTGCAGAATTTTGGAAGTGAAGCACGAATCACGAATCCAGATTTCCTAGTTATCTACGAGGTGAGTTTTATCATCATTTTTGAAGGAAATAGACATCTGGACGTTTCCAAACGTAATCCACCTATTTGGCCACTATTATCCTCCCTACATAATTTCTATATTTATACCTTCATTGTGATTTAGATTAGCTATGTTTATTCGTGGAAGAGTACCTACCTCTTGTTGTGGATTTTGTCTATCGCATTGAAGGCCTGAAGGTCACAGTTTTCCACTATTCGTGAAGTTACGAACCTTCGCTTCGCAGTACCGCAGTACCTAAGTTCAATAAGTTGCTATGCGCTGTGGTATGATATAGGTTACACGGCGTGCGATTGTGATTGGCTGTACACTCTGTACCACCACCACCTACAATGGCAACTGCGAAGTGTTGGTCGACCGTAACTTACCCTATACCATTGTTCCTATACTAACTTATTACGTAGGTGTATAACGTAAGTACACGTATCGTATAGGTACCCACTGTTCTTTCCTGATTTTTGGTTTTCTATGGCAATCAGTCGTGAGTTTGCGTCTTAATTGCCCTATTACGAATTGTCTGGTTGATAATGGAATCTTGGGTATTTCAGATGGAGGATCCTCTTCAACAATTTTTGCTAAATCGAGGGATTTGTAAAGCGACACTGGACTATTTGAAACAGGAAAACGTAAGTACCGCTTGCCGCTATCTAATTATTCACTTTCCACCAAGGCTCAGTATTTTCACCTGCGGTTAAGTTTGCCTGGGATTTAAATTCCTAGGGTTACAGTTGCTACAACAATCAAAATTAACAAATGTACCTAACTGCCAAGCAAAGTTAATCGAGAGATGAAATTACCCGGCTTTAACTCAGACTTCTGCCAACAGGCGCTGACCAGTGGGTGGCTCCCACTCGTTAGGCCCGAGAAGGCCTTATTGGGCCCTTCCTTTCTTGTTTTTAACGCATTTTCTTGAGAAAATGACGCTTATATGGCCGGTTTGTCTGTCTGTCCGTGTAGAAATTGAGAAGTTGTACTCCTCCTCGAGGAATGAAGCTAGAGCCTTAGAACTTTTTTTTGATACATAGCTGATGTCCCCAAGGGTGGCCAATGGGCATTATTTTTTTAATCCATACATAGTTATCATCACTATTACAATTATTATTATCACAAAGCAAAGATTTCCTGTGCACTTCTAAGAAGTTGAACTCTTCCTCGGGGAATGAATCTAGAGCCCTGGAACTTTATCCAATGGATAGCTTAGATCCTTGTGAGTGGTCAGTGGGCAGATTGGATTTCATAGTTGCACCGCCATCTTGGCCGCCATATAGAAATTTCTTATTAGTGGAACGATTTTCATGAAACTTGGAAGTTACCCTTGTCTCGTATGATCATTCTAATTCTCAAGCTGGATTCCATGATTCCGCCGCCATATTGAGATTTCTTATTAGTGAAACGATTTTCATGAAACTTGAAAATTACCCTTGCCTTGTATGGAAATTTTTATTTTCAAGCTAAATTTCATGATTTCGCCGCCATCTTGGTCGCCATATTGAAATTTCTTGTTAGTGATACGATTTCCATGGAACTTGAAACTTACCCTTGTCACGTATGATCATTCTTATTTTTAAGCTAAATTTCATGATCCTGCCGTCATCTTGGCTGCCATATTGAAACCTCTTATTAGTTGAACGATTGTTATGAAACTTGGAACCTGCTCTTGTCTCGTATGAGCAATCTTATTTTCAAGGTAAATTTCTTGATTTCGCCGCCATCTTGGTCGCCATTGTGAAATCTGTTATTAATGGAGGGATTGTCATGGAACTTGGAGCTTCACTTTTTTGCTTTAACTTTTTATCTCGACTTTTCTGAAGAAATTTTTTTGAAATTGTTTTTTTTGCAATCTATGAAACATTTTTCATTTCATGTATAGTTTTTTTTTCCAAATGAACTGCTCAACAAAGAACGTGCGCACTACTTGAAAATTGAGGTGCGTTTTCAAATTGAGATATCTTGAAAATAATTCAACGGATTTCAGAAATTCTGGCATGGTGTAACAGAGCGTTTCTTTGGCTTTCCAATGCTGGTTTAAATAGGTTTTGGGTACGGTACGGATAACAGCCACATGCAAATCCAAACAGAAGAAATTAGCAAACCACTCAGAACGGTGTGTATAATGATATTCTAAAATAAAATTAGAGGATTATCCAGAAATTTTTGCGAAAAAAAAAGGAACAACGCGTTAATAGAAGAGTTTAAGTTTCTGGATGTTGTTGTATTTTTGGTTGCCCACATCACTTCAGTGAAAAATCAGAGCAGATACGCCACAGAGGTGACTCATGACTAGAGAGCGGATTCATAATTCTTCACATGTTCTATTTGCTAAGTTGGATGCAACTGTCGACTTGCAGCTTGACATTTCAATCTATAAGGAACCTAAATACCAAGTTTTATTTCGTATACCGTCCGTTTTTTTTTCTAGGCCCCAGCTTATAGCGCCCTTATTATGGGTTTTACACCCAACATATTATATATTTTTGAAATCAGAAGAACAAAATCTTTCGATTGATGACCTGTCGAATTATTTTTGACAGATGTCATTTTTTCACAATTGACGGAATAGTACTTGTGACACACCATTTTAAAGCCCATAAAATTCTTAGGAGGACTGTGTTTTCATTTCTAGAATAGGATGTCTTTTACAGCTTCTGGAGGTCTTTGGATAGGAAAAATTGTTAAAATTCAGAAATACCTACTCAATAATTGAAAGGTATTTTTAATATCAACTGATGATAATATTCTGATTTTAAATCGTCCAAATTAGCGGGAGACTCTATAAACACCTTATCTTTCAGATAGGCTCATAAAAAAAATCGAGGGGGTCATATCTGGCCACCTCGGATACTATCGCGTTGGGCTGGCAGTTCCAATTCACCGGTCGTTGAATCTCTCATTCAAGGAACAAGGAGACGGTAATTTCGAGTAACTTCTTCAGGACATTTTTTGTTTCATTGTGATTATTTATTGATTATTATCATTAGTTATTATTGAAAATACCTGTTTTGCCTATACTTACGGACTTATTGAGTATTTCTGAATTAAAACAATTTTTCCTATTTGAAGACCTTTAGAAGCTGTGAAAGACATCCTATTCCAAAAATAAAGACACAGTTTTCCTCAGAATTTAATGGGCTTTAAAATGATGTATCACAAGTACTATTCTGTCAATTGTCAAAAAAATGACATCTGTCAAAAATAATTTGACATACCATCAATCGAAAGATTTTGTTCTTCTGATTTCAAAAATATATTGTATGTTGGGTGTGTAACCCATAATAAAGGCGCTACGCGCTGGGGCCTAGAAAAAAAAACGGACGGTATAACTTACTATTTTGAGTAAAAACCGCATACAAATTGATAGTCCATATAATCGCATATAGCCGCATATTTTGTCCATGTTTTTGCATATAACTGAATATTTATCAATATTTTGGCCATTTTATCCATATGTGCTAGAAAATCACTTTTTTTCCATTCTAAGAAAAAAATAATTGAGAATTTTCGCAGTTTTTTTTCTTACTTTGATGATCAAAGTTAAAGATTGGTTGGTTTCACATGCAAATGTTGAAATTTCCACTATTTTTGCAGCTTATATCACCTAATCACTCGCGTAGGTATATTGCTTTATTTAAACATTTTTACCGCATATTTTGAACTTTTTTACCGTATAAATGCGCTCCCTACTCATGACTTACCAACAAAACAATGTTGCGCAATGTTGCGTGTGGGCCTGAGATGGGCACTGCAAAGAAGAGTAGTACGACCTAAACAATTCAACCGCAAAGAAACTATAAGTGTGATCGTGATTTTCCTGTCGGTGACGACTAATAGTCATGAGTAGAAGGCAACAGAGTTGGTTTCGTGGTTGTTAAAATTGTTTAAAATGTAGCCGTTATCTGTACTGTATCCTAGGTTTTCTCTATCATTTGTTTTTGGAAGGTTGTATTTATTATTCCGAAACGGTTTTTGATTTTTGAACTGGCTTGCTGTCTGATGTTTTTAAGCTTTAAAAGTGGGGGTATGTCAACTTGGGGAGGGAGGGTAGGAAGTGAATATTGAATATGTCCCTAACTTTTCTGCATGTCACTTTTGACATTTTTTAATATAAAATTATGTAATGGTATGGTATTCACAAAAAATAGATGATCCCTTTCTTGAATTTCGATAAGTGGCATCGTTCCAGAATAAAATAAATTTGCATATGTTACTACATGCTCATGAAATGAAACGTCAGAATTTTTTACGATATTTGTCTCGCCAATGCTGTAAACGCTTAAAGTTTATTGAATGACGACAAACATCACTGAATGAAGTTTTTTCCTTGAATACCTTTCAAAGAAACCACAGCCTTTTTCCGTCCCTTGACCATCAGTGAGGCTGTCCAGACACATTCATGGAGGCTGTTACATCTTAGACATTTCGTGAAAAGACTTTTCTTAGGTTCCTGTCATTATTTAACGTCTTTCAAGTGCTCACATGGTGGTGAAAGTCTCGCCATTGCATAAAAAAAAATTGACGTTTTATTTCATGAACAAAATTGTATTTTTCGACACAAGAGCGCGTTTTCAGGCCCGAAGCCTTGTTTGCCATCATGAGGCGTAGCCGAATGATGCAAGAGAGGTGAAGGCGTGAAAAAGATTAGCGCTCGTGTGTCGAACAACGTTTTTCGTAATCGTCGCTTGAATTGAGAAAAAACTCGAATTTCTTGTAAATTTTGACACTACTTTGACAAATATCAAGCTAGATACATAAACTGCAAAACTTATACAGGGTGTCCCACGAAGTAACCGACATAGTTCAAGGGTAGATGTACTTTCTCGAGGCAAATCAGAATCTGCCTTCGAAATTTTCTTGACGTCCCCCGTTTCCGATATACAGGGTGATTTATGTGTTCAACCGAAAAGTTTGATTGGCCATATCTCAGGAATACATCAATAGAATCTATTGAAATTTTGCAGGTATATTCTAGAACCAAGAGCCTTTGTAGCGCCTTATTCACTTATAAAATTAATACAGGACCGTACCCTAAATTTTGTTTTTTGAGTTTCTGTTGAAAAAGTCATCCTGTATAGATTTTTTTTCAAAATCTGATGTCATATTCGGAAACTACATAAAAAATGCTACAAAATGCGATTCCTAAATTGTTTGGCACTGATTTAGCTGATCCGAAAAAAAAATTAATACCAGAAATTTTTCAGGAATATTTTTGAAAATTTGATTCAAATCACTCAAACGCTATTCCAGGTGGTCAAACAAAGTCACAATTTCAATTTTGATGTTCTACCAAACCAAGGATAATTTCAGGAGATTTTCTGGAAACAGGAATTTTGGTAGGAATCTGAGGTACCAAATTCATGTTTCAAGAAAATTCTCCTGAAACTATTTTTGGTTGGTTAGAGCACCACAATTGAAATAGTGACTTTGTTTGACCATCTGGAATAGCGTTTCACTGATTTAAATTTAAAAAAATATTTCTGAAAAATTTTTGGTATTGATTTTTTTTCGGATCAGCTAAATTAGTGCCACACAATTTAGAAATCGCATTTTGTAGCATTTCTTATGTAGTTTCCGAATATGACATCAGATTTTGAAAAAAAATTTATACAGGATGACTTTTTCAACAGAAACTCGCAAAACAAAATTTTGAGTACGGTCCTGTATTAATTTCATAAGTGAATAGGGCGCTACAAAGGCTCTTGGTTCTAGAATATAACTGCAAAATTTCAATAGATTCTATTGGTGCATTCCTGAGATATGGCCAATCAAACTTTTTGGTTGAACACATAAATCACCCTGTATATCGGAAACGGGGGACGTCAAGAAAATTTCGAAGGCAGATTCTGATTTGCCTCGAGAAAGTACATCTACCCTTGAACTATGTCGGTTACTTCGTGGGACACCCTGTATTTTTGATTATGTATTACTTTGCGCGTTATGTATCTATGGAACGATTACGAAAAATAGTACAGGGTGTTTATAAGAATCTGTGATCGCGGCAGGCATGGGTCAGGCCAAAAAACGCAGTAACAGGCGCAATTGTAGTGATCGAAAGCGGATTCCAAAGGCGATGCGATCACAGACATTTATAAACACCCGGAATTTCAAATAATTTTTACTCGAAATCATAATATAAATAATATAAACTATACCCACTTATCCAAATTTAGTGAGAGGGATTTTTTTCCCCAAAAGCTCCAAGAACTGCATAATTTAATATAAAAGTGCAAAACTGCAAAAAGTGACATAAAAAAAGTTAGGGGCATATTTTTAACCCTTTTCAAGCTTAAAAAAAACACAGCTTGCCATGAAAATTTTTAGATTTGTTGGTGTCTCTGATTTTTGATGTTTAATGTCATCTTGATACAGGAGAGGTAACGTAATTTCATCCTTGCGTAATTTGTGTCCGTATGACATGAAACCTTCACCTGAACTATGCTGTGTTGTCATAATATCATCATTCTGGGGGATGCGTCGCCGGCAGATCGCAGGTTTGCTCACTGACCTCAGCCGCTTTCTTTCGGCCAGGATCATCACAGATCATAATCATCCCTAAACAGAGAGTGAATTAACGTACGGTTGCGGCCAAAATAAAGTGGACGACAATGTCAACGAGTTGGCTTGCTGTCATGCGACGTTCAGGCCAGAATCCTGAGAAATCTGTCAGCTGTCGTCCACTTTAAAAAGACCGCAATGGTACCTAGGTTCTTACAGGGCTTCTTTCCATTCTAGGTTTTTGCGATCCGACGTCATCTTGTTGCATATAAGTACATAATTATATTGTATATAGATAAGTGACGCATAATCAAAATTGCTAATTTCCTCCCCGGTGTGTTTTACAGATCGACATAACGTCTCTTCAAGTCATGGAGGAGGAAAAATTGAAAGAGATCTTCCCACGATATGGCGATCGTCTAGCGGTGATGGATTTCTGCAGGAGAAGTATTGCTCCTAAGAAACATAGCCTCATTGAACGGCTCAGAGAAAAAATTAGGCGCAAAAATTCTCAAAATTCGGGAGAGGATGCAGGTGATAAGAAACAGGAAGGCAGAATAAAGGAATATGGAAAGAAGGCGACACGAATTATAGAATTGGGATGGTTATGTAGTAGAGAGCAAGACGGCAAGTTGGTCCAGGTCCGAACGAAACACGGTGGTGGCACAAGAAGAATCACAGTTCAGAAGTCTATGAGAATGGACGAGGTGCTGGAGGAGGCGAAAAAGTTATTTTTCCCGTACGGTCGAAGTGGAACTCGCTTCCTTCATCACTATGAGGTTACACTATGTGATTTTAAAGAAAACCCATTAGACACACTTTCGTACACTTGTGAAGAGATATTCGCTTTGACAGCCTTGACTAAATTGAGATTTTATTTGTGTACTATACGTAAACGATCGCCAAGAAATATGAGCAGATCCCCAATTCTCACAACTCCAAAACCTGCAACTGAAGTTAGGCCAGCACCCTTCACCTCAGAAATCGAGTCAGACATCGAAATAACTGATTCTCCCAGAACCGACATCGCCTCGTTCCTGTCACAATTCGAAGCAGAAGTGAGTATCCACCTACTTAAGTGATATCATAGTTGGAAACTAGTTATTGAGCACACATAATTTCTAATTTCAGAACAAATCGCCAAGTCTTGAAAGTCCAACACACCAGCCGGCGTCTGAAATTGGTATTGATCCACTATCAGCTGTGATGTACACTTTCAATTCTCCAGGGAATGAAGAGGTCTCTTTTGTGGAAAACTTCCACGTCGCGCCAACTGATGTTGCTCCACCATCAAGTTTGATATACAGTTCTGATTCCCCTGAAAATGAAAATAGCTCCTTCATACCCAACTTCCAAGCAGGGGTGAGTGGTGATTTCATATACAGGGTGTTTCAGTGACCTTGCATAATACTTCAGGAGGTGATTCCTCTCAGAAAAATAAGTCGAAAAGTAGGAGTGAAATTTTTTCCCAAGTGCTCCCTGCGGGAGTTACAGCCCCTTAAAGGTGCAAAGTGCAACAAAGTTTTGAAATATTTGCTCAAAAAAACTGTCAAAGGTACGAGCTTCAAATTCAATATTTTTGATAGACTTGTTCAATCCAGAACTTTTATTCCTCTGCATTTTTTCTGTAGAATGC
This sequence comes from Anaspis maculata, assembly GCA_949128115.1. NCBI lineage: Eukaryota > Metazoa > Arthropoda > Insecta > Coleoptera > Scraptiidae > Anaspis > Anaspis maculata. Next base: position 75,171,565 of record OX421964.1, on the reverse strand, counting down.
ACCGTTCTGAAGTGAAAGTGAAAAAACACGAACATGATCCCCATCTCCTCTAATTTCACTACCACTGGTTAGATTTGTTTGAAACTTTGTATGTACATTTGCACTGTTGAGAAACTTCACTAGACTAAATTTGAACTTCCTACCTTTGACGGTTTTCCAGCAAATAATTGAAAACTTTGTTTTACTGCGTACTTTTGAGGGGCTGACTCTCCCTTAGGAATCACTTCAGAAAAAAAATATTTCTCCTACTTTTTGACTCACTGAACCAAAAATTAGCTTTGGGCGAATTTGTTCCCGGTATTTATGATATAAAGTCTAGATTGACTGGGCTACAATAGTAGGTATAGACAATACAAATAGAGAAGACCATACGTTATCACCAACGTCGTCACGGATATTGGGGCATCAAGAATCAGCCAACCTTTTTTTGAATGATGGACTCGCCTGGTTCCTACGCAACCGTAAAAATCCGTGACAGCATGTGGTCTTTTCTATTTGTATTGTCTATACCTATATATTTTATTATACATGAACCATGGTAGAGGAGCGTATCATTACAGCTGACGTCATTATAACATTATATCATTGTACGGGGTGTACACTTTTTTTGTCAATATTTTAGGAGATGATAGAGCATCAAGAAATGGGTGGACTTTAAAAATATATATGTTATCCGTTTCACCCTTATTTGCCACTCAGCAAGCTATGAAAAATTTCAGTTACGTTGGTATCCTTGAGACATACATGTGGTTTCACGCAGTGAAGGTTATGTAGCTCCGACATTGATGATCCGAAGATCGATTTTTCAAAGCTGTCAAACCGAACTTCTCACTAATATCACCACAATTATACCGTGATGACGCCGCGCCGTGAAGAAGAACTTGGGCCAGGGGTCTAGGCCCAAGGAAAGCGAGAAAAAAGCGCAGGTGAATTATTATTTGGAACTAAAACATGAATTGCTTGACTCCAAGTCAAACCTGAGCTGAGAGTAAAAGAACCGTAAGTTTTTACTGACCTGAAGAACTAAAGCGGTCCCATTCACCGGCATGTTTTCGGCCATGTCTGACTAAAGGCGCTCAACGTGCTGAATATGCCGCAAACTTGTATTTTCGTTAGATGGGAAATGATTTGGCATTTTGAAAGCTGATTTGACCTGACATTGTCAAAATTTGTCAATAAACTGATAGTTTCGTCGGTATGCTAAACCTAATAAAGCAATATCATGGCTTGCTGTGTGGCAAATAAGGGTGAAACGGATAATACAGGGTCATTTAAAAAGACGTCCACCCCCATTTTTCTCTAGACCCGTTGAAGCTAGGGAGTTGCGGTAGAGACCGTTGGATTCAGCTGGGTTTTTTCATGAAATCTGATATGTCAACAAAACTACTTCACCAAAACTCTGAGTACGAGGGGTTTTGATTTTTAAACGCCCCTTTTTCCAAATTGCACCGGTATCACCAAACCGCCTGTTGTTCGTCACGTTCTCTCGCCGCTAATGCAACTATCTAGCGCTGGTTGACAGCAGTCGAGCCACACAGGGCCGGAGTCGCCCGCAGACCAGCCCATTACACTTTTTTCTTCATGAGACAAGCCAATTCCATTTTTCCCTTAATTCTGTGATTTATTGCGAGATTTTTGGTATGTCTATTAACCCTCCATATTCAACCGGAGAGCCTTAGGGGGACTGTAGACCATTTCCACTGACGTCACGCGGCTCCGTCTTGAACAGCTGATTCGGGGCAACGTCAGTCAGATCTGTGTTTTCTGCTCCTAGGTTTTCTGTCGTGGGGCACGTGGGCTTGTACGTCAGTCAGATTGGTAGTATGTCAATCTGTCAGTCGGTGTCAGTGTGTAAAAGTCACTGGTGTCACAAAGTTTTGACAAACTGGCACGTAGTTGACATCAAACCAAGTTTGACGTTGCCCCGAATCAGCCGTTCGACACGTGCGTGTGACGTAATGAGGAAATGAGTAGCTATAAGGAAATGGTCTATTCAGGGTGTTTACACGATTTTCATTTCCTGCTAAATTAGGACGTAAGACGTAGGACGATTTGACTTATCTCTTGGAAAACAAGTAAATCACAAAGAGGGTCCAAAAAAAACCCTTAGCCCCATCTAGCTAAAATCCCAGAATGCCTCCCACCCTCAAAAATTCTCATTTTCATCGTAGAACACGAAAAAAACTTGATCCTGGCTTTTACTCGAAATGCACGATTCATCAGCTAATCCGCCGGACTAACAGTAATTGCAGGTACACTGATCCCAGGCTCAACATTTGTGTTGAACTGTGTAATAAACCAGACCCTGGATAAAATCTGTAAAAAAAAATTTCCTACCCGTTTCACTTAGCCATAGCACAACTATGGTGTCCATGCAGGCCCAAATATTACATATCAATTCACGGAAAATTTTGTTTCAAGAAAAATATGATGGAGCTCTAAAAAGCCCCTATCGTGATAATTCTGTTTCACTAAATAACTCTGTTTTTGGTTCTTGGTGTCTTGGTTTTTATGGGAAAAATTTGATGCTCACCATCATCATCTTTTACTATTATGTGCTCTTTTCAGGATCCTTATCCTCTCGCAGACGAGGACCGCAGCGACAACCTCGATCTATTAGTTCTTCACCGGGGCAAAATTTTTGAGGAGCTGTTGGAGGCCTTCCAGGTGGATTATGAGATCAACTGTCTGAAGATTCAGATGGTGTTGCCAAATGGACAAGTGGAAAGAGCTGAGGACATGGGTGGTGTTTTTCGTGACTGCCTCACTGAATTCTGGGAGACTTTTTACGATAAGTGCACAGTGGGGACAAATTTAAGAGTACCCGAGCTTCGGCATGACTTCCAGGAGTCGCACTGGGCTGCAGTGGGAAAAATTCTTGCCAAGGGATGGAGGAACGAGAAGTATCTCCCCATTAAATTGGCTCCTGTTTTTCTGCGCAGTTGTATTGGAGTTACTCCCAAAAACGAAGATTTGCTGAAAGATTTTTTCAATTATTTATCAGAAACCGATGCTGCATGCATTAGAAATGCAATGGCTGATTTTGATTCTGTTGATCATGATGAACTTATTGAATTACTGTCAAACTTCGACTGCAAGTGGATTCCCAGAAAAGACAATTTTGAAAAGTTGATTGTTGACATCTCATACAAAGAATTGGTACAAAAGCCCACATTTGTCTCACAGTCTATGCAAAAACACCTGTCATGTTTCGAAACTGAGAAGCTGGAGGATATATATATGAACTACGATCCTAACGTGAAGAACATACTATCTCGTTTGGAGTTCCGCAACCCCGTACATCCCACAACAGCGGGTTACATAAAAAAATTCGTTAAAGAAGCTGATTGTGATACGAGAAGAAACTTCTTACGATTCTGCACTGGATCAGACATTGCCAATAGAAATATAACAATTTCTTTTTCGTCGGTCGATCATGTCACGAACTTTGCGAGAATGCCCACTGCTCATACGTGCACTGGGTTACTCGAACTCCCCACCAGCTACGAAAGCTACATAATGTTCAGGAGCGAATTCAAAAACTTGTTAAACTCGAATGTGTGGGTAATGGACATCATTTAATTTCGAGTTTCAATTTTCAAGTTTGTTCAGTTTAATAAAAGGGAAGGCTAATATAAACGCAGGCCAGCAATTGAAGTGGACCACCCAAAAGCCTGACTTCACTTCTAATGAAAATATCTCAAAACAAAAGTATCCGATTTTAAACCGGATGTCGATGTCTGATAAGGCGTTTATTTGTCTACAAGAATATGCCATATTAGCTGTTGCCATTACCAGCAATATAAACGAAATGCAGGGTGAAAACGGAAGATGTGTCGGAATAGTCAATTTTAAACTACTAAATGATATAACTTTCGCAAAACAAATACCAGACCTTTTCCGACCTTTCCCTTGAAGGTAAAAAACCTTCAAATCAAAATCAACTGAAAACCAATATTGAAAACTGAATTGAAAACTGGAATAGAAAATTCATGGGACTTGTCTGAAAATCAACCTTATTACTTTTGAACGAAGCATTTATTCTGTACATTTCCTGATGTTTTGAACCCAAATGCAACAAGAATAGCTCTGAAATGGCATTCTAATGATTGTATTGTATAAAACAAAAATTGGAAAATCACGCAATTTCGTTACCCATTTTCAGGTGAACAAAGGCCACTGATTCTCCGAAAACATGGAGATATGTAATTTGGTTCCTTCGTGATGTTCTTTTTCCATTTAAGCTCAAAACATCGGGAATTGTACAGATTGAATGCTCCATTCAAAAGCAACGTTGATTTTCAGTCAGTTATCATGAATTTTCTTCTCCAGTTCTCAGTTCAGCATTCGGTTTTCACTGTTGGTTTCGAGTTGATTCTGATGTCTCCCCACCCGAGGTTCCTGTGCAATATCAGCCTTGGATTTTGAAAAATCAGTCGAGCATTGGATATGTTCTCAGTGCAAAACCAAAAAGTGTTTTTTTATCACCTTGTAATAATTGAAAGCGATATAGGCAGGAACCTAAAAAAACCGTTTGAAAATATCAATGCGAGGTTCCATAAAGTCCGAAAAAAACTGGTATTTTTTTTACGAAAGTTACATCAAGTTTAAAATTCACTATTTCCTCGACCATTTCGGCACATCTTTGGTTTTCACCCTGCATTTCATTTTTATTGCCGGCAGTGGCAACAGCAGCTAAAATGGTATCTCGAAGATAAATGAACACGCCTCATCAGACATCACCATCCGTTTGAAAAATGGATACTTTTTTCTGAGATATTTCCATCTGAAGTGAAGTCAAATTGTTTGGTGATCCACTTCAATTGCGGACCTGTTCAGTTGTAATGTCCTGTTAAAGCCATCACTACTTCAGTATTTACTATTTTCATTTTTATAAGTACGTACCTATCTATTAATTTCGTCAGGTATATTGATGTTGTATTCAGTTATTAAGGAATAAGTTTTTTGTTTCTTCCAAGTAAAGGCTGTCTGATATCAATGTGATTAGAGTGGGCTGTGATTCAGGCCACGAATTGTGGATGACCACCAGAAACAGCCCACCAGAATCACATTGAAATCAGACAGTCTTATTCTGTGCTACAAGTAGGTACCTGCCTACTTTTTTGTATTATTTTGTTTGTTTGTAATCGGTGGTTCCTATTATTTTCATCTTTGTTTATGTATCCAAGATGCCTGTTTCTACGAAAATATATAATTCCTCTCAGCAAATGTCTCATCTCATTACATTCTACGTACAGGGTCGGCAGATCCTAAATATACAGGTGTCTCAAAAGTGGGTATCGCATTCACAAAAGAAAAATGAAAAACTCAATGAATTTTATTTTTGAAGATATGGGTAGTAGGGGGGTCAAAGGTGGGTCTCTGCCCCGACTCTATTTTTATAATTGAAGTGATTTCCAAGAAACTTTTTCATAGACTAAACAGTAAAAATGATAACCCAGTGGGTGTACAGTGTACACCGTACACCTCGGTGTACACCGAATTTCTGTTTGCGATACACGAACAGAGTCAAGTCACAAAAATCTAGTTTTCTTCAATTATGTCTGTTGAATATTCCATTGGTCCCTGAAATAATTTAGAACAAGACATGATTCTTCATCTTCATAGAAAAATTTTAAACCGGTTTTTTAAGGAAGATGAGTTTTGAAGATTCATTAATCACCCCGTATATTGAAAAGAAGTTAAAGATGCGTTCAGTCAGCTTATTTAGCCGCAAGTTTTAATTTCAGCCGTAAGCGCTGCATCTCTTATTGGGCTGTTCTGAGAAAGCTGGTTTGCGAGAGCCAATGGGCGTCGCTACGCTTGCGACTAAAACTAAAATTGGCGGCTAAATAAGCTGACTGAACGCACCTTAACATTGAGGATGATTTGTGCAGAATTTAGGAAACATTTCGCCCTCAAAGACTCTTTTACCCAAGCAACAAATTAGGGCCAAATTAGGTTAAAATCTACCTCACTATTGGTCAGCGACCAATTTTCAATAGGTCGGATTTACGTTTAATCGACGTCGAATTCAGGTAAGTGGGGAAAAATAAGTGGGTAATTTAAACGTCGAAAATTGGGCACATAGGTCGATTTGACTTATAGGTCAAATACCCTGTTAGTCGGCTGAACCTAAAATAAGTTACATTCTTGGTAATAATAAGTAATTTAAGACCTATTTTTACCAATTTGTGACCTGTGTCTTACAAGACTTGAATAGGTAATATTATCCACTATGGTATTATTTTGGGTTTTCCTGACTTATATTTGGTCATACGACTTTAAAAGACATTAGTGCACAATAGTGTTGTTGGTGTTACTATAGTGACTGAGTTTCATGGCGGACCTCCGTCCTTCATAGCAAAATATACCTACCTACCTATAGCACGAAACATTTTGCGGACTTAGAGAATCCTCCCTGGTCATAATATTCACACGAAGGAAATATTTTTTACAAATGTGCCTCTTGCACCTCCAAATATTGCAATGCGCCTTGGAAAAATCGATTTATTGCAGAACTTGCGGAAATAACAACTTGAATTTTTTTTTGTCAATCACAGTTTAGAGCACTAAAATGTTGATATTAAGCTCTTAAATTGAACAGTGTTTCTTAATTACACTTTTTTTGCCTGGTGCCTGGCAAAAAAACAAGTAATTAAGGGAATACAAAAATTACAGAACAGCTTTTATCGTAATGGTGGACGTGGAACCTGCTGGAGTAAGATGGCGTGTCTGGTGATATTTCGAGATTTGACTTTCAGGGCAAATTTACTATTGTTTTTTACTTATAGGGAGAATTTCCCTTCGAACAGGGCAAAATTACTTGAAATTCGAACTTTGAAGTCAAAATTGACCTAATTACCTAATAGTCTACTCATGGTTTATTGTTGTTATCGACTTCAGAGTCAACTTTCCCTAAATTACCGATTTGGACCAAATTTCAACTATGAAGACTACAATTTTAAATTACGCGCTCAATAAATCGGAGTCGGAGAGCGATGCTGCATGATGCTGGTATGTCGATGTCCGCCATTTCTGACGAAAGCGGAGTTGGATTTTGAGCCAGGTTTTGGGAGGTTTTGAGGAGATTTTGAGAGAGTGACACTTTTTTTTTAATAGGCGATAGTAACCTGCGGTGTGCCTATACAGCTTAAACTTCTTACTTGGAGGACATTTTCTGCTTTGTACTATTTCACAGCACAGCACAGCAGGTACTGGTAACACTGACAAGAGATGATCTGCATGAAAAACCCCAAACAACAAAGAGCCAGCTCATTTTCTGACCTCAAAAGCCACTAAGACGGATTTCCTTTAAAGTTCACTATAATGGTACTTTCGCCCTCCTTTTGACCAGTGTTCCTTAATAAGTCAATTTTTATAGTAATTCTGACTTCAAAGGCAAATGTTCAAATTGAATAGGTCCGCTTTTTTACTAAAATAACCCTTGTTATTCACCATGACCTGTAAGGCATTGTGTAAAGTTGAAAATTACCAAATTTGGACTAGTATAAAGAGGTTATTGATAACCAGACTTTGAAGTTAAAATTAGGGTAATGGGGTACTTGCCAATGGAATAGATTTAGCTGGAAATACTTTTGATTGCTAGTATAAGTGATAAGGGGACTCTACTGAGAATTCCACAAAAATCCCGTCGTTTTCTACAGAAAAAAACGAATTTGAAAAATCCTCCTGGAAGCTTCGCGCCAGGACAGGGATTTTGAGTGGGGTTGGTCTGACTGTGTTTCAATGGAATAATCAAGAATGTCAGGGATGTCACTGTGACACTGTCATTTTGAACATGCTATCGCAAAACCGGTTTCCTATCGAATTCTCTTACCATGAGCATTTAGACAATAAAGTCGAACAAGGTTTCAAAGAAACTGATTCCAGAAACCTCTTATAACACTGTCTCAGTCGAGATCACTTATTTCCAGGGGAAAATCTGGAGGATCACCAATAGCACAGAAATAAGAGGCTGAAAATGAACAGTGAGCTTTTATAGAGGTTCATCATTAGCATACAATTCCGGATAGGTAATACTTTAGAGCTACAAGAGATCCATGTGGGGAGGACGCGATGGATCTCCAAATAAAATGTGGGGAGCAGGAACACTGATGTCCGAAATGAAGCCGAGGGTCAGCTAGGTCAGAGCACGGGTGACAAACATGCGAAAGGCTTTTGGTGGACAGCACTGAAGACTAAAGAAAGAGACTAGTTAGGTTGAACAAGAAATGAACAAAACGAGTAAGTACTTACCGCGTAGATCAAAGCCTCGATCAAAGCAGTCAAAGGCAAAAAAAGGGCACAGGAAGAAATTACGGTCGGCGGTTTGACGTTGTCAGTCAGACTCAGATCTTGTTGTTTGAAAACGGCACCTTGGCGACGTTATATCATTGCCAACCCAACGAGGAAAAAGAGTCCTTCTATGTTCTATATCTAATATATTTGTGACGTCACAAATATATTTTCAAAACACGCATTGCGGCCGCAATTTTGGGAATTTAGGAGAAAGAAAAAATACGGGTACAATATTTTTAACCATACTATCGATTAAGCCAATAAAAAAAAATTAGGCAAGTACCCCATTTCGAAGTAATTGCGACTACCGTTGATAGCTTAAATCAACCTCAGAGGTAAAATGGACTTTAACGGCGAAAGTCAAGCGAAAATGAACTAATTTTTGCCCTAGATAATGCCTTATGAATTTTAAAGAATTTGAAGGCATTTTTCAGGTGGAATCTAGGTAATTTTCAACTTCCAAAAACTTTTTGAAGTCGATGGTAAATTTAGGGTTTTCGCAAGGTTAAATCTAGGTAATTTTTGATTTAAATAATGACTTTGTGGAGCATTTGTCATAGAAGGAAAATTTTATGTCAAATTCATGCATATTTCGCCTTCTTTAAGTCAATTTGACTTTAGCTTGGTAATTTGGCCCTAAATTGCTGTTTGGGTACGCCGCCACTGGCACTGTTGCCATGTCTGTGCATCTTCAATACGCAACAGTGAATAGAAAGTTAGAATTCCTTATTCTTATTGTTATTTCTTATTTTGGTGTATGAACGCTTCCATCTGAAAGCTCATTTTAAACATTTTCTCATTTTTATTCTTATTGTTATTTTTATTCTTATTTTATGCAAGTATAAATCCACCTTAAATTAACACTTTTATTGATAAGTATGTGCTCATGTTACTCCAAATTTATTTTCTCAGTACTTATACTCAGTTTTAGTTATTCTTATAATACATATTATGAATTGCCTAAAAGTTCAACGCTGTAACGGTATGACGAATCAATTTTCTGATTACATATTATCATCATTACTTACAAAATATCCAATAACTTATTCCTCAAAACTAAATACAGATCTAAGCCGCTTGAAGGATCTTCAGCCATGGGTAATCCTTCTTCATTCATGATGATCAAGGCCAATTCACAGACATCCTGATCACAAGGAATACTTGTTTCGAAAATGCAGAGTTCGCTACATGCTTCGATGGCCTTATTCGTCACTTTAAATACATAATCGACTGTGTCATAAACTTGAGGCATTGTGTACATCACGAAAGGTCTTCCTCTCGGGCAGATGCTGTTTCTTGATGAAGAAATTTGATGTAGATTCCATTCATTGCACACACTGTCCAATTCATTCTAAAATCAAAATGACACCATATTACATGAGCAGAAAGGCAGAAAAATGTTAATGAATTGCTATTACTGGTAGCTAAACCCGAGGGTGAACCTAACTATACCTACTGAATGCTAAAGATTGGTTTAACGACTCTCAGAACTCAGAAGTCTCAGATGCCCTCTGGTCTCAGATGAAAAGGAGACTTTTTTCAATTACAAAAAGTTCTGCAGACGTAGGTACCGTTTTTGAGATACGAGTGTCATAATAATTAGTATAATTATTATTATACGAGTTTCATAATTTAGTCAAAAAAAAAAACGTGATGCAAATCGCAAACCCTCTATGAATGCAAAGGTATTCGCCATTTGCACCGCAATGGTTCAAAAATAGGACGTACATAGTATTGTCACACGACTGGTTTTGGGGGGAACGACGAGCTTGCGAGGAGTGCTCCAAAGGATCGAAGAAGTGCGACAATAAAACGTCTCAAAGTGTATTTGTTTGAGTAAACATGGCTGCCCTATACCTCACTTTTCAGAAGTGATGCCCAGATGTCAGTCACTATGTGCAGACATCGTATACAAGATGTTGAATTGTTGAATAATGCAAAAATTCCAACTTTTTCACCGGAATTCAGAATTTTTGCATTATTGAACACCCTGTATGCGGCGTCTGCAAGTAGTGCCATCTGGGGCATCACTTCTTGGATATGTATAGGTATAAGGTATAGATATACCTACTTCAACGGTGCCAAGTCTCAATGTTCTACTCAAAAGTGCAAGGTTGGTACGGCTAACCACCGGACAATGAAAAAAAACAGTTGACTGTCAAATTTTTCGAAAATAGTATAGGCTGTCTGATTTCTACATGATTCTAGTGGGCCGCGATTCAGGCCGCGATCGGCCGATGACGACCAGAAACACAGCCCACTAGAATCATGTAGAAATCAGACAGCCTTCAGAGGAGGGGACGATAGTAACACAAGGTATTCCATCCTTCACTCCACTCTCCGTCGGATTACCGAGTTTCACTCGAATATCTTGAAAAATCATTGATTTATTGAAAAATGTCAATTTTCATTAAACTGACCACTAATCTCAGGAATTTTCAGAAACGGCTGAAGATACTGAGACGCGGTTTGTTTTATATTAACAAGCATTGAATTGTGAATCTGCATGGTGACTTCCATGACTCCAATTCTTTATTATTCTGGTTAACAAGTTGAAATTTTCGTATTATTGAACACTCTGTATACGGCGTCTGCAAGGAGTGACATCTGGGCACCCTTCTTGAAAGGAAGGTTTACTCAATGCTGTACTCAAAAGTGCAAGGTTGAGACGGCTAACCACCAGACTATAATGCCTACACTGATTTCTGTATATACCTACCTATTTCTCTATGATTATTTTAACGAAGAGTTGTGGAACCAAACTTTATCCAAGTGTGATATATATGTATATGAATATAATAGGTGCTTTCCTTTTACCACAAAACTCACTGATCTGATCCAAGTTAGAGAGAGAAAAAGCGACAAATCACATGCGCCAAAGTGAGATACCTCTAGCAACTTATGTCAGAATACTTAGTTCAAGTTGTAAAAGGAAAACACCTAATGTTAATGATTTGGTGCACCCCCCCCCCCCCTTCTTCACATGATAATGAGAGTAATGAGACATCGCTGATAACGCGCATGCAAGGGCCCTCTTTCCTCTGCCAACCGTCATCGAGCTACGACGTGCGCTGCACCCAATCAGAGTTGTACCCACATAGAACTGGAAACTTGTAATAAGTGAAAAAGTGAAAATAAACGCTTTGTAAACCGTCTGATCGAAGAGTATCTCTTCCGTCTTACCTTGGAGATAACACTAAGCATAAAGGGTGTTTTTTTTTAAATCTGGCGTCCAAGTATGCTGTGCCCCAGCCGAGAAGAGACTCATTCGGCCGGAGCACAGCATGCTTGACGCCAGATAAAAAAAAACACCGTTACATATACCTAACCTAATTCACTATAACCTACTGCAACTTCTGGATGTTTACTTACTTGGATAATTTTTAGAAAACAAAATTGGATAAGTGACTTGTCAAGAAAGGATCCAGAAAATATTCCATCTTCCCTCAATTTTTGGAAGAAATTCATCCAAAACTGGGCGTGATGCTTCCGTAGAATGGCCCACCAGGCTTCTATTCTTTGATTTGAAGGACTTGTCCCATAGAGAAATGGTGGTGCTCTACTAGGTTGTGTGCAATTTTCTCTGAGGAATACTTGAACTTGTTCCATAATCCTATTCTCTGTGCCCATATCGGTCCTCACAGTACGTGGGCAGCCACCAATAAGTTTAATCGCTTCTTGATAAAATCCGCAGATTATCCTTGGATCATTAGTGTTACGTCCTGCCCTTAACCAAATTATATTCCTAGAAAAACCATCGATGCATCCGCTGATACATATTCCAAAAGGCTTCAATTTATCATAGCAATCAACATGCCACAAAAAGTTTGGCCCCTTATTACTGTATTGTCTGCGTCGCAGCCGTCGTCTTCTCCGAATGTCCACTCCATTCGGATCAATTATTTGTAAAAGCTGCCTTACCAGCTCTTGCGTCACTACTAATTTGTTTTGAATACATTTAAGGAACATCCATCGATATCCGTGTAACTGCCCATGGAGACGAATGTTTCGTTCAATGAAACGAGCGACAGTGAAAACATCCGAGAAATTAGATCTCCTAAATAAATTTAGTTCTCTCAACTTCCGACGAAGAGTTCTTTCACTGATAACAACATCATGGTGCAGAGCCAAAGCAACCAATATTTCTGATTGTTGAAAGCCCAAGCCATGATAAAATTGGATAGCTTCTTCCATTTTGACGTGATCATTTGCCTAGAATAAAGAGAAACTACGATTAACTGTGCCCTTATTAAGTGAAATTAGGGCGCTGTAAGTGGAAAAAATGCACTTACCCGCTAAAGAACAGATGTGCAATATGCGTTGTGCGTTAACCACTTGAACCTAAAGCAACTCGGCGTTGCAACGCTCAATTTACAGTTTCAAAGTGTAAATTTACAGTTTCAAAGTGTAAATTTACAGTTTCAAAGTGTAAATAAACAGTTTACAGTTTCAAGGTGTAAATTTACAGTTTCAAAGTGTAAATTTACAGTTTCAAAGTGTAAATTTACAGTTTACAGTTTCAAAGTGTAAATTTACAGTTTCAAAGTGTAAATTTACAGTTTCAAAGTGTAAATTTACAGTTTCAAAGTGTAAATTTACAGTTTCAAAGTGTAAATTTACAGTTTACAGTTTCAAAGTGTAAATTTACAGTTTCAAAGTGTAAATTTACAGTTTCAAAGTGTAAATTTACAGTTTTAAAGTGTAAATTTACAGTTTCAAAGTGTAAATTTACAGTTTCAAAGTGTAAATTAGGAAAAAACACTGCAGTGGCCGCTCTACGCCTTCGTACAACAGCTTGATAGATGATCGAACAAATCCAGCAAAAATTGAACATGGAAGCATTTATGATTGCAAGTCACCAAAACTATACCATTCGCGACTAGCAATGATCAACTTTTATACGAAACATTTTTCAATCGGCATACCAGTGGCAGGGTGCAGTCAACTCGCCAACTCATCATTTTTACATTTGAAGAATTCAAGCCTCTTTCCGTTGAAAGCTCAGAAGACTAATCTAGACTTTTAAAGAAAGCCCAACAGTTTTGCGAATGTTGAAGCGCAATGTTGGAGATGCCACTTGTTGAGTACCAATTTTTTTTCCTGTGCTTGTTACGCCACTCGTGTGATCAATCGGCGAGACTACAGCTTTTCGGGTACTGGTCATGAATCGCCTTGGTACGAAAACGCAGCATCCCTTTTTCGTGCCTTGTGACGGCACAAAATTTGAGCGAGCCCAGTCCGGCCTCGCTGCGCAGAATTCGCAAAACGGTTTTTTTTTAGTGGCAGCTCTGGCATACGTCACCGACTGACAGTCGTCGTAAAAATGTTGCATCCAGCAAGCTCTGGCTAGATTGCGGCCACTCGCAGCCCCCCTACCGAGTAATGCCAGGTGAGCAATTAGCGGTTGATTTTGGCTAAAGTTACGAAAAATCCATGTTTCTGGCCGATAAAATGGGGTTAGATAGTCGCGGCCCGAGCGAGTCGCCCTCCGATCCGCCGCGCACGACCCGATAAACCAAAATGGGCGATGCCGCCGCCATGATACGTTGAAGTTCGCCGCCCCCCTGTATTTCGGCTCTGAGAGCCCCAACTCGCACGAGGGTTCAGCCACCCATACCAAGCGCCACGCTCCGATCCTTACTGGTCCAGCGTGCCATCGCCAGCGAACGGCTGTGGCCCTCCGACGTCGAGATGCAGCGAGCAGGCCTTCGGCCTACTGGCGATTCCCACAGTATCCACGAGGACGCCGTGCAAAAGCTGAGTGATTGCCTTCAGTGTATCTTGTGAATCATGGTCGGCCTCATCTATTCTCTCGCTATTCTTGTAATTTACTTATTTTTGCTGAAATCGTAACATCCTCGTTGTAAGCATTGACCCTATCTGGACGGTCGTCTGCCTCCGGTTAGGTTTTGTTGATATCTTGGTACCTTTCAGCTTTTAACCTTGGCAATGTCTGCCACTGAATGTTATCTACGTCTGTGTGTTCAAGCTGATCGAGTTCGTTGACCTCGAAGTGAATTTATTGTTATTTCCATTCTACATTTTGTCGAGGCCCTATGATCTGCTGGTATTTGTGTGTTGTTCGAGTACCAAGTGTGCGACAGAGAAGAAATACATCAAAAGGAATAAAATATTTTTGAGGAAACTATTAGTCCGACTTTGGATCTGAAAAGAGGGTTATACTCAAATTTTAAATCTATTTGATGAACTAGTCCGAAAAAAATTGCAAAAAAATTAAAAAAAAAAATCATTAAATTTTTTTTTTCAATTTCACAATTGAATATTATTTTTTTTAAACACACTACCAATCTGACTGACGCACAAAACTGACGTAGCTCACGTGCCCCGTGACAGATAACGCACATCTGACAAACGTTGCCCCGGATCAGGCTGTTCAAGACGGAGCTGCGTGACGTCAGTGGAAATGGTCTATTATTGCCCAGTTGCTTATTACACTGCTGGGATTTTCTACGGAACTGAAGATACAGTCTAATCCACGCAATAACTGTGCCATACGATAGAAAGTATTGTTCACCGCGGACTATAAAATATTGTACGATGACACCGGAGGGGGATGGCATGCGCTTGCACGTGGCGGCGCGCGATCAACTTCAAAGGGAAATTTTCAAAGTTGATTTCGGTCGATACTATCAATGATTTTTGAATTTTGAAAAAAGGTTGATATACAATATTCACCACAGAATAAAATGACTACCTTGGATTTTCAATTTTTTTGAAAAATGGAAAAAAAACAAAAATTTTTGGTTGATATTATACAGAAGCTTGTTGCTGGTCGTATCAGCCGAGGAATATATAAAACACGAGGCGAAATTTTAAAGACAATTTTCGACGGCAAACAGAATCCAAACGGAATCATAAACGTCTCTGCAGTCTGTACGTTCCCTATCTTACTCCAAAAATTGATGAGCATGAATCATCTTGAATGGTCCAAAACAGAGAAAGTAGCTCCATGCTGTACATGCAAGAAGGGGGGTTAGATAAACTTCTAACTGATTTAGAGAACTCCAGGGTCTGCGAGACATGCGAAAGACCACTCTCTGTCGACACTTCTTTTAATCGTGAACACTTATTCTTAAAATGGATAGCCAGAACAGGACAAGACAGAATGCTGAGGCTCTACGACATACCAGCCAAAATCACTACGCGCTTCGGTGACTTCAGCCTTCACGGAGCCGTCCAGGTAACTGGAACGGGTCCCTTGGGAGACAGAGTTGGCCATTTCATCGGCCACTGAAACGTTTAAATGGAAAATGGGAGGAATTCAAAGATTCATCTGAAAGAGTCAACACCAGAATTCCCGAAAGCACAATCATTTGCTATGTTTGCCTCTTTCATGTTCAGGTTTGAGTGTGCAATTGTGCATGTTTGGTTTTCAAAATTGTGTTATCTGTGTTCACGAACATTTCTGGACATAAAAAAAAGATGAAGTCACAGCAAATCATTTTTGTAGTTTTGGAAATTTTCGCTAGTTTTTCTCTTTCAAGAAGGAAATTCGGTTAAGTACGACAGATAAAAGTGTTTTTCTTTTGATTATACAAGTAGATAATTTTTGGGCGTGCAACGGTGGTGGGGGGGACAACCTTGACAGGTCATTGACCCCTGACCTTGACCTTGACCTTGACCTCGAATTTGGGGTGTAGGTGTCAAAGCTGTCCTCGCCCCAGCACTCTTCATCACCAGATTGTTCTTGGAAAATACAACAATATCAAATTATGCTTTCTTCAAAATTACATTTAGCTTACCTTCCGCATCAGAATCAAAATTCAAATGATGATGAGTCATTTTTCGCGCAGTTAGCTTTTTTGGTGTTTCATCTATTGTTCCTCCAGAGTGTTGTGGGATAGGATCCGACACTGGAGTAGAAACTTTGTTCGTTTCGGTTGACATGTTGTTATTGAATCTATGCTGACGACTAAACCTAACCGGCGACAATCTGTAATATATGTACAATTACCCCACCAATTTCCATTGCTTTTGGTCGAGATTGATGATGATATTAGAAATCAAGCTTATAACTATACCGCTCCTCCCACTCCTACACCTGATCCGCTCAGACAAGTCTAGACATGTTTCTTCAAGGTTGCTCCCCCCACTACATGCGATTGAGGTTAATGAACTTTCGAGGTCGAGGGTAAGGTCAAGGTCGGGGTTAAAGGTCAAGGTCACGGCTAAGGTCAAGGTCAGGGGTCAATGATCTGTCAAGGTCAAATTCAGGGTCAAGGTCAGGGGTCAATGACCTTTCAAGGTCAAGGTCAAATTTAAGGTCATGGGGTCAATGAACTGTTGAGGTCAAGGTCAGGGATCAATGACCTGTCAAGGTCAGGGGTCAATGAACTTTCAAGGTCAAGGTCAGGGGTCAATGACCTTTCAAGGTCAAGGTCAAATTCAAGGTCAAAGGTCAAAGGTCAAATTCAAGGTCAGGGTCAAATTCGAGGTCAAGGTCAAATCCAAGGTCAAGGTCAAATTCGAGGTCAAGGTCAAATCCAAGGTCAAGGTCAGGGGTCAATGACCGGTCAAGGTCAGGGGTCAATGACCTGTCAAGATTGTCCCCCCCACCACCGTTGCACGCCGAAAAATTATCTACTTATACATATTATGTAAGTATGTACAAGCTATGTACCCACACTCTCCGTGGGTTCCACTAAAAAAATAAGAGCGGTTTAAGCTAATACGAGATTATTTGGATTTTTTCTGGTCAATGCCGATTTATTATGGGAAATACGTTAAATCGCAAGAATACCAGCCTTTTGTTAATTACTCAACGTGAAACCTGAATTTATATTGCTCATTTGGCCAGAATCCATCAAAAGAAATCTCGAGTTAGCTACTCAGTGCCTCAATATTTTGGTGGAACCCATGCACATGGTCTGAATTCGAATAGACTCTTCTCAAACTAACCTAGTAACAAAGTAAGACTTGTCCAGTTGTCATTTGTGCAATGTGTATTTTTATAATTTCAATTTTTATGATTTGACTCCATACGTACAGGAACTTGCGGTTCTTAATAAAAGTATTGTTACGATATCTCGCGTACGGGTTCGAATATAATTGAGACGATCGTTTGAAAACGCACACTGTTTATTTCTGCGTACTACAATGAATACATGCCAACAATTATCTACTTGAATTTTCGCTGTGATTATCGCTCGCTTGTCCGCTCGCTCTTCCAATTCAATACTGCCCTGAACTGCCGGCTGATGCCTTATATGAGGCCTCCGAATAGTGTTCCCGAACTTTCTGTCTACTTCCAGCAAATTCCATAGTAGCCCGGCATATGCGGTTTCTAGACCATTCTTGAATAATCATTCACATTACCCGTATAATTCTGCCGGGTTCTGGAAAGGCGCCTCCGCCAAAATGTACAGATGTGCCCTGATCAGGCATTGGAGTCTCCATTCAGTTTCACGTACACGAACCCTCTAGAATGTACCAGATCGCTCCACACTTCTACACTGCGATCTAATGGATGGGAGAATCCAGAAAGATCGAGTGTTTACCAATATGTACGGGATCGCCGCTCGTAACAGTATCTGAATGAAGTATTAGTATCTTTAAACAGCTACCTAATAAAATTGTTTGTTAAAACTTGAAAGTGAATGAACATGTTTAATTTTGTTACCTAGTTGAGAGCGTATAGTACCTATCTACCTATACATATTACATACATTCATTAGAAATAAGTGTCGAAAATAGGTTGTTTAACTGTTGAGAATTTTTCACATTATATTTAATTCATTGAGAAAATTAGACAAAACCCATACTAACTGCTTCCGTTTTATTTTACGAGGACTTTGAAATCGACTTCTGATCCGAGGGGGCGCTTTGTCCCGAGTACGATTAGCACGCGAGTTCATCCCTGGGCCCGGGTTCTGCAAGAGGTCCACATGACATATAAAATTGAAAAAAATCTTGCCCGTGACGCGCCCTGTGTGTATACTGCGCCCTCTAGACCGACGCCGACGCTGTCCTATGTCAAGAATAAAGACCTCACCTCACAGTGGGTACCAACTACGAACGGTTGATAATTCAAGAGCCGCCACTTGTAACGGTCTTTCTACTTTAAAATTCTTCTGAAATCAAATTTTTGAGGCATTCATTCTTTGTGAAAACTTCAGGTGGGTTTAGTAGCATTTACTAATTATGGTGTTACTTTTAGCTTTTAGCTTTTAGAGTTGAATTGGTAAAATAGAACGTTGCGGAATCAGTCGCTGTGGTTTTATTCCTCGACAGAAACATACCATTTAGGTCTCGTTGGAAAGCTACAAGGATGTACTTTGGTCTGAGCCCATGGACATTTCCAAAATTCGATGAAATTTTTAAATTTCAAAATTTGAATTTGAATTTTGAATTTTTTTTTAATTTTGAAAATTTCAATGGGCTCAAACCAAAGTACATCTTTGTAGATCTCTAAAGTGACCTGAATGGTGAATTTCTGTCGAGGAATAAACCCACAGCGATTGATTCCGCAACGCCCCATTTTACCAATTTGACTCCGTCCTTTCAAGTAAATTAACAATTTGATATAACATTTAGATTGAAGGTCTAGGTTCAATTTTGCCATTTGAACTGAGTATCCTCACTTGCAGTTGGTAGTGGTGCCTCACTTGCGCTTATCGCTATTGAATGATTCGAAAGCAGACTGTTACGTTTTTTTTTAACCTAGGGAAAGATTGCTGGTCTGGGAGACATTATCTGGGTTGGCGCGGGAAAACAAAAACAAAACAACAGGCGAGAAAAGTTTTGATTAACCACAAAAAAAAATCTGACAAGTAAAGAAAACGTTCGAACAGTTTGTATTGCTGCAGAGGTTTAATACCGAACTCCTTGCGGAGGATTTACGCAGCAAACGACTAGCAAGCAGAGCAGTCGACGACGAGAAGAGTCGAGCTCAAACCGGTCAGGTCCGGGATTTTGCCGAACCCTTACTTATCAAAATTATTCTCCAAGCCCTTTTCCCCGAAAAGGTAAGCTCAGATTTTGCAATCGACAGACCAGTAATCTAATCCGTTTTCTAGGGTTCCATCCTTCCATCCTTTTATCCTACTAACCTTCTATGGTTCTATAGTTCCCTGTACATTTTCCCTACCCTTATGGGCAAAAATTGGAACATTGGTGGTTGATAGTATTCGCCCGTGGAACCCGTCGAGCCTGCAAGCCCGGACGTCGAGTTACGTGACAGTCGACAGACAACGCCCCCAGAGCATTTCGGCGCGGGAGCTGAGGTATCTGGGTTATCTGCTATTGTTCTAGTATTGCGGCCTTTCTTTTTTTTTTTTCGTCAACCCCTCGACCGCCACCAAACGACCCTACTTCGGTGCACTGAGGTAGCTCATCGGTAGGTAGGTAGGTTGCGAATGGTCACCGTCGGCCCATTAGAACATAGTTTGAATCCCGAATCTCAGCAAAGCGTTACCGCTCTGACAGTCGTGACAGACGTGTCTGTCCCACCTGTCGGACTGAACTCGTCGCCTGGCTACGGATCCGGTAGTGCCTGTACTGGTGGTCACCCTACCAGACGCACCAAACCAGTCAGTGGAGCCATCATTGTTCAATCAATTGTTATTCTATTTGTATTTTTGTCAATACCCTACCCTTCAGGAATCATTTTGAAATTATACGATATTTTCTAAATTTGTTTTATACCACGTATGAGTAAATTTAATTCAACTTAATCATCCCCTCGATCCGTCTCCTTCTGAGCATAGCGGCAAATTCCCATCTCTTGTGCTGCCGTCTTTGGACGTAGCAAGACCATAATTCAAACAGTCATTAACCGTTATCTAAACAGGACCGTTTACATCGCACAGGAATAACAGGATGGGAAATCGTGATGAACAGGGTAGAGAATATTTTGAAATAAATACAGCATTCGCCAGCATTTCGCTCAGCCGTCGTGAAATACCCAGAATTCGAAAATGGGGGGCTAGCTTTAAGTTGACCCCCCAACTTCAAAGAACCTCTGTGTCGATTTGGGCGTAGCATTTTTCGAAAAAAATACAGCATTCGCCAGCATTTTGCGAGCATTTTAAGATGCCGTCGTAAGATTTACAAAATTCGAAAGTGGGGGGCTAGCGTTAAGCTGACCCTCCAACATCGAAGGGCTTTTGTGTCAATTTGGGGCCAGCATTTCTCAAAAAAAAATACAGCGTTCGCCAGCATTTCGCGAGCATTTCACGATGCCGTCGTGAAATTTCCAAAACTCGAAAGTGGGGGAGGCTACCGTTGAGTTGGCCCACCAAATAAAAATTGATTTTTTTGGCGAATCGGGCTGAGCATTTTTCGAAAAAAATCAGCATTCGCCAGCATTTCGCGAGTATTTCACGATGCCGTCGTGAAATTTTGAAAACTCGAATGTGGAGGGGCTACGGTTGAGTTGGCCCCCCAAATTTTTTTTTTGCGAATCGGGCTGAGCATTTTTCGAAAAAAAAAATACAGCATTTGCCAGCATTTCGCGAGCATTTCAAGATGCCGCACAGTGGTCCATTTCACGAATCTAGCTGGACAAAAATAAAAAAAACTTTTTTTTTCAAATTGATCACGACCAATGTTTTTTGATAACCAATGAACCAAAATAACTTAATTGATTGAAAAGCTCCCTAAATACTTCGCCACCTACTTTTTGCGCGGGTTCTAAAACAAGATAAAACAAGGTACCTTAAGTGAAGAAAGTCCTATCTGTTGCGTTCTTTCTACTACCAAACTACGGTAGTGTTTGAGTACAGGCAAAGTTTCTGTTTTCAAGAATATCCAGACACAGGTAAATACTTTCAAATAATATACTTGTTTTCCATCCTAACCCACTTTACCCTATATTGGCAGCGATTTCTGTTTTACCCTGCAAGTTTTCGAATGGCTACATTTTTGCGTGGACGTAGACTTCGATTGCTGTGGATTTCTGTGATGAGTTTTCATTTATTTTAAAGCATGTTTCTTGCTCTGTCAAACTGAACAAAGTTTGGGTGCGTCGAGCTGCGTCTGAGTTTTGTATCTCAATTTTCAGACATGCATGTAATTTCTCGGCGTTACTTTTTCGAAGTGTGGTGAACGAAAAAAATTAAGAAGCGAAATATTTGTAAGTGTATCTACATAAGCTTCAGTTTTTCGGACAAGATGATGTCGAAGAGGCTATTGAAGTGGCTGTCATAAAAAGAATTGATGATTTTGCTTCAAGATAAGACTTCTTAAAAATTTCATTTTGTCTCTGGAACATTAATTTGTTCAATTTTTCATTTCAGAAGATTTGCATGCAAAATCTTCAATTCGTTTTATACCAGCTACTTCAATAGCCACTCCGACACCATCTTGTTGAGAAAACTGAAGTAGGTACATGTAAATACACCCGCAAATACTTTGCCCCTTTGTACTTTTCGTTCACCCACACTTCGAAAAGATCACGCCGAGAAATTACATGCATGTCTGAAAATTGAAATACGAAACTCGGACGCAGCTCGACGCACCCAAACGTCATGCAGTTTGACAGAGCAAGAAACAAGCTTTCAAAAGAATACAAACTTATCACAGGAATCCACAGGAATCGAAGTGTACGTCCACGCAAAAATGTAGCTGTTCGAAAACTTGCAGGGTAAAACAGAAATCGCTGTCAGTATAGGGTGAAGTAGGTTAGGATGGAAAACAAGTATACTATTTGAAAGTACTTACCTGTGTCTGGATATTCTTGAGAACAGAAATTTTGCCAATACTCAAACACTGCCGTAGGTTGGTAGTGAAATGAAGTCAACTGATAAGACTTTTTTATTTAACTTGTTTTGTCTTGACTTCGAACCCGCGCAAAAAGTAAGTGGCGAAGTATCCAGGAAACTTTCCAATCGATTTAGTTGCTTTGGTTTATTGCTCATTGAAAAACATTGGTCGCGAACAATGTTGAATAAGTGTATTTTTCGATTTTTGTCCAGCTAGATCCGTGAAATGGACCACTGTGTGCCGTCGTGGGATGCATCCCAAAATTCGAAAGTGGGGGGCAAGCGTTAAGTTGGCCCCCCCAACTTCAAAGGACTTTTGTGTCGATTTGAGCCCAGCATTTTTCGAAAAAAATACAGCATTCGCCAGCATTTCACGAGCATTTTACGATTCCGTCGTGAAATTTCCAAAATTCGAAAGTGGGGGGCTATCGTTAAGCTGGCCCACCAAATTCGAAGGGCTTTTGTGTCAATTTGGGCCCAGCATTTCTCAAAAGAAATACAGCATTCGCCAGCATTTCGCGAGCATTTCACGATGCCGTCGTGAAATTTCCAAAACTCGAAAGAGAAGAGGCTACCGTTGAGTTGGCTCCCCAAATAAAAATTGTTTTTTTGGCGAATCAGGCCGAGCATTTTTGAAAAAAATACAGCATTCGCCAGCATCTTGCGAGCATTCTACGATGCCGCAGTCGAATTTTCGAAATTCGAAAATGAGGGGGCCAACTCAACGCACCCAGTGCATATATCTAAACAACTGGAATTTCAAGATGGCTTGTCTATTGAAAAACAAAGGTATCTATATGCACAATATTTACAAAATTGGGCACGTATTCACAAAACATAGAGGTACTAGAATTTCGCGAGCGTTCCCTTCCGCATTGTCGGTGTTTTTCTGGATAATAGGCGCCGGCTGAATCACGCCTTGTTACACAATAAAAAAGTTTTTCTCAACGACAGTCATGCCCAGCAGAGTTTCCTTCAATACCGGTGTGGCGGACTACACGGACCCGTTTTTGAGAAAGTACTCGTGTGCTTCGCCTTTCAGTCCAATTGGAGATTGTAAGCGACTTCAGATCCACGAAAAGCCGTTGTTAAATCAGTGAATCACCACCTTAATCGCATGACAAAGAGCTAGCTAATGCTTACGTTCGAACAGTTGTACACGGAGCGAACTCAAATCAAAGCCGTGATGAATTCTCAACTCCTCCAGTTGCAGACGATCCAACAGATTCCCAGCCACTTACTCCCGGTCATTTCCTGATTGGAGACCTACTCACCGCGGTATCGCAGGCGTGCCACTGTAGAATCTAGCAAACTGTCCATGCCACTACGACCACCTCCAAGGATTGGTTCAACATTTTTGGAGCCTCTGGTGCAGGGATTATCTGCATTACCTGCAACGGTGGAAGCGTGGTAGTGGGAGCGCACCGCCCCCACAGATTATTTCTTTCTGGGATTTCTCATAATCCCGAAGGAGGATAGCCTGGACAGATCACCTCCATTGAATTCCTTAATGGAAAGAATAACGGTAATACATCCCGGACTTGATGGAGTGTTCCAAGTTGTCAGCTTGAAGACCCGAGATGACAGTGCGACGTGCAGTAGCAAGATGATGACCGCTGCTGGTTAAGAGTAAAAAACATGTGACTTCATGGTTAATATTATTATTAGCAGCCATTTGTCTTGTTTACTGTGATTTTTCGTTTGTATCTGTTCATTTGAATTTAATTCGAGAAGGAACACAGTGTTGAAGTAGCACAACCGTTAAATCGTTGTTATTATTTTGATCCCAGAGTAGTTTTATCCCATAACAATGATTCACTTGTAAACAAGATACGACTAGCCGGCTTGAAACGAAACACCAGAAGCAAGTTTCCGTTTAGCCATTTCAAAACGTTGTGGCGAGACGAAGAACTTCCATAGACATATTTTAGCATTATATCTAACTACGCGATGATATGAGGAACATCCAAGAAAACAACTTCTTCCAAGTTTCCAGAGGGCACGTTTAAGCACAAACAATTTGCAAAATGTGCACAATACTCGAGGATACAAGAGTTTAAATTTGCATTAAGCCAGGAAATGTGTTCATGACATCACATGTCTTTCCTACTCCCGAGTTTGCCCGATTATCATCATGGAAGAGTAACGTAAACTAATTTTGAGCTTCTGCTCTCTAAAAATGTTTGCGCGAGAGCTCTGGCGCCTTGGGTGTATTTCAAAAGAGCACTTTCTTGGAAAAATCTCATCGCCAAACATACGCGGACAGGCTACTTTCAATATTCATCTTCACTAAGTTCGGAATCTTGTTACACAACAAACAGAAAGCAACCGGTTCTGAAAGCTTTCAGAATTCAATAATTCAAAACGTCGCACGGCACTGCGAAAGGATTAGTAAGAGCTTACTGGATGGACACGCGACAACTTTTCGCGAGATGGAGATCGAGAGAGAGAGCCCGCGAGCTGTAAAAATGCAAGCTTTTAGGGTTGATTTTCGAAATTTGCATTCATCTGTCAATTTGATGATACAGGTGTGGAAGCGCGAGCAATCGACGTTTGAATATTCATCGGAAGCACTTTCCGTCGGCGGCCACCAAATCACCACAAGAATAAGAAGTGAGCGCCGTGCGAAAATTATATTTT
Source organism: Anaspis maculata (assembly GCA_949128115.1). Taxonomy (NCBI): domain Eukaryota; kingdom Metazoa; phylum Arthropoda; class Insecta; order Coleoptera; family Scraptiidae; genus Anaspis; species Anaspis maculata. Next base: position 75,146,903 of record OX421964.1, on the reverse strand, counting down.
CGTAAGATAAAAGGAACAAACAGAACGTTAGTCTGGTTGTAGCTACCTCATTCTGATATTGTCATTTGTCTTTTCTTATCACCTCTGGAAGTTTACGGTACATCGTGGCGGAGGGCTTGTGCCTCTGAGAGAAAAGTTGTCAGCGCTGAGCTGCTCGCCGCTCGCTGATGTTCTCGCAACATTACCAGCAACAACGAGAAAGAATGGGTTTCTTTATCGCCGCCCATTTTGTAAGAATTTATGAAGCAGTCAGCTGCACACGAAATTCGTGACGGAGTTGATAAAATATTCAATTATATCGGTGGGTACGGCATCAGCAGCCCCGTGCTCTGGATTACTCGCGTTACAATTTCGTAAACAGCGCGAAAATAATCTCGGTGTGATATAATTTCTGAAAATTCGACTAATTTATCTTGTTACACCCTCTCTGAGGCTTACCTAAAAGGTTTCTGATGCGACTGAAAGGGTGGATCAGTAGAATCACATTTTGAGGGGTCAGATCTTCTTGGGAATAGAAAATAATGCAATTTCCCGATTTGTTTTTATTTTTCGGCGATGCACACAAAAAATCCAAGTAATCCGTGACATTTGAAAGTTGTGAGAAGGTCTTATCTCTAATCTCTTTAAACAAGTTTAATTTTTTGACGACTCAATTTGGAAATTGCGATGCCGTCCGCAGTCGCTCCAAAGAAAGTGTCGCAACGGAAGCGTCGGCCCAGGGAAAAGAACTTGAAATTTGGCTCTTCACACTCCCTCTATTTAAATCGACTGAATTCGCGGCTAAACTCATCCACCAATGAAATGGAAGCAAGACCGCAGTTGACATAAAGCAGCGTTGCCATGTTGTCATTATTTACATGTCTGTCATTTATCTAACCTACTAACCTCACATTCCTGATTCATTTTGTTGTGAGAGTTTGCGGTCATATTTGCTGAACGTATTGAGTTGTCTTTTGTGCTAAATTGGAAAAAAATGGAAGCTGGTTTCGAAGAAGCCAACGACAGAAATCTCCCAGAAGTCGATGCGGACATGGTAGACAATTTTTATAGAAGAAACGCCGATTTTTTCGCACATGGCGTAAGAAATGTTGAAATTAGGAGGTAAGGCTTTCTGACTCATAAGCAAGCGGCAAGCGAGCCTCTAGCACCTACCTGATCCCAATCAATAATTCATTCCTTATTTTGCAGAAGTAGCAAACAAATATATGGAGACGAAGCAATAGGGTTTGTACAGGTGAAACGTGATAAAACGTTATGTACTGTCAAAGCCAAAGTAACACCGGAGCACAAAGTCCGAAGTACTCCATATGCTGTTACAGTCATCATTGAAGAAGAAACAGAGGAGGTTGTCTCATGTACCTGTGGAGATTGTGCGGCTAGATCAAGTAGGGTGCGGTATTATTTTGTTAGCAAACTTCTTACGATTCAAGTTTGACGAAGTGAAGGATATCATTGTTTTGTAGTTTGGTATCAATGAATTTGAATTGAATTGAAATTTATTGTGTAACTTTGTTACAGGAGGCTGTAAGCATAGCGTCACCCTCCTATATTGGCTACTGAACAAAAGTCAAAATCCATCAGTAACCTTCACAGAGTGCTATTGGAGAAAATCTGCTTTAGCCAAAGTGGAAACTACCCTTAAAGGACAAACACTCCAAGAAATTTTCAAAGTTAAAAGTAGTACCACTAAATCAAAAACCTCAGATTTCAAAGATAAAGTGGTTGAAAGTGGATTAAAAACAAATTCAGATGGAATTTTATTCACTTTTTATAGTGATAAGGAAACACCGATGCACAGAAGGTTTCCCTCCATCATTTGTTTATTAAGAACACTAGTACACTGTAAAACAATACAGAAGTTACGACATAAAACCTTTTTGAAATACTGCAGTGATCTTTTATTGGAAGTGACGTGTGAAAAAGTGGCCAGTTTGACAAAATAGTATAGGTAGGTACATGAGAGTCAAAAAATTATCTTTTGCTTAAAAAAGAGTAGTTTTCAAACAGTTTTTTGCTCCATGCATGATGGATCTAGTGGAGTATTTAGTACATATTTAGGATTTGTTATTAATCAGTATAAGTAAACTGTAATGCATATTATAAATAATTAAATACTGAAAACTGAATAGTATATGAAGAACAGGTTCATTTGTTTTAGTTTTTATACAGTTAACAACTGAATGTTATAATAAAGTTGAATAAAATGTAAAAACAGAACATGTTGAGTGTGGCTAATTTGCAGGAAGAGCAGCAAATCTTTGTTTTGGAAGCGAAGCGGTGAGTTGTTCTACTTAGTTGGAAGAACCATCAAGTTCTACGGCCTGTCGATTTGCTATGTTGCTGATGACGACGATAGCTGCTGTGGATCCTTGCTAACACCTACCTAGATGGTGGCATATAATTTCACTTCCTGCCACATCCATTTTGAGGTGTTTCTTGGAATCATTTTCTTCGCATACCTCCACGATCTGCTGCCAGTGAGGTAGTGAGCTCATATTTCTTCTTCTTTGTAAAAGGAGTTAGCTGAGGCTTCTTTTTCAGCTCAATTTCTGAAGGGGGGTACTACATATTTTCCTTGAATGGTTTTTAAGCCCACAACCTCATGCATACTACTACTGCTCTCTAACGGCATATTATGCCCATGTTCACTCCCGCTTGAGTTATGGTATAGTGTTTTGGGGTAGAGCGAGAGATTTCATTAGAGTTTTCAGACTACAAAAAAGATGCATCAGAAAAATACTCGGACTTCAATATACCGATAGTTGTAGACAGTAATCCATCCAGTTGCGTATACTCACCCTTCCATGTATGTATATATTCGAATGTATAATGTTTGTGAAAAAAAATATGGATCTGTTTGTCGGCTCTTCTCATGGCCACAACACCCGAAAAAAAGAAAATTTATTATGTGAGAAATATAATTACACTTTTTTGCAAAAGAACGTAGAACACATGACTGTAAAAACATATAACACTGTTCCTATCGCCTTGCGCAGCCTGCCAATAAATAAAATGAAAAATGTAATACGGAATATACTGATCCAGAAAGCGTACTATACAGTAGAAGAGTTCTTTCAGGACAAAGATTTTATTTTGTGAGATATCGGGATATCCATCGCTTTTAACTTTGTATTGATATGTCTTATTTATTATTGTATCTATATTTGTATTGTTCATCTTTGTGCATCTTTGTTATATATCCAGATTCAAATTTTATTTTTGTATTTATTTTTTATCTTTATACGAGTATGACACGTTCGACGCCTTTTAGGCAATCATGTACAATGTACAAAAGAACAAATAAAGAAAATTGATTGAATTGATTGATACTACTTCTAGTTTGGGGCATCGGATTCCAGCTGTGAAAAAACAAACTGTTGCAGGTAAGGGGTCACAAAGTTCAACGATTCTACCTACATTGAAATGATCTTCACAGCAAAAATATCCGCCGCCCCATGGGGCTGGGCTTTTGTCGCCGGTAACTTTATGGCACTTGTTTCTCGGGGGTTGAGACTTGGGGACACTGATGACAATTTCTTGTGGGGCACTCGAAAAGGTGTTGGAATATCCCTTGAAAATGCTTGTTTTCGATGACATTATTGTTTATCTGCAGAATGTACCGAGCAAATAATTTCGATTTAACCACCATTCTGTCAAAAAAGACAATTAACAAGGTGGCAACAGCGTCGTTCAAATGACGTTTCCTTGTTGCAAAGCTGCCAGATTTAAAGTGCTCAACAAAATAAGTGTCGCAACAGAAGTTTTTCCCCAAATTTGAATCAACATAACTTTTGATTGTCACGGACGATTTCAATTCGGTTTTCACTGGTCGATTGCCTAATCTTTTGGCTATTTACCATGTTCAAAAATCAACTGAGAAGCTGCACATAAAGTTTCTACGGGGTGGTAAATAAAGCAGTTCATAATTGTTGAAATTTGATTGAACCCCCGTTTGAGCTTAAATTTTCTCTGTCAACAACCGATAACAAAATAATGGAGAATGATGACTTACCTCGGAACGATTTTCGAATTTTCCGGATTAGAAGTGAAATAGCCAAGATACGATTTTTTTGCTGGGAATGATGCTATTCAATTCTTCTCCTTCATGAAAAATCAACGGCCTCTCGATGTAGTGGACGTGGTACAACCGAAATAGGGAATATAAGTTGCAAATGATGATAAAGGCAAACCACTTTGCAGGGTTACAACTGAGACCTGAATAAACGATTTGACCCGCAGTGCTTTTCTTTTCGTCCCTCAGGATTTGAATAGCGCCCCTTTTTCAAAATGGCTGATATTATCTAGGGGCAGAAAGTATCGAATAGCCTAGTGATGTCCAGCTCAGAAGAAATATATGGGGCTATGTCTCAATCGGTTTCTGGGACATCAAACACTATTTAAAAAAATGGTGGAACATTGCCATCTACCGCAGGCAAATTTGGTGGAGGCGCCAAAAGGAATTTAGTACTGTCATAAGAAAATTGCCGTAACATTTTTATTTTTCAACCGATTTTGACACAGGACATCTCATTTGGTAGAAAAGTAAATTCTTCTTGTTACCTTATATCTTCCATAAAATAAGACATTGAGGAATGTTGAAGAAAAAATTTAAAAATAATTTGAAAGAAAAGGATTTTTTTCATTTTTTTATTTTCATGAAAATTGCCTTATTTGTAGACTTTGATGTGCTCTTTCTAAATTTGTACTTTTCCGATTTCTACCTTTGCAGCACGCGCCGCCATATTGAAAAAATGATGCCTGAAAAGAAGTTTTTGACAAAATCTGAACTTTGGCCTTTGTGACATTGAAATGTTTATATACATATGAAAGCACATTCAATCTTCTACAGTTTGACATCTGAACCAGCTCTGTGCGACCCGTGGTTCTTGAGTTAGACCTTCTGGAAGTATCAATTTTCGGCTCCAAAAGAATTGAAAATCACCTCTTGGGGCTGTGCCAGGTCCACCAATGTTCATGATTTGTGATGAATGACGACGCGTTATTGATGGGTAACTTGATTTAGACATGGTGGTGATCCAGTGGTGAAATCCGGTAGGCGCGGTCACTATTTAACACCGAAAATTGATACTTCCGGAAGCTTTAGCTCAAGAACCCCGAGTCGCACAAAGATGGTTCAGGTGTCAAATTTTGGAGAATTGAATGTTCTTTTAGACGTATATAAACATTTCAATTTTGCATACTCTAAAATTTAGATATTGTCAAAAACTTCTTTTCAGATATCATTTTTTCAAGATGGCGGTGCGCACTGCAAAGATATTAATCGGAAAAATGCAAATTTAGAAAGGGCACATCTAAATCTACAAATAAGGCAATTTTCATAAAAATAAAAAAATAAAAAAATCTTTTTTTCAAATTATTTTTCAATTTTTTTTTTCAACATTCCTCAATGTCTTTTTTATGGGAGGTAGGTATGAGATAACAAGAATAATTCACTTTTCTACAAAACTAGATGTTTTGTGTTAAAATCGGTTGAAAACTAAAAATGTTACAGCGATTTTGTTATGACCGTACTAAATTCATTTTGGCGCCTCCACCAAATTTGCCTGCGACAGATGTCAATGTTCCACCATTTTTTTAAATAGTGTTTGATGTCCCAGGAACCGATCGAGACATAGCTCCATATATTTTAACAAAGCTGGACATCACCAGGCTAATTGATACCTTCTGCCCCTAGATAAAATCCGCCATTTTGAAAAGGGGGCGCCATTCAAATCCTAAGGGACGAAAAAAAAAGCACTGCGGGTCAAATCGTTTATTTAAGTCTTAGTTACGATCCTGCAAAGTGGTTTGCCTTTATCATCATTTGCAACTTGTTTTTTCCTACCACGTCCACTAATGTGAGAGGATATCTCTTAGTAGGCTTGCTCATTAGACGATTCTAAGCAATTTGTTGTGTAGCGCACCCCCTATTGTGTCTTTTTGGGGCTGAAATAGGGCGTACTTTTTTGTGAATTCGCCACCAATTTCACAACCTAGACTTGTTTGGTATCAATTCTTTTGATTGAGGTTCGCTGAATATTATTATCTTGGTGGAAACATTCTTCTGTCTGTCTGTCTGTCTGTCTGTCTGTCAGTCCTCTGTTTCTATAACTCCCGAACGGTTTATCGAATTTAACTGAAATTTGGTGAATATGAAGGTACAGTGTCGATCGAAAGTTTGGGAACACTAGTCAAGCTTGTCAATTTTGGAGGTTAAATTAAGACTGAATGAAAAGGATTTGAGGAGATGACATGCGCTCAAAATTTGAAGAAGACATCTTTTGAACTGTGAAAGAAAACACTTTTTTTTTGTCATATCACATTCAATTACGTGTGCTATTTGACTTCAAAAATTGACAATTGTCCAAAGTGTTTCCAAAGCTTAGTCAGTGTACATATGCGGGCATAGTTTGAATTTTCGAATAAGTTGATGAGATTTTAGCTCAAGTCGGTGCACTAGAGGGCGCACCATCCCGTAATCAGCTATCAGTTTTTTTTTCAAGTATTTGCAAGATGGACCTCAAACTTACAAGGTTTGTAGGTAGGTACTAGGTAAGTAACATTTTCCTTCCAGTTCATGATTTTCAGTTTAAGATGCTTAAATAATCAATATTGTGTCGGTCCCCCTCTTGCCTGGATCAGATCGAGCCATTACTCATCTCGACATGCTCTCCACTAAAGCCCGCAGAAAATTCTGAGGAATAGCCTTCCATTCTTCCTAAACTGCAATCGGTAAGTCATTCAAATTGTCCGATTGTCCTTCTTTTCTTTCAATTTCAACTTTATCCTACTCCATACATGCTCGATAGGATTCATATCTGGAGACAAGGGTAGCCAATCCATTCTTTCAATATTGTGATCCCCTAAAAATTCGTTGACAATTCTAGCCCGATGAGGTCGGACGTTGTCGTCGACCAACATGAAATTGTCACCAAAATTTTGAGCAAAGGGGACCACAATACCCTTTATACACAAATCCCTGTATCTTTCACCATTCATACTCGCTCATCTCCAGTATCACCAAATCACTTATTTTTCCAGTCCTCATTTCTCCCCAAACAGTCACTCCTCTACCTCCAAAAACCACCCTTGCCTCTATGTGTTCTTCCAGAAGTCTTTCGTTCCTCTGTCGCCATACCAGAACCCGTCCATCCGACCTAAACAAATTAAACTTACTTTCATCTGAAAACAAGCACCTACTCCACTCTGCTATTCCCCAGTGCTAATATGGTTTTGTGCCCATCTTAGGCTAGTAGCACGATGCTGCGGTTTCAGCAGAGGGCATGCCGCTCTTCTTCTGTTTTCACTTAATTTTTTCAAGTCCAGAACAACTACACATGTACCTACCTTGATCGACAATTGGAGACAAAAAATACCAAGTGTCAAATTCGATGGAAAGGAGAAGAAATGTTCATGTATTCAAAATTGATCTTGCGAGAGCAAAAGAAAAGGAACTGATAAGTAAGTAGGTATGGTGCGGTCTCTTAAGACCTTTCAAGAATCATGTTTATACTAAATTTCAGTTAAATTCGATGTACTGGTTCGGAAGTTATCGTAACATAATTACAGACAGACAGACAGACAGACAAAAGACCATTTTTATCAAGATAATCTTGTGCAGTGAGCCTTGATCAAAAGAACTGATATCAAACCAGCCTGAATTCACCAGGTTGTGAAATTGGAGCATATCGTAACATGTTACAGACAGACAGACAGACAGACAGACAGACAGACAGACAACAGACGGAAGACTGTTCTTAGTCAAGATAAGCTTGTTCAGCGAGCCTAAATCAAAAGAATTGATATCAAACAAGCCTAGGTTGTGAAATTGGAGCATATTACATCCATATAACATATTACAGACATACAGACAGACAGACAGACAGCAGACTGTTTTTATCAAGATAATTTTGTTCAGCGAGTTTTAATCAGATGAATTGATATCAAACAAGCCTAGGTTGTGAAATTGGAGCATATCGTAACATGTTACAGACAGACGGACAGACAGACAGTCAGACAGACATAAGACTGTTCTTATCAAGATAATCTTGTTCAGCGGGCCTTAATCAAAAGAATTGATATCAAACAAGCCTAGGTTGTGAAATTGGTGGCGAATTCATCAAAAAATATACCCAATTTCAGCTCCAAAAGACAAAATAGGGGGTGCGCTAGACAACAAATTGCTTAGAATCGTCTAATGAGCAAGCCTGTTGAGAGATATCCTTTTACATCGAAAATCCGTTTATTTTTCATGAAGAAGAAGAGATGAAAAGCATCATTCCCAGCAAAAAAATCGTATCTTGGCTATATCACTTCTAATCCGGGAAATTCGAGAACCGTTCCGAGGTAAGTCATCATTCTCCATTATTTTGTTATCGGTTGTTGACAAAAAAATTTTTAGCTCAAACAGGGGTTCATTAAAATTTTAACAATTATGATCTGCTTTATTTACCACCCTGTAGAAACTTTATGTGCAGCTTTTCAGGTGATCTTTGAACATGGTAGATAGCCAAAAGATTACGCACTCGAACAGTGAAAACCGAATTGAAATCGTCTGTGACAATCAAAAGTTATGTTGACTCAAATTTGGGGGAAAATTTCTGTTGCGACACTTATTTTGTTGAGCACTTTATAATAATAATAATAATAGATTTATTTCCAACAGGAGCACACCCAGAATAGGAAATTCATTTGCAAAATACATAGTAAAATTCTACAAACATAATGCACAAAACGCATGCATTTATAATGGACTTCCATTGCAAACACCAAAATTGATTGTTCATGTTCATGCCTCAAAAATGTATTCCATTGTATCCAAAAACATACCACCTAGCGTGTTGTTTTGTCGAAGTGATTTTTTTTTAAGGAGTATCAAAATATTCATGCAAATCTTGACTGCCTGTCACACAATTTGGCAACAAGGCTCCAGCTACGACCATCCTATTGCGCAAGCTCAACTCGTCCGCCTACGTCATCAGACGTTGAAATTTGATCGGGGTTGTTGATTCCCGTCTCGATAAAAAAAAAAAGTAGAGGCTTTTGAGACGAACCATTATCATTCATGTAGCAAACTCACCCTGTGGAACATTTTGAAGCAATAAAAAAAAAATCGTATAAGACCCCATTGCTATTTGCCCCTATTTTTGGGGCCAAGCGGGACAAGTTTGTATCGGTGCTGCTTGGCCGTCAAAACGAATCCCGATTGCTTTAAAATTGGAAAGAGGCCCGTGAGGTTTTGGTATGTATTAACAACGGTAACACGTCTCTGCGCGCCCCGCCCCGAGTCGCATTTCCACGCATAATACGGTCAATTTTTCAAAGATTTCAACGTTTTGATCTCGGATTGACCGATCACATAACTTTTGGACAAACCAGTTCCACACCATGTGAAATGGCGCAGCAAGCCTTATAATGCTAAGCTAGAGAACTTGCCCTTGCCCAGGTCACTCGAATCACGGTTCCGCTGGATGTACTTTACAATGCATGGAGCAGACATTAGAAGATGAAAAGACGCACGCCAGTTATATGGAATATGAATACAGGATCGGGTCAGTGGATGAGAATAATTGCGGAATAGTTTTACTGTGAACGAAGATGGTGAATGAACATGGCTTATTTCTTCCTTTTCTTTTTATTTCTATTCGGCGGCTGCGGCTTCAAGAGTGCAATAGTGCATACATAAAGGTGATATGATATACAAAGATAAATCAAGCGGCCCGTTGCGGCACAGATACCTTCTAGGTAAAATATGGGACCTGGCGCGCGCGACGACACAGAGGGTAACAAAAGACGGATCTTGATCCAGGATACATAAAGGGTGTATCCGAGCGTGCCTTGGATGAACACACAAATGTAATCGTGTACGACGTGCATGTGCATGTGCACATGGCCGTTTTCTTTCTGATGGGCAAAGCCGAAACAAAAATTCACACAGCAGCACCAGAACGTTAAAATTTATATGGCCATATAGATTTGAACCGGTGAAGCCATGTTACGATGAAAGCTATCGCGATATTTGGATCGACCAACAAAATATTTGCCCTGTTGCAAACCGGAGAATGAATCTGGTATCTGACTTATGTGATAGCAGAAAAATGAACTGTTTCGTTGTGATAGCGTAATAGTACATTACGTAACAAGTACGGAAAGTGATACATTACGCATGAGTGTGTAAGTTAATGCACGAGGCGCAGCCGAGTGCAGCAATCACACGAATGAAAGTAAGACACTTTACGGCGAGTTACGTACACTATTTTTCCTACGACCGGGAGAAAATTACATTTAAATAAGGACGTCATTTTCGTGTTTTTCTGTAAACGTAGTTTTTATAAAAACCAGTGGATGAATAATAATTACAGAAATAAGGGTAATTTTAAATGGGTTTATAAAGAAAATGTGTATGTATTTCAAATTTTCAAAAATTCAAATTTCCAAAAAAAAATTGTTCTCACAATTTTCAATTTTTTCTCGAAAAACACCGCTTCTCTGACTACCCAGATTTGACAATACTAATATTTTTTCATATAATTTCAATTTTTTCTCGAAAAACACCGCTATTTTCTGACCAAGCCTGCCTGTGGCTGTAGTTATGCTTGAGCATCTTACAAGCGAGCGGTACACCAAATTATCGCAAAAAAATCAAGAATCCCATCGAAAACCAGTATTTTAAATTTAGATTGCTTTAAAATATGAAAAATGATCTTTTTCATGGAAAAAAATTGGAGAATCGGAGGAATTGAACTCGCGCCCTCTGGACACACGCCTCGCGCCTGTTGCGGCAGGCAGGGTCGGAGGTAGCGTCTTTCACCATCACGCTATCAGGGTATTTTCGTCAGCCGGCCAAAACCGTCATTGATAAAGGACACGAACAATTTCTTTTGTCCTTTGAGGAGCAATAGCGGCCCAAGGCCCCAGCTACCAGCCGGGAACGGTACGTTTTGGTCATCGCAGGTGTATGAGACTTCATTTCTTAACAACGTCTTCTTGTGAGAAAATTGAAAATCCAATAATGGAATTAGTGACATTTTAACCGTCATTTTGACATTTTAGTATGTTAACTTGATTCAAAGTATTTGGGTGTATTGGATGGGGCTGGTGCAGCTCAAGATTTCTAAATGGACCCCCATTTATTCTTTTGTGGTCACATTTGCATTGCTACCAAAGAATCATTCTGCTTTATAAGTGGGGTTTGGTACAACTTATCGACACCCAACTCATCGACAGGACAACTCACCGACACCCAACTCATCGACAAGACAACTCATTGACAAGACAACTCACCGACAAGACAACTAATCGACAGGACAACTAATCGACAGGACAACTCATCGACAAGACAACTCGCCGACAAGACAACTCATCGACAGGACAACTCGCCGACAGGACAACTCGCCGAGATGAAGAATTGCTCCCGCGCATGATCGGGCTTATTGGGGCTCTAAAGGACACTTCAAGACACAAGGGGGCTCAGCAAGACTTTGAATCCTACAATGTATACACAAGGGAGGATAGGGCTCTGAATATCACAGGAAGACCTGGCAGGGCTCACTAGGGCCCTCAACGATACTTCAAGACACAAGGGAGCTAGCAGGGCTCAACTCGCCAGAATGAAGACGCAAGGCTAGATAGGGCTTTGAATAATACAAAAAGGGTTGAGGGGCTCAATGGGGCTCCGAACGACATTAGAAGACACAAGGGTGCTCACTAGGGCCTGAACCACTATAATGTGGACTAAGAAAGGATAAGGCTGTGAATATCGCAAGAAGGACTGATGGGGCTCACTAGGGCTCCAAAAAACACATAAAGTCACAGGGGGGCCTGATAGGGCCCTGAATAACCTAGAAAAGCACAAGGGAGCTTTCTAAGATGTCAGAAATATCGAGAGGTCAGAAGGGGGTCACCGGGGCTCCAAACGATAGTTGTAGACACAAGGAGGCTCATTAGGGCTCCAAACGATACTTGAAGATACAAGGGGGCTCAGCAGAATTTGAAACACCTCAATGTAGATATCAGGGAGGATAGGATTCTTATAATTGAAAGAAGGCCTGGCAGGGCTCACTAGAGCTCCAAGTGACACTTTGAGGCAGAAAGGGAGCTCGGGGAGCCCTGTAGAACTTTGACCAACACACAAAGACTCATAGGAGCTAACTATGCAGAGCTTCGAAAACTCAGACAATGTATGAAGGGGCTCAGCGGGGCTACACATAAAACATAAGGACACAGGGGGGCCACATAGGGCTCTTAGAAACCTAATAAGACACAAAGAAGCTTTTTAAGATTCCAGAAACATCGAGAAATCTTAAGGGAGTCACCTGGTCAGCAAACGATAATTGAAGACACAAAGGGGCTCAATAGGGCTTGAAACGCTTAAAGTTAGACACAAGAAAGGAGAGGCCTCTAAAAATCGGACGAAGGCCATTTAAGTATTTTGAGCCCCCTTGTATCTTCATGTACCGTTTGGAGCCCTATTGAGCCCTCTTGTGTCTTTAATTATCGTTTGCAGACCCGATTACCCCCTTTTGACTTCTCGATGTTTCTGGAATCTTAGAAAGCTCCTTTGTGCCATATTAGGTTTTTCAAAACCCTATGTGGCCCCCCTGTGTCTTTATGTTTCATTTATAGTCCTGTTGAGCCCCTTTCTCAATGTGTTAGTTTTCCAAGCTCTAGTTAGCTCCTGTTAGTCTTAATGTGTTGGTCAAAGTTCTACGGGGCCCCCTCGTATCCCCAAGTGTCATTTGGAGCCACAGTGAACCCCGCCAGGCCTTTGTCAAATTCTTAGACGCCTCTCCTCTCTTGTGTCTACATTGAAGCGTTTCAAGCTCTACTGAGCCCCCTTGTATTTTCAAGAATTGTTTGGAGCCCTATCGAGCCCCCTTGTGTCTTCACCTCGGTGTTCACTTGATGTTGGCAGACCAGGAGTGCCCCTGTGCCTTATTAGGCTTGTCAGAGCCCTATGTGGCCCCCCGGTGTGAAGAAGTGTCCGCGCGAAGAATTGTCCTAGCACCTTTAATCAATTGTCCTGTCGTTGAGCTGTCTCGTCGGTGAGTTGTCTTGTCGGCGGGTTGTCCTGTCGAAGAGTTGTCCTGTCGAAGAGTTGTCTTGTCGATGAGTTGTTCTGTCGGCGAATTGTCTTGTCGATGAGTTGTCTTGTCGATGAGTTTTCCTGTCGGTGAGTTGTCTTGTCGATGAGTTTTCCTGTCGGTGAGTTGTCTTGTCGATGAGTTGGATGTCGGCGGGTTATCCTGTCGATGAGTTGGGTGTCGATGAGTTGTCCGACTCCCAATAAGTGAAGGTGATAATTTCAATCATAACTTTACAATTACTGTTGTTGAAAGGAAATTATGTAGGATTTTTATTTTTATACATCTCACCGCTAGGGTTAGGCCTTCGATAAGGTTATATAAGCATGTCAAACCCATACTATCGGTTGAGAAGACATGACTGAGGCCAGTCCTGTAGGTGCGAATTATTGTTGATTTGCGTGCGTGAATCAGAGTTAGGATGGTGAAAGCTGGTTTTTCGAAATTGTGATTAAATCGTCGTTTGAATTCGTATTATTTCGTGGTCCGAATGAACAGCACGGCTATAACGCACAGGTTGGTTAGGTTGACGTAATTGACAACTTTGGGGCCTACTATAGCGTGTGAGAACGGTCACTTTCGTGGGTGGTCGTAGGAAAAATCTGTTGCGGGCAATGCAATACTTTCCATCGATATTTCATCGGGCACGTTCTTCTAGGATGTCGTCGCCGAACCGGCTGGTATGTACTACAACTATGCCAAGTCTGAATGCTCTAGAATAAAATGCAAGGTAGGTCTCAATATTGTCCACTAACCCTACTATAAAAGATGGCCTAAATCTGAAACGCCGTAGACTGTCCGTTGGGGAGACAGATTTGGTGAAGAAAATCTTTTCTTTCGGACAAATCATTCATTCTGAATACGTTAGGTTTTTCTTGCTTGTCCTGGCCAAGAATTGTAGGTGAAGGAATCCAATTACAAATTTATGTTTAAAAAGGAAAAACAACCCCTTGACCACTCGCTTGACCACCTGAAAACGGTCATAACCAACACTACAAAAATCAAAACAATGAGTAGTAGACAAACCAGTTTAGGCATTTCATTGTTTTGATTTTCGTAGTGATGGTTATGATGATCAATATTAGGTGAACAAGAGGCTATTTTCCCTTCTTGAACATGCAGTTGTAATTGGATTCCTCCACCTACAATTCTTGACTAGAACAAGCAAGAAAAACCTTAACTTATTCAGAATAAAAATGATTCCCCGAAAGAGACATAACTTTTACCAAACCCTTCTCCCAAACGGGCTGTCGACGGCGTTTCAGATGTGAGTCACCTTTCATGAAACTCTTGATTCTGACTGTTTGTCTCGAGTCAGTTCTGATTCTGAGGTCTTTTACCTGAAGTTTCAGCTTCAATATGACCCGCAAACTTTCAAAATCGGTCAACGACGAAAGAAGTTGTCGGTGCACAACCAAAAAGATGATTTTTTGTATTCACCCTGCAATAAAAGTGATTAGCGGAAAATTCAAACAACATCCTGTACTTCAAGGCCTACCTCAGCATCTTTGTGGTTAAAATCCAAGAAAAGAAAATTCTTTCTCGAACGGGAGCTTCTTGACGGTTTGGAAGTCTTACTGAACACCCTGTACAAACCTCATATGGAGGACCTAATGTCTTGCAAAACCACAGACTGATAGCCAAAGGATTGAGTCAGCGAACACTTCAAACAGCAGAATAATCAGACAAATGATTTTTGAGTCGTTCATCGTGAATAGTAGTTTTTCCAGTGGCGTAGATCATTGCAATTCCCAAAATGGGTCGAGAGTAACAAGTCTTGTCCGACATCCGACATTTAAGTACTGGTTCACACTTCAAAGTTTTGAATCTTGAGATTCTTTCACTTCGCTTTGTGAAATCTATAAGAATAGGAGAGTTTAAAGAATCTAAGAACTCAACAAAAGGAATTCTTCCTTGGTTCTTCTTTCTAAACCATCATCACTACGCAAGGTGGCTCAGCATGCACCATGCACCTATAAAACACTTGGATGAGCTTCCTAATAGAGCGACTGGTGTCCATCGCCACTTTCCAAAAGGAGGATTTGTGATGAAGAAAACAAAGCGATCTTTCTCAGCCGTACCAGTGAATCAAAGCCCTGAGCAAAATAATGCTGTTATCAAAGATGATGTGTAATGCCATGATCGACGATCGACATGCACAATGAATGGACAGGAGTCATGAATACGCAGTCAAACTCTCTTATAGGTTCTGGTAGGGTTTCCTTTGAGGAATAATTACCATTATTTATTTTTTGCATATTCGTGGTTGATATTTTTTGAAGAAAAAAAAATAAAAAAAAAGATTTTCACAAAAAACGCCATTTTGGTCCAAATAATTATTTTCACGAATTCACTATTCCGTTTCTCAAATTGACCAATTACTACCCGTAAGAAAAAAGGAAAAATCGAGAATTTCGAAAATATTTTTTTTTTAAATGATGTCACCTCGGACGTCACAAAAAAAGTTGATAAAAAAAATGAAAATTTCTCTTGACTCCCCTTCTTGAAACTTTTTTAATGCTCTTAGGAGTCCACACACAAAATTTCATAGTTTTGTCACAATTAGAGCCGTTTCCATGAGATATGAGCTTTCAAGTTTTTTTTCATCACCCTGTATACGGCGTCAGCTATGGTTGCGGCGGTGACTACCGATTTTTATCAGTTCGAGAGAGCCCCATCAATATATGTATCTACCCAGTGCCAGTGGCATTGTTGCTTAATGCTGAAAAAAAAAGCAATAGCGCCCCGACTACTCGACTAGTGAAGGCTCGATAATTACAATAGGTCGCATCAGAGTTCAGGTATAAACTATGAAAAGGACAGCTAATTTTGAATCCAATAAATGAACAACACAAAATGGTATTGCCAAATAATTCAATAGGAATACAAGCATCTGGACCACCAAATCTAAATCGGAAATCTGACGGTGGTTTTATGGTCGGCAGCCGCATGCCGCATCCAGGGTCCAATAAGTTACAAAACGCAATTCGGGACCGTTTTCGGTTTCGGATGCGGACCTGAAGAGCTATGTGCTAGCCCCGTGGACGTAGCAGTAGTAGTAGTACGGGCAGAGGGCCGGAGGAGAAGCGCCTCAATATTGTCGAATACATTAATATCGAAGGCGGCTCCGGTCGACCTTTGGATACTCAGTCAATAATTCACCTGCGGAAGACAATGCGAAGCCTAATAATACTTTGTCAGTGGTGCATGTGGATGGTATCGAGGTACATTTCCAATCAGAGTGGGCCTTTCTGCTCCGTGTAGTTTATGGGGGGCGGCGGTTCTCGGGGATGGCTCTGCGATGGCCCGGGGGGGGATGAGGGCCGTCAGACCCGCTTCACGGCAATAACGAGCCGCAGCCAGAGGAGAGTCCCGAGCTCTGTATTCCTGATGCACACCAACCACCCTTACCTCCGCCGTATAGCCCTGAAGGGACATTTCGTGTTAGGTATAAATATAATATTTCCGCCCACACAAGACTATTATACCGGGTGTTACATTACTAGTTACATACGTACCTAACGTATCGATTATTAAGTACATCCTCGAGTACAGCATAGAGATTAAAGCTAACGAAACGGTACGGCATAATGTATGCAATATTTTCGGCTTTACTTTTCCAAAGACACGCATTTTACTTTCCGTTCCGATTTTTTTTTTCCACTTACCAGTTGCTATGGACCGCCACCAGAAGAGTTTGCAAAAAATATTACTGAGACGGCAGTTCGATCGGAGGTCGGGCCGTTCCTACGCCACTGATTGGATTCTTTCGATTTGGCAGGTGAATAGATAGTCCCAACAAGCCAGTCGATGCTAAATTTGAGGTAATTTGGTGCAATAGTTCGCAAGTTACAAATTTTTGAGAACATCGCCCCATCTTCTTGTCTGTTGCCATGGTAACCACTCTATTCTTGCTGTTCTTTTGTTGACAATTGACGTTTCATTCACAGCTGTCAACGTCTGACAGCTAGCCGACCGCTGTCAAACGACATTGCTCCTTGGAGGTTATTGTGCCTTTCAAAGTGTATGCTATAAAGAAGGAAACAGAATACGTGCCAGATATTTCAGCTTTTGTGTCATGCACGGCCCATACGAAGCTCTCGATGGGCTTCCACAGGCTCGACATAAGCAACAGTGAAAAAAGCTGTATTGTTGGTTGTCTATATCACTCAAGTAGAGAATACCGAGATAGAGAAAACCAAGATAAAAACACACTACGAAAATTGTACAGTTGTATTGTTACTTGCCGATAGGAGCTATGCGGAAAGTATGAAGATGCATGTGTTCCACGAAGCGCGATTGTTAGCGATTTTTAGCCCGGTTTCTTGATTCAAGACCCGTTCTTTTTAGCTTCTCCCCGTCCAACACCCCTATTTTGCTCCCCGATCCCGTTGGTGTCTTTTGATGGCGTATTGTCACAGAAACGATGTCTTTGATGGTTTTCCTACGATCTCTTGCGATATTTCGCCCTGCTTTTTATTATGACGCGTTATTTTTAGCGTCTCCCCGCCCAACACCACAAATTTGCTCCCCGGTCCCGTTGGTGTATTTTATTTTCCGTTTAGTATTATTCCCAATTCGTTCAGTGAGTTGCAACCGCCCAACGCTGAAAATACACTGCGTAGTTTCCCAACTTTCATAATTCTCTCTCGAAAGTTTGTGGATCTTCCTTTTGAAAAACCTACTTGACCACTGTTTGTAATCCACTCCTACTTTTGGAATGATCGAAATCGAGGTCCCCTTTATGACACGGTCATCAGTTTTTCAATGACAAAAACATGTTGAAAATAGCGAAAATAAACAAGGGAACACCCTGAAACGGGACATTCTGTGCATCTGATGCGGACCAATTTTTTTGCTTCTTGAGTCAAAACTTTAAAGACAAACTACCGCACCTAGGGTGAACTGAAAACCCTGAAAGAATCAGAAAGTTGTGAATGACATTACATAACATTTTGGAAGAGCTTACCCTCAACGGACTTTTATCCTTCTTCAGAACGGTTTCCAAACCGGAAAAACTCAATTTCAATTTCTGAATAGCGGTATCTCAAAATGGCGTCCTAACAAAAGCAAGAAAAGAGTGATGGAGTAAGATCAGAACAGCCGAAGAAAGGAAAACTCACCGCCCAGAAAATCCCCTTTCGGGTAGAAATGTACGATCCACACTGGATCTATTTCTTTTCACGCTGAGAGGGCTTCACTTGCAATAACCTGCCACCCTACCAAACCAGCGAGCGGACATCACCAAATATCTTCTTCCTTTCCTTCCCTCTTCAAACTAAAATTAACCTTCGAGAGCCCCCTAACGGCCGTAGCGGTAGGCACTAAAGCAGCTAAGACCATCGGCCTGCCGACGCACTTTGAAATCCTACCACGTGTGTTTGTATGTACGCCGATGTACGACTGGAGACTTTTGCGCGCTGTAGGTGGCTGGCCGCCTGCTTTCGCTCGATGACCTTGGGCCCGCGGCACAGCTGGTATTTCGGCGCGAAATTCAAACCTGACAACAAAAGCCTTTTTTCCGCTGTACGCAAATCCTGCCGCTCAAACAAACCATGACAAACCGTTTTGCGAGGTCGTTGGTCAAGAGAAACTGTCCAAACTTGAGAAATCCGAAGGTGATGACTCCGAAGACTTCTTGGCATTATATCTGGAGAATTTTCAATGGAAATTCATTGACTACTACAGCCAGTGAAGCAAACTTGGAAATCTCATCTGAAGACATCGAGAATGCCAATAGTGACTTGACTGATAAGAACGTTTCAAATACTGACGTCCAAATTTTTGATCAAACAGATTTGTTGCCAGATGATCAGCTCATTGTATCAAAAGAAGGTCCTGACATTGAAGGTATGCCAATTCAGTTCGAAGATGGCTTCATAATAGAGTCGCCAGCGCTAAAGATACAAAATATTTTGTAATGGCCAACCACCCCTGACAGGAAAGGCAAACGGAATACTAAGAGAACGCCATATTATTATGTGATCACTGGAGCGGCTGGAAGAAAATATATATCGAAAAAGTAAACACGAAAGCGCAAAAAAAATGAGGTGGAAGAAAGGAAAAAACAAAGATTGATGAAGAAGAGCATTCCTTAACCAAAAAGTCAGCTTCTAAAGTTGTGAAAAAAGAAACGGTGAAGAAAACGCCAAAGAAAAAGCTATCCTCAACTATCACCTCAGCTGATCAAGCCAAATTTTGCAATCCGTGAGAATTTTCCCCAGTGCCAGTGGTGAAGTCCAACAATACGATACTGTTTCTAGCGCCTCACCAGCGCAGCGGTCTCTCTCAAAGAACACCATGTAAGAAACATATTCGGAGATAGCTTTGAAGAAAGTTCCGAAGAGAGAGAACAAGAGGTTGCGGGACCAGAGGCGAAGAAACTCATCACCAAAGGACTGTGTTATTTCTGTGCCAACAACCTCAACTTCAGCATGCCCGAAATAAAATGCAATCTTTGTATCACAGCATATCACGCACGCTGCTTGCGCAAAAAAGATGCTGATGTGAATTTTGAGAAATTCCTTTGCGATACCTACCTGTGTCAAACTCTAGGGTATGTTCGAGAAAGCTTGGGGACGGGGAAGGGATATACCCAAGCCGTTAGTAAACGTGGGGAAAAGAATAATTTGCTCTACCCACAGCGTTAGACAATGCCAGGGGCAACACGCCAGGTTTACCGGTTTACCGGCTGCCAACCACAGCTGACAGTCACCATTTCTGTCACCACCACCTCTGCTTCCCCTGAACCGGTCGAAAAGGTGGTGTGGAGTTTGTTCACGTGACGTTACCCTTCCACACCTTGACCGTTCCCGTTCCCAAGCTATTTCGAACATATGTATAGACAATACAAATAGAGAAGACCATATGTTATCACCACCGTCGTCACGGATATTGGGGCATCAAAAATCAGCCAACCTTTTTTTGAATGATGGACTCACCTGGTTCCTACGCAACCGTAAAAATCCGTGACGACATGTGTCTTCTCTATTTGTATTGTCTATACCCCTAATTTTAGAGAGTATTCAATAGACCATTTCCACATGACGTCACACGCACGTGTCGAACGGCTGATTCGGGGCAACGTCAACATGATGTCAACTATACGTGTCAGTTTGTCAAAACTTTGTGTCACCAGTGACTTTCACACACCGACACCGACTGACAGATTGACATATTACCAATCTGACTGACGCACATGACTGACGTAGCCCACGTGCCCCGTGACAGATGAGGCACATCTAACTGACGTTGCCCCGAATCAGCTGTTCAAGACAGATCTGCGTGACGTCAGTGGAAATGGTCTATTGCGTAGAATCTCATATAGTCCTAGCGGTACACGTAAAAATGGCTCTAATTGAGACAAAAGTGTGAAATTTGCTGTGTGGACTCCTAAAGGCATTCAAAAGGTTTTTAGAAGGGGAGCCAAGAAAAATTTTGATTTTAATTTTTTAATTTTTTGTGACGTCATTTTTTTTATTTTTTTTTTCATCTTTGCAACTTTTCAAGATATTTGACTTTTGTTTTTGTATTATGGTGAGTAATTGCTTAATCCAAGAAACGAAAGAGAAAATTTGCGAAAAAAATTAATTGAACTGAAATTATGGCGTTTTTTGTAAAAATCAATTTTTCCCATTTTTTTCGGAAAATATTGTGAATATGTGAAAAATTAAAAGAGGCAATTATCCCTCAAAAGAAGCCCTATCAGAAGTTATTGAAGTGTTTCTCCAAATTCCAAGTCGTTTTCGAGATATTTAGAAATATGTAATTTCTTGCGACTGTTTCTTCGTTT
The DNA here is from genome assembly GCA_949128115.1 of Anaspis maculata. Lineage (NCBI taxonomy): Eukaryota > Metazoa > Arthropoda > Insecta > Coleoptera > Scraptiidae > Anaspis > Anaspis maculata. The sequence goes on along the minus strand of OX421964.1, from coordinate 75,126,029 downwards.
TGGCTCCTATTTCATCAAACACTCATAACAGGGTTCTTTTTTCTTGAAAATATACTTCAAAATGATCAGACCGAAGATTTGGCGGATCAGTGGCGTAGATCATAGAAATTCGAACCATTTCTACCCTCTCTCCGGACTTTCTACACCACTTGATTATTTGGAAAATATATGACATTTTGGCAATATGATCATCCAAGATCACCTAGTATGACACTTCATTTAAAAAGCACACAATTTTTTCGCGGATCAGATCGACTGCGAAACATTGCATCTTGTATCATCTCCTCGATCATCTCCATCATGACTGTTTTAGATAAATTATAGTTGATTGTCCCCCAGAGTTTTTAAACAGGATGTCATAACAGGTGGCTTTTGATGATCATCTTGTGAAATAAAATGAAAATATTTACGAACAAATAGGTAGGTATGTTCCTATGTTCCAAAACGCAATAATTACAAAATAGATGCGATGACATGTATGCCTTCGACGCCATTGATGGCCACTCAACCAACTTTACTGTTGATAAAGTGAATAATTTTCAGTTTTGGGGAACAATAAACTATAATCTATCTAAAACAGTGATGATGGAGATGATCGAGGAGGTGGTACAAAATGTAATACTTAGCAGTCGATCTGATCAGCGGAAAAATTGTGTGCTCAAGATTATCGATCTCATCTTGTTTTCAAAAGAAGTGTCATACTAGGCGATCTTAGATGATCATGATGCCAAAATGTCACATATTTTCTAAATAATCGAGTGGTGTAGAAAGTACGGTGAGAGGGTAGAAATGGTTCGAATTTCCATGATCTACGTCACTGGAAAAATTACAATTTACAATAAACTACTAAGAAATCTTTGGTCTGATCATTATCAGGTATCTATATTTCCAAGAAAAAGAACCCAGTGATGTGTTTGATGTAATAGGAGCTAATACGTAGAAACAATTGCAAGAAATAACATTTTTTCAAATATCTCGAAAACGGCTTAGAATTTGGAGAAACACTTCAAGAACTTCTGATAGGGCTATTTTTGAGGAATAATTGCCTTTTTTTATTTTTCACATATTCACAATATTTTTTGAATAAAATGGAAAAGTTTGATTTTTACAAAAAACGTCATCATTTCAGTTCAATTAATTTTTTTCGCAAATTTTCTCTTCCGTTGCTTGGAATAAGCAATTACTCACCATAGTACAAAACAAAAGTCAAAAATCTCAAATAGTTTCAAAAAGAAAAAAAAAAGAAAAAAAAAATGACATCACAAAAAATTAAAAAATTAAAATCAAAATTTTTCTTGGCTCCCCTTCTAAAAACCTTTTAAATGCTTTTAGGAGTCCACACACCGAATTTCACACTTTTGTCACAATTAGAGCCTTTTTAATGAAATTTTGCTTATACCGCTAGGACTAATAGAGAAAAATATTTTTTGTTGTAAATACTGACCCTGGGTTCCACAAAAAAGATAATACGAGTTCTGTGATACGAGATTGGAAAATAATGCTGGTTTATCTATCAATAATGACAAGAATGATGGGTCTAGTACAGATTTCAGGCATTTTTTGTGGTTAATCGCCTAGCATTTAGCAGAAAAAAGTTCAGTTTATCTGTAATCAGGCTTGATGGCTGATCATATTTTTTGTGGAACTGACGGTTATTGTATTATTATTAGGTACTTCATAAAGTAACCTTGTTATTTCAAGTTTCAATAATATATTTCCACCACTTTTCTACTTGGAGTTTACCAAGGAGTTTATCTACTTATTATTCCTAATTTAAAAAATTTTTGGAAAAATAACAGAGCTTTGACAAAGGTGCCATTCACTAATAATTTGAGGTGCCAATGACTACACTTGGGGTGTCAATCACTGAGAAATAGCTTACTGTGACAAAAACCCGAGCAAAAACCTCAGATAACTGCAACTTGATTTTTTTCATGTTACTTTAGAATGTTACGAGTTACGATGATTGATTTTCTCGACATAATGTTTAGAAAATAGTTCAGTCTATCCACCCTTGCGATTATTTCCACAACATCCAGTTGGACATTGAATAAGGTACGTCTGAACTGGATGTTAAAAAATACCTAATTCTTAGCCTACCAATCAGCCCAAAATTGAGAATTTGGAAAATTGACTCCATAACAGGATTTTGGGAATGCCATATAACAGGTTAAGACACAAAACATGCCACCTTTGCGTCCTCTAGTGTATGTAAAAAAATAAAAAGTAATTTCTCTGACCTCCTGAAGGAATTATTTTTTCAACCATGAAGGATGGGAGAGACATGGCGACCAATGCCATCGAGATTCACAATGGAGTCACATCATCCCCATTTGAGTGATACAACGAAATTGAAAGACGGTTTGGTAGGAGTTCTTGGACCGTCAACTTGACAGGGCCCCCTGCGGCCCCCCTAAGGGGAAGCTTTTGTGCTCCCCCTTCTAATATCGCTCGTTAGGCCTTGTAGAACACTCATGCAGAAGGAATTTTCTGTATCATCAAATGCCGTATAGGAATGCCTACCAACCCCACTACTAGAACTATCCCCTCCCATTCTCCCTCCTTTTGTAATATTGACATCTGTTTTGGTGAAGTTATACTGTGAAGGTCTACTGCATTGATAGACGTCACTTTTGAATCAGCTCGATAACCGACTTCAGTTTTTGCCCCTGGAAGGTAGACAAATGACAATTCTGACAGCTGCACGGCGATTCCATCGTGGGTCCGCCTCGTAAATAGTAAAGGAGAGTCTGTAGAGCGTCTATGCCAAATTTCATGCTATTATCACAAAATGCAAGGTTTCCCTGGAAAATGGTCGTTAACCGCCGCACTACTTTGCGATACATCAATCAAATCAAAAAGAATCGAATTCTTTTTCTGAAAAAAATATTTTTCAAAATTTTCAACCCCACCCCCTATCTTCCTAAATTTCTCTGACTGCCCCATTTTATATCTTCGACCCCTCAATTCTCTTCAATTTAATCAGCGTCATCCTATAAATAGCATTTAAGGAGAAAATTTTTGGTGAAGAAAAGTGTCGACCAAATTCACTCCTTTCCTCTCCTCCACCCCAATTTTAAAACCTAACAGACACCACCTACTTTGTGATACATCGAATAAAAGGAAATTGATTTCTCTTTCTGCAAACAATTTTTTTGAAATTTTCAACCCCTCTCCTGATGAATTGAACAACCGGAGTGTTTTAAGGGGGAAGGGGGCTTTTTGAAAATTCTTCCACTTCACTGCACTTCACTCTTCCACTGCATCATGCTGTGCAGGATGACGTTGACTGTACTGAAAAGAATTAAGAGATCAAAAATATTACATTGGAAACTCTGACAATTTTAGGAAGAAGGTGGGATTGAAAATTATAGAAATATTTTTTCAGAAAGAGAATTTAATTCTCTCCACTTTGATGTATCGCAAAGTGGGTGGCGTAATTTGAAACTTCGAAGTTGGGGTGGGTGGGGGTGAGGGGGCGAAAGATAGAAATCCGTCAATGTATGTTTCAGATGTCCCCATTAATATAAAAATCGACCTGTTCGAGCTTTTTCCAAAAAAATGAGGTGAAATGCCCGAAAACCCCTCTGTTCTGTTTTCGTTGGGCCACCTGTATATCTTTTACTTGAAGAAAAACGTTACGTTTGTACTCGAGATTAGGTGTTATGAGTTTCTTGTGGGTGCCAATCACTACCCAGTTTACCCCTCGGTTTACCCTGTATCAGAAACTCTCTTACTCAAGGCAGGCTGTGGTTCTGGTCTGGTCATTAGCAGGCACGAGGGCAGGCATACAGGCAAACGAGGCTAATTTTGGCCAAGCCACAGCCTGCCTTGAATAAAAAAGTTTTTGATCATACGGTATCCGGTAGTACCTACTTTAACTAACCAATTTCCGCAGAATAAACGTATGAGGGTGTTCTAGAAGAACCTAGGACCTGAGGGGCACTCTAACGCCCCCGCCCCCCTCCAATTGTGGAAAAATAAATTCTCGCCTATGCATGGCGCTAACAGGAGACCAAGCCCCATGCCCCCCGGCCTGGCATGCTGACCCCCCTCAATCTTTCTGGCCCCATTTTGGCCCCCATGCAATCTTAATAGTATGTAAATAGGTTATGTCAATAAAAATCAAGAACTTTAACTCACATTTTGCGATCCCGGATGACCCTACTCCTTGAGACGCTTACTCAGACAGGTAGGTGGTCACTTTTCACGGCCGACACGTTTAAATTTTCATGGAAATTCTTCGAAAAATGAAAATCCACAGCTCGATCCACACAAGCAACACGGCGACGCGCGACGATAAAACCAACTAACAACAGAAAAAAACGAACCGCCGAAGTAGCAGAGCCCAGAGGGGGGTGTAAAGTGACAGGTGAGTGCTGACAGTTGACAGTTGACTTGACAGTAGTGAGCAGTGGAAACTGGTTTCGCACTGTTGGCTGTTTGCTTGGCACTTCCGGGTTTTGCAGTTTGCCAGTTTATAGCGTTTTCCACCGGTAAAAAAGTGCGCACTTTTTGCTCTCGTTGTCATAGGAACTCACCAGGAAGCCCTGCTATTGGTCCATGCGCAAGGTCAGGGTAGTTGGTGCGCACTTTTTTTCCCACTATCCCAGTGGAAAACGCCATCAGTTACTTTGCTTCAGTGGTCAGTGCTCCTGTTTTGCAGTCTGCATTTTGCATTAGCATTAGCAGCTGCAGTCAAGTCGGTGTTTTTCTGGATAAAAATCAGCTGTTGCCATGTTGCGCATCACACAATCGATTTTTATAAACAGTTTCCGTGGTTTCCCTATGCAATAGCTACTGTTTTCCGGAAGTGCTGTTTGTGAAAAGTGCCCAGCGTACCTGATGCTGTTGAAATTTTCAGTTTTCCAGAATCTAGGACATTCTTTCCCATTGTGTTGTGTTTGAAAACGCGCTTATGACAAACTGACGATTCAGAATGAACTGTGAGGTGCAGGTAAAAATTTCAATGTCGTTTCAGCTCGGGCAGGGAAAGGGAAAATTGTCGAATTCCGCTGTAGCTTCGCTCTCTGCCCTGGCCTATCTCCTATCTCATAGCAGAAACTCAGAAAGGCGATTTTTTGCATGCAACTTGAAATTTGCAGGTGTAGGTGTAGGCAACCAATAATACACCTCACGCTCAAAGTTTAACCGATCCGACTAAAAAAGTTGTTGACGGGAATCGGTTTTATTTTATTTTTTCGTCAAGTAGACACTCCTCCAAAAAGAGAATGTACGGGCAATAATATCAAATTTTGAAAATTTCTGAAAATTTTCGGAAATTTTTGATTTTGATCCTTGAAAATTCAAAAACTAGGTAGCATCGACAATACATCTTTCCTCAAGAAAGCCGCATGCCAAATTTGAACTTTCTATTTTCAAAAAAAAGGTACCATATTCCATATTCCATTCCATATACCATATTCCAGACACCATGCATCTTTAAATGAAAATAGGCCAAACTATCTGAAAAAATATAACTCATCTTTGAAAGTTCGAGGATCTGTGCAGAACTGAATTCCCTATAACATGAACAAAATCGTCATAAATCGCAATGCAGGGTATTGGGTTATTACTTGAAGGTGCATGCTGTAGTGTTCTGGTCATTAGTAGACGCCGGGCAGTGCCGACTAAAGTTCAAATTGATTTTTCCTACCTCGAAAAACAAAGTTACAGATCGAATGGATGATTTTCGTGAAGAATACAGTTCAGTCTAATGGCCTCTGAGATATTTTCACAGATGAATACCTCTTACAGTGAAAAAAAGTTTTGTGAAAATTGTTGAAGAAAAAACAGGTTTTCTCAAGTTAACTTGTTCGAACTTGTTTTTATCCAAATTTACACATCGGAGCCAAGTTCAGGACATTCAATTTAGTCGAAAAAGATACCAATCTTCATAGGGGGACTTTCACACTCGGCAGTGGTGTACAAATTGGCGGCAGTGACATTTGCAGTGTCGGCAGTGACATTTGGAGTGTCGGCAGTGTCTGCATAATGACGGCAGTGTGAGCAGTGATCTTGGGCAGTGAAAAATTCAACGGCAGTGTCCGCCGCAGTCCTCGGCAGTGTTGGGCAATGACCGGCAGTGGCGACGATAGCGACCATACCGTCCGTTTTTTATTTTAGGCCCCAGCCTGTAGCATCTTCATTATAGGTTTCACACCCAATATATTATATATTTTTGAAATCACAAAAACAAGATCTTTCGACTGATGATATGTCAAATTATTTTTGACAGATGTCATTTTTTGACAAATGACAGAATATTACTTGTGATACACCATTTTGAAGCCCATACAATTCTGAGGAGAACTGTGTTTTTATTTTTGTGATAGGGTGTCTTTTACAGCTTCTAGGGATCTTTCAATAGGAAGAAAATGTTGAATTTCAAAAATACATAATAAGTAAAAAGGTAAAGCAGGAACCTATTTTTAGTGTGAGCTAATGATAATATTGATAAATTAATCACAATGAAACAAAAAATGTCCTGAAGAAGTTGCTCGAATGACCGCCTCCTTGTTCCTTGAATGAAAGATTCGACGATCAGTGAATTGGAACTACCACCGGCCCAACGCGATGACATCCGAGCTTGCCAGAAATGACCCCCCTCGAGTTTTTATGAGCCTACCCGAAAGATAAGGTGTTTATAAAGTTTCCCAATAATTTGGACGATTTAAAAATCAGATCATCACTATTAATTAATTTAAAAATACTTATCACTTATTGAGTGGCTATTTCTGAAATTGACATTTTTTCCTATTGAAAGACCCCTAGAAGCTGTAAAAGACACCCCATTTCAAAAATAAAAACACAGTTCTCCTCAGAATTTAATAGGCTTCAAAATGATGTATCACAAGTACTATTCTGTCATTTGTCAAAAAATGACATCTGTCAAAAATAATTTGACATATCTTCACTAGAAAGATCTGGTTTTTCTGATTTCAAAAATATATAATAGATCGGGTGTGAAATCCATAATAAAGATGCTACGGGCTGGGGCCTAAAATAAAAAACGGACGGTATACGCATGCGCTGAGGTGGCGGAGAGGATGGTGCGTTGATCTCGTAACCATGGAGACCAATGTGGTGTGGTGTCTTATTGTGCCATAAATAGCTAAATTGTGATCTATGTCTACTAGATCATCCGAAATTAGTGTATATCAGGACCGGGACCAGGGCCCAATTGCATCATTGACTTTCCGTAATTTACAATTGACATCTTGCAAAGCCGATGGTGCAATTAGGCCCACTAAAGAAACATTATTTGTCTTGTTTTTTTTCTTCAACGTGCTGTATTGTCTATGGCTGGAGAGCATTGTTCACGTTGCCTTAAGGACGGAGTTGAATTGGTAAAATAAGCGTTGCGAAATCAATCCCTGTAGGTTTATTCCTTGACAAATTCTCACCATTTTGGTCTCTTTCGAAAGCTACAAGGATGTACTTTGGTTTGAGCCCATTGGCATTTCCAAAATCCAAAAATAATTGGATTAGTTAACGAAGTTAAAGCAAAGCAATTGTTGCAGTAGATGAGGCAGTGGTAGTGGTAGTGGACGTGGTAGGAAAAAAACAAGTTGCAAATGATGAGAAAGGCAAACCACTTTGCAGGATTATAACTGAGACACATTTGTCCCGCAGTGCTTCTTTTTTCGTCCCTCAGGATTTAAATGCCCCCCCTCCCCCCCTCCTCTTTGGGCCCTTTCCAAACTGGCGGAAATTATCTAGGTGCACAAGGCACAAGACAAGGTATCAAATAGCCTTGCCTTGTTCGGCTTTGTGAAAATTTATATGACCATGTCTGAATCGGTTTCTGAAACATCAAAAGATCATGAAAAAAGATGGTGGAACATTGACATCTGCCACAGGCGAATACAATTGTGAAGGCGCCAAAACGAATTTGCCACGGTCATAAGAAAATCCACCTTTCCCATGAGAGTTTCACGCATACCTGTAAACCCAGAACTAGCGGTCTGTAGTAGCCGTTTGTACTAGATGGAGTATGCGCTCACTGGTATGCGCGTTAGTGATTTCTGTCATGGTAAAGGTGGATTGTTCATATATCATTATTCTTATTTACTGAAGCGACCCGCATTTGGCGGGCCGAAAATAATCCGGAGGAAAATAATTCAAAGCCGTGAAATCGAGGTATGAGAATGTGAATATTCAGAGTCAAGGCATCATTAAAAGATGTCGCTAGTTATTTAATTCATTCGTGTAAATCCCGCAAAGCTCTACAACATAATTTATTTGCTTCTCATCGTCAATTCTAAAACCGTTCCTGCTTGATGTCCGACGAAATGGTGAACTGGCGCATATGAAGTAAAACACCCGCACTTCGACTCAGCTAGCTGCTGCCGTGCTCCTGGCTCCTGCTGTGATGACGCGCCGTGCCATCGTCCGCTGCCCGCTGCCCGCCACCATCCGGTTCACACGTGTTAGCACCGCTGGTCGCATTCTCCAGCGCACATCTCAGATTACCTGAGCCGTCTATACACCGTTCGCGATCGTTTTGGATGCAATAAAATATTCCGAATTGCTGGGAATGGAGGATATCGCCGGAGATTGACCGTGGTACCTGGACCAATCCTCCTGGGCTGCCGTCCGCTCCCGACTTGTCACGTCCGCTGCCGAGTGCTTCTGCGGGCCTGTTAGCGAAGAGTTTTAGTCCCCTTCGAGGAAGCTGAGTTAGAACCCGTTTATGTTGCGTCGCGACCCTCCTAGAGGCCGAAGCGTCGAAGCCCCAATGATGAGTCCCAGCCCACTTGGAAAATGACGAGTCGATTCCCCCCGATGTGTCTCAAAGGCCCCCTGGAGAAAGTCGAGTTGGAACCCTTCGGAGTCGTGTTTTGGTCCCCTTGGGGGCACGCTGAGTCGAGAACCCTCCAGGTTGAGTTTTGACCCTCCGAGAGACTGATGAGTTGCTTCCCCCGTTGAGTTGCAACCCGTCTCTAGGATGTCGAGTCAGAGCCCTTGGACGTTGAGTCTTGATCCGCCTCCAGGTGTCGAGTCAGAGCCCTCCGACGACGAGTTCCAGCCCTTCTCCAGGTCGATGTGCCAAGGCCCTTCCGGTGTTGAGTTTCGACCCTTCTCCAAGTCGCAGAGTTGGGACCCGTTGACGAAGTGTTTCGAACCCCCTCCAGGATGCTGAGTCGCGTTCCCTCCACGGTGAGTTCTAGCCCACCTCGAGGATGTCGAGTTAAAACCCCTAAATGATCCAGGCCCGATAGAAATGAGGTCTCTCGTTTCGGTATCTCGTGTGGCGGAGTGATGACCTCGACGAGCGGGAGGTTAGTCTTGGTGAGTTGGGATAGTTGCTTACGGTTAGGCTTTGTCGGGAAAATGTATGATGGAGCTCACGCGTGCTTTCTGAATCTGCCTGCACGTGCTGGTATCTGCGCTACTGTCTGCCGTCAGGTACAGCCACTGGCAAGCCTCGTCCTTTGATGGATACCTTCATAGAAAGGTATTCGCGCTCTTGGGCCCTCTGGACTTGGCTTTGTGACTGCGGTACTCAGAGCACCGGACCTAGTGGGTTAGATCTGGAAACTCGCGGGTGAGCTTCCTCTGCGTTTCTGAAGTTCCTAGTTATTCGGAAAATGTAAATTTTGAGAACTACGGAAAAAATCAAGTAATTGAAATAAAATAGAATCGCGTTTGTATCGGGGTTCGGACCCTGCCGAAGAGTCGCAATTGTTGATCGGATTGATGGACACCCCCCCCCCCTCCTTGAAATTAATGATTTTGTTTTAGCGCCACGACAGTTCCGGATATTTCCATATAGAGCTTGTTACGGGAATGAAGACGTTCTTATTCGAAACTGATGAATTTAATCCGGTACCCAACGACGCCATCGTTCAGATAGGGACTTTGTAAAAATGAATTGTTATTAGGGCTCGATCAGGAATAGGGTAGACGGCGATTATTTCGCGTTAGGGCAAAGATTATTTCGACGCCTCTCCGCATCGGCTTTTCGGCGAACACCCTGTATAGTCAATTCTCTGCGTTTTGTTTTTCCTGGCTGCGGCCTTCTCTCACAAATTGCTTAACAACAACGAACTAGCGCGTATACGGGGCGTGCTCAAAACGTTCTCCAAATTAAATTTGTACCTTGACTAGAGTAATTGTTTCGCGCTCACCATCGGTTTGAAAGTTTTTGGAAGGGCGAAATTTGGTTCAACATTTCCGGTTATAGACACGCGCGACCGCGGGAATCTTTCTGAGCGTTGGGGGCGACTCACGGTGAAAAAAGGGAATAGGCCCCCACAAAGGTAGCCATATCCAATCCTTTCCAAACGGGCAAAAGAGACCATGGCCCAAAAAGAAGCAACAGCCTTTGAAAAGAATGCCACAATTAGGTGGGCTACCATACACACACCGGCCCACAAATCTTAGATTGCATTCGTGGTCGAAGTCACTCTTCTCTTTTCAGTGTCTAGAAGCCGGGCCTAACCCTAACATAACCTCTAACACTAACATAAATGTTGGATCTGATTTAATCACAAAAAGAACTTTAAACCGCGAAAACCAGTCAGAATTAAATGTCGGTCAAGGTGTAGAGCCAGGTGTTCGTCGGAGGGTTGGGGTGTTGGGACGTCTGAAATAATTAGGGGAAAGGTATCTCTTCGGGAATAGGTTAGATCTTTTAGATAATTTAGCCTGCGCTGTGATGGTAGGACTAGGTATAGGAGCGAGCCATTATTTAAACATTTTGAATTGTACATAGAGGTCAATAGATTGATGTTACGTTAAAATTTTATATTGTGTCTTATTGCGTTCAAACTTGTAGTCAGACCTGTCTCAACAATCTCGAGAACTCTATAATCGAACAACAAGAAGAGAGGCACAACGGGATGTCGTCCTGATACTAGATGATCATCGGCCAAGCGGTTCCAAAAAGCGGGAAAAGTGATTTAATTCAAATAAGTTGAATTAAATGCCAGTATAATGGGTTGCCTACCCATTCAGGGGTACAAGACGATAGCTGGGGTCGTTTCAGTGGTGCCGTGACCAGGATAGAGTTTTTCTTGAGCTGAGAGATTGCTGACTTTGAGTTTGAAGGCAATGAGTTTTTAGGTGACTGGAATTCAGGAAGGCTGCGCGAAGAAGTTGAGGATGGTTCGAAATGGATTATACTCGGGAAAAGAGATGAGGTTTGTGGTGAAATTACACTAATGATTTGTTTTAGATTGAGAAGCAATGGTAGTGGTCCAAACACTCTGGCGATGAAAAAGAATTGAGGTTGGTTATGAAATAGCTAGGTACTAATCTTTTGTTTTAGATGGCGACCACACTGATTTGATGAGGAATGGGAAAAGAAGGTTTGGTACTATGAAGCAACTAACTGATTGTTTTAGGACTCGGAGGAGAAAACAAAATGCAAGGTCTAGGAGGAGGAAGGTCTATTCAAAGTTTAGGAGGAGAAGGAAGAAGAGTTCTCTTGAGACTCATAATAGGTATCTCATTTGTTAAGTCCATTCGTAACTGTTGGTTTTAGATTTTCTTTCCACGAAGACAAGATGTGAGGTCTAGGAGGAGGAAGGTCTATTCAAAGTTTAGGAGGAGAAGGAAGAAGAGTTCTCTTGAGACTCATAATAGGTATCTCATTTGTTAAGTCCATTCGTAACTGTTGGTTTTAGATTTTCTTTCCACGAAGACAAGATGTGAGGTCTAGGAGGAGGAAGGTCTATCAAAGTTTAGGAGGAGAAGGAAGAAGAGTTCAAGATCCATAATAGGTATCTTATTTGTCAAGTCCGTTCCTAACTATCTGTTCTAGATTTTCTTTCCACGCCAAGTTATCTCTAGTTCTCCCTTGTCGTGGAAAAGGAGGAGACTGAAGCGACCCGCATTTGGCGGGCCGAAAATAATCCGGAGGAAAATAATTCAAAGCCGTGAAATCGAGGTATGAGAATGTGAATATTCAGAGTCAAGGCATCATTAAAAGATGTCGCTAGTTATTTAATTCATTCGTGTAAATCCCGCAAAGCTCTACAACATAATTTATTTGCTTCTCATCGTCAATTCTAAAACCGTTCCTGCTTGATGTCCGACGAAATGGTGAACTGGCGCATATGAAGTAAAACACCCGCACTTCGACTCAGCTAGCTGCTGCCGTGCTCCTGGCTCCTGCTGTGATGACGCGCCGTGCCATCGTCCGCTGCCCGCTGCCCGCCACCATCCGGTTCACACGTGTTAGCACCGCTGGTCGCATTCTCCAGCGCACATCTCAGATTACCTGAGCCGTCTATACACCGTTCGCGATCGTTTTGGATGCAATAAAATATTCCGAATTGCTGGGAATGGAGGATATCGCCGGAGATTGACCGTGGTACCTGGACCAATCCTCCTGGGCTGCCGTCCGCTCCCGACTTGTCACGTCCGCTGCCGAGTGCTTCTGCGGGCCTGTTAGCGAAGAGTTTTAGTCCCCTTCGAGGAAGCTGAGTTAGAACCCGTTTATGTTGCGTCGCGACCCTCCTAGAGGCCGAAGCGTCGAAGCCCCAATGATGAGTCCCAGCCCACTTGGAAAATGACGAGTCGATTCCCCCCGATGTGTCTCAAAGGCCCCCTGGAGAAAGTCGAGTTGGAACCCTTCGGAGTCGTGTTTTGGTCCCCTTGGGGGCACGCTGAGTCGAGAACCCTCCAGGTTGAGTTTTGACCCTCCGAGAGACTGATGAGTTGCTTCCCCCGTTGAGTTGCAACCCGTCTCTAGGATGTCGAGTCAGAGCCCTTGGACGTTGAGTCTTGATCCGCCTCCAGGTGTCGAGTCAGAGCCCTCCGACGACGAGTTCCAGCCCTTCTCCAGGTCGATGTGCCAAGGCCCTTCCGGTGTTGAGTTTCGACCCTTCTCCAAGTCGCAGAGTTGGGACCCGTTGACGAAGTGTTTCGAACCCCCTCCAGGATGCTGAGTCGCGTTCCCTCCACGGTGAGTTCTAGCCCACCTCGAGGATGTCGAGTTAAAACCCCTAAATGATCCAGGCCCGATAGAAATGAGGTCTCTCGTTTCGGTATCTCGTGTGGCGGAGTGATGACCTCGACGAGCGGGAGGTTAGTCTTGGTGAGTTGGGATAGTTGCTTACGGTTAGGCTTTGTCGGGAAAATGTATGATGGAGCTCACGCGTGCTTTCTGAATCTGCCTGCACGTGCTGGTATCTGCGCTACTGTCTGCCGTCAGGTACAGCCACTGGCAAGCCTCGTCCTTTGATGGATACCTTCATAGAAAGGTATTCGCGCTCTTGGGCCCTCTGGACTTGGCTTTGTGACTGCGGTACTCAGAGCACCGGACCTAGTGGGTTAGATCTGGAAACTCGCGGGTGAGCTTCCTCTGCGTTTCTGAAGTTCCTAGTTATTCGGAAAATGTAAATTTTGAGAACTACGGAAAAAATCAAGTAATTGAAATAAAATAGAATCGCGTTTGTATCGGGGTTCGGACCCTGCCGAAGAGTCGCAATTGTTGATCGGATTGATGGACACCCCCCCCCCCCCTCCTTGAAATTAATGATTTTGTTTTAGCGCCACGACAGTTCCGGATATTTCCATATAGAGCTTGTTACGGGAATGAAGACGTTCTTATTCGAAACTGATGAATTTAATCCGGTACCCAACGACGCCATCGTTCAGATAGGGACTTTGTAAAAATGAATTGTTATTAGGGCTCGATCAGGAATAGGGTAGACGGCGATTATTTCGCGTTAGGGCAAAGATTATTTCGACGCCTCTCCGCATCGGCTTTTCGGCGAACACCCTGTATAGTCAATTCTCTGCGTTTTGTTTTTCCTGGCTGCGGCCTTCTCTCACAAATTGCTTAACAACAACGAACTAGCGCGTATACGGGGCGTGCTCAAAACGTTCTCCAAATTAAATTTGTACCTTGACTAGAGTAATTGTTTCGCGCTCACCATCGGTTTGAAAGTTTTTGGAAGGGCGAAATTTGGTTCAACATTTCCGGTTATAGACACGCGCGACCGCGGGAATCTTTCTGAGCGTTGGGGGCGACTCACGGTGAAAAAAGGGAATAGGCCCCCACAAAGGTAGCCATATCCAATCCTTTCCAAACGGGCAAAAGAGACCATGGCCCAAAAAGAAGCAACAGCCTTTGAAAAGAATGCCACAATTAGGTGGGCTACCATACACACACCGGCCCACAAATCTTAGATTGCATTCGTGGTCGAAGTCACTCTTCTCTTTTCAGTGTCTAGAAGCCGGGCCTAACCCTAACATAACCTCTAACACTAACATAAATGTTGGATCTGATTTAATCACAAAAAGAACTTTAAACCGCGAAAACCAGTCAGAATTAAATGTCGGTCAAGGTGTAGAGCCAGGTGTTCGTCGGAGGGTTGGGGTGTTGGGACGTCTGAAATAATTAGGGGAAAGGTATCTCTTCGGGAATAGGTTAGATCTTTTAGATAATTTAGCCTGCGCTGTGATGGTAGGACTAGGTATAGGAGCGAGCCATTATTTAAACATTTTGAATTGTACATAGAGGTCAATAGATTGATGTTACGTTAAAATTTTATATTGTGTCTTATTGCGTTCAAACTTGTAGTCAGACCTGTCTCAACAATCTCGAGAACTCTATAATCGAACAACAAGAAGAGAGGCACAACGGGATGTCGTCCTGATACTAGATGATCATCGGCCAAGCGGTTCCAAAAAGCGGGAAAAGTGATTTAATTCAAATAAGTTGAATTAAATGCCAGTATAATGGGTTGCCTACCCATTCAGGGGTACAAGACGATAGCTGGGGTCGTTTCAGTGGTGCCGTGACCAGGATAGAGTTTTTCTTGAGCTGAGAGATTGCTGACTTTGAGTTTGAAGGCAATGAGTTTTTAGGTGACTGGAATTCAGGAAGGCTGCGCGAAGAAGTTGAGGATGGTTCGAAATGGATTATACTCGGGAAAAGAGATGAGGTTTGTGGTGAAATTACACTAATGATTTGTTTTAGATTGAGAAGCAATGGTAGTGGTCCAAACACTCTGGCGATGAAAAAGAATTGAGGTTGGTTATGAAATAGCTAGGTACTAATCTTTTGTTTTAGATGGCGACCACACTGATTTGATGAGGAATGGGAAAAGAAGGTTTGGTACTATGAAGCAACTAACTGATTGTTTTAGGACTCGGAGGAGAAAACAAAATGCAAGGTCTAGGAGGAGGAAGGTCTATTCAAAGTTTAGGAGGAGAAGGAAGAAGAGTTCTCTTGAGACTCATAATAGGTATCTCATTTGTTAAGTCCATTCGTAACTGTTGGTTTTAGATTTTCTTTCCACGAAGACAAGATGTGAGGTCTAGGAGGAGGAAGGTCTATTCAAAGTTTAGGAGGAGAAGGAAGAAGAGTTCTCTTGAGACTCATAATAGGTATCTCATTTGTTAAGTCCATTCGTAACTGTTGGTTTTAGATTTTCTTTCCACGAAGACAAGATGTGAGGTCTAGGAGGAGGAAGGTCTATCAAAGTTTAGGAGGAGAAGGAAGAAGAGTTCAAGATCCATAATAGGTATCTTATTTGTCAAGTCCGTTCCTAACTATCTGTTCTAGATTTTCTTTCCACGCCAAGTTATCTCTAGTTCTCCCTTGTCGTGGAAAAGGAGGAGACTGAAGCGACCCGCATTTGGCGGGCCGAAAATAATCCGGAGGAAAATAATTCAAAGCCGTGAAATCGAGGTATGAGAATGTGAATATTCAGAGTCAAGGCATCATTAAAAGATGTCGCTAGTTATTTAATTCATTCGTGTAAATCCCGCAAAGCTCTACAACATAATTTATTTGCTTCTCATCGTCAATTCTAAAACCGTTCCTGCTTGATGTCCGACGAAATGGTGAACTGGCGCATATGAAGTAAAACACCCGCACTTCGACTCAGCTAGCTGCTGCCGTGCTCCTGGCTCCTGCTGTGATGACGCGCCGTGCCATCGTCCGCTGCCCGCTGCCCGCCACCATCCGGTTCACACGTGTTAGCACCGCTGGTCGCATTCTCCAGCGCACATCTCAGATTACCTGAGCCGTCTATACACCGTTCGCGATCGTTTTGGATGCAATAAAATATTCCGAATTGCTGGGAATGGAGGATATCGCCGGAGATTGACCGTGGTACCTGGACCAATCCTCCTGGGCTGCCGTCCGCTCCCGACTTGTCACGTCCGCTGCCGAGTGCTTCTGCGGGCCTGTTAGCGAAGAGTTTTAGTCCCCTTCGAGGAAGCTGAGTTAGAACCCGTTTATGTTGCGTCGCGACCCTCCTAGAGGCCGAAGCGTCGAAGCCCCAATGATGAGTCCCAGCCCACTTGGAAAATGACGAGTCGATTCCCCCCGATGTGTCTCAAAGGCCCCCTGGAGAAAGTCGAGTTGGAACCCTTCGGAGTCGTGTTTTGGTCCCCTTGGGGGCACGCTGAGTCGAGAACCCTCCAGGTTGAGTTTTGACCCTCCGAGAGACTGATGAGTTGCTTCCCCCGTTGAGTTGCAACCCGTCTCTAGGATGTCGAGTCAGAGCCCTTGGACGTTGAGTCTTGATCCGCCTCCAGGTGTCGAGTCAGAGCCCTCCGACGACGAGTTCCAGCCCTTCTCCAGGTCGATGTGCCAAGGCCCTTCCGGTGTTGAGTTTCGACCCTTCTCCAAGTCGCAGAGTTGGGACCCGTTGACGAAGTGTTTCGAACCCCCTCCAGGATGCTGAGTCGCGTTCCCTCCACGGTGAGTTCTAGCCCACCTCGAGGATGTCGAGTTAAAACCCCTAAATGATCCAGGCCCGATAGAAATGAGGTCTCTCGTTTCGGTATCTCGTGTGGCGGAGTGATGACCTCGACGAGCGGGAGGTTAGTCTTGGTGAGTTGGGATAGTTGCTTACGGTTAGGCTTTGTCGGGAAAATGTATGATGGAGCTCACGCGTGCTTTCTGAATCTGCCTGCACGTGCTGGTATCTGCGCTACTGTCTGCCGTCAGGTACAGCCACTGGCAAGCCTCGTCCTTTGATGGATACCTTCATAGAAAGGTATTCGCGCTCTTGGGCCCTCTGGACTTGGCTTTGTGACTGCGGTACTCAGAGCACCGGACCTAGTGGGTTAGATCTGGAAACTCGCGGGTGAGCTTCCTCTGCGTTTCTGAAGTTCCTAGTTATTCGGAAAATGTAAATTTTGAGAACTACGGAAAAAATCAAGTAATTGAAATAAAATAGAATCGCGTTTGTATCGGGGTTCGGACCCTGCCGAAGAGTCGCAATTGTTGATCGGATTGATGGACACCCCCCCCCCCCTCCTTGAAATTAATGATTTTGTTTTAGCGCCACGACAGTTCCGGATATTTCCATATAGAGCTTGTTGCGGGAATGAAGACGTTCTTATTCGAAACTGATGAATTTAATCCGGTACCCAACGACGCCATCGTTCAGATAGGGACTTTGTAAAAATGAATTGTTATTAGGGCTCGATCAGGAATAGGGTAGACGGCGATTATTTCGCGTTAGGGCAAAGATTATTTCGACGCCTCTCCGCATCGGCTTTTCGGCGAACACCCTGTATAGTCAATTCTCTGCGTTTTGTTTTTCCTGGCTGCGGCCTTCTCTCACAAATTGCTTAACAACAACGAACTAGCGCGTATACGGGGCGTGCTCAAAACGTTCTCCAAATTAAATTTGTACCTTGACTAGAGTAATTGTTTCGCGCTCACCATCGGTTTGAAAGTTTTTGGAAGGGCGAAATTTGGTTCAACATTTCCGGTTATAGACACGCGCGACCGCGGGAATCTTTCTGAGCGTTGGGGGCGACTCACGGTGAAAAAAGGGAATAGGCCCCCACAAAGGTAGCCATATCCAATCCTTTCCAAACGGGCAAAAGAGACCATGGCCCAAAAAGAAGCAACAGCCTTTGAAAAGAATGCCACAATTAGGTGGGCTACCATACACACACCGGCCCACAAATCTTAGATTGCATTCGTGGTCGAAGTCACTCTTCTCTTTTCAGTGTCTAGAAGCCGGGCCTAACCCTAACATAACCTCTAACACTAACATAAATGTTGGATCTGATTTAATCACAAAAAGAACTTTAAACCGCGAAAACCAGTCAGAATTAAATGTCGGTCAAGGTGTAGAGCCAGGTGTTCGTCGGAGGGTTGGGGTGTTGGGACGTCTGAAATAATTAGGGGAAAGGTATCTCTTCGGGAATAGGTTAGATCTTTTAGATAATTTAGCCTGCGCTGTGATGGTAGGACTAGGTATAGGAGCGAGCCATTATTTAAACATTTTGAATTGTACATAGAGGTCAATAGATTGATGTTACGTTAAAATTTTATATTGTGTCTTATTGCGTTCAAACTTGTAGTCAGACCTGTCTCAACAATCTCGAGAACTCTATAATCGAACAACAAGAAGAGAGGCACAACGGGATGTCGTCCTGATACTAGATGATCATCGGCCAAGCGGTTCCAAAAAGCGGGAAAAGTGATTTAATTCAAATAAGTTGAATTAAATGCCAGTATAATGGGTTGCCTACCCATTCAGGGGTACAAGACGATAGCTGGGGTCGTTTCATTACTATCTACAGTATCTACAGTACTGAAAATACTGACTTCAGATATCTTATTCTGTAGCAAAATGATTTTTTTTTTAATCTCAGCCTTGATCTTGACCCACCATTGAAATAATACAAGTGGGGAATGTCAAAACAATTTTTTTTTATAATATCAAAAAAAAATTTCAGTTTTTTCGATTTTGTTCAAATTTCACATACTTATGAATTTTGATGTGCTTTTTCTGAATTTGCACTTTTACGATTAATATTTTTACAGCGGGCGCCGCCATATTCAAAAATTAAGTTCAAAAAACAAGTTTTTGACAGTATCTAACTTGTGGTAGAAATGAAATAGAAATGTTATCGTGCACATTGAAACAGACTGAATTCTCTAGCTACAATTTGACACCGGAATCATCTTTGTGTGATCCGGAGTTATTGAGTCAGAGCTTCCGAGAATATCATTTTTTGATGTTGAAAAATTACCGCGCTTACGGAAATCGCTTTTGACATGTTATTTTATTTTAAATAAGAGAAGGCTAGAATCGGTGGCTAAATTCGGCAGTGTTCAATAAATTGTGGGCAGTGCTAGGAAATGTGGGCAGTGGCTCTCTGCAGTGGCCACACTGCCGAGGAATGAGCAGTGGTGTACAAATTTTTCGAGCGTGAAAGCCCCCCCAAATCTTCACGTGATCGATTCTTCATGGCCCAGGAAGAAAAAGAGCCACCCAGCCGAGTTTCGCTCTTCCCCACGACCCCCCTTCAACAATGATCGACACTTTTTGTGCCAAAATTGTATCAACTGGTTGTGATGCGTCGAACTACGACGTATTTGCATCCATTGGATTGACGGGTTCCATCGGGTTCTGTACCTTTCATTTTGAGTTGCAATTTTTAACCCCCCCCCCTCCAATAACTTGGAGCCTCAGTTGGCGATTTTTGGCAATTTCAGATATGTAGTAGGGCACATAATTCTGGACAGAATATCAAATTTTCAGGACGTTCATATCGTTGCCGAGGTTTTGGCAATTTTTTTACCATGTTTCCTGTACTAAAACAAAGTTGACATTAAAATGTATCAAAACAACGTATAAAGGCAGCATTTGGAACTTTGCTTGTGAAAATGTACTCCTCACTCATTTCTATATGTAGTTTTAACTAAACAAAACTAAAAAATACCGACTGCGGTACCAGAGACCGGCCAGGAACCATTTTTGCAGAATTTACCCCTGGCAGGTATATTAACCGCAATACAGTGTCTCTGGCGCAAAATCTCGCGTGGCGCCACATCTGGAATTGCGAAGGAGGGTCTTCTGAACAAGTATGCCAAATTTCAAACTTTGATCACAAAATGCACAGACCATTCCGCTAACCCCCCCACTACTTTGTTATTTATTCAGTTCTGTGAAAATTCGTGTCAGCCATTGGCTGTTGCCTAGGTAATAACAACGTAACAGAGCCTTTATAGAATTTAATTTTTGAGAGAATCGCATCATTAGTAGGCGTCGTAGATAAAAAATATTTTGGGTCGAGTACAGACCAGCCACAAGAAGTTTCACTTTTATTCCTGATAAAGCAATCTACTGGGTTCTCATACGGTCCCGGAAACCACGTGATCAAGTTTCCACGCAACCAGTTATACACCTTGAGAAACTAGTTCGATTTCTTGATATTTCCCCAAGGTTTTGAAGTGATTGCCTGAAAACTCGGTTCTCGGGCTTTGATGTAGATCTGGTATAGCTATTTATTATTTTATCAGTAAGCCAAAATCGTAAGCCGTGGATGCCTTAAAGTTGTAACAGGTGCTCGAAGCTCGGACTCTTGGTTCTAACTCCTGTGCACGTTTTCTTGGTTACCTACGCATCAAGACACGATAAATATCCTGCTTCGATGCGCCTAAACTGCGGCCAGAACCTGGCAATTAGAGCGACGCGACGGGAAAAAATAGTTTCGCTTTTTAATTTAATTAGGGGACGTTGGAACCCACCAACGATTAAAAGTTAACCATCAACGGCGTACATGTTCCGAGTATCACCGAGGATGCGATCCCGCAACGCTGATGGGGCCCTTGTTAAAAGGCGAGCGCGCGCGGCCAGAGAGAGCAAGAGAAGGAAAGAAGCCAGTCATTATAATTACGACTATCGGGCTGAAATGAAATGAGTAATGACTCTATCTGGCTGGACTATCTCTCCTTCACTTCTTTGCCGTGCTCCAAAGCGCACCACACGGTAGCTCGAAACGAGTAGCTGCTGTCTCCTGAAAACCCACCTGAACGCCGCATCAGACCAACCACACACACTAACACACACACACACACACCTGAAGAGGAGAGTAGCGATGCCAGATTAGCCAGATTCTAATTTAATTGCGTCTCAATCCCACATAGATTACTGTCGATGACTAAATCTAATCTGGACATTTCTTCTATTCCGTGTTTCCGTCACGTCGTCCGTAGGTATGTAGGTATAGGTATAATATTCAAATGAGAAACCAAATTGAATGATGTTAAAAGGTGGTTCTTGAGAAAAAAATTATCGGTAACTCTGCCGCTCCGGCATATCTGATGTTCTTTTAGTATAATACCGGGTGAGCCGTGAAACACCGTACCCGGGGATTTCCCTACTAAAATTTATGTTTCTCAATCAACAAACATTGTGTCTACCAACAGACCCACCTACCTAGCCAGCAACTTCAAATTTCAAAATGACCGACTGCCCATATCTAATTGAGGATGTCGGGCATAATCAAAAATAGGCAATAGAAGGTCCGGGGAAGGTCTGTTTTCAATTGTGCCCGCCATATTGAATTGTGAACAGTCAGCCATATCAAAATTTGGAGCTGGTGGTCTATTCATTTGGCTAGTCACTGGTACAAAACTTGTTAAATAGGTTGAGAAACACAAATTTTAGAGAGGAAATTCCCGAATGTGGTTTTTTATGTCTCATCCGGTAGAAAAAGTTTAAAGCTGATTATAGACGGAATTATTTATAGAATAGTCGATAAATGTACGTCTTTCTAGACAGCACATAAACATTTACAAAATGTTTGTGAAATATTAAAAGCAAAATATTAAAATATTTACAAAATATTTGAATTCATTCAGTGAATATTGTATAAATGTTTATTGAATGTTTTGATGTCCTGCTTTTTAATATTTGTACAATATTTGCCACAAATATTCTAACAACATTTAGAACCGGATATTTTTGGAATTTTTTTGAAAAAGTTTGTTTTTCTCCTTATCGGCCTTTTTTGGCCATAGGAGCCTGCCTTTATTCCACATACAATTGATGTATCTGAAAAATTGCCTTTCAAAGACGACACAACACCCAGACTACAGCAGGAATCGAACCCGCAACCTCCACTTCAAGGGCAGATACTGACCCTATGATACTGACACCAGCCTGTGCTATGGGGCCGTTGCGTTGGGAAGGTGCGATGGTTCTGGGTAAACTAGTATGCGAACACGCAGATGGAACCGGATATTTCAGAAAC
Source organism: Anaspis maculata (assembly GCA_949128115.1). Classification (NCBI taxonomy): domain Eukaryota; kingdom Metazoa; phylum Arthropoda; class Insecta; order Coleoptera; family Scraptiidae; genus Anaspis; species Anaspis maculata. The sequence goes on along the minus strand of OX421964.1, from coordinate 75,104,051 downwards.
GTTCTCAAATTTGCAGAAATTCTAAAGATACAAAAATTTGAAAAATTTCAACAACAGTTTATTCTTTATAGTTATTAGAGACCAAATTTTAGACCGTTAAAAAATGGAAATTAGGACACATGTTTAGGCAAATGAAAGCTCTATTTTAGGACGCTTCAGACCGTAACGAGCTAAAATAGGCAAAATAGGCCGAAAACATTTTTTATGTCAATAAATAAATCGAAATAAATTGAAGTGACATATAACTTTTATGCCTCTTGCATTTTTCCGTAGGATGCACCGTTCACGAGTACATAAAAGTTGAAAAACCAGGAGCGTGTCAAATAATTTTCTTCTGGTAGTTGACCTACCCCAATTAGTACTAGCGGTTCACAACATATAATGGAAAAATCCTGCATTTTGTGATACAAACAAGAACTTCGGCACAATTGCTCCTAGAACCAAAATAATTAATTTGGCCTGCTGTTCTTTTCGATTACCCCCTGCTGGTCCGGGATATGGGGGGTACAAGGGGGACATGACTCTTTTGTGCTCCAGGCACTAAACAGTGCTATCGAATCATGCTTAATGCCGTTTCTGAATAACTAGACACTGCTGATTACGATGCCGCCACTGTCAGAGTGATGCGCCTGACGGGAGACAAGTTAGAGCTGTCAATTGTGCAATGGGGGCCTTCCTGAATTAACAAATTCTGGTCGTTGAAGGAGATGTGTGGGGTATCATTTCTGACGAATTCGATGTCTGCGAACTCGTTTCCTCTTGTAGAAATGTAATTGGTTCGAAGGTGTGGGATATATGAGGGGCTCAACTATATTATTATTGATAATGAACCATTTACGATTGGCACTGAATTGAGTTTTCTCGCATTTTTCAATAAGCTGAGTTAGCGAATTACGATACCGTCATCGTCGAGGTGCTGCGTGCGAAAATAGCCGAGTTATGACGGATTTACTCGAATCAGAAAAAAATTGGTAACTGGCTGAATTGACCGTTTAAAAAAATGTGAAATGTGGTTTCGGCAGCATTTAGGCTCATGGAGTTTATTTTTTTTGCATAAAAATCAAATTCTGTCAATATTAAGACAACGGATTGCAGACTTTCTTTTTTCTGACAGTTCAACCTACCCCACCCAACTCCGCCGCCACTGGCCAGATTTGTTTGAAATTTTGCATGAACATTTGCAATGTTGAGAAACCTTTCTACACAAAATTTGAAGTTCTTCATCTTGACGGTTCTTTAGCAAATAATTAAAAACTCTGTTTCACTTCGTACCTTTGAGGAGCTGTAACTCAAACAAACTTAGAACTGTACAGCCTACAACATACTTTTCATCAACACTATCTTCAAAGTCATAATTTTCATCCACATAATTGACTCTTTTCATTCCGCTCTTACAAAATCTGGCGAATTGATTTTTCCTTTTGCATTTTGGACTTGTTGATTGCTTCGATTAATAATACCATAATCTCGTCCTCGATGTGATGATCTTGATCTTGAAGCATCTCAACTCAAACTGAAGTTAGTTTTTGCGTTGCTGGCAGGCTTTGGCTGCTGTCGTTGGCTTTGACTGGAATGTATAGCCCCCCACAGAAGCTTCATCACCTTCATTCACCTGCTTTACATGTGCTACCGCCTGTTCTTCTGCCTTGCAGATTGATACCGCTTTAGTTAATGTCAGATCTACTTCTCTTAGCAATCTGTCTCTCAGCCTGGTTCCTCGAACTCCACATACCAAGCTATCCTTGATGAGTTCATCTTTTATGGTATCAAACCCAAAATCGTTGGCGATTTTCTTCAACTCTGTTGAAAACAGGTCGAAAGTTTCCTTTGGCCCTTGACTCCTTGTGTTGAATTTATGACGTTCAATACTCTCGTTGGATTACGGCGCAAATTGTACTCCTAATTTGACGACCACCGTTGCATATACTTTTTTCAGCGTCTGTCAAATCAAGGTTTCATAAATTGCGATCCCCTGCTCCCCAATATACGGGTGGCCCAACGAAAACAGAGCAGAGGGGTTTTCGGACGTTTTACCTCATTTTTTTGGAAAAAGCTCAGACAGGTCGATTTTTATATCGAGAGGGACATCTGAAACATACATTGGCAAATTTCAGCCCCCCCACCCCTACCCACCTCAACTTCAGAACTTCGAATGACATCATCTGCTTTGCGATACATCAAATCAAAGAAATCAATCAAATTACCTTTCTAAAAAAAATATTTTCAAAATTTTCAACCCCACCCCCTTTTCTAAATTTCTCTGACTGTCTCATTTTCTATTTTCGATCCTTCAATTCTATTCAATTTAATCAGCGTCATCCTAAATAGCATCTAAGGAGAAAATTTTCGGTGGAGAAAAGTGCTACTTTAATTCACCCCTTTCCTCTCCCCCATCCCAACTTCAAAATTCAACAGACACGACCTACTTCGTGATACATCGAATTAAAGGGAATTGATTTCTCTTCCTGAAAACAATTTTTTCCAAATTTTCAGAGTATTTTAGGGGGAAAATAGCTTTTTGAAAATTCAGAAAATATTTTTTTTATCCAGGAAGAGAATTCAATTCTCTTCGATTTGATGTATGTATCACAAAGTAGGAAGTGTCATTTTAGATTTTTTAGTTGGGGGGGGGGGGAGTGAAGGGGTGAATTTGGGTGGCACTTTTTACGCATAAAATTTTCTCCCTCGATGCTGTGCAGGATGACATTGACTGTACTGAAGAGAATTAAGAGGTCAAGAATATTACAGTGGAAACTCAGACAATTTTAGGAACAAGGGGGTGGGGTTGGAAGTTATAGAAATATTTTATTCAGAAAGGGAATTTAATTCTCTTAAATTTGATGTATCGCAAGGTGGGTGGTGCCATTTGAAACTTCGAAGTTGGGGTGGGTGGGGGTGAGGGGGCTGAACATAAAAATTCGCCAATGTATGTTTCAGATGTCCCCCTTGGTATAAAAAATCGACCTGTCCGAGCTTTTTTCAAAAAAATAAGGTTAAATGCCCGAAACCCCCTCTGTTCTGTTTTCGTTGGGCCACCCTGTAATGGAGAAGGATGGCTACTTTTACTTCATCTGCTATTCCATTTTTCCCGTAGCCATAATTTATATTTCGAACAATTTCTTGAATTTTCTCCAGTTTTCTTCCAAGTTTTCATCCATTTTGATGGGTTTTGGCTGCTTCAGATTGACCGCCATCGTCTTCTGGCTGCGGCTCTTCCTGCTTCTTCGAACGTATTTTTTTTCATTTCTTGGCTGGGGACACAGCTCTTCGGAACTCATACAAGGGCTACCTACGACTTCAAGGAGAGCTCTATAAAAACATTTTTGTGATAAAAACCTACAAACTTGAAAGACAAACCCAACTGACAAACAAGAAGATGACGTTTTCTGAAGTTACAAAAGTACATTTACCTAAAACAACTGAAGTTACTAGAACACTCTGAAGTCACTAGGTACACTCCGTTTTTATGAGCTTTAACAGTGCTTGTCATTTATGTTCGCTGAATGGATTATAGGTATTTGGTATCTATTTTTTTATGTGAAATACTACACAAGTACCTGCACACTTTCCCTTTTCACATTATAAGAAGTTATTAGAAGTTTAGAAGTTTATTCCATCATCATTAAGTTTGGATGCCCACCTGTGTATTATTTGTTTCTAAAAATTATTGTCTGCGCGACTACGGTGAATAAAGAAAGTTCGAATTACGTTCTATATTCAGACTCCAAACATCAGCTTGTGCTGCTGTTGTTGCCTTAAGACTCGAGGGGAGGCTTTTGTTAACGAACCCTGGAAGAAGATGTCGCCACCACCACCACCGCACAGCACACAGCCCCCTTCCACTAAACTATTTTATTTGCAAATCGCCAAGAATAGCGCGCGCCATGCGTTTTCTGTGTGCGGGGATGAGCGAGCGCGTCGTCAAACAAAAAGCAAACAAGTCCCTGCGAGAAATTCAACTCCCATGCTTTCTTCCAAAATATGCCCGCCGTTCCGCTCTTGAGCGCAAAGAATAACACTGAATACCTTTGAGATTTCACTAAAACAACATCCCGCAGCCAGAGCAAAGTTTTCGTCGTCGTCGTCGTCGTCATCATCGGGCCATCTCCCGGAACAAAACGCTCGCTCTCTCTGCTCTACTATTTTACGTCCCTTGTATTCTAACTTTGCAAGAGCCTTCTAATCGCAAGCTTATAATAGTACTTAACGCAAAATTTTAACTTCGAACTTTATAAGCGTAACTTTGAGAAATTTAGTTGCATGAAAGTTTCATATAATGTGCAGGATGGTGGTTTGGGAATTTAAGGGTATAATAATAGGTCAATGAAATACGACAAAGATGATAATTTAAACCTGGACGGTACGCCGGCAGGTGAAGTCGAACGAAAGCATAAATCGAATAATTATTGATCGAAGATCGGAAGAATCTGACACGCATACCTAACCTATGCCTACATGGGCATCTTTACGCTAGGATGGAAGATGTGCATAAGGCGAAGGCGAAGAGGCAAAGGAGGAGATGTGAGTGACCGAGCGGCCTGACCCCGAGGCACCGTGTCGACATTGAACCCACCATACCTGTTCGTTCTGCCCACTCGCGTATATCTGCCAACGGACCAGAGCCCTTTTCTTATAGTGCACAGAGCAATTCGCACAAGAAAATCAAAACTGCACTTGTGTGTACAATTATTTGCTTCGCCCTTCCCCAGTTTCTCTCTTATAGGTAGGTATCCACGTCGAATGTCGAATTTCAGAAAAAGATTTTGCCTACTTATTTCATACTAGATATAGCTCGTACTATACAATGATTGATGCAGGTCAAGGTTTGCTCTGCTCATGTAAAGAGCGGTATTTCGAATAAGTCTCCACCGATTTAGGATTCGCTATTCCGGAGAGATATTACTATACTAAAGGTAAAATTTATTTAGAAATTTGAGCGTGGCCTTGAAGAAACCTACAACATTTTTTTCTAGTGAAAAAAATGTTGCACTTCCCTGTTCCTTGGGATAAAAAATTGTCAAGAGCAAATTTTTCGTGAAAAACTACTTTACTACTGGAATAGTTTGTAAATGGCTGCGTTGGATAAAACTCAATTTGTCTTAACTAGTCTTAACACTTTTTTTCCTAGCTTGAATGAAACGTCTCGTCTTCTCAAATTATATCTCCGGCTACTGTGGACGCAGACTGGACTTAATTTACTTTTGGCTTCAACGGGGAGATCTTTGAGTCTTCTTGGTTGATTTCCATAGTTTTTCTGTCATCAGCCAGCAGCTTGAATCCCGAAGTAGAATAAACTGTGCCATAGTACTTTCCAGAGATAGGTGCTACTCTGCCGAAACTTGCTAGTTGAAGTAGCTACTTTGTGAATGTTTTGGTCCCATTCTTTATGATTGTTGTTGTTATCGTTTATGTACGACCTGATACCAGTGCCAGCGGTTCTGTTACCTCGTTCAACAAAATTTGTCTGTGGATGGTATTTTGCGCTAAACCAATTTTTTTCTTTCTTTGTGTCACCTACTTGATTATTAGCAGGCTTCTTCTCTGTGAGTTTTTCAGTAACGATAACGACAATAACAACGAAGCACTACAAATTAACACTTTTCAATCAGCAGGGGATTTATCAGTGTGGTTTTGTTTCGATTGGCTTCCTCGTTTCATACCTCTTCCTGAGGCGTCACCGCACGCCAAGAAACGCGTGAAAAAGTCTCATATCGTCCAGTGAGGTTTTGAACTCGGGATCTCCACATTTGAAAGCGGTGACGAGCTCACCGTGCTACCGATTGGATAACCAAATTTTTTGAACCTGGTACTTTGCGGTCAGTTGCTTAAAATTCTTCCCCAGCGAATTGGGTGCCATCGTCACAAATGACAAATTGTGAAACTCCGTAGACCAAGAATCTATGGTTTTCCATAAGCTTGACTATTGAAGAGGCTGTGGCCTTACGTAATGAATGAACAACAGTAAATTTGGTAAACCAATCGGCTACAACCACAATAAAAGAATTACCTGCCTTGGAACGTGGAAACCGTCCTATTAGTTCGACAGCGACGATCTCCCAAGGGTATTTGACTATTTTTTCTGAACCCATAAGTCCCACTCCCACGGGAAGCGATTTGTACTCATCTGCTACCCACAAACCTTGCAAGTTCGCACATACTTCGTAACGTCACTCCTTATCTTTGACCAAAAGTACTGTTTTCGAAGACCAGATACAGTTTTGTAGAAACCAAAATAAGCGGAACTCGGGATATCGTGACACAACTTCATGGACAGGGAGCTGGTGCCTTAAAACCTATGTCATAAAGTACATGATTTTAACCCTGTAGGTCTAATGTGCGTTGATAAGGTTGTTAAAAATTGCTTCGTCTTACATGTCAGACCGAAGGCTTTAGGCTGGTATGAGCCTGTCAATTTTCGAAAAAATGGCCAAAAATTTACGTCATGAGGTACAGAATGAAACCAACTGGATTTTGTGTGAGAACATCCCCTGGATCATAGATCTGGTCGTAAGACAAAATTTTTGGGGGCTTTCGGTCCATAAGACAAGTTTGAAATTTTCAAAAAGGACCAAAATTTATCAAATTTTTCACAGGCGTTTTGTTGACTAACCCACCAAGTGTGATATATATTCGTGATCAGGATGAGAAACGGAATCAATTCCCATGTTGAAATACAGGGTGTACGATTTGAGAAAATTTTTTCGATGTTTCACCCTGTAAGCGATGTATCATTGAAAATTTTTGTGGGCAGATTCCAAACCTGCGTGAAAAATCATGTAAGAATCATTTTTTATCCCTCAAGTTATATCAAAGGAGAAGTCTCCAGGAGGAGGTAAATTTTGGCCTTTCTTGAAAATTTCAAAGTTGTCTTATGCACAGGTGTCCTCAAGTAGAAATGAGTCTAACAAAATTGTCACCAAAAACTGTTGATGGGACCTTGTAATAGAGGCTCTGGGGAGCACAGAAATGTATCTAACAAAATCGGAGCTGATCCCGAACGGTAATTATTCAATTTTTAAGATTATCAGTTGAAAATGTCAAGATAAAAATTTGGCTTCGGCTTTTTTCAAATTTTTAAAATAACTAAGATTGTCTAAACGGGTCATTTTGCATCTTTCCCAATATCTAAAATAATCTCTGTGGATAGATTCATATCCTTCTGTTCTAATGAGAGTCCAAGACCTCCATTGTTGAGAAACTTCAACAAGTTTTGGAGATGACATTAATTTACAAAGCTTCTGATAACACCCTTGTCCCAAAACACTTTGATAATATATTTATGCCCTCTTCGTAAGGTCCAGCTACAACCTTTGCAGTGCTGAAACACTTTTCAACAATTTTGTTAATCGTTTTGAAGCCAGACACAAACGGAATCACGCAAAGTACTCCCACATTTTTCACGGATCCTTGAGACTGTTGCTTTCCTTTGAAAGTTTCCGATACGAGTTCTCTTCAAAAATCTTATGTTGGTAACTTTTGGCGACCAATTTTAGCTCCTTGGGCCACAGCAAAACTCCATCACACCCAAGTATCGTCACAAGACCATTCCAAAATAAATGGTTCACAAACCCTCAAAGGAGATGCTTCGAAAAGAGGGGGGTTAATTATGATGTGACAATCTTTCGCAAAGTTCTTCTTTTTTTCCTGCAGAGCAAAATTTCCAATCAATGCGCCTCAAATCTCCATAAGTCTTCATACTCGTAACCATCTCTTTCTGTTTATTTTCTTCACAAACCTTATTCAACGTAATTTCATTGAATTTCCCACGTAAGTCTTTTAGAGTGATGAAGCAGTACGGACATGAAAGTAGCCGTAGTTGTTTGCTGGTCATTGATCAAAAGAAGTTTAAATTCCTGAACAAATTTTAAAGGAATTGCATTGATATTAGTCATTTCAAACATCAACTTGATTTTTATTGGTCTAGAAGATGCAGAAATAATTTTAGAGAAAGAGGAAAAGAAAAATTACACAGGCAGCAAAAAAGTCGTTACATAGATTGAGGATCGATTGAAAAAAATGGGGGTATCAACCAGTTTCAATAGGCTTATGAATGGTTTGCATTGTACCCCAAGTGAAAAAAACCTATATGAAAATATCGAGTTGATGTTTCAAATGACCAACATCAATGGACTTGGGTTTAAATTTGTTTCGGATCTTGAACTTATTCTCTTGATCAATGGCCAGCAAATAGCTACACGACAACCATGCCCGTACTGCTTCATCACTCCAAAAGACTTACGAGGGAAATTCGATAAAATGACATTGAAATGAGGTTTGTGAAGAAAATAATAGAAAAAAATGGTTACGAGTATGAAAACTTATGAAGACTCAAAGGCGCATTGATGAGAAATTTTGCTCTGAAGGAAGAAAGAAGTTTTCAAAAGAGTGTCACAAGCTCAATCAACCCCCCTTTTTTTTGAAAAAGACAAAGCTTGTATGTTACCGAGAATTGCATCATTCCAGAGTTGCATCTTTTCAAGGGTTTGTGAACCATTTGTTTTGGAATGATCTTGTGCTGATACTTTGGCGTGATGAAGTTTTGCTGTGGCCCAAGAAGTTGAGCTTAGTGGGCAAAAGTTACCAAGACGAGATATTCAAAAGGAACACCTGCCGGAAACTTTCAAAGGAGAGCGCCGGTCTTACTGATCCGGAAAACGTAGAAAATGTGGGAGTACTTTGAGTGATTCCATTTGTATCTGCCTTCAAAACGATGAACAAAATTGTTGAAAAGTGTTTCAGCACTGCAAAGGTTGTAGCTGGACCTTACGAATGGGGCATAAATATATTATCAAAGTGTTTTGGGACAAGGGTGTTATCAGAAGCTTTGGAAATTCATGTAATCTCCTAAACTTGTTGAAGTTCCTCAACAATGGAGGTCTTGGACTCTTATTAGAACAGAAGGGTATGAGTCTATTCACAGAGATTTTTCCAGATATTGGGAGAGATGCAAAATTAACCGTTTAGACAATCTTAGTTATTCTAAAAATTTGAAAAAAAAAACAAAGCAAAATTTTTATCACGACATTTTTAACTGATAATCTTAAAAATTGAATAATTGCCGTTCGGGATCAGCTGCGATTTTGTTAGATACATTTCTGTGCTCCCCGGAACCTCTATTACAAGGCCTCATCAACAGTTTTTGGTGACAATTTTGTTAAACTCATTTCTACTTGAGGACACCTGTGTATGGACCGAGACTACCGAGAGCCCCCAAAAATTTTGTCTCATGACCCGATTTTTGATTAAGGGGATGTTCTCACACAAAAGTCTGTTGGTTTCATTCACGTACTTTATGACATAAATTTTTGACATTTTTCGAAAATTGACAAGCCCATACCAGCCTGGAGCCTCCGGTCTGACATGTAAAACAAAGAAATTTTCAACAACCTTATCAACGCACATTAGACCTACAGGGTTAAAATCATGTACCTTATGACGTAAGTTTTGAGGCACCAGCTCCCTGTCCATCATAACATTTTGTTCTCTGATCACATGGTATGAGCAGCTTCCGTTCTTGAACGTTGGTGTTTCCAAAGGGTTTCTTGATGGGATAAGTTTGTAGATATTTCCATCTTCGACTCGCCACAAAAGTAATTTTCTGGTGACTTCAAAATGTTTTCCCTCCTTGTGATGGACCACGTGTCCATTTCTTGTTCTACGGTCAAGATGTTCACGAACGTTTCCTGGTGGTCGGGAATGCTGGATAGGGTATCCGGAACTACATTTGATTTGCCATTCCGGTGTACCAAATCTAAGGAATATTGTTGGATCTTCATCGCCTATCTGGCAAGTTTTCCAGTTGGCTCCTTCGTATTTCTCAACCATAAAAGTGACTAGTCTATGATTACTGTGAATTTCACCCCTTCAGTGTAAGGTCTGAATTTTGAATTTCTCCAAACAGAATATCGAAGCTAGCAGTTCTTTTAGCAGAAACCGAGTAGTTCCATTCTCTCCGCGGCATTGTTTTTGAGCAAAAAGCACAGCAAACTTCTCCTTGTTGATTTGCTGTGTTAACGCACCGCCCAGACCGTAGTTCGACGCGTCACATTGAATTGTGAATGGTTATATTCAAAATCAGCGCTTCCTTTTTATGTTTGAATGCCCATTCTGCTGCAGAACTCCAATCAATCTTGTTCCCATTTCCACGTCCCTTCAACAGATTATTTGTCGGCGACATTAAAATAGAAGACTCTTTCATAAATCTATACCAGGAACACAAGCCGCCCAAACATTTGACTTCTGTAGTTGTGGTTGGCTAAAGATAGTTTACCATCTCAGCGGCCTTGTCGTGGTCTGTCGTCAGTCCGTATTCATCCACCACGAATTCTAGGTACTCCAAAGAAGGTCCAAAGAAATTGCATTTACTCAAAATCATTGTAAGACTGGCGTCTTTGATCGGAGTTTTGACTTCATTCAACAATTCTAGGTGATGTGCAAACGTCTTGGAAATCATGATAATATCGTCCAGGTAACAGAAAATGTTTGGCTTGTACTTAGATTCAAAAACGGCTTCCATCAGGCGTTGCTGTGTTTTGCGCAGAATTACGTAAGCCGAAAGGCATTAAGCAGAAGTGGAACCTGCCTCGACCAGGAATGGAAGAACCATATTTTTTCTTGCTGGAATTTTTCAGAGGTATCTGCCAGAAGGCGTTTCTAAGACCTACGAAGGAAATGTATCTGGCATCATAATATACTCAGTATACGGTCGACTCGACGCGAAAGGTAACAGTCCGGTTTCGTTACGGCGCCGGCGTCCAAAGTTCTGCCATCGAAGCAGAAACGCTATTCTCCAGTGTTTTTCCTGACAAGACTTTGGAAACACTTTTGAAAACTGTCAGTTTTTGAAGTCAAATTGCACACGTAATTGAATGTGATATGACAAAAAAAGTGTTTTCTTTCACAGTTCAAAAGATGTCTTCTTTAAATTTTGAGCGCATGTCACCTCCTCAAATCTTTTCCATTCAGTCTTAATTTAACCTCCAAAATTGACAAGCTTGACAAGTGTTTCCAACTTTTCGATCGACACTGTACCTTCATATTCACCAAATTTCAGTTAAATTCGATGAACCGTTCGGGAGTTATAGAAACAGATGACTGACAGACAGACAGACAGAAGAATGTTTTCATCAAGATAATATTGTTCAGCGAACCTCAATCAAAAGAATTGATACCAAACAAGCCTAGGTTGTGAAATTGGTGGCGAATTCACAAAAAAGTACACCCTATTTCAGCCCCAAAAGACACAACAGGGGGTGCGCTAGACAACAAATTGCTTAGAATCGTCTAATGAGCAAGCCTGCTAAAAGATATCCTCTCACATCGAGAGTCCGTTGATATTTCATGGAGGAGAAGAAATGAAAAGCATCATTCCCAGCAAAAAGATCGTATCTTGGCTATTTCACTTCTAATCCGGGAAATTCGAAAACCGTTCCGAGATAAGTCATCATTCTCCATTATTTTGTTATCGGTTGTTGACAAAAAAAAATTTAAGCTCAAACGGGGGTTCATTAAAATTTCAACAATTATGATCTGGTTTATTTACCACCCTGTAGAAACTTTATGTGCAGCTTTTCAGGTAATCTTTGAACATGGTAGATAGCCAAAAGATTAGGCAATCGACCAGTGAAAACCGAATTGAAATCGTCCGTGACAATCAAATGTTATGTTGATTCAAATTTGGGGAAAATTTTTTGTTGCGACACTTATTTTGTTGAGCACTTTACTTGGGTATGCTTACGTTCAAATTTCAAAACAAAGACTCACTTTTATTTACACTGAAATTTATCATTGCATTGGTGTGAGTGCTGGAAGAAAAGGTGGCCACCGCCATCCCTGATCTGTCAGTAGACGTATTTCTGCAATGGGGTCTTATATAAAATGACAAGATACGATTTTATTACCGTAGGTTTCATGTCTAAATAGATAATATAGTCAGCTACTGTTCAGTTGAAAAAATATTCAAACAAGTGAGTATGCCTTCACGTGCGTGAGTCTCAGTAGCGCATTTTCTCAAAGAGGCATATTGTGAACGTAAAGAAATTTGGTTGATGGTTGACACCATTCCTTGCCCACTTTCTTCATTCGAAACTCATTGTGATATTTTGTTATCAGAATGGGGTACTTGCCAATGAAATAGATTTGAATGAAAATTCCTTCACTCATCAATATTTTTTTGATTGAGGGCGGGAGCTGGGAGCGGCGACTAATCAACAGTAGTCTATTCTTTCCAATTTTTAGTCGGCTATCCATATAGCGAAAGAATTAGATCGCTATGTCTTCGGGTTTATGTTTTCCATTTATCTCTTACTTTGAGGGCAGCGTGTGAGGGTGGCAGCATTCGGCAAAGTAACTGTTGCACAGTTTGAGTTAGGAGTTCCTAAATGTTTAAGGAAATATGACAATCAGTGAAAATTGTGAAAGTTGCATTTTTTTGTTTGGAGGCGGAAGCTGAAGGCGGCGACTAATCAAAAGTGGCCTATCTCTTCCCATTTTCAGTCAGCTATCTATATAGCGGAACAATTAGATCGCTATGTCTTCAGGGTTATGTTTTACATTTATCTCTTACTTTGGGGGCGGCGTGTGGGAAAGGCAGAGTTCGGCAAAGAAATTCTTCCACAGTTGGGAGTTTCTGAATGTTTAAGGTAACATTAAAATGTAAATCAGTGGAAATTATTGAAAGTTGCACTTTTTTTCTTTTGGGGGTGGAAGTTGGAGGCGGCGTCATATCAAAAGTAGCCCATTTTCCCCCATTTTTAGTAAGCTATCTATATAGCGAAAAACTTAGATCGCTATGTCTTCGGGTTCATGTTTTTCATTTATCTCTTACTTTGGGGGCGGCGTGTGGGAGCGGCAGCGTTCGGCTGAGCAAATGTTGCACAATTTGAGTTGGCAGTTCCTAAATGTTGAAGGGAACATCTCAATCAGTAATATTTGTGAAAGTTGCACTTTTTATCGTTTGGGGGCGGAATCTGGGGGCGGCGACTAACCAAAAGTAGCCTATCCTTTCCCATTTTTAGTCAGCTATTTATATGCCGAAAGAATCAGATCGCTATGTCTTCGGGTTTATGTTTTTCATTTTAAAGTGATTGGGGGCGGTTTTTAGCAGTTTTTTCATGTCGGCGGCGCATATTGAAAACGGAATGTTTCTTGGCTTACGTTTATAAGTGGCAACTATGTATTATTCAAAAAATGAGAACACTAGAGCATCAGGTCTGGTAGAAAGTGCAATATTATGTTATTTCAAGTTTATCGGGGGCGGTTTTCTCTATGTTGGCGGCGCAATATGGACATCCAATATAGCCTAGCCCTCCTTTGGGAGTGGCAGCTATGTAACAGCGAAAAAATTAGAAAGCTAGGTCGTCTAGTTTGGGAGGAGTTCGAGGAACGGACGGACGGACGGACGGACGGACGGACGGACGGACGGACAAAGCGGTTGCAATAGCGATTTTCATCAAGATGGAAAATGCGCTAAAAACTGGCACCGCGAAAGGGAATAGAAATTCAGTTTACCGCAGTCCATCTGCTCAAATCGAGTGAGTAAGCAAGCCAACAACAGTATCAGGTTGCCACATGAACGTCGAGAAACAGTCAACAGAAAAGAGTCACAGTCGAAAAAAAGTCAATCAACTTTAATATTTGCTGGTGTTTGAAACGTTGCTGCTGCACAGAGAAATGTAAATAATCGGGTTTAAGCAGGACCCGGAGTTCCCAGATGTCCTGCTGCGAACGTGGTCTTATATTTTTGTAGAAAGCATACCGATTTTTTGAAGACATGTGTCAGGTTCTCGGCGCTTGTGTCAACCTGACGCGGGTAAGAAGACTCACTTTGCTCAAGTTGTAAAAAGAACACCAGCCTAATAGGTATTTTGCCTTGGTACCTACATTGAAATGATATCTGGCTGCAGCATGTTGTCTGAACCATTTTCCTTTTATTGGCGAGAAACCCTTTGTTTCGCAGCTATTGAAACCAAAAACCTTCTTCAAAGCCTTATTGGGCGACCTAATTTCTCACAAGTTGCGATCTGAGAAGGCGCAGCTATTTCTTGGAGAAGTAGAAATAAAGATGTTGGAGCAGCTCTTGAAAAAAAAATCACTTGAAGGAAACTTTCGCATCAGAATCGGGAAAAACAGTAGAGACATAAACTGTCTGAAGGAGATGTCATGTGAATATACAGGATGTTTGCAAACTTGAGATAGAAAATTGAGCCGCAGTTGAAGAAATGCCCCAAATGAGCCGGAAAAATGTTGGAAAAAATTATGATCCTCATTTTTGGGAATATGGAGGGTCAAAAGGTGGTCCTTTGACCTCTTCTACTCTCGTTTCTTTTCAAGATTTTAGGAAACACTCACCATCAGACCAAAAAGCAATTTTTCTGGACCTTTCAATGTGTCTTGTAGTTTTAGTTAGTGTACAGGGTGAGTCATGAATCGCAAATATCTATTTTTCCTCGAAAATGGCAGTGAAAGGTTCTAGAGGTTATAGACAAATAGTTCTCATATGGAATTTTCTGCATGCATTTTTGAAGAAAAGTGGATTCTCAGGATTTACGACTCACCCTGTATAGTAAATAAAATTACAAAACACATTCAAAGGTTCAAAAACATTGCTTCCTTGTCTTTTGAAAAGAGTTCACTTGAATCTTCCAAAATATCGAAAATAGAAGGGGTTGGAAGACCACATTTTTACCCTCCATATTTTCAAAAATGAGAACCCTACATTTTTTTTCAACATTTTTCTGATACTTTTGAAGCATTTCCGTAACTGCGGTTCGATTTTCTACCCCAAAGTTTGCAAACACCCTGTATAATATACCTTTCACACTTATTCTGTTAGGAATCTCCAAGCAAATCACACATTCAGTAGACAATAAAAGCCGTCAACAGAGAGAAATATAATCTGATTTTTAGTTATTTTTCTTTTCAAGAGTCTAATCAAGACTCTTGATCTTGACAGCCCTACTCTTGTCTTGTCTAGAAATTCCAAGACAAGAGTTTCTAGAGGTCTTGTCTAAGTCTTGACGTCTTTTCAAGACAAGACTTGTAACGGTCTGAATTTTCATCAAGTAAATGGTTCTCAAAAGTTTGTAGTTTGGTTGGAATTCCTGGTGTGAAGAAGAAAATGTTGTAAGAACGCGCTTTTTCGGTGCTGATAACAGCGCGCTGAAGTTTTTGTGATTCTATCCGCAGCGTTCTTGCCGGACGTCACGCTATTTTCGTGCATGAAAATCGTCGCAATTTGATAATTTGTCGCTTATTCAGGCTTCTCTTTCTTTGGAAAGAAACTGTTACGAAGTAGGATTTTTCCCGGCGAGAGGTGAGATTTGTTCATATCGGTCTGAGACAATTTAAAAATGGTAATTCTTATTTTAGCGCTATAACCGCTCACGTTCCAACGCGTGGTGTGTATACCTAAATCCACTTCGAGCAAGAATCTGGTGTAGGTGCGGTTCAGCCGTTCTTTGATTTTGTGAAGAAAACCCTTATTGGATAAGGTACCTACGACTAAATTATCAATTTAGATTCGCGATTGATTAGTGGTTTTCAGGGTTTTTCTTTTCCGTCTTGGTGGTTGTGTTTTCCTGAAGTTTTCGTCGAGGAATTTGTGTGATTGTGACCATTCTGCAACAGGCCAGACGCAGAATTTCAACGACCATCAGTTAATACCTTTACTTCAGTGGTTCAGTTAGCAACATTAGCTGGAGGAAGACGACGTTATCGGACCGAGAGCCACGTTGTTGCCTTTTTGGAAGTATTCCCAGTTAAGTGCTAGTCTAGTGTAATAAAGTTCCACCTTCGTTTTATTTCCTCACATATTTTGTTGTTGCCTGCACTGTTGGCGCCTAGTTATCGAGAGCCATTGTAAAATCTGAAATTTGAGCTAGACCTGCTAGTCGCGCGAAAACCTAGGGCCCTCGGTAGCAAAAATAAATTTACAGTGTCTACAATTAAGCTTCAACAGTGATTCGTAAGTCCTTTTGTAATTTTGTGTGTTGGAAATTACTGCGTTAACTAACTAGACTTGACTGGAATATTGCGAACTGTCGTAGTCATTCTGAGTCACTCCCTCAGTGACAAAATTTTGTTTGTTAAATTGTGTTTGAAGTCTGTTCAGCTAATTTTTAATTATTGTTGCGAAAACTCTCTCCAAGAGGTTCTATTAAACTCTCTTCAAGAGGTCTAAAATAAGTCCGAATTTGAACGTCACGTTGTAAATTTTAATCCAGTAATTTGATAATTCCACGTAAATGATATCATGTTGTAAATGTTATCACTCCTTTTCCTTGGTAAATTAATTTTGCTATTAATTATTTTTGTTCAATTATTCTTCTTGAATCTTTGATAAATACACCGATTCACTGCCAGTGCATTTGTATCATTTTCCCTCTAACCGGCGACCCCGAATCACGGTGTCATCACTGGGCCAACCCAACCCCCTGAGATGCAATTGGCTAAATTCGTTTAGTTTGTTGCAGACTCTAGGAAGTCTAACTCTAGACGGCAATACTAGCCGCATCAGATATAGGTACTCCATTAACTGGAGGTCTCTGGTGCCTCCCCCTTGTTGCCCTGTTTCTTAAATAAACAAAATATTCAGGGCTTGCCCGATGACCAGGTTGGTGCCGATCCCGTTGAGGTTGGCAGATAGATAGCCGTATCTATCAATGACTGGTTCACTTGAGCTTGATAGAACCTCTGTATTGAGCTTGGCTGCTTGCTACCTTGCTGGTAGAATTTTTATGGGAGGATATTTGTTCATCAGTTCTTGTCTGGAATCCACTGATGATTCTCCAACACATTCGTCTACCTCACGTCCTCACGACATTATAACTATAGATTGACTCTGAGAATTCATTCGCCTCAGGACCTAGTTTCCCAGAAGGTCAAAAAAGTATTGTCCAGCTTCTCCTGTTCTAATCGGCAGCTGTCGGTAGGTTTGAGACTTCTTGTAACACTCGGTAGTACTGGGTACACTTCGGCTAGAACTGGTTCGGTTTCTGTGGATCCTGAAGGCGCCTCGATGAATTGTTGTTCTTGTTGTACGCTAAGCCTTGTCTACCTTGTGGTGTGAGGCTGGTTGAGGGTTGGATAATCTGTATCAACGTTAGAAGCTTTTGTTACTGAGAAAAAGTTTGATTGAAAAAAAACGCAATCATCGAGTGTTCCAAGACTCAGTCGTTATGAGCGATGTTGGACAGTCGAACGTTCCCTTTAAGCTACTGGTGTAAAACTCCGTTACAAAAACAGCGCCTCCTTGGAGGTTGAAAAGTTGAACTTCCACCTTTATAATTTCGATATTATGTAGGTTAAAATATATTTCCCTGGATTGTGATCTGTTGAATAAAACTTTCCCGCAGATGCTTTTATTGAATATAGATATCAAGAGAGATGCCAATAACTTTTGAAAAAAAAGCTGTTGCATTATACGCGAGACGAAACCGACGCAACTCTTCCAATAAGTTAGTGGCAAACCGCGAGCGAGAGAAAACGCGGAGATAGGGGGAGGATTAGTAAAGCTTGACGTCTCCATCACTTCAAACTGGCAAAATTGATTTCATTTCTCGAATAATAAATTTACTTCGGCGGAGTGTCTCGCCGTCACCGGGATGATATAATGTATTCTCTCGACGCCATCATCATCATCGTCGCACCATCGAAGCAGAGAAAAATTCAAAAGTGAAGGGCCGATAGAAGTATTATACTATACGAGTGGAGTATACCTACCCATGGTAGAAAAAAAAAGAAGGTGATGCGCGCAATGGAGCCGATATTGGTTTAATGCGTTATCACTGTCGCTGCATTGGATGGCTTTTAAAGCTTCATTGTTGTCGAATTTGAAAAGTTTCCATCTGGCACAATCCGGTTTTGTGTGTTGAGTGGTGGCTTTTGCGGTAACTTTTCCTCTTATTCAATTTCAAAAGTTTTTAGTTGTTGTTCAGGAGGAGGAGGAGGGGGAGGGGCGAGGAGTGAAAAGAGAAAGAATGAAATCAAAAGAAAAGTTTTTGCGGATTTACGTTATGGAATTGCGTTGTTCTCTCATCATTATACTTCTGTTCAATTATTAATTTTTTTGCCTCCGAAAATTTTGGAAGGGAAATAGAGGCTGGGGCTCTGGTGGTAGTTTGCCGCATATTATTATCTTGTCTCGGTCAGTGAAAACTGAATCATCATGACCTTCGAAATTTTTCTAAGAAATAAATGCAAATCGTTCAAATGGATCTCGAAATAATATTCTTCGTCGAAATCTGAAAACAATTTTTTTCTGCGTTCGCAGTATTTCCTTTTCCATTCGAGAACACGAACTGGAGAAGTAAAATTGAGGTTTCTGAGAGTGCAGCAGTTTCTAACTGCTCAAGGCGCAAGCATGCAAAACTACAGGTTATTCTTATTACCTGATATTCTGATACCTGATGATATCATTGGAATTTGAAAAAAAATTGTTCACAAAAACGGAGATCTATTAAATCAAGAACAATTTTGCAATGTTCTACATCCACCCTGTAACCAATGTAATTGGGATAAATTAATAAATCTCACCAACGCGCAACGGAGTAGATTGCTGAAGGATGTATCTAAACAACCCTGAAGACGAAATCGGAGTCGGTTGAGACAATCCAAAGTTTCACTATTTTGAAAAAGGGCAAAATTTTCGATACCGACATTTCAAATGTTGAGCAGTTCAGTAGCATTTCAGTACATCAACGTCTACAACTAATCTGAGTTTTCTCAGCGCATAACAGCGGTTGTCTTTGGTGTCTAAATTTGGTCTTCTAGCCAATCCAGCCGCTTCAGTTATTCAGGGTCAACCGTGAATCGGTTATTTTCATCTGTTATTAGAAAAATTCTTACTTCAAAGCCTGTCTCCAAAGAGCTAATTAAAAAAAGCACTTCACCGGATGTGAAAAAAGGCACTTTTAACATGCACTGTCGTAACTTGTATCCTCGCTTTGCTTTTTTTCCTCGGCCCTTTCCCATCGGTGCTTCAGATTCCGCGACCATAGTCACGTTTCTTATATCTTTTAAATTAATATTATGTAAAAATCGCAAAATATGCGTAGCGCCGGCGAACCGGGGCATTTAAGCGCATGGTCTTTTTTCTTTCCGCGCCTTTGCCATACCCGGAGACTTTAATAAATTTTAATCAGCGAAACCGAAAACTCGCCAAGTTTTTAATTAAAATGGCGGAGGAGCTGATGCTGATGGCGATGATGCGACGCCACGAGGAATGCATTTTTAATTATTGTGTAGTTGGTATTAATTCACCGGAACGTCTCACGCCATATTTTTATCGCACCAGATATGGTCTGGAAGAGGAAAAGTCCACATCTCGGGAGATTATAAAAATTTAATTATAATAATATAAATGGAAATGATATGAGAATTTCGTTTCAAACATAATTAGGTCGGGATATTAAATATGTCTTCTGTCTGGTGGAACTTGTTTGCTTCTCTTCGAATAGACATCATCAGATATAGACGTTAGTTGGGTTGACTGTCTGGAGGTATCAGGTAATATTGAGTGGTTATTAACTTGGGGTGGGTAGGTATATAATAATAATTGTTGGTTCTTATTCAACCAATTACAAAAAAATTGATATAAGTGTCCAGATCGGTAACAGTGCGACATAAATAAGTGCGTCAACTCATTTTATAGGGGTTCCTTCAAGAACAAGTGGAGCTCCTAGTAATTACAATTCATTTTTCTGGCTTATTTCAATTCCGGGCAAACCTCTCCAAGCTTCTTGGAATTTTCAGTGTTTTCTTTGATAAAAAAAAAACGCCAGTCTTGCATTTGGTTGGGTTGAAATTTATGCTGAATGATTTAACATCTTCCACTAGAAATTCCAAATTCCGCAGAAAACATTTTTGCTACTCACCCACTATCTATCATCACACCCACACCCATCACTCGAAAAATTCGCGTGAAATTCAGTAAAACTCTGGCAACACGTGCTTTAGATAAAGCAAATTGTGATTATTGTTGTTGTTTATTGTTTTTTATAGATGTTTATAGGCCACGTATGCCTGCAAAAATGTTATAGAAGTAAGCTGTCGATTGGTGTTTACACTGGATCAATAGCTCTTTTCCCTGAGGAGTATTACAGTTCCTGTGAAGCGTAACTGATGGACAGACAAACAGATAAAGTCCAGCTAAAAGCGTCATTACCTTCAGGAAAAGTATGCTGAAAACTAAAGTTGCAGCCATTTGTTTTTCAATAAAATGAAACATAAAGGAATGAAGATGATAACTGAGCGAGGTAATAGTTTTACGTTCAAAACATCACCGTAGGTAGATGCCTATCATAACACAGTTTAACCTACTAATTCGTTCACACGCCTTCGACTGTATTATTATATCAATCTCATAACAATTCAGACGACCTCAAACAACAAATTGTAGGTCTCGACTCTCGAGTGTGTTGTTCTTTTGCGGTGATGGTTGTTGGCGATCTCGGAACTGCATGAAAACATGACTACCTTATGGGCAACAACAGTTAGTTACCATACCTCTATTATTATTATTGCCTTTGTGAAGAACGCCCATTATTCATGGCCGCATAGGTGAACTTATAAGTGCTCCGATGGAGAGCTTTTTGAATCAAACTTTGATGCATTATTTTATTGTCAACTTTGTTGAAGGCGGGATAAGTCCTCTATATACCTGAAAATGCCTGAAACGCTGCTCATTTTAGCTTGGCTCGATCGAGGCGAAGCCGACCGTGGCCTTCGACCTTTGCTAGGTGTTACACAGCTCACTGTTGTCTAATCAGCAATTAGCAAAAATTAGCCGGCCAATTAGCAGAGGAGGCGTGCTCCCGTCCCGTAACCGACAGTTCGGAATGGTCGGCGCTTTGGTGCGGTAATGGATCCGAAGACTCCCGTACTTAGGTAACTTGATTAGAATTCATAAGCCGCAAAGTTGCCAAGTTTGGACACCATCCAGCGACGACGAGCAATATGCTGCGATCATTGAAACTTGGCCGAGTTGAAACAACACTAGGTAACGTCCCCCCATAGTGATATCCTGATCCGGGGATCTAAATACCTCCCCGTTCCACTTTCGGCCTCCTGGAAACCGCGCGGCTTTGATAATTGATGACCGAAGGGACAGCAAGCAGGGGGATGAGAAGAGACCATCACCATGCCGTAGCCGACAAATCGCGCCTAATTCGTGGAGATCGGCCAGTCACTTATAGCTGCTGGCCGAGGGCGAAGGGCCAAGGTATATAAAGACCTGCTTCCCCGCGCGTTCTCGCTCACATATTCTCTTCTTTAATCAAAAGTTGGGTCTCCCTTGCTCCGCTCCGCTCCGGTCTCGAACTTTTGCAATTTCGGGAATATGCAGTCCGGCTATTAAAGAGCTCGGAGGTCGGGTTACTGGCAATACAAGGCAAAGGTCAAGTCTGGCGTACCTCCCTTGAATGTCGCCGCTGTGTGTAGTATGGGATAGGAAGGTAGTTTTAGGGAAATTCGTGGGTGGTGTGTCGCCCTGCGTGCTGTTACAGTTAAAATTTAATTATGCCGGACCCCCAATCGCTAAGGACCAACGTTGCTGGAGGACATATTGTCGATGAAATTATTAATCAGATGTACCTAGTTGTGCAAGGCGAATATGTACAAAATTAAGCCACGCATTTCCAAGCGTTCTGGGAAAAAGAGAGCGTAACAACTTTTCTCAAAATATAGTGGCGCTGCTTTTAAAGCGAGGGTGTTACTTGCAAAATTTTAGTTACAAAAGGATTTCTCCGTCTTACGTTGCGTAACGTGTAAGTTCTGTGAGATTCCAAGCTGTATTAGTCTGGATTGAGGTCCGGATGCTAGTTAGTGCACAAAAAATATACAGATTTTGTATTTTATGTCAAAATTCTTCCATATGCATACCCCTAATAAATTTTGGCGGTAATCATAAACAGAGTGATCAAATGAAAAACAAAATTGAAGAATCATGAACTTGAGCATACAAATGACGTCCTAGTTATCCTCGCCAGCTAAATAGAAGTTTCCATCTGCGCCTGTGAGGCACCTCCACGTGCGTGCAATTTGACACTCACTGCCGCGCCGTTGACAGTTAGACCGTTAACAAACCAAGGTGTGAGAAATCTTGAGAAAAACCCACCCCGGGGACGAACACATCAAATAGCACGGGCGCCGGGCGGTATGATGTGGAATAGAACAGAAAACAATATAAGGAAAACTGATAATTGTACAGAAACTACAAGTAAATGACGAAGAAAATGCCAAAGCCCATATTGTTATTGGTTACATACAATCCAGATGTATGTTTGGTTGCCTAGCGTGAAGAGGTCGACAATAGTTGTTTATACAACAAGGGACTAAAGTGGATTTTTAATCCCGGGGGTGAAGTTTGTTGCTCGAGGACCCTTTGGGCCCGAGGGCAACAAATCACCCTAAGGGATTAAAAATAACTTTAGTCCCGTGTTGAATACAAGACTTTTCGCAATACCGGAATATTTTCTGAAGCCGAGGAATTACAAAAAGAAATTCCAGTTTTTGGTGCTTTCAATAAATAAGAAGGCTGAATCGCTAAACGTAGGTACCTATAGCAACCATAGCAAACTGAATGTGTTGTCAAACAATGAACACAAATTTGACGTTCGACATTTTCTACATGGGCATTTTCAGTGGAAATGTATGAAGATTCCATTCCACAAGAAGTTTTGAACGAAGCCTTCCAAGCGAAGAAAAATCTGCAGCCGAAGTCGCTTGGTTTATGAATCGAAGAAATCGCTAATATTGATTGACAAGGGAACAAACAACTAAATCCATGGTGGAGGCTCCAGATGGTACTTACCTTATACATAGGTACATAACTACCTTCTAATCAAGATACATAAGTAGATCCGCAGTTTAAAATAATTTATAAGTACGGTTGAAATTATTGTAAACCCCATTTTTTAGTGAGAACCTAATTATCCTTTTTTTTTAGGTTGCTGTATTATTCGGACTTTGTGGGGCGTTTAGGTGAAAGTACCCTATCTTATGGCGAAGAGATCACCATAAGAGATTCAGAACAACGTTGGTCCGTGGTGCACACCTACGATGCTTTTCGCAATGCCGAAGTTATTACAATAATATTGAAGATATTTGCCACAATTGAAAAACATAGAAACAAACTTTTATTGCAGGTACGAGATTGAAGACGAATACAAATACCTAGAATACATAATGTAGAACATCAATAAATAACTATGTAATAACTAAGCTTTCGTACGTCGCTTGTTTTGCCGTCTCTTTCAGCTCGGGTGGAGTAAAGGAATCTTCTGAATCGGAACAATTCATTGCTATAGCCGATCACTTTCGTTATTAAAAGCCGAACTTTCCCACGTACAACAACCACAACGAAACTCAGAAGCTAGATGTCAGTTTGAAAAATTAATTATTTCAAACTGACATGCCGGCACTCTATCCCGTCAAATATTATTATTGCCCGCTTTCAAAAAGCGGGACTAAAATTCTACTTTAGTCCCGCAAAAGTGGGAGCAAAGTTGTTGTTATCGTTACGGTATTGCGAAAAGATTCATATTTTCGGTTACGGTGCCAATTCATAAATTTGACTATAACAAACCATCAAAATATGAGTTTGGAGTCGAAGGTGACTTCTAAGCTCTTCGTAACTGCAGGCCTATCCAGCATCTTGTGTCACGTCGCACTCTTCAATGTATAGGGGAAGCTGGTTACGAATGTACCACTCGATTAAAACATCAAGGCTCTGAATGTTAACTGGATCACTTGTATTACAAGAACTGATGCACTCCGGGACCAGCACTCGCTACTCTTGACGACCCTCATTGTTGGACTGTTTATGACAGGTCCAGCATCGGCCTTAAGAATAATCAACTTACCGCAGAAGCCGGTCAAACTCCCACAAAAGGCACCCCGGTTGGTATTGTGAACCTGTGGCCAGCATTTTCAAAGAAGCTGGCGCAACATGTGGAGAACATCAGCCGTCAAAAGAACCATTTACCTGGATTGGGGAAGTACATAACCTGATAGACGACATGAAGAAGCGAGGAGTAATTGAACCTTGAACCTGATTCCTGGAACCTCAATGACGTTACCAAGAAAGACTCTTACCCGCTGCCGAGAATTGATGACACGATTCACGCCGTCTCTGGAGCAAGCTGATTTTCCACGTTAGATCTACAGGGCGGCTACTGGCAAGTGGAAATGGACCCAAAAAGACAAGGCGCGGCAAGTGTAACGCAGTAGCTGTGGTGCACTCAATAAGACTCACCATATCTGAGTCCGGCATCTCCTAGCAACGTAGAGTGCGACATTTTCCAGAGCAATCGCAGTTTCCGTATTTTCGGGACTATTGCTGCACCTTCGAGCAGCTCCTGACTGGAAATGAAGAATAGAAAAAGGGTCTAGAAATCCAAAGCCAGCCGCGCGTGGAATCAGTCTACAACTGAAGCCGATACTTGAAGCCCAAAGTAGAGAGAACACCTGAGAAACCGAGTCGGAAAGCGAGTTGCTGTATTAAGTTGGTTCTTGGACGATTTGTCGCACGGACAATTTGTCGCGGGCAATTTGTCTCGGACAATTCGTCGCACGAACAATTCGTCGCGTGGACAATCTGTCGCACAGACAATTCGTCGCAAAAAGAACGACGCTTCTCGATGCGTGGCCAGACAATTAACACATAGGGGCTCATCAGGGCTCCCAACTACACATGAAGACAAAAGGGAGCCCGATAGAGCTCCGAAGCTACGGAAAAAAAAAACAAAGGGGCTCAGCAGGGCTCCAAACTATATTGAGGACATAAGGGGGCCTAATGGAGGTCTCTATAACAAAACAAGGCAAGAGGGGGCTCACTGTAGTACTCCGTAGTACTGATAGTCAAGAAAAAACATAAGTGGGCTAATTAAGGCCCTAAACCCCACTTGAGGACACAAGGGGACTTGATAGAGCTCCGAACATCACATGGAAACACAAGGTGCCTAGTTATGCACCAAAAGTCAAGGAAAATGTGCGGGGGCTCAGCAGGGCTTCAAAACACGTTGGAGAAACAAGGGGGGTCCAATGAAGTGTGCTTGAATTCAGATCGCTGGCTAAGAAAAAACACAAGGGGGCTAATTGCGGCTCCAAACTACCCTTTCGGACACAAGGGGGCCGATAGGCCTTCGAATATCACATGGAAGCGCAAGGAACTCACTAATGCTCCAAAAGACACATAAAAAAGTGAGGGGACTCAGCGGGGTCTCAAAAAACGTAAAGCGTTGAAGGAACAGGGCACTAGGGAACCCGATAGAACTCCGTAAGTCACGGGAAAATGCTAGGGGACTCAGCAGGGCTTTAAAAAACGTCGCGTCGATGAAACAAGAAGGACCTTAGAGTGCAACTAGGGCAACAAGGGGCTCACTGATATTCTCAAAGCTACGGAAGAAATAAGGGGGCTCATCAGGGCTCCAAACGATACATGAGGGAATAAAGGGCCGGATGGAGCTCCGTAAGTCATGGGAAAATTTTATGGGGCTCAGCAGTGCTTCAAAAGACGTTGAAGAAACAAGAGGCCTTCTGGATGGCCACTAGGGCCTCTAACAACGCAAGAAGGCACAAGCCCGACGGAGTTCTGTTGAACAAAAGAATGCAAAAGGGGCATGATACCCTGAAAGCCATGAAAAAACATGACGGGGCTAATTCAAACTACACTGGCCGACACAGGGGGGGGGGGGGGCAACAAGGGTCGGAATATTATATGAAGACACAAAAGACTCACTAATGCTCCGACCGATAGGTCTCCGAATGACATGACAGCACACGGGTGCTTAGTGCTCCGAAAGTAACGGAAAATACAAGGAGACTCAGCAGGTCTTTAAATTACATTGAAGACACAAGAATAGGGCCCAATGAAGTTCTGGATAACAGAAGATGATAAAAGAGGGCTCAATGGAATTCTGATAGCTATGAAACACATAACGGCACTTGAGGACGCAAGGGGGACTTGAATATCACATGAAGGCACAACAGGTTGCTGCTCCGGAAGTCACAAGAAATACAAGGGGGCATAGCAGGGCTTCAAATCACACTGGGGTCCAGTGGGGCTCTTGATAACACAAGTTTGCAAAATGGGGGTTTCTGTAATTCTGAAAGCTATGAAAAACGTAAGAAGGGTCATTACGGCTCAAAATTATACTTAAGGACGAGCCAACAGGGCTCCGAACACTACATGAAGGCACAAGGGCCTTACTAGTGCTCCGAAAGTAACGGAAAAATGTAAAGGGGCTCGGCAGAGCTCAGAAAAAATACAAGGAAACTCCAGGATAGGGCTCCGAATATGACATGGAAACACAAAGGTGCTTACTGCTACGAAAGTGACGGAGAATTGCAAGGGGCTCGCCAAAGGCTTTAAACTGCACTGAAGACACAGGGAGGCCCAATGGAGGTCTGGATAGCACAAGAACGCAACAGAGGGCTTGCTGAGATTCTGTAGTCATAAAACAACCTGAAAGGCTAATTAGGTCACCAAACAACACTTGCGGACACAGGGGGCTCGATAGGGTTCCGAATCAGAGTTCCGGAAGCTCGGTGTACTACTAGAAAAGCGCGGAATAATGCACGGGGACTCACTAGTGGTTCAAAGACATTGAAAAAACAAGGGTGCTCGAAAGGGTTTTCAATAATACAGTAAGGTATAAGCGGCTCATTAGAATTCTAAAAGCAAGAGAAAACACAAAACGGGTTAGTGAAACCAAAACAAAGGGCAAAAAAAAATTGCGACAAACTGTCCGCGACAATTTTTCCGCGACTAATTGTCCATGCGACGAATTGTCCGTGCGACGAACTGTCCGTGCGGCGGATTGTCCGCGCGACAAATTATTGTCTGTGCAACGAATTGTCCGTGACGAATTATCCGCGATGAATTGTCCACGCGACGAATTGTCTGGTCACGATCAAGTTTACGCGTGTTTGTGTCACTATTGTATAATTTTTTATTATTCACTCAAGTTTCTTGAATGAATCCGTTTGAACCCAAAATCCACGACAATACAGTAATCAAATCACACTCGTGAACTGTACTTGATCTCTTGCTGGCTCAACCATCCCGCTCGAAGGGCCAGAAATTGTGGGTTATTTCTGGAAGTTATCACCCACGAGGGTTATATTGAAAGCCTTGGATCCCTAACTGAGTAATAACGGGAACAAATTTATCTAACCGAAGGGCACATCTTTCCAAATGAGTGGTCCATACTAGACTCATTATGTATACACACCAAAATACTAGAGCTGGCTATTACAGGTAGGAAGAAACAAAATACCGTTTTGGGCTCGCCCTTTAAAACTGAATCTAGTATACAGAGAGTGCAACGAGACGTGACAACTTGATAGCGTCATAAAAAAGTGGCTGGGAGCATCACCAAATGAAGTGAAAATCGAACCACGACTTGTTCAGTTTCAATTTCAAGATCTGTCACCTCAATCAAGAATTCTTAAATAATAAACAACAATTACTCACCCACAGCAGCTGATGGCAGAGAAAGAAGTCGTCTGAGAATCCAAAAAAAAAAGCTAGTCAGCTAGCAAGCTGGTTTTCCACGTTAGATCTACAGGGCGGCGATTGGCAAGTGGAAATGGACCCAAAAGACAAAGCACAGACGCTTTTGTTTCGTGTGCTGGACTTTGGCACTTCAAAGTCTGGATTCTGGATTAAGTGGGGGGAGGGATGGAGCATAGTTCCATCAGTTCCATCCGGCACGTGGGCCTCACTGTGGGCCTATTGTACCATCTCCCCAATGTTGCTCCCATCCTCCTGGTCAGTAGTCGAGTCAGCCGAGCCGTTCGACAAACTCTAGACACGACCAGGTAGGGTGCCAAGGCTGACCATACCAGGTCAAAGTATGGATCCTCTCAGTGATGAAAGAGCTGGGCAGTGGCAGAACACATGATCAGCTGTTTCATCCTCTTCTTCAAAGTCTCGACATGTGGGGTCATTTTTTATCCCTATCTTGTGCATGTGGTAGTTTAGCCTGCAATGCCCAGTCAAGATCCCCAGAAGCGGCACTTCAAAGTCATGCCGTTCGGTTTATGTAATGCCCCGGCAACCTTCGAGAGGTTGATGGAGGAGATCCTGAGAGGATTGTCATGGAAAACTGCTCTGGTTCACTTGTAGCCCAGTCATCCTAGCTCATTTCAGGGCTTGAGGTCGGAATCTCTCCCATAAAGCTGGATTTTTGCATACATGTCCAGAAAACAGCCCTCTTTCTATTAGTGATGAAAAAAATTTCTGAGACCCGGAGCGTTTTCCGCCATTTTGAAAAATCTGTCAATTTTTTCAGTTTTTCTTGAATAACTCTGTAAATATCCAACTTATTGGCATAAAAGTTTTTGCAGTGATTAGAGCTTGAGATTCTGCAACCAATGTTGCCAAAAATATTTTTCTAGATTCCATGGTTTCTGAGAAATTTCGAATGAGTTAAGCGACTTCATTCACTTTCATCATTTCATTTGACCAATTGAAAAAAAATTATCGGGCTTTCAACAGATCTGCCCTCTTTTGCATTCGAGTATACATAAAAAAGGCTCCCAAAAAATATTCATATGTCGGTCGGTCTGCAGGTCTAACGGTCAGTCTGGTGATCGGTCTGTTGAATTTTGTGCCCAGATTTATTCCCAAGCCGTTGAACCAATCCCGACCAAATTTGGTAGACTCGTAAGTGACAAGGTTTCAACGACAAAATCCAAATGTCATCTTGATCTGTCACTTGGAAGTGTCACTACAAAAGAATGACAGATGGTTTATCTCACCGAATGCAACTTGTGACACATCATTTTAAAGCCCTCAAGAAAATGCATACAAAATGGTCAGTGAGAACTTTCAATGTTGTACCTATCTGTCAAAAAATCACAAGCTGTCAAACTTTAAATTTCAACATTTCATAACTCTTGAAGTACAGAACGGAATTGAACCAAATTTTGTTCCCTACAAGAGTGTCTCGCAATAATTTGATGGATCATGAAATATACTGGCAGCAGACAGGGATGCAACATGAAAAAAAATTGCCTAGTCATCCGAGCCTATAGTGTACCTACTACAGTCAAAAAATCATCCCTTGCTTGAAGAAAGTAGTACTCAAACGGTTTTTTTGCTATATAGTAAGCTCTTCCACATCTCTCCAACATGTTGAAAGCAGACATTTCTGTGACGTGTAGTATTCAGTATACAGGGTGAACATTGAAAAATGAATATTTAAAAATGTTTTTTCCGTTGAAATAATCCTCGAGAAAAACAGTCTTTCATCATTAAGAAACTTTATAGTCTCCTGCTGAACATGTAAAAGATGTGTCACTCGATAGCCGCTGGTATTCTACGTACAGGGTGCAATCGATTTTCTCCAATATTTCTATCTTTATCGAATAAATCAAGACAAAAAACCATTTCCAGCCCTGTTACAAGCCTATAATTTCTTATTCAAAATACAAAAATGCCAGATTCCTCAAACTGCGAAACACAACATACAAGGTGAAATCAAATTTTTGGTACGTAGAATACCAGCGGCTATAGAGGGGTACATTTCTCACATGTTCAATAGGGGATCATAAGGTTGCTGAATAATGGAAGACTGTCTTTTTCGAGAATTATTTGACCTTGAATAGAAAAATTCGAAGATTTATTTTATTATTTTCACCCTGTACACCTACTAAGTAGTACGCGTCACAGGGATGTATACTTTTGACATGTTAAACAGGTAGGTATGAGCTACCATAATAGCAACAAACCGTTTGAACTATATAGTCATCTGAGCCTAGCTGCTGTGAAACAGAAGTTTCTAAATCGCACTTGGATCGAGCTCAACATCTGTACATATCGTCCGTCATCTCACGTAGTGTCGTAACTGATTTTTGATATTTTTTGCATGTCCTTTTTCACAAATTCTCCATGCTCACTGATGATATTATCTGGCCAACCTAGACTGAAAATTAATTATCTTCATTCTTCTCATCATTTTCGATACACATTTGTAAGATAATATCGCCAGTTTTGCATGACGAATTTTCAGAAGAGGACATGAGAAAAAATACCAAAACTCAGTTACAACACTACGTGAGATGACGGAAGGTATGTGTGAAGAAGACTCCCTTTCACTAGAAATATCTAGGGCCCGAAGGATACAACACCATTTTCGAGACAAGAGCCATCTTTTCACAGTTGCTTGTAGTTACATTTTCATCGGAAATGCTGCCTACGTACCTACAGTTTTCAGGAGATTTGCGACAAAAGACTTCATGAGACAGGGGCCTCGGTCATTGGGATATGTTGAATACCATGGGGTGTATAGCTTTGTTTGTACCTGATGGTACACTTGAGAAGAATGCTGTGTGTTTAAGGGTGAGAGAGTATTCAAGTCCACTTTTTCGCATGTATTGATTTTGATAGGTTCTTACATCTACGTTGAGATCTACGTACACAGGTAGGAAGCTTGCTTGAACAAGTGAGATCCCATCGGATAGATGTTGAAAAATCAATAATAAATATGAAACCACCATCAATAGTTGAAGTCGCTTGCTATCAAGGCGATTGTTCTGAATGATTTATTTTTGCTTCTGCATGTCACCTTGGATATGAACTTTTTATGGTTATTATTTGCCGTCAAAAAACTGCAAAAAACGCCTTTCTCTATCTGGAAGCCGTTTCTACGCCAGAAATGAGCCAGATTATAAAGTCTATCCTCAGCCGTACTTCTTATACGTTCCCTTATTTGCTGATAAAGCTTCTAGTCTTATATTTTTTTGTATAAGTAGATATACTTATACTTACTTATACCGAGCGTTCATAAATTGAATGGGTCAAGGGTGCCTGTGA
Source organism: Anaspis maculata (assembly GCA_949128115.1). NCBI lineage: Eukaryota > Metazoa > Arthropoda > Insecta > Coleoptera > Scraptiidae > Anaspis > Anaspis maculata. Next base: position 75,073,231 of record OX421964.1, on the reverse strand, counting down.
ATTTGAAAACATCTGTCGGGACTAGCATCGTTCATTTGATGTCTGTAATGTTTTGGTTATCGTAATTTGTCAAACCAGTCGCAGTTTTCGTTTTCCGAACATTTTAAATGTGGTTTTCACGGCAGGGCACAAAACCTACATGATCGAGGAGTATTTTCGAACTTGAAGTATTCTCGTGCACTTATGGCAGATCAGAGATCAATAATATGGGACGTAACTTGTCAAAGTTTAACAAATTTATTATAAAAGGATTACGCTAGTTTCGACAGACGTTTTTGAATTCACAGGCACCCTCGACCCATTTAATTTATGAACTCTCGGTAGTATAATAGTCTATACTTTATAGTCTCCTATTGAACATGTCAAAAATGTACGCCTCTACAGCCGCTGGTATTCTACGTACAGGGTGAATGTGGAATCAATTTCAAGTTTCACCCTGTATGTTGTGTTTCTGCAGTTTGAGGAATCTGACATTTTTGTATCTTGAATTAGAGACTGATGGCTTGTAACAGAGCTGGAAATGGTTTTTCTCTTGATTTATTCGATAAAGATAGAAATATTGGAAAAAATCGATTGCACCCTGTACGTAGAATACCAGCGGCTATGGAGTGGTACATTTTTCACATGTTCAACAGGAAACTATAAAGATGCTAAATAATGAAAGCCTGTTTTTCTCGAGGATTATTTCAACGGAATAAACATTTATAAATATTCATTTTTCAATCTTCACCCTGTATACTAAATAGTACACGTCAGAGGGATGTCTGCTTTCACCATGTTAAAGAGATGGGGAAGAGCTAACCATATAGCAATAAAACCGTTTAAGAACTACTTTCTTCAAGCAAGATGTAATTTTTTGACTATTTTAAGTAGGTACACTACAGGCTCGGATGACTAGGCAAAAAATTTTTCTCAGGTTGCATCCCTGTCTGCTGCTGGTACATTTCATGATCTATCAAAATATTGTGAGACACTATTGTTGGGAACAAAATTTGGTTCAATTCCGTTCCGTACTCCAAGAGTTATGAAAAATTAAAATTTAAAGTTTGAGAGCTTGTGATTTTTTGACAGACACAACATTAGAAGTTCTCATTGGCTATTTTGTATGCATTTTTTTGAGGGCTTTGAAATGATGTATTACAAGTTGCATTCGGTGAGATAGACCTTCTGTCATTTTTTTGTAGTGACATTTCCAAGTGACAGATCAGGATGACAATTGGATTTTGTCGTTCAAAACTTGTTACTCAAAAATCTACCAAATTTGGTCGGGATTGGTTCAACGGCTTAGGAATAAATCTGGGCACAAAATTCAACAGACCGACCACCAGACTGACCGTTAGACCTGCAGACCGACCGATATATGAATATTTTTTGGAAGCCTCTTCTATGTTTATTCGAATGCAAAAGAGTGCAGATCTGTTGAAAGCTCGATAATTTTTTTTCAATTGGTCAAATAGAATGATGAAAGTGAATAAAGTCACTTAACTCATTTGACATTTCTTAGAAACCATGGATCCTAAAAAATATATTTTTGGCAGCATTGGATGGAGAATTTTAAGCTCTAATCACTGCAAAAATTTTAATGCCAATAAGTTGAATATTTACAGAGTTATTCCAGAAAAACTGAAAAAATTGACAGTTTTTTTCAAATGGCGGAAAACGCTCCGGGTCTCAGGAATTTTTTTCATCACTAATAGAATGAGAGCTGTTTTCTGGACATGTATGCAAAAATCCAGCTTTATGGGAGAGATTCCGACCTCGAATGCTAGGATGACTGGGCTATTGGACGATGTGATTGTTCACGATAAGACTTTTCACGAGGAAATGGACCGAATCCAGCAAGTTTCCCGGAGAATACAAGAGGCAGGCTTGAAGCTCACTCCAAATGTCACTTATTTCAAAGGAAAGTTAAGTATATGGGTCACGTGATATCGAAAGATGTTGCTCAAACCGACAAAGACAAGATTTAAGCTGTAGTTGATAGTTGATAGTAAGTTAATAGTTTCTTTGGGCTATGCAGCTATTACCGCAAGTTTGTGAAAGACTACTCCCAGATCGCTGAATCTCGCCACCGCTTCACAGAATCCAAGAAAGTCTTCCGATGAACTGAGGCATGCCAACATTCATTCCAAGACTTGAAAAATGCTCTGATATCGACTTGCGTATTGGCACTTCCTCGACACGGAGGCACTTTTATCCTTGACACAAACTGCAGTGAAGAAGCGATGGGCGCTGTGCCTTCGCAAATAAATGCAAGATGACCTCGTAGCGCAGGTGGTTGCGTGGCAACTTTGCAAGCCTTGTTCGAAGCAAGAGGATAAGGAAGTGGAAATAATCATCGTTTAAGTCGAAGATTTTCAATGTGGAGGTTTGAAAACTTTAGTTGGAAGAAATACAGAAGAACAACAAGACGACGAAATCCTTGGACCTCACATTGGCCGGTTGGAAAATAGATTGTGCAATATCCGGTGCTGAAAGCCTACCTTGCCCAATAGACCAGGCGCCAGGGAGAACAATAAGGAAATAATTGTTTCCTGGCTGGAAACTAGCTTAAAACGATCTGTGTAGCTTAGGTTTTGACATACTAGTTTCCCCCCTTTCGGAAATGTCGGCGTCATGTCGCCATCATCAACAAGAAGTGCACCAGCGTGGTTTTTGCCGAATATCTTAATTTTGGGTCATCTGACAGCAAAAGATGTAAGAAGTCATTTTGAAGCCTATGAAATTCCCTACCGTTTGGTCTTTCAATCAATTTTCTGCGACCTATGGTCTTCAAGATAGAGCTTCTGGAAGCGAGAGTTATTGTCGTGAAAGCTCCATGGCCACTTGACTAGAAAAACTAAAATGTCGATGTGACAAGAAAAATTTCAAAATGAGATTACTCGAGAATCCTTCATGCTATAACTGCGGTGATGGTCTTAAACTCTTCCTCTTGAACCGTAGATTATGAATCTTGAAAAGTCAAAAACGTCACATTGTACATATACAGGGTGTACTACGGGAGTCAAACCAGAACAGAGAAATTTGACATATTTCTTCGATTTAGCCTATGCGAAACTCTAAGCACTTATCACGAGTCCGATATCAATATGCATTGCTCTGTAAGCTTCACTTGATACACTTAAGAAGTGGTCACCTCACAGCCTTCCAGTAAAATGTTTTGGAGGCCCTCTGAAATCATCAAAATTTACAGTAGCAAGAAATGTATGTAACTGTATATTATATACCAAGGAACCAAAGTGGATTTTTGATCCCTTGGGTGAAGTTTGTTGCTCGAGGGCCCTTTGGGTCCAAATCCCCAAATTAAAAATTCACTTTGGTCCCTTGGTATACAGGGTGGTGAAAATTTCGATGCTCACCATTGGTATCTTGGAAACGGTAAGAGATACGAGATCGGGTAAATTAGAAAAAAGTTGCGCATTTTTGTGGCGATTAAGAATCTGAAAAGAAACTTTGGATATTTTGATTGGTTTACGATTTATCACGAAAAAACTGAAAATTTTGATTTCAGAAATTATTTTTTATCTTTCCAACCATTCAAGCTATCTCAATCAAGCTTGGTAGTTTTATGTTTGAGATCATTCCGAGTCGATCAACGTTGACAGAAATTTCCCAGGCCTTCTAGATGTCAAATTATGATAGTCAACTTTTGTTTTTCTTATGGCCGCCATATTGGATTTTTGCAATAATAGATACAGAGAAAAATTGGCTTTCCGAATTAGTAACCTACATGTTCTTTTTATGACATTTTTAGCGTCAAATTTTGAAATTTTCGTAAATTATTGACAAAATCGGGAATGCTTTGAAAAACAATTGAAATATTATCAATAGCAACAACAAAAAAAGACAGATTGTGTTCAGTTGACGTATCTAAGGGCTCGATACCAAGTTGCAGGCGCAAAGTTTGGGATGGCGTAACTCGCCAAAGACAGCGCGGTCTGATTGGTTGGTATCCGCCGTTGCTATGGTAACGGCACTTACGGCGGTCCTTCAGCCCCAACTTGGTATCGAGCCGTAACTTCTTAATCGTGTTTTGTGCTTGTTTGTACCGAGAGTTCATAAATTAAATGAGTCAAGGGTGCCTGTGAATTCAAAAACGTCTGTCGAAACTAGGGTAATCCTTACTCCTTTTCTAATAAATCTGTTGAACTTTAACAAGAACGATGCTAGTTCCGACAGACGTTTTTGAACTCACAGACACCTTTGACCCATTCAGTTTATGAACTACCGGTACAAACAAGCACAAAACACGATTAGGAACTTAGATACGTCAATTGACACAATCTGTCACTTTTTTGTTGTTGCTATTGATAATATTTCAATTGTTTTTCAAAGCATTCCCGATTTTGTCAATAATTTACGAAAATTTCAAAATTTGACGCTAAAAATGTCATAAAAAAAAATTTTGGTTACTAATTCGGAAATCTAATTTTTTTCTCTATCTATTAGTGCAAAAATCCAATATGGCGGCCATAAGAAAAACAAAAGTTGACTATCATAATTTGACATCTAGGAGGCCTGGGAAATTTCTGTCAACGTTGATCGACTCGGAGTGATCAAAAACATAAAACTACCAAGTTTGATTGAAATAGCTTGAATGGTTGGAAAGATAAATAATAATTTCTGGAATAAAATTTTTCAGTTTTTTCGTGATAAATCGTAAACCAATCAAAATATTCAAAGTTTTTTTTCAGATTCTCAATCGCCACAAAAATGCGCAACTTTTTTCCAATTTAACCGACCTCGTATCTCTTACCGTTTCCAAGATACCAATGGTGAGCATCGAAATTTTCACCACCCTGTATAATATACTGTTATACAGGATGGCCCAACGAAAACAGAACAGAGGGGTTTTCAGGCATTTCACCTCATTTTTTTTTAAAAAGCTCGAACAGGTCGATTTTTATATTGAGGGGGACATCTGAAACATACATTGGCGGATTTCTATCTTTAGCCCCCTCACCCCCACCCGCCCAAACTTCGAAGTTTCAAATGACACCACCCACTTTGCGATACATCAAATTGAAGAGAATTAAATTCTCTTTCTGAAAAAATATTTCTATAATTTTCAACCCCACCCCCCTTCTTCCTAAAATTGTCAGAGTTTCCAATGTAATATTTTTGATCTCTTAATTCTCTTTAGTTCAGTCAACGTCATCCTGCACAGCATCGAGGGAGAAGATTTTCTGTGTAAAAAGTGCCACCCAAATTCACCCCTTCACTCCCCCACCTCAACTTCAAAATCTAAAATGACACTACCTACTTTGTGATACATCAAATCGAAGGGAATTGAATTCGCTTCCTGAATAAAATATTTTAAGAATTTTCAAAAAGCCCCCTTTCCCCCTAAAATACTCCGAATGTTCAATTTATCAGGAGAGGGGTTGAAAATTTCAAAAAAATTGTTTTCAGAAAGAGAAATCAATTTCCTTTCATTCGATGTATCACAAAGTAGGTGGTGTCTGTTAAGTTTTGAAATTGGGGTGGGGGAGAGGAAAGGGGTGAATTTGGGTAACACTTTTCTTCACCGAAAATGTTCTCCTTAGATGCTCTTTAAGATGACGTTGAATGAATTGAAGAGAATTGAGGGGTCGAGGATATAAAATGGGACAGTCAGAGAAATTTAGGAAGATGGGGGGTGGGGTTGAAAGTTTTAAAAATATTTTTTTCAGAAAAAGAATTTGATTCTCTTTGATTTGATGTATCGCAAAGTAGATGGTGTCATTTGAAATTCCAAAGTTGAAATGGGTAGGGGTGAGGGGGCTGAAGATAGAAATTTGCCAATGTATGTTTCAGATGTCCCCCTTGATATAAAAATCGACCTGTCTGTGAGCTTTTTTTTCCAAAAAATTATGTGAAATGCCCGAAAACCCCTCTGTTCTGTTTTCGTTGGGCCACCCTGTATACATTCCTTGGTACTGTACATTTTCAATATTTTGATGATTTCAGAGGGCCTTCAAAACATTTTACAGTAAAGCTGTGAGCTGACCACTTCTTAAGTATATCAAGTGAAGCTTATAGAGCAAATCCATATTGATATTGGACTCGTGTTAGGTGCTTAGAGTGTCGCATATAGGCTAAATCGAAGAAATATGTAATATTTCTCTGATCTGATTTGATTCCCTCAGTACACCCTGTATATGTACAATGTGACGTTTTTGACTTTTCTATATTCGTAATCAACGGTTCAAGAGAAATAGTGCAAGCGGTACACCAGAATTATTAAAAAAAAGTGGCATTTGATGATACAAGCAAGGCACTTTGCAAATTTGTTGTTTAGACCCATTGAAAAAATTTGACCCGCAGTTCCTAAAAATTCATCCCTTAGGACCCGAGATTTGGGGAAGGGGAGGAAATACTATAAAAAAAATACCAAACTTTCTCATCCAAACCTGCTGAGGCGTGTTTGCTATCAAAACTATATAATTCAGACCTCCTCGATACAATGATAATGTCAAAACTCTTGTGCGGTCATCGGAAGTCGAGTTAAGTCGTCATCTTTGAAAATTAGAGCCGAAGGTCAAACTTACAAAGTAGGTTTCAATTACCTTCATGACGGGTATCGATTCTTAGGTTTTTGGGGTCGCTGAAGACGTATAAAATGAAACAAAAACGATTGGGTACACCTCGCGCCCATATGGTCTACCTATGGGCCCAGAAGTCAGGCAAGCGAGAAAAATCCTACAAATTTTCGAAAATAGAAGTGAAATAATAATGTGAAATAGCTCCAGTCTGTACTTGGTGATGATGCTGTACCAGCCATTCTATGTGAAATTCATGATGTTCACCTGTGAGCTGTCAAAAATCCAAAATGGCGCCCATTTAAAACACACAAGGGAATAATTTATCGTGATTTTCTTTAGGGAGCTTCTACGTGTCACTAGCTGAACACATGTTGTTCATCAGTGAACAACGACTAAAAAAGCTCATTGCACTATTGGTGGTATCTTGCATCGTTTAGAAGATATCCGCCGCGAAACTGTTTCGGAACCGTTTTTGGACAATAGATTGAATACTTGAATAGGAGGAAAAACTTTGCATGTAGAATTGAAATAACCAACCTAAAAATATTTGTTTTGTTTTATGTAGTCATGTTTTATGGTTTAGATTGCGTGATCTGTCATTCCAGGCATATGGAGGGTCATAAATCCAAGAAGTCCGCCGCTGTAGGGTAATTCAGGAAATTTCATGCTAACTTTGTTCAAAAGTGCAGGGGGGGGCGAAAAAACTTGAAATGGCAGGTCTACAAACGATAGGTTCATTACATTTGATCCAAAGCGCAAAATATCCAGAAAAAAGATCCAAAACGCAAAATATCTAAATTAAGTACAAAAGATCCAAAGTACAAAAATCGACATTAATACATAAGAGCTAAAGTTCGAAAGATCCATAGCACAATTCGTACAAAGTAGAAAATGTCAAAAATATAAATGGTTTCAAGTTTCCTCCCATTTCTTCAAATCCACCAGATGAGAAAGTTGCTTTTTTTGACTCACCAGTTGAGAAGTTGGCTTTTGACTTATAGTCCGGATGTTAAGAGGAAAGACCCTGCATTTTGAGGTAGAGCGAAGCCCCTTTGCATGTGTGATGCTTGGACCCCCCCAGATCCATAATGATCGGTAGCCACCGCCAAAAATCGTGCAGGCACTGTATACAGGGTGAAGCAGAAAAAAAATTAAGAAAATTGGTATTTCGTGAACCAAAACGGATGGAGTCGCGTGAAGCACCATATCTGTTCCAAATTTTGCGCTTAATAAGATAAAGAAATCCGTTTTTGATTATCTTGTGCCATTTTTGAAATATCGGGGGAAGAAAAAAAAAAGGAAGCTTAAAATTGCCTTTCCATAAATGGCTGAAAATTCAAGATAAAGAGATGCAATTTGGTTTGTATGCTCTGAGTGATGTTTCAAGTGAAATTCGAGGAGTAGCCACCTGGGAAATCACTGCGGGCGCTGTTACAGGGTGAAGCAGAGAAAATTGAAGATAAATCGTATTTCATGAACCAAAACGAATGGAGTCCTGCGAACCACCAAATTATGTTCTCAATTTTGCTTTTGACAAGATGTGAGCAATAGTTTTTGAAAATCCCATTTATTTTTTGAAAAATCATCACAAGAACTTTTTCTTTTTTGAACTTTATTTTTTTTTATGAATGACTGAAAACCCAAGATATAGACGTGCAATTTGTAGAGTATGTCGATACTGATGTTCTTAGTGAAACGCGATTGATAGCCACCGGCGCCAGTACTGCAGGCGCTGTATACAGGGTGAAGCAGAGAAAATTTAAAAAAAATCATATTCCGTGAACCAAAATGAATAAAGTCGCGTGAACCGCCTTATGTGTTCTAAATTCTGCTCTTGAAAAGATGTGGGCAGTAGTTTTTGAAAATCTTGTCGACAATTTTGAAAAAATCGCCATAAAAACTTTTTTGTTCTTGAATTTCTTTTTTTTATGATCGTCTGAAAAGTAAGTATAATGAGATGCAATTTTGTGAGTATGTCGATAGTGATGTTCTACGTGAAACGCGATTGGTGATCACCGACACTAACACTGCAGGCGCTGTATACAGGGTTAAGCAGAAAAAAAAATTGAAAAATCGTACCTATATAGTAGTTCGACAGGGATGAGGTCGTGTGAACCACCATAATATTTTCCTGATTCTACAATTGTTATTATGCAAAAAAACACTTGAGATACCCTGTTCCGTTTTGAAAGAATCGCGATCAAAATTTTATTATTGATTTTTTTCCAGTGATTGTATTGGCAGAAAGTTGAAGCTGTAGAGATGCCATTCGTCACGCACCTTTGTCAAAAAGTATATTCCAAGTAAACTGCAACAGGTGGCCACCGGTGTCAGAAATGTGGGGGCTATATACAGGATACAGCAGAAAAAAAAAAGATAAAGTTGTACCTCATGGTGAGTCGCGACCCGAAACTAATAAAGTCGCGTGAAGCACTATAGAATAGAATAGAATAGAAATTTATTCATACTTAAAACAATGAAATCATTGCATGTAAACGTCACAAAATAATGGTCATCACAATACATACAAATGCACAAATATGACAGACATAACCCGTAAAAATGTCAACAAAACAAACAGTAACAACAACAATATCACAGCCTATCGATTATTTTTCTGGAAGGTGAGAAACTCCTGTATGGTGTAAAAACAATTCTCCCTGAGGAAAGATTAAAGCCTCGCGCTGAGAGCCCCCACAGACAATGACTTCCATCCCTCCGGCAGGCTGTTGAATAGACTGACCGGATCGCATTGAAATGACACAGTGCGCTGAAGTCTGCAACGCGGAGGAAGAATAAACTTTTTTCGGGTGTTGTAATGACCGCGGTGTATACTGAAATTATTTGCAGCATAGATGACACATTCATATATGTACTGACTGGTGCACGTCAATATCCCCATCCGACTGAACAATGGCCTTCACGACGTCCGCTGCGTCACCCCAGCCATCGCCCTGATGGCGCGCTTCTGCAAAATAAGTATCCGGCGCGCATGAGATGAGCCACCCCATATCAAGATACCGTATGACATCACACTATGAAACAATGCATGGTAGGACATTCTTAATGTTACTGCGTCCACTCTCACCGTCAGATTTCTCAGGAGATAGATGAGGCTCGATAGCCTCCCTGAAAGAGAATTTACATGGGCCTCGAATGACAACCTGCCGTCGAGTACGACGCCGAGATATTTCACTGGCTGCTGACGCGGCAAAGCTGTGTTGAGCGAGAAGAGCAAATGCTGTGTCTTGTCCGGGTTAAGACGAAGTCTATTAAGAGCAAAAAAAGTCTCTGCTTCCGACACCGCCTCTTCCCGAACCGCTTCAAGAGAACGCAAGTCCCTACTCGCGGCGATCAGAGTCGTGTCGTCGGCATAAATTATGCATTCAGTTTTTATAAAGCTGGGAAGATCGTTTATATAGATAATAAAAAACAATGGTCCCAGTATCGATCCTTGGGGGACACCGTGCTTCACGCCGATGAGGGCGGACAGATTACCACCAGAATCAACGCACTGCAAGCGTCCGCTGAGATACGATGACGCAAATGACAGAGCCGGCCCCCTGACTCCACACGACTGCAACTTGGCCAGCAGGATATCGTGCGAGACACAATCGAATGCCTTTGACAAGTCACAGAATGATGCAGAAACCGACGAACCCCCCTCTAAAGCATCAACAACAATACTCAACATCTCCCTGAGAGCATGAACGGTAGAACCGCCGCGAACAAAACCGAATTGAGCTGGTGTTATAATCCTAAATTTTTCTAAGTAGTTTAACAATCTATTACAGAATGCAGTCTCCAAAATTTTTGATATTACCGGTAAAATAGATATCGTAATTTCCGGCGTCCCGTTTGTCACCCTTCTTGTAAATTGGCACCACTCTAGCAATTTTCAAATTGTTCGGAAATGTTCCCTGAGAAAAACAGAGGTTAATGAGATGAGTCAGCGGACCGCACAGCACATCACCAGCGAGCTTGACTGCCTCAGCATTGAGGTCATAGATGTCCCTACTTCCGGAGCCCGACATGTTCCCTATTATCCCTAGGACCTCCTCCTCGTCGACAGGACGGAGAAAAAACGATCGACCGCGCGACGAGTCCCTGATGAAATTGAGATACTTTCTGTTATCCACTTTCATTCCGGCTGCAAGGAAGTTGACTGTATTTATAAAAAAGCTGTTAAATTCGTGAGGAGATATTTCCTGAGACCCATCATTATCACGATTACAAAACCTGTTGCCATTAATTATGCGCCATGCGGTTTTTTGCTTATTGCAAGAGTTATTTATCAAGTTGCTATTATACCTACTGTACCATTTTTTCTTTAAGTTTATATCTGTATAGTTGTTTGAAAGCTTTAAATTTATTATTGAGATGTGTGTCGACGTGGCGACGATCGTATAGAGTTTTAAGTTGGCTTCTCATTTCCTTGAGCTCTGCGTCAAACCATTCATGTTTTCTGGTCCCACCATCAAGTTTCTTTTCATACTTAGGAAAGGCCCCATCGTAGCCCTCACACAGCATCCGCATCAGCCTCTCGGACCCCTCATCACAGTCTCCCGCTCCGTAGAAAGAGGTCCAGCCAGCCCCCGAAATCAGCTCCTGAAAAAGGAGTTTTGTCCCATCATTAATCCCACGACACCAGCGGGTGGCCATCTCAGCGCGATTGTGTTGATATTTCTGCCTTGTAATAAGACAGCAATGATCAGATAGGCACGGGTCGAAAACGGAGGTGGAACGCAGCGATACGTCAGCATTCGTAAAAATATTGTCAATTCTTGTGGATGATGTGCTAGTGATTCTAGTATTCTCAAAAATTGTTTCCCGCAAACCAAATGATTCGAAGATATTGACAAGCTCCATAGCATGTTTATCACTCTCGTCCGCAAAATTCGCATTAAAGTCCCCCAGGACAGTCACGCCTCCCCCCCGCGGCAGATCCTCTAAAAAAAGTGAGATATTAGTATTAAACACGTCAACATTACCCGCCGGGGAACGATAACAACAAACAATAACAGCCCTGAAATCAGGCAGAGAAGCAGCGCAAAGCTCCACATCCAGCTCAACACACAGGTCGCACATAGGTATATATTCCTTTTTTTTAATTATTAAGATGCAAAACACTGTTTCAGGATGTCTGGTCCCGTTTTTAAATAGGTACCACAGTTATTTTTTTCTATGAAAATTCTTTCTTTAATGAATGCAAATGGTGAAAAATTTCAAGATATGTGGTTATTATATATATCTATATAGGAATATAATTTCAATTTGATATGTACTGTCAGGAGCACTGTATCACACACAACAATTTTTTTTTGAGTCCAAAAAAAAGTGACAAGGCTATGAAAGAGCCCTTACGGAGTTCATTCACCATGAAGTCCTTTTTTTTTCGAGTTTTTTTTCAATGACAAAAATTTTAATGTATGTGATATTGTGCTTTTGACGGTACCCTATACGTGTGATTTTTCTGGTTCTTGTCGATATTCAATTGAAATTCGTTGATAAGTCAATAAATAAAATAAAATAAAGATCATGTTATCGGGCCAAGTTCATCCAAACATGTGTACTTTATGGAGCCTCACTATGTGCTCTAAATAAAAGAGATGGAGGGCTACGTCCCATAGCTGTGGGCACAACTCTTCGACGTTTAGCAGCCAAGCTTGCTTGCCAAAAATGGTACGTGAATCAGGGGGAAACTACCTTCGTCCCGCTCACGTCGGTTTTGCAACCAAAGGAGGATCTGAATCAGATCATACATGTGTGCCGAAGTTTCATTGAAGATAATAATATAACAACATAAAATAAGGTGATATTCAAAATAGACTTTCAAAATGCCTTGAACTCAATAGAACGTGACAGCATGTTGAACGAAGTTTCAAACATACTCCTATTTTGTTTCCATTTATCCCAGTATTACAGAAATGTATCATATTTATCATTTGGGGATGAGAAGATTTTATCAGAAGTTGGAGCTCAACAAGGGGATCCCTGGGGATCCCACTGGACCAGTGCTTTTCTACCTTGCCATTCAGCCAATTCTAAATCAACTTAATTGTAAATTCAATGCATGGTACTTAGATGATGGTACCTTAGGAGGAGCTCCAGATTTAATTCTTGCAAATTTCAAAATTGCATCTGAAAATTGTGAAAATCTTTGACCTAACATCAATGATAAAAAATGTGAAATTTTCTTCTGCTCATCTTTCAACTGTGAAACCTTCAAATCCTTCGAAAACCACCTACCTGTGATCAGAGTAGTTTCAAAAAATCTCAGACTACTAGGTAGACCGTAGAGCGCTGAATTTACAGAAATTATTATTATTGAAAAAATAACAGAACTCAAATTATTACTCGATCGATTAAAGCTTCTAAATACGCACACAGCATAGTATCTGCTTCGCCACTGCTTGGCCATCCCGAAATTGAACTACCTTCTTCGGACTACGCTCTTGAATGGATTCCATGACTCAATCAACAAGCTCGATAGCCACATATTTGCAACATTGGAGAAAGTGATGAATATAAAATTAGAGCGAAACCAATTACGAATGGCTTCCTTACCAGTCCAATATCCAATATGGAGGACTTAGGATAAAAAAAATCGATGACATCCATATAGAGCCGCTTTCCTCTCATCTGTAGTTTCTGTTTCTCGTTTGGTATTTTCTTTTATGTTCCTTCCAAAAGAAGAAGACTTGACTTGGATCAGTGGGTGCAATGAATCTTTAGCAGAGTGGCTTCTAGTCAGTCATGAGGTTCCTGAGTTGTCACATATCCTGGGATACCATTAACACCAGGATATAAACTTAAGAAATGACGTCGAATCCAACTAATTCAAGGATAGAAAAAACAAGATACCTGGCTTCGACAGCTGCCGTCTCTGGTGCTTGGTTAAATGTGTTACCGTGTGAAAATCTTGAGACTCCTCTAAACGACAACGTGCTCCGCATATCAGTTGCTTTGCGCTTGGGATGTGAAACATGTAAACCCATCGTTGTGTCTGTGGGAGGATGGTTGATCTTAAAAGTACACATGGTCTTTCTTGCTCGAAAAGCGCTGGTAGACAATCGCGTCATCGTGAAATCAACAACATCATCCAGAAAGCTCTTTCTACTGGCTCAAATTCCGTGAACTTCAGAGCCTATCGGATTGTCAAGACTTGACGGGAAGAGACCAGACGGTATGACGCTAATACCTTGGTCTCACGGAATACATTTGGTCTGGGACGCGACCTGTGATACGCTTTCGCCTTCACATTTAGAAAACTCATAAAAATCTACTGGGGACGTAGCCGATATCGCTGCCAACAACAAACGGAGAAAATATTGATAAATTATTGACGCAGGCTATCGGTTTTTAGCTTTTTCTGTGAAAACGCTCGGCCCTTGGTCCGAAGAGAGCGTACAATTTATGGACCAATTAGGAAAAAGATTGAAAGCTGTGACTGGAAAAACACGTTCAAAAATTTACCTAATTCAAAGAATCAGTCTTGCCATTCAACAGGGAAATGCTGTGAGCATCATGGGCATGATGCCGTCGACCATTCCCTTCCCATGGATAAAATATTTTCAATTTGACTTCATCATTATAGACATTATAATATTACAATTTTTATTATCAAAAATTTATATCAATAATAAAATTTTAATCGCGATTCTTTCAAAACGAATCAAGCTATCTAAGTGGTTTATTGCATTATCATAATTGCAGAATCAGGAATATATATATATATGGTGGTTCACACGACATCATCCCTGTCGAACTACTAGGTACGATTTATTAATTTTTTTTTCTACTTAACCCTGTATACAGCGCCTGCAGTGTTTGCGCCGGTGGTCACCAATCACGTTTCACGTAAAACATCACTATCGACATACTCACAAAATTGCATCCCTTTATCCTCAATTTTCAGCCGTTCATAAAAAAAAGAAATTCAAGAACCAAAAAGTTTTTATGTCAATTTTTTCAAAAATGTCGACGAGATTTTCAAAAACTACTGCACACATCGTTCCAAGAGCGGAATTCAGAACACATATGGTGGTTCACGCGACTTTATTCATTTCGGTTCACGAAATATGATTTTTTAAGAATTTCCTCTGCTTCACCCTGTATACAGCGCCTGCAGTACTGGCGCCGGTGGCTATCAATCGCGTTTCACGTAGAACATCACTATCGACATACTTACAAAATTGCATCCCTTTATCCTTGATTTTCAGCCGTTCATAAAAAAAAAAGAAATTCACGAACGAAAAAGTTTTTATGTCAATTTTTTCACAAATGTCGACGAGATTTTCAAAAACTACTGCACACATCTTTTCAAAAGCAGAATTCAGAACACATATGGCGGTTCACGCGACTTTATTCATTTCGGTTCACGGAATATGATTTTTTTAGATTTTTCTCTGCTTCACCCTGTATACAGCGCCTGCAGTACTGGTGCCGGTGGCTTTCAATCGCGTTTCACGTGAAACATCACTATTGACATACTCACCTAATTGCACATCTATATCTTGGGTTTTCAGCCATACAAAAAAAAAATAAAGTTCAAAGAAGAAAAAGTTCTTATGATGATTTTTCAAAAAATGGATGAGATTTTCAAAAACTATCACTCACACCTTGTCAAAAGCAAAATTTAGAACATAACTTGGTGGTTTGCGTGAGTCCATTTGTTTTGGTTCACGAAATACGATTTATCTTCAATTTTCTCTGCCTCGCCCTGTAACAGCGCCCGCAGTGATTTCCCAGGTGGCTACTCCTCGAATTTCACTTGAAACATCACTCAGAGCATACAAACCAAATCGCATCTCTTTATCTAGAATTTTCAGCCATTTATGGAAAGGCAATTTTCAGCTTTCTTTTTTTTTTCTTTCCCCGATATTCCAAAAATGGCACAAGATAATCGAAAACGGATTTCTTTATCTTGATAAGCGCAAAATTTGGAACAGATATGGTGTTTCACGCGACTCCATCCGTTTTGGTTCACGAAATACAAATTTTCTTAATTTTTTTTCTGCTTCACCCTGTATACAGTGCCTGCACGATTTTTGCCGGTGGCTACCGATGATTATGGATCCGGGAGGGTCCAAGCATCTCACATGCAAAGGGGCTTCGCTCTACCTCGAAATGCAGGGTACCCCCTGTTTTTTGCTCTTAACATCCGGACTATTAAGTTGCCTCCTTTCCAAACCTATCAGAAGAAGTTGGTTTTTGACTCAGATTCCTCCTTCTTCCCAGACCCGCCAGATGGGAATTGCTCAATGATTCAGGTTTGCTCTATCTTTTCAGGCCCTCTAGATATATCTAGATTCTTAGAGTCGTCGACCAAGTCTTGCTTAGTAAGTTTAAACAAAAAGACTAAATTCGAGTCAAAAAGCAGCTCCTTATCTGGTGGACTTAACACAAACGGCGGAAACTCAAGTCAAAAAGCAATTCCTGATCCAGTGGATCTAAAAGAAGAAGGAAACTTGTGACTCTTTCTATTTTTGGTGGTTTGATTTCATATTTTGGATCTTTTGATATTAGTCATTTTAGATTTGCATCTTAGGCACCGTAACCTTTTGTATCCAAGATATGTTACGTTTTGGATCAAACGCATTAGATATTTTTTAAGACTTTTTGTAATTAGATCTTTTTTCCGCCACTCTATTTCTTTCTGTTTTCTGCAACAGTGCAACATTATTGAATAAAACGGTAGCAGAGCGACAAATTTTTTCATTAGTTTTTATCATGTAGGTGTCATTTTTCAATTTAAATTTCAGGTACATTCACTTTAGCTAGTTATATCTGTTTATATCTCTCAAATTATTAAAGACATAAAAATATAACTCTTCAGAAAATATAAGTAATGTACAGGTGCGGTAGATATTTATTATTTATCCAAATCCAACAATAAAGTTGGTATGAGATTTTCAAACTAATAACAGCGGTGGACATTTTGGATTTATGACCCTCCATGCAATGACCCTCCGTGCATAGACCAGGAATGACAAATCAGGCAAAATACTTCATCAGACATGATTGCATGGAACAGACAGAATATATTTAGGTCGGTTATTTCAATTCTACATGCAAGGTTTTTCCTCCTATTAGTCCTATTCCAGTATTTAATCTGTTGTCCAAAAACGGTTCTGAAACAGTTTCGCGGTGTATATCTTTTAAACGATGCAAGATACCACCAATAGTGCAATGAGCTTTTTTAGTCGTTGTTCACTGATGAACAACATGTGTTCAGCTAGTGACACGTAGAAGCTCCCTAAAGAAAATCACGATAAATTATTCCCTTGTGTGTTTTAAATGGGCGCCATTTTGGATTTTTGACAGCTCACAGGTGAACATCATGAATTTCACATAGAATGGCTGGTACAGCATCATCACCAAGTACAGACTGGAGCTATTTCACATTATTATTTCACTTCTATTTTCGAAAATTTGTAGGATTTTTCTCGCTTGCCTGACTTCTGGGCCCATAGGTAGACCATATGGGCGCGAGGTGTACCCAATCGTTTTTGTTTCATTTTATGCGTCTTCAGCGACCCCAAAAACCTAAGAATCGATACCCGTCATGAAGGTAATTGAAGCCTACTTTGTAAGTTTGACCTTTGGCTCTAATTTTCAAAGATGACGACTTAACTCGACTTCCGATGACCGCACGAGAGTTTTAACACTGCCATTGTATTGAAGAGGTCTGAGTTATATAGTTTTAACACCAAACACGCCTCAGCAGGTTTGGATGAAAAAGTTTGGTATTTTTTGATAGTATCCCCTCCCCCTCCCCAAATCTCGGGTCCTAAGGGATGAATTTTCAGGAACTGCGGGTCAAATTTTTCTAATGGGTCTAGACAACAAAGATGCAAAGTGGCTTGCTTGTATCATCAAATGCCACTTTTTTTTGCGTACCGCCAGCACTAAAAGAGTTTAAGACCATCACCGCAACTATAGCATGAAGGATTCTCGAGAAATTTCATTTTTAAATTTTTTTGTCACATCGACATTTTAGTTTTTCGAGTCAAGTGGCCATGGAGTTTTTACGACAATGCCTCTCGTTTCCAGAAGCTCTATCTCAAAAACCATAGGTCGCAAAAAGGTCATTTAAAAACTATTCCGTAGGGAATTTTATTGGTTTTAATATGACTCCCATACATTTTTTGCTGTCAGATGGCCCAAAATCAAGATATTCGGCAAAAACCACGCTGGTGCACTTCTTGTTGATGATGGCGACATGACGCCGACATTTCCGAAAGGGGGGAAATTAGTATGTCAAAACCTAAGCCACACAGATCGTTTTAAGCTAGTTTCCAGCCAGGAAACAATTATTTCCTTATTGAGCTAATTTTTGCTCCCTGGCGCCTGGGCTACAATGGAAATCGCTTCAATTAAAGAACAGCACGCTCTACAGACTATGGAAAAGCGCTGATGGTGAATGCGTTAAAAACAAACCTGTGGTTCCAGAGAAGCTTGTGAGAGAAATTTTGATCCAGCCTCATGATACTGTCAGCCCTGGTCATCTTGGAGTGAAGAAACCATGGAGGAAGTTCGGAAGTACTAAAAAAAAAAGACTTCCCACCGACTTGGTGTACGGCTTCTGTTCAGAAGAATCCAGAGGTCATGCCGAGTGAGTGCAAGAGCTGCAGGAGAGACTATGGTCAGTGCACAAATTTGCTCGAAGCCACATCCAGACAGCAAACGACCGTATGAAAGCCCGTTACAACTGGAAAGCCAATGAACCCAATTTGAAAGAAGGCGAGTTGGTGTGGTTCTACAGTTCCAAAAGGCGGCAGGGAAAGTGCCTGAAACTACAACAAGATTGGGAAGAACCGTACGAGATTGTCAAGTGTCTAAACAATGTCGTTTTCCGGATACATAAGAGACAGAAAGAAAGAAAAAATGAAGGTAGTGCACAGCGATCGTCTTTGTCCTTGTCTTCAACGACTCAGAGATTAGTTCTACGAGGACGTAGAAGAAACTGGGGCGCGGCAAGTGTAACGCAGTAGCTGTGGCGCACTCAATAAGACTCAATATATAGGAGTCCGGCATCTCCTAGCAACGTAGATTCCGACATTTTCCAGAGCAATCTCAGTTTTCATATTTTCGGGACTATTCCTGCACCTTCGAGCAGCTCCTGACTGGCAATGAAGAGTAAGGGAAGGGTCTAGAGATCCAAAGCCGGCCGCGCGTGGAATCAGTCTACATCTGAAGCAGATACCTGAAGCCTGAAGCAGAGAAAACACCTGAAAAACCGAGTCGCAAACCCAGTTGCTGTATAGATTTTAGGCGTGATTGCGTTACCATTATATGATTTGTTATTATTCACTCAAGTTTCTTGAATGAATCCGTTTGAACCCGAAACTCACGACAATACAGTAATCAAATCACACTCGCGAACTGTATTCAATCTCTTGCTGGCTCAACCATCCCGCTTGGAGGACCAAAAATTGTGGGTTATTTCTGGAAATTACCACCCACGAGGGTTATATTGAAAGTCTTGGATCCTTAACTGAGTAATAACGGGAACAAATGTATCCAGCCAAAGGGCACATCTTCCCGAATGAGTGGTTCATACTAGACTCATTATGGATACACACCAAAATACTGGAGCTAGCTATTGCAAGTAAGAAGAAACAAAATACCGTTTTGGGTTCGTCCTTTAAAACTGAATCTAGTATACAGGGAGTGTAACGAGGCGTGACAACTTGATAGCGTCATAAGAAAGTGACTGGGAGCATCACCAAATGAAGTGAAAATGAAACCACAACTTGTTCAGTTTCAATTTCAAGATCTGTCACCTTAATCAAGAATCCTTCAATAATAAACAACAATTACTTACCCACAGCAGCTGATTGCAGAGAAAGAAGTCGTCTGAGAATCCAAAAAAAAAGCTAGTCACAAACAGAATGCCGGGGTAAAAATAATTGCCACGATCAGTATAACTGTTGCTGGAGCAAAAACACGTTCAATTAGGACGAATAAGTAGATAAAGTGAAGGCATTTTGCTTTGGGCCTCGCGCGGAATTAGTTAAATGGGGCCAATAGAAATGCCCGTCATCAGTCCTCGGAGTGCACGCGGTGGTAATTGCTCCGCCGCCCCATCATCGCAGAGCCAACTCGTCCTGCGTATCATGGCGCGCGTATAATACAGGGCTATAGGGGCAAAAAAAAATGAAAATTTTTAATTCCCTACAAACATTTGCGGGCGGCAATGACGGCGGCAAAACGCACAGGTGAATTTCGCGCAGAGATCCCATCTTCGCCGTGCGGACATGCATCATAGTCGCCGGTCGCAAAGAAACAATTGCACGTGCAAAAACAAGTTATGGTCGCCGGGAGATAATGGTCGGGGAATTACGGCGTACAGAAATATTCCATCACATCGCAAGACGAAACGAGAAGCGTATATCCATCATGCGAAGAATGGGATACGTCGGGACATTTTGCGCTATTTACCGATGATGCCAATTACCGACCTTTTTTTGCGTCGCTCATGCTCAATCGAGAGAGAATTTCAAAGTGAAAAATGTCCGAGGGGGTCGAACCGCACGGTTTTTATCAAAGCTTCCGTTGCGGTGCACGAAAGCGACCGATTCATTTCCAAAGCCTGTTGTAATTGACCCGTATAGAGCTCGCATTCAGACCGATAGATTTTTCTATTGGTTTCTACGAGTGCCTCTCTGTGGGTTGCTGTATTTGGCAGTTTAGAACTCCTGAGATATTTTTGGGTAGAGGAAAAGATACACTCACGTCTTCATTTAGATGGCAAAAGCAGAAAGGCAAGTTAAAAACCAAACTGTAGGGAATTTCATTGGCTTTGAAATGATTCTTACATCTTTTGCTGTCAGATGACCCAAAATTAAGATATTCGGCAAAAACCACGCTGATGCACTTTTTGTTGATGATGGCGACATGACGCCGAAATTTCCGAACGAGAGGAAATTAGTATGTTAAAACCTAAACTACACAGATTGTTTTAAGCTAGTCTCCAGCCTATAAACAATTTTCCTTATTGCTTTCCCTGGCTCCTGGGATATACAGAGTGGCCCAACGAAAACAGAACAAAGGGGGTTTAAGACATTTCACCTCATTTTTTTGAAAAAAGCTCGGACTGGTCGATTTTTATATCGATGGAGACATCTGAAACATACACTTCTGGCCAAAATTAGCGGGTCAAGAAATTTTTGCCTCAAGTTTGATGTTGATTTTTTTCTGAACCATTTGTCTGATTAGGCCAAAAAAAAATTTAATAGTAGGTTGATTCTTTGGGAATACAACCGTGATAGAAATTGCCATTGATAATTCAGTTTTGACTTTATACTGGGTGACACAAAAATGCGGTGATTTTCAATCAAAACTCTTAGCCCCTAACTTTTTGTGTTAGCAACAACAGCAACTGACATTTGATAGTCCACTGTAGCCTTATGTTCACTCGACATTTTCTTTTTTACTTTGCGTCATTATCTCTATTAATAAAGGAGATATGCAATATTTTAGAGGAACATGCTTTTTTTGAAAAGTCAAAAATTTTAAAAAGGATAAGAAACGGTTTCCAGAGAAACAGATACCAACAAGAATAATTCCGATAATTCCAATTGTCAAAGAAGTTATTCACCAAAAACATGTTTTTTATTGACCGGTTAACATTTTTGCATTGAAAAATCACCAAATAAAGTTCTTAACAAAAGTAAGACGGGGACCATCTACTTCTGAAAATAAAGAAAACAGTAAGCAATTGGATAATGAACAAATTAATAATGATAAGATAATAGTATATTATTCAACGAGCATATAATGATAGTTATAATCCACGGAGGGTGTAGTTTGGGACACGAGCGATAGCGAGTGTCGTAAAACACCCGAGTGGATTATAACCATTATATGCAAGTAGAATACTATGCTTTGTCTACGACAGTTAAAGAATGACAATAAATCTGTTGAATGAACGATCATTATTTTGTCTAATTATGAGACTTCTATTATGTAAACTGTTCAATGATTGAGACGCGGCAGGACACTGAAGGAATGACTATTGACTACCTGACAGACAAGTACCTAGTGATTTTGCCACTGCGGCTGCATAAGTATGCAGCACGCACCGCGGTGGTGGATGGATGGTGGACGGCAACCCGCCAAAGAAGCCAGCCAAGGGCAGTGTTGAAAAAACAAGCAGCTAGTCACGGCCAACTAGGTTTTGATACTCCATCGACACTGAGGTAAATCATACTGGAAACTGATTTTATGCATCTATAAAATGAGCCCATTTTCAGACCATACCCCTGGATCCGGGACCGGAACGGAACACACACTCACAGGTGCATGCAGTCTGCAGCCAAAAGTGAGGTTAAAATGTATCTAATAATTTCTGGAATGCCTATGCAGGAAGGTAAATGAACAAAAACGAGGTCAAGACATAAACAATCTGATCATAATTCTTTCAGTTTGTTATGGAATGGAGTGATTGCCTATTGTTCATAAGGAGAAGTCACAGTTCATAAATGACTTCGTACTTGTGTCGGGACTTTTCTGGCAGAAGATTCAGGGCTACTGATCTTGCCACTTCTAAGATTCCGGGGGGCTCGTAGTCTGTGTTTTCGTAGGAATTCATTTTAGTTCTTGAATGATGCAAAATAAAAATTCACAGTGACAGGGTAGGTATCTGATGGATTTTATTCGACATTTTACCAAAAATCAAGTCATCTCATAAGCCTCCTTGATATGTTACATTTACGGAAATTGTCGCTTTGCGGTTGGTTGGAGCCATTGGGTTATGAGCCCATAATCCACGGGGCGGGGCTTAGGCAGTGAGTTATGAATGTCATAAATAAATCAGAAACGCATAGTTAATGTCGGAGTTATTTAATAGGAGTAGATAAATTAATTAATGTGATTAACGAATCGTAGTTCAGTAACGTGTGTTTCCTCTCCTTGATCTCCTGCATGCTTCTACTCTTCGTGGCATACTACTGATTAGGTTTTGTATGCCTTGCTGGGGAATGTCATGCCATTCTTGAATAAGCAGTTGTGACAGTTGCTCCGGATTCACTGGCGGCTGAGGTGCACTCCTGATGCGTCTACCTAGCTGATCCCAAAGATGCTCTATTGGATTAAGATCCGGGCTTTTGGCTGGCTGAAAGCTGTCTAGGCATCTTGGTGAATAACTTCTTTGACAATTGGAATTATCGGAATTACTCTTGTTGGTATCTGTTTCTCTGGAAACCGTTCCTTATCCTTTTTAAAAATTTTGACTTTTCAAAAGAAGCATGTTCTTCTAAAATATTGCATATCTCCTTTAATTATAGAGATAATGGCTCCGGCTCCGGTGTACGATGTCCACATAACAGCACTTGAGAGGGTACAGAGAAGGTTTTTGAAAACATCCTCATTTATGTTGACGGGTACATATCCTGAGCGCGGCACGCCGCAGCAACATCTCTTGCGGCGCTTTAACGTGCAGTCACTGCTTTGTAGACGTCATATGCACTCCGTCTTGTTTCTTTTCGGTGTGGTCGGCGGTGACGTCGACTGTCCTGAGTTGCTCGGGCGTATTGGTCTTCGTGTGCCCAGGCCCTCTTCGCGCGCCTCTCAACTCTTTCACCTGCCTTTTGCGAGGACGAACGTCTTGGCGTCTTCACCTGTCCATCAGATGATCCGAAATTATTCTTACATCGAGAAGGAATGCGATATTCTCAGCTGTAATGCTCAATTCATCAGAGCCGTTTTCTCGAAAATTGATGGTATCGAGAACTAGATTGATTTTGTGTTTCCCCCTCCTTCTTCTCCCACCTCAGAAATGGGTCTCGACCTGTGAGGTGGAGTAACCAAATAATAATAATAATAATAATAATAATAATAATAATAATAATAATGACGCAAAGTAAAAAAGAAAATGTCGAGTAAACATAAGGCTACAGTGGACTATCAAATGTCAGTTGCTGTTGTTGCTAACACAAAAAGTTAGGGGCTAAGAGTTTTGATTGAAAATCACCGCATTTTTGTGTCACCCAGTATAAAGTCAAAACTGAATTATCAATGGCAATTTCTATCACGGTTGTATTCCCAAAGAATCAACCTACTATGTAAAAAAAAATTGCCAAATCAGACAAACGGTTCAGAAAAAAATCAACATCAAACTTGAGGCAAAAATTTCTTGACCCGCTAATTTTGGCCAGAAGTGTACATTGACGTATTTCTGTCTTTAGCTCCCTCGCCCCCACCCACCCTAATATTGAAATTTCAAATGACACCACCTACTCTGCGATACATCAAATTAAAGAGAATCAGATTCTCTCTCTGAAATAGAATTTTCTTAAACTTTTAACCCCACCCTCTATTTTCCTAAAATTCTTTTACTGTCCAGTTCCATATTCTTGACCTCTCAATTTTCTTTATTGCAGTCAATGTCATCCTGCACAGCATCGAGGAAGAGAATTTGTCTGTGAAAAAGTGCGTCCCAAATTCACTCCTTCGCTCCCCCTACCACAACTTCCAAATGAAAAGTGAGACAGATGCAGGATCAAAGAAATCAAAATTATAGGACTTTTCATCGGTGCTCGTGGAACCATTTCAAAATTTTTTATTGACTTCACGAAAAAAATTTCTATTTCAAAAAAAACTGTTAAAACAATTGCTCTAGAGACATTGAAATATTCCGTTTTAATTTTGAAACATCACTTATACACTAACTATACTAGATAAAAAACTTTGTATCTACCTACCTACTGGAATTCAGTGTTTAATCTACTAAATATTTTTATACAATATCTACATAAACACACAATATTAATTTACTTTTTAAGTTTGTAATGTTCTTTATTGTTAAGTATTCCTTGTATTTACAGACCATTTATTATAATGGTAGGACGTTATTGTTTACAATAAATATATATACCTACTTGTAGTTGTAATACATCAAATTGAAAGTAATCGAATTCTCTTCCTGAACAAATTTTTTTCAAAATTATCAAAAGCGCCCTTTCTCTTCTAAAATACTTCGAATGTTCAATTGATTGGAAGGTTTAAAATCAAAAACAGGAATGTTTTCGGAAAAAGAATTTAATTTTCTTCAATTTGATGTATTACAAAGTAGGTGGTGTCTTGTAGAATTTGGAAGTTGGGGTGGGGAAGAGCAAAGGGGTGAATTTGGTCAGCACTTTTTCCACCGAAAATGTTCTTCTTTGTTACTATCTGGTATGACGCTGACTTAACTGAAGAAAATTGAGGAGTTCAGAATATAAAATAAGACAGACAGAGAATTTCGGGGAGGAGGGAATGGTTGAAAACTGTATAAACATGTTTTCAGAAAGATAATTCAATTCTCTTCAATTTTATGTATCGTAAGGTGGGTGGTGTCGTTTGGAATATTGAAGTTGGGATGGGTGGCGGTGAGGGGGCTTGAGATAGAGATTCGCCAATGTATGTTCCAGATGTCCCCCTCGATATAAAAATCGATTTATCCGGGCTTTTTTTAAAAAAATGAGGTGAAATGCCCAAAAACCTCTCTGTTCTGTTTTCGTTGGATCACCCTGTATATCGAAGTGCGGTAATTGATTGGATATACCTATATTTAGTAGTACGCAGCAACAAACAGTGTGTGTTTGAACGTTTGTCTCTCACTTATAAAAATATAAAAATATTCAAAGTAACACTATTTTCAACCGTGAATTGCCCTAGAATTCTTAGAAGGATATCGCGAACAAGCACTTGATTTTCGACGTATTAGGAAAAGAATATTAAATGAATGTTGGTTGTTATTATCATGTCGGAATTCATACGGTGAGAAGTTTTGGGGCCTTTATTCCCGACCCGACCCTTTCAAGAGGCCATCCTCAAACCAATCAGCTCTTTTTCTCGTATTAGCTTGATCTGAGTTCATTTTGTGTGTTGTGTGGATTACTATACTGGATTGGTTGTTGGCTGTTGGCAAGAGAACTACGAGAATAACCGGATCGCCGGTGATGGGAGTAGTTGATCCGCCAACAAAAACAGGACTGGATTTTACATCACGTCACCCAACCGCGCTGTGAAAACGTTCAGAACGGATTATGCGGAGGCGGTGGTGGAGAAAACTGGAAAAATCCAAACAGACATTAATAAATCTAAAATTTCATAATACATAACCTTTAGATGCTCGTTTTGTCACGAAACAGAGTCCTAAGGCAAGAAATTTTTTGGCGCGCTCACGAATGATTTATGTTTGGGGGGCTGCGACAGATTCGTCGTCGCCGGGGTCGGGGTTGCCCGCCGGAAGCCGCACGCGGAAGAGCCTGGCTGCCTGCGTGGGCCAGACGAAAAGAAATTTCCAGTTTTCTACCAGTGAAAGTGTTTCCGGTACGCGGCGGCTCACCCCCTGCTTTTCAATGGGAATCTTCCCGCATTTCGCGAGAAAATCATTACTACACACATTCATATGCAGTTCAATGCTCTTGTTACAGGGTATTGTTGCAAGACGCTGCAAGGCGAATCCAGACGCCTTCCGAGACGTCGCAGACTGGAGGATAAATCTGAATGAAGAAAGGTGAGTAGGTACTCGTACTCAAATTATGCACAAATGTGAACAGGTACTAAATAGATGTTTCCCAGCCCTTTCCCCTTTCAGTGAAGTAGCATGACTCTGTGGCTCTGGAAGTTTTCACCCAAAATAGAAATTGATGTTTAGATAAGTGGATATTTTTTATTCCCTACAAGTTAATAATTATGACCAAATAATGTCTTGATTGCGGTATATCTCACAGGGGCATAATTACCAAAGGAATTATGGAGTTCATAGATCCCTCTAGCTCATACGAACTGCCAGAACTGACAGATTAATTTGAAAAACTGTAAGACTTTTTCAACGGGAGAAAGTCTGCTCAGAAGTAGGTTTTCTTATGGTATCCCGTGTGCAAGTTGCGACTAGAGTATAGTGGTTGGTGCCAAATTGATCCTTAGATCATGCTGAACTATAGGATCGCGATGGCGAACATCTGAGACCTGCGACTGGGCAGTGGGAGGGGGGGTAAAATGTGATGAAGACAAAAAATGTTAAATCATGAACCGAAATAGATACAGTTATGAAAGTTACCATACGTATTCGCCATTTTATGCCAATGAAGGTTTAGCAAACCAATTTCAAAATTATCAATAATTTCCAGAGATATTTTCAAAAATATATATTTTTTTGTCAACATTTTATTGATGAAAAATTCGAAGAATTTTGAAAATGAAAAGATAAAACTGTAGATTTTGACAATTGGTGATGTCAGAAATATAGTCGTGATTGGCGAAAATTCCTCGGCCTACTATTTTGGGAAACGAAACCGTCAACTGTTTTCACCAGCTTGGCCGCCATCTTGGATTTTCTTTTGATGCTGTAGTCACAAAAACGACAGGGCACTATGAGTATGGTAGCGTTAGATCATTTCAATACGAAAAGTAACTTCTCGAAGAGGGTTAGTTGCTTCTTTGGCGAGGAAAATTGCTATTTCATTATCTCCGGCTCCTGTGCGAATCCAGTACCAATGATGGCTGATTTGAAGCTGGAAGTGACACAATACGTTTTGTACCATAAAACTTGATAGTTTGTGGAGTCAACCACCAAAATTTATGATCATGAATCAAATGGTTCATTGTTGGTGATTGGTTGAAGCAAAGTGTGCTCATTTTTTTCAGAAAATGCATAAAAACTGTGTTTTTAGTGGACATTACAAAGCTCTGGAGGAAGACCTGCGGCCAAGATTGGCGGCGAAAGTCATGTCACTAGTTAAATTGAGTATGCTCTATAACAAGTAGCTGTCATGAATGGTGTGGGTTTCTTGAAGATCTCTATAGTCGTAGCGGTACACCAAATTATTCTGCACTTCTGACGATTTCGATTAATTTCGGCAGAGATGATCATTGGACCTATTCAAGCGTTTTGACCCGCAGCACCACCAAATTTGCCCCCTAGGAACGGGGGGTAGGGGTATCTCCAGAATTTGAAGCTCCAGGTCTAGTATGGTCCAATGGAGACCCACAAAGGCAAGTGAGTAGTCATTTTCGAACGATTTTCATTCGCTGATGTCGATTCTGACATGAAAAATGAGTTGCGCAATCATTTGACAAAGATAATTGGTAATAATAAGAGATAAAAATGAAATCAAGTGGTCATCTATTGAACTCTGTAAAAACTTGTTTTTTGTGATAAATACATGAAACTTGGTGTGACTGTTCATTATTACTCACTTCTCAAATATGGAGGGAGCATCACGCGTCCGACGGATGACGTCGCGACGCAATATCAAAAAACAGTGGTCGCCATTTCCAGAACAGTCGATAGGAATATTGTGATTTCTTCGATTTCTTCCATCAAGCCATATGCTTTCAAGATTCAATAACATATTTCTGTCGATTTGGGGAAACGGTGGGCTACCAGTGGTAAACCAGGTGCCTGTAAGGGGAACTGTGCGGTTTCTTCAGTCCCAAATCTCCGCCGTCAACATCTTCGGATAAAGCCGAGGATAAAACTAACTATTTTGAAGTCTATCCATACGAATATGTTATCTGATTAACATTTCTCGTGTTCCGTCTTTCTAGGGACTCCTCAGTATGTTTAAACAAATCTAGCGGTCAAATGAAAGGATCTCAAAAAGGTACTTTTGATTACTGGAAAAGAGTGATCTTTAGTGTTACGTAGGTACCATATTAGGTGCACACTCGGTTACACAACTCTTATAAACTAAGCTATAAACTATTATAACGATTAATCGCCTGTTAATATCGATGCCACCGTACTGAAAGGAAGAAATCGCTTTAGTGGGGGGGTTAGCGGAATGGTCTGTGCATTTTGTGATCAAAGCATGAAATTTGGCATACTTGATCAGAAGACCCTCCTTTGCAATTCCAGATGTGGCGCCACGCGAGATTTCGCGCCAGAGACGCTGTATTGCGGTTAATATACCTGCTAGGGGTAAATTCTGCAAAAATGGTTCCTGGCCGGTCTCTGGTACCGCAGTCGGTATTTTTCAGTTCTGTTTAGTTAAAACTACATGTAGAAATGAGTGAGGAGTACATTTTCACAAGCAAAGTTCCAAATGCTGCCTTTATACGTTGTTTCAATACATTTTAAGGCCAACTTTGTTTTAGTACAGGAAACTTGGTAAAAAAATCGCCAATACCTCGGCAAAGATATGAACGTCCTGAAAATTTGATACTCTGTCCAGAATCATGTACCCTACTACATATCTAAAATTGCCAAAAATCGCACCCCGAGGCTTCGAGTTATTGGAGGGGAGGTAAAAAATTGCAACTCAAAATGAAAAGTATAGAACCCGATGGAACCCGTCAATCCAATGGATGCAAATACGTCGTAGTTCGATGCATCACAACCAGTTGATATAATTTTAGCACAAAAAGTGTCGATCATTGTTGAAGGGGGGTCGTGGGGAAGGGCGAAACTCGGCTGGGTGGCTCTTTTTCTTCCTGGGCCATTAAGAATCGATCCCGATAAGATTGGTATCTTTTCCGACTAAATTCAATGTCCTGAACTTGAATCCGATATGTAAATTTGGATAAAAACAACTTCGAACAAGTTAACTTGAGAAAACCTGTTTTTTCTTTGACAATTTTCACGAAACTTTTTTTTCGTGTTAGAGGTATTCATCTATGGAAATATTTCAGAGGCCATTAGATTGGACTGTATTCTTAACGAAAATTATCCATTCGATCTGTAATTTTGTTTTCCGACATAGAAAAAACCGATTTGAACTTTAGTCGGCACTGCCCGGCGTCTACTAATGACCAGAACACTACAGCATGCACCTTCAAGTAATAACTCAATACCCTGCATTGCGATTTATGACGATTTTGTTTATGTCTTAGGGAATTCAGTTGTGCACAGATCCTCGAACTTTCAAAGATTAGTTATAATTTTTCAGATAGTTTGGGCTATTTTCATTTAAAGATGCATGGTGTAGTGTTCTGGTCAGTAGTAAACGACGGGCTGTGCCGACTAAAGTTCAAATCGATTTTTTCTATCTCAAAAAACAAAGTTACAGATCGAATGGATGATTTTCGTGAAGAATACAGTTCAATCTAATGGCCTCTAAAATATTTCCAAAGATGAATGCCTCTAACAGTAAAAAAAAGTTTTGTGGAAGTTGTCAAAGAAAAAACAGGTTTTCTCAAGTTAACTTGTTTGAACTTGTTTTTGTCCAAATTTATACATCGGATTCAAGTTCAGGACACTGAATTTAGTCGGAAAAGATACCAATCTTGTCGTGATCGATTCTTCATGGCCCAGGAAGAAAAAGAGCCACCCAGTCGAGTTTCGCCCTCCCCCACGACTCCCCTACAACAATGATCGACACTTTTTGTGCCAAAATTGTATCAACGGGATGTGATGCGTCGAACTACGACGTATTTGCATCCATTGGATTGACAGGTTCCATCGGGTTCTATACCTTTAATTTTTAGTTGCAATTTTTCACCCCCCCTCCAATAACTCAAAGCCCCGGGGTGCGATCTTTGGCACTTTCAGATATGTAGTAGGGCACTTAATTCTGAACAGAATATCAAATTTTCAGGACGTTCATATTTTTGCCGAGGTTTTGGCAATTTTTTTACCATGTTTCCTGTACTAAAATAAAGTTGGCCTTAAAATGTATTAAAACAACGTATAAAGGCAGCATTTGGAACTTTGCTTGTGAAAATGCACTTCTCACTCATTTCTACATGTAGTTTTAGCTAAACAGAACTAAAAAGTACCGAGTGCGGTACCAGAGAACGGCCAGGAACCATTTTTGCAGAATTCACCCCTAGCAGGTATGCTAACCGCAATATAGTGCCTCTGGTGCGAAATCTTGCGTGGCGCCACATCTGAAATTGCAAAGGAGGGTCTTCTGAACACGTATGCCAAATTTTATGCTTTGATCACAAAATGCACAGATAATTCCATTTTTGGCCGTTAACCCCGCCACTACTTCGTATGAAACCGTATCAAATGATTGAACCATTATTGTTTGTTGATTTGTTTGTTTTTATCCTTATCGGCATTTCTTATATAATAGGAGTTTGCTGAATTTGATTCCCAAATATCACAAGCTGAGAAACTTTGTTTCCATAGCACAAACCCAGACCTACTGTGCCGGGAATCGAACCCGGGAGCTCCACTTGCCGAGTGGACACGCATTCCATTCGACTAGCGGGCTTTATGGATTTTATTATTATTGTGGAATACCGGACCAAATGTGGAACGACCTTTCCTTTTTCGCAGTGAATGCAGTTGTCCACATTCGGATATAGGAGTATTCCACATTTCCGACCCATCTTTTGGGCTAAGTGGAACTCAAGATTTTCATATTGGTGCTTTTTTCAGACGTATTCACTTCATACATATTCGGCTGACTTTATCCATACCCTAACATTAGAATCACAGAAATTGCATTTACTTCTTTTTCACCCATTTCAAACAAAACGGTGTTCCAAAATCGATTACTTCACTAGGTAGTCTGAATGATCTCGCGTGGTTGCGAAATCTGTATAAACCATACTGAGGAGTCCCTAGAAGGACGAAACATGAAGAATGTTGACCAGATGACATAATTATTCGTATGGACAAACTTAAAAATAGTTTTATCCGAAGATGTTGACCGTGGAAATTTGGGGGTGAAGAAACCTCACAGTTCCCTCAAGCAGGCACTTGACTTACCACTGGTAGCCCACCGTTTCCCCAAGTCGACAGAAATATGTTATTGAATCTCGAAAGCATATGGTTTGATGAAAGAACTCAAATAAGTTATGATAATAAACTACGCAACGAAATTATTGTCGTACTCCAAATTCCACCCTTTTTCAAAACAAGAAAACTCCCGACTGTTATAAACAATTTCAATTCTGTTCAAAGCATTTGAGAGCTTGATTCTCTAGGTATAGAATCGTATCAATTCGAAGATTGATAGATGTCAACTTGAGTTTCTACAGGGTGTTAAATAAAGTAGTGCAACATTTATAAAGTTTGACATACTCCCATTTGAAATAAAGCTGTTTCTTTTGAATTTCAACATCAATGACATGTAGCTGAATAGTGTTTCAGTGTTTGGGTTCCAATTTTTTGGCAAGAAAACACTTGAGTATTAAGGATAAAGGCTTTCTTGCGTTATTTCGCAATCCATTGTTGATCCATTTTCTTCATTCATCAAATGTAGCGGTACATAGCACCTTAAATTTATCCAAATCAATACAAAGCCCAACAAAACGGGGCTCGAAAACTGTACCTACAAAATTCCTGTGCGGCTCTATTGTGATTGCTCACTAAAATAGGTAATAAAAATTATGGCTGAACATCCCCATCTGGGCCTTTCAGGCCAAAAAGTGGAATACCTATATAATAGTAAGTATAAAGTACCTCTAATAGTGGACACTTCTGTTACACAGCGCATCACGTATGAAAAGATAAAGCTTCTCTTTTCTAGTTTTGCACTGTCAAAGATAAAAACTGTCGATGTCAAATAAACCTCAACATTTGGAAAACTTCCCGAACAGCCTCGGCTCGATGAGGTCGAAAAAGCTTCATCCTCTGGTGGAATAGTAGTTGATGGTGAAGTGGTGAGTGTAGGTACGTGAGAAAGAAAAAGTCACCGAGATCTTACCTACATCTCAAATTTCAAATTCGGCTATTTTCATATTCAGAGATTCTTATTTGTCCTTAAATAATCAGGTGATTATTAGAGAGTCCATCAATAGAATAAAAGGCCAATGAATGTATTTCTACGTATCATACGCATTAGTTATGGCACACCGAGACTCTCGTCATGGTAATCTCGTCTCGTTCTCGGTCTCGGTCATGGCACTCTCGTCTCGGTCTCGTGGGAAACACTATAGCTGAAGTTCATATATCGAAACGGTTTTTGATTTATCTCTATCTCTTTTATTTACAGGGTGGTATCGAAAAAACTACTTTTTGGTTTTCTAGTGATAACATTTTCCCTTCTTTACCAATTTTTTAAGTTCAGGGCTCATATTGAAGCTGAAGCCTTGGGTAAGAAAACCCAATAAACATATTCGATTCAAGACCAACATTCAAAATATAGGGTGGCATCAAAAGTGACATATGAATATATCTGTCCAGGAATCCGACCGGGTGGGGAATTTAATGGAAATCAACATTGTTTTGAAATATTATTAAAAATATTGCTAAAAATATTATCATGAAAAAACATCTTTGTCGACTTCCCTAGAGGTCTTAAGGCGACCTACACGATTCATTATAGCTACTTGTTGTAGAGCATACTCACTCCAACTAGTTACATGACTTTCGCCGCTAATCTTGGCCGCAGGTCTCCTTCCAGAGCTTTGTAATGACCACTAAAAACTCAGTTTTTATGCATTTTCTGCCAAAAATGAGCACACTTTGCTTCAACCAATCACCAACAATCAACCATTTGACTCATGATCATAAATTTTGGTGGTTGACTCCACAAACTATCAAGTTTTATGGTACAGAACGTATTGCGCCGCTTCCTCCTCCAAATCAGCCATCATTGGCACTGGATTCGGCAGGAGCCGGAGATAACCAAATGGCAATTTTTTTCCACAAAGAAGTAACTTACTCCCTCTGGGAAGTTACTTTTCATATTGAAATGATCTAATGCTACCATACCCACAGTCCCCTGTCGTTTTTGCGACTACTGCACCAAAAGGAAATCCAAGATGGCGGCCAAGATGGTAAAAAGAGTTGACGGTCTTGTTGCTTAAAATAGTAGGCTGAGGAATTTTTGCCAATCACGACTATATTTCTAACATTCCTAATAGTCAAAATGTCAATTTTCACCTTTCCATCTTCAAAATTCTTCGATTTTTTCAACAATAAAATATCCACAAAAAGAATTATATTTTAGAAAATATCTCTGGAAACGATTGATATTTTTGAAATCGGTTTGCTAAACCTTCATTGGCATAAAATGGCGAATACGTATGGTAACTTTCATAACTGTATCTATTTCGGTTCATGATTTAACATTTTTTATGTCTTCATCACATTTTACCCCCCCTCCCGGTGCCCAGTTGCGGGTCTCAGATGTTCGCCATCGGCCATCGCCATCCTAGTGCAGCATGATATCGGCCATCGCCATCCTAGTGCAGCATGATATCGGCCATCGCCATCCTAGTGCAACATGATCCAAGGAACAATTTGGCACCAACCACTATACTTTAGTCTCAACTTGCACACCGGCCTCAAAAAATGAACGTATAAGAAAACCCACTATACAGTATGGAATGAAATCATCTATGTATTACTGGAATTATCAGATGGGTAGTGATTAGTACGGCCACAGAGAGTACGGCACTGTCTTGTCGACGCCGGAAAATAGAAATTAGAAGATTCCAAAAAAAATATCTTGTCAAATAGAATAGGTAGATACTCTTACTTTTAATGGAACGGAAAGACCTCCGAAAACAATCACGTCTTTCAATTACCATAAAAAGTCCAAAAAACAATGCACATTGTTTTCGTAGACGAGTACCAACACCGAAACCTGTTACCAAGAAAAAGCCATCGACGGTGGCCATTGTGGAATTCATAGACACTATACATAGAAGACGCCGGTGCACGGGGCTCTTCACTTTTGTTTCCCCAACAAAAGTGTCGGATCTTTAATATTCAAAGTCCGACCTGAACCGGAAGGATTAACCGGCTCCGTCTCTTTCCCTCCCTCTCGAAGACTCGTCCGTCGTGCCTTTGGAATAAAATAACCAACGCGAAAGCGAAGCTCTCCGGCGATGCATCCACTCTCTGGGATGGAAGAGCCGAAGAGTACCTATCCTCTGTTCGCCCGCGCTTTCTTTATGAATACCGGAGAGATAATTTATTAAACTCCCCCGGAATTCAAACCTATTCTCGCCCAGAGGATTTAAAATGCGCAAAGTTTTAATTGTGACGATTCGCCCGGACGAGCCAGATAAAAACTTAATGCACCAGAAACTCGCCCTCGCGCGCGCGACAAAAGGCACACACACCTGACTCGCGACGTTGAAAAGAGACGGGAGGAAAACCGTCGGTTGTTTGAAATTGTTTGAAATTGCAGAAATCCACTCGTTTGAATCGAGTGCTGCGAATGGGGGTGATAGATTGATGAAAATGCTCGCGAAAATGTGTTTGTGTGTGAGTGTGTTTTGTTCACAAACTCTGACGGCGCGAGCGCGCGTTACACTACCTAGTCTCCATCAAGCTTGAATTTTAAAAATTGTGCCACAGCTGCGACCCAGGAGATTAACATCGCCCGGCGAAGAATACGTGCCAGAAAATAATGTGCGGGGATCGATTGTACGTTGTACGAAAAGGGCTTACTTGCGCTCGATATGTCAGGCATTCTATCAGAATCGTGCGTTATAGGTGGGTTTATGGGGCGATTGTCAATTCCCAAGGAAGGTGTTGTCGCAAAAAATGGATTCTTATGCCGTGAGCCTGAAAACTGAACTAAATCGACCTTACCGAATTGCCATCGAGGCAAGGTGTGAGAATTATAAAACACGGTTGAGCTGAGTTGGGAAGCCTATTCACAAAACTGTTCGATTTTTTTTTTTTTTGAGCGACTGACGAAGTTATGAACATACCTGATGATTTTTAGGGGACAAGTACTGAACTGATAGGAAAGCTGAACTATCTGCGCAGGAATCACCAAGTACCTAGGTTTAGTAAGTATCGGGGCTAAAAAAGTCTCAAAAGCTCAATGCAATAACTTCTGATTGCCAAAGTCTTTTTTTCTGAGAATCTGCTCCATGATGATGAACCTAGTAGATCCAACAAGCTCAGTTATCCAGAAATGTAGTCAACCACTGCTCGCAATAGCCCAGAGGAACTTCTGAGGATTTTAACTGGTCATTGCAAACTAGACTACCACATGCAACATGCAAGACAGAGCTCAAAAATGACCCCTTCAGGCTGTGATGAAGAGGAAGAAGCATACCGGGGGACCTCTGGCCTAGTACGGTTAGCCTTGGCACCCTACCTGGCCACGTCCTCGAGTTGTCGAACGGCTCGTCTGGTTTGAAGATTGACCGAGAGGAGGGCCAAATACTGAGGAGGTGGTATGATGGCCCCGGCCGCGTGAAGCAGGCAGGCACACTAAAAGCACTATTCATAAAAATGTATAGAATCGTTAGTGCTTCATACCTCACGCCTGCAGCAGCGGCCGTTTTGGAGAAAACTGAGTTTATCGATAGTGCCTGCTAACTTCACGCCAGCAGGTAACATGCGGCAAATTTGATAAAAGTTGGGTCGTTTCGTTAGTGCCTCGTTAGTGCTTCATAGTTCTTCGGTCATCCCTTTGTTTCGGGAATAAATACCTGAGGTACAGCTCAAAAATTCCAGCAGGCACTAATGAAGCACCAATCGGTTTTCACGGTTTTCCTTGAAAAAAGTCAGCAGCACCAAATTCAGCCAACTTACAGACCTAAACTTCAAAAATCGTGAAGTCAACTTCTGAAATTTTGGAGCACTAATGTTCTGATTGGTCTTGATGGTCAATTAACAATGAGTGGGAAAAACAAATTAAATTAAGACACAACAACTTTAAAAACAATGATGAATATTCTTAACAAAAGCCGCTTTCGTTTTGCGCCAGGAGCTGCTCCGGGTAGATCACTAGATAGAGAAAGTAGATCATACCCCTATCACGGCCCAGCTGGATCTACTCTATTTGTCTAGTGATCTACCCCGAGCAGCTCCTGGCTGGCAAAACGAAAGCGCCCAAAGAAGCAAAGTGACATGAAAAGCTCCCAGTGATTGGGAAGAAAAAACAGAAATGATAACAGAAAAAAGGCGCGCAATTTTAGAGAACTCATAATGAACCTGTCTATGCTTCCAAGTTTCAGCGGAGTCAGGTATTTTATCGCAAATTGTAAACCAAATAAATTGACCATATCTATCAGAAAAAGACCTGTCATTTAATACAGAAATAGTACATTACGTAACAAGTACGGAAAGTGATACATTACGCATGAGTGTGTAAGTTAATGCACGAGGCGCAGCCGAATGCCGAAATCACACGAATGAAAGTAAAACACTTTACGACAAGTTACGTACACTATTTTTCCTACGACCGGGAGAAAATTAATTCAAATTAAGACGTCATTTTCGTGTTTTTCTGTAAACGTAGATTTCATAAAAACCAGTGGATAAATAGTGATTACAGAAATAAGGGTAATTCAATTCAATTCAATTTTATTGTATAAAAAGATCTTATCTTTATTACAAAGTAAATATATAGATATATACGATAATGAACAATCACAGACAAACAAAGTAAATTAGGAAAAAACAGACGATAGAGTGGTATTTGGCAGGATTCACTACATGTACAAGTACAACATAACCAGAAGTTTACTCTATGCATATCAAGGACATTTTGGCAGAGACGTTGACAACAATGACAGCTATCTACTCATTATGGATGAAGGACCTCAACAGAAGAATATTCATGATTGTGCGAGTAATTTTGTTCAGTTCTCCAATGGATCCAGCCTTCAAAACATCAATGACATCGTCGACACTCCGTGACATTCCAAGAAACTCCACCCTGACACCCTCATGAATGGGGCATTCAAAAAGCATGTGTTGCAAAGATTCAGCCTTCTGCAGGTTGCATGAAGTGCATAGTTCCTCGGTGTTAATTTTATGCGTGGTTCCCCTATAGGTCAGTCTCAGATAGGTTTTATGGCAAGTTCTTAGCTGGGCAATTATTCTGGTAGTGCTCAATGGTAGTGTAAGTGTAAGGTACATCGGGATCTCATCACCGTACTCAAGTTTTGGTGTTATGTCTGAGTACGACGTATGTGCTAAACGGTTCAAGTCTTGATTAAAGAGAGACCTTTGAAACGATTCAAGTAATTGATGTGTGTTGAGACAAGTGTTCTGTAAACCGTTTACCACATCGTACCATACACCACCATGTGAGCACATGTCAAAGTATTCTTTCAGCTGCAAGACCCAGTTATACCTTTTATCACCTTTGTCACTCAATGCAATCAGACGCTTGTAGCATTTCCTAGGAAGGCGAGTGTCGTCCATTTTCAGGAGTTTGTTCAACCAGAATATGGCTGCTTTGAATATGACGTATCTCAGATTCTTTGAAGATGTTTCAAGCCTTATTATGTAGTCTGGTGTGTTCCTAGCAAGATAAAGCAGTCGCTTGAAGAAGTCAACTTGAACTCGTTCGAGGGTCTCACCGTACTGTAAACCCCACCCGCCAATCCCATAGGATAGCATGGATAGGACTATAGATTCATAGAGTTTAATTCTAGATTCCCATGAGTTCATTTTTGAGCGATGCATCAGAGCGGTGCAGGCACCAATGGCTTGTTTGCATTTCAAGACAGTTTTTCGAGACATTTGAAGGAAAAGAGAGGACGAAACAAATTCCACACCAAGATAAGTATAGGAGCTCACCATTTCCAGTTGCCCATTATCAATGAAGAACCTATAGTTACTAGAATTATTATGATGAAAACCACCCCTGGCAAAGATCATTATTTTGGTTTTGTTTATATTGATAGACAGCTTGTTTTCTTGGGAGTATCTATGTAAGGTCATCAATTTCCGGTTCATGTCAGTCCGAGA
Organism: Anaspis maculata; assembly: GCA_949128115.1. NCBI lineage: Eukaryota > Metazoa > Arthropoda > Insecta > Coleoptera > Scraptiidae > Anaspis > Anaspis maculata. The sequence continues at coordinate 75,035,143 of OX421964.1, read as the reverse complement.
GTTACTTATCAGGACAAGATCATCAGCGTACAGGAGCATCTGTAAGCTATTTCTGCTATCAATGCTGATACCTTCCAGGCTACTGGCTGTGAAGTATTCCTCGATGTCAGCAATAAAAATGCTAAACAAAAGAGCACTCAGAGATTCACCCTGTAGTACTCCCTTAGTGATGTTGAACTGTCTAGTGTGCTCATTTCTTGACCTGACGCACATCGTGGCACTGTCATAAAGATTCTTTACAAGTCTAATGATCCTCGAGCTAATTCCAGCCCTATAAAGTTTGTGCCACAGCAGGTCGTGGTTAACACTGTCAAAAGCGCGCTGGAAGTCGACAAATGCAACAAACACTCTGCGTCCTGCAACCCGTAGGTGGATTTGTATGACTGAGGTCAAAGTGAAAATGTTATCAGTACATCCACGTCCAGGCCTAAAGCCAGATTGGCATTCAGGTAGCACATGGTTGTTCTCGGTAAACTCGGTTAGTCTGTTCAGTAAGATTGAGGTAAAGAGCTTAGCAGTACAGTTAATTAGTGCTATTCCCCTATAATTCGTAGGATCGTCTTTGGGTTCCTTTTTGTGTATCATGGACATGACTACCTCATGCCATGCAGATGGAATTTGGCATGTATCTAAGATTCGGTTAAATAGCAAGCATAAGTACAGCATCCAGTTCTGGGGTAAGTTTTTCAAGAATTCGTATGATATTCCATCTTTTTCTGGTGATTTCCTATTTTTGCAGCGATTTAGACTTTTGTCTAATTCATTCATATCTATCGGTCTATCAAGATGGTTATTAAATGCGTCGGAAAAGACTATATCAGAATTTACTCTGATGGTAGTGATTTCCTGGTAGAAAGATTCCCATTGATCTATTGTTATTGGGGATTGCTCTGATGGGGTGTATGTAAAGGACTTCAGAGTTTTCCAGAAGGTTGTTTGATTTTTTGTGCAGCTGAGTGTGTCTATTATGAGTTTTTCATGATCTTTCTTTTTCAAATAGATTAGGTTTTTATATATTTTTTTGGTGGAAATGTAATTTGTTTTATGTGGTTCTGAAAAATTATATTTTTTGCAGTCCTTCAAGCATTTTGTTACATGTTTCTTTGCTTCCCTACAATCGAGGTCAAACCAAGGTTTGTTGATATTGTTTTCACCTTTATTTGCTGATCTTTTGGTTTTTACAAGATCTAATTGCACCGCTGCTGTGTGAATCGCACTACATAAATTCTTGTACAGTAGATCTGGCTGGTCTGAGATTCTGCCTACATCTGGGTAGCACTTCAGCAAATTTTTATAAAGATCGCACCGCAAATCATTCCAGCGCATCGACTCTAACATGGGAGAACAAGGAGTGTTGTATATTGCTTGTTGAGCTGTATTAATTCTTAGGGTGAGACTGACCGGAAAGTGATCAGAGTAAGAGATAGTTTGAAGAACTTCTAATTTTTCGACGCATGAGAGCCTATCATTATTGCAGAAAGCTAGATCAATCACACTTTTTCCAAAGTTATTACAGAAAGTAAAGTTTGCTGGTCTGTCACTCTGTATCAATCCATTGATGAGGGAGAAATTATTGTCATACATAAAATCAAGAAGTGTACGGCCTTTCGAGTTAGTGGTTTTATCAAAACTTCTAGCACTCTCACAAAAGTTCGTGTTTTCCAAGATATCTTCAGGTATTGTTGACAGTTCACCGACTCTACAATTGGAGTCGCCCACAATGATGACCATGTGCTGTAGATAGCTGTCAAGTATAGGATCTAAACTAGACTGAAACAATTCAAGTATTCCGATAATGTCAAGTGAAGGTTTGAAGTATATAGTGCATAGAATAAACTTATTAGACCCGGTCCGAAGCTCACATATTATCCACCATGGAGTGGAATCTATCGTTATGACTTCATAGCATCGCTCACACAGCACCATGAGACCACCACTGGCGCGTCCTCGAGACTTCTCCCTTATAGCTGGGGAAGAGATAACGTTGAAGTCGTCCTGAAGGTGAGGTGGAACTCTTGCATCTTGGGTCAGCCATGTCTCGACCAGACATAGAATCTCGAAACCAGCAGGTTGCACATCGTCCAAAAATCCTGAGAGGTTCTTGTAGCCTTGCATGTTCCAAAACATGATGTTCAGCAGGTTATTTCTTATGAGGTTTCCATTGTTCACGATGATCTTGGGTCTTGCATTGATTTGTTGCTATGTTTGCATGGAGTTGGCGAGGTTGCTGTCTATGGGTTGTATAGGGTTTTGCTCTGGGTCGCCATAATCTGTCTTCTTACGTTGGAATTCAAGCTTCCTAATATAACAAGGGCAGTCCTTATCTCTGGCTGAATGTTCTCTTGGTGTTATACGCATCCTCTGGCAGTTAATACAGTTTAGTTTACTCGAACATCTTCTGCTGTCGTGTTTTTTTCCGCATCTGTGGCACGTTTCGTCTTCGGTACATTTTTTTGAGATGTGTCCAAATGTGCAGCATCTATAGCACAGTGCTACTTCTACTACTTCAATGACGAATAATCTGGTTAAGTTCAAGGTTATTTTCCCAGCCTTCAACAAGAATCGCGCTAGCTGTGGTGTAGCCGTTAACAACCAATTTTCTTTGGTTGGGATTCGACATTTCCGCTTATGTACTATTTTGAGCCCTGATCGTATAGCATCTTCTCCAAAAGCCTCGACGAGATCCTCATTTTCAGCTACAACAGCATCAATAAATTCTGGCTCAGTTAGTTGCAGCTGAACACCGCATATTTGTAACGTTGGGTTTTTCATGTCTTCATCTGCAACTTTTATTGAGCTGTCTCGTGATAAAATTTGTCGAAGCTTGTTTTTTTGTGTCTCATCTTGGGTATGGATCATTATCTTGTTCTGTCCCAGCTTTACAACATTTTTATTGAGCCGTCAATATCCTTAGTTTTGACCCTTTTCGCGATTTGACTCCATGTTGTTTCGATATTTTGTTCTATATCAGTCGGCTCCAGATATAAGGTGTTTTGGGAGTCTGGTTGTTGTTTGGGCGGTGTTTTCCATGGCTCCGCTGTTGGTCTTGGGTCAGCGTTGGGTTTGAATTCTCCGTAGGACTTTGTTTGTATCTGCTGTTCTTGCAGTTGTAGCTGTTGCTGTCCTCGTTGTTGTTGCCGCTGCTGTTGGTTCTGGTGTTGGTTCTGGTATTGATGTTGTTGCTGTTGTTGTTGCTGTTGTTGCTGTTGTTGTTGCTGTTGTTGTTGCTGTTGATATTGTTGTGGACGATGATGGTGCTGTTGTTTCGGCGGTTGATTCACATCTTTGTTTGGTAGTTCAATCCGTAGAGCTTCAAGTTTTCTGACTTCACATCTCAGAGTAACATTTTCAATTTCAACCTGTTTTGTTCTCGATGTCAGTAGAATTATCTGTCTGTATATAGTTTCCCTAGCATCAGCAAGTGCTGAGACTGTATTTTGTGGAACTGTAAGTTTTTTTTATGGTGTCAAGAGCATTTAGTATTTCATGCAGGATGGTGTCTTCTACGCTTATTGTTCTCAGCTCAGGTGATGAGTTAAACCTTCTTTTTTTGGTTTTCCGATCGATTGTAGCTTGATTAGGTTGTTTGCGGTTACTCGGGGTTGTCTCATTTTGTTCGGTGTCGTCTTCTACTGATACAAAAGATATGTTGTCATCGGATTTTGCTGATGTTGTGCTCATGCTGAAATTAGTAGCCGGCTCTTGTATCTGTAGAGGGGCTCGGTGTTACGTATTTAACCTTGACGCCGCCCCTACGCAGAAACCCCAGTGGTTTCTGCTTGGCCGGGGGCGTCGAAGGCTTTTCCTTGCGTCGAGCTAATCTAGGTGTTGATTAAACGCGTACCGGACCAACGTGAGATAAGGCTTGGTGCAAAAAAATGTAAACAGTTTGCTTGATTTTACAAGAGTTGGAGATTTCACTCACTCAAACTTCGGAACAGAGGCCTTTTGACCTTTGTCTTTTCAAAATGTTTCCACCACAATAAAAACAATCGATGTCACTTCACTTGCAGATTTTTTGACGGGCTTTTATAGCATCTTTTCGAATCAATTTTGAGCAGCGACGACGGGAAGCCGTTAGCATATACACATTCTCTCACCATTTCGTAATAAGGGTAATTATAAATGGGTTTATAGAGAAAATGTGTATGTATTTCAAATTTTCAAAAATTAATTTTTTTCACAATTTCAATTTTTTTCTCTAAAAACACCGCTTCTCTGACCACCCAAATTCAATAATACCAATATTTTTTATATATTCCAATTTTTTCTCGAAAAACACCGTCATTTTCTGACCAAGCCTGCCTGTGGCTGTTGTTATGCTTGAGCATTTAGCCCAGGCGCCAGGGAGCAAAAACCAGCTCAATAAGGAAATAATTGTTTCCTGGCTGGAAACTAGCTCAAAACGATCTGTGTGGCTTAGGTTCTGACATACTTATTTCCCCCCCTTTCGGAAATGTCGGCGTCATGTCGCCATCAATAACAAGAAGTGCACCAGCGTGGTTTTTGCCGAATATCTTGATTTTGGGCCACCTGACAGCAAAAGATGTGAGAAGTCATTTTGAAACCAATGAAATTCCCAACAGAATAGTTTTTAAATGACCTTTCTGCGATCTATGGTTTTTGAGATAGAGCTTCTGGAAGCGAGAGGCATTGTCGTGAAAGCTCCATGGCCACTTGACTCGAAAAACTAAAATGTCGATGTGACAAAAAAATTTCAAAATAAGATTACTCGAGAACTCCTCATGCTATAGTGGCGATGATGGTCTTAAACTCTTTCTCTTGAATCGTTGATTACGAATATAGAAAAGTCAAAAACGTCACATTGTACATATACAGGGTGTACTGAGGGAGTCAAATCAGATCAGAGAAATTTTACATATTCCTTCGATTTAGCCTATATGCGACACTCGAAGCACCTAACACGAGTCCAATATTAATATGGATTTGCTCTATAAGCTTCTCTTAATACACTAAAGAAGTGGTCAGCTCACAGATTTACTGTGAAATGTTTTGAAGGCCCTCTGAAATCATCAAAATATTAAAAATTTACAGTATCAAGGAATGTATATCACAGTATATTATATACCAAGGGACCAAAGTGAATTTTTAATTTGGGGACTTGGACTCAAAGAGCCATCGAGCAACAAACTTCACCCAAGGGATCAAAAATTCACTTTGGTTCCTTGGTGTATAATATACTGTTACATACATTTCTTGCTACTGTACATTTTGATGATTTCAGATGGCCTTCAATAGTATTTTATGTTACTAGCGCCGAAAACCGGGCATAGCATAACGAACGTGAATGCAGCTCGAGGCCCTAGGCCGAGAGCTGCGTGTAAGAGAGTTATGCTATGCCGTTTTCAGCGCGAGTAGCATACATCGTTTTTCGTGCTGCTTTTAATAAAATTACAAATAAATAAGATCATATCGCAATAATCATTGGAATAAATTTCAAGTTGGTACTTCTGCCATTTATCACCAAGGCACGAGGCATATACCTACTAGATGTAGATTTTTGTGTGTCAAATGTCTATTTGGAAAATTGCGTCCCATGTTTGAATTTTCTTGCTTAAAACCGCCCTCCCCCTCCCCAATTAGAAGGGCCATCCCCCAAAAATCCCGAAATCACTGAGCTCTAGTGTCTTGTGTGACGACGAAACACAGAAAATGGCATGAAACATTCACTTTTAAACCTTGGCGCCACAAAACGTCAGAAATCATTCTGCAATTGTGCCAACAGCTATTAGAAAAATGACCCTAGGATATCAATTTTAAAAATGATTATTTATGATTTTAACTGATTCAAACCGAAAATTTCAAGATATAACATTAGAAACGTGGTCTTTCTTGAATTCTGCATGATTTTGCAAGGTTAGTTTATTTTTTACGTGTACTTTTCACTTTGCCGCTCTAGATCTTTTTCTGAATATTACAGTGCAGGACAGCGAGCGTATATTGTCATTTTTGGTTATGGCAGCACGAAAAACATTTTACAGGAAGGCTGTGAGCTGAACACTTCTTAAGTGTATAAAGTGAAGCTTACAGAGCAATGCATATTGATATTGGACTCGTGATAAGTGCTTAAGAGTTTCACATAGGCTAAATCGAAGAAATATGTCAAATTTCTCTGTTCTGATTTGATTCCCGTAGTACACCCTGTATATGTACAATGTGACGTTTTTGACTTTTCAGTATTCGTAATCTACGGTTCAAGAGGGAGAGTTTAAGACCATCACCGCAACTATAGCATGAAGGATTTCCGTGTAATCTCATTTTGAATTTTTTTTTGTCACATCGACATTTTAGTTTTTCGAGTCAAGTGGCCATAGAACTTTCACGACAATGACTCTCGCTTCCAGAAGCTCTATCTCAAAGACCATAGGTCGCAGAAAATTGATTGAAAAACCAAACTGTAGGAAATTTGATATGCTTCAAAATGACTCCTCACATCTTTTGCTGTCAGATAACCCAAAATTAAGATACTCGGCAAAAAACACGCTGGTGCACTTCTTGTTGATGATGGCGACATGACGCCGACATTTCCGAAAGGGGGGAAACTAGTATGTCAAAACCTAAGCTACACAGATCGTTTCAAGCTAGTTTCCAACCAGGAAACAATTATTTCCTTATCGTTTTCCCTGGCGCCTGGGCTAATTTTACAAGTGAGCGGTACACCGGATTATCGCAAAAAAATCAAGAATCCCATCAAGAACCAGTATTTCAAGTTCAGATTGCTTTCAATATATCAGGTGAGGTCGGAGGTGGCGTCTTTCACCATCAAGCTATCAGGGTATTTATGTCAGCCGGCCAAAACCGTCATTAATAAAGGACACGAACAATTTCTTTTATCCTTTGAAGAGCAATAGCGGCCCAAGGCCCCGGCTACCAGCCGGGAAAGGTACGTTTTGGTCATCAGCAGGTGTATGGGACTTCATTCATTAACAACGTCTCCTTGTGAGAAAATTGAAAATCTAGTGAGGAAATTAGTGACATTTCAACCGTAATTTTGACATTTTAGTATGTTAACTTGATTCAACGTATTCGGGTGTATTGGATGGGACTGGTGCAGCTTTAGGCCTTCGATAAGGTTATATAAGCATGTCAAACCCATACTATCGGTTGAGAGGGCATGACTGAGGCCAGTCCTGTATGTAGGTGAGAATAGAGTATTATACTTTTGAAAAAATATTTTGTTTTCGATGGAATCGGAAACTATATTGAAAAAAAGCTGACCCGTATTTTTTTTATTTTGCCATAAATCGTATCTAGTTGCAGCGGTACGCTAGCGAAATGACCCTAATTCTGCATTTTGTGATACTGCAATGAAATTTGGCATATGCAAACTACATAAAATTTCAAGTGATTTGACCCGCAGCACTCAAAAATTTGTTCATTAGGGGGCGACTGGGGGCCCCTCAAAATTTCAAGATGTCAGAGCTTTTACCATGCAACATTCAGTACCGCCCTATCTACCGTACAGGACCTAAACAACTTTGTTCTTGACCATCATAACATTTTTCGTCATGTCAGTTCCATTCTTCTTACAAAAAAAAAATTATTTCCTGGTCTGGTCAACAAATCGAGAAATATATTTTTTTTGGAATACAAATACATTGTTGAGTCGTTCTTGTGTGATCATCGATAAATCCGCATCCCCTTGATTCATTTACGAAAACAAAAGTTTTGCTGTTCTATTTTTCAACGAAGGAGTGACCTCAACTTACCATTATTTTCAACATTACCTATTTCAATGTTTTATCCCAATAAATATGATTATTATTGTACTAATATATAGCTTGAAGTTTTCTTCAACGGTGTGGATGATAAAACGGCCTCAGATTCCACCTGGAAGCCGTGCATATTAATTTTCCTGCAAGGCCGTCAAATTTGGCATTTTTGATTTTCTACCGGGAGCGGCCAAAATGTCAATACACACCACTCCGCCCAAGAGCACCGGTTGCGGTACTTTCGTACCAACTCTCATTTCTGTATCACAAAATGCAAAATTGTTAGGCATGAATATCGTTTTCCGCTAGAGCAAACCGGTGCTCTCAGGCGGAGTGGTGTGTATTGACATTTTGGTCGCTCCCGCTAGAAAATCAAAAATGCCAAATTTGACGGCCTTGCAGAAAAATTATTATGTACGGCTTTCAGGTGGAATCTGAGGCAGTTTCATCATCCACATCGTTAAAGAGAACTTCAAACTGTATATTAGTATAACAATAGTCATACTTACCGGGATAAAACATTGAAAAAGGTGATGTTGAAAGTAATGGTAAGTTGAGGTCACTCCTTTGTTGAAAAATAGCACTGCAAAAGTTTTCTTTTCAAAAATGGATCAAGGGGATGCGGATTTATCGATGATCACACAAAAACTACTTGACAATCTATTGGTGGTCCAAAAAAAAAATATTTTCCAATTTGTTGACCAGGCAAAGAAATTATTTTTTTTCTATAAGAAGAATGGAACTGACATGACGAAAAATGTTATGATGGTCAAGAACAAAGTTGGTTAGGTCCTGTACGGTAGATAGCGCGGTACTGAATGGCGGATGGGAAAAATTCTGACGTCTTGAAATTTTGAGGGGCCCCCAGTCGCCCCCCAATGGACAAATTTTTGAGTGCTTCGGGTCAAATCACTTGAAATTCTATGTAGTTTGCATATGCCAAATTTCATTGCAGTATCACAAAATGCAGAATCAAAAAGCGTACCGCTGCAACTAATCGTTTGGCCGCAATAAATAAACGAAATTCCTATATTCTGCCTATTTCTGACGTCATTTACACAGGCAGTATAAGCGGTGACTCGCTGTGACGTCAGAACTAGTTGATGTTATTTATTGCGCCCAAACGATACGAGTTTTGACTAAACTGCTCCACAATGAAGTTGTCGCCACCAAAAAAATGGCTTGACTTTGACGGTCAATAACTTTTGATTGCCGGAAGTGATTTCCATTCTGTTTGCTGCGTTTACTAGCCCAATCTATCCTCAACAGATCTCGTAATTGTGAATATCAAGAAACCGCATGTAACATTTATACAGGGTGATATGTAAAAAGATGAAAAATTGCAACAACTTCATCGAACCCCCATTTGCAAAAAAAATTTTTTGTCAAATTCTAAAGTGAAAATCATAAAGTGTGATGCCTTGTCTCCAAACGGTTTTGGAATTACCAAGATTGGAGGTCTTACACAGAAGATGTGGACTTTTATATGGAATGTAACAGATTTGCCCTATTTTCTCGCAAGATTGAATCACTTCCAATGAATGGGTGGTTGACATTGAGCACGATTGTTCCCACAACCGTTCCGGATAACTTGAATTCAAAAACAGCTCGAAACTTTTGTGTGGGGCCAGGCAGGGGGCACTTTTTGAAAAGCTAGTCACTGTCTGTTTTTGGCACGTTGAATTTTATCAATATTTCAGATGTGGAACATCCTTTTTGCAAGTCTAAACCCCTGAATATGATTCAACATCATTTTCCGTGGAAGAGGGAGCCCCCCTGGAAGTTCACTTGTTGTGCTTGCGCTATGCCTGAGCTTCACGCCTGATTGCATTTTTCTGGTGATACCGTGCTGAAAAGATGATCAAAAATGTGTGTTGCTACAGTAACGCTGAAAACACCGGTCTCGGCATTGTTGGAGTGACTTGACGTGTCAGTATGAACAATGGCATAAATATAGGTTTTTAGCGTTACTGTAGCAACACACATTTTTGATCATCTTTGTAGAACGCATGGAGGGTATATAAAGGAGACTGAACGAGTAGTGAAAGCTGTCAAAAAAAACGGTATGATTTTGTGTCGTCAGGTTTCAGTTTTAAATTTTTCCACAGCAGCGCAAGTGTTCCACTAAGGCCTAGTTGTTTATAGAAACCTGCAATTTAAAAAAAAATCTGTAGGGATCTGTCACAATTTATTCCGAAGGTTATTCATTTTGTCAGAAGGAAGTCAGATCAGTCAGATCAGTCAAAACAGCTGAAACTGATGCAGGGCTAAAACTCCCGTGTACCCGTGTACCCAATGATTAATTTGCTACTTCAGTCTGCGAGGTCGGAATAAGCTGGGGGTTCTTTTCACCATTTTTTTTATTCCACGATTTTAGGTACCTACACTGCCTATTGACCATGGAGGCTATTGACAATGGACGGCCGGCCAGAAAAAAATTACCTGAATAATGTGTGGCCGTCGAAGGCCTGGACGAAAGTTCTCTGGCCGGCCATCCATTGCCGCGGCCGGCGGCCGGTAGTTCTATGGATTTGGGTATCTAGTGGAACAGTCTGAACCTCGCCTCGGTCTGAAGAGTACACAAAATGAGGCCCGAAGGTGATTAAACACAAAAGAACTCAGCAGAAAGTAACTCGAATACAATACGTAGCACAACGGAACAAAGCAGACATGAACGGAACTCGATAAAAACTGGCGGAAGACAAGCAGAGACCAGGGACAAAATCGTGACGTGTGAACCTTTCAAAATGACAACGGCTTTGAACTCATACATGGGTCTAGTAGCCCGCAACAAACTTGCATAATTTTCCGCTGCAGCGCGGGTGTTCCACTCAGGCCTGAAAAACTCTACTACATAGAAACGGACCACTTTTGAGCAGGCCGTGTAGTCTCCTTATCTCTACCCTCCATGGTAGAACGGTATCGCCAGAAAAACGCAATCAGAGTTGAAGCCCAGGCATAGCACAAGCACAACAAGTAAACTTCCAAGGGGCTCCCCCTTCCACGGAAAATGAAGTAATACCATATTGAGGGGTTTACACTTGCAAAAAACATGTTCGACATCTGAAATATTGATGAAATTCAACGTGCCAAAAACAGACAGTGAATAGCGTAGAGAGACCTGGGATCTGGTCACCCAGAGAGAGACGTAAGCCAAGTCATTGAGCGAGAGGGTATAGGCGATTTACATTTAAAAAACGCCACCTGGTGTAGAGCTCGGTACTTGATCGTCGAGGACGTTTTTACGAAGAAAACATACTCCGACGTCTAGTAGCCTAGGTGGGCACTAGTGGATACCTGTAATACCCACATATTGACATGGAAATTTGACAAGTAGAAATAATCTGAAAAAGGGGTTTGCATTTGTGTCTCTTATTTCATGTTATGGTTAGCGTAGTTAGCAGGTTTTTAGTAGATCTAGCTCCAGAGGTGCGCAGCTGAAAGACTACGCCCCCAGCAATGCACTACATTATTGCGATAAAAAAAGACAACGTTCACGTCGCGAACACAGAGGTAGCTACGGCGAGCTTGTTAGAATGAAAAATGCGGATCTCCAGCTGAAGTCGAAGCAGGAAATCTTTAGAAAAAAGCGAGGAAAAAAGGTAGGTGGTGGTTGACTCTGCACGGCCAGCCCGAGGTGATTTTTTCTTGGCTGGCAGGCTGGTCGACGGGCTTGTGTGTTTCCCTCCGTGCGGGTGTGACAGAGTCTGTTGCTCTTCCTTGGGCGGAAGCTATGGATGATTTAGAGAAAGGTCTGCGACGACGCTGGTCATCAACATGGGGCCCAATAACGAGCCTATGGGGTCCCAAGGGTTCACAGGAACGAAAGTTTGCTTGTAGCGTACTGCACAAGACAGCAAAGTGACAGTTTTGACATGCCACCAATTGACGTAACCACCGCCGTTGCCGGACGGCAACTTACACCAGTTCTAAAAATTAATGCCCTAAAACTTCCTCGACGAAACGGCCATTTTCCCCAATAAGGTCAATCGCCTATAGAGAGAGAGAAAGCTAGAGCACTAGGGTATTTGCACGTCAGGGTGTGGTGCAATTGCTTGTTACTAAACCACCCTGCGTCACAGTCAAAATGCATGACATGAGCTGTAAATATTTTTGTTGAGGTTATTAAGTCGACCGTTTCATCTTTCAACACAGATTTTTTCACTAAATTTAACAGAAACTCTTAAAAACTGTTTTAGGCATGTATATTTTATTCCATACATAGCAGATGCTTTCGTACACCGTATTTCAAGTACTGCTGGCATTTCGTCGAACGTAGGTTTCATCATCCAACTCATTCCCTTGAACACAAATTCCGTTGATCGTTGAATGCAGTAACCGTCGACGTGGTGACCCCATCGTGAAGATAGATTTGTAATTGTTGTAAGCGCAGTAGGTATATTATGTATTTCAGTAGGTACTGGCCCCGAACAGCTGAAAAACCCAAAAAGTACAATAATAGAAGTTCATCAATTTTGCAAGATTCTATACCTGATGGTTTCTTCGGCAAGGAAAACATCACATCTTCCCAACTCTTGTACTGCTTCACGGTGCACCTTTTTCGTTTTGGCATTTTTAGCCCGGATTTCGGCGATTTCGGCATGCAAAATAATGACAATTCAAGATTGTAAACAAATCGGGGAAATGACAAATGTCAATAGCAACCACGCCCACCCAGCTGACTATGTTTTAAATTTTGACGAGGCCAGGAAATGCCGAGACACTGACAGAGAATACTATACCGATATATCCCTTTCATAGCTTCGTCTCTCAGTCTCTCTAGAATAGCGTTCCAAGAAGTGCCCCCTGCCTGGCCTCACACCAAATTTTCGGGTTGTTTTTAAATTCAAGTTATCCGGAACGGTTGTAGGAACAATCGTTCTCAATGTCAACCACCCATTCATTAGAAGTGATTCAATCTTGCGAGAAAATAGGACAAATCTGTTACATTCCATATAAAAATTCATATCTTATGTGCAAGACCTCCAATCTCGGTAATTCCAAAACTGTTTCGAAACAATGCATAACACTTCATGATTTTCATATTGGAATTTGAAAAAAAAATTGTTTTACAAATGGGGGTTCGATGAAGTTTACGATTGGGCTAGTAAACGCAACAAACAGAATGAAAACCACTTCCGGCAATCAAAAGTTATTGACCGTCAAAGTCAAGCCATTTTTTTGGTGGCGACAACTTCATTGTGGAGCAGTTTAAATAAAAAAAACACGGGTCAATTATTTTTCAATCTAGTTTCCATTTCAATCGAAAAATTTTTTTAGTATAATACTCCATTATTGTTGAATCAAGAGTTGGGGTGGTATGAAAGCCAGTTTTCCAAAATTGTGATGAATCGTCGTTTAAATTCGTATTGTTTCGTGGTTCGAATGAACTGTGCGTTATAATAACGCACGGCTCATAACGCACAGGTTGGGTAGGTTGACGTAATTGACAACTTTCGGGCCTACTATAGCGTGTGAAAAGGGTCACTTTCGTGGGTGGTCGTAGAAAAAAATCATTTTCAGTACAGAATTCGATGAAAACCCGACCCTTTTGCGAGATCGTGTTATCAGCAGAATTTCTTGTTTCATACAACGCTGTGTTATCTAGGAATTCGCACCGGTTAGCCACTGTTCTGACAAGCACAAAAAATCGAAATCAGGTGGAAGTTCATTGATGTACCTAGTGGATATTTTTCTAGCCTCGCATATTCCAGAAAATGACGTTGCCCAACGGTAGCTGCTATTGTTGACGATTTGTTGGCTTCGTGTTTCGCCGAGCCTCCGGCGAGTCGGCACAATCGTCGGCTCGCTTCGGTGGTATTTCATGGTTAGATTTTCCCCCTGCTCTTTTCGCTCGTTTAGTTTCACGTACAAGGCAGATAAATGGTTCTGCTGAGATGGCGTCAGGTCTGCCTTAACCCCAACGTTCCCCTCCGCCGCCCGCAATCCCCGGCCTAATTTCAGCACCGAAATTGCGACTTTTCTTGAGGTGAACTTGACCTTGAGCGGCCTGGGGCGCTCACGAGAATCGCCCCACCAACCAACCAACCAACCAATTAACAAACAAAAAAAAAATCTTGCTTCTAGGTTTGCCAATTCTTGAAAGTGCGAAAGTAGGACATATATCGAGAAACAAAACGTCAAGGATGGAAAACGGGGAGGGGGGAGGCACAAAAAAATTGTCTAGATTTAAACCTGAATTTGCTTTTAAACACAAAAAATCTGTTATGGCACCACAATACTTTCCCTTTGGGTGGGAAGTTGGGATTTTAGCGAAAGATTCAAACAAATTTGCGACATCTTCATATTGATTGAATAAATAATTCAAAAAATGTTCGGGAAAAGTTGAATTTCCCTGAAAAAATCCAAGCTTGTATGATGTTTAAGAAAAACTCGGGTTTTTCTTGATCATTAAAAAAGCTGAAAGATGTTTTCTTGAAGTTACAGGAAACTATAGCGTCATTAGGTCCGGTAAGAGAATCGTTTGAGCACAAATAAAAGGCGTATAGCTCCCTTTATGTCACTGCTGGACTCCACTTTTTCTTGAGCTGATTTGAGTTCTCTTTTTTGATTTTTTACAGCTCTACCTTTTTCGAACTGAATGGATTTTGACAAAGGCATCCGAAAGTAAATCAGCATTTTGCTTCCATATGCAAACGTTTTCTTCAACTGAAGTGGTCACAGATTCGAGATTCTTTTTTGATCTAAACATATCAACAGATGAAGTGGTCCACACCAAAATTCCGTCTCACTTTGAGTGGGATATATCTCGAAAAAAAAAACGATTTTAAAAAACTAGATTATGTCTGAAAGGGCATGCTACAAGGCGCTTTGTCAGGGCGGGTGATTAATGACTGGATACTTCATATACAGGGTGACAAGAGAAGATGTGTCAAAGTGGTCACTTTCCAACCATGGTCAACTTTTGCAAATAAAATACAGATTTTCTTCTGAGGTCATTTTTTAGATGTCAGCGTCAATATGTCGGAGCTGTTTTCGGTTTTTTTTGATAATTTGATTTTTGAAGAAGTGACGTCATTTTTCGTGAAATTTGAGTTTTTCAATGCCTTTTCTCTCTTGGGCCATGCAGCTTTCCCAAATTCGGCAAAAAGACATAATTTGTAGTAACAAGTAATCACATTAAGGAATTTGATCTCCCCGGCCCCAAATGGTGCTACCTTCTGGTTATCGCCTGAACCTCTTTGGGATCGGTCGTAAAGAGGGTAGGTGACGGCGATACAAATCACATTCACTAACACAGAGTCACTCAAGTTATGGGGTAATGGTTTGTTACTGCAAATAATCCATTTTCGCCTAAGGGAAAGCTGCTGCCCAAGTGAGAAACGGCGTTGAAAAACTCGAATTTCACAAAAAATAACGTCACTTCTTCAAAATTCAAGATATCGTTAAAATCCAAAAACAGTTCCGAGATACTGATGCCGGCTTCTCAAAAATAACCCTAGAAAAAATATGGTTTTTTTTGTAAAAGTTGACCATGGTTCAAAAGTGACCACTTCGACACACCTTCCGTTGTCACCCTGTATATGAAGTATCCAGTCACCAATCGCCCGCTCTGACATAACGCCTTGTAGCCCCTTTCAAACGAGATCCAGTTTTTCAAAATCGGTTCTTTTTTCTCCGAAATACACTCACTCAAAGTGAGACGAAACTTTGAAACTTTGGGGTGAACCACTTCATCTGTTGACGTGTTTATTTGGAGTACACAGTACCGCGAAGGAGAAAATAAATAACCTCAACCAGTTCGCTGGCGAATTATCTTTTGAGCAAGAGCTCAGACCAGCTCCAAATTATATGATCCACTTTGAAGTGCAGTACCTATTTGCTGCTTTTGAGTATGGAGTTCCCAATCCACTGCTCAATAGATGAGATGTGTCAGCAGCAGGATGCTTTCTTCCTCGATAAATAGTGAGACCATGTAAAGTTTTAAACGAGCCATGACAACTTTCGCAGATGAATTTTGGGATATTCATTTTATTTTATTAGTGATTAAAACGACCAACAGGCCTGAGCCCAATTACAGGTCGAGTTTAGAGAAGGCCGTATATATAGAAGCAGGAGTGCAGAACAGGATGTCGACGTCATTCTTAATCAAGCTGTGATTTGAGTACATCCTGCTGAGAGGAGAAGATGCCATAAGATTTTGTTCTGGCAAAAGGTAGCAGAAACAGAGCCTTAAATCTCGAATGAGCACCAGGCACGCGAAAGTCAATCTTGCTCAGAATCTCAGCGCAGTCAACTCCCCCAAAAAAAATCTTGTGCAGGTAAATAACGGAGTGCGCAGCCCTGCGATTGTTCAAACTCTGTAAGTGGAATTTGTTCTGCAGCTCTCTGTTAGGGAAACCCCTAGTAGTGGACGTGGTACAACCGAAATAGGGAATATAAGTTGCAAATGATGATAAATGCAAACCACTTTGAAGGGTTACAACTGAGACCTAAATAAACGATTTGACCCGCAGTGCTTTCCTTTTCGTCCCTTAGGATTTGAATAGTGCCCCTTTTTCAAAATGGCAGATATTATCTAGGGGCAGAAGGTATCGAATAGCCTAGTGATGTCCAGCTTAGTAGAAATATATGGGGCTATGTCTCAATCGGTTTCTGGGACATCAAACACTATTTAAAAAAATGGTGGAACATTTCCATCTACCGCAGGCAAATTTGGTGGAGGCGCCAAAAGGAATTTAGTGCTGTCATGAGAAAATTGCCGTAACATTTTTATTTTTCAACCGATTTTGACACAAGACATCTCATTTTGTAGAAAAGGTAATTCTTCTTGTTACCTTATATCTTCCATAAAAAAAGACATTGAGGCATGTTGGAGAAAAAATTGAAAAATAATTTGAATAAAAAAGGTTTTTTTTCATTTTTTTTATTTCCATGAAAATTGCCTTATTTGTAGACTTTGATGTGCCCTTTCTAAATTTGTACTTTTCCGATTTCTATCTTTGCAGCACGCGCCGCCATATTGAAAAAATCTGTTGTGGGGCGACACAAAACTTTCCCGGCGGTATCCAGGGACGTCAGTAATGATTTTGATCAAAGTGTCCCTTCGGGAAGGTGGGACTTAATTTGGAAATTGATGAAAACATTTTACTCAGTTGTGCGTTACGCGATCATTCTGCATCCATTGTTGGGCCTACAGAACAAGTGACAGGTTCTTTGGTTTCCATGGTGATGAAATATTTCGAAAGGTAGAACTAGGAAGAAGACAATTGTTGCGAAATTTGAAGAATGCAATGCTATATCCAGACAAGCCCAGACCCAATGTGTCACCTGAAGGCTTCCGATCAAAATCATCTACCTAAAATCTAATCAGGTCATTCCAGGCTGAACTTATGCTTTCGTACCTGATTTCGATTTGATCGAATCAATAAGTCGGTAATTATCGTGGCAGAACCGCTTAATTTGCACGATCGCATGAGCGGCTTTATATTTTCAGTAGGAAAATTCCCGGGAAATTGGAGAGAAATTATTGGAAAATGTTCAAGAACCAGTTATCTATTCTTCAAAAACAATTGGTAGAAATCTGTTCACGGAATAAAAAGTTGGAAAATTTCCAGTTTTTCCAGAGAGGAAAACTTGAAAACCGTTGGTCCGATTTTGAAAATTTTTTCTCCAAAAATTAATTCAGTCTTTTCTCCAACTTTCATTCGCAGCATGTCTGCACCTAAAATGAATATTTCGTGTGGCTCACCGCATGTTGAAGTTTACGCTGCAGTTTTTTCAAATTCACGGAATATGTAAATTTGTTATTGAAAAAATTACCGTCGGAAAATCGAAGCTGTGTCGATTTTAAAAATATATCCACAAGACGCCCAGTTCAATCTACTTCCGATATCAGTCAAATTTTTTCGAAAAAAGTCGATCCTCGTGCAGGAATGAATTTTTGAGTGGAGTGCTGCATTAAAAGCGAGTCATCCTGGTGGAAATCCGGGTGAGTCGTTCTCTCGAGTGGCAACGGCTAGGAGAAATTTTGAAAATTCATAACGCCCGATGGAAAAATAGTGGGAAATTGCAACTGCAGACTTAATTTGACTCTTATATTTTGTTGCTTCCTGCCAAATTTGGTCCCAATTCATCAGATAGATTTTGAATAATTGAATGGTAAAGTTTTGAACTTAGACATTTTTTATTTTTTGACAGATGACAGACAAGGCACAATTTTCAACTGTTCTGAATACAGTTTTCCATGGGCTTTCAAACGGCATTTTGCAAGTCAAGTTATGTGAGATATAGCTTCTGTCATTTTTTGATAGTGACACTTCCGTTTGACAGATGACAGCCAAAAACTAATCAGCTCATTTAACAGCAAGACTTTGTCTGTATACCAAATTTCAAGTCGATCAGACTATCGGTTCGGCAGCTATCGTGTCAGAACGTTTTTCCTGCATCCTGCATCATTACATAACTTTCCCTTGGACGGGCCGGGAAAGTAAAATGATGTCTGAAAAGAAGTTTTTGATAATATCTGAACTTTGGCACTTGTAACATTAGAATGTTTATATACATATGGAAGCACATTCAATCCTCCACAGTTTGACATCTGAACCAGCTCTGTGCGACCCGTGGTTCTTGAGCTAGACCTTCTGGAAGTATCAATTTTCGGTTCCAAAAGAATTGAAAATCACCTCTTGGGGCTGTGCCAGGTCCACCAATGTTTATGATTTGTGATAAATGACGACGCGTTATTGATGGGTAACTTGATCTAGACATGGTGGTGATCCAGTGGTGAATTCCGGTAGGCGCGGTCACTATTTAACACCGAAAATTGATACTTCCGGAAGCTCTAGCTCAAGAGCCCCGAGTCGCACAAAGATGGTTCAGGTGTCAAATCGTGGAGAATTGAATGTACTTTCATACGTATATAAACATCTTAATTTTGCATGGACTAAAATTTAGATATTGTCAAAAACTTCTTTTCAGATATCTTTATTTCAAGATGGCGGTGCGTACTGCAAAGATATAAATCGGAAAAATGCAAATTTAGGAAGGGCACATCGGAATCTACAAATAAGGCAATTTTCATGAAAATTAAAAAATAAAAAAATCTTTTTTTCAAATTATTTTTCAATTTTTTCTTCAACATTCCTCAATGTCTTTTTTATGGGAGGTAGGTATGAGATAACAAGAAGAATTCACTTTTCTACAAAATTGGATGTCTTGTGTTAAAATCGGTTGGAAAATAAAAATGTAACACCGATTTTCTTATGACCGTACTAAATTTATTTTGGCGCCTCCACCAAATTTGCCTGTGGTGACAGATGTCAATGTTCCACCATTTTTTTAAATAGTGTTTGATGTCCCAGAAACCGATTGAGACATAGCTCCATATATTTTAACAAAGCTGGACATCACCAGGCTAATCGATACCTTCTGCCCCTAGATAAAATCCGCCATTTTGAAAAAAGGGCGCCATTCAAATCCTAAGGGACGGAAAAAAAAGCACTGCGGGTCAAATCGTTTATTTAAGTCTCAGCTACGATCCTGCAAAGTGGTTTGCCTTTATCATCATTTGCAACTTGATTTTTCCTACCACGTCTACTATAGGAGCATAACACTGTCCAACCTGAAGGACAGAAATTTCCAAAATCTCCGTTGTACTCTCTCTGAGCTGTTAATTAATATACTGCCTTCCAAAAAAAGTGCAACACCATGAAGCGGTGGATCAATTTTATTCAAATTTTCGCAAAACATGTGTTTTAACAATAGAAACAAACGATTAGATTCTGGAAATCGTAATACAAGGAACTTCAGAAAAAATTAATAATGTGTCGCTCCTCCACGATTTGCCCGACACTCATTAACCCTACGAGGCATGCTTTCAATCAAGTGGTCGATTGCCGCTTGTGACAAGCCATCCCATGCCTCTTGCAAGGCCATACGGAGATCTTCCAAGTTGTTGGGAGGATGGCGTAATTGCCCCACCTTTCTTCCCATCATATCCCACACGTGTTCGATGGGCGACAAATCAGGAGAGCAAGCAGGCCATGGAAGCACGTCAACGTGTGCATCTTCCAGGAACTGCATTGAAGCTCTTGCCGTATGAGGACGTGCATTGTCTTGCTGGAAAATAGGGTTGTTGAGCCCCTGAAGGTATGGAAGGCAAACGGGTTCCAGCACACTCGCGATGTAAGATGCAGCTGTCATAGTGCCCTCAATGAACACCAATGGTGACCTGCTTCCATGGCATATTGCTCCCCAAACCATCAATCCGGGTGTACGGGCAGTGTGTCGCTCGGCAAAAAATTCGGGATTATGCCGTTCCCCACGAAAGCGCCTCACCCTCCCCCGGCCGTCATGAGCCCAAAGACAAAAGCGGGACTCGTCACTGAAGACCACCCGATGCCATTCTTGGACCCAGTTTCTGCGCTCATTGCACCACTCCAATCTTCTGGCCCGGTGAACAGGAGTGAGGGGAAGGGTTAACAGCGGACGATAAGAACTTAGCCCAAAAGACCTAATTCTTCTATAGACCGTGCTCATTGAGATTGGGCGTCCTATAGCTGCAACCCACTCGTTTCCGACTGCTCGGGTTGTCGTAAATCGGTCTCTTACAGCCGCTACTCGAAGACGTTGATCTTGACGTACCGTGGAGGCTCTACGACGACCAGATCCATTCCGTCGCCGATAATTGGCCTCCTTGTTCCATCTCCGCCACCATCTCATCACAGTCGAAGCATTGCAACCAACAAGTCTCGCAATTCTTCGATACGAAATCCCCTCATTTTTTAAGCCAATAATCTGTCCCTTCTGGAACTCGGTTAAATGATGGTACTGCCGAGGTTGACGGGCTCTTGGCATTTCAGGACTCTTGGGGTTCACTATTGAAACTTATGGCGTTTTCGACTGGGACTGCTCTGGAACTGTTCCAGTTCCGAACTTGCTTGATACCGAGCTGCTCTTGAACCGAATTGCATTCGTTCCATTCTGTCCCCGTCGGCTCGGCTCCATCACAGATGGCTTCATTTCGTTTCTTTTCCCTCTCCCTCTCATTAATTTCAAGGCATTCATACCTTCCATCACTGCTTGATTCGAATAGGAATTCATGAGAAGATTGTAAAAAGGAATGCACCGCCACAAATTCATCCCTTTTGGTATTACCACGACTCATATTTAGCACCAAAATCGACACTGATACATCAAGTTGACAGTAGAACTGACTACCAAGACAGTTCTAAAATTCGGAGCTGGTTCCGTGCAAATGACGTAGGAATCTTCCTAGTCGAACACAGCAAAAGTAGCACGGGAGCAATGCCACTTCCAGTTGAACACGTCGAAAAGTTGCTCTGATAAACTGCGCATGCTCACTCGGAATGGAACCGGCTCGGTTCTAGCCAGTCGAAAACGCCATTATTGCAAAAAATGTGGTTTGTAACAACCAGGTAAAACGAAAAACAATTTCTTGTGTTTTACGGTTACCAAGGGGAAAAACAAAACAACTACAGCGCCTAGATATCCAGAATGTTGATCATTTGTTAGTGTAGATGAAATACTTGTTTTGTGAACATTTGATCAAAATCAGCCAACGGCATCGAGGTGTTGCACTTTTTTTGGAAGGCAGTATATAAATCTTATATAAGGGGCTCCAAATAATAGAAGCATACTCAGGCTTCGACCTGACAAACGTGCAGTACAGCAGACGAATCGTAGCGACATCCGCAAAGTCCCTTGAGTTTCGGATGACAAAACCCATGGACTTCCAAACGCCGATTTGACGACATCGTTTATGTGCATCCTGAAGGAAAGCTCGGGGTCAAAACAAACACCAAGATCTCTGGACAAGCCAAAGGCGGACAACTTATGCAGTAAAGTGTCGTGGTCCAGGGTTTCAAAAGCTTTTGAAAAATCGGTGTAAATAACATCCACCTGGCCACTACCTAGAGTCAAGCACACCGCCGATAAACTGGGTCTTACACATGATATTGGACGCAGTTGAGCGTCCCCTAACAAAACCATGCTGATTCGGATACAACAACCTGGAAGTATAATTATAGAGAAAGGAATGCAGCACAGTCTCAAAAACCTTACTGAAGTTACTCAAAAGAGAGATTGGTCTTCAATTTGATATTCCATTTTTATTGCCTCTCTTATGAACTGGACAAATACGTGTACGTTTCCAGATTTTGGGAAATATGGATATCTTCAATATCAGATTGAACATGTCGGTCAAAGGCTTCACGAAGGCTGAGGAGCAGTCCAATCAGGACCAGTTGTCATTCCGGACTTAAGTTTTCTCAAAGCAGCGAAAACTCTTATCTATCTCATTGACAATCAACAAGCTCCTGGTCTCAGGGAATGCGCACGCAGGCCGTCGAGACGGTGTATAGGGGGGGCTCACAAAAACGGAGGAAAACAACGCCGCAAAAGCGTCAGCGATGCCTTAAGGGGTATTGTACTCGACGCCATCGTGGACCATTACCGGTGGAATGTCTACACTCTGCCTTCTAGAGTTGATGTTTTTCCAGAAAGTTGACGGATTTTGAACGACGTCTCTCTCTCTCGACATGGATGAGGTAGCTCTTATAGCTGATGTCGATCTCCCCCCTGAGAAGCCCACGCAACTTCCTAAAGCGAGCCAGGTCAGCATCACTCCCACTCCTCCCAAACCCCCTCCACGCCCAGTCTTTCTGCCTAATGCAGGAGATAATTCTGCCATTAAACCAAGGCGGATATTTGCGGGTTGGTTGCTTCTTCAAAGGTATGTGCTTATCAAACAAGGTATACAGTTTGGAATAAAAAGCCTCAACAGCAGTGTCAACGTCCTCCAATCCGCACAGAAATCCAATCGACCATAGCGAGATCGGAGTAATAGGCCATCCACAATGATGTTAATGTTAACGTAATGTTATCGGCAATGGTAATGTTATCATTCAATTCAATTCAATAACTTTATTGTTAAACCAAATTGGTATACAATGAATAAGAGAAAAAATAACAAAATTTTCAACATTAAGAGTCACAACGACTGAAACCAGAATAATAAGAAGAAGAATAAGAAATAGAATAATAAGAGAATGCTACGAAGTAAACAAATATGTGATAGACAATCTGAAAGGGTATATACCATATATACGCACATATACGGTACTATACATCATATATACAATATCACACACAACATAGGTACACATATATAACATACAACATACCATACATATTAACATACTACATGATGCATACGTATATACATCAGTAGACCTCGTCGATTATGTCTTGTCGAAATCTCAGCGCTCCTACCAGAAAACAGTAAATATCATTAACTTTTTTTTCGGATAATGACTGGAATAGAGTCTCGTGAAAGTTGTTGAAGTATATTTCACTTGTTAGATATTTTGATAGCCAACAAGATCTGAAGGAGACCAGAGCGGGACATATGCAGATTATGTGAAAAAGGTCCTCATTCTCTCCAGTATTGCACAATGTACACCTCTCTCCCAAGTCGATGACGAATCTTGTGCGGTTGAGGTACAGCCTCAAAAAACGTTTGCTGTGCAGTCGTAATTGGCACACTGTTCTAATTTTATTAATGTGGATATTGAAGTTCAGGTAGTTGCCGGTGTGTCTGTCTCGCAAGCAGTGTCGATAGATGGCGTTGTAGCGCGATGATTCAGCCGTTGCTACGTCAGCCGCCAAGAGATTCTCTTTGACAGACTCCAGCACAGTGCTCAAACTACTCTCGGCAAACAAGAAGCTCTGCATTTCCCACAACTCATGAAGGTTGTTGTTAATAAAAAGTTGCTTGAACTGTGAAACCCAATTATATCTAACATTAGTATTATACCCCGTAGAATCTAGTTCTTTTAGCCTATCGTAGCATATTTTGGGGAGTCTATAGTTTGGCATTCTCAGTACTTTACACCACCAGAGTATACATTTTCGCAAGATGTTGAGCTCCAATTTACAGAAACCGGTTTCCAATCTGACATAGCAATTTGGCGTTGAAGATGGAAGGAAAAGTAAAGATTTGACAAACCTCGTCTGTGCGGTTTCAATGGACTCTATGTAGCGCAACCCCCAAATCTCTACTGAGTACAGCAGGGTTGAAAGGATAATGCTGGAGTAAAGCATTTTTTTGGTCTCCCAGGAATTTGATCGGCTCTTGCTGAGGAGATTGATCGTGGTGCCAATCGCCGTGTTTGCTTTGTTAGAGAAATGTTGATTCGCTTCACAAAACAAACCTGAGCTTGTGAATGGAACCCCGAGATATACGTACTTTTTGACAGTTTCCAAACTTTCTCCGTTATAAGTGAACCTGAATGGAGCCGCTGGTCCCTTTGAAAAAACTAAAACTTTTGTTTTTTGAGTATTTAGCGTCAGTTTATTTGAGATACAATATTGGTTGGGAAGGTCAATCTTTTTTTGTAATTTAACTGGAGAGTCGGCAAAAATTACCAGGTCATCGGCATACATAAGTAAAAGAAGATCAATTTTCCCGTTCAGACTAACGCCCTTGCATCCATTATCTTTGAGAAAATTTTCCAAATCACTTATAAAAATTGAGAAAAGAGTGGGGCTGAGGCTATCTCCTTGTAAGACGCCCTTCGTCACGCGTATATCCGCGGATGTCTGATTGGCAGATTTTACATGGACTGTAGCAGTATGGTGAATTTTTTGTAATATTCAGGTGAACTTTCCGCTTACACCCAGCTTGTATAATTTATCAAAAAGAAGAGAGTGCTCGACTGAATCAAAAGCAGCCCCAAAGTCGACAAAACACGCGAATATTTTTCTTTTAGGTAGCCGAAGGTGTAGTTGTATCACAGAATTTAAAACGAAAACATTATCTAACCAGCTTCGTCCTTTCCTAAATCCTGCCTGTGCCTCTGGGATCATGTTCTTACTTTCTACCCAAGTATTGAGACGCGTGCACAGGATTTGAGTGAATAATTTTAAAATGTTGTTGCATAGAGCTATTCTGCGGTAGTTATCCGGGTTTGATTGGTCTCCTTTCTTATGAATCATTACCAGCCTTGAACGGCTCCACTCGCTAGGGGGGTCTTCATTAAAGAGTATACTGTTGTAACAGCGAAGTAAAAACTTTTTGTGTGAGGTGTCAAGATGTTTATAGAAGTCGCCAGGAATCGAGTCGGGTCCGGCAGCTTTATTGGCTTTTAGTTTGGATAAGTTTAAGTGCAGTTCAGCCATCTCAATATTTTCGTCCAAGTAGGGGTGGGTACAGTCAAAAAACGTATATAAGGGGGTGCCCATACAATCGCGATAACCGGCCCTTAGAGAATCTTCCCAGATATGAAGGTCTATATTTTGTGTTTTTGGTCGGGATTTGAAACTGTTAATTGTTTTCCAAAATTCGGCAGAGTTTCTGGTATTAGTTAAGCTAGATTGTATTTTTTTGTAGTAAAGGTCTTTGGATTTTTGTAATAAGTTTTTGTATTTGAGCTTAGATTTTGTGTATTGTTCTAGTGTGTTGCTACTGAAATTATGGGTTTTACAGATTCTCAGGAAGTGTCTCATTTCTTTTTTTGACTGTCTGCAGTCGCTTGTGTACCATGGTTTAGATAGATGTCATGTTAATTTCAAGTTTGGGGTGTATTATCTTTTTCACTTTTAGCATTCCAGAGTTTGATGCTGCTTGTTGGATATTATACGTTAAAGTTTTCTGAGACTCAGCGATATTGTCGGCAGTCAGGATCAAGTCAGGGTTAGTGCTCAGGTACTGTTTGTATTTATTTTTTACATGTGTTGTTCCAGGTGAATCCAATGTCGTAAGAGATTGTCCGTTTCATGTCATTTTCGGGTTTATTAAAATTCAGCATTGTCAGTACACAAGGAAAATGGTCTGAGCAGAGAAAATTGTGGGAAATGCAGAGATCCCCAATAAGGTTGAGGCCGCAGGAGTTTGTCCAGACTAAATCTACTGTACTTTTACCCATCGTACCAGCAAAGGTAAACTGTGCTGGTGAATCGCTCGGTGACCTACCATTCAGGAGAATGAAATCATTGCTTGCGAAACAGTCCACCAAATCTCTTCCTCGCTTGTTACACCTCCCATCTTGCGATGTACGTTCGTGGGAGAAAAGAGTGTGTTCAAAAAAAGCTTCATCTCTCTGATCCAACAAACCAACTCTGGCATTGAAGTCCCCCGCTAGTACAGCCGGAGCAGTGCGGTCAATTTTAGACTCCAGAAGTTCATTTATGCTCTCCACACAAAACTCATCATCGAGGCGAGGCGAAAGATAAAAGTAACCTAGAACAAAACAGGCACCACTACAATTAATTTCTAGGATTATCCAAAATTGGGTCTGATCGAGAATGGAATACGTAATACTTAAGCATTTTTTTATCAATATTATTATACCGCCGCTTGGTCTACCGGGCTGGTTATTTTTTATAGCAGGGCTGCAAATAACATGATGAGTATTAGAAAAAAGTTTAAAATCAAATTGTTTGGAGAAAATCCAAGTTTCAGACATGCAAACAATACTAAATTCCCCAAGAGCACTGAGATCGGCAGGATCGAGATCAAGTAAGTTCTTATAGCCATTTACATTCCAAAAACATATGTCTTTAACCGAGTTTTTTATAAAGGGTCGGCCCGCGAGCGGCCAACCTTGACACCTGGGTCTCTTTTCGGAGATTCCTCTTCTTCTCGTTTTCTTTTCTGTTCTTTACTGTATTCAACAATCTTCGGCTCGCCCTTGAAGTATCTGATTGTAAGGTTTTCTTCGCCATCAGTCTTTCTTTGTGCGAGACTATTCCTGAGGGACCTCAGATGTTCCAGCTGCTTTGGCGTGAGATCGTCCGCGACAGAAATTCCCGGCTGTGACTTCATGATGGTTTTCTTGATTTTTAGAATCTCTATCACTTCTGATCTTTCTTGAAATTTGACTTTTAGTGGGAGTGGGCCTTTATTCGCATTTCTTCCGAATCTGAAGCATTCCACAGCTTTAATTCCAGGTGCAAATCTATCGAACATGCTGTTTACCGTGTTAAGTTCCGATAGTGCGTCTTTTTGTTGCTGGAGGCCAAAGATAATGATGTTTTTTTCTTTCTCCATACGAAATCGCACCTCGGCAAACATTTCGTTTGCGTCAAACCTATGAACATTTTCAAATCTTGATCTTAGGACTGCATTTTCAGCTTTGAGAATGGACACGTCTGCTTCACATTTTGCAATTGTTGCGGCGTGCGATGCCAGGGTGGTGTTTACTTCGTTTATGGACTTCTTGATATATTCGGCTTCGATTCTCACAGCGCAGAGTTCTTTCATTATCGCTTCAAAATGTTTCACCGTGAGAGGGGCGTCAGACGTAGGCGTAGGCGTAGGGGTAGAGCACCCTGAGCAGGTCCAGGTTGCACCCGGCGATACTTTAGCACACCCACGGTGAGCTACATTTTCGCATATCGCACATCGGATGCGGTCCGCGCCGGCCACTGTGCCATTGCAAACGAGGCAGTTGTTCATGGGCATGTAGGCGGTGTGAGTTGAGGGAAACTAGACCTTGCTGACCCGAGCGATAAGGGGCATCCACTGCACCAACTTTTTGTTGCTAGGAGTTTTGTTACCATCAAAGTCTTGGAACAGGATAAATATTCACTTTTCTCGTTAAATTAACTAACAACTCGCAAACCCGAAACACTCGTGAGGTCACTAACAACGATTCTAGTTCTCGACGCAATGTAGCTCAAGATATTGGAAAATAGCCGGGAGCGCGTTTTCGGTGCATGCCTGCGTCTTATCGCTCACACTGTTATCATTCAAAGCAACGAGTTTCAAATGGTGACGTTCACCATCATGTTAGTGGCAGTGGTAATCATTGCCATTGAAACTCGTTGCTTTGAATGCTAAACATCACCATTGCCTTACCATTGCATTACGTTAACATTAACATTATTGTGGTGTGGATGGCCTTTAAAGCGCAGCGTAGTTACCCCTTCTGAAGTTGAACTCACCTTTGCCCACGCCGATCGGACTCCTGCTCCTCGCAAGACCTACGGACAACAGCACATCCAGGGCCGGATGATGGCTATCCTGAGGCAAAACAGCAATGGAAGACTCAGAAACCCGCAACACCTTATTGGAAAAAACCAAGTCCAGCATCCTATCCATGCCGTTCCGAACGGTGTTGTACTGCTCAAAGTAAAAAAAAATGAATAACAAGATTGTCGGACGCGACACGCTTCAAAGACGGAGTGTCCTCCGAGTATTCGGGAATGTTGAAATCACCCAGGATGACCAATTCCTCGGTGCCGCTGAAAAATTATAAAGACATGATACAATCAAAGAGGGCAACATAATGATGGGGACCAGTAGACGGGGATGATGTAGATGATCACAATAATGTAAATAGTACGGAAATTGACCTCAACCTTGACCTGAAAACACAGAAGCTACGCAGATCAAACAGCTCACCATCATATACGCCATCATTGAGCCAAGTTTCAGTCAAGACAAACACGTCAATATGAGACATCGAAGATACCGACCAAGACAACTCAGAAGCCTTCGAGCACAACCCCCTGACGTTCTGGTAGTATCAGGAGATAAGAGTGTCAGGTCGCAACATCGAGCCAGAATCAGGCAGAAGCGGAACAGGAGGGGGGGGGGGACAGCCGCGAGGCATCAATCATAGACAAGCCTAAATAGATAGGCCACTCTCTATACAGCAGGCGTGTATGAATTAGAGCGCCATTTACCGAAATGGGACAGTATCATTCGCATTGTATGATGTATGATATCTTAGAAGAAATCTGTAAAAAATTGTGGCGGGGAAATATGAAATCCGTGTATTTTTGTTCTTTTTAATTTTTCTAAGCCCAAGTGCAAAAATCATGCATGAAAGGTATTTGACAGTATTTTTCTCGAATAATATTGTAGAATCATTTGAGAAAATTTACTGTTGCCTACCCTTCACACATAATTTTCACAAGTGAGCTTTTCACAAGAACTTTTTAGTTTGTAATTTAGTCAGAAAATACCATATGATCAAAAACTTCCTTACTCAAGGCAGGCTGTGGCCTGGCCAAAATCAGCCTCGTTTGCCTGTCAATGACCAAGACCACAGCCTGCCTTGAGTAGGAAAGTTTTTGATCATACGGTACTCATATTGTTACTGATGGACTCAAAGGTATGGCATGGCAAACAGAAAATTATACAGAAATAAACAATATTTCGAGACGACACTTCTGAAAAAATCTTTATTATTCATCTTCTCTTCCAATTCGTTTTAGAAAATCTCAGATAGTTAAGCTTGTTGTTAGCCGCAATGTTCACTGTTTTGTTCTGTTCGACAACCTCGGCGAAATTGGGTATAAGCACACGAGCACCTCATCAAGTTGGTGTTTCCACGCGAAATTCTGTTGTAGAGTCATCTGAAGGAGAGAAGTACCTAGATCAATCCAACAAAATACGATGTAGAAGCAGGTAAAGTAACTTACCATGTTTGAGGTTAAATTGAAAGAAATGCTTCAAAATGAAATCAAACTCAATCCAAGCAATTCCTGACAAGGACTTGGGTCCGAAACAATCACTGGAAACTTGGATGTTGAAATTTTCCGACGAAAAACACAGAACAGACGACAAACAGAAATAAGTGGAGATTTTTCAACGGTTTTTCTCCTGTCAGTTGAAAGTGTCAGGTGTTGTACTGTCAATTGTGTCAGTTTTGATGTATGGTGTATGTCAAATTGGGTGCTGCTGTCGCCATCTATACCTGTGGGACAGAACCGCAATATAACTGTAAACAATCATATCCCAGTTTCCTACCCCTGGCATCAATCGCATTGACCGCTAATTGCTCTCCGGCGACGGAACCGAGCAACTCCTTCCGCAGCCTGTCAACCACCAACCCGTAAGCATGACAGCTGTTATATTCGAACGCGGCATGATCAGTTTTTATATCGATGCTCCTTCTGTTTTTCAAAGAAATGCAGTCGCAGCACTGTCTGACCTTGGCTTCACAGCTTTTCACATTATGAGAGCCAGCGCATATGGGACAACTGATAGGGTTCGCAGCTTGCCGACCCATGGTGGAAAGAGTTACACTTGAAGCATCGCAGTACAGAGATGGCGTCATATACTATACAGTTGTCAAAACCTATTATAACATGTTTACAGCGGATGAGGGCTCTGTAGTGTCAGCATCAACACCAATTGTCGCTTGTAAA
Organism: Anaspis maculata; assembly: GCA_949128115.1. Taxonomy (NCBI): domain Eukaryota; kingdom Metazoa; phylum Arthropoda; class Insecta; order Coleoptera; family Scraptiidae; genus Anaspis; species Anaspis maculata. The sequence continues at coordinate 75,005,267 of OX421964.1, read as the reverse complement.
ATCTTTTTGTTACTCTTGGTAGAAGCGAACTCAATCAAGCTACACTTCGAGCCCTCTGCAAAGATTGAGTGATTCTGAGCCCTAAGAAAGTGGATAAATTCGCCTCTCGGTGTCATTCGTACTTGTCTGGGTTTCACCTATATCCATTTATAGGCATTCATCCCGGTTTTCTGAACGTATTTTCTCAAGTGCATTATTTGGCACAGTATTTTGAAAAAAATGGAATTTCTCTAGACGATGACAGGACAGTGGTAGTGCCTTTCAGTTTGATTGGAATTGTTATGATTGAATTGTGCATCTGAGCATCTACCTGAGAGAAGAACGGTTTCAGCTTTTCCCATGTTGATTTCCAGCTCGATTGTATGCAGGGTATCGAGCAGTACTCATTTTTTCCGTATCTTGAGGCTTCTTCCATCTTTTCTGCTGACGATCGGATCAGCCAGATCATCTGCGAATCCAGCAATTCTTGTTCAGTCGAGCATTTCTTTTTTTCAGCAGCAATATATCGTAGAGGAGGTTCTACAGCGCCTCAACAACTCAATTGCCGTCAACTACCCGTTTTTCTAAATTGAATTCCAATGTTTGATCTCTCGCTCCTTCCTATGGTTTTTCCAGAGTTCATCTGATTGATGAGATCGCCAAACCCCGACATCTTGCATCTCTTTGCTTTGCCTTGAACGTCTTCACAATTCTACAATAAATATCATTACCCATACGTAATTCCTATACACTAAAACCCGCATGAAAGATAAACAATGCGCTGCAAAGTAGCACATAACAATACCAACAATAACACGAGGATGGCGTGCCCAGGCCACAGTGCGTTTCATAATAATGGAATTTCAATAAATTATTCAAAGTGGCGTTTTGTGCTCCGCACACACACAAAAGACAATAGAATGCACGCGGAGTTGTTTGGAATTAGAAAAAAGAGCCGATGGGATGACGATTAGAGGAGGTGGTGTAGGTACGTTATTTCTTTTCGGCATCATGCCGAATCAAAGTCGTCGCGGCGGAAGCTCCAAGATTGGAACATATTGTACCAGCATACGATTTGAAATTCATATGAATAGAGCATATCCTCTGTTTCAACTTGCGGCGGTAGAGCTCATGGGAGAACGTATCAAGCGTACAAGTAAATTTCCCTATAAAGTGTAGACCAGCTAATAAAATCGTAGATCTTTGACTTTGTGATGAGTTTTTATTTTGAACGTCATTGTCGCACCTACACCTGCTTAAAATCTTCCCAAGGCACACGTTTTCATTTTCAGGGGTTTGTTGAAGCAAACTTGAATGCTCAATACCATGGTTGTGATGATAATGACCGAGGTACGGTCAGTTGAAATAGAAATAGAATAAAAATACATTTATTGCCTATAAAGAATTACATTCTTATAGCAAGAGTTTGCGCTAAAGTCCAACGAAAAGAAAAAAAACATTTTGACATTTTATACTTATAACATTATACCGGGTGTTTATAAATGTCTGTTATCATATCGCCTTTCGAATCTCCTATCACTCTTTGAAATTGTGCCTTTCACCGCGACTTTTGGCCTGACCAAACCTGCCGCGATCACAGACATTTATAAACACCCGGTACTATAGTATGTACTTAGCCTTACCCAACCCACACATTTACAGAAAAATTATACCCGTATAAATCTCGCCTATAAAAGAAAACAAAACCATAGAACCCGAAATTGCAACGCAAAATATATATTTTGACCAGTCTATTCATTTAGCACGAACGAACGCAACTTGAGAGCCCCCATGACAAAATATGCCAATTGTTTTGCCTCGCCATCCGATAAGTCCACGATACCTAGTGCGGTAAGTAAGGGGAACCACCTTGCAAATTGTGAAAGAAGCACAAAATTTGGTACACTTACTCTTCGAAGTACACCAAACAAGACTGGGGATGGTGCCCAGCCGAATTTTTCCCAGGAAGGCTGTACCAGGGCCTTAAGGTTGTCCCTGGAGCCCTAAGGTCTATTTTCGAAACGGCAAGTGATATCGACAAACTTCAAACTTCTTTTTGACCAAAGTTACTCGCAGGTGATGAACACAGATTGTATGAACTGATTTTAACCTCCCGTTTACCGATTGCCTATCTTTCAGGGGTAAAATTGAGAAATCTGTCAGTGGGGGCTACTTCATTTGAGCGTTATGGACTGATACGTGCATATACCTTGCGCTTTGTGATACAACCACGAAATTTGGTACACTTACTGTTCGGAGTACCCAGAACAAGACTGGAGATGAAACCCAGTCATATCTTTCCTCCAAGAGCCGTACCGGCCCCGCCAAATTGTCTTTGGAGCCCTACGGCATATTTCCGACACGGAAAGTGATATCGACATTTTGAAAAGTTATTCCTAATTGTAAGAACTTCCAGGTGAAGGATATAGGTTATATGAACTCATGTGAACCATCCGTTCACCGGTTGCCTAACTTCTAGGTGATAAATTGAAAAATAACTTAGTGACCACTATATTTCGGGAGCCAAGAGCTAAAATACGCATACTTATGTCTTGTCTTTTGTGAAACTAGCGGAAACTTTTGTTAATGCACTCTTCATAGTACTCCAAACAAAACTTGAGATAGTGTCAAGTCAAATTTATCTCCTACCTACTTAATTGCTGTATCGGAGCCGTCATTTGTCCCCAAAGTTCACGGCACATCTTTGAAACTGCAAGCGATACCGACATGCTAAGAACTTTTTCCTGACTGTAGTTACTTCTAAGTAGGTAATTAATAAAGATAGTATATAACCGCATTTTAACCATAGATGAATTTCACTGTTTCGTTCCCCGATGCCTACCTTTCAGGGGAAAAAAATTGAGAAATATTACGTTCTCGATCACATTCTTGGTTACATAATAACTGGCTACTATTAGAAGCAGTAGGTACTTTTTCGGAAGATTTCTTATTTTTATGACTAATGGAAAGTGTCAAGCTTGTCTCTCTTCCCCTTCGCCCTTATCACACGCTTTTTTCTTATTTATTTAGGGCATCGAAGACAGGCACAATGGAAGAAGGTTTCCGATTTCTCTTACTTCGGGTAGGACGTTTGAAGGCATGTTTGAAAATATTTGGATAACATTAGTTATCCATAGAGACTGGGTTCTCTATGAAATCTTTGGTCCACATAAATATATTGCCTACCTTCAACGCGATGCGTAGTGTGCCGCGCATCTCGGCGTTCACCTTTTTTCCTAAGCGTGTCGATACCTGTCGGCCAAAACATCGTAAGCCACACTTTGTTCAAAATTCAAATTCTGTTAGTTTCTTACTAATCTGGTTATCAACTATTATCCTGTTACAACATTGTCGTGATTTTGAGCAATTTAGGTGATTTACAGCTTCTTCGAAATATCGTAACCCTCATCCTGGGTCGCAAAATGAACGCACTTTGTGGAATTTATCGTGAGTACTGTGCAAATTCCGTAAGACTATCGTAAGTGAATGCTGGTTACGATAACTTTTTGTCACCTGCAATATTTTATGGTTTATCGTAAGTGCAGAATGGTTCATTTAAATCCTCAGGATAGCGTAGAACTTGAGAACGTGGTTCTCTTATAGTTATTCTGAAAAGTATGTAAAGTAATCTAACCTGGGTCTACCTCTGCGACCCTTTATTCCCATCTCCGCCTCGAGTATTATGGCGAACTAGTTCTTCGTGTCCCAGAAGGTGTCCTACCATCCTATTTCTCGTCATCCAAAATCAGTCGTGTGACAATACTATGTCTTATAAAGCTCGTATAACAATATAGTATCAAAATACTGTTCATAATTGAAATGGTTTCCGCAAGTGAACTTAATAAGGTTCAGGAAGAACATCGTAAGCGTGTCACTTACGATATAAAAAAATTGAAGTGAAGTTATGATTGGCCCCAACAAACTATCGTAAGTAATATAACATCATCACAGGATCGAGATTCAAGTAAACTGAATCATATTGAGTCATATGTCTGGACCAAAAAGCCTTATTCAAAAATTCATCACCGTTGGACAGATCCATCTAACGTTTTTGCTTACATCACAAAGGACAAGATATATGCGTATTTTAGCTCTTAGATCCTGAGATATAGTAGGTAGTCACTAAGTTATTTTTTTATTTAGCCCCTTAAAATTAGGCAACCGGTGAACGGATGATTTACATGAGTTCATATAGCCTATATCCTTCACCTGAAACTTCTTACAATCAGGAAGAATTTTTCAGAATGTCGATAACACTTCCCGTTCAGGAAATGTGCCGCAGGGCTCCTAAGACAATTTGGCGAGGCCGGTGCGGCTCTTGGAGGAAAGATTCGACTGGGTTCCATCTCCAGTCTTGTTCTGGGTACTCCGAACAGTAAGTGTACCAAATTTCGTGGTTGTATCACAAAGCGCAAGGTATATGCACGTATCAGTCCATAACGCTCAAATGAAGTAGCCCCCACTGACAGATTTTTCAATTTTACCCCTGAAAGATAGGCAATTGGTAAACGGGAGGTTAAAATCAGTTCATACAATCTGTGTTCATCACCTGCGAGTAACTTCGGTCAAAAAGAAGTTTGAAGTATGTCGATATCACTTGCCGTTTCGAAGATAGACCTTAGGGCTCAAGGGACAACTTAGAGGCTCTGGTACAGCCCTCCTGAGAAAAATTCGGCTGGGCACCATCCCCAGTCTTATTCGGGGTACTTTGAAGAGTCAGTGTACCAAATTTTGTGCTTCTTTCACAATTTGCAAGGTAGGAACATATTTTGACCCTTAGCTCCCGCACTAACCGGCATGAAGTTCATCGGTAGTGCTGAACCGCTCAAGCAATCAGTTCCGCAAAGCTCTGTATAAAGGGCAGTCAAACATAAAATGCTGTAGCGTCTCCAGGCTCTGCAGATTACAAAAGGTGTACAACTCATTTGAGTCCCACCGATAATATAACCCGTTGAATACAAACCTAATATATCTTTTATTGCTAAGACGAAGTTGAGACAGAATTCTTGTTGTTCGAATTTGGACTTGACTATGTAAGTACTTCACAGCGCACGCAGGGTCAAAATCTCTCACTTCGCGGCTCTGAAAAGGGGAATAACACAGTACTCTGAACCGATCCAGATCGTTTTCATGGAGGTAGCTGTGGTATTTCTTTGAAAGTTTCGCAGAGTCATGGACAGAGAGGTCATCAAAGTCTGACACCGAATGAATCTTCTCAAAAAACTCCCTGACCTGCGTGCACCAGTTGTATCTCGCATCAGCACCCCGGTGAAGCTGATGCAGTCTAGTGAAGCACGATTTAGGCAGCCGAGTGTCACTCATCAACGTCATCTTTCGGATCCGCAGAAGGCAAATCTTGAACACAAGAGAACTCAAATGCAGGCAGCCGAACTCAAGACGGACACAGCAATCCGGGGTAGATTTCGACAATAAAAGCAGTCGCTTGTAAAAGAATACCTGGGCCCTCTCAAGCACATCAGTATACCGCGGTCCCCACACAGAAACACAGTAAGCTAAAACCGACAGAACCAGTGAATTGTACAGTTTTACCTTGGCTTTCCAGCTATTAATCCTTCACCGTGCCATAAGATACATCACTAATCCAATCGCTTGCTTGATCTTTTATTTTTTTTTATTTTAATTTATTTAGCATCAACCTGAAAGACTATTAGCGAATTACATATTTGAGTAAGTACACGATATTAAATTGATTCATAATAAGATTTGTCCTTGAGCAAGCTTATCACCCGTTCTTCACTTTCAGGATAGTTTACAAGTAAGTCTCTCAAGGTTTCTTCATTAACCGTTTCCTCGGGTACACAGCCTTCCAACATGCGCACCACCGTCAACGGTCCTTGACAGTCTTCGCATGAGGGTGGATTGGATCGAGTCATAAGGTATTGGTGGGCGCATCTCGTGTGTCCTATTCTAACTCTGGTGATCATCACTTGGTCTCTCCTAGATTGTAGGTGTGGTATCTATGCCTTTGTCGTTGGTTTTATCTTGCTCAGTTTGGTTTGTTTTCTTTGCCAGTTTTGTTCCCATTGCATGTTCATGGCTTTCTTCAGATGTCTTTTCACGTCTTGATGGAGTGTTGTCACTTCTTGCTGAGTGTGAGGTAGGATGGTTGCGTTTGCTGCTTCGAGGTCAGCTAGCTCATTTCCATGTATACCAGCGTGAGATAGTGCCCATAAAAAGGTGATATTGGTGCTGATGGTGCTCAGTACCGTTATGAGATGCTGTATTTCCCGGATCATGGGGTTTTCGGGGTACATTTTCTTGATTAAATGGATGGAGCTTAGGGAATCCGTACAGATGATGACGTTGCGGCTGTTATGGGCGATGGCCGATCACGACAAGCTTAGTATCTTTTCCGACTGAATTCAATCTCCTAAATTCGAATTTAATGTGTAAATTTGGATGAAAACAAGTTTTAACAAGTTAATTTGGGAGAACTTGTTTTTTCTTTGACAATTTTGACGATTTTTTTTTCGCTGTTAGAGGTGTTTATCTTTGAAAATATTTCAGGGGCGATTAGATTGAAGTGTATTTTCCACGAAAATCATCCACTCGATATATAATTTTGTTTCTCTATACTAGTTTAAAAAATCGATTTGAACTTGAGCCGGCGCGGCGTGTCGTCTACTACTGACCAGAACACTACAGCATGCACCTTTAAATGAAAACACCTCAAACTATCGAAGAAATAACATTTCATCTTTAAACATTGGAGGATGTGTGAAGAATTGAATTCCTTGTAACATAATCAAAATCGCCATGAATCGCATTGAAGGGTTTTGAGTTATTTAAGGGGAGAAGTAACAGTTCATAGAGTATGAATCTTGCCAAAATGTAATTCTCCTCGTCGAATAACTCAAAATCCTGCATTGCGATTCAAGGCGATTTTGTTCATGTTATAGGAAATTCAATTCTGCACAGATCCCCCGATTTTCAAAGATGAGTTGTTATTTCTTCAATAGTTTGAGGTGTTTTCATTTAAAAGTGCATGCCGTAGTGTTCTGGTCAGTAGTAGACGACGCGCCGCGCCGGCTCAAGTTCAAATCGATTTTTTAAACTCGAGAATCAAAACTATACATCGAGTGGATGATTTTCGTGAGGAATACACTTCAATTTATTGGCTTCTGTGAATTATCTAAAAATGAACACCTCCAACAGGAAAAAAAAATTCTTCAAAATTGTTGAAGAAAAAACAAGTTAACTTATTCAAACTTGTTTTCATCCGAATTTACACATCGGATATGAGTTCAGGAGATTGAATTTAGTCGTAAAAGATACCAAACTTGTCGTGATCGGTTCTACATGGCCAGAAAAACAAAATGGACCACCTAGCAGAGCTTTGCCCCCGCACTACTCCCCTTCAACAATGATGGACACTTTTTGTGCCAAAATGATATCAACGGGATATGATACGTCGAACTATAATGTATTTGCATTCAATGGATTGACGGGTTTCATCCCCTCCATTTTAAGCTGCAATTTTTTACCCCCCCTCAAGTAACTCAAAACAACCGGGTGCGATTTTTGGCGATTTTTGATATGTTGTGGAGAACTCAATTCTGAACAAAATATCAAACTTTCAGGACGTCCATATTTTTTCCGAGGTTGAAATCTATCTTTCTTGTACTATAAGTGATAGATGCGAATGGTGATCTTGTGTTGGTTGGAACATCGATCTGAAATCAACCCCTGAGATCATCTGTCTGCGAGTCTTCAACCTTTGTAGTCCGGATGCTAGTTGAAAGTACCTTGCACTTTTTGATGAGAAGATGCCACTTGGTGGAAATGTTCTTTGCATCGTACTCTTCCGATCCAGAAAGGTAGCCATCAGCGCCATCCATGCCGGCGGCGTATACAGGGTGATACAGAAAAAAAAAGTTGAAAAATCATATTAAGCTAACCGAAGCTTGTGGAGACGTGTGATTCACCACATACAATAACTGTTTTATGCTTATGAAGTCACAGCAAACTGTTCTTGATTATCTTGAACGGTTTTTGAGATGTGGGGGAAAAATAGAAAAAGAAAACAAAAACACTCTTTTTTCCATAAATAAGTGATTCTTCGAGATATTGACACAATACTTTGTATTTCTACAAAAACTAATGTTAAAAATGATATGAGCTGGGTAGCCAATTTCTCAGCCAATTATTTCCAGAAATACGATTGTCAAATTTTTTTTCCTCTTGAGCACCATCTTGAAACTGTCCTCTGAGGCATGGTTGAAAAAGTGATTGGTTATCATGATAATGGTAACATGTAACCATTGCATCGTAAAAACAACCTCCTCATCATAATTTAGTGACCTCTTTGGCGGGAAACAATTGCCATTGACGTATTTTTTGCTTCTTCAAAGCTTTAGTGCCCATGATGGCATTTGCAACATCTGGAATGGTGAAATATGTTACGCATTATGAACCTTGATGTACTTCAAGGTAGCCTACCAAGTTTCACCATCGTCAATTGAGAGGTTTGTTCTTAAAAGCTGTTTGAACAAAGTTTGTGTCGTTTTTTTTTATGAAAAACAAAAAATATTGGGTCTCTCACCCTTACTTGATCCCTCATTAAGGAGGGCCTGAAACCGAAAGTCTCCGAAATTTTTATGACAATGGTTCAGTGGGAAGTGTTCTTCAATGTGTAGTTGTCAAAAATTGCATAGTTGCGTTCAGATTCCAGACAGAGAGCGACAAAGGAGTCCATGCAGTAAAAAAAGACATAAATTACAGTCGAAAAAAAACTAGTCCAGAGCTAGACTGAAAGCTGTCTGGAGACCTTGCTTTTTATAACATAAATGTGCAATTTGGTACACTGTTGAAGCCTTGAGTTAGTAATGTTTTAAGCCTTTCACCCACGATTGAGAGTCTTACAGAGCCTGTGTATTACGGGAAGCCTATCTAAAAGAGACATTTTCGAAATTTCTCCGTTGCAATTAAATTGTGTCTTTTTTGGCTCCACGAACTTCTTTGTCGCTCTATGTCTAGAATCTGGACGCAGCTATGCAATTTTTGACAACTACACATTAAAGAGCACTTCCCACTGAACCATTGTCATAAAAATTTTGGAGACTTTCGGTTTCAGGCCCTCCTTAATGAGGGATCAAGTAAGGGTGAGAGACCCAATATTTTTTGTTTTTCATAAAAAAAAACGACACAAACTTTGTTCAAACAGCTTTTAAGAACAAACCTCTTGATTGATGATAGTGAAACTTGGTAGGCTACCTTTAAGTACATCACGGTACATAACGCGTAACATATTTTACCATTCGAGATGTTCCAAATGCCATCATGGGCACTAAAGCTTTGAAGAAGCAAAAAATACGTCAATGGCAATTCTTTCCTGCCGAAGAGGTCATTAAATTATGATGAGGAGGTTGTTTTTACGATGCAATGGTTACATGTTACCATTATTATGATCACAAATCACTTTTTCAACGATGCCTCAAAGGGCAGATTCAAGATGGTGCTCAAGAGGAAAAAAAAGTTGAAGATCATATTTCTGCAAATAGTTGGCTTAGAAACTGGCTACCCAGCTCATATCATTTCTAACATCACTTTTTGTAGAAATACCTAGTATTGTGTCAATATCTCTAAGAATCACATATTTATGGAAAAAAAGAGTGTTTTTGTTTTTTTCCCTGTTTTTCCCCTACATTTCAAAGACGGTTCAAGGTAATCAAGAACAGTTTGCTGCGACTTCATAAGCATAGAACCGTTGATGTATGTGGTAAATTACACGTCTCCACATGCTCAGGTTATTTCAATAAAATTTTCCAACTTTTTTTTTCTGTTTCACCCTGTATACGCCGCCGGCATGGGTTGCGCTGATGGCTACCTTTCTGAATCGGAAGAGTATGATGCAAAGAACATTTCCACCAAGTATCATCTTCTCATCAAAAAATGCAAGGTTCATTCCATTTTATGCAACTAGCATCCGGACTATTGTGCAAAAAAGGAATGCTTCGAATTTGTCAACGACTCTAAATAGCCCAGTCATCCTAGCTCATTTCAGGGCTTGAGGTCGGAATATCTCCCATAAAGCTGGATTTTTGCATACATGTCCAGAAAACAGCCCTCTTTCTATTAGTGATGAAAAAAATTTCTGAGACCCGGAGCGTTTTCCGCCATTTTGAAAAATCTGTCAATTTTTTCAGTTTTTCTTGAATAACTCTGTAAATATTCAACTTATTAGCATGAAAGTTTTTGCCGTGATTAGAGCTTGAGACTCTGCAACCAATGTTGCCAAAAATATTTTTCTAGATTCCATGATTTCTAAGAAATGTCAAATGAGTTAAGCGACTTCATTCACTTTCATCATTTCATTTGACCAATTGAAAAAAAATTATCGGGCTTTCAACAGATCTGCCCTCTTTTGCATTCGAGTACACATAAAAAAGGCTTCCAAAAAATATTCATATGTCGGTCGGTCTGCAGGTCTAACGGTCAGTCTGGTGGTCGGTCTGTTGAATTTTGTGCCCAGATTTATTCCCAAGCTGTTAAACCAATCCCGACCAAATTTGGTAGATACGTAAGTGACAAGGTTTCAACGACAAAATCCAAATGTCATCTTGATCTGTCACTTAGAAGTGTCACTGCAAAAGAATGACAGAAGGTCTATCTCACCGAATGCAACTTGTGATACACCATTTCAAAGCCCGCGAAAAAATGCATACAAAATGGTCTGTAAGAACCTTCAAGGTTGCGTCTGTCAAAAAATCACAAGCTGTCAAACTTAAAATTTAAACTTTACATAACTCTTGAAGTACGGAACGGAATTGAACCAAATTTGGTCCCCAACAACAGTGCCTCACAATAATTTGATGGATCATGAAATGTACCGGCAGCAGACAGGGATGCAACCTGATGAAAAAAAAATTGCCTAGTCATCTGAGCCTGTAGTGTACTGTACCTACTTGAAATAGTCAAAAAATGATCCCTTGCTTGAAGAAAGTAGTTCTAGAACGGTTTTTTTGCTTTGTGGTTAGCTCTTCCCCACCTCTTCAACATGGTGAAAGCAGACATCCATGTGACGTGTAGTATTTAGTATACAGGGTGAACATTGAAAAATGAATATTTAAAAATGTTTTTTCCGTTGAAATAATTCTCGAGAAAAACAGTCTTTCATCATTAAGCAACTTTATAGTCTCCTGCTGAACATGTGAAAAATGAACCACTCCATAGCCGCTGGTATTCTACGTAAGGGTGCAATCGATTTTTCCCCAATATTTCTATCTTTATCGAATAAATCAAGACAAAAACCATTTCCAGCCCTGTTACAAGCCTATAATATCTTATTCAAGATACAAAACTGACAGATTCCTTAAACTGCAAAAACACAACATACAGGGTGAAACAAAAAATTGATTTCACCCTGGTACGTAGAATACCAGCGGCTATAGAGGGGTACATTCCTCACCTGTTCAGCAGGGGATCATAAGGTTGCTGAATAATGAAAGACTGTCTTTTTCGAGAATTATTTGACCTTGAATAAAAAAATTCGAAGATTTATTCTATTATTTTCACCCTGTATACCTACTAAGTAATACGCGTCACATGAATGTATGCTTTTGACAGGCTTGTTAAACAGGTAGATATGAGCTAACCATATAGCAACAAACCGTTTGAACTAGTCATCTGAGCCAGCTGTGAAACAGAAATTTCTAAATCGCACTTGGATCGAGCTCAACATCTGTACATATCGTCCGTCATCTCACGTAGTGTCGTAACTGATTTTTGATATTTTTTGCAGGTCCTTTTTGAAAAATTCTCCATGCTCAACTGATAATATTATTTGTCCAACCTAGACTGAAAATAATGAAAATGAATGATCTTTATTCTTCTCATCATTTGCGATACACATTTTCAAGATAATATCGCCAGTTTTGCATGAAGAATTTTCCGAAGAGGACATGACAAAAAATACCAAAACTCAGTTACAACACTACGTGAGATGACGGAAGATATGTGTGAAGAAGACCCCCTCTCACTATAAACATCTAGGGCCCGAAGGATACAACACCATTTTCGAGATAAGAGCCATCTTTTCACAGTTGCTTGTAGTAACATTTTCATCGAAAATGCTGCCTATGTACCTACAGTTTTCAGGAGATTTGTGACAAAAGACTTTATGAGGCAGGGGCCTCGGTCATTGGGATATGTTGAATACCATGGGGTGTAGCTTTCCATACCTAATCCTGAAACTTGTTCTCCACATCACGTCCATCACGCTATGTTTGTACCTGATGGTACATTTGAAAAGAATGCTGTGTGTTTAAGGGTTAGAGAGTAGTCAAGTCCACTTTTTCGCATGTATTGATTTTGATAAGTTCTTACATCTACGTACACAGGTAGGAACCTTGCTTGAACAAGTGAGATCCCATCGGATAGATGTTGAAAAATCAATAATAAATATCAAACCACCATCAATAGTTGAAGTCGCTTGCTATCAAGGCGGTTGTTTTGAATGATTTATTTTTGCTTCTGCATGTCTTGAACTTCTATGAACTTTTTATGGTTATTATTTGCCGTCAAAAAACTGCAAAAAAGGCCTTTCCCTATCTGGAAGCCGTTTCTACGCCAGAAATGAGCCAGATTGTAAAGTCGATCCTCAGCTGTACTTCTTATACGTTACCTTATTTACTGATAAAGCTTCTAGTCTTATATTTTTTGTATGTATAAGTAGATATATACTCACTTATTATAGTATTTATATAGTCTATACTTTATAGTCTCCTATTGAACACGTCAAAAATGTATCCCTCTATTATTGCCGCTGATGGTATTCTACGTACAGGGTGAATGTGAAATCAATTTTTTGTTTCACCCTGTATGTTGTAATTTTGCAGTTTGAGGAATCTGACATTTTTGTATTTTGAATAAGAGACTAATGGCTTGTAACAGAGCTGGAAATGGTTTTTGTCTTGATTTATTCGATAAAGATAAAAAATATTGGAAAAAATCGATTCCACCCTATACGTAGAATACCAGCGGCTATGGAGAGGTACATTTTTCACATGTTCAACAGGAGACTATAAAGTTGCTAAATAATGAGAGCCTGTTTTTCTCGAGGATTATTTCAACGGAATAAACATTTTTAAATATTCATTTTTCAATCTTCACCCTGTATACTAAATAGTACACGTCACAGGGATGTCTGCTTTTACCATGCTAAAGAGCTGGGGAAGAGCTAACCATATAGCAAGAAACCGTTGAAAACCGTACTTTCTTCAAACAAGAAATGATTTTTTGACTATTTCAAGTAGGTACACTACAGGCTCGGATGACTAGGCAATTTTTTTTTCATCAGGTTGCATCCCTGTCTGCTGCCGGTACATTTCATGATCCATCAAATTATTGTGAGGCACTGTTATTGGGAACAAAATTTGGTTCAATTCCGTTTCGTACTTCAAGAGTTATGAAAAGTTAAAATTCAAAGTTTGACATCTTGTGATTTTTTGACAGACGCAACATTGGAGGTTCTCATTGGCTATTTTGTATGCATTTTTTGAGAGCTTTAAAATGATGTATCACAAGTTGCATTCGGTGAGATAGACCTTCTGTCATTTTTTTGTAGTGACATTTCCAAGTGACAGATCAGGATGACAATTGGATTTTGTCGTTCAAAACTTGTCACTTATGAATCTACCAAATTTGGTCGGGATTGGTTCAACGGCTTGGGAATAAATCTGGGCACAAAATTCAACAGACCGATCACCAGACTGACCGTTAGACCTGTAGACCGACCGACATATGAATATTTTTTGGAAGCCTTTTTCATGTATACTCGAATGCAAAAGAGTGCAGATCTGTTGAAAGCTCGATAATTTTTTTTCAATTGGTCAAATGGAATGATGTAAGTGAATAAAGTCGCTTAACTCATTTGACATTTCTCAGAAACCATGAGTTCTAGGAAAATATTTTTGGCAGCATTGGATGGAGAATATCAAGCTCTAATCACTGCAAAAACTTTCATGCCAATAAGTTGAATATTTACAGAGTTATTCAAGAAAAACTGAAAAAATTGACAGTTTTTTCAAAATGGCGGAAAACGCTCCGGGTCTCAGAAATTTTTTTTATCACTAATAGAAAGAGAGCTGTTTTCTGGACATGTATGCAAAAATCCAGCTTTATGGGAGAGATTCCGACCTCGAATGCTAGGATGACTGGGCTAAAACTGCTGGAACAGTCAATTATATTTGATACGAACTATCGAGACACGCCTTCCCTATGATAACGTGCTCGAAACTCGTAGCTCTGTTTTTTTTCCCAAAGTCATTAATTACGGGCGATGCGGCATTATATTTCAAGTGTGAACAGAACAAGTTAGTAAAATGACTGATGGCCCAAAAGTCTCTGCTTACACACTCCACCACCCATCGACCGCATTTTTATCCACTCAAATGTCCACTAACACACACACAAACACGGCCAGCCACCCCAACAAGAGCAGATGGTTCACTTCGTTTCGATGTACAATGTACACAGATACATATCTATTCCCTCTATGCCTCTCGTCTCTCGACAAATAATAATAAGTATCATGTTTAAGGTGAGGACGTATCCTGGAAAGCTGTCAAAGCAAGCCTCGTTTGTCGGAAATATTCCGTGTGTAATGTAAGATGATCCTGCGATTCCTGCGGCACGTATAAAGATGAGCCCGGTCAAAGGAGGTTTCTTTAAGAATATTACATTGTACATATTGCAGCGCGATGATGTAGGTTTTATTATGTTTGGCATAATATGTGGGTAGGTATAATGGGAGGTTTAATATGCTACCACGTATATCTACAAAATATTGAGCACCCCCTGTTTCTCCAATACAATAGACGGCAATGTTTGCACAAAATATAACGTCTACACAAAGTCGGACGGTCATTATAACGTAGGTACATACCGGGCCCAGATAGGTAAACATATTTGAATGTGACGTGTCGATCATGATGTTCGTGTTGTTGATGATAATGGTTGATAATGATAATGAAGGCGCTGCGTTATCGATATTGTGATCAGAAAGGGACAAGGATGAGGCGAGTTCGCTAGGTAGGTACCTATTATACCCAGTGTAGACTTTCGGTAAAAAATGTGTTTATCAATAACAATCACATGGCTTTTTTTTTAGGTTTGATACTAGGTTGTTCTCTGGTACGAAGACTTACGTTCGTTGCGTTCCCAGAGTAAACAGCGATTCGGAAAACCCAATCAAAATGAAAACTAAACCGGTATGTACAGGTAACCGATCGCATTGCAGGTTAGGCGAGTGTGGGTTATTGGGTGGTGGCGGGCATGGAGGTATATATGCTCATAATGCAGACACATCCGCAGACGTGAGTTACTCACAGATGGTCGAACTTTGGTAAACCTCTGCAATCGCCGCACACCTGAATCAACATGCACGATCGGTCGGATGGGTATTGCCTGGCATTCAGTGTACACCGCCACACTGGGATCAAACCGGCGACAAATGTGATTGGGATCACACCTATACAACTCACGCCAATCGGAAAACGCAAGATATTTGCTTGCGGCAGCAGCAGCAGCAGGCGTACCACTACCACTACCACAACCATCACCGACACGCTATCTTGGATGGGAATTCCCCGATGTATTCCCGCATCGGTGGTGGCGCATCAAGACGTACCTAGTTCTCGCGCTCTCGGGTTCTATCAGTGCGGACGTTATCCCACCCCTTTCATTGATTTCATCACCAGGATTATAGATAAATAGAATATCTTCCGGGTTTCAGCATGAACGACTGTTTATATGATGCGAAGGTGGCGCGAATCGAATATTGCTGCGATTTTAACGGGAACGTCATTCGTCAACTGACGCAGACGTCAATGTCACTTTCAACTGACCGTACCTCGGTCATTTCTGCGCATGCATTTGCTTACGACGCACACATTTGTCTGGTCCCCCCGTTTTTGTGAGATTTTTGACCGATTTTTTTTTTTTTGATTTATTAAATTGTCATATTTTACGAGGCGGCATTCAGCTATAAGCTGCTCTACCATGCAACCTCGGGGACAGCACAAAATATCCATGGATGAAGTAGGATTCGAACCCACACAGGGTAGCGCGAATGGTTTGGCTTGCCATCACCTGTACCACTCGGCTACCACTGCTCCAATTTCCAAGATAAACCCAGAAAAATTTATATCGGAGGAAAGTTAACTGCACCACCTACCTGGATATAATCATCCAAGTGACCTGGACTCAGCCATAGGGCCGAAAGTTCGAGAAAGTCGAAAGTTTCAACAGCCAAGAGTTTTTTTCGCTGCGATAAATAACTTCGACCGCCAGAGTATACAAGGTGCAGTAAAATAACCAGTCTCAGGTTATATGGAAAAGTGTGAGAAAAGAGTGAAGCCAGGAGCTCGAGCTGTCATCGGTACCGATACCCTCAATTGCGGTGACAACACAGAGGCATTGAAGTGCAAGAGAGAAGAGTCATCCCCAGGAAAAAACGAAAATCAAGGATCCAAGTCAAAAGAGGATGTTTCTCCACCGGCCAAGAAAACCACTCCACAGCCACCGTTAAGCTGTCTTGCCGGGATGATCGGCTCCACCACCACCAATGAGGACCTCCGGAAACTGATGGAAAGTGTCCTGGCTGAGGTTCAGCAGGGAAGACGTGAAAATGTTCTCCTGAGTGCACAGGTGGCAGAACTAAAGGAGGCTTTCTCGGTCAAAGAACGACAGTGGATCGAAGAAAAGAGTGATCTGACTAAAAAAATAGGCGTACTGGAGGATGTGATAGAAAGACAGGAGAAAAGAGAAAGAAGGCGGAATGTTGTGATCTGGGGTTTGTCTTCTGCGTCGGACAACAACGCTCTCCAGTTAGGCATTTCCACATGACGTCACGAGCTCGTCAGTGTTGCTAACCTAGTTGAATTTATAACCTCAAAAAAGTGTTCGGGAACAACCCGCGTTGTCATGATTGGAAAAAAATAGTATTTTATGTTACTAGCGCCGAAAACCGGGCATAGCATAACGAACGTGAATGCAGCTCGAGGCCCTAGGCCGAGAGCTGCGTGTAAGAGAGTTATGCTATGCCGTTTTCAGCGCGAGTAGCATACATCGTTTTTCGTGCTGCTTTTAATAAAATTACAAATAAATAAGATCATGTCGCAATAATCATTGGAATAAATTTCAAGTTGGTACTTCTGCGTTTCTTCATGGCGTCAATTACTTTCGGATAGTTGTCTGGTATCGGTGGGAAACTATCCACAACGCGACGTGCTCTTGATCCTGGTTCAGTTGATTGAACTAGAAAGTTGAACTCTTCAGCGTTGTCCAGAGTGGTACTTTCATCAATTTTCCGGAATAACCCCTAGAACGAAATCATCCAGTCCTTCAAGTCTCCGTTGAACTTCTTCAATTCTAACTTTGGTTGACGTAACTTCTGTTGAATCTATCTCCTTCTTCAACTCTTCTGCTGACGCTTCTCCTTCAATCAACGAATCGAAAATCTCTCTGTCTAACCTATTAGTGGGCAAAGTTATTTTTTTCAAAAAATATGTGTTTTTCTATCATATTTAAGTAAAAGAGTCTTTAGGAAACACAGCAGAGGCAAAATTTTGAAAATCAATTCACAGTTTTCTTGTATTTTGGGCGTTTCTTATAAGGAACGCTCCTCATTGTAGATCAAGTTAGTGGCAAGTGAAAAAAAAAATACAACTGTAGAATGAAGAATATTTATTGAATAATATCAGTTACAATATCTGGAAAAATAGCAATAATTTATTTGGTCCTTTATTATCCTTGAAGCACTGTTTGGGGTGCGACCGCTCAAACCTCCATGTCCCCTAAAATTCTTGCTGGAGCTTCTCGATGAGGTGCATAATTTTGTGAAGCCGATTCTCTTTGAATTGAAATGAATATATTAAAAAAAAACAATCTTTTCAGCCGCATACTGTTCTGCACTTTTTTCTGGACGTCATCTTCGCTGGATCAAAGCAGCCCCCTGTTTGAATATTTTCCATACCCCGATAGAAGGAAAATTCCTTAAACTACATATGATTCATTTGAAGTCAAGTCCAAGCTGTTGTTTCTTTGTTGAGCATATCTGTTACTCTCCTCAATAATCAAGCTGAGCACTGAGCAGCTCTTCATCAAAAAAAAGTTTGAAATATTCAACTGGAGACTAGATTAGAGGCATCAGAGCTGGTCCAAAGATGGTAGTTAGGGATCACACTCTATGCGTATGTCATCATCTGGGACTTCCGTAGGATTTTGTAGTCATTTAGACTTTCCACAAGATTCATCTGTGTTGTTAGTTACAAAGAGAAAAACCAGAGGGAAGTATAGATGGGAAAAATATGTATTTCGATTTGATTGTTAGGCTACCTTCTAGACGCCCTTGTAGCTCACATCATGGCAATAAGTCTTCATTGACATAGTCATCGTCATAATGATCTTTTTCTTCTTCTTTGTTCATGAATTTCACAAGGCTGATTCTGAATACCACGTGGTAAGTGGTTGATATTTCTAACATGTTCATCGTCGGAATGATCACTATCAACTTTGTTTCATTACCATTTTCGGGTGGCAGAAAAAACTTGACCAGGAGGTACCACATCGTCATCATCTATAATGTCCAGCAGTTATGCGAGTGTCAATCTGTGAAAATGTGGACTTCAAATAGTAGTCACAGTGGACAGCGTCCCTTATAAGGGACATCACATTTTTCCCAATATTTTGTGAAAACTGTACGTTTGAATAACCGTCCACTCATTCGAATCTATTCACTATAGTTATTTTCAAGTAATTTATATGAAAACACCCCCACAAGTAACATGACATTATCCTATAAAGCAAGATACTTACCCTCTACGTTGCGAGGAATAAAGTTCAGAATCCATTTTATTGCTGAAACACTAGTTACACTTGTTTACAACAAACAACCACTGAAAACACTTGCCACAAGTCTGGACAATGATATTTTGAGGCGCGGGCTCCGATATGCCCCCTTTTATCTAAGTTATCTAAACAAATGGCGCCGTCCCTTCAAAGGGACGTTGTCCACTAATGGGCCAAGCTTGCAATGTCTTCGTACTTCTGTTCCAACTGTGCTAATGTCGCTTTTAGCTCTGCTTTCTTGGCATTCCTTTCTAACAAGAATGTGAGGTTTCCTGTTATTAGCTTGGAGATACTTGTCTTGTTTTTGATGCTTCATCCATTTTTTCGTGACTTGGAAAGCTACGGAGGAGGAGCTATGGAAAGCTAAGAAATCTTCAATACGCAGAAGCGGGTATTGGTCACCGATCGTGACAGCATTCAAGGCCACGCAAACGCTTTTCACCTGCGATACTTCGTTCCGCACCTGTATCGACATGCGCCGAACCTCTTTTGCCTACTGCTTGAATTTCACGTATTAGCTTAACGCTTTCAGTTTTTTACCCTACACTCAGAATGTCAAAGGCCGAAGTTGGTTTAGTCGATGGTGTGCATCAAGGGCATTGGCTTCTGGTGTATCCCGGTCCCGGAGTTCCACAACCCCAACATGTAAAACTGGGCACATGTTTTTCTTATTTGGACGTTTTTTGTAGTTTCAACTTCTGGTTCCGAAGTTTTGCTGAAGGGACTTTTGTTTTTCCGCTTACGGCATTCATTAAAAACGTGTTCGAAGTGTTTGCAAAGTTTGCATCGCGGTCTCCGGTGAACTCTCTTCTGCATTGGAGCTGAAGCTGAAACTTCCATTTGTTGTCGCGACGATTCATAAGATGCGGTGCTTATCAAGCTATCTTCAATGAGACGCGCTTACTGAATCAGTTGATCAAAGTCAGAAAATTGGTCACGTTGCAATCAAGATCGCATTCTGTGATTGAACAGGCCATAAACCATGTCTGTCTGAGGAATCTCTGGCAACTGCGGTTGAGCAGGTGGGTATGAATGAAGCACCCTACATTTGCTAACAAACATGTCTTTCTCGAATGCTTGCTTCAACGCCGCGATCGCTTCAGGGCAAAATTTCGAGAATTTTCCATGCAGTTACTGTAGTTGAAACAACTAGAGTTGATGGAAGATGAAATCAACGTGAAAAAAGGCGTTTAATCTGATCTTAAAAAAAAACAACAGGCGAGCTTTAGGCGATTTTGAACTAGCTTGGAGGCTCCATCTGGGAAAGAACGACGACTAAATTGGCAGTGATTCATGATTTCTCGTTGAAGGTTTAAGCGTATTTCAATCAAAGACAGGAGACTATCAATAGGATATGGACGCCAAGCATTGTACTGAGCAGTCTTTCTCTGGAGCTTGCCTGAGAACTGTACCTGGGTCTGTGGTTATAATGCACAACGCTTCATACTGCAGTATAGGTGACCGACCAATCGCCAACGTCTGCATAGCGGAAAGGGCAAATTGCTGATTGGCCCACGAAGAACATCAAATTATTAATACCATGCTAAAAGCTCAGTTACTGAACATAGCGCGGCTTCATAAATCTCCCGTGAAAAGGTAAAACCTAGTAACTGCCTTTGGGCAAATTGTGCAGGAGAGCAAAAAGAAGTTTCCAATCTTGCCATAAGGATTGCTATGGCAAAATAGAACAGATATCAGCGGTAATGGGGGTTTTCAAGGTTGAATTTCTCATATTTCATAATATCTTCATGATTTGGGTAGTATTTTGGAAAATAATGGACATACTATGTTTTTCCATTAGGAATACCAGCATATTACTTTGGAAAAACCTAGCACAATGACTTGCTATTGAGGAACTTCTGAAAGCTATCGAATCTCAAATGGAAAAACATAGTAAGTACAATTATCATCATCCCTGTTATGTTGAAAATCATATTTGATGTAACTTTTAAAAATAGAACCAACAAACAAACAAAATAGCGTTTCCAAAATAATACTCCTATCGATATAAATTGATATATTTGGCAGCGATTTACATTCGAAATTGCACGCAAGAAAAGTTACGATTCGAGTTGCGATTGAACAAATCACGAAACAAAATAATCAATTACATAGGTAACTAACCGAGTAACTAACATTACAAACAAATGAAAAACAACAATGCCTTCAAAATTTACTTCCATGTACCTACTCATGAACCAAATCAAAGTATATCTACTTATCTCCATCAATGGCACTTTTTTCTGATGTGTCTAATCACGGCGGCTCTTGTAATTGTAACAATATTGTAATTTTTACAATAAACCATTGTTGTATTAATTAATCGTAACAATAATAGCAAAATTAACAAAATTACAATATTGTTTTAATGACAAGAGCCACCGTGATAAGACCCAATAGCAGGCAACAAAAATTATAGCTCAGAAATTACACTTCCCCAACTTTATTCAAAACAAAAAAATAAACAACATTTGATGTCAAACCAGATGATGCATCAGACGAAGCAATATTTTTCCAGAAAAGTCTCTCCACAGGTGGCATTTTGGGCAAAATTCTCTCAAAAATTTTGTCTTTTTTCAAGGAATTTATGCCTCAATTGTATTCCCTGATAGTTAGGATAGAAAAGTCGAAGTTTTTGTGATGTCGGCGCGTCAGACCTACCTGACCCCCAATTAATTACACGTTAATCAATCGGCGTTCTTGGTTGTTGTATTCTTGTGAACCTAAAATAATGAAAGAGTATAATACAAAATTATAATTTTGGAAATATCACGACGATTAGAACTTGAGTGCTCCTGGAACAATGAAATCAACTAAACTCACGTTTATTAGTAGCCAAAGCTCCGGGAAGCTTTTCCCTCGAAGACATTTTTATGCCTGCAAAACACAATTGCTATCAATAATAATAATTAACTAGTTCATCATACTCTCTCTTTGATGTTTTAGCGGGAGAATCGAGCAAGAGCACGTATCGTATAACGGTCCAAACGGCAACAATGGGGCACATGGTGCTAAGAGTGTTTATACTGGGGGTGTGTAAATCTTTTTGTGTTGTGTTTTTTTGGGTATAACGCTTGAAAGCGCAGTTGATTTACTTGACCTTCAATGATTTCTTGAAGTGTGACTAGTAGGTAAATTCAGGGTACCTATTTAAGCAACGTACTACAAAGTATGAACGGAAGCATGGATTCATAGCGTCCATCAATGAACTATCAGCTCGACTGAAAAACACGCACAAAAAATTGGAGAAATCCAGTAAGAGCCATGCTGGGTTCATCAAGATCATAATATCCTAAATAAAAGACCGGAAAAACCTAGTAAGTCACCCTCGAGGCCACCCTGCTATGTTTATCCATTGTAAAATATCTCCAATGCCGCAAAGATGCTAGGTTTTACCTTTGGAAGGGATACGTGCTATGTTTTTCCACTGTAAAATAGACTAGAAATGCACTTACTAGGAAATTCCATACGTTCCAATTCATTCATTTTTTTGAATATTGATCCAAAACCAATATCTGAGTGAAGGAAGTACTTAGAAGATTCCGAATATGTGAAAAACTCATTTTACCAAAAAATGTTGGTTACTAGGTTTTACCTTTTCACGGGAGAAATGTTATTATATAAAATACGCAAAAAAAATTATATACTGGCCCGTGAAGGAAATATGATTGTGTTGAGACAAGTACCAGTTCTGAGCTGACCGTTGAATGGCGGCCGAAGAGATGATCACCGTATCATTGCGAGCTGAATCCTATTGAATTGTTATTGGAGCAGATCAAAAACGAAGTCCGAGATAAAACACACCATTCAAGTTGACCGAAATAAAGAAATCGCGTCTTTAAGAAAAAAAAGTGGATTACCATACCGTCTTTTATTTTCCCGAACACAAAAAAATAATTTACAGGGTGTGCCATTTGGAAAACCAAACCTAATTTTTCAAGTGCGGTACAAAAGAGAGCAAAAGTGAAAAAACCGTATAAAATCGAAACTCTCTCATTAATATGGAAAACTGTTCAGAGTGGGGCGGTTCGGATACGGCATGAAAAGAAAAGACTGAATGGTCTGTGACGTACAGGTGTGTGCCTATAAAAAGTTTACAACGGAAAACTTTCCGAACATCGCTCAGCTCTAATGACCCTAAACATTTCCACCAATTCCACTCCGCCTGAAAAAATAACCCAAGTCAAATCAAGCTAAATGTCAAACGTATACGACCTTCCTCACTAATAATAATTATCGCCTCCCCCCAAAGTCCTGACGCTTTCGTAATCGACCTGAGCCACTTACGAATGCAAGCGTCACCACTTATTACGCCAGCAGACACCTTTTTTTTGTCTCCAAACATTTCAGTATTATGATTTTTATGTTTTTTCTTCCATCGCCATCGCGTAACCTGAAAATTATTGTTTTTAGCATATCAAATATTCATAAATGTCAACTATCGCCGATATTAAAACGGGGTAGGTAACCAGGCAGGTGGCTAGTCCGCGATACTATTCGGCCTCATGAATATTTTTCCATATTACCCCGTTATTGACACACCCGATTCATTATTCATCGACATTGTTTTCCACTTCGTGCTTCGTATGGCATATTATTAATAAATGTGGCACTTACAGAATATATTTTTGTTCTTGTTGTTTTTCATCCGACATGCCTCTATCTATACCACATTTCCGAGTTTCATCTGGTAAATCCCACAAGAAATTGGCTTTTATGGAACTAATGATTATTGATGGCTCCCAGCGCTCATCCATTTCTTTCTCGGACAGCCATCCCTAGGTGCCTGCTTTGCCGGCCGTGCCTCCAGCACCACCGTCGCTGCCGGAAAATTCTGCACGCTCGCTACCCTTCCGAAACAAACAGAAATTCAACATAATGGTGGTTCGGAACATGCCGCGTTAAGTTTGGGGTTATTAGAGCCGTTCCCTGGTCGGCCGGGCGCTGATGGAAAAATAAGTAAACTACGCAAAAGTCAATACCTCGTTCCCGGAAATTTTCTTCTTTTCAAATATGATGCAACTTTGGATTGTTACAATCAATTTGATTTCTGTTGGAAACGTTTGTAAGCACTATTATCCAGCTGGTCGGTCTGTTCCTTGCAAGCACCAGGTAATTCGTATAACTCTTGTATAGGGTGTTGAATAAAACAATGCGACATTTCTGAACCGACTAGAAGCTCCCGCTTGAGAGAAAAATCCTTGAAAAATAAAAAGGAAAACAGCATTTGAAGTTACACTTGTAACAATGAACGTTGAACTGGCTCCGCACACATGATAAACACTTGAAAATCCGCAAACACTTATTGTTACGTTACAGCCTCAACTTGAGACTAGGCAAATTGTTAGGTACGTGAAATCCGCAAATCAATTTCGAGCCATTTCCACTTCGTTTTGTAGAAGCTGTATCTCGGAGACTATCAACCACGGGATAATGGTTTGGTACTGTGGTCTTGGAAATGCTTTGGATTCAGTTCGGGTTTTGGCCGACTATTGCTCAATTTGACTTGACTATATAATACCTATTTAGTAACAGTAATTCTCAGTATTTTCTGGTAACCTCTCTGTTTTCCTTAAGACACCGGGTGATTTACACGTTACTTTTAAAAAGCCTTGTGTTAGGTATACAAAACGAGCCCTCACGTTTGCATAAAAAAACAAACCTCTCTGTCTGAAAATAAATAAATCGTCTAATTACTACTGTTCCATGTTTTCCTTCAGCGGACGTCGAGTTTTCCCTGCAGTCGACATTGTGTATTTTCGGCATCCTATTTCCGCGCAAGATGTAAATTAATCTTTCCCTGTGGAAATTCATTATTTACGCTACTTCCTTTTCCTCAAGGCGCGTTTTTTGCCAAATAACAACAACAAACAATCGCGCTACTCAGGGCACTGGATGAAAATAAATAGAAAAAATGCGAACACCAGATTGAAGAACAAAAATTATGTCACCGTCCCGGAAACAAATTTCTTTCCATTTTCCCCTCGATTTTCCCCATGCACGCAAGTTTATTGTAAGTATATACGCCGGATGGAGGAGGATCTGCGGTTTATGGCACGTCGTAATCTCCCTCAATCGAACGATTTCTGCAAACTAATGCGATTAAACCTAAAAGAACGGATGTGTGCGACGACGTAAACAGACTTTTCCGCAAACGGCGCGGGTTTTTCCGCGCATTTGAATGTTGGATGCGTGCGCCCTCTTGCCCTGATACTGATTAATGTTTGCATTTTCTGCAAGAATTCTTGGCGATGTTTCGGTTGAAAAAGTTCCACTGACCGAACCCCCAGTCAGGATCGGTTGGTTGCGTTACTCGTACCTAAAATTGCGAGCAAATCAAGATT
This sequence comes from Anaspis maculata, assembly GCA_949128115.1. Taxonomy (NCBI): domain Eukaryota; kingdom Metazoa; phylum Arthropoda; class Insecta; order Coleoptera; family Scraptiidae; genus Anaspis; species Anaspis maculata. The sequence goes on along the minus strand of OX421964.1, from coordinate 74,980,074 downwards.
GATACCGTCTAATTACAAGGGTATTCTAAAATCATCTGAAGATACATACTATGACGACATACGAGGCAAAGTTGCTGAGGTGAAAAATTCCGCGGAGTTTTGGAAGGCAATTATTAATATGTTGAAAAATCGAAAAACCACCAATAACTTGGATCTTGAAACTTGGGAAGATTTTCTTCAGAATTTTTAACGCCAACACGTAAAAGTTGCCCCTACATATTTGATGACTGCTCCCATCCTTATTTAGACGATGACATCACTATACATGAGCTTAACACGGTTTTATCAACTCTCAAAAAAAACAAATCACCTGGCCCAGACTCCATTTCAAATGAATTCTACAAAAATCTTGACTATCCACATAAACAGCTCTTACTAAAAATACTCAACAGGGTAATAACCAACGAAAAACCACCAGAAGAGTGTAGTCATTCCACTCTAGTCATGATATATAAAAAAGGTGATGAATCCAACTCCGAAGCTCACCGCAGAATCGCCCTTTGTAATAATATTCTGAAGATTTTCACACAAGTACTCTCATCCCGTCTCAACACATGGACAGAAAGCAAGGGTGTACTGCCGGAAACACAGGCTGGGTTTCGAAGGCGCCGTGGGTGTTTGGACAGTATATTTGTACTCAACTCCATAATTTAACTACACTTCCGGCTACCAAGACGAAAAATATATGCATGCTTCGGAGACTTCAAAGCCGCCTTCGATTCATTAGAACGCCCATCGCTGTTTAATAAATTGTACAGTATAGGGGTGAGTGGTAAATTCATTCGAATCATCAAACAGATTCATAGTGATGCAACAGTGTGTGTAAGATCTAACAATCGCGTGACGGTCGACGTTCGGGTGACAGAGGGCGTCCTTCAGGGCGATAGCCTGAGTCCAACTCTGTTTTCACTTTTCATTAGTGACATCGAGACATACCTCTGAAAAAACGGTTGCGATGGCATTAATATCGACGGTAAGAACGAAGTGTTATTGCTAATGTACGCAGATGACCTGGTCATACTATCTGACTCCCCTATAGATTTGCAAAAGAAACTCAACATTTTGGAGCAATTCTGCGTGGACAACCTTCTCACAGTTGATATCTCTAAAACAAAAGTCGTAATATTTCCTGAAGGAACAAACCTCAGAAACACGTTCGATTTTACGTATGGTGGGGAAACTCTGGAAGTTGTAAAAATATACACTTACCTCGGGATACCTTTTTCTACCTCAGGCATTTTTAATGAGGCTCAGCAGTGCTTCAAGCAAAGGTAACATGGCTGTTGGTAGCACACTCAGTATATTAAGTAGATGTGGCACAAACTCGTGGGAGGCAAGGAAAAAAACTTTTCTCATGCATAGTACTTGCCACTCTTCTGCACGTGGTGGAAGTTTGGGGTTTGAGGTACACCGACTCGATAGATCGATAGAGAGAACCCAGGTAAGATTTGTGAAATCTTCATTTTTTCTACCACCTTCGACACCGAACTGCTTTGTCTGACTTGACTGGTCTAAACAAGTTGGAGCTCGTCATCCTAAGAAAATCGATAGTCTGGTGGTGTAAGATTCAGAGCTGGGCAAATTACTTTCAAAAAGTAATTAAATCCAATTACCAATTACTTGCCTCAAAAGTAATTGAATTACTCAGTAATTGAATTACTTCAAAAAAAAAGTAATTGAATTACCAAATACTCGGAAAAAGTAATTGAAAAAACCAATTACTTTTTCAATTACTTTTTACAAGACATTGAATTTTTTTTAATAAAATACTTTTTCGGAGTTTGTCGTGCATACAGAAGGGAGGAAATATGCGAAGGACTGAAAAGTTAATAAAAATTCAAGAAGCTATTATAGATACACAAATAAAATATAATTTCTATATTTTTTTAATAATACATATGACCAAAAAACTGAACAGGTACGAACAGGTACCAGTCAAACGACACAACAAAAAATCAAATTCTAAATAACAAAAAAATGGTTATTTCTGCTTCATCGACACCATAAAAATCATAAAATTAAACTTTATTTGCCTTCATCAGCACCAGTTTTTCAAACAAGGAATCTGAGGTCGCGTTTCGCCTCGGAGTGTCAATAAAGGTTGCAAATGAAAAAAGCCGTTCAACTGGGGCTGATGAAGTACCAAGAAAATACCCATCCATGGATCGTTCTCTATCCCTTCCGCCTCCACTCCACTCATAGCTATTCGGCTTCAGGCAAGGGTGAACACTGTACATTTTACACATTGCAACACCAACACTTTTGTTTTGCTATTTTTTTTTACGATCTTCTTCGTTTCAAACGATCAGATTTCTACGTCTCTCTCACATTTACGTGATGTTTATAGAGATGCCGCCAGCAAGGAACCAAAACCAAGGAATTGCTCTCTGCGTCGCAGTCCTATACTCGTAGGTAGGATTAGGAGTAGGTACTCTTCCAGCTTAATTTTGTATTTTTTGTTATTATGAGAATGATGTGCACAGTGTACCCGAGTACACGTACCTAAATATTATGTAATTGAACTACAGCTCAATCACACAGATGTGGGCTAGGTAGGGAGGTAAGGTACCTACCTTCAGCGAACAACCACAGCAAATTAGGTATATTCGATTGTTGGAAAGTAATTGAATTACTCAAAAGTAATTGAATTACCCAAAAGTAATTGAATTACTCAAAGTAATTGAATTACTTAAAAGTAATTCAAAAACTTTTTTTTTCAAGTAATTGAATTAAGTAATTGACCCGGTAATTAATTACCACTGGAAAAGAATTCGTCAAGTACTTTTTCAAAAAAGTAATTAATTACCAAATAAATTACTTTTCATCAAAAGTAATTCAATTACACTTCAATTACTTGAAAAGTAATCCAATTAGTAATTCAATTACAAGTAATTGAATTACTGCCCAGCTCTGGTAAGATTTTACGAATGCCCAATCACCGCCTCGCAAAAATATGTTACGATCGACTGAAAAAACTCGACGACACGAAAAAAGACGCAGACACAAGGTACAACTGGGTGTCACAGTTCAGGGTCTTGATGCAAACAAACAACTTGAGTAAAATGTGGGAGAGGCAGAGTTTTTCGTTTACTGAGGAGCATTTAGAATCACAACTTAAATTGGTAAAAAAAAGTTTTTGCGTTGTGGACGGGGTGACTGCTTACGAATCTCGTTACAATTGTATATAAATACAAGGATTTTATGACTAGCAACGATGCAGAACAGTACTTGAACCTTGATATTCACCTGAACAAAATTCGAACCATCTGCCAAATCTGATTGCACAGCAAAATGTTTTTAAGACTGTATCTGAATCAAACAAAATACCTCGTCAACCTGTCAAGAAAATGCACGCTATGTAACCTGAACGCAACAGAAGATATCTACCACATAATATGTGAATGCCCGGCTCTCCCTTTTTTTCGAACTTCTTGGCTGTCTTCCTATTCGTTGCATAAGGTACAGCCCCATTACTTCCATTTGACTCTTTTTTAATCCATTACCAAGGAAAAGATCAATGATATTTGTGGTTTTTTGACAAGAGCTCTGAAGTTTAGGCGAGATATCATAACGGGAACCTATTGAGTTTTTATTTTTATTTCAATTATTGTTCAAAATATTTTACTGTACTCGCTAATGCTATAGGCTTTAACTTTCATCAATACCTATTTTGATTCTTTGGCCACCCAGCAGTTTATATTCTTATTTTACCAGGATTTGGAATAATTTCCTCTCTGCTGTGTAATTTGTATATTTTTATTTGAATTTCTCTTTAGTTTATGAAAGATACCGGATCTATTGTACACCTATGAAGTAGATACAATGAAGTATTAATAAAAAAAAAATCTGTTGTGGGGCGACACAAAACTTTCCCGGCGGTATCCAGAGACGTCAGTAATGATTTTGATCGAAGTGTCCCTTCGGGAGGGGGCGATTCGATTTGGAAATTGATGAAAAAATTCTATTTAGTCGAGCGTTTAGCGAGCATCCTGCATCCATTGTTGAGCGGACAGAAAAAAATACAGGTTAGGTCAGTTTTCCAAAGTGATGAATTGATCCAAAAGGTAGAACTAGGTAGCTAACTGTTGTGATATCTCAAAAATGCAATGCTGGTTCCTTATTGAAATTTTTGTTCCTACTTTAGATATGATGATGAAATTACAAAAACTTGATTGAAAACTTTTACTGCATCTGTGTGTCAAATTTCAACTCTATATTTTCAATTTAGAGCTTGGGCAGACAAACCCAGACCCAATGTGCCACCTGAGGGCTTCCGATCAAAATCATCCACCCAAAGTCTAATCAGATCATTCCAGGCTGAACTTAGGCCTCCGTACCTGATTTCGATTCGATCGGATCAATAATTCGGTAATTATCGTGACAGAACCGCTTAATTTGTACGATCGCATGAGTGGTTTTCAGGAGGAAAATTTCCGGGAAATTGGAGAGAAATTATTGGAAAATGTTCAAGAACCAGCTATCTATTCTCTAAAAAAAAGAATTCCAAGAAATCTGTTCACGGAATAAAAAGTTGAAAAATTTGCAGTTTTTCCAGAGAGGAAAACTCGGCAACTGTTGATCCGATTTCGAAAATTTTTCCTCCAAAAATTAGCTCAATCTTTTCAACAACTTTTAATCACAGCATGTCTGCACCTAAAATTGATATTTTGTGGGGCCTACCGTATGTAGAAGTTTGCATTGCGTTTTTCTCAAATTCACGGAATGTGCAAATATCATTTTGAAAAAATTACAGTCAGAAAACCGGAACTGTGTCGACTTTGAAAATAGACCTGCACGACGCTCTATCCAATCTACTTTCGATATCAGTTGAAATTTTCCAAAAAAAGTCGATCCCCGAGCAGGAATAAATTTTTGAGTGGAGTCCTGCTACAAAAGCGAGTCGTTCTGGTCGAAACACCGGCGAGAGCCCCTCCTGAGTGGCAACGGCCAGGAGAAATTTTGAAAATTCATTACGTCCAACTGGAGAATGGTGGAAAACTGCAACTGCGGCCTCAATTTGGTTCTTTTGTTTTGTTGCTTCCTGCCAAATCTGGTTCCAATCCATCGGATAGATTTTGAATAATTAATTGGTAAAGTTTTGAACTTTAACATTTTTTATTATTTGACAGATGACAGATAGGACAATGTTTTTAACTTTTCTGGATACAGTTTTTCAAGGGGTTTCAAATGACATATTGCAAGTTGAGTACCGTGAGATATAGCTTCTGACATTTGATGATAGTGACAGTTGGGTTTGACAGATGACAGCCAAAAACTAATGGGCTCTTTTCAGGAAACAACCATGTTTGTATACCAAATATCAAGTCGATCCAGTCAACGTTACGGCAGTTATCGTGGAAGATCACAGACAGACATACACACACACACACACACATACACACACACACACACACACACACACACACACACAGACAGACATCATTCTGAAAATGGTCTTAATCGTCTTGGAGGACCTCAAAACGGATATATCCGGTGAAATCTCGAAACTTTTTTTCTGCACGATTACAATACTTTCCCTCCGTGTTCGTGGGTGGGCCGGGAAAGTAAAATAATAATAAACACAGAAACATCTATAGTCCAGTAAAATAAGGATTTGACCTGGAACAAATTAGGGGCAGGATGAAAAAAATATGGCGATGTAGAGAATGAAAAACTGAATAAGAAAAACCAAAGTTCCATTTCCAGTCATCCCGGGAACCATGGAAAAAAAAAATGGAGAAGATGGAAAAACATGCGCCGCGATCTTTCTTTTGAAACGGTGAGAGAACGGTGAGGGATGTGTGAAAATTGTCAGGGACAAAGTTGTAGGGAATTTAATAATCTACAAAAAAGTCCCTGGGAGCATATGTCTAACTTCTTCAGTTTAGCCGTTTATCGCAGTCAAAGTTGCGCGCTGGTCTAGTGAAGTGGAAAAACTGTCCGCGTGACCTTCCTTCTTGGATGCTGTGAGAACGACAAGAGATATCAAAAAATTGTGAGCGACAAAGTTGTAGAGAATTGAATGCTCCATTAGAAAATCTTCAAGGCCAATTATTATCTCTTCTAGTTTAGTCGTCAACCACGTTCGAAATTGCGCGACAATCCTGTTGATGAAGCGGTTCTTCTGGAAAACTTACAAAAACCCTAGACTCGATGAAAAAACTATGACAATGTAGAGGATGAAAAACTGGATCTAAAAAACCAAAGTTTCATTCCACACCGTTCCGGGAAATTTGAGAAAAAAAGAAGAAAAACTTGAAAAATAGTGATTTGCACTCGCAGCTTCCTCATTGAATACTGAAATAAACGTGATAAATATGGAAAATCTGAAAAAACCAGCTTGTAGAGGATCAACTGATCTATAGAAAATCCCGTGATGTCATGTATGCATTGTGGGATTTCACCTTATTTCACCATATTAAAATGTATAATTATTATAAGCCACGCAAAGTTTTAAAAATTCCCCTTCTAACGAAACAGGCACAAAAATGCGAACTTGTGTTAACCCATGGTCGGGCAGTTTTGATACGGTCACATTTGGGACTTTCGACCATAGTGTCGCCCGTCTTAAGACTGTAAATGGGTCGAGCGACGAGATTTTATTACTTTAAATGAGGGTGGCTGTTCGTCTGCAGAGCCTAGGAAGAAATCGAGGAACGGATGCTGGGGGAGACGCACACAGCCTCTTGAAGACATGTGTCGCGTTGAAGTGTTGTTCCTTTTGCGTGCTTTTGTAGGTAAATATTAATTTTTGTAGTATTTTCAATTAATTGTGTATTCGTTTGTCGTTTTTCTTTTGAACACTACTTGGTTTCAATTGATTTTTCACTGCCGAATTAAATTAGATGTACGTCCTTTTTATGGAAACATGCGCTCAGATCATTTTAAAGACACGCATGCCGCTTTTGTCTGGACTAATTCAGCGTGAGGTGTTTATTACATTGAATTTGTCTGCTTGAATTTTATGTCATAATTCTATGGTCAGATCAGTAATTTTTATATGTAATTTGTTTTTTCATGTGTGCACTTGACTGTAATTTTGTGTCAAATTTTAGCTGAACGTCATTATCTGTGATATTTTTATGTTGTCATTTTTATGTACAGTTTTGTGGTCAACTTCTTTTTAATGTCAGTGCTGTATCTTTGATTTGTCATAATCTTTGTGACAAGATTCAGAGCTCTCCGTCTGTTCCGGTTCTCAAATATTTTCTTGTTAAATTGAATTGAATTGAAATGTTCCCCTTTTGTTTATTTACTCACTGGGTTTTGCAAATGGCGCTTGCGAGCATGATCGAGCCTTGATGAACTTATGTTACTAATATTTTCTTGAATACCGTGAAAGTCGTTCCTGTACTATCAACCACTTCTACCCAACCTAAAAATTGACTTTTAAAAATGTTTACTTTTGTCTATGTGTCAGAGGGCTTTTACCGTCCAAGCAGGTTGTACGGTACTTTTTGTTGGGGAGTCATGTTCATTTATTTTGCTTTGTTTGTGACGAGATAAGTTGATGCTACCTGCCAGGGCGAGGGACAGGGACAGCCATGGTAGATACGAACGGTTGGTTGCAACTTAGTCGCTTGCGACTCGTGTAACGAGGCAAATGTCAGTTTGATTGGGATAGGTCCTCTTACAGTGTCCTCGAGTACAGGTTCGCAACAGGATTTACCCCCATTGTGTAGTTGTTGTATTTTGTAGTTATATTGTAGTGTTTTGTTTATTATGTCCTGTCTACTAACATGTCTTCAGTTGTTGGTTTTTTTGTGTGTTTGTGTGAGTGTGGCGACCTTTTGTTTTGCGTATTATGCGTTACTTTGCGTTGCTTTGCGTTACTTTGCGTTGTGTTGCGTTACTTTGCGTTATTTGCTGCGTTGCGGTAGGGAGAGCAAAGTCTCAGTGAGTTTTACATTTTGTCACAACCTGTTTGAGAACCCTTTTCTTTGAGCTTAACTCAGTGGTTTCTTCGACTGGGTTCTTCCACATGAGTGCTCTTTTCCGAATCCGTCACTCTCCATTTTCTTTGACTTGACAGTTTGTTATATTTTGTTGTGTTGTTTTTCAATTGTTTTATTATTTTGTTCGTATTGTCCATTTTGTTCATTTTGTCCATTTTGTACATTTTGCCCATTCTGTCAGTCTCACGTTAGGTGTTTTGAGAAAAGAATCATAAAAGACTAATTTTGCACTTTATTTGTTGTGAGTAAATGTAATTTTCTGTGCAATGAGCGTGTTTCATTGAAGTCCACCTTCTTCCCCCTCGGGTCGTTCTCCTCATGAACAAAAGCGGATCAAAGGGTTAAGATGCAAACAAAAACGGGCACAACGTAGAATTCCGACGATCAGAGGCCAAACACGTGAATTGTCACCGGGGGGAGGGGGGGCGTACCATTACAGCATCTTTGTCGACTTAGCTGCGGAGCGCTATCAAAGTTGGGGTACATGACTCGTGACGCGTCGCATATGTGGTGAAACTGGCACGACGTTGCGGTCATTGTTTAATTGATTATAAAACATGATTGAATGATTTGAAAAAATTGTGTGCTTTGTTTAACGTCTGGGTAGCTACTTATTGTTAGAATTATTTTTGTAGTCATCATCATCGTCTTCCAAAACGACAATGCAGGAAACGTCAGAACAGGTGGCTCCACCGCAGTGGTGGCAAAACTTGGTACACTTGAGGTCAGCTTTTCTGCATCCACAAAGCTTCTCGCAGTTTTTCAAGCATCCCCAGGAAATCAGCCGTAGCAGATTTTCGAGAGCTACGTCGTTATCCTGGGTTCTAATAGGCATCAACAGAGAAATGTTTAATTTCCAACCCCATTGTTCAGGTGGCAGTTGTTTATTATCTCCGAGCTATTGTTGAATGATCATTGTTCATTAGAAATCAGTTGAAAAACATCTCATTATCTAACGTGGATCACGTTTTTCTATTATTATACATATTGTGTTACAAAATACGAGAACTTTCTCAGTTTTAAGCTTGAGTGTCACGATACTATTTTCGTACTATTTTGATGATATAAATATATGATTAGAAACGACAAATTCAGAAGTTCCCTAGCAACCTAGTCTCTCGTCCTAGATTTCTAGAATGAAAATATGACGAAAATAGTATCGTGACACTCACGACTTTAATTTTGCCAAACAAGAAACTTTATACATAACAAAGCGTTCATCCGCGGAGTTACATTTCCAACAATGGTTGCCAGACGTTCAACAAAGCACGCAATTTTTTCAAATCATTCAATCATGTTTTATAATCAATTTAACAATGACCGCAACGTCGTGCCAGTTTGACCACATATGCGACGCGTCACTGGTCATGTACCCCAACTTTGATAGCGCTCCGCAGCTAAGTAGACAAGGACGCATACATGTCATCACGGCATTTTCTATAGATGATTTAATCCTCTACAAGCTAGTTTGTTCAGATTTTCCATATTTATTACGTTTATTTCAGTATTCAATGAGGAAGCTGGGAGTGCAAATCGCTATTTTCAAACTTTTTCTTTTTTTTTCTTAGATTTCCCAAAACGGTGTGAGATGAAACTTTGGTTTTTTGGATCCAGTTTTTCATCCTCTACATTGTTATAGTTTCTTCATCGAGTCTAGGGTTTTTGTAAGTTTTCCAGAAGAACCACTTCATCAACAGGATTGTCGCGCAACTTCGGACGTGGTTCACGGCTGAACTAGAAGAGATAATAACTGGCCTTGAGAATTTTCTAGTGGAGCATTCAATTCTCTACAACTTTGTCGCTTGCAATTTTTTGATATCTCTCATCGTTCTCACAGCATCCAAGAAGGAAGGTCATGTGGACAGTTTTTCCACTTCACTAGACCGGCGCGCAACTTTGACTGCAATAAACGGCTAAACTGAAGAAGTTAGACATATGCCCCCAGGGACTTTTTTGTAGATTATTGAATTCCCTACAACTTTGTCCCTGACAGTTTTCACACATCTCTCACCGTTCTCTCACCGCTTTAAAAGAAAGATCGCGGCGCATGTTTTTCCATCTTCTCCATTTTTTTTCCATGGTTCCCGGGATGACTGGGAATAAAACTTTGGTTTTTCTTATTCAGTTTTTCATTCTCTACATCGCCATATTTTTTTCATCCTGCCCCTAATTTGTTCCAACTTTGGCCTAAAAATCGCCTCATTTTACTGGACTACTTGTAGTTACTATAAGTCTCTCCTATCACAAGTATCTACTCCTTAGATTCTCATTTTCACTCCTGTTGACCTCCAAAAGTACTGCTGTTATAATCCGGGTTACCTACTGAGTTAGTCTGAACTTCTGGGGTTATTCCCTGATGTCACTCATATAGATCTTTTCACAATACATGGTTTGCAAGTTTGGTTACCCTCCAAGTTTCAAACCTCTTGTCGTGCGAAGATGTCCACGGTTATGTTGAGAACTCCTTTGTTGTTCTTGACCTTGAAGTCGAATTGATGCAATGGCACAACCCATCTGGCCAGCCACCCTGCTGGTGCAGGTATGGTAGAAAGCCGATACCTACTACAAAATGATATCCCTCAATATATTGCCTCTTTTTCCAGATTCCCGAAACGATAGCCAGGCACTCCGTTTTGGTGGGAGAGTAGTTGTTTCTCGAAGAGGATCTAGTCCAGTCAAGGTCGTTCTTAGGTCAACGCTCAGGTTGGAGGCGTCGGTTTATAAATACATATACCGGGTGATCATTTGAAAACTTTCCACCTGCAATTATTCCTGATTCCTAGTGGAGATGACTTCGAGCAAAAACAGGTCGATTTTTATATCGAGGGGAACATCTGAAACATACATTGGTGAATTTATATTTTGAGCCCCCTCGCCCGTCCCACCGCAACTTCAAAATTTGAAATGACACCACCTTCTTTGCGATACATCAAATCAAATGTAGCTACTTAGTTTAGAAATCCGCTTCATGCCATCAAATTGGGAGTACCGCAGGGAAGCGACCTTGGGCCATTTCTGTACCTGTTATTCATAGCGGACCTCCCTACAACTGTCAGCACAGTTTTGGCGACGTTCGCGGACGACACGGCCATCATGGCATCCCACACAGCACCAGAAATGGTCTCACGTAACCTGCAGAAACATCTGAACAAAGTCGGGGAATGGCTTAAACTCTGGTATGGGGGATCAGGGTGAACGAGTCCCAAGTCCGTCCACGTCACCTTCACTTTGAACAAGAGAACGTGCCCACCTGTCACACTGAGCTCCAAGCAACTTCAACAAGCGGAAGAGGTGAGATACCTGGAGATCTATCTGAACAGAAAATTGACGTGGTTACCACACATCAGGACCAAAAGAAAACGTCTGGAGCTCAAGTTTTCGCAGATGTACTGGTTGCTGGGGAAAAAATTTCAGTTGTCGGCAAACAACAAAATCCTCTTATACAAGGCCATCCGGAAACCAATATGGACATACGGCTTTGAACTGTGGGGAGCCGCTAACGCTACAGACATCGCCAAAATACGTTTTCCAGTCCAAAGCTCTAAAGACCGCTATTATTGGCATACCGCGCTACTTTCCAAATGACGTGGTGCACCGGCTAACGGAAACGCCTACAGTACAGGAAGAAATCACAAAATTTAGCGCAATATACAGAGAACGTCTCCGAGACCCCCCCAACACATCAGCTGTTAACATCCTTTCCGCCCGAAGCGTCAAAATATCACTGGAGCTCTGTTCCCGATAGGATTGGGCGTTCCCTTGACGTGCCGGTAAGTAGATGGGTAGTCCATCGGTGAGTACTGCTAGTGCGGTGTACCAGATCTTCTGTACTCTATAGTCATTACATAACCTACGGAACTCTCCACTAATAAATTGGCAACCGTTCTCACTAATTATAAATTGAGGAACTCCGTGTAGGCTAGAACAACTTCGCTTTTGAGGAAGTCGACGATGGAGGAGGATAACGCTCTGCGTAGCGGGGATACCACTACATACTTCGTGTAAAAATCTGTCACTACAACCAAATAACAAAAACCCTGCGAACTCTTTGGTAAAGGACCTACGATATCTATAGATATGACTTGCCACGGGAATTGGACTTTTCTACCGTCTCCCATGAGTCCAGCGGCCCGCTGATTGGTGGCTTTTTGTGCCCCCACAGACTATGCAAGATTGGACGTATTTTCGGATGAAGTCGCGCATTCGCGGCCAATAATATAAAACGGAAACTCTGGCGAGGATTTTTAAGAAACCAAAATGCGCTCCAGAGGGTTCATCATGAACAGATTCGAAGACACTTTTGCGCTGCTCTACCGGAACTAAAAGTTTCCAGTCAGGAACATTACTAGGAGATGGGAGCTTTGTCGAAATTAATTTGTATACTCGAACATCTCTGACCATCCACTGCGGATACTCTGATGAAGTTCTGAGGATTTCGTCGCGAAGATCGAAATAAAAAGGGTCGACGATATCCTGAAGATTTATATCCAGCACGGAAACTTCGGACTCTTTAGTGGCTGGAAAACATCGAGATAGAGCGTCAGGGACAACGTTTGACACTCCCTTGCGAGGCTGTAACACCTACAATTATCCTTTTGGTCAGCTACGAGGGTGGATCACTATGATCGAGGGTGTCCCGCTGCTCAGAAGGCTGGAGGGGTGGGTATTGTTCGAAATTAAAATTCAAGGGGGCGCCACACTCTTAGTTACACCCGTCGATCGGTCAAGAGTGAGACCTGTGACCGAACCTCGCACCGTACCAACCAAATTCAGGATTTGAAACTTACTCGATTAGAAGAATACTCACTATCTCGGGGTTGCAAAGGGGTTGTTCAATAAAACTTGAGTTCCCAATTATGGATTTATTCCCGCAGATATTTCAGAACGGCACAGTAAATAAAGAAAAATAACAGTTTGTACTTCGAGGGAAATTTGATAAGTGTAAGTCGAAGTCAAGTAATTATTTATACACAAGTGATGTTTATTAAAGTAATTTAAAAAAAAGGCACACTAATTGTCAATCCTAATACACAAGGGAGAAGGGTACTCTTTTATTTTATCTTAACGTAGTTACCTACTTCCAAAACTGAAAGTCAAAAGGTTCACCTTGCAAACTAACTGAACCCCGTGGCGTCACGTTCTTCACCTGAAATTTGCGCAATGACTACCCTTGAGTCACAAATTCATATGGACTAGCGAAGATAAAAGAGGTACCTGACCCTAGCGTAGGCAAGTGATAATTAAATATTATTATTGATAGAACGACAAATTAAATGATATTTTCACAACGAAAACACTGTAACTACACGACGAGTATTAATTACTTGATGATTTTCCAAATTAAATCGGTGAAATACACAATAAAAACAATAAATTTTAGCATGAGGTACTCAACACTTCTTCTTGCTGGTTATCCAAGCTGCAGATTTCTCGCACGAGAAAACACGGCGTTGACGTCACGAATTGACACGTGGTGTTGATGTTGACTTGACCCTCGGAAAAAAACACAGGGTGGTGAGTTGCTGACGTCACCGGTCACTAAACTTCCACAGGAAAGACGATTTATCCCAGTCGGATGAAGAAATAGACAAAGCGGATGAAGTAGAACGGCGTGAGTCACATAAATGGGAGCCTCGAAGGTGGTGTGAAAAATCGGCTCACACGACGCACTTTTCTTCAGGAAAATCGAGAAGTAAAACACCCACTCTGGAGACTGTAGGTAATAAAAGAAATTGTAGGTGGCGAAGAAAATAGTGGACGCAAAATAGCTTACCAGAAGAGCCTGTAATTTTGCTTTCAATTTTCGGTTTCGAAGATAACGAGAAGCGGTAGCTACAAGATGGAAAACGTCGGTGCTCGAGCGTAAAAATCCGCAATACTTGCGTAGAAAATCGGACCTTTTGCCAGGTACCGTTCCAATAATGAAATTTCGTAGCCGTGGAATCCCAGAAGACCTCTCTGGTAGGAAAATAACAAATCCTTTTGGCTTCGGAAATTTTCAACGCTCTCGGCACGACTTTAAAACTAGCTTCCACTATCTAACTTTTTTTTGAGCTCGCCGAAATTCACTAAGAAGTGGCGCGATAAGGCCGGTTCTCTCCTTTTTGTCCTATCTATTTATTTCAAGTTCCTGGTGCGAAAATTGAGCGTTACAAGGCCACCGCACGAGTCGGCCTGTGGGGTCTTTCATTTGGAACAACCATAAAAGAGAGGCATGGTCGGTAATGACCTTAAACCTGCAACCTTCAATATGAGGCTTGAATTTGTCCACAGCAAACAGGACCCCAAGACACTCCCGCTCGGTTACACTGTATTTCCGTTCGCTCTTTGACAATGTCCTACTAGCGTATCCTATGACTTTCTCCTCATCATCGACCACGTGAGTAAGTACAACGCCCAAGCCAGTGGCGGAGGCGTCACGCTGCACCGTGAATGGCAGGGAGAAGTCAGGATCGGACAGGATAGATGCTGACACCAACGCCTCTTTGATCTTGATGAACGCCGCTTCTGCTTCGTCGCTCCAGAGGATCCTTTGACCCTTCTTAATACCGCGCGTCAAGTCATTGATAGTAGAGATTATTGAAGAGAAATTAGAAATGAAACGCCGATACCAAGAACATAATCTTTGGAATCGTTTGACCTCGGTTACGTTTCTCGGACGCGAAAATTCGAATCACGGCCTGTATTTTGTCCGGGTCGGTATCAAACCATTGAAATCGACAATGAATCCTAAATATGTAAAGAAGGGCGGAAAAAGTTGCACTCCTCGAAATTTACTGTTGAATTGGCCTGCTGCAGCCTGTTGGCTTCCTCCTCGAGCAGTTCTGCATGTTCGGAGAAAGACGCTGATGTGATGATTATATCATGTAGATAGACAAAAATCTTCGGCTCCAGTTCGGGACCGAAGATCGCGTTAATCAGACGTTGCTGCGCCTGCGCTGCATTGACGAGGCCGAATGGAAGAACACAAAAATGAAAAAGACCTCAGCCAGGCAAGGCAAAGGCTGTCTTCTCCTTGGATGAAGGATCGAGAAGGATCTGCCAAAAAGCGCTTCGCAGATCAATTGATGATAAGTACCTACTCTACATCGCGCAACATGTCCAGAATGCCGTCTACACGCAGTAGCGGGAGAAGTCGTGTTTTGTTGCTAAGTTTAACTTACGGCTGTCGAAGCAAAAGCGAAAGTCGCCGTTTTTTTTTCTCCACGCCAAGTACCGGAGAAGTCCAGGAGCTGTGTCTAGCTTCTACCACACCCAGATCAATCATCTTGTCGAGCTTTCTATTCAAATGCGCCAGGATATAAGGGGACATGAGGTACTGTCTTCACCTAATGAGCAGGGCATCGCCGGTGTCGATCTTATAGACCAGTTTATTGGTCTGGGGCTATCTCGATTCAGGACTTGGGACAGACCTTTTATCCTATCAAACTGAGCGTTCTGGTCCGAGGTGAACTTAGTCAGACTTTCTAAATGTGAGATTGAATCAGCCTGGGCTGGCAACCAGTGCCGTCTCTTGATCGCTGGGCCGCAACAATTGTGGCCTTGTGGCCTGGTGGCCATAAACTGTCATAAACAGCTCACCATCCCACCGCTACCACAGCTACCGCAAATAAATTGTGGTGGAAAAAATTGAAACGGTGTGAAATTTGAGGAGTAGGCGGGAGAAGAAAAAAAAAGTGAAGGTGTGGTTGGTAGGGATAACAAGAGGGGAGAAAGTTTTTGGGTTTTGAGAAGAGCGCTGCTCGTGAGATTGGTTTTCGAGGTTGGTTCGAAAGAAGAAGATGATCGAGTAGAAGAAGACGTTAGTTAGGCCGCCCCGGCCGCCCACATCTCCATTGTCCCTCCACCGATGAAGCTTTCATCCATTCCGGTGTCGAGCTAGATTCCAATCCACCACCTCGTCTCCGCCGTCAAGATTGCTGCTGTTCCTCCGGCGTTGACTGAACATCATCCTCATCGTCATCCGCTCCAGTCTTCCCAGTCCTGTTTCCTGTTTTGCCAGTTATGATCATCCAAATTCTCCTGTTGCCCG